>CM024562.1:6772971-9648037 GCA_014182515.1 Eucalyptus microcorys
TGAATAATTGTTGAAATATTTAAATAGTAATTTATGTTTTCATCTTGCATTTAGAAAAGTTTGCGGTGATTTCAAAAAAAAAAAAATTACATAATGTCAAAGCAGAAAATTCTAAGTTCAAATTCTTGCAAACTCCTTATTTTTCCAATTTATTATGTATTTCCACGCTAAATTTTTTGCCAATGTCCAGCCTATGCATGAAGGGAAGTGTTCGAATATAGTGTCAAAAACATCACACTTTCATCTAAGAATTTAGATTTTAGAATAGTTGGCATTAGTCTCACAAAATTTTACAATAATATGATGGTTACAATTAGTCACATATAATTCCGAGGTTTCTAGGTTCATTTGGAAAACAGAAAAATAGGAAGTGAAATGAAACAATTTGGAAGCATAAATGACGAGCGAACAAGACTCACCACAATTTGAGATGTGACCTTGTCGGACCAATTCCGGGATTGTCGCAACCAGCTTGTAGGTCGTGAGCATGGCGACCCAGAATCCCACGGTCGGGACCCCGCACCGGATCCCTACTTCGATAGCGAACGAGGCCAGCAAGTCGACCACCATCAACGCCACGTCAAGCTCCCTCACAAGCCGCTCCAGGTGGGCTGCCATGCCGTCCTCCATGGCCTTTTCAACCGAGAAGAAGTCGCGAGGCGCACCACCATCGGCGCCCAAGCCGTCCGGTATCGAAACGTACGTGATCATCTCCACCGTCGTCCGATCATTCCCCGGAGAGATCCTGCGGTGGATGAATTCCGGGGTGACGAGCAATGGGTCGAAGCCGTGGGAGTTGAGGACTAGGGCTAGTTTGAGCATGGGAGTGACGTGGCCTTGCGCTGGATAGGGGACTAGTATCGCCTTTGGCCTCCTTGCGCACGGCTTCATCTCTCTCTCTCTCTCTCTCTCTCTCTCTCTCTCTCTCTCAGAGTCTCAGCAGATGCGCCCTCTAATGGAACTATATCAAACACCTGTACTTCAAGACGTACGTATATATAAACCTCGTAAAATCGAGAGAGAGAGAGAGAGAGAGAGAGAGGAGTCAGCAAAGCATGTGGAAACAAGTATAGCTTGAAATGAATAAGACACCACGTAGTGCATGTTGTAAATTGTGCGGTGTTTACTATCCATAAGGCTATGAGCTAAGCCACGTGCATGCATAGTGTATGTAATAATTATTAAAGAGGAAACCGCTTAACTTTTTGAATTCTACATAACATACTATATAATACATCTGCATAACTGTGTATAGGGACAAAAACGTTTTCTACTCGGCCCAGTGCTCTCAGCCTCTGCATTTCGGCGTTCAACTGTTGATAACAACCTCGCTTCCATTAATCAATAATTGTGATTTATTGAAAACACTGAGTGGGAGTCGTGTGCGGATTAGAGAATCCTAGTCCATTGTAATCCTTGCAGGCATACAGATCAAATCAGTGCCAAAGTGGCATGGTATGCTAAAAATGCGATTGTAATGTCGGCATTGAATCTTATTCAACATCTAACAATAGATATGAGGGACTATGACTTGTTAGGTAAAGTATGTCTTGATTATTGAGTTTATGCATAAAAAAACCCAAATGAAAAGAATGAGAAAGATCAAATAAGATTATTATAATTCTACCAAGAAATTATAAAATTCGAGAGGGATTTCAAAAGATATGACATTGTTGCTTCCTCTAAATACTTATAAAGATTAACCGTTTTACAAATTTTCCTTTAAGTGATTCGAGTACATGAGCCCTCTGTATTTGAATCCATTGATGTTACTAGGTTACACGAGACATAATTTAAAAGTTAGGATGCATTGGATTCATACTTATTTAATGCATCGAAAATTGTCTCGTGTTTTACGAGATGTTTGTCTTCGCTCTTCTAGAGAGAAGTGTCTAATACCACGGCACTCAAAAAGGCGTGCCTGCCTTTTAGCGACTGACCCTTCAGAAGAAACCTGGTACTGATGTTCGGTTTGATGGGACCAGGGGAGATCCATTTTATTGATGCGCATGGAGGGACGATATTCCACACGTGATGATGTTCTATGCAAAAAATACATATAAAAATGGGTTTTCAGTTAATTAGATTTTAAGGATAGTTCATTCGTTTTTGCCAGGCTTGGAGAAGGATAGCTCCATCAATATTTTTAGGGTTACATATGACAAAAGGGTTTTAATTAATTAGACATATTCATAAACTATATGTCCTATCACTTTAGTAATTAACTTTATAAACTTTTGTATTACTCTCCTTACATCATGGTACCAAGATGGATTTTAATACTATCACACCGTGATATAAATAGGGATAATGTTTTTTTCTTGTCATAGAGCACTTAGGAATCCAATATATGGATCTTACCTGCTCACTCCCACATGGTCTTCTACTTTAAATTGTCTGCACATTTGAGCCCACCTCTTTCTCTTCTCCAGCAATGTCACGCCCACAGTTCATAAAAATAGAGCCAAAAAAGCATAGTTTAAAGGATTATTAATTTAAAAAAAAAAATGTATACCGCATGAACATGTTTTGAATCTGGTAAATTGCCTGGTTAAAGAATGGTAAATTGTAAATTAAAAGATGGATGTTGTAATCAAAGTTGAAACGGAGCATAACTACTGGAACAAAATCATCATTGTTGTAGCGAAGAACTCCCGATATTGGAATGAATAAACGAGTAGAAAGTAAATCACGCAGAAGCGCGAAGCTTGTTACGATCAAACTCAACACATAAATAGTTTATCGAGAAGTTATAATGACAGTGAAACTTTGAATTCGCTCTTGCAGATTTGCAGTATATCAGATTCACATCCCACGAGGTTAGCTTGAAGAAACCCTGACAGATTCTGGATATCGAGAGCGCAATTAATTCAGCAGCATGATCTCTCTCCGTCGCAGAAGCGTTTTTGTACTTTGCCTCCAGAAGCTTTCTGAATAAACCACATGTAAATCATTAAATTACTTCGAGCAGTCGCACGAAAATAGACAGAAGAGGGTACTACAGTTGAAATATCGGAAAATAATAATAAATAAATAAACCAATTCAAGCAAAATCCGCGTCATTCCTGAGGGTAGGATCTCAATCGTTTACCTTAAAAAACTGAGATGAATATGGTCATAGGGATTTTCTTCCGAGTCTTTTCAAATTTTTGCATTCTGAAGCTCCCAACTCTTGGAGTTTCGCTAACATTCCGATAGCACCTAGCAATTCTATTATGCAAGTTCCACCAATGTCCAAGGTCTTCAAATTCTTCAGATTCCCAATGCTTTTAGGTAATTCTGCAATCGCTATATATTTTAAATCCAACTCAGTTAATGATGCTAACTTTCCAATCAAGTTGGGGATCTCTCTTAACAAGCGGCATTCCCGTAATAACAAGTGCTACAAAGATATGAGGGAGCCTATAAAATCTGGTAGTTGAGCAAGTTTACTTCACTTAAATAGGTCTAGGAGAGACAAAGATGTTAGATGGCCTATGGAACTAGGTATACGGGCTAATGATACACAATAAGAGGCATCAAGAGTCTCAAGCTCCTTCAAATAACAAATGGATTTAGGTAATTCTTAATTCCTATTAGAGCTAGGTCCAGATGAGATAATTACACAAGAGAGCCCATGGATTCTAGTAATTCTTTAATCCCAGAGCAAGATAAGTCCAGTCGAATTAACGATACAAAAAACGCCCATGGACTTCGGAAGCTGAGCAAGTACTTCACAACACGAGGCATGTAGAGTCTCTAGCTTCATCAAACAACCTCTGGAAATAGGAATCGCTTGTATAGCAGTGAGATCTAAGATAAGCTCCCTCAATTCTTCCATTCTACCTACTCCTGCCGATAACTCCTTCAGTCCTAGACATTTCCTAACATTCAAGGAGACGAGGGTCTTGATGTTTTCGATAGAAGGATGAATCTCTTCCAGATTCTCACAATCTTCAAGAGTCAAAATCTCCAAGCTTTCAAAATTGGACAAGTCGGGAGTTCTTATTAAGGAATGACAATGCGAGAGGTTCAAAACTTTGAGTTCGATTGCCATCTAAAAGAAAGAGAGGATACCTTAGTAAGATTAAACTGATGCAACGTGTGACTCATTGTCTTTCTTAGAATTCTTAAAATTCCTCAAAGAACTCTACTACCAGGTTTATGAATGTTTCATAGCTCGGTTCCCATGCCATTATTGCTATGATGCTCCACTACTTCATGTTTGTTTTTATTTAAATGTTTCTTAACTAGTAGTGTTTGGCTAAGTCACCAACATGTAAATGTTTTTTAGCATTATTTACAGCAAAAAGAATGTTAGGGATATAAAAGAGCTAACTATACTTTCTCATTGCACTGGGCATATCTTCCAATTTAGCAAAATGAATATTAACTCGTTAGCACTCACAAACATAACTTCTAATTCACCCTCACAAAAACTATTATAGCGCAATGCACTTTTTACGAATTATTATGGTTAGCTGTCGTTTCCAAATTCTATCTATGACCATTCAAATAGTCTTTCATGTAAAGGACAGTTAGAGTGTTTGTGCGAAGGCGACCATACGATACGTAAATGGTTGTCATTTTCATTTCCCAGGAAAGAATATTGATATAGACATTTAACAAGAATCCCAAAAAAATACATACTTTTAAATAAGGAAAAATCACGTGGAAGACATAAATTATTTAGATTTAAAAAATCGAGATAAGTATTACTTGTATCTTTAATAGATTTTATCAAAAATAGTTAAAAAATATTTTTCCCCAGTATGTCTAATATTAAGCATTACTGTTGTCAAGATATTAGGAATGTACGATATTAAAGGCAAAAGCTTGTAGTATATTTAGGATGCATTTGGTAACCATTCTGTTCCCGGGAACAATTTCTAATCAGAAATTATTTTTTTTTATTTTGTTCGCAGGAACAATTTTTAAGTATTTTAAGCCGTTTGGTAACTATCTAAAATTTTTATTCCCTGAATAGAATTGCGTTTGGTACCGTTCTGAAAATTTCTAATCCAAATCATTTTCTTTTAATTTTTAATAATTTTATTACTTTTTCTTTTCTTTTCTTTCTCTTCTTCTTCTTCAAGGTTTGCCGATCGCCGGCCTTGGGATGACAGTTGACCAACTAGACGAGGGCTGGTGACCTTGCCGGAGCATTCCCAACCCTCAGCAACGAACGACGGTGGTGGCAGTGGCAATGGTTGAAGAAGAAGAGAGAGGGAAGAAGAACAAGAAGAAAGAAAATAAAAGAGAAAAAATAGGCTAGCTTGATTCTGGAATTGTTCTCGGGAGCAAAGAATCAATTTTTTTTGACTTCTCGATTCTATTCCAAATCTACTTCCGGAAACAAAAACAAAAATAGAAATTTGTTCCCAAAAACAAAATTTTTACCAAACAAATTTCTATTTTAAATCTACTTTTGAAAACAAAAGAATAAAAATTTTCATTGTTTGACCAGTTGCCAAATGCGCCCTTAGGCACTACGAATTCCTCTTATATTTAGAGGAATATCCTTCATCTGACGAAGGATACTAAAACTTTCCAAAAGAAAGAAAGGACAACTTGGTGTTATTGGACTTTCAACACACTTGATTATTCATAAGAGATGTGTCTTCTCTACATCTTACCTTGAGTGGACCCCATCCTCTCCAGTCATTCGAAATTCCACTCCATGACAGGTCAAGCAAGAATAATCTATTCGGATGAAAGCTGGCCGTTGGGAAATATGAGGGACAATCCTACCATTGAAGCCATCTTAATTGAGGAAGCAAGTTCTGGAAATCTCCCGTAAAATTCGCACCATTCACTTGAAGGAACCTCAAGTTGGTCAGTTCTTTAAATTGGTCAGCTATATAACTTCTTCTCCTACCATATTTAAATTTTTCAGTTGTGTGTCTTCTTTCCCTACCTCATATGCCAAGTTGAAAGGCCTCAATCCTTCTAGTGCCTTGTAATTTCAAAATATTGTGGACCATAAGTTTTGAATGATGAGATGAGACCAACTAATATAAAATAAAATGTATTGATTTCAATTTGTTGTCTATTATCATGATGCAGGCTTCTCACTTTCAACTTTATTGTGGTTGCATATTATTTATTTAAAATATGTAGAAATTTAAAGCCCAAGAGATTGTTCCCAAACTCTTCCTCTTTTAATTATGCCCATCCTAATTTGCACATTTTGAATTCCCAAACACTGCATCCTTTGAAATTATTTAAAAGTGTTAAAAATGTCATAAACATATTGTATTGATACCAATTTAGTCTCAAACATTTTAATTATGCCATTTTTGTTCTAAACCTTTTGACATAGAACTAATTCATTCTAACTAACTTTGGCTTGATATCATTGACTTTGATGACAATCGATCTACATGACACAACCGGTATTAATGTGGATTTTTTTATATTATTTTAATAATTTTCGTTTTTTCTTTCTTTTTTTCCTTTCTTTTTTTCTCTCTTTTTTTCGCTCCTCTTTCCTGTGGCCGGCACAACCATGGTTGGCAGGGCTAGCCTTGCCTGAGCAAGGGTGGCCCTCTCTATCATATGAAAGTGCCGGCCTCACAAGGGAGAGCGCTGGCAAGGCCACCCTCAACAGATCTGGTAAGGCCAAGCAACACCTAGGAGAGGGCAACCTAGCCAAGAATTGCCCAAAAGAGGGTTGGCCTCACCTTGGCCTACAACATAATATATGCCATTTCATTGTACATATATATCAAGTTTTATTTATATATAGCATTTGAAACAAATTATGGATTTATTATTTATTATGTGCAATGAGCTCATATTTGACAATTACATAATAATAAAATCATATTTTTCGAATGATAATATTGAAAGCTCAATATTATATTGGACTCATATTTGGCAAATAAATAATATTAAAAGATCAATAAAAAAAGATATCCATCATCGCCAGAAAAAAAAAAAAAAAGTAATATAAGATGCTTTAGAAATAAATTAACATAATAAATATACTCATTACAAAAGAAATATATATACATATATATATATATATATATATATATGCGCACGTGTGTTAAGAGGAATGTATTAAATGATTTCGTGTATTTCAACAATAAATATATCAAAATGTATAAGTAATGACTATTATGATTGAAAGGCATGGATATCCATTATAACTAAAAATATCCATCATCACAAAGAAGTCATTTAAGATGCTATACAAATAATGAATTTAATAAAACTGTCCATTATTTAAAAAAAAAAAAAAAAAAAAAAAAACAGAGAGCATCCTTATCACAATACTGTGAGGGAAAGATATTATATCAATCATTAATAACCAAGAAATTGCTCCTCAATTATGGGCTAGAATTAGGCAAGAACGACAATTATTCAAAGGAGCTCTTTTGTTGATAGAACCAACAAGTTTTGGGGACTTGGGACTAACAATAATTTTTATCTCAAACAAGAAAGAGAAGATGAATTCACATTCCCTTACTAAGATAAGCAAAGAAAACTCTTACCTTATTACTTTCAAGCACATCTACAGCTTTCTCATAAATCCATAATCTACTACACATTTGACGCTCCTTGTGATTTTCTAAACGAAGAATTTCCCTTTCAAGATTTCTCAGTTGATCATGCATCATTAGCTTGCCATCTTTATCAATTTTGATTAGGGACATAAGACTCAACACTTCAATCCCCTTACCCGGGAAATAATCACACGCATCCCACAAATAAGTCGCGTATTGTTTAGATGATCCAATAAAAAAACATGCAACATCCAAAAATATTTGTTGCTCCTCATAATCTAATGCTTCATAACTTATCCTTAACGTCTCTTACACTTTCTTATCAAGTACCTTCTTTAATATTTTTGATGTATCTTTCCAAACTTCTTTAGTCTTTCCACATAAAAATAAACCTGTGACTTCAAGAGCTAAGGGAAGCCCCCCAGTAGTAGATACAATAAACTCGTAATCACTTTGAGGAGAATCATTTCGAAATGCATGTCTACTAAATAAAATCAATGATTGGTCCAAAGATAACTCGTTGAGTTAGTACACATAGCCCACCCTAGCCTCATCGAGAATGCTTTTGTTTCTAGTTGTGATAATAACTATACTTCCAACTTTGAAGCAACTACCATCTCTAGCTAGAGCATTCAAGTGAGCACTGGTATCAATATCATCAAGAAGAATAAGAACTTTTTTATTGTAAAAATCAAGATTTGATGATACCGATTCCATCGTCAATATTTGACACTTCACATGAACTTCTTACTATGTTGAAAATGAGCTACTTTTGTAAGTATTCAACACCTTTGCGCTAAGATGTTTCTCGAATATTTGCCACAAAGCTAAGATACTCAAAATCAGTAGAGTTTGTTGTATAACATATTTGCAAGAGTTGTCTTACCGATACCGCCCATTCCATAAATTCCAATGATCCTTGTTCCATTGGATTTAACATCTATGAAGCTCATAATTTGTTCCACACGATCATCAATTCCCACCAACTGTTCAGGAATACTTAGTTGAAAAAGCTTTTTTAGCTCGCTCATAACTTTTCTGACAACTATTTTGACTAATGCTCCTTTATGCCTGTCAAATAACAACATAGATTTCAATAGATGATGCCAATACTTGCATTCTTTTTGAGTAAGACACTAGTAAGAGAAACTATAAAGTTTTTGTGGAGAATAATGTACCCATTATCAATTTTCTCAGATTCCCATCCCTTCAAAAAACTAACTTCTTTGAGCGCTTCTTTCCATTCCTTTATAATGGTTTCATCCAAATTCTCTGCATGTGCATCCATAGCATCTCCCAATCTCCCCATAAGAAGTCGCACCTGCACAGGTTCCATTTTATAAAATATAGGCAACACTATTTGCCCTCTGCTTCTCCTGCACTTAAACATCTGAGCCAGCTCGCGAAAACACCATCTACTAGAAGTATAGTCCTCCGAAATAATTGGGATCAAGATCTTGGACTATGTAATACTACAGAGAAGATCTGGATCAATCTCCTCACCAACACAAAGCTCATTGTCGTCTCTGAACACGTGAATTCTAGCGTCAATAAGGCTAGTATAGAGATAATCGGTAAAACCTTTGCGAGTATCTTGCCCTCTAAAGCTCAAGAACACTTCATAATCATTTCCTTTTGGCTTTTTGGTTCCACCTTCATAATTGCCTACGTGTGGAGAGCTAGATGAGGAAGACGCCCCATGTATAGGATCTTCTGAATGAGTGACTTCTTTTCTTTCCATCTCAAGAGAATTGTACTGATACAGAGGCGGCAAAAAAACAAATGGAGCGAAGACTTAAAAGAAAGCAAGAAATAGAGAAGAGAATACGGGATCTCAGATCTTGGAATTGCAGAAGTGTCTCAGAATTCAATCCGGAACTCATCAGAAGAAACTGGAGCAATCTGAAAACAAGAAATAGAGAAGAGAAGAGGAGCACGGTGTCATCGATTACTTGGGGGTACTCAAACCTATGAAGCACGGACACATTGCTGGTGCTTCCGTGTCATGTCCAATACGTGTAGACATGTCAGACACGCGGTCAACTTTTCTCGACACGTTCCAACATGCGTGTTCGAGAGAGAGGATCGTTGAAGAAAACGATGGAGGGTGGAGACGAGGGCGAGGGAGCGGAGGCAAGGCCACTAGTAACAACTAGGGAGAACCAGAGGAAGAGAATAGATAGAGGCGATCCAGAGGCCGCGACTGCAATACTGCAATGGAGGGCCGGCGGCGAGGTTGCGGTTGCAAAGGAGGAAGGGCCGGAGGCAAGCGATTGCGATAAGGCGACCGAGAGAGAGCAAAAAGGATCGTGCGAGGAGGAGGAGGCTGCACTTAGGGTTTTAGCAAGAAGAGAGGGAGGGGAGTGGGGATGACTTTAATTTTTGAGAAAGGAAATGAGAGGTGACGAGGGGAGAAAGAAACGAGGGAAAGAAACCAAGGGTGGGGGTGGCATTGGGATGGCATGGGGTGGGGGAGGGAGAAATGAGGGAAGTGACAGCCTATAACTGAGAGGTGGTTTGGGGCGGCGGGGGAGGGGGAGAGAAACGTGGGAAAGAAACCGAAGAGAGGGGGATTCGGGTGGGGGAGAGAGAGAAACGGGGGAAATGATTTTTGGGAGATGAGGGTTTGGGGGGAAATGAGGGAGGAAAATCATTTTTGGGCGGTAAGATTATTTTTGTCAAAAAAAAATAAATAAATGGGCTAAAAAGTGATTTCGAAAAATAAAAATATTGAATGTTATATAATAACAAATTTTGATCATTATAGAAGATAATAGATTTATTTAAATAAATTGATTCTAATCTTTTGGTAGGCATTAGTTTTATCAGTTTTTTTTGTTAAAGTTAAAAACACGTTTCCAAATATAGGTATGCATTAACTATGAATATGTCTTTCAAATTTTTTATGATTAGATTTATTAATATTATTGATGTAAATTCATTGTAAACTCTTTTTTTATTATTTATTTATTTGTAAATTTGAATCAAATGAATTAAAGAAATATTTATTTAATATATATAACGTGTCACAACATGTCGGAATTCTCTATTTTTGAGAAATAACGTGTCGTCATATCGTATTGTGTCGTATCACGTGTCGTATCGCGTGTCAGTATTGCATGTCGGTGTTACTTAGACTCAAACAACATAATACAACCACACCACTAGATAAGAGCTCTATTGATCATTCCCTAAAGGTGAGAGGTTCGAAATCCAGTGGAGGCATTTGGTGTCTTAAGCGGGATGTCGGGTGGTGGGTCATTTACTAGCGTCCCCCCGAGTTTACCTCACCAGTTGCCGGCTGTACAGGGGTTCCCAGGTCATTAAAAAAAAAAAAAAAAACCTAATCCAACCACTGCTGTGATCTTCACCAAATCTCAGCCCTCAACGTTGGATTACCAACACGCAACTCTGTACTTAGCGTGTTTGGACAATATCGAATCGTTCATGCTGAGATGGGGTAGGTGGAACCTCCACAGCCGGTTTTGACTTGGCTTGCCTCTTCTATTAATAAAACAAATAGGCAAGGAAACTAAGGAGAAATGCCCACATGCTCCCGGCGCTGATATACATCAGTCAAATGACAAAAACTTATCAATAGATGGATTATACAGGAGTTTGTTAATAAACGTCTGCAGCACACTTAATATTCAAATAGTGAATTTTTCAATCTACAATCTGGCTTCTTCTTCTTTTTCTTTTTCCCGGAAGAGATTCCTCTAATAAAGTAACTCCTAAAATAAATCCGATTAAACAGTTTGCTCAAACTAGATTTCTTCATGCCTAAAGATAATCTAGTTATCACCCCCTCAACCAAGTCACTTTCATCTCTCTCATTAAGTTAATAATCTTTAACATTTTACATAAATCTCATTCGTTCAGTGACCCATGTAGAAATTCCGGGCCAACGATTCAGTGATACTTTTTTTCCTTTTTTATTCCAATATTTTGTCGAAATTTTTATACCATGTTGACAGTATTTCTTTTCTTAGCTTTTCAGTCAAGATTATCACTTATTCAGTAAAGTATTTTTCATTAGTGATTGGATATTATGAACCAACTACATTACAATATCTTGACTTCAAACAATTATATTGTCAAATAATATTGCATAAAAAGCAATTGTTTTTCTTTTATGTCTCCTAAGAAATCAATTTTGTTAACATGTTTAATGTCTTACCTCATATTGTAAATAGAAAAAATAAAATAAAAAAATAAAATAAAAGGGATGTGATAACATGGCGGACGTTGTAGTTCTTCAGTATGATAGTTTATTGATTATAGGTTTTGTTGTGGAAGAAATAAACAAGCATATGCATATAATAAAGACTAAATATCAAAGATAGGAATGAATAAACTTTATGGATGAATATGAATGCAATTTCTTTAAGATAGTAGAGCGCATATTTTTTTTTTTATCTAACGGTGCTTTTGATAACTGGTGGGTGTGCTTGATGGATAAATCCCACCCTGAAAAAAATTGAAATCCAGGCAAATATCGCTGTGCGCTAATATGACATTACACCCATATACGTAGTTATTGTAAGACATACAGTCTATGCATAAAAAACATAACAACGTTCGAATTGTGCGTGTTCAAGTTGACCTTTGTTTTCTTTGACTCTTATAATACCAGTATCCGAACCTTTAACTTGACTGATAGAATCGTGCAAACTGTCTTTTTCATTGTTCTTTTAACTTTACATTTATTTAGAATGAGCACCTCGAATCTTTTAGAAGCATGCCCAAAGTGACGCTGATATCATATCGATTATCTCATAATTTAGCAAAAGAGTTTGAGAAAATGATTTTTGGTTAAATTTGCCCCGAAAGGGTCCTAGTCTTCATCACAAAGTGAAGTAAAATCTAATGCATATGGTTGAAGTCGAAACTGCTTAGTTCTTTAATCCCAACCAAGATGGGGGGTTGAAGAGGAATTTTCAAGAAAAACAAAAACTAATCGGCCCGAATAAAAATATTGCTTTAAAGCGCAAAGTGAACTGTCAATATAAGCAGAGAAAAGAAACAAGTTTAAGGAGAGAGTAAGTGCAAACAATTCTTTCATCACTGATCTTTCCCCTCATTTCTCTACCTCTTAATGAGTCACTGATAGAGCAGATCAACTTTGCCGATGGTCAACTTCGTTTTAGTCGAGCTTTCGGGGTGTGCAAGTTGCTAGAGAAGCTAACTTAAGAAAATAAGCATGGATACTTCTCTCCCAGGACGGTCCGAAACCCCGTTTCGTTGAGAATGTACGCGCCATGGCATTTGCAATGCCAGATGTAGTCGTGCCCTAGCGTTGGTGGAGCACGGCATTTGATCCATACCTATCCCTTCGGTGTAAATGACAGGTATGAGGACTGTAACAGCTAATCTCTAGCTCCACTTGCCAACAATATTGTCCATTTTTGGCTGCAGGACCCACCTGCCCCATGCGTTTTGTTCCTTTGGGCTTCAGCAAAAAGATATCGTTGGTAGTTAAGACTAATACTACTCCTTATATAGGGTATTACCTCACCATCCCCAGATGATATGAAATTCGGTTCATTTCTGCCCTTTTCACCATTTTTTAGGCGAAGCTACACTCCCATCCCTCTATACCAGGTCGTTACAAAGACATGGTGTTTTGGAAGTACAACTGCTGCTACTGAACAAACTCAACTGATGCCGTACTGACCGCTGACCACAAAATCTCTCTTTTATTCCTCGATTATCTGATGCTAGGAAGCACGGTGACTTGTAGCGTCGAAAAAGCTTTTTGGGTTGTAATCATCTTGCTGTTTGCAGTGGGAGTTAATGATTGCATAACTGGGGTGTTCATAACGCGAGAACATGTATTCGCACACATTTCGTGTTGCGCACGAAGCACAAGTTACTCGCTGGCTTCAAACTGCAAGGTAAAGCGAGATAAGTAACGTAACTTTTGTATTACAACTTTTGTATAACATTTAGCTGAGTATCATAACTTCTCAATCAATCCGGTGAATGCCATGACTTTTAAAAAATCACTCGAAAACCTTAGCTGTTAACAAACGGTCAACATAAGTGGCCTACCAAGTTGGATTTCCAACGCTTATGGTCAACATTTTCTAAAAGTTAAAGCTCTCAAGTAAACATCATACAAAAACAATTGAGCGCCATAAGAGAGTTATCACACTTCCTTTTCCCCACACTATTAAATGGAAAAGGTTAATCAATTACCTAAATAGGGAAAATTATGTCACCCTACCATTATATTGAAACACTTATCTTAATGAAATGCCAGAGAAATTAAAAAAAAAATAATAGCCTTGCGAGAGGGCAAAACCCCATCCAATCTGAAAATCAATTACACCAGGATGCGGACAACATACAACAGCCGCCCTTCTGCTATTATATACAGATGCCGCCAAAACAAATGGAACACGGTAAACAACAAAAACCTTCAGTTTGCACAGTTGATCCATTCGCAGCTCGTGACATGAAGGCGTTGCTCGCTTTTCACCCTTGTTCTTCTGTTTCTTCATCTGGCTCCCCTACAGGAGGCTCGTCTGCATTTTCTTCCATCACATCTTCACCGACACTGAAGTCTTGTTCATCGATGTAGGCCTGGGAGCTCACAACCTGGCCTGCCAAGTCTTTATGTTTCAAATTACCTGTCAAGCAGAGGGGAAGATGTGAATAGCAGCAAGAGGTCATGCATAGTGAGTTTTTTGCCATTTAGAGAAAATCATATTGGCAACTGAAAGATCAGTAGTGATTCTTCAGAAGAAAACGATTAAAAAGGCCATTGCAAATGTACAAAACCTCCAGTCATTAGTGTGAACATTAGAGAATAAGAAAACATTCTAATGCAGCGAGACTAGGATGATTTTGCATACCCAGCCAAAATGCGCATCCGCTTGATGAATTGTGGAGAAGAGCCTTGACACGAAATAAAAGTCGCTCTAGAGACCTTTTCGTAGCAGGAATTTTGGTGGTGACAGACATTTGTTTCAAACCCTTACAAGAACACAGAAACATTAGCATTCAAGTGAATATGATTTTGCCTCTGACCAAAATGAGGAAGCAATGCCAACCTTTGCTTCAGAGCACAGTGTCTGCAATGTCCTTGTGGCCTTCTGGAGCTCTTTTACCTTGATCATTAATAAAAAGCATAGTGACTACAGCTTAGACTTTTATCCAGTTTGTATCATCGAAGTAGCAGAGTACATCTAAAGCATTGAATCTCACCAGCTGTATCACAAGTTCTTGGTGCTCTTGAAACTGCACCTCCAAAAACTCAAAAACTGGGAAGAATGTTCAGAGCTCAGTAGAAAAGGCACTTATAACAACAATTAAAGCAATCGAAAATCATTATTTACCTTTAAGAAAAGAATCGACAAACTTCCCACCATATTTGACAGCCATAGCATGCATAGTCACCTACCCAATTGTCTCTCTTAGTCAATTCAATGCAACAGTTAAAATCAAGATCTTTCCCCTAAATAGGGGGAAACACAAATTATTCTCTGCAGCCTGCTTACCTTGTCACATGTCCTGCACATACTAACTAGGGATACAACCACATTCACAGGGTCCAGCAATTTAATAAGAAGTCCTCTTATGACATCATGTTTGGCATCATTTCCCAGTTTACCTGCATCTGGTTTACTCCTAAGACCAACTTCTTTAACCTGAGTCGCATTAGAGGACAAAAATAAAGGCATATTAAATAAATTGGCATAAATTATAAACTAGTGTTCAAATTTTTTACTTGGAACTCACCAAAGCATTGAATCGAGTAAGGTTAACTTCATGCTGCACAAGTAACACCCTCTGTAAGAAATCTTCCCAAAAGTGCATGGTTAATTACCAGATGTATAACAGGAATCAGATTTCTTACCAAAACCCGGTACCATACATGAAATGTCGCAGAGCACAAGGATGCAAAGCCATGAAGCACATCGCCTTCGGCCGTCTTGCACACCAAGGCCTAATAAAGAAGCATTCATATTGAATATCAGGGCACAGCAGCATTTATAAACAAGTTTGTCTAGAAAGTCTATTCATAACCTGAGCCAAGTCAGATTCTCAATACTTTTGTTCTTGATGGAGACTAAATTTAGTCTCTGGAGGGCATTTTTATCAAGAACTTGAAGCTTCGGCCAAAAGAAACAACAACAGATTTAGGTTCTTTAAACAGCCACTCATGAAATGCCTATTTTTCAACCAAAGGAAATGCCTATTTTGGTAGCCATCCATCTTCCAACTGAATAACCATTTCAAATGTGGTGCAGAGTATTTTTATTCACCTGCGGCAACACAGAGAGGGCGAGTTCATTTAGCACATCGGATGTAGATTCACTGTTCTCCAAGTAAACGTGCAAAACCTTCTGTACTCGGTCTCCCTGCTGATAGGAAAGGTTTATCATACAAGATATGTGACTATTTCTGAGAAAATCTAGAAGTTAAGTCACACTCCTAACGGAGCAAGGACCATATACAATTTGTTGCCATGTTGCGGCCATCACTAAAATCTAACTTTGAAGTAAAGGGAGATGGCATAATGGGAATGGTCTTACTTTACTCTTCCAACTGTTCTCAACATTCTCAGCATCCCATTTATGCTTAAGAATCTTCTCAGCAGAAATTCCAAGTCTTCTACGCAGGTTTAGAAGCACTTCCTGATTGAATCCTGACTGTACAAATTTACAGTTTGCCCCAGTTGACTTAATGTTAAGATTCTGGGCTGAGGTCAGAGCTGCTTCAAGCGTAAGAAGAGTTTCTGATGCTGTCATGAAGGAAAAGGAGCAGGCTGCAGGAAGGAGATATTTCTTAGCAATTTGGAGCGACAAAAGCATCCAAATACAAAATGAAACAAAACAAAGGATGGACGACAAACCAATGTCCAAAATGTTCTCCAGAAATGAATAAGCACCACAATATAAGTGCTCTATGCTCCCAGGCAAAGGATGGGGCTGCATGCCTGAAATATTACTTTCCTTCATTTCAATTGGCTGAAAAGCACGTAGCAAATCTGAAAGGATTGTTGTGTCCCTTTGAATATCTGGAAGATTTAGTATCTGCCATTTCCATTATATGGTATTAAGACAAGCCAGGCATGCATTGATCACAGAAGATGATGAGCCAACGAGCATAAAGACCTACCTCACTAAGACAATGAAGTACTTCCTTTATAACCAAAGTTGTTGCTGAAGTCACTGTGAGCACACAATCAGGAAGATTTGGATTCCCAGCATTAATGCTTTGATTTTCCCAGTGTCCTCTGCAATTGTTATCACCTGGAAAATATTTTCTTAGAATTTTAAGAACATTGTCACAAGGAAAGATCTCAACGACTAGAGTGGGCATACATACCTTCTCCAAGGATACTCATTGCTCTATCTAAATGCCTCTTCAGAGAGGGAAAGAGTGGTCTGATATTATTTAAGAACTCTTCCAAGGTAAAACCAGCAAATCCAGATGCAGCACTCAAGCCATTACATTTAGTATTGAAGCAATCCAGCTTCTTATGAAGATCTCTCAGAAGGAACAGATATAGGGGTAACTGAAAGAAGATAATCAACTCGGGAAACTAGTAAGGATCATAACATGAAAGAAAAACAGCAAGTCTAGGTTGATAAGGTACCTCAGCCATGGGATCTGAGCAACAGGTCTCCTCTTTCTGCAATTTGAAGACATGAATAGCCATTATTAAAAGAGTCTATCCTAAGTACAACCAAGTAGGCAATTACTTTAATCTTGTAAATGTGCAATTCGACAAATATATTACAAGGATCTTTGCAACATTACAACAATATAACTTTTTGTTATATATATGCCACTGAATGTTTATATCTTAAAAATAAACTAGACAGTATCTTTGAAAAAGTCTCCATCTATCTCATGATAGTATGCACCAATTGTCCACCACAGCCTCAGGATACCAAATTCATAAAAGCACATTGTGAGGACATGATTCCATTTCCAAGAGCAAATCTTTTAAAAAGAAAAAAAAAAATCATGCGTCAGCAAGTTTGGCTACACTCATAACCTTGACAACTTAATCCAAAGAATGCCTAGCATCTGTGCTTATCCTCAAAAAAAGAATAACCCTGCAACATATAATTTTATAACTGATCCATTTTGCATGTGTGAGAGAAGAGGGGGGAGCCAGTGAAAGGATCACATCCATGTAATTCTAAAATCAATTGGTTGATCTATCACCATCTACCAAATTTCATCCTACTTTACTGTACTAAGGCTGATTTTAAGCTCTGTCAACCTGGATCGTTCCCTTCTCCAAAAGGTACAAAGGTTTCACACCTGTAAGGGAGACCCCATGAGCTCAACAGTTGTATAAATATAAAACAATAGAACCGGTCATCCAAATTAAGGGAAAGTCATGGACATATGTCAGCTCAAGCATCATTTTTTTGATGTAACAAGGATCTTCTGAAATGCACATCTCTCGGAACTGGCCACATGTGTGCGTCCAATAGGGTGGCGTTAGCCCCTATTTATTAGATGCAGCATGCTACTTTCACAAGTAAGGTCAAGTTACTCCCCTCGCCACCATAATGTCAATCTTGCTTCCTCCTACATTTTTGGCATTTGAATTGCTCTTCCATTCTGGGACAGTTGAACATTATGCATTTTGAAACTCATAGAGAGGTTAGAAAGAGACATATTTGCCAGCCCCTTCCACCTTCTTGGTTTATCTCATGGTCATATACTCGACATCCATGCCATTACTGTCATCTCCACCATGATAATTTTATTGTTGCTGCTCTTCCTCACATATTTGTTATGGTTGGTTCTGCTTGCTTAAGCTATCCAGAAAGAAGTTGCTTCCTTCTCTACAACTCATCTCCACCTAAACGAAGGCAAGGATCCTACCCAAGTAATTGGCACTACAACCATAGGCATTCACTAGCTAAATAGCCAGCACTTTCCATATGTGCTACTTTTAAATGGCCATCAATTTTTTGTTAAGTGATCCCGCTCCATAAAGTGATCCCAACTCATTTTATCAATTCTACATAATCTATCATTGGTAAGTACAGTATACTAATTGTCACCCACGATAGAAATATGATAAGACAGAAAAGTGGCATCTCATGCAAAGCAGAACATGCAATTTATACTTGATGAATGAGAGAACATAGACAGTTAAAAAACTATTCTGGTGACATGTAGAATTATGCGTTCAATTACCTACATAAAAGAAAGGAACAATGGGGACAAACTGCCACAAGATTCCAAATGATACCAAGATTTCGTCCAAGTACTTGCAATCCAATGTCACTTCTTTAAGCCATTGCAAAATTTTCAAAAAAGTGGAATGCGAAAAAAGTGTTAATGGCTAAGATATAGAAATAGACGCAATAGTTTAGCTTGCAAACAGAAACATAAAGGACAAATTCCATTCATCGTACCTTTGAGAATGCCAAAATGGAGTAACACTGAAGCAGAAGTGGTCTAAACTTGGATCTCTGCAGTTCCAGAACTGTAGTAGCTGCAGAAATTTCTAGGGTTAACATCTCATCAGAATCACAAGGATGCTGATCTTCCAATGTAGTTCTCCCTCCATTCACGTGTGGACTTGAAGAATCATCATTTTGCACTTCTTGGCTTGTCGTTACTCTTGCCTTCTTTAACACATCCACTATTCTGGGCTGATGAAGCTTTCTATCGGTGCATGAACTTGGTTCAGAGTCAGTCATCTTTTTGCACTTGTTTGGATTAGTGAGATCATGTGCTCTCTTCAGCTCATTCTTCTTTTCCAGATGTCCAACTGGATAAAGTTGGCTTAAATTTGAAGACTTGGGCTGCTCTAAGTGAAGATGGAGCTCCGGCAGGCATAGTGGGTAAGACTCTAAGTGATTGTTTAACAGGCTCTCCAAAAATCTACATCACCAAAATTTCAGAATGAAACTCATTCCCTCTTAAATTAAACGCTCAACAATTTTTAGTAACACCGCTCTCATGTTTAAAATCTAAGAAACAGAGAACAACAATTTTACTAACAACATCCATGAGACAACATGTGCTTGTCATATAAAACTTCAGAATGAGGAGGCCAAATTATCCTGTATGAAATAAAATAAAGAAGAAGAAAACAATCTAAATCCAAGATAGTATTAATTATCATCCCTGTGTAGACAATACAGTTGTCGGAAAGGAAGACATGGCAACGAAAGCATCAATTACCAAATAGAAAACTTTACGGACTACAATCTGCAATAGTCTATCTGTGCTTTATTTTACTCTCACCCTCAGGAATTATACCCATTTGCCATTCAAAGTTCATATATCAGATGCTATCGCACAAGCTTCTCAGGTCTCTTACAGTGTTTGGATTTTCAAGAGAAAGGGAGAGAGAGAACATTCAAAGGCTACATCTTTGCTGAATGACTTGATGAAAGTACATAAGATGGCTCCATTTATAGAGCATGAAAGACACCCAAAAACCCCAATTAGCTTAATGGAGCCATTTTGTACACTCTTTCAAGTCTTCACTAAAGATGTAGCCTTTAAAAGATTAGATGATTTAAATCTAGATTTTAATAAAAGTTTAACACAGATTTAGATCGTTCAATGTGTGCAAAATGGTTAATCGTAAGCTTTTAAGATTTAAATCGAGATTTAACAACCATGGCTCTTACCTTCAATCAAAAGATAAACATAAAATCACTTGGCACAGTGGGTTTGACAACCAAAGGAGCAGCTGTACAGAGCATGAAAATTTGTGAAAGAGGTACATACACTAGGTTCCTCAATCGCTTCAGCAATTTGTTGATTATATCCTCTTTTGTAGCTTGAGTGGTACATTCAAATTTTCCACTGACTTGTGTAGAGAAAGCATTGAGCTACATGAGACAAAACAATTAATACAGGCTATGCACCAAATTTCATGTTAAACTGTAAGGGTTGAGGGATGACATTAAACTTTATATACCAGTTCTCTAATCCAGTTAGCCGCATAATAGAGTGAGAGGCACACTATCTGCTTCTGCTTTCCTGTGAGAGAATGCCACACAGCTTTGGAGAAATACTGGCATTAAGGTAGTCAAAACGCATGTTAGACCTAAAACAATCTAGCTACAACAGCAAGTAACATAAATGGAGCAAAGTAAGTCAACATAGTAACACATTGGAAATACAACAAATTAAAGTTGATATTTAGGGTGCTTTCTCTGACATAGTAATGGATCATCGGGAAGAGCCTCCTTCCTCCGCATACATATGCAAAATTTCAGGGACCAGACAATTCCTTTTCCTCTCATCCATGGGGCAAGTAATGGAGGTTTCCTTTTCCTATCCCCCCATAGGTCAAGTAAAGGGGATTCACAAAATTAGTATCCAAGGACACAGGGAAAAAAAAAAAAGAATTGGCTGGTTAACCTTCTTTGTTCTCTATGGTCTGGTGTTGTTACATGGTAAAGGTCATCAACAGGCATCCCCTGCTTGGTTATACCCAAAAAACCCTTCTTTCCTAAAATAAGATCCCAAGTAACAGGGAGAGTTTCCAAACCACCCCACTCTTGTGAGGAAAATTGAAGGCATGCATAATTCCTCCATCAATGTTTACTTTTCATCTCAATAAAGATTGTAAGTTGATCAAACATAGTTACAGGGTGGCACATTGTAGTATTACCTTAGAGGAAGGAAGGTGCAAGGGACATCCAAGGAGTGCATCAATCCCTCCAAGAGATCCTTGATTTGTTGATCTTTCAACCTGCAACAGAAACTGTATAATGCAAGAATACAAAGCTCTTCAAATTGGTTGAAAGAACAAGCACTTACTGTAGAAAGTAAGAGAATGTTGGCAGGGAGAATCTGCAGTAGAGGAGACCTGCAACAACAAGAAATAACAGTGTCAAGAAAAATCACCAAGAGACTTTCATGAAGAGGAAAGTAAGGCATCAAATTGACATAACTGCAATGATGAGGAAGTCAAAGGCAAAATGTTCACGCATATCGGAGATATATCACCATCCAAGTTCATCCATAGTTCCCCTACAAAGGGAAGTGAGAGAAGAAGCTGTGAATCTGTAACTATCTTTTCTCCAACAAGTTTACAAATTTCTGTTGTCAAGCAAATTTCTCATAGTGCAGTACTCTATTCACCTTCTAATCCACCATAGGAATCATTCAGAGGCAACTTGCCATCTTCAAGATCCAAAAGATATGTAGATTCTAATTCTCCAGCATTTTTACCAATCCTACAACAAGTACAGGTAGGTAATGCCCCAATATATTTTTTAAGCCAAAATAAACGGCTAAATCAACTCAGAACATAATTTCACCATTCCATAATTGCTGGGTGCAGATTTCTTTGATTCAACAAGGCAGTCATTTCATCATAAAAGAGGGTCAGTGGCAAGGCCAATTGTTTGCAGGACTTTAAACATGTTTCCAAGAGCTCCAAGGCCTCCTCAACATTGGACTTCTGCAAAAATATCCCATAAAAAGTCACACATCATAGAATTACAGAGTTAAAGCATGGATCGCTCCAAGTTACACAGCAAGAACGTGGTAACACATACTTGCTAGTGTTCACCCTATGCTGTATGTGCAAGTTTTACATATGCAGTTGTGTTTCAACTCTTAGTTTTCTTTTTCAGGTAGGTTACTCCCCCTTCTTAAGAACATATAATCAAGATTCTTGGTCACTTTTGAGTCTAAACAGTATCAACAAGCGATGGAGAAGTCAAGAAACAGCAGTAGGTAGCACCTGAGATGTATCTGGAGAGAGAATGTTATTTGCATCGCCAATGCATGAAACTATCTTCAAACTTCCAATCAATCCCATCTTCTTGTAATTCATATCTGGATGATTGACCTACCCAATTATAAGCCCACCAATTAATCAACCAATTGGCACAATTTCGTCCAATCGTTACACCAAAATATACAGAAAGAGAACATTTGTAGTCTTCCTTTTGCATCAATGAATCCATGATACCTGCTTTCGAACGACTATCAGAAGCTCATTTGCAAAAGATGATCCCAATGAATCTCCACTTGATCTGATTGATAGTGCAAGATTGCTGAAAACCTCATACACCTACAATGTGAGAAAGTCTCTAAAGGATAAGAGATAATTCAGGGCCTGACTTGAGAACATATCAGAGCAAATGCCAACCTTATACAGGTTTTCAATACTAAATCCTTCCAAATAGTCCAAGATACCTGAGAAGGACACCAAGAAGTGTATCAAAGAAATTTTAATTTTTAACTAGTCATCATCCATTGAAATAGAAGTTTTAAGTAAAATAAAAGGTGGCTTTAATACCGTTTATATAAGAAGAAAGTCGGATTAATTCCAGAGGATGCTTTGCAACCAGTAAATTCATGGTCTCCAAAGCAGAACCAACTTCGAGATTTACACCACTTCCCACATGAGTAACTAATGCTCCAAGAATCTGCACAGAAACAAGAACAAGATTATGATGGTACGCGCATTAGCATATCTTCTTATCATCAAAAGGCAGTTATACATCTGTTAGAAGCTTCTTACTTCCTGCCTTGAATATGTATCCGCAACTTCTTGAAACAGACAAGTGTACATGTGAATGCCAAAGGTCCTTGCTTTTTGTTCTTTGCAAGACAAAATGTACTCACACAGAGAGAGAAATGATGGAAAGTAGTCCTATCACATATCAGCAAAAAATCAAATACAGCTGCCAAAAACTTTAGCTGATATGCAAATCTTAAAGAAAAACACACCTGTACTAGGCTTGCATGGCCATGGAGACATTGTTCAATCATCACTAACGGAATGCAATCATCAACAATCTTTCTCATGAAGATCTTTTTTATGCTTTTCTGGACAGACTCGCCATTCATGTACATGACCATAATGAGCCATATGTCAATGACTTTGTGATCTTGCGGTCTCTTCAGGCTGTTGAATTCTTTCAAAATTTCTTGGCAGAGAATCTGTGAATACTACTGTGAGGAAATGCTCCACAGAATAACATGGTGACACTACTAAAAACTACAATAAAGGAAACTTACATTCTTAAATCTTAGGCCCAATCTCAATGTATTGAGGATGGAGGCCTCAATGCCATCCGCAACAGACTTTCCCTTTAGTTTCCTGTTTTGGCCACTATGATGATTGGATACTCCAGTAAATTTCAACTGCTCACGAATGTGTGAGATGATTCTTCGAACATTTGCAGGCGTTGCTGAAAGCAATAAAAACCTAAGTAAAAAGGGCATGTGCTCTCCATCAATTGTTCTGAGGCACGATAATGCGATCGTGACAACCTTCAAATGGAAAAGAGTGTCAATTTCCATATTGGTGTGGTCTGGAAGTAAATGCATAAGATTGACTTCAAATGAGGACTACATAATTCCGCATCAACTACTTCCAATTAATGATGCCTAACATCACATGATAATCGTTTCAAGAATTGCTAAGATTCTATTTTTCTTATCCCGCTGGTTTGCTGCCAGAAAGGGAGAAATATCCATCAAACTAAATTTTTCCTCTGACAAAAAGAGATCAGATCAGAAACAATCATTCACAACATTGTTCCAGCGACTACAAATAATTATAAGATGGAAATATTTTCACTCAATAAAGAAAAGATAATCATCAACTGAGCGCTCCGAAACTGCTTGAGGCTAACACTCACTAACTAAATGGGCTTATAAACTCCAATTACATCACTCTCTGCAAAATCTTCTCAACAGTGAGGCAGAAGAGAAAGCAAAGACTAAGCCAAAACATGTTACCTGATCTTTCAACTGATCATCCAAATGAAGATTGGAAAGAGAGTCAAGGACAGGCACTATAATTGCTGTGTCCTCTTGCAGCATTTGTTCCAGGGAATTGACCACAGTATCATAGTTCTGCTCACCGATCATCTCAGGCAATGATCCAATAATCTCTTTCTTCAAATGTAAGGGGCAAATGGACAGGACTTGCATCAACTTATCAACGAACGAATTAGAATCAACAAGAAAATCAAGCCATCTAAAGTGGTTGATGATAAGCCGAGCAACATCATCCTTGAGCGACAAAGATGCCCCGGAGGGTTGAGGGATCGTGTCGAAGAATTCAGGAAGCTTCTCAAGGAGTATGTTCTGAAGATCAACTTGAATTGAGGGGACCAGTAGGAGGTTCCGAGCAAGGCTGTTGCTTCTCGTGGCCAAAAGACCGCCATGATCTGAACTTGTGAGAACCCTGAAAACAGAGAGAAAAGCAGTGGATTAGGTTTCCATTCTCATTCAAATTCAACGACGAAACACATGCCTGAGAACCAGTCGCATCCAATCGCACGCGCCAATTCGGAACAGATGATCTCTCCGCACCCATTCGCAACAGATAATCGCACAAAACTTCACGGAAACTGTAATACACGCCCTTACCTGAGGAGATTCTTAGGAGACTGAACGTGATCGGCGAAACCGGCGACGAAATCGGAGCGCAGAGCGTTGTTGGGAGGAGAAGAGAGGAGGCGCTGGAGGTGAGCGCGGAACCTGTGGACATCGGACGGGAGGCAGGGCGGGCCGTCGCGGTTCAGTAGCGTGCAGCCCGCATCGGCCAGCACGGACACCATTTTCTCCTCCGGAGACGCGCCCGCCGCTTCGTTCACCGCCGCAGACGGCGGAGGCGGAGGAGTCGCCGGCTCGTCGGCGGCGGTTTTGGGGGGCTTGGGCTGGGGAAACGGGGGGTTGAAGGAGGGGTGTCTCTTCCGAGAAGGCCCTTGCTGGTGCAGGAACACCATGGCGGAGGGCGGAGGAGAAGCTCGCCGGCGGCGGAGCGTTTCGGCGGCTCCGCCGCGGAAATCGACGAGGTTCGGTCCGGGCTCTCGCGACGGAGGGAGAAAGGGAAGAGAAAAGGCGCCAAAAATTTTCACTCGCGAGCGGTGTGAGCTGGAAGCGAAGCAAGTGCCCGAGTCACTGAGTCGGCGACTCGGCCCAGGTTGCGAGCGAATTGGGCCAGTGTGACTATGGGCCAACGGCCAAGGCCCAAGGATGACCATGGCGAGTTCATGGCTTGTTCGAAGTTTATAAAAAAAAGAAAGAAAAAGAAATTCAACTTTTGAGTGGGTAATTTCTTGAGTTACTCAAAAGTAACTTTAGTTTATTCATGAAAACAAAGAGAAGTGCCTTAAATATTTTACAAAATGCTACAATTAAAAAAAATCGCTGAGCCTGTGTCTTGGGTTCATGAGCCGCCAAACGCATAATCACATCAAGTATTTACAACCCGTATTATTTATAAAAAAAAAAAAAAAAAATCTTGTGTAAAAAAATGAATACTAACTGGCATGACGCACAAGACAACTTTAAACACTCAAAAAAAAATGTTTATGAAAATTGTTGAATAATTTCAAAATTAAATTTTACTCTTTTAGTTAAATCATTTCCTAATCCTCATTAATCCAAGGACCGGAGTTATAAATGACAACTTTTGATTGGCAATTTGAATTTCGGATTCAATGCGAGAAAAAGAAGTCTTAATCGACCTCCTAAAAGGTGAGCAAATACAAAATACAAAATTAAGAAAAGCATAAAAGGTGAGAAAATTTCGTCCATTTTCTTTAATAATTAAAGACTCTTTTCACTCACTTCATCCACTCCGGCTCGGGAAAAAAAAAATTGTCACATGCACATGGCGCGCCTGGCCTCAAGTACTACTAAGGGAGCTTTTGAATCTAGTGTATTACTTTTAATATCCAAATTTATACCTATAATTGCATTGCAATAACAAAAGGATTACTTACAAATTATAACTCCGTAATAGACCAAACATGTTATATTTTTTGGAAAATATTTTTTATAAAATGTAAACAGCAAAGATGCAAATATGTATTTTAAAAATAGATGATGTAAAGTGGTATTAGAACTTAGAAGGAACACTTGGAACGATTTTATGATATTTTCCCATATTTAAATATTATTGATATTTTGATGTCTATTGGTTAAATATTATTGATTTTTTATCTTAACAATTTTTTATAATGTGTCCCTCTGCCGTGTTATAAACCCAAAATAATTTTCGAGAAGAGAGTACACGAAATAACTATAAAAATAAAAAAAAAATCCCCAAATTAATTTTTTTATTTAAAAAAAAAAAAAAAAAAAAGTCAAACGAACTGACCGGGGACGACTCACGTGCCACCTACTCGGCAGCTGACTCCATAACCATTTCGCGACGGACTCCGCCGATCAGCTCGCCGAAGCGAAAGCGAGAGCGCAGAGATGTCGGCGGCGAGCACCGCCGCGCTCCGGCGAGACGAGGAGCTGAAGCTCTTCGACGACGCGAGGCTCGGCGTCAAGGGCCTCGCCGACTCCGGCGTCTCCCGGATCCCGTCCTTCTTCGTCCACGCCCCCCGGGAGTCCACGGCCGACGCCGCCGACCTCGCGATCCCGACCGTCGACCTCGGGGGCGTCGTCGGCGGCGGCGGCGGAGATCTACGGCGGAGGGCCGTGGAGGAAGTCCGGAGCGCGTGCGAGGGCTGGGGGTTGTTCCAGGCGGTGAACCACGGGATTCCGGAGGGCGTGCTGGAGGAGATGATCGGAGGGGTGCGGAGGTTCCACGAGAGCGAGGGAAGGAGGGAGTGGTACTCGCGCGAGAAGGGGAGGAAGGTGCTCTACTTCTCCAACTTCAATCTGTTGAAGGTGGCGGCGGCGGATTGGAGGGACACGCTGGTCTGCGAGATGGCCCCGAGCCCGCCGGAGCCGCATGAATTGCCGGAATCCTGCAGGTACGGCCGTCGAAAACGGTTTACTTGACTTGATCTCCGGCTTGTAGATTGCTCTCGAATAACTCACCGGCCGAATTGAGTAATCAAAGATCGTATGGATACATGTATAGATGCTGCAAATAGCTACATGATGTAGTACTTAGTCTTGCAATTTGAAGAATTTTAGGTCGAATTCGAGCTTTGTGAAGTCGACCATGCTCGAGGCAAAGATGCAGGAGTCGAGCTTGAGTACTGCATCCCGTTGGCCTGACCGAACTGGACTAATCCCCTCTTCTGGACTGCGCTGTCAATGCTTGAGATCGGCGAATTCTTGATTTGCCGGCGAAAACTTTTGGCATTTGCTTGCTGTGCGGGACTTAGAAGTGCTTGTTTTGGCATTGCTTGCAGGGACATTGTGATCGAATTCTCAGAACGAGTGCACAGCTTGGGGATGACATTGTTGGAGCTGCTGTCGGAGGCGCTCGGCCTCGAGCCAAGCCACCTGAAGGACATGCACTGCGGCGAGGGACTAGTCCTCTTGTGCCATTACTACCCGCCATGTCCCGAGCCGGAGCGAGCCATGGGATGCAGCACTCACAACGACGGCAACTTCCTGACCATGCTCCTGCAGGATCGGCTGGGCGGCCTTCAGTTCCGGCATGAGGATCGGTGGGTAAATGTTCCTCCCCAGAAAGGAGCTTTGCTAGTGAACATGGGAGATCTTATGCAGGCAAGCAAAGCTAAAGCTGCAGGCTATAACCACGAGCCGCACTGCCACACCCCTCGCACGCGCACATACACAGATATTCACTCCTTCGGCTCGAATTCTATCGATCAGTCTTTAAACTGATTCTTGTTTTTCGTTCGGATCGATGCTCTGCTTGCAGCTGATTTCAAATGATAAGTTCAAGAGCGTGAGCCATAGGGTGTTGGCTAAAGCCGAGGGCCCGAGGGTCTCGATCGCGAGCTTCTTCAGGACGAGCTTCGGGATCGAGCAGGCCTCGAAGCGATACGGACCCATCGAAGAGCTGGCGTCGGAAGAGCACCCGCCGCTCTACCGGGAGACCACGGTGCCGGGTTATCTGGCATCCTACAACGCCAAAGTCCGGGAGGAGAACAGGCTCGACACCGACTCGCCGCTGGCGAGCTTCAGATTGCGAAACGACTGAGGACAGTGACGATCGACATGTGCAAGTACGAGAGTCTGTGATATGGGGTTCTAGAAATGTATGATCGACATATTGCTTCGGACTTTTGAGGATTTACTGTTTCATCAAAATGGTGATTGCTGGGAAGCTCTAGGCTGCGTTAGGCGCAGCATTTGAAATGGGCTTTAAAACCTCTAAAGGCCTTTGTATTAAAATTGTGATGTTAGGCAAGAAAATTTAAGAGGCTTATGTGCCGAAATCCGCATTTCCGGAAGCCCTTAAACTAATGCAAGTTCTACCTACTTTTGATTTTGAGCTTTTCCGAAATGTTGAGAGATTTTTTGTCTTATAACTTTGCTATTACTAAACTATCTAAATTCCGATTTTCACCTCACCATTTTCATTGTTTAATCTCTCGTGATGACCGACCAAAACTAAAAAATCTCGCATGATGTCCCCAGCGAGCTCAATCTCATCATTAGCATGCCGATCTAGCGTCAGCAAGCCACGGTTGGGGTCAAGCGATCACATATGAGGGCCGCCTAAGGTCCCACAATCTCAGTGTGGTGTCGCCATGGTCTTGCAATTTCAGGTGAGGGCTTGGCCCTTAAGATGGCTGGCCTAAGCCGCGGCATCAGGAAAAGTATTAGAAAGATTCTAAACTTATTGTGTCAATTTAATTATACGTCTTTTGATTCATTCAGGTTAATTTCGCTGGATATTAATACAGTAGATGTTGGGCGACTAACAATGATGAGGATAATTTTTAATAATTTTTTTAATATTTTAGATTTTTTTAAATATTTTAGATTTTTTTTTTTCTGTTTTTCCATTCTTTTTCCTTTTGCCAATGATCAGTCATGGATGAGTGGGCTGGGCATGGCTGACCTCACCAAGGCCAAGGCCAACTTCACCAAATTTGGCGAGGGGAGCCTTCACTGGGGCTCGCCCTCGCCCAGGCCAAATCTGGCCTGCCCTCGCTCGGCCGGGCGTCACCCACGGTAGGCCTTCGTTCTTATTGCTAAGTTTGGTTCTCCCACGGACTCCATGAAATCACGATGCCACCAAAGCATCCCGTATACTTTAGCGAAGCTCAACAAACGCTCTCCATTCAACGTATCAGATGGATGTGTAGAACGTCCACGCTAATCCACATCGACACGCGCTTGCATGCTGATCAAATCGCTAAAGAAATCTTCAGCTAAAGGGACCACAATATTTCTTCCAAAAAAAAAAGGGACCACAATATTTCCGCGTTGAAAGTGACGGTCCTTTTTTCTTCATTTCCAATATCCCCCAATCCCTCATGGCGTAGGGGCCTTATTGGTAGTTCCATGTTCTAAAATGTGACATAAAAAAAAAAAAAAAAAAAAAAAAAAAAAGGTCGCGTGCGTAGTTGACAATTTAAGAACAAGTGGATAGGGACGGCAATTTAGGGAAAGAGTATCGGAAAAGTCATAAACTTATTTGCCAATTTAGTTTTAAAATTTTTAATAGCGTCAATTTAATCACAAACCTTTTAATTTAATGTCAGTTCAATCATTTTGATTAATTCTAGTTGGATGTTGTTGATGTGAATGTCTGCCAATTTATGCAACAGCGCTAACACCGACGTGAATTATTTATAATTATTTTTTTCTTTTTTTTTTCTCTCCTTTGTTCTTCCTTTTGAGGATGAGTGACCACCGGCCATGGCCAAGTGAGCTAGCCTCACTGGGCAATGGCAAGGGTTAGCCTGATGAGGGCTTCCCTTGCCAAATAGGGCAAGGCGGCCATTGCTTGTGCTTGGTGGTCGGTCATCGGCAAAGAAAAAGGAAGAAGAAATAAGAAAAAGAAATAATCGAAAAAATATTAAAATATTATTAAAAATTGTCTCACATCAGTCATATTTGGCCAAAATTAATTAGAATGGCTCAATTGACATTAAGTCAAAAGAATTATGCCTAAATTGATATCATTAAAAGGTTTAGAACTAAATTGATATAAATATAATTGATTTATAACTTTTTTGATATTTTTCTCACAATTTAGCTCAGTTTGGTTCAATTTTCTTAATGGACCTTTGGCCTCTAAAAGTCCATTGGAAAAAAGTTAAGGCATTTTGGCAGATTTTTTTGGACTGCTTTAGAAAAATGCTAGTATTATCATAGGTGAAAACCCAAGGCAAATGTCCTTGAGCTTTCAACATTTTCTAAAAAGCAAATTCCAAAATAGCTGAACTTTTTTTCTTCCCAAATTGCCCTCACTAATAATTTCATATTCGATTTTACCCTCAAGACTATTCATCTTTTCCCTACCAATATGGGAGTTCACGAAAATGGAGGAGATAGACAGACTTCGGGGAGAGGTCACGTGACACCAACGTTGCATCACCAGTCGTGCCGTCTCAGTCACTCGTCGCCTAACTCGTGTGACGTCGGAGTTCAGATCTACGTCCCGACTTATTGGAGTCTTAATGAAGCTCGCCTAGGGTCATGCAACCTTATCATGGCAATGACAATGTAGACGGCATTTTAAGAATAGAGAATGCAAAGTGGTATTGAGCGGAAAACTCGGCACGATTCTTTCAACTTCACCATTTCTGAATGTGATTTATAATTTCGATGCCTATTGTTTAAATATTCTTGCATTTTTCTATCTTAACTACATATTTTACTAATTACATGTGCGTATCGCACGAACGAAAAGCTCGTATGGATACACGTGTGGAGAGATCGTGTCCTCCGACGGCGTTAAAAACCCAAAATACTGAAAAAAAAAACAAGTGATAAAAGTTATTAAAAAATAATGATGATGATGATAACGCACGTCGTCGTCGTGCCTACTCAGCAGCGCACTATCCGACAATTTCGCCACGGACTTCGCCGATCACCTCGTCGAAGCAGGAAAGCAAAAGCGACGATGTCGGCGACGAGCACCGCCGCGCTCCGGCGAGACGAAGACCGGAAGCTCTTCGACGACACGAAGCTCGGCGTCAAGGGCCTCTACGACTCCGGCGTCTCCAAGCTCCCGTGCTTCCTCACCCACGCTCGGAAGTCATCGGCCGACGGCGTCGACCTCGCGATCCCGTCTGTCGACCTCGGAGCCGTCGTCGGCGGCGGCGGCGGAGGCGATCTCAGGCGGCGGGTGGTGGAAGGAGTCCGGAGCGCGTGCGAGGGCTGGGGGTTGTTCCAGGTGGTGAACCACGGGATCCCGGAGGGCGTGCTGGAGGAGATGATCGGAGGGGTCCGGAGGTTCCACGAGAGCGAGAGCAGGAGGGACTGGTACTCGCGCGACAAGCGGAGGAAGGTGATGTACTTCTCGAATTTCACCCTGTTCAACATCGCGGCGGCGGACTGGAGGGATACTCTGATCTGCGAGATGGCGCCGAGCCCGCCGGAGCCTCAGGAATTGCCTGAATTGTGTAGGTACGAGCAATCGAAAACCGTATGGATGCGTTTATAGATGCAGCAAATAGCAAGATAGTATAGTATCTTCTAGTCTTTGCACTTTCAAGAATATGAGGTCGAATTCGAGCTCGAGCCAGGATAGCAGCAAGGCCGACCTAGTCGAGTCGAGCTCCGAGTGTCGAACCTTGTCGGCCTGACTGAACTCGACCGGACCCTGTTCTTAAACAGCAGTATCGATGCTCAAGATCGGCGAATTCGCGACTTCCCGTGGCGATGAATCCTAAGGATAGACCCGAATTCATTACTTTGATTCTGGTTTAGACTTAAAGGACTTTTGAAGTGCTTGTTTTTGGCATTGCTTGCAGGGACATTGTGATCGAATTCTCCAAACGAGTGCACGACTTGGGGATCACGTTGCTGGAGCTGCTATCAGAGGCACTTGATCTGAAGCCGAACCACCTGAAGGACATGCATTGTGACGAGGGACTAGTCCTCTTGTGCCAGTACTATCCACCGTGTCCCGAGCCGGAGCGAGCCATGGGATGTAACACCCACAATGACAGCGACTTCCTGACCATACTCCTGCAGGATCAGCTGGGCGGCCTTCAGTTCCGGCATGAGGATCAGTGGGTCAATGTCCTTCCCCAGAAGGGAGCTTTGCTGGTGAACATTGGAGACCTTATGCAGGCAAGCAAAGCTAAAGTTATAGCCTTTAATTATGAGTTGATCTTTTCCTCTACTGTAATCGCCTCATCTTTGCTAATTAAGAAGAGCAGATCAATCGTGCGCACGCTCACACGCAATTTTCACACATTCGATGCGAATTTGGCTTTTTATAGGACGTGAAATGATGGAAGTTTCATGGTTTTCTCATATTGGATAGAGTTGCTTTGCATATCTCTGAAAAAGCAACTGGTATGATCTCGTATGCTGTAAACAACGATAGGGACATAGCATAATCGTAAGTGAAAATGGTATACAAAAGAAACCCGAAAATACTGGCCGAAAGAAGGTTTGGAATAAGACATAGCCAAAGAAGAAGAAAACACATAGAGCAGGTCCCGAGGGGTTGCATTAGAATGATATCTGCCATTCAATCTCTGAAACTGATTCCTGTTCTTATTCGGGTCGATGCTCTGCGTGCACAGCTGATTTCGAATGACAAGTTCAAGAGCGCGAGCCACCGGGTGCTGGCTAAAGCCGCAGGCCCGAGGGTCTCGATCGCGAGCTTCTTCAGGACGAATTTCGGAATCGAGCAGGCCACGAAGCTCTACGGACCCATCGAAGAGCTGGTGTCCGAAGAGAACCCGCCGCTCTACCGGGAGACCACGGCGCCAGGTTATCTCTCGTCCTACCACGCCAAGGTCTGCCAGGAAAACAGGCTCGACGCCATCTCTCCGCTAGCAAGCTTCAGGTTGTGAATTTGCATTTGGTATTTTCCCCGACAAACATCTTGTATTGGGTTGACGACACGTGTCTTAAGCATCTTTTCGTAATCTTTGACAGATCGAGTTTAGATCACTGAAAGAGTTATTAATCATGTGACATGTGAATTCTTATATATAAATGTAAAATAATGCAGTTCAGATGTATCTAAAATGGCCGGCGTTTGACCTTCCTGCGTGGTAGCGCGCTAACACAAAATCACTCACCTTTCAATTTGGCCACTTCAGCCCACGAGGATCGGCAATGAGTGGCAAGGGTTGTCTTGCCCTCGCCGGCCGTTGGTAGTGTGACGCATAGGCACGTCATGCACTACACGTATCATTATCAATTATATTTTTCCTTTAATTAATAATATGTGGAAGCACCATAAAATACATAACGACACTAGTTAATAATTAGGCATGTGTCTCATTGTTCCAACTTCATATTTATAAACCCAGAATATTATACCATATATCACATAAAACACAAAAGACCTAGGAGGGGTTAGGGTCACCTATCTCCATTACTACTCTTGCCCAAAAACCTGCCTGTACAAAAAAACAAACTACCTATTACTGGTCGACAACCTCACCTAACGATTCGTTGCCTTCATTGTCAAAGCCTCTTAATGGTTTGATCAAATCACCCTTGAGATTCAAGTACCAAGCAACAAAATGGTGAGGGATCCACTATGGGAGTCCCTCATCGACCCATATGGTGGATGTACACTTAGTATAATAGGCATCCAACTCAAGTATAGACATAGTCTCATGATCATACTGGTGATGCATAGACACCCAAAAAGCATAGGCGGTGAGCTCTCCATCTTACATTTCTAAGAAAATAAAGGAATGAGCTAAAGCCCAATAGATAAAATCTTTAGGTTTAAGTTAGTAAATCATCTTACCACTCAACCCGACATAACAATCACAAGTATTCGAAACAACATAATTAATGTGTTAGCACATACCTCACCTTCGATTCCAAATGCCTCACACAAATGCATGGCATGTAATTTCTTGATGCAGTAGCATCATTTGGTGCCCCATCAATATGCAAGTACATATGTTCATGCACATGTATCATACTTATGATCACTCTTTCTCCTAGAACACTCCTTGGGACATCTCGATCACACAGTGGGGTATCTCGACTCTCAAAGCATCCTGAAAACTCCTTGGGGTATCCTAATCACATAGTGGGGCATCCCAACTCTAAAGCATTGTCACATACTACTATATGGACATTCACATTACACTTCATATTTAGTCATATGATGGCATGCACACGTTATTAGTACCGCATGATTTCACGTGCATTAAGAATAGAACTAACAGTCATTTCGATAATTGGCATCCATTTCATAACACATTTCACACGCTTACCTCTTTTTCATTTCTTTTGCAAACATATATATAATACTCAACAACCAACATGTTCGGCACATAATTCTGAATAGTAAATTATGGTTTTGGACATATGAGTCTGAAGCATAAGGAAGTGTTTATGAATGAAAAGTCTAAAACATACACAAATGATTTTAAATGGAAAGTCTGATAAATAAAGGAGTAATTCTGAGTGGGAAAGTCCGAAACATAAGCAAATGATTCTGAACATATGAATAGACACGGAAAGTAAGTCTAAATGTACGTCAGGCCAATGGACAGATTCAACAAATGAAGGGACTCGGACTCAATAAAATATGATAGAACAAATGACTAGATTTTGATTTAGCATTTCCACTTATCAATTGTACCACATATTTTAGAAAATTCGACCATACGCCCTCTAAACATGTACAAGATCAACAAGACTAATCTAACAATCACCGTATCCATACATTATTGCACATCAAAATCACACATTTCAACGAACCAACCAAGTCCAAATTGCTAATTAAATTAGGCTAACGTAACACCTAGAGCTTTCACTTACCTCGAAAGCAACTTCAGATTAAAAATATATCCCCTTCGAACAAAACAAACACAACCAAAATTAACAAAGTTTGATTTTAAAAAACGATGAAATATATTAGTAGAAAATAGGGGAAATCCATGATTTACCTTATCTGAAAAAAAAATCAAGACAGAATCTTAATATCTTAAGAGTGGGACATTTGATTTTATTCACGGGATTCGAAAATGAAAGATCGAAGAAGAAAGTAAGTAGATGGAAGTTAATGAAGTGGAGATTCTCACTTTGAAACTCGAAGACTCACTCATTTGGCCAAGGTAATACTCAAGAGCTATTAATAAGGAGGAAAAAATATCATTGCTTTGAAATCATTAGACCGACAAGTAGGAGGGTTTGTGTGTTCCAATAAAAATGCTTTAAGTGGCCCTCGGTAAGTAGCTATGGTGCAAATGGTTTAATAGAATTGGCTACAAGAAGATATCTTAGGAGAACTCCCTTTTGACCAAGTAATAGGATAAGTCATGAGGGCATTAAATTACTAAGAATAAAATTAGTGATGTAAGGTAGGATCTCAAAGCTAAACTAGGCTCAATGTCACAAGGAGAATGTGGTTAAAGATGATTGGTGGAAAAATGAAGAGAGGGGGAGCTAGTTCTTGGGCAAGTAAAATGATTGGATAAGAATTAGGCTTATCAAGAGCATCAATTGGATATTAAAAGATATCATATACTAAATGATATCAATGCTAAGCTAGATTTAATGTCTCTAAGAACATGTGGGTTAATATTATTGGCAAGGAGAGAGTTGTGCAGTTTAGAGAATGGACAACGGCTCAATTTTGGGCTTCTAAATATTTAAATATATATCTAGTTAAGTTACCAAAATGTTTATCAGTACATAATCAAGGAACCCAATGTCTATTCAACACATTGATAAATCCAAAAATATTTTGAATCCACTAAAAGTATTAGTAAACAATACTAAAGGTTAGGAAAATTTCAATTTAATAAACTTAAACTTGAAAATTCTCAAATATGAAATTTAAAGTTAATCCATCAATGTCTTCAACTAATATAGCAGTAAGTCAATCTCCATCTCATTTTACAACGCACACATAAACCTTTTATTGATTTAATTTTAACACACTAGATTTTGGCTGATTATGTCACGGAAAATCCTCCTAAAAATTATCATTGAACATGGAAAAATTTCGAATGTCACAAGCAGAGGCTGCGAAGGCCTCGACTAGATACAAGTAATGCCCCAACAACCCTTACCTGCCATGGTGGAAAAATAATATAGAAAAGAAAACTAAAAATATATAGTTAATACAATGAAAAATTCTAAACTTATACATTTATGACAAATTTACTCAAAATTAATTTTTTGATCCCAAAAAATCCCAAACTAGTATACTCTTGACAAATTTACTCAAAATTAATTTTTTGCCCTCCGTTAATTTTCATCAAATTTTATTGTTACATTTGCTAACGTAAAAGACTTATGATGATGTGCTAGGAATCCATAGGGTAGATATTACGAAAAGTTTCAAAGCGGTACACGTATGACTTATGATGCCTTAATATTAAATAGATAAAATCCGGGGCTTTTTTCTAAAAGAAGAAATAATTAAGGATGGAATTGAAATTAGACCTAAAGTCGAAGGACTTTTTAGGGATTTAGGCCTCATGTGGGAGCACATAATTTCTTGCGAAATATCTATCGATGTCAACGTGAAAGCGGTTTTAAAGAAAACGCGAGCGCATCGTCGAGGTCATCACTATTCTCGCCATCTCCTTGTCGCTTTCCACCCGCGATTCCCACGCAGCAACGGAGGAGAAACGCCTCCAGTCAATGGTTGAAGCTTCCCTCTCCCTCTCCCTCTCTCTATCTCTTCAACGCATCATGCAATAAATTTCAAGGAAGGAGAAAAATGGGGAGTTGAAGGATCCACCATCTAGCGCTTGGCTCAGTTCTGCCGTCCGAATCCCCCCCCTAGCCCCCACGCACATTTCTTTAATCATCTCCCCCTTGCAGACCTTGGCGTGATCTTGCCCTTCTTGAAATCATTTCTTAATTCTTGAAATTGGGTGTCTCTTTCCTGTCGACTCTTGCCTCTATCTCTGCCTCGCTCCCTCCCTCCCACTCTTTTTTTTTTAACCATCTCTTTCCGCCTCCCGCATAAAAGGACGAGGTGGGTACTTGCCCAATCAAGAATCGCTTCGACCCAGTTGGCCTCTGGACCCTGATTGGCCGTTTCGGGTTTGTGGGTCGTGGGGGGATAGCCGTGAGGCGATGAAGAGGTACAGGAACGGCGAGATTTGGGACTTCGAGCACGAAATGCCGGTGGTGGGTGGCAACGACGAGGTGGTTCTTGGGCTGGACGGCGGGACGACGTCGACGGTGTGTATCTGCATGCCCCTGCTCCGGGTCGCCGACCCTTTCCCCGACCCTTTGCCCGTTCTGGCCAAAGCCGTCGCGGGTTGCTCCAATCACAACAGTGTCGGGGGTAAAAATTCTCTTTCGCTGTTCGGTTGTTGCTTGAGAGTTTTCTTTTTCTTTCTGCTCGTAGATGTATTTGATTTTTTCTGCTCGTTTCGCGTGCTTCGTGTATTCTTGATGTTGTGTGGTTTGGTAGGTTTGATGATACAGAAGTTTGCGAAGTTGTGTATTGTGTCGGATTGGTTTTTTGTGTTCAAGCTGCATTGCGCACGACCTGGGCTTTGTTTTCATATGGCATTTTTCCATGAGTTGGTGGAATTGGGGTGAATTGGGTTCATTTTGTCTGAGCTCTGACCTCAGAAGGGATTTACCAACTTTTCGATGCCAGTTCAATATATCCGTATGTGGCGTCAAATAACAGAATATGACAATCGAACAGTAGGCTGTTTGCAGTGAGGAGGGGTGTGGATCGTAGATGTATGTCCCTCAATTCACACGTTCTTGTCGATCATGCTTGTTTCCATTAAGAAAAGGCTGTTTGAAATGCAAGGTCCTTGTTACTTTTTTGGATCAGTGACTTCCGTTTTGTGTATTCCTCTTTCCACTATATTAATTGGGATAGGTATTCCAATTACAATGCTTGCGGAGAAAGAAATGTAATCTGAGTTGCATATTTGCTTGTTTGATCATGTTGCTGTTGGCCTGGTGTTTTTGGTCAGGGAATTGTTTCGCATGTTTATGAATGGCATAGAGCATACGTCTTCAACATCGAATTCAAGTTTTTGGTTTTAAACTGCTGCTTGAGATGAACCATATTAGAAGTATAGCCTTCAGAGAAAAAAGGGAAGTCAATATAAAGTAGACCATTGTTTGCGCCATGTAAAATTATCGATCAGAGTATCTGTCGTTACGAATAGAAAATTATGCTTGATCTGAGTATGGGTTTCCCAAAATTCTGCTAATTATTTGAAACTAGTTGAACCTGAATAAATTGCAAATAGAAAACTGAAGCCATTGGCTACTCTAAAATTTCAGTTGACTATGTGAGTTATATGGGCAATTAATTCTGTGCATGAGTGCATTTTCCATATCTTTTTCCACTATAGGAGTAAATTGTCCCAATGGCTGAGATGTGTCAAGTAATGGAGCAATGATAAGCTAATACACTTAAGGTAAATGATGGCACTGGCACTCTATGATAAAAGTGTTAATGGCAGCCATACTACTGAAAACTTTCTATATTCCATGCTTCAAATTTTCAGGCACCATGGACATAATTTTACTCATACTTCTCATAAATGAAGTAAAGAAACTTAACAGATGATGACACCAACAGAGAGGGAGGGAGGCAGAGGGAGGGAGGGACCGGTGATATTTAGAACTGGACAGAGAGATAGAAGGATATACCTTACAGTGTTTTGCACAAGTTCGCTGATATTGTCTTGTAAATATGTTCATTACAATTTCTAGCTGCTCTTTTTCTGCATGACTTCTGATTAAGTACAAGTCTGGAAAATTTGTGACGTGGACCATTTGACATGAGATGATTTAGTGATTTTTGTCAATCTTTCCATTTTAAAGAAGCTGCTGCAAGGGAGACACTGGAGCAAGTTATGGCAGATGCTCTTGCTGAATCTGGTTCTCATCGATCAGCTGTCCGGGCAGTTTGTCTAGCCGTGTCTGGTGTTAACCATCCAACTGATCAGCAGAGAATAGTAAATTGGCTCAGGTCTGCTCTAGCAGTACATTATTTGATTACTAATTTATAAACTGTTCAGGAGAAGGTTTATTTTGTTGCAGTGATTTCATTTAACTCCACTTTGATGGTTATTAAACAATGCCCGACATTATAAGATTCCTCTTATTATTTTGTGATGAATATAGATGCACTTGACTGAGAATGAAGGAATTGTATTAATAAATTCAAGAACGAAATCCTAGTCAGGAATTTCCTTCTTGAATTTATTAATACAGGGAAGCTATTTTCCATTTTATTGACTTCCTGGTTTGTTCTATTCTACTCTTTAGTTAATGTTTTAGAAGTTGTTGCATGCAAAATGTTGTTTTTTCTATTGTATATAATACTTCCAAGATCGGCATTTCTGTTTTCAATAACTATTAGCAGAGAATGCTTTATACAAAGCATTATCCTGTGCAGAAATTTCCTATCGTATCTTTTCAATTCCTGAAGCTTCATTCCCTGGGGCAGTCATATGTTGTTGTTTGATTTCTGTAGAAAGGAATATTATACAGGAAACAAGAACGCAAATGTTCCTATGAAATTCATTTTGTCAACACTTCATTTTATCATGCATGTGTCTTGTGCTTTGAAACCATTAAGAAAGAGAGGAGTTTCTTAAGACCTGAATAAAGAAACAAAAGTGAGGAAAAAAAAAAAACAGACATGGAAAGAAATAGAGGAATGAAAGAGTTTCAATGCAGATTGCGATTTGTGAATGCTCCGATACAGTAGAGAGATCATGCGACTCTGTTAGCTATCTTAAGAATCCGTATTTCTTCTGTCCAAAAATGAGACATATTGTATAAATTAGGTGGTTCTCTTTCAGTTGATTTAAGTGCACAACTTCTTTCACTGAGTGGTGTGCTTACATACGGCTACTTCAAGTTTCATGATGCTTTTAACATTGTTTTACACTTGTTAATAGGATTGAAATATTTGCAGGGAGATGTTCCCGAGCTATGTTAGGCTCTATGTTCAAAATGATGCCGTCGCAGCTCTGGCGAGTGGAACCCTGGGAAAGCTTCATGGATGTGTTTTAATTGCTGGTACTGGCACCATCGCTTATGGATTTACAGAAGATGGAAGAGAAGCTCGGGCTGCTGGTGCGGGCCCCACCTTAGGCGACTGGGGAAGGTATATGCATCATTTTCTCTAATTCCAATTCCATGGGGCTAGAAGTTTGCTCTACATTTCCAATGTATTTCCTGCATGCATGTTATGTGTGTTCTTTTTTAGGCAAGAAATTATGGCCTTTGACTAAATTTAGAGTTAAAACATATCATGGTCCTTTATCACCCTTAGGATGTGCCTCATTGTTAGAGTTTAATAGTTTGATTTCCTAAGGGGTAACGATGTGGGTGATCATCAAACTTCTCTTTGATGTTCAATGTGGTCTTCGTGCTTTTTTTCAATTTGTTCACTAAAATTTTTTATAAGTTATCTCGATGTAGTACTTCTGCTAAGTGTATTGTCATATTATGTGCGTTTTTCTATGTGTATTGCCATGTTAGTGTTTGCTGGGCCAAAGTAATAATGTGGACTACCACTTTGTATTCCCAAGTCAACAAATCTTTTTTGTTCTCTTTTTGGGTCAAAATAAGGAGAGAGATACATGACATGGAAGACCTATGTGAGCCACATGGATGCCAGTGTGGCAAATCCAACATCAAGTTAACAAAAATTATGTTTACATAAACTAATGGTGTTATAATTTTCAACCGTAGGAATACATCAAATGGATCATTGAAAATTCAAGAACTAGATTGAACAAAAGAAATGGTTCAATAAACCTCATTGAATGTTGAAGACAAGTTCATGAACCACCCATGTCATTATTCCATTTTGATATGACTTGAAGTATTCGAGTACCTTTAATAAGCTTAATTGGTAATTGCTTATGAATACTAGAGCATTCAAATGGTATGATTCTAGTGAGCCATGTGTGGCTATTTTAAGTAATTGACAGATGTCAAGTATGGGCATCAATTCATGTTATCATGGTGAGAATTTATTGGAAACGTGTTGTGTGGAAAGACAATGAAGGAAAGTTTAAGCTCTCTCATCTCTTATGCCTGCCATAAGCATGTCAACTTCCTGAATTCCTGTTTATGTAGTTGCTGTTGCGTCAGAAGTTCAACAACATTAATTCATGCATCATGGTGGCACATGATTGCTATTGATGTTGCTTGGGGGCTTGAGATCTCTGTTATCTCCCTTCTGTTTGCCTCTGGATTTCTGTAACTTAGCTCCAATCAAATTTGCCTCTTTTATGTGCTTTGATGCATTCTATCATGTAGCTGTTAAATGAAGGTTGGGGGTTTAATTTTCATATCATTGTATTGTGTGTTTAGAACATTCATCATAGTTTTATCTTTTTTTATTGCAGTGGTTATGGAATAGCTGCACAGGCATTAACGGCAATAATTAGGGCTTATGATGGTCGTGGGCCAGAAACAAATCTGACTTCCAGCATATTAGAGAAGCTTGGCCTTTCTTCCCCAGATGAGTTAATTGGGTATGCTATTAACTAGTGGATGTCATGTTTTTCTTGAGGTTCAAAAGTCTAGAAATTTTTGGGAAGTTTACTGAGTAGAATGCAGTGAGCATGTCTGGGACACTACTTCTGAATTTCTGTGACCTAACAACAGATTTGTTCCTTTTATTTTGGCAAAAACATGAACAGATCCATTCTTTTCACAAAAATAAAAAAGAACCGAAAATTTGTACTTTGATTGCACAGTTTCCTTGTCAGTGCATCTTTTTCTTCTTTTATTTTTTCGTGTTGCCAAACGTGGTACTAGTTTTTCAAGAAATGATTCATTTTGAGGGATATTCAGAAAGACTATTTTTTCTAGTGGACTATTCAATGCAATTTAGACTGAGATAACTCTCTGAAAATTGGTTAGTCAGTCTCTGTCTAATTGAAATTCTACTGATTGCTTGTTGTAAATCAGCATTCTTTGCATAATGAATAGTTGGTGTTGCATTGAGATTCTTTCTCTCTCAATAAATCAGGTGGACCTACGCAGATCCATCTTGGGCTCGCATTGCAGCCCTTGTCCCAGTCGTGGTGTCTTGTGCAGAGGCAGGGGATGAAGTCGCTAACAAAATTTTATTTGAATCTGTCCAAGAGTTGGCTTTAAGTGTGAAAGCTGTAGTTGAAAGACTTCGTCTGTGTGGTGAAGGTGAGATACTTCACCATAGGGATGTACTTGTGGATTCATTTAACCCATTGTTATTTTCTCTTTTTCATGTGATGCCCAAATTTGACATCGGAAGTTATGATTTTAATGCTCTTAAACCATGATAATCCTTGAAAGGGAAGTAAAAGAGTGGAAGATAGTGGAGAGGGAATATTTGTCAGCACTAGCACCAATCTAGTAATTATTACTGAATCTTTTACCTCCTAGGTTGGGTTGTTAGAGCGGATCCTTCTACTCCATACCATCTTACCTACTACCAAATTGCTGAAAGATTCTTATTCTCAGAGTCTTTTGTCAGAATCTATGTTCTTTAGGTCTCCCTCTACTGATTTTGAAGTAAGTTTGACTGTTTAATTGAAAACATCTTTAGAATCTACCTAATAGATATGCCCAAACACCTCAAACATGTTTACCGGATATCGACTATATAGAGTTTAATGGCGCTTTAATGGAGTTCTCTTACTTCAGTGGCATTTTTCTGGTCAACTTAGAGTGCTGGTTCAACCCTCGATAATCTTCATGCAATTTCATGATAGCCTTAAATTATCAAAATGTCTCATCTTTCTGTTATTCTTTGTTCCTTATTTCCCAATGGCTTTATCCATAGATTTGGTTTACGAAATTTTATTTGATATGCTGCAGAGATGAAATTACTCAAATAACAACTCTTAGTTTTGATGATTTTCTTCAATTATAATTAAAGCTTTCCCAAGAACTCTGCACTCTGATCATGCTCCGATTAGCAAAAACTTCAAACCAGGGTAACTTTGGTACAGTGTACCTCATGGGTAACAAATGTATTCCTTTCAGCAGTTGGCAGAGACTTGCAGGGTATTTTTCCACTGTAATATGATTCTTGATGAGTGGCTATGAGGGAATGCGAGAAATTTTCAGCCATCATTTCGGAAGATGGCAGATGTGCCTTGGTTATTCTCTCTTGGATATTTCTATTGTGTCGTCGTAATTGTTTATGATGGCGATTTGATTCTAACCTTCTGAATCATCTATTGCCATGGAAATTAAAATTAAAATTTTGTTGGAAGTGTATTATGCCTACTACTATGTGCCTGTTAGACACAGTTGATGAATTACATTAGTTGAAGCATAAATTGCTATGTGGAATTTGTATTACAATATCATGAAAATGCCATCACAGATGGAAAAGATTCTTTCCCCCTTGTCATGGTGGGTGGTGTACTTGAAGCAAAGAAGAGGTGGGATATTGGCAAAGAAGTCATAAACTGCATCTCCAAGGAGTTCCCTGGAGCATTTCCTATCAGGCCAAAGGTAAGCATGTCAGTTACTGTTCAAGCGATAAGGATGAAAATTTCTTTAGGAACATATGGATAATGCGTGTCCACTGGGTAGCATTTAATGATTCTCTCATTCTCTGTGACCAGAAATTCATGGGAACATAGAGAGCTTGAGTGAATTATAATGTATTGTCGACCTTCAATTTGCAATCAATGAAGTTTCAGATATATAGATAAATGGATATATACATGTGATATGTGTCTATTTATGTATCTAAACAGACCGTTCGCATTTATCTTTCAGTAGGCCTGGCCATGTGCGTTTTGGTATGTGTGCCATGTAGACGCATTAAAAGCATTTATCTTTCCGTAGGCCTGGCCATGTGCGTTTTGGTATGTGTGCCATGTAGACGCATTAAAAGAAATACACGAATACAGATATCTTGTGGTTTGTTTTTTTTTTTTTTTTTTTTTTTAATAAACAGTCGTGGCTATAATGTTGGCTTCTAGCACGCAATGTCTAACACGTTTTGTGTGTTCGAAAAAGTTCTGATGGTTGCTTTTTACCTGTGACGTCTGCACATTTTGTATTTACTTGTCCACCAAGATTCTTTCTAGCGAGTATTTGATACTGGTGTTCATGCTGTGCAATTTAACTAAGTCTACACTTGGGACGCAGGTGGAGCCTGCGGTTGGGGCAGCATTGCTGGCTCGTAATTTTTACATGAAAGAATTCTGCAAGGAGCTATAGAATTCCCATTCTTGAAGATTCGCTAGAGTCGACCCAATTGTACAGTAGGATAACAATGAGGTTTTCTAGCGTTGCCAAAACACGAACACATCGGACAGAGGAAACGACAGTTTGAGACGAAAACCGGTCCAAGTCTGGTGAAAGGGTTCATGGGTTCTCTCTCCATTCTTCTCTCTCTCTCTCTCTGAGGTCATTTTTTTCAGCAGATAGTTTTTCACTTCTTGGGTGAAACATGCTGCAACGCTACCGTGAGTCCATGATTGGTGAAATTAGTCCGTGTGCTTGTATTTCTTTTGCTGTCGATGATTAGTTTTGATGCATTTAAGCATCCCTCTTGTCGTCATGGCAGAGCATTCTTGCTGAGAATTTCGTTTACCTTGGGAATTGCACTTGGCCACCGTTGGCTTTTCCTTTTTGTGTTTTGTTGTTGACAAATAAGCAGTCACCTACTATCCCTTGCCCTCAACATGACTCAGCAATGAATCTGCAAACACCCTAAGTTTGTGAATTCATGATTCTAACTGATGGCGTTGAATCGACTCGAACCCAAGGTCAGTCCTCTCAGGACCCAAACAATTCATCATGGTTTCGTTTCCACGGTTTCATTCCCGCGGTTGCTATTCTGAAGTCACTGCCCAATTTAGCTTTTGGAGAGAAGCAACGAGTGTTGAGAGCGCTGTTTTTGGCATCACAATAAACCTCTGCCAAACCCTAGTCCACTAGCTCAACAAAATTTTCATTGGGTGAAGGTGGACACCAAATTAAGGAAATGGGTCCTAAAAGGGATCAATTATGCATTGAATGCACCTCTTTTGGGATTCGCTTGGTTGGTGGTAAAAAATTGCTCCCAAGTCTTTAATGTAGATCCAACCACCAAACCCTACTTTCTATCTCAAAGAAATGCTATTTGGGTGAGCAATACCAAATTAAGTAGTTTGTCCTAGAGAGGATCAATTGAATGCCAAACTTCTGGATCGATTTCCTTGGCGGTAGGCTTGCTCATACTAGATCACCTATGTTCCCTTTACCTCTTCCTTGTCCTTTTGATTCCTTGGGATTGAGTTTGCGTCACAAGAAGCTTGAGATCTCATGTTTGACTTCATTTAAGATGACCTCTTGGAGTTAGATTATAACTGGCTTGTTGAGGAGATGAATTTTGTTTGATGTGGGAAACAAGACTATGGTACCTATGGAGCGATACACGGAAACTTTTCATGCCTTTTCGTTGAGCTACGGCTTATTAATCATTTGTATTAATTTGATCTTGTGACCAAGCAAAGATTTTATAGAAATGCACAAAGGCAATCCGGATGAAGTCTATTAGAAAGTGATTGAGCTAGTGCCACGGTTCCACGGTTGAGCACAAACGCATGAATAAAACTTGAATGGAGCGACGAAACCATGCGAATCTCAATGCAAGGAAACATAGATTGCATTGTAATTGAACTTTACTTGGAATCAAATTAGGAAAATTATCCAAAAAAACCTAAATCTATTGCACTTTTGCCGATTTAATTTTAAAATTTTCAATTTGGCCAATTGAGTATTAATCATTTTTCTTTTCGCTAATTGAGTTTATCTAGCCAATTTTAGACGGAAATTACTGATGTGGACACTAACAATGTCATGTGGGATAACTAGTGCCAACGTGAATAATTTTTAATAATTTTTGAATTTTTAAATTTTTTTCAAAAATATTGAATCCAAACCTTTCAATTTTTCCAATGGAGTCCTAAACCTTTTCACTTTTAGAAAATTACTAATGTAGATGTTGGCAGCGCAATGCTCGGGTAAGGTTGAACTTTGCCTGGGCTTGCCCGGCTAAGGGCCCCTTGCCAAATCTAGCGAGGCTAACCTTCACCTAGCATCACTTGGCAAGGTTGCCTTGACTTGGGTGAGTCGGGCTCCCTTCACTGGGACTCGCCCTTGCTCTGTTGGTGGCGGTGAGGCTAGCCAGCCCAGCCATGGCTAGTGGCTGGCCACAGGCAAAAGGGTGAAGAAATAATTTTAAAAAAAAATCAGGATAAAATAAAAAAAAATAAAAAAATAAAGATATTATTAAAAAATTTCTATGTTAGAGCTAATTATCATGCGTTTTTGCTAGAATCCACTTCAGCAATTTCTAGTCAAAATTGACTGGATGTACTCAATTAACAAAATTAAAAGATTTAAATTCAAGACATTTTCAATAATTTTCCCATCAAATTACATGGAATTGAAAAGACATGATAATTGAATTTGAAGTTGTGACGTTAGAGCATATTCAATTTGTGTAGATTGATTGCGCACGAAAGCCTTCCACCGGCATGCAATCCTTTTTTTTTTTTTTTTTTTTTGGGATAAAATTTCTCGTTACTCATTGAAACATTGATTGATTTTTCACGCGTCTTTACTTGTCTACTTATGAACTCGTTGCTGTTTTGAAGTCACTGTCCCATTTAGCTTTTGGAGATAAGCAATAGGGGTTGTTTGGCATTATAATAAATCCTCTGCCAAACCCTAATCTCTAGCTCAACGAAATGTTCTTTGGGTGAAGGTGAACACCAAATTAAGGAAATGGGTCCTAAAAGGGATGGATCTTGCATTGCATGCACCTTTTTGGGATTCACTTGCTTGGTGGTAAAAATTTGCTTCTAAGTCCTATTAAATGAGAGCACCATTCTGGCATTATATTCGTTAATGCAGAACCAACCACCAAACCCTACTTGATATCTCAAAGAAATGCTATTTGGGTGAGCGATACCAAATTATGTAGTTGTCCTATAGAGGACCGATTGAATGCACAACTTCTGGATCGATTCTCTTGGCAGTAGGCTTACTCATTATAGATCACCTATAATCCCTTTACTCTTCTTTGTCCTTCTGATTTCTTGGGATTGAGTTCTTGCGCCTCGAGAAGCTTGAGATTTCACATCTGATCTTCATAGATAACCTCTTGGAGTTAGATTATAACCGACTTGTTGAGGAGATGAATTTAGTTTGATGTGGGAAATAAGACAATGGTACCTATAGAGCGATACACGGAAACTTTTCTTGGCTTTTCATTGAGCTATGGCTTATTAATCATGCGTATTAATTTGATCTTGTAACAAAGCAAAGATCAGCAATATATAGAAATGCACGAAGGCAATTCGGATAAAGTTGATTAGATAGCTATTGAGCTCGTGCCATCATTCCATGGTTGAGCACAAAGTGCGTGAACGAGACTTGAATGGAGTGACAAAACCATGCAAATCTCAAAGCAAAAAAATAAAATAAATTGCATTGTATTTGACTTACTTGGAATCAAATTACATGAAACTAAATAGACATGATAATTGAAAGTATAATGAACTTGTCAACTTATGAATTGGTCTGAAGTTATGACCTTTGGAACCGAATCACTCTGCGTCAATAGATTGCACACCGAAAGCCTTCCATCAGCACTCGATCGTGTTTTTTATTGGATTTCTTGTAGCTCATTAAAATTGATTGATTTCTCACGTGTCTTGACTTGTCAACTTATGAACTCGTCTCCTTTTCATTTCTTGCTTCTCCATGCTGATTTCTATTCCATTCAGGTCGAATTCCCACGATCGATGGCCACAAAATTCAAAAAGAAGCACTCACGATTTACACGTTTATTAAAAGCATATGGTAAAAATAGTTGACGACGCACAATAGCAATTCAGAAGAATCTTGGAACATTGTTCGGAGAAAATGAGAAAGTATAGTAGCTAACAAGCTACGGGGAATCGACGACGACTTATTTGACTTGAATGGAGTCTTCCACAAGTTAGCGACCACTTTGATAACAATTAATAGTAAACTCATGATCATGAAAAGGCAAAAAGGGTTTCTTTTTTGTGGGGCATGAGAAAAAAATCCCATTTTTTAAAATTCTTTTCCTTCAAGCAAATTATTGTAGATGACAATTTTGTAATTCACAATGGGTCCATTGGATGAGCAATGCGATGTGTCAGGATGACATTCTATGCAAGCACGTAAAATGCGTTAAATATGAAAAAAAGGGAGATATAATAGTCAAAAGAGCCCGTTGCTATTCAATTTGAATCATTGCGAATTGAGGACATTATATTAAGTCCTAATAATTGCGTGTGAACAAGGAATTATTCAAATGGTCAGAACATGGTGTGTACTATCCCCACATAGCCCTAGGGACCACCACTTTCTAAATAAATTGTAAAGATACAACGTGACAAACTAATTATAATCGACCTTACTTTTGTATTTTGTGGCAAAAAATAAAAAACAAGAACTTGCTTTGTTATTTATAAGTTATCCCATTTTAGATGTGGATGAGAATAATTGTGTCTTAAATAAATCGCCATTGGACTAGCCGCCTCGAGTTATATGAAATGTGTGAAAGCAAGTGAGAGGAAACCGTCTGGACCAACATAGATAATTTAAGATGACTACCACAATTCAAGAAATTAGTGGAATTTTTATATGATACTCTATCAATAAAATTCAAAAGAAGATGAATATTACGTGCGTTATACGTTTTGTAATTGACAAGATTAATCTACCATAGTAAAAAGAACAATAATTATTTTAAAAAAGCATGAAAATGAGAGGAACATTCTTATGCATCTGGACGTCCATCATCAGAAGATAGAAAAAGAACGTTATTTTCGTTGTATTTAATCGGGAGAGAGTGTTAAAAAGAACTAAATTATATGGTACTCTATCAATAAATTCAAAAGAAGATGAATATTACGTGCTTTATATGTTTTGTGATTGACCGGATTAATTTACCATAGTAAAAAGAACAATAATTATTTTTAAAAAGCATGAAAATGAGAGGAACGTTCTTATGCATCTAGACGGCCATCATCAGAAGATAAGTTAGAAAAAGAACGTCATTTCGTTGTATTAAATCGGGAGAGAGTGTTAAAAATAACTAAATTAGAGGGATGAACTAAATTATATGGTACTCTATCAATAAATTCAAAAGAAGATGAATATTTTGTGCTTTATACGTTTTGTGATTGACCGGATTAATCTACAATAGTAAAAAGAACAATAATTATTTAAAAAAGGGAAAAGACTACCAAAAACCCCAAACTTTGTCCAAAGTGACAAATTTACCCCATTTTTTTTTTTTTTTTTGTGATATGAAAAACCCCAAACTTTGCAAATTGTAACACTTTTAGCCCCATCAAGGGCATTTTTGTCTTATTTTTTCTATTTCTTTTTTCTTTTTTTCTTCTTTTTCTCTCTTCACTCCACTTGCCATGGCGGAGGGAAGCCGGCGTCGGGCGAGGGTCGCCCTCGGTGGTGTCGGGTGAGGGCAGCCCTCAGCTGAGTCAGGTGAGGGCTTCCCTCGCCAGATCTGGCGAGGGAGGCCCTCGCTAGACACCGACAAGGGCCGCCCTTGCCTGCGTCAGGCGAGAACGACCCTCGCCAGATCTGGCAAGGGCACCCCTCCCTTAACGCTGGTGAGGGCCTAGTGAGGGAGGTCCTCGACCGACCTAGTTGAGGGCCGCCCTCGCCTAACGCCGACGAGGGCGACCTAGCCAGCATAGGCGAGGGCGACCCTCGCTCGACACCAGTGAGGGCAGCCCTCGCCGAAAGCCGGCTTCCCTCTGTCAGCTCCGCCATGGCCGGTAGAGGGAAGGGAGAAGAAGAAGAAAAAAGAAAATAATTTTAAAAAGTAAAAAAACCAAAATGCCTTATAGTTTAGGGTAAATGTGTTATATAGATAGAAGTTCAGGGTTTTTTGTGTCATAAAAAAGTTTGGAGTAAATATGTCACGGTTGGCATAAAGTTCAGAATTTTTCATGTCACAAAAAAAGGGTAAATTTGTCACTTTCGACAAAATTTGAGATTTTTTGGTAGTCTTTTTCTTTTAAAAAAAAAACATAAAAATGAGAGGAACGTTCTTATGCATCTAGACGGCCATCATCAGAATTAGAAAAAGAACGTCATTTCGTCGTGTTAAATTGGGAGAGAGTATTAAAAAGAACTAAATTAGAGGGACGAGATACTCAATTATGTCTATATATATACACATAGCTTCATGTTGGTGACCATAGCAACGGGCCAAGAAAACGAAAGATAGTGACGACGACGACGGTCTATTTATCTTTTTTTTTTTAAAAAAAAAAAATATAAAACAAAATTGGACGGTGACGGATTTGACCCGAATAATCACAGGAAACCCATTCAACCAAAAAGACAAAAAAAATCACAGGAAACCCTAATTCTCAAACTTACCAAAACCTTGTCCATGTCTCATTCATGTTTGGTGAAGTCAACCCTAAAAATGATGAGGATCTCATTAATTTCCTTTCAAAATGATTATATCCCCGTTTGAAAAGGAGACATTATTGTGTAAAATTGGTGGGTCCGGGACAAGTTTTTTGTTTTAAGTACTTATTTTAAATCAAAAAAACTTTTTAAATGATTGTTAACAACAACTCACATTCTTTTGAATATTTGAGGCCTATTTGCTTGCGAAAATTTCAAAGATTTCGTAGACGAGGAGAAATGCAAATTCCAAACAAGCCAAAAAAAATGATGATTATTATACGTGGCAAGACGAGTTCTAATTACCTAACTACAAGAATGGTTGAAACGTCGCAAATTGTCATATTTTCTTAATTAAATACTCGGACACGAGCTAGCTAACTAATTCTTGAGAAAAGTATACCGAGAGAAGCTGACACTAACATTAATCTAAGGACATATAAAGATTAAAACGAGGTTTCTCGAATCAAGATGACGAAATTGAATGATTCTGATCCGTCTCATCAGTTACTTCACGCGTGGGTTTACAATTTGCATGATGGCGTTTAAGCCCAAATTAAAAAGAAATTAAAGATGGAAAAAAAGCGAGAAAAAAAAAAACCGAAATAGCGGCGCTCATCTTAAGGATGCCACGGTGCTTCACCTGCTCTCATCTATTGACCCGAAGCTTATTTAAATGTATTTACTTCGGTCTTTTTCTCTAAATCCCCCGTCATCGGTACGCATTTGGAGCATGTGAGCCGACACAATAGAAGATTCAAATTTCGATATAAGACGACGAAGTCGAAAGAGAGTCGATGTAACCTTTTTGAATCATTCGTTCAGTCTTCTTTTATTCATTAGATTAGTACAATAGTTAGCTCAAATTCATGGCATTTGGAGGTAAAGATCTCTTGTAATCATAAATAATATGGCGAGGGTCCGAGAGTAGGTTTTTTATTGTGCAATCTATTCATAGAACATCACTAATTGCTTTCCCATGCTATGTCGACACATTGTATGGATATCGCAATGGCATAAGCATGATAAACATTCTCAAGAACTATAAATGGAGATGGTTGAGGATTCTAAGAGAGTAACCGAGCAATAAAGTCCTCGAAAATCTTAGGTTTCAATAAGCGTAAGAGGTAACATTTCAAGATCTCTATGGATAAAACTTCTCGTTGCATCGTGGACAATTTTATCTTTGACCAAATCAGGTAGTTCGGTAGTCAATTCGTGCGAAAATGCTTGTTTTATACGCCATCTACTAAAACACGAAAAAGTGAGAACAGAAGGAGCAGAAGAATATTTCAAGCGAGCCTTCGTTTACCTGATCTTCTCCCTAGGCTTTTGGTGGAGACCCTGCGGGGGGAAAATAAAGTGACGGATGTTAATTGACCCTGGTGAGAACTACTCAGATGGTCAAGAATGAGTTTCTTGACTCTTAACGCAAAGCCGAAACAAGAAGGAAATAAAGAAGGCAATCATCAAACTCAAACCCATCGAGCAAAAGAGAGGTAAAAAATCCAAAGACTGTCCTATTTATTCCTACCTCCTTTCTTGCTGACTTTGAACCACATAGTCTTTGACAGGGTTTTCAACAAACCCCACCACTTCCAGGAAGGCGGATTTTTTGCTTTTAGGAAGCGCTAAACTAATAGGCCTAACATATCAGTCTTGAACGAGCCCTTTGGTAACCTGTTTTGATATTGGGTCAGAACGACATGCATTAAGATGGTGGTGAATGGGAAGATGCAGAGTTTTCCCTTTGGAAAAGGAACGACAGGTTGCGGAGACATGGCGAGCAAGAACCTCCGGTTGCTCTTGTTTCTGGTTCTCTTCTGTTCTCGGATTCATCTGATTTGCTCTACTACAAACCCAAATGACCGTAAGTGCACACGCATGTATTTGTTTATGCATGTTGCTATGGTCTGTGGATTTATTGTCGTTCATGGTCGTTCTTTCTTTCCATCTGTACTTCTTTTGGGTTCATCTTGTTCTGGCTTGGGGATGGTGTGAGTAAAAGGTAGCTAGTCATCAAAACAGCTTTTCTCTTATGGTTTTCTCCCTTTTGAGGTTTCACGGACTTAAGCTGTCTGCGTAGAACTTAGAATTCCTCAGGTTTTTAAGGTTGTGGCTTGTCTGGCGAGACATGAACATGTTATGTTATTGGAACCAGGGGCTACTTTCGGTCTCTCTGAGCCCGAAGGATCATCTGGATTTTGTCACGTAGTTGAGAGGACATGGTTAAAAGGCTGCTAGTTTCGCAGGTCTTTCTTGTCTTAAATTGTCCCGGGAGTCTTGATCAACAAGGGGCATATACTTTTCGCTATGTGCTTTGGGATTGAGTCATTCTAGCCTAGGGATAACTACTCAAAGGAAGAACTGACACAGGTGCAAGAAAGAGGTCTCCCATTATGTTGTTAACCATTAACAAGTTCATAAACTTGGATACGATTGCAAACATTATTCCCTTAAAAGGATTTCAGCAACGTGGAACTCAAGAATAAATAGAGATTAGACATGCAAGTATAGAAATTGAAGCATCTAGTGGTTATTGCCGCGAAAGTTTTCTTGGCCGTCCATGCAGTCAATTCAATTATCTGCTCCGAGGCGTGCAGAGCATGAAATATTTAGCCCTGTTCGAACATGTTGGTCTTTTTCTGCCTTGTAGATGTAGAACTAAATTCTAGAGTTCTGAAATTTCATATCTAATCATACGCTCTGAGCAAACAATAAGTTCTGGCATTGATCATGAAAGCAATGCGAGTGTTAAATTTAGTGAGAAAAAGGAAAAGGCGAACTGTCTATCTATTTCTGTCCCTAAATACTTGCTCAAGCAATAGAACAAAGATGCCTCTGCTGAAACAACGGTAAGATCAGTGGGAAGCCTGGACTCATAATAACTGTGACAAAAGTGCATGCCTGGATCTCTGTTGATGAAAATTTTAGTGGAAGTGGCTGTCACAACAACTAGCTGTTTTACCCAACTGCTGGAGCCATGAGAGAGCTTTTAGTACAGGATGAGACCGTGTCTCTTGCAATCAGAAATTTTTTCTTTCAAAATCTTGCATCGACAATGGATCTCACGAGGCTTGAACATGCATTTGACCTTATTGGCCTATGGCCAAGGCAAAATCTGTTCCCATTCCCATCTTAAAATTTCACTCTTTTTCTTTCTTGCCATATAATTGTGCAGTCACCGTTCTTTTAGCCCTGAAAGCCCAGTGGCAGGACACACCGCCCAACTGGGGCAAGTCCAGTGATCCTTGTGGACTGCCTTGGGATGGAGTCACCTGCGACAGTAATTCAAGAGTGACCGGATTGTGAGTGCTCTCTACTTGTTCTCATTGGTGCTCATTCCTGTTCTCAGTTCCTAGAACTTTCAGTCCTTTTCCTTGAATATCAATAATGCCATTTTAGCGGCCATTGACTGTGATAATTTTGATCTGTTTTCACTTTGACAGGGGGTTATCTAGCATGAATATCAAAGGGCCGTTGCCAGCCGACATCGGGGGGCTCACAGAACTCACTTCTTTGTGCGTTTCTCGTCTTTCTATCTTCTGTCATGATCAAAATTTGATTCTTAGATGTGTAATAGAAATTGCATAGATGAAGTACTTCAAAGCAAAGATGGTTGTTTTTGGTGTTCAATCATCAACTAGCATATGAACGAGTCTACTTATTTGCTCAATTCACCTTTGAACTGCAGGGATCTTCCCTTAAACAGGGGTCTCACAGGACCGATCCCTTCACAGTTGGGAAGTCTACAGAAGCTGAATATCTTGTAATATCCTTTTTGACTGCATTCATTGCTAAGACAGCTTTTCTTTTTTCTTTTTTTCCCCTTTTTTCTCATGTATGGACTTTGATCTTTCCAATTTTCAGAATCTTGGCTGGATGCAGCTTCACCGGTAGTATTCCTGATGAACTGGGCAACCTCACGGAGCTGACTTTCCTGTAAGGCTTGTCAAAATGCGAATGCCACCAATTCGATGCTTATGGAAGTTTGGCTATATGATTTGCTTAGAATTTCAAATTGCCGTTCTTACCAGGGCACTAAATTCCAACAATTTTACCGGTAATATACCTGCTTCTTTGGGTAAACTCTCCAAACTCTACTGGTTGGACGTGTCGGAAAATCAGTTATATGGATCACTACCAGTTTCGACGAACACCACCCCAGGGTTGGACCTTTTGTTCAATTGCAATCACTTGTAAGTTCTCTACAATAATCCCACACCTAGTGTGGTGAATATAGACTAAGGATATTTTTATTCCAGATTCTACTGATAAGTGATACAATCTTTGTGTTCTTTCGTCATTAACTGTTTGGAATGTGCTGCATCTGTAACTTCAGCCACTTCAGCAAGAACCAGCTGTCCGGCACCATACCAGCTAAACTGTTCAGTTCAAACATGCCTCTGATACACATGTAGGTTACCAATTTTCTCACTTCATATAATATACCCAGCTTTCTGCTCTAACTTGTGCTAGCTTTTGTTGACAGATTATTTGATGATAACAAATTTAATGGTTCTATACCGTCCACATTAGGCCTTGTTCAGACGCTTGAGGCTCTGTAAGTAAACCATGTTTTGTGCTTTGGGATATTTAATTATCAACCATTGTCACCTACTAAATTTAGTTGGACTCACATTGCACGATATGGCACAGCCGACTCGATAGGAACTCCTTTTCTGGGAACGTCCCTTCAACTCTCAACAACATTACAAAACTCAGTGAACTGTGAGTATAGATTTTTTTCATCAATGGTATTCTAGCGGGATCACAAAAAGAACTCCACTCATTCTGCTAAGTTTTCTTCAGGAATTTAGCATATAATGAATTGGGCGGTCCTTTGCCAAATTTGACGGGTATGAATTTCCTCAGTTACATGTAAGTAAGACACCCTGGCTTTGTCTCTTCTCATGATATCACATAGTTAATCCTGCTGGGTGGTTGACCGGGCATAACTGTACATTTGCAGTGACCTCAGCAACAACTCTTTTGCGGCTTCGGCAGCTCCAGATTGGTTCTCAACTTTATCATCTCTCACCACTCTGTAAGATTTCTCAATGCAATTGGTACAATGAGAAGTATGGCTTTCTGAAGCTAATGTGCAACCTCAAATTTATCTCACTATGACCAGAATCATACAATATGGACCGCTTCAAGGGACCGTACCACGAAACCTCTTCAGCCTTCCCCAGCTAGAGCAAGTGTAAGGAAGAAATATTTCTAATTTATGTCTCTTCTACCATTTTGATGATTTTTTGAACTTCTACAGTGATATGAGAAATAATGCTTTCAATGGAACGCTGTACATGGGTACCAGCATCAGTCCCAATTTGGAGCTCGTTAATTTGGAAGATAACAAGATTGAATCGCTGACAACCAGTCCCTACCAGAACAGATTAATGTGAGACAGACAGTTCACAGGTGTTAGACTTCAATTCTGAGATAAGATAGACATTACGATGCTAATCTTTTTTTTTTTTTGGTCCATTTTGCATCAGGCTAAACGGCACTCCAGCATGTACGATTGCGCCTATTCTCTCAACTTCGGCGTACTGCAATGATCAGCAGCAGCAACGACCTTATTCTACCTTAGTCAACTGCCCAGGTGCATCGTGTCCCTCAGATCAGAAGCTTAACCCTGGAAGCTGCAAATGTGCAGTTCCGTATGAAGGAATAATAACATTTAAAGCTCCATCATTCAGCGATTTGTCCAAAGACACTCTGTTTAAATCGTTGGAAGTAGGCCTGTGGCAGACATTGAACCTAACTGATGGTTCAATTTCTCTTCAGAATATCTTCCTTAATCAAAGCAGTGGCTATCTTATAGTACCTGTGTCTTTCTTTCCATCTAATGGGACAGAATTCGGAAGGTCAGACATTGTGAGAATCGGATTCGCTATGACTAACCATACCTTTCCATCGCCCCCCATTTTCGGTACCTATCTCTTCAGCGCACAACCTTATCCATTCCCAGGTAACTTAAATTCATCCTCTCATGTATCAGGTTTGACTATCATTCATATCCATTTTGACATGAACCACTGTTCCAGCTCACGGAATAAGAATCAGTATCGGCGTCATAGCAGGGATTGCCATTGGCTGCTCAGTCCTGGCTCTTGGACTTGTGTGGTCAGCAATATACGCTATTAAACAGAAGAAAAGAGCACAAAGAGCAATGGAATTGAGCAAACCATTTGGTAATTAACGCATGAACTCTTCATCTTTCTGCTACTAAAGCACTTTGACAAGCTGATTGCTGAGATCATTGAAAAGGAGTAAACTAAATAAGTTGTTCTCTCACTCACATTGATCTATCCATTTTTAAGCATCCTGGATACCGAGGGAAAGTGATGGAGGAGGAGCACCGCAGTTGAAGGGGGCAAGGTGGTTCTATTTTGACGAAATCAAGAAGTGCACCAATAGCTTTTGTGAAAGTAATCAGATAGGCTCTGGGGGCTATGGAAGGGTAAAAATCATGCGCTGCGTCGATTGTATGTAAATCATAATATGCTTCATATCACTGCTTTGTAATTCCTTTTCATGATCTGACAGGTCTACAAAGGAATGCTTCCTGATGGCCAAGTGTTGGCAATCAAGAGAGCTCAGCAGGGGTCGATGCAGGGCGCGCACGAGTTTAAGACGGAAATTGAGCTACTTTCTCGAGTCCATCACAAGAATCTCGTCGGCCTCTTTGGCTTCTGTTATGAACAAGGAGAGCAGATGTTGGTCTATGAATATATGCCTAACGGGACACTTAGGGAGAGCTTGTCGGGTACTTTCCTTCACCTAAATAACATGGAGCTTTGTGATCTTTAGATTCCATATAAAACTTTCCATATCATTCTTTGTCCTCATCTCGTTATTTCTAGCATAAGTGCGAGCAAGACTTTTCTGATGAATGAAACTGCCCATCGTATGTAGCAATGGACACTGAAAATTAATGATGCAGGGAAAACTAGCATACATCTTGATTGGAAGAGAAGGCTGCAGATCGCTCTCGGCTCTGCAAAAGGACTGGCATATCTGCATGAACTCGCGAATCCCCCGATTATTCACAGAGATGTCAAGTCCACGAATATTTTGCTGGATGAAAACTTGGTGGCTAAAGTTGCAGACTTCGGCTTGTCTAAAATGGTGGCGGACAGCGAGAAAGGACATGTGTCAACCCAAGTCAAGGGCACACTGGTATAGTATACTCCTATTTGAATGTCCAGTTTAGGCGACAGAGGCGGGTAACTAGATTTTAACCGAATCGTAACCTCTAGTTTTCCATCGAACTCCAACTGACAATAAGTTCCCCCGTCTTCCCGAAACTTCAGCAGATGATACGTTAATGCCAGATTTACTAGAACTAGGGAAAACACCGGACACTCCAGTTAGGTAAACTGAAAGTAAAAAGGATTATATAGAGTATCATTACGAAGTCTGAGTAGGTTTGACTAAGTTGCAATGAGTTATAGATATTCCTGAGAAGGTGAAGTGTATGCTTTCCTGATTTTGAGTTTTGATTGTTCGTAACTTATGATCTTGCAGGGCTATTTGGACCCAGAGTACTACATGACCCAGTTACTGACGGACAAGAGCGACGTCTACAGTTTCGGGGTCGTGATGCTTGAACTGATAACTGCAAAGCCACCGCTCAACAAGGGCAAGTACATTGTCCGCGAAGTTCGCGTGGCAATGGACAAAAACGACCAAGACTACTACGGACTAAGGCAGGTCATGGATCCATCCCTTCTCAACGTGGGGCGTCTCGCAGGGTTCACAGGGTTCGTGGAGTTAGCAATGCGATGTTTAGAGGAATTATCCATGAACCGTCCCAGGATGAATGAAGTCGTGAAGGAAATCGAGGTGATCCTGCAAGCTGAAGGGATAGCCACAAGCACGACGTCTGCGGCCACAGACGTCAGAGCATCACATTATGGTGCTCCTACACATCCTTTGTACACTGATGTTTCGCTCAGTAGTCAGAATGCTAGTTACAGCAATTCGTTCGATCACAGCAGTGGGTACGCGCTTTCGATGAAGATCGAACCGAAGTAAATGTAGATCGCGTGAATCGCTTATTTGAATCATCAAATAAGTATGGTAGTTAGCACGAATCTGTTCCATTTTGAGGTGCAGTTCCTCGTTCCTCGTATATAAGGATGACAATCGAATAGTAATTTTGTACAGCTGATTGATACACAAGATTCCAGTAATATTGGGGTATTTTATGTCCCTTGATTAAATTGATTATTGCGATCACATTTTTGGGTGAACCACCTAGAATTTGGCTAATGGATTACTAAGCCTAAAGTTAGTTCGGGCTCTCCCAAACTATACTAATTCGCGACTTAGATTCAAGTTCTTAACATGTAAATGATTTTTTAATTAGGAATCGCCACTAATCTATTTTTTGCGGGTTCATTAGAAACCCAAGTGAAGTAACATGAGATTTACTTTACTCTTACGAACCAGTGAGTTCGAGAATGTGATTACGCTAGATTTCTCTAACGCCCTTTCAGTACATTTCTCTTTTATTTTTTTAAAAAATGAGAGATTTATGAGTTCGGGGACTTGATTACGTTAGATTTCTCTAATGCCATTTCGGTACATTTCTCTTTTATTTTAAAAAAAAAATGTTTCGCAGACAGTTTTAATTGATTTTAATTTCCTCAGGTGAACATGCAAGTACGCAAACCACCAATTTAACACCCAAATAAGCAAATAAAAAAAAATGCAGGACTTACCTCATAACAACGAAAGTATCTGCCTCATTAGATCATAATTTATATAAATGAATTCTAATTATCACGCAATCACTCAATTTTTGTTTTCACTTCATTTAATTAGAATTTAATCTATATGCAAAGCAATGCTAATAATCTAACATAAAATGATATGGCATGACAATATGACCTAAACTATATGACATAAATAAAATGCAATCTATCCTAAAAATGGAATTGATTTATTCTAAAACAATCTTTTTTGGATTTTCCATAAAATTCGAAATTATAGAGCTGCAATCTAAATGTGCAATTTAAATTAACCAAATGACCTAATTCTAATGACGGTCAATTTCTAATTGAATGGACCTAGCAACAATCATTAAATGACGTGCATTTCATGAACCTAAATCTATATGACATGTGCATGATTTTTTTATTTATTTATGAAAATTCGTAATTAAAATCACTAAAAAATAAAAATCCAACTAAAGTGAAAACTAAAGTGAAATATTATCTATTCTAAACCAGGCTCGAACTGATGACTTCCACCACGTCAAGGTGAGGATCTCATTAATTACCTTTTTAAAAGATTCATTTCGTAACCTTGTAATAAGGGGTCTCCCATGAATCATTAGCGAAAACTTATCCATTTGATGTACAAGGATAATGGGCTCCACAAATGCAATCTTTATTTTTTCAATGGAGTCCTAAACCTTTTCACTTTTGGATAATTGAATCTATCTGACCAATTTTGGTAGAAAATTACTGATGTAGATGTCGGCAGTGCCATGCTCGGGTAAAATTGAACTTTGCTTGGGTTTGCTCGGGCAAGGGCCCCTTGTCGGATCTAGTGAGCTTGACCTTCACCCAGCGTCACTTGGTAAGGCCGCCCTAACTTGGGTGAGTCAGTCTCCCTTGGCTGTGACTCGCCCTTGCTTTGCCGGTGGCAACCGAGGCTAGCTAGCCCAGCCATGGCTAGTGGTTGGCCACGAGCAAAAGGGTGAAGAAATAAATAAATAAAAAAGAAGAAAAAATCAGGACAAAAAAAAAAAAACTAAGAATTATTAAAAAATTTCTATGTCAGAGATAATTATCCTGCATTGCACTGCTAGAATCCACTTCAGCAATTTCTAGTCAAAATTGACTGAATATACTCAATTGACAAAATTTAAAGATTTAAATTCAAGACTTTTTCAATAATTTTTCCATCAAATTACATGGAATTGAAAAGACATGATAATTGAATTTGAAGATGTGACGTTAGGGACAAATTCAGTTTGTGTAGATTGATTGTGCACAGAAAGCCTTCCACAGGCATGCGATCCTTTTTTTTTTTTTTGGGATAGAATCTCTCGTTACTCATTGAAACATCGATTGATTTTTCACGTGTCTTTACTTGTCTACTTATGAACTCGTTGCTGTTATGAAGTCACTGTCCCATTTAGCTTTTGGAGAGAAGTTGAGAGAACGTTTTTGGCATCAAAATAAATCCTTTGCCAAACCCTAATCACTAGCTCAACGAAATGTTCTTTGGGTGAAGTTGAACACCAAATTAAGGAAATGGGTCCTAAAAGGGATGAATCTTGCATTGTATGCACCTCTTTGGGATTCACTTGCTTGGTGGTAAAAAATTGCTCCTAAGTCCTATTAAATAAGAGAACTATTCTGGCATTGTAGTCATTAATGTAGATCCAACCACCAAACCCTACTTACCATCTCAAAGAAATGCTATTTGGGTGAGCGATACCAAATTAAGTAATTGTCCTAGGGAGGACCAATTGAATGCATAACTTCCGAATCGATTCACTTGGCGGTAGGCTTGCTCATTATAGATCACCTATAATCCATTTACTCTTCCTTGTCCTTCTGATTCCTTGGGACTGATTTCTTGCGCCTCGAGAAGCTTGAGATTTCACATCCCTTCTTCATTTAAGATAACCTCTTGGAGTTAGATTATAACCGACTTGCTGAGATGAATTTAGTCTGATGTGGGGAACCAGACAATGGTACCTATAGAGCGATACGCGGAAACTTCTCTTGGCTTTTCATTGAGCCATGGCTTATTAATCATGTGTATTAATTTGATCTTGTAACAAAGCAAAGATCAGCAATATATAGAAATGCACAAAGGCAATCCGGATAAAGTCAATTAGAAAGCGATTGAGCTCGCGCCATGGTTCCATGCTTGAGCACAAAACGCGTGAACGAGAATTGAATGGAGCAACAAAACCATGCAAATCTCAATGCAAAAAAATTAAAAAAATTAAAAAATTAAAAAATAAATTGATTTGTAATTGAACTTCTTGGAATCAAATTACATGCAACTAAATAGTCATGATAATTGAAAATATAATGAACTTGTCAACTTATGAATTGGTTTGAAGTTATGGCCTGAGGGACCGATTCATTCTGCTAAATAGATTGCACATGGAAAGTCTTCCATTGGCACGTAGTCATATTTTTTCACAAAATTTCTAGTTACTCATTGAAAATTGATTTGTTTTTAACGTGTCTTGACTTGTCAACTAATGAACTCTCTTTTCATTTCTTCCTTCTCCATTTCGATTTTTGCTTCATTCTGGTCGAATTTCCCCAGTCAATGGCCACGAAATTCAAAGTGAAGCACCCCACGTTTTGCGCATTTAGTAAAAGCACATGGTCAAAGTAGCTAGGAACACACGATAACCATTCAAAAGAATCTTGGAAAATCGTTTGGAGAAAACGAGAAAGTATAGTCGCTAATTTATTGATAGGGAATTGACGACGACTTATCTAACTTGAGTGGAGTCTTCCACTAGCCAGGTGGTCACATCATCGACGACTTTATAACTATTAATAATCAACTCAAAATCATGAAAAGGCAAAAGAAGGGTTTCTTTTTTTCTTTTTCTTTTTTTTTGGGGGGCATGAGAAAAAAATCCCATCTTTTTTAAATTATTTTCCTTCAAGCAAATTATCGTAGATAACAATTTTGTAATTCACGATGGGTCCATTGGATAAGCAACTGGATACGTCAAGATGACATTATATATAAGCATGTAAAATGCATTAAATATGTAAAAATGGAGATATAATAGTCAAAAGAACTCATTGCTATTCAATTTGAATCACTCACGAATTGAGGACATTATATTAAGTTCTAATAATTGCGTGTGAATAAGGAATCATTCGAATGGTTAGAACAAGGGGTGTAGTTTCCCCGCGTAGCCCTAGGGACCACCACTTCCTAAATACATTGTAAACATACAACGTGACAAACTTACTATAATCGACCTTACTTTTGTATTTTGTGGCAAAAAAAAAAAAAAAACTTGCTTTGTTATTTATAAGTTATCCCATTTTAGATGTGGATGAGAATAATTTGTGTCTTAAATAAATCATCATTGGGCTAGCCGCCTTGAGTTATGTGAAATGTGTGAAAGCAAGTGAGAGGAAATCGTCCGGACCAACTACACAATTTAAGATGACTACCACAATTCAAGAAAATAGCGGAATTTTCGTATGATACTCTATCCAAAAAAAATTCAAAAGAAGATGAATAGTATGTGCTTTATTCCTTTTGTGATTGACCGGATTAATCTACCATAGTAAAAAGAACAATAATTATTTAAAAAAAAAGGATGAAAATGAGAGGAACATTCTGATGCATCTAGACGGCCATCATCAGAAGATGAGTTAGAAAAAGAATGTCATTTCGTCGTATTAAATTGGGAGAGAGTGTGAACAGAACTATATTACAGGAATGAGATACTCGATTATGTCTGTGTATATATACAAGTTGTTGGAGGTTTGTTTGTCAAAACAAACTAAGTGTTTTTTCCTTGTCCCACATAGGAAAAGTGAGAGGAAGTGACGCAATTTATAAATGAAGGGTTTTCTTGTGTACTTCAAGAAATGATTGGGTGGGGCTAGACCCCACCATACCCGCGTACGGGTGCGTGATTAGCACTTTGCACTTTGCACGCTTGCAGTTTAATTAACACTAATCCATTTGTTATTTATTTATTTTTGTTATTAATTTTTAGTAAATTCAAAGGTTGTTTTTATTTTGAGAATTTCGAAAATAAAATATATAAAATGAAAATTCGAAATTCTATTTAAAAAAAAATTATTCCGAATTTTATTTGTGTTTTTTTCGATACAACCTTTGGAAAATTACCTATTCGTTTTGCAACTTTTCCCGAAGGGTTGCATTTGTTCGGTTTTCAATTTCTTCCGAAGAATCGCATTTGTTTATCCGAACAGTTTTTCTAAAGGACGTGTTTGTTCATTCTTTGGCAATTTTCACGAAGAGTTGTGAGATTGTTTTATATATATATACTCGTTATTTTTTGGAAAAACGAGAGTGATCATTTTCATCTTTTTCGAGCTTTCTGTCTGAAAAACTACGGCCATTCTTTCAATTGTTTCCTAGAGAGACCCTGGAAAAATATTAGAATTGCTATCTAGTATTCTCATCCGAGACTTTATTGTATCCTGGAGGATTTTTGTTGGTGACCATTAGCAACGTTGTGGGGCAAATAAATCCTTAAAGAAAGTGATTTCACGCCTCAAAGTCCGACTTGAGTACTCTGAATATCCGTCTTCATTGTTCTACCCAATTTGAAGCCATAAGGTACCAACACAAGTAGCTTCATGTTGGTGACAATAGCAACTGTCCAAGAAAACGAAAGTTGATGACGATGGCGGTCTATTTATCTTCATTTTTCACATTGAGATTGTCTATGTATCATCAGCTTTTCTTTAAAAAATATAAAACAAAATTGGATGGTGAACCGAATAATCACAAGAAACCCATTCAACCAAAAAAAAAAAAAAAAAAATCACATGGAACCCTAATTCTCAAAGGGCGCGTTTGGTAACGATTTTGTTCCCGGGAACAAATTCTGATAAGAAATGATAATTTTTTATTCTTTTCCCGGGAACTTATTATGAGTAAAAGAACGCGTTTGGTAACTGTACAAAATTTCTGATTCTGGAATAGAATTGCATTTGGTACCGTGTTCATTGATTCTGTTCCAAATCAATTTCTTTTAATTTTTAAATAATGTTTTCCTTTTTTTCCTTTTTTTTTTTTTTTTTTCTTTTTTTTTTTCTTTTTTTCTCCTATTCTTCTTCTTCTTTAGGCCGGCCCTCATCGGCCGAGCCTCGCCGGTGGCCGGGTCGGCCTCCCAAGGTTGGGCGAGGCACGCTTGGCCACCGGCGGGGCCGGGCGCGTCGTGAGGCTCGCCGGTGACAGGCGAGCCTCACCGAGGCTGGGCAAGGCCCACTTGGCCACCGATGGGGCTGGGCAAGCCTCACTGGGGCTGGGCAAGCCTCACTGGGGCTAGGCAAACCTCGCCTTGGCTTGGCGAGCTCATCGGACCGGTTGCTGGCGATCGGCGGCGGCGGACAACGGCGACCGGCGGCGGGGGGCGGCAATTGCAGGATGGCGGTCGATGAAGAAGAAGAAAAGAGAAGAAGCAGAGTTTTGATTCTCAATTCGATTCGGAACAAGAATCACATTTTTTTTTTTTATTCTTGATTCTACTCCCAATCTGTTCCCGGGAACAAAAATTTTACTAAACGCAATTTTGGACCCAAACTGATTTTGGGAACAAAAAATTAGAATTTGACCATGTTTGGATGGTTATCAAACAGGGCCAAATTGACCAAAATCTTGTCCGTGTCTCATTATCGATAGGTCAAGTCAACCCTAAAAATGATGAGGATCTCACTAATTTCCCTTCAAAATGATTATATCGCCCTTTGAAAAGGAGACATTGTTGTGTAAAATTGGTGGTTCCAGGACAAGTTTTTTCTTTGACGTACTTATTTTAAATAAATATTTTTAAATGATTGCTAAAAACAAAACTAACATTATTTTGAATATTTGACGGCCAATCTGCTTGTGAAAATTTCAAAGGTTCCGTACGCGAAGAGAAACGCAAATTCCAAACAAGGAAAACAATGATGATTATATGTTGCAAGACGAGTTCTAATTACCGAACTACAACAACGGTTAAAACGTCGCAAATTGTCATATTTTCTTAATTTAATACTCAGAGCTAGTTAGGGCGCATTTGTTTATGTTTCTGTTCAAAAATTGTTCCGGGAAATAGAAATAGAAAAAACTATTTCTGTTCCGAGGAACAATTTTTTTACCAAAAAGACGCGTTTGGTAAACTTATTCCGGGAATAAAAATGAATAGAAACATGTTTGGTAAATTTATATTATTTTTTTTATTTCTTTTAATTTTTTAATATTTTTATTTCATTTTTCATTTTTTTTTTCTTTTTCTTTTTTCTTTTTTTTCTTCTTTTGGCTGGTTGCCGGCCTCGCCATGGCCGGCGACCGGCCGATGAGGGCTGGCGGCCTCGCCCAGCCACGGTGAGGCTCGGCTCGGCGAGCCTCGGGCATTAGTGAGGCTCGGGCTCGCCTAGATCGGGCGAGCCCGAGCCTTGTCGATGGATCCGGGCGAGCTTGGCCTCGCCGGGGGCCGGCGACCCTCCGGTGAGGTCGCCGGCCAAAAAAAAAAAAAAAAAAAAAAAAGAGAAGAAAAGAGATGAGAGAGAAAATATGTTCTTCAAAAAGTATTTCTGAAATAAAATAAACAACTTTTTTTTGTTTCTTATTTCTGTTTTAATTTTGTTCCCGGAACAAAAAAATAGGTTTTGAACAAAAACGTAAACAAACGCGTTTCTGTTCTTTTTTTTGTTCCTAGGAACAAAAAAAAATAGAAAATTTGTTCATGAACACAAAAAAGAAATACATGCAAGCCCCTAACTGATTCTCGAGAAAAGTATAACTAGAGAAGCTGATCATTGACATTAATGATTCGTCTCATCGGTTCCTTCACGCATGGGTTTACAATAAATGCCATGCGCCTTCACGTTCCCCCATTTAATTGACCCTAAGCTTTTTAAATGCATGTACTCCGGTCTTTTTCTCTAAATCCGCCGTCATCTGTACGCACTTGGAGCACGTGAGCCGAAACAATAAAAGATTCAAATTTCGATATAAGACGAAGAAGTAGAAAGAGGGTCAATGTGACCTTTTTGCATCATTCGTTCAGTCTTCCTTTGTTCGTTAAATTAGTACGATAATAAGTTCGAATTCATGCCATTTTGAGGTGAAGCTCTCTCGTACATCATAAAATTGATCAAATTTTATTGTGCTATGTCAATATATGGTACGAATATCGCAATGGCATGGACATGATACACATTCTCAGAAACCATAAATGGAGATGGTCGGGGATTCTAGGAGGTTAGCTGAGTGATAAAGTTATCGAAAACCATAGGTCTCTAGAGGCGTAAGAGGTCTTGTATTTGGTTCTTACTCAACACAACATTTCAAGACCGATAAGGATAAAATTCCTCGTGGCATCGTGGACAATATATCTTTGATCAAATCAGAAAGGTAGGGAGTCGATTTGTGCAAAAATGCTTGTTTGTACGCCATCTATCTCTACCCGAAACAAGAAAAAATCCAAAGCCTGTCCCATTTATTCCACCCTCCTCTTTCGCTGACTTTGAACCGCATGGTCTTTGACAGACTTCTCCACAAACCCCACCACTTCCTGGAAGGCAGATTTTTTTTGCTTTTAGGAAGCGCTAAACTGATAGGCCTAACATATCAGTCTTGAACGAGCCCTTTGCTAACCTGTTTTGATAATAGGTCAGAACGACATGCATTAAGATGGTGGTGAATGGGAAGATGCAGAGTTTTCACTCTGGAAAAGGAACGACAGGTGGCGGAGACATGGCGAGAAAGAACCTCCGGTTGCTCTTGTTTCTGGTTCTCTTCTGTTCTAGGATTCATCTGATTTGCTCTACTACAAACGCAGATGACCGTAAGTGCACACACATGTATTTGTTTATGCATGTTGCTATGGTCTGTGGATTTCTTGTTGTTCATGTTCATTCTTTCTTTCCATCCGTACTTCTTTTGGGTTCATCTTGTTCTGGCTTGGGGATGGTGTGAGTAAAAGGTAGCTAGTCATCAAAACAACTTTTCTTTTATCTTTTTTCCCTTTTAAGGTTTCAAGGACTGAAGCTGTCTGTGTAGAACTTAGAATTTCTCAGGTCTTTAAGGTTGTGGCTTGTCTGGCGAGACATGAACATGTTATATTATTGGAACCAGGAAATGGCTACTTTCGGTCTCTTTGAGCCCAAAGGATCATCTGGAATTTGTCACGTAGTTGAGAGGACAAACTTAAAAGGCTGCTAGTTTCGCAGGTTTTTCTCATCTTAAATTGTCGTTGGAGTCTTGATCAACAAGGACCATATACTTTTCGCTATGTGCTTTGGGATCGAGTCATTCTAGCCTCGGTTTAACTACTTGAAGAAAGAACTGACATAGGTGCAAGAAAGAGGTCTCCCACTATGATGTTAACCATTAACAAGTTCATAAACTTGGATACGATTACATACATCATTCCCTCAAAAGGATTTCAGCAACAAGGAACTCAAGAATAAATAGAGATTAGATGCACGAGTGTAGAAATTGAAGCATCTAGTGGTTTTTGCCGCGAAAGTTATCTTGTCTGTCCATGCAGTCAATTCAATTATCTGCTCCGAGGCATTCAGAGCATGAAATATTTAGCCCTGTTCGAAAATGTTGGTCTTTTTCTGCCTTGTAGATGTAGAACTAAATTCTAGAGTTCTGAAGCTTCGTATCTAATCATGCTCTCTGAGCAAACAATAAGTTCTGGTATTGATCATGAAAGAAATGCGAGTGTTAAATTTAGTGAGAGAAAGGAAAAGGTGAACTGTCTATCTATGTCCGTCCCTGAATACTTGCTCAAGCAATAGAACAAAGATGCCTCTGCTAAAACAACGGTAAGATCAGTGGGAAGTCTGGACTCATAATAACTGTGACAAAAGTGCATGCCCGGATCTCTGTTGATTAACATTTTAGTGGAAGTGGCTGTCACAACAACTAGCTGTTTTACCCAACTGCTGCAGCCATTGGAGAGCTTTTAGTACAGCAAGACACCACGTTTCTTGCAATCAGAAATTTTTTCTTTAAAAATCTTGCATCGACAATGGATCTTGTGAGGCTTGAATGTGCATTTGACCTTATTGGCCTGTGGCCAAGGCAAAATCCATTCCCTTTCGCATCTTAAAATTTCACTCTTTTTGTTTTTTTGCCAATTAATGGTGCAGTCATCGTTCTTTTAGCCCTGAAAGCCCAGTGGCAGAACACACCGCCCAACTGGGGCAAGTCCAGCGATCCTTGTGGACTGCCTTGGGATGGAGTCACCTGCGACAGTACTTCACAAGTGACCGGATTGTGAGTGCTCTCTACTTGTTCTCGTCGGTGCTCATTCCTCTTCTCAGTTCCTAGAATTTTCAGTCCTTTTCCTTGACTATCAATATGCATTTTAGCAGCCATTAACTGGGATACTTTTTTTCTGTTTTCACTTTGACAGGGGGTTATCTAGCATGAATATCAAAGGGCCGCTGCCAGCCAACATAGGGGGGCTCACAGAACTCACGTCTTTGTGTGTTTGTCGTCTTTCTATCTTCTGTCATGATCAAATTTTGATTCTTAGATGTGTAATAGGAATTGCATAGATGAAGTACTTCAAAGCAAGGATGGTCGTTTTTTGTGTTCAATCATCAACTAGCATATGAACGAGTCTACTTATTTGCTCATTTCACCTTTGAACTGCAGGGATCTTTCCTTAAACACGGGTCTCACCAGACCGATCCCTTCACAGTTGGGAAGTCTGAAGAAGTTGAATATCTTGTAATATCCTTTTTGACTGCATTCATTGCTAAGACAGCTTGTGTTTCCCTTTTTTCTCATGTATGAACCTTGATCTTTCCAATTTTCAGAATCTTGGCTGGATGCAGCTTCACTGGTGGTATTCCTGACGAACTGGGCAACCTGTCGGAGCTTACTTTCCTGTAAGGCTTGTCAAAATGCGAATGCTAGTAATTCAATGTTTATGGAAGTTTAGCTATATGATTTGCTTAGACTTTCAAATTGCCATTCTTACCAGGGCACTAAATTCCAACAATTTTAGTGGTAATATACCTGCTTCTTTGGGTAAACTCTCCAAACTCTACTGGTTGGATGTGTCAGAAAATCAGTTATATGGATCACTACCAGTTTCGACGAACACCACCCCAGGGTTGGACCTTTTGTTCAGTTGTAATCACTTGTAAGTCCTCTACCATAATCCCACACCTAGTGTGATCAACATAGACTGCGGATCTTTTTATTCCAGATTCTACTGATAAGTGATGCAATCTTATGTTCTTTTGTCATTAACTGTTTGGAACGTGCTGCATTTCAGCCACTTCAGCAAGAACCAACTGTCCGGCACCATACCAGATAAACTATTCAGTTCAAAGATGTCTCTGATACACATGTAGGTTACCAATTTTCTCACTTCATATAATATACCAAATTCTGCTCTAACTTGTGCTAGCTTTTGTCGACAGATTATTTGACGATAACAAATTCAATGGTTCTATACCGTCCACATTAGGCCTCGTTCAGACGATTGAGGCTCTGTAAGTAAACCATGTTTTGTGCTTTGGGATATTTAATTATCAACCATTGTCACCTACTAAATTTGGTTGGACTCACATTGCACAATATGGCACAGCCGACTCGATAGGAACTCGTTTTCTGGGAACGTCCCTTCAACTCTCAACAACATTACAAATCTCAGTGAACTGTGAGTACAGATTTCTTCATCAATGGTATTCTAGCGAGATCACAGAAAGAAATCCGCTCATTCTGCTAAGTTTTCTTCAGGAATTTAGCATACAACAGATTGAACGGTTTTTTGCCAAACTTAACAGGGATGAGTTCACTCAGTTACATGTGAGTAACAAATCCTGGCTTTGTCTCTCCGTCATGATATCTCATGGCTAATTCCACTGGCTGGTTGACCGGGCAAAAATGTACCTTTGCAGTGACCTCAGCAACAACTCTTTTGCGGCTTCGGCAACTCCAGATTGGTTCTCAACTTTAAAATCTCTCACCACTCTGTAAGATTTCTCAGTGCAATTGGTACAATGAAAAGTTGTACGGCTTTCTGAAACTAGTGTGCAACCTCAAATTTATCTCACTATGACCAGAATCATACAATATGGACCGCTTCAAGGGACTGTACCACAAAACCTCTTTGGCCTTCCCCGGCTAGAGAAAGTGTAAGGAAGAAGTATTTCTATTTTATGTCCTCTTGCTTATACCATTTTGATGATTTTTCGAACTTCTACAGTGATATGAGAAATAATGCTTTCAATGGAACGCTGTACATGGGTACCAGCGTCAGTCCGAATTTGAAGCTTGTTAATTTGGAAGATAACAAGATTGAATCACTGACGACCAGTCCCTACCAGCACACATTAATGTGAGATAGACAGTTCACAGGTGTTAGACTTCAATTCTGAGATAAGATAGACATTATGATGCTAATCATTTGCATTTTTTCCCCCTTTTTTGCAACAGGCTAAACGGAACTCCAGCATGTAATAAAACGCCTGCTCTCTCAACTTCGGGGTACTGCAATGATCAGCAGCAGCAACGACCTTATTCTACCTTAGTCAACTGCCCAGGTGCATCGTGTCCCTCAGAACAGAAGCTTAAACCTGGAAGCTGCACGTGTGCAGTTCCATATGAGGGAATAATAAGATTTAAAACTCCATCATTCAGCGATTTGTCCAATGCCACTCTGTTTCAATTGTTGGAAGTATGCCTGTGGCAGCAACTGAACCTAACTAATGGTTCAGTTTCTCTTCAGAATATCGGCTTTGATCAAAGCACCGGCTATCTTATGGTACCTGTGTCTTTCTTTCCATCTAATGGGACAAAATTCGGCAGGTCAGACATTGGGAGAATCGGATTCGCTATGATTAACCAAACCTTCACATCACCCCCCATTTTCGGTACCTATCTCTTCAAAGCACAATATCGTTATCCATTCCCAGGTAACTTAATTTCATCCTCTCATGTATCAGGTTTGACTATCATTCATATCCATTTTGACATGAACCACTGTTCCAGCTCACGGAATAAGAATCAGCATCGGCATCATAGCAGGGATTGCCATTAGCTCCTCAGTCCTGGTTCTTGGACTTGTGTGGTCAGCAATATACGCTATTAAACAGAAGAAAAGGGCACAAAGAGCAATGGAATTGAGCAAACCTTTTGGTAATTAACGCATGAACTCTTCATCTTTTTGCTACAGAAGCACTTTGACATGCTGATTGCTGAGATCATTGAAAAGGAGTAAACTAAAAAGTTGTTCTCTCACTCACATTGAACTATCCATTTTTAAGCATCCTGGTTACCGAGGAAAAGTGATGGCGGAGGAGTACCACAGTTGAAGGGAGCAAGGTGGTTCTATTTCGACGAAATCAAGAAGTGCACCAATAGTTTTTCTGAAAGTAATGAGATAGGCTCCGGGGGCTATGGAAGGGTAAAAATCATGCGCTGCATCTGTTGTATGCAAATCATAATATGCTTCATATCACTGCTTTGTAATTCTTTTTCATGATCTGATAGGTCTACAAAGGAATGCTTCCTGATGGCCAAGTGTTGGCAATCAAGAGAGCTCAGCAGGGGTCGATGCAGGGCGCGCACGAGTTCAAGACGGAAATCGAGCTACTTTCTCGAGTCCATCACAAGAATCTCGTCGGCCTCGTTGGCTTCTGTTACGAACAAGGAGAGCAGATGTTGGTCTATGAATATATGCCTAATGGGACGCTTATGGAGAGCTTGTCGGGTACTTTCCTTCACCTAAATAACATGGAGCTTTGTGACCTTTAGATTCCATAAAAAACTTTCCATATCATTCTTTGTCCTCATCTCGTTATTTCTAGCATAAGTGCGAGCAAGACTTTTATGGTGAATGAAACTGCCCATCGTATTTAGCAATGGACACTGAAAATTAATGATGCAGGGAAAACTAGCATACATCTTGATTGGAAGAGAAGACTGCAGATCGCTCTTGGCTCTGCGAAAGGACTGGCATATCTGCATGAACTCGCGAATCCCCCGATTATTCACAGAGATGTCAAGTCCACGAATATTTTGCTGGATGAAAACTTGGTGGCTAAAGTTGCAGACTTCGGCTTGTCTAAAATGGTGGCGGACAGCGAGAAAGGACATGTGTCAACCCAAGTCAAGGGCACACTGGTATAGTATACTCCTATTTGAATGTCCAGTTTAAGCGACAGAGACGGGTTACTAGATTTTAACCGAATCATAACCTCCAGTTTTTCATCGAACTCCAACTGACAATAAGTTCCCCTTTGTCTTCCCGAAACTTCAGCAGATGATATGTAAATGCCAGATTTCCTAGAATTAGGGAAAACACGGGACACTCCACATAGGTGAACTGGAAGTAAAAAGGATTATATAGAGTACCATTACGAAGTCTGAGTAGGTTTGACGAAGTTGCTATGAATTATAGATATTCCTCAGAAGGTGAAGTGTGTGCTTCCCTGATTTCGAGTTTTGATTGTTCGTAACTTGTGATCTTGCAGGGCTACTTGGATCCAGAGTACTACATGACCCAGTTACTGACAGACAAGAGCGATGTCTACAGTTTCGGGGTCGTGATGCTTGAACTGATAACTGCAAAGCCACCGCTCAACAAGGGCAAGTACATTGTCCGTCAAGTTCACATGGCGATGGACAAAAACGACCAAGACTACTACGGACTAAGGGAAGTTATGGATCCGTCCCTTCTCAACGTGGGGCGTCTCGTGGGGTTCACAGGGTTCCTGGAGTTAGCAATGCGATGTTTAGAGAAATCATCCACCAACCGTCCCAGGATGAATGAAGTCGTGAAGGAAATTGAGGCGATCCTGCAAGCCCATGGGATAGCCACTAGCACGACGTCTGCGTCCTCGTCGGCCACAGACTTTGGAGCTTCACATTATGGTGCTCCTAGACATCCTTTGTACAGTGATGTCTCGTCCAGTAGTCAGGATGTTAGTTACAGCAATTCCTTCGATTACAGCAGTGGGCGCTTTAGACGAAGATCAAACCGAAGTAAATGTAGATCATGTGAATCGCTTATTTGAATCATCAAATATGTATGGTAGTTAGCTCGAATTTGTTCCATCTTGAGGTGCAATTTCTCTTCCTTTTATATAAGGACAAGACTCGAATAGTAATTTTGTGTGGCTGATCCATACACAAGACTCCACTAATATCAGGTTAATTTTTGTTCCTTGATCAAATTGACAAGGCTACATCAACAAACTGTTAGGTCCAATATGTATTCTCAAAAATCATATATGAAATGGTTGGCAATTCAAGAGGATTAGCCAAAGTGATAAAGTCATCGAAAATCCTTAGTCTCATGTAAATGAAGAAGACTCGTTCGATTCCTACTCAAACACAACATTGCAAGGCCGACAAGGACAGAATTCCTCGTGGTGTCGTGGACTGTCTTTGTCAAATCGGGGAGGTACGGCAATCAATTTATCTATATATCAACTTTTTTTTAATAAGTTAAAATAAAATTGGTTGGTTACCAAATTGATCCGAATAATCACTTAAAACCCTAATTCTCAGACTGACCAAAGTCTAGTCCACGTGGTCAGTTATGAAAAGTCAACTCGACGCTAAATGATGAGGACCTCATTAATTTCCTTTTTAAAAGATTCATTTTGTAACCTTGTAACTAGGGGTCCCCCATGAATAATTAGTTGTTGGTTACAAGGTGTAATCTCACTACAAAAGAGGAGCCAAAGCTCTCTCAAGGGTCTCTGCAACTGTCTGTTTGATATATAGGGATGGTAGGCTCTACGGATGCATTCCTTATTTTTACGTGTCGGTGCTTACATGCCATGTGACCCTAATTGGTACAATATTTTTTTCTTGTTATGTACCCACCAATACCCTATAAATGTTTTACATCTATGTCTTCCCAAGGTTTGGATGAAATGTTTTAAGGATTTGTTCAGGTTAAAAAAGATTTTTTCTTTTTTTCTTTTGGTTTAAAAAGGAGATATTGTAAGTTAAAGTGCACTTGTTTCGAGAAAAATGAATAATTTAGAAAATATTTTCCCAAAAATGATCTTATGTATTGCCTACAAAAATGAATAAATAAAAATATTTTCATTGTTCATGAAAAAATTTAGGGATAAATTATTATTTTTATAATGAAAATAATTTTCATTGATTAATTATCTCATGCAATACAAACGACAATCTTTAGGAAAATATTTTAAAGTCATTCATTTTTTGTGAAATAAACGGTGCCAAAATTGATATATACGAGACAAGATTTTTAAGTACTTATTTTAATTTAAAGCTCCTATATCGTGCGGTTTTAAAGATTTTAGAGATTCCATATTAAGAGAAATCCAAATCTCAATCAAGAGAATAGAATGGCTATTGTTGGCTGTATTTCACAAGACAAATTTCAATTACTTATTACAATACCAATAAATACGCAAAAAATCGTAATTTTTTTTCTTTTAAGGGTTAATACCATTAAAAACTCCAAATTTGTACATATGTGACAAATTTACCACTAATTAATTTTTGGGTCATAAAAAATCCAAATTAGTACACTTATGACATATTTATCTTCAATTAGCTTCCATCAAATTTTATTGTGAAATTACTTGATACATGCCAATAACTCAATTAGTATGCTATTGCCACATAAAAATCCATATCAATTTGGGTAAATTTATCACAAATATATTAGCTTGGGGTTTTTGTAACCCAAAACTTAATTGGTCATTTGGTAAGTACTTCTTTTATGCATTAATGTGGACATTTTTTAATAGTTTTTTTGGCTTTTTTCTTCTCTCTTTTCTTTTCTAATATTGAGGGCTTGACCAGGGTCATTGGCATTGGGTGAGGGTCGCCATGCTCTCACCGGAAAAAGCAAGGCCACGCAGCCTCTCACCTAGATCTAGTGAGGGTCACGACACCCTCACTAGGCCGGTGACCCTAAAATCGGCCCTCAATAAAATAAAAAAAAAAAGTGAAGTAAAAAAAAAAAAATCAAAATATTATTAAAATATTCATGTCAACGTCAACCATGTCAAATAGGATAGTCAAAGTCTATATCAGCGATTTCTAGTCAAAATTAGTCGGATGACCTCAATTAACAAAATTTGAAAAATTTTAGAACCAAATTGACATAATTGAAAGATATAAAACTAAATTGGCACAAATGCAATAAAAGTAGAACTTTTTTTGGTAATCTCAGTTGTTAACCTGATCAAGGACTTATAAGATTGAAGCGAGATTTACCTAATCAAGATAACAATGTTGACAATGCAAGCTGAGAAATTCAATGATCGGTCTCATTAGTTCCTTCACGTGGGTTTACAATTTGGATAATGACGTTTAAGCCCAGATTAAAAAAAAGGAAAACAAGCATCTCAAGGAAGGTTTTCAATGAAAACCGGCATCTTGTCAGTCCAGGAAGGCGCTGAAAGTCCTGGCAAGTTGGGCACTCCTTCCGGATGGTGGTCCTACCCCTTCTGGTTTGTTTCTTTTGGAGGAAGAAAGTGTTGAACTTCTCATGGAAGAAGATCACGGTCTTCCTTATGAACAGGAAGTCCATCTCAGCTATATCTCTACAGCTTAACAAACTCCATTATAAAAGCGCTTTCTCATGCTCATTTATGAAGGGAGGGAAGAAAGTATAGACATTACCCTATACAGAATCCCGGCCCAAGAAAAAAAAAAAAATCCAAAAACCGTACCCGAGTTCGGTTCACCTTTTGATTTGGTTACCCCTAGTCTTCATGCAAGGTTGACACTCTAGGGGTGTCGGAACCGAACTAAAATCGAATCGAACTGGAATTTCATGCATTTTCGATTCGGTTTCAGTTTCAGTTCAAATAATGAAAAAATAACTATTTTTTTTATTCCAATTCGGATGTTTTCGGTTTTGTTTAGTTAACCGAACCTAACTGAAAAGTGCCCATCTTTTTAATATTATAATTTACTTCTCTCTACTTTTTCACTAAAACCCCTTCTTAATATCACAAAAGAAGAAAACTGAAAAACCAAACCAAATCGGAGCAAATTGAATTGAACCGAGCCAGATTTTTGGTTCGGGTTATGTTTGGTTCGGTTCATGGTTCGATTCAAAGGTAATGCATGCCCAAATGGTTCAGAACCGTCGACACCCATAATACCACCCCCTTCACCTGCGCCCATTTAATTGACCCCCTTGCCTTTCCCTTTCGGTCAAAAATTGGCCCCAATGCTTTTCAATCGCATTTGCTTCTGTCATTTTCTCTAAATGGCATGCGCCGTCATAAAAGAAAATCGCCCGTCCACTTGGAGCATTTGAGCCGAAACTGTGAAGATTCAAATGTCGGTATAACACGACGAAGTAGAAAGGGAGCCGATGTGGCCTTTTGCTTCGTTCGTTCATATCCCAAATCCGGCTAACGTGTTTTTTTATTCATCAGATTGGTACGATACTTAGCTCGAATTCATTCCATTTTGAGGTAGAGCTCCCTCGTCCTGTCGTCCATCATTAATAATGATGAGACTCAGAGTAGTTATATGGCGCGATCTATCCACGAGACATCATTAATATCAAGGTTCTTGCTTATTCTTCATCAAATTGATTGTACTACGTCAACATATCGTATGAATATCGGGAGAATTGTCTAAAAAGTCCTAAACTTATTGCAATTTTACCAATTCAGTCATAAACCTTTTAACTTTGCCAATTGAATTCTAAACATTTTTACTTCTTGCCGATTTAGTCCATCCGGCCAATTTTGGCCGGAAAATGCTGACATGGACGTTGGCGGTGCCACATAGGAATGCCGGCACTAACGTTGACAATTTTTAATAATATTTTAATATTTTTTAAATATTTTTGAATTTTTATTTTTTATTTTCTGTTTTTTCCTTCTTTCTTCTTTTTTTTTTTTTTTTTTTTCCTTGGCTTTTTTCGGTGGCCAGCCACCAGCCACAAGCGACGGCTGGCCACCGGCCCGGCCCGGGTTGGGCGGCCTCGCCCACCACGGGCGAGGCCCGGCCGAGCGAGGAGGAGCCCCGACAAGGGGAGCCCTTGCCCAAGAACAGCCCGGCAAGGGTTGCCCGGGCGAGGCCGGCCCTCCCCCAGGCCAAGGTGGCCTCACCGAGGCTCGCCCTTGCCCAAGCGAACCAGATCCGGCGAGGCCGGCCCTTGCCCTTGGCCGGGCGGGCGTCGGCCTATGGCCGGTGGCCAGCCGTCGCCCGCCCGGCCAAGGGCGAGGCCGACGCTCGCCTGGGCGAGGGCGAGCCCCGACAAGTGTTCCCCTCGCAAGATCTGGCGAGGCCGGCCCTCGTCGGGGCCAGGGTGGCCTTGCTTGGCGTTGCCGTCGCCGTCGCCCGGCCGACGCCCGGCGAGGCCGCCTTGGCCTGGGGGAGGGTTGGCCTCGATCGACAACCCTTGCCGGGCCGCGCCCGGGCGAGGGCTCCCCTCGCCCGGCCGGGCCTCACCGCGGGCGGGTGAGGCCAGTCAGCCGGCCATCGCCTGTGGCCGGTGGGCGGCCATTGAAAAAGGCCAAGGAAAAAGCCAAAAAGAAAAAAAGAAAGAAAGAAGGGAAAAACAGAAAATATAAAAAATTTCAAAATTTCAAAAATTTAAAAAAAAATTAAAAAATCATAAAATATTAAAATATTATTAAAAATTATCCACGTCAGCGCCGGCGGTCCTACGTGGCACCGCCGGCGTCCACGTCAGTATTTTCCGGCCAAAATTGGCTGGATGGACTGAATCGGCAAGAAGTGAAAATGTTTAGGACTCAATTGGTAAAGTTAAAAGGTTTAGGACTGAATTGGCAAAACTACCATAGGTTTAGGACTTTTTGGACAATTCTTCCTATAAATATCACAATAGTTATCAGGAACCACAGAACAAGGTGATAGAGGATTCATGAGGTTAGTTGAGCGATAAAGTCATCAAAAACCTTAGGTCTTTGGAAGCTTAAGAGGTCTTGTCTGTGGTTCTTACTCAACACAACATTTCAAGGCCAATATGGATAGAACTCCTTGTAGCATCATGGACAATTTATCTTCGACGATATTGGGAAGGTCCGGCGGTCAATTTGCTGTGCGAAAACGCTGTACGCCATCAATACCCGAAACAAGAAAAAGTGGAACAAGAGAAGCAGAATATTCAATCAAGCCTTTGTTTACACATTCTTCTCCCTTGGCTTTTGGAGGACCGACAACCTGAAGAAATTAATGTTATAGATGTTAATTGGATCGTGACCGTGATGAAAAGTCTCTGGTGAGAACTAAAGAGAGAGAGGTCTGGAAGGAGAATGGTCAAATGGTTGAGAATGAGTTCATTAACTCTTGAACACAAAGCCAAACCAAAAGAAAAGAAAGAGATCAATCACTACACGACAGGCAAAAGTAAAAAAATCCAAAGCTTGTCCCATTTTCTTCCTCCCTCCTTTCATGTTGACTTTGAAACAGATCTTCTTTGGCAGTGTTGTCAGCAAACCCCACCACTTCCTTGTTTACACACCCATATTGTCCTCAAATGTAGATTTTTGCTTTGGTTAGCGCTAATTGATAGGCCAAACATATCAGTCTTGAACGAGTCTTTACCACGTGTTTTGATATTGGGTCAGAACGATATGTATTGAGATGGTGGTGAATGAGAAGATGCAGTTTTTTCACTTTGGAAAAGGAGTGAGAGGTGGCAGAGACATGGCAAACAAGAACCTCCGGTTGCTCTTGTTTCTGGTTCTCTTCTGCTCCTGGATTCATCTGATTTACTCTACGACAGACACAAATGACCGTAAGTGCACACACATGTATTTGTTTATGCATGTCGCTATGGTCTATGAATTTCTTACCATTCATGTTCTTTGTTTCTTTCCATCTGTACTTCTTCTGGGTTCATCTTGTTCTGGCTTGGGGATGGTGTGAGAAAAAGGTACCTAGTCATCAAATAGATTTTCTTTTATCTTTTTAATCTTTTAAGGTTTCAGGGACTTAAGCTGTCTGTGTAGAACTTAGAGTTCCTCAGGTTTTTAAGGTTGTGGCTTGTCCGGCGGACATGAACATGTTATGTTATTGGAGTCAGGAAAGGGCTACTTTTTCGGTCTCTTTGAGCCTGGAGGATCATCTCGATTTTGTCATGTACTTGAGAGGACATGCTTAAAAGGCTGCTAGTTTCGCAGGTCTTTCTCGTCTTATAATGTCCCGGGAGCCTTGATCAACAAGGACTATATATAACTACTCGAAGGAAGAACTGACATAGGTGCAAGAAAGAGGTCTCCCACTATGTTGTTAACCATTAACAAGTTCATAAACTTGGATACGATTACATACATTATTCCCTCAAAACGGATTTCAGCAATGCGGAACTCAAGAATAAATAGAGATTAGATGTGCGAGTATAGAAATTGACGCACCTAGTGGTTATGTGCGGGAAAGTTATCTTGGCCGTCCATGCTGTCAATTCAATTATCTGCTCCGACGCATGCAAAGCATGAAATATTTAGCCCTGTTCGAACATGTTGGTCTTTTTCTGCCTTGTAGATGTAGAACTAAATTGTAGAGTTCCCAAATTTCATATCTAATCATACGCTCTGAACAAACAGTAAGTTCTGGCATTGATCATGAAAGAAATTTGAGTGTTAAATTTAGTGAGAGAAAGGAAAAGGCAAACTGTCTATCTGCATCCATCCTTGAATACTTGCTCAATCAATAGAACAAAGACGCCTCTGCTAAAACAATGGTAGGATCAGTGGGAAGTCCGCACTCATAAAAACTGTGACAAAAGTGTTTGCCTGGATCTCGGTCAATGAGCAGTTTAGTGGAAGTGGCTGTCACAACTAGCTGTTTTACCCAACTGCTGGAGCCATGAGAGAGCTTTTAGTACAGGATGACACCGTGTCTCTTGCAATCAGAAATTTTTTCTTTAAAAATCTTGCATCAACAATGGATCTCGTGAGGCTTGAATGTGCATTTGACCTTGTTGGCTTGTGGCCAAGGCAAAATCTGTTCCCTTTCCCATCTTAAAATTTCACTCTTTCTTCTTTGCCATATAATTGTGCAGTCACCGTTCTTTTAGCCCTGAAAGCCCAGTGGCAGAACACACCACCCAACTGGGGCAAGTCCGGTGATCCTTGTGGACTGCCTTGGGATGGAGTCACCTGCGACAGTAATTCAAGAGTGACTGGATTGTGAGTGCTCTCTACTTGTTGTCATTGGTGCAAATTTGTGTTCCCAGTTCCTATAAATATCTTTTTTTCCATACTCAGTGATGCCATTTTAGCCAGCCGTTGACTCTGATATTTTCCTTTTGTTATGCCCTTGACAGAGGGTTATCTGGCATGAATGTCAAAGGGCTGCTGCAACACGAAATAGCTGGTCTCACGGAACTTGCTTATTTGTGAGATTCTCCTCTTTCAATTATCCGTCATGATCATATGCTTATTCTTAGATGTGTATAAGGATTGCACAAATGAAGTCCTTCAAAGCATTGTGTTCAATCATCAAGTATCATATGAACGAGTCTACTTATTTGTCTCATCTCACCTTTGAACTGCAGGGATCTTTCCTTAAACATGGGTCTCACCGGACTGATCCCTTCGCAGTTGGGAAGTCTACAGAAGTTGAATATCTTGTAATATCCTGTTTGACTGCATTCATTTCTAAGACAACTTGTGTTTCCCTTTTTTCTCATGTCTGAACCTCGAACTTTCCAATTTTCAGAATCTTGACTGGATGCAGCTTCACTGGTAGTATTCCTGATGAACTGGGCAACCTTTCGGAGCTGACTTTCTTGTAAGGCTTGTTAAAATGCGAATGCCAGTAATTCAATGATTATGGAAGTTTTGCCATATGATTTGCTTAGACTTTCAAATTGCCTTTCTTACCAGGGCACTAGATTCCAACAATTTTAGCGGTAATATACCTGCTTCTTTGGGTAATCTCTCCAAACTCTACTGGTTTGATGTGTCAGAAAATCAGTTAAATGGATCACTACCAGTTTCGACAAGCACCACCCCAGGGTTGGACCTTTTGTTCAATTGCATTCACTTGTAAGTTCTCTACAGTAATCCCGCACCTAGTGTGATCAATATAGGCTAAGGATCTTTTTATTCCATATTCTACTGATAAGTGATACAATCTTTATGTTCTTTCATCGTTAACCATTTGGAATGTGCTGCGTTGGTAATTTCAGCCACTTCAGCAAGAACCAACTGTCCGGCACCATACCAGATAAACTCTTCAGTTCAAACATGTCTCTGATACACATGTAGGTTACGAATTTTCTCACTTCATATAATATACCCAGCTTTCTGCTCTAACTCGTGCCCGGTTTTGTTGACAGATTATTTGATGATAACCAATTTAGTGGTTCTATACCATCCACGGTAGGCCTTGTCCAGAGGCTCCAGGCTCTGTGAGTAACCACTTACCTAATGTTTATTTTGTGTTTTGGGATATCCAATTACCAACCATTGGCACCTATTAAATTTATTTGGACTCACATTGCACAATATGCCACAGTCGACTCGATAGGAACTCCTTTTCTGGAAACGTCCCTTCAACTCTCGACAACCTTACACAACTCAGTGAGATGTGAGTATAGATTTCTTCATCGATGGTATTCTGGTGGGATCACCAAAATCTCCTCTCATTCCACTAAGTTTCCTTCAGGAATTTAGCATACAACGGATTGAACGGTTCTTTGCCAAACTTAACAGGGATGAATTCACTCAGTTACATGTGAGTAAGAAATCCTGGCTTTGTCTCTCCCTCATGATATCTCATGGCTAATTCCATTGGCTGGTTGACCTGGCAAAAATGTACCTTTGCAGTGACCTCAGCAACAACTCTTTTGCGGCTTCAGTAGCTCCAGATTGGTTCTCAACTTTATCATCTCTCACCACTCTGTAAGATTTCTCAGTGCAATTAATACAATGAAAAGTTGTGTGGCTTTCCGAAACTATAGCGTGCGACCTAAAATTTATCTCACTATGACCAGAATCATACAATACGGACCACTTCAAGGGACTGTACCACAAAACCTCTTCAGCCTTCCCCGGCTACAGCAAGTGTAAGGAAAAAATATTGCTAATTTGTGTCCTCTTGCTTATACCATTTTGATGATTTTTTGAACTTCTACAGTGATATGAGAAATAATGCTTTCAATGGAACGCTGTACATGGGTACCAGCGTCAGTCCAAAATTGGTGCTCGTTAATTTAGAAGATAACCAGATTGAATCGCTGTTGACCAGTCCCTACCAGAACAGATTAATGTGAGAGACAGTTCACAGGTGTTAGACTTCAATTCTGAGATATGAAAGACATTTTGATGCTAATCATTTTTTTTTCCTCTTTTTTTGCATCAGACTAATGGGAAATCCGGCATGTGCCAATGCGCCTGTTCTCTCAACTTTGGGGTACTGCGAAGTTCAGCAGCAACAAGCTTATTCTACACTAGTCAACTGCAGAGGTGCATCGTGTCCCTCAGATCGGAAGCTTAAACCTGGAAGCTGCACGTGCGCTGTTCCGTATGAAGGAACATTGACATTTAAAGCTCCATCATTCAGTGATTTGTCCAATGCCACTCTGTTTCAATCGTTGGAAGAAGACCTGTGGCAGACATTGAACCTAACTAATGGTTCAGTTTCCCTTCAGAATATCGGCTTTAATCAAAGCAGTGGCTATCTTTTAGTACCCGTGTCTTTCTTTCCATCTGATGGGACGTACTTCAGTAGGTCAGATATTGGGAGGATCGGATTTATTATCACGAACCATACATTTCAGCAGCCCACGGGTTTCGGCCCCTACATCTTCAGCGCATATCCTTATCCATTCCCAGGTAACTTAATTTCATCCTCTCATGCATCAGGTTTGACTATCATTCATATCCATTTTGACATGAACATCCAATCCAGCTCACGGAATACGAATCAGCATCGGCGTCATAGCAGGGATTGCCATTGGCTGCTCAGTCCTGGTTCTTGGACTTGTGTGGTTCGCAATATATGCTTTCCGACAGAAGAAAAGAGCACAAAGAGCAATGGAATTGAGCAAACCATTTGGTAATTAATGCATGAACTCTTCATTTTTTTTGCTACTGAGGCACTTTGACAAGCTGATTGCTGAGATCGTTGGAAACGAGTAAACTAAATAAGTTGTTGTCTCACTCACATCGATCTATCCATTTTTAAGCATCCTGGATATCGAGGGGAAGTGATGGTGGAGGAGCACCCCGATTGAAGGGGGCAAGGTGGTTCTATTTCGACGAAATCAAGAAGTGCACCAATAGTTTTTCTGAAAGTAACGAGATAGGCTCCGGGGGCTATGGAAGGGTAAAGTTCACGCGCTGCACCGATTTTATGTAAATCATAATATGCTTTGTATCACTGCTTTGTAATTCTTTTTCATGAACTGATAGGTCTACAAAGGAATGCTTCCTGACGGCCAAGTGTTGGCAATCAAGAGAGCTCAGCAGGGGTCGATGCAGGGCGCGCACGAGTTCAAGACGGAAATCGAGCTACTTTCTCGAGTCCATCACAAGAATCTCGTCGGCCTCGTTGGCTTCTGTTACGAACAAGGAGAGCAGATGTTGGTCTACGAATATATGCCCAATGGGACACTTATGGAGAACTTGTCAGGTAATTTCCTTTTGCCTAAATCACATCGAGCTTTGTGATGTTTAGACTCCATATAAAACATTCCGGATCGTGCTTTGTCCTCCTATCATTCTTTCTAGCATAAGTGAGAGTGATACTTTTCTGGTGAATGAAACTGCCTACTGTTTGTAGCGATGGATACTGAAAATTAATGATGCAGGGAAAACTAGCATACCTCTTGACTGGAAAAGGAGGCTCCGGGTCGCCCTTGGCTCCGCGAGAGGACTGGCATATCTGCACGAACTCGCGAATCCCCCTATAATTCACAGAGACGTGAAGTCCACGAATATCTTGTTGGATGAAAATTTGGTGGCTAAAGTTGCAGACTTCGGCTTGTCTAAAATGGTGGCGGACAGTGAGAAAGGACATCTTTCAACACAAGTTAAGGGCACAATGGTATAGTATACTCCTATTTGAATGTCCAGCTTACACAACAGAGGCGGGTTAGGAGATCTTAACCGAATCAGAACCTCTAGTTTTTGATCGAACTCCAACTGACTAAGTTTTCCTTTGTCTTTCTTGAAACTCCAGCAGATGATATGTTAATGCCATTTTCCTAGAATTAGGGAAAACACAGGACACCCCGGATAGGTGAACTGAAAGTAAAAAGGATTATATAGAGTACCATTTTGAAATCTGAGTAGGTTTGACTAAGTTGCAATGAGGTATAGATAATCCTCAGAAGGTGAAGTGTATGCTTTCCTGATTTCGAGTTTTGATTGTTTGTAACTTGTGATCTTGCAGGGCTACTTGGATCCAGAGTACTACATGACCCAGTTACTGACAGACAAGAGCGACGTCTACAGTTTTGGGGTCGTGATGCTTGAACTGATAACTGCGAAGCCACCGCTCAACAAGGGCAACTACATCGTCCGTGAAGTCCGCATGGCGATGGACAAAAATGACCGAGACTACTACGGACTAAGGCAAGTCATGGATCCGTCCCTTCTCAACGTGGGGCGTCTCGAGGGGTTTACATGGTTCCTGGAGTTAGCAATGCGATGCCTCCACGAATCATCCGCCAACCGTCCCAGGATGAATGAAGTCGTGAAGGAAATCGAGATGATCCTGCAAGCCGACGGGATAGCCACAAGCATGACGTCCGCGTCCTCATCGGCCACAGACTTTGGAGCTTCACATTATGGTGCTCCTAGGCATCCTTTGTACAGTGATGTTTCATCCAGTAGTAAGGATGTTAGTTACAGCAATTCGTTCGACTACAGCGGCGGGTACGCACTTTCGATGAAGATTGAACCAAAGTAAATGTCGATCGCTAGAGTCGCTTATTTTATTCATAAAATTTGTATGGTAGTTAGCCGAATTTGTTCCATTCGTCATATAGTAATTTTATATCACTCCATACATACACAAAACATCATCAATATCGAAGTACTTTTTTTCCTGTATTAAGTCGACCATGCTACATCGACAAACTGTACGAGTATGGCAATAGCATAGGCATGATATACGTTCTCAAGAATCATATATGGAAATGGTGGGCGACTCAAGAGGCTAACCAAGCAATAAAGTCACTGAAAACTCTAGTCTCCTAAAGCGCAAGAGGTCTTGTTCAGTTGTTATTAAACACAACATTTCAAGGCCAACAAGGATAGAGTTCCCCGCAGCGTCGTACGGCGATCAAATTGTTTAGGGATATGTTCAGCAGAAGTCTTAAAACTTGTCAAGAAAATGCAATTGAGTCTTAAAACTTACAAAAAGTGTAATCAAGTCATAAAACTTGTCAAGTTGGTTTAATTGAGTCCTAAAGTTAACACCATCAATAAAGTTAACGGAAATTGCTGACGTAGCGCTGGCGTAATATTTTAAATGAATTTTTTATTTTTTATATGGTTTTTTTAAATTATTTTTTATTCAAAATCTTTAAAAATTAGATAAAAAAAACTAAAAAGGAAAAGCTAAATTTATTTTAAAAAGCAAAACTGTTCAAAAAAAAAAAAAAAAAAGGCCACCGGTGGAGCTTCCGCCACCGCCCATCGCCGGAGGGGCTGGCAATGGTCGCCGGCCCTGGGCGAGGTGGCTGGCCCTTGCCCGGGCGAGGCCTCGCCGGCCCCAGGTGAGGGCCGGCCACCCTCGCCAGGTCGGGCGAGGATGCCCAGATTTGGGCACGCCGACCCTCGTGGGGGGCCGGCGACCATCGCCCGCCCTGGGCGAGGCCTCGCCGGCCCTCGCCTAGGGTCGGCGATGCTCGCCTAGATCTGGGCGAGCAGGCATCGTCCGACGAGGCCCTATCGGACGGGTCCGAGGGGGAGGAGTAGCCGCAGCTCGACGAGCCGGTCAACGAGGAGGACGAGGAGGAGCTCGAGGCCGTTGCCCACTCTGCCAGCTCTACCGACAAGGACGACGCCGCCCTTGTCGCCACCAACGATGACGCCAATGAGAATGGCGAGTCCGAGGAGGAGGAGGACCATGAGGTTCGGTTGCTCGGCACCCAAATCTAGGCAAGCATCGCCGACCCCAAGCGAGGGCCGGCGAGGCCTCGCCCGGGCGGCGATGGTCGCGGCCCCGTGCGTGCCCGGATCCGGGCGTCCTCGCCCAACTTGGTGAGGGTGGCCGGCCCTCACAGGGTTGGCGAGGCCTCGCCCTGGGTGAGGGCCGGCAACCATCGTCGTCCCCTCCGGTGATCGTTGCCGACCTCTTCGGCGATGGAAGCTCCAGCCTTTTTTTTTTTTTTTTTTTGAATAGTTTTGCTTTTTTAAATAAATTTAGCTTTTCCTTTTTAGTTTTTAATCTAATTTTTAAAGATTTTGAATAAAAATAATTTTAAAAAGTCATATAAAAAATAAAATTTTCATTTAAAATATGACGTCGCGCCACGTCAGCAATTTCTGTTAACTTTCTTGACGGTGTTAACTTTAGGACTCAATTAAACCAACTTGACAAGTTTTAGGACTTAATTGCAATTTTTGTAAATTTTAGGACTCAATTGCACTTCCTTGACAAGTTTTAAGACTTCTGCTGAACATATCCCAATTGTTTATACATCAACCTTTCTTTAATTAAATAAAATAAAATTGGATGATGAACAATTTGATTGGAATAATCACACGAAACCCTAACTCTCAAACTGATCAAAATATTGTCCATGTGTCATTTATGAAAGGTCAGCTCAACCCTAAATGGTGAGGATCCTATTAATTTTTTTTTTCAAAGAATTAATTTATTTCAAAAGGAGATATCATTATTTATGATACTTTTATTTTCCCAAAAAATAAATAATTTTAAAAATATTTTCTCAAAAATAATCACTTATATCATTTATAATAAATGGAAAAAAAATATTTTCATCTCCACAAAAAATGTTTGAACATAATTTATTATCAATGATAGAAATAAATTATATAAACTACTTATTTCAAACAATACAACTAATCACTTTTAAGAAAATATTTTGTAAATTATTCATATCTTGCGAAACATATAGAGCAAAAATTGATTTATCGGGACAAGTTTTTTTTATGTATTTATTCTAACTAAAAAACTTATGCATAATTACAATAACTCAAAATGTTTTGAATATATGATGATCGTACGGTTTTAAAGATTTCATAGATTCCATATTAAGACTAAGTTTGTTTAGCGTAAAATGTAACATTTCTAAAAATATTTTTTTAAAAAGCCATTTTGTGACATCTGGATTTTTCGCTCGATAGAATAGCAAACCTCCAATGCTTAAAGGCTTAGGCCACATCAACGAGTTCATCATCGGACCACGCCATTCGTGCCACCGCAGTATTTGCCATCTCAGCCCATCTTCGTCACCATCAAGACACCTCGCTCCGCCAAGTCGACATCGCCATAAGGCATCACCGCCACATTTCAAATGCCACCGAATCAACCAAACGGAGGAGAGAGAGGACCAGACATATAAACGGTGGACGAAGAAGGAGAACCGTCGCTCCTCCACCTAAGCTCATCGCTCGTTGCCACGTTCCCCCTTATGTCTCAGTTCATTTCAGTCAAGTTGTCCACAGCCGCGTCTTCCCCTTCACGTCGCGAGCTCTCGGTCAAGTTGTCTCCCATTTCGCCCCCTTGCTGCCACGTAGCCCCAGGTAGAGGTGTCAAACGGGTAGATCAAATCGGGTCATTAATGGATCGACCCAAATTGACATATTAACCTATTTATGACTCATTTAAACTTAATGTAAATTTTTCGATCCATACCCGACCCGACCCATATTAATTAAAATATTTTCATATTTAACCAAATTTAGGAAAACTTATTCTTATGTTTTTTTTTTAAAGATTATATTACTAAAAAAATTCCAAGCTTATTTCTTATATATATTTAAAATGGTATTGCTAAAATAGTTTTATACAACACAAATTTAATGGACAATTTTTATAATTTTTAAAATAATTATTTTAAAAAATCGAATTTTAATTATTTTTATTTTTTAAATTTAATTTTTTATTATTTTATTTTTATTTTTAAAATATAATTTTTTTTTCTTTTTTCTTTTTGGTTCTTCTTCTTCTTTGGCCGACCATCAGCCATGACGACGGCTAGCGGCCGGCCACGGGCGAGCCTCGAGCTCACCCAACGCCGGTAAGCTCGAGTCTCACCAGATTAGCAAGGCTCGAGCCTCGCCGGACGTCGGCGAGCTCGAGGCTCACCGGTGTTGGGTGAGCTCAAGCTCGCCCCTCACCGGATTTGGTGAGGCGGAGACCTCGTCGACGTCCGGCGAGCTCGAGGCTCGCCGGTGTCGAGCAAGCTCAAGCTCGCACCTCGCCGGATCTGGCGAGGCTCGAGCCTCACCCGACACCGGTGAGTTTGAGTCTCGCCAGATCGGTGAGGTTCGAAAATTGCTGGGTGTCAACAAGGCAACCAGCGAGGCCTCCGCCTCGCTAGATCCAGCAAGCTCGAGCTCGCTCGATGCCGACGAGCTCGAGGCTCGCCTGGCCGGTCGCTATCCATCGCCGTGCCGGCGACTAGAGGAAGAAGAAAGAAAAAAAAAAGGAAGAAAGAAAAGAAAATTAAAATAAAAAAATAATTATAATTTTGGTATTTATAAAAAAATATTTTTGTAAAGTTAAAGAGAAAAGAGAGAGTCTCTCTCTTAAGACCCATTTAAAACCAAATCCATTTAAGGCCCACTTAAAATCCACCTATCAAAATAAACTCATTTAATTATTTTTTGTCAAAAACAAGTGACCCATTTATGATTTAAATGGGTCATATATGGATCTAAGACCATTTTGACACCTCTAGCCTTAGGCGTGGTCCATCCGGACTTATGGAGTCAACAAGTCTGATCGACTCAATCGGTGGAGAAAACGAAGACTGAAGTATAAAGGGGAAGTCAGCATTTCATTCCTTCTTGCACGAACGTACTTTCATTCTCTGTACGGAACAACGACCGGCTTTTCCCTCATTCCTCCCTGCTCGTCCGTGACGCCACAGCGACGCAGTTCGACCACCGACGCTGCTCAATTCGCCAGTCCATCGCACCGTTGTTTCGCCACTCACGTCGTCTTCCTAGGCCGCTGCAACTCGCCGAACTGCGGCCACCGCTCATCCAAGATTTAAGGCAAGTGAATTACTGCCCTGTTTATGCTACGTAGGTTAATTTCTATACGTCGAGGTTGATTTCCTCGTGTTTTAGTTGCGTCAATTAAATTCGTGCTTAGTTATGTTCATCGACAGATTCGGGATATTCATGTTGCTAGTAGCGTTAAGAATTTAGTATATTGAGTATATTAATATGTTGTTGAAATGCTGGTCGCTGATATTTTAGTGCATTGAGTTTGAATATCACGAATTGTAGATGGAATCCAGGAATGCAATTATTTGGAAATTCGGTTTACTGTGTACCGTGGATTTTGCCAATTTTATCCCAATTTCTGTGGTGCAAATTTTATGGGACTTTCTCACGAAAGTTGTGCATTTTGGCTCATTCTGCAACATAATTAAATTTTAGATTTTTCGGACCCTGTATGTGCAAAATATATTTTAAAAACTGTTTGGGTCCGAAATTATTTTTATAAGCGATTTTCAGACCTTTGGTTTCCATTTTCTACCAGATTTTTGACAAACAATTTGGACTAGTATCCATCATGAAAGTTGTAGACCATGTCTTAAACTATAATGTTCAATTTTTCCATGATTTTTGGAGTTCATTTAGGTGTCAAAAATGCGATTTCCTGACCCGGTTGCAATCTGGATTTCTGCTCTGTTTTGACCTGAAATTCAGGAAATTATTGGGACCTGTACAAGCTAAACTAGACCTCAAGTCCTCCACAAAAAATGTTCCTCGGAGTCTCTTCCACGTCGTGTTAAAGTTTCGTGATTTTTTGAATGGATATGCTTGGTGAATGCCATCGATTTCTAAGGATAGGCGAACGGCCCTTTTTATTGAATTTAGTACTTGGAATTTCCCCTTTTGCCCTTGTCTTTTGGGCAAATACTAATAATCAACCTTCCTATATCATTTTCTGATTTTCAAGTGGACAGAGGATTAATGATTGTAAAATTGAATGGGTATTTGTGTTTTAACTCATTGGATGATATGTTTCAATTGAATGGTAGAATTGATGCACCATAAGATGAGTTTGTGATTGGGACTACCGTCGATCCTTGGGACGACGATGCCATGGGTTATAGTAGAGTAGCCTAGAGGAGTAACTGGGTTCCTCCAAATGCCTGGAGATATAGCATGATTCCTTCAGATATCCTCACAATATCGAATGAGTGCGAGATAGCCGAGGGGTAACGGGGTTCCTAGAAGATGGTGGTAGTCAATTCATAGTAATGATCAATTGCATTTTCATATTTCATTCCAGCTTTACTAGGTTACGGTTTTTAGAGAAAATGTTTTCTAATTGCTATCCTGATTTTGAGAAAGGTTCTTAGGTAAATTTATAACATAATGATCTTCTGTCCTTTATATTTAAACTTCCTTGTATGTGCTATTATTGACTCATGTGGTATAGACAGGTCAGTAGTTTTTTATTTGTGGTTGTAAACAGGTCAGTAGTTTGCTTGCTAAGTTTTGTGCTCACTCGTGATTGATCATTATTTCTCATATCGGTAGCAATTGGGAAGATCAGGCCAGTATTTTGGATGTACTATGGGTGGGAGAGAGATGACATAGCACATATGTAGTATCGAGGTCGAGAAGCTGCAACTATTGGAGCTTTTGGGTGTAGTATGGAGTAATGGTACCTTTTGCTCGTCCAGTGTACCCCAACCATGTCACCTAAAATATATATAAATATGAAATGAGATCGCATGGTCCATAATTATGCGTGTGTTCCTTTGAATTTTATATGTCCTAGGTGTTCTATGACCAGACATGCTTCTACATGCTTAAAAAGTAAAATATTTTAGTAACCTTGTTAGCCGTAACATACTGGGACGTCACACATTTTCTAAGAAAATGATAATATTTTTTAATGTTTGGATAAGACTTGAAAATGAATTAGAAAATATTTTTCTTCGTTTGGTAAGGAAAATCTCGCTTAATCTTATGTGTCGTCGTTTGATCGGAAATTGTTGACATAGATGTCAGCGCTAACATGAATAATTTTGTAAATATATATATATTCGTTTTCCTTCTTTATCTACTAGTCACCAAGCCTCAATGATAGGCCATAGGCGAGGGCCAACCTCGGTGGCATTGGGTGAGGTCGAGGCTCAAGAGACAGCAAGCTCAAGCTCGCCCAAGGTCGATGACCTCAAGGTCAAGATCAAGCGTGTAGCCCGATGAGGTCGAGTGTCGATCCTAACAAGGTCAAGGTCGATCATTGCTCAAGGTTGGCCCTCGCCAGGATTTGGCAAGCTCAAGCCTCACTAACCTCGAGTGACGCTCAACCTTATCAGATTTCGTGAGGTGCAACCTTGCTAACCCTCTCTTATGGCCAGTCATCAACATATGAAGGAAAAAAAAAGAATAAAAAAAAGAATATCAAATTAAAAAAAAAAATTGTAGAAACCGTCCGATCCTGATCTTAATGGACCTGAGCTTGGGTGCCATGGACCAATCATGCTGCCAAGGGCTCAAGAACAGCGTTGGGGTTCCATTCCTAAGCACGGAGTTTCTAGAAAATGATTTCTAACTTTTAAAAGAATGAATTATTTTCCTTAATATAAAGTTTTAGTAGGAATATCTTCCCAATTGATTAGGAAAACATTTTCCGTTGACTTAATTTTTTAAGCGAACCAAACAAGAAAATTATTTTCCCAAAAAATATTTTCCAAACAAATGGAGCCTAAGAGGAATTCAAATCTCAAACAAGAAAAAGAATGGCTAGCGTTAGCTATATTTCACGAGACAAATTTCAATTACTTATTACAAGAACAGTTAAAACAATGAAAACCGTAGCCTTTTCTTAATTAATTCTTAGTAAATGCTTTTCGGACAGAAGCCAGCTAACAAATTCTTGAGAAAAGTATACAAATAGAAGCTGGCCATTACATTATTCTGACTGAGGACTTATCAGATTGAAGCAAGATTTCTATAATCAAGATAACAATGTAAGCTGAAAAATAGATTAAAAAAAAATTCAACCGAAATACCGTCATTCATGCGACTATGCGGCTACGTGGGACCCCATTCTCTAACCCACCAACCCTACCCGCTCCCGTTTTTTTTATTGCATTTTTCTTTATCCTTCTTTTTTTTAATCAGCCGGCGTTGGATATTCGTGTATGCACTCGGAGCATATCAGCCGGAATTATAAAGATTCAAATTGACTAACAAATTAGTACGGTACTTATCTCGAATTTGTACCCTTTTGAGGCGAAGGTCCTCCTCCTCATATTGTAAGGATGAGAGTCGAATGGTGATCTTGTATCGTGTGAATACCTTTTCTTTTCCCTTGATCAAATTGACGATTGGACATCAACAAAATGTACGAGTATCGCAATAGCATAGGCATAGGATCATGGATGGAGATGATCCGCTATTCAAGAGGTTAGCCAAGTGATGAAATCATCGAAAACCCTAAGGTCTCCAGTAGCGTGAGAGGTCTTGTGTACGGGTTTTTACTCAAGCACGACATGTCAAGGCCAATAAGGGAAACTGCTATGGACACCAGGCAGCCTTTGTTTACACATTCTTCTCTCCAGGCTCTTGGTGGAGAGACGGCCGCAGGAAAATAATTGAAAAAAGGCTTGGATAGCGACCGCGATGAAAAGGCCTCTCTCTGGTGAGAACCAAGGCTTGGAAGAAGGATGGTCAAATGGTGGAGAACGAGTCATGTTACCTTTCGGCACGAGCCAAAACAAAAAGAAGGATCGTCACGTTCAGACCCAACAAGTAAAAGAGATAGAAACAATCCAAAGCTTGTCCAATACCTTGTCGCCCCTCCCTTCTTGTTGACTTTGACCCAGATGTCATTTGACAGCGTCTTCAACAAACCTCACCACCTCTTCATTGTTCACAATCACAGATTGTCCTGAAGAATATAATTTTTATGTTTGGTAGGTGCGTAGACCTAACGTATCAGTCTTGCACGAGCCACGCTGCATGTTTTGATACTGGGTCAGAACAATATGTAATAAGATGGTGGTGGATCAGAGCAGATGAGGAGTTTTGACTTTGGAAAAGGAATGAGAGGGATGAGAGGTGGCAGAATAATGGCAAGCAAGAACCTCCGGTTGCTCTTGTTTCTGGTTCTCTTCTGTTCTTGGATTCATTTGATTTATTCTACTACCAACGCAAATGACCGTAAGTGCACAAACATCTATTTGTTTATGTATATTGCTATGGTCTATGAATTTCCTGTAATTCATGTTCTTTCTTTCTTTCTATCTATCTGTACTTCTTCTGGGTTCATCTTGTTTTAGCTTTGGGATGGTGTGAGGAAAAAGGTAGCGAGTCATCAAAACAGCTTTTCTTTCTTTTTCTTTTTTAAGGTTTCAGGGACTTAAGCTGTCTGTGTAGAACTTAGAATTCCTCAGGTTTAAGGTTTTAGCTTGTCTGGCGAGACATGAACATTTTGTGTTGTTGGAAATAGGAAAGGGCTACTTTCGGTCACTTTGAGCCCAAAGGATCATCTGGGTTGCGTTATGTATCTGCGGAAGTGCTTAAAGAGGATGCTAGTTTTGCAGGTCTTTCTCGCATCAAATTGTCCCTCAAGTCTTGATCAACAAGGACTATATACTGCGTGCTATGTGCTTTGGTATTGAGTCATTCTAGCCTTGGTAGAACTACTCATAGGAAGCACTGACATAAATGCAAGAAAGAGGTCTCCTGCTATGTTGTTAACCATTACCAATTTCATAAACTTGGATAGTAATATACATGTTGTTCCTTGAAGAGAATTTTAGCATCTTGGAACCCAAGAAGTAAAAGAGATTTGATGCACGAGCATAGATACAATGGTTATTGCCACAAAAGTTGTCTTAGCTGTCCATGCAGTCAATTTGATTATCTGCCCTGGGGCAACGCAGAACATGAAATACTTTAGCCCTGTTGAACATGTTGGCCTTTTTCTGCATTGTAGATCTAGAACTAAGCTTGTATATTCTAGAGTTATGATATATCATATCTCATCATACGCTCTGTATGAACAGTAAGTTCTGGCATTGACCACAAAAGAAATGGGAAACAACAGAATTTTAAAGGAAAGGGGAAACTGTCTATCTGCATCCACTCTTGAATAGTTTCTCCAGCAATAGAAAGAGATGCTTCTGCAGAAAAAAATGAAGATCAGTGGGTAGTCTAAACTTATAAATGAGACAAAAGTGCATGGCCAAATCACTGTCGATGAGAAGTTTAGTGGAAATGGCTGTCACAACCATCTTTGCCTGCCTGCTGCAGCCATCAGAGAGCTTTAGTACACTATAACACCACATCTCTTGCAATTTAAAAAATTTTCTTCAAGAATCTTGCATCGGCAGTAGATCTCTGGAGACTCAGATGAGCATTTGACCTTTCCCACCTTAAAATTTCACTCTTTATTTTTTGCCGTATAAATGTGCAGAAACCATTCTTTTAGCCCTGAAAGCCCAGTGGCAGAACGCACCATCCAGCTGGGGCAAGTCCAATGATCCTTGTGGACTCCCTTGGGATGGAGTCACCTGTGACGGTAATTCAAGAGTGACCCAATTGTGAGTGCTCTCTACTTGTTCTCATTGGTACTCATTCCTGTTCTCAGTTCCTAGAATTTTCGGTCCTTCTCCTTGAATATCAATAATGCCATTTTAGCAGCCATTGACTGTGAAACTTTCTTTCTGTTTTCAATTTGACAGGGGGTTATCTGGCATGAATATCAAAGGGCCGCTGCCATCCGACATAGGGGGGCTCACAGAACTCACATCCCTGTGTGTTTCTCATCTTTCTATCTTCTGTCATGATCAAATTCTGATTCTTAGATGTTTATTAAGAATTGCATTGATAAAGTACTTCAAAGCAAAGATGTCGTTTTTTGTGTTCAATCATATATGAATGAGTCTACTTATTTGTCTCATTTCACCTTTGAAATGCAGGGATCTTTCCTTAAACAGCGGTCTCACTGGACCGATCCCTTTGCAGTTGGGAAGTCTACAGAAGTTGACTATCTTGTAATACCCTTTTTGACTGCATTCATTGCTAAGACACCTTGTGTTTCCCTTTTTTCTCATGTATGAACCTTGATCTTTCCAATTTTCAGAATGTTGGCTGAATGCAGCTTCACTGGTAGTATTCCTGATGAACTGGGCAACCTTTCGGAGCTGACTTTCTTGTAAGGCTTGTCAAAATGAGAATGCTACTAATTTGCTGATTATGGAAGTTCAGCTGTATGTTTCGCTTAGACTATTCAAATTGCCATTTTTACCAGGGCGCTAAATTCCAACAATTTCAGTGGTAATATACCCGCTTCTTTGGGTAAACTCTCCCACCTCTACTGGTTTGACGTGTCAGATAATCAGTTAACTGGATCGCTACCCGTTTCAACGGGCACCACCCCAGGGTTGGACCTTTTGTTCAATTGTAGTCACTTGTAAGTTGTCTACAATAATTCTGCACCTAGTGTTATGAATATGGATTAAGGATCTTTTCATTCCGGCTCTAGAGATAAGAGACACAATCTTTATGTTCTTTCCTCATTAATTGTTTGGACTGTGCTGCATCCGTAACTTCAGCCACTTCAGCAAGAACCAACTGTCTGGCACTGTACCAGATAAACTGTTCAGTTCAAATATGCCTCTGCTACATATGTAAGTTGCCAATTTTATCACTTGATATAATTTCCCTAGCTTTCTGCTCTAACTTGTGCTAGCTATTGTTGACAGACTATTTGATGATAACCGATTTAATGGTTCTATACCACCCACATTAGGCCTTGTTCAGACCCTCGAGGCTCTGTGAGTAACTACTTACCTAATATTTGGTTTGTGCTTTGGGATATTTAATTACCAACCAGCGGCACCTATTAAATTTATTTGGACTTACATTGCACAATACGACACAGCCGACTCGATAGGAACTCCTTTTCTGGAAACGTCCCTTCAACTCTCAACAACCTTACGCACCTTGGTGAACTGTGAGTATAGATTTCTTCATCAATGGTATTCAAGTGAGATCACCAAAAATCTCCCCTCATTCTTTTACATTTCCTCCAGGAATTTAGCATATAATGAATTGAGTGGCCCTTTGCCGAACTTAACAGGGATGAGTTCACTCAGTTACATGTGAGTAAGAAATCCTGGTTTTGTCTCTCCCTCATGATATCACGTGGCTAATCCCACTGGCTGGTTGACTGGGCAAAATTGTACCTTTGCAGTGACCTCAGCAAGAACTCTTTTGCGGCTTCAGCAGCTCCAGATTGGTTCTCAACTTTATCATCTCTCACCACTCTGTAAGATTTCTCAATGCAATCGGTACAGTGAAAAGTTGTTTGGCTTCCTGAAGCTCGTGAATAACCTAGAATTTATCTCACTATGACCAGAATCATACAATATGGACCGCTTCAAGGAGTTGTACCACCAAACCTCTTCAGCCTTCCCCAGCTACAGCAAGTGTAAGGAAAAGATATTTCTAGCTTGTGTCCTCTTTCTTCTACCATTTTGATGATTTTTCAAACTTCTACAGTGATATGAGTAACAATGCTTTCAACGGAACACTGAACATGAGTACCAGCATCAGTTCCCAGTTGCAGATTGTTAATTTGGAAGATAACCAGATTAGTTCGCTGACGACCAGTTCCTACCAGAATGTGTTAATGTGAGACAGTTTATAGCTCACAGTTTATAGGGATTAGACTTCCATTCTGAGATACGGTCGACAGTTTTATGCTAATCACTTGTCTTTCTACTTCAGACTAGTGGGAAACCCGGTATGTAATGGGTCTGTTCTCTCAACCACGAGCTACTGCAAAGTTCAGCAGCAGCAAACTTATTCTACCCCAACCAACTGCGGAGGTTCATCGTGTCCCTCCAATCAGAGACTTAACCCCGGAAGCTGCACATGTGCAGTTCCGTACGTTGGAACATTGACATTCAAAGCTCCATCATTCAGCGATTTGTCCAATGCCGCACTGTTTCAATCGTTGGAAGTAGACCTGTGGCAGACATTGAACCTTACTAATGGTTCAGTATCTCTTCAGAATATGGACTTTGATACAAGCAGTGGCTATCTTTTAGTACCTGTGTCTTTCTTTCCATCTAAAGGGACGTACTTCAGCAAGTCAGACATTCAGAGGATTGGATTCGATTTGATTAAGCAAAATTTTAAGCCGCCCCCCACTTTCGGTACCTATCTCTTCAGCGCACTTGCTTATCCATTCCCAGGTAACTTAATTTCATCCTCTCATATATCAGCTTTGACTATCATTCATATGTGTTTGACATGAAAAACTGATCCAGGTAACAAAGTAAGCATCAGCAAAGGAGCCCTAGCAGGGATTGCCGTTGGCTGTGCAGTCCTGGTTCTTGGACTTGTGGGGTTAGCAATTTACGCTATTCAACAGAAGAAACGAGCACAAAGAGCAATTGAATTGAGCAAACCATTTGGTAATTAGTGCTTGAACTCTTCATCATGTTGCTACTAAAGCACTTTGACGGGCTGATTGCTGATATCATAAAAACGATATATAAATAAGACCCAGAATTTTGTTGTCTCACTCACATTGATCCATCCATGTTTAAGCATCCTGGATGCCGAGGGGAAGTGATGATGGAGGAGCACCACAGTTGAAGGGGGCGAGGTGGTTCTACTTCGACGAAATCAAGAAGTGCACCAACAGTTTTTCTGAAAGTAATGAGATAGGCTCCGGGGGCTATGGAAAGGTAAAAATCATGCGCTACGCCGATTGTCAATTAGAATATGCTTCAATTTACTGCTTTGTAATTCTTTATCACTGATATGATAGGTCTACAAAGGAATGCTTCCCGATGGCCAAGTGACGGCAATCAAAAGAGCTCAGCAGGGGTCGATGCAGGGCGCGAATGAATTCAAGACAGAAATCGAGCTACTTTCTAGAGTCCATCACAAGAATCTCGTCAGCCTCATCGGCTTCTGTTATGAACAAGGAGAGCAGATGTTGATCTATGAATATATGCCTAATGGGACAATTAGGGAGAGCTTGTCGGGTACTTCCCTTGGCCTAAATCGCATCGAGCCTCGATAGATTCCATCATATAAAACTTTGCATACCATGGTTTATTCTCATCTCGTATGAGGTTTCTTGTGAATGAATCTGCCTATTGTTTAGTAGCAATGGACACTGAATATATTCAACGCAGGGAAAACTGGCATACATCTTGATTGGAAGATGAGGCTGCAGGTTGCTCTCGGCTCTGCGAAAGGACTGGCATATCTGCATGAGCTCGCGAATCCCCCGATAATTCACAGAGACGTTAAGTCCACAAATATCTTGTTGGATGAAAACCTCGTGGCTAAGGTCGCGGACTTCGGCTTGTCCAAAATGGTGGCAGACAGCGAGAAAGGACATGTTTCAACACAAGTCAAGGGCACGCTGGTATGGTATACTCCCGCGCGAATGTCCCATTTAAGGCGACAGAGGCGGGTTACGAGATCTATCCCAAAATATAACCTCTAGTTTTTCATCAAACTCCCAACTGATAATACGTTCCCCATTGTCTTCCCCTAAACTTAAGCAGATGATATGTTTATGCCAGATAGGTGAACTGAAAGTACAAATCATTTTAGAGAGTCCCATTCTAAGTGTGAGTAGGTTTGATAAAGTTGCAATGAGCTACAGATTTCCTCAGAAGGTGCAGTGTATGCTTTCCTGACTTCGATTCCGATTCTGACCTTTCGGAACCTCTGAACTTGCAGGGCTACTTGGATCCGGAGTACTACATGACCCAGCAACTGACAGATAGGAGCGACGTCTACAGTTTCGGGGTCGTGATGCTCGAACTGATAACCTCGAATCCGCCGATCGAAAAGGGCAAGTACATCGTCCGAGAAGTCCGCACGGCGATGGACAAAAACGACCGAGACTACTACGGACTAGTGCAAGTCATGGATCCGACCCTTCGCAAAGCCGGGCGCCTCGCGGGGTTCGCTCAGTTCCTGGAGCTGGCAATGCGATGCGTGGAGGAATCATCCGCCAACCGCCCCAGGATGAACGAAGTCGTGAAGGAAATCGAGACGATCCTGCAGATCGACGGGACCGCCACGGGCCTGACGTCCGCCTCCTCATCCGCCACGGACTTTGGAGGACCAAACATCGGTGCTCCCAGACAACCTTTGTACACGGACGTTTCACTCAACAGCAAGGATGTCGGCTACAGCAATTCGTTCGACTACAGCGGCGGGTACGCGCATTCGGCGAAGATCGAACCGAAGTGACCGCGGATCGCGCGAGCCGCTTGCTTGTTCCTTTCTTTTTTTTTGGTTCAATGTTCAAATCCCTCTTGGTGCATCAGGTTCTTCTTTTAGGGTAATGCAACTTATCGTGACATTCTCATGATGCATGAATACATGCTTATTACAGGTTATGTAAATTTTTTGGATATGTTCTTTATACAGTTTTTTGGTTTTTTTTTTTTTTTTTTGAAATATTAAAAAGACATTCCGTAAAAAAATGAAAGAGATTGTGTAAATTATGATATTTAGAAGAGGGCCAATTTTCTGTTTGGAACGGTTGATTGAACGGAACCAAAACTATCAAAATGGCATTAATTATAAAACGATTATTTCTTTTTATTATCCAAATCGAACTGAAAATGTATGAAAAATTGGTTCGATTTTTCAATTCGGTTATGAGATCCATACTTAGCAACCGCAAATTGTCAACTTGAGGCACAATTTTGCGATTATACATCAAAGTGCTACCTCCCCGGTCAACTAAAAATATGGTCAATGGAGAGGAGTTGTTATCAATTAGTCTTGATTACACTTAAAGCTTTTCTAAAATATATTTAAGTTGACTTTCCAGCTGTACACACGAGTTTTGACTTTGCTAAAATAGTAATTTATAATAATTCACCTACTCAGTGGTTTTCTTAATTCTTGTCCCCCGCTTGATCTGCAAAGATAACATATTTTTTTATAGCTTACCAACTAAATATCCAAATTAAAATGCTTGGACTTTTACAAAATATATCGAGGTCCCGGAAAATTCGGGTCTTGAATATTTGGACCTCCTTAGATTTTCGATTACAATAGCTAGACGGGCGATTCTCGTGTCGAAAAGGTTGTGAAAACCGTTGGTAATTGTCAATTAGGATCATACAACGCATGCCGATTTCAATTTGGACAAGCGAATGCTCCTGAATCCGCATGGTTAAGGGTAGGAACCTCTCGCGGGTTTCAGTCTCTAGTTGATGTTTCTTATTATTGTCAAAAAATATTGTAAACTCCCAATGAAATGGGAGAAAAAATTACTTAATCAATCATAAACCTATTGTATGAATATCAATTCGGTCCTATCGATTGAATCGTAAATCTTTGCATGAAATTTCAATGCAATCATTTTAGTAATTTTTGTGGGAAATCCCCAATATGCTAGTGTAGTCAACGTCAGTTGTCCTATGTGACGCACTCTACATTAGTGATTTCCGACAAAAATTGACTGGAATAATTATTTTTAGGGTTGAGGATAATCCAAGTGGGTGGCTCCCATCTTGGAATCGAGAACCGCCCACTAAGGACAAGTTTTGAAAAATTGGAACTAAGAATTGCCCGTCGGTTCCATGGACCTACCTGGGAACCAAACCGCCGATCTTGTCCAGTTCTTAGGTGAGTTCATGAAACTAGTTTCCAATCCCTCCAAAATTGCATCCATCAATTAATACCATGGTAAACCTAATTTCTACATAGAACATTGAAGCTTATTCGGACTTAAATTCAGGTTGAACGTCTCCTATCGATCTCCCCCATCCTCTTCATCCGCTTAATTTGATTTGACTGAGAAAGCAAGTAAATGGATTATTAGAATGAACAAAAAGTAGGTAGTTTATTCCTATTATGCACCCAAGAGGCAAAATGAGTCAATAATGTCAAATACTACAAATATATATACATAATTAGTTGAAAAATACAAAATAATTAAGTAATTGAGTTGAAATATATATATACTGGACAGGTCCGATTCGAGTGGGTAATTCCACACTTGGAACTAGCAATTGGACCGATACTCACCAATTCTAGCAAATTGGAATTGAGAACCGAGTCGGTCCCTATGGGAACTTTCGGTTACAAGCCAGTCTAGTCCGATTCTAAGTGGTCTAGGCGATTCCCAGTTTCTTTGCATGCCTCTAACTATATGGAAATTACGCTAAAAGGTTTATGACTAAATTGGTAAAATTGAAAATTTTAAACTTAGATTGGCATAAATGCAATAATTTAGGATCGATTGGACCATTTCCCCTTAAATAAAAACATTCACCAGGCATGTCAATGGAATTTAGTGGATGCATGACATAAATTGACTGCCAATTGAAATGAAGATTGATTTTTCGGAGTCTACTATTCCCTGTTGATTCCACAGCCGACTTTGCTATTGCTACTATTCATTACGGTCATTGTTCTATATGGTGTAGTGATAGGGACCAAATTAGGGTTCAAAACCATGAAAAGTAATAGTGAGGTTGACCTGTAAATAATGGCGTGATTCTGTCTTCATATTCCTAGACATTCTTTTTTTTTTCCCCATCAAATTGGCCTAAGTCAATTGCTATTGCCCTAGGTTATGTAACTTTTTTTGACATTTTTTTGTTCAGTTTTTTGGTTTTCTTTTTTGAAATAGTAGATTCAACGAAAAAGGAAAGAGATTGTGAAATTATAATATCAAGAATATGGCCAATTTTCTGTTCGATTTCGTTAATCAAACTGAACCGAAATTATCTAAATCACATTTAAAAAACAGTTATTTCTTTTCATTATCCGAACTAAACTGAGGTTATTTCTTTTCGTTATCTGAACTAAATTGAAAATACATAAAAGTTCAGTTTGATTTTTCAATTCAATTCTAACACCCGTACGGGTAGCAACCACAAACTGTCAACTTGAGGCATAAAATTGCGATTGTACATCAAAGTACTTCTTCCGGTCAACTAAAAATTTGTTCAATGGAGAGGAGTTGTTATCAATTATTCTTAATTACATTTTAAGCTTTCTTAAATTATATTTAAGTTGACTTTCCAGCTGTAAACACGAGTTTTGACTTTGTTAAGATAATAATTTACAATAATTCACCTACTCAGTGCTTTTCTTAATTCTTGTCCCCCGCTTGATCTCCAAAGACAACATTTTTTTCTAGCCTTTTTATTCACTACTTATCCAAATTAAAATGCTTGGGCTTTCACAAAGCATATCAAGGTCCCGAAAGTTCGAGTCTTGAATATTTGAAACTCCTCGATTTTCAATTACATTAGCTAGGCGGGCGATTCTCATGTTGATAAGGTCGCGAAAACATTGGTGACTGTCAATTAAGATGCATACAACGCATGCCGATTTCGATTAAGACAAGCAAATGCTCCCGAATCCGCATACTTAAGGGTAGGAACCTCTCAGGGGTTTCAGTCTCTAGCCGATGTTTCTTATTACTGTTGAAAAATATCGAGAACTCTTGATGAAATGAGAGGAAAAATTGCTCGATTAGTAATAAACTTATTATATGTATAACAATTATGTCACATCATTTGAGTCATAAATTTTTGTATGAAATTTCAATATAATTGTTCTGATCATTTTTGTGAGAAATCGTTGATGTGACAGTTTTAGTGATTTTCAACAAAAATTTATTAGAATGGCTATATTGGAAGTTCGCTAAGACTTTAGGACTAAATTGATAGAATTGAAAAATTTATAATTATATTGGCATTCGTACAATGAGTTTAAGATTGATTGGACAACTTCCCCTTAAATAAAATCATTCAATAGGCATGTCAATGGAATTATGAGGATGCACAAAATAAATTGACTGCCAATTAGGATGAAGATTGATTTTTCAGAGTCTACTATTCCTCAACAGCCAACTTTGCTATTGCCACTATTCTTCATGGTCATTGGTCTACATGGTGTAGTGCTAGGGACCAAATTAGGGTTCAGAACCATGACATATAATAGTGAGGTTGACCCGTACATAATGGCTTGACCTGTACATAATTGATTCTCTCTTCATATTCGGGTACATTTTCTTTCTTTCTTTTTTCATCAAATTGGCCATAGTCAATTGCTAGTTGCCCTAGGAATTGGTTTTATATTCCTTCCACTTGCAGTTTGTTTGTGTGGGGATGGATTGAGACTCCAGGGACCACTTTGTGATCATTTAATGCATGAGTTGCTTGTCATCTAATCGAGGAATGGTTCATGAAGATGACAGCACACTAGGCCTCCCTAATTAGAAAGATCTTGACCCGTGAAAAATAAAATTAATTTCACAGAAAACCATTCACCTAACAAGATATAAGTCGAAGCTCGATTGACCCACCTCACTAATTGTGAAACTGTTTGCCTTCAATAATGCAAGAAATCAGATCTATACAATGTCCATGTCATTGACATATACCTTATTTTTAACCACTAAATCAATTTTTTAGAGAACGGATATCATTTTAAAGGCAAAACTATCAAGGCTTCAATTCCTAATCACATGTGGAGAATCGAAACCCTAAATTGCATCATGTCGACTCCCACATGCGCATGGAAAGCACTTTCCAATCGTGCTCTTTCTCAATCAAGTTTAGGTTGAGCTACTCAATGACTTGCCTAGCTAGTAATAATTAGCAACTATTTCCCAAAAAGAAAATATTCTTACCGTAGATGCCAGATGGGCTATAGAAATTGATTGACTGGACTCGCCTGTGTCCATAAATTCTCAGTTACCATCTTCCTTTTGTTTTTTTCCTTCTAATTTTGCGTTTTAATCTCATGATAATTATTAATTTTTTTTTTGCTTTTTTATCTTTATTTTTGGGATTAATACTACGAAAAACCTCAAATCGATATATCTATGATAATTTATTGCAAACTAATTTTTTAATATATTTTGATAAATTTACTCTCTATTAGTTTTAGTTGATTTTTACTGTCAAACTGTTAAATTAAATGACACATAACAGTTGATGAATGTATTAATTTGAGGTTTCATTCTGCGTTTGTCATAGGTATTATTAATTTAATTTAACGAAAATTAAGGAAAGTTTTATTTGTCATAAACGTACGAATTTATGATTTTTTATGATAAAAAAATTAATTTAAAGTAAATTTATCCTAAATTCGTGATAAATTGAGATAAATTTATCATTTTCGTGACATTAACCGTATTTTTGGCACTTGTGTCCAGAAACAGTTTTCTCGGTTAAAGGGTTTCTTCTAGATCGTGCATTGGATTGAGTTTTGTCCCATGCGAATGTGGGGTCCATGTGGCTGTGGGGCCACCTCCTCACCTACTGCCCAACTACACATTGATTAACCCATCTACCAGATTTATCTCTAAAAAAAACAAAAAATGAAAAAATAAAATAAAATAAAATAATTAGTGGAAATCTTCTGCTACCACATGCATTGTACTAAACAAAATAATCTATCATTAAATGACTGCAAATTAAGAAGCTTTGACATACTTATGTTATATAGCAAATCACCTTCCTTAGCCAAAAAAAAAGAAAAGAAAAAGTTACGACAGCAGCCGGCAAGACGTGATGGTGCCTTCACGGGTACTAAACATAAGCAAATCATTGCTCTGTCCCTGTTTGCTCAAGCTTTATCCTCAGTTGGAAACAAGGACGAAAGAGAGAGAAAGAGGGAGAGAGAGAGCGGTGAGATGTCCATTGTGGTGATGTTTAAGTGTGTTTAACGATGGGCATGATGAAAGCGAGGGGTGTGAAGAATGATGGCTGATGCTCAGTGGTGGTGGTGGTGGTGGTCGGAAGCTGGAGGGAGGTAGATTGGCTTCAAAGACAAGGCAAAATCAATCAAAAAGCAAGCACACACCCAACAAATCCTCCCTCCTTTATTTAATTTTTTGTTCCATTTCCCATCTCCTTTTTCTTCTCTTAGAGCAAAGATACTTTGACAGGGTCATCAACCAACCCGTCTCGGCACTCCCCCGTGCTGAATTTTCAACACATCGACATCATATTCACGTTCTCATTATGCTCTGCAAGTCGTCGCAGAGGACTGGGACAGTAGCAGCCGGAGGAGCCTTGGAGGCAAGACGAGTTCTTTGACTTGTTTTTCTCCTTGGCAAGGGAAGCTATGGAGGAGGCCTTCCTGAGGGTGATCTTCTTGGTGGCGGTGCTTTTGTTTGGGAAGGATCTGCAGCTGGTTCTTTCTTTCACCAATCCTGATGACTGTAAGTGTACTTGCTTATGTGTGCTGTTGGTGACTTTAGCGTCTGTCTTCTGAGTCAAACGGACGTTTTTTCAGTCTAAGAACTTTTCTGGGGAAGTGCCCGTTTTGGCTAGTTTTCATATGGAGATTATGACGATAGCAGTAGCAAATTACCAATATGGAAGAACTGAGCGAATCTTTTCATCTCTCTAATTGGAGTCACAGAGCAGGGCTGGTCGAATGACTTTCCTAACGGGGAAAGGAAGCAGTGGTCTTGTGTGATCCTTTTTGATTTCAGCGCTTTCGTATGAGTGATATGAAGCTGATTTTGAACCTGGACATGTTCCTCTACTCAGATCTTTAAGGATTCCATATGGTGTACGCATTTCATAGTCTTGGCTCTTGGGGCAAATACTGTGCATTATGGACTGTAAAATGGCTAATTTCTAGTCTTCACGGACCAATAGATTCATGTCCCATTACATATTTTTAGGAAATGCTTGTAATGGAATCTCATATTCGTGTCTCGTACATCTCTTACTCCAGAGCTTGTAGTGTTTTCGAGGTTGGATTGCGTAAAGTTGGATAGATAAGGGGGACGTCACAGATCGGGGGTCATTTACAATCAACCCGAAAAAGAAATCTCGCAGTGTGATAGATCTTATTAAATACTTGTCCGCTAATTTCTAGGGCAGTTCAACTGGGGCTGTAGGAGGAAAATTCTATTAGGGCAGCATTTGAAGTTGCAAATGTTTATAGAGTGGAAACTTTTCTAGGTGGTCATTTGCCCATAATAAATTAGATTCAACTTTTGGTGCTTAAATGATCATAGCCCATCACTGAATTGACCATGTCGAAATATGCATGACTGTGCTTGATCAGCCGTGGCTCTCCAATCCCTCAAGTTGTCATGGCAGAACACGCCGCCTAGCTGGGGAAGGTCGAGTGATCCGTGTGGACTCCCTTGGGAAGGAGTAACCTGCAATAGCAATTCGAGGGTAACTGCATTGTGAGTACCTTTCTCGTATCTAGTCCAAATCCACATTGATTTCAGATCTTTCGCTTTACTGTGTTGTATCAGTTTAGCCAGAGACTCACCAGTATTCATTTACTTTTAGGGGATTATCAACCATGGGAATCAAGGGCCAGCTAATTAGTGATATAGCAGGACTCACTGAACTAAGAACTCTGTGAGTCATTCTTCTTACTATGAATCCATGAATTCTTATGCTCTTTCCCATTCTCAATTATATTAAGTGACTAACATGAGTCAGCTTTCGAGCTTACTTTGTCTATGTTTGAATTGCAGGGACCTTTCCTTCAACAAAGAGCTCACTGGTCCGCTCGCTCGGCAGTTGGGCGATCTACAGAAGTTGAACATACTGTAATAGCCATCACATCGTCTCTCTTGACTATATTATTTATTCCTGGACATTGATCATATCGTGAGTGTTGGCTTCTTTGTAATTTTCAGGATTTTAGCCGGCTGTAGTTTCACCGGTAGTATTCCGGACGAACTGGGCAACCTTGCAGAGCTATCATTCTTGTATGCCTTCGGTCTCGGTCATGTTTTGTGCATTGACTTGGACGCCAGATAATCATTTTGAGCTCATCTCTTTCTTTGGTTTTGAACCTGTCAATATAGGGCGCTGAACTCGAACAACCTCACGGGTAATATACCTGCTTCCTTGGGTAAACTCTCCAAGCTTTACTGGTTTGACCTGGCTGATAATCAATTAACGGGGCCTATTCCGATATCGACGGACACATCCCCTGGGTTGGACCTCCTGTTAAAAGCAAAGCACTTGTAAGTCTCTTGTTCCCTCGACTTGCAATGCAAGTGAGCAACTGGATGTGAACTAGGGATCCTCTTTCAACAAAAAGACCACAACTTTGGGTGACAATACCGAGCATAATGATGACTTGAATTAATGTTGCAGTCATTTCAACAAGAACAAGCTTTCAGGGACCATTCCAGAAAAGCTATTCAACTCGGCGATGGTTCTAATACACGTGTACGTTTCCGTGCTAATTTGGCATCCTACATTTTGCTCTTGTCCTTCTTAACACCGGTCTGTGTTTGTCGACAGCTTATTCGATGGAAATCAGCTTAATGGTTCTATACCGTCCTCATTAGGACTTCTACCGGATCTTGAGGTTCTGTGAGTAAAAGAAAACTTTCCACATTTACTTTCTCAGTCATAAACATCCTTCAAAGTACATTTTCTTTCCTTTCTGCTAACTAGTTTTCTTGCAAACTGTTTGAATGTGAGGCAGTCGACTTGACAGGAACAAGTTATCTGGAAAAGTCCCTCTGAATCTCAACAACCTCACAAGCCTTAGTGAACTGTGAGGAACACTTCTAATATGATGATGTTGCGACAATATGAAGGGTTTAACAAGACTCGTTCTGATTTTATCGAGTTTTTGTTCAGGAACATAGCCCATAATGCATTGACTGGCCCTTTACCGGACTTGACGGATATGAATTCCCTCAATTACGTGTGAGTAGACATGCTTGGAATGAAGTTTCGCACCTATTTTTCTAAAATGTTGTGCTCTGTGCTCTGATTGACATGGCGAAAATTCACTGTCGCAGTGACCTTAGCAACAACTCCTTTGACCCTTCGGAAGCTCCAGATTGGTTCTCAACTTTACCTACTCTAACCACGCTGTAAGTCTTTATTGCTTATCGGCATCAGATAGGTGGCATTTCGCAATACTCCATCTAGCAAGTGTTGAACTTTCAGAATTTCGCTGATTCATTCATGACAGGGTTATAGAATATGGACCGCTTAAGGGGGTTGTCCCACAAAAGCTTTTCAGCTTTCCTCAGCTACAGCAAGTGTATGAAAAACATCAATGATCATCGTTGTTTATGCATTTGCATTGAAAGATAACGCTAGTAATTCATTTTCTTTCCCAAACTTCTTACAGGAAATTGAGGAACAATGAATTCAATGGTACGCTGAACATGGGAGACAACGTCAGTCCCCAGTTGCAGCTTGTCGATCTGCAGAACAACCAATTATCATCGGTGACGCTGGGCTCTTCGGGTTACACAAATACACTGATGTGAGAGAGCTCACAAAAGCATGCTAATTTCTCTCTGATTATGAGCATTTTCCATCAACCTTTAAACTCATTTTCATGTCCCTCAGGTTAATAGGCAACCCCGTTTGCACTACCGAACTCTCGAACACTAATTACTGCCAGCTCCAGCAGCAGACAGTGAAGCCTTATTCGACCAGCCTCGCCAGCTGCGGAAGCAAGTCATGCCCTCCCGACGAAAGGCTCAACCCTCAGAGCTGCGAGTGCGCATTTCCATACGAAGGGACGTTATATTTTAGAGGTCCCTCCTTCAGGGAATTGTCCAATGTGACCATGTTTCACATGCTCGAAATGGACTTGTGGACGAAGTTGAATCTCACTCCCGGTTCGGTTTCTCTTCAGAACCCCTTCTTCAATCTTGACGACTACCTTCAAGTGCAGCTTTCACTCTTCCCCCCGAGCGGGAAATATTTTAGTCGGTTGGATATTCAGAGCATCGGTTTCGACTTGACAAATCAAACTTTCAAGCCTCCCAAACCATTCGGCCCCTATTACTTCATCGCCTCCCCCTATGCTTTTCCAGGTAACTTGCCTTCATCCTCTTGTTGATACAATTTGTTCTGACTACGAATTTTCTGAGACAGGATTAACATTGTTTGCAGATAATAGAGGAACCGCCATAAGCAAAGGTGTGATAGTTGGGATCGCTATTGGCGGCACGGTTCTGGTTCTTGGCCTTGTTCTATTAGGGATGTATGCTATTCGACAAAAGAAACGGGCGGAGAAAGCTCTCGAGTTGAGCAGACCTTTCGGTAATAGATTCCTTCCCATCTGAACTGTAAATTGATTCAACGCAGATTGAAGCCATGGAAAACCAGAAGCAGTGTTGACTTACATGCTTTTGTCCATCTATCAGCATCCTGGGCACCCAGTGGGAAAGATAGCGGAGGAGCGCCACAACTGAAAGGAGCACGATGGTTCTCCTATGATGAACTTAAGAGGTGCACCAATAATTTCTCCGATAGCAATGAATTAGGCTTCGGAGGATACGGAAAGGTACATTCGCCGCGACAGTCCTTTCAGGTCAAATGAGGCCTTGTGCCGTCTCTTTCTTAATCTTTCTACTACTCGGTTTTCGCCTCAGGTGTACAGGGGAGTTCTTCCTGATGGTCATATAATAGCAATCAAAAGAGCTCAGCAGGGGTCGATGCAGGGCGCAACCGAGTTCAAGACAGAAATCGAGCTGCTTTCGCGGGTTCATCACAAGAATCTTGTTGGCCTCATAGGATTCTGTTTCGAGCAAGGAGAGCAGATGTTGGTCTATGAATATATGCCTAACGGGACGCTCAGGGACAGCTTGACAGGTACTCAAAATGCGATTTGGACTCTGTGAATCAGTAAATCGCGATACTGATAGGCACGACACTACTCGTCCTAAGCGAAGGATGTTATATTCATAATGTGTTGTACTGATGCAGGAAAATCAGGCATTTATCTTGATTGGAAGAGGAGGCTTCGTATAGCTCTAGGTTCGGCTAGAGGACTAGCTTATCTGCACGAACTCGCGAATCCTCCAATTATCCACAGAGATATCAAGTCCACAAATATCTTGTTGGACGAACATCTGACGGCCAAAGTCGCGGATTTCGGTTTGTCCAAACTGGTATCGGACAGCGGGAAGGGGCACGTTTCGACGCAAGTGAAAGGCACGCTGGTAAGTGGTATTCGCGCTTGTTCGACCACTTTTGTCTTTGTTAAAGCTCCTCGTTCATGGAACGTATGACAAGATCCGCAGCAACATTCACTGGAATGCTATACGTTTCGCAGGGCTATTTGGATCCCGAATACTACATGAGTCAACAGCTGACAGAAAAGAGCGATGTGTACAGCTTTGGGGTGGTCATGCTCGAGCTCATCACTGCAAAGCAACCGATTGAGAAGGGCAAGTATGTCGTCCGCGAGATTCGCACCGCCATGGACAAGAACGACCAAGACTACTACGGCGTGAGGGAAATGATGGACCCGTCCATGAGGAGCATGGGCTACCTCGTCGGGTTCAGCAGGTTCTTGGATTTGGCGATGCGATGTGTCGAGGAGTCGGCTGCAGACCGCCCCACGATGAGCGAGGTGGTGAAGGCGATCGAGACCATGTTGCAGAACGATGGGATACACACCGACTCGACGTCCGCGTCGTCGTCGGCGACGGACTTTGGGTCGACGAAGGGCGCTCCTCGGCATCCGTACAACGATGCCTTACCCAGGAAGGATGTTAGCTATAGTGATTCCTTTGATTATAGTGGTGGATATGGACTATCTACAAAAATTGAACCCAAGTGAAAACACGATCAATTGATCTGCTCAGTCACTTGTTTTTCTTTTTCCTTTGTTTCTGCTCAGGTTTGGCTTGGTCCTCTTCATAATTTCTGCAAGTGAGTAAACCTGTCTTACATGTGTAATAGTTTCGATCAGCCGCATCAAGTGAAGGAAGTTCTTGTGCAAGTGCCAGGCTGCTATATATTTCATTCTCTCATTCTGATAATGAAGTTATGTTAATGTCATTGTAGCAGCATTTGACATTCTTAGCTTGTCTGGTTGTCTGTTTATCTTGAATCAATGACCATGTTCATAGCAAAAAGGACTTACATACAGGAGAGAAGAAGATAACACCGATGCCTCTGAATTACTACAAGTTTTGAGCTTCAGCCGATAGATGGAAACGATGTTACGCTCAAACCGAGATTATAGATCATATGTTGCATTTAGATCTGGCCCTAAGATGACGGATAGTTTCGTATTTTCGAAGCTTAAACAAGACACGTTTATTAACTCAATTAACTTGTTTTAAGAAAACTTGTGTATAAATAATACCCAAATGTGTTGTGTTGGCATGGTTAACAGATTAACCTATTTGATTTAACATGTACAAGCATGGAAAAACTGGGTTACAATGACATTGAAAAGGATAGGTGTCTTGGCTCATCTAAAATTTGCATTACGACACGATACAATCAAGCTCTATCCTGAGAATGCTTAACTATTCGTCATGTATGCGAGTTGGATCAAAAATTGCCAACCCTAAGTGGATTTCATTTGGTGACAACGTATTATTAAGAGCAATTAATTTATTGATGTGACAAACTTTTTAAAGACAAAATAAATTAATAAATACACTTTCTAAATCCGTGTCCCTTGATAATCGAAAAGGACATGAGGAAGAGAGATCATTATTAGTATTGGTAAGTTTTGGGACATCGTCGTATTCATAATGACCCTACATCTCTTATGAGATATCTGATTTGACCCGTCATTATCCAAAATAGTGACACAACAAATTCGCACTAGTGGTCGAACTCATGTTACTCAAGACTTTTCAACATGTTGCTGATGCAATCATGGGCTTGGTGGCCCACGGGTTCGCCGGGCCTGACTTGAGCCATTATCGGTGCGTTTGGGAGGGGCCTTGAGAAGCCACTTTGAGCCCCTAAAGATCATTGGGCCAATGTAGGGGTGTTTGGTAAAAAATTTTCAACCCCCATTTGAAGAGTGCCAGCTTTGTGAAGGTTTGGGGCTGCCTTAGGCTTTCAGTCATCTTGGCATGTTGATTGAGGGAGTAAAATAAAAAATTTTCTTCCCAAATTATCCTCATTGATTTTTCGTTTTTCCAATTTTGTCCTCACTATTCATCATCATCATCTTCTTCTTCTTCTTCTTCTTCTTCTTCTTCTTCTTCTCCATGAACAATAGTCAACAAAGGGCAGGCAGTTGCACGGTGACTGTTGCCCAAACAACTATCATCGAGGGGAGGCATGATCGTCACCAGGGGGTGGCATGACCACTGTGCCATCTGAGCCGCGACGAGGTTTGGGTCGCCAACCTCGCCGCAACCCAGATCTAGGGCGGTTAGGTCCTCCTACGACCTCGCTGATCTGGGTCACAACGGGGTTGCCAGAGGTCGCCCGAGGTCGGTGGTCTTTAGGGGTTGCCGGAGGTCGCTCGACCTCAGGCGGCCTTTGTCGGTGGTCTTTGAGGGGGGTCACCAAAGGTCGCCCGACCCCGAGCGGCCTTTGCCGATGGTCTTCAGGGGTCACTCAACCCCGAGTAGCCCTCCCCAGTTGTCTCCGGGGCTGCCTGAGTCAAATGTTGGCCGTTGGCAACAAATTTCGATCGCCAACGGCCACTACCCTTGCCGGCCAATTTTCTTTATTTTTCTTTTGATAATTCTTTTTATCACAAAAAGTCCTTTGCAAAATATAGTCTTTCTAAACACTATTTGCATTCTAAAAAGCCTCTTTAACCTAAAATATTTTGCATTTTTCCAATGACTTTCCTCAAAAGTCCCACCAAACGCACCCTACATCCCAAAGATGCTTTAGGCAAACTTGGATAAGAGCATTTAGTGAGAAAGCCCAATTAGGCCCAACCTAAAGAATCGCACATAAGAATATTAAGATGGGTGGACTTGGGCAAATAACTAGGGCCTATTTCAAGGCTCGACCTGACTCGGGCCCTGCCAGATGATCACCCATAGTCGTCACAATCTGATATATCATGAGTCGAGTCGTCTACACTTTTTGTCATGTTATTTAATAATAAAGAAGGATTGAAAAAAGGCAGATCATTATTAGCATTACTAAGTTCTGAGACACCGTCATATTCATCATCACCTTGCATCTGTTATGAAATGTTTGATTTGGCCCATGATTTCATCCAAAATAGTGACACGACAAATTCGCAAATGAACCAAGGAGAGGAGATGGAGTGATGTGGAGATGGGAACTAGAGACATCGATTGAAGAGGCTCGGTTCTAAATGGCCCGGTTTAAGTCCATTTCACCAGCCCATTGTTACAGGTCTATAAACAAAGTGGCTGATTGCGTTACAAAGGCCCATCATTCAAATTCCCTCTTTTCTTTATAGGTACCAAACTCCCCACCATCCCAATCTCTTTAGGATGTTTTATGTTAGGACACCCCTATGTCGGGGTTTGTGTTTAAGAGCTCTAGAATTTCAATGAACATCGAGGAATATTTCGACCAAAAAAAATCACAAAAGTGGTGGAACTCATGTTGCTCATGATTTTTCAACATTTTGTCGCTGGATGCGATCATGGGCTTGGTGGCCCACGGGTTCATCATGGGCTTGGGCAGATAGTTGGGGCCGATTCATAGCTCAACTTGACTCAGGCCCGCCCGATGATCCCCCATAGTCCCTCACAATCTAATACATCATTAGTCAAGATGTCGCACAATTTCGTTTCTCTGGCCGCGCTCTTAGATAAATAAAGGTAACACATGGATATTACGTAATTTAATATCGGGGTCTAATCGCATCACGCAATTGGAAATTGTCATCAATTGAACACAACTTTTAAATTGAATATCAAAGTGGCTCAAATTGATTAGCTTAATCCAAAGAGAATGGGATGCTTTAATCCAGAAATTACCAGGCTCTTTTGAAATTAAAATATTTCATCATCCCATCCGATCACTTTTTCTGTTCACATTTCCCATTTTTCCCAACTTTCCCTTTCCTCTTTTCTGGCCACATTACTTTTCCTTCCTCTTCATCGCTTTACCTTTATGTTTTTTTTATAAAAAAAAAAAAAAAGAGGAAAAAGGAACGTTGCACGATCTTCCCGTGCAACTCAGAGCAGGCTAGCCGCAAGCCGCAAGCCGCTCGTCCAATGGCGGGCTTCCACGTGCGCCAACGCGAACTCCGATCCGTAAAACTGACGGTGACTCTAGACTCGCCCCGTCGCCATGTGCGATGTCTGTGCGCCTGTCTCTCTTTCTCTCTCCTCCCCCGTGTTGAAGTCCGTTCGAGTGCGAGTGAGAGAGGAGGGAGAGCGTGCGCGATTCGCGATCCAAAATCGGAACTCGGACCCGACTCAGCCTCGACGAGCGATTCCGCGGACCGAGTTCGGCGATGTGCGGCGGCGCAGCGGCGGCGGCGGAACCGAATCGGTGCTCCTGAGATCTCCGCATCGCCTTCGGTAGAGCGCTCGGCATTTCGTCGGCGGATTCCGCGCCTCGCCATGGTGGTGGCGCTGGTGCTGCTGCTCGGAGCGCGTCGCCATTGAAGCCGAAGGATTCGCGCAGAGAGAGAGAGAGAGAGAGAGAGAGAGAGAGAGAGAGAGGGAGGGAGCGATGAAAGGCGGTGGTGGAGGGAGCGGGGCGGGGAAGCGGCGGTGGCGGGGCCTGGTGATCGGAGTGCTCGGCCTCGTCGTCCTCTCGATGCTCGTGCCCCTCGGGTTCCTGCTCGGCAGATTTCACTCCGCTTCCACTTCTGGTAAAATGGAATTTCCTCTCCGCTCACGCCATTTTATGGATCTCTCGGGAGGTCGTTGTCGATGTGCAGTGTCCGGATCGTTCCTTCTTGTCTACTTCCTGACTTGTGATTCTTTCGGTTCGGCTGTCATCATTCGCGATCTCCGCGGCCGCTGCTCATCATGAGCTATTTAATTCGATCGGTCGCTGTCGTGTGCTCTAGATCTCTGACGTAATGCCGCCGCCCCCTATTGGGCGGCATCTAGATGTGATTAGTCTCTTTCCCTCATTCATTCGTTGTGTTTTTGCGTTTTCTGCAGTTTTCGTGTCTGAGCAACTCAATGCAGGCGGCTCTGTAAGTAATGCTGAATCTTCTGATTCGCTCCCTATTTTCTATTCACGGGTCAATTTCTCGTTCAATTATGCGATTGTGAGGTCGGCTTTCGCTGTGATGACTTGATGTTGATTAGTTGTGCTTATCTTTTGTGATGTGGAATCAGAGTAGTATTAGGAGCTATGACAAGTACAATGTTGAAGGCGGGAATCGGTCTAAGTCAGAGGTAATGAGTTTCTGTGCTCCTTTTGGGCTGTGCGAGCGGCACTTACCACATTCTTTTTCCTCAGAATGCTTCACAGTTCATTGGTTAAGATTTTATTGTGAGTTTTAACAAAATTGTTTTCTACCTGTATGGAAGTTTTATGGGGGAGATTTTATTCTACCATCAGTCATTAAAAAGCTTGTCTTTTTTCTTTTTTTTTATACTGCAGAAGGATCAGTCAAAACACGTACAAGATCTTATGAAAAAATTGGGACCAGCAATTTCTAAGGTGCTTTATACAGTCTTCTAGTGTCTTTCTCTTGCTTTGTTTTGACGACGTATATCAGCATTTTTCTCGAGATTTGATGGTCTTTTAGCCAATTCTCTAAGGAAATTTACCCATACTAGTTAGAATCGCCAAAAATATTGTAAAAGTAGGCTTCTGCCACTTATATGTAAATGTGCATCGACCCATTATTGTCAGTGTAATAATAATCCTTCTCCACTTTTGACATGTGCGACAGCTTGGGTTCCTCACTTTTAGCTTGATATATGCAGTGTCATCTGGATATAATGCTTCACATGAAACTTTTCATCTTGTCCATGAGACTTGAGATGGGAATGAAGGGGCTTTGTACTTAAAAAGTGGATAATAGAGATGAGCGTGTGGGAAAACAATAGTCATTTTGAGATGCTAATTTGAAAAACATGGGATGGTGCTGTGTGCGTCAGGAGAAAATACTATGTAGTAAATTTAATTTTGAAAAAAGAGGAAGAAATCCTTTTGATGTCGCAGTTGGCATTAAGTAGGGGGTATCAAAATGTTTTCCTTTCTCTGCTGAAAGCATGTTATATGTCATGTCTAAGCCATAGATGCACATTTGCACTTCTGACTTTTCTCGCTAATCAGCTAGCTTGGGAGGTTTTAGGTTATTCTTCGACTCTCGCTCCATCTACAATCCACTTTCGCTTGTTTCTCTGGGTACTTAAACTGAAATGGAGCAGTAAGAAGATACTCTTTTGTAAGATCGGAGGCTGCTACAGAAGATGGAAAGTCTCGCATAAATAGATGATGAGCTTTCTCAATCCACTTTTGTGGGTCCCAAATATCCTTGTGGAAAACATCCCATTGTATTGTATGAGTGTGGACATCAGTGGAAAAGGGCAGTATGGCTTTATTAAGCCTCTAATGCGAGGAGATATGGGGAACTTTTTTTTTTTGGACAATGTGGTGCAAAAATCTGCAGTTAAGTGGAACGGAGAAGATTGTTTCATGGCAATTTTTTTTTTTCGCTGTTTCTAGGAACCTTGTAATATTGACCAGAATAACTGGGGGATTTAAACTTTTTCTTGTTATGAATTTGTTGCAACTTGTGAGTGGCTCTTAAAAGGGATGCAGAACCTAAGACGTGAGTTAAGAGATTAAGGATAAACTTGGATGTGAGGTTTGGTCAAGGTGTGTGGTACTTAATCAGAGTGCAAAAGCATAATTAATGATGAGAAAAGGTTGCATTGATGTTGCCAGATTATTATTTATTGATGTGAAGTTCATACATCTTGTGTTGGTACTTGACAAAAGATAATGGTGCAAGTGGCATGATGTTTGGAAAAAGAGATGCCTGTCATGCAAATGAATGACCATATGTTTAGAATGTGACAATTATGGTCTCTTTCCTTTCAAAGTTACCCGCGATAGAAATCTGCCTTGAATTGTATGCACACTTTTTTTGGCTCTGTCAATCTTTTTTTCATGGAAGCAGTTATGAGGAGACTTCTTCACAGGAAATAATCATCTTTTGGTAAACTTTTGGGTCCTTTGTCCAAGCTTATTATGGCTCCTGTAACCTTGCTTTCTGTCTTGTCTATCTTTTGCTGCACTTGTACTATTTTTGCTCTAAAATGGATTCCCAAAGCAGATGTCAATAAGCTGAAAAGTTCTATTCTAGCAAGGTGAAAACTGTAGAGAATCTATGGAGTTCTCCTGATGCATTTAAATCAAGTTTAAACTGAGTTCCGGAAATACATGCTCTGAATTTCCTTAATGCTTACTCATGGAAGCAGTTTATGTTTTAACATCTGTATATTATGCAAATTTTTATTCTGCGAATTGCATACCAGTTTCCTGTCAAATTTAATATGACAAACATTATTGCAGGAAACTTGATTGACATGTATCTTTTTCACATTGTTTGTCTAACCTTCCTTTCCCTAGTTTGTTTGCTGATCGTTTTCTGCTGTATGATCTGCATAGATTTTTTATTTATTTATTTGAACTGTCTTTTCCCCGATCTAATTCTTCTTATATATTTTATTATTTAAATTATGTGTTTGAGCTTTTGATGGTCCTTGGATCATTAAACATCCTAGAAAAGTGAGAAGTACTCGTTTATGCTACTCCAGAATACTGTTCCTTCATGCTGTTTTTTTTTAACTTATAGTGTATGCAGTGATTATTTGTTATAAGAATCATATTTGATGCACTCATCCTTATAATTTGAACTGTTACTCCAAAACTATGTGCAATTTTTTGAAATCTTGTTTCTCTTTGTCAAAAGTGAATATATTGTCTATCCTCAGGCTTCGTATATGAGAAGATGACAATTTATCTGATGCATTCTCACAAGCATCTGATTCTGGCTCAGCCCACATGTTTTGTTCTTCATATTCCTTTCTTTTCTTGTTTTATATCAGGACATGCTTAAAAATGTTGAGAGTGGATCAAAGAACCATTCCATTAGTTCAGTAAACAAGCATGACAGTCATCAAGGAAAAGGTTTGGTTGGAAACTAATCTGCTTCTGAGATGCTGTCTATCGTCTTCTTAGAATTTTTTGCTGAGATCATTTAAATTTCATACGGTTGCAGGTTCTCCAGCGCCTGCTAAAGTAGATTTGCAGCCTGTCCCCAGTTCAAATGTGTGTATGCATCCAAACTATTCGTATTGAGCCTTCTGAAAATTTATCCCTTTGAATTCCTGTTCAGCCTCAATAATCAAATCAATTATATGCAGGTGGCCAAAGCTCAAAAGGTCAAAGGCTCTGAACCTAACGATGTTGCAATTGTTGATGTTGGCAAATCATGTGAGCTGAGATTCGGAAGCTACTGTCTATGGCTGCGAGAACATAAGGAAGATATGAAGGATTCTATGGTGAAGAGATTGAAGGACCAGCTTTTTGTTGCAAGAGCATATTTTCCTAGTATTGCAAAACTTCCCACTCAAGAAAAGTTTTCTCGTGAATTGAGACAAAATATTCAGGATTTCGAGCGTGTTCTGAGTGAATCTTCTAAAGATGCTGATCTTCCTCCTCAGTAAGTCATAAACTGCATGAAATGCTTAGAGTGATGGAAGTTTGCTGATAGGGGCCGGACTGTACCTTCTCTGTTTGATGTTGTCAAATTTGTCTCTGTTCATCATGCATTTGCTTTTTTATGGCTTTTCATGGAACGGCTACTGACATTATCACTATGTCAAAGTAGTGCATTGGCGTGTAGTTTGGCAAGTATCATTGGATGCTTTGCTTGTTTTGATTGGCATATACAGTAACTTTAGACTAGGGATTCGTAATAGTCTTCCAGTTACTCTTTCAAGTAAGATAATGGTGTTTCCACTCAAAAGTTATGCTGTTGATTTAAAGGAAGGAGTCATGTTAATTTTCTTATGATTGTCCTTCCAATTCCTTCCTTTCAGACCCTATTGTGCCATACTCTTATGATCAATGAAGTCATGTCTGCCATATCCTATTCATTCCTTTTCATAGTATCTATGTTACTGCTTCCTTTCCAGTTTGTGAAACATAGTAGTTACGGCAGACTTTTTAATCTTCAGAAAGCTCCGTTTTTAGTGGTTCTTCAGATCAGCATCATTGTTATCTGATGCATTAGGAACATGTTGCCATAAAGGAGTTCTTATCCACGGAGCTAACAATAGTCATAGAGTGAGGCACATTTTAGATCTATTTAACTACCTTTCTTGACTATATCTGCCTTGCATGTATTGTGATCCACTGCTTCCTTTTACCTGAGTTATTATGTCGTTGCATTTTCTTATTTTCTTTCTGAATAATGCTAAGATATTAAGAACGGTCTGTAGGATTGATTTATAAAGTGATGTGACAGACTTCTATCGGTTATTTGAATAGGATTTATTTGTTAAATATCCGCTTATAATTTTCCACATTTTTTGTAAATTTCGTAAATTGTCTTAATATTTTTCATAGTACTCTTTTTTCCTCCTGTCAGGATGTAACTATACTGCCATATTCAATATTCCTTAGTCCTTACCTTTTTTCCTTTACATAATGTGTTTATGTATCAGGATTGGACAGAAGCTGCAAAAAATGGAGGCTTCAATAGCAAAAGCTAAATCATTCCCAGTTGATTGTAATAACGTATATAAGAAGTTGAGTCAAATCTTGGATTTGACTGAGGATGAGGCTAACTTCCACATGAAACAAAGTGCCTTCCTTTACAGATTAGCAGTTCAGACCATGCCAAAGAGCCTTCACTGCCTTTCTATGAGGCTCACAGTGGACTATTTTACATCACCTTCAAGTGATATGGAGGTTCCTCATTCTGAGAAGTATTCAGACCCCACATTGCGTCACTTGGTCATATTCTCCAAGAATGTACTTGCATCTTCAGTGGTGATAAACTCAACAGTAATGCATGCAAAAGTATGATTACAGATTTCTGATACGAGCTTTGATTTTTCAATTGTTGAAATTTGTTGGTCACTCGAATTACTATATCTCTTACATGTTTGCAGGAAAGCCAAAATTTAGTTTTTCATGTGCTGACAGATCAAGAGAATTACTTTGCAATGAAGCTATGGTACTTTAGAAATGCTTATAAGGATGCCACTGTTCAAGTACTGAATGTTGAAGAGCTTGATTTGGACTACCATGATAAAGCAGCTTTATTGCCTCTCTCTTTGTCAGAGGAATTTCGTGTTTCCTTTCATGGCATAAACAATATGTCAATCCTCAAGACGAGAACAGAATATATATCTATTTTTTCAAATTCTCACTATCTTCTCCCTGAGGTATTCCCAAGTTTGAAGAAAATCGTGGTTCTAGATGATGATGTTGTTGTCCAGCAGGACTTATCTGCCCTTTGGAGTCTCAGTATGGGGGGGAAAGTGAATGGTGCTGTGCAATTTTGCTCTGTGAGATTGGGTCAGCTACAAAGTTACTTGGGTGAGAACAGTTTAGATAAAAATTCTTGTGCTTGGATGTCCGGTTTAAATCTGATTGATCTAGCTAGGTGGAGAGAGCTAAAACTCACTGAAACTTATCGGAGGTTGGTGCAAGAGGTGAGGACGCAACTGCCTTGTGCACTTATTTTTTCTTTTACCGCTGCTCTAAACAGTAGGTGCTTTGTAAAGTAATGACTTATTGCGCTGAAATTCTCATACAAACACACACAACCGTTATCTAGCAAGTGTTTCTCCTGCAACTTATATGTATCTGTTTCTTCAGTTTTGGAGTGACATTATTGGTCAGTCTTGACTAATTTTCATTTGCAAGATCATCAGAAATGTTATTGTGGATGCCTGGTTAACCTACTTCTCTCTGGATGTATATTGCAGTTGGATATTGGGGAGCAATCAATTGAAGCTGCAGCACTGCGTGCAAGCTTGCTTACCTTTCAGGACCTTATCTTGGCTTTGGATGGTGAGTGGGTTTTGTCAGGACTGGGGCATCATTATGGTCTTGATAGCCAAGCCATCAGGAAAGCTGCAGTTTTGCACTATAATGGAAACATGAAACCATGGCTTGAGATGGGAATTCCTAAATATAAGGGCTACTGGAGAAAGTTTTTTAATCTAGAAGATCAAATATTGAGTGTATGCAATGTGAACCCTTGACTGGGTAGTGATTAAACTGCATGAAGCTCAACTGCCTTTCTGCTGGTAGCATTGTCTTGCAGGTGCCTGTTTACTTGGTACTGTACTAACCAGTTGAAAGATTTCTCAGAAAGTTAGCTGTGAATCACGTGCTGGCAGCCATGAACATTGACATATATTTCCCATTCTTTTGGTAAATAAAGAATATCTACTTGCCTTGCAAAGCAGGAAAGGAAGACATTCTGTGATCATGTCTGAAGTTTTGCAAGGGGCTGATCTCTGTCTGGCAGTGAATCCATTGGACAAAGAGGGAACATGAGTCTTATTCTTTTGTTCCATAGGGTTGGAATGTGAACGGCTTGAGTGGAAACCGGCATGAATAATTGTTTCATTCAAGGTGCTACTACAAGGTCCTCCTGGGAAGAGAAAACTACCACTCGATGATAATTTTGGACAAGAAAGCAAGTATTATAGAGTGAGTTACTTGTTTTCTGTCACATTTTTTATTCTGGACATGTCTTTTCGAACTTGATTTTTTTGGGTGTTCAAAGCAATGGAAGGGCTAATTCTTACATGTATTTGTACCAATTGTACATTCTTGCATTTATGAAATTGAGCCAACAGTGATATCTCAAGCTTGTTCCAGGAGGAATTAGCATGCTGTTGATGCCAAATTGTCAAGTGTGGTACATGGCTCTGTGCTTTTCTTCTGTTTAGGTAAAACTTAACGACTTTTCCAAAAATACATGCGTTAGGTGTATATGGATGATACTTTTGGACCATTCAATTAGGTGGCCACTATAGTTTCACATGAGCCTCATCAGATCCCATAGTTCCGGGGGATAAATATGTTACCTGTACTTGGAACATGTAACATACTAATCATATTTAACATCAGGGTAGTTTCTCTGACCATTAACATGCTCCTTTGGCATCTGAGAGCCCTCTTTATATAATCCAGAGAGGATTCACCTGGCTTGATGCGCGGATAAGCTCTATGTTTTGCAGGAAATGAGATTTAGGCGATATAATGACATTCAGTCCGCATCACAGTAGTCGGTCTTTTATTCACCAAGTTTGAGAAGACTGCTTCTGTGGTCCCTGAATGTTGATATTTCAGCAGTTTAGTCCTTGATTTTGTGCATTTCATGCGATTGAGTTGAATCCGAACGTAATTATGCTCAGCCTGGAAGCCCATCATATTGGCTGTGCATAGCGATAGGTAATCGACTTGAACAGTGTAAAAGTGGTCGCTTTCGAAGTTCCAGTCAAGGACAAGAATGATGATTCAAATCCATTATTAGCAAGTGTAAAGGAGGAGTTATGTCACAGAAGCTCACAAATTTAGAGCAGAGTCTCATTTTTCAAAAGCCAGTGTCGGTAAAATTACTGACCCCTCAACATAACTTAAAAGTGCATTTTTACGGACCAATCAATAGAGATTTCAATCATTTGTGCTCTCGCGCGGCAACTAATGCTAAAAGTCATATATTAGAGACCATAAATGTTGTTTTTGCTTATGATAAAACCGTAAAATCACCATTGCCATATTAAAATATGCACTAGAAAGTGAAATATCTAAGGACAGCATATAGATAGGAGACATTACCTTCGGTCACTTCTTTTGCCTGGTTACATTGGTTTTCTTAGATTTTGTATATGGTTTTTGCGTACCTTCTCCAAACCCTCCATCTCTAGGTCAATTCTTGGTGCCAAGAAATAGTCTTCACTCAAATTGAAGAGCAGCACCTAATTAGGGAAACGAGTTGAGAGACAGGGAAGACTCATGGACAGAATGCGGGTGAAAATGTTTTTCATTATTGGGAACAACTCGAAATAATTCAAACTCGCGCAGATTTATGGATCACAAAGTTGAAGATGTCGACTCGTAGTTTCGTGAATTCATACTTTGAAGTAAGCCAGGTTACCGGCATAAGTGAAGAGAAAAATGCACAACTCCACTTATGAATCGCAACAAATACATCTCATTAGGGCGTGAAGATGTACGGCAATAACAAACGATGCATCCCCGCATAAACCTTCGCCTGCTCAACCTTCTCAACATATTATGTCTATCATACTAAGTTTGAACTGCAATCGGAACTCCTGTCTGAAGATGAGCATAGATAATCATAAAACGCATTTGTATCCATGTCAATCCATTCTCATATCAAGACTCATAAAACCAATTCTGTATGTAATACCGCAAAGCATGCTCAGTAGTTCCTCTTGGCCTTTCTTAAAGGGAAAGAGGAACGTCGAGACTTTGAGCAGGTTTTAACTGAACAGTATCTGCATCATCTATTATTTGGTTCTACATATGTGCCTCATCAAACTCTAACTAGGCTTTCAATTCTAATTATGAACACAAGACCGGAACCGCGAGGGACTTGGAGCAGATGCGATCCATTATGACTACGAAGGCCATGACAAGGTCACTGTTGCCGCCATCTTGCACCACCAAGTTGAACACGTCGGTCCCGAGCAAAACCGTAGGGCTCGCCCTCTTCCGAGTGATCTTGGCCACGAATTCTTCACTTCCGGCGCGCCTGATTACGCAGTTTCGGCTTCTGAATGACCCTTCGACTGTGAATGCCGGTTTCTTGGAACCCCCCACGAAGACTTCCGCTACGTCCTTTCTTCTTCGATCGAGGAAGGACGACACTCTTCTCATGGAAAAGAGCTTGAAGTTTTGGCCCTCTTTGCACTTATCTTCTCCTCTGTATGCATTCCACTGGCGTAGAATGCTCAGAATCTGTAGATGAAAGGGGGAACAGAATTAGATTAAGACTCAGAGCCATAAAGAGTTCATATTAACATCTGCAGGGACTTCGGTCGAACTGCGCAGGAGAAAGTATATCCTATGGCGCTTCTCTTACATTGGATTGCGCACTAGTACGATATTGTGGACTAATCAAGTACTTGCATGTAAAAAACAAAAATACATGAGTGGATTGGTGATATTCCATCACCATATCACTCATCATCGCATGTTTCAAAGTACAAAATTTCATCGATATGTCTAGAACGAGTTAAAACAACATATGCTAGATTAAATTAGCATCTTAAACATATACAACGGCAAAGTAAGTGTCTTTATGAGATTCCGATTTCCTCGTTCAAGTTACAAGGATGGCGGTTTTACCTGGGGTCTCAGACTCATCAAAGCATTTCCGGCTCCGTCCATGAGGACGAGCCCACCGCCGGCGGAGCAACACCCTTTCCTCGAGTAATTGTCCACGCGGAAAACAAGTCTCCCGTGCTCATCGAAGACGGTGAACCCGTCAGTCCCTTGGAAACTCATGCTCGATCTCTTCCATACCGTGAACTTGGTCGGGCATTGATCCGGACGCCGGGAGCTGCCGTTCCTTGCTTCGCCCTCACATTTATTCTCGGCTGGATGAATTCTAGACATCGAGAGACACGACACCTTTCAAGGAAGAATGAAGGAGATTGAAGATCCAACAGAAAGTTGATGGAGCAAAAGAGTTGTCTGAAACTAGAACTGAATTCAAAGCTCCTTTTATAAGTTGAAATGAAGTTGGTTGATACAAGGAACTGCATGGAGAGAGAGAGCCTTTTGTCCCTGATGTTTTCTCTTATTGGCCAGTAGTGGTCCATTACGTGGGGTTCTACTTAGCTTTAATTTATGGCGTTATCAATGAGCTGTTGCTTTTCTCCCTCTAATCTTTGTCTCTTTCGCATCCTTTTACAGACATCACTTTCACCGTGCCATCAATGAGTTTGCAACAGGCCATGATGATTTTGCCTTTTGTTAGTTCCATGTCTTCTCTTTGCAAGGCATGGTTCGGCACCTATAAAGATGTGTGCAATGGCATCTTAGATTTAAGTGTTTCTTTCTATTTCATATTCTCCCCAATATTTCTTTCATTACATCGCCACTAAAGTTGCTACTCTCAATCCATCGTCAAATTTTCTAAAATTATTAATTCGGATTAGATGGAGGAAGAAAATCTTTACTTGTGCAATTGGTAAGTATGAATAGCAAGGAGTTCCCACAATAACCTAATCTCTATTAGTTGGAAATTTGTCGTCTCATTCAAACACAGGTGACGAACTTTGTTATCGTGGTTGAATTGAATTCTCTTCGTCTAATAACTCAGGCAAAAGTAGATCTTCCACGAAGCAAGATCTAGCTAATGTTTAAGAATTTTGCGAACAATTTAAGCACGTTATTATTAGAACCATGACTTGGTTTTTGTACTCTTGCTATCGTCGTGGTTCGGAAACTGGCATGGAATCTCCTTCTGATGGCAAGCAATTCAGTGTGCATTGGCCATTAAGATTTGAATAGCTTGTACGAATAGGGATGGCAAGGTCAAATGGAATGTTTTGATGGATAATATATAGGCAACTTGAGTTGAGACATGAAGGGTCGTCTGGGATTAAACTAATCAAACAGCTCGGTTTTTTTTTTTTTTTTTTTTTGTTCGGTAAACAGCTTGGTTGAGTGCCCCATGTTCTGAGTCAGAAAAGCACTGAAACAAGGACATGAATTAAATAATGATTAGTCACATTCTCTAAATGGGAGCTTGGCGAAAGAAAGGTCATTTTCGCGTGAAGAGAAAAGGATTACAATAAAGGAAAATGGTGTCTAATCAATGCTAGCCGACATCCATTAGGGCTTCTTGTCCTTAAGGGAAAAAGCTGAGCAGAGAGAGAAAGGGTTAGGTGATAAAAATCCATCCATGCAGCCCAAAACCTACGAAGTTCTCATCCATTTTCCTTCAGTAGTGGTTTCCTATAACTACTTAAATTTCTTTAATATTAGATTATTATTTGATTCAAGTGCTGACGGCCAAAAATTATACTATTTCCACGTGCAATATTACTTTATATATATATATATATATATTATATATATATATATATATAGGGATCTTTATCTAAAAAATCATAAACTTATCATGCGGTATCAATTCAGCTCTAAATTTTTTAATTGTATTACTTTAATCCTAAACTTTTTGAAAATTTGCTAGTTTAGTTCTAAACATTTTGAAATTTTGTTAATTCATTCCTAAACCTTTTGAAGGTTTGTCAATATAATATTTTCGATCAATTATCTATATAATAGATTTATGACTAAATTGATAAAATTTCAAAAGATTTAGGGTTAAATTGACATAATTGAAATATTTATGGCCGAATTGACAAATCATGAAAAGATGTAAAACTAAATCGGTATAATTGAAGGACTTACGACTGAATTGACCATTGTACAATATATTTAAAACTTGAACCAACATGCATTGCAAGATCTCAAAGTCATTTCAAAAATAACTTTTTTACACTGGCAATGGACGTCCTCTTTCTTCTAGTTAAAGAGAAACCTATAAAAGGGGAAAGACAACAGGAGTGTTAGTCACTTATTTAGGTGATTTGCTAATAAAAGCCTATAGGCCATTTTTACTTCATATACAAAGTGATTGATCATGACTCCAAGCTATCATAAGTTCCACTCTTGCAATTAATGGTACCTAATTAGCTATGACAAGATCCTTAATTATGGCACCTAGTGACTAGGCAATATAAATGAAACGATTTGATGATTTGGTTTTTGTCTTCTATTAGCACCTCTATCTTTACACGCCAGTTTTGCATGGAGGATTGATGGGAAATTGCTAAACTCGATTATAAGTACAATATAAAGATTGAAAAGGTCAGATGTTGCATAATTCACAAGACTATGCACCCTTTTTAGGCTTATATAATCTTTTCTTTACAAACAGAACCAAATATGAAACTAATTCAGCGCAGATAATTGGATGGTTTCATCATGCGATTAGAGTGAGACCTTCGCATTTATCTCATCGTGGGTTGACTTGCGAACCGGATAAAGTAGTGCTCCATCACGACAATTGATATTTAGGTCGTACCACACAAGATGTCTCTAAAGACGTAATCCCATTCAATCACCCGAAAGAAAGACGTCCTTATCCATCCGGTTTAGCACACTCCACTTCCCTTAATTTAATCGAGCAAAGTTAGGCACCGAGCGAGAGAAAATGAAATCGATAGTGGGATCAAGTGATGCAACCTCACCACTCCACAAGAACAGGGTTCGAGGTTTTGGACCTCGTTGTGTCGACGTTCCATGATGTTTGTGTTCCGATTCATTGCACAACAGACAGAGGAAGAAACCCAAAGAATGAAAACCAGATAAGACCATGTGGACCGCACAAACCTAGTCAGGAACATGAGGGAGCTTTTCCTAGTATAAACTCTACACATGTTCGATGCATACCCAAGAGAACACCATGTCAGCACAATGCAATGCAATAGAATACAATACAGCATTGATAAGATAAAAAGAGCAGCAGAGAACGATGTTGTCACCGAGCAATGCCAGTCCCCATCGACAAACTATCATCCCCCTCCACGTTTCAGCCTCAGCCGTGATAATGTTGTCTAATCTTATTTTCATAAAAAGAGCAGCAGAGAACGATGTTGTCACCGAGCAATGCCAGTCCCCATCCACAAACTATCCTCCTCCTCCATGTTTCAGCCTCAGCCTTGATAATGTTGTCTAATCTTATTTTTATCCATTGGATGATAGTGGAGGGGGAGGAGGATGGTGACTAGCATAGGAATGCAGAAAGTGGAGGCGGCGTGAGATATCAAAAAATTTAAATAAAAAAATGACCTCTTTATTATTATTTTTTTAAATTTGTATGTGGCTAATCTTTAGCGACGAACCCTTTGAAATCTTTAGCTAGTCGCCCATGTGTGGTGGCTAAAAGTGAAGTCAACTGGAGAGACTGTAGCAAAAAAGAAAAAGGACAAAAAATTGCATTAAATAGGTTACATTTCCTTTTTAAAGACAGTGGTTGGCTGGGCAGTTAAAAAAGTTGCTTATATATTTTTCAATGATACGGTACTAATTTACGGGCACTAATCTAAATTATTTGGATGGTCTTAAATTCCTTGGATGGTCTAAAACCACGGCCGCAAATTAACAAATGACCATCCACACACACACATATATATATATATAAGGGATTTCAATCTTTTTTTCCCCATTACATATATTAAATTCAAGGGCAAATGTGTGAGTTCATAATTCTATCTTTATCTTTTCCATATTGAAATTTTCGTCTTTTCCATCTTACAACGACAATGTATTTTCATCTTTTCACACGTGCAATTTCCTTGAATTGTGTAGTTTTACCGATCATCCTATTCCATTACTCGACGATTCAAATATTTCATAATAAGATAATTTCATGCTTTTGTCTTTCAAACGCCTATCTCTTGCACACACAAGGTGCAATGATTCAAATATTTCATAATAAGATAATTTCGTGCTTTTATCTTTCAAATGCCTATCTCTTGCACACACGAGCGCTTGTGCACGTTCGCTAGTCCTCTTATATAGCGACCTAACTATCAACTTGGAAACATTTTATTTAACACGTCTTGTTATTATTAGGCTAGTAGGTTCAACCACCTAATAACATTATTTATGGACTTGGAATTGGCCTATGTCTTGTAGGCTTGTTGGGGGACCAAGAATCGTTAGGAGGGCGGAGAGGACAAATTATTATCTATACATGTAGCATTTGGTCATAATTACTATATAGATTCCAAACTTACCTATCTAAGTTGAGCTTCCTATTCCCAAAAAAAACAAAATCCATATATCTTTTTTCAAAGTCACGAGATCGATTCAAGAAAAGTTAATGAAGAAAAATGGAGTTACTAGATCAAAATCACTCTAATATTTAATTCAATTAAATTATAAGGAATAATCACACGAAAAAAACAAAATGATTGATAGTGTATCATAGATGACTCCCAATGACTCCCAATGTCCATAGCAGCTTCTCATTTTTTTTCCAAAAAAATATTGATGAGAAATTTATAATTTTTTTTTTTTTTTGGGCACTGAAAGAGGGAGCAATTTAGCAAAAGGGGGATAGAAAGCAAAACCAATGTGCAAATAGTTGAGGCTAGAAAAGATTCATTCTCAAGAGATTACCTCTCTTATGAGGAGATCCTCATTTTGCTTTAATGAACACCCAGAATACTTCTCTTTTTATAAGGGGTCTCAAGAAACTGATCTGTCGCTTCCAATAATGCATCCACTTTCGCTAAGAAATCCGCATCACGCAGCTCATTCATTGCCTTTGCACAGGCTCGTGGCAATTTTGAGAGCGCAGGCCTCTACTTTCGGATCGGCACTTCTGTCTTGCACTACTACATATTGCATGTTAACCAGACAGCAAGAATGAGCAACTGTTCCAAAAAACATGCCAACTTTCGCAGCCAAACAAGCAAAAGAAAATACACACACAGCACTAGAGCTGTAACAGTTAATAGGAGAATAACTATTAAGAGTTCCCTGAAACTGTCAAAACTCACAGCCATTACACACATTTTCTCAATTCCCAAACTGGAACTGCATCATCAGTCATAAAACTTTAGCCTCTTTCAGGGAACCCTGCCCTGACCTCCCCAAAGGTAAAAAAAACAAGAGAGGAGGAAAGAAACTCTAAAGGTGAGATAAAGAACTAGCCCATCTGAAACCGAAACGGAAAGATTAGACCTTTTCACATGAGAAATTTACCACTGTATTCAGCGAAACAAGATCTTGAGATTAATACAACCACGAAATCCACAGACCAGGGTGGACTTGACTGGAACTATGGAACACCACGACGGCTTTTGACTTCTTGCATGAAGAAGCAAATGCACCCACCATTATAGTTAAGCGACTTTTCATCATTCTAAAGAGGCTTGGGGAGGAAGAGGCACAACTAAAGGAGTATACACAATTTAGTAGCAGTTACTCATCTCACTCGACATGCCGCAGGGCCACCCGGTGAACAGTTAGGGTTCGGAGACCGGCAGTTAGCACCGGGACCCACGTTGCTTACGAACCGGCGACGGGTCCGATAATCAGAAACTCCACCCATTGGAAAGGAACCGCCAACTCCTAGTGTCAATGGCATTTCATTTACACCATCATTACTACCTTGTAGAGGTTCCAAGGTTTCAACGACATCACTCATTAGGGGTCTTGCTTTGGGGTTCTGGCTCAGACAATAGTAGGCTAAACTGCATGCCTTTTGAGCCGCTCTTGCTGAATACTGATTCTCCAATCTTGGATCGATTATTTGCAACAATTTTCTTTTGTCGTTCAGTTTGGGCCGGGCCCAGTCAACCAAGTTCTGCTCCTTGCTTGGTCTGGTCTTGTCAAAGGACTTCCTCCCAGTCAAAAGTTCCAATAGAACAACTCCAAAGCTGTACACATCGCTCCGTGCTGTTAAGTGACCTGCTCATCAGGTAAATAATACATTCATAAGCATGGAGAACTTTTTGAGCCGCACTCTTCAACAACACAATCGTCAGAAGTTTGGTCTTTTAATGTAAAGGTTAGGAGTATCAATTCTTGACACATCATGAAATCACAACAGGTCATAAGTTGTACCTAACTCGGACTGCCAAGACTGTACAATTGCAGTCCTCTTCCAGAAACTTGCAGTGGCTAATAAATTTAGAAATCGGTAGCAATAAAGATTAAGTATTCCTCAGCACAGATTCTAGAATATGAAAACTATGCCACAAAAAAGTGTGAACTTCTTTCCGCAACCAACCAACAAATTTCAATATCTACTAGCATTTGTTACTTTATTGAGGAAATATGACTTACGTACGACATCACTTAGTTATCACTTCAACATAATCTTCCCACAATTCATTTTCCTCTGATGAAAATAGTAAGTAAAAGAGTAAATCTAGTGTTGTGTGTTTTGAAAAGAAAGATGGGTTAACATAGTTCATTTACTTCCAGAACACCAGCATTTCACATGATTTCTCTTCATCAAAGTCAATGCATTATCTTGCTCATCCATCCTTAATATCATAAGACATTTACCATCTTATTGTTTTCTTATAGGTATTTTATCACCACATTACCATAGGAACAAATGCACTGTTACTGTAGACTTTTGCCATTAGAAATACAATGGGGATACAAAGACCATAATTGTCGCGGAAAATTAAGAGTCTCCTGCATTTTAACCATCAAATGGACAAAATACAATAGCACCACCGGCGCCCATGTCACACCAATATATATAATGTACGTCATTTCCCACTCGTAAAGAATGTTTAAAATAGTTTGCTCCTAGTTCATAACCTGCTGGGATATAACCGAAATAAGTGCAGTTTATGATTCAACAGTAAAGTGAAGAAACACCGAAACATCTCATCACCTACCAGTCATTACATACTCAGGGGCAGCATAACCATACGTTCCCATAACACGGGTTGATACATGAGTCTCATCACCCTGAGGCCCAGCTTTTGCAAGTCCGAAGTCTGAAAGCTTTGCTGTATAATCCTGTCAATCATACGAAAGTAGGTAAATAAAGCTCTCGTTCTTTAATAAAGAGATTCTGAGGATGGTTGAGGGTAAGCGACAAACTCACAGAGTCCAAAAGTATATTTGAGGTTTTGAAGTCCCGATAGATGACTGGTCTTTCAGCATTGTGAAGGAAAGCAAGTCCTTTGGCAGCCCCAAGAGAAATCATCATCCTTGTAGCCCATGATAAAGGAACAGTTGCTTCTAAATACCTCACGAAAAGACCATATTGTATTGAGTTCAAAGAACAGGCATATATTATTGTAAATGCACCAAATGAGCTCATAATTAGTATAAAGGTTTTCATTAGGTGGATTTTCTCAAAGAAATGAAAGCAGCAGATGATAGTAAAGTTACCAAACTTTTACTGTCTAGACTTCTTTCAATAAAAAAATTCTACTTTCGAATTTTTCAATCAGATCTTGTAGCTTTGAAAGTTAAATTAGTGACTTTGTCAACCATCCACTGGAAAAGCTAACGAAAAGCTACTATGTCATGTCATGAGGCAGTTGGCACGTAGATATAATGACATGTCATCTTAAGTGCCACATTAACTTTAGATTAAATGAATCAATCTTCAATATAGAGCAACCTCATTTGAAGATTTTGAATCAAGATTTTCCTGATTGGATGATGCAAATTGTTGAGTTGCTACTTTGTTGATCCATACATAATCAATTGCATGAGTGGCAAGAACTTTCAGTGGACAATTCACAATTTAGCAGCAATGCTAACTGTTTTAGACAATGAGTTGACTGCATCACAAGTTACATGATGGTGGAAGCTCATGCACATAGATGAGATAAAAAAGGAAACACTAGCCTATATAATTAGTTAAACAATATCCATTGTTAGACATTGATCAGCAAATTAAAACCCCGAAAGCTGAGACTGAGGAGAAAATGGGGACTTATGTTAGTGCAAAAAAAGTATCCAATAAATGGCATATAAGATCAGAGCATGGACAACATACTGAGCTACATGTATGCTAACCTAAGTGAAACAAAAGCAACTCCAGAGTAATAAATCCCATAAAAAGATATTCAACATCTCTGTCCATATGCTCACCAGCTTAAAGATAAATAAAGTCCAAACGCAGCCATTGAAACTGAACATGTGCTACAGTGATTTGACCACATATATAATTTTTTTAATAAATGACAGGACTAATGAGAAAACACCATCCTAAAGATAAAGCAACATGTCACAATGAAATAAATGAGGGTACTTTTTACGAAGATCATATTAATTAATAATAAACTGCCAGGTGCAAGCTTTTGCTATCCCAATATGGAAGAAGAGGCCATGAAGTTGTTGATAGACGCAAATAGGATATCAGGAATTTTCTTCAATTTATGTCTGTTAGTGAGAAGGGAATTTGAACAAAGAAGTTTGACAGTTTTCGCTTAAGCTGTCGCATTTAAAGATGCATTCAATACCATAACTGAGTGAGGGTACTGCATTCAACCAGCAAAATCCATCCAACTCACAAGATGAATGAGATGAACGTGCAGGTAAGATATCAAATTTCATCTCAATTTTACAGGCCTGAACAAGCACTTAGACCTATTGTAATTCCCATTGTCATAGATATGTCAGAAAATGATAATTGTAAGTAAAAAAGGTCATGATCACTTGAAAGAGGCTCATTTTCAACAAACACGCCGAATAGCATTTAAACTAGCCACTAAGACATAATTTGAACACAAACTATACACGCGATACTTAAATACACAGGAGACAAAGAAACATGTACGCACTTCGGAATAGGTGGTTCTCAAGGCTCCCTCGGAACATAAACTCATACACAAGTAGTCTGTGATCTTCCTCACAGCAATAACCAATCAATTTCACCAGATTTGGATGTCTAAGCTGTCCAAGAAAGTTGACCTCGGTCTGCCAAACATACATCAACAGTCAAACAAGCTGGCGCAACTCAAAAATACTGCTAATCAAAGATTTAAACAGAAGAAGAGGTGAGGAGGAAGTGAGGGACAAAGACAATACAAGCCATTCCCGGTGGCCCTGAAGACCTTCCTTGTTGAGAACCTTAACAGCAACCGGAAGAGATTTAAGGCCAACCCTCACATTCTCATCAATATAACCTTTGTACACAGTCCCAAATCCACCCTCCCCCAGGATGTAATCGGAGCGGAAACTCTTGGTAATAGTCTCGAGTTCATAAAGTGTGAACGCAATCACATGGGTGTAGAGCACAGCATTTTTTCTTGAGTCCTCAAAGTTTCTGGGGGTCGAACAATCACTCAGATCTGACGTGGAGCGGCTATGCTTTCTGTCTGATGGTGGGTTTTTAACGGGCAATGAAGATAATATTTGAAGTTGTTGGACTGCCAAAAGGACAAACTAATTGTAAGATAAATGAAGCCCTTAGTGCTAATTATCCAAGGAGAAAGGAACCCAATTGCCCAACATTTAAAATCTGACCCACGAATGAGAATTACCAAATATGTTTAAATGGGTCATCAAAATCAGAAACAACCAGGAGCCGATTAATGCAAGAAACATAGCCGATTAATGTAAGAAACATTGTCAAATTCAGAAAGTCGAAGTAAAAACTTCAGCTCCAACGATCATCATCATCCTCATCATTACCCAAAAGGAAAAATTAAGCAAATGGTAAAAAGTGTCTACAAGAGCACAATGTGAGAGGCAAAACAAGAGCACTAGATCTAGAGATAGAAATGCGAGAGAGACGAAAAAGCTGACCTTGCGCATGCGCATTAGCCACAACGGCGGATTCTTCCCTAGTACCGCAATTGCCCATCTTATTCGCCCACCGCCGTTCTTGTTCTCGTTCCTGGTCTGAGCGTTCTTGTTCAGATGAAGCAAAAGCACTAACACCAGCAGCGGAAAGGAAGAATTCCTAGTTGCAGAGCTCCAAGTGATTGCCTTCCTCTTCCCTTTTATCCTCTCTTCTCTTGACCCTTTACTGTATGTATATTATACTCTTCTTTTCTCTCTCAAAGTAGATGAAGAAGACTTTCTCTAGTTTGAAAAAGAAAAAAAAAAAACAGGAGAGAAACCCATTAAACAATGCAAACACACACCGGGGGAGAAGACAACCAACACAAAAGATACTTAGAACATGATCGCTATTAAACAATGGCCACTACACATCTCCAGATCCCAAAAGTCGCCCCCCCTCTCTCTCTCTCTCTCTCTCTCATAGTAGGGGATGGCAACAGGGCAAGGCAGGGCAGGGCGGGGATCGCGTGTCCCGGCCCACCATGGCTCCTGGGACCCGCGACCCGTGCAGCTCGCCCCGCGCCAAAACAAGAAAAGAAAAATGTGATCTTGAAATTCTTGATAGTCAAATGACACTTTCCAGAGAGGAACATCAAAATCAACCCAAAACGAATTCGAATCTTGCGGACTTCGCAGCACTTGACAGATGGGTTTCACACCCAAAACCCAAAACTCAAAACCATCCTCAGATTCCGACTTGACACTGGAAAATGCAGCTCAGATTCAAGACAAAGCCAAGAGAGAGAAAGAGAGAAAGAAAGAGAGAGAAGCACTGACGGGTATGAATGACGGCTACCATGAAGTGGGTTTTGAGCTGAGATGGCGAGCATTGAACGCGAAGGTGTGGCTGGCGAAGGAGACGAAGTTGATCTCATCGCATGCCTCTCTCCCTCTGCGCCTGTGTGTGGATGATGGAGAGAGAGATTTTAGAGAGAGATTTTAGAGAGAGAGTGTGACAAGAAAGTGAGGGTTTGATGGTGAAAAGTAAGGAGTTCAGTCACTTCTTTTAAAGATTAATCGGAGGAAGACACGTGTCGACATGGATATTTTAAAGATTTAATGGTTTTGGTTTTTTTTTTTTTAATTTTTTATTTCTCCTGATAGAATTTCTCGTTGGTCTCATTCTCATTCCATCGGGTAAGACTATGGTCAGAGGATTTGAAAGCTTAACCAATATTCGGCGAAAATTCCGTGATCAAATTTGACATTACATTTCGCCAGACTTACGTTGCGTGATTTTCGCTGAAATATTAGTCATGCATGACTTGCTTGCCAGTTATGGATAATTATAAATAGCGACATGACGTATTCAACTAAAAATCAAAGTGCGAAATAGCAGAATTATAATTAATGGGTTGCGTGATTTCCGCTGAAATATTGGTCATGCATGACTTACTTGTCAGTTATGGATAATTACAAATGATGATATGACGTATTTAACTAAAAATCAAAGTGCGGAATAGCAGGATTATAATTAATGGAGAATTTAATTATTCGAATTTAATAGAAAAACATGACATATAAATTATTCCCTGTAAGTTTACTATTGTGATGTTGATCAATATCTATAAAATCATGATTAAAGTTTACAGCAGGGATCTTACTTCACATCTTAATAAGCATAAAACAATCTTGCTTTTGGGGACCAACTCAGTTTCAACTCGCCCCCAACTTGTGGTATGATGATCCTTCAATCGCACACCCCAATAAGAGTTCGATTTTGTAGATATATATATTGTCGAACAACACGGTGTTCAATGTGAGAAGCCCTCAAATTGTGTATCATGATATGCAATGTATTCAGCAAAAGCCAAAACTCATTTCAATTGGTCATCAAAATAGGCCCAAATTAATTTTTATTTGCCATTCCCCTCTCTTAGGTTTCAACATCTCCTCTACCCAAACTCTCTTAAGAGTTTCAAAAGATGATAATTTGTAGAACTTTATATCCCCCACCATGTTAAGAGAAAATGCACAACTTTTCTTTAATTTTTTTCTTTTTTGAATTAGGAACATTATATCCCCTGATTTGAGTTTTTTTTTTTTTTCAAGATTTTTGTGAAATAAAAATTAGTTTGAAAAGAGGAAAGAATAAAAAGAAGAAGAAGAAGAGAACTTGAAATTCATGAGCAATAACAAAAGGCCCAAAGTGGATAAGAACAAGAAAGGCCCAAATTTGTAGACATGGAGCAATGGCCCATTCCTCTCCTCTCCCTCCTTTCCTCTCTCTCTCTCTCTGTTTTCTGGTCTTCTTCTATCAACTCCAGCACTGCACTGTCATCCTCTGGATTAGGATAAGAGCTTCTCGAGCTCTGTAGCGTGTTCGAGCTATGGCGATGATGGCTTGCGGATGCAGTTCTACCGATACCCGATGGAGCATGGCGTCTCTCAAGTCGGCTCTCCCTTCCCTCCCTCCCCTTCCCAAGACGGCGGCGGCGGCGGCGGCGGCGGCTTCGAAGGCTCCTCCTCCTTCCGTTCGGTTCTTTTCCGTCGCCAAGAGGGCCTCCTTCTCTCTTGCTCGCGGGCCCCAGTTGCAGCTGGGCTCGTTCGCGGGGCTGTCCCCGCTCAATCCCCTTCTCTCCCTCGGACTGTCTGGTACGTCTCATTCAACCTCCTTCGGTTTAGTGGGAGTGTCCCGTGTTTTGGCGTCATTGGTTTTGTGGGTTTCTTCTGTGTTTGGTGAATTGGCCTGTTGGCATCGTTTTGTGGCGGTGGTTTGACAGAGTTGGTGGAATGATGTTTAGGACTTGGGGATAGAGATGTAGATTTGATCTTCTGTAGTTGAAGCTGGACATGATGTGTGTAGCATTATGTGCGGTTCGAGTGTCTTTGTTTTCGTAAGAGGTTTCATGCTTCAAGTTTCGAGAGAATGTGATTGGTTGTCATTTTCGAGTGGCCGGTTCTTTGGTCTAGGAACATTTCGTGCAGTCTTGGATCAAATGGGTGGTTATACCCTTCACATTAAGCAGAGAATAAAGCAAGAACTCTAATGCCGGGGGACCTCACATTTCTATTTCATGTACTGGTTACTTGTTTTCCGTGCTGCTACTTCGTAGAGGAGGAACTTAGAGCTCTCCATCCAATGATTTGAAGACATTGGTTTGGCAGTAGGTGCTGCGTCCCTTTCTTTGGCTGGATCAGCAAGAAACTGTTTAGTCATAATAGATTGTAAGCTATAGAATCCCTGTGTTGAAAGCAGTGTGTTTGGTTTGAGGCTGATGTGCCCATAATAGTCGTTGGATCAGGCATTGCTCGGATCTTGGACTTCGTCTGGTTGGGTGTTTCTAGATGAAACGTGTATAGCTGTTGAGTGTTGAAGTATATTAGTTGAATAATTTTTCTTTTCTCTTCTTTATGCAGAGCATAATAAGCTGATACTCCTCCAGTTTCCTCACAAACACTGTGCCCAATTTGTTTTTGTCATAAAGGAAAACTATCTGACACAAGTCAAAAAATCAAGAACAGGGAAACACCTGCTTATTAAACTGCAAAGGTGAACGGAATTTAGAAACACATGTTGAGATGAGGACCATATGAATATTAAGATTATTAGAAAGAGACATGGCTGTCCATCATGAAGGGTTGGCTCTACACTTCTTTTGGTGCTTAGTCGGGTGCTGTGTGATTCGTGTGATCATGGCCAAGCTGCAAAACGCAGGAAATGAGAAAAGGTAACCTGATGAAAGATGAGGAACCCTTGACCGGTCTTTAAAGCTGATATTTAGGTTAAAATGAAACTAGAGGTACTCTGGTTCATGAATTGACCTTTATAGTTGGCTGATAACCTGGACTACCGCAATCCCTTGTGGCCTATGCATCTTTGTGCAAGTTATGTTTCATGTTTCCAATGGAGAGTACTTCTTACTCATCTGTGTTTTAGTGATAAAAGATATGAGTTGACACCTACAATAGGGGCGCAATTTGCAAAGTTGTTTTTTCCCCTTTTCCGGCGGTCCATTCTTTTGCACAGAACCTGTTGCTGGTTCTAGCTCTTATACCTGTCTCTGCATTTGTGGCTTGTTTGTCTCAGTTTTTTTTTATGCACAAGAAGTAAAGAATGAAGGTTGAGTAGGGTAGAATATCCAACCTTGTACCTAATGCCAGTTTGCTTATGCGAGGAAAAGGCAATCATTGACATTGACATTGACATTCTGTTCAATAATTTCCTGATGACGTATGATGACGGCACCTGTTTCGATGGCTGGGGGAAGAACCTTTTAAACTTTTCTGAAGTCGATTGACTGAAACAGCCTCAACTTGCTGAAAGTGGGCTTTGCAGTCTTCACATAGATCCTCAAGTTTGAGGTCCACTAAATCTGAGTTGCAATTTTGTGGTCCATCTTCCATCTCTAAACTTCTGCCGAAATTGAAGATATTCTTTGTTAAATTAGTAGCTGTAGCGTCTGATTTCCACAGATTGTGCGTTGTGTTTGTTCAAATTATCATGTTTGTCTTTGCAATTTTATCTGTGAGTGGCTTTCTTCCAGATAACGATAGCTATGAACACAACTTCACCATCATCGACAACGGCTCTCGAGTTTTTGCTATGAGGCATGGCAAGCGGGTTCCCAAGCTCAATAGGCCCCCTGACCAGCGACGTGCACTAATTCGTGGCCTCACAACTCAGCTTCTCAAACATGGTCGGATCAAGACCACCAGAGCAAGGGCCAGTGCCATTAGGAAGTATGTGGACAAGATGATTACTTTGGCAAAGGATGGATCTCTTCACAAAAGAAGACAAGCCCTTGGCTTTATCTATGAAAAGCAGATTGTTCATGCTTTATTTGCTGAAGTCCCAGACAGGTATGGAGAAAGAAATGGTGGCTATACCAGAATCATTAGAACTCTGCCAAGGCGAGGGGACAATGCACCTATGGCCTATATCGAGCTTGTCTAGTTAAACTTTCTCCTGGCAAATTTGTGGAACATTTTTTAATCAAATTACTGTAGCTTTTTTTTTGGCCATGAGAATTGTTGTCACTTACGAGGAAAGTAAATGTTATTGCTTCATTATTTACCTCTGTTGTGGCTTCATGTTTTCATTGACACACCATTCCAACTCTTACCACCTGTCAAAAGTCAAAACTTTTCAATGCGAACGTATTGTTTCTCAATTTTGTTAGGCATGTTTGCTCTGTGGTAACGAAGCAAAACTACTTGTTCTGCCTTTTTGGCATAACTGGACCTAATAGTTTAAAGCAATGTTATCAAGAGCTTATCCGAAGGATGAAGTTTTTTCTCCTTGTAACATTTTCAGCATGACTGGTGTCCCTCCTACACATGGTGTTCTATTCTAGAGGAAAAGTTTCGTATAGTCACCTCCATAGGACGATAGGTAATTACACTTAGGCTCTGTTCATTTCACGGAAAATAATTTCCGGGAAAACGATTTTCTAGATTTTCCGGCATTCATTTCATGGAAAATGAATTTCTTGGGGAAAATTTTTTTCCATAAAAGGAAAAAAATCTTCTAAATTAGGGGAAAATATTTTTCACTTTTCTTCTTTTGATCTCTCTTGTCTCATACCTCTACAAATCATCACTTCCACTTCCTCCTCCCCTTTCTTCTTCTTCTTTTATTTTTTTTATTTGAATTATTTTTTTATTTTTTTATTTTTTAATTCGAATTATTTTTAATTTCCTTTTTCTTTTCTATTTCTTTTCTTTTTTTTTCTTTGTTTCCCATTTTCTTCTTTCTTGGCTAGTTGTCAGCCGTTGCCAGGCGAACCTCAAGCCCGTCGATCTCAAGCTCACGCTATGCACTCTTGCTTATCCTTTTCTTTATTTACTTTACAGTTTTACATTCTCAAGCAAATTGTATATTGCTTCTTTTTCTTTTGTTTATTGGAAACAAAAGACAAAGGGCTCTATATCCTTTTTGTGGGGGTTTCTTTTTTTAGGAGACTTTTTGTTTATTGGAACACTGGGTCAAAAAAAAAAAAAAAAAAGACGCAAGGGGAGAATAGACCACTCAATTGAAAGATTCCCACTAGAGTTGTACATGCTTTACTTCTTGTCTCCTTTGCTTCTTTTTAAAATCTATACGAACATTTTTTTAGAGTAGATGAGCATTTGGTGACAATGAGGGAACAAAAATATGAAGCAAGTTTGCCCAAATTTAAAGGCAAGTTCATATTTGATGGATTTATAGATTGGTAAATGATGCATATCTAAGTGGTGAAGTCTTAGAAAATATTTTCCTTACCGAACACTGGAAAATATTTTCCGAAACATTTTCAGGTTTCAACCGAACACCAGAAAATATTGTCATTTTTCTAGAAAATGATTTCTAGGAAAATATTTTCCGGAAATGGCCCATTTTCCGCGAAACAAATGGACCCTTAATTTCTCGATCTTCCATATGTTTAGAAATCGTAGCCTCTCTCTCGATCTCATAATGCACGTGTTCTCCCTCGAGCAATTCAAAGTGTCAATATTTGAATAAGTACTAGGTAGCCACCTTCTTCAACACTCGTCTAACGTATTATTGCCACTGGAATTGCCTAATATCTGGTTAATGCTAGCCCAAGGTTATAAGATTCTTGCAACCGTTTTATGGAAATTTAAGGGTGCGTTTGGTAATTTTTTTATTCCCAAGAACAATTTCTGATCGAAAATGATTCATTTTTATTTTATTCCCGTAAACAAATTTTAAGCATTTAAAGGGTTTCATAACTGTCCAAAATTTTCATTCCTCAGATAGAATTGTGTTTGGCAAAATCCTCAAAATTTCTAATCCAAACCATTTCTTTTAATTTTTTAATAATTTTATTGTTTTTTTCTTTTTTTTTTCTTTTCTTTATCTTCTTTCTACCTTGGGATGACCGGCGACCGGCAAGACGAGGATTGGCAACCTCGCCAAAGGGTTGCCAACCCCCGACATCGGCTGAACCTCTTCGATGGCTAGGCGAGGTCGAGGCTTGCCCAATCGGTCGCTGGCAATCGACGACGGAGGACGGTGGCATCGACAGTGGAAGAAGAAGAGAAAAGGAAGAAAAACAAAAAATAAAGAAGAAGAGGAAAAAAAACAAAAAATTTCGATTGGTTTATTTTGGAATTGTTCTTGGGAATAAAAAATTAATTTTTTTTTTTACTTCTCGATTCTATTCCAAATTTATTATCGAGAACAAAAAATTTATCAAACGAATTTATATTCAAATCTACTCCCATGAACAAAAAAATCGAATCAAAAACACTATTTGGTTAGTTGTCAAAAGTGCCCTAAATATGAAGATTGGTTGTACTTGAGAATATTTGGCAATCCAGTACATTTATCATTGCTGTATAAGAGATCATTGAGAAATTCAAACCTACAAGAGTTGCACATGAGTAGTTTAACGTGATAATTTGGACAACTTGGAGGATTAGCAAGTGCTCTAATTATCCATAATGCTAGCTTTTCCCTGACAAATACTCATAATGCTATTTTGGCAGCGAGGATTCCTTGTCATTCTTGACTTTTATCGGTGTCCCCGTGTGACTTGAGTTACATCACTGCAAAGTTTCTTGTTCTCTTCAGAATCCTTACAGGCTTGAAAACCTCGAAGCTAGGACACGTGGGTGGTTTTGCTAAAAGGAGACTTGTCCTTAGCTTTCAAGCTAATCACGCAACTAAGGTACAATTAGCTGTTTCGAGCTGTATATTCTCTCACGTGTGAAGGTGCCGACCTACTGTCTTAGGACTAGTGATTGTTTCCGACACCTGTTGCGGTGATTGCAAGTGTTTTGTTCTTGTCATGACTGCTACGGAAGGAAGAACATGGATCCTTTGGGGACCATCAAATTAACCCTTTGAAAAGGAAAGGATGGTCCTTGTTTTGACTTCTCACCTCGACTCTTTGTTGCATTGTGTGCTGAGATGTTTAAGCATCTCTCTTTCCTGTCCGCGTGCTGAGTGTGTATCGATGGGCATCTGGTGGCTTGAACTTTCGAGCACATTGAACATGAGACTTGTTACGCTGAATCCACGCTTCGGCAGGTCCTGAATGACGAGTGCTACATGGAACCAAATGCCTTCGAGAATTCCGCGGGGTCCGCCTCGTTGGGTTGGAATGTCTTTGTAAAGGATTTGGGAATAAGCACAATGTTCTCCAGGCCTAATGTCAATTTGGGGAGTACCTTCTGTCATCTATTATTCCCATTCCGATTTGCAAATAATGTACGGCCTACTTGTTATTCAATGATGACACAAGTGCAATTTCTCCTTTACAGATTCTCCCTCTGGTGTTCTCTTTTTCTCTCTCATTGCCTGTCAACTGATTTGCGGTGAGTGTTCGAACAAAATGACGGCTTTAGTAGCTTCTTGTGAACCACATATAAATAAATTATGCAAGGCATCCGCACTTTGGCACCTTTCTCCGTGTTCCTTTAGTTAAATCTCGATTAATGGGAACCGGTGGCCTTTAAAGTTTCGCATATTGCCGTATCGGGCCTGTGCTTTTGCGTGCTTCTAGTTACAAGTCCCTTGCTTTAGAAAAGAACTGATCGGAGGCTTTTCTTTCTGATTGGAGCAAATTGACCATAAGGGTGTGCTCTAAAGTTTTCGCCTTTGCAATTCCTTTTCGGGTTCCCTCTGCCTTTATGATGCAGGCCGAGAATAACACGTATGGCCGACCCAAAACTACACCTCGTTTTCTAATTAAGGGGAGCATGATACAAGCCTTTCGCCCTAAGTTTGGCCACAGGTTTGGTGAGGGAAAGAAAAGGATAGGAGAAGGAATGTAACTTGCATAAGATGATGGTGGTGATGGAGATGGAGGAGGAGAAAGGAGGAGGAAAAGGGTGAGTTTAGAAAAGGGAGATTGAACACACAAAGGGTGGAGACAAGCAAGGCGTGTTGTCGTTGCTGTTTGGGAGCTGTGAATGGGGGAATCGAATCGAATCGAATCCAAAGGAAGTCTTTATACACCGCAATTGCAAAATGGCCGAGGAAGAAAGTGAAGGGGGAAAAAGGAGGGGTCGGATGGCGAATCGGAATCAGAATTTGGCCTCACAACACAACACAACACAAACCCACAAATCACAAATCATTTTCCTAAATATAAAAGGCAAAATTAAATGAAATTGTAATGTATAATATATTTTTAAAAAGGAATTTAAAATCGAGTATGTGCCTGTCGTTTTCGCACAAGCATGCCCACTGGGCAATCCCCACCACCACCCCCTCCCCCTTGGGATTCAACAGTCAACCACGTTCTTGAAAATCATGTCTTCTTTGAAACGAGAAGCAAGGGACAGGCAAAATCGCACACTCTCATCATCATCAACTCGAGCCCATTTGATGGGGCGAGACGATCCCGAACGCGTCGCCGACCCATTGAGCACTCTTTTCCCGTTTCCTTTCTCTTCCCAGCCCCACTCTCACCGACCCCTCAAAGCTTCACAAGATCACTAATCAGCCATGACCCACCTCATTTTACTCAAGAACACCCCTACCCAACATCTCGATCCTTTCCAATTCTGACCCAAATTAATTAAAAATATGTCTCATATATAAAAAGCTTTTTGTTTGGCTACAACGATAGCACATGGTCCTACCTACTTATTTTATGAATTACCGCCCCAACACCGCCTTGCCATGATGACATCTTTGTCGCAAATGTCCGTGGGACTTATCGAAATCTTGATAGGCCACGAACCCTGAATTAGACTTTTTTTTATCAATTTGTTAATTTTTTTGGGGGCAGAGGGGGAAGGCAAGATTGCTGGTTTTAATGGCGTGGTGCTGTGAAAAGTAGGTGCAGAGGATGGGGGGAGTGAATTGCGGGAGAAGGAATGCGACAGGAGAACAAGATGTTGGGTCCCTTTCGTCGCGCACGGAGCCGAAGTTCTTTTTTGATTGGACGGCGAGGAGTTTGAGAAATTTTGCCCACATGATTGTAGGCAGAAAAATCCAAGGTGGAGTGCATTGCGCTGGAAATATTTAAGACTAAGGTTTATTTTAGTTGGTTTTGTTGGGGGTAGCTTGTGAATTTAACCCATTTTTTTTTTTGCGAGTCCTAGGTATTTTGGGCGTGATTTGTTTTTATATCGAAAAATTGACTTATTTAAGCCATGCCGTGTTGGGTTTAATTTCGCATTAATTATGAAACGAAATAACATGATTTTGTTTTGAGTATTAATTATCACCCAATTTTACGTCGAGTAACTTTATCGTAAAGTGATATGATGTCGAGAGATGAGCTTTCCGAGGGGAGTCTTTTTGAAGCTTGGAATTGCACTGAAAAGGAGTCAAAACAGTTCAACTTAGGCGGCTTTCACTTTTGATTGTCGAGAAACATTAACACGCTCTAATTTCCTGTTAAATCAAAGGACGCAACACCATAGAATTGATTGGAGATCAGGGAAATTTATATATTTTCAAGATTACTGATGTACACAAACAAAAATGGGAATGTTAGGTGAATTATTGTAATTGAATGACGGATATAAGGATAATCTCGCAATTTACTGTACAACTAAGTCGCATTTCATGGGATTCCAAAGCAGAGGAAAATCTCCGACCAACAAAAAAAAAAAAAAAGTAGTGGAAAATCAAAACTAAAGTTCACAGCTCTTTTGGCAGTAAAGTACGTAAAATTCAACCAACGCGGTATGTGCATGCCCAATTTCTTCACATTGATTTATAGGTGAGTTTGTTCGATGAGCATTGTATGATTTGATAAAAACTCCTCGTCCATGCAATAGGGGAAATATTAAATGATGTTTAGGAGGCTCGGTGGGATTGGAGGCCATAAAAATAGTTTCATAAATAAGGGTACCTTCGAAAAGTTATAATATACAAGCACAAATTAGGTCGAAAATATCCTTACCCATACAATCAATAGTGTCACTTTCCAATGAATTGGATTTTCACCCAATCGTTACTCAATGCTCGAGCCGCCTTCGTTAATTGTCCTTCAGCAAAGTCAACTCTGTTTATTTATTAATCTATAGGGTTAAACAATAATTAACCCTAGGTGGACAATGATGGTTAATAATATCTCTTCTTGTTAAGGAAAGTGAGTGGTAAAACCAAGAGGGTGATTAGCTTTGAAACTTTAGGTGCCATGGCACCAAATGAGAGTGACAACAAAGTTATGCAGGGCCAACAAAATCTTTTTGGCTCACTTCCTTGTTTAACCAACCAAAAACTATTTTTTTAGAAATTTCCATCTCATGCTCTACTAATCAACATTATCAACCCAATAATATAATAACAAAAGAAAAAAAACAAAGAAATGGTCAAAAGGGTCTGCGTCCTTGAAGATGGCCCCAGCATCAATGAAAGGGTGGCACGGAGGCCAGTAGCAGATTGATTTTATCCTCAAAATTATAATAAATAAATTAGCAGAAGAATAAATTATTAGGAAAATTAGAAAAAATAGTAAGTAGCACAGAAGTACCTGAGAGCTTGGGTGACGGCCGTCGCCCTCTCCCCCACCGCAAATCGGTCCACAGCCACAAGATTTATAAAGGCCTATTTTTTTTTTTTTGTTCCCATTGTCATTATTCAATTCCACCTTTGGAAGTAAAGATAGATCGGATTTTTTTGTTCTATTCCATTTTTATATTATATTAATATTGTATATGTATATATGTAGATAAATAACTTATCGTCGACATAAGCTGCTTCTAAATTATTCCTTTCGAGCTCCGCCACCCACCACCCATCTCTTTCTCTCCCTGTCTCTTCGACGTCACATGAAGGGAGAGTGCTCTGTTGCCATGCATAGTTTCAATCGATGTTGTGATTGGCTTTGTGGGTCGTAATTTTGTAGGGTGGTAAATTATATAATATAGTTTGTTCAAGGGCTAATAAACAAACCATCAACTTTAAGTTCAGTCCTAGTTTTGACCCAAACTTCTCTTTTTCATAAAAGAAAATCCCAACTTTTACTCTAATCTTAAATATGTCTTCATGTCCAAAAATCGCCATTGATCTCTACAATATTATTAACATCTGTACTTTGTTACTATTCCTTATAAAGTGAGGGCGTTGATAAAATTGCAAGTTATGATAATAAATTTTTAACTAGTTATGATAACAATAATTTTGAAGGTCTAATACTAAGAAAACCTCTAACTTCAAGTTCACTCCAAATTCTACTTTAAACCTTTTTTTTCTTATAAAAATCTTCAATTTTAAGTCTAGTCTCAAATTTACCATAATTTTTTTGTCCCATAAAAAACCTTAAATTTTTACTTGAGTCCTATATCTACCCTATTAATCCTTTGTCCAAAATTGTCCTTAGTGATTCAACGTGGCATTTCTATGGCATTGCTCTAATTTTTCTCCAAATTTCATATCCAATAAATACGCCTTTTGGATATGAATTTCCACGTCATCCCAGCTGTGAATATGAAATTTGGGTAAAAACTAGACCAATTAGGGATTGTTTTCTTCAATCGTTCTTACTCTTAAGAGAGCCTTCTTTCCATCTCAATTGAGGATCTTCGATTTTGCGCTCAGTTTTCAATCTCTCGTGCTCGAGAGTCTTTCATCTTTTGTGCTCAAGAGTCTTCCATCTCTCGCACTCAAGACACTCGGCTTGAGATGCTCGAACATTTCTCGTTCAGGAGTTTTCGATCACTCGATTGTCAATGAAAAAATTTTGGACGAAGGGTTAACAAGGGCATATTTAAGACTCAAGTAAAACTTAGTGGTTTTGTCTAAAAGTTTAGAGTAGAAGTCGGGAGTTTTTTAGGGTATCAAATCTAATTTTGAGTAAAATCTCTGGATACACGAGTAAATTTGAGATAAGAGTGAAGGACGCGGATTTTCATGGGACTTTGACGAGACAAAAAGAAAAAAAGTTCGGCGGACGATTCACACACGGAGTAGACTTTTAGCAACGAGTGCGCCTTCTCTTTATCGTTTGGTCCAAAAGCTGAGAGGCATATTTACATTCGGACACCTTCTCTCTCTCTCTCTTCCTCTTTTCAGATATATAAATAAGGAGGTACGTGAGCGTTCCTCTGCAACTTGCACCTTCGAATCCACAAACAGAAACTCGAGCTTCTCTCTCTCTCTCTCCCTCCCTCCCTCTCTCTATAGAGATAGCTGAGTGAGAACCAGGGCCTTTGCAGTTTGCAGTTTGCAGCTATAGATATGACAAAGGTACATCCGAACGCCGCCGCCGCCGCCGCCGCCGCAGCCCAGGCCGCTGCCCCGGCGAAGGGCTTCTCCCTGTCGTACGGGAAGGAGGAGGTCCTGACGGTGTGGAAGAAGTCGTTGCTCCTCAACTGCAACGGCTTCACCGTGTTCGACTGCAAGGGCAACCTCGTCTTCCGGGTCGACAACTACCTCGCCGGCAACAAGGGCGAGGTCGTCCTCATGGACGCCGCCGGCAAGCCTCTCCTCACCATCCGCCGCAAGGTTAGCCCACCGTTTTTTTTATCTCCTCTCGCCGTCGTTATCGTCGAGAGTCGTGATATGAATTTTGTTTGGATCGGATGGGGGAAACACGGTCGTGATCCTGACTGACCGAGCGTTATTTCTTGTTTTTTGATTATCTCCAGAGGTTGAGCCTCAGCGACAACTGGCAGGTCTTCGACGGCGAGGCGGCGGCGAACCCCCGCTTCACGGCGAGGAAGAACGCCAACCTCCTCAACAACAAGGGCCTGGCCCAGGTGAGCAACGGGGCGGCCGGCGGCGGAGGCTCCGGGAGCGGGAGCTCGTCGCCGTCCTCGGCGCCCTCCTCGCCCTCCTCCTCCTGGTCCCCGCGGAGCGGCGGCAGGAACGTGGCGTACGAGATCGAGGGCTCCTACGCGCAGCGGAGCTGCACCGTGTACGACGCCACGCGGCGGGTGGTGGCGGAGATACGACAGAAGGAGGCGGTCGGGAGCGACGTGTTCCGGCTGGTGGTGCAGCCGGGGATGGACACGGCGGTGGCGATGGCCCTCGTCATCCTGCTCGACCAGATGTTCGGCTCTTCCAGGCGCTTCTCGAGCTGAACGAGAAACGCCCCCTCCGCCCGCGCGAAACGACTTGCGTTTTTGGGGAACCGGAAAAACGCAATTCGAGAGACGTAAATAAATTTTGACGTCACAAATATGGAATTCGGAAGCGATACCGAACATCGAGAATCGCCATCATTTTTCTCTCTTTTTTTAGACAGTCACAGAAAATCATATGCATATATTTCCCCACTTTTTTATGATTTTTTTTTGTCTTGTTCTTGATCTGAGTCCCGTTTTTTTTTTTCGTTGCTCTTTCTTTTGTGAGCTTCGTTTTTTTCCTTTTAACTAAAAAACCAAGCTCTAAGTGGGGATGTATATGTATATGCCGTATCATGGTGTAATTTTTCTTTTTTTTTTTTTTTTTTTTTCACCTCTTTTTTTCTCTTTTTCCTTTTTTTTTTTTCCGGTTCTCAGGGTCGGAAAATGGGGTGATGTATTGATAAACTCCCTCTCTCTCTCTCTCTCTCTCTCTCTCTCTTCCCTTGTGTGATTTCCTTTTGCTGCGGAAATTCTAAAAAAAATAAAAAAATAATAAAGCAGTAGAAGTAAATTATGGTTTCTAAATTCTCTGTGAGTGCATTTTCTTTTCCTTTCTATGTTTTGATGCCATAGGTTTTCGGTGATGCTGAATTATATATTATTAACTATAGAAATTGCGTAAATTATCAAATAAAAGTATCTTACACGTGGATTTCTGAAAATCAAGACACGTTGCTAAGGTATACCTTAGCAACGTGTAACATTGAAATAAGCAACTTGATTATCTTCCTTAAAGCAACGAAAGATATTTTTGCGATGGGAAAGTCGCATCGAATACGATTTAGGTAGTTAGAGAACTATTGGAAACATGATTAGGTAATCTTTATGGTTGAAAAATATAAAGAAAAGGACAACTAAAAAAAGAATAACTATTTATAGCAAATGGGTCACCGCCCATCTAAAATCTAGACTCAAATCTGTGGACAGAAACGTTCTTTGAAGCCACCAATTACGGAAAAATAAGTATTAAAATTAAGATAATTATGGATGGATCTACCTTTAAATTAGAGCGGAAAATTCAAGTGCCGTTCCAATTTGGAATTCATTACCATGCACGGTAAGGAAGGGATCGATTCAAATAAAAGATTTGCTTGGGAGTTTGGACAAGTTTCGTCAAATAGGAAATGGAATGATGAAATAGACGTGCATATATAAATATATATAATTGATTTATTTTGAATATTACTTGTCTTTATATAAATGACAAAGGGATTAGGACAAGAAATAAATAGTTAGGTCATCTATTATGATCCTCTTATTCCAATATATATTTTGTTTTTTCCACAAATAATAAAAATATGACTATAGCTAATGATCCCACTTTGAGATCCCTGTACGTGCATTAGGCCTAATACTCTAAAAAACCTCCAGCTTTAATTCTTGTCCCAATTTTATCTTTTGGTTTATAAAAAACCTTTAACTTTAAGTTATGTCCTAATTCTACCCTATACTTTTTTTTGTCCTATAAAAAACACCAACTTTAGGTTTTAAAAAATTCTCAATTTTAGGTGCAACACCAATTCAATCCTAAACTCTCATAAAAAAGTGCTAGATTTATCTCAAGTTTCAAGTTCACTATAATTTTTTTCCTCATAAAATATCACCAACTTTTACCTGAGTGTTAAATCTACTCTCCATTAACCCTCCATCAAAATTGCCCTTAGTAATTTTGCACCCTTCAATCTTCCATGCTTAGGAATGTTCCATCTCTTGTAGTTGAAGAGCTCGTGCTTGGAATTTTTCTATCTCTCAATTGTCAATGAGAAATTTTGAACAAAGAGTTAATGTGGATAGATTTATGACTCATGTAAAAGTTTGTGATTTAGGATGAGATTGGGATTGGCTAGTAAAATCGGGACAAAACCTAAAGTTGGGGGTTTTTCCTATATCAAAAAAAGGTTTGTAGTAGAATTGGGACGGAATCTAAAGTTAAGGATTTTTTATGAGACAAAAAGAAAAGTTTATGGTAGAGGTGGGACTAGACCTAAAATTAGAGGTTTTTTATGAGATAAAAAGTAAAATTGAGACAAAAGCTAAAATTGGAGGTTGTTTAGGATATTAGGCCACATCATTACAACCAAGATTAATTTTGGGATTATTATTAGGATATTAGGCGCTATTTGTTTGCCTTCTCAAGGCATATTAGGTCAAGAAAAAATTACGTTCTATCCCTCCAATTTCATGTTATTTCTAATCACGTCTTTATATTTTTAATTTGTCTAATCAAGTCATTCTACTTTCACATATTTTCTAATCAAGTCTAGCACCAAATTTGACCAAATTCAGCCAACGTGACCGACATTAAAGTGTGACGTGGATGAATTATGCAAATGGCCACGTGTACGCGTGTGGGAAAATTTAGCCAATGGAGACAATGTCATAGTATGATGCGGGTAAAACTCAGTCATTGGGGAAGCCCACGCGGACGTCCACATTGAAAAACTTTACTTAGGTCACACTATGTCATCCTCAGATGGCTATGTCGGGTGGAATCGGCTAACATTCGGCATCAAAAATGGCTCAATCAGAAAAATTGTAAAATTGCAAAGACTTGATTAGGGAAAAAAAAAATACAGGGACTGGATCAAATAGGCGTAAAAATAAAGAATAAAATTAGTGATTACTACTTCTATATAGATCGATATTTTATTTAAAACCTATTTTGTGAATAAAATCAAGGGGATTCATTTTGTTTAGGTACAAAGGGAAATTGTCTAGTTTGAGAAGGCACCGCCCTAATTAGCAATACCTCACGTCTTGACGATGCGTGTCAAGAAGATGGTTTTTAGCCTAACTCCTACCTCTATAATTATTCGGATGTCTCCTGTCGCGCACGATTTTAAATATAATTCACTTAAAACTTCTTTTGGGCTATTTATATATATATGGTAAAATCAATATAAAAAGATGAATATGCAATAATGCAATATCGTATACTAGAAGAAAATTTCGTTTGTTTTGATCAGATTATGAGAGGAATCGAAAGTGAAATAATTTTCGGGGGAATAGTTTGGTTTCCATGTCGGAATACATCTAACTCGAAATTAAAGTGCAATTAACGTTGGTGTCAGCGGATCAATTAGGTCTTTTCCTCGTTTTTTTTTTCTCTATTCAAATTGATGTAAAGATTGGTAGGAATCGAACTTTTGTGATGACAACGTGGCTCAATCACAAAAAATTCATCATACCTTATTTTATAATTCTCATATTTGACCAGTTCCATGGTGATGATTCGTGTTATAATCATTTTAAAATAAAATAAATTTTCTAAAAATAATTGCTGATGTCACTTACAAAAATGAATTAAATTAAAATATTTTTATTGTAATTCTCAGTCTATAATGAAAAAAATTATTAATTAATTATTTCAAACGATCATTTAATCATTTATTTTTCGTGAAACAAATAGAGTCTTAACGTGTTTTTTCATCATTACTTTATATCTTGAAGATCTCCTATAATATGATGCCCGTTTAGCTTTTCTTATTTATCTTACATAGCAATACGCAAAAATATATTTATATATGTAGGTACACACCTACGCAAACCGTCCACAGTGGGATAGTCATCTCCTTTATACACCATCGTAAGAACGATAAAAATTTATTCAAGTAAAAGGTAGCTTAGAACATACATAACCCAAAGTTTAATGAAGTATTCGATCGAATAATACTAAAACTTTCGCCATCGACATGACATGCATCAAGAAAACCTATTCCATAATTTAATGAAGCATTTATTTATTATAAACCGAAGTTCTATTTAATAAAATGCCTCGGAAATTGGTATGAATTTGGTCAGACGTAAGGAAGATGCGTGCACCTACCTTTGCTACCTGAATTAGCGATCTCCGTCCTGATTTTTATAAAAACGTTGCTGAGGTACACATGATATGAACCGAAAACAGTTTTATTGTAAAACATAGATGACGCTAGGGCAAAGTGACGTGATTACAATAATGATCTCCTAAGTTTTTAAAAAATGGAATGCGTGACCACGCTTGACAACGTTGCAGCCCAATGCCAAAACGAAGAGAAAGCTATTTTGATTGGGAAAAGGTCGTGAGTTTGGTAGGTTCGTGACTAGTATATCCGTGCACGGTGCTCGCCTCACCATGGACGGTGCCGGCTTTAGATAGTTCGATGATCTTTTGGGTTTGGGCGGTTTGAAAGCACGATGTGTCTGTACAAACGAAAATATCTTAGGGAAAAGTATCAAAAAAGTCATAAACTATTATATTGGTACCAATTTAGTCATAAACTTTTCAATTGGATGAATTCAATCCTAAACTTTTTTATATCGGTACCAATTCAGTCTATCCGGCCAATTTTGGCCTGCCGGCGCTGATGTGGACATCGGCCGGTAACCAGACGCCGATGTAGCAATTTTTAAAATAATTTTTTTGAATTTTGTTGAATTTTTCCCTTTTTCTTTTCTTTTTCCTTTTCTTTTCTTCCTTCTTCTTGGACTGTTCCGGCGAGGCTCTGGTGAGAATCGCCGGCCACTGGGCGAGGGCCTCGAAGCCCTCGCCTGCCGCCGGCGAGGGTCGCGGCCCTCGCCTGGCCTCTCCCATGGCCGCCGGCGAGGGTCGCGCCCGGATCTGGGCGAGGCCAGCCTCGCCTTGGCCCATGGCCGCGGTCGAGGCGCCTTCGCCCGCGGCCCTGGGCGAGGCCGAGCCAGGGCCGCGAAGCCCTCGCCGGCGGCCGGCTACTCGGCGAGGGCCTCAAAGCCCTCTTCCTCTTGCCGGTTCCTCCGTTTCCCTCCAGCTCCGCCAGTCAATCTCACTCGCCGCACCCCTCCCTGGATCGATCTCCGCACGTCTACGCAGCTCCCGGCGGATTTGGATCGATCGCCGCCGCCGGCGAGCTCGCTCGGCCTCGCCCAAGGATTTGGGCGAGGCCAAGGCGAGCTGGCCTCGACCAGATCCGGGCGAAGCCGCCTCGCCGGCGGCCATGGGAGAGGCCGGGCGAGGGCCACGACCCCGCCGGCGGCAGGCGAGGGCTTCGAGGCCCTCGCCCAGTGGCCGGCGATTCTCACCGGAGGCTCGCCGGAACAGTCCAAGAAGAAGGAAGAAAAGAAAAGGAAAAAGAAAAGAAAAAGGAAAAAATTCAAAAAAATTTAAAAAAATCAAAAAAATATTTTAAAATTGCCACGTCGTTGTTTGGTCATCGGCCGATATGTCCATCAACGCTGGCAGGCCAAAATTGACCGGATGGATTGAATTGATACCAATATAAAAAGATTTAGGACTAAATTGGTCCAATTGAAAAATTTAGGACTAAATTGGTACCAATACAATAGGTTTATGACTTTTTTGGTATTTTTCCCAAATATCTTATGATTTCTTAAATAAAATGATGCCTACTTCAAAACGTAATGTTTAATGGAGAATGCTCGAGATGGATCTGAGATACCTGGAGGATATGCATACTTGCACTTTACGAGTACATTATTAGAGAAAGGCTAGTAAAAAAATTTGACCACTCGCTAGCTATATTATAGGTCAAAGTCAAAGCATTATGATCATGTTCATTTACATGTATCTACGTACCAATAAAACTTAATGACTCTCATGGTCGATCACACCAGCCAAGTCATTGCCGGTCACAACTTTTGGAAGCAAGGTCAGGACACGAGTCTAGATGGCATTGACAACGGGAAAATTGTCCAAAATATCTTAAATTTATTGTATTTTTATTAATTCATTCATAAACCTTTTGATTTGACTGATTGAATCGTAAATTTTTTCATATTTATCAATTTAGTACATCCGGCTAATTTTGATGGGAATTCGCCGACATGAATGTCGATTATCCGATGTGGCATGCCTGACACTAACATGAATAATTTTAAATGATATTTTAATAATTTTTCGATTTTTTCTTTCCTTTTTCACTTTTTTTTTTTCCTTCTTGACTTTTGTTTTGTTTTGTTTTTTTTTTTTTTATAGTGGCTTGCAAGGGTCGCTGAGCCCTCGCTGGCCCCTAGCAAGAGCGTCGCTGCCACGAGCGAGGGTCACGCAGCCCTTGTTCAGATCTAGGCAAGGCCAGCCTCGCCATGGCCTCGCCGGCTACAGGCGTTGACAGTAAGAATCGATGGGCTAGAACCGCTGGAATCGGCGATCAGGAAATTATAGGTGAAGGAAGAGCGGCCCTCATGCGGCCCATTGACGAAACCTGCTCGCCCCTTTCTCGAATGTAAGAGATGAAGGGACTTAAGCAATCAAGGCTCAAAGATTCAGACGAAGCAGTATGAGTTGAGTCGGCGTCCGTTGCTGGTGCTCGGAAGGCTCCTCGCCGGAGTCGCCCTTCATTCATCCTCGCACGTCCGTCCCCCCCGAAAACCCGATGCGAGCGCGAAGCAACCCACCGGCCGCAAGCTCGAGTGAGCGAGACCAAGGAAATTTCCGGCGAATTCATCGTCACCGCCTTTCCTTTCCGGGTTCCTCATTCCTGCCAAATCCCCTTTCCTTATCCTTTCCAATTTCCCGGTTTGGCTCTTGATTTTCTAGATTTGGGCAAGGCTTTGTGAGGGCCGCACGACCCTCACCCGCGGTTGGCGAGGGTGTTGCGGTTAGGGTGAGTGATTCCAAGTTTCATACTGATTCCACTTGAAACCTGAAAATCTATACGTTGGAATAGATTTTTCATTTTTTAGAACTTAGAACCTATATCCTAAAACTTGGAACCTATCCATCGCAGGTTTAGAGTCAATTCTAGACTTTCACCGAGTTCCACATGTATTATTAAATAAACGATTACAATGAATGATCACATTTAATGGCCATCAATTACTACTATTGTTCACTAATTATAATTTATATTTAGACACAAAAATATGAAATATTAATAAAATAAAAATCTCAATCATAAAATAAAAACTCGGACTAGTGATTCCAATTTATACAATCATCATAAACGCCGTAGAATATCGCAAAATTGCATAGAGATATAAATCAAGAAAAATACAAAAATTTGTACTAGATTTTAGGTTACAAGTTCCAAGTTCCACCAACCTAAAATTTAGAACCTACCTGTTGAAACAAACTTCCCAATTTTTAGAACCTAGAACCTAACCTACATATCTTAGAACTTGAAACATGCCCCACAATTCAGTTCTCAAGTTCCAACTCTTTAGAACCATGCTCACCCTTAGTTGCAGCCTTCACTAAAACAAAAATTATGAAGGAAAACGGAAAAAGAAAAAAGAACAAAAAAGAAAAAGAAAAGAAATAACAATAAAAATTATTAAAATATTATAAAAAGAATTGTTTACATTAACATCAATGATATCATGTAGGATGGTCAGCATCTATATTGGCGAATTCCAGCTAAAATTGACCGGATGGATTCAATCGACAAAATGTAAAAAGATTTAAAACCCCATTTTTTTTTTAATATTGAAAAGTTTAAAATTGAATTAACAAAAAGTATAACAAGTTTAGAACATTTTGGACAATTTTCCCTTGGCAACTGCATCCCCGTTGCTCGGCAATTGGGGTAAAATGAATAATGACTACATCCTTCAATTATTTCCGGTAACAGTCGTTGAATTTCGCATGAGTTGAACACAAATTACTTATCTGAAAAGGGACAACAAACTGCAGGTCAGAGCTGAACAGAATCTGAGAATTTGCCATTCACATTGCACGGATGCAGATCGAAAGGCCAAAAAAAAACCAGCATCCTAGTGAGGATCAAGAGCCTCCACATATGTTAATGCAGTGTGTTATTACACAAGCCTTCGAATCACAAATGTAGAAACTTCAAACACGATTTGGAAAGCTTGACAATAATCGCGGATTCAATCATCAGACTCGTGCTCAACTAGTAACTTTTCAAAGCTACACAAGTTATAGGAAACAATAGGTTCGTTTCATCGGCACCCCATGAGCATAGGCTACTTCTCATTAAGATGGTTAAAAAAGGGTGAGCGTCGGAACGACGTGAGGCACAACTCTAATTACTGAAAACCTGATTATATGTGGTTTGTAAAAGTCCTATTCACAAGCCCAAGTCCTCCTAGTCAAAATAAAATAATACCTTCCTTCCTAGTCAAAATAAAGTACCACTCGAGCGTTCTCGGAAGCCCTTCGATGGCGTAGAATTGACTGGGAAACTTTGAGCAATCTGCGAGCACTGGGAGTCTTCACAGAATTCGATCCATCATCCTTGACCTTACAAGTGTTGATGAGCATCTTATCCAAGACGCGCGCCTCTTCAAGGATAAACTCCACCAGGCCAAGAAAGCTGCTCAAGCGGTGATCCCTAGGATCAAACCGAACAATGTCGACCCGCCTCAAGTGTTGATCCAAGCATTTGAGTTTATTCTTCCTCTTTAAGGGTCCTGAGTATCTTTGTGTACTGTGCGTACTGATGGCCAATGCCTTGCAGTCCCTATCGAACTCAAGCTGCAGAGGTGAGACCGAGAACAAGGGAATGTGATCAGTCTACAGCATAGTGAAGAAGTCCCAACAACATCACTCTCGCTATTGGTATCAGTTTCAAAGATGCATTTGGATTCAATTACACATGCGACGCTCTGCACTTTGTGCCAATGGAAATGCTTCTCTGGCAACATCTGACAATGAACCTGCCTGCTAGAGACGATCACCCTCTTGAAACAACTATTAATTTGATGGATGGAGTTATGTAGGTCTCGCATTGGAGCATTTAAGCTATTTCCAAAGCAATCACCTAACTTGATCCATGCTCTGATATTCTCTTCAACATCTTAAAGGTGTTCCCAGCATGCGAGGATTCCCAGCCATGACTGCCACCAAGAAGCAGACCACCTACTAATCCAACTGGGTTAGGCCAAAAAATTTTGGCTAAACATAGGCTCTAAAAAGAAGATATAGGAGGTGAAGGGGGCTCTGAGCTAGAACAATTGATTGAAGGAAAACCAGCAGGTCAAGATAATAAGGAGGTTCAAGAAATTGCACAGCTCCCTTGGTCGAAGAAAGAGGCCTTGCTCAAGAAATGGGTTGAGTTTCGAGTCTTCGACCCTACTACCAAATGGTTGGCGGTAACACAAAACTCGGTCAGTTTCATGGGAGTAGGGTGCTTGTCCCAAACAAGGAAAGAGGGTTGGGAAGGTAAGCTTATGAGTAAATCTTCTCTCCATACCTTCGAAAGCTACCAATTACACTAAAGAAAAATGGGTAGAACAGAGCTTTATGGTTGAGCCATATCAACACAAGGCCCCATAACCCTCTCACATACCTTAACATTCATCGAGGCACACTCCCATTTACATTAATTAGTATAAACGAAAATAATTATCCCACTTAATTTGACACTAATAACCCTCGAAAAATATTTCAACAACCATTAGCATAACTTATTAATCTATTAGAGTAGAGCTTTGTACTTGGGCTACATCATCACAAAGCTCCATTCTACATTGCATCTAAAGATTTCTGGCAATTTCCACAACAATGAAAACAAACTAACCCTATTTCCACATTCATGAAAAAATAAAATGTGCTTCTTGTAAGTCAAGAGCATCAGAAGAAAAGAAAGGCAGCAGTAAAGACATTTAAATACTCGATGAAGGGGACCAGATCAGTTCCTCCTCCGTATGATGCTTGGTTTCTGTTAATTCTTCAAGCATACTGGTACAGATACTACTATATTTACTCAAACAGAGCTAGTTTTGACAGGAATTTACCCGCTTCCAGAATGGTTGAATCATCTTGATGACCAATTTCTCCACCTGTGGTGAACTTTCTATCATGTTCAATATACCATGACATTCCAATGATCGACAACGAGTGTTTAGAATAAGAGATTTGCAATTGGGAAGCAGAGGAGGCAAATCTCCGTTCTCCAAAAGCGACAGAACCTGCATATCCAACCCAAAAACAAAAAAGAGGAAGAATCGTTAGAAATTTTCTCATTTAGTTTATACAAAATCTATAGAAACCATAATCCTCATACAGGATCTAACTTTCAAGAACAAACCAGGGTTCGCACTACAAACAAAGCCAACAATTACAAAGCCATAAAGTGAATGTATTGCCACTGCTTCACGAAACTAGGACCTACTGTCACACAGAAAATTACTGCAACTTATGTCACCATTCAGGGCTACGAAGCAATTGACAGAGGTGTCAAAAAGCCCTTGGCCTGATAAACCAAACCACTTTTGGTTCAGAACATTTATCAGTTGGCTTTTCAATGTTCAGGAAAGGGAAAACACAGAACTGAAATGGGTCAGTTTGTGTTTTGGGTAAAGATCTGAGCCAAATCAACAATTTGCTTGTGAACATACATGTAAAGATCCGAGCCAACTTGACAATTTGCTTGTGAACATACATGATTCTGAAGGGAGGAAAAGAATAAAAAGATTCAGACTAAGAACCGCCTTGCTTGCTTTGCCGGAGTGTAAGCATCTGCCCCTAGTTGACAGTCATCAACCACTGAATAGAAAGGGTAGTAAATTCACACGATAGAAAAAAGCTAGTAAATTTGCATAAGATCCCATTGTTCGCTAAGTCCCGAAAATATGGCAACAACATTACATAGTACGAAACTTCTCCAACTCGTGTTCTTAAGGAAACAGATTCTAATAATCCAGGAAAATGACAACCAGGGCTCGAGAGCTACCTAAGCATGTGCTTCAACATGTCCAGACATGAGTTTTCTATCAAAGCTAACCATTTAACAATTCATCAGTCATCTCCACTTCTTAAAAGCATAACACTCGAGGCACATCCAGAAGTCAAATCGACCACCTAGACGAAGTAGCAGTACTAAATCCCCACCTGAAGGAACCAACACCCAACTACAAATTCAGTAGCATTGCACAGCTTCTGAAGAACACCCCTCGCCAAGTTGCGCGGCCATTTGTAGTTATCAAACTGATCGCTGACACCGATGCGCATGGAGAAATTCAACTCGGCCTCGGCCACGGAGCTGGCCTCGGCCACCGTCAGGTCCATCCTGGGGAAGCTACCCCGCAGGCGCAGCGTCTGCAAATGAGGAGCCGAAACCTTCAGCGGGGGGTCTCCGGGGGACCAGTGCGTCCACCCATCAATCACCAATTCTCTCATCCTCCTAGACCAAACCTCGACCCGGGCCGCGCCGCCGCAGCACCGCAGCTCGAGGGACTCGAGCGCGGGACTGCCCGCGAAGACCGCCCCCATCTCGTCATCCGTCAACCGCAAGTGCGCCAGCGACAGAACCCTGAGAGAGGCCCAATTGGGGGCGCCGCCCCTCGACGGCTCCAGCCCCATCCGGCCGCCGCACAGCCGGAGCTCCACCAGCGAAGTGCAGTCGCGGACGAGGCGCGGTACGGAGCAGAGATTCTCGGCGCGCGGGAGCTCCACGCGGAGGTCCTTGACGCGGCACGCGGTGGCGGACCAGAGCCAAGACTCGAGCTTGGGCTCGAGCTCGGGAGTGAAGTAGGGGAGATCGAGGTGGAATCTCGCGAGGTGGGTCCAGGAGCGGAGGCGGAGGACCGCGTCGACGAAGGCGCAGAACGGCTCCACCGCCGCCTCCCCCCGCCGCCCGGCGCCGCCGCCGCCGCAGGGGAGGGAGAAGGCGAGGGTCGGGACGGCGTCGTGGAGGGCGCGCCACCGGGACGACAGGCCGCGGGTGCGGAAGACGTCGGCGGTGGGCAGGAAGGAGAGGATGTGGTGGATGACGGCGTCGGGCAGGAGGCTGATGCGATCGTGTTCTTGCCGCTGCGGCTGCTCGACTTCTTCGCCGGCATCGTCGCCGGCGATGGCCGAGGTTCGACGCGGAGTGAGGGAGCCCGGACATGCGCCACCCGTCGCCATGGATACTGTGAAATGGTCTCTGTTTTTTTCCTTCTTCTTTTTCTTTTTTTACCTTACTTATTATATGTTAGGTATATCCCCCAAAATTTATCATTAAAATATAATTAAATTTTAAAATTAAAAAAAAAAGTGCAATAGATTCCTAAATGGATATAATTGACTCATTCTATTAACACTATTGATTTAGACCAGCGGAAATATTGACGTGACTTTTTTGATATTTTCTTTATCCTGCATGAGCATACCATGACTTAAATTCTAATTTGTTTAACTAAAATAATAATAAAATAAAAAAGTACTTCAAAAAAGACAAAACTTAAGCTATAGGCCAGAGCAATAGGCCTTGTTGTTGCCCCTATTGTTCGAAAGGGCCGATGACCATCACCGATGGCAAACGAGGGCTTGGTGACCCTCGCCCAAATGTGGTGGCCCTTGGTGAGGGTCGTCGGCCTTGGCTAAGGCCTCAACAACCCTCACCAGTCCTTTTTGGCGACAGGGTGGTCCGCAACAAAGGCGGAGGCCCTTGCTTCGGGCTTCCTCCTAAAAGAGGTAAACAGTACTATCCTTATGTTGATTCCCAAAGTTCAGAATGCTACTGCAGTCACAGATTTTAGACCTATCGCATGTTGTAATACCATTTACAAGGTTATTACAAAAATTCTAGCTAATCGTGTGGCTGCTATTTTGAATGTTTTGGTTGGATCATCTCAAAATGCATTTGTTAAAGGAAGGAGAATTAGAGATAACATTCTTCTTGCTCAGGAATTGTTCTCTAGTTTTCACTTAGATCCTTACCTTCTGAAATGTGCCGTTAAGGTGGACTTTCAAAAGGCGTTTGATACTGTAGATTGGGATTTTTTGGAACTCACTCTGCAAGCTTTCAGATTCCCGGAATGGACCATCCATTTGATAATGGTGTGTGTGAGAACACCCAAGTTTTCGGTTTCTATTAATGGCGAACTTCATGGCTTCTTCTCTGGAGGTCGAGGCCTTCGCCAAGGGGACCCTTTTGTCACCGTACCTCTTTACCCTTGTTATGGATGTGTTCTCAGGGATTTTAAATTCCCGTACTTCGGTGAAAGGCTTCAAATACTTTTGGAGATGCAAGAAGGTAAAGCTGACCCATCTTTTCTTTGCCGATGACGTCTTTCTCTTTTGTCAAGCTGATTGGGTTTCCGCCACGATCCTTAAGAGAAGTCTTGATATTTTCTCATCTTGGAGTGGACTGCTTCCGAACAAAAACAAGAGCGAGGTGTTTCTCTCAGGAGGCCCTGTTTCCATCAGAGAGAATATTCGGCTTGCATTTGGCTTTCAGGAAGGTCGACTCCCGGTCCGGTACTTAGGGGTGCCCATCATCACTTCAAGACTTGGGAAAGCTGATTGTGCTTCGTTGATTGATCGTATTACCGCAAGAATTCAATCGTGGGCTCACCGCTTTTTTTATCCTTTTTGTCAAGTGTGCTTCAACTTATAAGGTCGGTACTACATTCTATCCAAGTCTTTTGGGCTAGTGTTTTTTCTTTGCCTATCTCTGTTCTTGATAATATTGAACAACTGCTAAGACAATTTCTGTGGAAGGGCACCTCGCTTGGCCGAGGCGATGCCAAAGTATCTTGGGATGACATTTGCCTCCCAAAAAACGAAGGTGGCTTGGGTATTCAGAAATTGAGAGACTGCAATACTGCTTCCTTGCTTAAGTACATCTGGTTTCTCTTCACCGATAGAGAATCTCTATGGTGTCGTTGGATCCATTCTTATTTTTTAAAGAATGACAACTTTTGGAACTCCTCCCCACCCACTACGTGTTTGTGGGCGTGGAAAAAAATCCTTCAACTTCGAAGACACTTTAGGCTCTCTTTCTTTTGGAAGATTGGCCACGGTTTCTCTCGTCTCCTTATGGCACGACCATTGGCTGGAATGTGGCCCGCTTCTCTTACTTATCCCGCCGGACCTTGTGGAGAGCTGTCGCCTTCCAAGCTATTCTGTAGTGGCGGACCTTTATTCTCCCGCGGGTGCTTCTTTGAGAGATCTCCTCACAAATATGGGAATTACTATACCCATTCTTTCTACTGATTCTGACCGCTTCACCTGGCGAGAAGATCCATCAAGTTCGTTCTCTGTTGCCTCTGCCTGGAAATACATCAGGGTTAAAAAGAATCGAGTGTCTTGGGCTCCTCTTATTTGGGACAATGACCTTGCACCCAGATTTCAATTTCATTTGTGGTTGCTCGCAAAAAATAGGCTGCCAACTCAGACTCTTCTTCTCTCTTATGGGAGGATCGAGTTCTCTGTTTGCGCTTTCTGCTGCTCCGTTCCGAACTCCGTCGACCACTTGTTCTTTGAGTGCACAATGTCTGCGACGCTTGCGTTCTTTTGGGCTTCTAGATGTAATTTACCTTGGAAGAACAGAGTTTGGAAGGACAACCTCTCTTGGGCTCTCAAATTCCTATCCGGCAAAGATTTTTTTCACAGTATTGCCCGTTTCTCTTTTGGAGCTTTATGCCATTTCATATGGAAAAAAAGGAATTCTATCATCTTTCGGGGTGACTCTTTGGCAATTCCGGCCATGAAGAATAAGGCTCTTTTGTTCTCTAATGTCCCGCCTACTCCAAGAAACAAGCGACTCCAGAGAAGTTGGGGGTTCGATCCGTCCATCTTCAGCTCTATGTCTTCTTCCTAGCTCCCCTCCGTCTCTTCGCTCTTTGGAGGGGTGCCTGAGGGTCGTTGGTCTGTTTTTTACTTGTAGTTCAGCCGTTTGGTTGCTGCTCTGTTTCCTTCTCTCTATATTTTTTTGATTCGGCACCCTCACACTCTCCTTGCCCCCACAGCTAAAGTGTGAGTTACGGTGCCGAATTCTTGTTCTTTTGTTCTAAGCTTAATATATATTCTTACCTTTTACCAACAAAAAAAAAAAAAACAAAGGCGGAGGCCATTGCCTTTGCTATTTTTTGAATTTTTAAAAAATATTTTTTTTTATTTTATTAAATTAAGCTTATGGCTAAAACATTAGAATTAAATCCAAAACGACGTTGTTTTAATCTAGTGTTCTATGTTTTAGCCACGTCAGCATTTTACGTTAGTCTAAATGGACAGAATTAATGAAATGACTCGATTATACTAATTTGACAAGTTTAAGAACTTGATTGCACTTTTTATAAATTTTAGAACTCAATTGCACATTCATGACAAGTTTTAGGGCTTCTAGTTAACATGTTCATATTATATATTAAAGGGCCAAAGCCATTAAAAAAACCTGACATATTTATCATAAAATTTTTTTATGACACAAGAAATTACAAACTTATACCTATGTAGGAACATTTACCTTCTGTTAGAATTCTGTCAATGAGGACCATTAAAAATCTACATATAAGGACGCCAAAAAGCAAATGACATGACCTAAGGAAAATAATAATGACATTGTTTTGGTTGAAAAATCACTTAACATAATCTTAAAGAAAAGTAAATGTGTTACATAGATACCAGTTTATGGTTTTTTATGTCACAAATCATTTAACAGAACCTTAACAGAAAATAAATGTGTCACATTAGATATAGTTTAGAGTTTTTGATGTTACAAAAAAATGTCTAAGATAAATTTGTGGGTATAGTTTGGGGATTTTCACGATTTTTTCTCAAATTTAACGGAGGATAAATATTTTGTATTAGTGTTATCAGGGCATTAGGTCATGAAAAAATGGAATATTATCGAGAAAGTCATAAATCTATTGCACTTTTATTAATTTGGTTATAAACCTTTTCAATGTGTTAATTGAGCCCCCAACTTTCCACCAAAGGGGACTCCTGCAATGGGATTTGAATCTGGGCATAGCTTGTCGAGAGTTTGAACCTTACCAACTAAGCCAACTCATTTTGGCTATTTATTCGCACTTCACTAATACATAATTATAGAAAGGCAAATCAAAAAATTGACGTTCTGCCAGCTATCATAGTCAAAGTCAAAACATTTCAATCATGTTCATGTACATATATATGTGCCCCAATAAAACTTAGAAACTATCACTTAACGAGTCTCTCATGGTGGATTGTGCCACCCAAGCCATTGCTGGTCGCGATTTTTGGAAGCGAGGTCGGGACGCGCGCCTGGATGGCATTGGCAACTGCCTCCCCAGTCGCTCGGCATTCGGTGTAAGTTCAATTAATGACTACATCCTTAAATTATTTCATGCAACAATCATGGAATTTCCCATGATATGAAAGCAAATAGCTTAGCTGAGAAGTGATGAGAAAGTGCAGGTCAGTTATCCTGAAGCCAGTCGAAAGGCAAGCAACGAAATAGCACGAGCTACAACGATCGTTCCGAGAATAACCATTCACATTGCATAGATGCAATCCAAAGGGGAAAAAAAACACCTTCCTTGCTAGACATGAGGAAGCGTTCATGGAAGCACTTCAAGCATACCATGAGGATCAAGGGCCTCCACATATGTTAATGCAATGTGTTACACAAGTATCTTAATCACAAATGTAAAACTTCAAGCACAATTTTAAAGCAACATAAGTCATAGGAAAAAATGTTTTTTTCATTGGCGCCACACTAGTATAGGCCAGTTCTCATTAAGATAGTTAAAAGGGCAAGCGTCGGAACAACACGAGCCACAACTCTAATTATTAAAAACCTGATCATGTGGGTTCATAAAAGTCCTATTCACAAGCCCAAGTCCTCCTTTCTACATTTGCCAAAAGAAAAAAAAAACAATGAGAGAATAAGGGCTATTTGTTTATTTCTATTTCTGTTCCTTGGAATACAAATTTTTGTTCTTTTGTTCTGGGTAACAAAAAAAAGAGTAGAAACGCGTTTGTTTACACTTTTGTTCCCGGAAAAAAAAAATCTATTTTTTTGTTCCCGAGAATAGATTTGGAATAGAAACAAGAAGTAGATAAACTTATTTTTTGTTCCCGAGAATAATTTCGAGAAACACTTTTTTTTTCTCTTTTTTCTTCTTTTTTCTTTTTCTTTTTTCTTTCCTTCTTCTTCTTCTTCCTTTGGCCGGCAATCTCGCTGGAGCGTCGCCGGCCCCCAACGAGGAGCTCGCCCAGCCAAGGCGAGGCTCGGCCTCGCGCCAGCCAGCGAGGTCGAGCCTCGCTAGGCCAAGGCAAGGCCGACCTCGCACCGCCTAGGTGAGGTCAAGCCTCGTCGATGGCCTAAAGAGGGTTCGGAGAGCTTGTCGGACCTCGCCCTGGCGTCTGGCGACCGGCCAAAAAGGAGAGAAGGAAAAAAAAGAAAAAAGAAAGGAGCAGAATATTATAAAAATATTTAAAAATTAAAAGAAATAAAAAAAATTGTACAAATTTACCAAACGCGTTTCTGCTCTTGAAGTATAAATTTTTTGCAGTTACCAAATGCATTTTTATACTCAAAAATTGTTTCCTAGAATAGAAACAAAAAAAAACTATTTATGTTCAAAAATTGTTCCCCGGAACAAAAACGTTACCAAACGCACTATAAATAAACAAAATAATGCTTCTTTCCTAGTCATGGTAAAGTACCATTCGAGCGTTCACGGAAGCCCTTTGATGGTCAAGAATTAACTAGGAAACTTCGAGCAATTTGCGAGGACTGTTTAGTCTCTGCAGAATTTGATCCATCAGCCTTGACCTTACGAGGGTCGATGAGCAGCCTATCCAAGGCACGAGCCTCCTTAAGGATAAGCTCCACCAGGCAAAGCAAGCAGCTCGAGTGGACATCGCTGGGATCAAACCGAAAGATGTCGACCCGCCTCAAGTGTTCGATCCAAGCATTCGAGTTTATTCTTCCACTTTAAGGGTTCCGAGCATAGCTGCGTACCGACGGCCAATGCCTTGAAGTCCATATCAAACTCAAGCTGCGCAGATGAGACCAAGAACCAAGTGATCGTGATCAGTCTAAAACATAACAAAGATGAACATAGTCATTAAGTAGACTATTAAATCAGTGCAACACTCGGGTCTACAGCTAGTAACTAGACGTTCTCATTGGGCGGGCTCAGGCTGGGCCTGCTTGGGCTCAAATCCCTGAGGTCCTACCCAATCCCATCCAGGCCCAAACTTGTCGGCTCGGGCAAGTGAACAAGCCTGCCAAGTAGAAAAACATGGGCGGTCGGGCCTGCGCCGCCCGTCCGCCACCTTTCTTTCTTTCCTTTTTTTTTTAATGATAAATTTCTCAGCTAAAAAATAATTTCAGGGCTTTTCTCTACTATACGAGAAATTTGGTCTTATTTGATCCTATTAGTGTTTATAACTATAAACTATTCAAGTAAAAATTATTAATTAAAAACACATTATCATTTCTTTCAATAAACATATGGTGGGCCAGGCAGGGCCTGCATTCTTTGTCCAGGCCCAATTCAGCCAAGCCCGGGGGGCCCGCAGGCCGCCTACCTGTTGATCAAGTCTACTAGTAAGAATATTAAAGTTGAAGGTAGAACACGGAGAGAGAAACCTCTAATTGATCATGATAGTACCGGAAGAGAATTATGAGATTCTAGATTGCATCTAAAAATTTCCGGCTATTTCCACAACAATGAAAAACAAAGCAACCCTTTTTGTCACGTTCATAAAAAAGTAAGATGTGCTTGTCGTAAGTCGAGAGCATCAGCAGAAATGAAAGGCACCGTAAAGACAGTAGGTATTCCATTTTTGTTTTTGTTTTTGTTTTTTTTCTTTTTTTTGGGGGGCAGGGGAGACCAAATCAGTTCCTCCATATGATGCTATTGTTCCGTAAATTTTGCGGGCATAAAGGTACAGATACTACTGCATTAACTTAGAAAGAGCTAGTTTTGACAGGAATATACCGACTTCCAGAATGGTTGAACCATCTTGATGACCAATTTCTCCGCCTGTGGTGAACATTCTATCATGTTCCATATACCATGACATTCCCATGATCGACGACGAGTGTTTAGTATAAGAAATTTGCAATTAGGAAGCAGAGGACGCCAGTCTCCCTCCCCCCAATGCGACAGAACCTGAGCACCCATAAACAGAAAGGAGGAAGAATTGTTGGAATTTTTCTCATTCAGTTCCATACAAAATCTGCGGAAACCATAATCCTATTACAGGATCTATTTTCGAGAATAAACCAGGATTTACACCACAAACAAAGCCAACCATTACAAAGCCACAAAAAGAAGGTATCGCCACCGCTTCACGAAATCAGGACCTACTATCACACAAAAAATCACTGCAACTTATGTCACCATTCAGGGCTATGGAAGAATCGATAGGGGTGTCAAAAAGCCCTTGGCCCCATAACCCAAACCATTTGTGGTTCAGAACATTTATCATTTGGTTTTTCCAAAGTTTGGGACAGGGAAAACACAGAGCTGAAATGGGTCATTTTTGTGTTTTGGGTGAAGATCCGAGCCAACTTGCTAATTTGCCTGTGAATAGACATGATTCTGAAGGGAGAAAAAGGCAACAGATTCAGACTAAGATCCGACATGTTAGCTTTGCCAGAGTGATAAGCATCTGCCCCTAGTCGGCAGTCATCTACTGTTGATTACAAAAAGGGTAGTACATATACATGATAGAAAGAAGTTAGGAAATCTGCACTAAGTCCCAAATATGTGGCAACAACATTACATAGTATGAAACTTCTCTAGTTCATGTCCTTAAGGAAACAGATTCTAATAATCCATGAACATGACAGACCAGGGCTCCAGAGCTACCTAAGCATGTGCTTCGACATGTCCAGACATCAGTCTGCCATCAGAGCTCATCATTTAACAATTCATCAATCATCTCCACTTCTTAATAGCACAACACTTGTGGTTCATCCACCGATATAAATGTGAAGTCGAATCTACCATCTTGACTAAGACCAAATTCAAAGGCAAACCTCAAGCAGTACCAAATCCCCACCTGAAGGCACCTCCACCCAAATATAAATTTAGTGGCATTGCGCAGCTCCCGAAGAATACCCCTCGCCAAGTTGCGCGGCCATTTGTAATAATCAAACCGATCGCCGCCATTGATACGAAGAAATTCAACTTGGCCTCGGCCAATCTCAACTCCATCCTGGGGAAGTTACCCAACAGGCGCAGCGTCTGCAAATGAGGAGCTGAAACCCTAAGAGAGGCCCAATTGATGACGCCGCCCGATGACTCGAACCCCATTCGGCCACCGCACAGTCGGAGCTCCACCAGCGAAGGGCGACCGCGGAGGGATCGCGGCACCGGATAGAGATTTCCGGTGGGCGGGAGCTCGAGGCGCAGGTCTTTGACGCGGCACGCGGTGGCGAACCGAAGCCAAGACTCGAGCTTGGACTCGAGCTTGGAAGTGAGGTAGGGGAGATCAAGGTGGAATCTTGCGACGTGGGTCGAGGAGCGGAGGTCAAGGACCGCGTCGACGAAGGAGCAGAAAGGGTCCACCGGCGAGAGCCCGCCGCCGCCGCCGCATGTGAGGGAGAAAGCGAGGGTCGGGATGGCGTCGCAGAGCGCGCGCCACCGGGTCGACACGACGCGGGTCTTGAAGACGTCCCTCGGGGGCAAGAAGGAGAGGATGTGGTGGATGATATGATCGGGCAAGAAGCTCGTGCCATCATCATCTTCTTGCTGCTGCGGCTGCCGCCGCTGCCACCGCTGTCGCTGCTCTACTTCTTCGCCGGTATCGTCGCCGGCGATGGCCAAGGTCCGATGTCGTCTGTAAAGCGGAGTGAGGGAGCCTGAAAATGCCCTCTCCGCCATGGATTCTGTGAATTGTGTGCTGTCATTTTTTTCTCATTTACTTTTTTAAATGAATTTTGTACGCGTAAAAAAACCAATCTGCTACTATAGAATGTCCAATCTAGTATCAAAGTTGACCATATATGTTGAACTCCCAGTTGTCCGGAGACTCGTACTTTTCTACCTAAGTATTTGATTGTCTAGGATTCAAACTTTTCTTCGATCGTGTTGATGGAAAAATTACATGTACTTTTCTACTGTTGCCTTTTAGAGTAATAAGTATTATCTATCATTTGTACCTTTTTATGATTGTCTAAAATGAGGTTTTGCTTGATTAGAATCTAAACATTTCTTCGGTTGCCTAGCATTGCTACATAGATCATCTGACTAGGATCCGAAGTTTTCTTTGATCATCTTAATCATACTAAATTTGGAGAAAATCTTTAGGAATAGCTCGACTGAATTGAGTGTCAATGTACTTGAGAGGAAATACTTTCGCAATGACAAATATTCAAAGTGTTGGTTGAGATATACTTACCTAGTGACATCTCTGATTCTTGGGGATATGTCTCTTGCAAAATTAATTACGGGAGAAACAACATGCATTCATGGTCGTGCATCAAATTTGATCAATGACAACTTCTATGAAATTTGCATTATCGAATTAATCTTTTTTATCATAAAAATATTTGTAATAAATTTACCTATGTTAGTTTTCGTTAAATTGAATCAATATCATGAAGAATCATAAATTAGTACACATATGATAAACATAAGGTAAAACTATAAATCGATATACCTATTAATTGCCCAGTGCCATTCAATTCAGCAACTTGACTGAAAAATTTAATCGAAACCAATGAAGGTAAATTTATTACAAGCGTACTGATTTAGGGTTTTTGGTGGGGTAAAAGATTAGTTTGGAATAAATTTATTACAATTGTACTTATTTGGGATTTTTCGTGACATTAAACCTATTAAATATCAGAAAAAATTGCTTTACTTTTTATAAATCAAATTTTGACCATAAAATAAATACATTCATGAGTAATTGATATATTTAAATTTTTAGAACAATCAACGGTTATATTATGAAATTTTAAGTTATAGCAAATCTCATGAATTCATCATCTTTTCATTATTTTTTTATTTACTAGAAAAAAAAATATTGCTAGCAGGTATAAGGAAATTTTTTAAAAAAAAATTAAAAGGAGAAAAAAATCTAATTACCATACGTTTTTATAGCATAAATTGACAATTAATTGCCATAATTAGTCGCTAATATTCACTTTCCTTTCCTATGACTTATTTTCCATCTATATTGTCTCCACGAAAAACTTTCCTTTCTTCCTCGGTCTCTTTCTGTTAATAATTTACTGTCAATTAACAGTAATTTCCTAATTAAGTATAAAGATTTGGAAACTATAACAAATATTGAAAATGAGATAAATCTATTTAAGACATTTTTTTTGGCCTAAGCATTTAATCATAATCCAATTAATGCAGGTTGACCTTACTGGGGAATACGGAATGACGGGAATATATTCCCCGGAAGACGTACATTAGAAATAATGGATGGATCTTAGTTAGTCGTTTTAGGTAATAACTCTACAAATTACGGTGGAATCAGTACAGTCTTGTTTCAAATTCGATACTATTAGTATAGATTCGGGGAAAAAAAACTAGAAGTTCGTTGAGAGATAATATGTTAAGAAATTTCAAAACTGCTTGGAATAACTAAACTCAATTAGTTTGGTTTCAATACATGAAAAGATGATTTTTTTTTTTAAATGTCCATTGATATCTACATTAGCATTTATGTATTTATTAAAAGATTTTGTGCAATACACATGTTTATACATAATAATTTCCAGAAATTGTCATACATGCTGGGCACCATCACATGTATTACTTTGGAGTGCTGGATATATCAAGTGCCAAAACTTGATGAGGGTGGATATTTAACTTTTAAGTGCCAAAATTTTTAAAATGTATACTTAAGTGTCAAAATTGGAGAAGAAACGAACATTTAAGGTGCAAATGATAATCATTTTGATTAGAAATTGATTTCTGAAATAGTAATAAATTTTTCAATTTCTATTCCTAGATGAATTTCTAAATAAAAATACATGTTTGATAACAATACAAAAGTTTTCCCTCCCGGGCAGTGAGGGACAGTGGTGGACGACAACTCGCAGTGGCAGCGGTGACTGACGGGGGGCAATAGGGGAGGGGACGGTCGTTGGTTGCAATCGGATAGGGAGCGGTGGCGGCGATTGGCGAGGGGCAATGGGGGAAGGGGCAGTCGACGATAGTGGGCGATCATTGGCTGGGGAGCGATGGCGGCAGGTGGTGACTGGCAATGGTGATTGTTGGCGACAGTAGAGACTGGCAAAAGGTGACCGTCGCAGCGGCGGCAATTGGTAGTGGTGGCGACTAGCGGTGGCAGGTGGCGACTAGCGTGGGTAGCAAGAGAGGGAGCTGTTGGCAGTGGCTGGCTAGGAGGGCAGCATTGGGCAGCAACTAGTAGCAACAGCTTGTGGGGGTGCGCAGATAGATGGTGAGCGGGGACAGCAGGTGAACGGTCGGCTAGTAGCGAGAACTAATGATAAGAAGAGTTTTTGTTTCTCATTTATATTCTAAAAATATAGAAATAGAAAATTTTTACTTGTCGTTTTTGTTCCAAATATATTTCTGGATTAAAAATTTATTCCATAAATAGAAAAATGAAATTGTTTACTAAACAGATTTCTGTTTCAAAATCAAGTCTGAATAAAAAATAGTTCTAAAACAAAAATAGAATGGTTATTATGTACGCCTTTAAATGTCAATGGCTAGAATTTCTAGCCAAACTACTGAAGTGGCATTTTCCGATGACATTTTTTAGACAATTATTTAAAAAAAAATTATCAACGTGGACAAGGCGAACAATGTCACTAAACAACGTTATTTTAGAGTGGTTGATAAATGACGTAGTTTAGCATATTGAATCAAGCACTATCTCCTGTTCGTTGTCCACCTTACGCTCAGTGTCCTTCTCACGCTCGATTCTTCATGCTGGGTCATCGTTCTCGCTGAGACTTCGTCATTGCACGCTGTTCACTCACGATTGCTCGCCGATCGTTGTTGTTGCTGAGGTCAAGGTGCTGGTCTTGTAGTAGCAGCACACCACCACAATGGTGGCTGGTGGTGGTTGGTGGTCGTGGTGACTGGATTTAGGGTCTTTAATTTGGGAATTTTAGGGATTTTGGCTGATTTAGGGTTTTTAATTTGAGGGATAGAGGAGATGACATCGTTTTGCATATTGATTGTAAGTAGACATTCCGGCGAGTTACGCAGATCATTTTTATTATTAAAATAAAGTCACATTAGATTTCCGGCTAGCCTCGTTAGAGTTGGTATTTTTTTTTTTTTTTTGGTAAAGAGGTTAGAGTTGGTATTTAAGTGTCCAATTTAAAAAATAAATGACATTTAAGTGTACATTTCAAAAATTTTGACATTCGCGGTGTATTTTTGCCTATTACTTTGGCATTGAGTTATCGATATTAAATTAGACTATCCTTGATACCTTACATAATTATAGTATTGATGGATGCCCATAGGCATCGAGTAGTATAGGTAGATTATGTAAAACGATGTGTATTGATCGATTTCAATGTACTTGTAATTTAATAATAAAGAACAAATTCGAACATCGATGAAAATTGATAACTTGAGCCGCTCAAATTGCCATCCAGTTTCTCTGCATAATAAAGCAACCTCAAAAGAGGGTTCAACCTCAAACTTCGACACATGAAAAGCTCTTGTTTTTATGAAGTGAATCGTACAGTATAATGTCAAACAAGGGGTGAATTGTGATCTAAAAGATCAATTAAATTCCTAACATTTAAATCATCATTCCTTGAATCTCTAACACTTTCTAAATTTAATGTAATTTTTTTGCTTATCTTAATTTTTCTTATTAAATGAAATAGTTGAGCTTATTGTTCTAAATAGACCAATCCTTCAAATGTTTATTTTAAGTTATAGTTATTTTAACATTTTCACATTATACCCAGAGCGTGTGCCCTTTTACTGGCATAAAGAAATGCAGTGATTTCTACGTTTACATCGTTTTATATTTTAGAACAAAAGCAAGTGAAATCTATGTAAGAATAAATTGGCTGGATTCCATAACTATTCATTGCAAGGGGATTTTCATTTTTTCCCTTCTCACAATATATAAAGAAATTTGATTTCATTAACTCCATCCAACTTAACAAATGAAAAATACTGATAATTTTTAGGATTTGATTACATCAATTTGATAAGTTTTAGAATTTAATTGCACCTTTTAAAAATTTTAGAATTTGATAACAAATTTGACTAAACTCAACTGCAATAATTGTCGGGGGACGTTAAAATATGATGTGGGCAAAATATCTTGTTGCCCTTGTGGATGTGTACGGAAAAGTGTAGCCAATGAAAGCAACATCAAAGTTTGTAAAATACAACTAGTGTTAATGTTTACGTGGGTGTCCACATTGAAAAAACCTTCAGCAATGACATCCTCCAACGGCCACGTCGGTTGGAATTGGAGGGATTTGGTGTCTAAAGGACTTGATTAGAAAATTTTTGAAAGTAGAAAGACCAGATTAGACAAATTAAAAATAGAAAATGGGCTTTGTTTGTTAATTGTGACCATTTTGATCCACTAGGAAAGTGGTTATGGTGCATTTGTTTCGCGAAAAATGAATAATTTGGATATTTTCATAATGATTGCTTATATCGTTTACAAAAATAAATGAAAAAATCTCATCATCTTCAAAATTGTTTAGATATAAATTATTATTGATAAATTTTTTTTTTTATTGATTATTTATTTCATGCAATATAAGTCATTATTTTTGAAAAAAATATTCTCTATATCATTTATTTTTCTCGAAATAAATGGAATATTGATTTTCTTTTCGTTGTTTTTAGTTTCAACTTGCCCGTAATAATTATTTACATTCGGAAAAGGGGGGTCGTAGCTTATTGTAATTTAGTATGTACTGAAAAGCAAAAGAGGAATGGCATTTTGCCCATCATGAACGTAATTGATCGTTTCTTCCATATTGGGCTTTGTTTGACAGGGCAATCATGCGAAGAAATATACACGTTAAAAGTATCAAACATCACTTATGCACGAGATTTATATACTTTTTATATACATGTGGTCCTCCTCCATCTATTAGTGTAAGTTTTTGGATTACACATTTTACTATGGTAGCAAAGCTAGATTTTGTCCTAATTTATTCCTTGCATGTAGTCTTTTGTTCGTGGAATTCCAAATGTTGTTACTGTTGTGTCTTGCATGCTAGAGGGGATGTGGATGTTAAAGGGTTTCACATTTTATCTAACAAGGTTTATACGCTTTTTATATATACACGATCTCTCTTCTTATGTTAGATTAATTTTTTGGGTTAGACATTCCTACGTTATGTTCTAAAGGGCAACGTCAGCTTTTATTAGGAGTAAAGTAAAACAGTTTGTCCAAAATTTCCACCTTTATATTTTGCTTAGTAGTGGATTTCGCGTGTGATGCACGGTTTTAAATATAATTCACTTGAAACTTCTTTTGGGTAATATATATTGTAAAGATCACTATAAAGAAAAGAAAAATATGCAATTAACAGATGTCGCTTATTAAGAAAATTTATATGTTTCAATCTGATTATGATATATATATTTAAAATTGAAATAATTTCCAGAAAATTAGTTAAGTCCACATGTCGAAATACACCTAAACCAAAATTGAAGTACAATTAACGTTTTTGTTGGCTCAAGCTGGGCCTGCTTGGGCTTGAACCCCTGAGGTCCTGCCCAAGCCCCCCATCGGGCCACCTTTCTTTTTTCTATTTCTAAATTTTCAGCTAAATAAAAATAGAAATTGGAAAAAAATGAAAAATAATTTTAGGACTTTGGTGTTATTTTATTTCATCACTTCACCTATGAGTTTTTACTACTTTTTTCTACCGTACAAGAAATTTGGGCTTATTTGATCCTATCAATATTCATAAGTATAAACTATCTAAGTGAAAATTAGGGTAAAAGTAACAAAAAACCCTAAACTATGCTCATTATGGACAAAAGTACGTTTCAAGTGCCAAAAGTTGGCACAAAGGGACCAATTAAGTGCCAAAAGTTACGAAAGTGACACTTAAATACTAAAATCGGAGAGAAATTGATCATTTAAGAAAATCCGGCCAAAATGCTGACGTGCGCAATTTCCGGCAAAGTAAGTACAAAACGGCGTCGTCTTGCACGCTAACGTGGTCAAACAATGCAAAAACGATGTCGTTTTGGTGCTGACGTGGTAAAAAAATAATATAAAAATTAATTAAATTAAATATAAAATTAAATTTATTTAAAACATTTAAAAATAAAATTTTTTAATATTAGAAAATTAAAAAAAAATTAAAAAACTAAAGAAAAAATGGGGAGGCGATGGCGGCAGCTGCAGCCACCTCCCCCTTTTTAAAATTTTTTAAAATTTGTTCTTTTTAAAATTATTTAATATTAAAATTTTTTATTTTTAAATGTTTTAAATAAATTTAATTTTAAATTAATTTTAATTATTTTTATATTATTTTTTTACCACGTCAACACCAAAACGATGCCGTTTTGCATTTGCTTCGCTGGAAAATCGCCACGTCAACATTTCGGTCGGATTTTGGCACTTAAAGTGTCACTTTCGTAACTTTTGGTACTTAAGCGTCCCTTAGTGCCAACTTTTGGCAGTTCAGAGATCCTGGTGTCGCCCATTATGACACATCTATCACATTCTTTTTTTGGTGACATTAAAAGCACTAAACTTGTACCCATCTATACATTTATCCCAAACTTGTATTATGTGACACATTTACCTTGAATTTTTTTTTATAACACTAAAAATCCCAAAATTGCATCCATTCGACACATTTACCCTAAAAAATTGATGTCATAGGTATAAATATGGGGTTTTGGGTACAAAAAGAAAAAGTTTAGGATAAATTTGTCATGCAGATATAAGTTTAGAGTTTTTGGTGTTACAAAAAAAAAGTTTAAGGTAAATGTGTCACAATGGATAAAATTTGAGATTTTTTATGGCTTTTTCCTTTAAAATTATTAATAAAACACATGTTACATTTCCTTTCAATAATTATATGGTCACGCCAAGTAGGGCCTGTGATTTTTGTCACACCCTGAACCCGGGTACGCACACATCTCTCGGTGGTCGAATAAAATGCGACGTTCTAAGACGTATCGTCGACTCATTCGTTTTATGCACATGCGGAAGCGAACTCATAAACCCCAAACAACAGACAAATACAGGGATAGGAAAAGTAGGATGGTCAATTTTCACAAACCACACTTTATAAACGAACCGAGATAAACCTACAGGTTTAAAAACAAGTCTATTCCAAAAAGAAAGCCCTAGGCCACCTACGCTCCGGACCCTTCTACCTCGGGCTCCGGGTTTTCCAATCTACGGACCTAAAAATGTTAACCCACGATGGGGTGAGATAAAAATCTCAACAAGTCAAAATCCTAAACCTTGATTAGGACGCAAATTCGCCTCGAAAGCGGTCCTAAGCACACACCACACAAAACTTACCTCGCCTCGTCGAGTCCCTGCATGTTATCTCATCACATATAGATTGTACATATCACAAGCACGATTAATAACCGGAACACACCAATTTTCATATCTCAAACAATCACAGGGTCTCGATTATAAGGTAAAATCATTATGACACATCTCATACCGTGCCACACAATTTTGCCCCATAATCAGGCGCAGCTACCACAACCACACAGGCGTGTTCCAATTATTACGACCCAACGGTCACGGCTAACTCAACAGTCGGTGATCATTCGAACCCCCGCTAGGCATCCGATAAAAATCGGGCATTGTCTCGCTCCATCAGGTACGGCAACGTCTAGGACCCCCACCTAGATGACATCCCATAAAGGGGCATCGGTCCGGCCTCCATCACGACTGGCTTCCAGACCCCTGCCGGGCATTCGATAAAATCGGGCATCATCCCCAAACTCCCATTAGGTGACGGGTTCCACTTAGTGACCACACACGCACACACTTGGCCAAGAATACCATGCTTTGCACTCAAATACCTCGTGTTCAAATAAAGGACTTGGCCACTTTTCTTCGTATTAAAAATCATCCTAGTAAAATAATCGTGCGTGGTCACGCTTTTAAATCAAACCATCGAATTGGTACGCTCTCAGTTCAAAACTCCATGATTTTATATAATATATAAAATTTGGCATCAAAACCCGACACCTGGCATTTTTCCATCCAAAAGCCCATAAAACCAAGTTTTGTAATAATAATCGGAGCCCACCATAAAGCACTCAATTGCATAACATCACGCATAAGTTTTCAGCCCACCAAAAATCACCCAAATCACCAAACAAACACTTTCCAGCAAGCAAGGCATCAAGAACAATCACAAAACCACAACCGGCCCTTACCGGCAGAAACCGGGTCCACTCGCGCGTCTCCAAGTTTAATTACAGAAACATAACCAAATGAGTTTAGAAAATTCTTAAATTTGAATATGTTATGAAGGACATATAAACGAACATTTTTCATTAAGACACCTTGACCCAGATCTTCCTAGAATAAGAGCAGTAAATTGCTCAAACTGTTGCCAAAACTGTGTCTGGGTCCAGAAATTCTGTTTTTCAAAATCAACTTGGTTTGAGGTCCGAAACTTGTCTGTTTGCTCTGAAATTTTACTATGTTAAACTATAAGAAGTGAGGAAAAACTTTTGTGAAGAAAATATTTCAAAATTCGAACCTTAAGAGTTGATAAAAATCCCTTAAACACCAAAAGATCACGGACTCCTGCACAAACTGAGATTCTATTTTGCATGAAACGAAGCTGAAATATTGTTCTTTTCAATCCATAAAATATTGAGTAAAATATATGTTATATTTGAAGATGTTAGAACATTTTCCAAGAAGGAAGCAACCTCAAAATCTTAACACATTTTGACCCACGAAAAAGGCAAACGGTGAGGGTCCAGTAAACCGATCTACAGAGAATTCCACTAAATTGAGCTAAACCAACTTAATTACCACTAATCCTTCTTAGTACTAATCTAACTATGATTAGCAATAATCTAAACAAGCTAATTAATACTAATCTAACCACCATAATTAACACTAATCTAACCCCTAAGCGTAATTAACAACCTAATCAAGGATTATGGAGTTAACTCACCGGATTAGGGTGCCAACGGGTTCACGGCGATGGCGGCGCGAAGGCGGTGAAGACCCGAGCCTATGGCGTCTCCAATGGAGGACTGATCGGGGTTGAAAAAGCTAGGGGAAGCCCACGGCCAAGCTGGAAATTCAGTTATGTGGGCTGGTTGAATGGTTAGGGTTGAGGCGGTTCGGCTTGGGTTGGTGGCGGGCAGCTGGTCGGGTGAAGCTGGCGAGTTGTTGCTGGCCGGCGGCTCAGCGAACTAGCTAGAAGCGTGAAGAGCTGGCTGGGCATGAGCTGGTCGAGCGACTGGACCAGCGGATGGGCGAGCTGGACGGTAGGGCTAGTGAGCGGACTGGTGGCTGCTCGGCTGGACGCAGTTGCTGCTAGCCTTGAGCTGGTGCTTGCGGCAACAAGGGGAAATGAAGATAAATCAGACCAGAGGGGAAAAAGGGATGAGGGTGTGCGGCAGCTGGAGGAAGGAATGAAAAATGAAGCAGCGGCTGGTCTGCAGGGGGGCATGCACGAAGAAGAAGGGAAGAGAGAGAGAGAGAAGAGAGGGAACAAGGAGCCAAAAAGGTCAAACATGCAGCCAATTAGAAGCGAAGCAAAATATCAAGCACTTGAGTGTTTGGCCACAAAGTCTTCAGCTCACAATATCAAGGGGCCAACCAATGGCTGATTTTCTCTTATTTCTTCACCAAACAAAGGCAATTTGGCAGCCAAATAGTTCCCCTTCAGCAGCCATACGAATTTCCCTTCAACTTTTCACATAATAATTCAAATTGGTGGCCAAAATTCCAACTAAAGGTGCCCGTCCGAATTTCCTCCTATTTTCTTTTGCCTAATTTGATTTTCTGTAAAAATTCCCGGCTTGACGGAATTTTCCCGAAAGATGAGACAAAGTCCTAAAAATAAATCGTGACACGCTTGAACGTCCGATTCCCGAAACCAAATTCAATTTCATGGTTAAGATCGACCGAATGCGATTTTAGTACAACCTAACCTATCGGGTAGCTTTTAGAGATTTTAGTGCATTTGATCTGTGGTCGATAATTTTCGATTCACGTTTGTGCATCTCCGAATCGTAGACGACTTTCGATTATCGTAAAAATTGCAAGGTTTCAATTACGTATCCCAAGTGCACTATCGATAGAAAATTAGATTATAGCTGTTCGACACGAATATCGCAATCGTGCAGAACCACCCGCAATTCGACTACGTGATTCCATCGAATCGACCTATATCCGTTTGCTAATCGATTTATAATGGTGTCGTATTGATCATTGCCAATTATTATGGTTGAGCAGTTGATTTCCGATCAAATTCTCTAGTCTGCCGCGTTTATGTCCCTTAACGGCCTCACCTGATAGGTTAGTTAACTTAAGAGTAATCAGTTCCAAGTAAAATGACCATAGGCGTGTCGATGAAACGCCCATTTCATATTATCGGGATGTGGTCGAATTTCAAGATGTCGCAATTTTTGTCCTCAGGGGGCTCACGAACTGCCTGCCTGTTGATTGTGTTTACTAGTAAGAATAGTAAAGTTGAAGGTAGCCTGCCGCTCGCCTGTTAATTCTGTCTATTGGTAAGAATATTAAATTGATCCTGTTTACTAGTTATAATATTAAATCGAAGGTAGAGAGAGAGAGCCGGTAAATTTGCACAAGATATTCTAGGTTGCTTCTGAAATTTTTAGAAAACCACTGCAACTTACGTTACCATTCAGGGCTATGGAACAACTGGTGGGGGAGTCAAAAGCCCTTGGCCCGTTAACCTGAACCCTTTTTTTTTTTTTTTTTTTTTTTGGTTCGGAACATTTACCAGTCGATCTTTCGACGCATGGAACATGGAAAATACAGAACTGAAATGGGTCGGTTCGTGTTTCGGGAAAGGATCCAAGTGTTTTGGGTTAGAATCTAAGCCAAATTGCCAAATAGCCCGAGAATGGACATGATTCCGAAGGGAGGAAAAAGGGAAACAGATTCAAACTAAGAACTGCAATTTCCTCTTCGCCGGAGTGACAAGCATTTGCCCCTAGTCCGCAGTCAGCAACCACTAAAATATAAATAGGGGTAGTAAATTTAAATCATGAAAAAGAGCCGGCAAATTTGAGCAAGATCCCATCGTTGTCTAAGTGCCGAGTGTTCGTGTCGACAACATTACGTAGTACGAAACTTCTCTGATTCTTGTTCTTAAAGGAAAGACGTTCTAATTATCCATGAACATGGCAGACCATGGCTCCAAGCTGCCTGAGCATGTCCTTCAACATGCTTGGACAACGATTAGAAGCTCTCCACCTCTAGTCCCCCAGGCTTTCCATCTCTCGGGCCAAAAGGAACTCCTCCCCGAACGGAGATTACGATTGGGTGTTACAAATTTATGCAGTTAATTAAATAAACACTACTTTAAAGTTTAACCAACTTTTTAGGAACTATATATTTTTTAATATCATCTTTTTTTCCATTAAGTTAACAATGCGCCTTTTCAATAGCTTTAAATTTTATATTAGCGAATATTTTTCCATTAAAATGTGATTATTAAGTTCCTTATTTGTTAATCGCTTAGTCAAATAAGCTACATTTCAAATCATAACTAATGCTGACATACATATTTTAAATTTTTATATAATTTCTTTATCCTAATATTTAAGCTTCAGTGAAATCTGTAAAGTGAAAATGAAGGAAGCTCTAATTATTGTTTTTAGTTTTCATCTTACTTTGATTATAATTCAAATAGATGACCTTGAGTTTATTACCGTTATTTGTTTTCAATATAAGTTACATAAGTGGTCAAAACGATGTATGTTACATGATTTATGAGTATTTTTGAAGATATTTTCTCTTTACCCGTTTAAACTAAATGAGATATAATAGTTTGGGGATGACAACTAAGCTTAAAACTCATCATTGAATGTGCACCACACAACAATGACTTCTGTGTCAAGTGCGATCTCGCAAGAAAAGCCAAAAACATTCTTGCAATTTCGGATTCAACAACATAACTTTGTGATAGATTAATCCTTTCGGGTAGTTTTAGCTTTAACACGATGGATTAAGCAACTTTCTCAAGGGTCATAAGAATATAATCACTTCGTTAATAAAAAAAAAAAGAAGGCTTGAACATTGCACTCTTAAGAGTAATTAATAAACCGGTTGCCCAATAAAAATCAACGAAGCTAGTTGTTGATGAATACAACATATATGAACTGACTTTTGATTCTGTTAATTGAGAAATATTTATTCATACAAGAAAGAATATATAAAAGTTAACATGTCAACTTCGAAGATGAGTTGACCTTTAGAATCTGGTCCACATTGCCTGCAGGTACAGTTACGATTATGCGGAGGATTGAACTGTATTTTATGATAAAGTGAGAATTATATTCTAAAAGTCCAAAGTTAAACAGGGGAAATTACATATAAAGTGTGACAAGATGGAGACAAAGGAGTTGAAGGCCTAATTTTACCAACACTAGGACCTCAAAGGTGTGAACGAAAAATAAGGGGACGAGGACCAGTTGGAAGGGCAAAGGGCAAGACTAACGAACAACAAGAGGAGGATGGAGGATGTGTTATTGGACGTGGTGATATCGGAAGCTTGAAAACTTGATTCATTTGGACGCCAAAGCACAAGACTTTCCACGTTTCTTGTTTTCATAAATAAGTCAGGACAAGTTTGCTTCATCATTCTTGAATTCGTACAGGGATTTTGGGGTCACAATTAATATCCTTCTGGGAAACGCCTCAGGGGATCATAAGACATGCCCAATTCAGGTCTGTAGAAGCAACCAAAATGAGCCATCAACAGCCAAACGAAGGTAAGAAGCTCTCCACCTTTCCTCAGCACCTGCACGTGTGCCTCTCCCTTGATATGACTCGCTGCATATGACAACAACTCAACCCACACTCCGCTCATCACCGTCCATTTCATTTCCTTGAGGCTTTCCATCTTGTGGGCCAATTTGAACCCCTCGTGGAGTAGGTCTCCCGGTCCAGGGAAACTGTGTTGATCGTATGCAAAAGATCTGCTGCACAACTCCTCTACATTCCTTACACCACGAGCGGAAACATTGACCTGCATACTTATCAACATAGTTAATGATGTGATTTGGGCAATGCCTGCCACGGCAGACACCACATCAGGCTGATTAAATAAAAGATATAACATGTAGTCGGAGAGGATCTTGCTGAATTCTCTTTCGTCATTTCTTTCTGTGACTTTCTCTATGTTGTACCATATTTCAGTAGCAACATGCCACTGCAAAATAGTGCTGTCATAATTAGCCTCGGTGACATACCCTAAAAGATCGCCACAATCGATCCCCTTCGGTATGCTATTGAGAAACATAGCACCTCTAGCTTCAACAATGTTCTTCACCGCTGTTAGATTATCCGCCTTCTCGGATTTACGTTTCACTTCCTTAAAGATAAAGATCCATAGTTTCTTCATAAAAGGGTTCTTCGACACATTCTCCGAATTTGCAATCATAAACATTTCCTCTCTCCTAATCATTTCCTTCACTATCACGAAATAATAGATGATCTTCTTAGCGATACGGAATGGAAAACCGCAGACATTGGAACAAGGAATGATGCCCCACCACCGATTTTGTCTAGGCATCTTTCTTGGACTCTCATCCAAGCACTCAGAGAAAAGATTGCAAGCAGAGATGGACTCTGACCACCTTTGAAATATTAATGGTGTATTTAAGACCTCGTAAGTAACATTGGCATTAGGCTCAACTTTACATGTGGCGAATCGAGGCTTCCGCAGGGTATCCATGTTGGGTACAAACTTGTGGAGAAATGAATGTAGTTTAGATGATATTGTGTTGTCCCACTCGATACCGGCAATAGTCCAATCGGAGAAAACGAGCATGAGCAGAGCTATCACATCAAGTGCAATCCCTCCGAAAAGAAGGGAATAAGTAATTTTCACATCAAGATTGGGAAGCTGATGCTTATTCAAGCGATTGAATAGGATGAAAGCGATCGCAACATTAATGAAGGCTATGGAGCGGAAAATGTAGCTTCGCTTAGAATGTATTGTCAATGCTTTTGTGTAGAGCATCTCATAAAAGAAATTAAGTTCGACTGATATCACCCTCAATGCATCCATTGCAGAAACTTTGTGAAAATATTCGCAACTCATTGTGCGTTCTTCACTTGAGTAGATGAGATCTATGAGAAAGATATCAAAGATATTAAGGAAGTGGCGAGCATGCTTGACCACAATGCTCTCGGCAAGCTTTGCTTCTTCTCCCTCAGGATATCTATCCCCTAGAACAATGAGTTCTTCAACCAACCTGATTTTTGAATTTTTTGAGTGCTTGTGATGTGAGAGCACCCGTACCCTGAACCTTGGGAGGCTCGAGAGGTTAAGTGCCAATATCCTCTCCACATTTTTAATGACCGCAGCAAGAAACACCAGCATTGTCGGGATCACCAATGATTTGTTACTGGGAAATATTTGCACAAAGATATAGATGGCAGCACTTACATGGAAGATGAGACTGAACAGGTGTCGTCGCCAAAGCGAACTATCCTCTAAAGAGAAGGCAGCGATGGTGTCTGGACCGCCAAGGTGTAACAAGAGAAACGAAGCCCAAAATGCCTGAAATGCTCCATTTACTTCAATTACATGAGTGGACGAATTGCCTTGGTTGTGAGAGATGAGCCCAATCGTGAATGCAATTGTCCAGTCAGCCATTAAATAGGCCAACCACAAGAGGGAAATGAGGTAGTCATTTGTTATTTTTTTTCTAAGAGGTGCAAATAAAATGAGAAAGACCTGAAGCAAGAGGCTTAGTATGATGAAACCTCGAATGCTCCATTCATTCCACAAATTTGAAATGGAGCTAAATGCCATGTGTTTGCTTAGTTTTAGTTTAATGGCTCCTCGCTATAATAATGTTTAAACCCATCCATTCTTATGTGCTTCACAAGATATTGACAATGTTGATTCAACCAATTACAAAACTCCAGCAAAACATATTACTTTAGCCAATGAAATGTAAAGAAAAAAAGAAGAAGAGACTTTCCCTTAGATGATATGAGCCAAAGACGAATTGGATTTAATATAGGTGGGACACTCTGAAAAGGCATGTCTGTCTCCCGCCAAAGCAAGTGAAGGAATCTCTTTTCACTTTATTTATTATTTCTCAATTATTAATTTCTTCGACTAGAAGTAGTTCCCTTACTTTCTTTTCTATTTATTTGGACAAGATAACTTTCATAAAATTAAAATATGTATAAAAACATAGATTTTGTAAGTTGAGATTACTTGAGCTCAATAAGTTTTGTCCGGAAAAATATCCTCTTTTTTCTCTTTCCTCATCCTTTTGCCTTTTATTAATATAGGGCAAAATATTCTTTTTCTTCTTTTTTCTCAAATTTTCCCCTCTTTGTGTATAGATTTATTAAATATTAAAATGGAAGATTTGTCATGCATTAAATCTAGTAAAGATTATTCCTTACTCTTTGTCATGCATTAAATCTAGTAAAGATTATTCCTTACTCTTTATTTATAGTATCAGATGCATATAGCAGAAGAAAAATATCTTATGCATGAATGATGCTTTATGTTGGATTGATGTTTTATTGTCGGATTGATCCTATCTCAATTCTATTTGCATATCCATCTATAACTAATAGAGTTCTAAACTCTGAAGCTTAAGTACCCATGATTAGTTTAGTGAAATGTTTGATGACACCCCATCTAACAAGACACTTGATATTATTGATGAAGAAGACATTATGTAGCAACTCATGTCGGTTTTTTTTTTTTTTTTGGTCGAAAATTTATTTTATTATCCGTTCAATTACTTTAAACAGAATTTTCATCCACGTAACCCTAACTATTAATAGTGGTTTTAGAAATAATTCCATAAAAACACGAAAAACGACAAGAAGAACAAAGGAAAAGGCAATATTGAAATCTCTGCTTTTAACAGATACGGAGATTTTACTTCATCCTTTCTTTCTTCATTTAACATGATCTCAAAATGTAGATTTAAGGAAGAAAATGACATTGCTTAATATTTTCGCATCTTTATTTTCTTATGGCTCTCTCGCATTTTAAGAATCATTATGTTTTTTTTTTTTGGTAAGGAAAAAAAAGAATCATTAACGTTAAACATATGAAAACTGGAAAACATATTAGAATGTCCGATACAATTTTCTATCCTTTTCCAAAGCTCAAAACACCTATTTGTTTCCAAATTTTGCAAGGAAAATGGTTAATGATTTTAAGGTACAATCGTATAATCTATTAATTTGATTATTCAATAAATATATTTTGGAATAAAGAGCCAAGAGTTGTGCATCAACTATAAGATACCAACGTGACTCATAAATTCCTGTCAAAAAAATTTTAAAAGAAAAAGCGTGACTCCCGAATCACATAATCTCGTAAAAGTTAAGAGCATTGCGTGAAAAGGGGAAAATAAAGAATATATAAATGGGTCTAAGTTAAAGGAAAAAAGCAAAAAAAATCTAAGTTAAAGAAAAAGGGAATAAAGAAAAAAAGAATGTGAAGTGGGTCCAAGTTAAAGAAAAAGAAGCAAGCTAAGAATTGGAGCATCGCTTTGTCGGATGGCCAATTTTTTACACCACTGATTAACAAGCCTAATTTCATATAAAAAAACCCATTATTAGGTTAATCTCAATTCTAACCCAAATTTTGTTTTGTGTTAAAAAAATTATCAACTTTCACTTTAGTCCAAATCTGCCCTTGTTAACTCTTTGTCTGAAAATTGTCATCGATTTTCTACAATATTATCGATATTTGGAGGTTGCTATTGTTTCATACAAGGGAGAAAATATTGATGAACACACAAGATCTGATAATGAATCTCTAACTGGTCTTGATGTTCATAATTTTGAAGAAAATAGTTTCAATTTTTGGACACGTGAACAGATTTAGGACTATGGTGAATTTTGGTGATTTTTTTTAGACAAAAAAATTCATGGAAAATTTGGAATCGGACCTAAAGTTGGGAGTTTTTAGAGAATTATACCCTCATTAACATGACCTGAAAAGGACACATGATTGTAAGCTTATTCAAATTGAGTTTAAACGGAATAACTTTTTATACACAAATAAAGAAATGTGTTATGTGCTACTTAACCTTTTCAATCTGTCTATGTGTTGACACTCAAATTTACCCCTAAAACCATGTGCTAGCCACAAGGGAATATTAGATGAAACGTCCCATTTTGGTTCACAAAATTAAAGGTGAACAGCTTTCGTGGAGGCTAGTTAAGCTGAGCCTCAATGGGATTCCAAAAGCCAACTCTAGAGTTGACGGCCGGGTAATTGATGGCCACATGTCAAGTTATGAGGATGGTGCACTAGATTTGAAGATTAAATGACACTAGCACTAGAACTCAAGCAAGAATAACCGCTACAAGAAATGTGCATAAAAATAGGAAATAGTTATTTGATTGATGAGCAAGCTGCACGAGCATCATCAATAGGTCAAGAAGCGGTTGTTAAAGGATAAGGTCATCTAGAAGAAATAAAACACGTGGAGATTGCGAAGAGTTGTGTCCAAGGAAGAGCAACCGACTGAGGAACATCAGTCCACCCTATAAATACTGCAGCCTCTTCATTGAGAAAGGCCCCCGCGTGCAACACAACAATTATCTTTACTTATATTTACTTTATCGTATCTTAGCTGTAACTTTCAAGATTCCTGTCGTTGATTAAATTCTGGCATTGTGTTTTCTATCCAAAAGTATTGTTGTTGATTAGATTCCAGCTTTACACATAAAATAAACTATGTTGTAGATTAAACTCCGATGTAGTTTGGGTTCAAAGCATAGGCTATTCAGCTATTCGTACCCAGGTTACTCATTGATTGGATTCTAGTGTAATTTGTGTTCAGGAGCAGTTAGTCTTTGAGTCATTTGGGTATCGGTTGTCAAGGTTGTATATACAAATTGAGAATAAAATTCCCCTTCTTATTTACATTCTCTGTTGAAGCTCAACATAGAACTTGAGTCTCCTATAATAAAATCAAAATGTAACGTTTGGTGAAAAATTATTCACAGAAATCAAAACCGGTGAAACATCTTTTTGGCACGTCCAATGGGACCAATTGTGTTGGGTTGAGAGAGTGCTATGCCACGGACTCGGAGTCGAATCAAATTGAATAGTGCCACTGACAAACAAATACTCATGGCTGAGAACAATACGCAAGCCGAGTCATCATCAGCCTAGCTTCCTCAGAACGAGGCCATAAACCAAGTTCAAGAGGAAGGAGTTGACGTCTTGAGATAGCCCATTGAAGAGAAAAGACAGGCAGACCTCGTGTCGATCATGCTCTCCACTATGAGATGGACAATCGAAGAAACCCAGAATGAGTTTACTGATTACATGGTCAGATGAATGACTGATGTCGTTAGGCCTTTAATCATTAATACTTATCACGAATGTGCCCAAAGACAACATGGGATCGCAATAGGACCAATTCAGCCTCAATCAACATACGTTCCTGTTTCAATCAGGTATGCTCCTGTATTATCAACTTCTCAAGTAACATTGAGTAATGCAGGGCAACCCGCATCAACTTGGCCTCCTCTTAGAATCTTACAAAGAAGAGAAGCTCTTACGACAATGCAAGTTGATGGATCTATTAACTCACATCGCCTACCAATGCTGACCGAGGTCCTACAGTGTTAATTCCACCAGTGACTCAATAGAATACGCCACTTGAGAATGATGCCGGGGTAGGATTAATACAGCCATATCCTATTCTAGTACTTCAGACGAACGTATTCCCAGTCACCATGGAGGTCTCAGGATTCGTGATGACCCTAGTTAGGGGGCAAAACCAAGTGCACCAATTGCACATTCAATAACAAGTGCCCTTAATTGGTCCTCCTGATGTTCGGTAGCAAGTTCCCAATATTCAGCCCCAGGTACTGCCAATTATTCAGCCTCAAATGTTATAGCAACCTCTTCCTCTTGCCCAAGTGAATATCCCAATCCACAAATGAACCCAACACTTGTGATTCAAACACAACCATTAAAAACCACTGGGGGTTCGCCCCAGTGGCCACCCTTCTAACTTGGAAGGGGGAGGTGGGGGTTTCAAATCCCCACCTTCTCAGGGGGGATTGGGGTAGGGACGATTTCATTTCAGGAGTAGGTTTCGACTCCCACGCCCTACAAGGAGGCAGGGCAAAAGTCTGAGAGTGTGTGTTAGAGTAGGATTAGACTAGGACCGACAAAAAAAAAAAAAAAAACACAACCATTAAATTACTATAGGTAAGTAATGTGACATACAAGCTTTTCTCTCTACCGTTATGGTAGTTTTCTCTCTCGAAATGAAGAGTCCCCTTCTACCATTATGGTAGTTTCGTCAAAACCCTATCTCCCAAACTGTTTCCTTCCAAATCTGATAAATCGTAGTATTTCTAGCGATGAATCCTCTCTACCCCTTGATAATTGACCCATTCCAATCGGCGATGAGGGCTTCAGTTAATTGTAACCCCCTTTCTTCCAGTTTTTTGAGCGAGTCTTCCCGACGTTGATGTCATCCACTGGTCGCTGGGGGTTTGTGCGAGTTTGGCCCTCTCTGCTTGACGAACCACTCAGCATCTAATCTCCTGGCCATGGATTTTAGTTGGTCTCCTTGCTGCATGTCCCTGTTGGTGCAATTTCAGTTGGTCCCAAGTACTTCTGCTTAGAAATTTGTTTTGTTCAAATAGCATCGGATTAGGGTGGGTTGTATAAAACCAGCTAAAGGACAATTGCAAGAAATGGCAAGTTTTACCTCATTTGATGACAAGAGTGTCAAGCTGGTCGATGACTAGTAGTGTTGGTTTCTAAGTATCTCTGTGATTCGGAATTATTTATGGCGTCGGATTCCCATGCCGACTCTTCGCGGCTCTCGGCCCTTTGTAATCAGCTTGGCCGTCTAACCACCGAGCAGTTTATAGAGGAATGGGATGAACAAAACAAATGTTTGATGACCTTTGACAAGGAAGAAGCAAATCTTATGGATACACCTGTGTTTGTGGCTGAGGAAGTCGGTGCATGGGCCTGGGTGGCTGGCCCTCAACAGCTACCACCACACAAATGAAGCTTATTAGCTGGAACTGTTAGGGTTTGGGCAATCCCCTGACAGTCTAGTCTCTAAAGGCCATAACGGCCAAAGAAAAGCCCAATATCGTTTTCTTAATGGAAACGAAGAATCAGGAATCAAAGCTCCAACGGATCCAATACAACCTACGGCTTCAGCATTCATATATCATTAACCCAATCGGTATAGCAGGAGGTATATCAGTGATGTGGAATAACCAGGTAGAGATTCAGGTGATTCGATCTCCACAATACATGTTAGATATGTTTTGTAAATTGGTGCAGGAAGATAAGACCATTCGCCTAACCTGTGTTCACGCCCCTTACAATTATTCTCAAAGATAGATTCTATGGGAAGAACTTCGGGCGATTCATAGGATGAATAGCTTTCCTTGGTTATGTGTTGGAGACTTCAACGAAATCCTTTATCCATGGGAAAAGCTTGGCAAGAGACCTGCGGATTCTACGCGTATGATGTCTTTTCGATCTGTTCTTACTGACTGTGAGCTTATGGAGATAGATAGCAAGGGATGTAAATTTACTTGGCTGAATAATAGAGATGGGGACGAGATAGTAAAGGAACGATTGGATCGTGCTTTATGTTCGATGGACTGGCGTATCCTATTCCTAGGGGCAGAAGTGCTAGCGCTACCGGCAATGGGATCAGACCATAGTCCGTTGATTATTCAGACTTCGGCATTGTTCAAGAGGAAGAAGAAATCTTTCATTTATGAAGCCTACTGGAACGATGATATTGAATGTCGTGATATTATTTCTACGGCGTGGACTTCTATACATCCCAAGCATCCGGTTTTTCTTTCCAAATTGCAGCATGTCAGCATTGCTCTATCTACATGGAGTCGTACTAAATTCTCAAATGGATGCGCTAGAGTCATTACACTACAACACCAACTACAAGACCTGACGAATCAACAACACTTAAATCATCAAAAGGAGGAAGCCTCCAAAATTAGAGACGAAATTACAAGGACTTGGCAGAAGGAAGAACAGTACTGGGCAATGAGATCGAGAGTACAGTGGTTGAAATGGGGAGACAAGAATAATCGGTTCTTTCATGCATCTACAATCCAAAGAAGACATCAAAATCGTATTACGATGTTACAAGATGAGAACCGGCAATGGATTTGTGACCCTAGAGCCCTACAAGGTATGACGACAACTTTTTTCTCGAAGTTATATATGACTCAGGGGACGTGGGATTACGGTCCTATTCTTGCCCAGTGTCCACAGATAGTAAGCACTGAAATGAACGATTAGTTGATCGCAATGGCTACTTTAGAAGAGATCAGACAGGCCACATTCCAATTAGGGATAACAAAGGCCCCTGGCGCTGATGGACTTAGTGGCTTGTTTTATCAAACTCACTGGGATATTATTAAAGATGATCTCTTGCTTCAGGTTCAGCACTTCTTTCTAACAAGCATTATGCCTCCTAGCCTAAATCAAACCTTTCTCACGTTGATTCCTAAAACACCAAATCCTGAAAAGCTAGAGCAATATCGCCCCATTAGCCTATGCAATTTTGCATATAAAATTATCTCCAAGTTGCTTACCAACCGCCTTAAACATTGGTTGGACTCTCTCATCTCAAAGGAACAGTCAGCCTTTGTCAGTGGGCGACAGATCCAAGATAATATATTGATCGTGCAGGAAGTTCTTCACCAGTTTAAGACCAGGAAGAGAAAACGGAAATTCAATGCAATCCTAAAGATAGACATGCAAAAGGCATACGATAGAGTTGAATGGGATTTCCTACAAGACTACCTCCTGAAATTGGGCTTCCATCCTACATGGGTCCGATGGATCATGCAGTGTGTCTCCACTACTTCCTTCAGTATCAAATTCAATGGCGAGCCCCTTCCTTATTTTTCCACTACGCGAGGCCTAAGACAAGGTGATCCCTTATCTCCATACTTGTTTATTTTGATGGCCAATGTATTATCGACCTTAATTAATCAAGCTGTCAGTATCGAACACATTAAAGGTATTAAGTTCAATCGATGGTGTCCTACCTTGTCCCACCTATTTTTTGCCGACAATGCTATATTCTTCCTAAAGGGGACTACAAGGGAATGTCAGAACTTGGCGGCTATCATAAACCAGTATTGTCTAGCAATGGGTCAGGTAGTGAATCGTAACAAGTCAGGCATTATTTTTAGTAATCACTGCCCCCCTAGATGGCAAGATAATATGTCGGGTGAGCTAAGAATACCGGTGTTAACTAGATGTGGCAAATATCTGGGCTTACCTTTTGATTGGGGTCAATCAAAAAGGGAAATGTTCTCATGGATAATAGCACGGGTCCATAACAAGTTGGAGGGCTGGAAGGGTAAGCTAATATCCAAAGGTGGCAAGGAAGTTCTTATCAAATCTATAGTGCAAGCGCTACCCCACTATGCTATGTCTATTTTTAAAATTCCTCTGTCGATTTACAAATCTATAGAAAAAAGCATTGCAAGATTCTGGTGGAAGAATGATCAGAACAGAAAGGGCATTCATTGGCAAAAATGGGATCTGTTGAAAGCAAACAAAGATTATGGTGGCTTAGGCTTTCGTGATTTAATAGCATTTAACGAAGCTCTGCTCGGCAAACAGGCCTGGCGACTATTGCAACAGCCTTTGGCGGTGTGGAGTAAATTGTTCAAAGGTTTGTATTTTCCTACACAAAGTTTCCTCTCTATACATCCAGCAGCTCGCTCGTCATGGGGATGGAAGAGTCTCCTACAAGGAAGGGATGCCATCTATCCGCATCTATGCTGGTCAGTGGGCGACAATAAGGCAATCAGAATTAGGGGTGATCGCTAGTTACCTATGGGCATTCTCCATGGACCTCCCAACAAAGATGATCCAGTCTTGGTGGCGGATCTAATTGATCCAATCCACCAAACTTGGAAACAACCTATTCTTCTCCCTCTCCTAGGAGACGAGATCACATAACAGATCGTCAAAATACCTATCAGACATCTACCTATTGAAGATCGTCTCATTTGGACAGCAACGCAGAATGGAGAATACACAGTCAAGAGTTGCTACCACAACATCAGTAAGACAGTAAGCAATGCCAACAGTAATAGAGCATCTTCATCATATCGGAATCCTCAAATCCTATGGCGGCGAATATGGTCGATGCAAACTGCACAAAAAATTAGAGTATTTACCTGGGCTGTGTGTTAGAATGCAATTGCAACAAGGGCCAACCTATTTAATCGACACATTGCCTCTGACCTTTGCTGCCCGTTGTGTCAACAACAGAGCCAGGAGACCATCGAGCATCTGTTCCTCCAATATGAGTGGACTCGAGCTGTATGGACACACCAACAGATTAATAGAACACTACCCCCTTGGAGCAACTAGCGAATTGATCAATGGATCTCAGCCATAGCAGCGACACCGAAGCACCTACCCGGACTCGAGCTCACTACCAAAACACTATGGCAGATTTGGAGAATGCGCAACGATGCAGTCTTCCGCAACCAGACACCTGATCTGCGACGGGTGATTGACATGGCCATCACTCAGACCCAATCCCTCCTCTCCCCTACTGTTGCTGGATCGAGATCCAGGATTCCGCACCTCAATCCCACACATCTATGGCGTCCTCTAGACTCTGGCATTCTGAAATATAACATCGACGGAGCTTTTCAAATGGGCAGCACCGAGGGCACGATGGCCTGTGTCTGCAAAGATCATCGTGGGAGGCTTATGGACGGATTTTCTAGCAAGTTTCGATCGCACTCAGCGCTGGAGACTGAACTCAACGCACTAACCTGTACCCTGCACCATCTGCTGCGACGACAACTCCATAACACCACTCTGGTGATTGAAACGGACTGCTTTCCCCTTGTTGAAACTGTGCGCCATGGCAGATCACCCATGTAGGAGCTTTGGCCGAGCATAGAGGAGGCGATCCACCTGCTCTCCCGCTTTGCTGACCTAACCCTGCAACACTGCCTGAGAGAAGCGAACCAGGCCGTTGACTGGGCTGCAAAGGCCCATCGTATAACTGATTCGGCCCAACACTGGTTATATCAACCTCCTGCTGTTTTTCTTGCTATTTTGACTGCGGACGCTATAGCCGATGGATGTAATTTCAGTTGATATATATATATATATGAATGTTATTTCCGACCAAAAAAAAAAACACAACCATTATTCTATGGGCCTCAAGTGCAACACCATCAAGCTCCTCAGCAGAATGCAAATCAAGTGTTGCAACCTAATTACCTAGTGCATCAGGTTCCAAGGTTTCCTTATATAATCCCAATTCAAAATCAACCAGTAGTTGAACCGGCATTAAAGGGATATGGTAATGACATTTTTTGCCTGTCCAATATTTATAGGAAATCATATGTAGATTGGATGGATATTGTTTCTTATCCAAGGGTTTTCAAAATGCCTGAGTTCACGTTATTCACTGACGAGGAAGACCAGTCAACATTTGAGTATGTTAACTATTTCTTGGCATAATGCGGGGATATTGCTCATGCAAATCATTGGAAACTAAGGTTATTCCCCTTTATCATTGTCCAAAACTGCTTTTGCTTTGTGCACAGCGTTGTCGCCAAACTCAATTAATTCTTGGGAGCAAATGGAAAGATTATTCCATACTCAATTTCAAAGCGTTGTCCCAGATCTGTCAATGGCTGACTTGTCAACCATGAAACAACTAAATAATGAATCAATTGATCAATTCATCTCTAGGTTTAAGAGGGCTAGGAACAAGTGCTTGGTTCCCCTGCCTAAGAAAACTTTTGCAGATATTGCATTTAATGGCTTGAAATTTGAGATCCGATAGAGAATGGTTGGGCAACCTTACTCTGATTTATTTTAGTTGTCCACCATAGCTACTAAACATGAGAGCTTACTTAAAGAGAAAGATAAGATACATGGTAGACGAGCTGATGTTAATTGAGCAGACTCCGTAGAAATGGATGAGGACCTAGAGCAGGTGAATATAGTAGAATTTGCTGTTGTTAAAATGATTATAGATAAGTTGTATGTCTGTCAAGCATTGAAGCCAGCCAGAGTAAAGGAGAAATCCAATCTCATGCCCAAGGCTAAGGAGCTTGTCGACTACTCTTTCAATGCCAATAAGACTAAAGAAATATTCTATCTATTATTGGCTAATGGTCAAATAAGATTGACCAAGGGATGGAGCATACGTGCCAAAGAAGAACTGGTAGGAAAGAAATATTATAAGTGACATCATTCATGGAGTCACAATACCAATGATTGCGTGGTTTTCAAAAGAAACATTCAAGATGTGATCAAGCAAGAGAAAATAAAGTTCGCCGATGACAAGAATAAAGCTCCCATGAAGGTTGATATGGATCCATTCTCTATTATGACTGGAATAATATCATCTAGGGTGAGGTCTACACCCAAGAGTTATCACCGGCTTCGATTCTGTATGTAAGCGGGTGATCAAACAAGAAGGACATAATTCCAGCCATCGGTACCATCAATCTAACCAAAAGATCATTGGCGAGCCCCATAATCCAGGCTCGATTCCCTAATTTCAAAAAAGGCTAGTTCTAAATGGATCAACTAATCCTAGAAAGCATCCTATCTATCCAAGGGGGAGAGTTGTTCTAGGGAACTTTGAAATCAGCAAGAATCAAGACTCTCAATTGTGTTCAAAATGTAGGCAGTGGATTTGGTAGTAAAGGTATTATTCCAAAGGGCATCGTGCTCAACGGGACGTTACGGTCATTAACAAGGCACACAATGTGAGTAATTTTAACTGTAATGAACCTTTTGTATATGAAATGGGACCCTCTAAGAAGTTTCATACTCGTCGAGTGACCAAGAAGTCATTCAAATGAAGATATGAGGAAGGAGACCCTACCATTGGAACTTTATGAAAACATAGTGGAAAATATGACTATTATATTAATTATAATGCACCTCCTGCTTACCTTCAAGTGGTTAGTCCATCTAGATGGGGAGCTGAGTTTGACGACGAAGATACGAAGCTGATAGCTAATTTTCATTGTCAATGTGCTTTGAAGATACCCTATGATCCGCCTGCTAGTAAATGGTATAAGGTTGAGAGAGCTCAGTCCCAAAAGGACAGCTTAAGACATATACAGAAGAGGAGGATGCAAAGAAAGAAGAAGATGCATTTGCTCCAAAAGCAACTTGACCAAGTTTGCATTACTTAGGTCAAGCCTACTGTGATGATGACCCACGAACCAAAGAATGTCAAGGCAAAAAATCTGATTTGGATGAGAAAGCTAGAAAATGACAATACTTCTTTTAGTTAGATTGGAAGGATGGCCATAGAAGTAGCTGTTTAGTCACCACAACGAAATAGGAGTCTCATATCGAGGTCATTATCACCATTAAGTTCATATATGGTGCAAGTGAAACTTCCTAATGAATTCCGCATGTTCCCATGTGCTACAAAATTGTGCGAAGAAATTCTCGGAACGAAAAAGAGGGTGTGAAGTTCTATTTTGATGCTGAAGAGGTAATGAAATTTGAAAAACCTCCAACACAGAGTTCGAACCACTTGAGAGCATTAAATATTAATGCCAAAATTAATGGTCGACTTACATCTCAAGTGTTAGTCAATAAGGGATCTACTTTGAATCTAATCCTCTATCGGGGAGAAGTACACTATTAGTGCCATAAGTTGTGTACGGCGCTCACTTTGGTGACAAAAGTTTCCGTCAGATCACTTAAGTGTAAAAAATTTTGAAAAACGATCATTTCAGTGCCAACACCGATCCGGTTGGTCGGAAATTTGACGTGGCAGTTTTTTATTAATTTTTGAAGCCGACGTGGATCGCTAGAGAGTACAATCAGCATACAAAGAATAAAACGACACTGTTTAGCGTCTTTTCCCCCAAATAAGAAACCATAAATCCCCATATTCGACTAGAACCGGAAGTTGAAAACCCTAAATCCCAAATTCAACCAATTCAAGTGCATACTTTGATTTTCTCCCAAAGTTATCAGCTCGCTCTTGCAATTGGAGGGCAGAAGCTTCAGCAACGGCTCACTTTCCTATTAAAAAAGCGAATTAGATGGTGAGTGTTCTGTTATTGTGGGTTACCGAGTCTAAGAAGAATATCTTGGACTCGGTTGAATCTCGGGAGAAGATTCCATGGGTGTGGCAGATATAGAGAAGGCTCGAAATACAAATATTTCAAATGGGTTGATAGGAAATTCTCTGATCGAGCGACAGAGGTGATATTGGAGTTACTTGAAGACCGGAATCAACCTTCACCTACGTTAATGGACGAGTTGGAGGATGTCAACTCAATGCAAGCTCAAATGAAGGGTTTAACATCTCTGGTGGACCATTTGAAGAGGGATGTTTCAATGCTGAAAATTGAAAGAAACTTTTATCGAGCGTTGATTGTGTTCTTATTCTCTTGGGTAGTTTATTCAAATGTAAAGTGAGTAATGAGAAAAATTTTGTATGTCTATCATAGTCGAAGACATGGAATATGCACTTGTATTGGATTATTTATAAGTAAAATGTGTTTTTGGTTTGCTGCAATTTTTGTATGGAGCATAAGGTTTTGTTGTTGTAATCTATGGTAGAAATGCAAGGTTAGAGTTGGAATGCATTAGTTGTGAGCACTTAAAAATTTTATTGTGTAGCTGTGTATTGTCAATATTTGTTTTGGTTAGTTTTTACTTCAAATATAATGGTTTGCTGCATTTTTTATTTGGTAATGGTTTGCTGTATTTTTTATTTGGCAATGGTTTGCTGCATTTTTTATTTGCTAATGGTTTGCTGGTTTGCTGCAACTACAAACCATGGCGAAATGGAATGTGCTTTTGGAATGCATTAGTTGTGAGCACTTAAAATTTTTATTGTTTAGTTGTGTATTGTCAATATTTGTTTTGGTTAGTTTTTGCTTCACATATAATGGTTTGCTGCATAAATCTGGTAATGGTTTGCTAGTTTGCTGGTTTGTTGGTTTGCTACAACTACAAACCATGGTGAAATTAAGGGATGGTGGCAAATTCATGATTGACCATTTCGGTGCCATAAATTGTAAATAGTGATCACTTGAGTGCTAAGTTTTTATAAAAATGATCATTTAAGTGCCAGTCGTGATTACAAAAGGATCACTTGTGTTGCACAAGTTTTTTAAAAAAGAACATGTTAGTTCCAAACGTCACTTGACTTGCACCTTGTTCTTGCACCAGTTGGGTTGCTGGTGCATCTTCTTGCATCAGCCCATTCAAGTGTTGATGCAACAAAATGTACCAGCACCCAAAATTGCATCTTGTTCTTGTAGCAGCACATATAACTAGAACTCCACAAATTCATTAGCATTCACAACTTTAACCAACAACAGTATATGCATACATCTAAAAATAATATCAACCTCATTGCACCAACAACAAAAATAAAACATATAGCATAACTGACTTGCTAGTATTCTAGCCGAAACCAACACAAAAGAAAATAACATAAAACAGCTATTGCCATTAACATTTTTTTTTTTTTTGGTAAAAGCTATTGCCATTAACATCGATTGATTGTTTATAAAAGAAAAGAACAACATGTCTAACTTCACTCCCCAATCATTGAAAGTTCAGCACCCTCTTAAAAAAAGAAATTTCAATATGCAAGCAGCAACTACCATCAATGATATAATATCCAGCACCCTTCTAAAAAAAGAAAACATGAAAAGAGACCATGTCCAGCACCACATAAAAAGAGACCATATCCAGCACCCTCCCATCAGTCAATATTGACAACACCCCGATCTCCTTTTCCTCTTGAAACTTTGAATTGATTCAAAATTCGGGCACTCTTTTAAATTGGATGTGTAGGTTCTTTAATTGGGCTTTTTGTCACCTCATTTTCCTTGTTTTTGACGGCGGCTATTTTTGTTCTAGCACGTGTCATGTGTTGGTCCATATCATCACTATTGCTCCCAATCATTGGTTGAGATGGAATTGGTGTTGGGTTCTTTTGGATGGTTGTTTTGCAGCTATACCCGCTGTCTTCTTCTTTAGAGCACTCTTCTTTGGCTGCGCCTTTAATTTTTGAGTTAGCCCACCTTGAGAGAGAAGTACCTCCAAAGTTCTCCCAAGCTACAAGAATATAGTGATTTTGTCAACCAAATGAATTGAAGCACAACAAATTAAATGCATGAGGCCTACAAATCTTACATTCAAAATAGTCATTCCAGTATATTCATATGTGTAAATCACATAACCATATTGCCTTAATCTTTTTCCAAGAGCCTCTTTTGTTCGCTATGGTGCATCATTTTCAGCAGCAACAAATGGGGAGCAACCTCTGCAACTTGTGCAGTTGCTTGTCTTCTCAGCTGAGAAACACATAACAAATGTAAATTTCAGCCCATAAAAGACAAACATAGCGATGTACAACTAATGGGATATTTTTTTCTCGTTTGCTCAACAGTGGACTCAGTTGTTGTTGTTGTTGTCTTGCTCGTTCCAGTCATTGTCTTTGCACTTGAGCCTACAACATGGCCTTTTTTTGTTCCTTTAGTAGGCCTTACAACAATGTACTGTATTAGGATTATGACCAACTACAATGAATAATTAGACATCTATTCATTTTCATGGTGGAAACAAATGGAGAAAACTTCTCAAATTACAAGTGCATGACAGAGGAAAAGCACAAGAGAAGCTAGTACACATGGTCAACTATCAAACTCTATCGAATAAGAACTGTAAAGTTACTGAGGCAAAGATGATACTTACCTTATAGTAGGGTTTTCTGTTTGCCTTTCAGTAGGCATTACAGCAGGGCCTTCTGTCCTCCCTTCAATAGGCCCAACAAGAAGCTCTTCAGTAGGTCCTGTCCCTAGCACTGAATCAGCCATTACATCTTGCTGCTGATGCTACTTTTTCAGCTCACAACTTTTCTTATTGTGCCATTCCTTGCGGCAATAGGAGCATTTCATCTTTGACCTAGTCCTACTCACCCTCTGACTTGATGCATCTTTTTGCTGCATTCTTCGTCTCTTTTTTGGCCTTCCTATTTGCTTCTTCAGTGGTAAAGGTAGAGGGCTTTTATGATTTGTTGGCTCCCAAAATTTGCTGCTTCTGATAGGCTGCATCATGAATTGGTATGAAGTAAGGTATGAGTTTTTTTTTTGTACCAATTATGTAGGTAATCATTTGGGTTTTCTTGCTTCATATGAATAGCACAAATGGCATGAGCATAGGGAATTCCATTCAGTTGCCAGGCTCGGCATAAACAATTTCTTTTATCTAGGTTAACAACATACTTATCCTGATTTTGAATAATCTCATATTCATTATCTCCATTTCAAACTGGATGGCAGAACCTATTAGTAGTAATGTTTGCATTCAATCTCTTCACAATCTTAGGGCCATAGTCTCTACTTCATTTCGTAGCCTCATCTCTTTGCCTATGCAGTCTAATCATAACCATAACTCAAATATCATCAAGCATGCTGATGATTGGTTTGCAGCCAGCCTCTAAAATTCTGCCGTTGAAAGCTTCACTGAGGTTGTTATCAATGATATCACATTTGAACTCTTCGCCGAAGAAGGCCAGACACCAGTGCTTAGCTTCTGTCTAGAAGAGTGCATCAAAACCTTCCTTTGTCAGTTGCAACAATCCTTGTTTGGCTAATTTGAAATCAGTCATGTTGGTACTCTTTGTTATCTGCCAGAACTGCTTCTGCAGCCTATCTCTTTTGAAGTTCCTTGACCAGTTTGCATATATGTACCTCGCGCACATTCTATGCTCAGCATGTGGCATCAACTCAGCCAATGCAAAAATAAGTTCTTACAAAAATTCAAACCAATAAATACAAGTCAGGAAAAATATGCAAGTGATTAATATTAAAATGGAGTGAATTAATTGACAATAAAATTACCTTCTATCGGTCATTCATGAATGCCCATCCTCCCCCATTGGTTATCTCAAGGTCAGCCATTAAATTTTTAGGAACTAGGACCAAATATCCTTGTTCTCTATCTTCACCACCGCCCAAGCTATCGGAAACATTTGATTATTGGCATCTCTCTCCACAGCAGCCAATAACTCCCCATTGCATAAATCCTTTAGAAAGCATCCATCCAATCCTATAACTCTTCTACAACCAGCCAAGAAGCCCCGTTTGCATGCATCAAAACAGACATAAAATCTATTAACTCTAGGCCCAAGATCAGGGAGTGACCTCTCCACAACCTCTACATATACCCTACTAGATGGGTTTTGAAACATGCATTCGCTAGCATAATCCCATACTTGCGCATATTCTTCCATATACCCACCCATCAATATTTTCATCACCCTCATCTTAGCTCTCTTACATTGATTCCTCGACACATTAACCCCTACTTGCTCCTTCACTAACTGTTGAAATTGAGGACTCTTGATCTCAGGCATTGCTTTGATAGTATTGAAAAAATGCTTCGATAACCACACACTTGTTACCATTTTATTGTTAAAGATAATTGGACAAGTATGCTCATCCTGAAAAGACCTAATCTGGAATGACCCATTCTTACTCAGCGCACCATAGAGCTTCCATGAACAATTGGGTTATGAGGACTTAGCTCTCACAAATTTCTTCGTGTTTCTAATGAATTGAACGCTCCTCTGTTCACCAATGGAGTTTTTCACAACAGCTTCCTTGAACTGTTTAGCATCGTCAATCTCATGCCCACCGACAAAATAGGTTTTATCAACAGTCGAATCATAGCAAAGGTACTTACTTTTTCTTCGACGAACAAGTTCCTCATCATCATTGTCAAGCTCATTCTCCGAACCAGCAACTTCATCACCGCAGCTTTCTTCATCTTCACTTTTATTACCTTCAGCTAGAGCTCCATCCCTATTTACTGGCTCGGGCCACTTTGCCGAAGTTGCAAGTTTTTTTCTTAGAAATTCCCTTTGCTTTTGTCTTGATTGTACGAGTTCATCATCATTTTCGTCACTTGGGAAATTTACTAAAGCCAAACATTCATCTTCCGATTCACTGGATAAAGCAATTTCCCATTCTAATCCAATGATGTCTTCATCGCCCACATTTTCACCCAAATCTTCATCCAAGATTTTAGGACATCTCATTGTTTGTTCATCTCTATCAATATGACTTCTCTCCTTCTCATTTTGCCCTTCATCTAACCTAAACTCATCATCGACCTGATTACTCGCTTGAATAGGATCCCTCACTTCTTCTCCTTATCCTCACCATCCTCATCCTTACTATAATACTCAACATATACCTTAGCTTCTTCACCGTGAAGATAATAATAAATGATATCCTTAATACCATTATCGTCATTAAAAAATCTCAAGCCATTATTCAATTCCTTTCTAGGAACACAATAATGTAGTTTTTGCACTTTGCATCGTAAAAAATACACCAAATCCCTTAGAAAATCAATATATGATGGCTTCCGAACATTGACATAGATAGTACCTTTATTTCCACTAGTATATTCCCAATCTTCAGTGACAACAACAAACTCTCCATCATAGCAAACAATGACGCTTACCTAATTCGCGTCCATGTCGATGCTGCACCCAATGAATAAAAAAAAAAAAGAGTCATTGTCGTTTTGTTGGGACCACATGACAGAATCAGCAACTTCACATGCAAGTCCTTGTCGTTTTGTTGTCATGAAACAAATGCGACTAAAATCTCACCAATTTGGTGCCTTTACAAAAACAAAAGAAACCGAATTGAATAAACAAAGTGAGGTGTCCACCACCCATTTTTCAATTCAATCATCACATTCAGTCCCCTATAAAAGCAGTCCAATTAATTAAACAAATTCAGTCCCACCACTGTTTTTCTCCAAGTCAAGCCCCTCCGTGCCCTATTTTTCTATTCGGCCCCCACAACAGAAAGCGAATGAACGACAGAACCCTCAATTTTTCTATTCCGTCCCCATAAAAGTGAGATCCCCACCACTTTCCCCATTACTTTCCCCTTGAGCCGAGCCCTCAATTTTCCCTCTGCGCCCTAACTTGCCCGTCATAACCCTAAATTTTTCACTAAATTGATCCACGTAGAGAACATGACAAACCTGAGTGAGCAAGAGTTGGGGACACAGCAAGCGAACGACCGTGAACAACGGCGCAACTACAGCGGTGGTCGAGCGATGGTGGGCGAGCGAACGACGGTGGGTGAGCAAGCTACGATTGGCGTCGAGCGAGAACTGTATACAAACCCTATTTTACTCCCTCTTCAGCGACATCATTTTCGGCTATAGAGCAATGTGGCGTTGTTTCTTACGTGAATCCACAGTGGATGACATAAAACGACGTTGTTTCTTATGAAGAAAGGAAAACGGCGTCGTTTTATGCCATCCACCGTGGATAATCTTAAGCCAAGTCAACTTTTTTTTTAATATCCGACGGGCTCATCCTTGCTTCCTATCTCTAAAAATCCTTCCTAATTCACATCTTTGTTGAAAGAATTTTTTTTGTAATTCCTTACATAAGGATTCAGAAAATACCGGATCTCCGCCTACACAAGCAAATTGTTGATAAAACTCCAAAATGGCATTTTCTTTTGGTTATTCGTCAGCACGGGTTTAGCTTATGATGTGTTTTTAAGCCCTCGTCCAAACAAATATTTTACAGAGAGCCGACAAAGCATTCGATTAATAACTGGCCGTTTTGACCCTTTGGAACAACTCGATGAATTTAGTAGATCTTTTTAGGAGGACCCAATGACCATAGATCGAACCTATCCAATTTTTACAGTGCGATGGTTAGCTGTTCATGGACTAGTTGTACCTACCATTTCTTTTTTAGGATCAAAATGAAAGAGATTTCAAGAGAAAATTAAAAGGGCTAGTATACTGCGATGTGTGATTTGATCGAAATTCTAATTTTACAGATTCGAAATGAGAAACTGTCATCCGAGTCAACTGAATTGGGATGACAAATCTACTAATTCTTTGATTCTAGTTAGTAAGAGGGGTCTTGAACTAAGAAATAGATTCTAGAAGCTAAAAAAGGGTATCTTGAGCAATTGCAATAGGTAATCATGAACCCTTGACCAATGTACCTTGCAGCTCGTACTGTTTGTTGACCGTAATTCATGAACCCAATTACCATAGGGAACATATCGTAAAGATCTATGAATAATTTTATGTTTGTTTCTTTCTCTTGTTTGATATTTGAGAGAAGTCGTAAATCGAGAATATCCTAGTCCTTTTTCTTTCCTTTACAATGAAAGGAGCTGGAAAGAAGTTGTTAATAATAGATTACCGAGAGAAATGGGTAAAAGAAATTTCCATCCAAGATTTAATAATTGGGCTATTCTTAGTCTAGGTAAAGTCCATCTTGGCACCAAAGTGAGCGCCGTACACAACTTATGGCGCTAATAGTGTACTTCTCCCCCTCTATTGCTTCTACAAGAAGATGGGAAGAAAAGATAACGAGATTATCCCCTCGAACACTCAATTGTCAGATTTTAGAAGGAACATCTCAGACGTTAAAAGAATATTTGTGGCTAATCTAATTGGAGGATCCAAGACTTCCAAGACTTCTTCTTGTGTGGTCGATGCTGTGGATCATATAACTTACTACTTGGAAGAGATTGGATCCATGGCAACCAATGTGTGCCATCGACTCTTCATCAAATGTTGACATTTTGGAATGGTGATAAGGTCAAATATGTTCGGGCTATTACTAAGCCGTGAGTAGCTTGATCACATGTGTCGATGGGATGCTAGGGGGTATCAGAGGATAACATTTGCGTAAGTAGAGCCCCATTGATAGACTTCAACAATGTCGCATTCTGCCGTTTCGATAAAAGGATAGTTGAATGGGTCCCAAAAAATCAATTGGCGGAACAATTTGATAAGGTTATATATGGAGAACCTTACATTATCAAGAGACCTCATTAAGAGGTACTTGGCCTACAATACCCAACTAGCAAAACAAAACGTCGAAGCCGTCGAAAGAATTCCAGAGTTTGAAAAGTTGCCTATCAAGAATGATGATAAGGTGATTAAGGCTTAGGACCCATTAGAAGAAGTTAATCTTGGCACAGAGATTGGTCAATGCCCTATTTATCTATGCGCCTTATTAGATAATGAATTTAAGGTTCAATTAGCAGACTTATTAAGGAAGAACAGAGATTGCTTTGCTTGGGATTATCATGAAATGCCTGGATTGAGAAGAGATGTAGTAGAGCATTGGTTACCCATTAAAAAAAGGCTTTAAGCCGCATAATTAGCCTTCGAGACTGTTTATGTTGGGATATAATACGCGGAAACGACAGGATTTTACAATTTACGTCAACGCGAAATCGCCAGAGAAATAAACGAGAAATAATAAGGACACTAGAAATTTACGTGGTTCGGTCCGAGTATCAGTACCTACGTCCATGGGGAGAGCCAGCAGCAAATAATTCACTATAATTGGAGAATCAGAGTTTACAATCACTCACACGCTCGAGTGTTTCTCAATCCTAGATTTAACCCCAAACCCAAAGTGTTTATAAATAAACAACTCACTTGAATATAAACTCACTACACCAAATTACCACGCGTTCAAGCTCGAAGTATAACGCGCTATGTACGCCTGGTTCGCGTACGTATGGATTTGCAAAAAAAACTTGTGGCTCTCTTCGGAAGTGCGTGGACATGCGACTCCTTTCTTCTTAGTGGCGTGCGGCTTCTCACGAAAAGGAGAAGAAGGCCTGTAATTGTTGTTTCTGCTTTTATACGTGTGCCCAGGTCAAACTTTGACCTGGGCCCACCTACGCTCCTTGCTTCGGCTTCACGCTGAACGTGTGTGTGTTTGGGCCCCACGAAGCTAACGTCTTTGGCTTCTGCAGGCTTCCAAAGATAACATCTTTTGGATTCTGTTGAATTTTGGGCCCCATGACATCTTCGGCTTATTCGGCCTCCTTTGCAACGAAAAAAAAAGAAGAAAACTTTGCTGACCTTATATATATTCTATTTTATTTCCTTTTTTTTTGTGCAGCTTCAAGAATTCAACGAATCACGTTTTTGCAAACGCTTAAACTCGAGTCATAATTTAACAATTCTCCACCTTGGCTCGATATTTGAAGCCAAGTTATAGTACTTATCATCCATGCTGCTCTTCTAACGCCCCGACGAGCGCTCACTCTCCACAGGCGCCAATAGAGCTTAAGCAAAGCTTGAGCTTCGCCAAAAGAACAGACTTAGTCATCATGTCTACCGGGTTATTTGCTGTAGCAATCTTTTTGACAATAACATTACCCTTAGTTAAAACATTTCGGATGAAGTGGTATCTAATGTTGATATGCTTCGTTTGCTCGTGATAAACTAGATTATATGCCAAATATATCGCATATTGGTTATCACAGTGTATATCCACACTTTTATGTTCTAACCCAAAGTCCGAGAGCAAACTTTGTAACCATATCGCCTCTTTCGCTACAAAGGTTAGTGCCATGTACTCTGCCTCAATCGAAGACAAAGCAATATGATCCTGTAATGACGCTTTCCAACTAACTACACCACCCACTAGCGTAAATACGTACCCTGCTAAAGACCTGCAATCATTCAAGTCACTGGTATAATCCGAATCCACAAAATTAATGGTTTCATTGCCATTGTTGTCCCTCCAGTACACTATACCCACGTCTGTTGTCCCCTTCAAATATCTTAGGATCCACTTCACAGTTTCCCAATGAGCTTTACCAGGACGTTTCATATAGCAACTAACCACGCTCACAGCTTGTGAAATATCAGGCCTAGTGCACACTATAACATACATAATACTACCCACGTCACTAGAATAAGGAACATGGGACATATGCTCCTCCTCCTCCTCAGTTTGCGGTGATAATTTATCTGAAAGTTTAAAGTGCTTCGCTAAAGGTGTACTTACAGATTTTGCCGACTGCATATTAAAACGTGCCATGATCTTCTCAATATATTTCCTTCTGAGATAGACGTAAAACTCCTGTAACCCTATCATGCAAAATCTCTATACCCAAATTCAGCATTTAACTGCCTCTTCAGCACATCAATATTAGACATATTCTTAGCTGCTATCAGCATATCATCGATATATAAAAGTAGATAAATCAAAGAACCATTCTCCAATCTCCTATAGTAAACACAGCTATCCATCTGACTTTTCGTGTAGTCTTGATTAGCCATGAAGGCATCAAAACATTTATACCGCTGCTTAGGAGACTGTTTCAGCCCATACAAAGATTTCTTTAACAAGCAAACATCATATTCCTTACTTGGAATAGCAAATTCCTCTGGTTGCCTCATGTAAATCTGCTCCTCCAACTCATCGTGAAGAAATGCAGTTTTCACATCTAACTGCTCTAATTCGAGATCCTGCGAAGCAATTAAGGCAAGTAAAACACGAATATAAATATGTCTTACCACATGAGAGAACACCTCATTGTAGTCAATGCCCTCACGCTATGTATATCCCTTCACCACAAGTCTCGTCTTATACCTTGCTGCCTCGACACTGGGAATGCCCTCTTTCCATTTGAAGACCCATTTACTTCCGACATTCTTTTGGCTCTTGGGTACTTTGACCAGCTCCCATGTCTGATTTTGATGGAGTGATTCCATCTCTTCACTCATAGCCCCTAGCCACTACGACAACTTCGAACTAGCCATCGCCTCAGAGTAAGACAAAAGCTCATCTATCTCCACCTCATCACTTATAGTCAATGCATAAACAATATCTGTATAACCATAACATACCGGTGATTTAATTTGCCTTCTCTATCTATCTGCAGCTATAGTGTGCTGCGGCTTTGCTGGTTGTTCACTATCACCGACTTCAAGAACTGTGGCTTCATCTACAGTCTTAACTTCTGTTACCTTTGAGGTCTCCGGAGTCTCCACCTGAAGCTCCACCTCACTAATGACACCATGATCTGTTTTCTCTGCTGGTTGTGTCTTAGAACTCCTATGTTGAAGCATTACAATCTCGTTGAAGATCACGTCTTTGCTGATTAGAAAATCTGGTGATCTGCGATCGGTGCACTACAGCCGGTAGCCTTTCACCCCATGTGCATAACCCAAAAATATGCACTCCTTCACCCTCAACTCAAGCTTACCATCACTCGCATGAGCATACACAGGACATCCGAATATATGTAATCTGGAGTAATCAACAGGTTTCACCGACCATACTTCCCTAGGAATCTTCCACTCGATAGCAGACGATAGAGATCGATTAACCAGGTAACATGCCATGTTCACTACTTCGGTCCAAAATTCCTTACCAAGTCTTGCATGCGAAAGCATGCATCGAGCTTGCTCAAGCAAAATTTCGTTCTTCCATTCTGCCATGCCATTCTGCTATGGTATCCCAGGTACTGTGCGATGTCTCACAATACCTTATTTCTCGCAGAACTCAGTAAAATCCTTACCACATAACTCCATGCCATTATTGGCTCTCAGGCACTTGATTTGTGCTTCTCAATTAATGTCTTAAATTTCTTGAACTAATCAAACACTTCATATTTGTGCTTCAGAAAGTATACCCATACCTTCCTCGAATAATCGTCGATAAATGTCAGCATATATCAGGCACCTCCTTTCGAATGAACCGAAGACGAGCCCTTGACATCTGAATGAATATATTCAACCGGTCGTTTGGTCGAATGAATAGCTGTAGTAAACTTAACTCGGTGCTACTTCCCAAAGATGCAATGCTCACATAAGTCCAGCTTTCCTATCTTCTGACCCTTCAACAACCCCATTTCACTCAGCATCGTCATACCTGCCTCATTCATATGCCCTAAACACATATGCCATAATTGAGTCAAGTTAGAGTTTGACTCACCTGATGAAATTGCAGTGGTTCCAGTCACGGTCTCTTCCAGTAAATGATAGAGAGTATTCACTTTCTTCCATTTCATCATTGTCATAGCACCTCGAGAGATCTTCAGTACTCCACCTTCAGCGGTGTACCTACACCCGATGTCATCGAGTGTCCCCAGAGAAATAAGGTTCTTCTTGAGCTTCGGTACATGCCTCACATCTGTCAATGTGCGCACCACCCCATCATGCATCCGAATCCAAATTGTCCCTATCCCCACAGCCTTACAAACTGCGTTATTCCCCAAAAGAACCATACCACCATCTGTAGCCTGGTAAGTAGTAAACCAATTCTTATGAGGCATCATATGATAAGAACACCCTGAATCCAGCACACATTCATCTCCTGACAAAGTAGCAGTCACACATAAAACATCTTTTGCATCACTATTGCTCACTTTGGCAACGTTTTCCACACTGCTTGTGGCATTCTGCCTATCAACTTTATTCCTCCGCTTTGGACAATCTCTCCTGATGTGCCCCTCCTCGTGACACTTAAAGTACTTCACGCGTCCCTTGGACTTTCTATGGCATGATTTTGATATATTTTTACCTCTACTGCTACTAGGCCCTCAATGTTGTTCTCTACCCTGAATTGTCAGTGCTTGAGCTACTCTTTGCGCCAGACCGTCATCTCGCAACTTTCTCTGCCACTCCTTAGAGAATAAGGCAGACTTTGCCTCTTCTAAGGTAATTGTAGTACACCTCTGCAACAGTGAATCAGTAAAGTGCTCCCATGACTCTGGTAAAGAGGCTAACAACATCATGCCCTGTTCTTCATCATCAAGAATCTTACCAATGTTTTTCAGATCCATCATGAGTTCATTAAATTCATCTAGGTGGGTTTTGATAGATGTACCTTCAGTATATCTAAATTGAAACATCTTCTTCAACATGTACAAGCAATTGTTCAAACCTTTCTTCACATAGAGTGCTTGAAGTTTTGCCCATAATGCTGCGGCATCCTTCTCCTCAGCAACCTCTATTAAGACCTCATCTGACAAATTTAATAGAATTCTGCTCTTTGCTCTTTCCATTAGCTCTATCCTCTCAGAGGCTTTCATTATAATTGGCAACTCATCTTCACCATCCAGTGTCTTGGCCAACCCTTGGGTTGTCAGTAAAGCCGGCATCTTGATGCTCCATAACACAAAGTTGTTGCTTCCGTTAAACTTCTCAATTTCATATTTCCTCTCAGACATAATTGCAATAACAGAATTTCCAGATAATAATCAGACAAGCAAAATTTCCAAATCACAATCAAGAAATCCAACCCTGAGCTCTGATACCAATTGTTAGGATATAATACGCGGAAACGACAGGATCTTGCAATTTACGTCAACGCGAAATCGCTAGAGAAATAAACGAGAAATAATAAGGACACCAGAAATTTACGTGGTTCAATCCGAGTATCGGTACCTACGTCCACGGGGAGAGCCAGCGGCAAATAATCCACTATAATCGAAGAATCAAAGTTTACAATCACTCACACGCTCGAGTATTTTCCACACTTAGATTTAACTCCAAACCCAAAGTGTTTATAAATAAACAACTTACTTGGATATAAACTCACTGCACAAAATTACCACGAGTTCAAGCTCAAAGTATAACGCGCTATGTATGCCTGGTTCGCATATCTATGGATTTGCAAAAAAAAACTTGCAGCTCTCTTCGGAAGTGCGTGGATGTGCGGCTCCTTTCTTCTCGGCGGCGTGCGGTTTCTCACGAAAAGGAGAAGAAGGCCTGCAATTGTTGTTTCTGTTTTTATACATGTGCCCAGGTCAAACTTTGACCTGGCCCACCTACGCTCCTTGCTTTGGCTTCACGCTGAACGTGTGTGTGTGTGTGTTTGGGCCCCACAAAGCTAACGTCTTCGGCTTTTGCAGGCTTCTGAAGATAACATCTTTTGGATTCCGTTGAATTTTGGGCCCCACGACATCTTCTGCTTATTCGGCCTCCTTTGCAACAAAAAAAAGAGAAAAGAGAAAACTTTGCTTATATATATTCTATTTTATTTCCTTTTTTTGTGCAGCTTCAAGAATTTAACGAATTGCGTTTTTGCAAACGCTCAAACTCGAGTCATAATTTAACAGCTTACACCCGAGGTTATGCAAAAAGTCAAAGAAGAAATCAAAAAATTGCTCGTGGCAAGCTTTATAAGAATAGCACGGTACGTTGAGTGGCTGTCAAATATTGTCCCAATGAAAAAGAAGAATGGAAAGCTTAGCGTGTGTATAGACTTCAGCGATTTGAATGCAGTAATACCCAAGGACAAGTACCAGCTGCCAATGGCCGATATGTTCGTTGACTCAGCCTCTGGTAACAAAATCATGTCACTTGTGGATGGCCATTCAGGCTATAATCAAATTTTTATAGTAGAAGAGGATATCCATAAGTTTGCATTTAGATGTCCAAGAGCAATTGGTACTTTCAAGTGGTTAGTCATGCCTTTTGGGCTAAGGAATGCAGGTGATGAATTTCATTTTCCATGGCATGATTGGTGACTTGATGGAGGTTTGCATTGATGATATTATTGTCGAATCAAACCAGGTAAGTCATCTGACTTATTTAGAGCAAGCCTTTGTAAGGATGCGAAAGTATAAATTGAAAATGAATCCTCTGAAGTGTTGGAGTTAAAATTGGTAGTTTCTTAGGATTCTTAGTTAATCAAAGTAGATAAAAAATAACGCTAAAGTAATTCTAGAGTTAACACCATCAACTACCAAAAAACAACTTCAAATGATATTAGGGAAGATGAATTTCTTGCGTCGATTTATTGCTAACCCGTCAGGGAAGATTGAAGTATTTTCCCCATTGTCGAAGCTCACAAATCAAGAGTAGTTCGTGTGGGAAGACAAGCATCAATAGGCGTTCGATCAAATAAAAGAGTACCTCAGCAACCCTCCATTTTTAATACCACCCAAGGTGGGTAGGCCATTGAAACTATATTTATCGACCACCGATACTACAATTGAATGTATACTAGCACAAGAGAATGACGAGGGAAAGGAGCAAGCAATTTATTAATTGAGTTGAATGCTGAGCGATATAGAGACAAGATACAGTCATTGAGAAGCCGTGCTTGTCATTGTATCATGCTTGTACAGAATTACGTCATTATATGCTACCCACTTTGGTACATGTAATATATAAAACAAACTCAATCAAGTACATGCCGACTCGACCAGGAATAAGGGGTCGAATCGCCAAATGGGCATTTACTCTCTCAAAAATTGATTTAGTTTACATCCTGCTTAAGGTGGTAAAGGGACAAGCAATGGCAGATTTTATTAGGGAGTATCCAGGCATCTAGATTGAGGATCCTGTCGAGGGGTATGTCTAGGTAGTTCCTTGGACTATGTATTTTGATGGATCGAGTGTTGCTGGGTCAGCGGGAGCTAAAATTTTAATAGTTTCTCCTCACAGACATAGATCTAAAATGGTGTTTAAGCTTGATTTTAATTGTTCGAATAATCAAGCTAAATATGAACCGTTAATTGCTAGCCTAACCATTTTAGCTGACATGAAGGCACGGTTTATCAAAGTAATAGGCGATTCCTAGTTGGTTATAAAAAAATTGTTTGGAAAGTACTAGTGCCTTAATGAGAATGTTATTTCCTATCATGTGTTAGCCAAATGCCTTTTGGACCACTTCGATGATAACCAGTTGGTTCATGTAGAAAGAAATAAGAATGCAGAAGCCAATGAGTAAGCTCAAATGGCATCCGGTTAGAAAATATCTAAAGAGTTGGCAGATCATATTATCACCCAGGTAAGGGCATTATGCTCAATTGATAATAGAATTATGTTGATTCAAGAAGCACAAGACCTAGGCAACGGGACGCCCAGTCAAGATTGGAGAATCCCATTTATTGAGTATTTGAAAAATCAAATTGCCAATGACAAAAATTTTAAAAGAAAAGCGATAAATATTTGTTGATTGGCAACGATCTGTATCGGAAGATTGTCGATGGTGAGTTATTGAAGTGTTTAGGGAAGTGCGACTCTATGTTCGTAATGGTAGAAGTACACGAAGGCATATGTGGCGCACATCAAATTGCGGTCAAAATGAAATGGCTATAGCATCGACATGGTTATTTCTGACCAACTATTACCTAGGATTGTATTGACTATGCTAAGGGTTGTAAAGCGTGTCAAAAGCGTGGCCATGTCCAACATGCGCCAGCCTCGATAATGAAGCCCATAATTAAATTTCGGCCATTTAAAGGATGGGCAATGGATATAATTGGGAAAAAATATATTTACCCTCATCTAAAAAGCCTAGTTTTATATTAGTGGTCACGGACTATTTCACAAAATGGGTTGAGGCCACATCATATAAAAATATCACACAAAAGACGTTAAAGTGTTCATCGAGGAATATATTATTCATAGGTTTGGCATTACCGAGTTAATAACTGTAGATCAAGGGTAAGTTTTTACTGGTTGAGAAGTGTTGGATTTTACTAAGTCAAGAAAGATTAAGATGGTCCATTCAACGCCTTATTACGCTCAAGCCAATGCCTAGGCCGAAGCTTCCAATAAGGTAATTATTAATTTAATTAAGGAACATTTGAAAGACAACCCAAGGGAATGAGATTTTTTGTTATCGACGGTTTTATGAGCCTATCGAATATTTAAAAGATCTGCGAGTGGGGTTAGTCCTTATATGTTGATATATAGTCAGGAGGCCGTATTTCCTTTTAAAATTACTGTCCAATCATTAAGGGTAAGACTCCAGGGAGAATTAGCCAAAAAAGAATATGATGAACTCATATTTAGCAATATTGAGGAGTTAGGCAAAAACAGGGCAGCCGCTTTAGAGGAATTGTCCTTCAAAAGAATAGAATCGCAAAGGCTTACAATAAGCACGAAAAAGAGAACAGATTTGACATTGGCGACATAGTATGGAAAACTATTTTGCCAACGAGCATGGATAATGAGAGATTTGGCAAATAGTCGCAAACTTGGGAAGGACCGTATGTTATTACTGAAGTTTTTGGTAGAAATGCTTATCGTTTGATGGAAGTCGATAACAAGAAATTGCCATGGACAATTAATGGAAAATTTTTAAAACGGTGTTACCCAACTATGTGGGAAATGTGAGAAAGCGAATGACACAATAAGGAAAAGAGGCGGTGCTACTGTCATTAAATTGTCATTATATTTACAACCCTAGCCAGATTTTTATTCAAATTCCATATATCTTTTGAAATCAAGAACCGGTTTTCGACAAGATCGTTTATCTGGTTGATGAGGGTCTCTGTGCTCTTAGGTTGTGGGTTGAGCACCTCTTAGGTATTAGTCTACACCGCTCTGTCCCGTGCGACCTTTTCTCTCTCCAATGAACTCAGATTTCCAACCTCTTGACTAAATCCATCTCCCTGATAGTCCAGTAAGAATGAAGATGATGGAGTCGGAGGTGCAGGATGTCAAAAGAACTTCGGACGTTCACTATTTCATCATAAATTATCTCTAAGCACCCTATTTCCTCTTGTTTGGATTGGTGCGCACACTTCACAGCTTCGTAGAAGTCAATGGTCGACTAGTTGCCTTGATAGGATGCAAGGTCATGGTCAAAAGTGACCATGAATTCCTCGAACCTCTGCAGGAAGGGATGGTCACCAAAGAGGTTGGAGGGTCGGCAGTCCCAGGCCAACTTTCGGATGGCCTCGATGATCTCTGGCTGTTTGCCAATTACAGCAAAAGTCAGTATTAGCTTCGAAAGAAGATCCCCCCAGGAGGCAAGGAACTTGTCATTTGACGAGGATAAAGCTAAAGAAGAAGACCGACTTGCCATGCCTTCGAAGGACTGAATGAAACAGAAGGATGAGAAGGTTTGGGCGTATGGATGAATGTGTACAGATGGATGGTTTTGTCTAGACTACAATCCTCTGTATATATATAGAGAGAGGGATAGCCAGAATTCGAAAATGCGCGATTTTGAAACTCGTTATCATAACGAATTTCTTGGGAATAGATGATGCTTATTGATAGATTGATGGAATCCGAAGTGTTGCGGTTATTAGGCGCTGATTCGAAGGGTTCGTTGATGTTGTAAAGTTATTCAAAAAGCACGAACATTGATTAGTGTTTGCCCAGTTTGAATAAGCCCCTATATGCACATAAGTTTATCTTTAAGCAGCCTAGGATGGGTTCGTTAATATTATGGAGCTATTCGAAGGGTGCAAACATTGATTAAAGTTTCCCAGTTTGAACGAGGTTTATATGCACGTAAGTTTGTCTTTAAGCATCCCAAGATGTGAAAAGTCTAAAATGTTATTTTCCACTGTATTTACAAAGAGGAAATAGACTAGTACAGACAAGAGTTTATCCATCTAGGCCTAGGTGACTCTTAAACCTCAAGACATAATCAACCAAATGTTTCTCTATATCCCTATTCTCTTCCATAACCTGGTGGAAGGCGAGGTGTTTCCCCTCCAGGATCGACTCTCTCTGAGCATTGAGCTTGTCCAAGACCACGAGCACATCCTGACATGCCTGGGCCCTCATTCCAAGGCTTGTCATCATTTGTTGGCAAATGACGATCTCCTCTTCCAGAATAGTCAGCAGGCTAGGTATCTCGGGAGGCACAGTGTGGTCAGGACCTCGTGCTTGGATCCTTGCCTTCTCCTTGGTCACATCATCCCTGTAGGCCATTATCCACTCCATCATCTTTTGGACTTCATCCTTGACCCGGCGTGACATCCTAAATTTTCAGTCCCATTTTTAATTGAATAAATCGGGCCTTTCATCGACGCGCATATAGTGTTATTCTTAGAGCTGATCACTCTTGAGATAACTAGACTATCTGGAAAAGTCATTAAGGAATTTTAATGCATGAGACTTGAGAATTTGACTAGGAATCGACTACTCAACCGTGATCATTTACTGAGGTCATTACGACATAGTAAGATAGATTAAAAATTAGAGATAGGTCGGTTCAATCGAGATGTGTGGCTAAACGTGGGTGATTCCACTAAATTACAAATTCTCGTCGATCGACACTAGACTGATCTTTCTATCGTTTTGGTACCCTGTGTCCATATTTAAATCCTCAAGATTTTCACGACCACCGAGAGTCGCCAATGTGTCGAATGGGTTCATTATGATTCGAAGAAAATCAACCACATGTCATTTGCACTAAAAATTTCTGAAAGTTACTCGATAGCTTGGGTCATGCCAAAATCGTGCTGGAGTGAAATTAACCGCGAATTTGAATCCAATTTCAGAAATTGAAAGTTCTGTCATATCACAAGTCATTTTAGGAACGTCGATTCAGTCTCCAAAGATTTTTTTGAAAACCGAGACTTTTTTGGGAAAAAGTCGAGATAGAGTCGTTTTTGTCCAGAAAATTCAGAGAACCATTTTTGATCGCGAAATTGGGATGCAAGTGGGTCTTATTAGTGAGGAAAAATGCTGATATGATTGAGGGTTCGATAATTGAATTTTTAGAAGCCGAATTGAGCGAATTCAAAGAGAAATTGAATGGGAATTGAAGCAAAATTAAGTGAAATTCGTGTGCCCCCATGGACACAACTTGTGGACCTTTTCAAATGGCTTCTAGAAGGGTTTTGGTGTCTGGAATACAGCCATGGAGGCTAGCTGGTGGTGGGGACCAAAGGGGGGGGGGACAAAGAGATGAGAGAGTGACACTTGGTGGCCCCCTTAGCCAAAACCGGTCCCCCTCCTTCTACCTCTACCCTCACCGTCAACCAACCCCCTCCATTGCTGCCTTGAAGACTTCAAAAATCCCATAGAAGAACTAGCAGCCCAGTCGGACCGTCGCCGTGCACCACCGGAGCCACCGCTCGCCGTCGCGTCCCCCGCAGGTCCTCCGTGCAAGCTACGTCCTAGCTGCTTCATTCCTGCCATTTGCGTGTCCAGCAGTGGCACGCCGTCCATCAAGCCACCACCAGAGCTCTCTCCACTGCCGTGCACCACTGCCTTTATCTACCAAGCTTGCTACAGCCACCGCCAGTCCAGCCTAGCCGTTTCTAGCTCAACCAGCCAGCTTCTCGGCCCAAGATCAGCACCCAACACTAGTGGGTCTCTCAGTCCCTGTCGAGCCCATTTTCAAGCCTTTTTAGACCCCATTTGGCTAGCCCGCTTTGGAGTTTCTTGACCCTCTCCGCCTCGCCGTCGTTTTGATCCGAGCGGATCATTAATCAAGTGAGTTTAACTCACTAATCCTTACTTATTAAGTTAATGAAGTTTAAGGGTTGATTAGTTTAAACTAAGTTAGGATTAGGTGGTTAGTTAGAATGGATTAGTGAATTAGTTAATTATCAATGTATGGTAGGTGGATAGTTTAGTGCAATTAGGACCTAGACAGGCTCTAGTATTTGTCTAGAGTGGTTCGGAAATTTTCCGAGACCGTCTCGGCTTTTAATTAGGCTTTATGGGCCTAAGTTATATTTATTTGCATTTAATAATTAATTTATGTAATTATTTAATTATTTATTTATTTTCCGAAAATTAGACCGGGGTAGCTGGTGACCGGAATTTTATGCTGATTGCAATGGTCTGATCTGTTTATTTAATTGAGTTCTAATTTGTGCTAATTGTTGGTGATTTGTATTTTAGGAATTTATTACTAGATTTATTTAATTTCAGTAATTAATTGGAAAATCACCGAGCGTCGGTTTACAATGCCAAAAATGGATTTATGGACTGTTAAAATTGGTGTGATTTTCAAGCGGCAGAAAATTGTATTTTGGCTAAAGCCAACCGTGTACCCACACATGATTATTTTTATCAAGAATGATAAAAATGGTGATTTGATTAAATGATCAGAATCAGTATTGAGGCAGCTTCTAGCGAGCATATTTAGAGGCAGCTTCTGACAAGCATATTTAGTGTACTATATCAGTATTGAGGCAGTTTTTGGTGAGCTATACTATCTATTATCAGCTTAGAGTAAGCAGTCCTGACTATGATCGGACTTTATAGATAATATTGATTGAGATGACTGAAGAATGGTCTCGAGGATATGGAATCGACTGAGTTGATTGATCGATGATTCGATCTGAGGAGATGAATTGATTTGTGAAATGATTGATTGGATGGTTATTTGAACTGTATCGATTTGTAGGAAGGAACTGAGGCCAAGGTAAGCCCTCTGACTCGTGTTTGTGCTTAGGCAGCCCTCAGGGCATATTTTCTTCTTAGTCAAGCCTTAGGGGATCGAACTTGCTGAAACGTTGTCTTACCCCGTTGTGGGATAACATTTTAGGTCCATAAATGGCAGCTCCTCCCGAGCATTTTGGACAACTGAGGAAGATCACAGAATAGAAGTACTACATTTCGATTAATGGGAACCCCAATGGGTTAGAGTGCGAACTGATGAAGTCCATAATCTGGGTTGATGCAAGTCTACCCAAAAAGGTGCCTCATCAATACCGATCATGGTATCACTAGGATCGCACTAGAATGAGAGAGAGCCCTATACCGGAATCTAAGATACCTCTGTATGATGGATGTTGCTTTTGGAAAGGGTACTGCAGACCCTAAAGGTGGTTCGGTGGTAGATCTGGTGGACCCCGACCTTGAATATCCATGATCCCCTATGTATTCAACAGTAGGCTCCAGTTGGAGTGTGGAGGGAGATGACGGGGAGGACAAAGACCCATAATTGTTTGGAAACCCCACCCCTTGTCTTGCAAACTTTGTTTTATAAACTGGTTGTGTATATGACCTGGCTTGGTTTTGTAAAAATAAGTGTGTTGTGACTTTTGAAATAAAACCGTGGCCTTACTTTCCTATCACATTGAATTGTTGTCTAGGGATTATTTATATGCTTCCGCATGCGTATTAAAATGAATGGGTCGGCGATGCGTCCTGGGACGTCGCTATTTAATTGACCATAGAGGGATGGGCACGCGCTCGGAGGATCGGGGCGTGACACTTGGCACCACCCGTCACGAATTTTTTGGAGGTGTCGATTGTAGTTGACGCCCCTTTTAACTTCTTCTTCCAACTTGTGGAAAGAAGAGATGATGCCCCAGTTCTTGATGGATGAGTCTAGTACTTTTGCAAAAAAGCGGTAGAATTCATCGTAATCCTCCTTGAGGCGATGCGTGGGAGGAAGGTGAGTAGGCTCGCCATTATGGATGGGCTTAATGACCTCCTCGAGGTTTTCAGAGTGGTCGATCAAGAATGCGAAGGTCAAAGCGAGCTTCGCGATCAACCTCCTCCAAAGGTTCAAGAAAACATCCTTGGAAGATGTAGTGCTGAAAGAGGAGGAAGGAAGAGTTTGCCATGAGTGTTGGAGTAAAGAAAGCTTTGACCAGTCTGGTTAACACTTTCAGCAATCAAATTTTGAACGATGAGGAACTCCATAAGCACTCACTAGGGTTTATATAGTGGAGAGAAGAAATCTCAAAGTCGAAGTTGATGGCATAAATGTATAGGATCATGCTCAAGGGAGAAGTGCGAGCGTCACAAGAAACGTATAGTTATTATAGCGTAATAATTACGGGAGCAAAATCATGATGACAAGTTGCCAGTCGATGGTAATACCCATGGGTTACTCTACACATGTTTTAAGATTTTTATTAGGATGAAGAGTACCGAGACAAAGGCGTGCATCAGGATAAAGATACAACCTACTGAGACTGAATCCCCGATCATCATGAGATACACCGCAGATACGGTGCGAGTTGTTCACTGGAGATCATAAATAGAGATATTATGGCTATGGATAAGGCACACGACAGATAGGTGCATGCTAGCTATGATATCAGCAAATAACATATCGAAGGAAAGTACTCAGTAGCCTATACACTGATGATTATGCTATCGAAAAGAAAACATCAAAAGGGGAAACAACATTAGAAGAGATAACATGTGGCCTGCAAGGTTACATAAAGTGTTGCCGTAGCTCCAAAGTAAAGCTATGGAGCTTTAGTTCTTGGTCGCAATTAGTTTCGAAGAGCTTGTCTTTCTGAACAAGGTCACGAGAGAGGGCTTGAGTTATCGTTCACATGTGACTTCAAGCTCGGATATTAATTGGTATAGGTTGATCAGAACTTGTGGTGAAATGCTGGCGTTGCCACGATAAGTCTCAAGAAGCCTATAAGATTGCACTTTCTCCTTTAGGAATAATGCCTCATCTCGCTCCTCGACGGCCTTGATGGACTTCACATTTGTCTTGTAAGCTTCTAAGGCAGAGTTGAATGAAGTAAAAAGCTCATTAATGGTAAATTTCAAGGCGTGACATGGCAAGGGGTAAGGCAAGTTGGTCAAAATGCGAGCAAAGATTTAATCTCATGCTCAACTTCGGGAGTTTCGCATATGACCTCATATCCTTCTTGCAACAAATTATACAACCTCGCCCATTTGCTCTGGATGTCGCTATTATCGATAGATGGGAGAGTCTTCTCTGCTGGCGAGTTACTTGCCCTGAAGACATAAATTCTGTTAACAGACAGTATACCCGAAGAATCGGTACTGTGAGAAGACTGTGACTCGCCCATCGAATCATCAATGTATTCATTAGGTGAAAGTGAACTTTCTACTGGCGTCAATGGTACATCCTCCTAGTGTAAGTTTGGTGTCCCAAGCCTCGTGAAACTATGAGATATAACTATTGGATATTGAATAACTTTTGACATTACTGACCCCAAGTCGCATGGAAAAATAAAGGCCTTATATTCTTCCCACCATTGATCAAAGGCTTTATAGCTAAGTGGAGCCTCGAAACAATTAAAGAATTTGAACCTCCTCAATATGTGTCGGGTGATCTCTTTATAACATATGACGACTGTCTTTTCTCCAGCTAAAGTGGGAGGAAAATTCATGGAGTAAACTACTGGCATAAGCGTACCTTGAGTTAACCCAAACTAACGAGTGCAATAGTGAAGGTTGTATGCCTCAAAGCTCAAAGCGTATTGCTTCCCGAGATGGAAGTCTGATATGAGCTCAGTAGAAACAAAAATACTCATCCAAAATATAGACATGTCATGCTGAAATGAATTAGGGCTGTAAGAGAAGTCAACACCAAACCTATAATAGAAGGGAAAACTTTCCAAATAAAGCAAGCAGCTAAGGAAGCACTCAAAGACTGAGAACCCCTCGAGAGTTGGTAGAAGTTTGCTACAAAATTTCCGAAACCCAAACTCATTTTCAGCTGGTGATCTATGCACCTCGTGCCAATGAACTAGAGTGGTCTTACTCTTAGAGAATAATTGAGGAAAATATGTGCGCAACCACCGATGCATAATCCATAAAGGGCCAAAGAATGGGCTAGGGCGAGTGCTAAACAGGGAAGACTGTGTGTCGGTGAAGCCTTTTTACAATTTGTTAAGCACCATACGACCAAGACCTACATCAATTTCGTTAAAAAGAGGATATGCCACATCGATAAGTCAAAAGACACGGAAGAAGTTGGTAAGCAAAATATGTAGTGGCAAAGTCAATATAACAAGAATGCCGTATACTCTTGAGAAGAAATAGGTTTGGTTGACCTGGCAAACTTGTCCTATATTCATCAAACGGTAAGTCAGTAAATGAAATACCATGAAAGTTTAGACAAGTATCTGGCTACTGACCTTAAAAATCTATAAGAGGGGATAGGCTGATCAAGGACAAAATATCAAGCAGAGTGATTATTACCGGACCAATGGGTAAGAAGAAATAGTTGGTCAACAGTGGCCAAAAGCAACAAAGGCCACCAATGAGCCCGTACTCAATTGGGTCAATTGACATACAACTGAAGGAAAACGTCTATCTAATTCTAGCTACTTCCCATATTTCAACCTCTCGTACCATTTGAAGAAGCGCTTATCAAAGGAGGGATATGAATTGAAACGAGAATTGGGCGACGACCAAGCATGCATACAAATCTGCAATTGGTTAATGGGAAGAACCTCTTTTATAGTGACGAGGAAAGTGTTGGATAAAGGTGTGTGGAGGCGGCATCGATTTGAAATATGGACCCGTGGTAACACGATGAGTATTTGGGTGATAATCCATGAACGAAAGGAAGAGTCGCCCCTGAGCTTCATATGTTTGAAGGCTCTCGAAGCAGTGTATAGCAGCATGAGCACTCATTACGGAAGAACAAACATTATTCATGATGAATAGTAGTGTTGTCGGCATCAGCATACAGTGGCCAGGTATAAATAGGCCTAGCCAAGTAACTGTTTGCCTTGTTTTAAGGACATACGTGCGACCGTGGGTGCACAGAGATAGAAACCCACTTAAGTGTCACAGATTTCATGCGAAAGTGGGATAATGATAATATATATATATATATATAAACTCATTTTATTTATTAGATTACTTTTTGGGATACAAGAAAGATGTTAAATCATGTTGAAGACAGAATATTCTGGATTTGAGATCACTCATCTAGGAAATATGTTCATTCTACTTACCAAAATATAAAAATATATATATATATAAGTCTATGTTGAATTTCTTGATCCAGCAACTGCAGATGTTCCTTCTTCTTCAACTCTTGAAGCTTCGACACTTAGAGTTCAACTTGGCCTGTATCTCCATTTGTTGTTTGAGTTCAATCTTCCTTCTTTGACTGACATCTTGGAGTGCTCTCAAGAGATGAGCTTTTTCTTCATTGAACCCGTTTATCTTTCCCATGACTGTCTTAAAGGATTTGCTGCATTCCAATACACTCAGACTCAGCTCCGCCAAGGCATTGCTAGGTTTCGCATCATTATTCTTGAAACGAGTCAGTTTCTCTACTTCATCCAAATGGTAGCAATATTTGTTAAATATATCGCGATAATATTCAGAGAAATTGTGGAACCTATCTTTGAACTTATCTTTAAGCTCTCGAGGAAGGAACGCACTAATCTCACTATTGTTATCAACAAGTGATTGCACAGAGCTTCAAGCTGATGAAAAGTCTTTTGTTTAAGTGGGATTTTGCATATTCCTCCTACCAAAAGATCTATGAACCTTGATAGTTCAAGCCTTAGCTTATCCCTATTTAAAGTATTGGAGGTACGACCAAAGGATAGATCATGATTGGCGCCTAAAGCCATCTTTGTCCTGTTCAATGCCTCCAGTATTGGAAAAGTTGTTTCTGCTCGAGGATCAGCTTGAGAAGATGTATCCACATGAGCTTCAATCTGAGAAGTTGATGAAAGAGCCTCAACAGCAGACAGTAAAGGTAGGATTAGAATGTTCGGTAGCAGAGACAATAGGAGCCTCAATAACAGGGATGGTAGGAGCTGGATCAGAAATTTCAGTGACAAGGTCACCTGGGAATATGAGATCAATTATCAAACCAGATAGCCAGTAGAGTAATTAATAAGGACGGAGTGAAACAAGTACCAAGACTTGGAAGTGGAGCTGATGTAATCAAAACAAGTGTTAAGGTAACAAGAGCCTCAATATGTTCGATGCTACTAGCGGCAATGGTGAGTTCAGCTTCAGCAATGGTAGGTTCACCAACTACAATAGTGGGTTCAATCTCAATATATTCAATGTTGCTAGTTGTCATGATGGGACCAGCTATTGACTGTAAACAACACGTTATTACAAAGTACATAATATATCTACAACTCAACTATAATCAAATAAGGACTTATATTGAACAACTAGTGCAAAAGGATTGAAATTGTTATGCCCTGATTGAGAAGGAGATCGGATGATGGGATTGAAGGAAGTTACATCGTCGACGTACTAAGAAGCTCTATTGAAGGAGTAGGCACAGTAGGAACATCATCTGCCCCATCGTCGATGGCACCAAAAAGCCCTAATGTCGGAGTTGAAGTGGCTGGAACATCAGGAGTCTTTTCCAAAGAAACAAAGGGTGGTGGAGTATCAATTGCTAGAAATCTTCTTAAAGAAGCAAAAACAGTTGGAACAAAGACATCTGAAAGTACTTTAAGGGGGTGCATGACAACCATCTATTTTTGTTCCAGAAACAATTTTTCTATTCCGGATTTGTTTTGGAATAGAAATCCGTTTGATAAACCTATTCCATTTTTCTATTTCTGAAATAGATTCTTGTTCAAGAAAAAGGTTTGGAATAAAAATCAGAAGTAGAAATTTTCTACTTCTTTATTTCTGGAACAGAAATGAGAAATAAAAATTCTTCTCATCGTTCGTCAATCGGTCCTTCATCTGTCGCCGTCGATCACCGTCCGTTGGCCGTTGGCTACCGCCGGTCGCCAGTCCACCGCTGTCCGAAAAGAAAAAATTTGTTGTCATTATCAAACGAATTTGTATTTTTTAGAGTAGAAATTTTGTGTCGTTATCAAACGATTATTTTTGCTTAGAAACTCTTCTAGAAATAGAAATAGAAAAATCTATTTCTCTTCCAGAACCTATTTCTGGAACAGAATGGTTATCATTCACCCCCTAAGTCACTTCTTTAAGGAAACAAGGGGAGTTCTTTTCCTTTTCCTTAGTAGTCATGCTAGTGATTCTCTATATGAATATGAAGTATGCAGTCTCTTGTAAGCAAAAGATATATACACAAGAGAAGAAACATGAAGAACTGATAAGAACTTGTAGGTAGAAATAAAGTACCTTCGTTTGAGTCGCTAGGAAGGTCAATGGCATAATTGCTAGATTTTTCAGGCTCACTGGAACCAGGTAGAAGCTTGAGAAGAGGATTATTCAGTTCAAGCAAAAGATTATTGAGCAGAGTATTATCATTAGGAGCAACTAGAGCAAAAGCAGAGTCAGGATTGGTGGTTGTACAACCTTGTTTTGACTTGCCCTTACGTTGAATTCGATCTACTACGGTGGCAAGGGCATCTTCATAAGGACTTTCAAGATTAAAGTTGACTCACCATGTCATCCATTCAGGGAGTTGACGAGGACAAGGTTGAAAATCTTTTTGAAGATCTTGGGAATATCTTGCATACATGGACTTGGTTATCTTAGTACAACAAGTGAGGGGCCTGCGATCTTCCAGATTATACTCCTTCTTCTTTGACTGTGAGAAATCCATTGAATAAGGGATAGACATGGGAATGGCTTGAAAGAAGCCAAATCGTCTTGCACAGTAATGAGGAGAGTATACTTTGAAGCCTGGGTAGAATCGACCCTTATGCTACAGCCATAATGGAAGGTCTACTGGGGATAACGCACGGACCCAGAAATCTTGGACATAATTCATACTATCAGGATCAAAAAGGTAATAATGTTCTTCATTCTCATAAGGGAAAAAGTCAATATCCCTGTGATCAACTTCCAAGATAGATTGAAAGTAGTGAAGAAAAGGAGAGATATCCGAAAGAACCTTCTTAGGTAAACGATTCAAAAGTCGATAGCCTATAAGAGGCCTCACAGATGCTGTACTTGGCAAAGGATAATAAGGCAGGTCACGAGAACCTACAAAAAGAAAGTCCAAGCATAATGACATCCAAGCTTGTAAGATCAAGAAGGGACTAGAGATAGTATCACTCCTTTCAGCCTTCATGACCATTGAAGCATGCGCCAGCCCTCTATACAGAGAAGCAAGAACTACTGGAGCCAGAGCAATGCACCTACCACACGCAAGATTCAAAGCTATTTGGAGATGATCCTTATTCACTTTAAGTGTGGCACAGCAAAACACATGTCTTGACAACCAATATAGCAAGAAAACGACGCGTTCCTTTTCACCAACAGGGTCGGTCTCTCTACCAAACAGCTCAAGGAACTTACTATGTACAAGAACTCCATCTGAAATGAAAAAGGGAATTTCAATTGTAGGCAACTACTCAACAGAACGGACAAGTAATTGAAAACCGGATATAATATACATGTCCAATAGGGTAACAATTATGGGTCCCCAAGGAAAAATGAAACAATTAATCGAAGGGAACCAAAAACTTGCTGCAGACCTTACTAGTCCCTGGTTTACATCATAAGAAAACATACTTGCTCGCAAGTGTCTTCTCAATCCCAGCATTTATCCAAGCAAGTCGAGTTGGTTCATCATCCCTTAATCGGAGATACCATTTATGAAAATATGCTTCGAATGAAGGGAACCCACAAAATCAAGGAGAAGTTAAAGATCGAACATCTTGGAAGGAACTGCGTTGAAAAGCCAAAGTCTCACACCTAGTAGGAAAGCAAGCTTTGAACGGAGGGATTCTATTATAGTCAATAATGCTGGGACCCAGAAAGAAACGGCTCGTCACATCCTCGACCTTGTTCAACAAGCCAAAACGACAATCTTTGGCATGTTCCCCTGTCTGAAAAGTGATCAAATTGCTGATGTAGTCTAATGAGTCATATCCTGAGGTTTTCTTGGGTGCCATAGCAGGTGACGAAGCTTAGATGAAAGGAATCGCAAAGAGAATTTGGAAATAGGGCAAGGCAAGAAGATGAAATACAGTAAAGGAATTCTTAAGGAGATAGTGGTAGAAGACGATGCCTCAGGGAAGAAAAGGAAAAAGTTCCGAGACTAGAGGAGATGTGTCGAGGTAATATAGGGAATGAAAATCCATATCAAAGAAAAGATGTCAGAAGACAGAAAGACATAATCACCTTGGAAGGCCATATGGAAACTAAGTATTTCTTTAAAAGAAATAAATTTAAATTTATTTCTTTTAAAATGGGGCATTAGTTGACACTCAAATTTACCCCTAGAACCATGTGCTAGCCACGAGGGAATATTGGATAAAACACCCCGTTTTGGTTCACAAAATTGAAGGTAAACAACTTTCATGGAGGCTACTTAAGCTGAGCCTTTATGGAATTCCAGAGGCCAACACTAACGTCGACAGCCAGGTAATTGATGGCCACATGTCAGGCTATGAGGATAGTGCACTAGATTTGAAGATTAAATGAGACTAGCACTAGAACTCAAGCAAGAATAACTGCTACGAGAAATGTGCGTAAAAATAGGAAACAATTATTTGTTTGATGAGTAAGTTACACAAGTATCGTCGACGGGTTAGGAAGCGGTTGTTAAAGGATAAGGTCATCTAGAAGAAATAAAAAAAAAACGTGGAGATTGCAAAGAATAGTGTCCGAGGAAGAGCAACCAATTGAGGAACATCAATCCATCCTATAAATACTACAGTCTCTCCATTGAGAAAGCCCCCCATGCACAACACAACAATTATCTTTACTTTATCGTATCTTAGCTGTAGCTTTCAAGATTCCCATTGTCGATTAAATTCCAGCGTGTATCTCTATTTGGTCCAGTATTGTCAATTAAATTCCAGTGTTATTCCACAAAGCCCAGCGTCATCGATTAAATTTCGGCGTTGTGTTTTCTATCTAGTAGTATTACTGTTGATTAGCTTCCGGCTTTACGCCTAAAACAAGTTGTGCCGTAGATTAAATTCCACCATAGTTTGGGTTTAGAGCGTAGGCTATTAGCTATTCGTACCTAGGTTATGTCATTGATTGGATTCTCGTGTAATTTGTGTTCAAGAACTATTAATCTTTGAGTCATTTGGGTATCAGTTGTTAAGGTTGTATATGCAAGTTAAGAATAAAATTTTCCTTTGCATCTGACATTCTCTATCCAAGCTCAACACAGAACCTAAGTCTCCTATAATAAATCAAAACGTAACGTTTGGTGAAAGATTATTTACGAGAATCAAAACCGGTGAAGCACTATGACAAGTTAAGACACGATTAGTTAAATTAGTTAACATATTACCTTGGTCAATGCGATCTAGTTAGATACACTTAGGCACTCTATTACTCATTTGAACATATTTTTGTAAGAGTTTATTTTTTGAACGTATCATGTTGTGCGACTCATTTATAAAAGTGTCATGTTGGGTTTTTAAAGGTATGATGTGATTAATAAATGAGTCAAATATGTATGGATGATGTAGACAAATGTATATAAAAAAGCAGACATAAGGGATAAGTACCAAAAAAAAAAAATCATAAACTTGTTGTACATATGTCAATTCAGTCCTAAATTTTTTAATTTGGTCAATTTAGTCCTAAACATTTTAATGATTTGCTAGTCTTTTTAGCTAATTTTGATCGAAAATCACCGATGTGGACATCGGCCATTTTACGTGGTACGACTGGCGTTGATGTTGACAATTTATGCAATTTTTTAAAAAAGTTCTGATTTTCTTATATAACTTTTTTCATTTTTTTTTCTTTTCCACCATCGTTAGTGAGGGTCATTAGGGCCTCAGCTATGGCTTGCAACCCTCGCCGATCACTTGACAAGGCCATTGTGATCGCGGGCAAGGCAACCCTCGCCCAGTGATCGGCAAAGTTCATCAGCCATTACAAGGCCCTGATGACTCTCGACGGCCATGGTGAAAAAAAAAACGAAAGAAAAGAAATGAAAAGAAATATAAAAGAAGAGAGAGCTTTGCCATTTCTTCCTCCCCGATATATTGTTCATCCTGTGCTCTCAAAGGGGCGATTCTGCTACTGTTACTGCGGTTTCGGGATTTTGCTGCTGCTAGAATTCTAGCCGTTTGTTGAGGCTGAAACTCAGAGGATTGGCCCGCCTCCCCTCCCTCTACAACCCTACCGAAGCGTTTGTCCTGGTAAGCCCCGCAAGTCCTGCTATGTTCGTTCTTGGTTAAGGTTTGTGGGGTTTTCTGCTGGGCTTTGGCTGTTACTATGGCCTCTTCGTCGTTAGAGGTGACTGACCGCTTGGGTAAGGCCCAAATTAGTGCGGATGGTGTAAGTGGACGTAGCCCTAGTCCCCGTGCCCAAAACCCCCAGTCCTTTGAGGTTGCGGGACAAGTGGGCTTGTCCAGAGCCGAAACAGCGGCTTTGAAGGATGGCTCATGTGGATCCTGGAAGGCCCCTCGCGATTCGGTCGATCCTAGGGGACATAGCCGAGCTAGATCCACCTCCATTCGACCCTAGCCTAAGAACTAGCAAGCTTGGAGCTCCAAACCTCCACTTGCCCAGTCCTAAGCAAATGTCGTGCAAGCAGTAGCAAAGGGATACGACCTTACGTACGTTCCCCCTTCTTATGTGGACAACAAGCCTGTTGTCACTCTTTCTGAGGAGGTGCTAGAGGCCACAAACCCAAAATGGCACCAATGCCTCGTTGGGTACTACATTGGGAGGAAACTTCCTTTTAAGATGACTGAGACAGCTCTAGAATGCGCTTGGGGACCAAAGTTCTCTGAAGTGATGGCAAATGACCAAGGTTTCTATTTCTTCCACATCTCGAACTCGGAGTTTCGTAGGAAGATTCTTGAGGATGGTCCTCTAACAATTGATAGGGTCCCCCTTATCCTACAACAATGGAAGCCTTTGCTGGATTTAAAGGACAACCATTCCACCATTCCGATTTGGATACATTTAAAGAACCTCTCCTTTGAACTGTGGTCCGCACCAGCAATAAGTGGAATTGCCAGTGCTGTTGGTATGCCCCTTTATGTCGACTAGCGCATGGAACAAATGAGGATGCTTTCCTTTGCTAGAGTGTGTGTCAAGATCAATGCGAGGCAACCTCGATGTAACTTGGTCGCTGTTGCTCTCAATGGAGTAACCCGAGCTGTGGAGATTGATTATGAGTGCAAACCAGTGACTTGTCCTAAATGTGGCACTTTTGGCCACAAGTGTGAGAATCTCAAGCCTTCATCCAACGCTAAGATAAGTCTTCAGCCAGATCCGAGCGCTGAGGCTCTTGCTGCTCGCGACGGGGTTTCTGCCCCTATTCCTAAGGGACTGGTTGATCTAGGAAGCCCTGATTCAGGACGGAAGCAGGTGTTGAGGAAAAAGAAGCCCTTGGTTCTAGAGAGGGGATCACTGACTTACCTGGTGATCCTAGTGAAGCAGGACAGATTTTGAGGTTAAAGGATTTTAGTCCTGGAACTACTTTGGCCTCCACTTATACCTGCAAGGCCTAGAGGGTTCAAAGGAGGCTTTATAAGGCTGAGGACCCCCTCACCCTCTCTTCTGCTGGTCTGGAACACATTCTTGTTGAGGCCTCCGCCTCAACCCTGTTGTCCAGTTCTGCTAAGGACTCGGATGACTCGGCCAGCCTTTTCAGCCGCCCTAATGAAGAGGACCAGGTCGTGCAATGCCCTCCTTCTGCAGAAGCTGCCCCTACCACTAGGAAGACTGTCTCTAGGCAGAATATGGTTATGCCCCTTGCCCAACTCCGCTCCCTGCTGATTCCCCTAGTTCGGTGGCCAGTCGGCGTCAGTCTTCGAAGCGGAGGTAACCTCCTGTTGTCGTTTGTATATACTTATTATATTATTACTTACTTATGTATATAGGTGTTTGGAACATTAAAGGTCTTCTTGGTCCCTCTAGGCAGGCTGAGGTTCGGAACCTAACTTCCTCTAATAATCTTTGTGTTGTGGGTTTGTTGGAGACTAAAGTATCGGAGCCTCTCTTCCTCTCGATTTCTGCGAGTCTCTTATTGGGTTGGTGCTGGGTGGCTAATTATGAGTACTCTCCGAGAGGGAGAATCTGGGTCGGATGGAACCCATCGCTTGTAAGCTTTGATATTTATTCGACCAACTCTCAAGCGATTCATGGGAGATTGAAGTTTCTTAGCTTGGGTTTGGACTGTTGTTTTTCAGTTATTTATGCCGAGCATACCTTCATGTCCCAACGGCCGCTTTGGGAAGACCTTGTTCTTAGGAGCCCTGCCCTTCAGGACACTGCTTGGTTGGTAGCCGAGGATTTCAATGCCATTAAGGACCCGTTTGATCGACTTAGGGGCTCTGACTCTTGGATCCCCTACTTTGATGATTTTAGACAGTGCTTAGCTCAGGCGGAGCTTGAAGACTTGAGATATGTTGGCTTTCACTTCACCTGGGCTACTTCATCTGGGCCTAATCGCAAAGCAAGGAAAATTGACAAGGTCCTTGTGAATACAAGGTGGAGCCAAGATTTCTCTTTCTCTGAAGCTGCTTTCCTTGCCCTTGTTATATTAGACCATTCCCCCATGGTTATTAAAGTCCCATTCAAGTTCTTTGACTTTTGGACTAAGCACCCGTCTTTCCACTATTGTTTCTCAAGTTTGGGATACCCTGGGGGAGGGGGTGCCCATGTACAGGTTAGTAAACAAGCTGAAGACCCTCAAAAGTCGGCTCAAGCTTCTCAATAGGGTGTCATTCTCCAATATCTCAGCTAGAACAACCGATGCTAGGAATGCTCTATGTGCTGCCCAGAATAGCCTCCAGCTAGACCCATTCAACATTGACCTTGCAGAGTTGGAGAAGACTCATCGGTGTACCTTTATGGACCTGCGGAGTCAGGAAGAGTCTTTTTACAAGCAAAAGTCTAGAGTTAAGTGACTAAAAGAAGGGGATAGGAACACTAAGTTCTTTCACCACTCTGTCATTAAAAGACAGTTGGGAAACAGGATTATCTCGGTCTTGGATTCCTCTGGTGTTCTGGTCTCTGCCCTAGGAGCGATTCGGCAACTGTTTGTCAGCTACTTTCAGGACTTGCTAGCGCCACGAGTGGTGGAGTCGATGTCGGTTTTACAGGAGATCCAAGAGGTCATCCGGTGCTCCCTTAATGAGGAGCAGGTTTCCTCTCTTTCTTGCTTGGTTTCCGACCAAGAGATCTGAGAGACCCTCTTCTCCTTACCTTGAGGCAAGGCGCCTAGACCTGATGGATTTACTGCTGAATTCTTCAAACAAAACTGGGAGACTGTAGGGCCCTTGGTCCTGGAAGCGATTAGAGACTTCTTTATTTCAGGTAGTCTTCTTCGTGAAATAAACAACATTTTTTTAGCTCTAGTGCCAAAAGTGCCCAATGTCTCTACAGTATCAGACTACAGGCCCATAGCTTGCTGTAATACAATTTATAAATGTATTACCAAGATCTTGGCCAACCGAGTGGCTGCCGTTCTTCAAACCGTTGTTAGCCCTTCTCAAAATGCATTTGTTAAAGGTCGGCGAATTAGGGACAACATCCTCCTGGCCCAGGAGCTTTTTACTAGATTCCATCTCAATCCTTATTTGCCAAAGTGTGCAGTCAAGGTGGACTTCCAGAAAGCATATGACACTGTAGATTTGGATTTCCTTGAGTTGGTTCTTAAGGCGTTTGGCTTTCCTAATCATTTGATTCGGCTCATCATGGTATGTGTTCGCACTCCAAAGTTCTCTATCTCTATAAATGGCGAGCTTCATGGTTTTTTCCTTAGTGGCCGAGGCCTTCGCCAGGGAGACCCTATGTCTCTTTATTTATTTACCTTAGTTATGGAGGTTTTGTCAGGGTTGTTATACCTGCACAGTAGGCAACCGGGCGTTAAATATTTCTGGAGGTGCAAAACAACATGTCTTTCGCATTTATTCTTTGCGGACGATGTCTTTCTCTTTTGCGAAGTTGATATGCATTCGATTTCTCTCCTAAGAGAGGCCTCGATGTTTTCTCGGATTGGAGTGGGCTGCGGTCTAACTCTAACAAAAGTGAGGTCTTCCTTGCGGGAGGCTTGGCTTTTCTTTAGAACCAAATTCTCCTTGCCCTTGGCTTTCATGAAGGGAAATTGCTGGTGTGATACTTGGGGGTGCCCATTATTTCCTCGCAGCTCCGTAAGGTAGATTTATCTCCCTAATTGACCGCATCATAGCAAGGGTGCAATCTTGGGCCCATCGTTTCCTATCCTTTGCAGGCCGTCTTCAATTGATCAGGTTAGTCCTTCACGCCATTCAAGCTTATTAGGCGAGTGTGTTTACTATCCTTAGCGCGGTGTTGGATCGCATTGAGCAAATCCTAAGACAATTTCTCTAGAAAGGCCCGGGCCTGGGAAGTGGTGGGGCAAAAGTTTCTTGGGAAGATGTGTGCCTCCGGAAAGAGGAGGGAGGGCTTGGCATTCGTAGGCTTCAAGAATGCAATAAGGCTTCCATGCTTAAACATATTTGGATTTTATTCACAGACAAAGAATGCCTGTGGTGCATGTGGATCCACTCTAACTTCTTACGAAGGAAAATTTTCTAGGTGGCTAGTACACCAACTTACTACTCATGGGCTTGGAGGAAGATCTTGCAACTCAAGAATGAGTTCTGCCATTCCTTCCTTTGGAGGATCAGTGATGGTTTATCAATGTCTCTATGGTTCGACCATTAGCACCCTAAAGACCCTTTGAACCTTCTATTTTCGGACACTCTCATATATAGCTCCGGCTTGTCTAGACAAGCAAAGGTGGCTAACCTCTTCTCCAATTCTGGTCACTCCATCAAGACCTTAATGGAGTCATGGGAACAGCCCCTCCTTGTCCTTTCTCGGGTTCCGGACAGGGTTCGATGGATGGAGAACTCCTCAGGCTTCTTCACAGTTGGCTCGACATGGGAGGCCATTAGGAGGAAGAAGAACCGGATCCCTTGGTTTGTGTTTATTTGGAGTAATTTGATCTCTCCAAAGTATCAATTTAACATTTGGCTTATTACTAAGAATCGTCTTCCGACTCAAGCACTGCTTTTAGCGTACGATAGGATAGAGAATTTGTCTTGCGCCTTTTGTAGGGAGAGGCCAGATTCCATCGATCACTTTTTTTTTACTATCGCATCACTGCTGACCTTGCTTTCTTTTGGGCAGTTAGGTGCAATCTTCCCTGACAGAATAGGTCCTGGTCGTTCAATCTCCAGTGGGCTATGAAGTTTCTTTCTGGCAAAAACTTCTATCATTGTATAGGCGGGTTCTCTTTTGGTGCCCTTTGCCATATTATTTGGATGAAGAGGAATAGTATTCTGTTTAGAGAGGAAGCTCTGGCGATCCCAGCCCTAAAAAATCACATCTTATCAAAGTCGTCAAGGACAAGGCCTTGACATTTAGGAGGGTAAAGGATAGCCCAAGAAATAGAAGGTTGCAGCGAAGCTGGGGAATAGAACCCTCCATTTTCTCTCCTGGCTTCCCAGTGCCTCCTCCTTCATCCTTGGTGCTTGGATTTCGATGCTGCTGCAGTCGATTGTGGTTGTTGTCTAGCCTTTCTTCCTTTGTCTAGCTCTTTACTGCCTTTCGTGTGGCTGTTGTTGTTTTACTTCGGCACCCTTCCACTTGTTCTGACGTGTTGTCATTATGAGTGTAAGTTTTTGGTGCCGGACCTTTTTGTATAGTTTGGTTAAAGCTCAATATATTCTTATATTTACCAAAAAATATATATATAAAAAATTCACAAAAATTGTTTATGGTAGCACCGATTGTGTCATGTAAGATGACTAGCATCCATATCAGTGGTTTTTAACCAAAATTGGTCAAAAAGGATCGTATTAGCAAATTATCATAAAATTTAGGACTAAATTGATCAAATTAAAAATGTTTAAAATTGAATTGGAATCCATATAATAGGTTTATGATTTTTTTGGTAATTCTTTTGAGTTTTGCAAGGAAATGATGTCAAATATGGAGAAGTGTTCAAAGTAAATGCTCATGCAAAAGATATTCACACATGGATGAGATAAATTTGAAAATAGAGGCGGTGATAGAGAAGAAGATGCGTGGGCCCAATGCAACCACAGCAACTTACTCGAGATAAAGGCTTGCTCACTCAATCGGTAAATGTGTCACATAATTACCAATTTATGATTTTTTATGTCACAAATCATTTAACAGAACCTTAACAAAATATAAATATATCACATGGAAATCAGTTTAGGATTTTTTTTGTCACAAGAAAAATTTAGAGTAAATGTGTCAATAGTAGGTATAGTTTGGAGTTTTTGATATCGCCAAAAAGGTCCAAGATAAATATATGGGCATAGTTTGGGGTTTTAGGAAGTTTGGGAGGAGGAGGTTTCTACCAAAAGAGACTGCTGCAACGGGATTTGAATCTACGCAAAGTGTGTCAAGAGTTTGAACCTTAGCAGTTGAGCCGACCGATTTTGACTATTTATTTGCACTTTACTAATACATAATTATAGAAAGGCAAATAAAAAATTGATGTTTGCCAGCTAATTACGATCATATTCATGTACATATATCTATGCACTAAAAACTTAGAAATCACTCAATGAGTCTCTCATGGTCGATTGCGCCAGCCAAGTCATTGCTGGTCGCGATTTCTAGAAGTAAGGTCGAGACGTGAGCTCGAATGGCATTGGCAACTACCTCCCTGGTCGCTTGGTGTAAATTCAATTAATGACTAAATCCTTAAATTATTTCATGTAATAGTCATTGAATTTCCCCATGATATGAAAGTAAATTGCTTAGCTGAAAAGGAATAACAAAGCGCAGGTCAGTTCTCATTAAGCCAGTCGAAAAGCGAGCAACGAAATAACACGAGCTTCAACGGTCATTCCAAGAATTACCATTCACATTGCATAGATGGAAAACGAAAGGGAAAAACCACCTTCCTTGCTAGTCATAAGGAAGCACCGCTCATTGCATACCACGAGGATCAAGGGCCTCCAGATATGTTAATGCAGTGAGTTACACAAGTCTCTCGATCACAAATATATCACCAACCATTATGGCAGAGTCGATCATCAGACTTGTGCATAACTAGTAACATTTCAAAGCAACATAAGTCAAAGGAAAAAGGCTCGTTTCATCGGCACCAAACAAGTACACGCGAGTTCTCATTAAGACGGTTAAAAGGGCGGACATCAAAACAACGCGAGCCACAACTCCATCCTGGGGAAGTTACCCAGCAGTCGCAGCGCCTGCAAATGAGGAGCTGAAACCTCCAGCGGGAAGCCTCCGCGGGACAAGGGTTCCCGACCGTCAATCACCAATTCTCTCATGCTCCTAGAGCGAGCCTCGATTCGCGTCGCGCCGCCGCAACACCGCAGCTCGAGGGACTCGAGGGCGGGACTGCCCGCAAAAACTGCCCTGATCTCGTCATCCGTGAATTGCAAGTGCGCCATGGATAGAACCCTAAGAGAGGCCCAATTGATGACGCCGCCCGACGACTCGAACCCATTCGGCCACCGCACAGTCGGAGCTCCACCAGCGAAGGGCAACCGCAGAGGGATCGCGGCACCGGATAGAGATTCCCGGTGCGCGGGAGCTCGAGGCGCAGGTCATTGACGCGGCATGCGGTGGCGAACCGAAGCCAAGACTCGAGCTTGGACTCGAGCTTGGAAGCGAGGTAGGGGAGATCAAGGTGGAATCTTGCGACGCGGGTCGAGGAGCGGAGGTCGAGGACCGCGTCGACGAAGGAGCAGAACAGGTCCACCGGGTCGACACGACGCGGGTCTTGAAGACGTCCCTCGTGGGCAAGGAGAGGATGTAGTGGATAATGTGATCGGGCAAAAAGCTTGTGCCATCATCATGTTCTTGCTGCCGCTGCCGCCACCGCTGCCACCGATGCCACTGTTCTACTTCTTCACCAGCGACGGTATCGTCACCGGCGATGGCGAAGGTTCGGTGTCGTGTGTATAGCGGAGTGAGGGAGCCTGAAAATGCACTCTCCGCCATGGATTCTGTGAATACTGTGCTCTCATATCCTTTCTCATTTACCTTTTTAAATAAAGGTTAATATCAATAAAAATCTCAAACTTATATAATTGTGATAGCTTTACCTAAAACTAATTTTTTACCATAAAAAAATCCCAAACTAATAAATTTATAACAAAAAGTGTTATACTTAAGTATATCTTTTGGAAATTTTGGCACTTAATCGTTCACCCATACCAAGTTTTGATACTTGCAGTATACTTTTACCTATTACTTTGGCATTGAGTTAAAGATATTAAATTAGACTATTCTTGATACCTTACATATTTATAGTATTGATTGATGTCCACAGCCATCGATTAGTATAGGTAGATTATGTAAAACGATGTGTATTGATTGATCTCAATGTACTTGGAATTTAATAATAAAGAACAAATTCGAACATCAATGAAATTTGATAACTTGGGCTGCTCAGATTCCCGTCCAGTTTCTATGTATAATAAAGCAACCTCAAAAGAGGGTTCAGCCTCAGACTTCGACACATTAAAAGCTCATGTTTTTATGAAGTGCATCGTAGAGTATAATGTCGAATGAGGGGTGAATTGTGATTTAAAAGATCAATTAAATTCCTAACATTTAAATCATCATTCCTTAAATCTCTAACACTTTCTACGTTCAATGTAATTTTTTTGCTTATCTTAAATTTTTCTTATTAAATGAAATAGCTGAGCTTATTTTCTAAATAGACCAATCCTTCAACTGTTTATTTTAAGTTATGGTTTTTTCAACTTTTTCACATTATACCCAGAGTGTGTGCCCTTTTGCTGGCATAGAGAAATGCGGTGGTTTCAACCATCCTTCGTTTTCCATTTCATAGTATATAAAGAAATTTGATTTCATTAACTTTATCCAATGAAGCGAATAGAAAATACTGACAAGTTTTAAAATTTGATTGTACAACTTTACAAATTTAGAATTTGATTGCGCTTTTTAAAAATTTTAGAACTTCATACCAAATCCAACCACGCTCAATTAACATAACTGTCGGGGAACATTAAAGTATGATGCGGAAAAATATGTTGTTACCCCTACGGGTGTGTGCGGAAAAGTTTAGGCAATGAAAGCAACGTCAGAGTTTGTAAAATACAACCGGTGTTAATGTTTATGTGGATGTCCATATTGAAAAAACTTCAGCAATGTCACATTATGTGGATTTGGACCGATTAGATGTCAAAAGGACTTGATTAGAAAAAATTTGAAGTAGAAAGACCATATTAGAAAAATTAAAAGTACACAAATATGATTAGAAAAGGTGTAAAAGTACGAGGACAAAAATAAAATTAGTGACCGCTACTTCTATATAGTTCAATGAGCTCATTATTTTGTTTATTACCTATTTTGTGAATTAAATTGAGGGGACCCTTTTTGTTTAGGCGCGAGAGGAAATTGTCCAATTTGCTAAGGCACCGCCGTAATTAATGCCGCAATTTTTTTTGTGGGAGTTAATGAGATGCGGATCAAAGAAAATGGGCTCTCCTTGTTAACTATGACCATTTTTTTTAACTATGACCACTTTTTTTGACCCATTACAAAAGTGGTCATGGTGCTTTATTTAGCGGAAAATGAATGATTTGGATATTTTCATAATAATGATTGCTTATGTTGTTTACAAAAATAAATGAAAAAAATTTCATCATTTTCGAAATTGTTTAAATATAAATTATTATTGATAAAAAAAATTATTGGTTAATTATTTTAAGTGATACAAGTCATTATTTTTGGAAAAAATATTTTCTATATCATTTATTTTTCTTAAAATAAATGGAATATTGATTTTTCTCAAAATAAATGGAATATTGATTTTCTTTTTGTTGTTTTTAATTTCAACTTGCCCGTAATAATTATTTACATTCGGAAAAGGGAGGTCATGCCTTGTTGTAATGTAGTATGTACGGAAGAGGAAAAAGAGGAATGGCATTTTGCCCATCATGAACGTAATTGATCGTTTCTTCCATATTGGGCTTTTGTTTGAGAGGGCAATCATGCGATGTCCGTTCGAAGAAATATATATGTTAAAAGTATCAAACATCACTCCTATACAAGATTTATATATTTTTTATATACATGTGGTCTTCCCCCCTATATTAATGTAAGTTTTTGGATTACACATTTTACCATGATAGCTAAGCTAGATTTTACCCTAATTTATTTCTTGCATGTAATCTTTTGTTCGTTGAATTCCACATGTTGTTATTGTTTCGTCTTGCATGCTAGAGAGTGTTAAAGGGTTTCACGTTTTATCTAACAAGGTTTATAGGCTTTTTATATATACACGATCTCTCTTCTTCCATTATATTAATTTTTTGGGTTAGACATTCTAACATTATATTCTAAAGGGCAACATCAGCTTTTATTAGGAGTAAAGTAGAATAGTTAGTCCAAAATTCCCACCTTTATATTTTGCTTAGTAGCAGATTTCGCGTGTGATACACAATTTTAAATATAATTCACTTGAAAGTTCTTTTGGATAATATATATTGGGTAATATACATTGTAAAGATCGCTATAAAGAAAACAACAATGTGCAAATTCACCAATGTTGTTTATTAAGAAAATTTATATGTTTCAATCTGATTATGAGATATATTTAAAATTGAAATAATTTACAGAAAATTAGTTTAGTCTACATGTTGAAATACACCTGAACCAAAATTAAAGTACAATCAACGTTATTGTTGGCTCAAGTTGGGCTTTCTTGGGCTTGAACCCCTGAGGTCCTGCCCAAGCCCACGCAAGCCCGAAATTATGGGCTTGAGCCTATGTGAAGCCGGCCCAATGGGAAAACACGGGCAGCCCAGGCCCGCGCCACCCATTGGGCCACCTTACGTATTTATATTTCTAAAATTTCAGTTAAATAAAAATAGAAATTGGAAAAAAAACGAGAATTTTTTTAAGGCTTTGGTGTTTTTTTTATTTCATCACTTTACCTATGCGTTTTTACTACTTTTTCTACCGTACAAGAACTTTGGGCTTATTTGATCCTGTCGCGACCAAATTTTCGGGTGAACTACCTAGGGTTTGGCTAATGAATTGTTAAACCTAGACTTAACTCGGGCTCTCCCAAGCCTATACCAATTCGCGACTTAAGTTCAAGTTCTTAACATGCGATTGATTTTTTTAATTAGGAGTCGCCACTAGTCTATTTTTAGTGGATCGATTAGAAACCCAAGTAAAGTAATGGGAGATTTACTTTACTCCTACAAACCAGAAATTGTGAGTTCGGAAATTTGGTTACGCTAGATTTCTCTAATACCCTCTCGGTACCTTTCTCTTTTATTTTGAAAAAAATGTTTGGCAAGCAACTTGAATTGATTTTAATCTACTTTCCTAACATGTGAGGTAATCACACAAGTGCGCAAACCACCAATTTAACACCCAAGAAAGCAAATAAATAAAATGCAGGACTTACCTTATAGCAACGAAAGCATCTGCGATGTTAGATCAGAATTCACATCAACAGTCCTAGATATAATTTCTAATTAACACGCAATCACTCAATTTTTTTGCTTTTCACTTTTTTAATGAGAATCATGCTCTATATGCAATGCAATGCTTCTAATCTAATATGAAGTGATATGGCGTGGCAACATGTCCTAAACTATATGAATGAGTAAAAATTTTGTGATTTCTTAATGAACATGCAATAATTAAATATGCAATCTAATTGACAAAAATGATTTAATTCTAATGATGTGCAGCAATGCAACGACGTACAAAATTATTTTAACTAAAATGACATGCAACATGCAATTTAATATGCGAGCTATATGTCACGCGACATTTATTAAATGACCTAATCTAATGATGGGCAATTTCTAATGAAATGAACCTAATAACAACTAAATGATGTGCATTTCATGAACCTAATTCTATATGACATGGGCATTTTTATTTTCCTAACAAAAACATGCGATTTATCTAGGAGAGATTACCTACCTATAATTGATAAACATGCAACCCTAACATGCAATGACGTGCAAAGAATACCTAATTCAACATGATATATGCATGATGATTTTTTTTTTTTATAAAATTCGAAATTTAAAATTGCCAAATAATTAAACGTGCCATTTAAATTAAAGAAAACTAACATCCTAAATGAACGCATCTTTTGGATTTTTTTTATTTAAAAATTCGAAATAAGATTGCAATTCTAAACATGCAAGATAACCCTAGGACTAGAAATATTCTAAAATAAACCTAATCCTAATTCAATTTTTTTTGGATTTTTTTATGAAAATTCGAAAGTAAAATTAACTCAAATACCATGACAGCAAATTAAGCAAGATAAGATTGATATCCAAAAATTGACGAACATATTTCGCGCATGAGATCGGGTTGACCAATTTTAAAATTAAATCGCGAATCGAATCTCGGGCATGAGATCGGATTGTCGATTTTGCGAGGGTTGCGAGTCGGATTTCGGCATTTGAAAATCGGATCTGTCAATCCCTTATTTGAGGGGCTAATTCATGTTGGAATATTAATCATACATTTAAGAGGGACAATTCCACCAAACAAAACCAGATATAAAGGGAAAAAAAAACTATAACTGGATAAGCAATAATAATAAAATAAAATAAAAATCTACCTAATTCCCTTTTCCTTTTTTTCGTTTTTTCTTCTTTCCTTTCCCACGTGTAACCGTGGGTCTCCAAGGGCAGCCGGTTGATCAGTCCGGCAAGGGAACTCCGGCAGAGGTGAGCCAACGAACCAGCGGCAGCAGAGGGATGCGGAGCACGGATCACGTGAGGGCGGACGGCCACCGGCGTCGGCTTTGCGGATGGCAACCAGCAGGCGCTCGGGCGAAGTGAACGCGGGCGAAGCAGAGGTAGAGCTCGGCGCGGCACGGTGGGCTCAGGCGGAGGAAGACTCAGGCGTCGGGGAAGCGAGCAGCGCGGGTCTGCCTGGTTTCGGGCGGAGCAGCAGCGGCGGGTCGGATCGAGCGGCACGGGTCCGCCTGGCTTGCGACCTAGGTCGCTGATCGGAGGTCACGGCGGTCGGATGGGCGGCGGTGCCTCGGCAGCAGCAACGGGTATCGAGCGGTGGGCTTCGGCTGCCAGGCGACGTTGGTGCGGGGAATAGGCAAGGCGGAGCGACGGCTGCTGGCGTCGTAGAGGGTCGGTGTCTTCGTCGGTCGGGCGGAGCAACGGTGCAAGCTCCGGAAGGCAGATGCAGACAGCGAACGCAGGGGGGAAGGAGAAGATGAACAGTGAACTGCTTTTCCTCCTTTCACACGTCTCTGTCTCTCTCTGCTTTTTGCTTTTTACTTTGGTGTTTCTTCTCTCCTCAAAACCCACGGACAATCGCCCTTTTCACTTTTTCGGTCAAGGAAGCAAAATTTTTTACTTTTTCCTTTTCTTCCAAAACCGAGTGAAAAGAAGAAACCCCCAAAAACCTACGCATACCCCCCTTTTTATAGGTGAAGGATTAGGATTTTAATTTCTTGTTCGAATCCAAATCCGCAATTTTTCACAAAATCCATCCCATACTGATAAGGATTCGAGATTAAGATGAAATTTTTCTCTAAATCCAAATCTTTCAAAACCAAATCGCAATATTCTTTTACCCATATGCCCTATCCCAAAAAAAAAAAAAAAAAAAAATTCATATCTCGGAAAAATTTTCAAAATTTTATATTCCCATGAGATAATTTTTAATTATTAAAAAACACGGGCTTGGGCCAACCTACTCGCTTCGTGGGCTTGATCCATCTAATTCGAACTCATCCGCCACCGGTCCAATAAAATACAAAAAATGCAAATAATAAATGCACCTACATTTATATGCTATGCAATTAATATTTTTTCAGGGATAAAATTAACCCCTAATTTTCTATGTAATAAATAAATGACCAGATTGCCAAAATTTAGGTGTCAACAGATCCTATCAATATTCATGATTAGAAACTATCCAAATGAAAATTATAGTCACAAAAAACCTTAAACTATGCCCACTATGACACATCCGTCACATACTTTTTTGTGATACTAAAAATTACTAAACTTGTACTTTTGTGACACATTTACCTCAAAAATTTGATGTCATGGGTATAAGTTTGGGATTTTTAATATCATTAAAAAAGTTTAGAGTAAATGTGACATACATGTATAAGTTTAGGGTTTTTGATATTACAAGAAAAAGTCTAAGCTAAATGTATTACATAAATACAAGTTTGGGGTTTTTTTGTGCTATAAAAAATAGTTTAGGATAACCACTGGCCGTGGTGGCTCCGCTGGGTAGGCTTCAGACCTTTGAGGAAAGGTCATGAGTTCGAAGCTCTTGCAACGCAAGTTGCAATGAGGCTGGTGGGCTATTAGGTGATTTACGCGTGGCGCCGGGGTGGTGGTTCCTCCGCTAGCGTCACCTGGGGGTTTACGTGGCGGCTGTCGGCCAAAGTGGTTCCTCCAACACCAAAAGAAAAAAATAATTTAGGATAAATTTGTCACAATGAATAAAATTTGGGATTTTTTTACTGCTTTTTTTCCTTAAAATTATTAATAAAAGACATATTACATTTCCTTTCAATAAATATATGGTTGGCAGAGCCTGTCCTTAGGGGGCACGAACTGCCTGCCTATTGATCATGTTTACTGGTAAGAATAGTAAAGTCTCGCCTGTCGATCGTGTCTATTGTTAATAATATCAAATTGATCCAATTGAAGAGGGGGGAGACGGTAAATTTGCACAAGACACTCTAGATTGCTCTTAAATATTTTAGGCTATTGCCACAATAATGAAAACAAACCAACCTAGTAAGTCTAAAGCATAGTAGAAAAGAAAGTCAGTAAGAAAGGGGAAAATATTTAGTGGTATGTGCGCGCCACGTCATCCACCCTTTCATTTTCTAGCGAGTACCCACAGGACACATGTCAATATCTGAGTGGTATGTGCACACCACGTCAGCAGATGATCTGGCGCGAACATACCACTAAATATTTTCTCGAGAAAAAGGGTTTAAGCAGATTGAGTCTGGCACACAGACCTGCTGTTTCAATAGTCTTTTCAAGTGCTGGGTTGCTTTACCGTTAAAAACGGTGCTTACGGCTGTGAACTTTAGGGAAAATGATAGCTCCGTGTCATGCAGCATATTAGTTTATTCGAAGTTTTTTCTTTGTATGTCCTACAAAACAGAGTTTAGGCCGAATGCAAACACAAATAAACGTGATTAAAGACCCAAAGAATGATGAGGAAATGATGAAACGTTGCGTTGTTTAACCATAAACCTAATGACACCACAAAAGGGAATAGTCGAGGATTGGCTCTGAGTGGCCAAGTGAAATGAGGACGGACTGATGGCCCATTGTCCAGACCGAAGACCCGTCTGATCAGTAGGTATTCAGCCTGCTTTCGGGCCTTGAAGCACCCCGGACCGAGCCTCAACAACCTTCAGATGACCTCATCACGAATCCGAACCAAACCGGACCACCCTTAAATGTAGACATAGCTAACAAGAAAGAGGCAAGCATACAGGTCAAACCATCATAAATTATTAACTAATAAAGACCATAAACTAATTATTCCACCAAACCCCGCATTCTCCAAATTCTAATAACACTAGCATAGAACTTTACAAACAAAACAGTTGATTAGACACGAATAAGGAATTTTCGACAATTGACTCAAATCAGGTTGCGGTGAACTGAAGGCTGTTTGCCCACCGTCCAAGCTGAGAACCGGTCTGGACAGTGGCACAAACATTACAGCAAATGAGGTGCGACTTGCACCAAGTCCTTGTTGAAGTTTCCCATCATTTACGGACATAAGGGTTGCAATCAAATCAATATTGTTCAACGGGGACAAGTTATCAGGACATCCAAAACATACTAATGAGAAACGATGAATCGAAATCAAACACAGATAATTATAATTCGGATTAAATCACGCGACAAGTCATTCCATGTCCTCGATTTAGGTTGCAATTGCATTTTGAGATAAGTTCTCGGACCAAATCACAACGAACGGCTCATGTAAATGAATTGATCAAAGAGCGGCCGGCTTTTTGGAGCAACTTGAAGAACTCCGACTAGTGACGCCCACGGCATGGAAAGCTCACCGGTTACTCTCTCTCTACCACCCTCTATTTTTTGCTCTCTGTTTTCTCTCTGACTCCCGGAACCATGGATAGACCAAGAAGAAGAAAACTCCGGCCGTCTCTCTCCCCCTCTCCGTTCTTTTGTTTCCTGTTTTTCCTTCTTTTTTTGAGCCCTCCTTCTAGACATCACACGCACCTAACGCTCTCCTCTTTTCTCTCTCCCTCTTCCTCTCTGTTTTCTCTCCTTTGGTTCCCTCCCCTTATCCACCGAATCCTCTGCTCTCCCTCGGTTTTGTTTCTTTTATCTATCTTTGGTTTTGTTGACAAGGAGTCAAAGAAAGACAGACAAAGCAGGGACGAAAGAAACTGTGATACTTTAACTTCAACCCGAAGAGTGAAAATATACAGGTAATTAGAGACCAGGACCGTTCCCTCTGACATCGTGAAATTTTATGGATTATTATCAACTGTTTTAAAAAATTAAATTAAAATAAAAGAGTAGTTCATTGTTTAAATATTTTAATAGAAAGAATCACATGCCGGAAAGTGTAGACACGCGATTTCATTTGCTTTTGGGAAATTTCTCGAATCTAAGAAGAACGGAGAAGGAATTGAACCCAAAGAATGATCTTTTTACCCGGAATACAAATTGCAATAAAGACACAGTAAGGGTGCCTCTCACGCTATCTGTGAAGGGCAAGTGGCCGACGAAAGAATCCAGTCATTTTCCTTTGGCTTGACCCGGAACCAAGAGAGTTTGAATGAGAGAGGGAGAAGGGGAAGTTTCCCTTTCATGGGGATGATACAAGCCAAAGCCAAAGCCAAATTGAAGTTAAGATAAGTGGGACACTTCGAAAAGACATGTCTGTCTCCCGCCAAAGCAAGTGAAGGAATCTCTCTTCACCTTTTCCTTACATATTATTTCTAGAATATTGATTTCTTGGACCCGAAATAGTTCCCTTACTTTCTTTTCCTTTTATCTAGACAAGATAACTGTCAACAGATTGAAAAACATAAATTTTGTAAGTTAAGATTGCATGAGATCAATAAATTTTGTCCAGTTAAAAGGTAAAATATCCTCTATATTTTCTTTTTCCTTTTCTTTATGCCTTTTGTCCATCTAGGGCAAATAATCATTTTCTTCCTTTTTCTTGCGTCTTTCCCTCTTTATGTATAGATTTGTTATTTAATAATGGAAGCTTTGCCATGCAAAAAATCCAGTAAAATTTATTCCTTACAATTTATTTACAGTTCTCATCCATATGGCAGAAAAAAAAAATGTCATATGCATGAATGATGCTTACTACTTTGTGTTGGATTGATATTTATAGTCTAATCGATCCTATCTTAATTAGGGGTGAGCGTGGTTCCCGGGTAGAACCGGGAACCAGAGAACCGGAACCGGTTCCGGTTCGGTTCCCGGTTCTTAATAGACCGGTTCCGGTTCCCGGTTCCCCTTTCCTGGGAACCGGCAGTTCCGGTTCCGGTTCCTATAGGAACCGGAACCGAAAGAACCGGAACCTGTTAGGTTAAGCCCTAAATTAATTTACCCTAGTCTCAGTTCCCACTTTCACTTCACACTTCCTCTCTCTCTCTGCCCGACGCTGCTCACTATGCTCAGTGCTCGCCCTCGACGAGTTCCTCGACAAATCTCCACACGGAGTCGGGCCTCAAGTCCCTCGACGAGTTCCTCTCCGGCAAGACCTACATCTCCGGGTAAAGCTCGTCTACGAGAAGCCGGCAAAGAAAACGACCGCATCCCATCTTTGTCGGCTCGGAGGACCTCGCGCGGAACCATGTATCATCTCACCAGAGGCAGCGTTCGTGGTGGGCAGACCTCTCTCTCTCTCTCTCTCTCTCTCTCTCTCTCTCTCTCTCTCTCTCTCTCTCTCTCTCTCTCTCTCTCTCTCTCTGCATCGTTCTTTTTTAGCTCTTAAGCATTTGTGTTGTATTCTCTTTGCTCGATTCGAAAGCGCGGGGCTTTGAAGCTTGGGCTGGCTTTTGCCTCCTCGACAACGAGATTCGCATCCTCAAGGTCTATCCCTCTCTCTGGACGTCGATGGCTTCGGTTGGATTTGCTAGGGCTCGTGGCGCGGGTTTACTTGTTGTTGGGGGCTTCTGTGCTTCGGCTCGTGCGCGAGGGTTTCTTTTGAATCTTAATTTGGGGTCCGTGCATCGATGGGGGTTTTGATGGGATTTCGTTTGTTTTTCTGTTTTGTGATGGCAGGAGGAGCTGCAGAGGACGAATCTGGAGCTGGAGTCGTATAAGGAGAATATAAAGGAGAATCAAGAGAAGATTAAGCTCAACAAGCAACTCCCTTACTTAGTTGGCAGTATTCTACTCTTTAATGTTTAATGTATGCTTCTACTTTGGGCAAGATGCAAGGATATTGATGATGCCCTGCGCTATACAGCCCTTTCCAATGGAAATTTTGAAGTTGGAGTTCGTATCCTTAGAGTTGGGCTTCCCCGGGGCTTCATATTTAGATTTAACATGGTTGTGACTTAAGATTAATCCTACCATAATGGTTTTTCTAGAGTCGTTTGCATAGGAAAGTTCATGGCCTATATTCAGGTAAACAGAAGTTGAAGTTGATGTCATGTCAGAATACTTAAATTAATGGATACAGAACCTCATCTGGTTCAGTTCTGTTTCTTCCCAACCCTTCTATGGATTTTTATTTCCTTAATCTTGACTAGCTGCTTATGAAACTTCTACTTATCCTGTGAGTATATGTTCTAATAATAACTTCTCTGGTGCACCCTGTTTGTTATCAAGCATATTCAAAGAGTATTTATCAATTTTGTCCTTCACTTTGTAGTAAGTGCCACCATCTTCTGAGATGGTCTTGCCTTGACAAGGATGCCTTTCTTTTTACCGAGTCCTTTTGCATTACCTTCTTGCCGTGGCATTGTCCGGCAGAAATGTTTTGCTGATTCTAGTGAGTGAGGCTTTCTTGGGCCAAGTTACTTTTAGCTGCTTTTGTCGTTCCTAATTTCCTCTTTTGGTCCTTCCTTGAGCTGGGTAGAGATAATTCCTGTGCCTTTTGTTTCTGCACATATTTTCCCCTCAAATTTCTGAATTTGATGATTCTTTGTCTCCAAAATCTTTGACAAACTCTCAGTAACTTGATTTACAAGCTTTATCTAGGCTATCAATTTTTCGAGCATGGTTCGATTTGACTCCATGTTGATGGGGTCCAAGTCAATTTTGTTCCGCACCAAGGTACTTGGCATTCACATACTAAGGAGTAAAGAGTTCAAGGGCCCACAATTTCAACAATTTGAATTTTTGGTTTTTGAAGACTTAGCCAGGAATTTTTCTTTAATGTTAGTCACCTAGATATTGCTGATGTGACAAATTTTTTGCACCCTTCCACACCACTCGATGATGAGGCTGCACAAAGGGGCACTTCTGTTTACCTTGTTGAGCGTCGCATTGACAAGCTTCCAAAGCCTTTGACAGAAGGTAATATGACATTTAAAGCTGTAAAATTGTCTCATTGACATCAAAGAAAAGATTGATTGTGGTTAATCCATGGTCTTGCCTATATCAAACTTAACATGTGAATTTATGTTGCAGATATATGTTCACTTCGGGTAGATGTGGAGAGACTGGCTTTTTCTGTTATCTGGGTATGTTTCTTGTTCTATCTTCGTCATTCGCTGTGCTCTTTTTGGTAAAGAGGATTGCATGTCCATTAGCCGCCATCACCATACTACACCAAATGATAGCTCATGTGCTAACTAATCATGAATTGTTGGCCCTGTGTATACCAATATATTGATTGATCTTCCCATGAAAGGAGAACAATCTTGTTTATCGCCCATTTTCAGGAAATGACACTGAAGCAAAGATAATATCCACAAGATATACAAAAAGCATTATTAAATCATGTGCAGCTCTGTCTTATATTGAAGCTCGAGACAAGAATGGATGACAGGTAATCATGTAAATGTTGAGAAGGCTATTCCTCTGTTCATATGAGCTCTTTCTTTGGTGTATAACCTCTCACACATTGTACTAAACTTGTTCTGATTAATCAACATGCTATTTCCACATGACTTATCCTCTGTTCAATAAATTTTCACGTTAGCATAATTCGGCAGTTCCTATTCTTGCTGGTGAGTCTTTCATGAGTCTTCCATTTTTTTAAACTAAAAATGAAAAAAAAAAAAAAAAAAACCTGTTGGAACCTGGAACCGACCCCGGAACCTATGACAGGGTAGGTTCCAGGTTCTTGGTTCTGACGGGTAGGTTCCAGGTTCCAAAAAATGAGAAACCTGTACCCGAGGGTAGGTTCTAGGTTCCAAGTGGAACCTGTAAGGAACCGGGAACCGCCCACCCCTAATCTTAATTCTATTTGCAAATCCATCTATAACTACCCAAGTTCCAAATTATGAAGCTCCAGTATCTATGATTAGTTTAATGATATGTTCGGTGATACCCAATCTAACAAGACATTTGATATTATTAATGAAGAAGACACTATCTAGCAAGTCATGTTAGGTTGAGTGTGCTTACATGGGATAAGTAGGTTATATCCTCCATATTAGGAAATTATCCTCTTAAACCAACTTTAAATTGAGAACCTAACAGGCCAAATTTATAATTATGCATTGGTTACATTCAAATGAGGTAATCACATTAGTTGCCTCTCCTCGCACCTTCAAGTATTAAATACTTGGCACATGAGATGTTCAAATTTGTAATTATAGATAGGTTACTCTCTTCAACATATGCAATTATTTTACATCAATTTAAGATGGATCAACTTAATCAAAGAACTCAATTGTTTTGTCAAATATGATATAAACATTCAAATTGAGAATTAACAAAATCATGTAATATAGAACAAATTGGCCAAATAGGCACTTGTTTGGTTAACATATGACAGAGTCATATTTGGATCCCAATGTTTCTCACTCAGAATAATGTTAGGACATTGTAAAGTGGAGTCCTATACAATGCTATAGAATTAGTACATATGTATAGGGTGGTTTGCATGCATTCATAATCATATATGGAGCCAAAAACATGGAAATCCATATTATTTGACAAAATCATATATATTTGCCGATGAATGGATTGAAATTGATCAAGATTAATACTTGTTTGTGAAACCATATAAAAAATCAAGTTGACTCGACTCGAAAAGCATAAGGATCAATTGGACTAAAAGAAAAGTTTATGGACCAAAGTGAACATTAATTAAGAGTTCCAGGACTAAATTTTGGTATTGTCTCTTCTTTTTATTTATGCTAGAAATATCAAATTAATTAATGAAACCAAGTCTTAAATGATGTGATATATCTTTATTTAATATTTAAACATGACTCACCTTTTCAAGTAGCTAATGAAAGTTCATTGCATCATTTATTCTATAAATCAATTTATCATTTGTTGTTCACTTTTGCAAAGTGGTGCTTATATTGATCTTAGGGTCCTTTTCTTATGGGAAAAACACCAAAAAGCGTAACTTAATGTTCACCCAGTTACTAATTACAACCACTATTTATGCAACAATCATTCACATGCCTCAAGCAAAACCTTACATTGAAAAGACCAAATTGCCACTCCTTTTAAATTCATTTTAGCATCTTGCTTAGGACTTAGGTGGTTGAGGTCTTAGTTGTTCTAAGTATTTTGGGTGGTTAACTTTGGATTTGTATATTTTTATAGATAACTGATTAGAAGTTCTTAATAAAAATCAATAAATTTTTTAGCATCACTAGCATATCTAAAATAGATTTTATTTTTTACATTTTTTCTCAATTTAAATTTTGTAGTTTACATATTTTTAATCTTTTTAAGACCAAAACTCCCGAAACTTTTAACACAATGTTAACACATACACGCATATCTTTTTTTTTTTTTTTTTTTTTAATTTCAAATTTGTATAATTTTTGTAATTTGCTGGAAAATTTTAAAAAACACACTTTTTTCTTTCATTTAGATTCAAACAAGCACGCACGCCTTTCAAACTGAGTTGATAAATGTTCAAATTAGAATCGGCATGTTATAGTTCACCTTTTGGTGACATGCTCATAAGTTCACATCGGGGCAATACGTTTTGCGATTGTATATATTGTGCAAGGCCATAAGTCGTCGATTTCACTTTACATTGATAAATTGTTTATCAACATCTATATTACGACTTCGAGATCATGAAAGATCCAGATATTTATCACATTGGTTTTCGCACATATGAATTAGAAGATACCGTTAACATAACTTTAGTAACTATCCAAAAGTTTGATAAATTTTATCAAAATGATGATAATCTTTGCTTCGTTTATATTTAAATTGCTGTTAAGTTCTTAATCAATATGGGCTATTATCGATAGGTCGTGGTAGATTATGCCCTTCAAATTATTAGGCTGTCTTTTTCACCATTGAAGTTGATTGAATGGAGTATGGTTCACTAAAATCTAATGGAGATTATGCACACACGGAGGAATATTTCTTGTTTGGACCCAAGGGGACGCTTTTGATGATGCAGGTCGAACACAAATCCAATGCCTCTGATCACATTAGGTCTGTGGCCCGGATCGAGGCAAGAATCCCGATATGGAGAGTCTGTTTTTAGGGATCACGGCAAGGAGAATTCTGCTAATACTAGTTGCATTCATGATACAGTTGCAAAAGGAAAGCCCTTGTGGTCAATGCAGTAAACCAATCTGATCCAAATAAAGAAATGTTAACAGATAGAATTGGCATAATGCTGTTCTGTTTATAAAGAAGGCGAATTGCATTCAAGCATCTACCTTGGATGCCATTTATGTCTGCATAATTGATTCTATAGCCAAAGAAATGGAAACAAAAAAAAAAAAAAAAAAAAAAAAAAAAGGGAGAGAGAGGAAACTTTCCTTTTCATTGGGATGATACAAGGCAAAGCCAAATTGTTGTTAATATAAGTGGGACGCTCAGAAAGGGCATGTCTGACTTCTGTCAAAGCAAGTACAGGAGATATTTCTTCACCTTTTTATTATAATTATATATATATATATATATATATTATTTTTCGATTACAAATTTCTTCAACTTGAAGTTGTTCCCTTACCCCTATATATATATATAGTGAACATTGTATGCCTATTGTGCTACAGTGTATAACATTTACACCACTGAAACAGTGTTGGTATGTGATAGCCTATCTTAATTTCATGCAAGATTGAATTCCCGAAAAATCTTAATCCAGAGTTTGCTAAAGCCATAGAACAAAAGAAATGAGTCTCACCTCATATATCTAGAAAATTCCAAACTAGACTTACCCAACATATATATATATAGACAAGATAACTGTCATAAAATTAAAATTTTTAGGGAAAACATAAATTATGTAAGTTAAGATTACATGAGCTCAATAATTTTTGTTCATATAAAGGGCTAAATATCCTTCTTCTTTTTTCTCTTTCCTCATCCTTTTGCCTATTTGTCCATGTTGGGCCAAATATTCTTTTTCTTCTTTTTTCTCACCTTTTTCCCTCTGCATGTATAGATTTATTTTCGTGCATAAAATCTAGTAAAGATTATTTCTTAATGTTTATTTACACCATCTCATGCATATGGCAAATGAAAAGTATCTTATGCATGAATGATGCTTATTACTTTGTGTTGGGTTGATGTTTTATTGTCAGATCAATCCTACCTCAATCCTATTTGCACATTCATCTGTAACTACTTGAGTTCCGAACTATGAAGCTTCAGTCTCCATGATTAGTTTACTGAAATGTTTGGCGATACCCCATCTAACAAGAACTTGATATTATTAATGAAGAAGACCCCATCTAGCAAGTCATCTTGGGTTGAGTGTGCTTGATGGGATAACCAGGCCCTGCTTGACATAAACGCGCAACTTCATCTGAGAAAATGTTGCCGTCCCGCTCAATCTCCCAACAAGCCATTATTGCTTCCATTGCATTGGGCATGGACATGTTGCTGTTCGTAAAGAACAAGGCAAGAGCACATAATGCGTTTGAAATATCAAGAACGAAATAGATGAATAATCTTGACCTGTATTGGAAAACAATTCATTTGCGGCCATTGTGAAGAACACAAGAACAAGATACAAGAATGTAGAAGAGAAGACCTTCTTTATTTACGTGAATCGAAGAACAACCAACAATGTATTCACCGAGGGCTTTTAGTTTCTTCTGTATACAATCTTACTTCATCTCTCTCTCTATCTCTCTCTATCCTCTGTTTTCGTATATCGAGAAAAAAGAGTACATCAACTACTTATACAGACTTGAGGAAGAAGAAGATTAAAAACAGAAAAGTCTTAAACCGACTTAACAACTTTGACTATTTAACTAACAGACTAACCACCCTAATGTATTAGAGCACGTGTATTTCCTGTTATAGTCTTCGGGCTCTTGAAGATCAATCTCTTTCTTCTTCATGTCAGTCATGATACTGTATTTCACTATCTTCAGCACTTCTTCTTTTTGTCACGAGTATAACATCAGCAGAGGAGTTTCATCAGCAGCACTTCCTGCCTTCAAACCCTTCGATCACTATCTTTAACATCCCCCCGCAAATTGGGAAGGGGTGAAGTTCCCAAGCCCAATTTGGTGCGAAGAGGGAAATGTAGACATCGAGGTAAAGATTTGGTAAAGATATCTGCAATTTGTTGAGTACTTGGGAGTATAAGAGACAATGAGAGATCCTAAAGCTACCTTTTCACGAACAAAATGAAAGTCGACTTCAATATGCTTTGTGCGAGCATGTAAAACAGGGTTAAGTGAGAGAGCAATAGCTGACTTGTTGTCACAAAAGAGAGATGTTGGAGTAGATAAGCTTGTGCCAATGTCTCGAAGTACGAAACCGATCCAAGTTAGATCACCGTAGCCGTGGCTAAGGCTCGATATTCAGCCTCCGTTGAGGAACGAGAGACCGTAGATTGGCGTTTTGCTCACCAAGAGATGAGATTGGAGCCAAGATATGTACAAAATCCAGTGGTAGAACACCTTGTAGTACTACACCTTGCCCAATCAGCATCAGCAAAGCCATACAAATGCATGAAGCTATTAGAGTGAATTGTTAAACCAAGACCAACAGTGCCTTTCACATATCGAAGAACCCTTTTGAGTTTGTAAAAATCGCCTAAAGTTGGCTACTAATCTTCTGACAGAGAAGATTAGTGGCATAAGCAATATCTAGACGAGTGATAGTAAGATCGAAGTCCACCCACCGGACTTCGATATTCAAGAGGATGTTTCAATAGTGTGTCATCGTTTGTCATAGTGACAGCCGTAATGAGAGAGGAGTGGAAATAGGTTTACAATCCTTCATGTTAGCTCGAGTAAGCGAGATCAAGAGCATATTTAGTCCGAGACAGAAATAGGTTACGTGAAGTTTGTTTAACCTCAATGCCTAGAAAGTAATGCGGGAAACCAAGATCCTTCATATGAAATTGAAGGCGAGAAGATGGATCAAGTGGGAAAGTAAAGAAATTGAGCTTCCAGTGAGTATAATGTCATCGACGTAGAGTAGTAACAATATGGTGTCTGATCCATGATGAAACACAAACAATGAAGGATCAGTGGTGTTGCACGAGAATCCATGCTCAAGTAGAAAGTTACTGAATTTGTCGAACTAGGCTCGTGGTGCTTGGCGAAGACCATACAAGGATTTCTGAAGTAGACATACATGATGAGGCTTCTGAGGATGGATAAAGCCAGGTAGCTGTTGCATATACACAGTTTCATTCAAATTGCCATGTAGGAAGGCATTCTTAACATCAAGTTGATGAATTGGCCAATGCTTTGTCATTGCCAAGAACAATTCGAATAGTAGCATGTTTAATAACGGGGCTGAAAGTTTCTGTGAAATCAATACCTTCTTCTTGATGAAACCCCTTAGCTACTAATCTAGCTTTGAGTCGATCAAGCTGACCATCTGCTGTAAGTTTGGTTTTAAACACCCACTTACATCCTATGATATTCATATGATCGGTGCGAGGCACTAGTTCCCATGTCGGTTTGTGTATAAGGCATCCATTTCATCTTGCATTGCCTCGACACCACCCTCTATCCGTCGATCTTGACTTGACTGTTTTTGGTTCGAGAGGAACTTTATAGTCAGCCAAGCATGCATACTTAGGATTCGGTTTGACTATGCCAGACTTTAATCTAGTTTGCATAGAATGAACAGACAATATACCTTGTGTGTTGTCTATAGAACTGCTTTGTTCAATGTTGATTTCTGGTGACAGAGTTGATACTGGCAGAGAGCATACTTGTTCCTCAGTATGTAGTTGAGGTGTTTCAGTGGAAGTGGAGATAGGAGTGTGAATATTCTGTATCAACTCAGTATCTTGCAGATGTCCCATATGATCATTGGATTTAGGTTGAACATGTCTTTCTTTGTTATAGAGTCTAGAAAAGTTACTCCATTGATCCTTTGTTTGTATAAGTCTGTACCTTGATAGTATTCAGCTGGTAGTTGAGCAGTGAAAGGAAAAATTGTTTCATCAAAGACCACATGACGACTCACATAGACATGTCCATTAGTGGGTAGAAGACATCGATATCCTTTATGTCTTTCACTGTATCCCAGAAATATGCATGTAAGAGATCTTGGATCAAGCTTATGTTGAGCATATGGTCTAAGGCAAGGGTAACAAGCATATCCAAAAACCCTTAAATGTGTATAGCTTGGTTTTTGTTGGTACAACTTACTGTAGGGGGACTGCATATGAAGTTTTGATGTAGGAAGCAAATTAATGATATAATTTGCTGTCATAAAAGCATCTACCTAGTATTTTAAGGGTACTTTGGCATGATATAGCATTGCTATTCCTAGCTCGACCACATGTTGATGTTTTCTTTCAGAGAGTCCATTCTGTTCTGGTGTATATGGACAAGAGATATTCTGTTTGATTCCACATTGTTGTAAGTGGTTCTGAAACTTGTTGCTAGTAAACTCCCCTCCTCCATCACACTGAAAGAATTTGATCTTATGATCAAATTGATTCTCGACTTGCTTTTGAAACATGACAAAGATATTATAGACATCTGACTTCTGTTTCATTGGATATAACCAACTGTATCGAGAGAAATTGTCTACAAAAATGACATAGAATCGAAATTTTTGAAAGGACTGAATCGGTGAGGGTCCCCAAACATCAAAATGTATCTTTTCTAGGGGAGCATTAGCTATATAGTCGACATAGGAAAGGATAAAGCTGAACTCTTAGCTATCGGCAATTTGCTACATATACTTTGAGTTCTTGAACTACATTGAATTAGGTGCCGACTCTGCAAGTACTTCACTATTTTTAAAGCGGGTGTGTGCCGGCCTACGATGCCACAAATCTTCTCCTACTTCTTTTTGAATTTGAGTGAAGAAAGCACGTGACTTTAGGGTCGACTTGATACAGTCCCTTGACTTTCCTTCCTAGCCTCACTGTTGAATTGTTGCAGGCGTCCTTCAGATATACCCCATATTTGTCAAAAATAAAGGAACATGGATAATCATCTGTTAACTTCGAAACTGATAGGAGATTTTTCTTGATTTCAGGGACTATTAATACATCATTTAGTGGTAATGAGCTAGTTTGTGTATGCAATAAGCCATTACCAACACAAGATATTGATAAACTAGACCCATCTCCTATCATAACAGTATCAGTTCCACTATATAAAGAGTAGTTTTGAAGCATACTAGGGTTTGCCGTGATATGAGCTGAGGCTCCTGTATCTGGATATGATTCAGTGCCATGAGAATCTTCAATGTGCATTGTGGCTAATGCAGTTGGTATTTCATCTGCTTGATATGAATTATCAAATCGATACCAACATCTAAGTGCTGTATGTCCTGGTCTTTTACAAATTTGACATTCTAATGGACTATTATTTGCTATCTTTGTATTATGCATACTGTTCGGATGCTGAACTTTGTGGTGGATATGACTTAGTGGCCCGATACTTTTGTGCTGGATTTGCATAGGGTCGAACCCTGTCCATAGTTAGACCAGTTATGTGGTGATTTGTTAATCGATCTTCTTGGTTGATTTGGATTGTTCATTCTGTAGTGTTGATTTCTTCCTGTATCAGCAAAGTCATTTCCACGATCTCTAGCACTCATTGCACGTCCTCTGCCATAGCCAAAACCTCCTCGATTATTTCCTCTCTGGTTTATGAAGTTTGAGTTTTGCATAACTCCAGCAGCCTTTCTTTGGCCATAGTAAGCTATATTAGGGTTGTATTGATTCACAGAGTAAGTCTGTAACCTGGTTTCAAATCTCTCTAGCTGAGAAATAACCTCATCATAATCAGTGAGGTTTTAAGCAATACATTGTTGTTCTGAAACTTTCATATTCTGAGCCTAATCCCTCGAGAATTCCAAACATCTTGGTTATCTCATCAACAGGTTTTCCTATGGCATTAAGTTGATCACAAATAGATTTGAACTCTCGAAGATAAGCATTCAAAGTGGTCTATCTCTTTTTGACATGCTTGCAATTTTCCTCTCGTTCGAACTCTTTTGCCACGAGACTTTTGTGTGAAACGATTAAGAAGAGTACGCCATACCTCATATGAAGTCTCTAGCCCGATGATCAAGCTTAAGATGTTTTCGGATACAGCTCCACTTATCCAAGATGAGATTAATTGATCAGTCTTCATCCAATATGTATGATCAGGATTTACCACTTCTGTTTCATTACCTTCAATCTCAACTTGCATCATTTGAGCTGGTGGTGGTGTTTCACCATTGATGAATCCAAACAGATCCCGACTTCGCAAGAACCTATGAAACTGTGCTTGCCAAAGTAGAAAGTTATCTTCAGCTAATTTTATTGTAACAAAATTGGCTATATTGACATGAATCGGGAAAGGATATTTCTGCATCCTTGCTGTCATACTGTATTCAAGAAGCTTTTGAGAATGTGCTTTGTTGATTACTATCGAATAGACACCACAGATGCTGCTCTCTGAACTTCTTGTTGATGTCTAGATCACTCAGACAAGATGAATCACACAAACTCCATGAAAACTTCAACCAGTATAATAGAAGAAACTCGAGCCCTCAGGATAGCTCTGATACCATGTGAAGAACACAAGAACAGGATACAAGAATGTAGAAGAGAAGACCTTCTTTATTTACGTGAATCGAAGAACAACCAACAATGTATTCACCGAGAGCTTTTAGTTTCTTCTGTATACAATCTTACTTCATCTCTCTCTCTATCTCTCTCTATCCTCTGTTTTCGTATATCGAGAAAAACAGAGTACATCAACTACTTATACAGACTTGAGGAAGAAGAAGATTAAAAACAGAAAAGTCTTAAACCGACTTAACAACTTTGACTATTTAACTAACAGACTAACCACCCTAATGTATTAGAGCACGTGTATTTCCTGTTATAGTCTTCAGGCTCTTGAAGATCAATCTCTTTCTTCTTCATGTCGGTCATGATACTGTATTTCACTATCTTCAGCACTTCTTCTTTTTGTCACGAGTATAACATCAGCAGAGGAGTTTCATCAGCAGCACTTCCTGCCTTCAAACCTTTCGATCACTATCTTTAACAGCCATCACTTGCATCAAATTTCTTGTGACGGTTCCTTACACAGATTGGTCCCATTCTTCAGTAGAGCAAGAGAGAACAAAGGGACAAACGCAGAAATGAGAAAGAGAGGACCCTCGATGGTTATGACAAAACAAAGAAAGAGACCCAGTTGTGGTTGGGTTAGGTTTTGAAGAAGACAACTAATGAACTCGCCAACTTACCTACTCTTCCCCTTCATCTCCTCCGTTTGTTTCTTCATTTTCGTCCGAAGACAAACGCAAAAACGAGAAAGAGAGGACCCTCCATGGTTATGACAAAACAAAGAAAGAGACCCAGTCGTGGTTGGGTTAGGTTTTGAAGAAGACAACTAATGAACTCGCCAACTTACCTTCTCTTCCCCTTCATCTCCTCCGTTTGTTTCTTCATTTTCGTCCGAAGAAACCCAGTTGCAACAACTGATTCACGTCGGTAATTTGTTGCTCCCTCTCTTCCGTAACTCTTGTCCGTCCGATTCTTTACTGGAATGTGATTAATTTGGGGATGTTTGTCCTGCTCCTATCTCCATTGCAAACTCTCATTACCTAATTTTGCCCCAATTTCTTAGTCGAAGAACACAGCGAAATTAGGGTTTGAAGAAGAAAAAGAATTTAGTCCCAATTTGCAAATTTGGGGCAAATAACACATATAGACAGTGTGATTTAGAACAATTCATGCTGACTCACTTGGCTGATGAGCCATGTCAGCTGGAAAAAATTAAACTTTTACTGCATCAGACTTTCTAGCAATAACCCAAATCAACGATGGTACTGAAGTAATTGTTTTTCATAAAAGTGACATTTAAGTGATTATTTAAAAAGTTTTGGTATCTAAGCGTTGCGTGAAACTTATGAGAATTTCGGTATCATTTTGTCAAAATAATTGCTTTTAAGAAGTCGTGTAGCTTTAAATTTTCCATTGACTTAATGAGTTTTTCATTAATTTTTTTTATATCTTGAACTCTTTCAATTTGCGGGGGACACCAAGGAAGGTCGGACAAAGTCACAATGTTGGAAATAGCTTATAGACGGAGAGCTATATGAAGTAGTTCAAGAGTGCTGGAGATAATACGAACTCATTGGCTGTTCAGTGGATTGGATGGCTACAAAGAAGATGTACCATTCACTGCGACGCACTAAGGTGATAACCAAAGTTGATAAGGAATCGACCTTTTACCACATTTTCTCTTCTAACAGAAAGTCATGGCTTTCGGTAACGAAAAAAATGCCGATTTGGCTTTTCTTGGTTATCTTGCATAGCAATATTACCACCACCTATGGTGGCTCAGTTGAATAAGGCTCCCATGATTCTTTGTGAGGAGGAGAGGAGTTCGAATCCCGCTGGCTGCACGGGATCTTAAGCGCGACATCGGGGTGGTGGGTCCTCCGCTAGCGTCGCCCCAGGGTTTGCCCGCCGGCTGTCGGCTTACGGGGTTCCCTGGGTCATCAAAAAAAAAAAAAAAAAAAAAAAAACATGTGCAAATATTAAACCCAACAATGAACAGCTGCATTAGAGTCTCTTATTCATCGCCGAAATCGAGAGTTCGAAATTCCACATTACTAACATATTGTAAGTAGGGGGCCATGGTGTTGGGGTCCTATACTAGTCTTCCTCGAGTTATAGGCACCCGGTCCTTTGTGTGTCGTCCGGGCATCGAGGGGTTATGGTGGATTCCTTGGTCACCAAAAAAAAAAAAAAAAAAAAAAAATACATACATGTGCAAATATTATTCTATGTAGGCACACACCTGTGCAAACCAGCTGTACTTGTATATATATTTCTTCATATACCCACTTAGAAATCAAGATGTGCCCAAAGAAGACTTCATTAATAATATAAGGGATAAATATACTAAAAGTCCTATAATTTGTCACAAAAGTACGATTGAGTTATTTGATTTAAAAAATTACAATCCTCACCTCAAATTTATCACAGAAATGCAATCTAGTCATAAAATTTTCAAAAAGTGGAATCGAGCCTTAAAACTTAGCATAAAAGTTCAATCGAATCTTAAAAATTTCTAAAAACAATGCAATCAACTAAAAATCTTGATTTGATCAATTTGACAAATTTAGAACTTGATTGTACTCTTTAAAAGTTTGAGAACTTAGTTGCATTTTCGTGAGAAGTTTAGGACTTACTTGCATATTTTAAAATTTTGAGACTAAATTGCATTTTCATGACAAGTTTAGATGCTTTCAAAACACCTGCTTAGTGTAAATATGGTCAAAGATGGGGAAGAGGCATCATTTCATTGGATATTCCCTTCGTGAGGTGCACTTGATGAATTGAAAATAGTCTTTTTATAAGCACAGATGACGCTAGGGCAAAATCATGTGATTAAAATAACAATTTCCAAAGTCTAAAAATGGAATGCATAAGTGCATAACCATGCTTGAAAATATTGCAGCCCAATACAAAAGATCAAATTAATAATTAGAAAGCTTACGTAGTGATCTGACACGCATGCGTGGTGCACGCCATGGAAGTCGTTGACTCTAAGTACTACATATGACTTTTGGGCGATTGCGAAGCGTGACGTCTCCGTCCACGCGAAGATATGTTATGATTTCTTGAAGAGAATGGCAAAATTCTTCCCAATAATTGCTGCACAATTGCTGTCTTTGATGGTGGAAAGTCGTGCTCTAGGAAAACATGATATTTATTGCCGCCGATCAATTAGTCTGCTGAGACGCTAGAGGACGCCCGTGATGGAGCTAACGATTCCATGAGGATGCATGCGTGCTCAGAAGAGAAATGTTAAAAAAAAAAAAAAATCTTAAATTTATCATATAATTTAATTCTAACCCTTTTATAATTTGACAATATAGTCATTTTGACAAAAACTTGTCGATGTAGCACTTTAATCAACGTTAACTGTCCTACGTGACATGATTGTTATTGATGTTAACGATTTTTGTAAGTTTCTATATATTTTATGAATTTATTTCCTTTTCTTTTTTACGATAGGTAGGAGGGGAAAAAAAGAATGGTTTTTGATCAAAATTAGTTCAAAAGACTATATTGACAAATTGTCCAAAAGTTTTGGACTGAATTAGTCAAATTATAACTTTAGGATTCAATTGATTGTCGTATAATATATTTAGGACTTTTTAGATAATTATTTTTGTCATTAGAGAAGGACAAAGATGATGCCATTTGGAATCCCAATCATCTTCCTCAAAAAGTGAGAGATCTCAAGTTCGACCCTATCATCGTCAATTTCTCATGATCACCCGTACAAGTATTAACTATATGACTTTGTAATCAAGCGATGCTGTTGGGATCGAGGGAATGCGACACTCAATTCAAATTAGTTAGTTGGTAGTTGACACCATAGATTTTGATGTTTGTGGTCGTAAATTGTTCACATTAGCAATTTGGACCTAGAGCCCTGCAAAATCTATTATAACCCAAGAGACTCTAGATATGTTGGCAATACATAGTTGATCTGAAAATGAAAGAAAACACTATAAGCTTTGGTTCACTATGCAATACTATCTTTTGATATTTAATTTATGGAATGTGATATTTGAACTATTCCTAATTGTTCAATATAGTCCTTTTTTTGTTCAATGAAAGTCGACACAAATCCCTAAACTATCGCTAGATGTGCAATCGGGTTCATGAACTTCCTAATTTGTATGTTGTAGTCCCTCAACTTTCCATGTCAAAGTTAATTCAGTCTTTTGTGATTTTTATGAGTGATAACCACGCTATTTCCTAGATTTTAGAATATCTTTCCATTTATTCTATTTGTCTAAATCAACACAAAAATATGCTATCCTTTTCTTTTTTAATTGCCCACCCTTTTGGATTTTTAGTATTGAATATATTGTAGTTATGATGTAAGAGTAGAATCTCATTTAGAGTTGTATCAAGTTGATACTCCTACTATTTTAAATTCAAAGATTTTCATAAGGATATCATTATTATATAAATCTAAATCTAGTTCCTAATTTGATTAGAGATATCGTAGAGTTGACAAACACGTACACATCTACGTTCTTAGACATCCACGTTCTTAGTTATCTCTCTACATATTCAAACAAACTTAAAAATCATTTCAATCTCAAACTTTTTCTCAACAAATTCATGACAAGTCCATGTTATATATTACGATGTCATAATATTATATAAGGGGATAAAAATGGTTACTCAAAAGTATATCAAGCCTCTAACAAAAGTGCCTATGCCAAGAAAAATTTAATATGCTTAAAGATTCTAAATTCTTGGTCAATTTAGAGAGATGAATATAAAATTCTTTCGAAATGCGAAAGATTTAACTTACCAAAATGAGAATGACTTGAAAAATTTAAGTTGAGAATGACTTAAAATTAAGTTCGGAAAGTATTACAAATTAAAAAAAAAAAGTTTAAGATCGAAACATCTTTTTGTTTTATTTATTTATTTTGACTAAATAAAGAGAAAGTGCCGTAATGTTGCTACCAATGGCGAGTTTTTGTTTTGAGATTGCATTTTCTTTTGATAAATAAAACAAAATTGTTAATACTAAGATGAGCATTTCAAACCTTTTATTACTTCGTCCCAAAAAAAAAACATTTTATTACCGTAAAAAAAAAAAAAACGACAGAAATGTCAAACTTGTCTCCTCTCACGTGCTCTTTTAACCTTTTTTTTGGACTTTTACGCACTTAAATCATTTTATATTGCAAGTCATGCCTAGTTTAAAAAAATATTGGAAAAGAGAGAGGGAAAAGAAAAGAAAGAAAAGGTACATCTCTACTTACACTTCTTTTCCAAATGCAATGAAGACTCTCGGTTGCACCTACCCTCCCGACCCGTCAAAAGCAGCAAACTATTTTTGACAGTTGACACGTCAACGGCACAATATTTCAAAAAACTAGGATTGAAAACTAAAATCATATTTTATTTGACACTTCATGTGCATCCCAACTAAAGGAGAGAGGCTCATCTAGACAATTTTCTCAATTTTTGAAAATACAAACTAATAATAAAACCCCAAGTCATTCTCATACAAAAGAAAAAATCGAATCACAAAATCGCTCGACTATATAAACACAAAATCGAAATTAGAGATAATTTAAAAATCGAGAAGTGACATTGACTTTAAGGAATATCCTCGAATAACTTTTGGTGGATTTTTTTAAGACCCATCTTCGCAATAAATAAGAATTGCATGCCAATAAATTCATTAATGTACCTTTTCCATCGGGAGAAAAAGGGGAAAGCTCTTATCACATGTGCAAGCACGATTCTTTATAAGGAGAAAATTTATCAAGAGGGATTCGAATTCGACACGATACGAGGCAATTCATTTTATAAGGAGAAAATGACATTTCATTATTGTCAAAATTACCAAAAAGAAAAAAAGAATGGAAAAGGAAAGCAAACAAAAAAGAAAAAGCACAGCCGAAGTTCTAGCGCTAACAATCAAAGACACGACTCTCCTTTTTTCCCGATTCGCGGATTGGTTATGGTAAAAACCGCCACGTGGACGGAGCCTGCCTTCGTCCCCACTCCAACGCCGTAACCTAAAACCAACGGTTCCCCCGCCAATCCGACGGCCGCTGTTTCGCCAAATCCGTGGGTACAAAATCAACGGTCGCCCCGCCTCCACTTGTCCTCCCCCTGCCACCCCCACCGTTTTTTTCTCTCTCTATATAACGGCAGTTTCTCTCCGCGTTTTCTTCGACGTCCGGGGTGCCGAAGCATATTCGATTTCTGACCCACCTTTTGTGTTCGGGCAGATCACGCTTCGCAAGCTGTTGCTGTCGTCGCGCGAGAGAGACTCCTCCGATCGTCTGCTTCTCCCGGGTGATATTTTCCGAGCGGAAAGGTTGGACCTTTTTTGTTGCGTTTGGAAGAGGAGATAAGGGAGGGAAATGGGTAGCTCATGGAAGCTGGCGGATCACCCGAAGCTGCCCAAGGGGAAGACCATCGCCATGGTTGTCCTGGATGGGTGGGGCGAGGCCAAGCCCGACCAGTACAACTGCATCCACATCGCCGAGACCCCCACCATGGACTCGCTCAAGGAGGTGCGTTTTCCGCGAGCTGGGTTCTCCGTGTGTCCTTATTGCTTGGGGGAATGGGCGGCCAATGTCGGATCTGGGGTTTTAGCTGGTTTGGTTTCGATGGGTTTTTCTGGGGTTTTTCCGGTTGATCGGAGTCGAGCGGTGGGGATTGTTTGATTGCTGGTGATGGACTGTTGAGTGGGTTGGAGACTGATCTGGAGATCATTAAAGTTTTGGCTTGGTCGCCGATGCTAATCCGTTGATGGGGATGTTAATTATTGATTTGGGCTCTTTTCTTTTGTTTGGTGATCTGAGGAGTCTGTGTCTGTTTCCTATTTTGGACCCGCCTTGTTGCCAAATGAACAATTTTTTATCTTGCTAGCGTTATCTTTATATGCCGTGTACAACTTTGAAGAACTCAATAGCCTCCTTAAGGTTTACCCGGTTCGTACGGAAGCAAAATATTGCTCCTGATGTTTGTTTAGTGATCGCCAGATCAGATTGCTTGGATGCTCCATTAGCCCTTGCTTGTCAATCTTCTTTGGTAACATATGCTGAATGAGAAGTTACATTTTTCATGTTAAAGGGTGCCCCTGAGAAATGGAGATTGGTCAGGGCTCATGGAACTGCAGTGGGTCTCCCAACGGAGGATGACATGGGTAACAGTGAGGTTGGTCACAATGCTCTTGGCGCTGGCCGCATCTTTGCTCAAGGGTGAGCTTCTTCTGCTGGGTTTCAGCATACTTTATGCTTCTTTTATTATTGGAATCACTTGTGCCCTTATCCTTATCTATATGATGCCGCCAAGTGCTTAGAAGGTGAGAAATTGTAACATCTCTCTTTCCAAATGTAGTGCAAAGCTTGTCGACCTTGCTCTTGCTTCTGGAAAGATTTATGATGGAGAAGGCTTCACCTACATTAAGGATAGTTTTGAGACTGGTACCTTACATTTGATTGGTCTCCTGAGTGACGGCGGAGTCCATTCTAGGCTTGATCAAGTGCAGGTCTCCTCTCTAAACCCGTCTATTGGATCTTCTGTGCGTTTGGCTTATTTTTGCAGCTGTAATGATTAGCCCTTTGCTCTGTGGTGCAGTTGCTGGTAAAAGGATCTGCTGAGCGTGGTGCCAAAAGAATCCGTGTCCATATTCTTACAGATGGACGTGATGTTTTGGATGGTTCAAGCGTGGGCTTTGTAGAAACTCTTGAAAATGACCTTGCAGAATTAAGAGCTAAAGGTGTTGATGCACAAATTGCATCTGGTGGAGGTCGTATGTATGTTACTATGGACCGGTATGAGGTATGTGATCATGCCAGTGTCGGTTGTGGTTTTAAGTGTTTGTGAGCATTTCTGATTGTTGATTGGGTATCAATTAGCACATTTTACTGGTGTTGTTGATGAAAAAAAATTCAACTCTTCGAAGAAGCAGTTAAATACGATACATGTATGAGGTCGTTTACACAAGATGGTTGGAGGAACCTTGCATCTGTTATTGTTATTTGTCTTCTATTATTGCTGTAATAACCGGTTAGTTAGGACTTTCTCTGGCCAAATCTAGCTGGTTATGCTGAAAGTTGTAGGAACTTGGTCAGATCCCAATTTCTGTTAATATCATCTGTTTGAGTTATGTTTCTGCTTCCTTATGGATTTCGGATTCTTGACCTGTTTGGTAGCCTGTCTTTAAATGATAACATCTTACGCCATGCCCATCAATCTGTTTGAATTCATGTGTGTGCTTCACTAGCTAAGAGTGACAGATTTGTATTCTGTATGTACTGCAGTCCTTATCTTCAAATGTGTGAACTGTACCTAGGACGGTTAATATCTTATGAGCATCTTCCATGGATTGGTGACTGGCAGGCTAATAGATTAATAAAAACATATAAAAATATGCAAATAGTCTCAGCATTGTCTGTGATTTTAAGCCTCAGTTTAAATGAAGCTCAGTTTAATGAAGCTTTGATCGAGTTGCTGGAGCCATTTCGTTGATTGTTGTTCTTTATCGATTTATTCTTTGCCTATGCGACATTGATTACTTAATCTGTTAGATAAATTAATAGACAGAATGTAATTAAATTCCTATCAGGTGCATACCATATGAAGTCCCTCCTTGATACTACATCTCGTCGAGCTGCCATTGAAGAATATTCCTGTTGAATTGTTTCCATACCACAATATTAGGAGCTTCTTGCAGTTCTCTCTATATTTGCATTTCATCAGTTGAATTATTGACCACATGATAAATTATTATGAAACTCGTGCAGAACGATTGGGAAGTTGTAAAACGAGGATGGGATGCACAAGTTCTTGGCGAAGCTCCTTACAAGTTTACGAATGCTGTTGAAGCTGTGAAGAAGCTAAGGCAGGAACCCAAGGCCAATGACCAATATTTGCCTCCATTTGTCATTGTTGATGACAATGGAAAAGCAGTGGGCCCAATAGTGGATGGTGACGCTGTTGTGACATTTAATTTCCGAGCTGACCGGATGGTTATGATTGCAAAGTCACTTCGAATATGAAGATTTTGACAAATTTGATCGTGTTAGAGTCCCTAAAATTCGTTATGCTGGAATGCTTCAGTATGATGGTGAATTGCAGCTTCCAAGCCATTACCTTGTCTCTCCTCCAGAGATAGACAGAACATCTGGTGAATATCTTGTGCATAATGGCGTACGGACATTTGCCTGCAGGTGAGTCTGCCGCATTACCTTTTTTCACTTTAGCTGTGCTGAATGTGCATTTACAAGTTGTACATTTTTTAAATTGGTTGTGCTCTTCATTAATTTACATCTATTATATTGCTCTTTTACTTGTTGAGCATTTTGTATTGCATAACTCATTGAAATGTTTAAGAGTAGTGGAGTCACGTTTCAGGTTCTCATGTCTACTGGTTTTCTTAGATGCTGCATTTTCTTTGACCTGGCTTTGGTTTAAACATTTTCGTGTGTTTATATACTGATATTCTTTTGTTTCTTCATCTGAATAGCGAGACTGTCAAATTTGGTCACGTCACATTTTTCTGGAATGGAAATCGCTCTGGCTATTTTAATCCTGAAATGGAAGAGTACGTGGAAATTCCTAGTGACAGTGGAATTACATTCAATGTCCAACCAAAAATGAAGGCAATCGAAATTGCTGAGAAAGCTAGGGATGCCATCCTTAGCGGTAAATTTGACCAGGTAATTCTGTGTTGTATATGACAGCTTCCCATTACTTGTCATAGTGAAAATAGAAGAAGAAACGGCCTTACACGTGAGGCTTTGACTTTTGATCCTATCCTATGATTTGATTGTTATATTTGCATTTGCAACTGAAGGTACGAGTTAATCTTCCCAATAGTGACATGGTGGGGCATACAGGAGACATTGAGGCAACAATTGTGGCATGCAAAGCTGCTGATGAGGCAGTGAAGGTGTGATGTCCTAGAGTTTCTTACTTCTTAGTCCAAGTATCTGTTTTGTTTCTAGTGTTCATTCAGGGACATTCTTTTAAGCTTGTCTTGCCATGAAGAGATTGGCTAAGCCTGTTTAGGTCTGAGACAGTATATTTGTGTTGAGCACACGAAGTTTGGAGAAGAGGATCTTCGTTGAAGTGTGGTTTCTAGGACAAGTAAATGAGCGTCTTTTTGCACATACGATCACAGAGAGACTGAATGGGGGTACCTTCTGTAACTGCAGATGATCCTTGATGCGATAGAGCAAGTGGGAGGAATATATGTCGTCACTGCAGATCATGGAAATGCTGAAGATATGGTTAAGAGAAACAAGAAGGGCGAGCCAGCACTCGACAAGAGTGGAAACATTCAGATACTCACTTCCCACACTCTTGAGCCAGTAAGTTCATTGTTGTTCTTTTTGTCGCATCTTTTTTGTGGAAAACATGACGACATATATGACGAACTCTGGCCATTGCATTAGTTATCTCCAATGTTGAATTTCATTCGCCGCCGGTGCTGGTTATTGGCAGCATTATTGAAATCTTCTTTTGTACTTGTTTCGTAGGTGCCCGTTGCCATCGGAGGCCCGGGGTTGGCACCTGGAGTTAGGTTCCGCGGCGACGTACCCAGTGGAGGGCTCGCGAATGTTGCTGCTACTGTGATGAATCTTCATGGGTTTGAGGCTCCTAGCGATTACGAGATGACCCTCATAGAAGTGGTCGATTGATAATTAGGCTAACACTATTAAAGTCTTGACGGTTTTCGGTTGAGCGCCAGGCGATCAGCGTGCCTTCGGACCATATATTGTTTAAATAAGCTCAATCTGAGCTTGCTTCCCTGGATTTATTGAGTTGTGGGATCAGCCAAGTTTTGTTGGTTACAGACTGAACAGCAATTCGCAATCGGGCAAATTGTTGGACTATCTGCTGAATATCTGATTACTGTTTTTCACACTCTATGAAGCAGGTTGTCGAAGTGTTTCCTACTTGAGAGTGTTTTTTGTTCTAGGGAAATAAGAAAGTATTTCACTCCTGACTAATCTTGTCACTAAAGTATTTCACTCCTTGTGACAGATCTTGACATGTGTTAAATTATGTCATTTATTTCATAGTAGAGAATGCATTCATTTATTTGGGAAAAATGCATAAAAAAAAAAATCACAATTAGCCAACTTTCGAAAAGGTTTGAGAGTCTGTACGCTTATGCGAGGCAACAATTCACCAATAATTAAATCCAGTTCATAATCAATTTCTCCTCAAAAACTAAACCGATAAAAATCGACTTAGTTAATAATCAATAATATATAATGCCAAATAATAAGAAAACAAATTCAACAATAATATCAAGGATTTAGTGTGGAAACATTTTATTAATCGAATAGTAAGATATATAAATTATTCTTTTTTAGTCACATATTAGAGTTTTAAAATCAACATTGCAACCACATTACCATGAAAGTGGATTAATATAAACAGAACAAGAACACCCTAATTGCAATTAGAGAATTTGAAAAGATTCTCCATGAACGAAATCAATTAGCTCATAACTCTCAATCTCACAAACAATATACTCAAATTTGAGCTAATTTTGTCGATGTTTGGCCTTCAAATCGGGATCACGAAATCTCAACCCTCTTCTTCTCTTCTTCACACGTACTCTTGGATAACTTTGGGGCTGCATGTTTGTATTCTTTTTTTTTTTGTTCAAAAACAGATTTTCTGTTTTTTTTGTTTCCGGGAACAAAAAAAGAATAGAAAAACGCGTTTGTTTGCGTTTTTGTTCAAAATCTGTTTTTTTGTTCCAGGAACAAAATTGGAACGGAAATGAGAAATAAAAAAAAGTTGTTTTTTTGTTCCAGAAACACTTATGAAGAACATTTTTTCTCTCTCCTCTCTTTTCTTCTTCTTTTTTCTTTGGCCGGCGACACTGTCAAGGGTGGCGACCTTGCCGGAGCGTCACCGGCCCTTGGCGAGGCTCGCCGAGCCTCGCCATGGCTGGGCGAGCTCGAGCTCGCTTAGATCCGACGTGGTCGAGCCTCGCTAGGGGCCGGCGACGCTCGGCCTCGCCGGGGGCCGGCGAACCTCACCGTGGCTGGACGAGGCTGCTGGCCCCCGTCGGCCGGTTGCCGGAGGCTAGCGACCGGCCAAAAGAAGAAAAAAAGAAAAATAAAATAAAAACATTAAAAAATTAAAAGAAACAAAAAAAGAATAAATTTACCAAACATGTTTCTATTCATTTTTTATTAGAACAAGTTTACGAAACGCGTTCTTTTGTTCAAAAACTGTTCCAGGAAACGAAATAGTTTTTTTTATTTCTATTCCCTAGAACAATTTTTGAACGGAAACACAAACAAACAGCCCCTTTCTCACTCTATTTCTCTCTTTTCGCTCTCGAGCTTGGGCACGCGGCACACGCGCAGCCACTCTCACCTTTTGTTCTTTTTACCTTTTGACTTTTTGGCTCATTTTTTTCCTTTTATTTAATGTAGTTGGGCCTCACAAGAAGCAGACCCAACTAACAAATCTACTCCTCTACCTCATGTGGAAAGATTTATCGTACCTGCTTTGCTTCTACAAGAGCTAGGTTTCACCATACGTAAGACTTTGGTCATCGTGTTAGATCCGTTGTCGTTAGTGTGGACTTTCTTAAGTAGAAAGAGATTCTCTTTTAATTTTTTTCGGATCCAATGATACTTCTCATTACATGTTTTGTTAAGATAAATAACACTCATGCTATCACAATATATAACATACTTTTCTTACTTCAAGCCCAACTCTTATAATAATTTTTGCATCCACAGGAGTTCTTTACATCCTTTGGTGATAACGATATACTTACATTAATCATAGACAAAGTAATATATTTTTGCAATCTTGATTGTCATGAAATAGCTCTACCTACAAAGATCGTAATGTGACTCGATGTGAATTTTAGAAAATCAACATCAAGCTTCACAATTAATAACACAAGCAGAATTTAGAAATGCCTCTAAGATACCTCAAAATCTATTTAATAACAGTCCAATGCTCCTTACCTAGATTTGAGAGAAATCTTCTCAGAACACTAACTGTATGAGCAATATTAGTTCTTATACAAATTAGCATCCATTAGATTACCTACAGTTGATGCATAAGGAATTTTTAAGATCTCTTCACTCTCTTTCTCACTTGCAAGACACTAATTACTACTTAATTTGAGATGATTTGCAAGTGGAGTACATACTGGTTTACATGTACTCACATTGAATCTTTCAATAACCTTTCAATATACTTCTCTTGAGATATCAAAGTTAATTGTTCTTTCTGCCACAAGTAATTCTCATATGAATGATTTGCTTGGCCGAGCATAGGTTTTTCATTGTAAAAGCTTTACTTAACCTTTTTTTTTAAGCTCTTGATTTTCTTAATATCATGCTTAACAATCGACTTGTAAAATTATTGCTCTAATTATTACATTATTAATCATTTTCTAGTTCAAGAACCGCTCATAACTGCTATTTATGATTAACATCATTGGTAGCTAAAAAATAATTAAATGAATAATATAAAAATTAATTACGAAGATCTAGAAAAATCACACCTAATAATACCCAAATGATGTTACGTTGATTATTACATTACCAATCATTTTCGACATGATAAATAACCATGACAAAGAGTGCATTCACGATAAATACGAGAATATTCACTTCCATAATCTCATCATCATATTCTATTTTATTTGTCAATAATTCAAGATTTAATCCCATTAGAGATGATAAATCTTTCGCCTATAAATTCAATGGGACAAATTACACCTACTCTGAATTAGATCGATAATTAACAATTCAATCGTTGTAAAAAAAAAAAAAAAAACCGAAAACGATGACGTGGCACCCACCGATTCGAAAATTCAAACCACCCCGGGCAGGAGGGGGAGGAGGCAAAGCACGTGCCAACTCATCTCCCTCCTCTCGACAAAATTCAAATTCCTCGCCGACGCCAACCACCACTTTCTCTCTCTCTCTCTCTCCCGCTCAACGTTCCAAAAACACCAACCGCCCATTTCTAGAGAGAGAAACAAGAGAGAGAGCACAGAGAGAGAGAGAGAGAGAGAGAGAGAGAGAGAGAGAGAGAGAGAGAGAGCGATCGGAGATCGGAGATCGGCGGCGGCGATGGAGAAGTACGAGAAGCTGGAGAAGGTCGGGGAGGGGACGTACGGCAAGGTGTACAAGGCCAAGGACAAGGCGACGGGGCAGCTCGTGGCCCTCAAGAAGACGCGCCTCGAGATGGACGAGGAGGGCGTCCCCCCCACCGCCCTCCGCGAGGTCTCCCTCCTCCAGCTCCTCTCCCAGTCCCTCTACGTCGTCCGCCTCCTCTCCGTCGAGCACGTCGACGGCGGCTCCAAGCGCAAGGCGGCCGCCTCCGCGGCGGCGGCGGAAGGCGGCGGCGGCGAGGGCCAAGGCGGCGGTGCCGTCGGCGGGGGGAAGCCGATGCTGTACCTGGTGTTCGAGTACCTGGACACCGATCTCAAGAAGTTCATCGACTCGCACCGCAAGGGGCCAAACCCTAGGCCTGTCCCCACGGCGACGGTGCAGAACTTCCTCTACCAGCTCCTCAAGGGCGTCGCCCACTGCCACAGCCACGGCGTGCTCCACCGCGATCTCAAGCCCCAGAACCTGCTCGTCGACAAGGAGAAGGGGATCCTGAAGATCGCCGACCTCGGGCTCGGCCGCGCCTTCACCGTCCCGCTCAAGAGTTACACGCATGAGGTCTTTTGCTTTTCTGACGATCCTCTTATGGCGTTCGGAGGGCGAGAGTGCCGCTGATTTCGACTCATGATTTCGTGTATCTCCGGTGCAGGTCGTCACTCTCTGGTACAGAGCGCCTGAGGTTTTGCTGGGATCCGCTCACTATTCGATTGGCGTGGACATGTGGTCTGTCGGGTGTATCTTCGGTAACTATCTCTATCGAATCTGTCGCCGGAAGTGGTCGATGTCTCTTTTTCTTCTTTTGCTCCATTTTCTGAAAGCCTTTTGCATCGACCATGTTAGATCTCTGGCTTGCTTCTGCTGAAATCACGTTCTTCTCCAGTGTGGAATTCGAATCTTTTCGTTCGGATGTTGTAGACAACGTTTTTAGGACGGCATTTATAGGTTGTTGATGTCGAGGTGTAGGTCTTGGGTTTCTGTAGCGTGGATAGGTATTGAGTTCTTCGTGTTTTTTGATTTCAGATTTGTCATGAGAATGTAGAGTCCATAAGATAGGCTGGACACTGTGTTAATTGTCAGATCATCTTATTGCTAATTGACGAAAAAGAGTTGCATTCTGAATGGAAATTAGAGACATGACACGCTTCCTCACATGCTCTGCGCCAATTGACTGTGCTTCCATTCCATTGCTTTCTGTCATTTCTAGTCAAGAGATGCTTGTTCCTGTGAGCAACAGGTCCTGGATTTCTCTGTTTCTTCTGTTTAATGCTGTGATTAGTTTTGCATACATGTCCTTGCTTTGGTTGATTTTAATCTACTTTTTGATTTTCTTCAGCGTGTAGGAAGTATGTTTCTTGTCTTTTGCTTATCCTAACTCTAGATGTCTGAATTCATCACAGCTGAGATGGTGAGAAGGCAAGCCTTATTTCCTGGGGACTCTGAGTTTCAGCAACTGCTTCACATATTCAGGTGATTTGTTTCATTAAATCTGAAGGCCTTAGTAGTACTTATGAATCCTTGATTCGCTGAGAATAACACACCCTAGTCTATTTGCTAGGCTACAATGTGAATCGAATAGTAATTGACAACAGTACCTCACTTTCAGTTGTTCTATTTGGTGTGCATTTTCTCCACTCTAATGATAAGGGACAATCCCAAGTTGTTGCACCTCGTGTGTCTAAAGTTACATTGATGAATTTTAGTAATTCTGCTAAGATTTATTTGGATATTTGCGACTGAAGGCTATTGGGAACCCCAACTGAGAAGCAATGGCCAGGAGTTACCACTTTGAGGGATTGGCATGTTTATCCACAATGGGAATCTCAAAACTTGGCAAGAGCAGTTCCATCCCTTGGACCAGATGGGGTGGACCTTCTGTCGGTTAGTATATGTACCCTTGTTGACATTTGAATGTCTGGTAAATATACATGCGAGAAGAAGATTTGGCTTGAATTGTACCCTTTCTGTCCAAAACTGTTTTCGTCCGTTGACCCATGATCATTGTTTTAAGGCTTCATCATAAGAGTTGGAGGCTAGCGAAGCAAATGATGCAGGGGTGGAATTGTGCAATAAGTATGGGTTCTTAGTTGATCTAGGGATTATTTTAGTTGTGCCATAATTTGTCTTGATTCTTGGCTTAATGTGAGAATCGATTCTCTATAATGAAGTGAAAGCCCTCAAATTCCAATTGCTAGGAAGTATGAAGTAAAGAAAAAAAGTCTGAAGTCGGCTTCTGGCAAATGAGAGGGCAAAGGATTGGAACTATAGTCTATAGGTTGTGTTGATGGTTACAAATAACGTATATGTGGAAAGATATTACTTCTGATTTGAGTATCTGAGCTTTTCGTAGTCTCAATCATGCATGTCAGTAACCAACATTGGATGCTCTTTGGCAAATAATAGCCTTAATCTCATGGCGTGTTATTTTCAACATTCTGTAAACTCTCAATCGTTATTGTTGACTGATGCAGAAAATGCTCAAATATGATCCTGCCGAAAGGATCTCGGCTAAAGCAGCACTTGATCATCCTTATTTTGACAGTCTCGACAAGTCTCAGTTCTGATAATGCCTCGGATATATGGCCAAAGTGTTCGCTGGACGGCCTCTTATGTTCTGATGTGGTCCTTGTATTTACCTTAAAAGTTACTTTCACTGCTTAAAGGGTGCTTCTGTTTGCTAGGCGCTCGACGCAGCCGAGTGTCATCATCTCGGTGATGAAGTATCATGTAAACAATATCAATGAATCTATTTTTTGTCCTTTCAAAAGCGATGGCTATGTTCCCCAGGAATTTCAATGACTCCGTCTTTGATTTTAATATCACAGCATGGTTCTCCATTGTTTAATCGGGCGCCAATGGTGAATGTTCATTGCTATAAATAGTCCCAAAAAAAAAAAAAAGAAAGGAAAAAGAAAAGGGACTCTTTCGGTTCCCCTAGCAATTGTGATAAGGATTGTGGCTATTTTGTTGGATGCACTTTATCTCCACTAGAGATTATTGTGGCCTCTCGTGGCAAAGTGAAGCCACGGCCATGTGCAAGTTGGGCAAACAGGGGACAGGAGAATGTTTCCTCCCCTTCACGTGCCAGATCTGAAACATCCACTCCATTCAGCTCCACGCTATTAATAAACAATCCAATATTCTCTCTCTCTCTCTCTCTCTCTCTCTAAACCCGCCATCCTTGCTCTCTGGCCAAGTCTTTTCTTGTATGATTCTTGATTCATCTGAATCCGATCACAAATGAGTTCCCGAGGAACGAAGGAGATTAGCATGGATGCTGTCCTGGCAGAAGTTGGAGGTTTGATAGAGAGATTGTTGGAACGAACGAACAAGAAAGGAAAACACATTCAGCTGGTCGAGCCCGAAATTCGTCGGCTTTGCATCGTCGCCAAGCAAGTCTTTCTTGCTCAGCCCAATCTCCTCGAATTAGAAGCGCCCATCAACATCTGTGGTAATCCTACGTTCTTACCTTCCAATCTTTTTGTTCAATTGCAGTCAGGGTAAGCATAATGTGTTAAGGTCGAATAAATGATCATGGGGATTATGGGCTTTTCTTTGTTTGTGATCACGCGTTTTCGCTCACCAGATAAGAGTCATTGAGACTAAATCGGATGAAAGATCATGTTGGGTTGTGCCATGTTCAGAGACATCTTAATCAGAAAATGGCTAATAAGTTTTGAGTCGACAAAAGAAATCTTCTACGATCATCATAAACTTACAATAGCAAATTCATTATCATTTTGCTAGTGTGTTCGGCATTTGTAGGAACAAGAATGTAGAGAAGAAGCAAGAGTGGAAGGATCTCGAGTAGAAGAATAAATGAACCCCATTTGGTTGGATTGGCCCTATCAAACCTCGGTGTTTATAAATTTTCCAAGTTTTATCCTTTGAAATAATGCATTTCGTTTCGAAAACCCTAATAAGTGACATTGTTTCATTGAAGCCTCGTGTTGCAGAAAAAGCTGCGGAACAGCAAAATTTTCTGCAGTATCTCAGCCATTTCTCTGACTTTATGAAGCTCAATCTTGGGCAACAAAATAACATTTCTGATGCAGTTCAGAGCATCGTTATTGTATCTATCAGAAAACACGTTTTTCCCAAAAACTTAAAACTACGAGGAAATGGCCTAAATATACATATAAGGTACCTCCTAACAAGGTATGCTAGATGTGTTGAAGAAATTTTAGAAGTACTTGTTTGCCAGAATGACAAGAACGTAAGTACTAGAGTGGTGTTGGGGATACTAGATTGTTTGAACGGAAGCTAGTTCTGCTGATGTTCATGCCGGTCAGTACAATGAACATGGAAATATGCATACAACCAAGCGAACCCTTGAGGGCAAGGGCTTCGGTTCTGCTTCTTTCTGGTGTCGATCCTCTTATGACGGCTCACATAATATGGACTGTCTGATAGCTTGAATCATCTTGCATCGATTTCTTGGCTTTAGTTTATAAAACGACTTCATAAATGATTTTGTTCTCTTACATTTCCAGGTGACATACATGGACAATACCCAGACCTACTGAGAATATTCGAAAGCGGCGGTTTCCCACCAGATTCAAACTACTTGTTCCTTGGAGACTACGTTGACAGAGGGAAGCAAAGCATAGAGACCATCTGCCTCCTCCTTGCCTACAAAATAAAGTTCCCGGAGAACTTCTTTCTCCTCCGAGGGAACCACGAGTGTGCCTCCATTAACCGGATCTATGGCTTCTACGACGAGTGCAAGCGTCGCTTCAGCGTCCGTCTGTGGAAGACCTTCACGGATTGCTTCAATTGCTTGCCAGTGGCAGCAGTGATTGATGACAAGATCATCTGCATGCACGGTGGACTCTCGCCGGAGCTTGCAAACTTAGATCAGATCAGGGTTCTGGAGAGGCCCATGGATGTGCCGGACCAGGGGCTATTGTGTGACCTACTTTGGGCGGATCCTGACAGAGAGATCAAAGGGTGGGGCGAGAATGACAGGGGCGTTTCCTACACTTTTGGCGCCGACAAAGTGGCAGAGTTCCTAAAGAAACACGACCTCGATCTAATATGCCGTGCTCACCAGGTCATTTTCTGTTTTCCTATGCACTGAAATTCTTTCTGTTCAATCAACTTGTGTTCACATGAAAGTGTTTTTTTTACTTTTCTCAATTTCAGTATATCTGAGTGTGTTGCAGATTCTGTCTTGTAAGAGCTTGTCATATGCATAAAACTCATTCCGGTTTTGGTATGGTGTAGTACCAAAAACAAAAGAAATACGTGAGAACAGCACATTCCATGGGAGAGTACTATTGTACATGAGATTTTTTGAGCAAACAAACAGTTATCTCTGTCAAATTCGATCAAAACAAGGGAATGCATTGGTAATACCCGTCAGTTGTTAATGAATCGTTTGCTCTAAGGAGATGAAGTTGCTAACAGTTTGGCTGAAAGATTTTTTGCAGGTGGTTGAAGATGGTTACGAATTCTTTGCAGACCGACAGCTGGTTACCATATTTTCAGCTCCTAATTACTGCGGGGAATTCGACAATGCTGGGGCGCTAATGAACGTGGATCCGAGTTTGCTATGCTCGTTTCAGATTGTCAGGCCATGGGGTTGAGGAGGAGTGACAGCTAACGAGCAGAGGACATTCAAAACTCATGGACTGATTAATTATTCCTAAGCTTCCTGTCATTTCCAAATAAGAATGAATGCACAGGGGCCAAAAATTTGTGACTAGTGACACTGATGGCTTTAAAGAAGGTTGAGTTTAAGCTCATTTCAGGTTTGTGTTTGTAGCGGAATTTAGCAGATCATTCAAATACTAATGGTGTAAATCTAGAGTCGAATCTTGCAAGGTGGTGTGAGTGATGCCTTCTGCAACTTCATGTACATCCATAAGAAATGGCAATGAGACCAGGTAGACAATGGTTTGATTGTGTAAATGCCTATCTAGCAGTGTTCTTCAGTGTTTCTGCGATCCTCCGGCAACGTGGAAATAATAGACGTGCAATCGACTCCATAGGATTCACCGAGTGATAATGCGTTTTGGTTTGGATGTGCCGGATTTCATGCTTGAACGACAGAATCTTCCTCTCACACTACGCCGTCTGTGCATCAATTTCTTTCCTGGTCTGTTCGATCTGGACTTTGTCATTGGCCAAGTACAGTGTCTGCCATGTTTGCACTTTGTCGAATAAATGCCTTGACTCTGGTCGAACTCATCGATCGCGAATAGTCAAAAGTTAAACACAATGGTTAATTGAGATCAAAGTTTTGTAACTTGATTTCAAAATCCACTCTAACCTCTCGTAAAGGGTACCCAGAAAGAGTTTGTCGGTCGAATAATAGGTATGACACAATAAATCTCATGTCATTGATTTTGAAAAAGCCAACGTGTTCATCATGATTAAATTAACAAAGATCATATACCTTCAAGTAGAGCTCTGGTAAGATCACAGTTCAAGGCAGACAGGAATGAGAACCTTAGCGAAGTTGAAAAGAACATAAAAATAAAGCCCAACAAAGAACAAGTATCGTCAGAGACAAATGAAAATGACAAAAGATCTGATAAATCTGAATTGAATATTGAGATCAACGAAGATCATTGTAAACACGAGCAGCAAATAATGATGGACATCATACGATTATTGAAAGGACTTGATTTCCACTTTTTGAAAAGAACGAATAAATCAAAATAATTGAAAAGTTTAGGATTCGGCTGCATTACATATACAAGATTTAGGACTTCTGGTACAAAAATAGGGAAAAGAATCTACTCACAAGGTGTCCAGTAGAATGCATTGTTTTCATGAATACAGATAAACATTAACAACAGGGAGAAACGGATCGAAGAAAGCATCTTAGAAATAGACATCGAGAATCGACAAAGCATATAAATGGACATTATAAAGCATATTAAAGCATTTTATTCTAATTATGGGAGGTAACGAAGAGGAGTTCTTCTCTATATAAAGTCTTAACACTTCACTCAAATTATCTGCAAAAGAAGAAAAAGAAAAGAGAGAGAGCTGGTAAGAAAAGAAAAGAATGAACATGGCTATGGCTTTTCTTCGTCGATTTGCGCTTGTGCTCCTTGGTCTCCTTCTCGTATTCAACTTTGTCTGGGGTGATCCAGATACGACCCTGATAAACAAGATTTGCAATGGCAACGTTTATGGAAGCGGTGATCCTTACGCGAATAGCGTAATCGTATGTCCTTGAAGATATGGCAACTGTGACGGCAAACCACCCTGGTTACGATTACTACACCAAATCTCCTTACGCTGAAGCAACAGCCTATGGCCATGCTGTTTGCAATGCAGTGCTTTCATTCACTGATTGCGGTACTTGCGTAAGCTTTGCGAAGAGTCAGATACTCTACAATTGCCCGAATAGCATGGGGGTTCAGATGCAGCTTCAGGACTGTAGGATGAGATATGAAAATTACCCGTTCTCGGAATAAAGAAGAGGTCTCAAATACTTTCGTGTCCGGCGTTTTCCTTCAACTTTTTTTTCTCTTTCAATTATCAAAAAGAGCAATGACTATCTATGTTATGGAGATAGTGAAAGCTTGTTTATGAATAAAATGCTTGGACATTTGTTTTGTTTCAAGTGCGGTAAATTTTCAGGATATGTGATGACTCTTGTAACTGGTTCTGTTCAGCTAAATGAAGTACCACGCCATCTATCTTTTTTTTTTCCTCAAATAATTACTTCGTGTACACCGTATCGACTATTGCAAAACCGTAAGCTTTTCTTCTCTTAAACATCTCCGCTCCTGCGGGAACGGAGCACTGGGTAGTTTTGAAAAATCAAGAGAAGGTCCCAGCTACCAGACTGGTACATTTGATCTTCGTTCCTGTATGAACAGACCGGCACCTAGTTTCACTTTCATTTCATTGGTAGCTAAATATAGCGGTCGATTCAGGATGTAAATGAGGAGTCAAAACTAGCAAAGTGGTGTGGATAGTGCCTTATGCAACTTCGAAAAAATGAAAGTGAAACTAGGTTGTCGATGGCATGATTATGAATGCATATCTAGCAATGATACTTCAGTGTTTTTGTGATTCTCCCGTTGAGGTTATCTCGCATCGATTATGAAAGGGGCTGGTGGTTAGTTTATTAGTATAAGGAAAACTAGCATCAAAGCCCACTTGCCAACAAGCCCGAGAGTCACAGGTTGTTGCGTCTTAGGCACCTGCATTGATGCAATTCACTAGATGATTAAGCGCGTGGTTTGGATACAACAAATTTTATATTTGAATGATAGTCTTCCGCTCAAATTAGGCCGCTTGTGCGCCAATTTCATTATCGATCATGGTTCAACCCAGACTTCGTTATTGGCCAAAGTTCCGGGGAACATGTCACTACCGCGTGCCTGCCCTGTTTGCAATTTGTTGAAAGAGTGGCTGGACTTCGGTCAAAGTTCATCAATTGCAAAAGATCGAAAGTTTATGTGAGGGGTGAATGAAATCAAAATTCAATAATTTGATTACAAAATCCACATCCATAAAAGTTACTCAAAATGAGTTTATCCATCAAACAATACCAACGACACAGTATCTCATGTCATTGATTTTGAAGAAGCAAATACATTTATCATGATTAAATGGAAAATTACCCAAAAAATCATTAACTTATTATACGGATTTAGTACTAAACTTTTCAATTTGGCTTATTTAATCTTAAACATTTTGACAATTTTCGTTGGCAATTGTTGATGTAAACGTTAGCCATCCTATGTAGCATGGTTGATACTAACGTTGAATTTATATTCAGAATTTTTTATAATTTTTTTTTTGATTTTTTACTTTCTTTTCGTCTTTTTTTCTTCACTATGGGCTGGTGACCCTTGTTTGTGGTGGTCCTTGCTACAAATGAATACGAAAGAGGAAAGGAAGAAAATAAATATAATAAATTATGAAAAATAAAAAATTTTAAAAAATTAAAAAAATTAAAAAAATTGTTCACATTAGTGCTGGCCATTTCACATAAGACGACCAACATTCACATCAATGAGTTTTGGCCAAAATTGAACAAAAGTATTACATTGGCAAATCGATAAAAGATTTAGTACTAAATTGGCTAAATTGAAAAATTTAGGACTGAATTGACGTTTGTGCAGTAGGTTCAGAACTTGTTTTTGGTAATTATCCCTGATTAAATTAACAAAGATAACATATCTTGAAGTCGAGGTGTGGTGATATCAACAGTTCAAGACAGAAAAAAAATATGAAAATCTCTTCGCATTTGCAAAGAAATTAAAGGGGGGAAAAAAGCCTAGCAAGGAACGCGTATTGTCAGAGATATAAGAAAACGAGGCAAATCGGATGAATCCGAATTGAATATTCTGTTCACCAAAGATCATTGTAAACACGAGCGGCAAATGATGCTGGACGTCCAAAGATTTTCGATTTTGTTACGAACAGATCTTTTAGCCAATTCAGACTAAGTCATATGATCATATCTGTCCAGTTTTACAATCCATGGCGAAACGCATCGAAGAAAGCATCTTAGAATTGGACATCCACCATCGACAAAGCATACAAATGTATATAATAACCTATTATTCAAATTATCGGAGGAAACAAAGATGAGTGCTTCTCTACGTATAGTCTTACACTTAACTCAAATTATCTGCGAAAAAAGAAAAGAAAAGAAAAGAGAGGAAGAGTTGGTAAGAAAAGAAAAAAACGAACACGGCTATGGCTTTTGTTCGTCGATTTGCACTCACTCTCCTGGGTTTCCTTCTGGTGTTCAACTTTGTCCAGGGCGCTCTGGACAAGACCCTGGTAAACAAGATTTGCAATGGGAACGTTTATGGAAGCAGCGATCCCTATGCGAATGGCGTATCATATGTCCTTGAGGATCTAGTGACCGTGATGGCGAACCACCCTGGCTACGATTACTACACCCAGTCTCCTTATGTTGAAGCAACGGCTTATGGCCATGTTCTTTGCAGTACATTGCTTTCATTTACTGATTGTGGTACTTGCGTAAGCTTTGCGAGAAGTCAGATACTTAGCAACTGCCCGAATAGCATCAGGGTTCAGATGCAGCTTCAGAACCGTAGGATGAGATATGAAAATTACCCGTTCTCATAATAAAGAAGAGCTCTTGAATACTTTTGATCCAGCATCTTCCTTAAACTTTTTTTTTTTTTCAATTATCAAAATGAGCAATGACTATCTCCGTTATGGAGATAGGGAAAGCGTGTTTCTTAATAAAAAGCTTAGACATTTGTTTTGTTTCAAGTAGGGCAAATTTTTAGGATATCTGATGACTCATGTACTTGGTTCTGTTCAACTAAATGAAGTACCACACCATCCATTTTTTTTCCCATTTAATAATTACTTCGTGTTCACCGTATTGACTATTGCAAAACCATAAGCTTTTCTCCCCTTAAATGTCTCCGCCCCTGCAGGAAGGGATCACTGGAGAGTTTTGAAAAGTCTAAGAGAAGGTCTCGGCGCCATTTACCGATATGATCGGCGTCAAGTGAAAATGTAGCAACATATGCAATCGAGACCTCCTAGCTACTAGACTGGTACACTAGATCCTCGTTCCTACATGAGTAGACCGGTACCTAGTTTCACTTTCGTTTCGTTGGTAGCTAAATGTAGCTGTCGATTCACGACGTAAATGTGGAGTTGAAACTTGTGAGGTGGTTTGAAACATGAACATCCAAAAGAAATGAACATCCAAAAGAAATGAAAGTGAAACTAGGTAGACAATGGCTTGATTGTGTAATGCCTATCTAGCAATGTTACTTTGGTGTTTTTGTGATATTCTTGTTGAGATTGTCTCACATCAATTGTGGAAAGAGCTAATGGTCAATTTATAAGTATGAAGAAAAATCTCATCATTTGAACTATCTTTCAAGACCACACAATACTGATATTAGAGCCTAGATTGTTAACAAGTTTGGATTCAATAGTCATATGGGAGAGTTATGAGTTATTGCGGCTTCGACCCAGACCCATTGTATAAGAAGGAGATTGTTGCGGCTTCGACCTAGGCCAAATGTATTGGGGGAGGGGAGATTATTGAGGTTGTTATGAGTTGTTGTTGATTTGACTTAGGCTTGATTTATAGGGGGAGATTGTCGAAGTTGTCTCACACTGGAAAAGGGCTAGTGGTCACTTTATAAGTGTGGGGCCCTTTTGAACTAGCTATTGGGGTGAGAGATACCAAGACCATCCAACACTTCTGGCGATGAATGAAAACATAAATCAGCAGTCCATTCCAAAAGGATTCACTGGATGATTAAGCGCTTGGTTTAAATACAACAAATTTCTTGTATGAACAACAGTCTTCCACTCAAATTAGGCTGCTTGTGCATCAATTTCATTCCTGATCATGGTTCAATCTAGACTTTGTTATTAGCCAAATTTCTGGCGAACATGTCACTACAGCATGCCAGCCATGTTTGCAATTTGTTGAAAGAGGGGCTAGACTTTGGCCAAAGTGCATCGATTGTAAAAGATCGAAAGTTTATCATAACGGGCGATCCAAATCAAAGGTCAATGATTTGATTACAAAATCCACATCCATCAAAGGTACCCAAAAAGAGTTTATCGATCAAATAATACCTATATCTGATGTCATTGATTTCAAAGAAGCAAATACATTTATCATGATTAAATAGAAAATTACCAAAATAGTTATAAACCTATTGTATGAATCTAGTCCTAAACTTTTTTAATTTGAACAATTTATTCTTAAAACCTTTTTGCGATTTGCCAATATAGTACTTCCGATCGATTTTTGCTGGCAATTGGTGATGTGGATGTTAGCAGTTTATGTGGTATGGTAGACGGATGTTGAAATTTTTCTTATGCAGATTTTTTATTATAATTTTTTATAATATTTTTCTTTTCCTTTTTCTTAAATGTGGGCCGGTGACCCTTGCTAGTTGTGGGTGAGGGCCACGGTCCTTGTTGGCCTACCTTGACTAATGAGGGCTTCGTGGCCTAGCTACATATGAATAAAAAAGAGAAAATAAAATAAAAGAAAAAGAAATACAATAAATTATAAAAAAAAATAGACAAACTTTTAAAAATTAAGAGGATTTTCCCTATTAGTGTGGACCATTCCACATAAGATGCTTAACGTTCACGTTAATGATTTTAAGCAAAAGTTGGTAGAAAATGCTATATTGGTAAATTGATAAAGAAAATTTTTAGGATATATGATGACTCTTGTACTTGGTTCTGTTCAACTAAATGAAGTACCACACCATCTATTTTTCTTTCCTTTAATAATTACTTCGTGTTCACTGTATTGACTAATGCAAAGCCGTAAGCTTTTTTCCCCCTTAAACATCTCCGCCCCTGCGGCAATGGAGCAGTGGATAGTTTTGAAAAATCAAGAGAAGGCCTCGGCGCTATTTACCATTATGATCGGTGTCAAGTGGAAATGTAGCAACACATGCAATGGATACCTCCCAGCTACCAGACTGGTACACTCGATCCTCGTTCCTATATGAAGAGACCGGTACCTAGTTTCCCTTTCATTTGGTTGGTAGCTAAATGTTGCTGTCGGCTCACGATGTAAATGTGGAGTCGAAACTTGCGAGGTGGTAAGAATAATGCCTCATGCAACTTCATGTACATCCAAAAGAAATGAAAGTGAAACTGGGTAGGCAATGGCTCGATTGCAATGGCTCGATTGTTACTTCGGCGTTTCTGTGATCCTCCGGTAATGAATGGAAATAATAGAGTAGCAATTGACTCCAAAGGATTCACTGGATGATCTAGCACTTGGTTCAGATACAATAGATTTCGTGTTTGAACCGGAGTCTTCCACTCAAATTAGGCCCCTTGCGTATGCACTTGACCCACAAGACAAAAAGAAAAAAAGAATTAGGCCTCTCGTGCATCAATTTCATTCTCGGTGGTTCAATTCAGATTTTGTTATCAGCCAATTTTTTGGGGAACACGTAACTAGTAAGAAAAGTACAAAAAAAGTCATAAACCTTTCAATTGGACCAATTTAATCTTAAACATTTTCATTTTCATATTGATACCAATTGAATCATTCGGGCCAATTTATACTAGAAAAAGTTGATATAGGGCCTATTTGGTAACTATCCCAACAGTGTCAGATTCTGATTTTTTGTTGCCAGAATCAGTTTGGAACGAGAATCGCGTTTAGTAAAATTTTTGTTCTCGGGAACAAATTTGTTCCTAGAATCAGTTTGGGACGAGAATCAAGAATAAAAAAAAAATTGATTCTTGTTCCGGGAACAAAATTGAGAATCAAAACTCTTCTTCTTCTCTTTTCTTCTTCTTCATCAACCGCCATCTAGCGACCGCCGTTCGCCGCCACCACCGCCCACCGCCGCCGATCGCCGCCGCCCGTCGCCGCTAGCCGTTCGCCGCCAGTTGCCGACGACCGGTCCGGCGAGCTTGCCGGAGGCTCGCTAGGCTAGGGCGAGGTCCGCCGAGGGCCGGTGACAGGCCTGAAGAAGAATTAGAATAGGAGAAAAAAAAAAAAAAAAAAAAAAAAAGGAAAAAAAAAAAAAAAAAAAAAGAAAAAAAAAGGAAAAATTATAAAAATTATTTAAAAATTAAAATAAATTGTTTTGGAACAGAATCAATGAACACGGTACCAAACGCAATTTTATTCTAGAATCGAAATTTTGTACGATTACCAAACGCGTATTTTTACTCGTAATCAGAATCGGTTAGGAAACGAATAAAAAATAATCATTTCGATTAGAATTTGTTTAGAAAGTAATCGTTACCAAATACGCCCATAAACGCTAGTTGTCCTATTGGCATGACTGGCATTGACTACACATTTTCATTTAATATATAATTATTTCTTGAATTTTTATTAATTTTCCTCTTTTGCTTTATCTTTGTTTTCCTCTCTCTTTCTTCTTTTCTTTTTTCTTTCCTTCCTTTTGTTTTTCCTTTCTTCCTACGGTGGTCATGGGCGAAGGCGAGGACCAGTGAGGGTTGGGCAAGGCTGCCCCTTGCTAGATCCGACAAGGGGACCCTCGCCAGAGGCCGATGAGGGTTGGTGAGCGCGAGGACACCCTTGCTGGCCAAGGAATGTACGTCCATTGAGAGCCAACCCTATTGATCGGCAAAGTAGTTCAATTGCTGCGGTGGAAAAGACAACGGAATTTACATCATCTGGGCCTGACTGCGATGAAGTTGATTGTTGTTCTCAAGACGTCTAGCATTGGGAATGTTTGTCAATGGCGTTCATGTTCAACCATCATCAGAAGCTTTTCAGAAAATCCCTCAAGGTGCAAAGGAGAAGATACTTCAAGCAGCTTTCAAACGCTTGCAGCCATGTTCCTTAGTCAGCAAGCCGTCCCTCAAACTTCGCTGTTATTTGCATGTAAGAAGCAGAGCATATAAACCAAATTTGTAATCGACCTGTGGTGATAATCTGACAACAACGCTCGACCCAAACATTCTCCACTACCGATTCAAATACCATCCACTTCAAGGCATGCATCTTCTTCGAAGTATCTATGGTAAATAGGACATTGAAAGGATCAGAAAACTAGGATCTCTCTCTCTCTCTCAAAGCACATACACAATAGGCTAATCAGGATTTATGACATAGCAAAGTTATCGCTATTAACATCTTTTTAGTACAATATCATCCTCAGACTGCTTGATCATTTGTATGAATTTAACCTGTTTGAAAAACATTAGGCACCAGAAGCACTAACAGACGAGTATACATACCAGCTAAATACACAGACTTCGTACCGGACCTAGATATAAGAGGATCAAAATCCACCTTCCACCCCTCCAAACATTTGCCATCTTGGCAGGTTTGATATATTGAACTGTCTCCCAGATTTAAAACAACTTCATTAATGGGACATGAGACTCAGTGAGATGATGCTTGGAAGAAAACTTGGCAGTAATCTGATTTACTCTGCAGCACATTTCAGATGAAAAAGTGGACAGATCTCAGAGACAATGGAGAGTTCTACCAGAAAAGGAAGAAGTTCCATCTGTCACGAGATATTTGACACACAACTCCATTGTTGTTACATTTGCAGAAAAACCCCTTTCAACCATTTCACCGACAAGTTGCGCAGCTCTAGTATTTTGTTATTTCTTAGTAGTCCTTGGATTATTGTGTTATAAGTGACCCCATCTGGGAAGCATCCATTTCCTTCCATCTCCTTTAGGAGTTGATATGCTTCCTCTGTACGTCCTCCTTTGCACAACCTATGCATGAGAATGTTACATGCCCACGCGTCAGGTTGCAAGCCTTGAGCATGCAAACAATCAAACAGCCCCTTAGCATCGTCGAGCTTTCCGGCATTACACAAGCCATTCATTATAATATTGTAAGTCACAATGTCTGGGACAAATTTGGAACCTTCCATCTTTCGAAGCAATATCATGGCCTTGTCAATCTGTTGCGTTTTACACAGGCCATCCAGGAAAGAATTCAAGGTATAATGATCTAGATACAGATCATGAGATCGCATCTCGTTAATTAGCTCCCCCGCAGCTTCTAGGTTCCCAACCTGGCAATATCCACTTATGAGAGTGTTGTACGTGATGACATCAGGATTCAAGCCCCTTTCAAGCATTTCTTGGAACAGTATTTTTGATTTGTCAATTCTTTTCGCTTTGCAGTATCCGTTAATCAACATGTTATAAGTAACAACATTAGGTGAGCAGCCTCTTTCAACCATCAAATTAAGAACCGCCAGAGCATCATCCATCCTATTTTGCAAACAATAACCGTTCAACAATGCATTGTAAGTGACACTATCAGGCATTTTACCTAATTGAATCATCCGGTTGATTATGGCCTCTGCCTCTACAAGCATTCCCTCTTTACAATGTGCATCCACCAGAATAGTGAAGGTTTGAACATCCGGCATGACTCTGCTTTGCACCATATGACTCAGCAGTCCTTGGGCCTCTTTCAATTGGCCGGAATTGCACACTCCTTGAATGACAGAGGTATAAGTAACGACATCCGGTTCAATTCCTGCCTCCATCATCTTCTCCATCAAGACCGTAGCATCTTTCCATTGGCCTAGCTTGCACAAGTAATGAACCAAGGCGCTATAAGTGAATATGTCGGGTTGGATGCCTCCGCTTGTCATCTCTTTCAACAATATGAGAGCATCTTCCATCTGGCCTACATTGCACAGACCGTGGATCAAGGAGGTATAAGTAACGACATTTGGTTCGACGCCTTTCTTGCTCATGCCTTCGTGGAGTCTCAAGGCCTCTGTGATCAATCCCTCCTTGCAAAGACCATCAATTACTATGTTGTATGTGAAGGAATGGAGCCTGCAGCTTCTCTCTTCCCAGTCCCTCAGCAATTCAATCGCCAATCTGGTGTTACCCGCCCTGCATAACCCCTTCGCGATTATCGCATACGTGATCTCACTAGGTTCGGGGCCGTTCCGTTGCATATCATCGAGGAACTTCAGGGCTTGATCAGTTTTTCCCTGAATAAAGAGACCGTCAATCAGGTTGCTCGATGTCACGACAGTGATGGGAAACCCAAGCTTGAAGATTCTGCCCAGAATAGACAAACCCATATCGACCCGCTTTAACCGGCAGAAGCAATTTATCCAAATATTGAGCAAGGCAACATCACCCTCGACCCCCAAAGAAGGCAGCTGCTCAATCAAGCGGATGGCAGTCGAGTAGTGCTTCATCCTCACTATAGCACCCAACAGTAGATTGAAATTCCTGGAGGAAGGCAAAGGGCTCGCCTTTATCATTTTACCGAAGCAACACAGGGCATCGCCGACACCCGTAAACACACCACCACCAGCTCTGCAATTTGTCCTCACGTAACTCAAGACCTGGTTTGGGTCGTCTAAATTAGGGTAGGGGTCGAGGAAAACCTCCGACGACGGGGAGACGAGAAAGGGAGATGGAGGATGGAATGGGATGACGAGTCGCTGGAGATGGCAGCTGGAGCACGAAGAAGGAGGAAGATGGAAGAAGCAGGGCAGAACTTCGTTGGCTTCATCGGTTGATGATGAATCTGAAAACTGAAATGCTTCAGCTCATGGCTCTCTCTCTCTCTCTCTCTGCCGTTTCTTGGTTATGATATCGAACAGAAAGATGTAGATCTGGATTAGGACATGATTTCAAATGATTTCGCATCATTAGTTACTGACAATACAAATATTTCTTTTATCCATTTTTTTTAAAAAAAAAGTGATACAATTAATCATTTTCACCAAAAAATCAGATTTTCATTTTTCGTTAGCAGTGGCTCATGCACAGAATTTTACTTCTCCTGCAAGTAGTTGAGATTTGCTGGATCATTGGACGGACTAATAAATAGTATGATAACTTGATGACGACTATCTAATAATATATTTCAATCAGCTTAACTTGTATTTACGATTGCGTATGTTTGTACGGATGAATAAATTATAGCATGTAACATAGAATATAACTCATTCCATGTCCCAATCCAACAATTGAAGTTCGATTTGACAAATATTTATGACTCAATCATTCCTAATTCCACTACAAGGCCTTGAGCATTTTGCTTCATAAATCGCAATCCTTGTCAAAAATATAATTGTCCAGGGACCTAAACAATTACGCTAGAGACGATTCACAAGCTAAAGAGAGAGAGAGAGGGGGAAATAGTAATCACATTCTTAGAAATATAATTGTCCAAGGACCTAAACAATAACGTCGGAGACAATTCATGAGAGAGAGAGAGAGAGAGCATACGGGCTATGGCATTAAAATTTGACGCACAATCACAAGAAAATAAATTAAAATCAAGAAAGAGAAATTGAAACACAAAATTTATCCTAGATTGCTCCTAAACTAGGAGTACGTTCAGCAAATAACTCTACTATAATTGGTACATTGCATCTCTATGTTACAACTTTCAATTACAAGAAAAAGAAATTATATATGCCCAGTAACTATTCATGGGCTTAAGTCTAAATTACTAATAAAATATGAGCTCAAACTATAAAAGCCCCCAAACTCCTCAGTGCCTTCTTGTTAATTGGGAGTATGAATCACATCCCCAGTATATCATATAGTATGGAAACTGTAGTTAGAGAGGCAAAAGTGGCAAAAAAATAGGGATGGATTTGAGTGGGGCATAGAATGGGAGAGAAGAAATGATGGATTTATCTTATATCATCATTTACCGACAATACAAATATTTTTCATCAATTTTTTTTTTTTTATAAATGATACAAATGACCATTTTTGCGAGCTAAACGGAGAGAAAGAACATGAGCAGTAACGAGCTATAGTGTAAGGATTGGACGCACAATTACAATAAAAAAAGAAGAATAAAAGTGAGGAAAAGAAATCGAAACACAAGATTTAGCAACACAGGGCATCACCAACACTCGTAAACACACCACCACCACCACCACCACCACCACCACCAGCTCTGCAATTTCTCCTCATGTAACTCAAGACTTGGTTGGGGTCACCTAAATTAGGGTTAGGGGTCGAGGAAAACCTCCGACGACAGCGAGACGAGAAAGGGAGATGAGAAGGATGAAGGAGATGGAGGATGGAATGGGTTGACAACTTGCTGGAGATTGCAGCTGGAGCATGAAGAAGGAGGAAGATGGAAGAAGCAGGGCAGACATTCTTTGGCTTCATCGGTTGATGATGAATTTGAAAACTGAAAAGCTTCAGCTTATGGCTCTCTCTCACTCTCTCTCTTCGTCTCCGTATCAAGCTTTTATACTCAGGCTCGGCTCTGCTGTTTCTTGGTTATGATATTGAACAAAAAGATGAAGATCTGGATAGGGCATGATTTCAAATGATCTTGCATCATTATTTACCAACAATACAAATTTTCTTTTATCCATCCTTTAAATAAGTAATACAATTAATCATTTACTGACAATGCAACAGAGAGAGAGAGAGAGAGAGAGAGAGTGTGATAGCCTGAATTTTCAGATTTCATTTTTGATTAAATAAATTGAGCCTTTCATGGACACGCTTATAGTGCGATTCTCTGAGCTGATCACTCATGAAATAACTAGATTATCTGAGGAAATCGTTAAGGGATTTTAATGCAATAGACTTGAGAATTCGACCAGAAATTGATTGTTCGACCGTGTTGATCTGCAAGGGTAATTACAGCATCGTTGAAATCGATTAGAGACCGGAAATAGGTCGACTTGACTGAGATATGTGATCAGAGTGTGGGTGATTTCACCTGATTGCAAAATACTCGTCGATTGGCACTAGAATGATTTTTCTATCGTTTTGGTACCCGGTACTTGTAATTGAAATCTCGAGATTTTCACGACAACCGAGGGTCACCAATGTGTCAAAGATGTATTTTATGACTTGAGATTAATCGATCACAGGTCAATTGCACCAAAAATTCCTAAAAGTTACATGGTAGACTAGGTTATGCTAAAAGCGCGCCGTATTGAAATTAACCGTGAATTTGAATCCGATTTCAGAAATTGAAAATTTTGTGGTGTCACGATCTATTTTAGAAACGTTGACTCATCCTCCGAAGATTTTTCAGAGATTCCAGGATTTTTACGGGAAAACGATTCGGACGTTGCGAAAAATTAACGGAAATTCGGATGGAGGCTAAGTCGAAGGAAATTTGGGCCTCCAAACTAAGCTATTTGCTGTTGGGAACTTATAGAAAGTTTGTGAGATTTTTCTTCAGGAAAATTGGACATCGATTTGAAGAATTTCATGAAGAAATTGGAGCTAAAATTTAAGAAATTCGAAACTAGATTTTGGGGCAGAAATTTTGGCTTCAAAATTTGTTTATTGAGGAATTTTATTTCTAGAAAGAAATAGGGGACAAAGCTATAATGGAAGGGATAATATTTGTGGACTTTGTCTTTGTTCTAATCCTTTTGAGCAAGCAAATTCTAGCTGCCCTCCTGTCGTTGTCTCTCCTCCTTCGCCTCCCCTGTCTCTTTCTCACTCTCCTCGAAGCAGCGTGCAGCTCCTCGGTCTTCTACTTCGCTTTCATTTCATTTCCTGCTTCTTCATTTCCGTCTCCTTCTCTGCCAGCATCCCCACCGAAATTTCCTTCAAGCTGCCCCACCATCTTCTGTCAACACTTCACTCCACCGAAGCTTTTGTTTGACCGCCCCATCCCCACTAGCTGCTGTCCCCTCTGCCACCGCTCCACTTCACCAAATTCCTCGACTGAAGCCGCATGTCCAACGCCTGTTTTCCTCTGGTCAATGAGAGAAACCCCTACCGGCGTTGACACTCGGCTCACGCTGCTTCAATCCACCGAAGACCTCATCCAGCGCCGCGTCTCCCCTAGCTCGATGCTGCTTCCTCTCCTGCGTGTCTTCATCTCAGCGGATCAATTCACGAGCAGCTTCCCCAGCCACGTTGCCTCTCGCCTTTGCCCAGTTCGCTGCTTCCATTTTCAGTGAAGGCCTGCAGCAACGCACGAAGCCAGCGGATTTCACGGCCCAGCTTCTTCAGTCTCATGGCCCAGCATCTCTGTGAATTTCAGCCATCTCCCCGAGGCCATTTGAAGCCGTGAGCCTTAGCCGCAGCAAGCCCAGCCCGTGAATTTTGCTGCAAGCTCAGCCCACGCCATTTGAAGGCCTCATTTCAACCAAGATCAGCCCGCTCCATTCAACCCAAGAATTGATTTCAGCGAGGCCCAATAGCTCATTTGAGCCCGCACATCAGCCCACCTTCAATCAAGCCCAGCAAGTGTCGCAAGCCCAGTTAAGTTTTTCAGCCTTGGGTCAGCCTATTCGAAGCCCGCTTCAGCCCAATTTCGGCCCAGCCCAAATCAATAACAAATCTTGGGCTGAGATTTGTTGGGCCGGTTTTAGGCCTGGTCCAAGTCGTGAGTGTCGTCACAAGCCCAAGTTTGGCCGTTGTCGCGGTGAACCGATCTTTGCTTTTCACCGGTGAGTTTTGCTCACTAAACCTCGCTTAATCGATTAATGATGCTTATGACTTGTTTAGATTTAATTAAGTGTGATTAGGTGGATAGATTAGAGTAGAGCAATTAAATTAGTATCTTATCAATGCACGTTAGGCAATTTGTTAGTGTAGTTAGCAAGTAGACGCGCTCTATTATTTATTGAATGAATCTTGGAAATTTTCCAGATCCGTTTCGGCTTCCAATTAGGCATTATGGGCCTAAATTTGATTTATTAGCATTTACTTAATATTTTTGTAATTATTTAATTAATTAATTATTTTCTGAAAATTAGGCTAGGATAGTCGACGATCGGAATTTTATATGCTGATTGCAGTGGTGCTTTCTATTTATTTATTTGAGTATCGGATTGTGAAAATTGAGTAAAATTGGTGATTATGGGAATTTATCCCAAAATTGGAAAATGTCGGTATTTGAAGGGAAAATAACCGTGTGAGGTTGTGAGTTGGATTTAAAATTGTGAGGTGGGGCTGTGATGCCACTAAATCTAAAATTGCCAAGTGGGGCCGTGATGCCACTAAGTCTAAAATTGCCGAATGGAGCCGTGATGCCACTAAAGTCTAAATTTGCCGAGTGGGGCCGTGATTCCACTAAGTATAAATTATGCTTGTAGGGTTGTGATTCAGAGTTGAGAATGAGTAGTCGGGATGATCGTGTGATGGCCTCGATGACATGTAATCGATTGAGTCGATTGATCGCTAAGTCGATCCTATTGATTGAATTGATGGGTTGATGTGATTGTTAATATTTATTATTTGAATTGACTTGCAGGAAGGAACTAAGGCCAATGTAAGTCTTCTGACGCCTGATTGTGCTTAGGTAGCCCTAGGGCATATTTTCTTCCTAATCGGGTCTTAGGGGGTAGAACTCGCTGAGACGTTGTCTCATTGGTTATTATATAACCATTTTTAGGTCCGTAGATGATGATTGTGGAGGACCGAAGACCAAAGTTTAAAAAGGTGAAGCCCAAAGACCCGACGAACTTGTCTGACTAGTTAGTCATAGGACAATTCCCTTTTGTTAAAAGCCGTTCCCTTTTCATAGGCTTCTATATATAAACCTGTGTGTTTATAAAAATATATTTTGTGAAAAATTTATGGCCTTACTTTCTTATTCTATTATTTTATTGTCTGGGGATTATTTATATGTTTCCATATGTATACTAAAATGAATGGGTTGGCGATGTGTCTTGGGACATCGCTATTATATCGACCAAGCAGGGATAGGCACGTGCTTGGAGGATTGGGGCGTGAGAGAGAGAGAGAGCATGAGCAGTGATGGGCTATGGTGTTAAAATTTGACACACAATCACAAGAAAATAAATTAAAAGCGAGAAAGAGAAATTGAAACAAAAAATTTATCCTAGATCGCTCCTAAACTAGGAGTCCGTTCAGCAAATAACTCTACTATAATTAGCACATTGCATCTCTATGTTACAACTTTCAATTACAAGAGAAAGAAATTATATATGCCTAGTAACTATTCATGGGCTTAAGCCTAAATTACTAATAAAATATAAGCTCAAATTATAAAAGCCCCCAAAACTCCTCTGTGCCTTCTTGTTAATTGGGAGTATGAATCACATCCCCAGTATATCATATAGTATGGAAATTGTAGTTAGAGAGGCAAAAGTGGCGAAAAAATAGGGATGGATTTGAGTGGGGCATAGAGCGGGAGAGAAGCAATGGTGGATTTATCTTATATCATCATTTACTGACAATACAAATATTTTTTCATCATTTTTTTTTTATAAATGATACAAATGACCATTTTCGCGAGCTAAACAGAGAGAAAGAACATGAGCAGTAACGAGCTATGGTGTAAGGATTGGACACACAATTACAATAAAAAAAAAAAAAAAGGAATAAAAGTGAGGAAAAGAAATCGAAACACAAGATTTATCTTATAGCCAGTCAATGGGTCATGCGTGCCGACGACTATTGCTTGGGGGTTGCTTGAGGTCACACGACTTAGGCGAGGCCGTTTAGCAGCCAGATTCAATTGCAAGCCGTTGATGGCTAAACTTTAAAAAAAAATGTAAAAACTTTTTTTAACAAAAAATTATTAAAAGTCCTTTATAAATATAATTTTTATCGAACGACATTTAAACCAAAGTTGTTTTTCAATGTACTTTAAAATTACAATTCACCAAACACTATTTACATTTTGAAAAACCCCTTTGACCCAATGGTGTTTGCATTTTTCCAAGAACATTTTCTCAAAACCAAACCAAAGGGGACCTATATATACCCAATAGTTATTCATGGGTTTAAACTCATATTATTAATAAAATACGAGCTCAAACTAAAAAAGCTCCCAAATTGAGATTATGAATCACGTCCCAATATATCACGGAGATTGTTGTTGGAGAGGCAAATCTGGCAAAAAATAGGGATGGATTTGAGTGGGGCATAGAGCAGGAGAGTAGCTGTGGTGGATGGCAACCAATACTCTAGTGGTGGATGGCGATGCTCGGGCTAGTCATTGGTGGCTGCGATCGGCGAGAGAGGCAAACAAGAATTAGAGGGTGAGAGAGGCATCAAATGTGAGTGAATCAAGGGCAACGAGCTTACCCAAAATGAAAAACACAATGAGTTTACTTTCATTAAGAAACTCTAATTGGTAGTGCCTTAAACATTTATCCCAAAGCTTTAGTATTTTGAAAAAATATCTCAAATTAATACCTCATGATATATTTATCCGAACTAATTTCATCTCACATAACATCCCAAATTAATAGCCCTCGCCCAAATACATGCTCAGTTAAATGCATACATGTCAACATACATGAATTTTCCACATCGGGTCAATCATTCTTCACCTCTCATTCGTCTTATAGTCATCTGCCATTTGTGCTGATGAGTATGCATTACAAGTAGATTTTGGTTTGGAATACCAATTTGGGTTTTTTTTTTTTTTTTTGTGAGATGAAATTAATTTGCTATAAATGTGTCATGTGTTTACTAATTTGAGATTTTTTAGTTGTATTAACCCAAAAAAAATCAGAAAAAAGCCAAAATATCTTGTTAGAGGCTTTTTCTTAAACGACCCTTAAAATGGGCTTTTCTCAAATTCTCTAGGAAGTGAGCTATACCCTATGCTCATCACGGATGCTAAAATAGCTATCCTAATGAGCACGCGATGGTCACATGGCCATCTCCACCGTCGATTAGGGTTCAATTCATCCCAAAACTTCCATTTCCCTCAAAATTACTCATGTGAAGTCCCATAAATTGCACAAAATAAGCCCCCCAAATCCCGGTAATGTATCATTTAGAACCTTGTTTCGAATAATTTCTGATGGTACTCTTTCGACACCCGTGAATGTCCAAGTATCTTCCAAGGACTCTTTCAACGCCAGTGAATATCTAGATGTATGCCCTGAGAAAGGTCAGGTGCCCAACAAACAAATGTCCCAAGAAAGGTCGGGTAATCAACAAATTGGTGTCTTGAGAAAGGTCAGGCACCGAACAAACAGATGTCCCGAGAGAGGTCGGCACATCCTCGAGAAAGATCGGGTAATCAATCGGTGTCCTTGACAAAGATCAGGCACCCAATAAACAAATGTCCTAAGAGAGGTTGGCACATCCCCAAGAAAGATCGGGTAATCAACGGGTGTCCTTAACAAAGATCAGGCACCCAACAAATAGATGTCTCGAGAAAGGTTGGCACATTCCCGAGAAAGGTTGGGTAATTAATAAATTGGTGTCCTTGAGAAAGGTCAGGCACCCAACAAACAAATGTCTCAAGAGAGGTCGGTGCATCCCCGAGAAAGGTCGGGTAATCAACTGATGTCATTGACAAAAATCAAGCACCCAACAAACATATGTCCCGAGAGAAGTCGGCACATCCCCGAGAAAGGTCGGGTAATCAACTGGTGTCTTCGACAAAGATCAGGCACCGAACAAACAGATGTCCCGAGAAAGGTCGGGTAATCAACAAATTGGTGTCCTTGAGAAAGGTTAGGCACCCAACAAATAGATGTCCCGAGAAATGTTGGCACATCCCAGAGAAAGGTCGAGTAAACAACTTATTGTTCTAACAGGCAACCGAAGAATGGTTTGGGCCTTGGAGAAGCAATTTCCCTTCAAGGTGACCGAAGAAAGGTTCGGTTCCTAGATAAGCAACCTATTGCTCTAATAGGCGACCGAAGAAGGGTTCAAGTCCTGGAAAAGTAATTTCCCATCAAGATGATTGGAGAAAGGTTCGGGTCTTGGAAGAGTAACTTCCTTACTTCATCAGGCAAGATGATACTCTGATACTTGCCAAACTTGGGGTTTGCACCTCATCTCACTCATTCTCGATAAGTAACTACATGTATCTTCTTATCTATCTTAGTATGTATAATGTTATACTGTTTTTTTTTTTTTTTTTTTTCAGCATAGGACACTTGGTCCCAAATAAGATATAATCTACTGCATGTGCATGGAAAATATTTAGGTATCAGCTCGTCTTTGAATGCATCATTTGCGAGCTTTCCTTTAAAGAGGGACAACTGTTGACATTTAAATTTTGACTAAGTATTTAAAATTAAATTTCATAAAGACCAATTTGGCCCAAAAAAAAAATGATTTTCACATTAATTAGGCTTTAATTTCTATTTTTTGCATCCATTAAGCTTTATTTTCCTATTTTATTTATTTTTCACTTTTTTCAGATAATTTACTCAATAATAATAATAATAATAATAATAATAATAATAATAATAATAATAATAATAAAAAAGAAAAAAAGAGGATAGCTCCCTTGGGCGGGCCTTCGCGCCCAACCCCTTTTTCTTCCCTCCCCCCCCCCCCACGAGGGCCTAGGGCCTAGCCTTTTTCCCAAGCCGGCCCCCTTTTTGTTTCTTCTTCTTCCTTCCTCCTTCCTCTTCCGCCTCTACAACTCACGCACAACAATGATGACGTGCGCAAGTGGGAAGCTAAGGAGACGACGGTTTGGCCGCACCAAGGCCGGTCGGTGTGCCGAAGAGTGGCAGCCGAAGCTCGTCGACCGGGCCCCCTCCGCCTATAAATAGGACATCGGGGGGAAGGCCAACGACAAATGGAGAGGACGAGGCAGCGAGCTTGAAGGATTTCTCCCGAGAGACATCAGGGGAGACCCTGAGAGCGAGCGAGACCCGAGTCAAGAGTGAGTGAGATCTAAATGAGATTTGAGGGTGGAGGAGGAAGGAATCGAGGTTCGAGAAGGAGAAATCAGGGCTGAGAGAGGGAGATTTGAGTTTGCAAGAGAAATGCGGGACTCATCTCGGCCACCTGTTGCCACTGCAGCATCACCCGCCGTCGCCTCGTCGCCCCGACGACCAGCCACAAGCCTCGCTGTGCTAGGCTGGTTGGCCCGACGCTCGTTGCCCATCCCGTTGTCACGTTTTTGATCTCTTGACGCCATCCTTGTGTTGAGCTGTTGGTCCCTCGAGCCGTACCGCCATCCCCCTACATAGTCGTCCCTGCCACCGCATGCCTTCATTGGCGTCGCCCCCCGAAACCCTAGCCGCCGCCGTCCCCTACATCTCATTCCTGGTTGGTCGAGCAGTTTGTTGCTGGCTGCCGCCATGCTACATCTCCAAACGCCGTCCTCGCCGATTTGCAACCCACCGCCGGAGTTCTTGGCTTGTCACTGACTTGCGACATCTCCCCCTAGTGACTACCGGCGCCGCTTGTCATAGCCGCCCTCCTCGGCAACATAAAGAAGTAGAGAGGAAGGGAGGCGCAAGTTGAGTTAGAGTCAGGTTGGGCGTGAATCACAATAGGGTAGGGTTTCGGACGATTTTGGCCGAATATGCTTGGGCCGGGTCTGGGCTAGTTTAAAACTTGGGATGAGCATTTTCTTTGAATTAAAAGTGATCTTCGGACAAAGAGTCACTTTGGTGCCGATGAATTCACTCTAACTTTTTAAAGAGGGTTCATTTCTGGGCCTCTTCTACTCCTATTGTGTGCTCTTGGGCGTGGAAGAATATTCTAAAATTGAGAAGGGATTTTAGGCTCTCCTTCTTTTGGAAAGTGGAAGATGGTCGGTCAGTCTCACTTTGGCATGACAATTGGCACCAGAAAGGCCCGCTGAGCCTTTTCCTTCCAGAGTCTCTTATTGCTATTTCGGGTCTTTCTCCACAAGCGACGGTTGCTGAACTCCTCTCACCGACAGGCCAGCATTTTCGATATCTTCTGGAGTGTTGGGATCTTTCTCTTCCGACCCTTGCTCAGGGCTCTGATAGGTTCTCTTGGCGTGAATCGTCCTCTGGGATCTTCTTGGCAGTCTCAGCTTGGGAGGTTCTAAGAACCAAGAAAGACCAAGTTCCCTGGGCCCACTTCATTTGGAACATGTCAATGGCTCCTAGGTTTCAATTTAACCTTTGGTTAATTATCAGGAATCGCCTACCTACTCAGGTTTTTCTTTTATCCTATGGTAGAATTAACTATGAAGTATGTGCCTTTTGTAATGCCACTCCGGACTTGATTGATCATCTCTTTTTCGAGTGCCATGTCCCTGCGACTCTTGCGTTCTTCTAGGCTGCACGGTGTAATCTTCCTTGGCGAAATAGGACTTGGGCAGAAACCATTCGTTGGGCCCTCAGGTTCCTATCTAGCAAGGATTTTTTCCACTCCATTGCTCGGTTTTCTTTTGGGGCCATGTGCCACTTAATTTGGAAGAAAAGGAACAGCATTATCTTTCGGGGCGAAGCGCTTGAGGTCTCTGCTTTGAAGAAGTACCTTATTAAAGCCGTTAAGGATAAAGTTCTTACCTTCAGCAACGTGCTGGACAACCCTAGGAACAAGCGACTTCAGCGTGGATGGGGCTTCGACCATTCTATTTTTGATGGAATCAACACTCATCTCACCTAGTTAGGTGGTTTGCTGGGTTGTTTTCTCTGCCTAGTGGCATTTTTTTGCCTAGGCTTGTGTTGCTGGGTGTTTAGCTGTGTTTTCCTTTTCCTTGCTTTTAATTCGGCTCCCTTCCATTCATCCTGCATGTTCGCATTATGAGTGAAAGAGTTTGGCGCCGGATTTTTTGTGTTTGGTGGCTTTCTCTATTTAATTATACTTGCCTTTACCAAAAAAAGAAAAAAAGAAAAGGGTTGGTAAGAATAGAAAAGAAGAAATGTGGTCATGGCTTTTGCTCATTGATATGTGATGATGCTAGCATGAATACCTAGATGGGGTGAATAGGTGTTCTAAAGAAATCTTGATAAAATAAATTATGAGCAAAGTCTGAATAAAGATCAAAGTCTGATAAGTGAGTCACCAGACTTCTTATAAATGTTCAGAATTTTTTATGTGATGGAACAGACTTTTGAAATAACTTGTAAGTATGCAACAAACTTAAATAAGAAGAGTTCAAGAAGGAGAAAATTATGCATAAGATTTATAGTGGTTCGGCTTATATTAAGCTTACGTGCACTCTCCCACGTTGGTAGTCTTCTGGCTGGAATTCAATTAGTATCAATAGAGAAGTACAATATTTTGAATGCAAACACAGTAGAAGATTCTTTCTCCCTTACTAAGTCACTCTTCTTGTGATTTTCTCTCTTGAATACAATTTGTAAGAAATGTCGTTGAAAAACAAGTGGTTGGAAAGACTTCAGACTTTGGAATTTCAATTTTCACGCACTATATCAAATAGACTGAATAACCTTCTTAAATATTTCTCCATGCCTCACTAGCCATTGGCATTTTCTAGAGGAATTTCTTCCAATCAATCCGTTGGACATAATCGATTAAGGAAATCTTGTAGCCATTTTAAGATTGAGATGAAAATCCGTTGATTCTGGTCGTCCATATAATTAGAATCTAGTTTTCATAAGTAGATGCTTCCCAAAAAGGAACTTGTCTTCATAATCGATTCCATCAATTTGTGATTGATTCCATCAATGTATAAGTGAGATTCTTCACTAGAGAGTTAGATATTAAGGAATAAATCCCTATAATGTTCATATTGAATTCTTATCGCAAGATCAATAAATCTGAGTCTGATTATATCTTCGTTCTAAACTTAGTTTCAGAATGGATGGACTTTGACAAGTGTCTTCGATATAACTTCAGTAGTCTACTATTCTTCAGAATAAATAAAAGAACAAGAAAGTTTTGTCAACTTCAAAACTTGGTAGGAGTTTTCTCAACAATCTCCCACTTTTTTATTGTGACAAAACTTTCATGCATATTTAAGCATAATATGAAAGTTATCTTGCAAGACAGCACTTTAGTAGTACATGATAATTGACAGATATAATAGATAGTAAAGTCTGGTTTACACAATAAAATCTGCATAAAACACACATAGTCTACACATATAAAACACACCAACCAATACCTTAAAGCTTCAAATTTGCAAAACTCTTCACCATTTTTCTCAACAGAGAAAAACAAACAAGCATAAAGAAAATTAAAAAAAAAAAGAGTTGGTTTTGAAAATAATAGGGTTGTCTAAGAATACGAACAAGTCGGAAATCCTCCAAAGTTTGCACGGTCTCTTCATTGATGGAAGACAGTCTCAACCTTCGCTAAATTCCAAGATGCCTACTGATTCATGTTTTGAACCTTATCATCAAGAGACTGTACATTTCCCGTGAGAGATTTTGTGGTAGTACCGAGAGCAGCATGCAACTGCTAGATTTCAACTTCCATCCCATATTGCTATGCCTTAATCTCCAAAAGGAGTTCCATTATTTGAGGATAGTTTGAGTCTGATTTAGTTTGGGCACTAACTTCAGCAAAACGTGTCATGCCCCGATCCTCGAGCGTGCGTCCATCCCTCACTGGTTGATTAAATAGTGACATACTAGGACGCATCGCCGACCTATTAATTTTAATACGCATGCGAAAGCATATAAATAATCCCTAGACAATAAAACAATGGAATAGAAAATAGGGCCAAATTTTCACAAAAGACATTTTTATAAACACACAAGTTTATACACAGAAGCCTACAAAAAGGAATCGGCTTTCAACCAAAGAGAAATGTCATAGGACTAACTAGTCGAACATACTTGCTGATTCTTCGGGCTTCACCTTCTAAATTTCGGGCCTCGAGTCCTCCACCGATATCAACTAGGGATCTGAAAATGGTTATACAATAACCAGTGAGACAATGTCTCAGCAAGTTCAATCCCCTAAGACCTGATTAGGAAGCCAATACGCCCTAAAAGCTGCCTAAGCACAACACGAGTCAGAGGATTTACCTTGGCCTCAGTCTTTCCCTGCAAAGCAACATAATGCATAGAGACATTCAATCAATCACTATAGATCGAATCATCGATCAACCGACTCAGTCGATTACATGTCATTGGACCTTCACTTGGTCAAAATAATACTATCTAAGTGTCTAATCAGAATCTAAGACCGCTCACCTTAGGTGATATATAGATAGTAGCTGGCCCCAAGGGCTAATAATAGTATATCGTTCTTTCTCTAAGGTGACCTATCGAGTCATTGAGCCGATATAAAATAATATTCCTTCTCCAAGATGACATATCGAGTCACCGAACATCTTATAGTATAATGTTCTTTCTCTAAAACGACATATAGAGTCGTCGAGCCGTTATATCATACCATTGTATCTCCAAGACGACATATAAAGTCATCGAGTTGGTATTGCATACCGTTCTATCTCCAAGACGACATATAAAGTCATCGAGCCGGTATTGTATATCGTTCTATCTCCAAGACGACATATAAAGTCATCGAGCCGGTATTGTATACTATTCCAATCGTGCAATCAATTTACCATTTTTATCATATCCAATAAAAATATATGTGTGTAGGTACACGGTCGGCCTTAGCCAAAATACAAGATTTTCACTTTTGAACCTCCCACTTTTTCAACAGTCCCAAAATAGATTTTTGGTGTTATAGACCGATGCCCGGTAATTTTCCAATTAATTACTAAATTTAATTAATTTAGGAATAAAATCCTAAAATCACAATTAAATCAATTCAACACAAATTAGAGCTCAAATAATTAAATGAACCACACCACAGCAATCAACATAAAATTCCAGTCACCGGCTATCCTAGTCTAATTTTCTGAAAAATAAATAAATAATTAAATAATTACGAAAATATTAAATAAATGTCAATAAATCCAACTTAGGCCCGTAATGCCTAATTGAACGCCGAAATAGACCTAAAAAAATTCCGAGGTTCGTTAAATAAATACTAGAACATGTCTACTTGTTAATTGTACTAACTATCCATCTAACATGAATCGACAAATAATTAAATTCACTAATCTAATTTTATCTAACCACTTAATCCATCTTAGCCTAAACTAATCAACCCCTAAGCGTGATTAACCGGCTAATGAGGATTAGTGAGTTCAACTCACTTGTTCGGCGAACCGATCGATTCAAATCGACGGGGACAATAGGGCTCGATTCTCTCCAAAGCGAGCCTAGCTTTCAAGGCCCAGAACCACATCAAAACGGGCCGAACAGTAGCCTTGAGACCCACTATTTTTGCTTATGTATCAAAACTACTCCCGAAAACAAAAAAATATAATTCGACACTATTGGAATGATTACCAAACAAGCCCTAAAAGAGTTCTTCATATTCTCGCAATTAAAAAAAAAATTGCAGAAGCATCCAATCTGACCAACGTGGATAATAAATGGCAAGCCAACAGTATTAGTAACAGGGCAAATATCGAATCGATGACACAGATCGAAGAATCTTGCAGGAGTTTCTGAAACATACATGTCTTGATATCTGCATTTGATATTAGCATTCTCCCCCGAAATACAACAGATCTTCAATAGGCTATCATCAAACAAATCTAAGAGACAACTATTAATGTTACAACACGGACTGCACTTTGAATATACTCCTACGTGCTTTGCAGCCATCGCCCATCAAAGGGCGCTCGGGGAGCATCACAGCTTTTCTACACGCAACGCCCTTTTTCGCAGGTTCTCCACACTTCCAACTGAATTGACAAGTTCTTCAATTAGACCATACATGCACTAAGCCGCGACGGTTGCCGGTGTATATCTCATTCCGTTCTTCGTCGTAGAAAAGTGCAGTTATGTCCTCCAGGGCCTCTGAGACCGTGCTTCTCATCCTCTGAGAGTGGCTCAGCAGCTTTTGCTTCTTCAACTTCCCGCCAAGCAACTTCGTCTTCTTCATGTTCCCGCCATCGCTGCTACACTCGTCGACCTTTGGACTGCCATTAGTTGCATTTATCTTTGCCAGGCATTTCCCGGTCAAGATATTGCTGATATTGATAGACCCAGCTGTACAAAAGAGACTTTCAAATGAATCCCATACACAAGCATCTAAAAATGTGAAGCCACAGTAACAGTCATCCCAGGCTATATGTAACTTGGGTGAAAAAGGAAGAATTAATGTATGTTTACTCTATGTAACATCAGAATAGAAGGGTAAATTATAGAGAAGTGTATCCAATTGAGAGTAGCAAAGTCAATATTGCAAATACAGCAACAAAGGAATCATGCATGCAAGGCCCTTGCTCAAAGTCAATTTTGCAAAGAAGAATGTTTACCATTCCCTTCTGCCCAGTGATCGTCAGAATCAGCTTTGCAGTAAGAAATTATGAGATCCTGATCGCTTGTTATGTAGATGTTATTAGTGTTGCAATCCGGATGCCACAGAAGGTGATCCTCAAATGAAGTCACGAGCTCGCCGCGGAAGTTCCATACTGAGACAGTTCTGTTTCTAAACGTCAAGAACAGCTGATTCTCATAAAGAAAGATGAATGCTGATGGAGTCATGAATTCCGTCCGGCTAACTTCCATCACTTCAGCATTCCGAACCTTCAAGGAAGAAAAACCAACAGTTACCAGGATGTAGATGGAAAAGACATAAAAGAGATATCCAGAGAGAAATATTTTGTACATCAAGTATTTGGAGATTCTCATTTTCTTGCTTGACCAGCAGCTTCTCATTGAACTGTTCTATGAAGTCCACCTTCTTATTACGATGAAGTAGATGGTTGAAGGCCTTGAGGACTGTCCCATCCTCTATTGACAGTATCTTAAGAGGAACGTGGCTAGTAGATCTATTAAAAATCAGTAGCATGATACCTGGACTGTAACCAGAAAAAATGGAAAAAGAGAGGCATCAGCAGTGTAAGATACATATGTATTACACAATGAAGCAGTGACATGTCATAATATGTATGTATTATCTGGAAATCCATCTCGTGATTTCTATATTCAATTTGTGATAGACAGAAGATAGCATGCTCGCAACTGACAACAAGGAACTGTAGATATAGAGACTGAGTTTATGTTTACTGGCTACTATAGTGACAGGCACTTACAACAGCACAGTTCTTCTTAAAGAGGATAATGCAAAGTATGATTGTATAGTTAACAACTGCACGTGCATCAATATGTCTATAACTGAAGCATCTAGCTAATGTGGAAAGTACATATACTATCACCTAGGTTACATAGCTGATGGCACAAAGTCGGCAATTAAACTCTCTTAAGAAGCCTTATGAGTAGTATTTTTTTTTTTCACCTGCCTTATGAGTAGTTCAAAGGGGGCTAAGCATCTAGCTAAAAGGTAGTTGAAACAATAAGACACATGGAAAGTACATGTACTATCAACTAAGTAACATAGCTGATTGCACAAATTCAGCATTTAAACTTATCTTAAGAAGCCTTATTAGGGTGCATTTAGTAATCATTCTAAGAATTATTCTTTTTTATTTTGCTCCGGAGAACAATTTTTTAGCATTTGAAGATGCTTGGTAATTATCCAAAATTTCTATTTCCAGAATAGAAATACATTTGGTAAAACCATTAAAATTGCTAGTCTGAACCATTTTCTTTTAATTATTTAATAATTTTATTAAATTTCTCCTTTTCCTTTTTTCTATTCTTTTTCCCTTTTCATCTTCTCCTTCTTGGCCGGTCGCTGGCCATGGCCGAGTCCAGCAACCGTCCAAAAGGAGGAAGAAGAAGAAAAGGAAAGAAAAGGAAAGGAAAGAGAAGAAAAGAGGAAAAAAGAAGAAAAATTAAGCTTGATTCTGAATTTGTTCCCGAGAACAAAAAAGCAACATTTTTCTACTTCTTGATTTTGTTTAAAAATTCTGAACAAAAATGGATTTTTGATCCCAAGAACCAAAAACGGATTTTTGTTCCAGGAACAAAATATTTACCAAACAGATTTCTATTCCAAATCTACTATCGAGAACCAAAAAATAGAATCAATTATTATTTAGCTTATTAACAAACAGGCCCTTAGTAGTTTATAGAAGGGGGCTGTGACAAGTGAACTAGTATCACAACAAAATGCATCAATTAACAAAGGCCCTACTTGTTCTTCACTTCACATGATTCATACCAAAATTCACACTGGAAATTGAGCTTATCATTGTTCAAATTTGCAGGCACACACAAGCAATGTGTCACAAAGAGAGAGAGAGAGAGAGAGAGAGAGAGATTACCTGATTTTTATTTCTTGCACATGCTTGTCTGAGATGGAATACAACATTGTATAGTTTTTCAAGTCAAAGACCTTGTATATACTGGGCAAAAAGAATAAAAGGAGGGAGAAAGAGGAGCATCAATCAAGGAGTGAGTCTATGGTAACAATCTACAATTTTAGCAAAGAAGCATAGCAAAGAAGTGTACCTATCTTGTGCCGAGTAAGTAAGAACCTTCCCATTTACATCATCGAACTCCACAAAGCCAGGCCACTTTAAGGATTCTGACTCAAAAAGAGCAAATCCAGCATCTGGTTGGCCCCTCCTTATGTATCTATCAGAAAACAGAATACATCATGTCATGTACTAAATCTGCTTCCTGAAGTTGAAAGAACAACAAACAAAAGGTAAACTGTACACACTCAATCCTTGTAGATCTGCATTTCAAGGAGCTGAAGTTGTCAGATGCATATACTGAAACTGTAATAAGTGAATCATTGTTCTTGTTGTAAAACAAACTCCGAATGACTTCATCAGGCGTAACATTCAAGAAACATATCCTTTCGTTTGATTCTGCATGAAAAGCCAAACATAAACTGTTACATGCAGATTCTCTTACAGAGTGTGTAGGCATTGGATTAGCTCACTAGATACTTGAGTGAAAATTTTCAGTCCAATATGGACAAATGAATAAAATGGGCACCTCTGCTGAAAGCTGCACAAACACCCGAATGGTTAAGAGCGAAGACAATGTCATGTGCAGCCACTATCTCAATAACCTTTGTCCTGTTCATCAGGAAAGGCAATACAGGTGAACAATGTCCACTGGGGTCATGGGTATCGTATTCCTCCTGAAAAATAATGCATTGCCCATTAGTTAATAATAGTGCAAATTTGGGTAAGCTAAATATATATACTACACTGACTAGAAAGGCAAAGGTGACCAAGTTTCAGAAACTATGATGCACGATATATTATATCCACATCATTTTGAACCGATTTTAATCTGATTTCACTTTTCATGATGAAAAAAATTGATTAGAAGAGATCATTTGTCACCATCTAGTGGGACAGCCAATGGGATAAGAACTGGCAGTGTAAATCCTGCTTCCCGACCCATAACATCAGTTTGAACCAAAGACAAATACCGTTCTGAAGATGCTGAACACAATTTTGTCCCAGCAGAAGATCCACCATGAATACTCCTAAAAGCACCAGATGCAGACAAATATACATCCTATGTCTAATTCCAAGATCTGCATTCAACGGGTGCAGAGACATGGTTTACTAGCTACGAACTTGTCAAAACTAAGTATAACCTCATTCTCCTATATGATCTAATTGGACTCTCACAACTGTATGGCTCGAACAAAGTGGCTAAAACCCACTCAAACAAAAATACCTTCCTTTAACATGGTAACTCAAACCTAGACAGCGTAAAATGAGCAGACCCAGGAAGGGTAGAGTATATGCATCCACTCAGCTCGCTTAAAAAGAAGCTACTTCTCAATTGCGCACTTCAATTCAAGAACTATCACGGCATGTTCACTATTCTTCTTTCTTACTCCAAATCTGTCTACAGGCATTTTATCAACCTCAATCAAGCTCTAACAGCTACAAAGTACCTCCAACCCTAGAATTAGAACGTTTGCAAGAGCAAATTAAACATCCCAAGTCTCACATCTTTCCTTGACAAATCCATCCCGAGTACATCACGAATGACAACAAAGCGTACACAAGCCTACATGGTTCCTAACGACACACGATCCAAAATCGAAGGATGGAACCCAAAGCCTTTGAAGCGAACCCAAATAGGAATTTACACTGACCGTCAATCGCATGTTGCGAAACCTCTCCTGGGCATTGCTCATGCTGAACGCGCGATCCCTCTTGGACCGAATCTCCCGCCTCTGCAGCTTCTTCACGCTGTTCACGAACCCCTCCCCGCGCGGCCTCTTCTTCGCGACGACCCTCCGGCCGGAGCACGGCCTAGGGTTCGCCAATATCCTCCTCCCTTCCATCATCATCCCCCACGGACACCACCACCACCACCACAGACACCACCACGGACACCACCTCTCAGAGCAATTCAAGCTCGACCCAACTGGGGCAACATCATCCCCCTCCCGGATTCACCTCGACCCACCGATTCCCGCGGCGAGACGCGGCGTTCTTGAGGGAACCCAGAAACGGGTGCCGCTCAGCTGGAATTGGGGAAAGAGGAATTTGCACAGGGGGGGAGGGGGGAAGCGAGAGATTCTCTTGGTGTGGGGATTGGGGTTGTGGGGTCCTTCGAAGGGAGGATGGAAATGTTTGGGGCTTGGTGGGGATCTTTGATGAGGCTTCTTCGCCCAAAGCGAAAACTACGACCCTCGCTCGGAGCAAATGGTTCACCCACGCCGAGGAGGAACAATGGAGATCTCCAAGTTGAAGAAAGGTGTCGGTCAGCTGGATTAAATGGGTGAATATCTTAAATTCAAAACGATCCACCAATTTTTCTTTTTCTCTTTCTCTTTTTTCAAAATGATCAAGGCGTGTTCTGAAAAAGAAGGATATCCCAAGCGTCATAAATTTTCTCCTGCTTTATAATCAAAGGAGGTTTTCAATCAAGTACCTCGAATTTCCAGATTTGGCTCCATACGAGGATTCCTTTAATTAAAGTTGTCATTTCATGTAATTTTATGGCATTACTGACTTGCTCTGTAGAAGTTAAACACGACTGATTATGCGGCTCGGTTACTTAGTAAAAGTCGCGACATCTCCATTTAGGTAATTGATGATGAGGAGAGGAAAATAATGATGAATTAAATGATTTTAACGACTCGATATATCTCCTTTAAGGTGGCATCGTGCCTAGAGACCAACATTGGATGAGGAGGTGGATTGTCGATTAAAAGTGAACATTTGAATGAAGAATCGTACCAAACTAGACGGATTTGGGCGATTCCTAAGAGAACCAGCTTCATTCCCAATTCTTAAAATTTGAAATCAGTGATTATCAGTAATGTTCTTAGTTCCAAATGTGAACTGAATCACCAGGACTAAACCAATACATTTTTTTTATTAGCAAAGTAATGATACTTGATCATATTTTATCACACTTTTGGCATCTTTCCATTGAGATTTTCATTAATCAAAGATCCAAAACACTAAAGAATGAGACTTTAGATTTATCTTATAGGGAATAGAAAACGAAAAAAAGAAAAAAGAAAAATATCACTACCGGGACCAAGCAGGCTAGTTCTCACTTCTACAAAATGGGAACCGACCTGCTCTGAAATCGATCACCCTCTATTTAATGGTGTTATTTTTCACATTGACATATGATGCCTTATAGTTACTAACATCTTAAATTTTGAGGTACTTGGTTCACAAAAAAAGAGCTTCGATATTTAAATGTGATGCTAGGCAAAGGCTCAGATATTTACGGTGTCATTATCCCTATCTTAAAAGGTCCAATGTAACGGGGTTGCAATGGCGGAGTGCCAAGTTGACAATAAAAACGCTCGTACAATGTTATCTACGTGTTGCTAAGTGGGTACTCTCCGATCTCCTATTTGAGATGAGGCCGTGTGCGCGCTCACACAATAGAGAGATTATGTAAGATAGCTGCGATTATTGTCTACATCTTCGACTTGGCGGGGAGGGGGTTGGCTGCCGTGATTGGTAGGCCTTGAGGTTTTTAGAATGCAAAGATAAAACGCCTGTAAGATACGTACTTAAAAGTTTTGCTTAAATTTAAGAAAATTTGATATCTCTGAGATGACATTGGCAAATGACTCGAATCGGAATATGATGATCTAAAATTAAATGATAAATTTATCGGATGAAGTGTTGGTACATAGCTCAGATTATAAATTGGGTTAATACCCTGAAAAAATCCAAACCGGTAGACCCTTAACAAACTTACTCAAAATTAATTTTTTGACTACCAAAAACCCAAAACTAGTACATCTTTGATAAATTTATCCCAAATTGATATATTTGTGACAAATTTACCCTTTGTTAGTTTTTATTAAATTTTAATGTCAAATTACTAAATTTGATGACATGTAATAGTGGACTAGTATATCAGTTTGGGATTTTACTATATTTTTGTTACAGTTGTATTTTTTTTGTGATTTTTTTTATGTATTTGTCATAAATATACCGGTTTGGGCTTTGTGGTAGTTGAATAAATTAGTTTTTGGTAAATTTGTCATAAGTGTACTAATTTGAGGTTTTTTGTGAAAAAAAAAATTAGTTTTTGGTAAATTTATCACATGTATATCAATCTAGGGTTGTTCATAGTATTAACCTTTATAAATTTGATGTAAGAGCTAGTGAGCTTACAATTTTCATGAACTATCCATATAAAATAGATGAGTTGTTACAGAAATTGATAATTTCAAAATGATCATATGGATATTGAGAAGTTGCTCAAATAAGAGTTGATGATTTAATGCTAGATGGTAAATTCTCATGTTATGGTTGTTAACGAGTTGGCAATTGCAACAAATTAGTAACCTTTGCAAATAAAATTTAGTAATTTATGGGGAAATTTTTTAATATGAAACGATCAAGTCAACGTGAGTAATTTCAAATCAGAGTTGATAGCTTACTAATAAGATATTAGACAAATAATTTATGCCGGTCGCATTTTTTTCTCAAACAATGTTATTTATGACCTACAACATTCTAAGAAATTTGTTAACATGGAAAAAAAAATTTCACCTATTGTGAGTTAGCATATCTATTGTGATTAACTTGGTTTTCCTAGTTCTAAATATAAATCCTCTCACTGGTATCACAAGAGCTCGAAAGCTTTGTTGGGGCCATCCTGAGGGTAACTTCCACAATGAAAAGGTTATTTGGATTGTGAAAATGTTCTCCACTTTTTGAAAAGTGGCAAACATTTTTCCCACCTTTGATGTTGTTTTACCATTAGCCTTCAACGCTATAATTGGCCCTACAAACTCTAAGTTTTAAGGCCATACCCACATTTTCGCAGCTCATATTGGAACAAATTAATCTTGTGAAGTCTTCAACATCACGTATCACATACTACAAATTCCTAGTAGTCGAGCACATTAAAAATTCTCTCTCTCTCTCTCTCTCTCTCTCTCTCTCTCTCTCTCTCTCTCTCTCTCTCTCTCTCTCTCTATGTTACAAAAACTTGCAATTTTTATCGCATATCCATTTACACTTTGATGTGTTAGGATTCCCACACAATCACAAAGAAAATAGAGAGTAAAAAGGAGAAAGAGAATTTTAAAAGTAAGTTTTTATCCTAGTTCACCTTTGTACTAGGCTATGTCCAGTTGAAGATTCCATTATAATTAACACATCGCACTCTTTGTTATATATATGAATTCGTCGTGAGGATTCTTCTATTGCTATATTAGGTGGAGTAGCTCTGGTATGATATAGTTCTTTTGGATTTTTCCCTGACAATTTATTAATTTTAGGAATAGGTTCATTATTTGAGTCATTTGTGACCTTATCAAGGGTATTAATTTGATCAGGTGAATCTTTTACAACTAAATTTTTTATTGTTGGTGTATCAAAGGTTGAAGTTGATTCCTCCATTGGGGATTTTAATAATTTCTTTTTACGTTCTAAGGCTTTAGTAAATTTTGGAGATAATTCTTTTGGTAATTCAAAAGTCTTGAATATAGGTGATCTTAAAGTTTTTATTTTTGGATAAGTAGCTACTTATGAGTCTAAACCCAAATTACTAATAAAATATTAAGTCAAACTATAAAAAGCCTTTAGTATTGTGGGAGCGCTACCCCTAACGATAGAGTATGAAACACACCCCAATATTATCTTATTTGGTGAATATTCTACATGCTTCTTTAAATCTAATATAGTAGTACACCATTCAAACTTTTCTACACTCATTGCCTTGGTAAAAAAAAAAAAAAATAACATTGTTCATCTTTGTGTCAATTTTCTCCAACACTATAACCTTTTGTTCCACTTTCTCTCAGATGAAGTAATATCGAATGTTGATATGCTTTATTCTTGCTTGAAATTCAAGATTCTTAGTCAATAATATAGCATTTTGGTTATCGTATCCAATCTTCACTCCTCCTTGTGTAAAACCAAGTCCTTTACACAATCTACGCAGCCACATCACTTTTTTAGTAAGATGATTAAGGGCCATGTGCTCTGCCTCAATAGTAAAACAATTGTGCTATGTTTCTTGCTCATCCAACTCACAGCTCCGTTGAATAAGGAAACAATATATTTGTAAGTTGATTCTCCTACTATCAATGTTACCTTCCATATCAATGTTGACAAAATACTTCAGTTTTAACGTTTACTGTCTCTTTGAGCTTTTCATGCCTTAGCATGGCTCATAATTAGATGTACCGTGAAGATAATAAAGCACTCGCTTTGCCACCATTCGATGCTCTTTACCCAAATTGGACATATATATGCTCTTTAATAGGATTTACTCCTCCTTGTGTATAACCAAGTTCCTTACACAATTTGTGCAGCCACATCACTTCCTTAGCAATATGATTAATGGCCATATACTCTGCCTCAATAGTTGAAAAACCAACCGTGCTTTGTCGCTTACTCATCCAACTCACAGATCGTCAAATAAGGAAACAACATATTCACTGGTTGACCTCCTCCTATCTATGTCACCTCCCCAATCAGCATCCACAAAACACTCAGTTCTAACACTTGTTAACCTTTGAGCTTTTCATGCCTTCATAGTATAGCTCAAAGTCAAATGTACCGCGAAGATAATGAAGCACTTGCTTTGCTACCATCCAATGCTCTTTCTCTAGATTGGACATATATCTACTCAATACTTCACTGCTTAAGCAATATCTGGATAAGTACATACAACGGCATACATCTAGATCCTAACTACGCTTGCGTATGGGAGTGTTGTCATCTCTTCAGCTTCATTTTCAATGTCTTAGGACATTGAAGTGCGATAACTTGGAACTTGTGGATATGGGGGTCTCATGGATTTACAATTGGCGATGTTGAACATTGTCAACACACTTTCAACATATTTCTTCTAACTTCGCCACAACTTCCCATTTTCACACTCCCTTTTAATCTGCATGCTCAAGATGAAGCTTATTGGGTCTAAATCTTTCATCTTAAATTGTTTTTCGACGGTCATTTCATAGTGTTAATCATTCTTGAACTATTCCCAACTAGCATCATAACATCAACATATAAGGTTATGATAGAAAAGTCATCTAAACTTTTCACATACACCGAATGATCAACATCATAACAAACAAAGCTAAACTTCAAGACATATAGGTCGAACTTCTAATACCATATCCTTGGAGATTGTTTTAGGCTATACAAAGACTTGTTTAATTTACAAACAAAATCTTCTTTTCCTTTGATCACAAACCCTTCCGGTTGCCTCGTGTAGATATTTTTGTCCAAGTCACCATGGAGGAATGATGTCTTCACATCAAGTTACTCTACCTCCAGATTGTATGCATCTGGTACAAATAAGACAAGTCTTATAGAATTTAGTTTTACAACGGGAGAAAAAATCTCGCCATAATTGACTCCATCTATCTGCAAGTATCACTTCGTAATTAAATGAGTTTTGTATCGTTTTATCTCTCCATCTATAGATATTTTCTTCTTGAATACACACTTGCAACTGATTGCCTTTTGATTTGCAGTTTTACCAAATTTCATGTCATGTTATTATATAGTGAGTCCATCTCATCTTTCGTAGTTTTTGCCTACTGCTTGGCATCCTTCGCGCTTCCTACTTCCTTGTTAGTACTTGGATTATCACCTGTAATAGTCAAAGCACAATTTTAGTATTGACAAACAACATATACCTCTCTTGTGGTCTTCTCAACCATGTGGACCTTCTTAAGACTAGTTCAGGTTGTGCTTCATCTTCAAATTTAGTTTCGGAATCTACTACATCATCCATTACATTAGGTTCATCAACATCATAATCTGAATTTTTTGTTTCAACTTGTGTAACATCCGTCTCTTCCTTCAAACTGACATCTAACTCAACCATTCGTGATTTTTCAGGATCTTGTTAAACAATTTGATTTGTTATATTTTTTTATAAACACCACATCCCTACTGTAGATGATACCATTAGTATCAAGATTCCACAGTTTATACCCTTTGACATCATCCTTGTACCCAATGAAGGTGCACTTCTTTGACTTGCTCTCAACCTTGTTCCTCTTTTATTTTGGCATGTGCATATACGCTTCATAGCCAAACACTCTAACATTGGATATGTTTGGCTTTTCCCTACAATGCCTCAAACAACATCTAATCCTTCAAAGCTGATGTGTAGGACCTATTCTTCAATTAACATGCAATAGTCATTGCTTCTGCCCAATATTCAACTACTAGCTTGCATAGCATACTCTTTGCCTTCTACATGAGAGATTGATTAGGCCTCTTTGCCACCCCCATTCTGTTGAGGTGAATGGGGCATTTTTTCTGCCTTGCAATGCCATTATTCACACAGAATTGATCGAATTTCGGTAAACAAAATTCTTCTCCATTATTAATTTGCAAAAGTTTGATTTTTCTATCCAAGTGATTTTCCACCAAAGTTTTGAACTCGCAAAATTTTTCAAACACATTTTTTTTCCTCTACAAGAAATATATCTATACATATCTAAAATAATCATTATTAAAAGAAACATAATACTTTAATTTTCCAAATGATGCCATAGGTATCACTATGGATCAAATCCGAAATCCCTCTAGCTCTCCTTTCTATGGAATCAAAACATACCCAATTATTTTTCCCATGGAGACAATGTTAACAAAATTCGAAACCATAGAACAACTTGAGATTCCATTCGCCATCTTCTTTGAGGTAAGGGTCATCAGTCCTTTCTCACTAATATTGTGACATCCTGATTTTCGGCCCTATCCCGATAATATGAATTGGGCTTTTCATCGACGCACCTATAGTATTTTTCTCTAAGCTGATCACTCACGAGATAACTAATCTATCAGGTGAAGCCGGTAAGGAATATAAACGCGACTGACTTGAGAATTCGATCAGAAATCGACTGCTCGACCGTGTTAATATGCAAGAGTCAATACAGCACTATTAAAATCGATTAGAGATTGAAGATAGGTTGATTTGATAGAAGCATGTAATGAAATTGTGGGTGATTTCACCTGATTGCAAAATTCATGTTGAACGGCACTAAATCAATTTTTCTGTCGAATCTGTACTCGGTGCCCGTAATTGAAATCTTGAGATTTTTACGACAACTGAAAGTCGCCTATGAGTCGGAAATGCATAATGTGGATCGGAAATAATCGACCATGGGTCAAACGCGTTAAAAATTCCTAAAAGCTACCCGGTATGTTAGGTTATGCTAAAATCGCATCCAATTGAAATTAACCACGAAATTGAACCCGGTTTCAAGAATCAAAAGTTCTAACATGTTACGATTTATTTTTAGGACGTCGACTCATCATTTAAAGAATTTTCGGCAAGCCCGGGATTTTTGGCGAAAAATCAAAATTCGGCGAAATTGGATCGGGAAATTCGGATGGCCATCTTTGGGTGGAATTTTGGCATTCAAGATGAATCGATTGGTGAGGAAAATTATGGAAAGTGGTGTGCGCTTCCTCCTCAGCATTTTGACCATCAATTGGAGGTTAATTGTTGTGAAATTGAGTTGAATTAGTGAGGGAATGCTTGAAATTCGTAGGCTAGGGGGGCTGCAACATTTGGGCATCAACCTTGGCTTGTTGGAGAAGCTTGGGAGGGAAAATGACTGCTGGTGATAGCTGAAGACTTTGGGGGCTTGAACTCAAGTGTTTTAGATATTTTTGGTGGACTTTTGAGGCCCCTTGTCCCCCTCCTTCCCTACAACAGCTTCTTATTCTTTGGAACTAGCTAAAAACTCCATTTCCTGAGCAAGCAAGCTAGTAACGTCCCTCACCGAAGCTGCTAGGCCTCACGCCGCCGTCAGCCAGCCCGCCGAGATCGCAAGTCGCCCGCAAGCCGTCTCGCTCGTCCACCCATGCTTCGTTCGCCTTGCGCCGTCCCTACTCGAGCTAGCCAGCTCGTCGTCTCGCTAGTCCTTGAGCCGCCGTCGTAGCCATTTGCCGTTCCAACCGTCGTCCCCATCTCTGCCTGGTCCTACCTTACCCGTTTTCGCGCCAGCCAAGCCATCCGACCAGCCTTTCAGTTCAACCCATAGAACCAAAGGTCAGCCCAAGCCGTGGGCCTTGTGGTGTTTTCAACCCGGTCTGGACCCCCCTTGGTGTCGTCGTAGGCCCGAGTCTTGCTCGCCTTCGCATCACTGTCACCGTGAACCAGTTTATTTGCTAATCCGGTGAGTTAACCCCCTAAACCTTTAATTATAGGGTTAATTGCTCTTAGAGGGGGTTAATTATGCTTAGGAGGGATTTAGATTAGGCTAAGTGAGATTAGTGTAATTAGTTAGCTTGTTTAGTTAAAGTAGATTAATTAGTTAGGCCATTTAGGTGGGTAGTTGATTTAGTTAGTTAGTTTAGTAGGTTATGTACATCTAGCCTAGGTAGATTAATTTAATTAGTCCAATTAGGTGGTTAGATTAGAGTAAGTAGATTAATTAGTAGTTTAATTTAATTATTTTGTAATTTATTTAATTAAATGTAATTTATTTAATTATTTATTATTTTTCGTAAATTATACCGAGATAATCGGTTGTCAGAATTTCGTGCTGATCATCATGGTGTAATTGGTTTGTGCAATTGAATGCCAATTTATGCAATTGGATGCTAATTGATGATTTTGATTTATTATTTCAAAAATATGAAATTTTGGTATTTAATTTGAAAAATACCAAGTGTCGGTTTTTGACGCTGAAAAGGTTTTAAGTACTATATAAAAGCGTGGAATTTTAAAATGGGATAATAACACGCTTTATGGTTCGATTTGACCGTGTGTCCACGCACACCTATTTTACCGAGTGTTTTTAATATGAAGAAAATAGGCTAAGTACATTATTTGAAATTGAAACATTTGAGTGCAAAGCACGATATCCTTGGCCGAGATTGGATGTGCGTGCGATCGTTATGAGAACCCGTCATGAGCGTTTACGCCGGACGATGCTCCTTCGGGAATGCCCCTTGTCAATAAATGCCGGTTGCAATAGAGGTTGGGTCGATGCTCCTTCGAGAATGCCGTTTAGATGTAGATGTTGCCGTGCTCGATGGGGCGAGACGACGCCCGGCTATGCCGGATGACCGCTGACTGTTGATTTGGCCGTGGCCATTGGGTCGTAACTAATTGGAACACGCTTGGATGATTGATATAACCGCGCCTGATTATGGGACAAAATTGTGTGGCAAGAAATGAGACGTGACATAACGATTTGGCCTTATAATTAGGACCCCTATGATTGATTGAGATATGAGTTGAAGTGTTCCAATGGTTGAGTGCATTTACTGCATACATATGTTATATGAACTGTACTGATGTGCAGGGAGGTGCTGAGGCGAGGTAAGTCTCATTTGATGGGTGTTTAGACTGCCTCTAGGTGTATTATCTTCCTAATCGGAGTTTAGGGTGTAGACTCGCTGAAACATTGTCTCACCCCATCATGATTTACAATTTATGGGTCCCTAGATGGAGGAGCGTCATGTTCGATACGGGGTTCCACAAGTGATGGATTTTGAGCACACCTTCTTCCCTAGTCTCGGGACCACCCTAACTCGAGAGCTAGTTGAGTTCATGGTATGGGTCGATGAGGGCCTACCTCAGTTGGTACATCACCGATTATAGCATGGTTCCTTGGCTTTCCTCAAGGGGGTCGAGAGAGTCTTCTTCAGGGTTTCGACGGGCCCCCCGTTGGGACCAGGGAATGGGAGGCAACTCACCCGATGGATCTCGACACCCCTGATGGTGTCATGGTGGACCCAGAGCCCATAGTTGTAGAGCCAGGAGTTTAGATAGCTCAATGGCCCTTTTTGAGTTAGACCCTTTTGTATATGACCTGGTTGGTTTATAAAATATGTTTGGTTTGAATTGATTGTCTTGCTTTTCTATCCCATGTTTGTTTGTTGTCTGGAGATTGTTTAATTTGCTTCTGCATGTGCAATAAAACAAATGGGTCGGCGACGCGTCCTGAGAACGTCACAATTTGATCGACCACCAAGGGATGTGCGCGAACTCGAGGTTCGGGGCGTGACAAATATGACCCAATCTTTGATACCATAGCATCGAAAGATCTTCTTCCACCTACTTTGAGATACAACTCTCTCCACTAATCACTATGCTTCTTAATAACTTCCATAATTTTCCACATCGTTCACCTTTGGCAATCACTATAGATCCATGGGTTAGCTTGCGTGAATATTTATCACTAGTGAAAGTAATGTTAGCATCTGCCATGGTTTCCACAAAAATAAGATTCCTAGTGAGACTAGGAATATGCATTATTCGGAAGATTCTTGATTGTCCTATTTTTCATCTTCAACTTCACCTTTCTACGACCAACGATATCAAGCATCATGTCATCTCTCATTTGTATTGTGCCTCTTTGATGTAGCTCATAATAGCAAAGTGAGTAATCATGTAGAAAGATACTCCAATATTAATTATCCACACACTACAATCACCCTTCAATGAATTGCAAACTAGATATATGTCTCCTATTCTGCTGTCATCATCCTTCTTTGTACTAGAGCATGATGCCTTCTCTCGCTTCTTTGGACTTACACTTTTGCTTCTACAATCTTTCTTCAAGTGTCCAAGCTTTTTGCACCTCTAACATGTTATATTCGATCGATGTTGGCTTTTAAATCTTCCTCTAGGCTTATTCCTACCACAAAATCTAGATTGGATCGTTTACTGTTCCTTCCTCTCATGAAAAGAGCCTCTTGCATTGCACTGTTAGAAGTTGCTCTCTTTATCTCCTCGTATATTAGAACAACTACAACACCCTCAAAAGATAACACACTAATGCTAGCGTCAATCAAAACAATCATATGTTCCCATGAGTTCGACAATGAACACGGTGAAGTACATTTTTATTTTCCTCATCTAAATTGACATTGATCGATGCAAGTTGCCCACAAATAATATTAAATTCATTTAAGTGTGTAGAAAAGGAATCACATTCGCTTATCCAAAGGTTGTATAGTGACTTCCACAGAAACAACCTATTTCCAAGTGACTTGCTCTGGTATCCAACTTCGTCTAGAGATCCTTCGTAGTCTTGAAGGAGTGGAACATCAGCCATCAAAGATGTTATTAGCAAGACATAGCCAGATCATGCTTTGCGCCCTCTGATTGCTAATGTTCCACTCCTTCAATTCAGTGGACATGGATTCCTTCGACTCATCCTCCATCAACTTCCCCTTGGTATTGTCCTCGGGCTTATCATCTTTGATCATGTGCCACATATCTCTATTTACAAGTAGAGCCTCCATCTTTGTTTTCCATAACTCAAAATCATTTCTTCTGGATTTCTCTACTTCATCCATGATTGATCAGCCATGATATCTTCCAAAGATTTGTTTTTCTTTTCTTTTTTAATCTCTTTTCATCAAGAAACCTTAACCTCAAACTAAACTCTGATACTAGATGTTAGGATTCACAGCAAAATCATAAAGAAAATAGACAGTAAAAGAGAGAAAGAGAATTTTAGAAAAATATTTCATCTCGGTTTTACTCTTAAATATGGGCTACGTCCAGCTGAGGATTCCATTATAATTAGCACTTTACACCCTTCTGTTACATCTCTCATTTTCAAGAGAAAAAGAAGATATATACATACACATATATCCAATAGCTATTTATGAGCTCAAGCCTAAACTACCAATAAAATGAGCTCAAACTATAAAAACCCTCTAACATCATGAAAGTGCCACCCCAAACGATAGGGAGTATGAACCGCACCCGCACAAAGTACTTTTTTCCAATTATCATTTCAATTTTTGGCTTTTTTTTCTTCATGATATTTATTAATCTGATAAAATTTAGGACACAATGGCATTTGATAGAAAGCTTTTGGTAGCAACTGAACTTTACCCCTTAAAAAGTCATAGCCGTGCATGCTAATGGAAAAGAGGCTAGCAATTGCGACAAAAATGCAAGTTTGGGTTTATATTGGCATTTTTGGATTGATTTTTCCATTTCACTTTTTACTTAATTTGGATCTTGCGATTTACGTGCTTCGGCTTCTTTCGAAACCCGAAACGCTTTGAAACTTTCGCGTTTTATGAATATCTATACTTAGTTTATTTTATTTCTTCATAAGTTTTTGAATTTTGTACAACACTTTAGATTTTTGGCGGAAATTTTTTTCGTTTATTAAGAATGAACAAATAAGTTAGGTCCTTGATTGATGTGTGCGTACATTAATATTCAAAGTTCTAAATGGAAGCGCCCCCTCTTTCTTTTTCAGTAAAAGTTCCTTCCATTAGCATGTGCCAGAAAATTGATAAGGTACAAGTGATTTGGAGCCTTTGACCACGTACTGAAATCCCCTAATTGAACACAATATCAGGAAATCTTGATTGGTTATGTAGGTTTGGCTTGTGTACTAGCCGTAGAAATCACTCCGGCCTTTTATTCAACTTGAATTCGATGCTGCGGCGGTAATGAGGTCGCTCAAAATGAGCGCTAGTTACGCTCAAACTGAAAATTCGGATCAAATGCGCAAAATTCTGCGGTAAAATGGAGTGGTGTTGCGAATGCTGATCTACTCCACCCTTTCACACCAACAAGGCGAGGAGTCATACTCCCAAAATGGATGACCTAGCCAGCCCGAAATTTTATCTTTTAAACACCAAGAGAACAAACAAACAAAAGAAAAGTAAAATTTCCCTAAAGGAAAAAGCAAATATTGCCATATAAAGTGCATGTTGCTATAACAGCCAACGGCACCTTAACTAAGTAAGCCTTCATACATATCCTTTTCACCCTCACGGGGAGCTCACCCCTCATCCTTGATCGTCAGCGACAGCACAAGCTCGGCACACCTATCGCGGTCCTGCACGTAGATCTTGAACCACTCTAGCACCGCCGTCGCAAAGGACTTCGCCTTGATGCGTGCCAATGTCCTTCCCGAGGCACGTCCCTGGCCCAGCAAGGAATACCGGGTACTTGAACAGGCTCTCCACCCGGCATGACCCATTGTCACTGATCCACCTCGTGGGAACACTCACGGCAATGCTCACGCCACGGTTTCTCCATCCTTTCCCATCGCGTTCTTGTCCTACGAGACAAATTAGCCTTTCTTGACTGGTGTGCTATCGAGCATGTTAGGATATATGTATAAATTATATTAAAAAATCCTATATCGAAGAATTGATATGATATTTAGTTGTTAATATATTTTAATCAGCTTATAATTTATTAGTTTAAGTTTTTAAATAAAGGTATTTCTAACTAGATATGTTAACTGGCTCGAACTTTGGCTCTCCCTTAGCAATGTTCTTAAGGGAAGGTATTGAGCTTCTAGATAAAGACCATAGACATTTGTTTGAGGTGAAAACGAGGAATACCGGGAACTTGAACAGGTTCTCCACCCGGCATGACCCATTGTCACTGATCCACCTCGTGGGCAAACACTCGCGGCAATCCTCGCGCCACGGGTTCTCTATCCTTTCCCATCACGTTCGTGTCCTACAAGACAAATTAGCCTTTCTTGACTGGTGTGCTATCGAGCATGTTAGGATATATGTATAAATTATGTTAGAAAAATCCCATATCGAAGAATTGATATGATATTAAGTTGTTAATATATTTTAATCAGCTTATAATTTATTGGTTTAAGTTTTTAAATAAAGGTATCTCTAACTAGATATGTTAACTGGCTCGGACTTTGGCTCTTCCTTGGTGATGTTCTTAAGGGAAGGTATTGAGCTTCTAGATAAAGACCATAGACATTTGTTTGAGGTGAAAATTGCTATCCCAAGTTAGCGATTGATGTAGTTGAGATATATCGTTACTATAGATACTTTGGGGGAGATTGTTAGGATACGTATGGTGTTGAACAGTTAATATATCATAATTGACTCATAACTTATTTGCTCGAGTTTTCGATCTCTCCAGATGAAGTTATTGGGCTTTTGTTGCACACTTTCGACACAGCAGTATGTCATTAACCTGGCACGCCTTCATGCCAGTATAAATAGGTGGGTAGAGGAGCATGGACTCCGAGATCGCCGCTTGTAAATAGTGAATGTCCCTCATCTCGTCGAAGCTATACATGTCGTAATTAGTAAATGTCCCTCGGCTCCTCGAAGCTAATGTAAGTCTCCTTGATGTTCTTGTTGCGTTCCCGGATCCTTTCGAGCTCGGCCCAGATCTTCCCCTTTGTTTGTGGGTTATCGAAAGTACCCAGAAGAACAAGCTCAGGGCTAGCGATGTCATGTGATGCCTCGTGAGGAAGAAGCCGATCACGATGTCTTAGAAGAACTTCGTCGGAGCCATGCCATCTTCGTAGGCTTGTCTATTCGAATGTAAACATTAGGGGTGAGTATAGGTCTAGAGTCAATCTTGGACCGGCCCAACTCGGCTAGTCTTGGTCCAGCCCAACTCAGCTAGTCTTGGTCCAATTCCTAGAGAGGTTGGATCAGTCCTTAGTCTTGAAACGTTTGGATCCTGCACTACGCGAATTGGTTATAGGTCCCGGGAGTTTAGGGTTTATCTTGTCTATAAAACATATTAGATATATTAATTATCTAATATATTATATATTATATGCTTTTATCTATTTTAAACCCTAGCATCTCCTAATCTGTTCTCTTCTTTCTTATGCAATTCAATTTTCCATGTAAATTAGAAAGTAGAAAAAAAAATGCTATAATTTGACCAAAAAAAGTAAAAACCCTCTTTGCTCGCTTGCCTCTTGCCTTTATTAGCTCACTTCATTGCTCACCTCTCTTCACTCACATTGCTGCTTGCTTTTGTTCACTCGCTTTGTTGCTTGCCTTTGGCCTCTCCTCGCTTGCCTCATGTGTTCTTTTTATGGTTTATTGCTTTTAGCAACTATGGAATTCCTATTGTTATCTTATCTTATATTTATGTTTGATTTGTATTGGTGTTGATAGTTTGGTTGCCAATATCAAGTTGTTGATTGATATGTAATTTGAAATGGTATGTTTGTCTTTTCAATGAATACACAAAATGAAATAAAAAATAATCAATTGGTCCTGACTTAGGCCTTGGAACTAGACTAACTTGATCTGATCCTCGGTTTCAAGCTCAATAGGGTCGGTCCTCCTTCCCAAAAATTAGGAACCAACATTGTGCAATTTTTCTAAAATTCGACTAATTTTTCGACAAACTATTGACGTGAGTAGCACGTGGCCGAACTTTTTGTAATCCACTTTGTTGTCTCGCCGATCGTTTTTTTAAGAAAGTTGGGTCGGATTCTATCAAAGTGTACCAATTACGAGAAAATAATAGTGTAGTGCATTAGCGGGATTAAACTCTTACTTTTAATGATTTGATTCTAAATTTTGCACGAACTTAATGTCAAATCTGTGAAATCTTGCGATTATATGAGATTTATTCCATGATTGCCAAGATCGGTGCATTTCTATTGAATAACATGCATTATAAAATACAAAATTATTAACTAAGTTCTAAATCTATTATAATTGTGTCAATTCAATCCCAAACTTGTTTTTGTCAATTAAATTCTAAATTTTTTGCATTTGTGTCAATTCAATTTGTCTCGCTAATTTTGGCCAACGTACAATGACATGGATAATTTTTAATAAAATTCTAATATTTTTTGAAATTATTTATTTATTTTTTTCTCTTTTTTTTCTTTTTTTTTTTTTTTTTTTTCCTTCCCTTCTTCCTCTCGCCGGTTGCCGGATCTTGATGAACGACTAGAGGCAAGGGCTAGCTAGGCTCGCCCTTGCCCTAGTTAGACTAGGCTGAGGGTACGTTTGGTAATTATTCTATTCCCAAAAATAATTTATGCTTAGAAATATTTTTTTTAGTTTTGTTCCCACAACAAGTTTCTGAGTATTTGAAGGCATTTTGTAACTGTCCAAATTTCTATTCTTGAAATAGCAATGCCTTTGGGACGACCCTAAAAATTTTTAAAAACTTAGAATTTCTTTTAATTGTTTAATATTTTTATTACATATCTTTTTTTTTTTTTTTTCTTTTTCTTTTTTCCTTTCTCTTTTTTCTTATCTTCTTCCAATAGCAAGTTGCTGGCCCCTAATGAGGTCGACCCTTGCCTAGTCGCCGTGAGGCGTCGATTGGGCGGGGTTGAACCTTGTTGGTCCTCGGCGAGGTCGAGTGTTGCCTAGCCATGGCAAGGCTCGACCTAGTCTGGTTGATCCGCAACCATTGCTGTGGTTAGCAACCGACTATGGAAAGAAGAAGAGGAAGAGAATAAAAAAGAAAAGAAAAGAGAAAAAAAAAAAAGAGAGAGAAAAAGGTTTGAACTTGATTTTGGAATTATACCCAAAAACAAAAAGGAAATTTTTTGTTCTATTTTTTTTTATTCAGTTTCAAATTTATTCTTAGAACAAAAACGTAACCGAACGAATTTCTGTTCATTTTTTATTTATTTATTTTGGGGAACAAATGAATAGAATCATGTATTATTTTGCATGTTACCAAATAGGCCCTTAGCTTTTTGTTAGAGAGGTAGCTTTGTTGGGTCTAGAGAGATTTGCCCTTGCTATTGCTAGCTAGGGAAAGCCTTGCCTAGCCATAGCGAGGTCAACCTCGCCGCCGAGAAGAAGAAGGGAAAGAATAAAAAGAAAAGAGAGCAAAAAGAAAAATAAATAAATAAAAATTTGAAGAAATATTTCACGTTAGTGTCGACCGGCAAAAATTGGCCAAATAGACATAATTGACATAAATGCAAAAGGTTTATGGCTCAATTGACCAAAAAAAAAAAATTAAGATTGAATTGATATAATTATAATAAATTTATGAATTTTTTTATGTAGTTTTTCCTTTAGAAAACTGAAGAAGGGTTTCTTTAACTATGTCAAATATATGCGTCAAAAATAGATAGTCTTACATTTTGGTGGCTGATGAACCGGGAGGGCAAATCCTCGTCCTCTGTCTCTTCTCTTCCCTTCACTATCGTATGATATCATTCACGAACTCATGGACGGTGGCGATTGAATCATTTGGCCACTGCTCTGACCCCATGTTGAGCCACCTCTTGACTCTGTATAGTGTCGGGAAGGCATACATTGTACCTTTCGCTGGAGATGAGCATCGTGGCGTCTAGGGGTGTGCAACCGGACCGGGTCAACCCGGTTCCCGGATTGGCCCACCCAGAAAACAGGGTCGGGAACCGGTTCCGGTTGAAAGCGGTCTGGGAACCGGTTCCCAAAACTTAGATCCTATTTGAACCGGTCCGGGAACCGGTTCCGAGGGATTACCCACCCGAGAACCGGATCGACCGGACCGGTTTGGGAACTGGTTTGTAAGCCACCCTAAAAAGACCAAAACGTAAAACCCTAATATGTTTCTACTTTCTATCTTTACCTCTCAGGGTTAGGCTCTCACACCCGCGGACGGCAGACTTCCTTGAGCTCGCGACCTCCGCCCGTCCGCCGATCCTGGTTCCGCTTGCCCACCGTCGCCTTCCTCTCGCGACACCTGCAGCCCGTGAGATCCCAATGTTGCCCCCTGAAATCGCGACGCCGCCTCTGTCAACCCGGTTCCTGGCTGCTTGCCAGCATTGCTCCGAGCTCCCCTACCGAAATCACGAAGCCAACGCCGCCTTTGCCACTCTCCTCGCACCTCTCGCGCTCACACCACTACCGCCATTCCGCTAGTAATATGAATTTCCGCTCTATTGGTTCTGCCCACGAAGTCGCTGACCCCCGCCGAGCTCACACCTGAGCGCCGATGCCGCCTCCGTTCGATCTCGCTGTTCCACCTGCTGCTGTTGCCTCGCCGATGCCCGACTCATAGATCTCGCGTCTGCAAGCCCACTTTGTCGCATCTTCGAGCAACCCACAGTAGCCCTCCGCCAATCCTGTTCTCACCGCGCACTGTTTCCCGAGCTCCCCTGCTGCTGATCTACCACCGCCCGTACGACACCCCCTGCTTTGCTCGCGATCTGGCCTAGCCCCCTCGCTAACGCCCATTGAAGCCGTGTTGATCCTTGCCGCCCTCACCAGCCGCGATACCAGCAACCCGTCGAAGCCGCTGCTATGCTGATCTGCGTTGACCCGATGTCGCCGCATCACGCCGAGCCCCCTGTTGCAGCGCCTCGCCTGCGTTGCCCTCCCCTACAAAGCCGCTGCTGCCCCTGCTGCTGGGTCCTCCTTTGCTCGATGCCCGACAGATCTGCTCCGATGCCCAACAGATATACTCCGAGCCTACTCCCAAGCGACACCCCTGCCGCTGACAGCCCTAGCTCTCCGCTATCCCTGTCCTCACCATGCGATGACCCTGAGGCTACTTCTAGTCCGCTCGCCGCCGGTTAGTGATGTTTGGTAATTAGAAATTATTAGCTTCATTGATTAGTTGTATGCATGAGCGATAATAGTCGCTCTCTCATTCTTAAATATTTTACTTTTCCGGTTTCACCAATGGATTCCAGTTTTAAAATGGTTGCGTTGCCTTTCACGTTTCACCGATTGATTTTCTGGTGATGTTATGAGATACAAATTATTTGCTACAATGGTGGATGTGCTTATGCTTATCGAGATTGTAAACGTTTTATCTTACATATGAGTGTTAAACGCTTTATCTTACATATGAGTGTTGTACATCAATTTTTATGCAAAATAGGTTCCAATATAAACAGGGTTAACCCTGTTCCCGGACCGGAAAAACAGGGTGGGTCGGAAACAGGGTCCAATGCAAACAGGGTCGGGTACATAGTCCAAAAAAAGAGAACCGGTTATAACAAGGTCGGGTATAGGGTCTAGGTCTAAACTCTACCCACCCTGGTCCCGATCACCCCTAGTGGCGTCCTCAAAGGCGTGCACAAGTTGAGTTTATTATAATATTTAAATAATATATCACATCTTTATTTAACAATTTAAATTTTTAGAACAATTAATATCGATCTCATCAAATCTCACATGATATTAAAGCAGAAGATTTTGAATTCAAATCTTCCATGCTTCTATTTGCCTCCTCAATTACATATATTTTTAGAGCTCACCATCGAACTTGAAGATGCTGCAGCGAACCGGTGGCAGTTCCAAAGAAAGCCAGGGAATTCTTTAGTGGGAAGAAGAGGGAGGAGGAGGAGGAAAAAGAAACTGGTACTGCCCCTTTATTTCTTGTCCTAAACTATGCTGAAGTGAAGTCTTATCTTCTTTCAGCCAAATCTCGTTAGCTCTACTTGTATCTGAAGATGTTCGTGGAGATAGAATATCCGGTGAGCCACGGACACTGCTCGTCTTCAGCTCTCTTGTGAGCCATCGACGGCTGAACAAAACGTAAACATTGAGCCAACAAAGTCAAGATTTCCGGGAAATGAAATATTTAACCTCCCTTCATTTCGAAGAAAATTAAGTAATTTAATTTGAAAACTATTTTTCGTAAAAATAATTTCTTGCATCACTAGCAAAATCGAATGAACGAATGCTATCTTCACAATCCATGAAAATGTTATAGACATAATTTGTCATTGATAATAGAAACATTTTTCATTTTCAAACGATATAAGTAATCATCGTTTTCAAGCAATCGTCATTTACAGGCAAATATCTTTTGAATCATTCATTTTTTACGAAACAAGCGAAGCCTCAACTTAAGCTATAATCACTTAGTTCATCAGTGAGTGAATATGACCCTAGCCGCAGTGAAGAAATTGGGCTGGGAAGGACGCAGCTTGGATGCAAAACAAAATGCAAGGCACATTCCCAACTCTCAAATCAGCCTTTCAATGAAATGAGAGAAAGCCTCTGTCAATTACACTGAAAAACTCGGCCAAAGGCTCTGTGGCTGCAAATCCACCTCTTTCAAGAAGAGCAAGGGCCAGCTCGCATTCGTGCCATCCCCACAACCCGCGGGCCAGTCTTGCCAGCGTCTCGTGCTTCACTTCTCGAACCCACGCTGGCGCGAAGCTCACGATGAGACCCACCAAGCAAGAGATGTAAGCCTTCCAGGTAACGGGGTCACGCCCGATGGACATGTTCCCCTCCAACGCCCCCGCCAGAAAGTCCATGTGCGCCCCGATGAAGTGAGATCGCCGGGAATATGGGCGCAGGGCTGCTGTCACCCTAATGCCCCATACGAATGTGCCCATCACGTACGCGAAATACGCCATTGCATATCCCTCAAACATGCGGGATGCAAAGCTTCCCTCGCCATGCGTCTGTTCTGGAATTTTGAGGAGCCAGGTCGGAATGGTCTCCCGGAACAGTTCTTGGGCACGATGCAACCCCCCTGCCGAGCACAAGAGGCTGGTACCTAACAGAGCCACTTCCTTTATCCGGGCAGCCACAAGGGACAGGGATGCTCGACCAGATTTCAAACGGGCAGAACTTGTCTCGGTGCATCGGGTGGCTAATTTGGAACCATATTCAACCACTAGCCTCGTGATAGTGTCACTTAGGTATTGCTTAAATCGGATGGACTTACAAGTGTGCAGATAAAGAAATCCTGGAGCTACGGAAGGAGGAACACCGAGGGCAAAAATCTTGTTGCCCAGCAGCCCATTTATGCAAGGTTGATTAGTCAATGGACTGTTTAAATCATTGAGCGGCCCAAGAAACGATGCGAGGCAACTCCTAACGAGCTGGGCGAGTGCTTCCTTGTTTTGTCGGAAAACAGCACGACAACAGTAGAAAATATGGTAATCATGAAACCGTCGAACTTTTGCGCCCACAAGGAACCGATTATGGGGATGCAAGGCCAAAGGCAGTATGATACGCAGTTCTCCATAGCTGGTCCAGAAGCAGCAAAGATGTACTGGAGGTTCTTATCAATTTTAAAAGTCATGGTAAAACTAGCCAGAACTGCCATCGGAAGTGGAAGCATCAGCTCGACACCTACAAAGCAAGAAGTCAAGGAGTTCCTAAAAGCGTGTACCAACCGACCATATGATGCAAAATACTCTTTACTTTTAGGGAAATCCCTTATGATGTTTTGAAGATAACAAAATAAATGAAAGCAACTAACATGTTTGATGGTTGACTAACAAACTATGCAGATGATAGAATATATAAAGGATATTGTCAAAATCTGAAGACTTGTTAGAAGACTGAACGTAACACATGCCCAAAGTCTATTTTGAAAATTTCCAGACTTCTATATCAAAATCTGAAGATTGCCAGACTTTAATGTCAAAATCTGTTCTACATCAGAAGTCTGCCCACTTTGACAAATTCAAGACTGAACGTGAATGAAGAACTAGAAGATAAACTCTATGCTGAAGCTAAACTTATTCAAACCATATCAAGACCTTAAAGCTAAGTCTATTCAGAAATTTTGAATAGAAGCAGAATATGCTCAGATTTAGATTGTAAAGTCTATTGCTCTCAGACTTTACATCTAGAACGAGACAGAACGTAACACAAGCCCTAATCATATAACGGCTAGTGATCTGGTTTGGATTCTACATCAAGATTGATTTGATTAACTCAATCTAATTGATTGACAATTGGATCTTGAAGACAAGAAATTTCTATACGAAAAAGCTCTACTTATGGAAACCAAGATTTTGTTTGTATAGGCGATCGGAATCAATTTGAGATTCTACTTTTGTCACCCAACGGCTATCAAATCTTCTAGATACAGATCTGTCTAATGGGTAGATTGGAAGACGATCCTCAAGATACTGTCCAACGGCTAGTTTGGAAGTGGATGAGTATTTAAGGAGATCAAGGACCGGTGAGCAAGTAAGAGACGGAGCGTAGAATTTATAATTCCAAAGTTTGAGCCAACTTCAATCATACACTTGTCGTGAGCTTAAACGTTTATGATCGTGAGAGAAATACCAAAAGAGTGACTTAGTGAGATAGTGTGATCTACTACTAAGTGTTTGCACTCAAAGTTGTAATCTCTTGTTGATTGCATAGTGAAGTCCAGCTAGAAGGCTGTTAGCGTGGAGAGAGGATGTAGGCTTGATCTAAGCCGAACCACTATAAATCTTGTGTTATTATTCTCATCCCTGAACTCATTTATTTTGTTCGTAATTCTATTTAACTGCTAAAGTCTGAACTCGCTCAAAATCTGTTATACTTCAGACTCAGTTTCAAAAGTCTGTTGTTATTCAAACTCAGGTTAAAAGTAAAGATTTTCACTGCATTTTGCAGAATCTGTTTTTACACCTATTCACCTCCTCTGTGTTCATACTAGCACTTTCATTTACGAGACAGTAGGAAGTTCCAGTCCGCACGCATAAAACATGCATTCATTCTTGCTTTCATATGTATAAATGAAGACTGACAAAACCGCCGAAGGGCCACAAAAAACATGACAAAAAGTTTCAAATCTGAAATAAACAGGATGTTGAGGAGCCCCACACGATCAAATACATGTCCAGTGTAATCCCAAAACACAAGCATGGATTGCTATTTACCTGAGAACAGGAGCACATAGACGTCGATACGCAAGTCGAAACACCCCTCTCTCAAGTTATGAATCAGAAAGTAAAAAACATAGTTTTATCGAACTAATCAATGTACACAGTACAGAGTATTTGCTGTAATCGAGTATGTAACTATTCATCATGAAAAAAATAAAAAGTTTCCGGAACTAGAGTAGTTCCTCCCCTCCGCTTACTAACTGGATGAATGCACATGACAAGCATGAACAGCAAAGCATCTTGTACGATTTTGACAATTGGTAAAACACGGTTGTCTACCGGGGGGATAACTTGGTGTACTGACACCGGCAGCTGCAAGGATTTCTTTGATCTCAGATTCAAGTGATTGAATAGTTTCTGTTGGACTAGGCCAGTCAATTCCATTCATTGGAACCGCCCCCAAAGACCACGGTGACTTCTGCAGAGAAATAGCTGAGAATAGTGGCTAGTGATGCAGGTAGAAAGTCCATAAGGTCCCTTAGACCTGCAAACGAGAAATCCTTGCTTCTGAACTGCTTTATTCTATACCCATATTTTCTACACAAGTTCACAACTTTAAAGCTAACCTGTGGTCAGGTCTCGGGACAAAAGCCTCCCAAGGGCACAGGCACTTAAAATTGGTTCCAGGACAAAAGGAATAGCTCCCAACACTTTCCAAGCACAAAGCACAGGTCTCAGATGAGGTTTTTCTCCAGCAGATATTGGGCACCCACCCAAGCTGCTGTTTGTTGGTGTCGTTAAAGAATTAACAGATGAGGAGGTGCTTCTAGTCACTTTCGAGTAAACATGCTAAGAATTTTGTTTGCAACCTGATGGACAGGACTACCACTACAGAGGCCGGAAAGCAGTGAAGCTACACAAATTTTGTTTTGACGATACCAAGCTTGTAATCTCAGGTAGTTATCAATATATACGGGTTCATCTGATGTAGAAAAAGTCTGATTTATACTGGAGTTCACTTCATTCTGAGGAGCAGAACCATGCGATGCTAATGATTTGCGGCTGTTGTGCAGAAGCAAAAGATACTCTAAAGTTAGCTCAGCTCCAAAAGCTCCTCCTTGAGTCAGTGGCTTATAGAATTTCCATAGACGGAGAAGAAAGAGAAATGCAGCAGAGAAAACCATGTAGACCAAGGGCTCTTCACTGGTTCAAGATTCACTGCTTGACAAAGGATTTAGTGAACCATATACCTAACAAAGGGGCATCAAAGCTGCAGCAACTTCAGGAACCTGAATTAATGAATCAACTAAAGCATCTAGATTTCAAGTTGAAACAGGTGGTTTTAATAATATAAAAATTCCATGTACAAGTCAATAGATAATTGGCAGCAGTGACAACAAAAAATTAAATGGACGACTGACTATGGAACAAATGCTAACCTAGTATTCCTAACCAAAAAGTCCAAAAATTGGACTCACGCAAGGTACATAAACCAAAGACTCTTAATTCTGCAAAAACCCGAAACACAGGCATAACTTTAGTACAAAGGGAAAGTGACAATAAACTCTAGGATCAGAATTCAATCTTGAAAAGAAAAATTATTGCTGAGCTAAGGGTGTATTTACACCAGAAAAATTTAGAGCTGTTAGAATCTAGCTCTAATATTATCATTGACCAAATATGTGCAAACTGGTAAAAATAGCAAAAATGAACTTCCTCAACTGGATATTTTTAGACCAAGAAAAAAAAAAAAAAACTGGATACTCAACGTTGATGATTAAATAAACAAGCTGAATATTTTCTCTAATATAGAAGATGTTCAAAATCAAAAATCAAAACTATACATTGTTGGACATTCATTATGATATCGATGACATCAAAATCAAAAGACCTTGAAAAATAAACTAACCAAGTTAATGCAACACCGGAACAGCATGAATTGTCACACTTGCTATGTCACGTTCAGTGGAGGCCATTAAAGATCAGTTACAAAAATTAAACAATATAAGTTTTGTGCTGATATAGATGGCATCAACATTGCAAAAAATTGACAAACCATGAAGTAACAAAGCTAATATGACACAGAGAATTGTTTAGATAATGGTGCCACTTACTCGGCCATTCACAATATATGTGGGATTGAATATATATCATAATATTGTGTGAAAATAACTCTGCAATCAGAACTATTACTTACCACCCCAAACAAGGAAAGCTTATGAACAGTATAGATTGAGGAAGCTCCAATGAGAAGAGCACTTAGCATGGGCATGTAATCCACCAAATGAGACTGCAGTCCATTATGACCTGCCGGCACAGGAGGAGAAAGAAGCTTGACCACAAATTTCACCACGTGTTCCTGCCCAAGAGAAACAGAAACTCCATTTGCTGATAAAGTAGTTTTTCATGGAGAGATGCGTCCAGTACAATCAACTGGATATCTTCCTAAGTTCATAAATAGATACAATGATGAGGTTCTAAACTGCAGAATCTGTTAACTTGAAAAAGCCAGAGTGAAATTCAACATGGAGCTAAATATCTTGTATGGCTTTCGTGGACATCAAATGTCCGTACTCCGCAGAGCCCAGGAGAAATGGTTATAGGACAGCAAAAGAAGAAAACTGAACAAAATATTGTCAGTTTTGGTAATTCCATGAACATCTCACTACCACAGAACAAATGCTTAGTTCAGTCAGTAGGATATAAACCAAACAAGTAATGCAACAATTTATGGAAGTCAACACCGAAGAAAAGCAGAAACCTCAACATAATTTAGCAAGGTCAGACCTGAATGTTCCATCCATGACTGAGAGATTGACTGCATATAATCCTTGCAGCTGCTGATTTCTCCTCATTTGACCCATTCAACACAACATAATGTCATGTTTCTATCTCTGCAAAACTTGAACAAACAATGCAAAAGAGAATTAACCATAGCACATGAGGTGATCTCCTTTTTCATTTTGTTTCACATGACATCAGTTCCTGTATTTATTTTCTTCCCTATATAAAAGTCAGATAAAGTAAATTGCAACATCTTTTCCACTACCTAGTAGCTGGAGTTGTAACAAGTGAACTTATTAGAGAGGCAGTCAGTGCACCACCTTCACTAAAAGGTGATTAAGGAGACATCTCTGTCATTGATGAATCAGGGATTGACAATACAGAAGTGGGCACATAACCGGCCTAGAAATATGCAGATGTGTCCAATAGTCTTCTGGCAATGCTAGCTTCCACTATTAAATGCCTCATATTACCACCTGAAAAGCACTAGAGGTAAGCGCCAAAATCACTGGTTGATATTCTCAATATAGCTATTAGACAGTGAATGAACAGCATTACTGCATTTCACCAGAACATCATGATCCCCTACACCTGTGCTATCATTCCCCTTCATCTGTTTAGAACAAAAATTTGCTGCTTTTGCAGCTGCACTGTTGACTGCATCTTGGACTAGTTCTGGCAGGTGCCAGAGACCAGAAAATTGTCCTAGCAACTGAAGGGAGGATATAAGCTCATTTCTCCTTAATCCGTGGACTTTCTTATCTATCCTGTGTCCATGCCCCGAATCCGAAAGAATAGAAGCAGGCAGATCACAGGAGGCGGTGGAACTGCAATCAATATCATCCATCAGAACTCCAGCTATTGCCAAGGGGACAATACACAAATGGATGCTAAGACAGGCCTCCAGATGCGGAACAGGACCTTCAGCTGGATCACATTCCTACAATTATGAATGAAATTTTGCACTATCAGTTGTACTGCATGTTATAGGGACGGAATTAACAAGATCGACTTAACTCTTTGCACAAGCCAAAGGGCAGAAAGCCAGAGCGCTAAGAATGTTTCCTGCCAACTTGCCCGATTTAAGGCTTGGAGAGAAAATATTATTTCTGCAGTTTGATATAAATAATAGAATCCACTAAATCCTCCCAATTTTAGAGGATGCTTCATGTCTCTTTAATTGAGAAACAACGAAATGATGAAGCACTAAATAACCAAGCTTAAGAAAAATCTATAAGGTCACCTGTAAGTATTGCAATCGCTGAGGTTACAGAAAGTTGTCTTCCATTCATTGCACTCTCCATGTATATATCAAAAGATGCCCAACATGCAGACGGCGCAGATCCAGAGTCAGAGCAGGGTAAACTCGTGATCGATCTGATGTCAAGAAACATCCCAATGAAACTCCTCTTTAAGTCAGATTCAAAAGCCAAAACTTTGCAAATATTGGAAGACAATCTTGCCAGAACCTCCTTCACAGAAATTAAATTTGGCGACGGTAACTTGCAGATTTCAAGAAACTGCAGCCTCTGAAGGAACCCATTGAATTTATCAGGCCTATCAAAGAGGAAGAGAAAACCAAAAATGTTGTCAACCAGACTGACACAATCAAATCCCATGGTAAAATAAGATTAGTAGCTTATGTTTATAACAAGTGTAAGATCATATGAGATCATTAACCACAGCCACATTTACAACTCCACCAGCATATTCACTTGGTCATCCATAACCATCAGAAATCCATGAACCGTGGACATTGTCTACTACCAGGACCGATATGCCATCCATAAAATGGAAGTAGATACACACTATGTGGCTACATACAATGTGATTAGATGGGAAAATGGAACCAAGCACATCGTCATTAATCTGGTATTCCATCAAAAATATCATCTTAAACCACATTCCCGGGTTAAGCCTTCCTATTGTGTTCCAATGGTTACCTAAGATTAAGAAAAATCTAGAAAAAGGGCTTTTTCATATTAGTAAAATGGTCAACATAAATATACTACGATCTACAGGTCATTGTGGAGAACATATACACAGAAATAGCAGCTGTTAGAGGACACCATCACCAGTCACAGATTAACAGTTTTGTCTCAAGAAACAGGCTGAAAATTGCTAAGCACTAGAAGGAACATATTGTGAATAATGTGCATACTGACAATTATATTGGACACTAAAAAGTCTAAGACACCAAAAAAATTTTAAGGATATGAAGCTGTTACAGAAAATAAAAGACGTAGATCACCCTAAAATCATGTAGAGAAAACTTGAATGGAGGAAAAGTTAGAGACAGATTAGGAAAAGAATGCCAGTGCTTACATATTCATGTGAACGAGGCGAAGTAAAGCTAAAGCCTTCCCACTTCATGTTAGGTTCTCTAACACCTCCATGGCAATAAGTGAATTAATGTTCCTTATGTACTCACGATGTCCACTACTCTTGTTATCTTGACTGCCTCTTATATCTACATTCCTTTGGTGGTGCTCCATGCTTTCAAATGAGCCACTCAGTCTGCCCATAGATGCAATTTGTAATCCCCAATCATCCATGGTGCTATCTATCAAACTAACTAGAGTGCTGAAAAAGAAAATCACTAACATATGGCCAAGCTCCGTGACATTGATCCCATAAATTCGGGAGAGCTGAAGAATGGCATCGACAGCGCTTACAATCCTGCACACTTTTATAGGGTTTCTGTTAGCATTTTCCATGCACCAAAAACGACTACATTGGCACTATTTTAAAAAGTCAAAAACAAAGTGAGCTGATGACAAGCAGCAAAACAAGGCTGGAAGACAGTAATTTAGCTCCATGTGGAACCCTCCCAATTAATTTATTCAGCAATGGCTAGAAAGCGAAATGGTTATACAAAGCACCTCGTGCTACAAAGTTGAGGAAAATGAATGAAACCAATCCAGGTCAACCTTTGCTTCAAGTAGAAAGCTATGTCATTTCGTATGCATCCAATCATTAACTAGTTCCACATTCTCCTTCTAGTCCTTGATATTAGAAGTAGAAAAACTAGGGAGACCATGCTAAGTAAACAAGTTGGCTTTTCTGTGAAGGAAACTTGCACAAAGCTCCAAGGAAAATCTAGATAACGAACAATAAACCTAAATGTGAAGCTATACATAAATACTGAGAGTACTGCATGAAGCAATGTCTTCAAGCATCTCATGAATATTGAATCACTATCATGTACAATCCAGAGATTCTCTTCAGTTGCATATCCATGCAATGAAGAAACTCAAAGCATATTTATTATCAGCATGACCAAGTAAACACTTCAAGTGCATGCTTCGATCTTAATCTTCAACAAAGTGTGCCAAAGCCATTTCGATGTCTCCAACTTCAAGTGCTGCAAAAGGGGACATTGAGAAACCATACCACCCTTTATCTAAACACAAGTGAACACTTTATAAAGGGACAAGTATACTGAAGTTCTAAATCTTATAAAAGTGCATAATTGAGTGCTAAAACTTGCAGTTGCTGCAATCAAGACATAAACATTTTTGAAGAAGGAAAAAGTTGACAAGTCAAGGGACCATCAAAATTTCTGATGTATCCGGCATAAAGACCTTGAAATTGCCATATAAACAGTTTTTTCCACCAACGGAGACATTTTCCAGCACAACAACAACGTGCTTTTTCAAAGTTCATGAAGTAGTTGCATAAACTAAATAACTTAGAACTCAATTGCATTCGGCATGTCAGATGAGGACTTCACATGAACTTTTTGCCTCATAATAATAACAGTTAGAACTACTTCTGTCATGGATTCAGCAAGTGCCACATCATGAATGAAGGTAATAAATCTAGTATTCCACTAAGTAAAAGTTGAAATCAAGCAACTAAAACTTACCTGTCTCTAGAAGCCTTTGAGGGAAAATCTTCAGGGGAAAATGTATATCTAGCTAAGAGGTCAAGATAAAGTCTTTATGCTTGTGGTTGAACCTGCCGACAAGAGAGGACCCTGTTTCAAATGTGAGGTTGGGGACAAGAAGCTTCTGCGGAAGATGCAAGATAGAGCAACTCTCTTATACATAAGTCACAAATATGACTTAACAATCCGTCGAATCATTGTCCAAGCAAAGCCACAGAGCAAAAGGCCTAAGAGCAGAGATAATCAGACAACTGCACTTCTTAAACCTCCCCTGAAGCCATTAAACCTGTCAAAGAAATTAAATCACAAAGCCAGAGCATAAGTTTGAGAATCAGTCGTTTACAAGTACACACGTAAAAGCATCTTGGCGATCATTCTTTCAAATCTTCATTGAACCGTGTTAACTTGTCATCTTCCTAAATATCATCAAATCTATTTCCAATTCTTTTATCATGACATTGATCCATCACAGACGGAGTATTGCTTCCCCTTGCATGCGTCATTTCTTCAATAACCGTTTCACATTTAAAAAAAAAAAAAACATAACGTTCGCCATTTTCCACTCCTGATATCAGGCATTGGAACAATCTCTCCTACACTCCCGGATCGCCATTCTCGCGGTTCGTTCCAACTCAGCGCTCAGCGACACGAAACTAGAAAAAACCGCCCCAGTGAATTCCACAAAGGGCGAGCGAGCGAGCGAGCGAGCGAGAGAGAGAGAGAGAGAGAGAGCAGGCGTACCTGGGAGTGAGGAGACAGAGGACGTGGAGCGAGGAGATGAGGCGGGAGGCCATGGCGTGGTCCAGGAACTTCCAGAGGGACGGCTCGCTGAAGTTGGAGGAGAGGTGAGAGACGAGGCCTGCCCCAGCTCGGCACTCGGAAGCTCGAGCCCCCGGGAGACGACGCATTTGGCAACCTCCGCCGGCCACACGGCCGGAGCCTCCCCCCTCGCTCGGCACCGCTTCATCGCCTCCGACACTAGCCTCTCGAACTCCGCCGCCTCCGCGCCACCACGACCATCGCCGCTGCCCTCGCTTCCCATCGCTCCGTCGCTCTCACTTTTCGGAAGCGTCGGAAGAGAGCCAACGGAGAAGACGGAGGGAGAAGAGGTTGGTGAGTCGGTGCATGGGCAAGAGTGACGCTATTCTGGAGGTCGTTCTGTACTGCATCCGACAGTTGCGGGAAAACAGACTCTGGCGATTCAAGTTCGTTCGTTTTGCGGAAAATGGATCATTTTCGGAAAATATTTTTTCGAAGTTATTTTTCAGGAAAATGATAATATTTATTTGTGTTCGGTTAAAACCTGAAAATGTTTCGGAAAATATTTTCCGGTGTTCGGTAAGAAAAATATTTTCCGCTCACCAGATTGGCGAGTTTGAGTATTAAGCTCGAGGCTCACCAGATCGACGAGCGTGAGTTTGAGATCAACGAGCTTGAGGTTCACCTAGTCTAACGACTAGCCAAGAATAAGAAGATGAGAAACAAAGAAAAGAAAAAGAAAAAAAAAAAAGGAAATTAAAAATAATTTGAATTAAAAAAGAAAAAGATAATTAGAAAGATAATTCAAATAAAAAAATAAAAGAAGAAGAAGAAAGGGGAGGAGGAAGTGAGAATTTGTAGAGATGTAAGGTAAGAAAGATAAAGTGAGGAAAATGTTTTCCACCTTTCAAAAGTGGAAAACATGTTCCCTATTTTAGAAGATTTTTTTCCTTTGATAGAAAACCATTTCCCCAAGAAATTCATTTTCCGTGAAACGAACACCGGAAAATTCAGAAAACGTTTTTCCAAAAATTATTTTTTGCGAAACAAACGGAGCCTAAGTGTTCCTTTTTTATCCGATTTTGACACTTGTTTTTCCACCCGTGTCAAGCTTTTAGTACTTAGGGTGTCCATACCTTGAGGCAATATGGCATTGATCAATCCTTAGCAGATTACTCATTATTCACATATTCTCGTGGTGGTACTAGTTTAGCCATGTTAGTATATATTGATGATCTCATCTTGGTAGGTAATAACTCAAATTAGTGCGCAACACTCAAAGTGTACCTTGATGAGCATTTTCATACCAAGGACCTTGGCCAATTAAAGTATTTTTTGGCAATTGAAGTAACGAGAGCAAATTCAGAGTTATTTTTGTGCTAGAAAAAGTATGACATTCTATCGGCATGTGGCATGCTAGCGACTAGACCGACGACTTCTCCAATGGAGCAACAACATTGGTTATCTACAACAACTGGACCTACCAAGTCAGACCCAAGTCGCTATCATTGTTTCATGGGATGTTATTTTATCTTGCTATTACTCGATTTATATTATTCAATCCTCATACTTTCCCAATTAATGCAGGAACCCAAGGAGTAGCACTAGGAAGCAGTTGTGCAAGTTCTTCGATACATCATGAAAAACTCAAGACGAGGGATTCTATTACCAATCCGACCTTCACTCAACTTGACAACATTTTGTGACTCCAATTGGGCAAGTTGTCCAATCACTTAGCAATCAATTACTAGCTACTTTGTCATGCTTGGTGGTTGTCCCGTGTCTTGGAGAACCAAGAAACAAATTTCTCGATCCTCTGATAAAGTTGAATATCATGCTATGGCAACTGCCACTAGTTTATTGATTTGGTTGGGCTCTTTAGGGTGCGTTTGGTAACATTTCGTTTAAAAATTATTTTTAGGAATAGAAATAGAAAAAAATATTTATGTTTCAGGGAACAATTTTTGAACAAAAAACACATTTGGTAAAACTGTTCCAGAAATATAAAAAGAATAGAAACACGTTTGGTAAATTTATATAATTTTTTTATTTCTTTTAATTTTTTAATATTTTTATTTTATTTTTTCTATTTTCTTTCTTATTTTTCTTATTTATTTTTCCTTTTTTTCTTTTTTCTTTTTCCTTTTTTTCTTTTTTCTTTTTTTCTTTTTCCTTTTTCTTTTTTCTTCTTTTCTTTTGGTCGCCGGCCTCGGCCATGGCCGGCGACCGGCCGACGAGGGCCGGTGGCCTCACCCGACCCACGGTGAGGCTCGCCGGCCCCGGGCGAGGCTCGGCCTCGCCTTGGCGGGACGAGCTCGAGCTCGAGCTCGCCCAAATCCGGTGAGGCCGAGCTTGCCCGGCGGCCGGCGAGGCTCGGCATCACCAAGCCATCGCCAGGCCTCGCCTTGGCTAGGCGAGCTCGAGCTCGCCGGATCCGGTGACGCCAAGACTCGCCGGCCGCTGGGCGAGCTCGACCTCACCAGGGGCCGGCGACGGTCGGCCTCGCCGGGGGCCGGCAACGCTCTGGCGAGGTCGCCGGCCCTCGACAGCCAGTCGCTGGCCATGGCCGAGGCCGGCGATCGGCCAAAGAAAAAAGAAAGAAAAAGAAAAAGAAAAGAAGAAGAAAAAAAGAGAGAAGAAAATGGAAGAGAGAGAAAAATTGTTCTTCAATTTTGTTCGAAACAAGAAACAACTTTTTTGTGTTTCTTGTTTTTACATTCCAGATGTGTTTCTGGGAACAAAAAAATACTTTTGGAACAAAAACGCAACCAAATACGTTTCTATTCCTTTTTTGTTCCTGGGAACAAAAAAACAGAAAAAAGAAATAAAAACAAGCGCAGCCTTACTTGCTTCCCTTAGGTTATTGCATGACAAACTAATGGGTCTTCATTGTGACAACCAAGCTGCCTTACACATCATGGCAAACCCAGTATTTCACGAACAAACAAAGCATATCAAGATTGATTACCACTTTGTTCGTGAACATGTATAGGTAGGTGCCATTTGTCATGCCTTGAACCCCGGGCACGCAATAACCCCTTTCTTGATCGATAGAAAGTGATGTCCCAAGACTCATCACCGACCCTTTCTTTTAATTGCACATACGGAAACGTGTAATAAAATCCCCAGACAACAAAAATATAGGATAGAAAAGTAGGATACCATTTTCACTAAAACATTTTTCATAAACAAACTTTCATAAACACCTTAGGTTCTTATACAAAAGGTCTATCTCAAAAAAAGAACTATTGAGCCACTTATGCTCCTGACCCTACTGCCGGAGCTCTTGACCCTGCTGCCTCAAGCTCCGGGTTCTTCACACTAGAGACCTGAAAATGGTTATATAATAATCAATGAGATAAAATATCAGCAAGTTCTTCCCCTAAGCCCCCGGTTAGAACACCAACTCAACTCGAGGTATCTCTCTAGAACTACCCCACAAATCAACCACGACTAACAACCAACAATTAACAAATCGATTCACATGCAACCTTACCCGATATATTATACCCTGCACGTTATCAATTTATGCATGTGTGCCATAAACAATGTGCTAAACTCATGTATATCCAGAACTAATGATACCATGATTCTCATATGCTCTTACACTTTAGTGCGCCACCTAACACCTATTGATCAATCACACGGGTCTCGATTATAAGTAAAATTGTTATGACACGTCCCATATCGCGCCACACAATTTTACCTCATAATAAGGCCCAACCATCTCAACACTCACGCGTATTCCACTTATTAATGACCTACCGGCCATAGCTAACTTTCCAGTCAGCGATCATCTACCTCAACTTTCATGCGTGCTCTAGTCATTAATGACCTCCTAGCCATGGCTAACTTTCCAATCAACGATCATCCGACTTCCGTCAAGCTACTGATAAGAATCAGGCTTCGTCCCGCCCCGTCGAGCACGGCTACGTCTAATACTTCCGTTTAGATGATATTCCAAAAGGGATATCGGTCCAGAATCTACTGCGGCTGACTTTCGACTCCCGCCGGGTATCGCCCCCAAACTTTCATTGGGTGACAGATTCCACTTCTTAATCATGCAAGCAAGACTCTCTTCTTACCTTTGAGCATTTAACTAATGCACACAAGCTTGCATATATAATTTCAAATCATTTTCCCCCAAAGACGATCCATCTCGGTGTCCCTCGGACAAAAAATATTTCCCTTTTTGTGAAAACCACTCAATTCATGCGGATGCCCATGCATTTATACACTCAAATCACCTCATAAGATCAAAACACATGAAATTAGGCACTTTTCATTCTCGGGTAAACAGTGCACGTGAACAATGCTCGTGAACAGTGTTTCGTGAACAGTGAATTTTCAGAATTAAATAACTAATAAATTAAATCCAAAAGTCATTAAAAATACTAATTAAAGCAAACAATTAATCAATTAAAGTTAACCAAGCTTAATTAAGCACATAAGCCACAATTAAGCCAATAAAGCAAGATTAAACTAATCTAATCTTAATTATTAATCTAACCACCTACCTTAGGACTAATATAACTTAATTAAACCTCATAAGCTAGAATTAATACGAATTAAACCAACCCTAAGCAAGTTTAGGAAAGAATCAAAGGATTAGGAGCTAAACTCACATGTTAAACGGGCCAGAGATACGGACGCGGCGGCGGCGATGGAGGCTACGCTCGGGAACCTCAACCACAACCATCCAAGGCGGTCCCGAGGCTGAAACGGCAACAACAACCTCTGCCTCCCACTGAAACACTAAAAACTGGACTATCGGAGGAGAAACAGAGCTAAACGAGCTTGGTCGGAGCTCCGACGAGGGGTTGGCCGGCAACTGGCGACACCTGGGGGTCGAGGGGGACCTACTGGTGGTTGGGATGGGTGGAGGCTAGGTCAAAATGGAAGGAAAATGACTAAAACTGGCGAAATAGGCGAAGCAGTGCAGGCTGCCAGGTGAACCGACGGACTAGCGAGCGGTTTCTTCCAACCGGCAAGCGGCTCCGTTCGGCAAGCAGTCGAGTCCTCTTGAACGGTTTGGACCTTCTAAGCATGATGGTGGGTGGCACAAAGGCTAATTATCACGGGAAGGCAACTATTAACTTAGTTTTTCGAAGAAATGTCAACTAGAGCAGAAACAATGAGAGAAGGAAAATAGGGGAGAAAATGCTACGAATTTGCTTGGGGCTGAAGAGGGGAGAGAGAGAGATGTGAGGGTTGGTTTATCTAGTTCTCTCAAGCTCTCAAATGCCTCAAAAATGGATAAAGTAAGGAGCAATGAGGAAGAATGAGGCTGCTGAAGATGAGGAAGGGCCACAAAATATCCAAAGCACTTGAGTTCTAGGCCCCACCATGTATGGCTGTCTTCCTCAGCCAATTTGCAGCAGTCAATCTTCCTTAGCAAGCCAACCAAGTGGTCCAAATGTTGCTCCCCACAAGGCCTACGAATTTTGGAACACTTGCCATCCTATTTCATTCAATTCCCCTTCCAATTTCACTTCAATCCTTCTCCATTTGAGCTCAATTTGACCCCATAAATTCAGCTAAGATGCCATCGCCCACCTCATGATTTTTCCTCGTCAATTAAACCCACTTGAATCCCAAAAATGCGACCAAAAACGGCCTTCCCGGTCCAAAATAACCTTAACGGCCTTCCCGGTCCAAAATAACCTTACTTTGAATTTTCGCCAAAAATTTTGGTTTGCAGAAAAATCTTCAAAGGATGAGTCGACGTTCCTAAAATAAATCGTGACATGACAAAACTTTAAATCGGGTTTAAATTTGCGATTAATTTCAATGTGGCATGGTTTTAGCGTGATCTAGCCCACCGAGTAGCTTTTAGGAATTTTTAGTGCAATTGACTCGTGGTCGATTATTTTCGAGCCACAACGTACATCTTCGACACATTAGTAACTCTCGATTATCGTGAAAATCTCAAGATTTCAATTACGGACACAGGGTACAAAAATGACAGAAAAATCAGTCTAGTGTAGTTTAACGAGAATTTTGAAATTAGGTGGAATCACCTATACTCTAATCACATACCTCAGTCGAACCGACCTATTTCCGATCTCTGATCAATTTTGATCATGCTGTATTGACCCTTGTAGATAAACACGGTCGAGCAGTCGATTTCTGGTCGAATTCTCAAATCTATTGCGTCTAGATTCCTTAACAGCTTCACCTGATAAACTAGTTATCTCATGAGTGATCATCTTAGAGAAAAGAACTATAAGCGCGTCAATGAAAAGTCCAACTTATTCAATCGAAAATAGAACCCAAAAATCGGATACACCATTAGCATCAAGCATGTGCCCACTAAATTTCAACCAGAAGACATTTTTACCGAGGCATTGGATTGAGATCAATTTGCATTTCTCATTAGCAAGCTAGGCATTTGTGACCTCCATCTGCCTACTTGAGAGGGAGTATTACGGAAGATTTGTTAAAAATTTGCATTTTATTTTTTTAATATTTGGTGCATCTCTTATTATCTATAATGATTTACCTTTTGGTTTTTAGTTAAAACGATATTTAGTGTATCTCTTACAATTAGCTAAAGATATCAGGTAGATCTTTTCTTTCTCTTTTCCAATTAAGCATTATGTAGTATATATATTTGCATTGCACATTAAGCAATATAAGCAAATTACGATGTATCTCAATTTCTATAAATATGATTGCTTAATACTGCTCACATAAGTTAGCAAGTGAAAAATATTTAGACATAAATTATTGTTGATGATGAAAACAATTTTTATTGGAATCACTCACTTTTAACGAAACAAGCAGAGTGTTTTTTAACTTGAGCTGTAATCACTTAGTTAATCCGTGAGAGAATATGAGCCTAGCCGCAATGAAAATGGATGCAAAACCAATGCAAGGCACATTCACAATTCTCGAATCAACCTTTCGATAAATTAGGGAGCGCCTCAGTCCATTACACTGAAAAACTCGACCAGAGGCCCCACCGTAGCAAATCCACCTCTTTCAAGAAGAGCAAGGGCCAGCTCGCATTCGTGCCATCCCCACAGCCCACGGGCCAACCTCACTAGCGTCTCGTGCTTCACTTCTCGAACCCACGCCGGCGCGAAGCTCACGACGAGACCCACCAAGCAAGAGATATAAGCCTTCCAGCTGACCGGGTCGCACCCGAGGGGCACGTTCCCAACCAACACCCGTGCCATAAAGTCCATGTGCGCCCCAAAGATGCGAGATCTCCGGGCATTCGCGCATGGGGCTGCTTTCACCCTACTGCCGAATAAGAATGTGCCCGTCAGGAATGCGAAATATGCCATTGCATATCCCTCAAACATGCGGGATGCAAAAGTTTCCTCACCAAGTTTCTCTTCCCGAATCGTGAGGAACCAGGTCGGAATGATCCTCCGGAACAGTTCTTGGGCAAGATGCAACCCGCCCGCCGAGGCCAAGAGGCTGGCACCTAACAAACCCACTTCCTTTATCCGAGCAGCCGCAAGGGACAAGGATGCCTGACCAGATTTCAAATGGGAAGAACTTGTCTCGGCCCATCGGGTGGCTAATTTGGAACCATATTCAACCACTAGCCTCAAGATAGTTTCACTTAGGTATTGCTTGTCTTGGACGAACCTAGAAGAGCGTAGATAAAGAAATCCCGGAGCCATGAGAGGAGGAACACCAAGGGCTGAAATCTTGCTGCCCAGCAGCCCATTTATGCAAGGTTGATTAGTCAATGGACTGTTTAAATCATCGAGTGGTCCAAGAAAAGATGTGAAGCAACTCCTAACAAGCTGGGCAAGGGCTTCTTTGTTTTGTCGGAAAACAGATTGAGAACACATCACAACAATGAAGTTATGCCACCGTCGAACCTTTTGCGCCCACAGGGAACCAAATATGGGGATGCTAGGCCAAGGGCAATATGATGCGCAGTTCTCCATAGATGGTCCAGCAACAGCGAGGAGGTACTCGAGGCTCTTGTCAAGTTTAAAAGTGATGGTCAAACTAACCAGAGCTGCCATCGGAAGTGGAAGCGTTGGCGCGACACCTACAAAAGCAAGCAGTCAAGAGTTATAAAAGGCGTGTACCAAGCAACCACAAGATGCAAAATACTCTCTTAAGAGATAGTTGGAGGTTTGAGTACACTCGCATAACATGCATTCATACTTGCTTTCATGTGAATTAATGAGGACCGCCGAAACCACCGAAGGACCCCCAAAAAACAAGAGAAAAGTTTCAAATCCGAAATGAAAAGGATGTTGAGGAGTCCCCACGAGAAAATGCATGTCCAGTGTATCCACAAAACACAAACATGGATGGCTATTTACCTGAGAACTCCATGGGGAGCACATAGCTGCCAACATGAAGTCGAAACACCCCTCTCAAGTCGCAATCAGCGAGTAAAAATATAATTTTATCTAACTAATCAATGAAAACAGTAAGGATTAATTGATGTAATCGAGTATGTAACTATTAATCATGAACAAAAAAGTTTCCAGAACCAAAGTAGTCCCTCCTCTCCACTTAATAACTGGATGAATGCATATGACAAGCATGAACATCAAAGCATCTTGTACGATGTTGACAAATGGTAAAACACGGTTTTCTACCAGGGTAATAACTTGGTGTTTGGACGCCTGCAGCTGCAAGGATTTCCTTTATCTCGGATTCAACTGATCGAATAGTCTGTGTTGGACTAGGCCAGTCGATACCATTCATTGGAACTGGCCCCCAAATACCACGGGTGACTTCTGCAGAGAAATAGCTAATAATAATGGCTAGTGATGCAGGTAGAAAGTCAATAAGGTCCCTGAGACCTGCAAGCAAGCAATCATTCCTTCAGAACTGATTTATTCTATTCCCGTATTTTCTACACAAATTCACGACTTTAAAGCTAACCTGTGGTCAGGTCCCGGGAAGAAAGCTTCCCATGGGCACAGGCAGTTAAAATTGCTTCCAGGACAAAAGGTATTGCTTCCAACACTTCCCATGCACAAAGCACAGGTCTCTGATAAGGTTCCTCTCCAGCAGATGTTGGGGACCCACCCAAGCTGCTGCTTGTCAGTGTCATTGAAGAATTACCAGATGAGGAGGTACTTCCAGTCATTTTCCAGTAAATCATACTAAGAATTTTGTTCGCAACCTGATGGACAGGACTACCACTACAGAGATTGGGAAGTGGTGAAGCTATACAACTTCCGTTTTGACCATACCAAGCTCGTAATCTCGGGTAGTTATCAATATATACGGGTTCATCTGATGCAAAAAAAGTCTGATTCATACTGGAGTTCACTTCATTCTGAGGAGCAGAATCATGTGATGGTAATGATATGTGGTTGTTGTGCAAAAGCATAAGATACTCCAAAGTTAGTGCAGCTTCAATAGTTCCTCCTCTTTCAAGCGGTGGCTTATAGAATTTCCATAGACGGAGAAGGAGGAGAAAGGCGGCAGAGAAAACCATGTAGACTGAGGGCTCCTCGCTGGTTCGAGATTCACTGCTTGACAAGGGATTTAGTGAACCATATACCTCACAAAAAGGCGTCAAAGCCGCAGCAACTTCAGGAACCTGAATTTATGCAATCAACTAAAGCATCTAGATTTCAAGTCGAAACAGGTGGCTTTGATAAGTCAAAAAAATCCAGTGTACGGGCGAATGGATAATTAGCAGCGGTGGCAACAGATTAAATGGACGACTGATCATGGAACAAATGCAAACCTATTACTCCCAACCAAAATATCCAGAAACTGGACCCACACAGTATACATAAACCAATGACTCTAATTCTTCAAAAACCCGAAACACAGGCATAACCTTAGTGAAAAAGAAAAGTATTAGTGAACTCTAGGATCAGAATTCAATCTTGAAAAAAAAAAAAAATGATTGCTGAGTTAAGGGTTATTTACAACGGGAAAGTTTAAAGCTGTTTGAATCTAGGTCAAATATTATCTTTGACTGAATATATTTTTCTTTTTCTTTTTTTTGGGGGGTCTTGATTTGACTGAATATGGGAAAACTAGTAAATATAGTAAAAATGAACTTACTCGACCGGATATTCAACATCGATGATGAAATAAACAAGATGAAGATTTTCTTCGGTATAGAAGATGCCATTCAAAATCAAAAACAGAGACTATACATTGTCTGACATTCATTCCGATGTAGATGGCATCGATATCAAAAGACATTGAAAAATAAACTAACCTAGTTAACATGACACCATAATAGTATATATTATAACACCAATTGCTATGTCACATTCACAGCAGGCCATTTAAAATCAAGTACAAAAATTAGACAATGCAAAGATTTGTGTTGATATAGATGGCATCAACGTTGCAAAATATTGACAAATCACAACCTAGAGAATTGTTTGAATTATGGTGCCAATTGCTCTGTCATTCATAATATGCATAGGACTATTATAATTAATATATATATCACAGTACGGCGCGAAAATAACACATGAATCAGAACTATAACTTACCGCCCCATGCAAAGAAAGTATATGGACAGTATCGATTGAGGAAGCTCCAAATAGAATAGCACTTAGCATGGGCATAGAATCCACGAAATAAGACTGCGGTCCATTATGACGCACAAGATGAGAAAGAAGCTTGACCACAAATTTCACCACGTGTTCCTGCCAAATAGAATAAGAAACTTCATATGCTGAGAAATCAGCTTTTCATGGAGAGTTGCGTCCAGTACAATCAACTGGATTTCTTCCTAGGTTCATAAAATAGTACACTGATAAGGTTCCAAACTGCAGAATCTGTAACTTAAAAAATACACAGAATGAGGTTCAAAATGGAGCTAAATTTCTTCTATCGCTTTTGCTGACATCAGATGTTCGTACTCCATAAAGCTCAGGGGAAATGATTAAAGGACGGCATAAAAAAAGGAAAAATGAAAAAAAAAAAAAAATATTGTCAGGGTTGGCAATTCCACAAACTTCTCCTTGCTTCAAAACAGGTGCTTAGTTCGGTCAGAAGGATATAAGCCAAACAAGTAAAACAACAATTTATGGAAGCCACCACTGAAGAAAAACAGAAATCTCGACATAATTTGGTGAGAGAGACCTGAATGTTCCATCCACGACTGAGAGATGCACCGCATATAATCCTTGCAGCTGCTGATTTCTCCTCATTTGACCCATTCAACGCAACATAATATAATTTCTCTATCTCTGGAAAACTTGAACAAACAAAGCGAAAGAGAATTAACCATAGTACCTGAGATGATCTCCTTTTTTATTTTGTTTCACATGACATCAGTTCCTCTATTTATTTTCTTCCTCATATGAAGTAAATTGCAACATGTTTTCTGATACCTGGTAGCTGGCGTTGCAACTAGTGAACTTATTAGAGAAGCAGTTAGTACACCACCTTCCATAAAAGCTGACCAAGGAGACATTTCTTTCATTGATGAATCAGGGATTGACAATACAGAAGTGTGCACATAACCCGGCCAGAAATATGCAGATGTGTCTATTAGTCTTCTTGCAATGCAAGCTTCCACTATTAAGTGCCACATATTACCACCTGAAAAGAACCAGAAGTGAGCACCAAAATCACTGGTTGATATTCTCAAAATAGCTATTAGACCATGAATGTGCAGCATTACCACATTTCACCAAAACATCATGATCCCCTACACTTATGCTGTCACTCCCGTTCATTTGTTTGGAAGTAAAAACTGCTGCTTTTGCAGCTGCACTATTGGCTGAATCTTGGACAAGTTCTGGCGGGTACAAGAGACCAGAAAATTGTCCCAGCAACTGAAGGGAAGATATAAACCCATTTCTCCTTAGTCCATGGACTTTCTCATCTATCATGTGTCCATGCCCTGGATCTGAAAGAATAGAAGCAGACAGATCACAAGAGGAGGTGTAACTCAAATCGATATCATCCATCAGAACACCAGGGATTGCCAAGGGGACAATACACAAAAGGATGCAAAGACGGGTCTCCAGATGTGGAATAGGACCTTCAGGAGGATCGCGCTCCTATAATTATGAATGAAATTTTGAACTATCAGCTGTACTGCACATTAGAAGGGACGGAATTAATGAGATCAACTTAACTCTTTGCACAAGCCGGAGGGCAGAAAGCCAGAGCGCCAAGAATGTTTCCTGCCAACTTGCCCGATTTAAGGCTTGGAGAGTAACTGTTAATTCTGCAATTTGATATAAAGAGTTGAATCCAATAAATCCTTCCAGCTTTAAAGGATGCTTCTTGTCACTTTAGTTGAAGAAAAAAATAATAATGAACCACTAAAAGTACAAGTTTAAGAAAGAGTCTTTAAGGGTCACCTGTAAGTATAGCAGTCGCTGAGGTTTCAGGAAGTAGTCTTGCATCCATTGCAGTCTCCATGTAAATATCAAAAGGCACCCAACATGCAGACAGCGCAGATGGAGAGTCAGAGCAGGGTACATTCTTGTTCGATTTCATGTCAAGAAACATCCCAATGAAACTCCTCTTCAAATCAGATTCAAAAGCCAGAACTTTGTGGATATTGGAAGACAATCTTGCCAGAACCTCCTTCGCAGATATTAAATTTGGTGATGGTAACTTGCAGGTTTCAAGAAACTGCAGCCTCTGAAGGAGCCCATTGAATTTATCAGGCCTATCAGAGAAGGGGGGGAAAAACAAAAATGTTGTCAACCAGACAGACACAACGAAATCCCACGGAATAATAAGATTAGTAGCTTATGTTTATAACAGGTGTAAGATCATATGAGATCATTAAGCACAGCCACATCTACAACACCACCAGGATACTCACTTGGTCATCCATAACCATCAGAAATCAATGACCCATGGACATCATATAGTAAAAAATAAGGTGTCCTCATCCGATGCATCAAAGAGTAGAGAAACCGATGTGCCATCCATAAAATGGAAGTAGATACGCACTATGCGGCTATGTGATTAGACGAGAACAATGGAACTAAGCACATCGTCATTAATCCAGTATTCCATCAGAAACATTGTCTTAAACCACATTCCCACATAAAGCCTTCCGTGTTCCACTTTGGTTATCTAAAATTTAGGAAAAATCTGGAAAAATAGGACCTGTTCATAGTAGTAAATTTATCAACATAAATATACTAAGTTCTACTAGTCATTGTGGAGAACATATACACAGAAATAGCAGCTACTAGAAGACACCATCACCAGTCACAGATTAACAGTTATGTCTCATGAAACAGGCTGAAAAGTGGTATGGACTTAAAGGTACACATTGTGAATAATGCGCATACTGAGAATTAAATTGTACACTAAAAAGTATACGACACCAACAAATTTTAAAGGGTATGAAGCTGTTACAGAAAATAAAAGACATAGATCTCCCTAAAATTGTTTAGAGAACATGAATGGAGGAAAAGTTAGAGACAGATTACGAAAAGAATGCCAGAGCTTACATATCCTTGTGAACGAGGCGAAGTAAAGCTAAAGCCTTCCTGCTTCGTGTTAGGTTCTCTAACACCTCCATTGCAATAAGTGAATTCGTGTTCCTTATGTATTCACGGTGTCCACTTCTCATGTAATCTTTGCTGCCTCTTATATCTACATTCCTTTGGTGGTGTTCCATGCTTCCAAATGAGCCACTCAGTCCGCCCATAGATGCAATCTGTAATCCCCAATCGTCCATAGTGCTATCTATCAAACTAACTATAGTGCTGAAGAAGAAAATCACTAAAGTCTGTCCAAGCTCCCCAACATTGATCCCATAAATTCGGGAGTGCTGAAGATTGGCATCAATAGCTCTTACAATCCTGCACACTTTTATAGGTATTCTGTTAGCATTTCCCATGCAATAAAAACCACTATTATTGGCACTACTTTAACAAGTCAAAAACAAGTGAGCTGATGACAAGCGGCAAAACAAGCTGGAAGACGATGATTTTGATTTTCGTGGAACCCTCCCAATTAATGTATTCAGCAATGGCCGGAAAGCAATATGGTTATATAAAACAACTCGTACTACAAGGTTGAGGAAAATGAATGGAACCAATCCAGGTCAACCTTTGCTTCAATGTAGAAAGCTATGTCTTTTCTTATGCATCCAATCATTATCTAGTTCCACATTCTCCTTCCAGTCTTTAATATTAGAAGCAGAAAAACTAGGGAGACTATGCTGAGGAAAAGAGTCGGCTGTTCTGTGAAGGAAACTTGCATAAAGCTCTTAGGAAATCTAGATATTGAACAAAAAGCCTACATGTGAAGCTATACATAAATACTGAGGTACAGCTTGAAGTAATGTCTTCAAGCATCTCATGAACATTGAATCATTATCATGTACAATCCAGAAAGTCCCCTCAGTTACATATCCATGCAATGAAGAAACTCAAAGCATATTTAGGGTGCATTTGGTTGGACCTTTGGGGAAAGCCTTTGGGAAAATGCAAAGGACTTTAAGTTAAAAGGAGTTTTCTAGAATGCAAATTGTGTTTGGTAAATTATAATGTAAAAGTCTTTAGGCAAAATAGTGTTTGGAAAAATTTACATTTACAAATAACTTTTGTAATAAAAAAAAATAATTGGCCATCGAAGGGTAGGCGGCAACCACAAGTCCTCCCTCGTCTCATGTTCCTTCTAGGCCGTTGACCCGCCACCACAAATCCCTTGGCCTCCTCCATGCCAAGCACCTCCCCACCGCCTTCGCCCACTACCCCAACACCGCCACCCTCGACCTCTCCCTCTGCCTTTGCGTCACCGATGCCTCTCTCGCTGTTGTCGCTATTGCGCACAAGAACATCCTCCGTTCCCTTGACCTCTCCAAGTCTCCATTCTTCACCACTGCCGAGCTGCAAGCGACCCAGATCTGGGTCGTCGGAGGTCATGTGGCCTTGCTGCGTGGCCTCGCTGCAACCCAGATCTGGGTCCGCCGAGGTCACATGACAGTCGCCATGACAACGCCAGCCTTATGCCAACCTCTGTCCAACTCATCACTGGCCCCTCGCAGCTCCATGCAACTTCACTGGACAACCTCAACGGAGAAGAAGGTGAATAGTCACGAGGACAAAACCAGAAAAACAAAATGTTAGTGAGGATATTTTGGAAAAAAAATTTTGTCTTATTCTCCCCTCAGCATTCTAAGAAGGCTAAATGCCCAAGGCAACCCCATGGCAGCCTTGGGCTTTCAACCTTCCAAAGGCTCACTTTTCCCCAAATATCTTTATAAAAGAAGTTCCCAGACACCATTTTTTAGCCCAAATGGCTTTGGATGCCCAAAGTGGCTTGGCAAAGCCACTTCCAAACACACCCTTATATTCAGCATGACAAAGTAAACACTTCAAGGGCATGCTTCCATCTTAATCATCAACAAAGTGTGCCAAAGCCATTTCGATGTCTCCAACTTGGAGTGCTGCAAAGGGGACATTGAGAAACCATACCATCCTTCATCTAAACACAAGTGAACACTTCAAAAAAGGGACAAGTATACCAAAAGCTCTAAATCTTATAAAAGTGCATAATTGAGTGCTAAAACTTTCAATTACTGCAATCAAGACATAAACATTTTCCAAAAAGGAAAAAGTTGACAAGTCAAGGGGCCATCAAATTTTCTGATATATGCAGCGTAAAGATCTTGAAATTGCCATATAAACAGTTTTTTCCACCAATAGAGACATTTTCCAGCACAACAACAACGCACTTTTTCAACTTCATGAAGTAGTTGCGTAAACTAAACAACTTAGAACTCGATCACATTGAGCATGTGAGACGAGGACTTCCCATGAACTTTTTGCCTAATAATAATAACAGTTAGAACTACTTCTGTCACGGATTCAGCAAGTGCCACATCATGAATGAAGGTAATAAATCTAGTATTCCACTAAGTAAAATTGAAATCAACAAACTAAAACTTACTTGTCTCTAGAAGCCTTTGAGGGAAAATCTTCAGGGCAAAATGTATATCTAGCTAAGAGATCGAGATAGAGTCTGTATGCTTCTGGTCGACCCTGCCGACATGAGAGGACCCTGTTGCAAAATGTGAGGTTGGGGACAAGAAACTTTTGTGGAAAATGCAAGATAGAGCAACTCTCTTATACATAGGTCACAAATCCAACTTAACAATCCATCGAATTAGTGTCTGAGCAAAGCCATAGAGCAAAAGGCCTAAAAGCCGAGATAATCAGACAACTGCACTTACTTCTTAAACCTTCCCTGAACTAGCCATCAAACCTGTCAAAAAAATTAAATCGCAAAGCCGGAGACGAAATTTGGGAATCAGTCATTTACAAGTACACGCATAACAGAAGTCTCGGCGATCATTCTTTCCAATCTTCATTGAACTGTATTAACATGACATCTTCCTATAAATCACCAAATCTATTGCCGATTCATTTGTCATGACATTGATCCATCACAAACAGAGTATTGCTTCCCCTTGCATGCGTCATTTCTTCATTCACCGTGTCAGATTCATAGTTCCACGCCATTATAATTCAAAAGAAAAACCCCACAACGTTCGCCATTTTCCACTCCTGATCTCAGGCATTGGAACAATCTCTCCTGCACTCCTGGATCGCCATTCTCGCAGTTTGTTCCAACTCAGCGCTCAGCGATACGAAACCAGAAAAACCGATCGCAGCCACATAGAAAACACCGCCCCCAGAGAGAGAGAGAGAGAGAGAGAGAACAGGTGTACCTGGGAGTGAGGAGACAGAGGACGTGGAGGGAGGAGATGAGGCGGGAGGCCATGGCGTGGTCCAGGAACTTCCAGAGGGACGGCTCGCCGAAGTTGGAGGAGAGATGAGAGACGAGGACCTGCCCCAGCTCGGCGCTCGGCAGCTCCAGCCCCCGGGAGACGACGCATTTGGCGACCTCCGCCGACCACACGGCCGGAGCCTCCCCCCTCGCTCGGCACTGCTCCATCGCCTCCGACACTAGCCTCTCGAACTCCACCGCCTCCGCGCCACCACGACCATCGCCGCCGCCCTCGCTTCCCATCGCTCCGTCGCTCTCACTTTTCGGAGAATGAAGCGTCGGAAGAGAGCCAACGGAGAAGACGGAGGGAGAAGAGGTCGGTGAGTCGGTGCATGGGCAAGAGTGATGCTATTCTGGTGGTCGTTTTGTACCGTTTCCGACAGTTGCGGGAAAACAGAGTAATATTGTAGAAAATCTGTTGCATATCGATTTTACGGTCACAAATTATAATCTCTTGCTGTATTACTACTAATAAAAGACAGACACAAATATTAAACATATGTATAAAATTTAAAAAAACAAACAAACGGTTGAAATTGTTGTGAGAAGAACTTAATTCGATTTAGATTTTAAAACTTGCTAAAGTCTTATGAGATAATAAAAATTATTTTGATCTGACCAATCATTCTATTGATCGATTAAAGTTATAATGTTTATCATTTACAGCAACTAAGGATATATTAGAGAATTCTTTTGGCCAATTTTTAAGATTGAAAGTTGTTTCGGATTTTCTTAAACATATAGCTTGAGTTGATTAATGAATTAAAAATATAAAATCTATTTGGTTAATGAACTTATCCAATACAAATTGTGTTCATTTTGGCTTAAAAAATTCTAAAAGGAGCTTCTTCTTCTTTTTCTTAACTTTTCTATCGAAATAAAGAATATTATCAAAAATATAATTGAAGACTAAACAATTTACGAATCTATATATTTCATATAAATACATTTTTAAAAAATTTCAAGCATTTTTATAATAAAATATAAAGTATCTGCGCTGTAAAAATATGAAAAAGCAAAAATTAAAAATCATAAGAAACGCTCCACACTTTTTAATCGATGGACTCCGATGGAAGTTCTACCTACTGTTCTATAAAAATAGAAATGGTAGGGCATGTGGCAACGATGTGGTGTTGAGAAGGCTGTTTCAAGGGCGCTACGTTAGTTTCGTTAAAGAAATATTTTTTTTTTTTTTTTTTAACGGACGTTAAAGAATTAAGTTAATAACTTGTAAAATGTATCAAAATTTGTTGACGTGAGCGGAAAATTTAATGGTAGGGCTATTTCCACCCTTATTTTTAGTTAAATCACTCCTTTTTTCCAGTTAAGTTACCAAAATACCATCCTCTATCTATTCAATTTATTGCTTTTTTTTTTAATCAGGCTAGTCCACAAATTATATTTATTTCTATTGTCTATCCCATCAGTTTGATAATATAAATGCTCCCTTACACCCTTATGCATCTTTTTATCACTTTGCCTAGAGAAAATTGTCAATTTTAATTTATGGTTTTATTTTTTCAATCATAAGATATTTATATTTATGACAACACATGAACACATAACTAATTATCTTTTTTTTTTTATCAAATAGTATGAGCAGAACTATGTTTCAAAGTCGAAAATTAAAAATTCAATTTAACTATCTAGCCAATCTTGATAAAAAAATGGAAAAAATTTACCAAACTATGAAAAAAGGTTAAATTGTCAGTAGCATGATCAAATGTTAAACATATTTATTTTTAGATCATATCTAAATATTAGCAAAAGATAAGCACATAAAGGAAGGAAGGAAAAAAAGAAAATCTTGCTTTTCTACTTCTACTATAAAGAAAGTAACTAACATTGATTGTAAATTCAATCTCATATCAAGTAGATCAAAACTTTAAAATGTGTTTAAAACTTTCCTCCAAAAAAATCAACTATGAGTTTGAAGGTGTAAATAAATTTTCTACCCCATATTTAAAATATTCACAAAACAATGATGTTTATTTTTAAAAACCTACAGACTTATTCCCGAAAAACACCCACAATGTCAAAATCCATTAGATAATTAGATTGAATTTTAGTTCTCAATTTTTAAAATAAAGTTCCCCTTATACTATTTGATAAAAATAGGCAATAAATTTTATCTTCGTAAGCCGTTATACCTAGAAATTTCTAACCTTCCATGTAACTTTTGTGATTAAAAATATGAGATTATAAATTAAATTTAAGAACCTTCTCTAGGAAAAGTGATGATAGGATGCATTTTACATTTATATTGTGAAAGTAATAATATAAGAAATATGATAGAAATAAAGGCAATTTTGTTGGTTAACTTGATAAAAAAAAATAAAGGAACAATAAATTAAGAGAGAGAGGAGGGTTTTTTGGTAAGTTAACTGGAAAAAGGGGGGAGAAATACATCAAAAGTGCCTTAACTTATGTACCACACTCATTTTAGTGGCACAACTTTTCACTGACTCACATAAGCACCAAAATCGGAAAAAAAAAAATAATTACTTAAGTGCCTCCGGCAAAAAATTAAATTAGAAAAATTATGTGACTTTTGTAATTAAAAATTTTATCTAAGATAGCATTTTTTGACACTGAAGGGATCACATTTTCATTAAAATTGGCATTGAAATGATCATTTTTTAACAACAATTGGCACTAAAGTGATCTTTTTTTTACAATAGCCGACACTGAAGTGATCACTTCTCAACTTGTTCTATGACGTCTTTTAAGGGTTTTTTTGACACTGAAGTGATCATTTTTTTATAACGACTAACACTAAAATGATCACTTTTTAACTTACTACATGATGTCATTTGGAGATTATATGATAACTAGACACATCAGCAAGTCATGTACGATTGAAAAATTAATAAAATATTGTTACGTCAAATTTTCAATGATTCATATCAGAGTTGGCACTTAAGTGATTGTTTTTTTTTTTTTTTTAAGTAGCACTTAAGTGAGTCGGTAAAAAGTTATGACACTAAAGTGAACGTCATACACAAGTTAAGACACTTCTAATGTACTTCTCCCGGAAAAAAGGGAGTGTCTTAGCCAAATTTAATTCTAAAACTTTGCGTGAAGTTTTAATGTAATCCTTCTAATCAATTTTCACGGAAAATCACTAATTTGGCATCGTGCAATGTAAACCAGTCTGCAATGACTAAATTGCCATATCAACAATCTTACGAAAATTGATCGAAAAGACTACTTTTTATGCAAAGATTTAGGATTAAATTAATTAGGTAATCCAATAAATAAATTTAGATTTGGGTTAATAAAACAAAAACCTCAAACTGGCATATTCATGACATATTGGTCCTCCATTAGCTTCCTTTTAATTTTACCATTAAATTATTGAGTTTAATGACACTTGACTATTACTCAATTGTCATGATCGGTGGAAATCCATATTAATTTAGGGTACATTTGTTACAAGTGTACCTATTTAAGGTTTTTTTATCCTAAAAATTAATTTTGGATAACTTATAATGAGTATACCGGTTTAAGGTTTTTGTCACCTAAAAATTAATTGAGGGTAAATTTATCGTTTTAGTTTGGACTTTATGATACTAATATTTTGATTTTCACAAATGGCGCAATAAATGTGCATTTCTTGGCTAGTGATGCACTGCTTTTCCCCCACAACTCGACCAGTTCTTCGATGAGTGATTGACACATGGCCGGATTTTTTGTACTCCACTTTGTTGTTACTTGTTATGCCGCTACTACATCATCACTTTGCTATAAAGTTATGTCGGGATTCTATCAAGCTGTCTCGATTACAAGACACTCAGTATATTTTACTAGGGTGATTAACATCTAATTCAATGATTTAATTGTAAATTTTGCTTAAATTTAATGTCAATATGTGGAAATTGCCGATTATATGAGATTTATTCCACCATGGACAAAATTGGTGCATTTTCATTGAATAACACGCATTCAAAAAACTAACCCAGTAATTTCTTAATCATGTCAAGTGTGGGTGACAAAAAATAGTCTTTACATTTTGGTGGTGGATGAACCGGGAGAGCAGATTCACACCGCGGTTCCCTCTTCTCTTCTATTTGCTTCCGTATGATATTGTCACAGGCCGACAATTTCCTTGGCGGCGAAATGACCCGTGAGCCATGAGACGTTTGGAGAGCGGAATTCACCAGGCCAGCCTTCCTTCTATAATTGTTCTAACGAACAATATGATGAATGATTCTTTGTACAAGATCACACCACACCCAGCTTCACTCGGGCATCTAATCCATTGAGTGAGACAATAGATTCATTTAGGTTCAACAACTGGTTTCAGCCTACTATGATATTGTCAGGAGAGCGGCATTAGCTCCTAACTAGTTTATGCACAGGAGGCTTACCCCGCTTTCATAGCTCCTAAGTGATATAATCCTTATATCCTAGAATTTCTAGCACCAACCATCCTGACATCATTCCCATGAATCAGTTGTGTTCATCCCATCTACTTCCTCACTCTTCACTCGATAACCCTAAGCACCGCTCACAAGGTCACGAGTACGGGAGGATTCACGGACCATGACATTCTCCCCACTCAATTCCACAACGCCCTCGTTGTAGGCTGTTCTGTCTCTTCCCTGCGTTTCCCTAACCATCAAGGCTACTCCCTGGGATTTACATAGATGGCAACGCTTGCCCAACAAAACAGTCTCACCACTCCATTGCTTACTTCCCCCGATCAAAACTGTTCACGAATCTCCAGTCACTTGTGCTTCCCGACAAGTGTGGCACCCCTGGCCAACTGCGCCTATGGCAGCACCTTCTTTTGCCTACTAGGCTCCTCCTAATCTCAGCAAGCCAACAGAGGGTCCCTTGATGGAAACATGATTGCAGACCTCTTCTTAAAATTCACCCATTAATCTAGGAACGTTATCCCCTTAGCAAGCAATTCGGTTCCTTCCATTACCCCCATTGCCATCCTAGAAGCTAGACGAGAGCCACACGTTGTCCGATCCCCCTAACCCCGGTGATCACTCTCCGCCCTCATAGGACCGGGAAGACCATAGGCCTTTTCCCCAAATCACTCACCTACTGAAGAGATCCGATACCACTTGTCACGGGCCGATAGTTTCCTTGGCCGCGGAACGACCCGTGAGGCGTCTAACGAGCGGAATTCGCTAGGCTAGCCTTCCTTCTATAGTTGTTCCAGCGAACAATATGGTGAATGCTTCTTTGTACGAGATCGTACCATGTCTAGTTTCGCTCAGGTGTCTAATCCATCGAGTTTCGGTCTGCCATGGCCTCGTTAGAAAAGCGGTATTAGCTCCCGACCAATTTGTGTTCGTCCCATCTATTTCCTCACTCTTCACTCGATAACCCCAAGCACCACTCACAAGGTCACGAGTATGGGAGAATTCACAGACCATGACAATATCATCTACGAATTCTTGGACGGTGGTGATCAAATCCTTCATGTTTACCACGAAGGCATACATGAAGCTTTCAGAGATGAGCATCGCCGCGTCCCTCAAAGGTGCACATGAACTCGTTGTCACCCTCGCCAGCACCGGAGCAGTCACTAGCTAGGCACACGAGGTCGATGTTGAAGGCAAGCTTGCATATGTTGTCAACTCTTCCATAACATCTTCCAAATCCGCGACCTGACCCAACTTGTCAGCGGCTGCAGCCAAAGCCAGGATGAGCCGGGTATCGATCTCCATGGTCACATTCCACATGACAAACTACCGCAGTGACCTCATGTTGAACTCGTAGCTCGCCATCTTTCGCTAGAGGCCTCCAAGGCTTGCCGTCGGAGTTGAAGATGCCACGGCCAAGAAAGTCGCGGGGGAGAGTGGTGAATTGGTCGCCCTTTCAGTAGTTGTCAAAGTTGGCGCGGAGCACGTGCTCAATGGCGGCGGGTTCACAGTGAGGAAGCCGCTGACACCCGGGAGGCGGAGGATGGCAGTGTTGGCGGGGGCAAAGCAGAGGGCATGACCTAACTGTCCAATCGAGGAAGCAGTGGCGGTTCTTGAGGAAGCCTTGATAAGGCTTCGACTATAGGGTGGTGGGTGAAGCTAGGGAGGAGGAGACGGAGATGACGAGGAAGAGGATGGGTTTGTGAGAGAGAGAGAGAGAGGGGAGAGGTGAACTTTTAAGAAAGGGGTGATGACACAAATGGCTTCAACTTTGGTCAAATACTAATGTGGTCCTTGAATTTAAGCTTTAAATGTAACATGGTTTCTGAACTTTTAATTCATTCGATATAATTCATAGATTTTTTATGTTCTTCTTCTATTGATTCAAGATTATGGACAACATTGAATATTTTATATTATTATATGTACTAAAAGTTCACATACAACATTAAATATATAAAAAATTTAGGAATTACAAAATCAAAATTCAAAAACCATTTGTGTCATTCTTTTTAAAGAAGAGAAAAAGCCACCAAAAACCCCCAACTTTGCCTTGACACATTTAAACTTTGTTTTGTGACGTGAAAATTAAATAAACATTTAAAACTTTTATTTGTGACACAAAAAATCCCGAACTTTCATTTGTGCGACACATTTACCCTAAATTATAAGGATATTTTGGTCTTTTTACTTTTAAAAACTTTTTTTTTTTTTTTTTTTTTTCTTCTTCTTCTTCTTCCCTCCGCCGGCCATGGCGGAAAAACCATTTGGGAGGGCACCCCTCACCGGATCTAGTGAGGGCACCCTCGCCCGACGCCGGCGACGGTACCCCTTGCCCGACGCGGTGAGGGCGGCCCTTGTCGGCGTCGGGCGAAGGCACCCTTCGCCGGCGCGCGAGGGCGGCCCTCGTCGGAGTCGGGCGAGGGCCTCCCTCGCCCGATCCGGCGAGGACACCCTCGCTCGACGCCGGCGAGGGCACCCTCGCCGAGTCCGGCGAGGGCACCCTCGCCAGGCCCTCGTCGATGTCCGACGAGGGCCTCCTCGCCCGACGCCGGCCGGGCACCCTCGCCGGATCCGGCGAGGGCACCCCGCCGGCGTCGAGCAAGGGAGGCCCTCGACCGGGTCGGTCGAGGGCCTCCTTCGCCCGACGCCGGCGAGGGCGGCCCTAGCCGGCCCCGGTCGAGGGCGACCCTCGCCGACGCCGGCGAGGGCAGCCCTCGCCGACGCCGGCGAGTGCAGCCCTCGCCGGACGCCGGATCTCCGCCATGGCCGGCGGAGGGAATAGAGAAGAAGAAAAAAAGAAAAAAAAAAAAAGAAAAAAACAGAAAGAATAAGACGAAAATACCCTTAATGGGGTAAATGTGTCACAATTAGCAAACTTCGGGATTTTTCACGTCACAAAACAAAGTTCGGGGTAAATGTGTCACTCGAGGCAAAATTTGGGGTTTTTGGTGGCTTTTTCCCTTTAAAGAAATTAATATCGTGGCTTCATTTCTTGTCCTAAACTATGCTGGAGTTTTATCTACTTGTATGGAAAGATTTTTCATGGAGAGTGATACTGCTGGTCTTTTGTTCTCTTGTAAGCCATTGATGCTGAACAAAAACTACACATTGAGCCAAAAAAGTTAGATTTGGAGTAATAACTTCATGGTATAAGCTTCACTCAGCTCGCAATGAAATATTTAAGCTTCATTCAATCCACAAAAAATAAAAAATAAAAATTATAAAAACATATTTCTAAATAATTACTTGCATCACTCGTAAAAATGAATGAACGAAAATATTTTCACCATTCACAAAAATATTTACATATATAAATTGTCATTTACAAATAAGATACTTTTCAATAACTAACTATTTCAAGCGATATTAGCAATTATTCCCAGAAAAATGTTTTTCGAATCATCCATTTTTTATGAAATAAGTGGAGCCTTAACTTCAGATATAATCACTTAGTTCATCCATAAGCGAACATGAACCTAGCCGCAGTAAAGAAATTGGGATGCACAGCAAATGCAAAGGCACGTTCACAAGTATCGGATCAACCTTTCAATAAATTATGGAGCGTCTCAGTCCATTACACTGAAAAACTCGGCCAAGGCCCCATGGTCGCAAAGCCACCTCTTTCAAGAAGAGAGAGGGCCAGCTCGCATTCGTGCCATCCCCACAACACACGAGCCAATCTCGCCAGCGTCTCGTGCTTCAATTCTCGAACCCACGCCGGTGCAAAGCTCACGACGAGACCCACCAAACAAGAGACGTAAGCCTTCCACATGACGGGACCGCACCCGATGGACATGTTACCCCCCAACACCCCGGCCAGAAAGTCCATGTGCATCCCGATGATCTGAGGTCTCCGGGAATACACCCACGGGGCCGCCATCGCCCTAATGCCGCATGTTAATGTGCCTGTCAAGTACACTAAATATGCCAATGCATATCCCTCAAACATGCGGGATACAAAACCTCCCTCTCCGTGTGTCTCTTCCCGAGTTGTGAGGAGCCAGGTCGGTATGGTCTCCCGGAACAATTCTTGGGCAAGATGCAACCCGCCCGCCGAGCATAACAAGCTGGCACCTAACAAACCCACTTCCTTTATCCGGGCAGACGCAAGGGACAAGGATGCCTGACCAGATTTCAAACGGGCAGAACTTGTCTCAGGGCATCGGGTGGCTAATTTGGAACCATATTCAACCACTAGCTTTATGATAGTGTCACTTAGGTATTGTTTGTCTTGGATGAACCTACTAGAGCGTAGAAAAAGAAATCCCGGAGCTATGGAAGGAGGAACACCAAGGGCTGTAATCTTGTTGCCCAGCAGCCCATTCAAGCAAGGTCGATTAGTCAATAGACGGTTTAAATCATCGAGTGGTCCTAGAAACGATGTGAAGCAACTTCGAACAAGCTGGGCAAGGGCTTCTTTGTTCTGTCGGAAAACAGAACGAGAACATGACACAACAATGAAGTTATGCCACCGTCGAACTTTTTGGGCCCACAGAGAACCAACTATGGGCATGCTGGGCCAAGCGCAGTATGATGCGCAATCCTCCATAGCGGGTCCAGCAACAGCAAGGATGTACTCGAGGCTCTTGTCAAGTTTAAAAGTGATGGTTAAACTAACCAGAGCTGCCATCGGAAGTGGAAGCATTGGCTCGACACCTACAAAGCAAGCAGTCAAGGAGTCACAAAAAGGCGTGTACCCACCAACCATATGATGCAAAATACTCACTAAGAGATAGTGGGAAGTTTTGAGTACACACGCATAAGATGCTCTCATATTTGATTTCATATGTTTAAATGAAGACCAACAAAACCACTGAAAGGCCACAAAAAACAATAGAAAAGTTTCAAATTCGAAATAAACAGGATGTTGAGGAGCCCCCACAAGAAAATACATGTCCAGTGTATTCCCAAAACACAAGCATGGACAGCTATTTACCTTAAAACTCAATAGGAAGCGCATAGCCACCCAACATGCAAGTCGAAACACCCCTCTCAAGTCGCAAATCAGAAAGTAAAAACATAATTTTATCTAACTAATCAATGTAGAAAGTAGGGATTAATTGCTGTAATCAAGTATATTAATCATGAAAAAAAAAAAAAAAGTTTCCAGAACTAGAGTAGTTCCTCCCCTCCGCTTATTAAATGGATTATGAATGCATATTACAGCATGAACAGCAAAGCATCTTGTACAATTTTGACAAATGGTAAAACATGGTTGTCTACCAGGGGGATAACTTGGTGTATTGACACCTGCAGCTGCAAGGATTTCTTTTATCTCGGATTCAACTGATCGAATAGCTTGTGTTGGACTAGGCCAGTCAATTCCATTCATTGGAACTGGCCCCCAAATACCACGGGTGACTTCTGCAGAGAAATAGCTAATAATAGTGGCTAGCGATGCAGGTAGAAAGTCAATAAGATCCCTCAGACCTGCAACCGAGAAATCCTTGCTTCAGAACTGATTTAATCTATACCCATATTTTCTACACAAGTCATGATGTTAAAGCTAACCTGTGGTCAGGTCCCGGGACGAAAGCCTCCCATAGGCGCAGGCACTTAAAATTGCTTCCAGGACAAAAGGAATAGCTTCCAACGCTTCCCATGCACAAAGCACAGGTCTCTGATGAGGTTCCTCTCCAGCAGATGTTGGGGACCCACCCAAGCCGCTGTTTGGTGGTGTAGTTGAAGAATTACCAGATGAGGAGGTACTTCTAGTCATTTTCGAGTAAATCATGCTAAGAATTTTGTTTGCAACCTGATGGACAGGACTGCCACTACAGAGGCCGGAAAGTGGAGAAGCTACACAAATTTTGTTTTGACAATACCAAGCTCGTAATCTCGGATAGTTATCAATGTATTCGGGTTCATCTGACATAGAAAATGTCTGATTCATACTGGAGTTCACTTCATTCTGAGGAGAAGAATCATGTGATGCTAATGATTTGCGGCTGTTGTGCAAAAGCATGAGAAACTCCAAAGTGAGCTCAGCTCCAATAGCTCCTATTTCAACCGGTGGCTTATAGAATTTCCATAGACGGAGAAGAAAGAGAAATGCAGCAGAGAAAACCATGTACACTGAGGGCTCCTCGCTGGTTCGAAATTCACTGCTTGACAAGGGATTTAGTGAACCATATAGCTCACAAAGGGGCATCAAAGCTGCAGCAACTTCAGGAACCTGAATCAATGCAATCAATTTAAAGCATCTAGATTTCTAGTTGAAACAGGTGGTTTTAATAAGTAAAAAAAAATCCAATGTATGAGTGAATAGATAATTAGCAGCAGTGGCAACAGATTAAATGGACGACTGACTATGGAACAAATACAAACCTAGTATTCCTAACCAAAATGTCCAAAAACTGGACTCCCACAAGATACATAAAAGAAATCCCGAAACATGGGTATACCTTCAGCACAAAAGGAAAGCATTAATAAACTGTAGGATCAGCATTCAATCTTGAAAAAAAAAATGATTGCTGAGCTAAGGGTGTATTTACACCAGGAAAATTTAAAGCTGTTAGAATCTAGCTCAAATATTTTCTTTGATGGAATATGTGAAAACTAGAAAAATAGTAAAAAAGAACTTCCTCAACTGGATATTCAACATTGATCACAAATTAAACATGATGAAGATTTTCTCTGATATAGAAGATGCCATTCCAAATCAAAAATAAAAACTATACATTGTCAGACATTTGTTCTGATATGGATGACATCAATATCAAAAGATGTTGAAAAATAAATTAACCAAGTTAACGAGACACCAGAATAATATACATTATCACACCAATTGCTATGTCACGTTCACTAGATGCCATTTTAGACAAGACAAAAGTAGTGCTGATATAGGTGGCATCAATGTTGCAAAAAATTGACAAACCACAAAGTAACAAAGCTAATATAACACACAGAATTATTTGCAGGTGCCTATTGCTCTGTCATTCACAATATATGTAGGAGTATATATATCGCAGTAAGGTGCCAAAATTAGACTTGAATCAGAACTATAACTTACCACCCCATGCAATTGCATTATGGTGCCAATTGCTCCATCATTCGCAATATATGTAGGAGTATATATATCGCAGTAAGGTGCCAAAATTACACTTGAATAAGAACTATAACTTACCACCCCATGCAAAGAAAGTATATGAACAGTATCAATTGAGGAAGCTCCAAATAGAAGAGCACTTAGCATGGGCATGTAATCCACGAAATGAGACTGTAGTCCGTTATGACCTGATGGCACGGGAGGAGAGAGAAGCTTGACCACAAATTTCACCACGTGTTCCTGCCAAAGAGAAAAAGAAACTTCATATGCTGTAAAAGTAGCTTTTCATGGATAGATGTGTCCAGTACATTCAACTGGATTTCTTTCTAAGTTCATAAATAGGTACACTGATAAGATTCTAAACTGCAGAATTTGTAACTTAAAAAAGACAGCATGAGGTTCAACAAAAAGCTAAATTTCTTGTATGGCTTTTGTTGACATCAAATGTTCGTACTCCATAAAGTTCATGAGAAATGATCAAAGACCAAAAAAAAAAAAAAAACTGAAAAATCAATATTTTCAGTGTTGGCAATTCCACAAACATCTCCCCGCCACAAAACAGATGCTTAGTTCAGTCAGAAGGATATAAACAAAACAAGTAATGCAACAATTTATGGAAGCCACCACCGAAGAAATGCAGAAACCTCGACATAATTTAGTAAGGTGAGACCTGAATGTTCCATCCACGACTGAGAGATGCACTGCACATAATCCTTGCAGCTGCTGATTTCTCCTCATTTGACCCATTCAACGCAACATTATATAATTTTTCTGTCTCTGCTAAACTTGAACAAACAAGGCAAAAGAGAGGCAGTTAGTGCAACATTATATAACCATAGCACCTGAGCTGATCAGTTCCATATTTATTTTCTTCCTTATATAAAAGTCAGGTAAAGTAAATTGCAACATCTTTTCTGATACCTGGTAGCTGGAGTTGCAACTAGTGAACTTATAAGAGAGGCAGTTAGTGCACCGCCTTCCATAAACACCGACCAAGGAGACATTTCTTTCATTGATGAATCAGGGATTGACAATACAGAAGTGGGCACATAACCGGGCCAGAAATATGCAGATGTGTCCATTAGTCTTCTTGCAAGGCAAGCTTCCACTATTAAGTGCCTCATATTACCACCTGAAAAGCACTAGCAGTAAGCACCAAAATCACTGGTTGCTATTCTACTATTAGATAGTGAATGTACGGCATTACCACATTTCACCAAAACATCATGATCCCCTACACCAATGCTATCTTTCCCCTTCATTTGTTTAGAAGAAGCATTTGCTGCTTTTGCAGCTGCACTGTTGGCTGCATCTTGCACTAGTTCCGGCGGGTGCAAGAGACCAGAAAATTGTCCCAGCAACTGAAGGGAGGATATGAGCCCATTTCTCATTAATCCATGGACTTTCTCATCTATCCTGTGTCCATGCCCTGGATCCGAAAGAATAGACGCAGACAGATCACAAGAGGAGGTGGAACTCAAATCAATATCATCCATCAGAACACCAGTGATTGCCAAGGGGACAATACACAAAAGGATGCAAAGACGTGCCTCCAGATGTGGAACAGGACCTTCAGGAGGATCACGTTCCTACAATTATGAATGAAGTTTTGAACTATCAGCTGTAATGCACATTATAAGGGATCGAATTAATGAGATCGACTTAACTCTTTGCACAAGCCGAAGAGCAGAAAGCCAGAGAGCTAAGAATGTGTCCTGCCAACTTGCCCGATTTAAGGCTTGGAGAGAAAATATTAATTCTGCAATTTCATATGAATAGTAGAATCCAATAAATTCTTCTAGTTTTAAAGGATGCTCCATATCTATTTAGTTGAGAAACAATGAAATGATGAAGCATTAAAAATATAAGCTTAAGAAAAACTCTTTAAGGTAACCTGTAAGTATGGCACTTGCTGAGGTTACAGGAAGTAGTCTTCCATCCATTGCAGTCTCCATGTAAAGATCAAAAGGTGCCCAACATGCAGACAGTGCAGATCCAGAGTCAGAGTAGGGTACACTCTTGATCGATCTAATGTTAAGAAACGTCCCAATGAAACTCCTCTTCAAATCAGATTCAAAAGCCAAAACTTTGTGGATATTGGAAGACAATCTTGCCAGAACCTCCTTTGCAGATATTAAATTTGGTGATGGTAATTTGCAGGTTTCAAGAAATTGCAGCCTCTGAAGGAGCCCATTGAATTTATCAGGCCTATCAGAGAGAAAAAGAAAACCAAAAATTTGTCAACCAGACTGACACAATCAAATCCCAAGGTATAATAAGATTAGGAGCTTATGTTAGAACAAGTGTAAAATCATATGAGATCATTAAACACAGCCACGTCTACAACACCACCAGCATACTCACTTGGTCATACATAATCATCAGAAATCAATGAACCATGGACATTATCTAGTAAAAAAATAAGGTGTCTTCATCTGATGCATCAGAGAGTACAAAGACCAATGTGCCATCCATAAAATGAAATTAGATACGCACTATGCGGCTATACACAATGTGATTAGACGAGAACAATGGAACCAAGCACATCATCATTAATCAGGTATTCCATCAGAAACGTTGTCTTAAACCACATCCCTGCAGAAAGCCTTCTCATTGTGTTCCACTTTGGTTATCTAAGATTAAGAAAAATCTAGAAAATAGGACCTGTTCATAGAAGTAAAATGATCAACATAAATATACTACGTTCTACTGGTTATAGTGGAGAATATATACACAGAAATAGAAGACACCATCACCAGTCACAGGTTAACAGTTCTGTCTTAAGAAACAGGCTGAAAAGTGGTATGGACTAAAAGGCACACATTGCGAATAATGTGCATACTGAGAATTAAATTGTACACTAAAAAAGTTTAAGACACCAACAAATTTTAAAGGATATAAAGCTGTTAGAGATGATAAAAGGCATAGCTCTCCCTAAAATCTTTTAGAGAACTTGAATGGAGGAAAAATTAGAGATAGATTGGGAAAAGAATACCAGTGCTTACATATTCATGTGGATGAGGCGAAGTAAAGCTAAAGCCTTCCTGCTTCGCGTTAGGTTCTCTAACACCTCCATGGCAATAAGTGAATTCATGTTCCTTATGTATTCACGGTGTCCACTTCTCTTGTTATCTTCACTGCTTCTTATACCTACATTCCTTTGATGGTGCTCCATGCTTCCAAATGAGCCACACAGTCCACCCATAGATGCTATTTGTAATCCCCAATCATCCATAGTGCTATCTATCAAACTAACTATAGTGTTGAAGAAGAAAATCACTAATGTATGGCCAAGCTCCCTGACATTGATCCCATAAATTCGGGAGAACTGAAGATCGGCATCGATAGCTCTTACAATCCTGCATACTTTCATAGGTATTCTGTTAGCATTTTCCATGCACCAAATAAACACTATAATTTGGCACTACTTTAAAAAGTAAACACAAAGTGAGCTGATGACAAGCGGTAAAACAAGGCTAGAAGACAATGATTTTGCTCTGTGCGGAACCCTGCCAATCAATTTATTCAGAAATGGCTAGAAAGTAAAATGGTTTTACAAGGCACCTCGTACTACAAGGTACAATCATTATCTAGTTCCACATTCTCTTTCCAGTCTTTAATATTAGAAGCAGAAAAACTAGGGAGAGAGACTATGCTGAGGAAAAGAGTCGGCTGTTCTGTGAAGGAAACTTGCATAAAGCTCCAAGTAAATCTAGATATTGAACAAAAAGCCTACATGTGAAGCTATACATAAATACTGAGAGTACTGCATGAAGTAATGTCTTCAAGCATCTCATGAACATTGAATCACTTTCATGTACAATCTTCAGTTGCATATCCATGCGATGAAGAAACTCAAAGCATAATTATTAACAGCATGACCAAGAAAACACTTCAACTGCCGGCTTCCATTGTAATAATCAAGAAAGTGTGCCAAAGTCATTTTGATGTCTCCAACTTGGAGTGCTGCAAAAAGGGACATAGAGAAACCATACATCCTTTATCTAAACACTAGTGAACACTTTAGAAAGGGACAAGTTCACAGAAAGTTGTAAATCTTATAAAAACGTGCATAATTGAGTGCTAAAACTTTCAATTGCTGCAATCAAGAACTAAACACTTTTGAAAAAGGAAACAGTGGACAATTCAAGGGGCCATCAAATTTTCTGATGTATCCAGCATAAAGACCCCAAAATTGCCAGATAAACAATTTTCCCACCAATGTAGACATTTTCCAGCAGAAGAACAATGCACTTTTCCAAAGTTCATGAAGTAGTTGCATCGACTAAACAATTTAAAACTCAATCGCATTTGGCATGTGAGTTGAGGAATTCCCATGAACTTTTTGCCTAATAATGATAACAATTAGAACTCCTTCTGTCATGGATTCAGCAAGTGCAAACATCATGAATGAAGGCAATAAATCTAGTATTCCACTTGGTAAAATTTGAACTCGAGGAACTAAAACTTACTTATCTCTGGAAGTCTTTGAGGGAAAATCTTCAGGGGAAAATGTATATCTGGCTAAGAGGTCAAGATAGAGTCTGTATGCCTCTGGTTGAGCCTGCCGACAGGAGAGGACCCTGTTGCAAATGTGAGGTTACGGACAAGAAGCTTCTGCGGAAAATGCAAGACAAGAGAGTCCAGACTCCCTTACACATCAGATAGAAATACAACCAAACAATCCACCGAACCACTGTCCAAGCAAAGCCATAGAGCAAAAGGCCTAAAAGCAGAGACAATCAGACAACTGCACTGACTTCTTAAACCTCCCCTGAACTCGCCATCAAACCTCTCGAAGAAATTAAATCACAAAGCCAGGGCAGAAATTTGAAAATCAGTCATTTACTGAACCGTATGAACGTGACATCTTCCTAAAGATCATCAAATCAAATCTATTTCCGATTCGTTTGTCATGACATCCAGACAGAGCACTGCTTCCCCTCGCACGCGTCATTTCTTCATTCACCGTATCAGATTCGAAGTAAACCATAACGCTCGCCATTTCTCAACTCCTGATCTCAGGCATCGGACCTATCTCTCCCGCACTCCTCGACCGCCATTCTCGCAGTTCGTTCCCGCTCAGCGCTCAGCTACACGAAACTAGTAAAAAAAAAAAAGGACCGCCGGCACACAGAAACAACCGCCCGCAGTGAATTCCACAAAGCGAACGAGCGAGCCATCGAGCCAGCGAGAGAGAGAGAGAGAGAGAAGGCGTGCCTGGGAGTGAGGAGACAGAGGGCGTGGAGGGAGGAGATGAGGCGGGAGGCCATGGCGTGGTCGAGGAACTTCCAGAGGGAGGGCTCGCCGAAGCTGGAGGAGAGGCCAGCGACGACGGCCTGCCCCAGCTCGGCGCTCGGCAGCTCCAGCCCCCGCGAGACGACGCACCTGGCCACCTCCGCCGACCACGCGGCCGGCGCCTCCCCCTCGCCTGGCACCGCTTCATCGCCTCCGACACCAGCCCCTCGACCTCCGCCGCCTCCGCGCCGGAACCGCCGCCGCCGCCGTCGCTCCCCATCGCTCCGCCGGTCGCGGCGCTCGCCGGAGAGTGACGCGTCGGAGGAGGGGAGGGAGTAGGAAGATGAGGAGGTAGGTGAGTGAGTCGGTGCATGGAAGCCGTTTTTGAATCGTAATCCGACGTTTATGGAAAAAAAGCAGGACAATATGGTAGGAAATCAGTGCTTCCTAGATTTAGGCGCATCGAACGGTCGACATCCGCGTTGAATATCGATCTTACGGTCGCAAATTAATAAAAGATAAACGCACATATTATATATTATATAATATAATATACTTTCCAAAAAAATAATGGAAACGTTTACGAAAGTCTTATGGGACAAAAAGAATTATTCCTTTTGATCCTTTGGAATTATCATTTTATCAATCGATTAACGTCATTATATTCTCATCCTACAGGAGAGAGATGATGATGTATTAGAGAATTCTATTGGCCAAATTTTGGGGTCAAAAGTGGCTTCAGATTTTCTATAAGGAACTTCTTCTTTTTTAAACTTTACTATCGAGATTAAGAATATTATCGAAGTAAAAATATATATATTTATGAAGCTATATATTTCATATACACGCATCTTTAAAAGTTTCATGCATTTTTGTTATAAAATAATAAAGTGTGCGTGTCGGAAAATTTTGAAAAAGTCATATATAAAAAAAAATTATAATTGATCAAAAGGCTATTTACATTAAAGAATCGAGTGGACACCTTGTAAAGCGTATCGAATTACATGGACACGAACGGAAAATTAATTATAGTTTTCATTGAAATTTACTCACATAACGTCTTAATCTTAAATTATGGTTTTCATTGAAATTTTCGTTTTTCTTAAATGATTCGTTAGGAGGAGAAAAACGACTGAGGGAGTTAACATCATATCATAATAATGATCTCTCTTAATGAATGAGCAAGAAAATTAGCAAAGATATATTATGAACTTTTAGTAAACAAGTATTACCTACTAGTAGAATTAGCAAAGTATAATTTTTCTTATCGATTTACACTTAAAAAAAAATCTCTTTGACGTATACTGAAAATATGAATTGAACTCAGCATTTTTATAATAAGGCATTTAAACCTTTTGACTTGACTAATTCTTGCTAATGTAATCAAATCATCTTGATTGCTCGAACGGTCCGTCCATCAAATGACAAGCATGTTTCCTTATCAATCTACATTTTTTTTTCCAAAAAAAAAAAATATCTCCAACACGCACCAAAATATATGAATTGAACTTAGTCATTTTTATAACATGGCATCCAAACATTTTGACTTGACTAATACTCGCTGCTAATGTAATCAATCCATCTTGACCGCTTGACCGTCCCCTCCATCAAATGACAAGCACATTTCCTTTTCAATTCACACTTTTTTCCCATAAAAAAGAAAAATCTCTAACATGTATTGGAAATATGAGTGAACTTAATCATTTTTATAACACGGCATACAAACCTTTTTACTTGGTCAATCCTCGCTAATGTAATCAACCCACCTCGACCGCTCAAACCCTAAGCACCGTCTCTAAAGTTATTTTTAACAAGAGACTCATGATTCAAATACAGTTTTTTTCTGTCGTTCGGATCAGACATCCAATTGCTCGGTCGGACTCTGGAGGTTCAGATGTAAACAAGTCTAGAAGCTTTTATCTCACACTCTACCATTCCTACCAACCAACTTTCCATCTTTCTTTCTTCTTGTCTCCTAGCGATCTAATTCCCCATTCCACGACCGCCCGCCCGCCATCCAAGCATTGGCGGTGGGCTAGGGCTATAAAGCTGTCTCTCTAGCATGGACCACTCTCCGTTATGTGGTGGTGGTAGCTAGAGAACTAGGACAGCAGTCATCTGCACGACTAGCTATCATCTGGTTGTGGGGCTGCTGCTGCTGCTGCTGCTGCTGCTTTCACGTTTGTACTTGGGGACCTGCAATTGACACCGTTGCTGGTGGGCGCCTACCTATCTTCCTGCACTTTCACCTAACCCCACACGAGTAAAACTCAACTTGCCAAACCTTGGACTAATTCACAGCCGCGTGGAGATTTTCTCTCTCGTCGCGTCACCGTCACGTTCGTTCGAGCTATGTGTTGGGTCCACGCGATCCAATGGGATTCCCTAGGTGAAAGCGACGTTGCGTGAGGGGAGGAGAGTGATTTTACGGGCTGTCGATTAGGGCTTCGATTAAATTTGGCCAACAATCGTCGACGTGAATACTATTCACTTTACGGGACACGACCCTTAATTGTTGCTAGCAAGGGCCGGCTACCCTTTGCTTGTCGTCGACAACCCTTGCCAAACTTACTAGGAAAAAAAATGAAAGAGAGAGAAAACATCATATTTTTTAAAAAATTATAAAAAAGTTTTGCCAAAAAAAATTACAAAAATTATTCACATTAATGCTGGCTATACTATATGGAATGCCCAATGTCCATGTCACTAACTTTCATTTAAAATTAGCCAAAATGATCATGTTGGAAAACGTCAAAAGATTTGAGATTCAATTGATAAAATTTAAAGATTTTTAGATTGAATTGAGATCTGTATAATGATTTTTTTTTCTTTTTTATTATCTAGTCGTGCCCAATTTCAACTGGATTAGCTCGCAGCCTTTTCTAGTCAAGAAAGAAACTTGGATAGAGGAGGACGTTGAGTGTTGATTTTTCACTGTTATAAAATTCTGTTGTTCCCTCTGGTCAAGCAAGAGAGTTCATAAGATTTAGATGATGTGTCCATCCTGATTCTTAGGATACAAAGGAAAATTTGTTTAAAAAATCTTAACTGATTATACAGCGGTCAATTCAATTCAAACATTTTAATTTTATCAATTCAGTGCTAAACTTTTTGACAACTTGTAAATTCAATCATAAACTTTTTGATTATGTCAATTTAATTAAAAACTTTTAAACAATTTGCCAAACTAGTCTTAAACCTTTTATTGAATAGCAATTTAGCCCTCCCAGCTAATTTTGGTCAAACATCACTGACGTAGTAACATAGTCAATACTAGCCGTCTTATATGACGCAACCAGCGATAACATGAACAATTTTTATTAAATTTTTAATTTTTTTGTTTTCTTTTTTTTTTTTTTTTTTTTTTTCCCCTCTTTCAACATAGGGCCAATGGGGTTGGCAACCATGGCCAAGAGCCAATGACCTTCGCCGACCACTAAGCAAGGGCCAGTGCGGTCACTCGGCCCTAGACAAGGCTGGGAAACCCTTGTTGGGCCGCAAGTGAGGGCCATAGCTCTCGTTGGATGTGGCGAGGACCGCAATACAGCCCTTGATGTGGCCAATGAGGGCATTGTGAGTCCTCACCTGGCGACGAGGGTGGGCCCATAGCCGATGAGGGCCTGGTGGTCATGTTGGCCTTATGTCGAAAGAGGGAAAAAAAAAAGAAAGAAAAAGAAAATTTAAATTTTACAAAATTAATTAAAATTTTGAATTTTTTAAAAAATTAAAAATTTGTTTACATCAAGGATGACCATACCGCATGAGATGGCCAACACCGATTAAGACGTCACGTCGGCGATGTCTAACCAAAATTAGCCATATAATAAATTTATGATTTTTTGCACAATTTTCCTAAATACAAATATGGTGTGGGTTTAGCTAAGCTTTGTAACCTCAAGGTTTACTCAACACACAGGTGTACGTGCCCACCAATGTATGTAACAAATGATGATGATGATGATTTTTTTTTGGTAAGTTTATTAAAAATTTTAAAACTTATTACGAAAGTGTAATTGAATTCTAAAATTTTCAAAAAGTACAATTAAATTTTAAAATTTTTCACGAAGATATATTTAAGTCTTAAAATTTTCAAAAAGTGCATTGAAATTGCAAAACTTATCGAATTGGTTCAATCAAGTCCTTCTATTGATTACACTTTTTAAAATTACATGACTCAATCACAATTTCGTGAAAAGTTGTAGGACTTGATTACACTTTCTGAAAATTTTAAGATTCGATATTGCATTTTCGTGACAAGTCTTGGGATTAAATTGCACATTTTAAAAGTTTTATAAATCAATGGTACTTTCGTTTGGGACGTGTTTTAGAACTTCTAATTCACTTTTGCGTTTTACTTTGTAATAAACTCTATCAAAACTCAACCAATCCAACGGCTAATACTAAGTTACTAACTAAGGCACCGAATCACCCATTTAGCCTTTCAGCATCTTCGTCCTCGTTTTGCCTGAATAGCAATTACCTCCGACTCTGCCTCTGAAGCCTTGAAATCATCCTAGGCCTTAAAGGCCTGCGCGCCTTCCTTAGCTTTCGGCATTGCGTCTCATGGAAGAAGCGTCGGCCCCTCCAATGCCCGACGAGCAGCCGAAGGAAGGTAAGCGGCGCAACAAGCGTAGGAACATCTGCATCGCGGTGTTGGCGGTCGCCGTGATCCTCTTCCTGGTGATTTTGATACTGGCCCTGACGGTTTTCAAGGCCAAGAAGCCGGTGATCACGGTGAAGTCGATGAATCTGACGGACCTTGGCATCTCCGTCGACATGGCCCGGATGAGAGCGTTGCTGAACATGACGGTAGGTGCGGACCTCTCCGTGAGGAACCCGAACGTGGCGGGAGTCAAGTACACGGACTCGTCTGCGCTGCTGGGCTACCGAGGAGAGACCGTCGGCGATGCTCCAATCCCTGCAGGCAGGATCTCGGCCTACAGCACGGAGGACATGAACATCGCGGTGACGGTAATGGCGGATCGCCTCCTGTCGAACCCGCAGGGTTTCCCCGACGTCATGGCGGGCGTGCTTCCCTTGACTGCTACCACGAAAATATCAGGCAAGGTTTCCCTCTTGAGCGTGTTCAAGATTCACGTGACGTCCGCCGTTTCCTGCGACATCAATGTGTTCTTTTCCAATAGAACCATTGATTACCATCAATGCAACTATGATACGAAGCTGTAAGCTAAGCCCGAAAGCAGATCCAGAATCCCATGTACGCAGAAACGGAAAAGACAGAAGAAGACTAAACGGGAATTTTCAAAACTTTGGCCATAGCCCATCGCTTTCATTTCCTGAAAATTTGCTTCCTCTTATCATAATTGCATCGATGTCGACATCGTCAATGGCAGAGTCGTATAGCAACATGCACTCCATGTTTCTAGTTTTCGAATAACTTCTGATTGTTTTCGCATAAAGAAAGATGAGGCTTCGATCATGAGGACGGTGTTCTTCTTTCGAGCATCTTTCTGTTTCGAGCAGCTTCTTTCATCTTGTGTTTACTTTCTCTTTTCTGTTTCCACACGACCAGTGAAGAGGGAATGGTCGATGCTGATCCTATTGAGGGTCCTGAAAGAATTTGTTCCCTCAGAAGAAGGATTATACTTGAATCTGATTACTTTCATTTGTAAAGAACAGTGAAAATCAAACGAACAGCTCAAGTACATTCGGATTGGGGAAATCTGACTGGTTTTGTAGAAGCATTTCATTTTGGTTTGCTGATGAATCTATCAGAAAAGCCAGCATTTGTGCTGAACCCATGGATTCATTTTCAATCACTCAAGATCAACAATGGAAAGTGTAGAGTATCGAAGGGGACGATTACCAATCCCAATTTATTCGAAAAGAACCGTCTCTTATGCAGGAAAAACATTTTGCAGACTTGTTTTATCCTGTTCGCGAAGTTAACTTTCAGCGAAAATTAGATGGTTGGAGAACTTCGTGAATTTGACAGTGACTCATCCGACCGTTGTAGCATGTGAGAAAGTAAACAGTTCAAATGGGCATGTGAGAAAGTAAACAGTTCGAATGAGCAAGACGACCTCTCTCGCTAACCTTTAAGTTCTGATTACTTGCGGAAAAAAGCTATTTGTCGGTCTCGAAGCTATGGATGTGCTGAAGATGATAAAGGATCTCAGGTTTATTTTCAGTAACTTGGCGAGTTTGTCCTGTCCTGGCATCTGATGTTGGTTCAGTTAAAATTGCAGACAGATTGGTTTTGCTTCGTGAGCCATATGCAACAAGAGACAGAGACAACAATCGACAGCCTGATCTTTTCGATGAGGAATGCACGAAATGTTTGACCTTCATCTGGAAAAGCTAGTTGTCGAAAACTTTCAGAGGCTTTCAATGGCCTCTAAAAGAATTTCTGATTTCCTCTTCAGTGAACCACTCCAATCTAACCAAGAATCAGAAAACAACCTCAATGGCCTTAATGCGGTGCATCAGGACGTATATATATCACTGCAATATTCACATCTACATCTCTTACACATGATCCGCGATAACAAACTGCAAACTTGAAAGGAAAGGCTGGCAAAAAAATTTCACTCACTTCAATTGTTGAAAAGAAGAATAGAGCATGCATAGCATGCTTAAAATTGCAATTCTATGACTCAGATGCAAAATGCTGCACTTACAGTAACAATCCACTCGCCTGAATAAACAAAAACAATACATCCTGAATTTACACAAATTCAATCCAAACAGCAGACAGAGCAATTTTTCTAACTAAAGAATATTTAAGGACACATTTTTCTCGAGAGAGAAAAGAAAAGCTTCTGCATGATCATGATAAGAATGGAATATATGTTACAATCCCAAATTAGCATATAGTCGTTTGGTTCGTACCAAAAGGAGAAGAACCTGTATAAGTCTCAACGCTCAACAGCCCAGCAGTCAAAAATATCAAAACTGAAGCTTTCTGCATAAACCCGAACCGACATTCTTCGATTGAGTCATGCGTTTTACAGGAGCGCCAGGACAACTTTCTACAGTGTCATTTGATCGTGGTGCGGAAGGAGGCGTCCTGCAATCGTCGTAATCCCCCTTTGCCTCCGACTTTTCAGCAAGAAGATCCTCAGCCTTCTCAAGCAGAATCATCTCTAACAAATATTGGTAAATTAATTCGACCATCTCCTCATCTGACAGCATGGCAAAATCCCTCCCATGAATTCCACCGCCCCAACCATCGGTTGAGGAGCCAAAATTAAGCTGCCGAGGAATGCTGCCTCTCCATTCATCTGTATGCTTTAGCTTTTGATAAGTCATTTGTACATTGTCACGAACATCAATGACTCTGTTGCCCAATGCATCATCCTTAGGAGTATGGCAAGCCATTTCTTTCTCCGACGCCATAAGGGGAGATTCGAGATCAAGGAATGCATCTCTGGTCTGGCCTTTAACATCTGAAGTAACTCGGCATTGAGCATTTGACTTGTCATCCAAAATCGACGCAACTCGCTCTCTAACACCCTTCTTGGTGTCCTCAACGCTTAAAGATTCAAACTTCTGCACTGAGTCTGTACATTGACACTCAACATCATCGAAAGAACCAGCCTTCGTTTCAGAACCCATGAAAACGAGCATAAAAACAGCACCTGTTAAGACACAAGCACATAGCACCATGAGCATTCGCTAGACCGCAAAAACCTCACTCCACCCTAGCTCCAATATTGAACCCGGAATCTCTAAAGAAACAAAAAAACCCCCAAGAACGAAAACCCAAGACGAAAAAGAGGGCAAATCTCAAAATGGGTCTCATCAAGATCAAATCTTGACGCGGAGCACAAACTGGGTCCATCGATAAAACCGACAATCTCGACATGAACAAAACGATTACAGAGTCCAAAGACGAATCTCGAAAAAGACCATCGAAAGAGCAGAAAGAAACGCGCGGCGAAAAGCGCAATGCAGATGCATTCCCACGAGAAACCAAAGGAAAACGACAAGAAACCGAGGTAAAACTTGCAGGTCACAGGAGAGAAAGTACCTTTTGGTATTCTGCAAAAAGGGGTATTCACAAGTTAAGAAGAAGGAGAACGAGAAGGGGCCTTTGCGAGAGCGCGCGCTTACTTCGCCGGAGTTTTCAAGGGAAGACGGGATGATGGGCCGTGGGCGGCGGCGGAGGAGGCTCCAAACTCGGAGGCGTCGGTCGCTCCGGTCAAAGTGCGCAGAGGAAGTAACGCCTGACTGACTGACAGAGAGCTTTTTTACCTTCTTTTATAATTGCCAAAACTTCAGAAGAGATGCTTTTTTCTATGTGTCTCTAGTTTCGAAGTGGCATAAGGCAAAAAAACACCGACCAAAAGGAAAAAAAATGAATTGCCGTACAGCTTCCCTTCTCTACAAATACGAAAGCATTTGGTCGCGATGCATGTGAGCCTAAGCCTAACTTACGTGACGATCTTATATGCACCTGGGTCATCTAATTAAATACCTTCCAGTTTTATTTGAGGCGACTATGTGTTCATGCAATTTCTGATCGTGTTCGTTCGATTTTGATTTCGATTATGGAAAATGTTTAAGAGTGTCGTTTCGAGCTTATTAAGCCTTATTAAAATGTTTGTTGAGAATTTGAAATTATTTATGATATGAAGTGAGTGATTTATTATAATGTGTAATGTCTTCAATTTTTAAATTGTCTTGGAAAAAGTTATTTATGCTGTTAGAGGCACTTATCAACAAAATCCTTCAATTATTAAGACTTTGATTGGACTGATTTTGCTTTTTCTCTTCTTCTCAATCTAAATCTTGTGACTTTTTTTTTTAAAGTAATACTCTTGAATTTTATTAACACTCAAATGACTTGTGAAATGCACATTTAATTATTTTGTAAAATTTTGTAAATCTCAATAACATTTTAATTTTTTACGAGAAAATAAAAGTGTTTTCGTAAATCTCAATAAACAGGGCCTAAACTCATTCAACTTTATTCTTTAGGCGGTTAATGCACTTTCATCATATTTTAGCTATATCAATATGCTCAAAAAAGTAAAAATTACAACTAAATTTACGATAAATCATGTCAATATCACAGCAACTTTCACAAAAATGAATGAAATAATAAAGTTCGAATTAAACATAAGTAAAACACGTAGTCAAATTGGCTATGTATGGATGCGTAATTTCACTATTCAATATTTATGCCATAGTGAAGTGCAATGTATTGCGAAATAATTTTCAAAATTATTAGTGTCGTTGCCATAGATTTGCTGCATGTATATTCCGTGGAGCATCCGCTGTGCTTTCGCTTTATGCAGGAATAACTTATCATTTTTTTTTTTTTTGTGCTGGAGGAACCGGCTTGCAGTCGATAGCCGCGCCGTAAACGGCCAGGTGACACTTAAGCAGGAAGACCTACCATCCCTGAGTCACACTTAATACACCTAGCGCCTCCCCTAGGTTTTGAACCCTTCACCTCTGGGCTGAGGATCAGCAGGGCCTTATCCAGCGGAGCCACCGCAGCCGGTGGTGGAATAACTTATCATTAGTTACAACTATCCTATTGAATTGCTTAGAATGTTTTGACCTGGTAAGCTCAAAGTAGAGCTCGTTAGGGATGGTTTAATCTATACAATAATCATTTTCAATTGACTTATGTTCTTGTAATATGAAACAACCTATCATTGGCTCGTGTCTTCATGACACATTAGCACTCATTAGTCTGTGTCACCTTGACATGCAACAACCTATCCATGGCCAATTTTCTACATCACAATTGCCACATGGCATAATCTTATCCGCTAGCCATTCTAATCCTCCAATTGCGAATGCACCATCAATTCATTCATTTTTGGTACTTTCTGATGTCTTGATAAGGCAATTTTGGACTTCAGTTCTCGAATTCCAAGATTTCAATGGACTAAACTAGTAAAAACTCTCCATAACTTACTATTTTTGTGACTTCTAGCGACTCGACACTCCTCACTTGCCATCTCATATTCAAAACCCCACCTTACATTTTTTAGTTTTTCCTATTATATACCATTTCCTTGAGACCTCACGTGGCTAATAATCCAGGGTAGATAATGTTTTTTGGCACAGTAATGCCTAAGTCATCTACCGTGAGAAATATAGAATACATTGGTAAATGCTAAGTGCATTTTGGATGGAAAATAGATTAAAAGATAGTGGAAGGACAGTAATTGCCACGGCACAAAACCAAGTGTATTGAGTGTTAAAAGTAAAGTTCATTCAATTAATCAAAAAATTTACCGTGGATGGTACTCACGACCTAAATCGATACCAAAAAAACGAAATGACAAAACACATGGTATGTTAATTTACGTGCAAAAGAAGTAGCCTGAGATTGAGTGAAGATACTAGCAAGCTCTTCTTTAGAGAAGATGAATACCGAGAGTTCTTGTTAGCATCGGGCATCATGTTCAAAAACTTGGATGAGCTTAACGAGTCATAAGTTAAAATGGATAGTAAAATTATAAAAAAAAGTTCTAAATCTAAACTTTTTTTTTGTCAATTAAATTTAAACATTTTACATTTATGTCAATTAAATTAATTTAACCAAATTTGCCTAGAAATCATTGACATTAATGCCGATTGTCCTACTTGGCACGACCGATGTTGATGTTGATAATTTTAATAAAATTTTAAAATTTTTATTGATTTTTCCTCTCTTTTTTTTTTTTTTTGCTTTTCTTTTCCTTCCTTTTATTTTCTTTTGTTTTTGCCCATCGTGGCAAATAGCAAGGGTTGCCGAAGCTCACCAGTCGTGGGCTAAGGTGGCCTCGCATGTGGTTGGTGAGGCCATGGCCACCTTCGCCCATGGCCGAGAACCTGACCCGACCCGTACACGAAACAAATATAGTACATACTTCGGGTCTTAATGTTGTTCCACAAACAATTATAAAATGAGTGGAGTACATATTTCGTTTCGGGTTAGGGTTGAAACATTGTTTGACCCAAACCAAACACGTTACTTACGTTAAAAGAACACCCAAACAAGCAAAACACAATTTCCCTTCACAAAAGAGAGATTGAAAGTGAAACTTCAGAGCCACCTCCCTCCACCGTCACCACCGGCGGAGTTGCCGGCGCCACGTCCAAGGCAACCATTGCCAACCGTCCAACCCTCTCTGTCGTCTTTGTGGTATGCCTGTTCCTGACGCCGCTCGTCCATGGCCGTGTTCAAGCTCCGGCCGTCTCGTCCATGGCTGCTTTTCCCTGACATCTATTCCTCTATTTTTTCTTTCGCTGTTTGACCTCCTAGTCCATGGCCATCGAGATCTCAAACTCATCGTCAAGGCTCATGGCCATGGACAAGCTGCAGTTGCCAGATCTGTGGAGGAGCCTCCTCGCGAGCAATGGACAAGCTAGGCTTGCATCCATGGATGATACCAGATCTAGAGGCACGACTCCAGTCCAGATTTGGACGGGCAACGACCATGAGCAGCTGTGACGATGGAGGGGTGGCTCGGCCATCGTTGGCGACGACAAAGGGGACAACGGTAGTCCATAAGCCATTGTTGCTCGTGACGGGACTTCTAGATCTGCAACCATAGCTGTCGTTTTCTTTCTTTTATTTTTTCCTTCTCTTTTCTGGAAAAAGCAATCTGCCTTTTTCTCTTCCCAAACATAGATCGTATGAGATCGTATGCTTTGTCACACTAATCGTCACTAAATACGATAATCCATAATTATGATTTATTGCAAAACACAGGTCTGTAATTTGATAGGTTGTTCGAGCATAGTGAAAACCTATGTAACACCGACACAGATACGCGACACGATACGACACGATACGCCGACACGTCATTTTTTAAAATAGAGAATTTCGACACGTTCTGACATGTTATTTATTAAATATATTTTTAATAATAATAAAAATAGCCTAGAATTAATTTACACGAAAAATATTAAATAATATCATAATTATTTTAATTTGTTACAATAATACACAAAACTTATAGGAAAAAAACATTGTTTAAAGAAAAATGCTTAAATGATATTTTTAAATTTATTTATTTATCATATATAGCATTTTTTATTACTTCTTTCATAGTAAAAGACTTTTAAAAAAAATAAAACAATTCTAAAAAAAACTGAAAAAAAAATTACCCATGCATGTATATTTATAGCAATTTTATTACTTCTTTTATTACTTCTTTTGTGTATATTTATATTTTGACCCCTCAAGTATTAGAAATTTTTAAAATTGACCCCGTGCGTGTCGGAATTCTGGACTCGCGTGTCGAAGGGTGTCAGAGAGAGTTAACCACGTGTCGGATTTTTCGACACTCGTTGACCGCGTGTCAAAGCGTGTCGAGACATGTCGGAGTGTGTCAGACACGACACGAAGGCTTCCGGAGAGTGTCCGTGCTACATAGGTGAAAACTTAGGAACCTGACTCGGACCAACCCAACCTGACCCGAAATTGCTATTCGAGTCTTGTGTGTTTCGGGTCGGGTTGGGGCGGGTCATAGTACGCGACCACCTTACGTGGGTATTTACCAGCTTGTTCTCTTCGTCCGGGAACACATTCCGATACACTCATAGGAGAGTCCCTTCTTCTTCGCTGGGCAAAACGAAGTTTTTCTCCTCTGGGTATTTACCAGCATTGTTCTCTATTCCTCTGTGGTATTGTTCGCCGACGACAACCACTTTCCTGCTGCGCTTCAACGTTCCGCCATGATCCAGAGCCTTCCCCGACCCCGGTTCACTGTCATGAAGCCTCGGTAGTTGCTCAGTGAATCTCTAGTGATTCTGGACGATTTCTTTGCAGATTCCTAGCGAGTCCAGCAGCAACACACCTTCTAATAGGGGTGTCAAAAACCGAACAAAACCAAAAAATTCGATTTTTTTCGGTTCAGTTCTCATTAAAAACCGAAATGTTTTAACTGGTTCGGTATCAGTTTGGTTAACCAAATCAAACTAATAAAATCTAAAGTTTTTCCTTTTTTATTTTTTAAAAATCATTTTTTTAACTTTAAAAAAATTTCCTTTTCTTTTTATTTTTCTTCTTTTTCTTCTTCTTCTTCTTCATTGGCCGGTCGCCGGTGTCGGGCCGGCGACCGACCATCGGACCGGCGACCGGCCAATGAAGAAGAAGAAGAAGAAAAGGAAAGAAAAAGAAAAAAAAGAAAAAAGTGACCACCACTATCGCGACCTACCCTCAGGGGGAGGGAATAGGTTTAAGGGTATTGCCTAAATGACGGACCTAAAATCCATGATTAGGCACGGACTCTCCCAAGCTTATACCCTGCGTGACATTTGGATAATTTTAAAAAATTTACACAAAAGGAGTCGCCACTAGCCTATTAGGGTTGGCTAGAAACCAAGTGAGGCATGAGAGCGTGCCTCACTTCCTACGCAACCAGAGAGTTTAGGATCGGGGACTTGATTACACTAATCAACCAATTAGTGCCCTTTCGGTACTTAATCTTGTTCATTTTAAAAGAAATGATTTTTGTTAGGCAGTCTGAATTGATTTTATACTTATTCACTAATATGTGAGGTGATCATACGGGTGCACAATCATTAAAATAACAATTAGCAACTAAGAAAAGCGATTAAATAAATTGCATGAAAGAGCAAAAATTCAATACCAAAGAAAAGATAAATACTAATCCTAACTAAATTAAAGAGAAGCCAAAATCAACATATTAGTATTATGCATTCAAAGGCATTTGTTCCCAAGGACAATTGAAATCTTAAGGTAAAACCTAAAGGCTTAAACAAACTTAAACACAATTCCAAATTGAAAGGCTTCCCATTTTTAGGATAAAACTACTCTAAAGATTAATTTCAACATTTTCGAGGATAATTAATTTTTTTTATTCTTTTTAAAAAAAAAGAAGACTTTTCGAATTTTCCAAAAAAAAAAAAAGATTTTTTTTTGCGATTTTTACTTTTTTAAAATTTTTTAAATTTTTTTAAATTAAATTTTTTTAAAAGGTCGAATTTTTTAATGTTTTCTGAGTTTTTGAATTTTCGGAAATTTTTTTGAATTTTATCCTTTTTCGAAATTTTTTTTTTTGATTTTGTTTTTTGAATTTTTAATATATTTTTAATATTTAATACTATTTCACTTCAAGAAAAAGGGTTCGGACCGGGTACACTCAATCCGGCCCGCGAACCCAACCCAGACCCGGTTCCAACATTTTTGACCTTTTTTATTTTAAAAGAAAAACAAAACAAACAAAAAAAAAAAACATTAAAAAAGAAAAAGAAGTTAAAACATTAAAAAATCTCTTTCTCTTGTCTTTTCTCACTGAGTCGTACTGCGTCCTTTTCCTGCACCTTCTGTTCAATAGTCATTCCCGAAGCCCACTTTTCATTTTATAATTTTCTATTTTTTTATTTTGCTTTTCTTTTCTTTCTTTTGATTGATTTTTTTTTATTCTTTCTTTCTTCCCTTCTGGCCTTTTCAACGAACGTCCCCATCCATTGTCCTTTCTCCCCTTTTTGTGGTTTTCCTCTTTTGCTTTTTTTTGTATTTGCTGGTTCTCCTCTTTTCTTTGTTCTTATTTTATTATTCTTTCCCTCCACCCTTTTGACCTTCTTCATTACGCTTTCGTGCCCGACTCTTCACCCAGGACATCCTTCAACCGAGACCTCACCGGCACGACCACACTAATGAGAGCAACCGACGTCTTTTCCGCCGCCAAAACACCACTATCTACCCGTTGTCCACTCCGACCGGCGACCACCACCGTCGGCCACAAACGCCGGCGGCCAAACCATTTTTGGATGCAGACATTCCCTCGGCTCAAACACACATGATTATTCCACGAAAATCGTATGGAATCGCTATGGAAAGATAAAAGGCAGGCACGGTCCAACATATACATGAGCAGGCGCAAATCAGACTGAGTTTAAACCTGGGTTGTTCTCGATTCTCTTTGGGGCATTTTGTCAAACAGTTGAGGTGCAGCAGCTAAAAGGGGCATACGGACTCCCTCGAGGCTCGGATTCGGATAAAGATCAACACAACATGCACGAGCAACACTCAAGATCCGCTAAGGGACATATCAATCACACTCGAACGGATGTGGGCACAACAAGTATCTTCGGGCTTCAACAAACTTGCAGAACTTAGATATCGTTTAGACATTTCCACAAGCATTTGGTGTGCATTACTGACACGGGATTTTTGCGCGAGACAAATCTAAACCCTCTTACGACACATATTAGAACAGCTAGCAGTTTTCAAGGAGGACCGGCTCGGACCGAAACTTGCGCGAACTAGTCGGCACAAGCTCCGGCCCGACGCTTCCCGAAAAAACAGGTACACACGGTCGAGACAAAAGCTTACCTGGTTCGAGAGGACTGCGGCGAATGGCAACTAACGAACGAACCTCCGGCAACGATCAACCACTCTCTCGAGCTTGCACTTTCTCTCTAGGTCGCTTACTCGCTCCCCCTCCTTCTCGATCTCTCTCTCTCTCTATTTCTCGCCCTCTCCTTTAGATTTCTCTGGGTTGTTTTTGTGTTTTTTTTTTTGTTCCCCCCGCCTGTGTTCCCCTCCTCTTAGGGTTTTATACTTCTGTCTTTCCTCTTTCTGCAGGTATTCCGAGCGAAGACGTCCTGCCGTGCCAGCTGGTCGATCGGTCTGCTTCCCCGACCCGCGGATCGCGCCGAAAGCCCTGCCATGCCGATCCTCTGCCTTACCTCCTCTTTTCTTCCCGTTTCTTTCCTTTTTGCTCTCTTTTTCTTTCTGCAGGAACATGCGCGAAGACTACGGCCGAGCCAGTTGCCGGCCGGGTGCTCCCGACTTGCGGATCATGCCGCTCGCCTGCCACACCGATCCTCTGCCGCCCCTGTTTTCGCTGCTCTCCTGCTGCTCTGTCTTCTGCAAGTCTTCGAGCGAAGACTAGCAGAAGAAAAGAAAAAGGGGTGGGCCGGTCGGAAGGGAAAGGAGATTGGGCCAGGCCCAGTGCGAGGGGAAGAAGAAAGAGGGGCGGGTCGGGCCATGGTCGAATCCGGCCCGACCCGACCATTTTCGTTCGTTTTTTTTTTTTTTTTTAATTTCGATTTTTTAACTTTTTTTTTTTTTTTTTTTTTTATAATAACCCTTTTTGTGACTAATTCCTAACCTTTAACACTACTTTAAATTAATTAATTTAGGTGAAATTTAGGTGTCAACAACCACCAATCTTATCTTTTGAGCTTATGTTGATTCTTGTAAAGTTCAATCATGTTTCTTTATTTAGTAACAATCTCGAATCTATCTGATTGACTTTGAAGCTAGTTACTTAATTCTAGTGCAATCTTTATAAGCGCAAATCATGAATGGGAAAAAACGAACCTACTATAAAGTTTCGAGTCTCGACAATGTATATAGGTTGATGATGCAAATGAAGGGCAGCATTTTTCTTTGTATTTTGTCGGCAAGCTGTCGTGTTCGATCGACCATCGATATTAACAGCAAATAGCTCATCTACGTACAAGCTTCAAGTGACAAAAATTCAACTTTCCTTGGTCAATCAACCATTCAATACATATTCGACCAAAAAAAGACAAAAAGGAAAAACAGTCAGTACATACTCCAAGGCAAAAAGGTAATGTTGACAAGGTGACTACGGTGAAGAACCGGATTAATCAAAGAAACTAGAATCCCATATGCATAGAAAATTGGGACATTAATTATTGTTTGCATTTAATGATCCGCGGTGCAAAGTAGCAATGAGTGGAACCACAAAGGAACCCACTTCTTGTATAGCCCTGAAATGGGTGTTTTAGCAGCAATTAGAAGCACAAAGACTTAATTAGCGAGAAATTAGTAGTATGATGGTACTAGTCCAACACTTATTCTAATTGGGTTCTATTGGATCTTCAATTTTGTAATAGGCAAGGACCAAGCTACAATGGGAAAATTATCAAAAAAAATCCTAAATCTTTTGCAATCGTACAAATTCAGTCTTAAATATTTTACAATTTTGTCAATTCATTTTATCCGTCCAATTTTGGCTGGTGCCAATGTTGACATGAAAATTTTTAATGATATTTTAATTTTTTCGAACTTTTTTAATTTTTAATTTTTTCATATTCTTCTCATTTTCCTTTTCCCCCCACAATGACCAATGAGGCTCGCCTAGGTCTGGGGGAGGCTTTGGAATGTTTAGGATTGAATTAATAAAAAAAAAGGTTTAAGACTAAAGTGTATTTATGACTTTTTTGGTAATTTTTCCAAGCATGGTATAGTGTTTGTTCTGGAAATTATCAAAAAAGTTATAAACATATTATACAATAACTAATCAATTATAGATCTTTCAATTTTACCAATATAATTTTAAATATTTTGACGAATTGCCAATTTCATAGAAAATTAGTGATCAGGATGCATGTTGTCCCATGTGGTATGATTAATACTAACGTGAACAATTTTAATAATTTTTTCTCTTTTTCTTAACTTTTTTTTTTCTTTCTTATTAATTTTTTCATCTCTGGGCCAGCAATGGATGGTCTAGGTGAGGGGCTCACGGCCCTCCCCAGAATCCAAGTGGGAGGCTCACAGTTGTCGCTAGTCACTCCGAATCCCACCGCCTAGATATCCGAGGAAGGAAAAGAAAAGAAGAGAAGAGAAAGAAAAAAGGAAAAAAAAAAGAGGGAGAGAAAATTCAGATTTTTTCAAAATTGCAAAAATTCTTCACGTCAACTAATTGTATTATTTTCAACCAAAATTAGCCTAAAAAGACTAAATGAAAAATTCATCAAAAGGTTTAATTAAATATGTAAAATTGAAAGCTTTGTAATTGAATTAACTATCATATAATAGGTTAATAACTTTTTTTTTCGTAGTTTCCCATATTTATTCATCCCGCGTAATGAATTAAAAAGATTATAACACTATGGAAAGAAGATTAGCTTAGAAGGAAAGAATCATCTCCTCAAATACTCTATTCGTAATAACTTAAAAGGACCAAATCCGACCTTTGATTGTTAAGGACATTCTCCATGATATTATACCATATTAAGAAAGTCAAACCCAAAAGCTTAAATAGGCAAGTAGAAAAAACACTATATATGTATATAGAGAGCATGTGGATACTTTAACGCACATCCACACCCCTCTCATATGCAAGATAAGAATAGTGCGGAGGAGAGAATTGTGTAATTATTGTGTATTGCAATGACGATGGTATAAGTCCACTTTACTATATCAAGAATATGCATAATTAAAGGGAGATATAAAAAATTCTTCTAGATATATGCACAATCACTAGATATATTAGAAAATTAAGGAAACTATCCTAATCATCGCTAGCATCACTTGATTGAGAACAATGAAGGAGGGATATTAGCTATGAAGATTCTCCCATACCTCAATTTGGCCAAATTTGGCTGGCCGGCACTAATATGAATGCTGATCGATACTGACATGGATAATTTTTAATGTTATTCTTTTTTGAATTTTTATCTTTTATCTTTTTTTTTTATCTTTTTTTTTCCCTCCTTCAACCTTCTTCTTTGGGCAATCCCTGGACCGAGGCAAGGGCTGGTCGCTAGACGGAGATGAGCTCACAGGTTAATAATATCCTTTTTTGAATTTTTATCTTTTTCCTTCTTTTTTTTTCTCTCTCTCTCTTTTTCCCTCATTCCTCCTTCTTCTTTGGGCAATCCTTGGACCGAGGCAAGGGCTGGTCGCTTGACTGAGATGACCTCGCAGGCCAATGGCAAAGCTCATTTCGCTATCACTAGGCAAGGGCGAGCTTGCCTAGCCACTATTCATTTATGATAAAATGAGTTTATTCCCAATTACGAAGATTCTCCCATACCTAAATCGGGCCACCATATCTGACCCCGCCAAAAAAAAAATAAAAATCCCAGGGCACCATAGACAAACTCCGTAATGTGATCGACTAAACTTTCCCGGACTTTGTTTAATGTAACGTCTGATCTGGCTATGGTCATCACCATGTGGTCCGAAGTAACAAAAAGGCAAACCCCAAAATATAATAAAGGAAATTCCGAAAGATATGGTCGGCCAATAATTTCACATGATCATGATCCTTTTTTCCATTTCCACGTGCATGACAAACCAAGAAACTTTGCTGAGAAGCCAGGGAAAAGAAGAAGATACAGAAAAAACCTTTTTTTTTTTTTGGTCATGGAGAAAAAAAAATATTCAAATGCTGGAAAATTGCATATCGAATCAAGAACCGATGGTGGCAATGACGCCTCGCATCATGTCCTTGAACTCGAAGAAGTCGACCAGCCCGTCGTGGTTCCGGTCGACCGACACGATCATCTGCTGGACCCGCGCGATCTCCTGCCCCTCCGGCAGCCCGAGCTTGCCGAGCACCGCCTGCAGCTCCGTCGCCGATATGAACCCATCGCCGTCCTCGTCGAACACCTTGAACGCCTCCGATAGGTCGCTCTCCTCCTGCGAAGACGACGCGGAGGAGCCGGAGCTGCTACCGCCACTGCCAGAGTCGTCGTCGTCGCCCTCTCGCGGGTCGGGAAAGATGTCGTCGAGGGACTGGTGGAGGAGGACGAAGCCGTCGAACTCGAGGCCGGGGGAGCCGGGCTTGATGAAGGAGGCGACGGCGGCATCGACCTCAGCGGGGTTGGCCTCGAGGCCGAGGGTGGCGAGGGCGTGGCCGAGCTCGCCGACGGTGACGACGCCATCGCCGTTCCGGTCGAAGAGGTCGAAGATGCGGCGGAGGCGGAGCGAGTTGAGGCTGGGGCTGTGGAGGCGGAACGAGGCCGACTTCTTGCTCAGGCTCCTCTCGCACGCCATCGCTGGAAGGAGGAGGAGGAGGGAGGAAGAAGAAGAGCCTCGTTCTAGAGAGAGAAAAGTCTAGAGAGAGAGAGGGGGAGGGGGGACGTGCGGGGGAAGGTTAAATAGGGGAGGAATGGAGGGCGGAGGGATTTCAATGTCTAGGCGCGTTTGGCGGCCGTTGGCCGTTGGCGTAGTCGTTGCGCGACTGCTTCCTCGTTTCTAGATCTCGACAAAGCCCCCACGCACTCTCTCTCTCTCTCTCTCTCTTTCTCTCTCTTGGATTCAACGTTGAATCGGAGGGGAGAGGGAGGGCGTTGACCAAACGGCGGCTTCTCTCTCTCTCTCTGTTTCTGTTTTTTTTTTTTATCCTTTTTCTTTTTTGGGAGAGATACCATGGCTTCGAATATGTGTCGCGTACCACTCGTTCTACTCTATCAAATCACTCTCGAATTAGGAAATCCATGAAGCCGGCCCGCGTCGGGAGGCACGACTTCTCGAGAGCTAACAATATCGATGCATCTTTTTTTTTTTTTTGGTGCTAGAGGAACCGTTTTAGCCAACAGCCGCCACGTAAACCCCCAGGTGTTGCTAGCGGGGAAACCATCATCCCGGCGCCACTCGTCAATCACCTAATAGCCCACTAGCCCCATTGCAACTTGCGTTGTAAGGATTTCGAACTCCCGACCTTCCCTCAAAGGATTGAAGCCTACCCAACGGAGCCACCACGGCCGATGGTATATCAATGCATCTTTGGTACAAGGAGAAGACCTGAATCACACTTGACCTGCATATCAACTGGATCTCTCAAACAGATAGATCGGATTAGATGTGATTTAATCCAAATCAACCTATTTAACCCATTTCGACCTATTTAAGCACCAGATTCAATGAGGGAGACAAAGAGAGTCATAAAATTGGGTTGAGTTTAAAATAATTGTAAATTCATTTAACATTTGTATTATTTTGGGTTTTATTATTTTAAGTCAATTTATGATCTATTTATTGAATATAATTAATCCATATAATAACTTAGCTTATTAAATATGAATTAACAAAACGATTCTACAACCCATTTTGACTTATCTAAATCGACATCAGAATTAGTGCGATCTGGCCGGGGGTCGATTATTTTGCTAATAAAAAGCGGAATCACAATGCTTGGCATCGATAAAAGTCAATGAAAAGTGGACGGAGACTTCCGTAACGCCGCGCCGTCCAGCCGAGTGCTCCGCCACGTGCGAGAGCGTGGACCAGCCACAAAACCCGATTTGGCTAGCGGAAGGCTTGGACGGTTCAGCGATAAGTTGTCCATTTTAATAATCATGCCCGGATCTAAAATAATTTCCGTTTGGAAAAAATAATTCAAATTTCGGGATCCCTCCATTTCTTGAAAAAATCAATTATTGGCCATTTCACATGGCATATAAACAATGCACAAACGAAAAATATTTTTATCGTTCACGAAAATAATTAGACATAAGTTGCCATTGATGATGGAGATATTTTCATCAACTAATTATTCAAAGCGATATAAATAATTACTTTTAAGAAAATATTTTCCGGATTAGTTGTTTTTCGCGAAACAAACAAATCCACGTTCACTTTTATTTTGCCAAAAATTTATAACTCGACAAATATTTAATTTAAAAATAATCGATTGTCTCGTTTAACAAAATTAGTTGACAAAACATATTTTCATTCTCAATAATAATTTACGTTGCGATATTTTCGTTGATGATGTAGACGTATTTCATTCATTCATTTTTAAAAATAATAAGAGTGATGGTTTTTAAAATCATATTAGTTTGGCACTGTCCTCGTTCAAAAGTCATTCATCACGTCTTTTTTATTTGAAAGACATTTCACCATCACATGGTTTGTCATCGTGTTCCTTTTTCGAGCAGGGAGAGTCGATTCGGAGCTATTCTTTTTATTTTATTTATATTATTTCAAAAATCTAAGGACTCGATTGCATGGATGTGTAATATATAGAGAGGAAGAAATACCGATTGACTTTTGTATTTTTATACAAGGAGCTTTAAAAAATTACAAAAAAAAACTTTTGTGTCATCGTCACTTGTATCACTAGACATGTCGATATGATATCATAAATTCAGTTAAACATTATTGTTTGCACTATAAAAAATAAGTGTACCGGACGCTTATACACGTATTTCGCAATTTGTCATGCAAAAATATGATTAGATCGAAGTATGAAACATTTTAGCAATGTGATTTTAATGCATCGTGTTAGTCAAAAAATTTACGCATGAAAACCAAAACATCAAAGTGCAAAGCAACTAATTAGTATAACAAAAATTCACAATTGTAATGTAAAACATTATATAACAGTAAAATGTTATACTATTAAAATCATCCCACCTTCGATTAAATAAAGGATAAAAATCATCAAAAACCCCCGAAGTGTACTTACTATGATAAATTATCCTAATTTCTTTTACAATATGAAAAATTCCAATAACTTATACATTTGTGACACATTTACCTCCAGTCAAAGTTTTGTCAATGAAAACCGTTAAATATTTTCTTACATGGACGCTAGAAAGCAAATGGTATTGATATAGCATTATGTTTTTGCTAAAAATTCATTTAACGAAATCTCGACGAAGGATAAATGTGTTATTTAGGTACAAGTTTGGAGTTTTTTATATTTCAAAAAAGTTTTGAGTAAATGTATCATAGTTGACATAGTTTCGAGTTTTTGATGTCATCAAAAAAGTTCAGAGTAAACATGTCATGGTATAATTTAGATTTTTTTTTTTTTGTGGCTTTTTTCCTTTGAATAAATGGAGGCAAAAGTGTGAATTTTGTCCCTTGAGTCTGACTCAAGGCTTTGAAATTGTGATCTTGTTGACTTAGGGTATGCGTGGCCTAAGGTGACGGATGTAAGAATTCATTATTTTTATTATCGACTCGAAGAGGAGAAACTCAAGACGTTTACGCCCTGAGACAACAAAAACCATATGTAGTCGCCTTTGGGTGACCGATAGCGACCGAAAGTTAATTACGTCGCCCCGGGGGAACGCCACATAGAAAACTTACGTTCGCGAAATGTTTTATTTATTTATTTATATTTTTTTAAATGCGATCCGCAATTTCTCTTTTCTATACTCTTTAATTCGATTTAGGGCTCTATGTTGGCTCATCGAAGAATTTCGGGCCTTATTTTTGTTTAATTCACATGACTGACACGTCAGCAATTTGAGGGGAATCGGGCACGTGATTGTCACGTGCTCGCCGGGAGGCCGATTTTGGCATTTTTCATTTTCATTTTTTTTTTTTCCCCAATTTGGGGATAGGCCCGTCGCGCCCTCAGTTCCCTCTCGCCCTCGCCGCCGCTCTTGTTCTCCTCTCTCGCCGGTTGCCGCCGGAGCATTCGTCGCCGCCGTCCTCGCCTGCTTCTCTCCCGCCCCGTGCTCGTCGGCGATCCCGCTCGAAACGATCTCTGGTCTCGCAACTCTCGCCGTCTCCGACAGCGATCGCCGCCGCGTTCGATAGTCCGTCACCGCTCAGGTCCCTTCTCTCTCTCTCTCTCTCTCCGTCGCACTGTTCATCTCGCGAATTCTCTCCGGCGTCGCTGACTAGCTCCTCGGACGGTTATCATTTTGTCTCGAAGGATTGCTGTTTGTGGAGCGGAATGCTTAAGTACTTGTAGTCGAATTAGGAATAGCAGAGTCAGATATATCTGTGAGTGAATTCGAAATGTGCAGATCTTTTCTCTGTTTATGTTGTCGGATCGAATTTCAGCTGTTTAGCTTACGAATAGAGCGAGCTAAATTCCATGCCAGATGCTGTGCTTCATTCATATGGCGTTAGTTAGAATTACTGATGGTTCGATTTCATCATACGACGATGCAGGGAATTGCTTGCTTGTTTTTAAGGCAGACGAAGCTCTTTTACCGACTCCGCGACTGTCTTCGTCCAGGCAGGAGGCGGGCAAATAAAGGGTCATGTTCGGGACGGCGATTAGGCTTTTTGCGACGAAGCCGAAGCCGAAGATGAAACCGATTGAGCTCAAGATGCCTCCGGAGCAGACACAAACCATCACGAGGGTCATCTTTGATATATTGAAGGAGCATGGTCCTCTCACGATCGCAGACACCTGGGAACGTGTTCAAGTAATGTCCTTTTTTGTTCTTAAAGGTTTTCAGCACTTGCCGATTCTCATCCCTTATTCTTTGCCTCTCTTTGGCATGCTGCATCAACACCTTTGCATCTCTTAGGTGTCATCATTCTTATTGTCATCTTGGTGCGCTTAAATTGCTGATCATCGTCTCAAAACAATTCAGGAAGTTGGTTTAAGAGGACTGACTAGCAAAAGGCACATGAAAATAGTGTTGAGGTGGATGAGAGAGCGACAGAAGGTGCGGCTCTTATGCAACCATGTTGGTCCGAATAAGCAATTTCTCTACACAACTTGGTTCACAAAAGTGCGACAAGAAACGGACAGAACAGTGAATGCTGCTTCAAAACCTGAACATCCACGATTTGTTGCAGGTAGGCCTATTGTAAATGTGGAAAGCACACACAAAGATGTGTAGCTTTGACTTTTGAGTCATCATTGTATTTTAACCCTTCTTTCTAGTTCAGTTTTTGCTTGTTAGAAGAACTGTACTTACGTTTGCGAGGTTGTGTAAATGAAGTTTGATGTTAAAGTATTACCTGATTTGCATAATTATTGGATGCCTCTTGACTGGAGGGCTAGCAACATTCTTGGGGTGGCTAGATAAATTCTTTGCTTCTCAATCATGATACATTGCATTGCTGGGGTTGAATTTGTCTGAGAATTCAGAATACTGTAGTTTTTCAGTTGCTTTGACTTGAATTTAAAAGATGAGCATCGTTGGATTCTTATCTAGCTCAATCAAGTCAAACAAGTAATTATCTAATTTATTCACTATGCTTTTCTCTAGAGGGTCACAAAGCTTCTTATCTCTAAATGAAAAAACCTTCTTGTTAGTCGACAAAATGTTTTTCAGGGCAAATTGTGAATAAGGTATGATGATGAGTTTTATTCTTGAGCATTCTCATTCCAGTAACTAATGTGCCAAATTTGCCCGCTTGTTCCTTGCAAATCCACTTTTCTTCTTGTCGATCTGCCATTATCCCATGCAATGTGAGAAGATTATGCTTGCTCTGAAACCAATTTCATTTACCTTCACGATCTGGCGGTGCTTCTCCTCTAGAGCACAAAATTTTGCGCAAAAATATTTTTCTTCCCATTTTTGCTGTTGGTGCTTTATCTTCCACTATTGATCCTAATGATTACAATCAAGCTGGAATATTCGAGTACGTGGAAAACTAGTCAGGTATATTTTTCTGGTCTGGATAATACTAAAATGTGGTCTCTTGCAACTTTTCTTCTGAATAAGAAACACATTTTATGTAAATGGGTGTGCAAAATTGAGAGATAATCAGATTATCAGATGGTGTAAAGTGATATAAGGTGCATACACATTGGTTGAAAGGACTGATTATCACAACACCTTTCGTCCTGTTGTGTGGCTGGCCATTTGTATGTGTTTTTCTGGTAGGTGGTGTTATCTACGACAACTCAACACTGCGATCTTTATTAACTTGATGTGCAGATGCCTTCTTACATTGTTTCCAAAAAGAGGAAGTTTCTATATCATCCCTGCTTGGTCACACAACGTTGGTTTCTGAACTATTCTCTAACTGCGATATTAGAGGCTGGTTTGATTCAATCTTATACTGATAATTCCATTTTGTTTTTTGCATTAGCTCATCCTCTGTATTCATTTTTACTTTATGTTGATGACATGGATATGATTGGAAATGACCACTTACTGCTCTGACATGTGAAATGGTTTCGATTCCATAAATTTTGTTTTCACGGATTTGGGTTCTATGAAATATTTTCTTGGCATTGAAATGACCTTATCATTGTGTGCCATCCACCCACGGTGTAATATCTTCTCGACCACCTTAATAATTTTGAGGTGTGATCCCTACACAAATATTGGGGCCAAAGTCCTGGTTTTCTTGCTGCATTTTGACATGGTTTTGTGCTTCGAGTTCAACATCTGGTAAATTCACAAGCAGCTTTATCAAGGTTATAACCACTACTTTTAGTAGGCAGCGTTTCCTTCAATTCACTTAGACTTTTGGTTTGGCACTATCTAGCACGTCCTCTTATTTGTGTCTCTGGCTGCTCTCTTGAAGACTCACTTGAGAATTATAATAATAAATCCAATGACATAAGTGGGGATTAGAAACACCACGCACGTTTAATTTTTCGCACTAGTCATTAGCTCTTAGCTATTTAGTTATTATTATTATTATTTTTTGTCATAACAAATCAATATTATTTTTAGAACTTTAAGTAACAAAGAAAGCATAACTTCTATCATATCATTCCCCACAAAAACAAGCATGGCTACATGCGCGGTAGAAACAACCGCATACAATCGAACAAGGTTCTCTGGTTTGGCGGCAAACCACTTAATTAGTAAACTAGTAGGTTTCATACCTCATGGTACAATCTCCAAGCACCATGTCAACGCCAAGGCAGAATTGACAGTCCGCTAGAATCTGGGATTTACCAGAGCTTATGCATATGCCGCAATTGCTGTAAGAAAGCGCTGGGTTACAGTTCGGGGGACCATAGGCAACAGCTGTTCGAGAAGGAGACGCGGTGTAATAGTTGTAGTTCGCTTGATTTGGGGTCACGGTCTCCATGTTCGCGAGCACATAAGCCACACTGCTAGCATAAGGGTTGCCGCTCGAATAGGTGCCGGCATTGCAAGTCCTATAAACTTTGCCCGTGTCTGGAGCACCTTGAACAACATGGAACATCAAAAGGGACTCAACCGGCATAATTGCAATTCCTGAAGGGGTGTGCATAACGTAATATCCTTCACTTAATTTATGTGCTCAGTCCTATATTGCACCTTGAGAGGCCCTAGTCTTGACTATTTATAGTGGTTGTGCTCAGTAGGTTTTCTCCTATGATTAGCATACAAATCTTTCTTTGACGGTACCAATACATGAGCATTCTTAAAAGCTTCTGCTTGTTTCGGATATAGAGCGGAGACAATGCAATTTGTTCTTTTGCTAAGGAACAAGTATGTAGTTTAATCTGTTCAAGTAATTCAATTTATTTCTTAAGTGCATATGGGTCATTTTTTCTGGGGAAAAACCAACAAATATCTCCAAACTTTGCCCACTATAACACATCTACCCTAAACTATTTTTTATCATACAAAAAAAATCCTAAACTCACACATATGACACATTTATGCCAAACTTTTTTTCTGTGACACCAAAGACCTCAAGTTTATATCTGTGTGACACATTTATCTCAAATTATTTTCTTGTGACACAAAAAACTGTAAGGTTTTTTCTGTGACACCAAAAACTATAAGTTTTTTTCAGTGACACCAAATTTTTGGGATAAATATGTCATTTAAATATAAGTTTGAGGTTTTTGATAACATAAGAAAAAGTTTGGGATAGATATGTCACATTGTACAAGTTCAAGGATAAATGTGATCCACAAATATAAGTTTAAGAATTTTAGTATCAGAAAAATAAATTTATATTAAATGTGTCACAGTGGATAAAGTTTGAGATTTTTGGTAATTTTTATCATTTTTCCTTTGGCTAACTTGTTGATTTGCTAATTGGCCAAGAGTTAAATATCATTCAAGTTTCTAGATTGGAAAACAATTTGGATGTAGACAACAGTACAATTCGAGCATCTAAAAATTTGCTGCTCTCTTTCGCGAATCTATGGTAATCTTGGTTTTCTCCTTTGGGAGTTCTAACGATTTTGTAATGTTTCATTTGTCCCCCAATGTTTATGTGTATGTCGTTTATGTCGTTTCTATCCTTTTTCATCTTGTAGTTTAATTAGAGTACTTCTTTTTTTATGAAATTATCGTTCGCTGAGTCACTGAATAATAGACAAATTAACCTAGAAGATTCTCGGTACTTTTTGTCGTTCATTGCTTTCTCGTATCTTCTTTCTCATCCTTTTTCCTTTGCAATTTGTTCTTGGATAATATTTGAACTATTCACATCTTCAGCTTGACTAGCACCGTCGAATGTACCTAAGAAGATAACTATTCTCTAAGTAAGCTCTAGTGTATAATGTCATGTGGAATGTGTTTTGGGTCTTTGGATAAGCGCATTTCTCTAAAGATGAAAATCTCTTGGTGTGATTAGAGGGATAAAATATCTATATCGGGAATGCCACATGTAAATTTTACACTTTTAACATCAAACTGCATGATATTCTTGTGCATCAAAGTTTCGTAACGAAAGCTTTTGACTTCGGGTTTGTAAAACTTTTCCTTTGGACCATGGCATGGTGAAAAACAAAGGGATACATAGCTCCCGGGCTATTTTATAAGGACATAGGTGGTGCGGTAGGAGGAAAAACATAAATGCGAATGTTGAAATGGGAGAATCAGAAAAGAAAAGAAAAAAGAGAGATGAAGATGTTAATAGTTGCCATTTAATGAATACCCGAGACACGTTTCAGAGACAGAGGGAGAGCCCAAAGCAGAAAGCTCTTTCAGTTTTCAGATTCATCGTCTGCTGATGAAGCGCCCCAGTCTCTTCCCTGCTTCCGTCTTCCTTCTTCTTCCTGCTCCAGCTGCGATCTCCGGCGGCCGTCGGAGGTTCTGTTCGATCCCCAACCCTCATTTCCACGACCCGAACCGGCTCTTGAGTTACGTGAGGAAAATTTGCAGAGCTGGTGGCGGTGGCGGTGGGTTTACGGGTGTCCGTGATGCCCTGTGTTGCTTCGGTAAAATGATAAAGTTGAACCCGGGGATTTTAGTCGTCTGTTGGGTGCTGTAGTGAGGATGAAGCACTACTCCACTGCCATCCGCTTGATTGAACGGCTGCATTCGTCGGGGATTGAAGTTGAACATGTCTTGCTGACGATTTCCCTGAATTGCTTTTCCCGGTTAAGGCGGGTTGATTTGGGTTTGTCTATCCTGGGCAGAATCTTGAAGCTTGGGTTTCCCATCAATGTCGTGACATCGAGCACCCTGATTGACGGTCTCTTTATTCAGAGCAAAGCTGATCAAGCACTGAGGTTCCTCGATGATATGCAACGAAACGGCCCCGAACCTAGTGAGACCACGTATGCGATAGTCGCGAAGGGGTTATGCAGGCGGGTAACACCAGACTGGCGATTGAATTGCTAAGGGACTGGGAAGAGAGAAGCTGCAGGCTTGATTCCTTCACATACAACATAGTGATTGATAGTCTTTGCAAGGAGGGATTGATTGCAGAAGCGTTGAGACTCCATGAAAGTATGAGTAGGAAAGTGATCAAACCAGATGTTGTTACTTACAACTCCTTGATTCATGGTCTGTGCAATGCAGGCCAGCTGGAATATGCTCTCACATTGTTGAAAGAGATGACAAGCAGAGCAATCCAACCCGATTTACCCACTTATAACTCCCTGGTTCATTGCTTATGCAACCTAGGCCAATGGAAAGATGCTACGGTCTTGTTGGAGAAGATGACGAAGGCAGGAATTGAACCGGACGTCGTTACTTATACCTCGGTCATTCAAGGAGTGTGCAATTCTGGCCAATTGACAGAGGCTCAAAGACTGTTGAGTCATATGGTGCAAAGCAGAGTAATGCCAAACGTTCGAACCTTCACTGTCCTGGTGGATGCATATTGTAAAGAGGGAATGCTTGTAGAGGCTGAGGCCATAGTCGACCAGATGATTCAATTAGGTCAAACACCTTCTAGTTTCGTTTATAATACATTGATGAATGGTTATTGTTTGCAGAATAGAATGGACGATGCTATGGAAGTACTTAATTTGATGGTTGAAAGAGGCTTCTCACCTGATGTTGTTAGTTATAGCACGTTGATTAACGGATACTGTAAAGTGAAAAGAGTTGACAAATCAAAGATGCATTTCCAAGAAATGCTTCAAAGGGGCCTGATTCCTGATGTCGTGACATACAGCACTCTACTATATGGATTTTGCCAGGTTGGGAACCTTGAAGCTGCGGAGGAGCTAATTAACGAGATGCAGTCTCGTGATCTATCTCCAAATCATTATACCTTGAGTGCTTTACTCGATGGCTTGTGTAAAACGCAGCAGATTGACAAGGCCATGATATTGCTTCGAAAGATGGAAGATACCAAATTCGTCCCAGACATTGTGACTTACACTATTCTAATAAACGGCATGTGTAATGCTGGAAAGCTCGACGATGCTAAGGGGCTGTTCAATTGTTTGCATTCTCGAGGGTTGCAACCTGATGTGTGACATATGGTATTGTCATGCATGGGTTGTGCAAAGGGGGATGCACGGAGGAAGCATATCAGCTTCTAAGGGAAATGGAAAGAGAAGGATGCCTTCCAAATGGCATCACTTACAATACAATCATCCAAGGACTACTAAGAAATAACGAAAATACGAGAGCTGCAGAACTTGTCAATGAAATGGTTGAAAGGGGTTTTTCTGCAGATGTAGTAACTACAGAGTTGTGGGTTAAATATCTTGTGACAAATGGAACTTCTTCCTTTATGAAGGCAAGCATGATGACGGCATTCGATCAAATTAAGTGTAAGTTATGTTCTATTCTATGCTCTCAAAGTAAGTTTAGATCTGCAATACTTGGCTATGATTCATATTGAATTTGTATACTTGATGAAGGCGTTGATCATTGTTTATAACAACCATGGAATTATAAGGAATATTTCTGTTTATACTCTGCAAAATTTCTCTGCTTATGTTGTCAGATCAATTTTCAGTTGTTAACTTTGGAGTACAGTGAGTTAAATTCGATGCCAATTTCTATGCTCCATTCATGCATCGTGTGCGCTGTTAGATCTTCATTATCAAGTTATCACGCTATTCATCAGGTCATCCATAATCCTGCAAGTCTCAACTACTTGCAAGAGATATAAAACTGTGTGCATGAATCTCACTTCTTCGAACAAGACAAAACGCAAACCTGATTTTGTCGTGGGTCAGAATTACTAATAGCTCAATTTCGTCATATGGGAAATACCTGGAATTGCTTGCTAGTTTTTAGGTTATAAGAAGCTCTTTTATTGACTCTTGACTGTCTTCCAAGCAGGAGACAGGCAAATAAAGGGTAATGTTCGGGACAGCGAATAGTTTTTGCGAGGAAGGTGAATCCAAAGATGAAACCGATTGAGCTCAAGATGCCTCCAAACCAGACACAAACCATCACGAGGGTGACATATTGAAGGAGCATGGTCCTCTCACGATCGCAGACACTTGGGAACGCGTTCAAGTAATGTTTATTTTGTTTTTAAAGGTTTTCTGTGACAGTCTGATTTTCTACTTCTGTTTTCAATTAAATAAATCGAGCTTTTCGTTAACGTGCCTATAGTGCTATTCTCTGAACTGATCACTCATGAGATAACTAGACTAGTCAGGAAAGTTATTAAAGGATTTTGATGCAATAGACTTAATAATTTGACCATGAATCGACTGTTCGACCGTGTTAGTCTACAAAGATCATTTCGGCACAGTCGAAAATCTATCAGAGACCAGAAATAGGTCGATTCGATAGAGATATATAATTAGGCATGGGTGATTCTATCCAATTACAAAATTCTCATCGATCGGCACTAAATCGATTTTTGTGTCGTTTTGGTACCCTGTGCTCGTAATTGAAATCTCGAGATTTTTCACGACAATCGAGAGTCGCCAATGCGTCGAAGATGTACATTGTGGCTCGGGAATAATTGACCACGGGTCATTTGCACCGAAAATTTCCAAAAACTACCCGATAGTTTAGGTTGCGCTAAAATCACATTTGACCGAAATTAACCAAGGAAATGATGCCGATTTCAGAAATTGAGAACTTTCACGTGTCACAATTAATCCTAGGGAATGTTGTTGCATCTTTTCAAAATTTATGGAGGATGGGAATTATTAGCGGAAAAGGGCAAGAGTAGCAAATTAAAAAAATGAAGGAAATGCCACATTTTAAATAGATTTTTTGGGCCTTTATTGTGGAACATTTGGAGAAGGAATTATATGGACTTTAAAGAATTGTCCTTATTAACTAAAGTGGTGAAATAGTAAAATGGAAAAGGGAGAGCTTCTTGGAACAAAGCAAATTCGTAGGAATGCCTATCACCTTAAATTTCTTCATCATTTGAGTTTCATTTGGTGTGGATAGAGGTGACCAGGGCTGGTGGGCCTCATGAGAGTGATAGGGGGGCCATTTTTCCATGGAAAAAGGACCATAGCTTTGTGGAAAGTGTAAAGGAAACTTCCTGGTAATTTCCTCATTTCTTTCTTCCTCTTTTCCGCGCGTGAACATCCGCTGGTTGCAGCGTGTGTTGGCTCCTTCCACCCCTTTTTCCTTTCTTTTTTTTATTCCTTCTTCTTTCCCTCAATTGTACAAGCTTTTTCTGTCACCATCTTCAAACGTGCGCACCTCTATTTTGCCTTTTTCTTCTGGTTTTTGCTGAACCGAACAGCAAGCAAAACCGAATCAGAGGAGATCCGGTTTTTGGCGCAACAAACCGGCGGACCACCAGAAGTTCGACCGAGCTGCCTTTCATGTTTTATATCTCTTGGTCTTGGAGTTCAAGTGACGACAAAACCCTTCACCAGCAGGAGAACAGCTTAGCCGACCAAACACCACGTTTGTTTCTTTCTACCGAAAATTTTGTAATTCCGTGTGTTGCTGTTGCAGTTGCACTGCAGCACACCCCTCTGCTGTTTCGGCTCAACCCCATCACTGAAAGACCCAAGGCCTGTCTCTGTGTTGCTGTCCAGCCATCAGCGAGAGCTGCCTTTAGTTTTAAATAGGTGAGTTGTTTTCCTAAAATTGGATTAGGGGCTGTGTACCTCTGTTTAGGGATTTAAACAAGTTAAGAAAGGTTTAGAAGATGTTAAATATGGTTTAGTGTTAGTTTAGTAAGGTTAGATTAGCCATAGGGAGGCTTATTTTTAGTTAAAATAGCAAGATAAGAACCGCATAGGACAGCTGGGCCAAAAACAGGGGATGTTCTTTAAAACTGTTTTCTAGACGTGTACGATTTATTATTTTTGCAGACTAACATGTGTTGCGATTTTGAAGTTAATTCCTTCTGAATAAATGTTTTACACATCTTCAAGTATAACATATATTTTTCTCAGGATTTTTGAGGATTTAAAGGAAAATGATTTTGGCTTCGTTGTCTTTAAACATAAACTCGAACTGCACTGGGATTTGCAACCTGTAAGGATTCTATGGGTTGTTACTAACCCTTCGGGTTCGGTTTTAAAAATGGGTTCTTCACAAAATTTGTTTGTTACATCTACTAGTTGAACATACTCGAATTTCAGACCAAACATACCTGTTTCGGACCCCGAACCCAGTTGATTTCGGAAAACAGAACCGCTGGAAACAGACCCGATTTTAGTACTGGATGGAGTGAATTACTGGGCCGAATCCAGAAGGATCTGGGCCTCGGTGTCTTCATGAAAAAAAAAATTTTACATGTCCTTTAGCACGTGTTCAAGTTTGAGAATTTTTCAAACTCATATGAGTTGGTTTCTGGTCTTGAGCCCGAAAGTGCGCAACTGGGCAGTTTCTGCCAATTCTGGTCAGTAGAAGTTTACAACCGTTTTGAGGTGTTTCTTGCTAGAAAATTGTTTAATTGATGCTGTGAATGAAATGTGCAATTGAGCATTGAACTGTGGCATTGAGTGAATGCATACACGACATGAGAATCCGTCACGAGCCTTTGGCGCCGGACGATGCTCTTTCGAGAATGCCCCAAGTCAACGGATGCCGGTGGCAGTGGATGTTGGACCGATGCTCCTAATCGGAATGCCGTCTAGAGGTAGACGTTGTCATGCTCGGCGATGCGAGGCGATGCCCGGTTATGCCAGAAGACTGTTATCTGTTGGGTTGGCCATAACCAATGAATGGAAATTGTGAAACGCATGAATGATCGAAGATTGAGGGACCTAATTAAGAGACGGAAGTGTATGGTGCGGTATGGAACGTACCATCACAGTTTAGTCTACTAATTGGGGGCCTGTATAATTGTGTTAATATTTACATTCTTGAGAATTCATTTGTGGGAATACTATCATGATGCCCAATCTTGATACCATTATGTATGACTTGATTTGATTGAGACTAATGTGCAGGGCAATGCTATTGAAAAAGGGGTTGCGAGAAACGTGACTAGGTTGCATGTAGAGTGTACTTTTCTCCTAATCTGGATTTAGGGACTTAACTCGCTGAGAAGTGATCTCACCCAGTAGTGGGCTAAAATTTTCAGGTCCCTAGATGGAGGAAGGCCAGGTCGTGTACAATCGGTTGCAGGAAAGGAAGAGTAGGACTCTCGCTATCTCCTTCCAGGTGATGACGAGTCTTCCGTCGAGGTTGGATGCAAGGTGACGGCTCACCCTAGAGAGATCGAGAAATATGGTAGTGTAGTAGTAAACCCCAATCTTGTAAATAGAAGCTTAGCTCGTGGGTAACCGAATAGCTTCACCTTTTGTATCGGATCTTAGGGTGTTAAACTAGTCTATATACATAAGTACTACGGTATTGTAGGTGTGGCTTGTGAAAATATTATTCTACGTTTCTATCCCACTGCTCTGTTGCATGGAGATTGTTTTACATTTCCGCATGTGCAAAATAATGAATGAGTCGGCAACAGTTCCTGGGATGTTGCAAATTTATATCGACCATTGAGGGATGTGCATGTGCCCGGAGTTCGGGTCGTGACATCCCCGTTTAAATGGTATCATAGCTAGGTTTCGATCCTAGGACCTGTGGGTTATGGGCCCACCACGCTTCCGCTGCGCGACTCTGATACCATTTAAACGGGGATGTCACGACCCGAACTCCGGGCACATGCACATCCCTCAATGGTCGATATAAATTTGCAACATCCTAGGAACTGTTGCCGACCCATTCAATATTTTGCGCATGCGGAAATGTAAAACAATCTCCATGCAAAGAAAGCAAAGGATAGAAACGTAGGATAATATTTTCACAAGCCACACCTACAATACCGTAGTACTTATGTATATAGACCAGTTTAACACCCTAAGATCCGATACAAAAGGTGAAGCTATTCGGTTACCCACGAGCTAAGCTTCTATTTATAAGACTGGGGTTTACTACTACACTACCATATTTCTCGATCTCTCTAGGGTGAGCCATCACCCTGCATCTAGCCTCGACGGAAGACCCGTCATCACTTGGAAGGAGATAGCGAGAGTCCTACTCTTCCTTTCCTGCAACCGATTGTACACGACCTGGCCTTCCTCCATCTAGGGATCTGAAAATTTTAGCCCACTATGGGGTGAGATCACTTCTCAGCGAGTTAAGTCCCTAAATCCAGATTAGGAGAAAAGTACACTCTACATGCAACCTAGTCACGTTTCTCACAACCCCTTTTTCAATAGCATTGCCCTGCACATTAGTCTCAATCAAATCAAGTCATACATAATGGTATCAAGATTGAGCATCATGATAGTATTCCCACAAATGAATTCTCAAGAATGTAAATATTAACACAATTATACAGGCCCCCAATTAGTATACTAAACTGTGATGGTACGTCCCATACCGCACCATACACTTCCATCTCTTAATTAGGTCCCTCAATCTTCGATCATTCATGCGTTTCACAATTTCCATTCATTGGTTATGGCCAACCCAACAGATAACAGTCTTCTGGCATAACCGGGCATCGCCTCGCATCGCCCAGCGTGGCAACGTCTACCTCTAGACGGCATTCCGATTAGGAGCATCGGTCCAACATCCACTGCCACCGGCATCCGTTGACTTGGGGCATTCCCGAAGGAGTATCGTCCGGCGCCAAAGGCTCGTGACGGATTCTCATGTCGTGTATGCATTCACTCAATGCCGCAATTCAATGCTCAATTGCACATTTCATTCACAGCATCAATTAAACAATTTTTCCAGCAAGAAACACCTCAAAACAGTTGTAAACTTCTCTCGATCGAATTGCGTAAACTGCCGGCTTGCGCACTTTCGGGCTCAAGACCAGAAACCAACTCATATGAGTTTGAAAAATTCTCAAACTTGAACACATGCTAAAGGACATGTAAAATTTTTTTTTCATGAAGACACCGAGGCCCAGATCCTTCTGGATTCGGCCCAGTGATTCACTCCATCCAGTACTAAAATCGGGTCCGTTTCCAGCGGTTCTGTTTTTCGAAATCAACTGGGTTCGGGGTCCGAAACAGGTCTGTTTGGTCTGCAATTCGAGTATGTTCAACTAGTAGATGTAACAAACAAATTTTGTGAAGAACCCAATTTTAAAACCGAACCCGAAGGGTTAGTAACAACCCATAGAATCCTTACAGGTTGCAAATCCCAGTGCAGTTCGAGTTTCTGTTTAAAGACAACGAAGCCAAAATAATTTTCCTTTAAATCCTCAAAAATCCTGAGAAAAATATATGTTATACTTGAAGATGTGTAAAACATTTATTCAGAAGGAATTAACTTCAAAATCGCAACACATGTTAGTCTGCAAAAATAATAAATCGTACATGTCTAGAAAACAGTTTTAAAGAACATCCCCTGTTTTTGGCCCAGCTGTCCTCTACAGTTCTTATCTTGCTATTTTAACTAAAAATAAGCCTCCCAATGGCTAATCTAACCTTACTAAACTAACACTAAACCATATTTAACATCTTCTAAACCTTTCTTAACTTGTTTAAATCCCTAAACAGAGGTACACAGCCCCTAATCCAATTTTAGGAAGACAACTCACCTATTTAAAACTAAAGGCAGCTCTCGCTGATGGCTGGACAGCAACACAGAGACAGGCCTTGGGTCTTTCAGTGATGGGGTTGAGCCGAAACAGCAGAGGGGTGTGCTGTGGTGCGACTGCAACAGCAACACACGGAATTACAAAATTTTCGGTAGAGAGAAACAAACGTGGTGTTTGGTCGGCTGAGCTGTTCTCCTGCTGGTGAAGGGTTTTGTCGTCATTTGAACTCCAAGACCAAGAGATATAAAACATGAAAGGCAGCCCGGTCGAACTTCTGGTGGTCCGCCGGTTTGTTGCGCCAAAAACCGGATCTCCTCTGATTCGGTTTTGCTTGCTGTTCGGTTCAGCAAAAACCAGAAGAAAAAGGCAAAATAGAGGTGCGCACGTTTGAAGATGGTGACGGAAAAAGCTTGTACAATTGAGGGAAAGAAGAAGGAATAAAAAAAAAAAGAAAGGAAAAAGGGGTGGAAGGAGCCAACACACGCTGCAACCAGCGGATGTTCACGCGCGGAAAAGAGGAAGAAAGAAATGAGGAAATTACTAGGAAGTTTCCTTTACACTTTCCACAAAGCTATGGTCCTTTTTCCATGGAAAAATGGCCCCCCTATCACTCTCATGAGGCCCACCAGTCCTGGTCACCTCTATCCACGCCAAATGAAACTCAAATGATGAAGAAATTTAGGGCGCGCATGACAAAATTTCTATTTCAGAAATTGATTTCTGGCCAGAAATGGATTTCTCAATTTCTATTCCCGGACAAGTTTCCGAGTAAAGAAACCCGTTTGATAACGACTCAAAATTTCTATTTTCGAAAGTAAATCCGTTTGATAACATAATAAAATTTCTATTTCTAGGAATAGAAATTAATTAGATAACAACATAGGAAATCCTCAAATACAAAATAATAGTCGAAATAATACTAAAAGAACATAAGAAATCCTCAAATACAAAATGATAATCGAAATAATACTAATACATTACAAAAGTTGAAAATACAATTTCATGGAATTTCCTATTACATGTGCTTACGTTTCCTATTACGTAATATTTTCTTTCGAAAAATAAACAACGTGCCAAAAAAAAAATTGAAATTCAATTGTAGTGAATATGTCGTTATGTTTTTGCCGAAATTGATTTCACATTAATCAAATAAGTCTAATGATAACCATGATTATAATAGTCTAATCTTCTAAAAAAAAAAATCCTAACTTCAAGTCTAATTCCAATTTCTTTCCAAATTTTGTTAAAAAAATCCTCACCATGTTCAAAAATCGTCACCAATTTTTTTCAAAATTATCAACACTAGGATTATTTAAAAATTTATTATCAAAATCCGTATTTTCTTCAACACTCTTACAAGAACAACAGATTTCTTATTAGATCTATTTTCCTTATAAAAGAAAAATCGGATGAAACCCTAATGATTTGACCCCTTTTTACCGCCTCAATATGAAGTTTATGATTAAAAAAATAGTTAGCTAGATAGAGCCGTTGTCTAGCATACTACGGAAGAGTAGGTGAAGAAAGACTCGTTAGATATGAATATGAAAAGTTGACTATTACCATCCATAAAATCTCTTACGTGCAACAAATGAAGCCTTGTTCATTCAGTTCCCACTATCTAGCCCAAAGGTTAAGATTTTCAATCAATATTGATTGAAATAATTATATTAAAAAATCATTAAAATATTTTGGACTAAATTAACTATTTCTATTTCTATTTCAATATTAGTGATCTAAAATATTTTGGACTAAATTGAAAAGTTGAGAAAAAAAATTTCTATTTCTATTTCAAAAACTGAGAAGATAAAAATTTCAGCTTTTGATTTATTCGATTTCTCTATTTCTGGAATATAAATCTGTTTCAGAAATAGATAAATCAAATGCGTTACCAAACGGTTTGTTCCAAACCATTGCAGGGAACAGAGAAACGAAGAAATCGAGAAACAGAAATTTTATCATGCACGCCCTTAAGGTGATAGGCATTCCTACGAATTTGCTTTGTTCCAAGAAGCTCTCCCTTTTCCATTTTACTATTTCACCACTTTAGTTAATAAGGACAATTCTTTACTTAAGTTCTTATAATTCCTTCTCCAAATGTTCCACAATAAAGGCCCAAAAAATCTATTTAAAATGTGGCATTTCCTTCATTATTTTAATTTGCTACTCTTGCCCTTTTCCGTTAATAATTCCCATTGTCCATAAATTTTGAAAAGATGCAACAACATTCCCTAGGATTAATTGTGACACGTGAAAGTTCTCAATTTCTGAAATCAGCATCATTTCCTCGGTTAATTTCAGTCAAATGTGATTTTAGCGCAACCTAAACTATCTGGTAGTTTTTGAGAATTTTCGGTGCAAATGACCCGTGGTCGATTATTCCCAAGTCACAATGTACATCTTCGACGCATTGGCGATTCTCGATTGTTGTGAAAAATCTCGAGGTTTCAATTACGAGCATAGGGTACCAAAACGACACAAAAATCGGTTTAGTGCCCATCGATGAGAATTTTGTAATTGGATGGAATCACCCATGCCTAATTATATATCTCTATCGAATCAACCTATTTCCAGTCTCTGATAGATTTTCGACTGTGCTGAAATGATCCTTGTAGACTAACACGGTTGAGCAGTCGATTCCTGATCAAATTCTCAAGTCTGTTGCATCAAAATCCTTTAATAACTTTCCCGACTAGTCTAGTTATCTCATGAGTGATCAGCTCAGAGAATAGCACTATAGGCACATCGACGAAAAGCCCGATTTATTTAATTGAAAACAGAAGTAGAAAATCAGAGTGTCACATTTTCAGTGCTTGCCAAATCCCATCCTGTATTCTTTGCCACTCTGCTGTATAATGCATCAACACCTTTGCATCTCTTAGATGTTGTCATTCCTATTGTCATCTTGGTGCGCTCAATTTGCTGATCATTGTCTCAATACAATTCAGGAAGTTGCTTTAAGAGGATGACTAGCAAAAGGCACATGAAAATAGTGCTGAGATGGATGATAGAGAGACAAAAGGTGCGGCTCGTATGCAACCAAGTTGGTCCGAATAAGCAATTTCTCTACACAACTTGGTTCACAAAAGTGTGACAACAAATGGACAGAACAATGAATGCTGCTTCAAAACCTGAACGTCCATGACTTGTTGCAGGTAGGCCTATTGTAAATGTAGAAAGCACGCACAAAGATGTGTCGCTTTGACTTTTGAGTCTTCGCTGTATCTTAACCCTTCTTCCTAGTTCAGTTTTTGTTTGTTAGAAGAGCCGTACTCGCGTTTGCGAGGTTGTGTAAATAAAGTTGAATGTTATGGTATTACCTGATTTGCATAATCATTGGATGCTTCTCAACAGGAAGGGTACCAACATTCTTGGGGTGGATACAGAATTTCTTTGCTTTGTGGTTGAATTATGATGAGTTGCATTGCCAGTTTGAGTTAGTTTGAGAATTCAGAATACTGCAGTTTTTCAGTTGCTTTGACTTGAATAAAAGAGATGAGCTGGATTGGATTGTTATCTAGCTCAATCAAGTCAAACAAACGATTGTCTAAATTTATTCGCTATGCTTTTGCTCGGTTCCAAAGCTTTTTATCTTGAAATCAAAAACCTTCATCTTAGTCGAGAAAATGTTATTCTAGGCAAATTGTGAATAAGATATGAGTATGATTTTTTCCTTACGCAATCTCATTCCGGTACTAAAGTGCCAAATTTGCTCGCTTGTTCGTTGCAACACTTCTCTATATACAACCTTAGAGGCATCCAATTTTCTTCTTGCCAATCTGCCATCATCCCATGCATTGTGACTAGATTATGCTTGCTCTCAAACCAATTTCAATTAACTTCACAATCTGGTAGTGCGTCTTCTCCTCTAGAGCACAAAATTTTGCGCAAAAATATCATTCTTCCCATCATTCCATTTTGTGCTTTATCTTCCACTATTGATCCTAATAATTACAAGCAAGCTGGAACTTTGAGTACCTGGAAAGCTAGTCAGGTATATACGTGCACTTTGGAGAATACTAAAATGTGGTCTCTTGAAACTTTCCTCCCGAATAAAAAACCCATTTTATGTAGATGGGTGTGCAAAATTAAGAGGTAATCAGATCATCAGATGGTGTAAAGTGATATAATGTGTATACACATTGGTTGAAAGGGTTGAATATCACCACACCTTTCGTCCTGTCGTGTGGCTGGCCATGGCCCATTGTATGTGTTTTGCTGGTGGTTGGTGTTATCTGCTACAACTCATTGTACGAGTTTTGCTGGTGGTTGGTGTCATCTGCTACAACTCGACACTGCGATCTTTATTAACTTGATGTGCAGATGCCTTCTTACATTGTTTCCAAAAGAGGGGGTTTGTATATCATCCCTGCTCAGTCTCAGAGAGTTGGTTTCTGAACTATTCTCTACTGCTTTATTAGATGCTGGTTTGGTTAATCTTATGCTGATAATTCCGTTGTGTTTCATGCATTACTGCATCCTGTCTTCATTTTGGTTTATGTTCACGACACAGATATGATTGGAATTGACTGGTGACTGATCCAACATGTGAAATGGTTTCGCCTCCATAAATTTTGTTTTGTTGATTAGGGTTTTGTGAAGATTTTCTTGGCATTGAAATGAGCTTATCCTTGTATGCCATCTACGCATGGTGTAATATGTTATTGACCACCTTTGTGATTTTGAGGCGTGATCCTTAAGCAAATATTGGGGCCAAAGTCCCGGTTACTTCTTGCCGCACTTCGGCATGGTGTTGTGCTTCGAGTTCAACATATATTTATATGGTAAATTCACAAGCGGCTTTAGCAAGGTTATAACCATTTCTTTTAGCCTATAGGTAGTGTTTCCTTCTATTGATTTAGGCTTTTTTGGTTTTGCACTATCTAGCACGTCCTCTTATTTGTGTCTCCAACTACTGTCTCTTGAAGACTCACTTGAGAATCGGCATAGCTAATCCAATTACGTAAGTGTGGATTAGATACACGACACCAGTTTGATTTTTTGTACTAGTTGTTACCTTTTAGCTATTTACTTAGGTTTTTCATCATAATAAATCAATATTATTTTGAGTACTCTAAAATAAGAAAGAAAGCATAACTCCTAGCAAATCGTTTCCCACAAAAACGAACATGACAAAAATAAAAATAAAAATGCACGGCAGAAACAACTGCATACAATAAAACAAGGTCTCTGGTTCGGCCACGAACTACTTAACCAGTAAATGAATAGCTTTCATACCTCATACTACAATCTTCAAACACCATATCGACGCCAGGACTGTTTGGACAGTTCGCCAGTATACAGGCCTTAGCAGCGCTAACGCATATGCTGCAATCGCTGTGAGAAAGCGCTGAGTTACAGGTGGCACGACCATAGGCAGCTGCTGTGGGATAAGGAGACATGGTATAGTAGTTGTAGTTCGCATGATTTGGTGCCGCAATAGCCATGTCAGTAAGGACATAAGCTACAATGTTTGCGTAAGGGTTGTCACTCGAATAGGTACCGCCATTGCAACCTCTACAAGTTATGCCGGTGTCCAGAGCACCTTGAACAACATGGAACATCAAAAGGGATCCAACTAGCATAATCGTAACTCTTGAAAGAGTATACATAACGTGATATCCTTTACTTAATTTTTGGGCTCAATCCTATTTTTTGCACCTTGAGAGGCTCAGGTCTTGACTATTTATAGTGGTTGTGCCCACTAGGTTTTCTCCTATGATTAGCATATGAATCTCTCTTTGATGGTACCAATGCATGAGCGTTCTCAATAGCTTCTGCTTGTTTCGGATATAAAATGGAGACAATGCAATTTGTTCTTTTGCTATGGACCAAGTATGCAGTTTGATCTGTTACAAGTAATTCAAATTATTTCTTAAGTGTACATTCGTCATTTTCACTTTGGCTAACTTGTCGATTTGCTAATTGGCCAAGAGTTAAATATCATTGAAGTTTTTAGACTGGAAAAGAATTTAGATGAAGTAAAGAACAGCACAATTCTAGCATCTATAAATTTGCCGTTCTCTCTTTCACGAATCTTTGGTAATCCTGACTTTCTTCTTTGAGAGTTCTAACGGTTTTGTAGCGTTTCATTTTTATGAGTATGTCGTTTATGTTTGTTTCTGTTCTTTTTCATCTTGTTGTTTCACTAAGGCACTTCTATTTTTCTGAAATTATCGTTGGTTGAGTCAATGAGTAGTAGACAAATTAATCTAGAAGATTCTTAATGCCTTTCGGTGTTTGCCGCATTCTCGTATCTTCTTTCTCATCGTATTTTCTCTCCAATTTCTTCTTGGACAACATTTGAACTAATCACATTTGGCTTGACTAGCACTCGAAAATGTACCTAAGAAGATGACAACTATTCTCTAAGTAAGCTCTCATGTATGATTTCATGTTGAACGGGGTTTGGGTCTTTGGATGAGCACATTTTCTCCAAAGACAAAGATCTCTCTTGGTGTGGCTAGGGGGATAAAATATTTTCATTGGGGATGCAAATTGCAAATTTTACACTTTGACATCAAGTCGCAGAATATTCTTTTACATCAAAATTTCGCTATCAAAGTTTCTGACTTCGTGTTTGCAAAACCTTTTCCCTCGGACCATAGAATGGTGTCATTGACCGTTGCCAGAGGAACAAAGGGATATATGGCTCCCGAGCAATTTTACAAGGACATAAGTGATGTAAGGTGATGTTTATAGTTTCCGGACGTTGATGATTGAAATGGCCTGTAAGAGGAAAACATAAATGCAAATGTTGAAATAGAACAATTAGAAAAGAAAAGAGAACCAAACAGTGGTTGGTCTAGCGGTAGTAGGCTGAACCCTGGGCGGACTTTACCTGCCAAAGGCAGGGGTTTGACACTCGGAGAGACCCTTGCTGGGAGGGGAGAAACCTTTGCTGCTCTAATTCCCAAGTCCGGATTAATACCGGACAGGTTATACCCAACCCACCAAAAAAAAATAATAATAAAGAGAAAAGAAAAGAGAGATAACTTGAAAGATGATAATAGTTGCCATTTAATGTATACAATTAATCCACAACGATTGACCATCAATGAACATGTTTGAAGGAGATATTGATAAATTGTGCTCGTCTGCCCTTGAAGTTGCTTTTGTATCCATCCAGCAGGCGAGTTGATAATGTTGGCACTGAAATATAACTTGAATCTTTCTTGACTTCATCAAGTGTTCTGACAACTTCTAAAGAATACCCACTTAAGGAACGATGAAATTATGAAATCGTCCATTGTTTGATTATCTTTGCTCTATGTATAAATGAAATGCAAACTAAAGTTAGCTCAATTAGAAGCGTAATTGACCATGTCATTCGTGAACCTAGATGATTTTAGCATTTGTTGGGGGAAAAGTATAGGAGAAGTGTGAAAAGTCAATATGCATAACCCCCTAGTTCTTTTTTTTTTCTATGGACTTTTGACTTGATTCATAATTATTAAACTCTTTCTAACGTCCTCTTAAACTCTTTCTAACTGGACGTGCGGGTTCTTGAATTGGCCTTCTTAGATCATCTGCCGTCTTCTTAGCAACAATCATCATCTTTCTAGAATGTGTCATTTGATGGGAGCTTCCATATGGTTATTGTTGGTGCCAGAATCAATTGGTTGACATGAAACTAGTGTTGGGTTCTTTGTTAGTGGCTGATTTGGAGAGGCACCCGATGTCTTCTTCTTTCGTAAGAAAATGACGACTATTCTCTAAGCAAGCTCTCATGTATGATTTCATGTTGAAGGGGGGTTTTTGGATGAGCCAATTTTCTCGAAAGATGAAGACAATTCTCATGATTATAAGAAAAAATACAAGATTCTTTTTGGTGTGGCAAGGGTATAGAATTTTTATATCAGGAATACAACATGCAAGTTATACACTTAGACATTAAGCCTCACAATTCTTGATCAAAATTTCACTCCATAAGTTTTTGACTTTAGGCTTGCGATACTTCACCCATGGACCATTGCATAGTGTACTTGACTGCTTCAAGAAAAGTACTGGGATAGATGGTGCTCAAGTTATTTTACAAGAACATTGGTGGTGACTCTTATAAAGCCAATGTTCATAGTTTTGGAATGTTGATGATGACAATGGCTAGTAGGAGGAGAAATGCAAATGCAAATGTTGAAATGGAACAATCAGAAACGAAAAGAGAGATAACTCAAAAGATGATAATATTTGCATTTGGTGTATACAATTAATAACTAATGATGGCCATCAATGAATAGAGTCCCTGGACATCATTTGGTGTATAATATGTGCCCATCTTCCCTCAAAGCTGCTTGTGTGTCAGTCTGAGAGGCGAGTTGATGTTGGTACCGAAATCAAACTTGAATCGTTCTCAACTTCATTAAGTGTCCCCACAATTTTTGGAGAATATCAACTTCAGGAAAACAACGAAATTATGAAATCATCCATTGTTTGATTATATTTTTCTCCATGTAAGAATGAAATGCAAACTAAAAGTAGTTCAATCATAAGCATAATTGACCATGTAATTCATGAACCCGGATGATGATTTTAGCGTTTGTTAATTCCCATATTTGTAGAAGAATTTCCCAAGCCCTATCTATTTACATTTCTTGTTTTAGAGTGCTCTTGATATCGTTATTTTTCGTCCTAGTTAGGAGGGAATACATAAGACAACGGAGAGTCCCAACTCTCTGAAGTTCTCCACCTATTTCTTTCCTTAAGCCTTTTAAGGACCTGCTCAGGCCCATATGTAATTCCTCTTGTATGAAGCAATGAAATCTCTATAATTATCTAGTCCATGTACTCCTTGGTTAGTTCTTCATACAAATGACAGGATGCTCTTGAATTGAATAAATGTTAATAATAATTTTTTCTTATTTATTTCAATCGAAATAGCCGAAAGTTTACTATGCATAATTTTTTTTTAATGCAAATAATAACAAACTTTGGGTTATTTGCTCTGCTTCTTACATGCAAGTAATGGCAAAGTTTTGGGGGACGGCTTGCTGACTAAGGGGTTGTTTGTTTAAATTTGTTTATGTTCCCTAGAACACAAATTTTTGTTCTTTTGTTCCGGGGAACAAAAAAAGAACAGAAATATGTTTGTTTACACTTTTGTTCCTGGGGAGCAAAAAATCTATTTTTTATTTTTCGGGAACAGATTTGGAACAGAAATAAGAAGTAGAAAAAACTTGTTTCTCGTTCTTGGGAATAATTCCGAGAAACACTTCTTCTTTTTTTCTCCCTTTTATTCTTCTTTTTTCTTTGGCCGGTCGTCGTGGCTGGGCCAGCTTGAGCTCGCCGGGTGACCACCAGATCGGCGTCGCTTAGTGGTGGCCCGGCGAGGGTGAGCCTCACTGGTGGCTGGGCGAGCTCGGCCTTGTCGAGGGCCGGCGAGCCTCACTGTGGCTGGGCGAGGCCGCTGGCCCTTGTTAGCCGGTCGCTAGCCATGGCCGAGGCCGACAATTGGCCAAAAGGAAGAAAGAAAAAAAAAGAAAAAAGAAAAAAGAAAAAAAGAAAGAAGAAAAAAGGAAAAATAAAATAAAATAAAACAAAAAAAATTATACAAATTTACCAAATGTGTTTCTATTCTTTTTAATTTCAGGAACAAAATTTTTTTGCAGTTACCAAACACGTTCTTCTGTTCCCGTGAATAATTTTTGAACAGAAACGTTACCAAACGCGCCCTAAGCGTATGTGAACTCCTTGCAGCATTTTTTTCTTCCAACCGCGAGGGATCTCCCGAAAAGCATCTGCTGCTGGGCGAACATGGGCGCCGTTGACAGGCATATTCCCAATCCCAACCCACTTACACGTCTTGAGCAATGCCAATCAACTTCATCAGAGTCAGGCCCAGACGATGTGACTTTCCATTGTGTTTTCCACGGCATTAACTAAGTAACTCTCTTGATAAAAAAGGGTGGCATTCCTTGCCATTTTTGTTTGTTTCAATTACTGACTCATGAACACTATTTCCTAGTTGTTTTCCCGTGTTGCACTTACAACATTAGGATTTGCCTAGACAGTCTGCCTCTCATTTACGCCCTTTCCTCTTTGTTTCCTGTCACAATCGTAGCAACGTGCAATCGTTTCGAAGACCAGTCCTACGGTGATGGGAAAGGAGGACATGATATTGCTTGCATATACTAGGTAAGATACCAATAGGCAAGGGAAAAACTCTCCCAGATGCACTTTGAAGGCAAGCTTGATGATGACAACCGATCATTTTTAGTATATGTGATGCTTGATTCTATGCTTTGATGTAATTTAGATTTGCAATACTAGGCTATGATTCATATGGAATTTGTATACTTAGGGTCCGTTCGTTTCGCGGAAAATAGCTTCCAGGAAAATATTTTCCGAAATTTCCGATGTTCGGGTGGGCGGAAAATAGACGGTCAAAGAAGATGTTTTCCGATCAACGGAAAATCTCTTCGTAACATTGTGGAAAATGATTTCCCCTTTTCAAAAGAGGAAATCATTTTCCCTTACGCATGGCCTCTCGTGCGGAGGAAATCATTTTCCTTTACGCATGGGCTCTCACGCGCTTCTTTCCCTAGGGTTTCTCTGATCTCATCTCCTCCTCCTTCGGAGCATCCCCTCATCCCGCAATCAATGGACTCTACTGAGTCGCACACTTGCCTCGACGCTTCTTTCCCTAGGGTTTCTAGGTACGTGCCTCTTGCTTCGGCTGCCGAATAGTTTTCCCCCGGCCGGCCGCGTGAATCGCCGGCGTTTTACTTCGTGTCTCTACTCTGTTTTCACTTCTTTCCTTTGCCCGGATGTTTCGGATTCTCGATTTACTCGTGTTGTGGAAATTGTTTGCGGATGTGATTTTGCTGTTGTGCTGTTCTTTGATCTCGATGGCGATTGTGGTCTGAGCCGCGCTCGCCCAGGTGTTTGCTAAATGTGTGGAACGTCTCTGGACAGTGGATGCGTTTCCATTTTTTCTGGATTTTCGAGATTGTGTTGTCGGGAGGTGCAAAGATGATGGTGTCTGGACAAGAGGAGATTGTGTCTTTGGGATGCATATGCCTATTTTGTTTGATGATATAGAATGGTTACCATAATGTGGTGTGGATTTTACTGGATTTAATTATAGGCTCTGGTTGATTGTATATGTGGAAATGAAAATGAGGCAATGCTTCCCTGATTTCTCATGATTCCCTTGCTTGAGGTAAGTTGCAACGTCATAGACACCCACTTATTTGTTCCATATTTTAGTTGTCGAACCCAACAATGCAAGCCCTTGGATGTCTTCTTCATTGTGGAGATAGTGGCTCTGCATGGTCTTTTTAGTGTTCACCTCGTATTCTGAGGATATCTTGGTGCCCGATAGTTCGGAAACTGAGTTTGTTTAGAATTCGACTGGATTTTGAGAAACCCCTTTTGAACCTTGCGTTTGAATCCCGCCGCATTGTTGTGAAAGGTGCCGTCTTTTTGGCTTGTGATTATTGCAAATTCAACTGATTAGGATTGAGTTGAGAGTGCCCGAATATGGTTGGTTTTAGTGAAGCGCTAATTTGATTGGTTAACTTGGTACTGAACTGTTCGGTTGGCGTGAGGATTACTTTCCTACTCTCTCACTTTGGGAGAAAGCTGTGGTCTTTTTAGTGTTTGCCAGCCGAATTCCTGCTGATTCGTCCCCTGTTATGAGGATATCTCGATGCCCGATAGTTTGGAAACTGAGTTTCTTTAGAATTCGACTGGATTTTGAGGAACCCCTTTTGAGCCTTGTGTTTGAATCCTGCTGCATTGTTGTGAAAGGCGCCGTTTTTTGGCTTGTGATTATTGCAGATTCAACTGGTGAGGATCGAGTTGAGAGTGCCCGAGTATGGTTGGACGACGCAAAAGGTTTTCCATCTCATGAACTTTGTAGTCAACAGAGGTAATATTTTTGAATGTCGGTAGAGATTTGGAACTTTTTGTTTTCAGTCCCATTTGGTTTGTAGGATTTTTGAATGCTTACTTTTTGCTTTTATTTTCAGTACGTGCTCTTGTGTTTGCATTCCATAAGCAAGTTTTGCTAACTCTGTTTTTGTTTCTGGTTGTCCCTCCTTTGTGGGTTTTCTTGATACTTGGCAGTAAGGGTATTTCAGCTTCTGCTCTGCCCTACAAGAGGACTCCTCTGACTTGGCTCAAGATTTCTTCTCAGGATGTAAGAACATTTTCGGCTACGTTTGTTTGTTTTTGTGGGATAATGGGTAGTTTGTAGCTGTCACCTTCCTCTCAGGATTTGGTGTAAGATATGTAAAATGAAGACTATTTTACTTGTTCATAAATAGAGGCTCACATGTCAATAGATTTTTTTTGCTCTTCTAGTATTGCCTTTTTTGTATTTCACATGCATTTTGTGTTTAATGATTAATGTGTTCCAATATAGATGGATAACAAAATTCAAGCGGTGGTAACGGGTGCAGCTGCAGCGGTTATGACAGTTATCACATTAGTTATGGATGATTATGATCATTCGGAGAATCACATACCGAGAGAGCCTCATGTGAATCGAGATTATGAGAGAGAGTTATAAATGAATCATGTGTTATATAGTGGTGATACTCATTGTGTAGATCAAATACGGATGACGCCGAATGCTTTTTTAGACCTTTGTAAGGTACTTGGTGCAAGTAACTTGTTGCGTTCTATTGTAAATGTTTTTGTTATGGAGCAAGTTATGGTCTTTTGTCATATCATTGGACATAATGTGAGGTTTAGAGTCATTGGGGGAAGATTTCATAGATCAATAGACATTGTCCATAGATATTTCAAAATTGTCCTACAAGCAATTTTGAAATTATACAAGCATGTGGTGAAAGAACCAAGCAATTCCACTTCTCCTGAGATAAGTAACAGTCGAAGGTTTATCCATATTTTAAGGTTTGGAATTTGAAAAAACAAGTCTATAAATTGCTCGAGAAGTTTCATTAGTATTTGGTTGGTAACTATATTGGTTATTTTAGGATTGTGTTGGAGCAATAGATGGAACTCATGTACGTGCATCGGTTCCTCTTGAAATTCAAGGAAGATTTCGTGGTTGGAAGGATGGAACAACACAAAATATATTAGCTGCCGTTACATTTGACTTGAGATTTTCTTATGTATTAGCTTATTGGGAAGGCACATCTCATGATTCACGTACTTTGTTTGATGCACTTTCAAGGCCGAATGGATTGAACATTCCTAGAGGTAAGAAAATGGAATTTACACATTATTTGAATTAAGATTAGTAACTTGATAATAAACTTATTTATAACTTGTAGGAAAATATTATCTTGCTGATGTTGGTTATGGAATCCAAAATGGCATCATCTCTCCCTATCGTGGTGTTAGATACCATTTGAAGGAGTTTAGTGATCGCTCTCCTGAAAACGAGAATGAACTATTCATTTTGCGGTATTAATCTCTAAGAACTACTATTGAAAGAGCATTTGGAGTTCTAAAGAAGCGTTTTCGAGTAGTGGGTTCAGAACCTTTTTGGTCATTTAGAACACAAGTCGATGTTGTCTTAGCTTGTTGTATCATTCACAATTTTATTATGAAAGCTGATCCCAATGACTCTATCATGGAAGAGATGAATAGACAAATGGAATCTCAAAGAGAAAATCCAAGAATCCAACTTTCTCAAAGGGAGGAAAAGGAGGAAAATAGGATATGGGCATCAAAGAGGGATAGGATTGCACATGCAATGTAGATTAGTTATTAGAATATTAGAAGAAGCCAATAGTTTTACTTTTATTTCTTTTGAGTGCTTTAGTTTGAACATGTGCTTTTCATTTCTTTAATGATAATCATCTCTAAATAATTACTATGTGTCCGTCTTCATCATATTTTTTCTTATTTTACTGTTTAAAGTTGTTACATAGTTATCATGATGGGTAAAAGTAAGGCAAACGATGAGAAGGTCAAGCAATTTAGATGGTCGAAGCCTATGGAATGTGTTTTACTTGAAATTCTCGCTGATGAAGCTAGTAAAGGAAACAAGCCTTCAAGTACATTCAAACCCTCTTCAATTACTCAAGTTGTCAATACAATAAATGAGAAGTTTGGTGTTTGTTGTGAGCCCGACCATGTTGAGAACCATTTGAAGACGGTCAAGAGCAATTGGAAGACGATTCAAACTGTGCATGGCAAGAGTGGATTTAGTTGGGATGACAAGTTGAAGATGGTCATAGCTGGGAAAAATGAATTTGATCAATATGTGTCGGTAATTTTTCTCATCACTTGCTCAATACATTCAATTGGGATGACAAGTTGAAGATGGCCATTGGTTATCATGTTGGTGTTGTTTATGTTTTTGTTACAAGTGCAATGCATAATTTAATATTGACTATCATAATTGCCTAAGATCGTTTCTGGGATTGCCTGAAAATGTGATATTGAATATGCTTTAAGACATTACTTCTTGAGTCTCATTTGAAGAAATGAGTAGTAAAGAAATTAGAAAAGGTCAAGTAGTGACAACATTTTGCCTTAATGATCAAGAAATGAATTGGAATAGTGTGTTACCCAAGACTCTTATGCTTTCTGGTCTGTTTTGATCTCAATCTATGCTGGTATAGAAAGCACATTGATGACTTCACTTTAGAACATTGTCGCAAGTGAGTTGTTAATTCTAACATTGTCTGCTTAATAGCTTCTTTTCATATCTAACTGTGAAACTAATAATTGAATGAATATTGTGCATTTACAGGTCCATCCTACTCATGAAAAGTATTTGAATAAAATGATTGACATGTATGATGAGATGGCTGTGGTGGTTGGGAGAGATATAGCCACCGGAAGCTTTGCAAAGTAGTTTGGGGACATCAATGCAATGGAAGTTGACTCCTCACCTGTCGACTTAGGCGATGACTTCGATGAGTTATGAAGGGCTCAAAAATATCTTCCTCTACTGTGCATTCAGAAAAGAGTTCTCACAAAAGGCGAAAATGTTCCAACAGTGATGACAAGTATGTTTCACTTTCAACACAACTTGGAGAGATGGCCTCAACAATTAAGTCATTGGCTCAAAGGGATGTCGATCACTCTCAAGTCTATTACTCTCAACTCTACAATGAGGTGATGAAAGTGGATGGATACGATGAAATTACCCTTGGATCAATTTTTGACCATCTAATTGAAAATGAAAAAAATTGGAAAAGCATTCATGGTGAAGAGTGCGACTCTTCGCAAAGTATGGGTTGATAAATTTCTAAACAAAGGAGATCATCATTAGTGATATATTGTATTGAGCTTTACTGCCAAAAGACTCATGTTCTTTCTTTCTTTGTTGTTATTGTCAATGCTTCATGAGATGAAATTTGATATAAGATTGTTTCTGCTATGCGGCGTTGTTGACATGTTGTATTGGGATATGGATGTAGAATTTTTCAATAGCAAGATGTTGTCTTGGACTTGTCTTTGGGTGTATGGTTGGTGATCGTGATCGTGATGGTGATCGAGAACTCTTCCTTGATGCTTTGTTTCTCCTCGGGTGAGGCTTAGATGTTTGTTGGCACTTGTGAGATTGTATCCAGGAAGGACTTCGAGCTTCTGTAGCCTAGAAAAACTGGTCTTTGCACTATGCAAGAATTGAGTGGCTCTAGATATTGGTTGACTGAATGCTACAGAAGCAAGAGTCAATTCACAAGTGTTTATTTGCCAAAAAAACTCTATTTCAAATGGCAGTAGATTTGAAACATGAATCCAAGTTCAGTTGTTTGGTTTCCCAGGATAATTTTGTCAAGTGGGTTCATTCTGAGTTGAACACCAATGGCCTAAGGCAAACTATTCCCAAGCAAAAGGGTTAGAAAATATTTTTCTTACCGAACACCGGAAAATATTTTCCGAAACATTTTCAGGTTTTACCTGAATATCGGAAAATATTGTTATCTTCCTGGAAAATGACTTCCAGGAAAATATTTTCCGGAATTAGCCCATTTTCCGCGAAACGAACGGACCCTAAAGCTTTGGGATAAATGTTTAAGGTACTACCAATTAGAGTTTGTTAATGAAAGTAAACTCATTTTAATTTTAATTTTGAGTAAGCTCATTGCCCTCAATTCACTCACGTTTGATTCCTCTCTCGCCAATCGTAGCCACCAATGACTAGCTTGAACCGATCGCAGCCACCAATGACTAGGCCAAGCATCGCCGTCCACCACTGGAGTATTCGTTGCCGTCCACCATTCTTCTCTCTCACTCTATGCCCCACTCAAATCCATCCCTATTTTTTGCCAGTTTTGCCTCTCCAACAACAATCTCTGTGATATACTATATAGTGGGACATGATTCATAATCTTGATTTTGGGAGCTTTTGTAGTTCAAGCTCATATTTTATTAATAATATGGGTTTAATATGGGTTTAAGCCCATGAATAGCTACTGGGTATATATAGGTCCCCTTTGGTTCGGTTTTGAGAAAATGTTCTTGGGAAAATGCAAACACTTTTGGGGCAAAGGGTTTTTCCAAAATGTAAATAGTGTTTGGTGAATTGTAATTTTAAAGTGCATTGAAAAACAACTTTGGTTTAAATACCGTTCGATAAAAATTACATTTATAAAGGACTTTTAATAAATTTTTGTTAAAAACGTTTTTACATTTTTTTTTTAAAGTTTAGCCATCCGCAGCCAATGACCGGATCTGGCCATTGAACGGCCTAGACGAGTCGCGCGACGCTGCGACCCCTTGACCAGCGATATAAGATAAATCTTGTGTTTCGATTTCTTTTCCTCGCTTTTTTTTTTTTTTATAATTGTGGGTCAAATCCTTACACCATAGCTCAATACCGCTCATGTTCTTTCTCTTTGTTTAGCTCATGAAAATGGTCATTTGTATCATTTATAAAAAAAAAAAAAATTGATAAAAAAATATTTGTATTGTCAGTAAATGATGATATAAGATAAATCCGCCATTGCTTCTCTCCCGCCCTGTGCCTCACTCAAATCCATCCCTATTTTTTTGCTACTTTTGCTTCTCTAACAACAACTTCCATACTATATGATATATTGGGGATGTGATTCATACTCCCAATTAACAAGAAGGCACACAGGAGTTTGGAGATTTTTATAATTTGAGTTCATATTTTATTAGCAGTTTAGGCTTAAGTTCATGAATAGTTACCGGGCATATATAATTTCTTTCTCTTGTAATTGAAAATTGTAACATTGAGATGCAATGTGCTAATTATAGTAGAGTTATTTGCTGAATGTACTCCTAGTTTAGGACCGATCTGGGATAAATTTTGTGTTTCAATTTCTCCTTCTCACTTTTAATTTATTTTCTTGTGATTGTGCGTCAAATTTTAATGCCACAGCCCATCACTGCTCATGCTCTCTCTCTCTCTCTCTCTCATGAATCATCTCCGGTGTTATTAGTTAGGTCCTTGGACAATTATATTTCTAAGAAGGATTGTTGTTTCCCTCTCCCTCTTTTAGCTTGTGAATCGTCTCTGGTATTATTGTTTAGGTCCTTGGACAATTATATTTCTAAGAAGGATTGCGGTTTATGAAGCAGAATGCTCAAGGCCTTGTAGTGAAATTAGGAATGATTGAGTCAGCAATATTTGTTAAATCAAATTTCAATTGTTGGATCGGGACATAAAATGAGTTAAATTCCATGTTACATGCTATAATCTTACAAACATACGTAGTCGTAGATACAAGTTAAGCGGATTGAAATATATCGTTGGATGCTCGTGGTCAAGTTATTACACTATTTATCAGTCTGTTCAATGATCCAGTAAATCTCAATTAATTGAAGGAGAAGTAAAACTGTGCGCATGAGTCGCTACTAACGAAAAATGAAAATCTGATTTTGTGGTGAAAATGATTAATTGTATCACTTTTTTTTTTTTAAAAATGGATAAAAGAAATATTCGTATTGTCAGTAAATAATGATGCGAAATCATTTGAAATCATGTCCTATCCAGATCTACATCTTTGTGTTCGATATCATAACCAAGAAACGGCAGAGAGAGAGAGAGAGAGCCATGAGCTGAAGCTTTTGAGTTTTCAGATTCATCATCAACCGATGAAGCCAACGAAGTTCTGCCCTGCTTCTTCCATCTTCCTCCTTCTTCGTGCTCCAGCTGCCATCTCCAGCGACTCGTCATCCCATTCCATCCTCCTTCTCCCTCATCCTTCTCATCTCCCTTTCTCGTCTCGCCGTCGTCGGAGGTTTTCCTCGACCCCTAACCCTAATTTAGACGACCCAAACCAGGTCTTGAGTTACGTGAGGAGAAATTGCAGAGCTGGTGGTGGTGTGTTTACGGGTGTCGGTGATGCCCTGTGTTGCTTCGGTAAAATGATAAAGGCGAGCCCTTTGCCTTCCTCCGGGGATTTCAGTCTACTGTTGGGTGCTATAGTGAGGATGAAGCACTACTCGACTGCCATCCGCTTGATTGAGCGGCTGCCTTCTTTGGGGATCGAGGGTGATGTTGCCTTGCTGACCATTTGGATGAATTGCTTCTGCCGGTTAAAGCGGGTTGATTTGGGTTTGTCTATCCTGGGCAGAATCTTCAAGCTTGGGTTTCCCATCACTGTCGTGACATCGAGCACCCTGATTGACGGTCTCTTTATTCAGGGCAAAACTGATCAAGCACTGAAGTTCCTCGATGATATGCAACGAAACGGCCCCGAACCTAATGAGACCACGTATGCGATAGTCGCGAAGGGGTTATGCAGGGCGGGTAACACCAGACTGGCGATTGAATTGCTAAGGGACTGGGAAGAGAGAAGCTGCAGGATCAATTCCTTCACATACAACATAGTAATCGATGGTCTTTGCAAGGAGGGATTGATCACAGAGGCCTTGAGACTCCATGAAAGCATGAGTAAGAAAGGTATCGAACCAGATGTTGTTACTTATACCTCCTTGATTCATGGTCTGTGCAATGTAGGCCAGCTGGAAGATGCTCTGGGATTGTCTAAAGAAATGACAAGCGCAGGCATCCAACCCGACATATTCACTTATGGCTCGTTGGTTCACTGCTTATGCAACCTAGGCCAATGGAAAGATGCTATGGTCTTGTTAGAGAAGATGATGGAGGCAGGAATTGAACCGAACGTTGTTACTTATACCTCTGTCATTCAAGGAGTGTGCAATTCCGGCCAATTCAAAGAGGCCCGAAGACTGCTGAGTCATATGGTGCAAAGCAGAGTAATGCCAGATGTTCAAACCTTCACTATTCTGGTGGATGCACATTGTAAAGAAGGAATGCTTGCAGAGGCAAAGGCTGTAGTTGACCAGATGATTCAATTAGGTATTGTGCCTGATAGTTTCACTTATAATACATTGATGAACGGTTATTGTTTGCAAAATAGAATGGACAAAGCTTTGGAAGTGCTTAATTGGATGGTTAAAAGAGGCTGCTCGCCTAATGTTGTTTGTTATAACACGTTGATTAACGGATACTGCAAAGGGAAAAGAGTTGACAAATCAAAGATGCTTTTCCAAGAAATGCTTCAAAGGGGCTTGTATCCTGATGTCATCACATACAACACTCTCGTAAATGGATATTGCCAGGTTGGGAACCTTCAAGCTGCGGGGGAGCTAATTAACGAGATGCAATCTCGCAATGTCTCTCTAGATCGTTACACCTTGAGTGCTTTCCTGGATGGCTTGTGTAAAACGCGACAGATTGACAAGGCTATGATATTGCTTCAAAAGATGGAAGGTTCCAAATTCGTCCCTAACATTGTGGCTTACAATATCCTAATAAATGGCATGTGTAATGCTGGAAAACTCGACGATGCAAAGGGGCTGTTTAATTGTTTGCATGCTCGAGGCTTGCAACCTAATGTGCGGACATATAACATTCTCATGCATGAGTTGTGCAAAGGAGGACATACGGAGGAAGCGTATCTACTTCTAAAGGAGATGGAAGGAAATGGATGCTTTCCAGATGGTGTCGCTTACAACACAATGATCCAAGGACTACTAAGAAATAACGAAAATACTAGAGCAGCGCAACTTGTTGATGAAATGGTTGAAAGGGGTTTTTCTGCAGATGTAGCGACAATGGAGTTGTGGATCAAATACCTCATGACAAATGGAACTTCTTCCTTTACTAGGAGAACTGTCCATCGTCTCTGAGATCTGTCTAAGTTTTCATCTGAAATGTGATGAAGAGTAAATCAGATTAACGCCAAGTTTTCTTCCAAACATCTTCTCATTGTGTCCCATGTCCCATTGATGAAGTTGTTTCAAATCTCAGAGACAATTCACTGAATCAAACTGCCCAAGATGGCAAATATTTGGAGGGGTATAAGGTGGATTTTTATCCTCGTATATCTAGGTTCGGTACGAAATCTCTGTATTGAACTATTATGTGTACTCATCTGTTAGTGCTTTTGGTGCCTAACGTTTTTCAAACAGGGGAAATTCATACAAATGATCAAGCAGTCTGAGGATGATATTGTATTAAATAGATGTTAATAGCGATAACTTTACTATGTAATGAAGTATATTATGTCATAAATCCTGATTAGCCTATTGTGTATGTGCTTTGAGAGAGAGATTCTAGTTTTCTGTTATACACTTTCTTTTTTCACAATCTGATCCTTTTGATGTCCTATTTACCATAGATACTTCAAAGAAGAGGCATACCTTGAAGTGGATGGTGTTTGAATCGCCAGTGGAGTATATTTGGGTCAAGCTCAGATTATCACCACAGGTCGATTACATATTTGGTTTATTTGCTCTTCTTCTTACATGCAAATGACAGCGAAGTTTGGGGGATGGCTTGCTGACTAAGAAACGTGGCTGCAAGTGTATGAAAGCTACTTGAAGTATCTTCCCCTTTGCACTGCAAGGATTTTCCGAAAAGCATCTGATGATGGGTGAACAAGAACGCTATTGACAAACAATGCTAGCCGTCTTGAGCGAGCAACAATCAACTTCATCGTGGTCAGGCCCAGATTATGTAAATTCCATCGTCTTTTCCACTGCATCAATTGAATTACTTTCCTGATCGATGGAGGTACATTCCTTGCCATTTTTGTCTGTCTTAATTACTGACTCGGGAGCACATTTTTCTGTTTGTTTTTAAGTGTCTCACTTACGACAGGAGGATTTCCCTGGACAATCTGCCTCTCGGCATGCCCTCTACTCTTTGTTTGCTGACCCAATCATAGTAGCGTGCAAGCGTTTCGGAGACAAGTCTTTGAGCTAAGTTCACACGTGGATACCACGACAGACATGATCAATTGAACTCAGAAAAAAGAACTCGTCAAGCAAAAGGTTCAAATTGAAGTTGTGCATATATCACAAGAGGATCAACTCCTTGGCTGTCTCTTTTGCCCGTTTCCTGATTTGACAACGCAGGTTCATTGGCTTATCAACTGAAGCAAGGCCACTTTTACAATGAAAAGTAAAATCTTCAGAGAAAATTGGTTTCTTAAGTATCCCCTACTGCGTTAGTAGATGCTGGTTTGGTTCAATCTTATGCTGATAAGTCCATTTTCTTTTTCATGCATTAGCTCATCCTCTGTACTTATTTTGGTTTATGCTGATGACACTTATGTGGTATGACCAGTAATTGATTTGACAGAGTTTCTGTTTTGCTGATTTGGCTTCTTGGAAATATTCTCTTGGCAACGAAAAGACTGAATCCTCACGTGGCATCTGTCTTGTATGCTGTAAATATGTTCTCAACCTCCTTAATGATTTTCAAGTGGTGATCCGTATGCAAATACTAGGGACAAAGTCATTGTTATTTCTTTTGGAATTTCAACAGGGAGTTGTGCTTCGAGTTCAACGTATATGTCAAATTCACAAGCGACTTTAGCAAGGTCGTTACCATTTCTTTTAGCCTTTATGCAGCGTTTCCTTCTACTGATTCCGGCTTTTGGTTTTGCACTATCCTGCACGTCCTCTTATTTGCGTACTGCCGTCTCTTGAAGGCTCGCTTAAGTATCATAGGAACAAACCCAATGACTTGCAAATTAGACAATGCAAATTTGATTTTTCGTACGAGTCATTAGATTTTAGCTGCTTTCTTAGGTTTTCTCGGTCATAAAAAGGCAATTTGAGAACTTTAAACTAACCAAAAATAGTATAGGAGACACATATCAAATATCATTTCCCACAGTAAACATGACAACATGAATGGCATAAACAACTACACAGAATATAAATTAGGATACATGACTAGAGCATTTATTCTTCAACACACTTAAGCAACGTACATCCCAGTGCCGTTACCATTCAAACAAGGATCTCTATGTTCAGCACCAAATTACTTAACCAATGAACGAGTAGTTTTCATACCTCATTCTACAATCTTCAAGCTCGACTTGAGCGCCCTAACTATTTGGACAGATGGCCAGTATTTGGGATTTAACAGAGATTATGCATGTGCCACAGTAGTCACTATAAGAAAGTGCTTGGCTACAGGAAGTGTGACCATAGGCGGTTGCTGTGGGATAAGGAGATGCAGTGGAGTAGTTGTAGTCCACGTGATTTGGCATCACAGTCATCATGTCCTCGAGGACATAAGCCACACCGTTTGCATAAGGATCGCCACTTCAATGGGAACCAGTATTGCAAGCCCAATAAACTATGCCATTGTTCGGAGCACCTTTGACAATATTGAACATCAAGAGGGACAACAGTAGCATTATTAGTATCCATAATGTGATGTACCTTAATTTTTCTCTCAACCCAACTTTGTACCTTGATAGGCTCAAGTCTTGACTATTTATAGCAGTTGTACCCAATAGGTTTTCTCCTATGATTAGCATCTCAAGCTTTCTTCCATGGTACCAATGCATAAACAATCTTAAAAGCTTCTAACTATTTGTGTATAGAATGGAAACAATGCAATTGCATATTTTGCTGAGGGCTAGATATGCAATTTGATCAGTTTAAGTAATTCAAAGTATTTCTTTAGTTTGCACTTGTCCTTTTTTCTTTGGCTCAAGTGTCCTTTTTACTATTTGAGCAACAGTTGCACATAACTGTACAATTTGAGCATACACAAATTTTATCGCTCTCTCCCACGAATCATTGATAATCCTGAGTTTTCTATTTTGGAATTATTGAGGGCCTAGCCATGTTTCAATTGTCCCTCAATATTCATGTGTATGTCACCGATGTTGCCCCTGTCCTTTTTCGTCTGGTACTCTCATTTAAGGGTCGTCTATTTCTCTAGAGTTATCTTTCATTAACCACAACAATTCTAGACAAATTAATCAAGAAGATTCTCGATTCCTTTGCTTATTCGTTGAATGCTTGTTTCTTCTTTTTACATCCTATATTGGATAGCATTTAACATATTCTATCTTAGCTTGACTAGAACTCACAAATTCACATAAACCATTGCATTCACATGCATCACATGAGATCCCTTGTTGGAGCTCACGAAATAGATGATACAAGGACAAGCATGCCCTCGCTTCTTCTAAAACTGTCGATTGGTTAAAATTCAGGAAGTGGCGAATTTTCATCATTCCTTCCTCCTCAGCTCTTCCCTCAAATCCAAACAGAATACCCCGCAGGTGCAGCCGTACTAAAAAAAAAAAAAAAAAAAAAGGTCATGAAAGAGCGGTGTTTCTCTTGCAGAACAAGAGAATGCCCAGGGACAATTTACATCTACTCCACAGATAGAAACATCACCCTTTTTGCCTCCAATCCTCCTCTTCTAACTCATGAAAGCAGCACAGCATTCAACAAGAAACTAAGTTCGATGTTTTCCCTACTTCAGCAACATCAGCAACGTAAAAAAAGAAAAAGGAAAGTGGTGAAAAATTTATCTGTGCTAGGAGAGAATTCTTCCTAGCTGTAGTATCTTATTTAAACATCAGTCTCCAACACCCATACAGAGGCTCAACCATGAAACATCTCATAAAATATAACAACAAACTTATGTCCTTTCTACGGAATCTAAAGACCTAAAGCATCTCCAGCCTCACTAAATTAATATTATATGTTTTGATCTAAATAAAGAGTAACTGGACAATTAGTTTCCTTAAAAAACCATGCATGGTCATAAGATTATACTGCCATAAGATGCATAAAAGATAGAATTGCCTCACCACTCCCTGTTTGTGTGCTATAGTATCAGCATTAGAGCCTCAGAGCTACATTATGTAAAACAAATCAACAATAGCGATCATATTTATTTCAATATTGAGAGTACGGTTTATAGTGCTGCCTTGGTAAAATTTGATCTTTCCCGCTGCTTGTGCATTATGAAAGATGCCATGGTAGCAACTAGCTTGGACGTTGAAGGTATCCATGACACCAAGGCAGTAATTAGACTTATGGTGCATTTGGTTCCGTTTTCCTAATGAGCTCCCTTGGGAATATGCTGTAGTGTTTGGCAAGCCTATTCAACGGGCTTTTAGTCAAATGCTAGCCTTGGAAAAGTTGAAAACCCAATGCTAATAGAAATCAGTTTTGGGCTTTCAGCATTCGATCAAATACTGAAAGTATTATTATTTTCCTCCAAAACTATTATCATAAATTTTTTTAGTTTTTCGATTTTATTTCTCATTGTTCCAAAATTACCTTTACCTTTATTAGGGTTGGTAAAGAGTTTAACATTTTTTTAATAAAAAAGAAAAATACAATCCAAAAGCCCTTTATAAAAAAATTTACCAAACATTCATTACGCCAAAATAGCTTTGCAAAGAATATTTTACCAAAAGCAATTTGTATTTCTTCAAAACCCTTGACCTCTGAAACCCTTTGGCTGCGTTTAGCAATTGGGATAAAATTCCAGATAGGATATGATTTATCCTATCCTACGTTTGGTGCTCAGTCAAGACAGAATAAAATCGGATATAAGGAGAATATAGATAGGATAAAATTATTTCATAAGAGAGGTGGGATAAATGTGGATATGATTTCTAATGTCCATAATAAGAAAATTATTTTCTTGAAAAAAAAACTTATTAAATTAACAAAATTGAAATTATATTTCAATATAAATAATATTTGATTCTAATTTAAGAAATTAAAAATAAAAAAGAAAAATTTAATTTTAATTAATCTTATTTTAATTTATATATTCAACTTTAATTCTATCTTATAATAAACATTCAATCTATAAATTAAATATTTATATTTATTATATATTTTAGGTATTTTTGTATTTTAGGTATGTTAGTATAGTTTACTATTTGATAAAATTTTATTAAAGAATGATGAAAGGGGAAAAAAGAAATAATAAAGAAAATAATTTAAAAAAGAGGAAAAAAATAAAAATAAATTACAGAATAGTGTTACGAGAAATTTTCACCATCTCCGTTTATGAAAATTTATGTTCATTTATAATGATATGTCGTTTATATAAAAAAAAAACGTACATTATATGGTGTGAATATATTCGACTCAAATATTGTGATTTACCAAACAATTGACAGAATATAAAAAAATTATAGGATTTCATATTCTATAATATCTAATCCTATCTCGATTGGAAATCTGAACGACCAAACGTAGCCTCTAGATTTTAGATTAAAAAAAAACCTTTAGGTTAATGATATTTGCATTTTCTAAGGCGTTTTCAAAACTGAACCAAATGCAGCACGTAAACAGAGGATTGAAGTATGCATCTCGGTAGAGAGTAGAGACTGTCCGACTTTGAGAGAGAGAGAGAGAGACCGCCGAGCAAAAGCAGCGCTTCCAGTTTTCAGATTCATCATCAAGCTGCTGATGAAGCGCGCCAGCCTCTGTGGTGCTCCCGTCTTCCTTCTTCTTCGTGCTCCAGCTGCGATGTCCAGCGTTCGTCGGAGGTTCTGTTCGATCCCTAACCCTATTCTCCACGACCCGAATCGGCTCTTGAGTTACGTGAGGAAAAATTGCAGAGCCGGTGGTGGTGGGTTTACGAGTATCGGCGATGCCTTGTGTTTCTTCGGTAAAATGATACAGACGAACCCTTTGCCTTCCGTCAGGGATTTTAATCTACTGCTGGGTGCTTTAGTGAGGATGAAGCACTACTCGACTGCGATCCGGTTGATTGAGCGGCTGCCTTCTTTGGGGATCGAGGGTGATGTTGCCTCGCTCAATATTTGGATGAATTGCTTCTGCCGGTTAAAGCGGGTTGATTTGGGTTTGTCTATCCTGGGCAGAATCTTCAAGCTTGGGTTTCCCATCAATGTCGTGACATCGAGCACCCTAATTGATGGTCTCTTTATTCAGGGCCAAACTGATCAAGCACTGAGGTTCCACGATGATATGCAACAAAACGGCCTCGAACCTAATGAGACCACGTATGCGATAGTCGCGAAGGGGTTATGCAGGGCGGGTAACACCAGACTGGTTATTGGATTGCTTAGGGACTGGGAAGAGAGAAGCTGCAGGCTTGGTTCCTTCACATACAACATAGTGATTGATAGTCTTTGCAAGGAGGGATTGATTGCAGAAGCGTTGAGACTCCATGAAAGTATGAGTAGGAAAGTGATCAAACCAGATGTTGTTACTTACAACTCCTTGATTCATGGTCTGTGCAATGTAGGCCAGCTGGAAGATGCTCTCACATTGTTGAAAGAGATGACAAGCAGAGCAATCCAACCCGATTTACCCACTTATAACTCCTTGGTTCATTGCTTATGCAACCTAGGCCAATGGAAAGATGCTATGGTCTTGTTGGAGAAGATGACGAAGGCAGGATTTGAACCGGACGTCGTTACTTATACCTTGGTCATTCAAGGAGTGTGCAATTCTGGCCAATTAACGGAGGCTCGAAGACTGCTGAGTCATATGGTGCAAAGCAGAGTAATGCCGAATGTTCGAACCTTCACTGTCCTGGTGGATGCATATTGTAAAGAGGGAATGCTTGTAGAGGCTGAGGCCATAGTCGACCAGATGATACAATTAGGTCAAATGCCTTCTAGTTTCGTTTATAATGCATTGATGAATGGTTATTGTTTGCAAAATAGAATGGACAATGCTATGGAAGTGCTTAATTTGATGGTTAAAAGAGGCTGCTCACCTAATGTTGTTTGTTATAACACGTTGATCAACGGATACTGCAAAGGGAAAAGAGTTGACAAATCAAAGATGCTTTTCCAAGAAATGCTTCAAAGGGGCCTGAATCCTAACGTCATCACATACAGGACTCTAGTATATGGATTTTGCCAGGTTGGGAACCTTGAAGCTGCGGAGGAGCTAATTAAGGAGATGCAGTCTCGCGATCTATCTCCAAATCATTATACCTTGAATACTTTCCTGGATGGCTTGTGTAAAGTGCAGCAGATTGACAAGGCCATGATATTGCTTCGAAAGATGGAAGATTCCAAATTTGTCCCAGACATTGTGACTTACACTATCTTAATAAATGGCATGTGTAATGCTGGAAAGCTCAACGATGCTCAGGGGCTGTTTAATTGTTTGAATGCTCGTGGCTTGCTACCTAATGTGCGGACGTACAATGTCATCATTCATGGATTGTGCAAAGGAGGACGCATGGAGGAAGCATATCAGCTGTTAAGGGAGATGGAAGGAAATGGATGCCTTCCAAATGATGTCACTTATAAGACAATCATCCAAGGACTATTAAGAAATAATGAAAATACCAGAGCAGCAGAACTTGTCAATGAAATGGTTGAAAGGGGTTTTTCTGCAGATGTAGTGACTACGGAGTTGTGGGTTAAATATGTTGTGACAAATGAAACTTCTTTCTTTTCGAAGGCAAGCATGATGACGGCCTTTGATCAAATTAAGTGTAAGTTATGTTTTATTCTATGCTGTCAAAGTAAGTTTAGATCTGCAACACTTGGCTATGATTCATATGGAATTTGTACACTTGATGAAGGCATTGATCATTGTTTATAACAACCACGGAATTATAAGGACCATTTCTATTTATACTCTGCAAAATCTCTCTGTTTATGTTGTCAGATCAAATTTCAGTTATTAACTTAGAAGTACAGTGAGTTAAATTCGATGCCAAATACTATAGTCCTTTTATGCATCGCGTGCCCTGTTAGATGTTCCTTATCATCACATTATTTACCAGGCCATCCATAATCCTGCAAGTCTCAACAACTTGCAACAGATTAAAATGCATGTATGAATTCTCACTTCTTCGAATAAGAAAAACGCAAACCTGATTTCGTCGTGGGTTATAATTACTGATGGTTCAATTTCGTCATATGGCAATACCTGGAATTGCTTGCTAGTTTTTAAGTTATAAGAAGCTCTTTTGCTGACTCTGTGACTGTCTTCCAAGCAGGAGACAGGCAAATAAAGGGTCATGTTTGGGGACAGTGATTAGGTTAGGAAGCCGAAACTGAAGATGAAACCAATTGAGCTCAAGATGCCTCCAGAGCAGAAACAAACCATCACGAGGATCATCTTTGACCTGTTGAAGGAGCATGGCCCTCTCACGATCGCAGACACCTGGGAATGCGTTCAAGTAATGTCTTTTTTGTTTTTAAAGGTTTTCAGTGCTTGCCGATTCTCATCCCTTATTCTTTGCCTCTCTGCTGCATAATGCATCAACACCTTGGCATCTCTTAGGTATCATCATTCTTATTGTCATCTTGGTGTGCTTAATTTGCTGATCATCGTCTCAAAACAATTCAGGAAGTTGGTTTAAGAGGACTGACTAGCAAAAGGCACATGAAAATAGTGTTGAGATGGATGAGAGAGAGATAAAAGGTGCGGCTCCTGTGCAACTGTGTTGGTCCAAATAAGCAATTTTTCTACACAACTTGGTTCACAAAAGTGCGGCAAGAGATGGACAGAACAATGACACTGCTTCAAAACCTGGACATCCATGACTTGTTGCAGGTAGGCGTATTGTAAATGCAGAAAGCACACACAAAGATGTGTCGCTTTGACTTTTGAGTCGTCATTGTATCTTGACCCTTCTTCCTAGTTCAGTTTTTGCTTGTTAGAAGGGCCGTACTTGCATTTGCGAGGTCGTGTAAATAAAGTTTAATGCTATGGTATTACCTGATTTGCATAATCATTGGATGCTTCTCAACTGGAAGGGTAGCAACATTCATGGGGTGGATAGAGAATTTCTTTGCTTTGTGGTTGAATCATGATGAGTTGCATAGCCGGTTTAAGTTAGTCTGAGAATTAAGAATACTGCGGTTTTGCAGTTGCTTTGACTTGAATAAAAGAGATGAGCTTGATTAGATTATTATCTAGCTCAATCAAGTCAAACAAGCAAATGCTTAAATTTATTCGCTATACTTTCGCTATACTTTCGCTCTAGAGGGTTCCAAAGCTTCTTATCTCTAAATCAAAAACCTTCATCTTTGTTGAGAAAATGTTTTTCTAGGCAAATCATGAATAAGATTTGAGGACACAGAGCGAGGTCACTGCCCTCGCCATTTTTGCTCAAGGGCTTGCATGCCCTCACTTTTGTCGGCGAGGGTCAGCTGGCCCTCGCGTATGGTTGGCAAGGGTTAGCAGCCCTCACCTGTGGCTGGTGATGGTTGGCCGACCCTATATCCACCCCCAAAAAAAAAAGCAAAAAAAAAAAAAAAAAGTAAAAAAAAAGAAGGAAAAAACCTTCAAAATATTATTAAAATATTATTTAAAAAATGTTACGTCAACCCGGCCTTCACTGTCAGTAATTTTCGGCCAAAATTGGCCGAATAGAATCAACTGGTGAGAAGTGAAAAAATTTAAAAGTCAATTGGTAAAATTAAAAGGTTTATGACTGAATTGCTTAAAATGCAATAGGTTTAGAGTTTTTTTCAATTACCTTCACAATTTGGTGGTGCTTCTTCTCCTCCAAAGCACAAAATTTTGCCCAAAACATTTTTCTTCCCATTTTTGTAGTTAGTGCTTTATCTTCCACTGTTGATCCTAATAATTGCAATCAAGCTGGAATATTTGACTATGTGGAAAGCTAGTCAGATACATCGCGTGTTTTTGATAATACCAAAATGTGGTCTCTTGCATCTTTTCTTCTGAATAAGATGGGTGTGCAAAATTAAGAAATAATAAGATTATCAGATGGTGTAAAGTGATATAAGGCACACGTGTCGTGGTCCAAGGAAGTGATACGATCTATAAGGTTTCTGTCCATGAACGAGCAATCCTTGATTATCTCCACAGACAAGGGCTTTCTCGATTATTCTATAGAACTTTTGGAAGTGGGCATATAGTAATTGCATACTCTTGTGATAAATGTAGGTAGTTGGAATAAGGGGAAGATGTAATTTCTACCGTTGATCGAGGAGAGATCTATGATCATGATTAGCCTTATATTGTATATATGGGGTCTTTTTCCCTTATTTATATCTCCAGACTTTCACTTTCTGGAGTTGCTCTTTAATGTCCTCCTGAGCAATTAAGGTTGACGGTTAAGTTTGATTATCACCACACTTTTTGTCCCATCACGTGGCTGGCCATTGTACGTGTTTTGCTGATAGTTGTTATTTGCTGCAACACGACACTGCGATCTTTATTAACTTGACGTGCATATGCATTGCAGATGCCTTCTTACATTGTTTGAGGGATTATATATGTCATCCTTGCCTAGTCACAGAAAGTTGGTTTCTGAACTATTCTCTACTGCGTTGGTTTAGTTCAATCTAATGCTGATAATTCCGTTGTGTTTTATGCATTAGCTCATCCTATTTATTCATTTTGCTTTATGTTGACGACACGGATATGATTGGAAATTACCAATAACTAATTTGAGATGTGAAACAGTTTCGATTCCACAAATTTTGCTTCGGGGATTTGGTATCTATGAAATGGTTTCTTGGCATTGAAATGAGCTTATCCATGTGTACCTTCTTTGCACAGTGTAATATGTTCTCAACCACCTTAATGATTTTAAGGCATGACCCTTACGCAAATATTGAGGCCAAAGTCCTGGTTATTTCTTGCTGCGTTTTGGCATGGTGTCATGCTTCGAGTTCAACATATAATTATATTGAAAAATTCATAAGCGGCCTTAGCAAGGTTATAACCATTTCTTTTAGCCTATAAGCAGTGTTTCCTTCTATTGATTTAGGATTTTTTTTTGGTTTTGCACTATCTAGCACGTCATCTTATTTGTGGGTCTCCAACTACTGTCTCTTAAAGACTCACTTGAGGATCATAATAACAAATCTAATGAACGTAAGAATGGATCAGATACACAGCACATTTTCGCACTAGTCATTAGCTTATAGCTATTTTGTTAGGTTTTTTCATTATAATAAATAAGTATTATTTTGAGAACTTTAAAATGACAAAGAAAGCATATCTTCTAGGATATCATTTCTTGCAAAAACAAACATGGCAACATGTGCGGCAGAAACAACCGCATACAATAGAACACGGCTCTCTGGTTTGGCGGCGAACTATTTAATCAGTAAATAAATAGTTTTCATACCTCATACTGCAATCTTCACACCATATCGACGCCAAGACTCTTTGGACAGTCTGCCAGTATTCGAGCCTTAGCAGCGCTAACACATGTGCCGCAATCGCTGAAAGAAAGTGCCGGGTAGCATGACCATAGGCAGCTGTTGTGGGATAAGGAGACGTGGTGTAGTAGTCGTAATTTGCATGATTTGGTGTGACAATCGCCATGTCAGCGAGGACATAAGCCACGCTGTCTGCATAAGGGTCGTTGCTCGAATAGGTACCGCCATTGCAGCCCCTATAAGTTATGCTAGTGTTCGGAGCACCTTGAACAACATAGAACATTAAAAGGGACCCAACTAGCATAATTGCAACTCTTGAAGGAGCATCCAAAACGTGATATCCTTTACTTAATTTTTGTGCTCACTCCTATTTTGCATCTTGAGAGAGGCCCAAGTCTTCACTATTTATAGTGGTTGTACCTAATAGGGTTTTCTCCTACGATTAGCATATGAATCTTCGTTTAATGGTACCAATGCATGAGCATTCTCAAAAGCTTCTGTTTTCGGACATAAGAAGGAAACAATGCGACGTTACCAAATAGGGCATAAGCTCTCCGGATGGAAGCATAAGATTTGTCTCAAGTCCTGAATTTGTTCCTAGTCATGCTTTAGATAATAAGATATTTGAATGGAAGCATGAAAAAAAAAAAAAGACCAATCCCCGTGCTAGGACCAATTGGTTCGATCCTCAGTCTTGGTCCAATTTCCGATCCCACCTCAGAATCGGATCGGGAGCTGGTCACTCGTAAGAAAGAGTCCCTAGACATGTTTGAATGAGATATTGATAAAGTGTCACCCTCTATCCTCGAAGCCGCTTTTGTATTCATTCGAGAAGTGAGTGGATGATGTGGACACCTAAACTGAACTTGAATCGTTCTCAACTACACCAAGTGTCCCGACAACTTATGTATAACAATAAAATTAGGAGATCGTCCATCGTTTGATTATCTTTCCTCCAGGTAAGGACGTAATGCAAAATAAAAGTAGTTCAATCATAAGCATAATTGACCATGTAATTGATGAACCTATCTATTTACATTTCTTGATGTGGCAGGCCATGCTGGTCATGCATGGAGCAATGAATCTCTCACTCTTCCCTCCACCGTCCACCGTCAAGCTCTCTCCTTCCCGCCAAAACCTTCCCCCCTCGCCCCTCGACGGCCGCCGCCTCGTCGCCCGCCTCGATGGCGGCGACCTCCGCGGAGCAATCACGCGCCTCGAGCTCGCGTCCCGCGACGGGTCCCACCCCGACGTCCTCACCTTGTCGCTCCTCCTCAAGTCCTGCATCCGCTCCCGCGCGTTCGCGCTGGGGAGGCGCGTCCACCGCGCGCTCGCCCGGTCGGGGCTCGAGCCCGACTCGGTGATCCTCAACTCGCTCATCAGTCTCTACTCGAAATCCAACGACTGGGCTGAGGCGGAGAGGGTTTTTGGGGACATGGGCGATAAGAGGGACTTGGTTTCTTGGAGTTCCATGATCTCCTGCTATGCCAATAATCACATGGAGTTTGAAGCGGTGGATACGTTCGTTCATATGCTCGAGGATGGTTTTTTCCCTAATGATTATTGTTTCGCGGCGGTTGCTCGGGCTTGCTTGGTCCCGGAGAATGCATTGATTGGCGATACGGTTTTCGGGTTTATTATCAAAGGCGGCTATCTTGATTCTGATGTGTGTGTTGGGTGTGCATTGATTGACATGTTTGCAAAGGGTAGTGCTGATTTGGTTTCAGCTCGTAAGGTGTTTGAGAAAATGCCCGAGAGGAATGTGGTTGCTTGGACTTTGATGATGACGAGATGTACTCAGTTGGGTAGTCCAAAGAAAGCTGTTGATTTGTTTTTGGATATGCTGGTGAGTGGGCCTGTGCCAGATAGATTTACACTCACGGCTGTTTTGTCTGCATGTTCAGAGTTGGAGTTACTATCGCTCGGGGTACAATTGCATTCCTGGGTTATACGGTCTGGATTGGCTTCGGATGTCTGTGTTGGATGCAGTTTGGTGGACATGTATGTCAAGTCTGTAGATGGTGGATCTCTTCATGATTCGAGAAAGGTGTTTGATCGGATGCAAGATCACAATGTGATGTCTTGGACAGCAATAATCACAGGATATGCACGGGCTGAAGAGAATGAGGAGGCTATCAAGCTCTTTTGGGAAATGACAAAAGGTCCCGTGAGGCCAAACCATTTCACATTTGCTGGTGTTCTCAAGGCATGTGGAAATATTTGTGATGTGGATATGGGGATACAAATATACGCACTAGCTATAAAATTGGGCTTTGCCTGTGATACTTGCGTGGGTAATTCTCTTGTCAGCATGTATTCCCGGTCGGGCCACATGGAAGATGCTCAGAGAGCTTTTGATGCGCTATTTGAAAAGAATCTGGTTTCTTATAATACCCTTGTAGATGCCTATGCCAAAAGTTTGGAGTCCGATGAAGCCTTTGAACTACTACATGAGATTGAGGAGAGAGGGATCGGAACAAGTGCTTTTACATTTGCCAGCCTTTTGAGTGGAGTTGCCAGTGTTGGCGCTATTGGTAAGGGGGAGCAAATCCATGCGAGGATGGTAAAATCAGGGCTTGACTCAAATCAGTGCATTTCCAATGCTTTGATCTCTATGTATTCCAGGTGTGGAAACATAGAAGCTGCTTTTCGAGTTTTCAGTGAGACAAGAGAGAAAAATATCATAACTTGGACTTCAATGATTACTGGTTTCTCAAAGCATGGATTTGGGACGAGAGCTCTAGACACATTCCATCAAATGCTTGATGCTGGTGTGAGGCCAAATGAGATCACCTATGTTGCTGTTTTATCCTCTTGTAGTCATGTGGGTTTGATATCTGATGGATGGAAACACTTTAGGTCAATGTACGCAGAACATGGAATTGTGCCTAGAACCGAACACTATGCATGTATGGTGGACTTATTGGGCAGATCAGGATCCCTTGTCGAAGCCCTTCAGTTTATAAATTCAATGCCTTTCTGGGCTGATACACTTGTGTGGCGTACATTTCTCGGAGCTTGCCGAGTTCATGGCAATGTTGAACTTGCAAAACAAGCTGCAGCAATGATTTTTGAGCAAGAACCAGATGACCCTGCGACTTATATTTTGCTATCAAATATTTATGCCTCAGCTGGTCTATGGGAAGATGCTGCAGCAATCAGAAAGAAGATGAAACTGAAAAATCTTACAAAAGAAGCTGGTTGTAGCTGGATTGAAGTGAAAAATACAGTTCACAAGTTCTATGTGGGTGATGCTTCACATCCGAAGGCATCGGAGATCTATGAGGAACTGGACCGATTGGCTAGTCGAATAAAGAAACTGGGTTATGTTCCGAATACTCAATTTGTTCTTCATGATGTGGAGGAGGGACAAAAGGAACAATATTTGCTCCAACACAGTGAGAAAATTGCTGTTGTTTTTGGCCTTATAAGCACCTCCAGTCCGAAATCTATTAGGGTATTTAAGAATCTTCGCATTTGTGGAGATTGTCATTCTGCGATCAAATATATCTCCATGGCAACTGGAAGACCTATAGTCGTAAGGGATGCAAACAGGTTCCACCATTTTATGGATGGAACATGCTCATGCAATGACTATTGGTGAAGATGCTTGCTCGACCCATTGACCGAGTATGCTGGACTGATATTGCTTCGAAAGATGAAAGACTCCAAATTCATGCCGGATATTGTGTCATACACTATTCTAATATAAGGCATGTGTAACTCCGGGAAGCTTGACGATGCTATGGGGCTGTTTAATTGTTTGCATGCTTGAGGCTGGAACCTGACGTGTGGATGTATAGCTTTGTCATGTGTAGATTGTGCGAAGAAGGATGTGCGGAGGAGGCGTATCAGCTGCTGAAGGAGATGGAAAGTATTGGATGCTTTCCAGATGGTGTCTCTCTTAACATCATAATCCAAGGACTACTAAGAAATAAGGAAGACATGAAAGCAGCATAAGCTGTCGATGAAATGGTTGAAAGGGGTTTTTCTGCAAGTATGGCAACGATGGAGTTGTTGGTTAAATATCTGGTGACAAACGGAACTTCTTCCTTTTCTAGTTGAGCTATCCATTTTTTCTGAGGTCTGTCCACTCTTTCCATCTGAAAAGTGATGAAGAATAAACTAGATTGAGGGCAAGTTTTATTCCACAAATCATCTCATTGAGTCCCATGTCCCATTAACGGAGTTGTTTTAAGTCTGGGTGATCTTCTCTTGCTTTATTATGAGGATTTTTGGAGGGTTTTGTTTCTCGTGTATCTAAGTTATGCAAGAAATCTCTGTTCATACATGGTACATGTACCTGTCGGTTTATGCTTCATATAAACAATCAAGCGGCGTGAGGATGCTCTTAAATTAAAAAAGATGTTAATACTTTAGTTTGCTAAGCACAAAAATCCTTCTTTTTTTTTTTTTCAAATTTATGTTGAGGTCATAAATCCTGATTAGTCTATTGTGTATGTGCTTTGAGGGAGAGATACCTGGTTTTCTTTTTTGCTCTCTTCCGAGCACAGCCTGATCCTTGATCCCTCCAATGTCCTACCTACCCATATTTACTTAAGAGAGGATGCATATGTGAACGTGAATGTCTGTTTAAAGTGATTGAAGGTACAAAAGTTATTTCCCATTCAACTTTAGTGTTTCTAGATTGTCATTCATGGTAGTAAATTTCACTAGCGGAGGATAGCATTTAATATTTTGAAGGATTAATATCACAATATATTCCAAAGTGATACATATATGATAAATTTACCAAGAAACTCAGAATTAGTACACATGTGAGAATTTACTCTCCGTTTAATTGGATTAATACTATAAAAAATTTCAAGATAGTACATTTGTGATAAACGGAGGGTAAAATCTCAAATTAGTACATCCATCAATTGTTAAACATTACCCAACTTAGTAATTTAACTATAAAATCTAAAATGAATAATAAATTTGTTATATATGTACTAATTTTGAGTTTTTTTAGTGATAAAAAAATTAGTTTAGAATAACCACCGTTCGCGGTGGCGCAGCTGGCTTTGGGATTTCTCCCCTCACGAAGGTTCTAGAGACGTCGCATTCGCGCGACTCACCCGCGGCTGGGTTTGTGGCGGTGGCTCAGTCCGTCCCGGGTTTACGCCGCCGCCACGGCCACAGACGGTGGTTCTCGAGTTACCAAAAAAAAAAATTTAGAATAAATTTATCGTAAATATATTATTTTTGGGTTCTTTATAATATCAACTCTATTTTAAAATAATTTGACCTACCTAATTCAACATCAAAATATAATATTACTTATGATGTAAATGTCGATTGGCTCAATCATATCAAAAGAAGTAACTTCCTCATGGTTACCTCCTTTCAAATTAACTGAATATTACATATCTACATTATATTTTCGGAAATGGAGTATGACTTCCGAATTCGACTCTCACTAAAAACTCTCGAAGACCTGTCAACGGTGCCATTACAGCCTGCCTAGGTAGGAGGAGAGAGAGACCCTAAAGCAAAAAGCTCTGCAGTTTTCACATTCATCAGCTTGATGCTGATGAAGCGCGCGAGTCTCTGCCCTGCTTATTCCTTCTTCCTTCTGCTTCGGGGTCCAGCTGCGATCTCCTGCGAGTCCTCATCCCTTTCCATTCTCTTTCTCTCTCATCCTTTCTCGGTTTGCCGTCGTCGGAGGTTTTCTTCGACCCCTAACCCTAATTTAGACGACCCGAACCGGCTCTTGAGTTACGTGAGGAGAAATTGCAGAGCTGCTGGTGGTGGTGGTGGTGGGTTTACGAGTGTCGGTGATGCCCTGTGTTGCTTCGGTAAAATGATAAAGGCGAGCCCTTTGCCTTCCTCCGGGGATTTCAGTCTACTGTTGGGTGCTATAGTGAGGATGAAGCACTACTCGACTGCCATCCGCTTGATTGAGCAGCTGCCTTCTTTGGGGATCGAGGATGATGTTGCCTTGCTGACCATTTGGATGAATTGCTTATGCCGGTTAAGGCGGGTTGATTTGGGTTTGTCTATCCTCGGCAGAATCTTCAAGCTTGGGTTTCCCATCACTGTGGTGACGTCGAACACCCTAATTGATGGTCTCTTTATTCAGCGCAAAACTGATCAAGCCTTGAGGTTCCTCGATGATATGGGACGAAATGGCCCCGAACCTAGTGAGACCACGTATGCGATAATCGCCAAGGGGTTATGCAGGGGTAACACCAGTTTAACACCAGTTTGGCAATCGAATTGCTAAGGGACTGGGAAGAGAGAAGCTGCAGGATCAATTCCTTCCCATACAACATAGTAATTGATAGTCTTTGCAAGGAGGGATTGATCGCAGCGGCCTTGAGACTCCACAAAAGCATGAATAAGAAAGGTATCAAACCAGATGTTGTTACTTATACCTCCTTGATCCACGGTCTGTGCAATGTAGGCCAGATGGAAGATGCTCTCATATTGTTGAAAGAGATGACAAGCGGAGGCTTACAACCCGACATATTCACTTATAACTCCTTGGTTCATTACTTATGCTACCTAGGCCAATGGAAAGATGCTATAGTCTTGTTGGAGAAGATGATGAAGGCAGGAGTTGAACCAGACGTCATTACTTATACCTCTGTCATTCAAGGAGTGTGCAATTTCGGCCAATTGAAAGAGGCCCAAAGACTGCTGAGTCATATGGCGCAAAGCAGAGTCATGCCGAATGTTCAAACCTTCACTATCTTGGTGGATGCACATTGTAAAGAGGGAATGCTTGTAGAGGCAGAGGCCATAATCAACCAGATGATTCAATTAGGTAAAATGCCTAATAGCGTCACTCATAATACATTGTTAAATGGTTATTGTTTGCAAAATAGGATGGATGATGCTCTGGCGGTTCTAAATTTGATGGTCAAAAGAGGCTGCTCACCTAATGTTGTTACTTATAACACGTTGATTAACGGATACTGCAAAGCGAAAAGAATTGACAAATCAAAAATACTGTTCCAAGAAATGCTTGAAAGGGGCTTGAATCCTGATGTCATCACGTACAACACTCTCATAAATGGATATTGCCAGGTTGGGAACCTTGAAGCTGCGGGGGAGCTAATTAACGAGATGCGATCTCGTGATCTGTATCTAAGTCATTATACCTTGAATTCTTTCCTAGATGGCTTGTGTAAAACGCGACAGATTGACAAGGCCATGACATTGCTTCGAAAGATAATAAATGGCATGTGTAATGCTGGAAAACTCGACAGTGCAAAGGGGCTGTTTGATTGTTTGCATGCTCAAGGCTTGCAACCTAATGTGTGGACATATAACATTCTCATGCATGAGTTGTGCAAAGTAGGACGTATGGAGGAAGCATATCTGCTTCTAAAGGAGATGGAAGAAAATGGATGCTTTCCAGATGGTGTCGCTTACAACACAATGATCCAAGGACTACTAAGAAATAACGAAAATACTAGAGCAGCACAACTTGTCAATGAAATGGTTGAAAGGGGTTTTTCTGCAGATGTAGCGACAATGGAGTTGTGGATCAAATATCTCATGATAAATGGCACTTCTTCCTTTACTAGGAGAACTGTCCATTGTCTCTGAGTTCTGTTCAAGTTTTCATCTGAAATGTGATGAAGAGTAAATCAGATTATGCCAAGTTTTCTTCCAAACATCTTCTCATTGTGTCCCATGTCCCATTGATGAAGTTGTTTCAAATCTGAGAGACAATTCAATGAATCAAACCCCCCAAGATGGCAAATATTTGGAGGGGTATAAGGTGGATTTTTATCCTCATATATCTAGGTTCGGTACGAAATCTCTGTATTGAACTATTGTGTGTACTCATCTGTTAGTGCTTTTGGTGCCTAATGTTTTTCAAACAGGGGAAATTCATACAAATGATCAAGCAGTCTGAGGATGATATTGTATTAAATAGATGTTAATAGCGATAACTTTACTATGTAATGAAGTATATTATGCCATAAATCCTGATTAGCCTATGTTGTATGTGCTTTGAGAGAGAGATCCTAGTTTTCTGTTATACACTTTCTTTTTTCACAATCTGATCCTTTCAATGTCCTATTTACCATAGATACTTCAAAGAAGAGGCATACCTTGAAGTGGATGGTGTTTGAATCGGCAGTGGAGTATATTTGGGTCAAGCTGTGTATCAGATTATCACCACAGGTCGATTATATATTTGGTTTATTTGCTCTTCTTCTTACATGCAAATAGCAGCGAAGTTTGAGGGACGACTTGCTGACTAAGGAACATGGTTACAAGTGTATGAAAGCTACTTGAAGTATCTTCCCCTTTGCACTGCGAGGGATTTTCCGAAAAGCATCTGATGATGGGTGAACATGAACGCTGTTGACGAACAATGCTAGCCGCCTTGAGCAAGCAACAATCAACTTCATCGCAGTCAGGCCCAGATGATGTAAATTCCATCATCTTTTCCACTGCATCAATTGAATTACTTTCCCGATCAATAGAGGTACATTCCTTGCCAAATTTGTCTGTCTTAATTACTGACTCGGGAGCACATTTTTCTGTTTGTTTTTAAGTGTCTCACTTACAACAGTAGGATTTCCCTGCACAATCTGCCTCTCGGCATGCCCTCTACTCTTTGTTTGCTGAACCAATCATAGTAGCGTGCAAGCGTTTCAGAGATGAGTCTTTGAGCTAAGTTCATGCGTGGATACCACGACAGACATGATCAATTGAACTCAGAAAAAATAACTTGTCAAGCAAAAGGTTCAAATTGAAGTTGTGTATATATCTCAAGAGGATCAACTCCTTGGCTGTCTCTTTTGCCCGTTTCCTGATTTGACAACGCAGGTTCATTGGCTTATCAACTGAAGCAAGGCCACTTTTACAATGAAAATTAAAATCTTCAGAGAAAATTGGTTTCTTAAGTATCCCCTGCTGCATTATAGATGCTGGTTTGGTTCAATCTTATGCTGATAAGTCCATTTTCTTTTTCATGCATTAGCTCATCCTCTGTACTTATTTTGGTTTATGCCGATGACCCTTACGTGGTATGACCAGTAATTGATTTGACATAGTTTCTGTTTTGCTGATTTGGCTTCTTAGAAATATTTTCTTAGCAACGAAAAGACTGAACCCTCACGTGGCATCTGTCTTGTATGCTGTAAATATGTTCTCGACCTCCTTAATGATTTTCAAGTAGTGATCCGTATGCAAATACTAGGGACAAAGTCTTTGTGATTTCTTTTGGAATTTCAACAGGGAGTTGTGCTTCGAGTTCAACGTATTTGTCAAATTCACAAGCGGCTTTAGCAAGGTCGTTACCTTTTCTTTTAGCCTTTATGCAGCGTTTCCTTCTATTGATTCCGGCTTTTGGTTTTGCACTATCCTGCACGTCCTCTTATTTGCGTACTGCCGTCTCTTGAAGACTCGTTTAAGTATCATAGGAACAAACCCAATGACGTGCAACTTAGACAATGCAAATTTGATTTTTCATACGAGTCATTAGCATTTAGCTGCTTTCTTAGGTTTTCTCGGTCATAAAAAGGCAATTTGAGAACTTTAAACTAGCAAAAAAAGTATAGGAGACACATATCATATCATTTCCCACAATAAACATGACAACATGAACGGCGGAAACAACCACACAAAATATAAATTAGGATACATGGCTAGAGCATTTATTCTTCAACACACTTAAGCAACCACATCTCTGTGCCTTTACCATTCAAACAAGGTTCTCTATGTTTGGCGCCAAATTACTTAACCAGTAGTTTTCGTACCTCATTCTACAATCTTCAAGCTCGACTCGAGCGCCCTGACTATTTGGACAGATGGCCAGTATTTGGGATTTAACAGAGATTATGCATATGCCACAGTGGCTTTAAGAAAGTGTTTGGCTAAAGTGTGACCATAGGCAGTTGCTGCAGGATAAGGAGATGCAGTGGAGTAGTTGTAGTCCATGTGATTTGACGTCACGGTCGTCGTGTCCTCCAGGGCATAAGCCACGCTGTTTGCATAAGGATCTCCACTTCAATGGGAACCAGTATTGGAAGCCCAATAAACTATGCCATTGTTCGGGGCACCTTTGACAACATTGAACGTCAAGAGGGACAATAGTAGCATTATTAGTATCCATAATGTGATATACCTTAATTTTTCTCTCAACCCAACTTTGTACCTTGATAGGCTCAAGTCCTGACTATTTATAGCAGTTGTACCCAATAGGTTTTCTTCTTTGATTTGTATCTCAAGCTTTCTTCCATGGTACCAATGCATAAACAATCTTAAAAGCTCCTAACTATTTGTTTATAGAATGGAAACAATGCAATTTTATATTTTGCTGAGGGCTAGATATGCAATTTTATATGTTTAAGTAATTCAAAGTATTTCTTTAGTTTGCATTATTTGTCCTTTATTCTTTGGCTAACGTGTCCTTTTTACTATTTGAGCAACAGTTGCACATAACTGTACAATTTGAGCATACACAAATTCGTCGCTCTCTCCCACGAATCATTGATAACTTGAGTTTTCTTTTTTGGAATTATTGAGGTTCTAGCCATGTTTCAATTGTCCCTCAATATTCATGTGTACGTCACCGATGTTGCTCCTATCCTTTTTCGTCTGGTACTCTCATTTAAGTGCCGTCTATTTCTCTGCAGTTATCTTTCATTAACCACAATATTTCTAGACAACTTAATCAAGAAGATTCTTGATTCCTTTGCTTATTCGTTGAATGCTTATTTCTTCTTTTTACATCCTATATTGGATAGCATTTACCCTATTCTATCTTAGCTTGACTAGAACTCACAAATTTACATAAATCATTGCATTCACATGCATAACATGAGATCCCTTGTTGGAGCTCACGAAATAGATGATACATCTAAAGAAATAGCCCAAAGATTTATTTGTAGGATTACGTTATTAACTATGTCGATGGATACTAGGCAAATATGCTCACAAGAAATTTTCTTATCTTCAATGCATCAATAGGTATTCCTTGAAAATTTATTAAAAAAAAAAAAATATCTGGTTACTTGATATATAGCCAAAAGGCAGCATGCGTTGATAAAAATCGGTATGTATCTAGTTATGGATGGAGCTTGAATATATGGTTATTTAATCAGGGCTCTAAAAGTGTGCACTCGCGATTTTAATTTGTGTTTTGTTCTAACCACCGTCCATCACTTGCTTGTGTGGTCAATCGTAGGACACATGCTCATGGAGTATGTAAGAGGAAAGTTGGCGGAAGAAATGACTAACATTTTCACTGCGCAATGAACAATTTACCATGGAACAAACGTTGAATCACGAGTGAACAATAGATAATAAGACTTCACGATGCTCTGAATGCAATTACGAGAAAAACATTCAATTTTCATAGCGTTAATGTCGATTATCTTCTTAAAGCAGTACTGGAATGCCTTTCATTCTTTGATGGAGAGAAAAAGAAGAGAGAAAACTTTCTTCATAACATTCTTTTTGCCAACCACATTAATAGTTATCTCCATAAGTTATTTATATGACTTCCTTCATATCCATTCAAAAGAGTATCTCTGTCACGACCCGCACCTCGAGCGCATGCACATTCCTCTATGGTCAATAAAATTTGCGACGTCCTAGGAAGTGTCGCCGACCCATTTGGTTTATAGCACAAGCGGAAACGTAATAACAATCTCCAAATAACATAAAAGTGGGATAGAAACGTAGGATAATATTTTCACAAAACACACTTATAATACAGCATCACATATATATAGAAAAATCTAACACCACATGGATCTATTTAAAAAAAAAGAGCTTCTAGGCTATCTACACTTTGAGCTCTTCATCCATGGGACCATAGTCCCTTGCGATTCTGTCAGACTTCTCGATAACAAAAGGGTGAACTATCACCCATTGTCCAAACTAGACGAAAGACCTGTCAACATCTGGCAGAGACTAAACAAAAACCTAGCTTTTACTTTTTGTGAACCCCTGCACTTTTCTTGAAAATCCTCCATATAGGGACCTGAAAATGGTTATACAATAACCAATGAGACGATGTCTCAGCGAGTCCATTCCCTAAATTCCGATTAGGAGAAAAGTACACCCGCATGCAATCTAACCATATCTCTGCCAAACTCAAGTAACACCAGTGGTTGTCCTGCATGTTAGTACCGTTCAAATTGCATATAATTATATCGAAATCATGCATTATTGGAACATCTCAACATGTCTACACATATAAATATATGCCATCACCAATTCACGGGCCCCGATTACTAGACCAAATTGTTATGATACGTTCCATACCGCACCACACAATTCTGTATCCTAATCAAGCCCCTCAATCTCAATCATTCATGTGTTCCAATTGGCTATGACCCATCAGTCACGGCCGACTCAACAGTCAGCAGTCTTCTGGCTTAACCGGGCTTCGTCTTACACTATCAAGCACGGCAACGTCTACATCTAGACGGCATTCCTCAAAGGAGCATCAGTCCAGCCTCCACTACGACCAGCATCTATTGACTTGGGGCATTCCCAAAGGAGCATCGTTTGGAATCAAAGGCTCGTGACGGCATCTCATATCATTCATGTATTCATTCAATTTCGGTCTAGGATACCGTGCATTGCACTCAAATGCCTCAATTAAAATAGTGATCCCGACCTATTTTCTTTATATTAAAAATGCATGGTAAAATAATCGTGTATGGGAAAACAGTCAGATCGAACCAGAAAATTTGTATTATCTCTTTTAAAATCTCACATTTTCTTATAGTACTTAAAAACACTTTCAGTGTCTAAAACCTGACACTTGGTATTTTCCAATTAAATACCAAAATTCTGCCATTTTGAATTAAATATTCATAATTAGCAACCATCACTCAATTGCACAATTTAACAGTCAATGTCATAAATAGAACATACTATTGCAATAAGCATGAAATTTCGGTCACCGACTATCTCGATATAATTTTCGGAAAATATTAAATAATTAATTAAATTATAATTAAATCATTGAAATTAATTATTTAATTAATTACCATTATAATCTTTCATTAACAATTCAATTTAAATATAATTAGAACCAATTGTCAAAATGCCTAACTAAACTAATGCCTTACAACATCCTTCTAGTCTAACCAACCTAACTAACCAGTCTAACTATCTAGTCTCATCTCAACTAACTACCTAACTAGTCATTATCCTAACTAAACTAGTTTCTAATCCTATTTAACTTAATCATACTCTTAAGGAAATGTAATCAACCCCTAATTAGAAATTAGGAAATTGACTCACCTAAACTAAAAGCTAAAGACCTCCGGCAACGACGGAGCGGTGGCGGTGAGGTCTTGATCCAAGGAGGCGTCGGAACACCTCCGGACGGCCCTGCTCAGGCCAGCAAGGCCCTCAGCCTACTGTTGAGGAGCGGTCTTCTTGGCTAGACCAGGTCGAGTAGCGATGGTAGGAGCTCCTTAGAGGCGAGATGGCAGCACTGTGGAGCGGTTCGGTCGACTGGCGGGTTGCACCGGTGCAGCAGGGGTCCCGGCAACAGGGCGGCAGCAACGGCGAAGGGATGGCTGCTTCCAGTGAAGGTGGTGAGTTGAGATCGAGGAGGGATGGGTGGTGGAAACGTTGCAGCGGCTGTATGCAGCTGCGTTGAGCTTCCGGTGAAGAGACACAGAGATCTTGCCAGCCGTTGTAGACTGACGGGCCGTTGGTGAGGACGATTGAGAGGTGATTAACGGCCACACAAAAGAGAAATGGAACATGAGGACAGCTTGGTTGGTGTTTCTACTGGTCCAGAAAATCTGCAGCACCAAAACAGAGCTCTCCTTTGTTTTTGGCTGCTGTGTTGCCGTCCAAGGAGAAACAGGGGAGGCTGAACAAAACAGCTTAAAGGAGAAGAAGACAAGGGACTTTACGGCTAGGGAAAAGGAAAGGAAAAGGAAAGAAAAAGAAAGGGAGAGAGAGAGATGGTGGCACGGCAGAAAGGAGAAGGGGATGTGCACAGATGGAAGGGGGAAAGGAGAAAAAGAAACCATGGAAGACCCCCCCTCCATTTTCCACAACAAGTGGCCCTTCTTTCCATGGAAACTTAGGTCACTTCACTATCAAGGGGCCTACCCCTCTTAGAAGATCCTATTCTCTTCAAATGACATTCAAATGGAGATAAATTTTCCTTGGGCATGTGGAGCTCCGAATTTCATTGCTTTTACATTACATTCTTTTCTTTCTTTCACTTGCCATTTAATAGCCTTAGATAACAAAGATAAATCCTCATTTAAACCCTTATAATTCCTATCTCCATTGGTTCCACATTGAAGACCAAAATTCCATTCAGAATATGACTTTTCCCATATTCCTTTAATTTGCTATTACTTGAATTTCTCGCCAACAATTCAAGTTTGTCAATAGCTCTTGAGAGGATGTGTTGACGTTCCTAGAATTAATTGTGACATGGTAGAATTCTCAATTTCTAAAATCGGATTAAATTTCGCAATTAAATTTAGTCATACGTGATTTTAGCGCGACCTAAACTATCTGGTAGTTTTTGGGAATTTTTGGTGCAATTGACTTATGGTCGATTGTTTTCGAACCACAATGTATATCTTTGACTCATTGGCGACTCTCGGTTGTCGTGAAAATCTCGAGGTTTCAATTACGGGTACAGGATACCAAAATGACAGAAAAATCGGTTTAGTGCCGATTGACGAGAATTTTGCAATTAGGCGGAATCACTCCTGCCTAATTACATACTTTAGTCAAATCGACCTATTTCCGATCTCTGATAGATTTTCGACTGTGCCGCAAGGACCTTTGTAGACTGACACGGTTGAGTAGTTGATTCATGGTCGAATTCTCAAGCTTGTTGCATTAAAATCCCTTAATGACTCTCCCAACTAGTCTAGTTATCTCATGAGTGATCGGCTCAGAGAATAGCATTAAAGGCACGTCAATGAAAAGCTCAATTTATTCAATTGAAAACAGAAGTAGAAAATCAGACTGTCACAATCTCTTCATCATAATATATTAAGACGAACCAGTGTGTCTTAATCGCACCCTATCGTGGACGTACTAATAAATTATAACATCTCCCACTCGGACATATCAAGAATATAAGACATTCGATGTTCATTTACTTTAGAAACAATTCATATTGGCAAGAAAGTTGTGCAACTAGTGAGTATACCTGCACGTGAAAGCTCAAATTATGTACTTGTTAGGGATGACATAATGGCTACAATCCTAAAAAGAAATAAACAATTGATGTCTCACAATGCCCCAGACATATTTTGGTATATCAATCCAAACATACCTATCCATTAAAGGTTATACTTGACTATTCTTATAACATCATATATTTACAATTATATCTAAGACCACAAAAGGCAATAAAATTGATCAATCGATAAATACATGTGGTAGATGTAAAACAACGATAATCTTCCTTCACACTCATGTTAGTCAAATATTGTAGCTTCATATTTTTTCATGAGCACGTAATTTCATTGCTCTGTTTAAATGATTCACAAAATTGAGATGTATTCATGTTGTTCAAATGTAAATCATCAAGAATTTGAATTAATTTGAGACTTCTTTTAATGATTTGTGATGGCGTTGTTGTTCTAATGCTGATTTTGGACAAGAAACCATTTCAATGCCATGATTAGACTTAATAATTTCATTGCATGCAAGTGGTTTGTTGAAATGTGTCTATGAAGCTGTGAAATGTATTCGAGAAAGAGTTAATTATATCTATTGACTAAAAGGTTCATCATCTCTTAAATCTCAATATGAATTTTAGATTCACGTATGTCATTGTTGTTTCGCGAAACTTGAACATGAAATCGAGAATAACATCGGTATTTGTTGCGTTGCTCCGTTTTGTGCATTGAACTCCTAATGGTGGCTAACATAAGTTCCTAGAGAAATGACTAGTAATTCATGGCTTAAGCATGGATCTACAGAAGCATTCATCTCAGTTTGTATTTTTCTATCCACGCTCTAAATTTCTACAACTCTTGGATTGTGGCTGATAGTGGTGGTCTGGTGACCAATAGAGGTGGTTGCCAGTTAAGACTGCCAGTGGAGCAGTATAAATTTAGTTAACCTCTATTGAAGACCTTCAATTTTCTGGAACTTCTATATTTGGTTATGCGATCCAAAGCCCCTTGAGGATTGCTAGACCGTTTGGTAATTATTTTGAAGGAGCTTTCACTTGAAAGCCAGCATTGGGAATGCTAAAAGCTTAATGCTAGTAGGGACTAGTTTTGGGTTTTTAGGATTTGATCATTTGATCAAATGTTGAACTCATTTTTTCTTCCAAAACTACCCTCACCAACTCTTCAAATTTCAAATTTTATCCCTCATTATTTTTTTTTATTAAAAAAGGACCAAACCCTTCGCTAGTCCGATGAAGGGTTACGATCGCCAGGGGGATAGATTTGGCGTCGACGACTGTTGATTAAGGTCACTCGAGGTCGGCCGATCTCCAATGAGGGTTGCATGAACCCAGCAAGGGCCGCTGGAGGTCGCCTTGTTTGGGTTGCACGACCGACTAGCAACCCTCGCCATTGGGCAACCTCGATCGATGGCCACCAGCGCCAAATCTAGCTCGCTAGCAGCGGTAGCCCTTCGCCAAACCAGCGAAGGGTTTGGTCTTTATTATTATTATTATTATTATTTATTTATTTATTTAAATGATATATATTTGATTCTTTTTCAATTTTAAACAAATAAAAATATAGAAAACTAATATTAATCACCAAAGTGCTTCTCAAATATGTTGTCTACCGAACGGTATTTCTCTCAAAGTTGCTTCTCAAAGCGTAGTTTACCGAACTACCTTTGCATTTATCTAAGGCCCTTTAGGCTAAATTACTTTGCATTTGCCTAATGGGCTTTCAAAATACCAAACCAAATGCACTTAGATTAACTGATTGGTCATTCTATGTTGTTTTTTCCAAGTTTCGATTTGCCTGTTTTAGTTGAATGTTGAGGTTACATTTTGGGATCATAATAAATGCAAAAATATTGTATTGACACTTAACAATTGAGAACCTTAAGATTCATAATTTGGTAAAAGGCCGCGTTGACACTTTAATCGACAAATAATCAAGTTAAGGTATCAAAATGGTACTAGTGAAATCTCTAATATAATCAAGTCCTTGACTCTAGATCTCTAGTTTCACAAAATGGTTCCTAGTTGGCTCCTTATATAGAACTTTCACAGGGTTTATCGAATTAAAATGAAACTATCCCAAAACGTGCCTTCCCCCGACACTTGTTTGAGAGGGTTGCCACAACTTGGCGACTAGGACTTGGTTGTAGACCTTAGAGGACTGAGGCCTAGAAACGACTTGATTGTTTGTCAACTAAAGTGGTTTTCATGGCAGCACATGTCAAATTCTCATGGAAAATGAAGATAGTTTGCTAATGTGTTAAATGTTGATACAGATTGGGAGTTGTTAGGGATGATGTATTTGCTGATCCATTTGTCTTGTAGAGAGAAGCAGCAATGTATGATTAAGTGGACGTATATTGAATCGGTGTTTTGATATATACTATCTTGAATGCTTTTATTTGCTTTAACATTTTGTACACACAACCCGTAGCCTAAACTCAGGCTGCATCCTTAGAAAACTACCTAGGATGGTGTTGAGAATAGGTTGGACCACCCGCGGCTAGCGACGATGGGACAATCATTCTCATCATCTCGCAAAAAAAAAAAAAAAAAGTCATACCCATCCACAATTAGTGACATGGGGAAAGACTTACTATTTCATTGGATAAGATCTCGAGCCAATAGTATATGCCCCCTTTATGTGTCAAACTTCATAAGTATATCTGTGTATATGTGATTTAAAACCCTTCTCATTAGTTACTAAAAGTATGAGTTTGGGATACTTGGAGTGCCATAACTTGGCACGGAGGGACACTTAAGTGACATAACTTCGGAAATGTACACTTAAGTGCCAGTTTCAGCGTAAAGTGGAACACTTAAGTGCCACTCCGGCCAAAATCTGGCCAAATAGCTGACGTGGCAATTTTTCGACGAGTTGGGTGCAAAACGGCATTGTTTTGCACGCCGACGTGGCGAGAAAATGCAAAAACGACGTCATTTTGTGTTTGATGTGTAAATAATTAATATAAAAATTAATTAAATTAAATTTAAACTTAATTTTATTTAAAATATTCTAAAATTAAAAAAATTAAAAACTTAAAAACTTAAAATTATAAAAACTTAAAAATTAAAAAATTAAAATTTAAAAAACTTAAAATTAAAAAACATAAAAATTAAAAAAATTTAAAATTAAAAAATTTAAAATTTAAAAAACTTAAAATTTAAAAAACTTAAAATTTAAAAAATTAAAATTAAAAAACGTAAAATTTTAAAAAAATTAAAATTTAAAAAACTTAAAATTTAAAAAACTTAAAATTTAAAAAAAAATTAAAATTTAAAAAACTTAAATTTAAAAAAACTTTAAATTTAAATATGGAAGTTTTTAAAATTTTTAAATTAATTTTTTTAAATTTTAAGTTTTTTAAATTTTAAGTTTTTTTTTTAAATTTTAAGTTTTTTATTTTTTAGAATATTTTAAAGAAAATTTAAGTTTAAATTTAATTTAATTAATTTTTATATTAATTATTTACACATCAGATACAAAACAACGTCGTTTTTGCATTTTCTCGCCACGTCAGCGTGCAAAACGACGCCGTTTTGCACCCAACTTGCTGAAAAATTGTCACGTCAGCCATTTGGCCAGATTTTGGCCGGAGTGGCACTTAAGTGTTCCATTTTACTCCGAAACTGGCATTTAAGTGTACCTTTCCGAAGTTATGGTACTTAAGTGTCCCTCCGTATCAAGTTATGGCACTTGGACTGTTCTTTTGCCCTGAAAATATGTTCCATATTTTCTTCATTTCTTCTACTTCATTCACTTATGTTTTCAATGTTTATATTTGGAATCCATGGTGACAAATTAAAACGTCTTTGTGCTTTGGATATAATGGGAAAATTAGATATTTAAATCATTCCTACTTTGGCATTATGGATAAATTAGATCGAAGAGGCCAAAGCTATGTAGAAAGAAGGATTGATTACCTTATATCTCTTCTTTGTGTCAAGTATCAAGTGCGTCTCATGCAAGTGAGGGCGTACTTTTGGAATCCAATCATCTTAATATTCATTTTTGGCAAACACGAATTAGTCGCGACAATTGAGAGATACAGACACATGGAGTGCCAAAACTTGACACGGATGGACACTTAAGTGCCAAAAGTCTGGAAAGGTACACTTAAGTGCCAAAATCGAAGCAAAATGAATCACTTAAGTGCCAATCCGGCCAAAATCCAGCCAAAATGTAGACGTGGCATTTTCCGGCGACATGCTTAACCGACGTGGCAATTTTTTTTTTTATAAAAAAAAGCACATGTGGAGGAGGAAAACGATGTCGCCCCATCCACTCTGCTTTGGCCAAGCTAAACAACATCGTTTTTCCTTAGTGCTAAATGACGTCGTTTAGCTTATTTAGGGTTTAACCGGTCATTGCTCGCATTCACACCAAATCTGACGTCCTCTCCATCGCTGTTCACAACTTGCCGTTCACAAGTCGTCGTTCGCAGGTCATCGCTCATCATTGTCGCTTGCCATAATCGCTCACCATCGTCGTCACTCGTCGTCATCGCTCCCTCAGGTTTATTCTCTTCTTCCTCTCCCCTATGGTGAAATTAGGGCTCCGACTCGTTTATTAGAGCTCCAACTTGAAATTTGGGGGTCGGCTGGGAAATCTTAGACTTGGATGGTATTGATGTAAGATTTAGGGCTCATATGTGGTGTTAGAACCCTATTATGGGTTCAAATTGACAGTTTAGGATTGGCCTCAAAATGTAGGGCTTAGCGTAGGGCTCGGCAGGGGAAAAATTAAGGCTCAGATGTGGTGCTAGGTATTGTGATATGTGATTTAGGACTCGGATGTGGAATTGTGATGTGCGAAAATAATTTGTAGGGGTCGGATGTGAAATGTGATGTGCGATGGTGATTGTTAGGGTTCAGAGTAGTTGTCGTGGGAACTTCTGGGCATTTTTTGTTTTTTTAAGTTGCAGTGTTGAAATTGGTGTCATGAGGACCCATGCTTATTTAGGGGACCTCTCCATATTTAAGGGAATGCGACATAATCAAAGGAGCTGTTGGGTGGAGACCTCTATTTGTCCTAAGGGCATCTTTCCAATTAAAGTAGTGGTCGTCTGACCTATGCATCTTTTCCCTCTTTCTTCTTGTCCTTTGTGAATGCGGTCCCAAAAGTTAATTGTATTTTTTTTCTTCTTTTGTTGCAGAAATGGCTTATGATAAAGACTATGTTGCTTTCATTGTTTTCTATGGTGGGGATTTTGCGATTGGGGAGAATGAGTGGGAGTATGAGGGGAGGAATGAGGGTACTATCTTTGTAGATATAAAGAATGTATCTTATATTGGATTTGTTAGGAATATAGTGACATATTTGCCTTGTAAAGTACAAAAGTTGTTGTACTGTGTTCCTGGGAAAAGCTTGAGAGATGGTTTGAGAAATTTAGAAGATGATAATGGTTTTAGGGATGTCCTATATGATTATCTTCATAACAAAGAGGAGAAAGTATATGTTGAATACAATAGTAATAGTGAGGACGAAGATGATAACAAAGATAGCACCCAAGTAGGAGAATGAGGAGATGGTATTCAAGTTAGTACTGAGGTTAGGGGTGAAGAAGGGCATGATGGACAGGACGGGGAGGAGAGGGGTGTAGATGCTATTCACCATAGTGATTGTGACATAGGTGATGTCACAATCACTGAATTAGATTGGGAAGTAGCTTAATCCAGTGATGGTGATAATGACAATGAAGGGTTGGCTGCTGAAAATTTCTTAATCTTAAGTGATGATGACGATGAGAAGCTTACATAGTCAAGGAAAAAACAAAGGGACTTTTTGTTAGATAGATTTGCAACTTTGTAAGTAGCTGATGAAGTTCCAAACAGAGACACAGGCTCTACAAATGCTGGTGTTGCTGGCCAGGAGACGGATTATGAAGAAAGCATCGACACTATTACTTTCTAGGACAAGCTTGAAGAAGATCAAGGAGCTGTGCGTAGAAGGAAAAGTAAGTTTCCTTCCTATGATCCATCCGTTGCCTCTCCTACTTTGTTAGTAGGTATGAAATTCCAAGATGCAATACAATTTAGGGAAGTTATACTGAAGAACTCCATTGTTGCACAAACAAATATTGATTTCATTAGAAACATTGAGAACTTTGTAAGAGCTAGGTGTTCGCAACAAAATTGTCTATGGAAGATTTACGGCATGTTTGTTAAGAGGAGTGGGTCTTCCAGATTAAAGCCTACCAAGAAGAATACATTTGTTCCATTAATTTTCAAAACAAAAGGGTAACAAGTGCATGGTTGTCCAAGCACTTCTTCAATCTGATCAAGCTGATGCCCGAGATGAAAATTACTAACTTTAGGATGCTAGTGAAGGAACGTGTAGGCATCAATGTATCTAGGAGTCAGTGTAAAAGAGTAAAGCAAAAGGTGATAAAGATACTTATTAGTCAGTATGGCAAGGAATATGGGCAGGTGTTGGAGTATGCTTGGGAGTGTAGGCTGCAAAACCTTTCAAGTTGAGTATATGTAGAGGTGGTGGAGAGACCACTTCTTAATAGTGGAATCAAGTTTGATAAGTTCTATGTGTACTTTGATACATGCAGATGGAGATTTTTAGCTGGTTGTAGACGGATTATAGGATTAGACGGCTATTTCTTGAAGGGCTTTTGCAAGGGAGAATTGTTGGCGATGATTGGAATAGATGCAAATAACCAAATGTTCACACTAGTTCGGGCTGTTATAAAGATTGTGAACAATGACAATTGGTCCTGGTTTTTGAAAAATATGATGGTTGACTTAGAGATAACAAACAGGGAAGGATGGACGTTCATGAGCGACCAAAAAAAGGTAATGCTTGCTTTTTGAAAAATTTAATCGATAGTTTGCTTTGTAATATTAACATGTTATTTGCTTACATTTCTTACTTTGAATTATTGTAGGGATTGGTTCCCGTAATGGCTGAGTTGTTACCCCATGCTAAACATCGAATGTGTGCATGGCATATATACGGAAATTGGGCAAAGACCTACAAATGGGATAAGTTGCATTTGCAATTTTGGCAATTAACAAAGAGTACAAACATGACTGACTTTAGAATATGGAAAGAAGGACTGCTTCAGTTGACGAATGAAGGTTGTGCTACACTATTTCAACTAGAACCAAAGCATTGGTGCAGGGCATTCTTTAGTGAGGAATTCAAGTGCGATAACATCGTCAACAACATTTGTGAAGTATTTAATTCGAAGATAATAGATGCCAGATGCAAACCAATCATCTCAATGCTTGAAGATATACGAGTTGTGGTCATTACTCTGCTGGTGAAACAAAGAGATGAGGCTGCAAAGTAGACTAGACAATGTGGTCCTAGGATTGCCAAGAAATTGGATGAGAACTTGGTTACAAGTAGGCATTGTCATCCCATTTGGAATGGAGATGACATATATGAGATAATAAATGGTTTCGATAAATATGTTGTCTATCTAGGTACGAGGAAGTGTTCATGTAGAGCATGGCAACTAAGTTGAATTCCTTGTACACATGACATATGTGCCATCTAGTTGAAGGGCCACAATACAGATGATTACATTGATAATTGGTACAAAAAATCAAAATACCTTGCTTCGTACCAGTTCATGATGAGCCAATTAGAAGTAGTAAGTTTTGGGAGCCCACGGATCATGAAGCACCTCAACCTTTGCCACTAAAGAAGAAAATTGGAAGGCCAAAATGAAGATGAAGAATAGTGGAGGGAGAGGTCTCGGGTCAACAAAGAATAAGCAAGATAGGTGCAAAGATGATGTGCTATTATTGCCGCGTAGCAAGGCACAATATTAAATGTTGTCAATTGAGAAAGCAACAAGAACAGTTGAGGCCAGCTAAAGGGCATAATGAAAAGACGACTAGAGAAAGGCAAAAAGAAGGGCCAAGTGAGTCGATTGTTCTTCAGTCGACAACTAGAACCTCAGTAAGTCATGAAATAAAATTTCTGTTTATGTTGTTTTGTGGTTTATTATAAATATGTACATAATATCTTATTTGGCCTTGTATGTAATGTCTTTGTTAGGTCACGAGAAGAACCCCGGTAAGTCATGAAACTGAACGGCCTGTTTGAAGAAGGCAAGGTAGAAGACCAGCTGAAGGATTGGCCCAAGCAGCTAAGTGTCTGTTTGGTAACCATCCCAACAATGACTAATTTTGATTTTTTGTTCCCGAGAATAGTTTGAGAACAAAATTGCGTTTGATAAAAAAAATTTTCCCGGAAATAAATTTCTATCTTTTTGTTCTTGGAAGTAGATTTGGAACAGACTCAAGAATAAAAAAAAAAAGTTGATTCTTGTTTAGGGAACAAATCTAAGAATTAAAACCAACTCTTCTTCTTCCATTTTCTCTTCTTCTTCTTCTTCTTCTTCTTCTCTTTTCTTCTTTTCATCGACCGCCATCTCGCGGTTGCCGTCCGCCATTGTATGCTGCCGCCGTCGCCGATCGCTGGTAATCGGTCCGGCGAGCTCGCCAAAGGCAAGCCCAGCCACCGGCAAGGTTGGGCAAGCCTCGCCGGTGGCCAGGTGGGCCTCGCCCAGCCCCGGCGAGGGCTGGGCAAGCCTTGCCCAACTGCCGGCGAGGCTCGGCCAACAAGGGCCGGCCTCGCCAAAGGCCGGCGACGCTCCGGTGAGGTCGCCGGCCCTCGTTTGGCCGATTGCCAGTCCGGCGATCGGCCTGAAGAAGAAGAAGAAGAATAGGAGAAAAAAGTATAAAAAATATTTAAAAATGAAAAGAAATTGATTTGAAACAGAATCAATGAGCACGGTACCAAATGTAATTCTATTTCAGAATCAGAAATTTTGGACAGTTACCAAACGGCTTAAAATGCTTAAAATTTGTTCCCGAGAACATAATCAAAAAAATTTCTGATAAGAATCTACTCCTGAGAACAGAATTGTTACCAAACGTGCTATAAACGGCCAATTGAGTCGATTGTTCTTCAGCAGATAAAGAAATACCTAGTAAATTCAACAATTTGTATTCAGTTTTTCTTTGCATTATTATATGGCCCGATATTATATTTATGATGTCTTTTGCCTCTTTCTTAGATTCGAAGAATGCAAGTTGGAGCTCAACTGCCAATTGAATGGCTATCATAAGAGCCACCATAAGGGTCATCACATGGGCCACCAGAAGAATTACTATAAGGGTCACCACAAGTACCATTAGAAGGTGTCACTGAAGTTGAAGGGCTACAAAGAATGACAACTAGACAAAGGCCAAGTGAAGGGACAGCTACATAAATGCCATCTAGAAGACGCCCAGCTGAAGAATTGGTTGAAGAAGCCCTAGTTGTAGCTGAAGGGTCCAAGAAATCACTAGCAAGAAAAAGAGCCAATAAATCATAAGTTTCTGAAAGTGACGCCCCTCTTTAAACAAGAGGGGCACTTGGGAAGAGGTTAAGACAATATGGCTATAGCCTTTATATAGATGAGCGTGCTGGAACAATCATTCTGAATGTAAGTTTTATTGACTGCATTTAATTTACTTTATGCTATAGACTTTTGCTGACAGTTTATTGTCTTTTTGTAGCCTGGGAGAAGTTCAGAAGTTCTTATCTCAAGAATCAACGGCTGCACCAATAAAAAAATAAAAAAAAAATAAAAAAACATCAGCTACACCAACAAGAAAGAAAAGCAAGAACCCAGTTGTAGGTCCATCTGATTTAATTCAGTCTGGGATAGTTGCAGTTCCTTTTGAATCAATTCAGTCTGGGACATTTGCAGCTTCATCTGAGTTACTGGATACTGAGAATGTTGAAGAAGAAGTTGCATGTCTAGTTAAAAAGAGTGCAAGAATTATGAATCAAGTGAAATGCACATCAAAATGAGCACGAATAGGGGGTGTTGTGCATATTAATTGATGAGATGGGACATGATAGGTTGTGGAGCTTAGGAGTCAGTTTTGTAAACGTTTATAATAACTTGCTATGGATGGTTATCTTTTCTTTTATTTAGTTTGTCACTGATTTTGTGAGACTTAATTTCGATATCAATTGAATGATCTTGCTATTTGTTAAATACTTTTGCTTTTTGTAAGATATGGATTTTGCTTTTACTTGTTGTTGTTGGTGTTGGGTTTATGGTGGTAGTTGGAGTGTTGGTGTGGCTGGTGATAGTTGATGGTGATGCTTAGTAGTAGTGAGTTTGTTATTCGGGTGCTAATGTGGTTGCTGGGGTGCTGGTGTGGCTGGTGGTGGCAACTGGTGATGCCCGATGATTATGGATTTGTGGTGGGAGTTATGGGCTTATGCTACACTTGGTTTGCACATCTTACACCATGTGTACTAGTGCAAGCTAGTGCAAGGCTCAGCTTGCACTAGTTGCTTGTGTAGTAACACCACCAACACGGTGGTGGCTGGACCGCCTAGTGTGGCTAGTGGTGATGGCTGGTGGCGCAACTAGTGGTGGTGGCTGGCGCAATTTTTAGAGAAAACATACAAAAAAATTGGCACTTAACTGATCACATTCTAAAAAACTTGGTACTTAAGTGTTCACTTTTAACTATGAGTGACACTTAAGTGATCATTTTAATAATAATTTAACACTTAAGTGATCCTTTTTTCATCGCGACTAGCACTTAAGTGATTACTAAATATAACTTATGACACTCGGGTAATCACTTATATTTGTTTTGTGTATATGCTGGTCTGCAGCAAAACAGAGAAGGTGATGATAATTTAACTTATGACAACTCCATTCAATTCCAATATTTGTTGCCGGTTTATGTTTATATTTGGTTCAAGTAAAAAGGCCACCACAACACATTAACCCAATACACATCCATCATTATTGGTTTATATTCAAAAACAAGTAAAAATATAGTACAAGCAGCATCTAATTCATTCATTCCATTTCCTTAACCTTCCCACAAACACAAGAAGTGACCCACAATATATATGACAGCACAAACAACAACAAAGTCACAACGATCTTGTGGAATAACACAAACTTCTTCTCATCTTTCAAAAAGAAAAAAGCCTACATTTAATCCAAATCAATTACATTTGTCCACTCATTATTAACTATGGTAGTCAAAAAAACTTTTTCTCATCTTCAAGTGCTTTACATTTCATCATAAAGTATAATAAACAATAAAACAACACCATAATAAACGCTTGGTAACACTTTCGTTCAATTTTCATTCTTGAAACTTTTTTCTTGAAAGGTTTAGCTGAAAACGCTTGAGCTTGCATTGAGTCAACATCGTCCAAGTCGTCCACGAACATAGATGGAGATTGATGTCTTTTATGAAGTAGATCCAATATCACCTCTGTGGCTCGGGCAGAGAATTTCATATCGACCCATTTGAAGTATTTGCACTTCAACCCTTCTTTATATCGAACGCATCCATAAAATCTTCTCCCAAGATTGAATCGAGTTCACGATATTCTTCTTGGACTCGGTAATCCACAAAAACAGAAACTCTGGCCTTCTCCTTCACTTTGGTGAGAGGAATTTGAGGTGCTGTTGCGAGTCCTGTTCTCCATCTCCAATATTCGACGATGGAATTTTAGGCAAATCAAAATTAGGGTTCGAGACTTGGATTCGAGCACTTCAATAGGGATTTTGGCCGATTTAGGGTTTTAGATTTGGGGCAGTTTGGGAGACGATGTCGTTTTTGTAGATTCAAGGTTTTTATTTTGGCCAACTATGGAAACGACGTCGTTTCGGGTGAGTTAAAGCCGAGTTAACTCTTCGGCAAGCCACGTGGATAAGCAAAAATAATAAAAATTGCCACGTAGGATTTTCGACAAGGTTCGTTGGAGGTGGCACGTTAGTGTCCCACTTTTCTAATAAAGTGACACTTAAGTGTACATTTCCAAAGTTTTAGCACTTAAGTATCTCCTCATGCTAAGTTTTGGTACTTGAGCTGTACTTCCGTCCGACAATTGAGGAATATGGTATGGCCGTCATAGTTGTCTCTTTCTCTAAGTTGGTCGAGCAACCCATTGGCCAACAAGCGTTCTTAGCTCAGCTTTTAGAGGGGAAAAGGATAGAAACTGAAAAATTTTAAAAAGTTATTGCAATGGTTGTCTCGCCCTCTTTCTTAATTGAAAAGTTCTTGAGTCTACCTATAGAATCTAGTAATAACTTGTTAGGATTTTTCTCTTAAACTCCATTTATTTAACGGAAAATGTTACATTTCAAAAAACATTCAAGAAGTCATTTTCTAAGAAAATAGTTATATTTTCCGAAGTTTAGCTAAAATATGAAAGAAGAACTGGAAAATGTAGTTCTTCGTTCGAAAAGTAAAATTTGATTTGATTTTCCTAATTACACAAACACTTTTTAGGTGTTAATGACTTGCATATGGGCAATTGGGAACCAATAGGCATTTCTTGATTTCAATTTTTTGAAATCGATCCTTAGTGGACGGTTTCAATCCCTCCCACGATGGGAACCATCCACTCTAGAACCAATCCTCTATACTGGTGATGTGAATATAGTATATAGACTTTCTTTTCAAAATTTAAGAATAAAGAAAATATTGAATTTAGAAATATGAATGAATCATATATCATCCTTAATTTTTAATATTTTTATAAGTGAATAATATTTCGGGTGCTTTTCGTAGATAAGAAGCAAATTAGGTCCTTGGGTCCCGTATCTTTAGAAATTAGGTCCCCATGTGTAAGTTCCTAAACTTTAATATTTTAAGAAAATGTATACCAATGCAATTTCCCTCAACTCCTAACCCTTAATATTTTAAGCTAATGTATCACTATTATGTTTGGGATTGGGATCTAATTGGCGACCGTCAAGATGACTATAGAAGCTTGAGAGAGGGAGCGAGAGAGGGAGCCATAAGCTAAAGCTTTTCACTTCTACTGATGAAGCGGACGAATCTCTGCCGTGCTTCTTCCATCTTCCTCCTTCTTCCCGCTCCAGCTGCGATCTTTAGCGAGTCATCATCCCTTTCCGTTCTCTGTCACCCTTATCTCCCTTATCCTTCTCATCTCCCTTTCTCGTCTCGCCGTCGTCGGATGTTTTCTTCGATCCCTAACCCTCATTTAGCCGACCCGAACTTGTTCTTGAGTTGCGTGAGGGATATTTGCAGACCTGGTGGTGGTGGTGGTGGTGGGTTTACGAGTGTTGGTGATGCCCTCTGTTGCTTCGGTAAAATGATAAAGGCGAGCCGTTTGCCTTCCTCCGGGGATTTCAGTCTACTCTTGGGTGCTATTGTGAGGATGAAGCACTACTCGACTGCCATCCGCTTGATTGAGCGGCTGCCTTCTTTGGGGATCGAGGGTGATGTTGCCTTGCTGACCATTTTGATGAATTGCTTCTGCCGGTTAAAGCGGGTTGATTTGGGTTTGTCTATCCTGGGCAGAATCTTCAAGCTTGGGTTTCACATTGATGTGGTGGCATCGAACACCCTAATTGATGGTCTCTTTATTCAGGGCAAAACTGATCAAGCCTTGAGGTTCCTCGATGATATGCAACGAAATGGCCCCGAACCTAATGAGACCACATATGCGATAGTCGCGAAGGGGTTATGCAGGGCGGGTAACACCAAATTTGCGATTGAATTGCTAAGGGACTGGGAAGAGAGAAGCTGCAGGGTTGGTTCCTTCACATACAACATAGTGATTGATAGTCTTTGCAAGGAGGGATTGATTGCAGAAGCGTTGATACTCCATGAAAGTATGAGTAGGAAAGTGATCAAACCAGATGTTGTTACTTACAACTCCTTGATTCATGGTCTGTGCAATGTAGGCCAGCTGGAAGATGCTCTCACATTGTTGAAAGAGATGACAAGCAGAGCAATAAAACCCGATTTACCCACTTATAACTCCTTGGTTCATTGCTTATGCAACCTAGGCCAATGGAAAGATGCTACGGTCTTGTTGGAGAAGATGACGAAGGCAGGAATTGAACCGGACGTCGTGACTTATACCTCGGTCATTCAAGGAGTGTGCAATTCTGGCCAATTGACAGAGGCTCGAAGACTGCTGAGTCATATGGTGCAAAGCATAGTAATGCCGAATGTTCGAACCTTCACTGTCCTGGTGGATGCATATTGTAAAGAGGGAATGCTTGTAGAGGCTGAGGCCATAGTCAACCAGATGATTCAATTAGGTAAAATGCCTGATAGTGTCACTTATAATGCCTTGTTGAATGGTTATTGTTTCCAAAATAGGATGGATGATGCTATGGCGGTTCTTAATTTGATGGTTGAAAGAGGCTGCTCACCTAATGTTGTTTCTTATAACACATTGATTAATGGATACTGCAAAGGGAAAAGAGTTGACAAATCAAAAATACTGTTCCAAGAAATGCTTGAAAGGGGCCTGAATCCTAACGTCATCACATACAGCACTCTAGTATATGGATTTTGCCAGGTTGGGAACCTTGAAGCTGCGGCGGAGCTAATTAATGAGATGCAATCTCGCAATCTCTTTCTAGATCATTATACCTTGAATGCTTTCCTGGATGGCTTGTGTAAAATGCAGCAGATTGACAAGGCCATGATATTGCTTCGAAAGATGGAAGATTCCAAATTCGTCCCAAACATCGTGACTTACAATATCCTAATAAATGGCATGTGTAATGCTGGAAAGCTCGACGATGCAAAAGGGCTGGTTAATTGTTTGCATGCTCGAGGCTTGCAACCTGATGTGTGGACATGTAACATTCTCATGCATGGGTTGTGCAAAGGAGGACGTATGGAGGAAGCATATCAGCTTCTAAAGGAGATGGAAGGAAATGGATGCTTTCCAGATGGGGTCACTTATAACACAATAATCCAAGGATTGCTAAGAAATAATGAAAATACTAGAGCCACGCAACTTGTCGGTGAAATGGTTGAAAGGGGTTTTTCTGCAGATGTAGCGACGATGGAATTGTGGGTCAAATATCTTGTGACAAATGGAACTTCTTCCTTTACTAGGAGAACTCTCCATTGTCTCTGAGATCTGTCCACATTTTCATCTGAAATGTGATGAAGAGGAAATCAGATTAACGCCAAGTTTTCTTCCAAACATCTGCTCATTGTGTCCCATGTCCCATTGATGAAGTTGTTTTAAATCTGGGAGACCATTCACTGAATCGAACCGCCCAAGACGGAAAATATTTGGAGGGGTATAAGGTGGATTTTGATCCTCATATATCTAGGTTCGGTACAAAATTTATGTATTGAACTGTTATGTGTACTCATCTGTTAGTGCTTTTGGTGCCTAATGTTGTTCAAACAGGTGAAATTCATACGAATGATCAAGCGGTCTGAGGATGATATCGTATTAAATAGATGTTGATAGCAATGACTTTACTATGTAATGAAGTATATTATGTCATAAATCCTGATTAGCCTATTGTGTATGTGCTTTGAGAGAGAGATCCTAGTTTTCTGTTATACACTTTCTTTTTTGACAATCTGATCCTTTCAATGTCCTATTTACATAGACACTTCAAAGAAGAGGCATACATTGAAGTGGATGGTATTTGAATCGGTAGTGGAGTATATTTGGATCAAGCTGTGTACTCAGATTATTACCACGGGTCGATTACATATTTGGTTTATTTGCTCTGCTTCTTACATGCAAATAACAGCGAAGTTTGAGGGACGGCTTGCTGACTAAGGAACGTGGCTGCAAATGTATGAAACTACTTGAAGTATCTTCCCCTTTGCACTGCCAGGGATTTTCCGAAAAGCATCTGATGATGGGTGAACATGAACGCCGTTGACGAACATTCCCAATGTTAGCCGTCTTGGGCGAACAACAATCAACTCCACTGCAGTCAGGCCCAGATGATGTAAATTCCATCGTCTTTTCCACTGCATCAATTGAATTACTTTCCCGATCAATAGGGTTGGCTCTCAATGGAAGTACATTCCTTGCCATTTTTATGTCTTAATTACTGACTCGGGGTTTTTAAGTGTCTCACTTACAACAGGAAGATTTGCCTGGACAGTCTGCCTCTCGTCGTGCCCTCTACTCTTTGTTTGCTGACCCAATCATAGTAGCGTGCAAGAGTTTCGGAGACCAGTCTTTGAGTTAAGTTCACGCATGGATACTGTCGTCAGATATGATCAATTGAACTCAGAAAAGAGAATTTGTCAAGCAAAAGGTTCAAATTGAAGTTGTGCATATATCACAAGAGGACCAACTCCTTGGCTGTCTCTTTTGTCCGTTTCCTGATTTAACAACGCAGGTTCATGGGCTTATCAACTGAAGTGAGGCCACTTTTACGATGAAAGGTAAAATCTTCAGAGAAAACTGGTTTCTTAAGTATCCCCTACTGCGATAGTAGATGCTGGTTTGGTTCAATCTTATGCTGATAAGTCCATTTAATTGTTTCATGCATTAGCTCTTCCTCTGTATTACTTTTGGTTTATGCTGATGACTCTTATATGGTATGACCAGTAACTGATTTGACATAGTTTCTGTTTTGCTGATTTGGCTTCTTCGAAATGTTTTCTTGAAAACCAAATGAATGAACCCTCGCGTGGTATTTATCTTGTATGCTGTAAATATGTTCTCAACCTCCTGAATGATTTTCAAGTAGTGATCCTTATGCAAATACTAGGGACAAAGTCATTGTTATTTCTTTCCGAATTTCAACAGAGAGTTGTGCTTCAAGTTCAACGTATAAGTTAAATTCACAAGCGGCTCTAGCAAGGTCATAACAATTTCTTTTAGCCTTTAGGCAGGGTTTCCTTCTATAAATTCCGGCTTTTGGTTGCACTCTCTTGCACGACCTCTTATTTGCGTGTCCCCAACTGCCATCTCTTGAAGACCTGCTTAAGTACCATAGGAACAAACCCAATGACGTGCGTGTAGCTTAGATAGACAATACAAGTTTGATTTTTTGTACGAATCATTGCTTTGAGCTGCTTTCTTAGGTTTTCTCGGGCATAAAAAGGCAATTTGAGAACTTTAAAATAACAAAAAAGTATAGGAGCCACATATCATATCATTTCCCACAATAAAAATGACAACAAGAATGGCAGAAACATCCACACACAACATAAATTAGGATATATGACTAGAGCATTTATTCTTCAACACATTTAAGCAATGCACATCCCAGTGCCGTTACTGTTCAAACAAGGTTCTCCATGTTTGGCACCAAACCACTTAACCACTAAATGAGAAGTTTTTGTACCTCATTCTACAATCTTCAAGCTTGACTTGAGCGCCCAGACTGTCCGGACAGATGGCCAATATTTGGGATTTAACAAAGCTCATACATATGCCACAATCACTGTAAGAATGTGCTTGGCTACAGATAACGTGACCATAGGCAATTGCTGTCGGATAAGGAGATGCGGTGGAGTAGTTGTAGTTCGCGTGATTTGATGTCACGGTCACCATGTCCTCAAGGACATAAGCCAAGCTGTTTGCATAAGGATCGCCACTCGAATAGGAGCCGGTATTGCAAGCCCAATAAACTATGCCGGTGTGTGTGGCACCTTTGGCAACATTGAACATCAAGGGGGACAACATTAGCATAATTGCAACTCTTGAAGGACTTTCCATAATGTGATATGCCTTAATTGTTTTACTCAACCCAACTTTGTATCTTGATAGGCTCAGGTCTTGACTATTTATAGCAGTTGTACCCAATAGATTCTCTCCTATGATTAGCATATCAACCTTTCTTCCATGGTACCAATGCATAAAAAATCTTAAAAGCTTCTAACTATTTGTTTATAGAATGGAAACAATGCAATTTTATATTTGCTGTGGGCTAGATATGCAATTTGATCTGTTTAGGTAATTCAAAATATTTCTTTAGTTTGCATTTGTCCTTTTTTTTTGTCTAACGTGCCGTTTTTAGTACTTGGGCAACAGTTGCTCACAATTGTATGATTTAAGCATACACAAATTTGTCGCTCTCTTTCACGAATCATTGGTAATCCTGATTTTTCTTTTTTTTGGAATTATTAACGGTTTTGTCATGTTATAGTTGTCTCTCAATATTCAATGCATGTCGCTGATGTTGCTCTTGTCCTTTTTCATCTTGTACTCTCATTTAAGGTCCGTCTATTTCTCTAGAGTTATCTTTCATTGACTACAACAATTCTAGATAATTTAATCAAGAAGATTCTTGATTCCTTTGCTTATTCTTTAAATCCTTGTTTATTCTTTTTACATCCTCTATTGGATAACATTTGACCTATTCAATCTTAGCTTGACTAGTACTCACAAATTTAAGTAAACCGTTATATTCACATGCATAACATGATATCCCTTGCTGGAGCTCACGAAATAGATGAGATATCTAAAGAAATAGTCAAAAGATTTATTCGTAGGATCATGTTATTGACTATCTCGATGAATACTTGGCAAACATGCTCACAAGAAATTTTCTTATCTTCAATGCATCAATAGGTATTCCTTGAAAATTGAAAAAAAACAAAAAAAACCATATCTGGTTACTTAATATATAGCCAAAAGGTGGCATACGTAGATAAAAACCGGTATATATCTAGTTATGGACGGAGCTTGAATATCTGGTTATTTAATCAGGGCTCTGGAAGTGTGCACTCGTGATTTTGATTTGTGTTTTGTTCTAGCCACAACCCGTCACTTGCTTGTGCGGTCAATCGCAGGACACATGCTCATGGAGGATCTGAAGTCGTATGTGTGGTGACGTATCTGAGAGAGCTGAATTTAGACCTTTGGCATCATTTACATTTGATTCGTTGCCATTGATCAATGCCAATAGTTGATCCACCATTGATCCTACTTTGCTCTGCTCCGGTTAGAGAAGCTGGAAAGTTTGGATTTTGCCTAAAGCCTTTATGCTGGTGCCACTTTCTCTAGTTTTCTTCCCTGATTCAGTCAGAAATCGTAGCTTTATATCGTTTCGTGAACAGGTAATTTCATTTCTCTGTTTCAGTGATTCACAAAATTGAGATGGATTCATGTTGTTTGCATATAAATTATCAAGAATTTGAATTAATCTGAGACTTCTTTTAACGATCTGTGAAGGCGTTGTTGTTCTAGTGCTGATTTTAGACGAGAAACCATTTCAATGCCATGATTAGACTTAGTAATTTCGTTGCATGAAAGTTTTTTGTTGAAACGTGTCCATGAAGCCGCAAAATGTATTTGAGAGAGAGAGAGTTGATTATATCTGTTGACTGAAAGGTTCACTAATGCTTATATATAAATAGAAATTTTAGATTCATATATGTCATTGTTGTTTCGCGAAACTTGAACATGAAATTGAGAATAACATCGCTGTTTGTTGTGTTGCTCTGTTTTGTGCATTGAACTCCTGATGGTGGCTGACATAAGTTGCTAGAGAAATAATTGGGAGTTGATGGCTTAAGCGTGGATCTCCAGAAGCATTCATCTCAATTTGTTTTTTTCCTATCCACGCTCTAAATTTCTGCAACTCTTTGATTGTGGCTGATAGTGGTGGTCTGGCGGCCAATGGAGGTGGTCACTGGTGAAGACTGCCGGGGGAGCAGTATAAATTTAGTTAACCTCCATTGAAGACTTTCAATTTTCTGGAACTTCTATATTTGGTTATGTGATCTTGGTTTGCAGATCGAAGGAGATAGTGAGAGGGATGAATAGAAATGAAAAGCAAAAATAATGAATAAAGAAAAGAAGAAAAAATGTTGGGAAAAAAAGAAAATAATAAAATGAGTTTAAAATTGGCTTGATTTAGTTTTAATATATTAGGGTGTTTTGGGTTTTAGAAAGTTTGGGCTAGACTTAGTTTAAGTGACTTTAAGCCGATTCCAATTTTAGTTATAAGTGCTCCTTGGTTGTCGACCTAGGTCCACGAGGCCATAGTAAGACCCACATTTGGATTGAACTCCCGGCCTAGATTGGCGAGGCCACGTATGGCCCATGTCCGGATTGAGCAGCTCGGTGCCCCTTTTATTAGAATAAAATAATAATTACAAAATAAAAAAAATTATAATAAAAAATAATATAAAAAGGGTAGTAAAATAAAAAATTGTAATAAATAATTTGGTCAAAGTTACAAGGCCATGTTATATTGTTTGCCTAACTTGTATTGGATTACTTTATTGCACTTTACTTTGTACTTGTTCTTTCATTACTTTTTTAAATCAATTGATTGTGTCCCTTCTATGTTGCTTTTTCTAAGTTTTGATTTGTTTGTTTTCGTTGAATGTTTAGGTTACACTTTGGGATCATAAATAAATACAAAAACATTACATTGACACTTAGACGCACGTGATAAACATTTTATTTCTAGCTAAAGCTATTTTTTTACTCCGAGGAATAGATTTAGAATAGAAATCCGTTGGTAATGCAATTTTATTTTTTCTATTTTTAGAACAAATTTTTAGTCTAGAAATGGGCTTGGAATATTAATGAGAAGTTAAAATTTTCTACTTTTCTATTTTGGAATAGAAATAATAAATAAAAACTCTTCTCTTCACTCATCCTTGCTACTAGTCGGCTGCCCACTTGCTGTCACCCGCCATCCACCATTGTTGTTTGTCGATCACCACCGCTGCCAGTTATCCATTGGTTGCTGCCATTGCCACCAATCGTCCATTGGTTGTTGCCACCGTCACAGTTCGAGAGGGAGAAATTTTGTATTATTATTAAACGAATTTCTATTCTAGGAATAGAAATTTCATGTTGTCATCAAACGCTATTTTTACTCAGACACTCGTCCCAAAAATAAAATTAGAGAAATCTATTTCTAGAACAAAAATTGATTTCTGAAACATAATTGTTATCATTCGCACTTTTAACGGTTGAGAACCTGAGAATTCATATTTTGGTGTAAGGTCGTGTTGACACTTCAGTTGACAAATAATCAAGTGTAGGTACTGAAATGTACTAGTTAGATAACTAGCATAATCAAATTATTCTTGACCCCGCCCATCTCGCAAGAGAAAAGTTGAACCCATCAAATTAGCAAGATTGGGAAATATTTAGTGTTTCGTTGGGAACTAGTTTTGTAAGTATAGGTTTAAAATCCTTTTTTTCCCCTTATTTATATTCTTATTCCCGCAATCATACGGCGTTTTTCCTCTTGGCTCTCTCAAACACGCACGGCACTCCTCTTTTGTCGTTCCTCTTCCTCACTTGCTTCCCTCCCTCATTGGCTTCCTCTCGTACCGTTCGACGGACGGACGGTGTTCATCGCCGCCAATTTCTTGTATACCATGTGGATTGTCTCACCTAATTTTTTTTTTGGAAGAGAAGTTATGCTTGCATAAATGAGTAGCTTCATATAGTAGTTGTGAGAATAAGATTAATATTAGACTCATGTTTGTTGCTAAGTTTTTGCCTTATGATTTTATTTATTATAATTAACCCTATGGATCCTTAATTTTTCGTTTAGTAAAAATTTCATGTATTTATTTATTACAAGTGCTTAATGTTTCGATACAAATTAAGATAATTACGTTATTTTCTCGCGTATTAATATAAAATTCGAAGTTGTATAGAATATTGGTAGATTGCAAAACAGGTTCTAGTGGAAACATGGTTGACCCTGGAACCAGACCGGAAAAATATAGTGGGTCGGGTATAGGGTCCAATACAAACATGGTCGGATACAGGGTCCAAAAAAGAGGAACCGGTTATAACAGGGTCGGGTATAGGTGCAGGTCTAGACTCTACCCATTCTGGACCCGATCACCCCTACCTCATATATCTTCTTCGGGTTAAGTGTCAAGCGAGTCTCATACAAGCGATGGCACACTTTTGGAGTCTGATCACCTTAACATTCATTTTTGGTGGAGCTGGATTAGTCGCAACAATTGAGGAATACGACATTACCACCAAAGTTGTCTCTTTCTCCAAGTTGGTTGAACCACTCGTTGGCCTAGAACCCACAAGTGTTCTAGCTCAATTTTTAGGGGTAAAAAAAGATCTAAATTGAAAAATATTAAAAAGCAATTGCAATGGTTGTCCACCCTCTTTCTTTATTGAAAAGTTCTCGAGTCTACCTATAGAATCTGGTCATCAGTTTACTAAGATTTTTCCCAAATACTCTATTTGTTTAATGCAAAATGTTACATTTCTAATTTTCAGGAAGTCAATTTTCTAAGTTTGGATGGAATTCGAAAAAAAAAATCGGAAAATATTTTTTGTCATTTGAAAAGTAAGATCTAATTTGATTTTCCTAATTACATTTACACTGTTCGGGTGCCAATGACTTGCGTACGGACTTTTGAGAAATTAAGCACATGAACAGGGGTTTTAGAAATGAGTCTTAGATCTCTCATGCACAAGTAGAGTTTTTGGACCAAAATGCAGATGTCTAGTAACTCCTTTGGAAAATAATTTTCGATGTTCTAAAGGGCGAAATATTTTTCATCAATTTATGCATAGATTTTTTGTTAAACAAGTGTGTAATAACTTGAATTTCACTAACTAAAATGATTCTACCTTAGTTTTTCTTATCACCCACTCGTTTTAAAGGAAATCGAAAAGGAGTCTTCTTTCAAGCACCCGTAAGCTAATTGGAGTCGCCTTGGTTAGGTTAAGTTTGTTCATGGGGCTTCCGTCTTTCTTCTCCTTCGTGCTCAGGATGCGATCTCCAGCGATTCATCATCCCATTCCAGTCTCTATCTCCTTCCCTCATCTCTCTCATGCCCGTTTCTCGTTTCGCGATCGTCGGAGTTTTTCTTTGATCCCTAAGCCTAATTTAGACGACCCGAACCAGTTCTTGAGTTACGTGAGGAAAATTTGCAGAGCTGGTGGTGGTGGGTTTTCAAGTGTCGATGATGCCCTGCGTTGCTTCGGTAAAATGATCAACACCGACCCTTTGCCTTCCCCCGGGGATTTTAGTCTTCTGTTGGGTGCTGTAGTGAGGATGAAGCACTACTCGATTACCATCCGCTTGATTGAGCAGCTGCGTTCGTTAGGAGTTGAAGATCATATTTGGCTGAATATTTCGTTGAATTGCTTCTGTCGGTTAAAGCGGATCGATTTGGGTTTGTCTATCCTGGGCAGAATCTTGAAGCTTGGGTTTCAGATCGATGTGGTGGCTTCGAACACCCTAATTGATGGTTTCTTTATTCAGGGCGAAACTGATCGAGCGTTGAGTTTCCTCGATGTTATGCAACGAAAAGGCCCAGAACCTAATGAGATCACGTATGCAATAATGACCAAGGGGTTATGCAGGGTGGGTAACACCAGATTGGCCGTTGAATTGCTGAGGGACTGGGAAGAGGGAAGCTGCAGGTTCGGTACCTTCGCATACAACATAGTAATTGATAGTCTTTGCAAGAGAGGATTGATCACGGAGGCGTTGAGACTTCACGGATGGATGAGTAGAAAAGGCGTCCAACCAAATGTTGTTACTTATAACACCTTGATCCATGGTCTCTGCGATGTAGGCCAGATGGAAGATGCTCTCTTATTGTTGAAAGAGATGACAAGTGGAGGCTTACAACCCAACATATTCACTTATACCTTCTTGGTTCATTACTTGTGCAAGCTAGGCCAATGGAAAGATGCTACGGTCTGGTTGGAGAAGATGATGGAGGCAGGAATTGAACCAGACGTCATTACTTATAACTCTGTCATTCAAGGAGTGTGCAATTCCGGCCAATTGAAAGAGTCCCAAAGACTGCTGAGTCATATGGTGCAAAGCAGAGTCATGCTGAATGTTCGAACCTTCACTATTCTGGTGGATGCACATTGTAAAGAGGGATTACTTGTAGAGGCAGAGGCCATAATCAACCAGATGATTCGATTTGGTAAAATGCCTTATAGTGTCACATATAGTACATTGATGAATGGTTATTGTTTGCAAAATAGAATTGACGATGCTATGGAAGTGCTTAATCGGATGGTTAAAAGAGGCTGCTCCCCTAATGTTGTTTGTTATAACACGTTGATTAATGGATACTGCAAAGGGAAAAGAGTTGACAAATCAAAAATACTGTTCCAAGAAATGCTTGAAAGGGGCTTGAATCCTAATGTCATCACGTACAACACTCTCATAAATGGATATTGCCAGGTTGGGAACCTTAAAGCCGCAGGGGAGCTAATCAACAAGATGCGATCTCGTGATCTGTATCTAGATCATTATACCTTGAATTCTTTCCTGGATGGCTTGTGTAAAACGCGACAGATTGACAAGGCCATGACATTGCTTCGAAAGATGGAAGGTTCCAAATTCGTCCCAGACATTGTGACTTACAATATTATAATGAATGGCATGTGTAATGCCGGAAAGCTCAACGATGCTAAGGGGCTGTTTGATTGTTTGCGTGCTCGAGCCTTGCGACCTGACGTGTGGACATGTAACATTCTCATGCATGGGTTGTGCAAAGAAGGACGCATGGAAGGAGCATATCAGCTTCTAAAGGAGATGGAAGGAAATGGATGCTTTCCAAATGGGGTCATTTATAACACAATAATCCATGGACTACTAAGAAATAAGGAATACACAACAGCAGCACTTCTTGTCGGAGAAATGGTTGAAAGGGGTTTTTCTGCAGATGTAGCGACGATGGAATTGTGGGTCAAATATCTCGTGACAAATGGAACTTCTTCCTTTACTAGGAGAACTCTCCATTGTCTGAGATCTGTCCACATTTTCATCTGAAATGTGATGAAGAGTAAATCAGATTAACGTCAAGTTTTCTACCAAACGTCTTCTCTTTGGCCGTTGAATTGCTGAGGGACTGGGAAGAGGGAAGCTGCAGGCTTGGTTCCTTCACATACAACATAGTAATTGATAGTCTTTGCAAGAAGGGATTGATCACGGAGGCGTTGAGACTCCACGGAAGGATGAGTAGAAAAGGCATCCAACCAGATGTTGTTACTTATAACACCTTGATCCATGGTCTCTGCAATGTAGGCCAAATGGAATATGCTCTCGTATTGTTGAAAGAGATGATGAGCAGAGGCATCCGACCCGATATATTCACTTATACCTCCTTGGTTCATTGCTTATGCAACCTAGGCCGATGGAAAGACGCTACTGTCTTGTTGGAGAAGATGATGAAGGCAGGAATTGAACCAGACGTCGTTACTTATACCTCCGTCATTCAAGGAGTTTGCAATTCCGGCCAATTGAAAGAGGCTCGAAGACTGCTGAGTCATATGGTGCAAAGCAGAGTCATGCCGGATGTTCAAACCTTCACTATTCTGGCGGATGCACATTGTAAAGAGGGAATGCTTGAAGAGGCAGAGCCATAGTCAACCAGATGATTCAATTAGGTATAGTGCCTTTGAATTCCGTTTATAGTACATTGATGAATGGTTATTGTTTACAAAATAGAATGAAGGATGCTATGGCAGTTCTTAATTTGATGGTTGAATGAGGCTGCTCACCTGATGTTGTTAGTTATAACACGTTAATTAACGGATACTGCAAAGTGAGAAGAGTTGACAAGTCGAAGATGCTTTTGCGAGAAATGCTTAAAGGGGGTTGAGTCCTGACGTCATCACATACAACACTCCTGTAAACGGATTTAGCCTAGTTGGGAACCTTGAAGCAGCAGAGGAGCTGATTAACGAGATGCAATCTCGCAATCTCTCTCTAGATCATTATACATTGAGTGCTTTCCTGATTGGCTTGTGTAAAATACGACAGATTGACAAGGCCATGATATTGCTTTGAAAAGATGGAAGATTCCAAATTTGTCCCACACATTGTGACTTACAATATCCTAATAATGGCATGTGTAATGACGGAAAACTGGATGATGCTAAAGGGCTGTTCAATTGTTTGCATGCTCGAGGCTTGCAACCTAATGTGCAGACATATAACATTCTCATGCATGGGTTGTGCAAAGGAGGACGCATGGAAGAAGCATATCAGCTCCTAAAGGAGATGGAAGGAAATAGATGCTTGCCAAATGGTGTCACATATAACACAATAATCCAAGGACTACTTAGAAATGACGAAAATACGAGAGCAGTGCAACTTGTCAATGAAATGGTTGAAAGGGGTTTTTCTGCAGGTGTAGCGACGATGGAGTTGTGGGTTAAATATCTCGTGACAAATGGAACTTCTTCAATTTAGTTGAACGCTCATTGTCTCTGACATTTGTCCACTTTTTCATCTGAAATGTGATGAAGAGTAAATCAGATTATCGGCAAGTTTTATTCCAAACATCATCTCATCAAGTCCCATGTCCCATTAATGAAGTTGTTTTAAATCTGGGAGACAGTTGACTGAATTAAACTGCTCAAGAAGGCCAATATTTGGAGGGTGGAAGGTGGATTTTGATCCTTGTTTACCTAAGTTTGGTATGAACTCTGTTTATTTTACTGGTACATGATACTCATCGGTTAGTGCCTTACTCCTTCTCTCTCTCTCTCTCTTTCTCAAACTGGTGAAATTCATCCAAATGATCAAGTGGTCTGAGGATGATATTGAATTAATTAGATGTCAATAGCAATAACTTTACTTTGTAATACAAGTATATTATATCACAAATCCTGACTAGCCTGTTGTATTTGTGCTTTGAGAAAGAGATCTTAGTTTTCTGTTAGAATCTTTCTTTAGAACAATCTGATCCTTTAAATATCCTATTTACCATATTTACCTCGACGAAGATGCATACCTTGGATGGTATTTGAATTGGCAGTGGAGGATATTTGGGTCGAGCTGGGTGCTCAGATGATCACCACAGTTCGATTACACATTTGGGTTATTTGCTCTGCTTCTTACCTGTAAATAATAGCGAAGTTTGAGGGACAACTTGCTGACTAAGGAACATGGCTGCTAGTGTATGAAAGCTACTCAAAGTATCTTCTCCTTCGCACCGCGAGGGATATTCCAAAATGCATCAGATGATGGGTGAACATGAATGCCGTTGACAGACATTCCTAGCGCTGGATGAGCAAACACCTATCAACTTCATCATAGTCAGGCCCAATTTCCTTCGTATATTTCACTGCATCAATTGAATTACTTTTCCGATTAATAGGGTTGGCTCTAATGGAGGTACATTCATTGCCATTTTTATCTGTTTCAATTACTGACTCGGGAACACATTTTTCTGTTTGTTTTTAAATGTCTCACTTACAACTGGAGGAATTGCCTCGACGGTGTCCCACCCTCTACTCTTTGTTTGCTGACACAATTAAAGTAGCATGCACACGTTTTGGAGGCAAGTCTAAGCAGACACGATCAATTGAACTCAGAAAAAACAACCTGTCAAGCAAAAGGATCAATTTGAAGTTGTGCATATATAACAGGGGGATCATCAACTCCTTTGCTGTCTATTTTGTCCGTTTCCTGATTTAAAAAAGCAGGTTTATGGGCTTAGCAAGGCCACTTTTGCGATGAAACTTTCAATCTTCAGAGAAAATTGGTTTCTTAAGTATCCCCTACTGCTGATGAGTCCATTTTGTGTTTCATGCATTAGCTCATCCTCTGTACTTATTTTGATTTTTGTTGATGACACTTATATGGTATGAACAGTAACTGATTTGACATAGTTTCTGTTTTGCGGATTTGGCTTCTTCGAAACATTTTCATGGCATCGAAATGACTGGAATCCTTGTGTGGCATCTTTCTTGTATGCTGTAAATATGTTCTCGACCTCCTTAATGATTTCGGGTAGTGATCCTTATGCAAATACCAAGGACAAAGTCATGGTTATTTCTCTCTGAAATTTCAACACAGAGTTGTTTTTCGAGTTCAACGTATATGGTAAACTCACAGACGGCTTTAGTAAGGTTGTAACCATTTATTTTAGCCTTTGGGCAGCGTTTCCTTATTTTGATTTAGGCTTTGGATTTTGCACTATCTTGCACGTCCTCTTATTAGCGTGTCCCCAGTTGCAGGTATCAACAAACCCAATGATGTGCGTGTAGCTTAGATAGACATTGCAAGTTTGATTTTTCATACGTCATTAGCTTTCAGCTACTTGCTTAGGTTTTCTCTGCCATGAAAAAGCATTTGAGAACTTTAAAACAACAAAGAAAGTATAGGAGACACATATCATATCATTTCCCACAATAAACATGACAACACGAACGGCAGAAACAACCACACACAATAGAAATTAGGACACATGACTAGAGCATTTATTCTTCAACGCACTTACGCAATGCACGTCCATGATGTTACCATTTGAACAAGGTTGTCTATGTTTGGCGCGAAACCATTGAACCATTGAACGAGTAGTTTTCATACCTCATTCTACAATCTTCAACCTCCACTTGAGCGCCATGATCACTATTTGGGATTTAACAGAGCTCATGCAAATGTCACAATCGCTGTAAGAAAGTGCTTGGCTACAGACAGCATAACCATAGGCAGTTGCTGTGGGATAGGGAGATGCGGTGGAGTAGTCGTAGTCCGCGTGATTCGGTGTCACAGTCACCATGTCCTCGAGGACATAAGCCACTCTGTTTGCATAAGGATCGCCGCTCGAATAGGAACCGGCATTACAAGCCCAATAAACTATGCCAGTGTGCGGGGCACCTTTGACAACATTGAACATCAAGAGGGACAACAGCAGAACAATTGCGACTCTTGAAGGAGTATCCATAATGTGATATACCTTAATTTTTTTCTCAACCCAACTCCGCACCTTGATAGGTCCAACTCCTGACTATTTATAGCGATTGTGCCCAATAGGTTTTCTCCTACGATTAGCATATCAGGCTTTTGTTCCATGGTACCAATGCATAAACAATATTAAAAGCTTCTAACTGTTTGTTTATAGAATGGGAACAATGAAATTTGATATTTTGCTGTGGACAAGCTATGCAACTTGATCTGTTTAAGTAATTCAAAATATTTCCTTAGTTTGCATTTGTCTTTTTTTTTCTTTGGCTAACGTGTCATTTTTACTACTTGGGCAACAGTTGCACACAATTGTACACTTTGAGCATACACGAATTCCACTCTCTTACACGAATCATCGGCAATCTTGAATTTTCTTTTCTGGAATTATTGAGGTTATTGTCACATTTCAATTGTCTCCCAATGTTTATGTGTACGTCATTTGTGTTGCTCGTCCTTTTTCATCATGTACTCTTTTATAAGGCGCATCTATTTCTCTGGAGATATCTTTCGTTTTACTCCAACAATTCTAGACAACTTAATCAAAATAATTCTTGATTCCTTTGCTTATATGTTGAATGCTTGTTTCTTCATTTTACATTCAATCTTGGATAACATTTGAACTATCCAATCTTTAGCTTGACTAGTATTCACCAATTTACGTAAAACGTTGCATTCACATGCATCACATGAGATTGCTCATCGGAGCCATGGAATAGGTGAGACATCTAAAAAATAGCCAAAGGATTTATTCGCAGGATCATGTTAATGATTATCTCGATGAATAACTGACAAATGTGCTCACAAGAAATTTTCTCATCTTCCGTGCGTCAATAGGTATTCCTTCAAAATTGGTAAAAAAAAGAAAAAAAAAAAACACATCTGGTTACTTAATGTATAGCCAAAAGGCAGCATGGCGTCGATTATGGACGGAGCTTGAATATCTAGTTTTTAATCGGGGCTTTGGAAGAGTGCAGCTGCTGTTTTGATTTGTGTTTTGTTCTAACCATGCTCCATCACTCGCTCCTGTGGTCAATTAAAGGACGGACATGCTGAGCTTAGATTTCTAGTATCATTTACTTTCGATTCGTTGCCATTGATCATCGCCATTAGTTGATCCACCATTGATCCTGCTTTGCTCTGTTCCGGTTATAGAAGCTGGAAAGTTCAGTTTTTGCCTGAAGCCTTTCTACCGGTATCCCTTTCTTTAGTTTTATATCATAATTCAGTCAGAAATCGTAGCTTCATGTCCTTTCGTGATCAAGTAATTTCATTGCTCTGCTTCAGTGATTCACGAAAATGAGACGTATTCATGTTGTTTGAATGTAAATTATCAAGAATCTGAATTAATCTGTGTGTTGTTTTAATGATTTGTGATGGCGTCATCATTCTAATACTGATTTTAGACGAGAAACCATTTCAATACCATAATTAGACTTAGTAATTTTGTTGTGGGCACTGGGCAAGTTGCTTGTTGAAATGCCTCCGTGAAGTCGCGAAATGTATTCGAGAGAGAGTTCATTAAATCTGTTGACTGGAAGGTTCATCATTTGTTGAATTCACAATAGGAAATTTTTATTAATTTTAATCTTTGTTTCCTCGAGAAACTTGAACAAGAAATCGAGAATAACATTGCCGTTTGTTATGTTGTTCTGTCTTGTGCATTGAACTCCTGATGGTAGCTTCTCTACCACGTTTGTCTTCAATCTCATTCCAAACAAGTGAAATTTCTGCTTAATCTCTTCCGTATCCTATTTTTGAAGGGAAATTTCGATGTAAATTGCTTGCTTTATGTCGTTTATGATGGTTTTGCTCTGAAATGTGGTCCGTTGTCGTCGGCCTTTGGAGAAATCTAGGGTTTGGACTATGAGGAAGGAAGAAGAAGAAAAAAGAGGTAACCCAACACCGGCCCCAAACCATCGAATTACCCAGATTCCTTTACTCATAACCCGAACTGAATGAGACAAAAACCAGAAAAACCTGAAATTTTTGGTTCAATTCGACTTGGTTTGGATAATTTTTAACACCCTAGTGAATATGGCGCTTTTTGAAAGCGATCTTCTTTGTATGATTTCGTATGATGAGCTCTTTGTGCAGAATGGTCCACCGAAATGAATTAAAGCCCCTTATGCAGCTAAAGGTTATACACGATGATAAAATGTATATGGATTTAATTTCTAAAGAGGCGAGGAATACAAACCAACATGAATAAGCTCCATTAATTAGTAAATGTGTCTCGTGGTCAGTGGCTCTTTGGATTTTTTTTTTTTTTTGTTAAAGAAATATTTCATTTATTTTCATGGATATACAATAGTGAAAGTAGTCAAACTGCAAATCATGACAAATCCTAAATAAATCCAAAAAAAAACAAGTTCTAGATAAGAAGATAAATCATCTGAACAAAGTTATGGGTCACATGGTGAAAGAGCAGATTTGTGAATTTTTCAAATCAAAATCAGGGGTTGATTACCAAATCTGTATTTGGTAATAAACGCACACTAAGATATTCATTTATTGCTACAGCTCTACCTTTCAGCAATGCGGTCCTAAGATCAGAACACTATTGTCGTGCAAAATAATAAGATTGAACAAGCATGGATCTGATACGTGCAGGAGTGAAACCTTTAGAATGTTCATTTGATCTCCTTTGAAATCAAACTTGTACACCGAAGAAACCCGATAGAAGTGAATCCTCAAAATCATACATGCAAAAAACCCAAGATCTAAATTAGATTGGGATAGAAACTGGATCTAAATTAGATCATAATAGAAAAACTCCAAGAAATGAGGGGGAAAACAAGGAAAAAAAACAGAGAACCAAATCACCTGATGGAAATGGAAAAAAGGGGAGGGTAGGAGAGATCTAACCCAAACCCTCCCCCTTCATGGAGGTTTAAGAGGCAAACTATGCGAAGATGAGAAAATTAAGGATAAAATGGAGAGAAAAAGTGCAAAGGAAAATAATATGGAGAGTTCAAGGGTGGCGTTTAGTAATCATTATGTTCCCGATAACAAATTATGTTTATAATTTATTTTTTCTAATTATATTCCTTTGATGAGTTTCCGAGTATTTCAAGGTGTTTGATAATTGTATAAAATTTTTATTTCTAGCATAAAAATGTGTTTGGTATGACCCTCAAATTTTTTTGTGACTTAGAATTTCTTTTAATTTTAAAATAATTTTGTTACATTTTTCTCCTTTTTTTTTTTCCTTTTCTTCTTCCTCTAGCTAGTCGTCGCCTCGAGGGAGCCTCACCCTCGTCTGGCCGCTGTGAGGCCGGCATCACCTCGCCCAACCAAGACAAGGCCTAGCCTCGTCCAGCCACCATGAGGCTCAAGCAAAGTCGTTGGCCATTGCCAAGGCCCACAATCGGCTATAGGAAGAAGAAGATAAAGAAAAGAAGGAAAAAAGAAAAAAAGAGAATGCTTGATTTTAGAATTATTCTCGAAAATAAATAAGCAACTTTTTTCTTTTACTTTTTGATTTTATTTCAAATTCATTCTCAAAATTAATATGTTATCAAACGAATTTCTATTTTTTGTTTTTTTTATCCCCTGTATAAGAACAAAAGAAATACCAAACGATTCCTTCACCTTTTGTAGGCTTTTCCTTTTGTGAATTTCACCGGGCAAGTGACATCAAGCGATCAAATATTATTTATAATGGGAAACTGTCGATTAAATGGTCAATCTATCATCATATAATTCTATATCCTTACGCAAAGGATATGTACATGCTTCGATATCGATTAAGCCATGGAATGAGTTCTAAGCTACTAAATGAATCTACTGATAGTTCATGTCTCATCAGTTTTTCAAGATTCATCGTCGTCAGCCGATGAAGCGCGCGAGCCTCTGCCGTGCTGGAGCTGCGATCTCCAGCGAGTCGTCGTCCCATCCCATCCTCCATCTCTCTCCTCCTCCTCCTCATTTCCCTTTCTCGTCTCGCCGTCGTCGAAGGTTTTCCTCGACCCTTGACCCTAGTTTAGACGGCCCGAGCCAGGTCTCGAGTTACGTGAGGAGAAATTGCAGGAATGGCGGTGTGCTCGCAAGCGTCGGTGATGCGTTGTGTTGCTTCGGTAAGATGTTGAAGACGACGAACCCTTTGCCTCCCCCCCAGGGACTTTAGTCTGCTGTTGGGTGCTGTAGTGAGGATGAAGCACTACTCGACTGCCATCCGCTTGAGTGAGCAGCTGCGTTCGTCAGGGATTGAAGATGATCATTTTTGGCTGCATATGTCGTTGAATTGCTTTTTCCGGTTAAGGCGGGTTGACTTGGGTCTGTCTATTTTGGGAAGTATCTTGAAACTTGGCTTTCACATCGATGTGGTGGCATCGAACACCTTAATTGATGGTCTCTTTATTCAGGGTGAAACCGATCAGGCGTTGAGGTTCCTCGATGATATGCAACGAAAAGGCCCTGAACCTAATGAAAGGACATATGCAATAATCGCGAAGGGGTTTTGCAGGGCGGGTAACACCAGGTTGGCGATTGAATTACTAAGGGACTGGGAAGATAGAAGCTGCAGCATCGATTCCTTCACATACGGCATAATAATAGATAGTCTTTGCGAGGAGGGATTGATCGTAGAGGCGTTGAGACTCCACAGCAGTTTGAGTAAGAAAGGTATCAAACCAAATGTTGTCACTTATACCTCCTTGATCCACGGTCTTTTCAATGTAGGCCAGATGAAAGATGCTCTTGTTTGAAAGAGATGCTCTTGTATTGTTGAAAGAGATGACTAGCGGAGGCATCCAACCCAACATATTCACTTACAGCTCCTTGGTTCACTGCCTATGCAACCTAGGCCAGTGGAAAGACGCTACTGTCTTGTTGGAGAAGATGCTGAAGGCAGGAATCGAACTGAACGTGGTTACTTATACCTCCGTCATTCAAGGAGTGTGCAATTCCGGCCAATTGAAAGAGGCTCGAAGACTGCTGAGTCATATGGTGCAAAGCAGAGTAATGCTGAATGTTGGAACCTTCACTGTCCTGGTGGATGCTCATTGTAAAGAGGGAATGCTTGAAGAGGCGGAGGCCATAGTCGACCAGATGACTCAGATAGGTATTGTGCCTGATATTTTCATTTATGATACATTGATGAATGGTTATTGTTTGCAAAATAGAATGGATGATGCTATGGAAGTGCTTAATTGGATGGTTGAAAGAGGCTGCTCACCTAACGTCATTTTCTATAACACCTTGATTAACGGATACTGCAAAGGGAAAAGAGTTGACAAATCAAAGATGCTGTTCCAAGAAATGCTTCAAAGGGGCTTAAATCCTGATGTCATCACGTACAACACTCTCATAAATGGATATTGCCAGGTTGGGAACCTTCAAGCAGCAGAGGAGCTACTTAATGAGATGCAATCTCGTGATCTCTCTCTAAATCATTATACTTTGAGTGCTTTCCTGGATGGCTTGTGTAAAAAGCGACCAATGACAAGGCCATGATATTGCATCGAAAGATGGAAGGTTCCAAATTCGTCCCTAATTACAATATCCTAATAAATGGCATGTGTAATGAAAGAAAGCTTGACAATGCAAAGCGGCTTTTTAATTGTTTGCATGCTCGAGGCTTGCAACCTAATGTGTGGACATATAATATTCTCATGCATGGGTTGTGCAAAGAAGGATGCATGGGGGAAGCATATCAGCTTCTGAAGGGGATGGAAGGTAATGGATGCTTTCCAAAAGGTGTCATTTATAACACAATAATCCATAGAATACTAAGAAATAAGTAATATAGTAGAGCAGCGCAACTTGTTGGTGAAATGGTTCAAAGGGGTTTTTCTGCAGATGTAGCGATGATGGAGTTGTGGGTTAAATATCTCGTGACAAATGGAACTTCTTTCTTTTCTGGTTGAACTCTCCATTGTCTCTGAGATCTGTCCACTTTTTCATTTGAAATGCGGTGAAGAGTAAATCAGATTGACTGCAAGTTTTCTTCCGAACATCATCTCATTGAGTCTCATGTCCCATTAATGAAGTTCTTTTAAGTCTGGGAGACAGTTAACTGAATCGAACAGCCCAAGATGGCATATATTTGGAGGGGTTGAAGGTGGATTTTGATCCTCATATACCTAGGTTCGGTACGAAAACGCTGTATGTGACTGATGTGTACTCATCAGTTAGTGCTTCAGGTGCCTAATGTTTTTCAAGCAGGTGAAATTAATACCAGTGATCAAGCAGTCTGAGGATGATATTGAATTAAATAGATGTTGATAGCAATAGCTTTACAATGCAATAAAGTAAATTATGTCATAAATTCTGATTAGCCTTTTGTGTATGTGCTTTGAGAGAGAGATCCTAGTTTTCTGTTATACACCTTTTTTAGCACAATCTGATCCTTTCAATGTCCTATTTACCATAGATACTTCAACGAAGATGCATACCTTGAAGTGGATGATATTTGAATCGGCAGTGGGGAATATTTGGATCGAGCTGGGTGCTCAGATTATCACCACCGGTTGATTACAAATTAGGGTTATTTGCTCTGCTTATTACAAGCAAATAACAGCGAAGTTTGAGGGATGGCTTGCTGACTAAGGAACATGGCTGCAAGTGTATGAAAACTACTTGAAGTATCTTCCCCTTTGCACCGCGAGGGATTTTCTGAAAAGCATCTGATGATGGGTGAACATGAATGCCGTTGACAGACATTCCCAATGCTAGACGTCTTGAGCGGACACCAATCAACTTCATTGCAGTCAGGCCCAGATGATGTAAATTCCATTTTCTTTTCCACTGCGTCAATTGAATTACTTTTCCAACCAATAGGGTTGTCTCTCAATGGAGAGAAATTCCTTGCCATTTTTATCTGTTTTAATTACTCAGGAACACATTTTTCTGTTTGTTTTTAAGTGGATCATTTAGGGCATGAGGATTTGCCTGGACAGTCTCCCTCTCGTCATGCCCTCTACTTTTTGTTTGCCGACACAATCATGGTAGCGTGCAAGCATTTTGGAGTCTAGTCTTTGAGCTAAGTTCACGCGTGAATACCATGGCAGACATTGATCAATTGAACTAAGAAAAAAGGACCTGTCAGGCAAGAGGATCAAATTGCAGTTCTGCATATATAACAAGAAAATCAAGTCCTCAGCTGTCTCTTTTGTCCATTTCCTGATTTCAAAAAGCAGGTTCATGGCTTAGCAACTGAAGCAAAGCCACTTTTGCAATGAAACGTAAAATGTTTACAGAAAGTTGGTTTCTGAAGCATCCCCTAGTGCGTTATCAAATGTTGGTTTGATTCAATCTTATGCTGATAATTCCATTTTTTGTTTCATGCATTAGCTCATCCTCTGTATTTGTTTTGGCTTATGTTGATGAAACTTATATGATTGGAAATGCCCGGTAATTGGTTTGACATGTGAAAGGGTTCTGATATCCAAGGTTTTGTCTTTGCAAAATTTGGCTTCTTCGAAATATTTTCTTGGCATTGAAATGACTGAATCCTCACTTGGCATCTAACCTTTTATGGTGTAAATATGTTTTTAACCTCCTTAAATGATTTTCGAGTAGCTGAGGACGAAGTCATGGTTATTTCTTTCCAAATTTCAACATGGAGTCACGCTTTGAGTTCAGCTCACAAGTGGCTTTAGCAAATTTATAACCATTTCTTTTAGCCTTTGGCAGCGTTTCTTTTGACAGCGTTTCTTTAAGCAGCGTTTCCGTCTATTGATTGAGACTTTTGGTTTTGCACTATGTTTAGTAAAGATGTTCAATGCTCGAGCATTTCCGAAGTTGAAGGCATGATGTGGATTTCGTTTTAGGCAGATGTTAATCAGGCTTTACTCTTTTCGCTTTGTCATGAACTGATTTTTTATTTAGATTCTTTTGTAAACTCATTCAAGTATCGTAATAACAAACCCAATTAACCCAGTTTAGGTTTTCTTGTTATGAAAAGTCAAATTCTTTTTTAGAACTTTAAAATAACAATCGTCATAAAAAAAAAAAAGCGCTTGTCGTGACCATGGGCAGCCGCTGTAGGATGAGGAGAGACAGTGGAGTAGTTATGGTTCTCGTGATTCGTTGTCATGATCACCACATCCTCAATGACATATGCCATGCTGTTTGCATAAAAATAACCATTTGGATAGGAATCGGTATTGCAAGCCCAATTAACTATGCCGGTGTGCGGGGCACCTTTGACAACATTGAACATCAAGGGGGACAACATTTACCATAATTGCAACTCTTTAAGGAGAATCCATGTCACGACCCAAACTCCGAGTGCATGCACATCCCTTAGTGGTCGATACAAATTTGCAACATCCCAGAAACTGTTGCCGACCCATTTATTTTTATCAAGCATGCAGAAGCGTAATCATAAACTCTGGACAACACAGAGATGTGATAGCAAACATAGGATTATATTTACACTAAACACACATATTTTTACAAGAGTGTTTACATACATAAAAGTCTAACATGACATGGATCTATTTCAAAAAGAAGAGCTTCTAGGCTATCTACACTCCGAGCTCCTCGTCCATGGGAACAGGGTCTCTGGCGATCCCGTCAGACTTCTCAAAAACAAAAAGGTGAACTGTCACCAAGTGTCCAAACTAGATGGAAGACCCATCGACTTCTGACAGAGACTAAACAGAGTCCTAACTTTCACTTGTTGTGAACCCCTGCACTTCTCTTGAAAATCCTCCATCTAGGAACCTAAAAAATTTTAGCCCACAACGGGTTGAGACAACGTCTCAGCGAGTCCATCCCTTAAATCTCGATTAGGAGAAAAGTACACCAACATACATTCTAACCATATTTCCCATAATTATATTAACACCAGCATTTTCCTGCATGTCAGTATCAATCAGATCATACATAACTGCATTGAGATCGCAGATCATAGGAACATTTCAACATAGGTATATTCATGGGCGTACATAACATCACAAGTACACGGGCCCCCAATTATCATACTAAATTATTATGATACGTCCTATACCGCACCATAAAATTCCGTCTCCTAATTAGGTTCCTCAATTTCAATCATTCATAAGCCTCAATGGACTTCGACCCATCGGCCACAGCCAACTCAACAGTTAGCGATCTTCTGGTTTGGTCGGGCATCGTCTCGCACCATCAAGCACAGCAACGTCTACACCGAGACGGCATTCCGATTAGGAGCATTGGCCCAGCATCCACTGCGACCGGCATCCGTTGACTTGAGGTATTCCCGAAGGAGCATCGTCCGGCCCCAAAGGCTCGTGACGGGATCTCGTATCATTTATGCATTCACCCAATCTCATAATTCATCAATCGTTTGCATAATTCAATCAGATCATCATATATGCCATCTCTTGCAATCAAAGCATTAAAAACATTTACAAACTATTACCGGCCCTAACCGGCAGAAACTGTTCACATGCATGTCTCCGGTTCTAACTCCAAAAATCTAATCAATTGAGTTTAGAAAATTCTCAAATTTGAATATGTTATAAATAATACATAAACGAACATTTTTCATGAAGACACCAAATCCAGATCCTTCTAGATTCAGCCTAGTAATTCGCTCAATCCAACGCCAAAATTAGGTCCGTTCTCAAAAGTCTGTTTTCCAAAATATGTCTGATTTGAGGTCTTAAACATGTCCATTTGACTTGAAATTTGAGTATGTTAAACTAGAAGAGGTGAAAATTTTTTTTTGTGAAGAAACCATTTTAAAATTTGGACTCCAAGAGTTAAGAAAAACCCCTAAAATCCTAAAAGGTCACCAATTCCAACAAAAACTGAAATTCTGTTTAAACATGATGGAGCTGATATCTCATGCTTCCGAGTCTTTAAAAATATTGAGAAATGTATATATTGTAGCTAAGGATGTCTAAAACGTTTATTCAGAAGACCTCAACTTCAAATTCGTAACCAATTTCAGTCTACAAAAATGGCAAACAACAGACGTCCAGGAACCAGTTCTAAAGAACAGCCTCTATTTTCACTCAAATCATTCCCAATGATGCAAATCTCCCTAATTTGACTAATATTAACCCATTCTAATATTAATATAACTATTATAGACTATCACTAATCTCTATTTAAGCTATCCTAAACCACCCTTAAGTCTAGATAATTTCCTAAGCAAGAGTAATCAACCCCTAATCAAGAGTTAGGAATTTAACTCACCTAACCAAGGAAATCCGACGCTACCGTTGCTGACTACGCGGTGGCAACTACACCGCGACTTCCAAGGACGCCGGAGTAGCTCTGGTCAGCTTGGAATAGGGCTGAGAAACCCTCGGCTCACGACTGAGAGGGCTTGCCCTCTGCCGGTGGAAGCCGAGTAGTGAAGGAGTTGCAACTGCAAAGGCGCGATTGCGACACAGTGGCGTTGGGTCGCTTGTTGGCGGGTTGGTTCAAATTCGCTTGTGTTCCAATAGCTAAACGGCAACACAAGTGGAGGTTTTAGGCTCTTTGGTGACGAGAATTAGCTGAAATGGAGGAGGGGTGAGCCAAGGTGTTGCGACAACACCAGCGAAGGGAGCTGCAGAATTTTCGGCACAAGGAAGCTGGTGTGGCGCCTGTCCTGGTGAGCTGCCGGCTTGTTGGTGAGGGGGTTTGACCCTCAAGCAAGTGCCAAGACAGAGAGAAGTGGAACATGAAGGACAGTTCAAATTGTGACCAGTTGTTGCACCTGGTTTGGCGGCACCGAAACAGGGAGCTCCTTTGTTTTTTTTGCTGTTGTTTTGAGCTGGTTGGCCAAGAGGAAGCCAAAACAGAGGACTACAGCTTGATGAGGAAGAAGACAAGGGCTTTACGGCAGAAAGGAAAGGGAAAAAGGAAGTGTTGCATGCTACAAGGGGAAAAAGGAATGCACGGATGGGGGTGAGAAAGAAGAGTAAAAAAAGGACTATGGGGGACCACTTCCCCAAATTCCACAAGGCATAGGTCATTTTTCCATGGAAAACTTGTTCATTTCATTATCAAGTGACCCACCACATCCAAACAAGCTTATCTCCTCCAAATGAGACTCAAATGGTGATGAAATTCCCCTTGGTTTACCTAGCTCCGAATTTACATGATTTCTATAAGCTTTCTCTTTTTCCATTTACCATTTCACAACCTTAGTTAATAAGGACAAATCCTCATTTATATCCTTATAATTCCATCTCCAAAGGTTCCACAATAAAGGCTAAAAATCTATTTAAAATATAACCTTTCTCTTATTCCTTTAATTTGCTGCTTTTGCATTTTCATTAACAATTCCCATCATCAATAAATCTTGAAAAGATGCAACAATATCCCTAGGATTAATTGTGACACATTAGAGTTCTCAATTTCTAAAATCGGAATAAATTTCGCAGTTAAATTCAGTCGGATGTGCTTTTAGCGCGACCTAAATTACCAGATAGGTTTTGAGGATTCTCGGTGCAATTAATCCGTGGTCGATTATTTTCGAGTCACAATGTATATCTTTGACTCATTGGCGACTCTCGGTTGTCGTGAAAATCTTTAGGTTTCAATTACGGACACAGGGTACCAAAACGACAGAAAAATTGATTTAGTGCCAATCGATGAGAATTTTGTAATTAGATGAAATCACTCATGCCTAATTATATATCTCAATCGAATCGACCTATTTCCGGTCTTTGATAGATTTTCGACTGTGCCGCAACGACCTTTGCAGACTAACACAGTCGAGCAGTCGATTCTTAGTCGAATTCTCAAGCATGTTGTATTAAAATCCCTTAATGACTCCCCCAATTAGTCTAGTTATCTCATGAGTGATTGGCTCAGGGAATAGCACTATAGACATGTCGATGAAAAGCCCGATTTATTCAATTGAAAATAGAAGTAGAAAATCAAACTGTCACAATCCATAATGCAATATATAGTGTATTTTTTTTTTTCCTCAACCCTCTTTTTTACTTCCTACTTTGGTAGGCCCAAATCCTGACTATTTGTAGTGGCTGTGACTTATAGGTTTTCTCCTACTATTAGCATATGAACCTTTCTTCCATGGTACCAATGCACGAACTATCTTTAAAGCTTCTCACCGTTGGTTTATAGAATGGAAACAATGCAATTTGATATTTTGCTATGGACCAAAAATGCAATTTGATCTGTTTAAGTAATTCAAAACATTTCTTTAGTTGCATTTATCCTTTTTCCTTCGGCTAACGTGTCGTTGTAAAACCTGGGGCAACGGTTGGATGTGGGGAATAAACATTAGATGAGGTATACAATTGTATGATTTGAGCATAAACAAATTTGTCACTCTCGTTCATGAATCATTAGTGATCCTGGTTTTTCTTTTTTGGAGTTGCTGGGGTTTTTATTCATTCTTTAGCTTGACCAGTACTCATAAATTCATATAAACTATAGTATTCACATGCATCATATGAGATCGCTCGCAAGAGCCCACGGAATTGATGATATTTCTAGAGAAATAGCCCAAAAATTTATTCCTAGGATCATATTAATGATTATCTCAATTAATACGTGGCAAACATGCTCACAAAAAACCTTTTCTTATCTTCAATGCATCAATAAGTATTTCTTTAAAATTAGGAAAAAAAAAAACCCATATCTTGTTAATAAATAGCCAAAAGGCAACATGCGTCGATAAAAACCAGTATGTACCTAATTAAGGACGGAGCTTGAATACCTTTTTCAGTGGAATTAAAGAGTAAAGAATATGTCCCTTGAAGTAGGTTAGTTGGGGCAACTATGGTATCCTGACATTATTAATATAGTTGCAATTAATAATAATTGATTACTGTCAGTACCCATTTTTACCACATGCTTATAACTGGCACTGAGTTATTGGTGTCCACTTTTACCATGTGACCTTAACACGGGGTCGAAATCACAGCCCGTTTATTCAACGATGCTAAGAAATTTATTGAGCTCGACTTAGTGAAACTCGACCTAGCTAGGGAAGCTCGACTTACTTTCTTGACCCACTTCCCGGCCTACTGTTGTTGTGCTGAGTTACGTGGAATTGAGTGAAACATGGTTGCTATGCGGCTTGTGAAATTAGTTCTAAGAAGGAAATATTTTCAAGCGTTTGTGAGTGGGTAAAGTTGTAATCATGTAGGTCGAAACGGTTAAAAGAGCGAAGTATATATGTGCATGCATGAGATTAGATTATTCAAAGGGCAATCAAATGGAAACCTCGGAAGATTTAGTGGCTGTCGGAGTCAAAGACTTGGGGGAAAATGTAGAGAAAAGAAAAATTATTTTTAATTTTTCGCTTTTCCTTCTTTTCTTAATTTTCTTTTCTTTCCTTTTTCTTTCCCTTTTCTCCTCAGCCAACCACCACTGGACCTCATTGATGGCCAACAAAGGTTGATAGCCTTAGGCGAGGGCAACCCTTGCCCTTGTTGGCCTAGCGAGGGCAACCCTTGAAGGTGCAACCCTCCACGGGGAGGATCGCCTTCAACTAGGCGAGATGAGGGATGCTTGAGGCTAGCGACCTCCACCGGCCAAGGTCCAGCAGTGGTCGGCAGAGGGAAAAATGGAAGAAGAAAAGAAAAAAAAAGGAAATATTAAAAAAAAATTCAAAATTCAAAAAATATTAAAATATTATTAAAAATTGTCAATATACGGCCGACTAGTATCCATATCAATGATTTTTTTAGTAAAATTAGCTGGATGGACTCGATTAACAAAAAATGAAAATGGTTATAATTCAATTGGAAAAAAATGAAAAGTTAAACTTAATTGATAAAAATGTAATAAGTTTAAAATCTTTTGAACAATTTCTCCACTAATTGAATAACACCTGGAGAATTGCCTTGTATGTTCCCCGATTTTCGTCAACATCTCTTTGTCACGCCCACTGATTGATCTTCACCAACAATTGCATTGTTGGGTCCATTTTGATTTGTTCTTTTATGAGTTCTTTAATGGTAAGTAATGCTTTCTATGGCACGATTTGAAGGTAGGCCTTCGTCGAGTACCACGAACTTATTCGGAAGTGTGAAGTAGCAGATCAGATTCAACACGTGGGTTTCGCATTGGCTACAATCCTTCTCTAGTTACTTCGTCAATCGGAGCACGTCAAATAGAGACTACTCATCCATTATTTTATACTCACATGCTATTAATTTGAAGGTGCATTTACTTAGGCAATAATTAATAATATGGAAAATACTCTCTTGAAAATAATCACTTACATCATTTACAAAAATTAATGAAAAAATATCTTTATGTTCAGAAAAAATGGTTACGAAATCATTTGAAGCTATTTCTTAACAATATCTACGTCATTTCCTTTGATACCTTAACTGGGAAAAGGTAGAGCTGAGCCTGCGGTTACGAGGAAGGTCTCGAAAAGGAGGCTAATGATGTGGACATACCACTGTTCAGAATAAAAAAATATTTTAAACTTAAAAGAATATTAAAAATTTAAGCTGATGTATACTAATAAAATTTGAAATTGCATTATTATCTTCGGGTTGGGCCTTATGCCCAGCCTACCAAAACTCCAAAAGGCCCAGGCCCAATAAGAATTGAAGGGCGATGGAGCTGAGCTCCTCCTACTGTTTTTCCACACAATCCCATTTTCTAATATAAAATTTTACATATAAAAAAATCATTGTCGAAAAAAAAAATCACCAAATAATAGATTTATAAAGTTTCATGGTAAAATTTTAGTATAATTGCGTCTTTTCATTCTTGATTGTTTGGTCAAGCAAGACCTAAAACCAAACCTCTTGCTCTTCAATAATTGAGCAAAACTAGATTGAGGTATCTATAATTACTTTCATTAGGCTCTTTTCAATTGTATAATCTTCATCCTTGTAGAAATACTATCTTCAATTTTCAGTCCTCCATAATTATTCAATATTACATTGCATCCACACGATTAAGAAAAAATCCAATTCCTCTATACAATTTACCCAAAAAAAAACCATTAAAGAAAGATCTCCATGCACATCATTGACTCCTCAATGACTTGTCCAAGAAGATGCCTTCCAAGTTCATGAAATATAATATGTCAAACTAGTCATACTCATGGACAGAGCAGCCTTAATTTAAGGCCCTTGAAAAGGGGGATTTATAGATAATCTGTATTTCTGCGTTGATTAAGATATTAGGGTCGACAAAGATAGTGGAGCCCATGGACACCGAGGTGGTTCAAAGGCTCTTTTCAGTTCTCAGCATCACAAGCACATACAAAAGATAACATCACGGGATTCTGATCTTGTACATGTCCATGATCTTGTTCGTGGGGTTGATCTAGTCCTAGTATGAAATTTTTTCCTGGTTTGTCATATCAAAAGCATGAATCAAGAATTCATGGAGAAATAGGGCTTGATGAGAAGAATAATTAAGGCTAACGACAACGTCTATACTCTAGACGCTGACAATAACAATAAGAAAAAGACCAATCTTAGTTTCACAGACCGTGTCAATCTTATTTAAACGTAGAAGAAGTTTGATTACATGGTCTGCGTAGCCAGTCGATAGTCAATTACTAGAAAGGTCTTTTTTAAATTTTCGGCTTACAAATATCTACTTATCAAAATAGGTTTAGGAGTTAATAAACAGTAAAATGACAAAAAACTCACAAATTTAGGGACTGTTCCTAAGGGGCCCATCGAATTATTAAATTAAATTTGATTATTTTATGATATTTTTTTGTTTCCCAACATTTAATGGATCTATTTAGAAACAATTAGATGATGACAAATTTATCGAAGATATGCATTCGTTATTGCTATCTAACAATTTATATAAAAATATTTATTTATTTATGATTTCAAACAACGCACTCAATATAAGGCGGAATATTAATACACAAATCAAGGGAGTGGAAGAAAGATAAACTAATGATCACGAGTGGCTACCACCCAAATTACTTCTTTTTTTAAGGGCAAAAAAAAGAAAAAAAGAAAGGGGAGAAATATATGAGCAGACTGATTAAGACTTAATATCAGCGTTTAGATCAATCAGACATTAATCAATATAAATTAGGTGTGGGATCAAATGTCATATTCAATAGCATTGAAAATTCATGGAGAAGATAGAGGCAACAAATTTGCATACGTGAAGGAGCACAATATTGAATCACGGAAGATTCGTGGATAGTGGTCGAGTCAACCATGTGGACGGTCCAAAAAATTTAAATTAGCGATTAGTCAAAGTTTTATGATTAATTAGAGACGATGCAATGATTTTGGACTTCAAAACCATAATTTTTATTTTTTAATTAATTTCTTGTTTGCATGTCCATTTCAATCCGATGTTGATATGCTAAAAGGCATTTTTGTGCATGCCTATCATCTCTTATGTGATGATCTTCTCTTTAGCTTTGCCCTAAAGCATGAGTTTGAAAGAGCAGGACCAGCTAGAAGATCGCCAAGAGAGCTTCTCCTTCAGCACCTATGACTTCTCGTCGTCCTCCTTCGGCGTCGTCCTGTCCGACGGCGAGGATAGCGATGAGTCGTACATCGAGATCGAGCTCGAGCGAGCCAAATCTTACGGTACCGGCGGCATCCAATCCGACGACGAGGATGGCGAGATAGAGCTGCGCATATCGATTTCGTCCCACCACCCCTTTCCCCAGCTCACGATTCCGAGCTTCAGCCAAGCGGTGGATGCCGCGGAGAGCGGAAGCAGCCGGTCATCTCCGTCCACCACATGCACTTCGACTTCTTCAGTTTCATCAAAAGCACCCGATGACAACAAGAAGGCGACGGAATCAAAGGAAATTTCCGGCGGCCGGAGAGGCGCGGTGCAGTTTCCAGCTGTCAGCCGACTACTGAGTATGCTCATATCGAGCTTGAAGGTTCCGCCGGAGATTTGCCAAGAAAAAGATGTTGCTTGCAGCAACGAAAAGCAAGACAAGAAGACTGAGACGCTGCGATCGAGGTACTTTAATAACTTAAATTCAGATGCGTCCTCCTTGAAGCTGTCCTAAATTCATCATTCTATACTCTTATGCATGGAAAGTAGCTTCACATACCATTTTTTGTTGAATTTCAAAGGAAGCCATCATCGAAGACAAGAACGACTACGACGAAGGGAGGCATTATGAAGTTCTTCATCAAGCTCCGAGCCATGCAAGCGAAAGCCCTCTTGGCCCGGATCATGAAGACCAGCGACCCGATCGCAGCCGATCCCAAAGGCAAGAAGAGGACTTCGGGCAGAGAAAGGAAGCAAAAACTGGAGGAGACGCGCGAGTTTTACCAGAGGATGTCAGCCAGCAAATCCGCCAAGAATTCGTCACCATCGCCGTCGTCGTCAGCTGGGACAAACCAGAGTTACAACAAGAGCTCGTCCGTGAGGATGAATAACAACGGTGATGATAGGTTGTTTCATTCGAAGATGAGTAGCAAAAAGAACTCCTCGTCGTCGGTGAGTTGTCCAAGTTCCATTAGGTGCTCTCCTCTTCATGCCGGAGAGAACTCTATTCAGGCGGCGATTGTTCATTGCAAGAGCTCGTTTGCTCCATTCCCTGGATTTTACTTTTGATCTTCACTGTAAGTTAGATTCGCGAGATGTATTGGAATTGTGTGGCAATAGTAATAGCGAAAGTGATGGACTTTATTTTGTATCTTCACTTCACTGTACACTGGATTTTACTTTCGATCTTCCCTTGGAGGAATATCTCCCTGAGCTAGAAGTTATGGATGCCATTCATATGCAAACCTACTAGCATATATATTTATGTTTGCAGCCAGCCAATTAGAAAACTTTAATTTTACGATTCGGTACGATAGAATGGAATGAAATAATGATTCAAAACATTTTTGTTTAGTAACCCGCGGAATGGACTAAGAGGAGCATTCTTGTGTTTAGTTATCACCAAAGCGCTATGAGAAAGGAATGAGAGAATTATCAAAAAAGTCATGAACTCGTGATTTGTTTGTCAATTTAGTCATAAACTTTCAAATTTACCTATCTTAAAATTTTTGACAATTTTCCAATGTAGTGGTTTAGATAGTGCCAATGTGGCATGAGAGATGTTGACATTGACAATCTTTACAATTTTTTTTAATTTCTTGAAAACTTTTTCTTTTTTTTTTCTTTTAATTTCCTATTCAACTGTTCATTTTTCCTCCGCTCATCGTCAACCACAAGTAAGACCATGACACCCTCGCCAAATCTAGACAAGGGAATCGTGACTGATGAGGGCTGACTTGCCCTTGCCAAAATTTAGGCAAGGGACAGCTGGCAAGGGTGACCTTCACCAGCCATCGCTAAGACTTAGTGACCAATGGAGAAGAAGATAAATAGTAGATTACAAAGAAAGAAATAAAGGGAAAAATTATGAAAATCATCTAAGTTAATGTTAGTTTTGTCATGTAAAACGATTGGCGTCGATGCATGACCAACGCTAGCCACACCATGTCTATATTGAAAAATCATCAAAAGATTTAAGACTACATTGACATAATTGGAAAATTAGAATTGAATTGGTGGTTGTACAATAGGTTTAGTACTTTTTAACAATTTTCCTGAAAAAGAATTAAATGATAAATAGACTCAAATTTTATAAATTTGCATTAATATTATGATAATTGGTAATTCTTAAGTATACTTTAAAACTATAATAAATGAACTATAAAAAAAAATATTTTTCCCAAATATAATTTGGAATTATTGATCACTTAATATTAATATTATTACTAATTAGTTATAGGTCATTCCTATTAATTATTAGGTTAATACCACCAAAATCCTAAACTAGTACACTTGTGTTATATTTATTCTAAACTAATTTCTATGTCACAAAAACTCCGTAATTGGTACACCAATGCCACATTTATTCCAAATTAATACACTCATGTCATGTTTATCTTAATCTAATTTTTATGCCATAAAAAATCCCAAATTGGTACACCCTTGTCATATTTACCCTAAACTAGTGTAGCAATACTACATCTACCCCAAAAAACCCTAGATTTATCACAACTTGGTTTAACTATTGCATGTGTCAATATGAAATGTGCATATTACTTTGAAATTTTTTGTGACACAAATTAATTTTTGGTAAATATGGCATGGGTGCATCAATTTGAGGTTTCTATTGGTATTAGTAATAATTATTATGTCTAATCAGATAGAATGATAATTGAAATATGAAATCTAATTTAGCAATGTTAATTACTTTAATTTGATCATATTATTCATTCATTATAATTTGTTAAATTATGAAATGGATTTTTAAAATATTATTTATTTTATTAAAATTTCTAATTATATTTTATAGTACAATTGCAAATATAGGTAATTGATTACATTTCATACTTTGGTTATACAGATATAATTAATAAGTTTTAATAATTTTTTTAGTCCATTCCTTTCCAGTGCCGCTAATCAAACACAACATTAGTACTGATAACTATACTATCAAATTCAAAGTAAATGCCGACCCTTCAAACGACTCGATGTAAGAAGTCTCTGAATTATTGTAAATTGTTCAATAAAGTCCCCTAACTTCTTTTTTTTGGTAATTAAACTTCTCAAATGGATGCTTTTTTGTTCGAGTTAGTGCTTCTGTTTAAAAAAAGACTTTAAAATGCTGACATGTTGGTTGAGTAGCCGTGAAATGAAAACATGGGATCTTACTTGGCTTTAGAAAAATTAAAAGCAAAATAATAAAGGGTGCATAATTGAAAATGAAAAACAAGATAATTACTAAAATTTCAAAAATAAGCAAATTTGACAAAGTAAAGATAAAAAGAAAGGGAAGAAATGTGTTCACCGATGGTGAACTGAGGTCAGGGAGGCGTTGTGTCGCGGGGTCGCCCAACTTGGCGAGCGATGATTGGAATTTCATTCGATGTCTGAGTTTGCGCAACTTTCGTTGACGATTGACAACCCCAACCAATTCTAGATTGCAAGCTTGCTACTCAAATGGCACCATATCAAGAAAACAAGGTAACATCAGAAAATGACAACTCAACGAGTAAAGTTCCATTTAAATGGCCATCAATCTTGAATTGACACCCTTCAGTTAGATTGAAATAAATAAGATTTGCCAACTCCATTGCAATCTCAAATCCTAAAGCTCACATCTAGTGACAGGTTACATCAGGAAATAACCAAATGGAGAAATTATTAAGAGCAAAGTGAGATTGAAGGCCAAATCTAGCTTGCCTCAAGTTGCGTGATCCCAGCCACCACCAGAAAGGGTGTGATGGCCTTGGCGTGTGGGTGTTGCCACCTCCACTAATATGTCGGTTCACATCGGTAATTGCATTTCCTTTTTATTAGAAAATTGACTTTACCGAAAGAAGAATTTAGTTTAATGACTTAATTGTACAAAAATAAATAAAAATGAGAGACTTGAATGAACAATTTACAATAATTCAGAGAACTGTTATATCCTTCCTATCAGGTAGGGGAGTGGGCATTTCATTGGAAATGCTGCCACATTTGAAAATTCGTATAAAACTTTTAAATAATTTTACAAACATTCTTAATATGAAAAAATAATAATACAGTTAAATATTATTAGGATGCATTTATTTCATTGAAAATGGTTAATTTGAAAAAACAAATATATATATATATATATATGTTTTTAGAAATGATCGCTTGTATTACTTATAAAAACGAAGAAATAAAAAATATTTTCATCATTAATGAAAATATCTAGACATAAATTATTATTGATGATAAAAAAAATCCTTCGACTAATTATTTAGCGATATGAGCAATTATTTTTAAAATCATTTTTAAATATATATATATATTTATCAAATCATGTAATTTTCGTGAAACAAATAGAGTCTTAACGAGTATTCGATATTTTTGAATAGCTACTTATATAATGCATTCCCAATTTTTAAAAATCCTATCCTCATTTTCTTTCTAAATATCCCCCACATTCATCTCAAATTGGGGGCAAACTAGTATAATTTTGGTTGCATCCGACTTATTTTTAGATTTTTTTATAATTCGTAATAGAGTAATTGCAAAATACTAATAGCGACGAGAGTGAAGAGGGTGATGAGGAGACAATTGGCAATGAGAAATCTAGAAAGTTTAGAATAGTTGAGATAAATTATTTTGGGAATGGCTCTTTTGGGAGATTTATTTTGGAAAAAAAAAAAGAAAGAAAGAGAGAATCGATTTTCCAACAATAATGAAAATAGGCATGTCTGAGGACGGTACGAAACCCTAGCAAACAGAGCTCAAACGTGCGCCCTGTTCAGGCTCGCCTCCTCTCTTGCAAGCGGAGCGAGCGCAGTAACATCCCGTTCACCCCAATCCTCTGTCACGATACTAACATCCTCTCTCTCTCTCTCTCTCTCTCTCTCTCTGCGCATTCCAAGCCCACCAAACGATCAAGGCCATTGAGGTACGCTCTACCGTTGAAGCTAAGCTTCTTGGAATCGCTTCTTCAGAGCCACGAGGCTTGGTTTTACGAAGCAAAAGTTAATCTTTTTGCCGGACCCAGATTTTGTTTGCAAATAACGTTGTTGGGTCGGCATTGGTTTGTGGTGGGGATGTTCTTTTCTCATGTGGGTGGCCGATAGTGCTGTCGTATTGCGTTTCTTTGCTTTGCTGTTATCTGTCTAATCTTTCGGTGATAGAGTAAACTGATGTTTTAAGTGGTTGTTTAGTGCTGCTGTTCGAATGGCTAAATAGTTGTTTGATTGTTTTTTTTGGTTATTCTGGTTGCATTTCGTATGGCCTAGGACACTGCCTTCATTGGTCTTTTGGCAAATTCAAGTTTTAAGCTTTGAGCCCTTGGGATTTCTCTAGAAGAATGTACAATAGGCCGCAGTTAATGACAAAGCTTGTGGATTACTCGTGCTGTTCTTCTGTTTTGTGGGACTGATCAGGGAGTCATGTCACTCACTTGACTGGTCGTTATGTTTTCAAAACTTGGCTGAAAAGAATCTTGTGTTGGAATGTCATCAGCCGTGCGGGTTGGTTTGTGTTGGGTATAAGAGCGTGCTAATGGAATACATGTGGTTGTTCATACAGATTATTAAAGTGGAAGTCCTCTGCTTAGAGTTTGGTCCAAAACTCCCTGACATGGCTTATTCTTACCCAAGAACTGTGCTATCATTATTGGATTGATTACTTTTTGCTTCTGGTCACGTGAGTTTTTCTCCTTCTTTTTTCCCAACAGGTTCTTGCATTAGGTTGACTGTCTTCTGCCATGACTCTTCTGGAGCTTATAACCAAGGCTGCTAGTGGTGACAACTTGACAGATTCTGAGTCAGAATATCCAGTCACCCTGAACCCAGACCATATTCTTCAGAATTTGAAGCCTAAACAAGAAGACGGAGATCCTCTGTCTCTTGTTTGCCCCGTTACAGGATGGCAAGTCTCACAAACTGATTCCCAGCTCATTGATTTAGTCGGCAAATTCTCTAACAACCTAAAACAAAAGCTCAAGCACACTAACAAATTTGACAGGAATGCGTTTTTTGAAATTCTGGACCCTTTTCTTGAGAAAGTTCTTCAGATTATCGGAATTTCAGTTGGAGTTTCTCGAAAGCATAGAAAGTATACAGAGGTTTTGATTGAGAACGTGGGTACATTCTTGGGTAAAGATGTCATGTCCTTGATTTTGGAAGCATGTGTGGCTCTGAATTTATGGGAACTCGTGAAATGTATGATTATTTGTGGGATTGTTGATCATTCGTGCTATTCGAAATTAATATTCAATCTATTGCTGAAGAGGAGGTCGGATTTGGTTTGTCTTTGCATTAAGCATGCCCCGGTTCTTCATGTAGATGAGCTGGTTTGCATCTTGAAGTACTTCCTTTGTCCACCTAAAGATGCCTTGGATAGCATGGTCACTGTGAGTAAAGAATTGGAAAGCCAGGGCATGTCAGCTATCACGAAGGCAAGTGATAAGAATCTTACAGAGAAGGAAGGTGGAGTTGCGAGGGATGCTGCAATTCTGCTTATGGTTGCTTATGATGGTTTTACTATTTCTGAGCTTTGTTTGCATCATTTGTTAGCAGTGGCAAACGTCGATGAAGTGATGTTGTCGTCTGCCATAAGCAAATTGAATGGAGAAGAGATGGCAAGTTTTCTCAGTTATCTGGAGAAGTGGCTGAAGAAGTATGAAAAGTTTCCTCAAGCATGCCCGTGTCCACAAGGGTCATCCATGCTGGGATTGTGGGCTTGTGATTTGGTTCCCAAACTTGAAGATGTTGTTAGATGCCTCAGCTTGGTGCTGGACACAAACTTCTCCTCTTTGGTGTTGCATCCGGAGTTCCACAGACAATTGACATCTATGCATGGCCTTGTGTCTTCTTTGGCTGCCGAAGCGAGACTATGCTGTTCGTTGGACAATACCATCGAGAGTTTGATGAATGCAAGTCAAAGTTGCGTGCTCTAGAATCTGTTATTATTTTTGCATTGTCATCATTTGGTCACAGGGGCAACATTGAGGGATCTCCTATAGAGGAGTATTGCGACGCGAGTGTACTTTAGATGTAGAAAAATGGAAATTGTATGTTGAGATTTTGTGGTCATTATAAAGTACATTCTGGGGTTCAATCTTTCCAGACATTTGCTGCTCTCTCTTTCTCTTCCCCCTCCCTCCCAAATGATGTTCCTGCCACCTGATCATTTGTTTGAAAATTAGGCAGGTTTCAATTTCCTACTGGGCCAACTAGTTTCCATATGGTTAGAGGCTAGCCAGAGATGATGCTTTTGCAAATTCGTTCTCTTTCGTTCAGTATTCGGTATGAGCTCTCCTCAACTGAAGGATTTTCACCAGATATAGGGAAGAAAATCCGGTTCTAAAATTGTGAACTCGGTGTGCAAGAATGCCAAGGCCAAAAGGCGCGACTCGCCAGTTTTCTTTTTATTCCCCCCTTTCTAGTCCCCTCCCCGCCTCTACAATGTTGAGCTGAAGCAGGAAAATCACCATGTAGCCAATGACTGAGGATAGAGCTCGTTGAGTTTCTGAAAATACGGCAGTTTAAAATCATGCCCTGTCCGAACTCATCAGGTCGCAGATATCTAAGGACGATGTAATAACTTAACAAACCAAGGAATTTGGCCTTGGCCACATCAACCCGGTCCGGCTCGAGGAAACCTGGAACTTATAAACAAAAATTCCTTCTCGCAGGATATTGTTTACTTAAATTATCATATTAAATCCCATCACGTGAGATTTCCAGATTATTAAATTGGCAATTCTTAATACACTCTTAAAGAACCTTTGTTCATTCATTTGTTTATTTATGGCTTACCTTTAACTCGCTTTGGAGAATCACCTCCTGATGTATATCTTTCTTGCATGCTCACTTCCACTGTCAGTCCTTGCAGGTTACCGAGCATTGTTGTTTCCAGATAGAATGCTATGTTGTTTCCAGATAGAATGCTAGAATCAATGATGTAATCCAGTTGTTAATGAATCGAATCAAAAATGACAAACTGGGGTGATTTGATGTCCGCTTCATTCCATGACTGCATTGTCCAAATCTTCCCAGAAACAGAAACATAGCAAAGCCAAATCTGGTATTCATATCGCCAAAAATGTAACAGACAAACATTTCTCTTTCTGGCCTTCTCTCTTCACTTCTGCTTCACACCACGTCTGCCTATATAATCTATTTCAGAGCTGAAGAACGAGTCCTCAGAAACCCAGTCACTCACTTTCTGTCTTCCGTTTCAGAAGGTTGGCAATTTTTTTCTTCACAAACTTACAACAATGTCCAGGTTCGATTCAGAATTCATCATGTAACTTCATTAGGAAAGTAAAGTTCCCATTTCGTTCCTCTTTTCTTATCCTCTTCAGTTCCTTCAGATATCTGTGTTGACAGGTAAATGCAGTTGGTGTGAAAAATAAAGTCCTAGTTTCTTTATGTTAACTTAATTTCTGGTGCAGTAGAAAATTGCAAGTGTTGAAGTGGAGAGAAGGACAGAGGCAGAAAAGTCCGCGAGTCTATGCCTTGGGCACGTGCAAGTCACGGGGAGCGACTCAAACAGATGACTCTGTTCGCATTTCGCCACAAAATGATATGACTGAGAAGGCAGACGACTCCCAGGACCAGGAGGAGGGGCCTGCTTCTAGGACCAGAGCCAGGAACAAGGGAAAATTGCCCATCCCTCATGACAATGACACGGCAGTTAGTCCTCTAACCTCTTACTCTGTTAAACATAATGGACGACATATGCAATCTGCGTGTCTGCATATTGATTCATTGTTCTCCATCATTTGTGAGAAATTTATGTCGAATTATGTTTTGATGAAGCATGTGTTTTGAGCCCTGGAGAGTTTTAGGTCCTCTTGCAGTTGAGGTGATTATACTCTCTTCCTAATGAAAGCTAGTGGAGTATTTTCCTTCCGGTGTATTGTCATGTGAAACTCCCTAAGGACCCATTAGTAACTTTGTTTTTGTGAACCGAGAGGGTGCTGCTTCTTTCGACTGCTTATGTGACACTACAGAATTTTCTTTCTTGCTTTTGTTGGAAATGTTAATACAGGTTAGAAGCCGAAGAAGACATGAAGATCATGAAGTTGATGGAGGTAAGCCTTTTAGCAATAGCAAAACATGCGAACAATAGTTTAACTTCCGAACTGTGATTGTCCTGAAATTCACTTTGTTCAATGTTTTCAGATGATCAACAGGTGATGCAGGACCAAGCAAAGTCTAAACTTGGAGATTGTGATGGGAACAGAAACAATGGTTGGTTGCCTCAGTTCGGTCATCTAAATCTGCAATGTTTATAATCCTGCTAGCAGAACGAGTCATCTAACTCAGATACTCCATTGTGTTTTCTTCAGGCCAGCAATCAGCTCAATGTCTCGAGTCATCCCCGACACCAGAGATGCCAGAAAAGCACATGCTAGAACTCGTTATTGACACTTTACAAAGGTGGGATTCTTGATTGATCTAGACAAAATCTAACAATTAGACCCGGTAAATTGTCGATCAGTTTATTGACTGAACACATATTGCCAATGTCTTTCTGTTTCTGACCCGATGTTCTTTAATCAGGAGAGACACTTACGAGATATTCGGTGAACCAGTTGATCCGACCGAGGTATTTGTCTGGTCTTTTACTTATGACATCGTTTGCTTCTTCTACACATTCATTTCTCCCTGTGCAACTGACCCCTTGTTTTCTCTGTTTTTTTATATAAGGTTGAGGATTATTACAAAATCATCAAGGAGCCTATGGATTTCGGAACCATGAGAGCTAAACTTCATGAAGGAATGTATAGCAGTCTTGAACAGTTTGAGGTTTGGTCATTTCCTCTTCTAATAAATTTGCTTTTTTCCCCCAAATGAATGTAACAGTAGCTGCTGTCTGTCCATTCATTAGATTTATCGGCCAAAGGGTAGCATCCACTGTTTTATGGCACTGCAATATTGTAATAGCATCTGTTTGGAATGTAAGAATAGACTCGCTGTAATTTTGTTTCTGGTTTCAGACAGAAATTTGTTATCGATTATCAATAGACAGTCTAACATCTCATGCAGTACGAAGATATACCACAATAAACAGGGGCATATACTCCCATAAACTTGAAAGAAAATAGCTCTCTTTGATTTTTCTCTGTAGTTTTGGTTAAGATGGGTCCGTCATCATTACCAAAGAAAATCGGCTATTGTACACGATGCTAGCGTCATAGATCTTCTTTTCCATGCTTTAAATTAAGTCCTTTTTATCATCCCAACGATGCATACAAGTTACTGTCAAATCGAGGACAAAACAACAGTTGAATGCAATTGAGCTGTAAGAGAAGATGCACTGTCATGCAAAAGTCTAGACATCATCTGACTGATTTGTTTCTTCTCGCCTTGCTATGTCCCGTGCAGCATGATGCCTTCTTAATTACCAGAAACGCGATGCGTTTTAATCCGTCGGGAACCACTTACTTTAGAGAGGTACGTTTAGCTTACTCTAGCAGCTGCCCTGGATAGATACTAAATCTGAGAATGCTCAGCAAGTTGATCATCGCATGGTCACGCAGGCTCGAGCCATCCACGAACTAGCAAAGCAGGTCTTTCATCTCCTCAGAACCAATCCAAATAATTTCGAATTGCAGTTCTCGGAGACAAGAAGAGTGACTAGGAGATCTCAGGCAGAAGTTAGGGGTCAAACTAATAGTTCTTCCAGGAGAACTCATAAGAACACGAGGTCAAGTCGGGACATATCATCGAAGGCCTCCCAATCCTCAAGAGGTTCATCGAATCTCAGGAACGTCTCGGCGAACTCTAAGAGCTTTCGTACCATCAGTCTTGTGCAAGCATCAGATGGACCGAATTTCAGTAAGAAACGAAGTATCTTTCCCCATCATGGTTTCTATATCTCTCAAGTTCCTTGGCCTGCAGGAAACCAAGCTTACACAGTATCTCAGCTAATCGGAGGGAACTGAGGCGGAAAACGGAACAATACCCGATTATGTAATGATCCTTTCCTTTTGTTCTAGGTTACGGCGGAGACTGGAGACGACAATCCAGCCTTCCTGATGTGGATCGGCGCTCTTCATACCGGCCTTGGACATCCCTCCTCAATGGAAGCGATCCTAGAAGCAAGCCGATCGGGCATGTACAGCCGCTGATGCACGTAAGCCCTTAGCTCCTATTCATGTCCGCATGTAGATTTAAGTGCGATGTGGTTTCAGGGTGCTTATGTGCTTACCGAGGAATATGCGATCACGGCATAAAATTCCTAGTCTCTAACTGAGGAAAAGAAGAATACATCCTGTGATCTTGAGTATACCAGTCTAGCTTCATTTGAACATGACGATCAGGCTAAGTAGCCAACAGTTGCGCCTCGAGCTTACGATAGCGATGTCGCTAGCAGTAAGGTGAAGTAAGTGAAAGATCAAATTGGAACTGTGGCGTTGACAATGAGAATTCTCGCCTTTCCAGGTGAAGCAACAGGATATCGGCTACAGAGAGAGTCTGGTGTTGTTCTCCAATGGCTTAGGACCGGCCGCACAGAATGTCGTTGAAAGGAAGTTGCGAGCATTGGACTCGGCATTAGGCGTGTCGCAGACGGATGTTCCAGAATCCCTGCAGGAGAACCGCGTCTCGCAATCCTCGCCATCCTCGCTCCAGAAGAACAAGACCAGCGTCTGTGCAACTGACGGCGCAACCGAAATTTCAAGAACACACAACCAGAGAGGTTCGTGTCCAGGGATCAGTAAACCGTGCGACGTCGGAACAGCATCGAAAACTGACCGACCGGAGCACGCGACTCCTCAATACTTATTCGACTTGCCGTACCTACAAGCGAAGCTTGACCAGATGATCTCTTCTGGTCCGGAAAGATCAGCTCAGCCAAGTCTCCAAGCCAAGAACCCCTCTCCCGACGAAAATGTCTACCGGCAACCTTCGATCCGCGAGAAGGAGACAAACATCCATCATTATAGCCGCAAGCGATCGTCACAGCGATTCGACCCTTCAGCTGTAAGAAACCATCCATAACGAAATGCGGCCTCGCCTCACCTGGTGCGAAAGGATACATGACAAAGATACAAGACTTGCTCGTGAAGCGATTAGCGTTCACCAAACGAACATTGAACGGTTCTTTTCCTCACCAACCAGCACGTAGATCTTCCGCTCTGTAGTACCAAAAGCACACTGGCAAAAATACACAGCGAAAAAGGAGACATTCCATGCAGAATCTCCCGTGACGCCGATGAATGAAGGGCCTTCTTTGAGTCACTTCCTCGCTCACACCGGAATTCCGATGGACCAGAAGAAAGTTTATGATTGAATTGACCGTCGTAGGAAAAGGAAAGTACAGATGAAAAGGAAAGTACAGATGAAGGATTTGCATTTTACAGGTGATATGTCATGATTTGATTTAAAAAAAGTAAAATGATTCAAAGGAAAAGAAAAAAAATGAAAGGAGATGTTTTTTTCCTCAAGAAAAGGAAACTGCGTGGTCAAAGCTGTATTCGCGGGGCCTCCAACGATTGTGAGTTGGGTGGCACCCTACCACCTCCAACATGCATGCGTAGAATGGTTCATCATGCGTTCCAACTAGAAATTGCAAATACCACTTTTTTAAATACATAGACATAATAACACAAGTAGTCCCGGTGAATGGTTCAAAAACTTTAATCTAATATATAATGCACGGCGCGTTTGCTTATGCAGTTCTGCGGTTTCCTCCAAAGACCAAAAAAAAAAAAAAAAAAATAATAATAATATTTAAACTTTAATCTAATATTAATCTTCAATGTGATCCCTGGACTTTCAATGCATGTTTAATGTAATCCCCGAAGAAAATATTCAATATGTCATTTCATTAATTTAATATTAATGAGAATATTGAATATTTTTATATAATTTAGAGATTAAATTAAATATATACATTATAGTGTACAAATTAAAAAGTTCATGAGCCACATTGTATATTAAATTAAAATTTTGGTATCACATTAGATAAATTAAAAGTTTATGAACCACGTTATATATTTGGCCAAAATTCAAAAACTATTTATGTCATTTTTCCTGAATATATTCCTATATTTGCCTTTTTCATGACTAAGAAGCCTGTTTTAGATAGGTAAACTTTTGACTCATAAAAAATAACCTTTGAATCAAGTAAGGAGCGAATCGAAACCCCGAATAGGTCACCCAAATATGGAATCATTTGCATATAGTAGCATGAGCATTCACATATCGAATCAATCTCAGCGGTGACACAGAAATCATCTTCTCTAGGTGCATCGAACAAGATTCCCCCATTGATGACCAGATCCAATTTCAATGACGTTATGATTCAGATGGAGAATCGATTGCTTCCCGTCTTAAATGTTTGATCACTCAGATAATCATTTTTAGAAATTTGAGACTACAACTACCGCTTGAAACCCGGGTCTAATGGAACTCGTGTGGGGCCCACATGAATTTCACCGTCACTTGATCGGATACCATCATTTGTAGTAATTTTATTTGGTCGATCATAATTTACTCATACTCCAACTTTCAATGTCAGGCTTTTGCCTTACCTTTTTGTAAAGCGGGAGAGTTAAAACTCACACTTTAAATTATATCATTTTTATTTTAATTTTTAAGAATGTGAGGATTCGAACCTTTATATTCCCTTTTACACACGGAGAAGGATAGCCATTGGGGCAAAGAAAGTAGCAACATTCTCGTACTCACGGTCGTAGGCTAGAGCCTTCACTGTGCACCGTCGATTTCGTCGACTATCCAAAAGATCGGACGGTGATCAGATGGACCGCTGCGCGCCATTTTCCCCTTCTCCCTCCTCCTCCCTCTCTCTCTCTCTCTCTCTCTCCTCTGCTGATAATTTTTCGTTTCGTTATTTTTTTGCCATTTATTTTTTGATTTTATTTTTAGAAAATATTTAAAAAAAGGAGGGGACAAAAGAGTTCGTTAAGACGTGAACGTGGTGGTTTCTCCTTTTCCTTTTCCCTCCGGTTCCCCAGCTCATCCGCCTTCTCCACCGATCCGTTCGACCGGGCGACCACCGCCCATCCACCACCGCCGGCGGCTCGTCGGCCCTCTCCGGCGGCTCTCCCGGCGGCCCCGCCCCCCCCGCCGCGCGGCGGCCGATTCGGCTCGATTCGATCCTCCTCCTCCCTCTCTCCCTCGCTCTCCCTGCGTGACGGTCGCTTCCCGCGTCGGTGACGACAGAGCGTCGGACGGTGGGGAAGAACCGGAAATGGCGTACCGGCGAAGGCAGGGGATCACGAAATCGGCGACCTTCAAGGAGGAGATTTACTACGCTCCGCCGGCGACCGGCGACGACGACGGCGGCGGAGGCGGCGGCGGCGGCGGCGACCGCTCCTCCTCCTCCTCCCTGGCCGCGCAGGCGATCAGGGCGTCCGCCGTTCACCGCGAATCGTCGCTCTCGTCTGCGTATGGCGACTCCGCTTTTGCGTACAGAGACAGAGAGAACGATCCTCTCAGATCTAAGGTTCCGGTTCTGGTTCTGCTTTTTCTTTCTTTTTCAGGAGCTTTCGTCGGTATTTCATTTCTCTGTCTTGTGTCTCGCTTTGATTTAATTTCATCCGCTGTTGACGAACGAAGAGCTGGCTTTGTACGGGTGTTTCGTGTCGCTTGCTTTTTGTCTTCGATGTAGGACTTCACGTGATCTGAGATCATTTATCTGAATCAGAATTTCTGCTTAACCGGGCAAGTTTTTAGTGGGCAAGCTTTTAGCTAGTCAATTTGGAAAATTTCCCAAAATTAATTTTGAGAGTCCTCGATCACTGATGCATAACGTCTTTGCAAACTTCAGAGTGGATAACATGCGATATGTTAATTCAGTCTGATTCATTCACTTGTGGCATGCAGATTCGAGGATACTGTAAATTTTCATGTGTTTTTGTTTTGCAAAATACTGGGAAGTTATAGAAAATTCACCGTGAAGCAGTTCAATCATCCGCTCTTCAGTGATTGAAACAGAATACCCTGAGTATACTCTCTGAAGAACTTAAAGGACATCTTTTTTTAGTCATGCATTTCTTTTGACCTGTTGGCTATAATTTCCATGGGAAATTGTACTGATTAATGTGATTTTGTATGAATAATTAAAATTTCCTTACTGGCATCATAATCTCAATCTGGAATAAGTATGGAGGAGTAAAAAAAGAGAATGCAATCACATGTAATAATTTAGCTTCATCTACACCTGGTCTTGGGAGCCTTCATTCTTTCAGGAATTTTACTGTAGGAATTCATCTTCTAGAAGGAAAATGGATTGAAGGTGACTGATAAGTAGAATCTGGTTGCCTGAAGGAATTTTTTGTGATCGAGCTGCAGATATATTTCATGGCATTTGATTTTTCCTTTGGTTGTTGTCAGAGATAGATCTGGAATTTATCATCCCTTGCTGGACCCTTCAAATTTTATTTATTCCAAGAAGTTCCACTAAACGAATTAGTCTCCTTTTTTGTAGAGTTTTTTCGTTTGCTGTGACAATTTGACAATATTTGGCCTTATATTAGTGTCAAGTTGGAGGTAACACATTCCAAAATTTTTCAAGTTTCTCCATAATGTTGACTTTTAATGATTTGTCTTTCTTTGAACCTAAAGTTGCATGTAGGGAACAATTGTCTTTCTTTCAAGTTTCTCCTTAATGTGACAGAACACATACATGTAGGGGTTCATTCAGGAAAAGAAATTAGGCATTGTAATCTCTCTCTCTCTCTCTCTCTCTCCAGCTCAATGAATATAGTGGTTGAATTGTAGAGCTTTTCTGCCTATGGGAATTCATCAGAGCAAATGGAGTCGAAATCTGGATTTTGGGGTGTTTTGGCTCGCAAAGCTAAGTCAATACTGGAAGATGAAGATGTAGCTCAACAGTTTGAAAACCCCAGTAGAACAATGCCTCAGGTGATTGATGGCCCTGTGGATGGCCAGGTAAATCTCATGTAAGATTTGAGGAGAGATATTGATAGATGTCGACACGATACTTGTGGAAATTTTGAAGCCAATTTTTAAATATACACTAGGACATTATGATATATATGTTCTTAATTCAACATGCATTGATGACTTGATGGTGCTTGCTTCTACTGGTTCTAGCATACTCATCAGATCTCTGAGAGCTTCAAAAGAATGGACAACCCTAGATTTCGAAAGGGCTTGGACAGGATCACAACTTCGCTTAATCAAATCGGTGATACTTTTGAAAAGGCTTTTGAGGTAACATCACTAGTCATCATTCTCTTTTTTATCAGAAATTAGCCGCTTTTTTATGTTACCCACGAATCTGTAATTTGAGTTTTTTCATTATAAATACCAAAGTTGGCCCAGTTGCAAATATTTCCCTCTTGATGGCTTGGATTTAAGAGTCATTCATCCACCTTTAAACTTATTCAAGGAAAAAGAAGTTCCTGAGTTCTATCCATCTCTCGTGTTACTGCTATATATTTTTATGGCCATGATCCTTCTTCCCTTTAGATAAGTATATTTATGGCAAAATTATCAAAGCAGGATATAGAAACTGTTACAGAGCATTTTATATTACTCGAAGAGTAAAATCAGACCAACTTAATAAGGAATGAACTTATAAACCACCTATTAGACAAATCATTGGGCTCAGTTGTATGCACAAGATTGCTTGCTGTTCTGAACTTCACAGTAGAAACAATGCCAAACTAAATTATTTCTTTTGAGATCAGAATCTTTGTTGATCAGTGACAAGATTCTTTGGTTGATACACATGGAAGAGATAGGCTAAATGTATATGATCCCTTTTAACTTAGCCGTTTGCCCAAAAGGAAAGCAGAAAAAAGAACGACATAAATACTTAAGGTCAACCTAGTCTAGCTTTTAATCCCTCTGATTGTCAGATTAGCAAAACTGGAGAATTTTATGTTTGACAAAGAAATGGTACTGCAATTAGAGAAATGATATCTCTAGATTCAAAACATGTTGGACAGAAGACTAATTACTTTTTTGAGCTTGATTCCACTTTTTTGGCTTCATCTCTTGTGAAGAGTTTGTTATTAATGGACGACCAGAAATTTAGACCAAAATTTGCTGTAGAGCGTCTGAGTCACTTTGCCACAGAGTATAAACAGATATATATTCCTCAAATATCCATGGATAGTATAAAAATGATCAATGCCTTCATTGATAATACAATCTCGACATGAATCCTTGCCAAGTATTGGACATCTAATAATGCTTTTGGAGCATAAAATCAAGCATAACATATAACTAAAATGATCAAATGCTGTCATCAAGCTTGCCTTCAAAGTGCATCTGTGAGAGTTATTTCCTTGCCTATTGGTATCCCTATAAGGTCAAGTGCAAGCAATATTGTGTCCTCCTTTTCCATCACCTTAAGTATGCATGCTCACCACGACAAGGCTTTAGCCAAGATTTAGGAATCTATTGTACATCAATTTACAGAAAATGTGGACAAAAATATCCTTTCTTTTGAAACAATCATTCAAAACACTGTTGAATACTAGAGAGATTGCAATAGCATTGCCAGATCTACGGGCTCGGAATGTTTGAGATAACCTCCTTAGGTTTTCTCAGAATTATTTAGTATTCTGTCTGGAACTTGTGTTCCGCAGCTAACAGAGCATAATAATCTCTGTTCTTCTGCTACTGTGGTGACATCAGGGGAGCTTTTTAATGTCATCCTTTCAAACTGAATTGTGTTTTCTATATTAGCATGTTATGCCAATGCATATGCTGTCATGTTTTATGAAGACTTTGGGAATATACTAATATATCACTCTTGCATCATTGTTTTGTAAGCCAAGCAATACTGCTCATTTTGTAAAATGTTTCTTCTGCTGCCCTTGCCTCTGCATACATGTTGTTTGGCACCATCTTGACATGCGCATACCCTCATGTTCTCTCATTAATTGGCTGAGTTGAATAATGATATCAGGTATGATACAGCAGCTTGTCATATTGATGTGCCTCCAATATTGATAGAAGCAGTAGTCAAAGTCTTTTATCAGGGACCTTGGCCAACACATGACTGCTGACTAAGAACATATTCATTTTTCATTGTATCGACGATCAGTTTTCACTCAGATTAAATGGATGTTAATGACTATGTCAATTTCTTTTTAGATTAATGCTGTTTTCTGCTATGTATTGATTAATGCAAGATTAGAACTCGAGTCATAAAGCTATTGGAGTGAAATGTTGCCCTGTGCTTAATCTCCCTCTCCACATTTAACTGTGCTCTTTAATGGGCTAGTGTTGCTAAAGCCTTGAAATGATTTTGGCATTCCCTTGCCATACAAGAAATCAAATGTTCATAAACTCCTCTAATATGTGCAGGAAGGCCGGACTATTGTGGAAAATAAGACTGCAGATATCATTCAAGAAACCCGCAAACTACAAATTAGACGGAAAGGGAGTAACCTGGAGGTGCAGAATCAAATCCCTGGCATGAATAGTTCCTGGCAGCAGCCAATCCAACAGCAGAACCCAACCAACCATGAAACTCAACTCAAGGCATCTCGCGACGTAAGGTGGCACCCTTGTAGTGTATGAATGGCTAAGTATCAAATGGCCTCAAAATTGCGAAATTCGAATTGTGCAATTCGATGGTAAAACATTACTCGTGCATGCATGTTGCTCTATAACAAGGACTATCCTCTCATGCCAGGCATCTTTGATTAGGAAGAAATTATTCTCATACATTGCCTGACTCGATCTTGCAGTCATGATAGGGAGTATCTATGGTACACCATTGTACAGTATAATTTTTTTATTTCACAACAACTTTTGCACTTGATTACGAGCACACACTGCAACGTTGTAAAACAAGAAAAAAATTGAATTTTAGGATGTCTTACGACGTTTTTGTTTGGTCTTGACAGCATGTCATACTGTTGTATTGTTCAACGGTTATACAATAGAAGTTCCTGCTCACGATACATGGACCGAATAGTAATCCAAATGAGTTTATTGTATTTTACATAATTTGGCAGGCCAGCACACGAATGTCCATCTAGTTTTTTCCTGATTATGCATTTGAAATGTTGACATGGTTACTAGATTACTTTCAGCATCAATTCTATACTGTATGAGGTGCTGTTCTTTCCCTCAAATTTTTTTTTTACGGATCCAGTTTTGTACATCTAATAGCTGCCAATCATTTTTCCGTCACAGGTTGCAATGGCAACAGCTGCAAAAGCAAAACTTCTTTTACGTGAGCTAAAAACTGTTAAAGCAGATTTGGCTTTTTCAAAGTTGCGATGTTCTCAGCTTGAAGAAGAAAACAAGAGCCTTCGAGAAAGCCGGGAGAAGGGGGCCAATCCTGCAGACGACGATATGGTTCTCTCTCTCTCTCTCTCTCTCTCTCTCTCCCTCAAGCGTGCACTCAAGTACACAAAGATTCACCATGCATGAGTCTGTGCTCTCATGCACTGTAACTCTTTGCATATTGTTAGGCATTTTAGGCCCACCTCCTACTCAGCTTCATTTAAAATGCATCATTAACTTCATGTAACTATTTCCCAATTTGCTAGTAGTAGCAAGTTATTATCTGACCCAAGAACCAAAATGGTTAAGCTTCTCACAAATGAAAGCAAAATGTTTCTCAGATACGCCTTCAACTCGAGACCCTTCTTGCGGAGAAAGCTCGTTTGGCCAATGAGAATGAAACATATTCACGTGAGAACCGCTTCCTAAGGGAAATTGTTGAGTATCACCAGCTCACCATGCAAGATGTGGTTTATATAGATGAGGGGATTGAAGAAGTCGCAGAAGTTTATCCCATCAGTTACCCTTCAGTTGCTAGCATGCTCTCACTTACCCCAACTACACCAAAATCACCAACCTCACCAACGGAGTCACCTGTGCCCACAAAAGGCGAGATTTTTAATCTCCCGCCCGTGGAAGAAGAGGACCACGATGGCTTGGAGGAAGAAGTCATCGAGAAATTAGATGACTCGGTTACAAAGGAAGAAGGTGATAGAAGACCAACAACAGCTTCTGCCTAAGTTTTTGAGTCCCTATTTTATTACAAGATTTGTTGAATGTCGATTTGTCTTAATTCTTTTTCTTCTTTTTCTTCCATTGTGGTTTTTCATCTGGAAGGTAAAAGGGGGGTCGGGAGTAGACCATATGCTTGCTTGCATTAAGCTATTCATTGGGTTTGTGACTGTGTAATGCGGGCTGTTTGGTTTTGCTCTTACAATAATGTCTTGATGTTTGTTTGTATTCCTTCGTTGATGGCCTAGAGCGTGAAGCTAATTTTGTAAATGATGTTCTTTCAAAGATTGCACTCTGAATTCTTGCAAAGGTTGAAGGTTTCAAGGCCTTTAGTTGATATTGATACTGACTAGGAGAAGGATTGATCTGAGGTGAGTCGATCAAATTAACAAACTTGGAGCGAAGAACGCTTCTACATATCTTCATCTCTGACTTGATAAGTTGTCTCTTAAGCTCGACCTTTAGCTGACCTGACTTGACTCAAACGTCAAAAGGAAACATTAGTCTGATCGAGAGTTAAATAAGTCAAGAACTGAATAACCATGTTATTATGCATAGTTGATATAAATGGAAAACATCCCGACGTTGATATGTTTCTTTCAATTTTTGACTTTTCATTGCATAATTTAGAGGATGACATCAATATTGATACCTAACAGGGCTTAAACAAAGTGAGTTGAGTCCCATTTAGTGGAAAAATTTTGCTACATGAAGATTCAGTGGCACAGCCCATGAACCTACTTTTATTAAATAACAGAAGAGAGCTGAGGAGCTGATACTATCGTTGCATATGCAGAACTCCACTTTGACCCTCTTGCTTGACAGGTTCCTTGTTCCGACTTCAATTGAACATGTCAGCCATGATATCCACACGTGAACTAAGCTCTAGGAGCGGTCTCTGAAATGCTTGCACGCTACTATGATTGTGTCAGGAAACAAAGAGTAGAGGGCATGACGAGAGGCAGACTGTCCAGGCATATGCTGCTGTCGTAGGTGAAACACACAAAAACAAACAGCAAAATGTGTTCCTTAGTAAGTCAAACAAATAAATGTAGCTCCATGGAGAGCCAACCCAATTGATCAGAAAAGTAACTCAATTGATGCAGCAGAAGAGATGATGAAAGTAAAATAATCTGGGCCTGACTTTTTGATGAAGTTGAATGGCGCCGCTCCAGACGTCTATGCAGTTTGGCATTCAGAATGTGTGTCCATGGCGTTCATGTTCCCCCATCAGCAGATGCTTTTTTGCAGTGCAAAGTAAAAGGTACTGCAAGTAGTTTTCATGCACTTGCACCCATGTTCTAATGTCAGCCAGCCGTTCCTCAAGCTTGGCCATTTTGCATGTAAGAAGCAGAGCGAATAACCTAAATACATGACCTGCGACAATAATCTGAGTACCAGCTCGCCACAATAATTCTCTGCACCTGATTCAAGGAGCCCATCACCATGATCAAATGCCATCCATTTCCACGTATGCATCTTCCTTGAAGTAACTGTTGTTAAATAGGATATCAAAGGGAACAGATTGTTTTAGGAAAGGAGTACACAAGAAAACTAGAATCTCTCTCTCGAAGCGCATACATAACAGCCTAATCAGCATTTGTGACAATTTGTTGACCATCCACCCCCCCAAAAAAAAAAAGTTTTCTTTAGTTCCATACTGAGGAAGAGTTCCATGCCTAAATTGTGTAACTTTAGTACATAGCAAAGTTATTGCTATTAACATCTATATGAATCAAGAGCATCCTCACACCGCTTGACCATTCGTATAAATTTCATCCGTTTGATAGAAATTAGGCACCAAAAGTACTAACTATAGAGTACATGTTCCAGCTAAAATACAGAGATTTCTTACATAACCTAGGCATACGAGAAACAAAACCCACCTTCCACCCATCAAAAATCCTTATAATGAAGCAAGAGAAAAACATCTCCCAGACTTAAAACAATTGCATTAATGGGACAAGGGACTCAAGGAAGTGCTGTGTGGAATAAAACTTCCCATTGATCTGGTTTACTCTTCATCACATATCAGCTGAAAAAGTGGACCGATCTCTGAGGCAATGGAGAGTTCACCTTGAAAGGGATGAAGTTCCATTTGTCATGAGATGTTTAATCCATAACTCTGCTGTCGCTATGCTTGCAGAAAAACCCCTTTCAACCATTTCATTGATAAGTTGTGCTACCCTTGTACATTCGTTATTTCTTAGTAGTCCTTGGATTATTGTGCTATAAGTGACACCATCCGGAAAGCATCCATTTGCTTCCATCTCCTTTAGCAGCTGATATGCTTCCTCCATGTGTCCTCCTTTGCACAATCCATTCATGAAAGTATTATACGTCCACACATCAGGTTGCAACCCTCGAGCATGCAAACAATCAAACAGCCCCTTAGCATCCTCGAGCTTTCCGGCATTGCACATGCCATTTATTAGAATAGTGTAAGTCACAATGTCTGGGATGAATTTGCAATCTTCCATCTTTCGAAGCAACATCATGGCCTTGTCAATCTGTTGTGTTTTACACAAGCCATCCAGGATAGCACTCAATGTATAATGATTTAGAGATAGATTGCGAGACCACATCTCGTTAATTAGCTCCTCCACAGCTTGAAGGTTCCCAACCTGACAAAATCCGTTTACAAGAGTGCTGTATGTGACAACATCAGGAATCAAGCCCCTTTGAAGCATTTCTCGGAAAAGCATTGTTGACTTTGCAACTCTTTTTGCTTTGCAGTATCCGTTAATCAATGTGTTATAACAAACAGCATCAGGCAAGCAGCCTCTTTCAATCATCAAATTAAGAACTTCCATAGCATCGTTCATTCTATTTTGCAAACAATAACCATTCATCAATGTATTATAGATGAAATTATCAGGCATTGCACCTAATTGAATCATCTGTTCAACTATGGCCTCAGCCTTTCAACCATTCCCTCTTTACAATGTGCATCCACCAGAATAGTAAAGGTTTGAACGTTTGGCATTACTCTGCTTTCCACCATATGATTCAGCAGTCTCTGAGCCTCTTTCAATTGGCCGGAATTGCACACTCCTTGAATGACAGAGGTATAAGTAACTACATCCGGTTCAATTCCTGCCTTTCTCATCTTCTCCAACAAGATTGTAGCTTCTTTCCATTGGCCTAGGTTGCATAAGCAATGAACTAATGAGCTATAAGTGAATAAGTCAGGTTGGATGCCTCTGCTCATCATCTCTTCCAACAATGCCAGAGCGTCTTCCATCTGGCCTACACTGCACAGACCATGGATCAAGGAGTTATAAGTAACAACATCTCGTTTGATGCCTTTTCTACTCATACCTTCATTAAGTCTCAAGGCCTCAGTCATCAATCCCTCCTTGCAAAGACCATCAATTACTATGTTGTATGTGAAGGAATTGAGCCTGCAGCTTCTCTCTTCCCAGTCCCTTAGCAATTCAATAGCCAATCTGGTTTTACCCGCCCTGCATAACCCCTTCGCGATTATTGCATACGTGGTCTCATCCGGTTTGGGGCATTTTCCTTGCATATCATGGAGGAACTTCAAGGCTTGATCAGTTTTGCCCTGAATAAAGAGGCCATCAATCAGGGTGTTCGATGTCACGACATTGATGGGAAACCCAAGCTTCAAGATTCTGCGCAGGATAGACAAACCCAAATCAACCCGCCTTAACCGGCAAAAGCAGTTCAGGGAAATCGTCAGAAAATGATCATCTTCAATCCCCAACGAACGCAGCTGCTCAATCAACCGGATGGCAGTCGAGTAGCGCTTCATCCTCACTACAGCACCCAACAAAAGACTGAAATCCTTGGAGGAAGGCAAAGGGTTCGTCTGCATCATTTTACGGAAGCAAAACAAGGCATCATCAACACTCGCGAACCCACCAGCTCTGCAATTATTCCTCACGTAACTCAAGAGCCGGTTCGGGTCGTCTAAATGGGAGCCAGGGATCGAACGAAACCTCCGACGACCGCGAGACAAGAAACGGAGATAAGGGTGACGGAGAACGGAAAGGGATGATGGCTCGCTGGAGATCAAAGCGGAAGCAGGGAAGAAGAAGGAAGAAGATGGAAGAAGCAGGGCAGAGACTCGTTCGCTTCATCGGCTTATGATGAATCCGAGAGAGGAATAGCTTCATCAGCTTAGGTGTCTCTCTCTCTCTCTCGGAGCATGCCGGTCTCTGCCAAGGCTGACTGTAATAAGCTCAAAATGGCTTCCTCGACGTATGAGGTTTTGGGTTATTGCACGGGAAGTCCCCCGGGTGATCATATCCGACTGTCTCCTAATTAGAATCCGACCGGATCACGAACCAATCATTCCTAAAAAATCTTAAAATTTATCATTGAGTACATTTGCAATTTGCTTTTTCCATAGTCCTATTAATAATATGTTCCAACTTCTCATAATTACTCCTTTTTGACTATTATTCAAAAACAAAATTAGAAAAAATTCAAATATATGCCTGAAATGACTATACCAATCTCATAGAAAGACCTAAAGTGGTTATAGCCTAAGAAGCACCGACATTCTCTGGAAGCCTTTGTGTCGTGTCCGACACTCTGACACGTGTCCGACATTCTGACACGTGTCCGACATGCTCTGACATGCTCTGACACGTTCCGATACGCGATTAACGAGTGTCGATAAATTCGACACGTGGTCAACTCCTCCCGACACGCTCTGACGCGTGAGTTTGAAATTCCGACATGCGATTCCGACATACACGTAGTCAATTTTAATAATTTTCAATACTTGAGGGATCAAAATATAAATATATAAAAAAATAATGAAAATAACAAAAATAAAGGGGAAATAAGAAAATTCTCACTCTCAAGTTTTTCACTTATAAGTTTTGACATTTCCGTAAGTGACGATGGAACGCCCCTCTTCTTGCTGGCGTCACTCTGCTTGAAGTTGTGATTTTTTTTTTTTTTTGCTTCTTTCCGCCTCTAATAGGCGTCGCCTGCAAGTTATCTTTTTTGGTCTATGTCATTGGCTTGTGAGTTATCTCTCACATTTTCCATGGCGAATTTAGTTATTTCTTTTTCTTTTGGTTGTACTTCAAGAGTTTTTATCCTGGATTTTCATTTTTCTTGAACCCTATTTTGCAGAGGAGCTCCAAGCTAGTCTATATCATGAACTCCGAACTCTGTCTGGGACTATAAGAAATCTCACTAATCTCCAACAAGTATAAGAAAAAAAGACATGTTCCTTTAAATTTACTCTTTTGTGTTTGCAATTTTTGAATTTCTCATTTAATCTCTGTCAAATTAAAACAATAAATGATATTAACAAATGTTGGATTAATATTTTTAGTATAAATTAATTCTATGCTCTTTTTATTATTATTTATTTTTTTGTATTTATATATAAAAATATGTAGTTAATATATAACGTGTCGGAATGTGTCGGAATTCTCTATTTTTTTGAGAAATGTCGTGTCGGCATGTTGTGTCATGTCGCGTGTTCATGTCGGTGCTGCATAGGTTATAGCTATTTCAAATAAAGGTCTAGCCTCGCCCATTGGCAAAAAATTACAATCGATTAGGGGTATTTCTGTCATTTAATTTTAAATTTAATTATATTAAAACTTAAGAAAGAAAAGTTATAATAAAAAAAAAGAAGGAGAACACACAGGTAGGAGGGCTAGTCGCCACCCCATTGTCGGTGGGGCAGCGATGACAGTCGGCGAGTTCGCTAGTGCTTAGGCTGGGGCTGACGATGGTTAGCGAGATCGCCGACACTTGGGCTGGGGCCGACGATGGTCAGCGAGATCGCCGACACTTGGGCTAGGGCTGGCGACCCTCACCGACTACAGGCAAGGGCCATGGGAGAGGGCAGCAACCCTCTCCCAAATCTAGGTCACCTAGCACCCTCCAGGGACCCTAAGTAAGGGCTGCCAGGCTGGTGCAAGGGCCAGCGACCCTTCTCCAAATGAGGGCGAGGGAGAGTAGGCCCTCCGCCTCTAGTTGGCAGGGGTCGTCGGCCCTTACCTAAGCACCAGCTGTCACGACCCGAATCTCGAGCGCATGCACATCCCGCAATGGTCGATGAAAGTTTGCAATCTCCCATGAATGGGTGCCGACCCATTCATTTTATTGTACAAGCGGAAATGTAATAATAACTTTCAAACAACACAGAGATGGGATAGCAAACATAGGATTATATTTACACTAAACACACATATTTTTACAAGAGTGTTTATATACATAAAAGTCTAACATGACAAGGATCTGTTTCAAAAAGAAGAGCTTCTAGGCTATCTATGCTCCGAGCTCCTCGTCCATGGGAACAGGGTCCCAAGCGATCCCGTCAGACTTCTTGATAACAAAAGCGTAAGCTGTCACCCAGTGTTCAAACTAGATGGAAGACCCATCGACTTCTGACAGAAACTAAACCAAGACCTAGCTTTCACCTCCTTCAACTCAATGTACTTCTCCTGAAAATTCTCCATCTAGGGACCGGAAAAATTTTAGCCCACAACGGGGTGAGATCACATCTCAGCAAGTTAATCCCCTAAATCCCGAGTAGGAGAATAGTACACTCTACATGCAACCTAGTCACGTTTTTTGCAACTCTTTTAATACCAGCATTTTCCTGCATGTTAGTGTCAATCAAATCATACATAACAGTATCAAGTTCACACATCATATAAATACCTTAACATGTGTATATGCAAGAACATAAATATCAATGTAAGCATACGGGCCCCAGTCAATGCAACAGATAACAGTCTTCCGGCATAACTGGGCATCGTCTCACATCGTCGAGCATGGAAACGTCTACACTTAGACGGCATTCCGATTAGGAGCATCGGTCCAACATCCACCGCGACTGGCATCCGTTGACTTGGGGAATTCCCGAAGGAGCATCGTCCGGCCCCAAAGGCTTGTGACGGATTTTCAAGTAGCATATGTATTTTTTTCAATTTCACCATTCAAAAATTAGTTATGTATCTCAGCCATATCACTAAATAAGCAAATTTCCAACAAACATGTCATTAAAAACAATTGCACATTACTAGCTGCTTTAATAGGTAAAACTGCCCCTTTGTGCACTTTAGAGTTTAGCACCAGAAATCAACTCAAATGAATTCGAAAAATTCTCAAACTTGGACATGTGACAAAGAACACGTAAAAAAACAATTTTCATGAAGATACCAAGGCCCAGATCCCTCTGTATTCGGCCCAGTAATTCACTCAATTCAGCACCAAAACCGGGCCCGTTTCCAGCGGGTCTGTTTTCCGAAATCAGCTTAGATCGGGGTCTGAAACAGGTCTGTTTAATTTGAAATTCGAGTATGTTAAATTAGAAGATATAAAGAACAAATTTTGTGAATAAATTTTTTGAAAATTCGAACCCTAAGGGTCAGTAAAGACCCATAGAATCCTTACAGGTCAGGATTTCCAGTGTAGTCCGACTTTCTGTTTAAAGCTAACGGAACTAAAATCGTCTTCTTTTTAATTTCTAAAAATCCTGAGAAAATTATATGTTATGATTGAAGGTGTCTAAAACATTTCCTCAGAAGAAATTAAATTCAAAATTGCAACACATCTCCGTCTACAAAAATAACAAACTGCACGCAGTTCTGGAGCACAGTCTCTGTTCTTGGCCAAACTGTCTTCTATGGTTTTAATCTTGTTATGTAAATGAAGACTAAGCCATTCTATGGCTAATATAACCTTTATAAACTAACACTAAACTATATTTAATCTCATCTAAACCTTTCTTAGCTAATTTCAACTCATAAACAGAGGTACACAGCCCCTATTCCAGTTTTAGGAAAACAACTCATCTATGCTAAAATCACGCACTTCCTGTGCCAGTGGTGAGGTCTCCACTCCAAGAGGTGCCGGGACACCTCAAGATGGCTCTTCTTAGGCCAGCGAGGCTCTTGGCCTACTGCTAAGAAGCCAGTTCCTTAGCTAAGCCGGACCGAGCAACAACAGCAGGAGTTTCTTGGAGGTGAGGCGATGAGCGTTTTGCTCGAACGATGGGTTGCACCGGCAAGGGAGGAGTCCCACTAGCAAGATAGCAGCAACGGCGAAGTGAGGGCTGCCTCCGGTGAGGATGGTGAGCTGAAACTGCAGAAGGATGGGCTGTTGGTTGGCGACAACAACCGTGGAAGGAGCTGCTTAGTTTTCGGTACAAAGAAGCAAGAGTTGTGCAATTTTTAGAGGACTCAGAGCTTGCTGGTGACGATGGTTGGTCCTCAAATAAAGGCCACAACTAAGAAAAACGAAACATGGAGGTAGTTGGGTCGAAGCTTCTGTGGATCCAGAAAATTTGTACGTCAAGAAAACGCCTTCCTCTATTTTCTTGGTTGCTGGTTTGTCGTCTAAGAGGAAACAGGGGAGGCCGAATATCCTAGCGTAAAGAAGAAGAAGACAAGGCTTTTTGTGGCTGTGAAAGGGAAAGGAAAGAAAAAGAAAGGAAAGAAAGAGAAGGTAGTGTCACACGGTATCCAGGGGGAAAGAAGATGCAAGGATGGGGGGTGAGAGGAAAAAGAAAAACAGTTCATGGAGGGTTCCTCTCTCTCTAATTTCTAGGTTTTGTGGTACTTTTTCCATGGAAATTTAAACCACATCACTCTCAAGTGGCCCACATATCTTACGCATCCTTATCTTGCTCAAATGAGATGCAAATGTTGGTGAAATCTCTCTTGATGGGCACCCATCCGAAGTTTACAGCCATTTCATCAACTTTTTCTTTTTCATTTTATCTATTTATAACCTTAGTTAACAAGGATTAAGCCCACATAAGCCCTTATTATACCGATCTCAATTGGTTCTACACCAAGGACTATAATTCACTTCGAGATATGGCTTTCCTAACCTTTATTTAATTCGCTGGATTTTGCATTATCCACCACAATTCTTGTTTGTCCATAATTCTTGAAAAGGTACAACGACATTCCTAGAATTAGTCGTGACGAATGAAAGTTCTCAATTTCTGAAATCAGAATGAATCTCGCGGTTAAATTCAGTCAAACATGGTTTCAGCACGGCCTAAACTATCGGGTAGTTTTTTGGGAATTTTCGGTGCAATGGACTCGTGGTCAATTATTTTCGAGCCACTATGTACATCTTCGACTTATTGGCAGCTCTTGGTTGTCATGAAAAATTCTCGAGATTTCAATTACGGACACAGGGTACCAAAACAACAGAAAAATCGGTTTAGTGCCGATCGATGAAAATTTTGTAATTAGGTGGAATCACCCATGCCTAATTATATATCTCAATCGAATCGGCCTATTTCCGGTCTCTAATAGATTTTTGACTGTGTCGCAATAACCATTGCAAACTAACACGGTTCGAGAGTCGATTCCTAGTCGAATTCTCAAGCTTGTTGCACTAAAATCCCTTACTAACTTTTCCAACTAATTTAGTTATCTCATGAGTGATCAGCTTAGAGAATAACACTATAAACACATCGATGAAAAGCTCGATTTATTCCATTAAAAACAAAAGTGGAAAATTAGACCGTCACACCAGCGACCTTGTCGGCCGTCGCCACCGCCTCACTAGTAATGGGGTGGTAGCCATAGGCGGGAGGGCCCTCGTGCCTATGTTTTTTTTTTTTTTTTTTTTTTTTAGTTTTAGTTTTTTTTTTTGAAAGATAGAAAAAAAAAAAAAAAAAAAAGGAAAGTTTTAAAAAGAAGAGATTACCCTTCACAATTGGTGAGTTCAAGCATTTATTTGAGACTGGTATGGTCATTTCAAGTCTTATTTGAAATAATGTCAACTTTTTTATTTAAAAAAATGAGGATACTCAGCCTTTATTTGAGAAAATAAATGCACTTCAAGCTCATATTTAAATTTTTCCCACAATATTAAAAAGAATTAAGTATATGGTTAATCATTTGTGGAAGTACAGATGTTCAAAAACAATTTGTGGTTAAAAATGGTCTATTTCTAAATAAGCCTAATACTTTTTTCGTATATACTTTTATTTTCAATATATATCTATGTCAACTTATTTAATTTAATAATTTTTCTCGCGAGCTTTTCAAATTTTTAGCACCATAATTTATTTGTTCTAGAGGAATAAAAGTTCCTTCGAGCAAAAATTGCTGGAAAAATAACGATCACCTTTAAAGAAGTGAAACAGGGTCACATTGTTCCTCCTTGGGGAACTCTTGAGCGAGATGACCCAAAATACTATCAATCGCATTTCAGTTTAGCCTTCATGACTTATCCTTCATACATGAGGATCCGGCTGACTGCCATGGAAACAATAAAGTTGAGAGAGCATATGACATTTCAATGCCCAACACACCGCACAATTATTTGGTACAGAAAAATTCCACAATTAGTCCTAAACCTATGGGAGGGAAATCAATCGAATCATAAACATTTCAATTGAAATAATATAATCTTAAAAGGGAAAATGCAATCAAGTCCTCTCATTCAAAGTGTTGTTTGATTTATCTGATATGGCAATTTAGTAATCGCTAGTTGTCTTATGTAACGACAATAGTACAATGTGAATTATTTTCAACGAAATGATACCTTTTTCAAGCTTATTGTTCATGATCTTCTACATCACAATCGCTTAGCTAGAGCTCCTCTGATGCTCGTTCGTCATTGTCCACTGTCACCTGGATGTCCAATGGTGTGTTGCCACCATCGTCGACTTGTAGGTGTGAAATCAAACTCTTCGAATTATTAGTTCCGAGCAGCAACCAATCCAACAGCAATACAAGACCAACCACAAAACCCAAATCAAGGAATCTTGCAACATAAGGGGGCACGGTTGTAATTTACAAATGACTTGGTATCAATTGCCTCAAGATTGTGAAATTCGGTTAATGCAATTATATGGTAAAACATTCCTCATGCATGCATGTTGCTCTATGATAAATACTATCCTTTCATGCAAGGCTTTTTCACTTAGGAAGAAAACACTCATGCATTGCTTGCTTACATTAAGGGCGCGCATGACAAAATTTCCGTTTCTCGATTTCTCTGTTTCTCTGTTCCTCGGAACAGGTTTGGAACAGAAATTCGTTTGGTAACGCAATTTGATTTCTCTATTTCTGAAATAGATTTCTACTCCAGAAATAAAGAAATTGAAGAAATTAGGAGCCAAAATTTTTAACTTCTCAATTTCGGAAATAGAAATCAGAAACTGAAATCAAACCATATAAAAGAACCTTGCGCTTTCTTGCTAACTTAATTCACTCATAACCACAACTTCACAAATTATTGCTAATTTTCTTTTTCTTATTTTGCTCGTGTTTTTTTTTTTTTTTTTGCATTTTTTTTTTCAATTTTTTTTTGATAACTTCCTCTTTAGGATGAAAGGCAATTGAATGGGTCCCCAATTTTCAAAAACGACCAAAGTTCTTAAATGCTTACTTAAAAACAATGGGGCTATTTCCTCCTAGAAAAGGCATGCACATGGCCAGTTGAAGAAAAAGTTCTTACGTAATAGATGAATAAAAAACGTGCCTAGAAATTTAACCTTATTTTTTTACGGATTCAAAATTCTTGCAAAATCAAAATAATTAGATTGTTACACAATCTTGAATTTTAATTTGAAGGCAAGAGATTTAAGATAATCTTTCTCTTTGCTATGCAAGGGCCATTAAAGGTTCATTGAGCAACAATAAATAAATTAGGGATGAGCAACTTGATTGATTCAATTCGAGAATCAAAATAAACCGACCTTCCCCCGATTGGTTCCTAACCATAAACATTACTTTAAGGTAGAATTCTCATATATTCATTTACACCATTAATTATATTTTGTTGATAATCTTGTATAATACTAGTTTTTGATAAAATGACAAGGCTGTATAGGTGCCATTGATGGCACCCATATTCATGCTTCCGCAGTACTTGTTTGAACCTACGCAAAATGAGCTTGCAAACGATACATTGACCGAGGAGGGAAACCAAATAAATACACTTAGAAAAACAAGTGCTAATAAAATGGCAAAGGATAATAATATGCCGGAAATTCCATGAAATTGTATTTTCAACTATTGTAATGTATTAGTATTATTTCGACTATTATTTTGTATTTAAGGATTTCCCATGTTGTTTTAGTATTATTTCGACTATTATTTTGTATTTGAGGATTTCCTATGTTGTTATCTAATTAATTTCTATTCCTAGAAATAGAAATTTTGTTTTGTTATCAAATGGATTTCTGTTTCAGAAATAGAAATTTTGAGTCGTTATCAAACGGGTTTCTTTGCTCATAAACTTGTCCGGGGAATAGAAATTAAGAAATTGATTTCTCGCCAGAAATCAATTTCTGTTTTAGAAATTTTGTCATGCGCAGCCTAAGCAATTCATCGACTCTGTGACTGTGTAACGTGAGCTGTTCGGCTGTGCCCTTATAATAATGTCTTCATGTTTGTTTTATTCCTTCGTTGATGGCCTAGAGACTAGAACTATTTTGTAAATGATGTTCTCTTAAAGATTGCATTGTGAATTCTTGCAAAGGTTGGTATGAAGGCCTTTTACAACTCAGGCAAAGATTGATATCTAACTAGGATAAGGATTGTTATGAGAAGAGTCAACATAATTTACAACTCAGGCAAAGAATGCTCATACTCATCTCGATCTAGTAGTTGGATACACCATGCTCACGGCAAAACTTACTGGATTTCCAGCGAAAAAAACATAAAGCTTCTTTTGAAAGTGAAGCCTTATGCACCTGCACATGGCTTTAGTCATGGAAAAGTGTCAAAAATTGAAATGAAAACCAACATCGTTTAAGTGGCTTTGCTTCAATGGCTAAGCCCATGGACCTGCTTTTGTAAACAAGGAAATGGACAAAAAAGACAGCTAAGGAGTTGATCCTCTTGTTATATATGCAGAACTTCGATTCGATCCTTTTGCTGTACAGGTTCCTTTTTCTGAGTTCAATCAATCATATCGGCCATGACATCCACAAGTGAGCTTAGCTCGAAGAACAGTCTCCGAAACGCTTCCACACTACTATGATCATGTGAGAAAACAAAAAGTAGAGAGCGTGACAAGAGGCAGACTCTCCAGGGAATCCTGCTGCCTTAAGTTAAACACACAAAAACAAACAGAAAAATGCACTCCTGAATCAGTAATTGAACAGATAAAAAGGGCAAGAAATGTGCCTCCATTGAGAGGCAACCCTATTGGTCTGGAAAGTAAACCAACTGATGCAGTGGAAATGACAATGGAAAGTTACATCATTTGGGCCTGCCTGTGATGAAGTTGGTTGGTGTCGCTCAAGACATCTACGTGGTTTGGCACTGGGAATGTCTATCAATGGTGTTCATGTTCACCCATCAGCAGAGGCTTTTCTGAAAATCCCTCGCAGTGAGAAGGAAAAGATACTGCAAGTAGTTTTCATACACTTGCTTCCATGTTGCTTAGTTAGCAATAAGCAATGCGAATGATTTCACTATGATGGTAATCTGAGTACACAGCCCACCACATGTATTCACTGCTATCAATTCAAAGTGCCCATCACTATGATCATATACCATCCACCTCCACCTGTACATCTTCTTTGAATAACTATGGTAAATAAGATATTGAAAGGATCAGATCATGTTACAAGAAGAAAATAAGAGAAAACCAGTGTCTCTCCCTCTCAGAGCACATACATAACACCCCTTCAAAAAAGAAAATTTGTTTTCTTTAGTTCCATTGTGGAAGAGGTCTGTGACACTTGCGTATAATGTCTGAATTGCATACAGTACACAGTAAAGTTGATGCTATTAACATCGATTTAATTCAAGAACATCCTCACACCACTTGATCATTCATATGAATTTCACCTGTTTGACAAATAGAAGGCACCAGAAGCACTAACTGACAAGTACATGTGCCAGTTATATATAGAAATTTCTTGCAGAATCTAGGTATACGAAAAACAAAACCGACCTTCACCCCTCCAAAAGCCTTATAATGAAGCAAGAGAAAAAATCTCCCAGACTCAAAACCACTTCATTAATGGGACATGGGACCCAAGGAGGTGATGTCTGGAAGAAAACCTGCCGTTAATCTGGATTGCTCTTCAGCAAATTTTAGATGAAAAAGTGGACAGATCTCAAACACAATTGAGAGATCAACCAGAAGAGGAAGAAGTTCTAGTTGTCACGAGATATTTGACCCACAATTCCATCGTCGCTACATCTGCAGAAAAACCCCTTTCAACCATTTCACCGACAAGTTGCGTGGCTCTAGTATTTTCATTATTTCTTAGCAATCCTTGGATTATTGTGTTATAAGTGACCCCATCTGGAAAGCATCCATTTCCTTCCATCTCCTTTAGAAGCTGATATGCTTCCTCCGTACGTCCTCCTTTGCACAACCCATGCATGAGAATGTTACATGTCCACACATCAGGTTGCAAGCCTCGAACATGCAAACAATTAACCAGCCCCTTTACATCGTCGAGCTTTCCGGCATTACACATGCCATTCATTATAATATTGTAAGTCACAATGTTTGGGACGAATTTGGAACCTTCCATCTTTCGAAGCAATGTCATGGCCTTGTCAATCTGTCGTGTTTTACACAAGCCATCCAGGAAAGAATTCAAGGTATAATGATTTAGATACAGATCACGAGATCGCATCTCGTTAATTAGCTCCCCCGCGGCTTCTAGGTTCCCAACCTGGCAATATCCACTTATGAGAGTGTTGTATGTGATGACATCAGGATTCAAGCCCCTTTCAAGCATTTCTTGGAACAGTATTTTTGATTTGTCAATTCTTTTTGCTTTGCAGTATCCGTTAATCAATGTGCTATAACTAACAACATTAGGTGCGCAGCCTCTTTCAACCATCAAATTAAGAACTGCCAGAGCATCATCCATCCTATTTTGCAAACAATAACCATTCAACAATGCATTATAAGTGACACGATCAGGCATTTTACCTAATTGAATCATCCGGTTGATTATGGCCCCTGCTTCTACAAGCCAGAATATTGAGGGTTAGAACATTTGGCATGACTCTGCTTTGCACCATATGACTCAGCAGTCTTTGGGCCTCTTTCAATTGGCTGGAATTGCACACTCCTTGAATGACAGAGGTATATGTAACGACGTCCGGTTCAATTCCTGCCTCCATCATCTTCTCCATCAAGACTGTAGCATCTTTCCATTGGCCTAGGTTGCAGAAGCAATGGACCAATGAGTTATAAGTGAATAAGTTGGGTTGGATGCCTCCACTCGTCATCTCTTTCAACAATGTGAGAGCATCTTCCAGCTGGCCTACATTGCACAGACCGTGGATCAAGGAGGTATAAGTAACAACATCTGGTTTGATACCTTTCTTACTCATACTTTCATGGAGTACAAAGATTTAATGGTTATACGAATCAATTAAATTGTAAAATAATAATTAGGGGTTAGAAACGGGAATCCTTCGGATCGGGAACTGCTTAGATTGGGACCAAACTAGCCAATTCTAAGTGGTACCCAGTTTTTTTTTTTTTGGTCGATAAGTGGTTCTTATTTTGAAGGGTGAAATTATCTATCCAGATCATCAGACCAGATCATCCGGACGGCAGCTGGATGGCTCGATCGATTATTAATTTTTTTATTAATTTATTAAAAATTTTTAAATTCCTTAAAATTTTGTGAAAAAAAAAAAAAAAAACCCTAATCTATATCTACTTTCCAATTACTTCATCTTATAGACACACCGCGCATGCTCGGGCCTCACTTGCTAGACTCTCAGTCGCGACTCATCTCGCATCCATCTCGGTCGAGCTCGAAGCCTCCCTTATGGTCTCATTCGGCTCCCCTCTCGGCCGAGCTCAAAAGCCTCCCTCTCTTGCTCTATATTTTTATTGATGAGCGTATGTGTGTAGGTGACACTCACTTTCATGGAATGTGAGAGAGATAGGAGCTTCGGATGGTTCATTGGTCTAGGCAGACAGAGGGAGGACTCTGTTGGTCCGGGCATTCTCGTAAGGGCTCGACCCATACGATTCCCATGGGTGTGTTGGTCTAGGTAAAGAGAGGGAGAGCATGCCACCAGTTTCATTAGACCGTCCGGTCCAATTTCCAGCTCTAGAAAATTGGGATTTGATCCTCCTAGTCTGGTTCCAGTTCTTAGGTAGGACTGGATCGAACCAGGAGACTAATCATCCCTAAAAAGAATGATACGATTAGACCATGAATTCTCATTTAATGCGAATCAACGACATCACGACTAATGTAATTTAGTTCATGAACTTTTAAATCATATGCAATATTATCTCCAAACTTTTTGTTTGTTCAATTAGGTCCCTAAACTATTTTGAAATATTTCAATATTATCCCCACACGATTAGGCACTAATAAAGATGGACACGAATCTGCATACTTGAAATTGCAAAAATTCATACGTGTTCCTTTGTCCTATTTATCTGATATAAGCAAATTGATCGTTACTTGATCACTTTATTTAAGACTTTCTCATTCATTTAACTCAATTCAATGGTGATTTTGAGTCATCTCACAAAAATTTGAACAAAAACAATAAGAAAAGCGCTTAGTAAGAAGTATGAACACTTAGCTTACTTAAAAATCCAATATGCTTTTCACTCTAAAAGTTTTTATTAATAAAGCGATCATTCATGAAGTTTTGGCAATAAATTGATCATTTATAAAAATTTTGCTCTAAAAGTTTTAAAATTAGAAATTTGACAAAACGGCAGAATAAACTTAAAGCAAATATTCTAATTTTGTCTCTATTTTTCTTTCTTTCAACAGACTCAAAAGCAAAATCATAGAGCAAGTCAGTAAAATTTGTCTTCTTCCAAAAAGAAAAAAAAGAAGGGGAAGTAAGTAAAATTTTCTTCACCTCTACATATTTGTCTCATCTCTAACCTTGCTCTGTTTTGATAAACAAAGCTTGAAGCCTTTTGGATATGTACCACTTCACTTTGAAGTACGAGTGTTAGAGACATATTTAGTAAATTTTGTATATTTCCTTTAGTTATAATTAATATTTCGTTATTTTCAATAGTTATCTTATAAAGTTTATAAATGAATTAACGTATTTTTCATTTGGTAATGTAAAATATTACATCTTCATTTCAGTAAAATTTCAACTTAATATTAGAGACTCATTGTTTATGAGGAAACGCTTATCGAGTATGTTTCATAATAACGCTACTACATGAGTCGCATTTCCACACAATGTTCGTAATAACGCTGGTCGTACTGGCTACATTCGGATACCGATACTAGTCCACAGCCCTCTGTAGTTGTCCAACAATCTTTAGCTATTCGTTTCAAAAAATGAACACCCAGACCGAACTCAATGCCCTTAAATGAAATTTTGCCGTTAACAGCCGCCGTCCTTGCTGTGCTTTAGTTGGTGGATGATGGATAAATTTTATAAGTATTGTCACCAACGTCGCATCCAATTACTATCAATTATGCCTTAAGCAACCCATTGGGCTAAAAAATCAACCCAGAAGTCAAGGTTGACTTGCGCATCCATCTGCCATAGCTACTACCGTAGAGGCTTCTCCCAATGGATTACTTTTTATTCTCTCCTTAGAGGGCCTTCGTTCCATTCTTCAGATATTTGTAGCTTCTTTGTCCCTTCTGCTACATTGTGGCTTTAGGTACTTCTCATTCGTGGTTTTGCTATGTTTGCTGCAATCATATGACTTCAAATTCTAATTTATTTTGGCAAAAATCATTCACTTTAAATTTAGCTCCTTTGTGGAGTCGGCCATGTTCAAGCTTAGATCTAGCTATGACCTCATCGACAGAGCTCGATCGACTTAGAAAAAGATCGGCCAAAGCCAATAGAGTCAGGTTTTGTCTCCTTCGTCGACGAGGGCTCTATCCGAGAGAAATAGAGAAAGAGAGGGTCGAGAGAAGCGGATGGGATCGAGTGTGGAATATTTTTTAGCAGACCAATATTCACATAGGTAGAAGACTCCATCGTCCTTCCCGTCTCAGACAACACCACCACCATCCCTCCAACCCTCTGCATACTTCAGCAGGGGAAGCTTCAATTGCCTCCTCCCTTCTTCGGTCAATAATTGCAAGAATCATTGTCCCAAGCTTCCTCCCCCTGTTACATTTGCAGAACTTCGACTTGAACTTTTGCTCGACAAGTTCCTTTTTTTGAGTTCAAATGATCATGTCGGCCACAATATCCGCATGTAGACTAAGCTCAAAGAACGGTCTCCGAAACCCTTGCACGCTACCGTGATTGCGACAGAACACAGAGGAGAGGCAGACTAGCAGTCAATTCCTGCTATTGTAAGGGAAACACGCATAAACAAACAAAAAGGCTCGTTCCCGAGTCAGTAATTGAGATAGATGCCAATGGCAAGGAATGTGGCTCCATGGAGAGCCAACCCTATTGATTGGGAAAGTAATTCAATCGATGCAAGCAGAAAAGAGAAGACAAGGGAAAGTTAAATCATCTGGGCCAGACTTCGAAGTTGAATGATGTCACTCAAGATGTCTACATGGTTCAGCATTCGGAATGTCCGCGGCGTTCATGTTTCCCCATCAGCAGATGCTTTTCCCAAATTTCCTCGCAGTGCAAAGTAAAAGGTACTGCAAGTAGTTTTCATCTTGCACCCATGCTCCGTAGTCAGCAAGCTGTCCCTCAAACTTGGCCATTATTTGCATGTGAGAAACAGAGTAAATAATCCAAATGCGTGATCAACCTGCGATGATAATCTGGGTACCCAGCTCACCACAAATATTCTCCACTATTGATTAGAAGTGCCCATCAACATGATCAAACACCATTCACTTCCACTCCATGTATGCATCTTCTTTGAAGTAACTATGGCAAATAGGACATCGAATGGAACAGATTGTGTTAGAATTAGTGTATACAAGAAAACTAGAATCTCTCTCTCGAAGTGCATACATAACAGCCTAATTAGGATTTGTGACACAATTTGTTTGTTTGTTTTTTTTTTGGGGTGAAAATTAAGAAATATATTGAGCTATACCAAACTATACAAAAGCAATTACTAGGGGTGAGCATCGGTCTAGGGTTAACCCTGGACCTGGACCGGCCCAACCCTACCGGTCCTGGTTCAGTTCCTAGGGAGATTGGGTCGGTCCTTGGTCTTAGAATTCCTAGACCAGCATTGTGCGAGTTGGTACTTGGTCTTAAGAGTTTCGGGTCAGTCCAATTCGGACCAACCCCGACTATATTTGTAATATATTACTTATAATTTTTTTTATATAGAGAAAACCTTAAAATAAACGGCGTCAACAATATTAAACAACTCTTTAGTGAGGAGTTCAAGTAATTTTATATTATTATTTAATAACTTAGATTTTTAATGTCTTTTACGGTGTCAATAGTCATAATTTACTAACAAGGAAAATGTTTTTGTGAGGAGTCCTCACGGCGTCCAAAAAGGCATAAACAGCTCCTTATGGCATTATCCTCTGGTATTCGTTCTGTTCTATCTTATTTGTCATCTTAGTCTTCAATTTGCCAAAATCGAAAGAAACAACTTCTCCGCTGACAATTTAACACTCGTCTCGCTCACTTTGGGTTAGTCGTGCCGCTTTCCGCTCGATGCTCGCTTAGCTTGTTGCTTCCCGCTCGACATTCGATGCTCATTCTGTTCAATGCTCACCCCATTTAACCCTCACCGCTTGCATTTCTTAGTTGATCTCGCTCATCATCAAACCCATTGGGTCGGTATAGTTCTCGGTTGCCCTTTTAAGGAGTACAAAAAATGAAATAAAAAATTATTGGTTGGTCCTAGGTTGACTCTGAAACTGAACCGAACTCATTAGGTCAGTTCGATCCTCAATTGTTATTTTAAGGAGTACAAAAAATGAAATAAAAAATTATTAGTTGGTCTTGGGTTAACTCTGAAATCGGACCGAACCCAATAGGTCAGTTTGGTCTTCAATCGTTTTTTTAAGAAGTACAAAAAATAAAATAAAAAATTATTGATTGGTCTCGGGTTGACTTTAAAATTGGACCGAACCCATTGGATCGGTCCGATCCTTGGTCTCAAGCTCAATAGGGTTTGTCCTTGATCCCAAAAATTGAGGATCAGCACTGTGCGGGTTGGTCCTAGGGTTAGGGGGTGGACTAGCCTGTCACGCCCCGATCCTCTCGAGGACGCGCCCATCCTTCTACCAAGTCAATTTTAAAGTGCGATATCCCAGGACTAAGTATCGCCGACCCTTTCTTTATATTATGTATGCGGAAGCAGTTATAAATCCCGAGACAATAAAACAATGGGATAGAAAAACATGCCATATTTTTCATATTGAAATTCACAACCACACTTTTATTAACAGCACAACTCATAGTATATTTACAATACTATTCATAGCATACTTGTCTCACACCTATCTACACTAAGACAGGGTTTACAAAAGGGATGGGATCTCAATCCACATCCGGGTTGTACTCAAGATCCCTCTTTGGATCATCTTCTGCTTCAAAAATCTTTCTCCTCCTCAGGTTTCACATCGGTGCTCTCCTTCTTAGGTTCCTCCTCCTTGGCTCCCCCTTAGGGACTTGAAATGGTTATTTAATAACCAATGAGACCACATCTCAGCGAGTTTTATCCCCTAAGACCCGATTAGTAAGTCAATACACTATGGGTTGCCTAAACATACACAGATCAAAGGACTTACCTTGGCCTCAGATTCCACCTGCAAATTAAGGTTAAACACGGATATTCAAACAATTCACGACATCCAATCAAGCATTGACCAATCGACTTAGTCGATTACATGTCATTTGAACCACCTCTAGGTCATTCCCACTCACACCATAATTCCTTAATGGTATACTCCTTCACCAAATCACATGTGTTTCTCGGGCATCGTTTTTGCCAATGTCATACCGATCACCGACACCGTGTGTTCTTTAAGGTGCCGTTTTTACCAGTGATATCCTCAATCATAGAAAAACGTGTTCTTTTTAGGGCGCCGTTTTCGCCAAGGTGACATCGGTAATAGACAACATCGTGAGTTCTTTAAGGCGTCGTTTTCACCAGTGATATTTCCTTAATCACCGAACCACGTTTGTCTATAAGTCATTCACGTGTGTTCTTTAAGGCGTCGTTTTTGCCAGTGATACCTCTAATCATCGAACCACGTATATCCAATAATATCGTACCTAATTGGTCTCAGCAAATAACACTCTCAGTTAGCTCTCACCATTCTCTCTACTATATAGCCCATCAATGTGACTGGCGCTATATACCCATACTCAGCCATCTATCAATCAAATATTCAATAACAAACAATTAATGACAAATCCTCAAATTTCACAATTTAAATCAATTCTATATAAATTAAAGCTCAATTAAATAAACAGTTTACACCAGGACAATTAGCACGAAATTCCAGTCACCGGCCATCCCGGTTGAATTTCCGGAAAAATAATTAATTAAATAATTAATTTCGAAAATATAATTAAATATTAAAAAAAATCTAATTTAGGCCCGTATTGCCTGATTAGAGCCCGAAACGGGTCGGGAAAAATCCCGAGATGCATTCAATAAATAATAGTACATCTCTACTTGCTAATGACTAAGTTTAACCACCTAACATGCATCATTAAGTCACTAATTTAATTATTCTAAACTAATCTTACCACATAATTGCACTTAATTAAATCTAATCAATCCTTAAGCATAATTAGCAAACTAAGAAAGCATTAGTGAGTAAAACTCACTTGATTAAAAGCGGGGACCGGGACACCGCGACAATGACACGACGGTGGCCGAATTCCAAAATTTCGGCGGCGTCGATGGACCCTCGGGCCGGGCCTACGAGCCTCACAAGCCCACAGAAATTTCCGGGCTTGGGCCTATTGAAATTCTTGGGCTGAGCTTGATTTGCGCTTCAAGAATTCGCTGGGCTTCACTGAACTCAACTGGGCTTGCAACACCTACTGGGCTTGACTGAAGATGGATCGCATTTGGGCTGAACTTCACTGGCTTATGGGCTGGATGGACTCAATTCTTTGGACCCGCGAGGCTGAAGGAGCTAGGCTGAAAATGAGGAAGCAGGTGGGCTGGCGAGCTGCTTCGGACGCATGGACTGCTGGGCCGAAGATTTGAAGACGCTGGGTTGAAGACACGTTGCTGGAGAAGAGGCGCGGATGCAGGCAGGAGCTTCAACGATGCTGGAGCGGCAGAAACGGTGGAGGGTGTTGCTGGCGACGGATCTATGCACGGGCGTGGGGCTTTTGCGGTCAACCAAGCAGCTTCGGTTGCTGCCGCTGTTGACCGAGCCAAGAGCAGACTCGGACGCGTGGAGGGGTTGGAGGTCTTCAGTCAACAAACGGCAAGAAGCGGTGGAGCAAGGGCGTGCGGATTCGTGGCCGAACTGGGACGTTGTTGGGGACGATCCGCGAGAGATAGAGAGAGAGAAGCTGCAAAGGGTGATCAACCGCTGGCTTTCGGTGGATGGACGTGAGCTGGCAGCGTGAGATGGAAATGCGGGGCAGCTTCAATCTTCGTTGCTGGATCCGCGGCCGTGAGGGAAAAAGCTTCGGAGTCAACGATTCTGCTGAGGGATCGCCGAGTGGACTGGCCGAGTGAATTCGTGGATGGAGATGGGGATTGCTGGCGAAGGGGTTGGCTGCGGGCGAAGGGAATGAAAGAAGGGGCAGGCGATCTTCGCGCGAGGATGCTGCTTCGACCGAATTTCCAGGGAAAATGAAAAGCAAAGCAGGAGGAGTCAGTGGCTAGGCGTGCCGAGGAAGCTAAGAAGAAAAAGGGGTAAAAGCAACTAAACTTATCCAAAACAATCAATGTTTGGTCCCCTTAAAGCATCCATACTTATCCCCAATGTCTCCCAATTATATCTTGCACAACAAATCCACTGATATTCCAAATTAAAGCCAAATTATACAGCCCTCAACCTAGTTCCGAATTTCACTCCAATTATCTTAAACTTCTTCACTGATTCTCCAAATCAAGGCCCGATTTCTCTGAAGAAAAATCTCAAACAATTTCTGTAACTCCCCGACACCCAAAGGTTCGATAAAAAGGCTAAAAATCTAATCACTTTGGCTGATCCAATTTTCTGCTAATTTCCGCGACATCCGAAACGGTATTTCGTAAAAGTCTTGGAATCTCCGAAAATTCTTATGAGACTGAGTCGATGCTTCCAGAATTTATTATGACATGACAGAATTTTCAATTTTTGAAATCGGACTCGAATTCGAGTTTAATTTTCACTTGGCGCGTTTTTAGCGTGATCTAAACTACTAGGTAACTTTCAGACATTTTTAGTGCAAATGACCCGTGGTCGATTTTCTTCGAGCCACTATGAATCCACTCGACTCATTGGCGACTTTCGATTGTCAAAAAAATCCCGAAGATTCAAATACGGACACAGGGTACCAAAACAATAAGAAAATCAGTCTAGTACCAGTCGACGAGAATTTTCCAATTTAGTGGTGTCACTCACGATTGGCCACACATCTCTATTGAACCAGCCTATCTCTGATTTCAAATTGATTTTATACCGTGCCGTAATGGCCTCTAAAGATGGACACGGTCGAGAAGTCGATTCCTGGTCGAATTCTCAAGTCTATTTGCCTTAAAATTCTTAATGATTTCCCTAGATAGTCTAGTTATCTCGAGAGTGATCAGCTCTGAGAATAACCCTATAGGCGCGTCAATGAAATGCCCGATCCATTCAATAGAAGACATGGTTGAAAAATCTGGATGTCACACGGCCCAACCCGGACCATACTCACCCCTAGTGATCACGACACCAAAAACTTATACTCAAAATGACACGACATTATGAATGGAATGGTGCCGAGATGTAAGAGTACAACCACTTGAAAAGAGGCACAATGAGCCCAACGGTTACACACTAACAAAGCAGAAACAAATAGCCCAAAGGGAGTATGAGCAAGTCAGCAAGATGGGAACATGAGAATCCGCAAGCCAACGTAGAAAGAAAACCAGCAAGTTGCAAGGAGGAAAAGAGAACCGCGGCAATGGGAGCAGCCGCAGGCACCAAAAAGCAAAACAGCTATAGCTCTAAGTTGGAGGATCAGTCTCTCACGAATTGAAGATAACCGGGTCGATTCCCCAGCTGCGCTAGAGTCTCCTATTCCTTGTAGTATCCTCCACAAGGAATAGGAGACCAGCAAGCTGCAAGGAGGAAAAGAGAACCGCAGCAATGGGAGCAGCCGCAGGCACTAAAAAGCAAAATAGCTATAGCTCTAAGTTGGAGGATCAGTCTCTCATGAATTGAAGATAACCGGGTCGATTCCCCAGCTGCGCTGGAGTCTCCTATTCCTTGTAGTATCCTCCACATTCTTGAAAGTCACTACCTTGTCTTTGACAACTTTAAAAAGGTGATTTTTCAAAGCTGGGATAGCAAGAGCTTGCTTTCTAAAAAGAATGCTATTCCTGTTCGCTTACCATTTTTTCCACATGATATGACATACAACTTGGGGGTTTACATCTTTTAGGGCTCCAAAAGAAAAACAAGCAATACATTTATGAAAATCTCTTCGGTACATCAAAATGCCGAGTCTTCTATACTCGGCTATACGAGAGCAAGGTAGAGGCCCAAAGTAGATTCTCCGCTCGGCGGGTAAATGACCAATAAACCCCAATACATCGACTTGTTATGCCAAGGGATATTGCATCTACCATTATCATGCCCAAAAGAAGGCAATCACATGTACCATCATCATTGCCATGCATCCATGCATGTAACATGACAACCACAAAATATATTGTCAATGGAATAACCGGCATTATATTGCAAAAGGCGTAGGAACCATGCATATAACATCATCTCATTCTATCATAAGATAATGCACATGTGCCATCATCATTACCATGCATCCATGCACATATCATCATCATATCACATGTACCATCATCGTTACCATGTATCCATGCACATATCATCATGATATCACATGTGCCATCATCATTACCATGCATCCATGCACATATCATCATGTCATGCATATATCATCATGCATATTTCAATTTCAATTTCTCAATTTCATCCTTTCATATTGGACCGCCACATTTCTCTTTCCCGGGACCAATGTTTGCATCCCACATTCATCACTCGCACCCAATCCTGGCATCGCGAGAACCATCTGGGCATGTATCCAAGATACAACCGGGCATCCGGCACCCCCACATTCCGGGCATCTCGTATCCCAACTGGCATCACGAGGAACCTCCGGGCATGTATTCAAAATACAACAGGGCATCGACTCATTCGAACCTCTGGGCATCTCGCATCCCACCTGGCATCACGAGGAATCTCCGGGGCTCGCCATGAAAATGGTTACCCCTACCCTCCGGGCATGCATCATGATACAACCCCTCACCCTTCGGGCATGTATCATAATACAACCGGGCATCCCGACACTCCGGGAAAACCTCTGGGCATGTATTCATAATACAACCAGGCATCCAAAGGGCATCGACTCATTCGAACCTCCGGGCATCCCGACTCCGGGGCATCGTCGGCTCACACCTCCGACGGTATCATCATCATCATAATTTATATTCACATTCATGGTTCAATTTCAACATGGCATATAATGTGATGGCAAACAAGATCATTTTCATCATTTGGTTCATATATGCATTTCCAATCACTTATGTCAATACAATCCATGGGGTCCATGCAACATAGAATAATCCATACATCACGACCTTTTTGAGATTTACCAAATTCCAGCTTGTACCATTTTAGAAAATATTCAAATTAAATATCCACATGCTTCTCAAAATTCATGAAATCAAGGCATGTGATAAACAAGAAAATAAGATAGTAATTTCATGAGAAACACATGCCCCATAGAGTTCCACACAAGTAGGTACAATTCACACAAAACAGCATGCAGTTTCGGATAGAAACAGAATGCACAGTTTCCGAAATAATTTGATTAAAATATCCAAACGACCTCCGAAAATTAGGAAATTTTACCAGCTTATAGCCAAGACACTAAAGTATATTTTTCATGAAGACTTCTAAGCCAAATTCGTTTTAGATTATAGTCATACGAAGCTTCTGGATCTAACACCGAAACGTCCAGTGTATGTTTCTCCGAAATACTGAGTTTTCAACCACTTATTCTTCTTCGTTTCCTCTGAAATTTGGATATGTTTTGATTCAAGAGGTCCCATACAACTTCCATCAAGGGATCTAAGTGAAATTTCCAAATAATAGTCACCATATGGGTCCAAGAAGTCTCGGGTGTCCAGTACCGTGTTTCCAGATTTACCGTCTTCAAGAGTAAGTCGATTCACTAGGCTACACTTGCTCATTTTACTTAAAATATGAGTATGTTAGTCTTTAGGATGTTCTCTACAAGTTTCATGAAGCAGTCGAAGAGAGATTCTTAGTAAAAATCGACATGCAACCCACAAAACTACCAAAAGGTCAGCAAAACAGTTCCAGATCTAGTGTCTTCGTAGGATGAGGGTTTGACCCCTTAAATCTCCACCATTTTGTCCCAAATTTTAGTATGTTGTAGTTTAAGATGTTTTATACAACTTTCATGAAGGAATCAAGGTCAAAATCCAACTCGAAACATGCATGCAAGCCTTCACAAGATTCTGGGTCAGGCGGTATTCACGAAATCAGCAAGCATATTCAAGAACAAGTCACATTCTAGCTTCGGTTTTGCCTACCCTAACATCCGAAATCTAGCACCAACAAATCACACATGCAAGACACACATGCAAGAGTGGAAACCGATCCCAACTTGCCTCAAAGACCAAGCGGACAGCGACACACAAACGGCACACCGGCGACGGACGGACGGCGTGCGGGCGGCGACGGGCGAGCTCCTCCTCCTCCTCGGCCTCCCTCTCTCTCGCAACTCACTCTCTCTCTCGCAACTCTCTTGGACAACAGCCCCCCACCATCAGCCACTCCCTCTCTCTCTTCCTTTTTGGTTGGATATATATATTGCATGCATTCTTATTTTGCATGGGGGACACTTGTCCCTAAGAAGGAGACAAGTGTCTCCTTTGCTGAAGACACTTGGAGGCCATGCGGCGCCTCACTCCTCCCCTCCATGCGTCGACAAAAAGAGCTTCCAAACTTAAATGGCCCAAGTTTATTTTCAATAATACATCTTAAGTCATTTAAATACCTAATTGCATAATAAAATGGCCATAAAACTTGTAGTCACAAACCAAAATTCCAATTTATAATACACATGGCCAATGACAGGTAAAATAAAAGTTTGTTCCAAAATGGATTAAATGGACATGCCAATGAACCCATTATTCATAGACTTTAATGTAACTAGAGGTTATTATGAATTTTGGGATGCCCAAAAAGAGCGGATGCTACCGTGAAATGAGCCAAAAGAGCTCAGTTGTTCCAAATCTAGCCAAAAATGCCTTCTTCCGCCTAATGGCCTCCCCGGATGCTTGGGAAAGGGCCGGAAGGGGGTGTTCCCATGACTCCAAAACAGACTTGATAGCTTGGCTCAAAGAGGAGAATAGATCAGCCAATGTTGCTTGCCTGGACAGTCCAGAGCTATAGATGAGTGAATCCGAAAAAATTAGGTTTAGAGGACCCCTCGGGTGCCAATTGTCAAACCAAAGAGACACCGAAAGGCCATCCCATCCTCAAAGGAAAGAGCTACGAAATTCCCTCTTGAGTTGTAAAATTTTCTTCCAAGCTCACGAATAGTAGGTTGGCTTGTTAAGGACCCATAAGTTTTTCTTTTTAAGAATGTTGAATGGATCCCTTGCACCATATGAATTCCTTGTTTGAGAACAAGATCCATATATGCTTGAGCATGGCCGCTTTATTGCAATCTTAAAGCCTACGAATGCCAAGCCCACCCTTCTCTTTGGGAAGGCAAACATCATCCCAAGGCTACCTTCGCACCACCTTTACTCAGGTCCGGCCCTTTCCATAGAAATTGCCTCAAGATTTGCTCAATTTGTTCCAAAACAGCTATAGGCAAAATAAATACGCTAGCCCAAAAAGCTTGAATGGCATGGAGGACCAACCTAATCAATTAAAGGCGGCCGGCAAAGGAGAGGAAACGGTGGGTCCAAGAATGAACCCTAGTTGTAATGTGGTTGACAAGAGTGTAGCAATCCCCCTTACATAGCCTCAATGTAATAATGGGAACCCCCAAATATCGAACCAGCAAGTTCCCTTCTTGAAAATCAAGAGCAAGAAGAATTTGGTTCCTTGAAGATGCCAATCCTCCTGCAAGAAATACCTCACTTTTGCTTGAATTTGGGTAGAGTCCACTCCATGCCAAGAAGAATTTGTGACACAATTTGTTGACCACATCTAAATGAAAAATTATTTTCGTTAGTTCCATACTCAAGAAGAGTTCCATGTCCGAATTGTGTAACTTTAGTACATAGTAAAGTTATTGCTATTAACATCTATATGGATCAAAAGCATCCTCACACCGCTTGATCATTTGTATAAATTTCACCCGTCTAATAAAAATTAGGCACCAAAAGCACTAACTCTTGAGCATATGTACCAGGTTAAATACAGAGATTTCTTACATAACCTAGATACACGAGAAACAAAACTCACCTTCCACCCCTCCAAAAGCCTTCTAATTATGCTAAAAACAACTTCATTAATGGGACACGGCACTCAAGGAGGTAATGTGTGGAATAAAATACTGGGTCTTGATTAATGATTTTATGGATGTTTAAATGCACATTTAGCTGATGTTAAAATTAGAAATTCTCACCAATGTTTGATTAGATACTTTTGAGAGAGCTATTGGTTGTAAGATCAACTGTGCATGAAAAATGAAAGAAAGAAAAATGAAGTAAGAATGGAAGTTCTGTGAGTTTTGGCCTATAACTTGTCAAATAGGTATTGTTGATCTCTTTATATTCTGCATTATATCAACACAAAGATAAAATGTAAACACAATGATACAAACAACACATTGCCTCAATCGCAAAGAGAGAGAGAGAGAGAGAGAGAGAGAGAGAGAGAGAGAGAGAGAGATGGTGGCCAATTGAGGTTATAGGCAACTAATTTTTGTTGTGCTAAGTGGATGTGGTACCCATGGCAGATTAGGTACTATTAATCTTACTTATGTAGGTCTGGTTCTATCCTAAAAGCTTATCTTTATATAGTTCCTATCCTCAATTAGATTTGTTGTATTTTACCTATTATCATTTAACTCATCATGTTTCATTTGCTTGGTTATCAAGTCAAATGATGGTTGAGTACTCCACCAGTTGTGAAACGACCCTTTAACCAAAATGGGGAATGAGATAGGAGTTTGGGTGCTCATACACTGAACCACTTTCTTCATTGAAGTTTGAGGGAACAAATAAGAGGGAGAAAAAAGATTTTTTGTTAGGTGAGAAATAGGCTTTTTATATCGTATCTCGGGAAGCATGAGAGCTGGATCCTGTGGCGGTTGGAGTCCCCTACGGCTTTTCTGTAGTTACCCTTTTGTTAAACTCTATCTTTTTGAGTGAATGGGGGCCATCTTCCATCCTTAAAATGCCATAGTGTGGTTTTACCCCCTCCCTACTTCTCCTCACTTTTTCTTTGCCATTTGAATAAGTGCATCGTTGATGTCTATTCTGGTGCACTGAATTGTAGTGAAAGACCTGGTGTTGTGCTCTCATGTGCAACACTCTACTGTTTTACTCTTGACCTAATGATGCTGAATTTATATTGCAAACATAGTATAGTAAGTTATTATTGTTTTTAGTTCACATTTGGATGTCTTGACGGAAATCCTTTGGTGAATTTGTTTAAAGTATAGGTGATGGAGTCCCATCAATCAAGCAAATTGGACACATCTGGAACAACTAAGGCAGTAATTTCTTGCTTCAAGAAGTTGGGAGTGTCTTTCGGCATGGATCGGGTGAGTTGTGAAATTCTTTTTGTAACTTTGACTGAGGGTGTACATGACAAAATTTCCAGAACATAAATTGATTTATGGCCAGAAATTGAAACATTTCAGAAATTGAGAAATTAAAAATTTTAGCTTTTGATTTTTCTGGCCAAAAATTGAAACATTTCAGAAATTGAGATTTAAAAATTTTAACTTTTGATTTCTTCTTCAAATCTATTTTTGGAATAAAAATCTGTTCCAGAAATAGAAAAATCAAATTGCGTTACCAAATGGATTTCTGTTCAAAACCTGTTACGGGGATCAGAGAAACAGAGAAATAGAGAAGTAGAAATTTTATCATGCACGCCCTCAAAGTATTAGGAAATTCCTGTTAATTCTTCTTTTATTTATTCTGAAAAAGGCACGTTCAGGAATGTATATGTATCCATTCTGAGTCCAGATTTTTTATCTGTGTTTATATAAATTGTATTGTTGGTGAGCAGGCTATGGATTAGTTTTTGTTTAGACACATAATATATATATATATATATATATATATGTATGTATTGTTTTTAGTTTGTTCCTTAAATCTTGATGAAGCTTTCTTTTTATTGGCAAGAGCTAAGAGGTCTTTAGGTTCAATTCTTATACAATTGGCCTACTTGCCTATGGGGCAAAACCTTTGTTTGATACTTGCATCTTGAATATCTTCTAGATTATGCATGAGTGAGTGGCACAGTAGACAATAAACCATAACGATAATCTTTGTAATTGCTGGTTCTATAATTAAGATTATTATTATTAGTATTTCCACAATTAAAAATATCTCACACCTATCTCGTGCTTTTGCTTTGGAATACCATCAGATCCGGATGATCCGTGATCCCGAACAACAAATGGAGATGGTGGGAGTTCCAGAAGAGTATTTGTCTGGTCATGCTTTCCATTTGTATCATCTGTCATTGCCCGATGAAATGTAATTATGTTTTATTTTTGGGTATCTCCACCTTATTTCATATAATTTTCTTGAGATGAGCATCACAAAATATTCACTGCCTTTTTTACAGTCTCTTTCGAGTTTCAGCACAACGTTTGTGGTCAATCAATATATGCAGAGGGCACAGTTGATGCTGTCTTGTTTTTAGCAAAGAAGGTGATAATTCTTCCAATTGAACCCACTTTAGTTTGGAATCGATTTTTTTCCTGGATGTACAAGTGCACACTAATCAAAACTTGCCTGTAATGATATTCAAGAGTTACTTGCGTTGCCAAAAGTGAAACAAAGGCATTACAAAATGGCAAGCTTTGAAGTGACACCAGCTCGCCCCTCCTATATATACTTGTATAATCAAATTCACATAATGTCTGAATGCGATGTACAATGTCTTAGTTCTGATTGAGGAAATGTGTTCTTTGTACCTAATTGAAGTTAACTGTTTGGAGTTGCAGATAGTTATTGTCCCCATGGATCTCATAGCTAATGTGCTCGCTGATTTTGGTTTGTCAATGTGTTGTCTTTTTGCAGATCCAGCAAAAGGCAGACCAGTGTATATACAATATGATTGATGTATTGCGGGAGGGTAGCATGCGTTGATACTAGTTTCATGCTGAGGTTTCTTGTGCGGCGTTTATCTTTCAGGTTAGCCGTATTGTCTTAGTTTTGTGTTGTGGTCTTTAATAATCTTCTTCTTCTTCTTGTTACCATTGTTATAATAATTATTATTAGTAATTATTTGGCAGACGTCATATCTCCAATTCAGGACTCTGGTTTTTAGAATTCTTCATACTCATCGTTGCTTTATATGGCAATGGAGTAGAGAAAATTGCAAGACTTTGTTTTGGAGATGGATCATTATGCTTGAGTAGCTTCAGCTTCTCTTTGAGATGTGTAAGATTTTGATCAATTGCAATGCGAAGCACATGTCTCAAAATCAGAGGATGGAAAGTATAGTAGAATAGTTTTGTAATTTTTCTGTGACTATCTCATACTCAGCATCGTCGGCAACTACTGTACTGTTTGAGCCCGCGACTAGGAAGCCATATGGAAGTGTCCTGCTTTTCTCATTAGTGAAGTTTGATGTTCAAACTTAAAAGGCCCCCAATGGTTCAAAATGGAAATTCTCCATGGAAAATGCATTGCCACTTTTGCTAAGAGAGATGATCATGTGTGGATGTTGAAGACCTGTGAACTTGAAAAGTGTTTGATTCTCAATGAATAAGATGAGAGGGGAAACAAGAATGTGGTCAATTACAAATTAAATTGTGTAAGCAAAAAAAGAAAAAAAAGGTGGATAAATCTCATCATAAATTTGAAATTTATCATATGTGAACTCTTGTGATCTCTCTCATTCATATTGCTAGGACTTATGCTGCTGCTGTGCAAATTGTACAATAATCTTCACCTTGAGCCATTTCGCAATGCAGTGGTAGCAAAAGCAATGGCCAAATCCAACTTTCCGAGCCAATCTTGATTAGGATAAGCATCTTGCAATGATGTTAGCAAAAACGAGAGTATAATGAGTGGTCAATATATTCAAATTAGCCTAGATTTGTCTTAAAAGTTACTGATGGAAAATTTTTGCCATTCTTCTTTAATCTCAATATTCTCACATAACGAAGCAACTCTTACATACAATATGTTTTGGACCTTGAATTTCATTGATTAGGCATAGGAGTGTGCATGGTCCGGGTGGGCAATTCCTGATCTAGAATTAGGAACCATCCGCTAATGACTAGTTCTAAAAAATTGAAACTAGAAATCACTTGTTAGTTGCATGGATCCACTTGGGAATCGGACCGTTGGGGTGGATCCATGGAACTAGTCTCACAAAAAACTGTTTAATAGTTATACAAAGTGTTGCCGATGAACTTGTCTCATATTATGACCAATGATTTTCTAAGTCTCACAAGCTCAACAGCCCTTTGGAAATAAAGTGTAGTTATTAGAACTAGCAATCAAAGGAAAATTACATTTGATAATTATGCCAACTTAAGTTGGGCATTTGATATTTGGAAGATAGAGAGCCAAAAAGCATTAATACAACGAATTGATATTTGTCACCATAAGGTGACAATATAGTAACAATATGAATAGAATGCATTGTACTTGGATATAGGCATTTCTTTTCTTTTGACCAGTACATTAACCTCAATGCCTCAAAACTATCATTTCATGCTTCCAGGTTATACCACTGTATTGAAGTAGACATAAGAATTACTAATTTGATCTCTAGGATAAGGTTAGTAATGTAGATATAAACTGACATTTTTCTAAGGGTTAAAAGCACAAGCTCTTTTGTAAGGTTAATTTTTTTAATATTAAAAATTAATATATTATCATAATATAACCGGTCCGATCTGGGTGGGCGGATTTGCCCATGGAATCGGAAATGAAACTGGTACCCACAAGTTCTCATAAATTGGAATTGGGAATCGGACCAGTTTCGAGCAGTTCCGATTTAGTTCTAGGTGGTCCGGGCGGGTCTCGGTTTCTTTGTACACCCTTAATTAGGCGTGCTTCAGAGCACTTTTCTAGTTTTATGCCCTTTTTGGCATTATATTAGGCTTTCATTTATTTTTCTAAATGCTTTACTGGTTAATGTAACTTTTTGGGTTTTCCAATGTCACTTAGGGTTAATAGGGTACTTATTTGTTCTATTCTATGTATGAGGTAGTTTTTTGCCATATTTCATGCGATGAAAAAGAAAAGTGATTTCTCTTTGTTATTGCGCAAGTGAGCGGTGTTGTCTTAGTACGTGTTGGCAGATCGATGAATTTGTGTTTACCTATAGTTAATTGAATTATTTAGGATCCCCAAAAAGGCGCTGCTTAAAATAGATGGCCCTTTAAAAAAAAAAAGAACCATATGGCCCTTTGTAATGACCAAAAAAATAATTTGCTGTTATTAATGTAATTTGTGGGGAAAAGTGTTAAAAAGGTCCTAAACCTTTTGCATTTTTGCCAATTTAGTCATAAACCTTTTATCTGTGCCAATTTTGTCATAAATCTTTCCAGCTAATTTTGACCGAATTTTGCTAACTGAGCATTGGTTAGTTGACGTGGACAATTTTTAGTAATATTTTAACATTTTTTTGATTTTTATTTTTTTCATTTCCTTTTCCTCCCCATTCCTCCAATCGGTCGTCGGACCTTAATGACTGGCCAAGGCAATGCTTGATGAGGCTTGAGCCCTCACTAGAGGTTGCAAGGGTTGCTCATGCTAGGTGGTGACGGTCAAGCTTTGTCGGCCATGGGGGAGGCTTGACCTTGTGAGATCTAACAAAGTTGAGTCTTGCCCAGCCTCTGACGAGGTAGTTTGATTCCACATAGGCCGCAAGGGTGGCCTCGCACTGGGTTGGCAAGGCTCGACTATTGCTGGCCATGGGCGAGGCTCGACCTCACTAGATTCGGCAAGGTCAAGCCTCGCCCAGCCTCTGGCGAGGCTAGCTTGAGGCTATAAGGGCGGCCTCGCACTAGGTTGGCAAGGCTTGACCCTTACTGGCCATGTGCAAGGCTCGACCTTGCCAAATTTTGCAAGGTCAAGCCTCACTAGGCTAGCTCAAGGCCACCCAAGCCACAAGGGTGGCCTCGTGCTAGGTTGGTGAGGGTCAAGCCTTGCCGACCATGGGCAAGGTTTGACCTCGCTAGATCTGATGAGGTTGAGTCTTGTCCAGCTTTTGGTGACGTTAGCTTGAGGTTGTCCAGGCCGCAAAGGTGGTCTTGCGCTGGGTTGGCAAGGCTTGCCCTCACCAATGATGGGTGAGGCTCGACCTTGCTAGATTCGGTGAGGTCGAGCCTCATCGGGCCACTCTTCCCTCATAGGTGCGACCTCAAGCCTTGCCAGTGGCCGGTGAGGCTCACTAGAGATTGGTGAGGTCGACCTCGACCTCGCGGACTATCGCCTCTAGCTAATCACCAAGGTTTGGTGATTGGCTGGAGGAAGGAGGAGGAGAAGGAAAAAGAAAAAAAGAAAAAGAAAAGGCAAAAAAAAATCAAAAAAATAAAAAAAATATTAAAATATTTTTAAAAGTTGTCTAAGTTAGCATTGGCCATGCCATGTTGGCCAATTGGCACCAAGTTAGTAAAATACGGCTAAGATTAGTCAAAAGAACTGAATTGGTATTAAATCAAAAGGTTTATGACTAAATTGACACTAATAAAATGTTTAGAATTAAATTGACCCAAATACAAAAGGTTTATAACTTTTTTGATACTTTTCTTGTAATTTGTGTGTTTAAGTGAGAGAGAGTATCTATTGTTGATTTAACTAATATATCTTTGCCCAATCTAATCACCACATATATATCCCCATTTCATTATCAAGGTCTCTTACATAGTCTAATTTTAATTTTGCTTATATAATTTAAATCTCCCACCACATATAAAAGGTTTTAATCACATTCATTATCCGAAATATCTTGATGGATGGTGTTTGTAACTCGGAAATTGATTGGCTTTTATTCTAGTTAATGTCATATTGTCATTAATTATCAACAAAGTTCATATCTTCTTATTGTCAAAATAGACATGGGAGTATTTTACTTCTTGGTTTTCACAGTTTTCTTCAATACCAATTTATTTGTTATTTTAGTTAATTATTACTGGCGGTAATATTATGTCAATATTATTGGCATATGCAATCATGTTGCTTTCTATTTAGTTCCTTGAAGTTAGACACAAAAAATTAGATATTCAACAATGTTAAATATATCAAATTTAGTTGAAACTCAATCAATCTCCTCAAAAACCATTACATGAACCACTTCAAAGGCGAAATATGCCTCATTCATAATTTTATTGCTTTGCTTTTACAAAGTGGACAAAAGTTCCTCCTCATGGGCCATTTCTCAATACAACCATAGTGAAAGCAATGCCCACAGTCCAATTGTCCAAGCTTATCTTCAACATTGTAGTCATCTTGCAAATACTCCACCAAAATAAAAGGTACAATTTAGTATGCATACTCATAGTTTAAATTTAGCTAAGACATTTACTTATGGACAACAAAATTGTTCTTCATTTCTATCTTAATATGTTCTTGAGTAAATGAAGTGGTTCTTACTAGACAAATACAACAAGATTCAGCTTTGACATTGGATTCTTCTGAAGTAGAGGGTTGGGGTTGGTATTGTTGCGACCTGAGATGTACAGAGATGGCTTCCTCACTCAATCTTGTGGAGACATCTCTACCCTGTTTGTCGAGGTGGACCAAATTCTTAATCAGAAGCATATGAGGAAAACCTAAGTATTTTGGTCAGCTTTCCTTGAGTAAATTATTTCTCAAGTATAAAAAATATTGCTCGCTCGAGGGCTAACTAAAGTTGCAACTAAATGTCCCTCTACATCAAATCTTACATCAATGCACATTTGGATTGATTTTTAGTTGTTTGAATGCAAAATACATAATAACAAAACTCAAAATTTAGGGTGACAAATATTATTACTCAAAAACTTTTGTGTCCACTACAAAACTCATGATGCCACTGCTAATGTTTGAAGTCATACACAAGTAGCAATCTCTATTTAGTTGAACTTTTTCTAGTTCATAGTACTATAAAAGAGATTATGTATATACTAATAATCCATTTGTTTCGCAGAAAGCTCTAATTCAAGAAACATTTTCTTCAAAATGATTGCATGTCTTGTTTACAAAGATAAATGAATGAAAAATATTTTCATTGTCCATGAAAATATTTAGACTATCAGTTAGGTGGAAATTTAAAATACATGCAAGCAAATACAAATCTTTGCGGAGACACAATAAGAGGTAATGACAATTATGACATTACTAGATTGTGGTCAATCATTGCCAAAAAAATAAAAATAAAAATCCATCAACAATACATGAGACATTCCTTTTTCTACATGACATGGGGTTTCATATATTTTATAAAATTCTTAAAAAGGTATGCTTAATTACATATTATCATTATATGACTTGTAATTAAAAGTTCATGTCCAACATAGAAATGAGAATCACAAGTTTAATAAAATGTGAGTGTCTTTTGGCATCGAGAGCATGAGGTATATGGAAATGCCTCACATAATTGGTAGTAAAAATCAGTTTTAATTTAAAGCTCTCAATCTCAAATACTCTTTTCACGGACTTATATTGATGAGATTTCCAATGGGATTATCATACTTAATTCAGGAACCAAATTGAGAATTATGCGAAAATTATTGAGTTTTCAAATCTAGTACTATAAATAAGACCTCGCCGGTCCTAGAATGAAACATGAATATGCAGAGATAATAATATTACATTTTTTTGGAACATAGCTCATGTATTCTTAATTGGATGGCAGCCAATGGTGATGGAGATGACATATCAGGATGAGCCCTAGCTTGCCTCACCCCTCTACTTGCCCATCTTGGCAATCTAGATGCCGCAAAAGTAAATTGACTAGTTATACTTATTTTTTGGTGGCCATGTAGCCCCACTGAGTTGTTCGTTGTAGCTTGGCCATTGGAACGTGCATCGCTTCTTGGAAAAACGCTTGGCTCAAGTAGTTCATCCGTGTTCTCGTCAATTGTGTTGTTATTTTGATGTTCCATTGTAGAGGCCTGTAAATGTAAAATTATTTCGTTAGAATATTATAATATATATATATATATATATATATGTGTGTGTGTGTGTGTGTGTGTGTGTGTGTGCGCCGTGCGCGCGAGGTGCACGCATGTATCTTGACAAAATATTATGTACTAAATCATGAGAAAAAGGATGAGATCACCTTACGGAAAAAATATAAAATATTTTCTAGCAAATGAAAGGATTTCATATTATTTCTTTATGCTTTTAGTAATGATGTTATGGATACAAAAGCATGCATTTGTTGTCAAATGGTGAATCAATCTGCTAAGTGCATAGAAATCATTCTTTTGGTGATTTTACTTAGAAAAAAAATGCTAAACCATGTATGATCGAGGTGTAATGACCATTTAGTATCCATATTAAAACTATATATGAACATAAATTAAAGGGGTTGTATGTATTCTATCCAAATTAGTAGTATATGCATCGAAAAAGTCTTTTTTCATTGAGGGATGAATTCCTACTCGAAGTATTGGAGGGGCTAAGTTGTAATGTAATTGCTCTCGTAGTAGACATAAAACAAGAAAAAGAATTCAAATGCTATAAATTTTCTTTCAATGCCTACACATTCTTTCAATTGATTTATCATAGGAGAATGAGTAAGTAAGACAAGTAACTAACTTACACATTGTGAGATTGAAATCGAAAATCTTGGAAATGGGATTTAAAAATTTTCAAACCAACCTAATTGTCATATTTATAAGGCCTGCAAAAAACATGCTGTGGTTGACCTTACATCGCAATAAAGCTATAATTTTCTAATTGGTCGCTAAGGATAATTTTGATAAGATTGATAAGCAATAAAATCATCAAGGTTTTGATGAAATTGTAGAATAAATATTAGGGATAAGTTTGCTAAAATTTTTAGAATTAGTCATGAAAGTGCAATTAAGTCTTGAAAGTTACAAAAAGAGTAATAAAATCTTAAAACTTGTCAAATCGGTCTAATCAAGTCATTTCATTAATTTGGTTTACTTTAACTAACGAAATGCTAACTTGCCTTATTTTATTACTTTCTCGAGACACATGGCAATGACGTAGTGCCTACCAAGCGCCATGTCACAAAAAAGCATTAAAAAATTACAAATACAAACAAAATTAGATTAAAAAATAAAAAGTAATATTTTATATAAAAAAACTCATCCACTAGCTTAAAAAAAAAAAAACATAAACTCACCCACGGCTTGGCCAAGCCCTAGCTAGTGGCCACCACCAAAACCGCTAGGAAGGGCCAGTGAAGGTCACTCTCGTTGGCCCAGGTGATGCCTTGGTGGCTCCCTGCAATGGCCTGCTGGCCCAAATTTGGGGGAGGGCGCAACCCTCGCCCTAGATATGAGCGAGGGTCATTGGGCCCCACCTAAGGTCGCCCACCCCAAGCAAAATGGCTAGAATGAACCTTAATAATAGTCAAACGAAATGGCTAGAATGAACTTTACAAGCATAGAAGCACGGACATCCCTGACCATTTATTAAGGCTTTCAAACAAATTCAATATCATATGGAATGGAAAAAAGTAAAAGAAAAAGAAGAGAATATACGTACTTGATTTGAGAAGCACCAGCCAAAAGTAAACCTTGATGGAAATGAGCCTGCAAAAAAATAGCCATTCATGAAAAAAATGATAAATACATGTAAACAATTATTTTTATAGATAAAAGGTGAGTAGATAATCATTGATTCTCTAGAGAACGAACTAAGGTCACCAATTGATCATCGAATTGATCATGTGAAATAAATTTTAGAATTTGAATCTACACGTATGACTGTCTTGACAATCAAATATAATAAAATAGGTTTATAACATTTGAATAATTTAGTTGCTAGTAAAATATCCTACACCCTCCAAGATACAATGATTTATTAGATGATGTTGTTAGTCTTCAAAATGCAATTATTTACCCTTGAAATTGATACTTCTCATAAAATCTCTCCATCATTATAAGCAAAATTTGTAAAATGTGACAAAAAAGACTTTGGCATGAAAAAGAAAGCATATAGACATCGATACCCTAATGAAAATATAGATTATAAAATAAAAAATCACTTAAAGAAATATGCTTCACTTATAAAAAATATCCAAGATCTGAACAAAGGATGTAGTATACAAACTCTTCAAATTCTTTTTCACATTTGAAATAAAGAGAAAAAACCCATAGTGCGTAAGTTGAAAACTACCTATATCACACCATATGCAAAGGAGAAAAAAGGGATATGAAAGGAAAAAAAGATCAAGAGAGCCAATGAAAAATAACCTGGAAGATCTAGACCGATGTGAGAGCTCAAGGGAATTTTGATGTAATTTGCATAGACTATGATAGAGATGAGATGATACCAAAATGAAGACAAACTTTAAGAAGACAAGTTGGTAGTGCAGAACTTACCTCTATTTATATTATCCTTCCTCATGCCTGATTGAGTAAATTCCAAATTACCATATTGGAGAGCTTTATCAATTGACATCTCTTTTTAGTTGCAGAGGAATCCTAATTCGAATTGCCATCTTACATTTGTATTTGTATTTCATTATCGAACTAGTCTCGTTTTATTGAATTAATTATTTTCTTGGTCTACTATTCTCCCTCTCCCACAATATTTAAAATGGTTTGATCTTCGTTAATCTTAATTTTTTCATAGATTCTCCAAGTAATCCACCAAAAGAGCTCAAGACCTTTTAATATCATTTCTTGTAAACAATAACAATTTTCTTATCCGATGTAGATGGTACTAAGGTTCGGAGTCTAGTATGAGATTTGTAAGTTAAATATGTACTTGTTATTATATTGGAAAGCAATATATCTAAGTTCGTTAATTTGATTTCTTAAAATGGGCAATTGATGGATCTTTTAACTTAGGTACTAATTGATAGTACATACTATTAGAATTACCTAATTTTCATCTACTTATTTAGATATTTTTCTCGTTGGTGAATGTTAACGTTTTTTTTTTCTCAATTTGAATTTGTTCGTTATTGTTAAGTATATGAAGCCGATATTGTTACATCAACAACATAAGATGTCATTTTTTTAGTGATCATTCCAAATTTCAACTTAGACACAAAAAAATTTCAATAAAATGGTTGCCAGTGTTTCATATGAAGATGATTAAAAATTGCAATAAAATGGTTGGCCACCACACCAGTCGGCGGTTTTCTGGGGATTCGAACCTCTCCCCTATATGAAGATGATTATTTATCCTCATGATATTGGTGGAAGGAAATCCCACAATAATAAAATTCTTGAAGAAAATAAAAGTATATGAATGCTAGAAATTATACACATTGACCGTTTCGTGGGAAAGACAAAAGATATTTTACCATATACTCTCTTTTGCCCATTTTAGATAGGTCTACTTTGGGACAACTTGCTCACACGCTCACCAACACACATATTAGCAATAAACATCCTAACATATCTTTGTGCATTCATTTTTCTTCATCAAGGCTAATTGGGTCAGTTCAGGTTTGCTGTATTCTATTCATTTCCCTAATTAGCTATAAACTTATATGATTATACATTAATTATATGACTAATTTAGTGGCAGCACAATCTAGTCATTATCTATTTTTAGGGAACTTGAATTTTCTTTTTGTTGCCATTTATTTAATTCTATTTCCATTTGAATTCTTTCCTTAATGCCTTTTTCCCTCCCGTTGTTTTTAAAACTCATTCCTTTAGTAATTTTATTTCCACATTCCAAAGTGTAAAACAACAATATAATAATTACGTAGGTATCCTTATGTATAGATTGATTTTTTTGGGAAAATCCTTTGATTAGTGATTGACTTTGGAAGCTATGTTCCGCTATGTTCCTCATCTTTACCTCTTTTTACATGTGCGTTTGTTTCGCTATTATAAATAATTTAAATCATAAGTTACTGAAACATGTCAATAAATTTTTCAATATTTTCCAACCTTTTTTTTTGGATGCATTGCATGTTTGCTGTTGCTGCAAGTGAACAGTTGTTCAAGCAAAATGGGGAAGGCTGTTATAAATGCAATGGATTCTGTAGGACTCGATCTTATCCCCATGCCGTTTGGCTGTGCCAAAGAGGCTGGAAAAACCGTTGAGGTATGTGGCAAAGAGATTAAGGTGCACGTACCTTCATATAGAGAAAGCATTGTGGCGTTGGTCTCTTGTGAACACCCAAATATGATCGTGGTCGACTACACCGTGCCTGTTGCAATGAATAGTAAGTAACACATCCTCTAGGAAAGTATTGATAGAAATTCATTTGCTGAAAGAGAGGTCTCGTTTTTCAAAGTTCCATTAAAATAGGGCTGGGAGGATCATCTAATTGTTTGGAAATCCAGTAATTTTGTGAAATCTGCAAACCTTAATCGGATACTGCACGAGGCAATATGTCACTATTCACTTGATAAGTTTAGTTAAATTCTTTTTATTATGAAGGTAACGCTGAGTTGAATTGCAATGTTGGAGATCCATTTGTAATGGGAACTACTGGAGGAGACAGGGATTGGCTTTACTATGGTTGAAGATTCAAGTTTATATATAGTGATTGCCCAACAAGTGGGGAAACAACTAATAGAATCCACAATCCTTGTTCAGTTTTAGCCATCTCTACACTTTCTTATTTTGTCCTAATTATTCTCTGGTTTTTGGTAAGTTGTGGCATTCCTTGTAGCGATGGAAATTATGGCAAAGCAATTTCCAGGAGCCTTCTCTAGGTATTCTCTAAAGGTGTTTAGTCCTCACTCTTCTGCATTTGCTTTCCCCAGTGCTCCTCACTTTGCTCTCTGTCTTGTATTATTCATCCCTTTGACTGGGTCTCGATTAATGATTTTATGGATGTTTAAGTGCACATGTAGCTGATGTTAAAATTAGAATTCTCACCACTGTTTGATTAGATACTTTTGAGAGAGCTACTGGTTGTAAGATAAACCATGCATGAAAAAAAAAAAAAAGGTAGTAAGAATGGAAACTCTGTGAGTTATGTCCTATAATTTGTTAATTATGTACTATTGATCTCTTTTCTGCATTATATCAACACAAAGATAAAATGTAAACACAATGATACAAAGAACACACTACCTAAATCATAAAGCAAAAAAAAGACGGTGGCCAAGTGAGATTATAGGTGACTCATTGTTGGTGTTCTAAGCCGTTGTGGGACTTAAGGCAGATTAGGTCTCTTAATCTCATTGATATAGGTCTGATTCTATCCTGTAAGTTTATCTTTATATAGTTCTTATCTTCAGATTTGTTGTATTTTACATGTTATCATTTAACTCGTCATGTTTAATTTGCTTGGTTATCAAGTTGAATGATGCTTGAGTACGTTGCCATTTGTTGTGAAGCGACCCTTTAACCAAAATGGGGAATGAGATAGGAGTTCGGGTGCTCATACATCGAACCACTATCTTCACTGAAGTTCGAGGAAACAAATAAGAGGGAGAAAAAAGATTTTTTGTTAGGTGAGAAATAGGCTTTTTATATTGCTATCTTGGGAAGCACGAGAGCTGGAACCTGTGGCAATTGAGTCCCTCTAGGTTTTCTGTAGTTACCATTTTGCTAAACTTTTTGAGCGATTGGGGGGGCATCTTCCATCCTTAAAAAAAAATAATGTGGTTTTACCCTCTCCTACTTCTCCTCACTTTTTCTTTGCCAGTTTGAACAGGTGCATCGTTGATGTCTATTTTGGTGCATTGAGTTGCAGTGGAAGACCGGGTGTTATGCTGCTTTCTTAAGAATAGCTTGAGAATCAGTATTCGTTGTTATTGTGGTTTGGTCTAGTGGTTTGCATTGATTGATGGACATTTACTCGTGTGCAATGAATTTGGGTTAATTTATAATATTGCAACACCCTACTTTTTACTCTTGACCTAATGATGCCAAATTTATATTGTAGACATGGTATGGTAAGTTATTGCTACTTTCAGTTGATATTTGGATGTGCTGATGAAGGCAGTGGTGAATTTATTTAAAGCATAGGTGATGGAATCCCATCAATCAAGCAAATTGGACAATCTGGAACAGCTAAGGCGGTAATTTCTTGCTTTAAGAAGTTGGGAGTGTCTTTTGACATGGATGAGGTATGTTGTGAAATTATTTTTGTGACCTTGACTCAATTTATTGGGAAATTCTTGTTGATTCTTCTTTTATTTTTCCTGAAAAAGGCACATTGAAGAGCATGTACATATTTGTTGTGAGTTCAAATCATTTATCTACATTTATATGAATTGAATTGTTAGTAAGCAGGCTATAGATTAGTTCTTAGCCAAACACATGATTTTTGTTTTTTTAGTTTGTACCTTAAATCTTGATGAAGCGTTGTTTTTATGTAATTCCTACAAGAGCTAAAAGGTCTTTGGGTTCAATCCTCATGCCATTGACCCAATTGCCTATGGGGGAAAACCTTCATTCTACACTCACATCTTGTATTATCTTCTAAATCATGCATGGGTGAATGGCGTTGTAGACGATAAACTGTAACAATAACTTTTGTAATTGCTGGTTCTACTATTAAGATTGTTATTAGTATTTCCACAATTGAAAATAACTCACATTTATTTATGCTTTTGCTTTGGAATAGCATCCGATCCAGATGATCGGTAATCCTGAACAACACAAATGGAGATGGTGGGAGTTCCAGAAGAGTATTTGTTCGATCATGCTTTCCATTTGTATCATTTGTCATCACTTAATGAAGCATAATTATGGATTATTTTTTGATATCTCCACCTTCTTGTTTCATATGATTTTTTTAGAGATGTGGATCACAAAATATTCATATCCTTTAAAGAGTCTCTTTTGAGTTTCAGCACAATCTTTGTGGTTGATCTGTCACGCCCCGATTTTCGGGCACGCACACATCTTTCTACTTGGTCGATTTTATAATGCGATATCCTAGGACTACATATCGCCGACCCTTTCATTCTTAATAGCACATGCGGAAGCAGTTATAAATCCCCAAACAATAAAACGGTGGGATAGAAAAGCAAATGCCATAATTTTCATATTGAAATTCACAACCATACTTTCATACAAGCATCTCATAGTATATAATGCAATACTATTCACAGGGTTCTGGTCTAACACTTATCCACATATAATCAAGGTTTGACAAAACAGGATGGGATCTCAGTCCTCATTCGGGTTGTACTTAGGATCCTCCTCATGGTCATCTTTTTCTCCAAAATCTTATTCCTCATCCGGTTCCACATCATGGTTCTCCTCTTCAGATTCCTCCTCCTCAGGCTCCTCATCAGAGTCCTGAAATGGTTATTCAATAACCATTGAGACCACGTCTTAGCAAGTTCTATCCCCTAAGACTCGATTAATAAACCAATACGCTAACCGGGCTGCCTATGCACATACGAGTCAGAGGACTTACCTTGGCCTCAGATTCCACTTGTATATTAGCATAATTCAATAGGCACCCAAGCAATCACATCACAGATTGATATCTCGATCAATCGACCTAATCAATTTCATGTCAATTGGACCATTCATTGGTCATTTCAATTCAATAAATCAATTCACGATATCAGATCAAAGCAATGATCAATCGACCTAATCGATTACATGCCATCACGACCTATGCTTGGTCGGCACATTCAATATTATCTATAAGTCCGACCATAGTCCAAGACTGCTCATTCTAAGCTGATATATAGATAGTATAGCTCGCACTAAGCTGATAGGGTTAAGGTATACTACTTTTGCTAAGCTGACATATCGCCCGTAGGCTGATATAGTATACCGGTATACTACTCTCGCTAAGCTGACATATCGCTCGTAGGCTGATATAGTATACCCCCGATACTCACTCTAAGCTGATAAAGTGTACTGCTCGCGCTAAGCTGACATATCACCCGTAGACTGATATAGTACACCAGTATACTGCTCTCGCTAAGCTGACATATCAGAATCCGTAGGATGATATAGTATACTATCCGACCATTCAATCCATTCCATCTTTTATCCTTCTCGATAAAATAGTCGTGTGTGGGGATATGGTCGGCTTTAGCCAAAATATAATATTTTCCTTTCCATAACTCCCACATTTTCTGTAGTCCACTCAAATATTTTTGGCATTATTAATCGATGCCCGGTTATTTTTCAATTAATAATCAATGATTATCCAATTATAGAATAATTCCCATTTTCACAAATAATTCAATTCAATAGGAAATAAAGCTTAATTAAATAAACGGACTGCGCCACGACAATCAACATAAAATTTCGTTCGTTGACTATCCCTGCCTAATTTCCGGAAAATAAATAAATAATTAATTTAATTTCGAAAATTAATAATTAAATACTAAAAATCCAATTTTGGCCCATAATGCCTGATTGGACGCCAGAATGGATCGGGAAAAATCCCGAGATGCATTCGATAATTATTAGAAGCTCTCTACTTGCTAATGACTAAGTCTAACCACCTAACATACCTCATTAAGTCACTAATTTAAGTGTTCTAAACTAATCTAGCCGCCTAAGTGCACTTAATTAAATCTGATCAACCCTTAAGCATAATTAGCAAACTAAGAAAGCATTAGTGAGTAAAACTCACTTGGTAAAAGTGGAGACCGAATCACCGCAATGGCGACGCGACGGCGGCCGAAATCGAGCTTTCAACGACACCGGCGGGCTTGGACCGGGCCTTGACCTTGGCCCAACAAATCTCAGCTCAACTGAGATTTGTTCTTGCTTTGGACCGGGTTCGCTCTTGGGCTTGGGCTTGACTGCAAATGGGCTTTCTTTGCGAGCCGGTCTTCACTTGATTTGCTGAAATTGGGCCGAGTAAGTTGCACAAAGGAAACTGGGCTAATCAGTGGGCTGAAGACTGCTGGAGATTGGGCTGCTGAACTGGGCTTCAAGTGGCTGATTCCTTGGGCTACTGAAAATGGGCCGAACTGAGCTAAGTTTCATGGGCTAAAGCTTGGGTTGCTTCTAGGGGTGTGCAAAATACCCAGGAACCGCCTGGACCTCCCGGAACTGGACCGGAACCGCCCGGAACCAGCAGTTCTTGAGGGAACCGGTCCGGTTCCCGGTTCCAATTGTTGAGAACCGGCGGGAACCGGTCCGGTTCCCGGTTTCGTGGGCGGATCCGCCCGCCCGCCCACCCGGACCGGACCGGTACCTTTTTATAATTTAAAAAAAAATACTAAACGAAAGTTACAAAACCCTAATTCGCGTCTCATCTCTTCTGGTTTCATTGTCTTTGGTTCTCTCTTTGTTTCTTCCTCATCTCTTCTCTTCATCTTCGATTCCTTCCCGAGCGTCGACACCGCCGCCACCGCTCCTCCTCCGCCGCTATTCGCCCCCTCGCACGGTCGCCACTCGCCACGGCCGCCGCTCCTCGCCTCGTTGTCCGCCTCCTCACCGCTGTCCCCCCTCGCTCAATCTCTTCGTCTTCGATTCCTCCCCGAGCGTCGACGCCGCTGCTCCTCCTCCGCCACTGTCCGCCCTCTCGTGCCGGTCGCCACTCGCCACGCCTTTGCTCCTCCGCCCGCCTCTGCTGTCTATCCCCTCGCTGCTGTTCGCCCCCTCGCTCAGTCCCTTCGTCTTTGATTCCTCCCCGAGTGTCGACGCCGCCGCCGCTGCTGTCCGCCCCCTCGCGCCGGTCACCTCCCACCACAACCGCGCTCCTCCGCCTCTTCGTCCGCGTCAAGATCGGTTCCATGGATCCACGGGAACCGGATTGGACCGGCGGTCCGGTTCCCGAGTGGATCCATGCAACAAACGAGTGGATCCCAATTCCAATTTTTCAGAACCCCCTTAGCGGGCGGTTCCCGGTTCTAGGTCGTGAACCGCCCGCCCGGACCATGCACACCCATAGTTGCTTCTTGAGCTGGGCCACGAGATGGGCTTCGGTTCACGTGGAAATGGGACTGGCAGAAAGCAGAAGCAGCACATTCAGCGTCGGTGGTTGCTGGCGCACGCTGGGATCTGCTGGGCCAACGCTGGAGGCTTCACTTGCTGAAGATTTTCCGAAGAAAAATTGAGAAACGGACGTGTGGCATGCAGCTCCAGTGGAATTGATGCTGGACGGGGGAGCAGTGAAGGAGAGGAGTTCGATGGACGCATGGGGCTTCACTGGCAGGGAGGGACGCGCAGCCCGGAGTCAACAAATGTGCTGAGGTTGATCGGTTGGATGGAGATCTCGGTGGACTTGCTTCGTGGCAGCTAATGGGGCAGGGAATGGAGCTGGATCCGTGAAGCAGCAGCTAGATCCGAGGTAGCTGGTGTCGCGGGCGTGAAGCAGCTGCGGGGACACCTCGGCGAGCTGAAGACGCGCGGCAAGGAGTCAGCAAATCTTGAGGAGCTCGTTGGTTGACTGAGAGGGGATTTCGGTGGGATGAGTGGCCTCGGTGAGAAGAGTTGAAGAAGAAAAATGAAACACGAAATAGGAACAAAAGAAGTTGGGGCCCAATGAAGATAGGGATTCGAAGAAGAGAGGGGGAGGCTTCAAAATTCGGTGGTATATATAAAAGAAAAGTAGAAAGAAGCAGTAGCAGAAGAGATAAGAATGGAGAGGGATCGTGGAGATGGGACCGGTGAAGCAAGCTTGTCCAAGAAGCTTGAACAAGAAAGGGAAATAGTCAACAAGCCTTAGCCCTTGCATGAATCACTTGTCCCCTAATTCTTTCTAGCCAAATAAATCCCACAATTATCCAAATTTTGCTGCAAAGGTTGTTGTTCTTCCATGATTCCGAAATTCACTCAAAAAGTCTCCAATTTCTTCAGGAAATTTCCCAATCTAACGTCCAATTTCAATGAAGAAAAAGCCCGTAAAATTTCTACAAGTGCCCCTCGTCATAGAGCTCGGCTTGGAAGTCCAAATTTCCTTCAAATGAGTCAATCCGAATTTCCGTTAATTTTCCGCAACGTCCGAACCGATTTTCCGTAAAAATCTCGGAATCTCTGAAAAATCTTTTGAGACCGAGTCAACGTTCCTAAAATAGCTCGTGACACCACAGAACTTTCAATTTCTGAAATCGGGTTCGAATTCACGGTTAATTTCCATTCGATGCGTTTTTAGCGTAACCCAGACTACCGGGTAACTTTCAGGTATTTTTAAGTGCAAATGACCCGTGGTCGATTTTTTTCAAGCCACTATGAACCCACTCGACTCATTAGTGACTCTCGATTGTCGTGAAAATCCCAATGATCCAAATACGGACACAGGGTACCAAAATAATAAGAAAATCAGTCTAGTGTTGGTCGACGAGAATTTTCTAATTTAGTGGTGTCACCCACGATTAGCCACACATCTCAGTCAAACCAATCTATCTCTGATCTCGAATTGATTTATATCTGTGCCGTAATGACCTCTAAAGATGGACACGGTCGAGAAGCCGATTCTTGGTCGAATTCTCAAGTCTATTGCATTAAAATTCCTTAATGGCTTCCCCAGATAATTTAGTTATCTCAAGAGTGATCAGCTCTAAAAACAACCCTATAGGCACGTCAATGAAATGCCTGATTTATTCAGTGGAAAATCGGATTGAAAATTTGGGATGTCACATGATCAATATATAATTGTGTTGTCTTGTTTTTAGCCAAGAAGGTGATATTTCTTCCAATAGAAATTTGTTCCTCGATGTACAAATGCACATTAATCAATCAAAACTTGCCCGTTATGATATTCAAGAGTTCTTTTTCTTTACTTGCCAGAAATGAGACATGTCATTACGAAATGGCAAACTTATATAATCAGATTCATATAATGCCTGAATGCAATGTACAATATTTTAGTTCTGAATGAGGAAATGTGTTCATTGTATCTTTATCGAAGTTATCCGTTTGGAGTTGCAGATAATCACTGTCCCTATAGATCCCATATCCAATTGCTGATTGCGGTGTGTTTTTGCAGATCCAGCAGAAGGTAGACCAGCGTATATACAATATAATTGATGTATTGCGTGAGGGTAGCATGCGTTGATACTAGTTTCACGCTGAGGTTTCTTGTGTGGCGTTTATATTTCAGGTCAGTTTTATTGTCTTAGTTCTGTGTTGTAATCTCAATTCTTCTTCTTCTTAGCATTGTTATAATAATCATGATTAGTATTTGTTTAGCAGATGTTGCATTTCCAATTCAGGACTCTGGCTTTTAGAATGTCTTCATATTCATCGTTGCTTCACATGGTAATAGAGTAGTGAAAATTGCAAAACTTGTTTTGGAAATGGATCATTAAGCTTGAGCAGCTGCAGCTTCTCTTTGGGACGTGTAGGATTTTGATCATTTGCAATGCAAAGCACCCGTCTTAAAATCAGAGGATGCAAAGTAGACTAGTTTTGTAATTTTCTTGTGACTCTCTTATACTTAGCATCGTTGGCAACTACTGTACTGTTTGAGCTTGTGACATGGGAGCCTTATGGAAATGTCCTGCTTTTCTCATTAATGAAGCTTGATGTTTAAATTTGAAGGCCCACAATAGTTCAAAATGGAAGTTCTCCATGGAGAAATGCATAACAACTTGTTAAAAGAGAGATGGTCATGATGTCAAATACTAAAAACTTGACAAGCGTTGGTTTCACAACGAATAAGATGAGAGGAGAAATAGAAACCTTGTCAATTACAAATTAGATTGTCTAAGCAAAGAAAAAGGGTCAATTTATCTCCTCACAAATTCAAAATTTTTCATATGTGAAATCCTTTGAAGTTTGATATCTCTCTCGTTCTTATTGCTAGTGCTACTACTGCCACTTTGCAAATTAGATAATAATCTTCACCTTGAGCCATTTCGCAATGCAGCAGTCACAAAAGCAATGGCCACAATCCAACTTACCAAGCCAATCTTGATCAAGATAGGCATCCGGCAACAGTGTTAGCAAAAACAAGAGTATAACAAGTGGTAGTTATATTGAAATTAGCCTAGATCTGTCTTAAAAATTAAGTAGAGATGAAATTTGTCACGATTCATCTTTAGTCAAACACAATATGTTTTGGACCTTGAATTCCATTGTTTAGGGGTGTTTCGGAGCACTTTTCTATTTTTAGGCTCTTTTCGCGTTATAGTAGGCTTTTATTTATTTTATGAATGCTTTGCTACTTAATGTAACTTTTGAGTTTTCCAGTATCGCTTAGGGTTAACAAGGTACTTATTTGATGTCTATGTATCACATAGCTTTTTGTCATGTTTCACGTAATTAAGAAAAAGTGATTGCTCTCTATTATTGTCCATATGAGAGGGAGTTGTCTTAGTGCTTGTTTGCATATTGATGAATCCATGTTTACCTATTTCTTCCGCATCCCTTAGAATCCCAGAAAGACACTACTAAAAATAAATGGCCCTTTGTCAACAGTCGAATTTTTATTGACTTTTTAAATATCCGTTATTTACAAAAATATAAGAAAATATCTAAAAAGATGAAAAAAAAAAAAAAAATAAAACATAAAAAATGAAATAAAAAAAAATATAATAATAACAACAAATTTGGGTAGGGGGCCTGGCCCATTTTTCTTTTTAAATAATAGGTTTTTGGGTCAGATGAGCCCATGCGCCCACTTCCGTTTTTTTTTTTTCTAATTCCATAAGCCCATCTTTTTACTTCCTCTTGAGCCCTTTTGTTTTTCTTGCTTCTTATTTTCTTAAAGAAGCTCGCCAGAACTTAAACAACCTGAGGCCTTACTCCCTTGACTTCTCTCACGCACGCTCCCAATATTCTTTTTGTGGGGGTTTTTTGGGAAATCGTCGACCATGGAAGAGAACAAATTGCAAAGAGCTTTCTTAGAGAGGATGAGGGATTTGCAGAACTTTGGGTATGGAGAGAACCAGGAGGTGAGAGAACTAGACATAGAAAGAGTGAAGGAAGCTCGGCCAAGGAAAAAGGAGAGATCTCTCCCTCTAAGGAGAGCGAGAGCTACCTTTTCAAAACGAAGAAGGAGAAGGACGAAGAAGGTGAAACGAAGAAGATGAGAAGGAGCGTGGCGGTTGGTGCCATGAAGGTGCATCGTTGATGTCTATTCTGGTGCACTGAGTTGTAGTGGAAGACCGGGTGTTATGCTGTTTTCTTAAGAATATCTTGAGAATCGGTATTCGTTGTTGCTGTGGTCTGGTCTGGTCTGGTGGTTTGCATTGATTGATGAACATTTACTCGTGTGCAATGAATTTGGGTTAATTTATAATATTGCAACACTCTACTGTTTTACTCGACATAATGATGCCAAATTCATATTGTAGACATGGTATAGTAAGTTATTGCTGTTTTTAGTTCACATTTGGATGTGTTGATGGCGGCACTGGTGAATTTGTTTAAAGTATAGGTGATGGAGTCCAATCAATTAAGCAAATTGGACACATTTGGAATAGCTAAGGCAGTAATTTCTTGCTTCGAGAAGTTGGGAGTGTCTTTTGACATGTATCAGGTGGGTTGTGAAATTATGTTCGTGACTTTGACTCGATTCATTGAGAAATTCTTGTTAATTCTTCTTTAATTTATCCTGAAAAGGCATGTTGAGGAACATATGCATATTTGTTGCGAGTCCAGATCATTTAAACATGTGTATTTGTTGCGAGTCCAAATCATTTATCTATGTTTATATGAATTGAATTGTTAGTAAGTAGGTTGTAGATTAATTCTTGGCCAAACGCATGATTTTTGTTTTTAGTTTGTTCCTTAAATCTTGATGAAGCTTTGTTATTATGTACTTCCGGCAAGAGCTAAGAGGTCTTTAGGTTTAGTTCTTATACCATTGGCCTACTTGCCTATGGGGCAAAACCTTCATTTTATACTTGCATCTTGAACATCTTCTAGATTATGCATGAGTGAATGGCACGGTAGATGATAAACCGTAACAATAATCTTTGTAATTGTTGGTTCTGTAATTAAGATAATTATTATTAGTATTTCCACAAATAAAAATATCTCACACCTATCTGTGCTTTTGCTTCGGGATACCATTGGATCCAGATGATCCGTGATCCTAAACAACAAATGGAGATGGCGGGAGTTCCAGAAGAGTATTTGATATCTCCACCTTATTTCATATGATTATCTAGAGATGAACATCACAAAATATTCATCTATTTTTTACGGAGTTTCTTTCGAGTTTCAGCACAATGTTTGTGGTAGATCAATATACGCTAAGGGCACAGTTGATGCTGTCTTGTTTTTAGCAAAGAAGGTGATAATTCTTCCAACTGAACCCACTTTAGTTTGGAATCGATTTTTCTCCTGGATGTACAAGTGCACACTAATCCAAACTTGCCCGTAATGATATTCAAGAGTTATTTCGTTGCCAAAAGTGAAACAAAGGCATTACAAAATGGCAAGCTTCGAAGTGACACTAGCTCGCCCCTCCTATATATACTTGTATAATCAAATTCACATAATGTTTGAATGTGATGTACAATGTCTTAGTTCTGAATGAGGAAGTGTGTTCTTTATACCTAATCGAAGTTAACTGTTTGGAGTTGCAAATAGTTATTGTCCCCATGGATCCCATAGCCAATGTGCTCGCTGATTTTGGTTTGTCAATGTGTTGTCTTTTTGCAGATCCAGTAGAAGGCGGACCAGCGTATATACAATATGATTGATGTTTTGCCGGGGGGGGGGTAGCATGCGTTGATACTAGTTTCATGCTGAGGTTTCTTGTGCGGCGTTTATCTTTCAGGTTAGCTGCATTGTCTTAGTTTTGGGTTGTGGTCTTTAATAATCTTCTTCTTCTTCTTCTTCTTCTTCTTCTTAGTAATTAGGGATAAGTGCATTGGAAGTTTTAAAATTTGTCATGAAAATGTAATTAAGTCCTAAAACTTTTAAAAAGTACAATTAAGTCCTAAAACTTGTCAAAAAGTGCAATTAAGTCCTAAAAAACTATCAAAAAGTGCAATCAAGTCATAAAACTTATCAAAGTGGTTCAATCTAAGTCCTTCCATTGATTGCATTTTTTAAAAAGTTTTAGGACTCGATTGCACTTTTGAGACAAGTTTTAGGACTTTATTGAACCTTTTGAAAGTTTTAGGACATATTGAACTTTCGTAACAAGTTTTAGGACTTAATTGCACTTTTTGAAAGTTTTAGGACTCAATTGCATTTTCATGATAAGTTTTAGGAGTTCTAATGCACTTATCCCTAGTAATTATTTGGCCAATGTCGTATCTCCAGTTCAGGACTCTGGTTTTTAGAATTCTTCATAGTCATTGTTGCTTTATATGGCAATGGAGTAGAGAAAATTGCAAGACTTGTTCTAGAGATGGATCATTAAGCTTGAGCAACTTCAGCTTGTCTTTGAGATGTGTCGGAAAAGTAGAAAGCTATTGAGATTTGGGAAAAATGTGTATTGCTTTCTCAATCTTTCAGTATGTAATTACAATCCTATTTATAATACAAGATGTCTAAATAATTCGGGAAGAAAAATATACACAAATCCCAAAGATATATATAATATCCCCACAAAATATTCTCTACAATCAAAATCAATCGAGATCAAACAGTATCGACAACAGTATCTTCAACAAGATGTGTAAGATTTTGATCATTTGCAATGTGAAGCACATGTCTTAAAATCAGAGGATGGAAAGTATAGTAGAATAGTTTTGTAATTTTTTCGTGACTATCTCATACTCAGCATCGTCGGCAACTATTGTACTGTTCGAGCCCGTGACTAGGAAGCCATATGGAAGTGTCTTGCTTTTCTCATTAATGGAGTTTGATGTTCATACTTGAAAGGCCCCCAATGGTTCAAAGTGGAAATTCTCCATGGAAAATGCATTGCCACTTTTGCTAAGAGAGATGATCATGTGTGGATGTCAAAGACCTGTGAACTTGAAAAGTGTTTGATTCTCAATGAATAAGATGAGAGGGGAAACAAGAACGTGGTCAATTACAAATTAGATTGTATAAGCAAAAAAAGAAAAAGGTTGATAAATCTCATCATAAATTTGAAATTTATCATATGTGAACTCGTGAGATCTCTCTCATTCATATTACTAGGGCTGATGCTGCCGCTATGCAAATTGGACGATAATCTTCACCTTGAGTCATTTCGCAATGCAGCAGTAGCAAAAGCAATGGCCACAATCCAACTTTCCAAGCCAATCTTGATTAGGACAGGAATCCTACAATGATGTTAGCAAAAACGAGAGTATAATGAGTGGTCGATATATTCAAATTAGCCTAGATTTGTCTTAAAAGTTAGTGATTGAAAATTTTTGCCATTGTTCTTTTATCTCAATATTCTTACATAACGAAGCGATTCTTATATACAAGATGTTTTGGACCTTGAATTTCATTGATTAGGCATAGGGGTGTGCATGGTCCTGATGGACAGATTCCCGACCTAGAACTGGGAACCATCTGCTAAGGACTAATTCCAAAAAATTAGAACTGGAATCACCCGTTAGTTGCATGGATCCACTCGGGAACTGGACCGTCCCAGTGGATCCATGGAACTGGTCTCACATAAAACTATTTAATAGTTATACAAAGTGTTGCCGATAAAATTGTCTAAGATTATGACCAATGATTTTCTAAGTCTCACAAGCTCAATAGTCCTTTGAAGATAAAGTGTAGTTATTAGAACTAGCAATCAAAGGAAAATTACTTTTGATAATTATGCCAACTTAAGTTGCGCATTTGATATTTGGAAGATAGAGAGCCAAAAAGCATTAATACAACGAATTGATATTGTCACTATTTGGTGACAATATAGTGACAATATGAATAGAATGCATTGCACTCGACTATAGGCATCTCTTTTCTTCTAACTAGTACATTAACCTCAATGCCTCAAAACAATCAACCCATGCTTCCAGGTTATACCACTGTATTGAAGTGAACATAAGAATTGTTGATGTGATCTCTAGGATAAGGTTAATAATGTGGATATAAACTGACATTTTTGTAAAGGTTGAAAGCACAAGCTCTTTTGTAAGGTTAATTTTTTTAATATTAAAGATTAAAATATTATTATAATATAATCGGTCCGATCTGGGTAGGCGGATTTGCCCATGGAATCGGAAATTGAAATGGTACCCACAAGTTCCCATAAATTGGAACTGGGAACCAAACTAGTTTTGGGTGGTTCCAATCTAGTTCCGGGCGGATTGGGCGGATCTCAATTTCTTTGCACACCCCTAATTAGGCGTGCTTTGGAGCACTTTTCTAGTTTTATGCCCTTTTTGGCATTATATTAAGCTTTCATTTATTTTTCTAAATGCTTTACTAGTTAATGTAACTTTTTGGGTTTTCCAATGTCACTTAGGGTTAACATTGTACTTATTTGATCGATTCTATGTATGAGGTAGCTTTTTGCCATATTTCACGCGATGAAAAAGAAAAGTGATTTCTCTTTGTTATTGTGCAAGTAAGCGGTGTTGTCTTAGTGCGTGTTGGCAGATCGATGAATTTGTGTTTACCTATAGTTAATTGAATTACTTAGGATCCCCAAAAAGGCTATGCTTAAAAGAGATGGCCTTTTGTAATGACAAAAAAAATAATAATTTGATGTTATTAATGTAATTTATGGGGAAAAGTGTTAAAAAAGTTCTAAACCTTTTGCATTTTTGCCAATTTAATCATAAATATTTTCACTTGGTACGAATTTTGTCTTAAACATTTTTACTTGGTGCCAAATAGTCATTTCGGCTAATTTTGACCGTATTTTGCTGACTGAGCATCGGTCAGTTGACGTGGCACAATCGATATTGACGTGGACAATTTTTAGTAATATTTTAACATTTTTTCGATTTTTTATTTTTTCATTTCCTTTTATTTTTCTTTTTTCTTCACTTCCCATTCCTCCAACCGATTGTCGAACCTCAATGACTGGCCTAGGCGATGCCCAATGAGGCTCGAGCCCTCGCCAGAGGTTGCAAGGGCTGCTTGCACTAGGCGGTGATGGTCAAGCTTCACCGGCCATGGGTGAGGTTTGACCTTGCAAGATTCGGCAAAGTTGAGCCTCGCCCAGCCTCTGACGAGGCAGTTTGAGGCCGCTTAGGCTGTAAAGGGCGGCCTCGCACTGGGTTGGCAAGGCTTGACCCTTGTCGGCCATGGGCGAGGCTCAACCTCACTAGATTTGGCAAGGTCAAGCCTTGCCCAGCCTTTGGCGAGGCTAGCTTGAGGCCGCAAGGGCGGCCTCGCACTAGTTGGCAAGGCTTGACCCTTGTTGGCCCATGGGCAAGGCTCGACCTCACTAGATTCCACAAGGTCAAGCCTTGCCCAGCCTCTAGTAAGAGCTAGCTTGAGGCCGCAAGGGTGGCCTCGCACTGGGCTGGCAAGGCTTGACCCTTGCTGGCCATGGGTAAGGCTCGACCTCGCCTAGATTCTACAAGGTCAAGCCTTGCCTAGCCTCTAGTGAGGCTAGCTCAAGGCCGCCCAAGCCACAAGGGTGGCCTTGTGCTGGGTTGGCGAGGGTGAAGTCTTGCCGACCATGGGCAAGGTTCGACCTTGCTAGATTTGATGAGGTCGAGCCTTGTCCAGCCTTTGGTGAGGCTAGCATGAGGTCGTCCAAGCCGCAAAGGTGGCCTCACGCTGGGCTGGCAAGGCTTGCTCTCACTAATGATGGGTGAGGCCCGACCTTGCTAGATTCGGTCAGGTCAAGCCTTGCCTGGCCACTTGCAAGGGCTTGAGCCCTCATAGGTGCGACCTCAAGCCTCGCTAGTGGCCGGGGAGGCTCGCTAGAGGCCGGTGAGGTCGACCTCGACCTCGTCAACTATTGCCTCTAGCTAATCGCCGAGGTTCGATGACTAGCTGGAGGAAGGAGAAGGAGGACAAGGAAAAAAAAAAAAAAAAAAAAAGTAAAGGAAAAAAAGAAAAGAAAAGAAAATTCAAAAATTCAAAAAATATTAAAATATTATTAAAAATTGTCCAAGTTAGCATTGGCCATGCCATGTCGGCCGACTGGCACCCAGTTAGTAAAATACGGCTAAAATTAGTCAGAAGGACTGAATTGGTATTAAATCAAAAGGTTTAGGACTAAATTTGAACTAATAAAATGTTTAGAATTAAATTGACCCAAATACAAAAGGTTTATACATTTTTTGATACTTTTCTTGTAATTTGTGTGTTTAAGTGAGAGAGTATTTATTGCCAATTTAAATAATATATCTTTGCCCAATCTGATCACCACATATATATCCCCATTTCATTATCAAGGTCTCTTATATAGTCTAATTTTAATTTCGCTTATATAATTTAAATCTCCCACCACATAAAAGGTTTTAATCGCATTCATTATCCGAAATATCTTGACGGATGGTGTTTGTAACTTGGAAATCGATTGGCTTTTATTCTAGTTAATGTCATATTGTCATTAATTATCAACAAAGTTCATATCTTCTTATTGTCAAAACAAACATGGGAGTATTTCACTTCTTAGTTTTCACAATTTTCTTCAATACCAATTTATTTGTTATTTTAGTTAATTATTATTGGCGCTAATATTACGTCATTATTATTGGCATATGCAATCATGTTGCTTTCTATTTAGTTCCTTGAAGTTAGACACAAAGAAATTAGATATTCAACAATGTTAAATATATCAAATTTAGTTGAAACTCAATCAATCTCCTCAAAAACCATTACATGAACCACTTCAAAGGCGAAATATGCCTCATTCATAATTTTATTGCTTTCCTTTTACAAAGTGGACAAAAGTTCCTCCTCATGAGCCATTTTTCAATACAACCATAGTGAAAGCGATGCCCACAATCCAACTGTCCAAGCTTATCTTCAACATTGTAGTCATCCTGCAAATACTCCACCAAAATAAAAGGTACGATTTAGTATGCATACTCATAGTTTAAATTTAGCTAAGACAATTACTTATGGACAACAATATTGTTCTTCATTTCTACCTTAATATGTTCTTGAGTAAATGAAGTGGTTCTTACCAAACAAATACAACAAGATTCGGCTTTGACATTGGATTCTTTTGAAGTAGAGGGTTGGGGTTGATATTGTTGCGACTTGAGATGTATAGAGATGGCTTCCTCACTCAATCCTGTGGAGACATCTCTACCCTGTTTGTCGAGGTGGACCAATTCTTAATTAGAAGCATATGAGGAAAACCTAAGTATTTCATAGTCACCTCTCCTTGAGTAAATTATTTCTCAAGTATCAAAAATATTGCTCGCTCAAGGGCTAACTAAAGTCGCAACTAAATGTCCCTCTACATCAATTCTACATCAATGCACATTTGGATTGGTTTTTAGTTGTTTGAATGCAAAATACATAATAACACACATAAATGTAGTGAAGGGGCTTGAGCATATATATACCCACGGTGCTGAATTACAACAATTTCGCAAATTCAGACATTTCGACATTAGCATGAGAGATAAAACTTGAAAATCATGTCCACAACAAAACTCAAGATTTAGGGGGACAAATATTATTACTCAAAAACTTTTGTGTCCACTACAAAACTCATGACGCCACTGCTAATGTTTGAAGTCATACACAAGCATCAATCTCTGTATAGTTGAACTTTTTCTTGTTCATAGTACTATAAAAGAGATTATGTATATACTAATGCTCCATTTGTTTGCAGAAAGCTATAATTTAGGAAATATTTTCTTCAAAATGATTGCATGTCTTGTTTACAAAGATAAATGAATGAGAAATATTTTCATTGTCCATGAAAATATTTAGACTATTAGTTAGGTGGAAATTTAAAATACATGCAAGCAAGTACAAATCTTTGTGGAGACACAATAAGAGGTAATGACAATTATGACATTACTAGATTGTGCTCAATCATTGCCAAAAAAAAAAAAAAAAAATCCATCAACAATACATAAGACATTCCTTTTTCTACATGACACGGGGTTTCATATATTTTATAAAATTCTTAAAAAGGTATACTTAATTACATATTATCATTATATGACTTGTAAATTAAAAGTTCATATCCAACATAGAAATGAGAATCACAAGTTTAATACAATGTGAGTGTCTTTTGGCATCAAGAGCATGAGGTATATGGAAATGCCTCACATATTTGGTAGTAAAAATCAATTTCAATTTAAAGCTCTCAATCTCAAATACTCTTTCCATGGAATTATATTGATGAGATTTCCAATGGGATTATCATACTTAATTCAGGAACCAAATTGAGAATAATGTGAAAATTATTGAGTTTTCAAATCTAGTACTATAAATAAGACCTCGCCGGTCCTAGAATGAAACATGAATATGCAGAGATAATAATATTACATTTTTTGGAACATACCTCGTGTGTTCTCAATTGGATGGCAGGCCATGGTGATGGAGATGACATCTCGGGATGAGCTCTAGCTTGCCTCAACCCTCTAGTCGCCCATCTGGCAATCTAGATGCCACAAAAGTAAATTGACTGGTTCTACTCAATTGTACGAGGCCATGTAGCCCCGCTGAGTTCTCCGTTGTAACCTGGCCATTGGAACGTGCGTCACTTCTTGGAAAAACACTTGGCTCAAGTAGTTCATCTGTGTTCTGGTCAATTGTGTTGTTATTTTGATGTTCCATTGTAGAGGCCTGTAAATGTAAAATTCTTTTGTTAGAATATTATAATAAATATATATGTGTGTGGGTATACGTTGTTCATTATATCAGAATAGCTCTAAAGGTACTAAATCATGAGAAAAAAGGATGAGATTACCTCATAGAAAAAAATATAAAATATTTTCTAGCAAATGAACGGATTTCATATTATTTCTCTATGCTTATACTAATGACATTATGGATACGAAAGCATGCATTTGTTGTCAAATGGTGAATCAATCCGCTAAGTGCATAGAATTCCTTCTTTTGGTGATTTTACTTAGAAAAAAAAATGCTAAACCATGTATGATCGATGTGTAATGACCATTTAGTATTCGTATTAAAACTATATATGAACATAAACCAATTTACTAGAGGGGTTGTATGTTTTCTATCCAAATTAGTAGTATATGCATCGAAAAAGTATTTTTTTGTTGAGGGATGAATTCCTACTTGAAGTATTGGAGGGGCTAAGTCGTAATGTAATTGCTCTCGTAGTAGACATAAAACAAGAAAAAGAATTCAAATGCTATAAATTTTCTTTCAATGCCTACACATTCTTTTAGTTGATTTATCATAGGAGAATGAGTAAGTAAGACAAGTAACTGACTTACACATAGTGAGATTGAAATCGAAAATCTTGGAAATGGGATTTAAAAATTTTCAAACCAAACTAATTGTCATATTTATAATAGCCTGCAAAAAACTTGTTGTGGTTGACCTTATATCACAATAAAGCTAAAATTTTCTAATTGGTTGCTAAGGACAATTTTGATAAGATTCATAAGCAATAAAATCATCAAGGTTTTGATGAAATTGTAGAATAAATATTAGGGATAAGTTCGCTAAAAGTTTTAGAATTAGTCATGAAAGTGCAATTAAGTCTTGAAAGTCACAAAAAGAGTAATAAAATCTTAAAACTTATCAAATCGGTCTAATCATGTCCTCTCATTGATTTCATTCACTTTAACTAACGAAAATGCTGACTTGCCTTATTTTATTACTTTCTCGAGACACATGGCAATGACGTGGTGCCTACCAAGTGTCACGTCACAAAAAAGCATTAAAAAATTACAAATACAAACAAAATTAGATTAAAAAATTAAAAAAAAAAGTAATTTTTTTAATAAAAAACACAAACTCATCCACCGGCTTAAAAAAAAAAAAAAAAACAAATCAAACTACAAACTCACAAAATGGTCATCACCAAATTTGGAAGGGCCAGTGAAGGTCACCCCGCTGGCCCCTGATGCCTTGGTGGCCAGGGTCATTGGGCCTCACCTAGGTCATTGGGCCTCACCTAGGGTTGCCCACCCCAAGCAAAATGGCTAGAATGAACCTTAATAATAATCAAACGAAATGGCTAGAATGAACTTTACAAGCATAGAAGCACAAACATCCCTGATCATTTATTAAGGCTTTCAAACAAATTCAATACCATATGGAATGGAAAAAAAAAAAGAAAAAGAAAAAGAAGAGAATATACGTACTTGATTTGAGAAGCACCAGCCAAAAGTAAACCTTGATGGAAATTAGCCTGCAAGAAATGGCCATTCATGAAAAAAATGATAAATACATGTAAAAAATTATTTTTATAAATAAAAGGTGAGTAGATAATCATTGATTCTCTAGAGAATGAACTAAGGTCACCAATTGATCATTGAATTGATCATGTGAAATAAATTTTAGAATTTAAATCTACGCGTATGACTGTCTTGACAATCAAATATAATAAATAGGTTTATAACATCTGAATAATTTGGTTGCTAGTAAAATATCCTACACCCTCCAAGATACAATGATCTATTAGATGATGTTGTTAGTCTTCAAAATGCAATTATTTACCCTTGAAATTGATACTTCTCATACAATCTCTCCATCATTATAAGCAAAATTTGTAAAATGCGACAAAAAAGACTTTGGCATGAAAAAAGAGAAAGCATATAGAATAAAAAATCACTTAAAGAAATATGCTTCACCTATCAAAAATATCCAAGATCTGAACAATGGATGTAGTATACAAACTCTTAAAATTCTTTTTCACATTTGAAATAAAGAGAAAAAAAACCATAGTGCGTAAGTTGAAAAACTACCTATATCACACCATATGCTAAGGAAAAAAAAAATCAAGAGAGCACATGAAAAATAACCTGGAAGATCTAGACCGATGTGAGGGTTCAAGGGAATTTTGATGTAATTTGCATAGACTAAGACAGAGATGAGATGATACCAAAATGAAGACAAACTTTGAGAAGACAAGTTGGTAGTGCAGAACTTACCTGTATTTATATTATCCTTCCTCATGCCTGATTGAGTAAATTCCAACTTACCATATTGGAGAGCTTTCTCAATTTGACATCTTTTTAGTTGCAGAGGAATCCTAATTTGAATTGTCATCTTACATTTGTATTTGTATTTCATTCTCGAACTAGTCTCGTTTTATTGAATTAATTATTTTCTTGGTCTACTATTCTCCCTCTCCCACAATATTTAAAATGGTTTGATCTTAGTTAATCTTAAATTTTTTCATAGATTCTCCAAGTAATCCACCAAAAGAGCGCAAGACCTTTTAATATCATTCCTTGTAAACGGTAACAATTTTCTTATCCGATGTAGATGGTACTAAGGTCTGGATTCTAGCATGAGATTTGTAAGTTAAATATGTACTTGTTATCATATTGGTAAGTGATATATCTGAGTTCGTTAATTTGATTTCTTAAAATGGTCAATTGATGGATCTTTTAACTTAGGTACTAATTGACCGTACATACCGTTAGAATTACCTAATTTTCATCTACTTGTTTACATATTTTTCTCATTGGCGAATGTTAACAGTTTTTTTTTTTTTTTTTTCTCAATTTGAATTTGTTCGTAATTGTTAAGTATATGAAGCCGATATTGTTACATTAGCGACATAAGATGTCATTTTTTAGTGATCATTCCAAATTTCAACTTAGACACAAAAAAATTGCAATTCAATTATTGACGAGATATAGCTTACTAATTAAAAATGCAACTCTCCTTCATTTAGCGGAAGAATAGGAAAAAATTCTGGAAATAAAATGGTTGCCAATGGTTCATATGAAGATGATTATTTATCCTCATGAATATTTATGGAAGGGAATCCCACAATAATAAAATTGTTGAAGAAAATAAAAGTATAAGAATGCAAGAAATTATACACATTGAACGTTTTGGGAAAGACAAAAGATATTTTACCATATTCTCTCTTTTGCCCATTTTAGATAGGTCTACTTTGGGACAACTTGCTCACACACGCACCAACACACATATCAACAATAAACATCATAACATATCTTTGTGCGTTCATTTTTCTTCATTAAGGCTAATTGGATTAGTTCAGGTTTGCTGTATTCTATTCATTTCCCTAATTAGCTATAAACTTATATGATTATACATTAATTATTTGACTAATTTAGTGGCAGCACAATCTAGTCATTATCTATTTTTAGGGCACTTGAATTTTCTTTTTGTTGCCATTTATTTAATTCTATTTCCATTTGAATTCTTTCCTTAATGTCTTTTTCCCTCCCGTTGTTTTTAAAACTCATTCCTTTAGTAATTTTATTTTCACATTCCAAATTGTAAAACAACAATACAATAATTACGTAGGTATCCTTATGTATAGATTCATTTTTTTTTTTTTTGGGATAATCCTTTGATTAGTCATTGACTTTGAAAGCTATGTTCCGCTATGTTCCTCATCTCTTCCTCTTTTTGCACGTGCGTTTGTTTCTCTATTATAAATAATTTAAATCATAAGTTACTGAAACATGTCAATAAATTTTTCGATATTTTCCAGCCTTTTTTTTTTTTTTTTTTTGGATGCATTGCATTTTGCTGCTGCTGCAGGTGAACAGTTGTTCAAGCAAAATGGGGAAGGCTGTTATAAATGCAGCGGATTCTGCAGGACTCAGATCTTATCCCCATGCCGTTTGGTTGTGCCAAAGAGGCTGGAAAAACCGTAGAGGTATGTGGCAAAGAGATTAAGGTGCACGGACCTTCAAATAGAGAAAGTGTTGTGGCGTTGGTCTCTTGTTAACACCCGAATATGATCATGGTCAACTACACCATGCCTGTTGCAGTGAATAGTAAGTAACACATCCTTTGGGAAAGTATTGATAGAAATTCATTTGCTGAAAGAGAGGTCTCGTTTTTCAAAGTTCCATTAAAATAGGGTGGGAGGATCATCTGATTGTTTGGAAATCCAGTAATTTTGTGAAATCTGCAAACCTTAATAGGATACTGCATGAGGCAATATGTCATTGTTCGCTTGATAAGTTCAGTTAAATTCTTTCTATTATGAAGGTAACACTAAGCTGTATTGCAATGTTGGAGTTCCATTGGTAATGGGAACTATTGGAGGAGACAGGGATTGGCTTTACTAAGCAGTCGAAGATTCAAGTTTATATGCTGTGATTTCCTAACAAGTGGGGAAACAGCTGACAGAATCCACGATCCTTGTTCAGTTTTAGCCATCTCTGCACTTTCTTATTTTGTCCTAATTATTCTCTTGGTTTTTGGTAAGTTGTGGCATTTCTTGCAGTGATGGAAATTATGGCAGAGCAATTTCCAAGAGCCTTCTCTGGGTATTCTCTAAAGGTGTTCAGTCCTCACTTTTTTGCATTTGCTTTCCCCTCTGCTCCTCACTTTGCTCTCTATCTTGTATGGTTCATCCCTTTGACTGGGTCTCGATTAATGATTTTATGGATGTTTAAGTGCACATGTAGCTGATGTTAAAATTAGAATTCTCACCACTGTTTGATTAGATACTTTTGAGAGAGCTATTGGTTGTAAGATAAACCATGCATGAAAAAAGAAAAATAAGGTAGTAAGAATGGAAGCTCTGTGAGTTATGTCCTACAATTTGTCAATTAGGTATTGTTGATCTCTTTTCTGCATTATATCAACACAAAGATAAAACGTAAACACAATGATACAAAGAAGACACTACCTAAATCACGAAGCAGAAAAAAAGACGGTGGCCAAGTGAGATTATAGGTGACTCATTGTTGGTGTGCTAAGCCGATGTGGGACTTAAGGCAGATTAGGTGCTCTTAATCTTACTGATATAGGTCTGATTCTATCCTTTAAGTTTATCTTTATATAGTTCTTATCCTCAGATTTGTTGTATTTTACTTGTTATCATTTAACTCGTCATGTTTTATTTGCTTGGTTATCAAGTTGAATGATGCTTGAGTACGCTGCCATTTGTTGTGACACAACCCTTTTACCATAATGGGGAATGAGATAGGAGTCCGGGTGCTCATACACCGAACCACCATCTTCACTAAAGTTCGAGGAAACAAATAAGAGGGAGAAAAAAGATTTTTCATTAGGTGAGAAATAGGCTTTTTATATCACTATCTCGGGAAGCACGAGAGCTGGAACCTGTGGCAATTGAGTCCCTCTGGGTTTTCTGTAGTTACCTTTTTGCTAAACTTTTTGAGTGATTGGGGGCATCTTCCATCCTTAAAAACAATAATGTGGTTTTACCCTCTCCTACTTCTCCTCACTTTTTCTTTGCCAGCTTGAACAGGTGCATCGTTGATGTCTATTTTGGTGCACTGAGTTGCAGTGGAAGACTGAGTGTTGTGCTGCTTTCTTTAGAATAGCTTGAGAATCAGTATTCGTTGTTACTATGGTTTGGTCTGGTGGTTTGCATTGATTGATGAACATTTACTCGTGTGCAATGAATTTGGGTTAATTTATAATATTGCAACACCCTACTGTTTTACTCTTGACCTAATGATGCCAAATTTATATTGTAGACATGGTATGGTAAGTTATTGCTGTTTTTAGTTCATATTTGGATGTGCTGATGGAGGTAGTGGTGAATTTATTTAAAGCATAGGTGATGGAATCCCATCAATCAAGCAAATTGGACAATCTGGAACAGCTAAGGCGGTAATTTCTTGCTTCAAGAAGTTGGGAGTGTCTTTTGACATGGATCAGGTGTGTTGTGAAATTATGTTTGTGACCTTGACTCAATTTATTGGGAAATTCTTGTTGATTCTTCTTTTATTTATCCTGAAAAAGGCACATTGAGGAACATGTACATATTTGTTGCGAGTCCAAGTCATTTATCTGCATTTATATGAATTGAATTGTTAGTGAGCAGGCTGTAGATTAGTTCTTGGCCAAACACATGATTTTTGTTTTTTAGTTTGTACCTTAAATCTTGATGAAGCGTTGTTTTTATGTAATTCCTACAAGAGCTAAAAAGGTCTTTGGGTTCAATCCTTATGCCATTGGCCCACTTACCTATGGGGGAAAACCTTTGTTCTACACTCACATCTTGTGTTATCTTCTAAATCATGCATGGGTGAATGGCACAGTAGACGATAAACCATAACAATAACTTTTGTAATTGCTGGTTCTATTATGAAGATTGTTATTAGTATTTCCACAATCGAAAATATCTCACATTTATCTATGCTTTTGCTTTGGAATAGCATCTGATCCAGATGATCGGTGATCTTGAACAACACAAACGAAGATGGTGGGAGTTCCAGAATAGTATTTGTCCGATCATCCATTTGTATCATTTGTCATCACCTAATGAAGCATAATTATGGATTATTTTTTTGATATCTCCGCCTTCTTGTTTCATATGTTTTTCTAGAGATGAGCATCACAAAATATTCATCTCCTTTACAGAGTCTCTTTTGAGTTTTCAGCACAATGTTTGTGGTAGATAAATATATAATTGTGCTGTCTTGTTTTTAGCCAAGAAGGTGATAATTCTTCCAACAGAAATTTGTTCCTGGATGTACAAATGCACACTAATCAAAACTTGCCCATTATGATATTCAAGAGTTCTTTTTCTTTACTTACCAGAAATGAGACATGGCATTACAAAATGACAAACTTATATAATCAGATTCATATAATGTCTGAATGCAATGTACAATATTTTAGTTCTGAATGAGGAAATGTGTTCTTTGTATCTTTATCGAAGTTAACGCTTTGGAGTTGCAGATAATCACTGTCCCTATAGATCCCATATCTAGTTGCTGATTGCGGTTTGTGGATGTGTTGTCTTTTTGCAGATCCAGCAAAAGGCAAACCAGCGTATATACAATATAATTGATGTATTGCGTGAAGGTAGCATGCGTTGATACTAGTTTCATGCTGAGGTTTCAGGTTAGTTTTATTGTCTTAGTTTTGTGTTGTAGTCTCAATTCTTCTTCTTCTTCTTCTTAGCATTGTTATAATAATCATTATTAGTATTTGTTTGGCAGATGTTACATTTCCAATTCAGGACTCTGGCTTTTAGAATGTCTTCATATTCATCGTTGCTTCACATGGTAATAGAGTAGTGAAAATTGCAAAACTTGTTCTGGAAATGGATCATTAAGCTTGAGCAGCTGCAGCTTTTCTTTGGGACGTGTAGGATTTTGATTATTTGCAATGCGCAGCACGCGTCTTAAAATCAGAGGATGCAAAGTAGACTAGTTTTGTAATTTTTTGGCGACTCTCTTTAGCATTGTTGGCAACTACTGTACTGTTTGACAGAAATGGAGAGGAAAATAGGAGCTTTGTATTTCTATGTATATCTCTTGTACACGATCATTACACTATTTGTAATAAAAGTGTAAAGTGTAAAATAGGAAAGAAATAAATGAAAAATATACATCGATTCTAATTCCTATTTTACCAAATCAATTACCAATTAAATGAATCAATCATTGATACTCAAGGTCGGTATTTCCTAAGTTATCAAATCATATTTCCAACACTCCCCCTCAAGCTGGTGGCCTATATATATCGAGGACACCAAGCTTGCTCAATAGATAAGCATGTTGTCTTTGGCAAAATGGTTTGGTAAAAATGTCCGTAGGTTGCTCTGCAGTTCCTATTCCTCTCGTTGTAATGATCCCTTATCGAATCTTATCTCAAAGTGAAATGACAATCGACTTCTATATGCTTAGTTCTCTCATGAAACACTGGATTGGCTGCTAGCTTGAGTGTAGCATCGTTGTCATAGAATGACTTATTGGGTCCATCAACTTGTACCCCAAGATCCGCAAGCAATCCTCGTATCCAGATTATTTCACAAATAGTTTTTGCCATAGCTCGATATTCTGATTCTGCTAATGATAGAGATACGGTTGACTGCTTCTTTGTTTTCCACGAGATAAGAGATTTTCCAAATTTGAAAAGGGGATCTCCGGGCTCGGGACGGCCGCCGTTGATTGGAAACGCGTAGGGTAGAAAACCAACTGGGTTGTGGGAATAGGTAGGGATCCGTTGGGATGGGTCCGGATCCAGGACCTGTTCTGGTCCAGCTCGACCCTTCATTTGGGTTATCTTCCTAAGAAGATCCACATTCTTCGGGCCGAACTCCGAAGCCTTGTCCAGGTAAGTTCTGTTGAGCCCACGCATTGCTTGACCCAGTGGCCCATTGGCCTTGAAAGGGGTACCAGCCGAGATGAGGCCACTAGATCGGTCCCTGTATTTGGAACGCAACTAATGGAGCCGTAGCCGATGGTTGAGCAGGTATCAATGAAGCTATGACTGATGATCGAGCAGGTATCCCACCCTCTTCTATTGACTCGACTAGTGCTAGATTCGAGACTTGATGGGGTGAGTTGGGGGTTTCCTCCATTGGATGTTTTTATCAAGGTTTTTTTAGCACAGTAGAGAAAGAAATTCCTATCGGTGGCTGGTTTGTTTTGCAAGGCTGAGGTCACAACAACAAACCAGAGAGGAACCGAAAGGCAATTTGAAGGTGCGGAAGCTTAGGCTAGAATTGAGTGCTCTGATACCATGACAGAAATGGAGAGGAAAATAGGAGCTTTGTATTTTTGTGTATATCTCTTGTACACGATCATTACACTATTTGTAATACAAGGGTAAAGTGTAAAACAAGAAAAAATATATGAAAAATATACATCGATTCTAATTTCTATTTTACCAAATCAATTACCAATTAAATGAATCAATCATTGATACTTAGGGTTGGTATTTCCTAAGTTATCAAATCATATTTCCAACACTGTTCGAGCTTGTGACATGGGAGCCTTATGGAAATGTCCTGCTTTTCTCATTAATGAAGTTTGATGTTTAAACTTGAAGGCCCACAATGGTTCAAAATGGAAGTTCTCCATGGAAAATGCATAACCACTTGTTAAAAGAGAGATGGTCATGATGTCAAAGACTATAAACTTGACAAGCGTTGGTTTCACAACGAATAAGATGAGAGGGGAAATAGAAATGTTGTCATTTACAAATTACATTATCGAAGCAAAGAAAAAGGATCCATTGATCTCCTCACAAATTCGAAAATTTTCAATTGTGAAATGCTTTGAAGTTTGATATCTCTCTCGTTCTTATTACTAGTGTTGCGACTGCCACTTTGCAAATTGGATAATAATCTTCACCTTGAGCCATTTCGCAATGCAGTAGTCGCAAAAGCAATGGCCATAATCCAACTTACCAAGCCAATCTTGATCAAGATAGGCATCCGGCAATGGTGTTAGCAAAAATGGGAGTATAACAAATGGTAGTTATATTCAAATTAGCCTAGATTTGTCTTAAAAATTAAGTAGAGACGAAATTTGTCACGATTCTTCTTTTATCTCGTTATTCTCACATAATGAAGCAACTCTTTAGTCAAACACAATATGTTTTGGACCTTGAATTCCATTGTTTAGGGGTGTTTCAGAGCACTTTTATGTTTTTATGCCTTTTCTTGTTATAGTAGGTTTTTATTTATTTTATGAATGCTTTGCTACTTAGTGTAACTTTTGAGTTTTCCAGTATCACGCTTAGGGCTAACAAGGTACTTATTTGATTAATCCTATGTATTGTGTAGCTTTTTGTCATGTTTCATGTAATTAAGAAAAAGTGATTGCTCTCTATTATTGTGCATATGAGAGGGAGTTGTCTTAGTGCTTGTTTGCGGATTGATGAATCCGTGTTTACCAATTGCTTCTGCGTCCCTTAGAATCCCATAAATGCACTACTAAAAATAAATGGTCCTTTGTTGACAGTCAAATTTTTATCGACTTTTTAAATATCCGTTATTTACAAAAATATAAGAAAATATCTAAAAAGATGAAAAGAAAAAAAAAAAAAAAAAATGAAATGAACGAAAATGATAAAAAATAAAAAAATGAAAAAAAAAATGAAAAAATATAATAATAACAACAAATTCGGGTAGGGGGGCCTGGCCCATTTTTCTTTTTAAATAATAGGTTTTTGGGTCAGATGAGCCCATGCGCCCAGTTCCTTTTTTTTTTTTTTTTTTTTTTTTTTCTAATTCCAGAAGCCCATCTTTTTACTTCCTCTTGAGCCCATTTGTTTTTCTTGCTTCTTATTTTCTTAAAGAAGCCCACCAGAACTTAAACAACCTGAGGCCTTACTCCCTTGACTTCTCTCACGCACGCTCCCAATATTCTTTTTGGGGGGGTTTTTGGGGAAATCGTCGGCCATGGAAGAGAACAAATTGCAGAGAGCTTCCAGAGAGACGAGGAGGGAGCTGCATAACTTCGGCTATGGAGAGAACCAGGAGGTGAGAGAACTAGAGATAGGAGTGATTGAAGGAAGCTCAGCGAAGGAAAAAGGAGAGATCTCTCCCTCTGAGCGGAGCAAGAGCCACCTTTTCGAAACGAAGAAGGACGAAGAAGGCGAAACGGAGAAGATGAGAATGAGCGGGGCGGTTGGTGCCGTGAAGGTCATGTGCGTGACTGGAGCATCCGGTTACATCGCCTTGTGGTTTGTCAAGCTCCTCCTGCAGCACGGCTACACTGTCAAGGCCTCGGTCCGCAATCCGAATGATCCAAAAAAGACTGAACATCTGCTTGGACTTAATGGAGCGAAAGATAGACTTCAACTGTTCAAAGCCAACCTGCTGGAAGAGGGTTCATTTGATCCTATTGATGAGGGTTGTGCAGGCGTTTTTCCACACTGCCTCGCCCTTTTATCATGATGTCAAGGATCCGCAGGCAGAATTATTTGATCTGCTGCGAAGGGAGCTCTTAATGTCCTGAATTCATGCTCCAAAGCAGCCTTCTGTGCAGCGTGTGGCCTTGACATCATCTATGGCTGCAGTCGCACACAACGGAAAACTGCAGACACCTGATGTTGCGGTGGATGAAAGTTGATTTTCTGATCCAGACTTCTGCAGGCAAACCAACGCGTACCAACACTTAACACAAGTGCTGCGGCGGTTGCAAATTTGATAAATGTTTGAAGATATTGAGAAGCGGTTGATTTTGACTTCTTATGGAGAAGGAAGAAGATAATCTCTCCACTAACTCTCCCTCAAGCTTCACCGCTTGATCAAAGGAGAGTGTCCGCAATCAAAGTTTGAAGCCAAGCGAACACTGAAAATCCTTGTTCCATCAGCGATCAGGACTCTCTCTTCAGCGAAGTCCAGCTGATCCGAGATCTGGTTGTTTCTCGAGCTCGAATCATCGTACTTCAAGCTCACTGTTATTTGATTTCCAGAAAATTCGAAAATCGTGACTCTGAATCAAAGCTAAGTTCGCTCATGTTCTCTGATTTTTGTTTTCAATTCAATTCTTTGCGTTGATTTTCTGCTTCTCCATCATGACACGAACTTGCTCGAACAAGCTTCCAGCTGCATCAATCACCGAGATAGTTCCTCTATTCAACGAGTCCAGTCCATTGGAAGAAGCCTAGTTTCCTTTGATCGTTGGCCGATCTTTGAAGATTAAGGCTGATGATTAGAGCTAAGTGATTCACTTCTTTCCCCTGGTTTCCATCAGCACAGATTCTACTCTGAATGATCATTATGAATATGACTTGTTCTGGAAATTCGAGTGCTCATCTTATCAGCGTTTTTCAAGCAATGATATGAGCTTGTAAACGGTGATATCTCATGAAGATGTGTTCTAGACTTTCGAAGTATACATGTTGAGCTTCGATTTTATATATTAAGAGCTCTTATCGGACATTGTTTACTAGGCTAAAATTGCTTCGTAATACAGATCATAAGCCTGGAAAATTGATGCCCGCTCTATTCTGAGGGTTCTGTTCTGAATGACATCCGTGTCTTCCTGATTTTTTAAAAATTTCTGTGATCTGATTTTAGAGTCGGTACCCTCATGAAACTTGTTTGTGACATCTAGGTTTATGTCATATAAAATTTTCAATAAAATTGAAAGGCATTTGGTAGACACGATTGATCTTCACCTAGACATTTTTGCTTCTGAAAAAATCAATTTCCAGACTGACCTTCTTGTGTTATTCGATTTTTATAAAATCATACGTTCAAAATCTGGAAATACATTCCCATGAAAAATGTTCACCACATCTGCATCTATCTGGTGTAAAATTCTCATGAAAAATAGAACTCATTTGATCGGTACGATTGGCTCTCAATTGTCCCTTTTTGTGCCTCTAAAAACTGCGTTCCAGAATAACCTTCGTGTGCTCCTAAATTTGTATAAAATCGTTGGTGTGGGATCTAATATTGGTGTCCTCATGAAAAGTGTTCATCACACTTCAATCTAGCTTGAAAAAAAAAAATCAGAAAATAAAAAGGTCATTTATTATTTTTAGTTGATGTCAAAAAGTTGCAGTGACATTCTGGAATATGAACTTTTTGATTTAACCTTCGAGTGTTCCTTAATTTCTATAAAATCATGCGTTCAAAATTTAAAAACATGTTCATCATGAAAGTTTAGATGAGATTTCAATCTTTCTTTTGACTTTAATTCCATAGAATTCGAAGCTCATTTAAAATAATCAAAAGGACCTGATCAGAGTGCTGAATCATTCCGCACCCAGTTTCTCCTTGAATACCTGAATGTGTTTACCTATAGTTAACTGAATTACTTAGGATCCCCAAAAAGGCGCTGCTTAAAAGAGATGGCCCTTTGTAACGACCAAAAAAAATAATTTGATGTTATTAATGTAATTTGTGGGGAAAAGTGTTAAAAAAGTCTTAAACCTTTTGCATTTTTGCCAATTTAATCATAAACATTTTATTTGTGCCAATTTAGTCATAAATCTTTTCACTTGGTACGAATTTAGTTTTAAACATTTTCACTTGGTGCCAAATAGTCATTTTTGGCTAATTTTGTTCGCATTTTGCTGACTGAGCATCGGTCAATTGAAGTGGCACAATTGATATTGACGTGGACAATTTTTAGTAATATTTTAACATTTTTTTTCGATTTTTTATTTTTTTAATTTCCTTTTCTTTTTCTTTTTTCTTCTCTTCCCATTCCTCCAACCGGTCGTCGGACCTCAATGACTAGCCAAGGCGATGCCCAATGAGGCTCGAGCCCTTGCTAGAGGTTGCGAGGGTTGCTCGCGCTAGGCGACGATGGTCAAGCTTCGCCGGCCATGGGCGAGGCTTGACCTTGCGAGATCCGGCAAAGTTGAGCCTCGCCCAACCTTTGAGGCAGTTTGAGGCCAGCTTAGGCCACAAGGGCAGCCTCGCACTGGGTTGGCAAGGCTTGACCCTTGCCGGCCATGGGCAAGGCTCGACCTCACTAGATTCGGCAAGGTCAAGCCTCCCCTAGCCTTTGGCGAGGCTAGCTTGAGGTCGCAAGGGCGGCCTTACACTAGGTTCACAAGGCTTGACCTTGCTGGCCCATGGGCAAGGCTCGACCTCGTCAGATTCTGCAAGGTCAAGCCTTGCCCAGCCTCTAGTGAGAGCTAGCTTGAGGTCGCAAGGGTGGCCTCGCATTATGCTGGCAAGGCTTGACCCTTGCTGGCCATGGGCAAGGCTCGACCTCGCCAGATTCCACAAGGTCAAGCCTTGCCCAACCTCTAGTGAGGCTAGCTCAAGGCCGCCCAAGCCACAAGGGTGGCCTCATGCTAGGTTGGCGAGGGTCAAGCCTTGCCGACCATGGGCAAGGTTCGACCTTGCTAGATTTGATGAGGTCGAGCCTTGTCCAGCCTTTGGTGAGGCTAGCTCGAGGTCGTCCAAGCCACAAAGGCGGCCTCGCGCTGGGCTGGCAAGGCTTGCCCTCACCAATGATGGGTGAGGCCCGACCTTGCTAGATTCGGTGAGGTCGAGCCTTGCCCGGCCACTTGCGAGGGCTTGAGCCCTCATAGGTGCGACCTTAAGCCTCGCCAGTGGCTAGGGAGGTTCGCTAGAGGCCGGTGAGGTCGACCTCGACCTCATCAACTATCGCCTCTAGCTAATCATCAAGGTTCAGTGACCGACTAGAGGAAGGAGGAAGAGAAGGAAAAATGAAAAAATAAAAATAAAAGAAAAAAAAAAATAAAATAAAATAAAAAAATAAAAAAAAAATATTAAAATATTATTAAAATTGTCCAAGTTAGCATTGGCCATGCCATGTCAACTAACTGGCACCTAGTTAGTAAAATACGGCTAAAATTAGTTAGAAGGACTAAATTGGTATTAAATCAAAAGGTTTAGGACTAAATTTGCACTAATAAAATGTTTAGAATTAAATTGACCCAAATACAAAAGGTTTATAACTTTTTTGATACTTTTCCTATAATTTGTGTGTTTAAGTGAGAGAGAGTATCTATCACCGATTTAACTAATATATCTTTGCCCAATCTAATCACCACATATATATCCCCATTTCATTATCAAGGTCTCTTACATAGTCTAATTTTAATTTTGCTTATATAATTTAAATCTTCCACTGCATATAAAAGGTTTTAATCGCATTCATTATCCAAAATATCTTACGGATGGTGCTTGTAACTTGGAAATCGATCGGCTTTTATTCTAGTTAATGTCATTTTGTCAATAATTATCAACAAAGTTCATATCTTCTTATTGTCAAAATAGACATGGGAGTATTTCACTTCTTAGTTTTCACAGTTTTCTTCAATACCAATTTATTTGTTATTTTAGTTAATTAATTATTGGCATTAATATTATGTCATTATTATTGGCATATGCAATCATGTTGCTTTCTATTTAGTTCCTTGAAGTTAGACACAAAGAAATTAGATATTCAACAATGTTAAATATATCAAATTTAGTTGAAACTCAATCAATCTCCTCAAAAACCATTACATGAACCACTTCAAAGAAGAAATATGCCTCATTCATAATTTTCTTGCTTTCCTTTTACAAAGTGGACAAAAGTTCCTCCTCATGAGCCATTTGTCAATACAACCATAGTGAAAGCGATGCCCACAGTCCAATTGTCCAAGCTTATCTTCAACATTGTAGTCATCCTGCAAATACTCCACCAAAATAAAAGGTACGATTTAGTATGCATACTCATAGTTTAAATTTAGCTAAGACAATTACTTATGGACAACAATATTGTTCTTCATTTCTATCTTAATATGTTCTTGAGTAAATGAAGTGGTTCTTACCAGACAAATACAACAAGATTCGGCTTTGACATTGGATTCTTCCGAAGTAGAGGGTTGGGGTTGATATTGCTGCGACCTGAGATGTATAGAGATGGCTTCCTCACTCAATCCTATGGAGACATCTCTACCCTGTTTGTCGAGGTGGACCAATTCTTAATCAGAAGCATATGAGGAAAACCTAAGTATTTCATAGTCACCTCTCCTTGAGTAAATTATTTCTCAAGTATCAAAAATATTGCTCGCTCAAGGGCTAAACTAAACTAAATGCAACTAAATGTCCCTCTACATCAATTCTACATCAATGCACATTTGGATTGGTTTTTAGTTGTTTGAATGCAAAATACATAATAACACACATATATGTAGTGAAGGGGCTTGAGCATATATATGCCCATGGTGCTGAATTACAGCAATTTCACAGATTCAGACATTTCGACATTAGCATGAGAGATAAAACTTGAAAATCATGTCCACAACAAAACTCAAGATTTAGGGTGACAAATATTATTACTCGAAAACTTATGTGTCCACTACAAAACTCATGACGCCACTGCTAATGTTTGAAGTCATACACAAGCAGCAATCTTTGTTTAGTTGAACTTTTTCTAGTTCATAGTACTATAAAAGAGATTATGTATATACTAATGCTCCATTTGTTTTGCAGAAAGCTATAATTTAGGAAACATTTTCTTCAAAATGATTGCATGTCTTGTTTACAAAGATAAATGAATGAAAAATATTTTCATTGTCTATGAAAATATTTAGACTATCAATTAGGTGGAAATTTAAAATACATGCAAGCAAGTACAAATCTTTGTGGAGACACAATAAGAGGTAATGACAATTATGACATTACTAGATTGTGGTCAATCATTGCCAAAAAAAAAAAAAAAATCCATCAACAATACATAAGACATTCCTTTTTCTACATGACACGGGGTTTCATATATTTTATAAAATTCTTAAAAAGGTATACTTAATTACATATTATCATTATATGACTTGTAAATTAAAAGTTCATATCCAACATAGAAATGAGAATCACAAGTTTAATACAATGTGAGTGTCTTTTGGCATCAAGAGCATGAGGTATATGGAAATGCCTCACATATTTGGTAGTAAAAATCAGTTTCAATTTAAAGCTCTCAATCTCAAATACTCTTTTCACGGAATTATATTGATGAGATTTCCAATGGGATTGCCATACTTAATTCAGGAACTAAATTGAGAATTATGCAAAAATCATTGAGTTTTCTAATCTAGTACTATAAATAAGACCTCGCCGGTCCTAGAATGAAACATGAATATGCAGAGATAATAATATTACATTTTTGGAACATACCTCGTGTATTCTCAATTGGATGGCAGCCCACGGTGATGGAGATGACATCTCGGGATGAGCTCTAGCTCGCCTCACCCCTCTACTCGCCCATCCTGGCAATCTAGATGCCGCAGAAGTAAATTGACTAGTTATATTTAATTGTACGTGGCCATGTAGCCCCGCTGAGTTCTCCTGTTGTAACTTGGCCATTGGAATGTGTGTCACTTCTTGGAAAAATGCTTGGCTCAAGTAGTTCATCTGTGTTCTGGTCAATTGTGTTGTTATTTTGATGTTCCATTGTAGAGGCCTGTAAATGTAAAATTCTTTCGTTAGAATATTATAATATGTGTGTGTGTGTGTGTGGGTGTGGGTATACGCTGTTCATTATATAGGAATAGCTCTAAAGATATGAACCTAATATGTTTCTTGACAAAATATTATGTACTAAATCATGAGAAAAAAGGATGAGATTACCTCATGGAAAAAATATAAAATATTGTCTAGCGAATGAACGGATTTGATATTATTTCTCTATGCTTATATTAATGATGTTATGGATACGAAAGCATGCATTTGTTGTCAAATGGTGAATCAATCCGCTAAGTGCATAGAATTCCTTCTTTTGGTGATTTTACTTAGAAAAAAAAATGCTAAACCATGTATGATCGATGTGTAATGACCATTTAGTATTCTTATTAAAACTATATATGAACATAAATCAATTTACTAGAGGGGTTGTATGTATTCTATCCAAATTAGTAGTATATGCATCGAAAAAGTCTTTTTTGGTCGATGGATGAATTCCTACTCGAAGTATTGGAGGAGCTAAGTCGTAATGTAATTGCTCTTGTAGTAGACATAAAACAAGAAAAATAATTCAAATGCTATAAATTTTCTTTCAATGCCTACACATTCTTTTAGTTGATTTATCATAGGAGAAAGAGTAAGTAAGACAAGTAACTGACTTACACACAGTGAGATTGAAATTGAAAATCTTGGAAATGGGATTTAAAAATTTTCAAACCAACCTAATTGTCATATTTATAATAGCCTGCAAAAAACTTGTTGTGGTTGACCTTATATCGCAATAAAGCTATAATTTTCTAATTGGTCACTAAGGACAATTTTGATAAGATTCAATAGCAATAAAATCATCAAGGTTTTGATGAAATTGCAGAATAAATATTAGGGATAAGTTTCCTTAAAGTTTTAGAATTAATCATGAAAGTGCAATTAAGTCTTGAAAGTTATAAAAAGAGTAATAAAATCTTAAAACTTGTCAAATCGGTCTAATCAAGTCCTTTTGTTGATTTCGTTCACTTTAACTAATGAAAATGCTGACTTGCCTTATTTTATTACTTTCTCAAGACACATGGCAATGACGTGGTGCCTACCAAGTGCCACGTCACAAAAAAACATTAAAAATTACAAATACAAACAAAATAAGGTTAAAAAATAAAAAGTAATTAAAAAAAAACACAAACTCATCCACCAGCTTTAAAAAAAAAAAAAAAACACAAACTCACCCACGGCTTGGCCAAGCCCTTGCCATTGGCCGCCGCCAAAACCGCTTGGAAGGGCCAGTGAAGGTCACCTCACTGGCCCTAGGTGATGCCTTGGTGGCTCCCGGCGATGGCCTGCCGGCCCAAATCTAGGGGAGGGCACGACCCTCGCCCTAGATCTGAGTGAGGGTCATTGGGCCTCACCTAGGGTCACCCACCCCAAGCAAAATGGCTAGAATGAACCTTAATAATAATCAAATGAAATGGCTAGAATGAACTTTACAAGCATAGAAGCACAAACATCCCTGACCATTTATTAAGGCTTTCAAACAAATTCAATACCATATGGAATGGAAAAAAAAAAAAAAAAAAGAAGAGAATATATGTACTTGATTTGAGAAGCACCAACCAAAAGTAAACCTTGATGGAAATTAGCCTGCAAGAAATGACCATTCATGAAAAAAATGATAAATACATGTAAAAAATTATTTTTATAAATAAAAGGTGAGTAGATAATCATTGATTCTCTAGAGAATGAACTAAGGTCACCAATTGATCATTGAATTGATCATGTGAAATAAATTTTAGAATTTAAATCTACGTGTATGACTGTCTTGACAATCAAATATAATAAATAGGTTTATAACATTTGAATAATTTGGTTGCTAGTAAAATATCCTACACCCTCCAAGATACAATGATCTATTAGATGATGTTGTTAGTCTTCAAAATGCAATTATTTACCCTTGAAATTGATACTTCTCATACAATCTCTCCATCATTATAAGCAAAATTTGTAAAATGCGACAAAAAGACTTTTGCACGAAAAAAGAAAGAGAAAGCATATAGAATGAAAAAATCAGATTTAAAATAAAAAATATAAAGAAAATATGCTTCACCTATCAAAAATATCCAAGATCTGAACAATGGATGTAATATACAAACTCTTCAAATTCTTTTTCACATTTGAAATAAAGAGAAAAAAAAACCATAGTGCGTAAGTTGAAAAACTACCTATATCACACCATATGCTAAGGAGAAAGAAGGGATATGAAAGTAAAAAATGGATCAAGAGAGCCAATGAAAAATAACCTGGAAGATCTAGACCGATGTGAGAGTTCAAGGGAATTTTGATGTAATTTGCATAGACTAAGATAGAGATGAGATGATACCAAAATGAAGACAAACTTTAAGAAGACAAGTTGGTAGTGCAAAACTTACCTCTATTTATATTATCCTTCCTCATGCCTGATTGAGTAAATTCCAACTTACCATATTGGAGAGCTTTCTCAATTTGACATCTCTTTTTAGTTGCAGAGGAATCCTAATTCGAATTGTCATCTTACATTTGTATTTGTATTTCATTCTCGAACTAGTCTCGTTTTATTGAATTAATTATTTTCTTGGTCTACTATTCTCCCTCTCCCACAATATTTAAAATGGTTTGATCTTAGTTAATCTTAATTTTTTCATATATTGTCCAAGTAATCCACCAAAAGAGCACAAGACCTTTTAATATCATTCCTTGTAAACCGTAACAATTTTCTTATCCGATGTAGACGGTACTAAGGTCTGGAATCTAGCATGAGATTTGTAAGTTACATATGTACTTGTTATCATATTGGTAAGCGATATATCTGAGTTCGTTAATTTGATTTCTTAAAATGGTCAATGATGGATCTTTTAACTTAGGTACTAATTGACCATACATACCGTTAGAATTACCTAATTTTCATCTACTAATTCACATTTTCTTGTTGGTGAATGTTGACGGTTTTTTTTTTTATATATATTTCCTCAATTTGAATTTGTTCGTTATTGTTAAATATATGAAACTGGTATTGTTACATCAGTGACATAAGATGTCATTTTTTTAGTGATCATTCCAAAATTCAACTTAGACACAAAAAAAATTGCAATTTAATTATTGACGAGATACAGCTTACTAATTAAAAATGCAACTCTACTTCATTTAGCGGAAGAATAGGAAAAAAATCTGGAAATAAAATGGTTGCCAATGGTTCGTATGAAGATGATTATTTATCCTCATGAATATTGGTGGAAGGAAATCCCACAATAATAAAATTGTTGAAGAAAATAAAAGTATATGAATGCAAGAAATTATACACATTGCCAGTTTTGTGGGAAAGACAAAAGATATTTTACCATATACTCTCTTTTGCCCATTTTAGATAGGTCTACTTTGGGACAACTTGCTCACACACGCACCAACACACATATCAACAATAAACATCATAACATATCTTTGTGCATTAACTTTTCTTCATCAAGGCTAATTGGATCAGTTCGGGTTTGCTGTATTCTATTCATTTCCCTAATTAGCTATAAAATTATATGATTATACATTAATTATTTGACTAATTTAGTGACAGCACAATCTAGTCATTATCTATTTTTAGGGCACTTGAATTTTCTTTTTGTTGCCATTTATTTAATTCTATTTCCATTTAAATTCTTTCCTTAATGTCTTTTTCCCTCCCATTGTTTTTAAAACTCATTCCTTTAGTAATTTTATTTTCACATTCCAAAGAGTAAAACAACAATATAATAATTACGTAGGTATCCTTATGTATAAAACAACAATATAATAATTACGTAGGTATCCTTATGTATAGATTCATATCCTTATGTATAAAACAACAATACAATAATTACGTAGGTATCCTTATGTATAGATTCATTTTTTTTTTGGGGGAAAATCCTTTGATTAGTAATTGACTTTGGAAGCTATGTTCCGCTATGTTCCTCATCTCTACCTCTTTATGCATGTGCGTTTGTTTATCTATTATAAATAATTTAAATCATAAGTTACTGAAACATGTCAATTTATTTTTCGATATTTTCCAGCCTTTTTTTTTTGGATGCATTACATGTTTGCTGCTGCTGCAGGTGAACAGTTGTTCAAGCAAAATGGGGAAGGCTGTAATAAATGCAGCGGATTCTACAAGACTCGATCTTATCTGCATGCCATTTGGCTATGCCAAAGAGGCCGGAAAAACCGTAGAGCTATGTGGCAAAGCGATTAAGGTGCACGGATCTTCAGATAGAGAAAGCGTTGTGGTGTCGGTCTCTTGGGAACACCCGAATATGACCGTGGTCGACTACACCATGCCTGTTGCAGTGAACAGTAAGTAACACATCCTTTGGGAAAGTATTGATAGAAATTCATTTGCTGCAAGAGAGGTCTTGTTTCTCAAAGTTCCATTAAAATAGGGTGGGAGGATCATCTGATTGTTTGGAAATCCAGTAATTTTGTGAAATCTGCAAACCTTAACAGGATATTGCACGAGGCAAACCTTAAGTTCTGATAACAACAAATAAAACATGATGAGTTAAAGTCACTGAGGATAAGAACTATATAAAGATAAACTTATAGGATAGAATCAGACCTATATCTACCTTAAGTCCCACATAATCTCACTAGAACACCGTCTTTTTTCTGCTTCGTGATTTAGGTAGTTTCTTCTTTGTATCATTGTGTTTGCGTTTTATCTTTGTGTTGATATAATGCAGAAAAGAGATCAACAATACCTAATTGACAAATTGTAGGACATAATCCAAAGAGCTTCCATTCTTACTACCTTATTTTTCTTTTTTCATGCATGGTTTATCTTACAACCAACAGCTCTCTCAATAGTATCTAATCAAAGAGTGGTGAGAATTCTAAGTTTAACATCAGCTACATGTGCACTTAAACATCCATAAAATCATTAATCGAGACCCAGTCAAAGGGATGAACCATACAAGACAGAGAGCAAAGTAAGGAGCAGAGGGGAAAGCAGATGCAGATGAATGAAGACTGAACACCTTTAGAGAATACCCATAGAAGGCTCCTGGAAATTGGTCTGCCATAATTTCCATCACTGCAAGAAATGCCACAACATACCAAAAACCAGAGAATAATTATGACAAAATAAGAAAATGCAAATATGGCTAAAACTGAACAAGGATTGTGGATTTGCTCACCTTTTTCTATATTATGTTTCATTAGGTGATGACAAATGATACAAATGGAAAGCATGATCCAACCATCTCCATTTGTGTTGTGCAGGATCATAGATCATTTGGATCAAATGCTATTCCAAAGCAAAAGCATAGATAAATGTGTGATATTTTTTATCGTGGAAATACTAATAATAATCTTAATAATAGAACCAGCATTTACAAAGGTTATTTTTACAATTTATCATCTACTATGCCATTCACTCATACATAATTTAGAAGATATATAAGATGTGAGTGCAGAACGAAGGTTTTCCCCCATAGGCAAGTAGGCCAATGGTATTAGAATTGAACCCAAAGACCTTTTAGCTCTTGCCAGAATTACATAAAAACAAAGCTTCATCAAGATTTAAGGAACAAACTAAAAAACAAAAATAATGTGTTTGGCCAAGAACTGATCTACAGCCTACTTACTAACAATTCAATTCATATAAACACAGAAATCATCTGGACTCGCAACAAATATGTATATGTTCCTCAATGTGTCTTTTTTAGGATAAATAAAAAAAGAATCGACAAGAATTTCTTAATAAATCGAGTCAAAGTCACAAACATAATTTCACAACACACCTAATCCATGTCAAAAGACACTCCCAACATCTTGAAGCAAGAAATTACCGCTCGAGCTATTCCAGATTGTCCAATTTGCTTGATTGATGGAATTCCATCACCCATACTTTAAAAAAATTCAGCACTGCCTCCATCAGCACATCCAAATGTGAACTGAAAACAACAATTACTTACCATACCATGTCTACAATACAAATTTGGCATCATTCGGTCAAGAGTAAAATAGTAGAGTGTTATAATATTATAAATTAACCCAAATCCATTGCACACGAGTAAATGTTCATCAATTAATGCAAAACCCCCAGACCAAACCACATCAACAATGAATCCCAATTCTCAAGCTATTCTAAAGAAAGCAGCATAACACAGGGTGTTCCACTACAACTCAGTGCACCAGAATAGACATCAACGATGCACTTGTTCAAACTGGCAAAGAAAAAGTGAGGAGAAGTAGGAAGGGGTGAAACCACACTATGGCATTTTAAGGACGGAAGATGTCCCCTAATAAAAAATATAAGAGTTTAACAAAAGGGTAACTACAGAAAACCCAAAGGGACTCAAATTGCCACAAGTTCCAGCTCTCGTGCTTCTCAAGATAGCAATATAAAAAGCGTATTTCTCACCTAACAAAAAATCTTTTTTCTCCCTCTTATTTGTTCCCTCGAACTTTAGCAAAGATAGTGGTCAAGTGTATAAGCACCCGAACTCCTATCTCATTCCCCTTTCTGGTTAAAGGGTCGCTTCACAACAAATGGCAGGGTAGTCAACCATCATTCAACTTGATAACCAAGCAAATGGACATGACGAGTTAAATGATAACAGGTAAAATACAACAAATCTAACTGAGGATAGAAACTATATAAAGATAAGCTTACAGGATAGAATCAGACCTATATCTGTAAGATCAACAACACTTAATCTGCCTTGAGTCCCACATCGGCTTAGCACACCAACGATGAGTCACCTATAACCTCACTCGCCACCGTCTTTTTTTGGCTTTGTGATTTAGGTTGTGTCTTTTCTGTATCATTGTGTTTCCATTTTATCTTTGTGTTGATATAATGCAGAAAATAAAGAGCTCAACAGTACCTAATTGACAAATTGTAGGACAAAACTCACTGAACTTCCATTCTTAGTATCTTATTTTAATTTTTTCATGCGTAGTTGATCTTACAACCAATGGCTCTCTCGAAAGTATCTAATCCAACAGTGGTGAGAATTCTAATTTTAACATTAGCTACATGTGCACTTAAACATCCATAAAATCAATAATCTAGACCTAGTCAAAGGGATGAACCATACAAGACAGAGAGCAAAGTAAGGAGCAGAGGGGAAAGCAGATGCAGAAGAATGAGGATTGAACACCTTTAGAGGATACCTAGAGAAGGCTCCTGGAAATTGCTCTGGCATAATCTCCATCGCTGCAAGAAATGCCACAACCTACCAAAAACAAGAGAATAATTAGGACAAAATAAGAAAGTGCAGAGATGGCTAAAACTGAACATGGATCGTGGGTTCTATCAGCTGTTTCCGCATTTGTTGGGAAATTACTGCATATAAATTTGAATCTTCGACTGTTTAGCAAAGCCAATCCCTGTATCCTCCAATAGTTTCCATTATAAATGGAACGCCAACATTGCAATACAGCTCAGCATTACCTTTATAATAGAAAGAATTTAATTGAACTTATCAAGCGAACAGTGACATATTGCCTCATGTAGTATCCTGTAAAGGTTTGCAGATTTCCAAAAATTACTGGATTTCCAAACAATCAGATGATCCTCCCACCCATATTTTAGTGGAACTTTGAAAAATGAGACCTCTCTTTTGGCAAATGAATTTCTATCAATACTTCCTCTAAAGATGTGTTATTGTTCACTGCATCAGGCATATTCGGGTGTTCACAAAAGACCAACACCACAACGCTTTCTCTATCTAAAGATGTGTGCACCTTAATCTCTTTGCCCCACACCTCTATGGTTTTTCTAGCCTCTTTGGCATAGCCAAACAACATTGGGATAAGATCGAGTCCTACATAATCCACTACATTTATAATAGCCTTCCCCATTTTGCTTGAACAGCTGTTCACCTGCAGCAACAGCAAACGCGCAATGCATCTATCGACTAAGCCAAAAAAAAAAGGCTAGGAAAATATCAAAAATTTTATTGAGATGTTTTAGTAACTTATGATTTAAATTATTTATAATAGAGAAACAAACGTGTGTACAAAGAGAGGTAGAGATGAGGAGCATAGCTTCCAAAGTCAATCACTAATCAAAGGATTTTGCCAAAAAAAATGAATCTATAAATGAGGATGTCTACGTAATTATTATATTGTTGTTTTTCTCTTTGGAATGTGAAAAAAAAAAAAAATTTACTAGAGGAATGAATTTTAAAAACAACGGGAAGGAAAAATGCATTAAGAAAAGAATTCAAATGCAAATAGAATTAAATAAATGGCAACAAAAGGAAAATTCAAGGGCCCTAATAATAGATAATGACTAGATTGTGCTGCCACAGAATTAGTCAAATAATTAATGTATAATCATATAAGTTTATGGCTAATTAGGGAAATGAATAGAATACAACAAACCTGAACTGACCCAATTAGCCTTGATGAAGAAAAATGAACGCACAAAGATATGTTATGAGGTTTATTGTTGGATATGTGTTGGTGCATGTGTGAGCAAGTTATCCCAAAGTAGACCTATCTAAAATGGGCAAAAGAGAGTATATGGTAAAATATATTGTATTTCCCCCTAAAAGGCCAATGTGTATAATTTCTTGCATCCATATACTTTTCTTTTCTTCAACAATTTTATTATTGTGGGATTTCCTTCCACCAAAATTTGTGAGGATAAATAATTATCTTAATATGAACCATTGACAACCATTTTATTTCCAGAAGTTTTTCCTATTCTTTGGCTAAATGAGGTTGGGTTGCATTGTTAATTAGTAAGCTATATCTCATCAATTATTGAATTGCATCTTTTTTTGTCTAAGTTGAAATTTGGAATGATCACTAAAAAATGACATCTTATGTCACAAATGTATCAATATTGGCTTCATATACTTAAAAATAACGGACAAATTCAAATTGAGAAAATATAAAATAACTATTAACGGTTGCCAACGATAAAAATATATAAATAAGTAGATGAAAATTAAGTAATTCTAACGGTATGTAACAGTCAGTTAGTACCTAAGTTAAAAGATTCATCAATTGACCGTTTCAAGAAATCAAATTAACGAACTTAGATATATCACTTACCAATATGATAACAAGTACATATTTAACTTGCAAATCTCATAGTAGATTCCGGAACTTAATACCATCTACATCGGATAAGAAAATTGTTATTGTTTACAATGAATGATATTAAAAGGTCTCGCTCTCTTTTGGTGGATTACTTTGAGAATCTATGAAAAAATTAAGATTAACCAATATCAAACCATTTTAAATATTGTGGGAGAGGGAGAATAGTAGACCAAGAAAAGAATTAATTTAATAAAACGAGACTATTTCAAGAATGAAATACAAATAAAAATGTAAGATGACAATTTGAATTAGGGTTTCTTAGCAACTAAAAAGAGATGTCAAATTGAGAAAGCTCTCCAATATGGTAAGTTGGAATTTACTCAATCAGGCATAAGGAAGTATAATATAAATAGAGATAAGTTTTGCACTACCAACTTGTCTTCTTAAAGTTTGTCTTCATTTTGGTATCATCTCATCTTTTTGTCTTAGTCTATACAAATTACATCAAAATTCTCTTGAACTCTCACATCGGTCTAGATCTTCTAGGTTATTTTTCATGTGCTTCCTTGATCTTTTTTTCCCTTTCATATCCTTCTTTCTTCTTAGCATATGGTATGATATAGGTAGTTTTTCAATTCGTGCACTATGGTTTTTTTTTTCCTCGTTAAGTCAAATGTGAAAAAGAATTTCAAAAGTATGTATACTACATCCATTGTTCAGATCTCGGATGTTTTTGATAGATGAAGCATATTTCTTCAAGTGATTTTTTAAATATTTTTTTAATCTATATTTTCATTAGGGTATCAATGTCTATATGCTTTCTCTTTTTTCATGTCAAAGTCTTTCTTGTCGCATTTTACAAATTTTTCTTATAATGATAGAGAGATTGTATGAGAAGTATCAATTTCAAGGTAAATAATTGCATTATGAAGACTAACAACACAATCTAATAGATTGTCGTATCTTGGAGGGTGTAGGATATTTTACTAGCAACCAAATTATTTAGATGTTATAAACCCATTCATTATATTTGATTGTAGAGACAGTCATATGCGTAGATTCAAATTCTAAAATTTATTTCACATGATCAATTCAATGATCAATCGATGACCTTAGTTCATTCTCTAGGGAATCTATGATTATTTGCTCACCCTTTTATCTAAATAAATAATTTTTTATATGTACTTATTATTTTTTTCATGAATGGTCATTTCTTGCAGGTTAATTTCCATCAAGGTTTAACTTTGGCTGGTCCTTCTCAAATCAAGTACGTATATTCTCTTCTTCTTCTTCTTCTTCTTCTTCTTCTTTTTGTTCCCATTCCATATGTTATTGAATTTGTTTAAAAGCCTTAATTAATGGTTAGGACTATTTGTGCTTCTATGCTTGTAAAGTTCATTCTACCAGTTTCATTTGATTATTATTAAGGTTCATTCTAGCAATTTTGCTTTGGGTGGGCAACCCCAGATGACACTTGCTCAGATTTGGGGTGAGGGTCGTGCCCTCCCCCAGATTTGGGCTTGTAGGCCCTCATTGGGAGCCACCAAGGCATTGCTTAGGGCCGGTGAGGGTGACCTTCACTGGCGCTTCCCGACGATTTTAGTGGTAGCCACTGGCAAGGGCTTGGCCAAGCCATGGGTGAATTTGGTGTGTGTGTGTGTGTGTTTTTTTTTTTTAATATATTAATTTTTTCCTTTTTATTTTTCATATAATTTTGTATGTATTTATAATTTTTTAATGCTTTTTTTTTCTGATGTGGCACTTAGTAGGTGCCACGTCATTGCCACGTGTCTTAAGAAAGTCATAAAATAAGGCAAGTAAGCTTTTTCCGTTAGTTAAAGTGGACGAAATTAATAAAATGACTTGTTTAAATCAATTTGACAAGTTTTAAGATTTTATTGCACTTTTTACAACTTTCAAGATTTAATTGCACTTTCATGACTAGTTTTAAAACTTTCAGCAAACTTGTCCCTTATATTTATTCTGTAATTTCATCAAAACCTCAATGGTTTTATTGTCTATGAGTCTTATCAAAATTGTCCTTAGTGACCAATTAGAAATTATTGCTTTATTACGATATAATGTCAACTACAATAATTTTTTTGCAGGCTATTATAAATATGATAATTAGGTTGGTTTGAAAATTTTTAAATCCCATTTCCAAAATTTTCGAATTTCAATCTCACTATGTGTAAGTCAATTACTTGTCTTACCCATTCTCCTATGATAAATCAACTAAGGCATTGAAAGAAAATTTATAACATTTGAAATCTTTTTCTTGTTTTATGTCTACTACGAGGGCAATTGTATTCCGACTTAGCCCCTCCAATACTTCGAGTAGGAATTCCTCCCTTGACAGAAACAGACTTTTTCGATGTATATACTACTAATTTGGATAGAATACATACACCCCCTCTATTAAATTGATTTATGTTCATATATAGTTTTAATACAAATGCTAAATGGTCATTACTCAGTCGATCATTCATAGTTTAGCATTTTTTTGTCTGTAAAATTTTCCAAAAGAAGGAATTCTACGCACTTAGTGGATTGATTCACCATTTGACAACAAATATATGCTTTCATATTGATAACATCATTAATTTAAGCAAAGAAATAATATGAAATCCATTCATTTGCTAGAAAATATTTTATATTTTTCCCTGAGGTAATCTCATCCTTTTTTTTTCTCATGATTTAGTACATAATATGTTAATATTTCGTCAAGAAAGCATATTAGGTTCATATTTTTAGAGCTATTCTGGCATAATGAATAGTGTATACCCACACATATATATACAGATATTTTTATTATAATTCTCTAACAAAAGAATTTTACATTTATAGGCCTCTACAATGGAAAATGAAAATAACAACACAATTGACCAGACCACAAATGAACTGTACGAATCTAACATTTTTCCAAGAGGTGACATACTTTCCAATGGCCATGTTACAATGGAGAACTCAGCAGTGCTACATTGCCAACAACGATTATCTATAAACAGTCAATTTACTTCTGCAACATCTAGATTGCTGGGATGGGCGAGTAGAGGGGTGAGGCGAGCTAGACCTCATCCCAAGATATCATCTCCATCACCGTGGGCTGCCATCCAATTGAGAACGCACGAGGTGTGTTCCCAAAAAGGTAATATTATTATATCTTTGTGTATTCATGTTTCATTCTAGGAACGGCGACATCTTATTTATAGTACTAGATTTGAAAACTCAACAAATTTTCGCATAATTCTTAATTTGGTTCCTAAATTAAGTATGATAATCCCATTGGCAATTTTGTCAATATAATTCCTTGAAAAGAGTATTTGAGATCAAGAGTTTTAAATTGAGACCGATTTTTACTACCAATTATGTGATGCATTTCCACATATATCATGCTCTTGATGCCAAAAGACAATCGCATTGTATTAAACTTGTGATTCTCATTTCTATATTAGACATGAACTTTTAATTTACATGCCATATCAAGATAATATGGGACTAAGTATACCTTTTCTAATTTTTTTTTTTCAATATATGAAACTCTGTGTCATGTAGAAAAAGGAATGTCTTATGTAGTGTTGATGGATATTTTTTTTTTTGGCAATGATTTACCATAACCTAGTAATGTCATAATTGATATAGAGGGACATCTATTTTTTACTTTGGTTAGCCCTCGAGCAAGCAATATTTTTGATACTTGAGAATAATTTACTTAAGGAGAGGTGACTATGAAATAATTAGGTTTTCTTCATGTGCTTCTGATTAAGAATTGGTCCACCTCAACAAATAGGGTGGAGATGCTTCCATAGGATTGAGTGAGGAAGCCATCTCTACACATCTCAGGTCGCAGCAATATCAAGCCCAAACCTCTACTTCGGAAGAATCCAATGTTGAAGCCGAATCCTGCTATATTTGTCTAGTAAGAATCACTTCATTTACTCAAGAAAATATTAAGAGAGAATTGAGGAACAATATTATTGTCCATAAGTAATTGTCTTAGCTAAATTTAAACTATGAGTATGCATATATGTTATGAAATCGTACCTTTTATTTTGCTGGACTATTTGCAGGATGACTTTATTGTTGAAGATAAGCTTGGACACTTGGACCGTGGGCATCGCTTTCACTATGGCTGCATTGAGAAATGGCTCATGAGAAGGAACTTTTGTCCACTTTGTAAAAGGAAAGCAATAAAATTATGAATTTCGTCTTTGAAGTGGTTCATGTAATGGTTTCTGCAGAGATTGATTGAGTTTCAACTAAATTTGATATATTTAACATTGTTGAATATGTAATTTCTTTGTGTCTAACTTTAAGGAACTAAAGAGAAGGTAACATGATAGCATGCGCCAATAATAGTGACATAATATTAGCTCCCTTTTCCTTGGCCGGGCTTCCTTCACTCCTCCTATATCTGGTTCTCTCACGTCCTGATTCTCTCCATAGCCGAAGTTCTGCAGCTCCCTCCTCTCTCTCTGGAATCTCTCTACAATTTCTTCTCTTCCATGACCGATCACTTCCCAAAAAGCCCCCAAAAAGAATATGGTGAGCATGCGTGAGGGTCAAGGGAGTAAGGCCTCAGCTTGTTTAAATTCTGGTGGGCTTCTTTAAGAAAACAAGAAGCAAGAAAAACAAATGGGCTCGAGGGGAAGTAAAAAGATGGGCTTCTGGAATTAGAAAAAAAAAAAAAAAGGAACTGGGCACATGGGCTTATCTGACCCAAAAACCTATTATTTAAAGAGAAAAATGGGCCAGGCCCCCTACCCGAATTTGTTGTTATTATTATTTTTTTTCATTTTTTCATTTTTATTTATCTTTTTAGATATTTTCTTATATTTTTTTAAAGAAAAAATATTTAAAAAGTCGATAAAAATTCGACTGTCAACAAAGGGCCATTTATTTTTAGTAATGCCTTTATGGGATTCTAAGGGACACATAAGCAATAGGAAAATACGGATTCATCAATCCGCAAACAAGCACTAAGACAACTCCCTCTCATATGCACAATAAAAGAGAGCAATGACTTTTTCTTAATTACATGAAACATGACAAAAAGCTACGCAATACATAGAATTAATCAAATAAGTTACATTAAGTAGCAAAGCATTCATAAAATAAATAAAAACCTACTATAATGCGAAAAGGGCATAAAAACATAAAAGTGCTTTGAAACACCCCTAAACAATGGAATTCAAGGGCCCAAACATATTGTGTTTGACAGCAAAAGTATGCTTTAAGTGCCAAAAGTTGGCACAAATGGATACTTAAGTGCCCAAAGTTACGAAAATGACACTTAAGTGCCAAAATCGGAGCAAAATAGATCATTTAAGTGTCAATCTGACCAAAATCCGGCCAAAATGCTGATGTGCGCAATTTCCGGCGATATAAATGTAAAACAGCATTGTTTTGCACGCTGACATGGTTAAACAATGCAAAAATAACGTCATTTTGGTGCTGATGTGGTAAAAATTAATATAAAAATTAATTAAATTAGTTTAAGTTTATTTAAAACATTTAAAAATACAAATACAAATATTAAAAATATTATTTTTAAAAAAGAGGGAGGTTGCCGAGGGCCGAGGGCCGAGCCCTCGCCATCGCCACCTCCCCGCCGCCGTCGTGAAGGGCCAGCGACGGAGGGGGAGGGTCGGCCGGGTCGCCGTGCCCGGCCGGGGCCAATGACCCTAGCTGACCGGGCGAGGGCCCACGAGCCCTCGCCCCAATTTGAGATGAGGGTCGACAGCCCTCGCTTGACTGAGCCAAGGGCTGCCGCCCGCTGGGGGTTGCCTCAACGAGTGGTGGCCCTTGGCCCGGCCAAGGTCGCCGGCCCCTAGCCAAGGCTCAATGACCTCGACCGACCCTCCCCTTCCATTGTCGGCCCTTCCCGGTGGCGGCGGGGAGGTGGCGGCGACAATGGCTCAACCCTCGTCGCCTCCCTTTTTTTTTTTTTTTTTTATTTTTTAATTTTTTAAATGTTTTAAATAAAATTAGTTTTAAATTTAATTTAATTAATTTTTATATTAATTTTTTACCACATCAGCACCAAAACGATGCTATTTTGTACTTGCCTCGTCGAAAAATCACCACGTCAGTATTTTTGTCGGATTTTGGCTAAATTGACACTTAAGGTACTATTTGGTAACCATCTCAATAGTGACTGATTCTTATTTTTTGTTCTCGGAAGCAGTTTGGGAACAAAATCGTGTTTGGTAAAATTTTTGTTCCTTGGAACAGATTTGGAGTAGAATCAAGAATAAAAAAAAAGTTGATTCTTGTTTCGGGAACAAATTTGAGAATCAAGTCTTCTCCCATTTTCTTTTATTCTTCTTCTTCTCTTTTCTTCTTCTTCATCTACCACCATCCCGCGATTGCCGTCCGTCGCCGTCACCGGCAACCGGTTCGGCTAGCTCGCCGAAGGCTCGCCAAGCTAGGGCGAGGTCCAACGAGCTTGTCGGAGGCAAGCCCAACCACCGGCCTCGCCGGTGGCCAAGCGGCCTCACCCAGCCCCGCCGAGGCTTGCGCAGCCTCGTCGGTGGCTAGGCAGGCCTTGCCCAGCCCCGTCGAGGTCGACCTAGCCACCGACGAGGGCCGGCCTCGCCGAGGGTCGGCGACACTCCAATGAGGTTGCCAGCCCTCGTCTGGCCAGTCGTCAGTCCGACGACCGACTTGAAGAAGAAGAAGAATAGGAGAAAAAAGAAAAAAAAAGGAAAAAGAGAAAAGAAAAAATGTATAAAAAGTATAAAAATTATTTAAAAATTAAAAGAAATTGATTTGGAACAGAATCAATGAGCACGGTACCAAACGTAATTCTATTCCAGAATCAGAAATTTTGGACAGTTACCAAACGGCTTAAAATGCTTAGAATCTGTTTTGGGGAACAGAATAAAAAAGAACCTTTTTTTTTTTTTTTTTTTATCAAAATCTACTCCCGGAAACAGAATCGTTACCAAACGCGTCCTAAGTGATCCATTTTGCAACTATTTTGACACTTAAGTAACTATTTGTGCCAACTTTTAACACTCCAGGAGTCCTGGTGTCTGTGTTTGACTAAAGAGTCGCTTCATTATGTTTGAACAACGAGATAAAAGAAGAATCATGACAAATTTCATCTCTAAATTTTTAACACAAATCTAGGCTAATTTGAATATTACTACCACTTGTTATACTCTTGTTTTTGCTAACACCATTGTTGGATGCCTATCTTGATCAAGATTGGCTTGGTAAGTTGGATTACGGCCATTGCTTTTGTGACTGCTACATTGTGAAATGGCTCAAGGTGAAGATTATTATCCAATTTGCAAAGTGGCAACAGCAGCGCTAGCAATAGGAATGAGATAGATATCAAACTTCAAAGAATTTCACATATGAAAAATTTCGAATTTGTGAGGAGATCAATCAACCTTTTTTCTTTGCTTAGACAATCTAATTTGTAATTGACAATGTTTCTATTTCCTCTCTCATCTTATTCATTGTGAAACCAACACTTGTCAAGTTTATAGTCTTTGACATCATGACCATCTCTCTTTTAACAAGTGGTTATGCATTTTCCATGGAGAACTTCCATTTTGAACCATTGTGGGCCTTCAAGTTTAAACATCAAACTTCATTAATGAGAAAAGCAGGACATTTCCATAAGGCTCCCATGTCACAAGCTCGAACAGTACAGTATTTGCCAACGATGCTAAGTATAAGAGAGTCGCTAGAAAATTACAAAACTAGTCTACTTTGCATCCTCTGATTTTAAGACGCGTGCTTCGCATTGCCAATAATCAAAACCCTACATGTCCCAAAGAGAAGCTACAGCTGCTCAAGCTTAATGATCCATTTCCAGAGCAAGTTTTGCAATTTTCACCACTCTATTACCATGTGAAGCAACGGTGAATATGAAGACATTCTAAAAGCCAGATCTTGAATTGGAAATGCAACATCTGCCAAACAAATACTAATAATGATTATTATAACAATGGTAAGAAGAAGAAGAAGAAGAAGAAGAATTGAGACTACAACACAAAACTAAGACAATAAAACTGACCTGAAATATAAACACTGCAGAAGAAACCTCTGCATGAAACTAGCATGCTACCCTCACGCAATACATCAATTATATTGTATAAACGTTGGTCTGCCTTTTGCTAGATCTGCAAAAAGACATCACATCCACAAACCGCAATCAGCAATTGGATATGGGATCTATAGGAATAGTGATTATTTGCAACTCCAAACGGTTAACTTCGATAAAGATACAAAGAACACATGTCCTCATTTAGAACTAAAATATTATGCATTGCATTCAGACATTATAAGAATCTGATTATATAAGTTTGCCATTTCGTAATGCCATATCTCCTTTCTGGTAAGTAATGAAAAAGAACTCTTGAATATCATAACGGGCAAGTTTTGATTAGTGTGCATTTGTACATCCAGGAACAAATTTCTGTTGGAAGAATTATCACCTTCTTGGCTAAAAACAAGACAACACAGTTATAAATTGATCTACCACAAACATTGTGCTGAAACTCAAAAGAGACTCTGTAAAGGAGATGAATATTTTGTGATGCTCATCTCTAGAAAAACATATGAAACAAGAAGGTGGAGATATCAAAAAATAATCCATAATTATGCTTCATCAAGTGATGACGACAAATGATACAAATGGAAAGCATGATCGGACAAATACTCTTTTGGAACTTCCACCATCTCCGTTTGTGTTGTTCAAGATCACCGATCATCTGGATCATATGCTATTTGAAAGCAAAAGTATAGATAAATGTGAGACATTTTCGATTGTGGAAATACTAATAACAATCTTAATAATAGAACCGGCAATTACAAAAGTTATTGTTTCGGTTTATTATCTACTGTGCCATTCACCCATGCATGATTTAGAAGATAATACGAAATGTGAGTGTAGAACGAAGGTTTTTCCCCATAGGTAAGTGGACCAATGGCATAAGGATTGAACCCAAAGACCTTTTAGCTCTTGCAGGAATTACATAAAAAACAGCCTTCATCAAGATTTGAGGTACTATAAAAACAAAAATCATGTGTTTGGCCAAGAACTAATCTACAACTTGCTTACTAACAATTCAATTCATATAAACGCAGATAAATGATTCGGATTCGCAACAAATATGTACATGTTCCTCAACGTGCCTTTTTCAGGATATTTAAAAGAAGAATCAACAAGAATTTCCCAATAAATCGAGTCAAGGTCACAAACATAATTTCACAACAAACCTAATCCATGTCAAAAGACACTCCCAACTTCTTGAAGCAAGAAATTACCGCCTTAGCTGTTCCAGATTGTCCAATTTTCTTGATTGATAGGATTCCATCACCTACACTTTAAATAAATTCACCACTACCTCCATCAGCACATCCAAATATGAACTGGAAGTAGCAATAACTTCCCATACCATGTCCACAATACAAATTTGGCTTCGTTAGGTCAAGAGTAAAAAAGTAAGGTGTTGCAATATCATATATTAACCCAAATTTATTGCACACGAGTAAATGGTCATCAATCAATGCAAACCACCAGACCAAACCACAGCAACAGGTGAGCAAATAATCATAGATTCGGTAGAGAACGAACTAAGGTCACTGATTGATCATTGAATTGATTATGTGAAATAAATTTTAGAATGTGAACCTATGCGTATGACTGTCTCGACAATCAAATATAAAAAATGTTTTTATAAGATCCAAATAATATAGTTGCTAGTTTTTAAAAAAAAAAAAATATATATATATATATATATAGTTGCTAGTAAAATATCCCACACCCTCCAGGATACAACGATCTATTAGATTGTGTAGTTAGGCTTCGAAATGCAATTAGTTACCCTTGAAATTGATATTTCTCATACAATCTCTTTATCATTATAAGAAGAATTTGTAAAATGTGACAAAAAAGACTTTTGCATGGAAAAAAAGAAAGCATATAGGTTGTTACAAACATCGATACCCTAATGAAAATATAGATTAAAAAATAATAATAATACATTTGAAGAAATATGCTTCATCTATTAAAAAAATTCCAAGATCCGAACAATGGATGTAGTATACATACTCTTCAAATTCTTTTTCACATTTGAAATAGATAGAAAAAAAAACATAGTGCACGAGTTGAAAAACTACCTATATCATACCGTATTCTAAGGAGAAAAAATGGATATGAAAGGGGAAAACAGAGTAGAAGAGCACATGAAAAATAACCTAGAAGATCTAGACCGATGTGAGAGTTCAATAGAATTTTGATGTAATTTACATAGAGTATGACAAAGAGATGAAATGATACAAATTGAAGACAAACTTCAGGAAGACAAGTCGGCAGTGCAGAACTTGTCTCTATTTATATTATACTTTCTCATGCGTGATTAAGTAAATTCCAACTTACCATATTGAAGAGCTTTCTCAATTTGACATCTCTTTTCAGTTGCTGAAAAATCCTAATTCGAATTGTCATCTTACATTTGTATTTGTATTTTATTCTTGAACTAGTCTCGTTTTATTGAATTATCTTTTTTTGGTCTACTATTCTCCCTCTCCCACAATATTTAAAACGGCTTGATCTTATTTAATCTTAATTTTTTCATAGATTCTCAAAGTAATCCACCAAAAGAGTGCAAGACCTTTTAATATCATTCCTTGTAAAGAGTAATAATTTTCTTATCCGATGTAGATGGTATTAAGGTTCGGAATCTAGTATGAGATTTGTAAGTTAAGTATGTACTTGTTATCAAATTGGTAAGCGATATGTCTAAGTTCCTTAATTTGACTTCTTAAAACAATTGATTGATGGATATTCTAAATTAGTTATTAATTGAGCGTATGTAACATTAAGATTACTTAATTTTCATCTACTTATTTATATATTTTTCTCGTTGGCAACCGTTAACAGTTATTTTAGATTTTCTAAATTTAAATTTGTTCTTTATTGTTAAGTATATGGAGCCGATATTGTTACATCATCAACATAAGATGTCATTTTCTAGCGATTATTCCAAATTTTAGAAATCACTTTTCTTTTTCATTATGTGAAATATGACAAAAAGCTACCTCATAATTAGAATAGATCAAATAAGTACCCTGTTAACCCTAAGTGACATTGGAAAACCCAAAAAGTTACATTAACCAGTAAAGCATTTAGAAAAATAATATAATGCCAAAAATGGCATAAAACTAGAAAAGTGCTCGCAAGCACACCTAATCAATGGAATTCAAGGCCCAAAACATATTGTATCTGACTTGTACGAATCACTTCATTATGTAAGAACATTGAGGTAAAACAAGAATGGCAAAAAATTTCGGTCAGTACATAACTTTTAAGACAAATCTAGGCTAAATGGAATATATCGACCACTCATTATACTCTTGTTTTTGCTAACATCATTGCAAGATCCCTATCCTGATCAACCCGGAAAGTTGGATTGCGGCCATTGCTTTTGCTACCACTGCATTGCGAAATGGCTCAAGGTGAAGATTATTGTCCAATTTGCATTGCAACAGCAACACTAGCAATATGAATGAGAGAGATCTCAGGAGTTCACATACGATAAATTTCAAATTTATGATGAGATTTTAGCGGCCTTTTTATTTATTTATTTATTTATTTATTTGCTTAGACAATCTAATTTGCAATTGACCACGTTCTTGTTTTCCCTCTAACCTTATTCATTGAGAATCAAACACTTTTCAAGTTCATAGGTCTTTGACATCCACACATGATCATCTCTCTTAGTGAAAGTGGGAATGCATTTTCCATGGAGAACTTCATTTTGAACCATTGGGGGCCTTTCAAGTTTGAGCATCAAACTTCATTAATGAGAAAAGCAGGACACTTCCATATGGCTTCCTAGCCGCAGGCTCGAACAGTACAGTAGTTGCTGACAATGCTAATTATGAGAGAGTCGCTAAAAAATTACAAAACTATTCTACTCTACTTTGCATTATCTGATTTTAAGATGTGCTTCGCATTGCAAATGATCAAAATCTTAACATCTCAAAGAGAAGCTGCAGCTGCTCAAGCTTAATGATCCATCTTCAAAACAAGTCTTGCAATTTTCTCTACTCCATTGCCATATAAAGCAATGATAAGTATAAAGAATTCTAAAAAATAGAGTCCTGAGTTGGAGATACGACATTTGCCAAATAATTACTAATAATAATTATTATAACAACGGTAAAGATTATTCAAGACCACAACACAGATTAACACAATACAGCTAACCCAAAAGATAAACGCCACACAAGAAACCTCAGCATGAAACTGGTATTAACGCATGCTAACCTCACGCAATACATCAATCATTTTGTGTGTATGCCGGTCTGCCTTCTGCTGGACCTGCAAAAAGACAACACATTGACAAACCAAAATCAACGAGTACATTGGCTATGGGATCCATAGGGACAATAACTATCCGCAACTCCAAACAGTTAACTTCAATTAGATACAAAGAACACATATCCTCATTCAGAACTAAGACATTGTACATCGCATTCAGACATTGTGTGAATCTAATTATACAAGTATATATAGGAGGGGTGAGCTGGTGTCACTTCAAAGCTTGCCATTTTGTAATGCCTTCGTTTCACTTTTGGCAAGGAAAATAACTCTTGAATATCATTACGGGCAAGTTTGGATCAGTGTGCACTTGTACATCCAGGAAAAAAATCAATTCCAAACTAAAGTGGGTTCAGTTAGAAGAATTATCACCTTCTTTGCTAAAAACAAGACAGCACCAACTGTACCCTCGGCATATATTGATCTACCACAAGCATTGTGCTGAAACTCGAAAGAACTCTGTAAAAAGTAGATGAATATTTCGTGATACTCATCTCTAGAAAATCATATGAAATTAGGTGGACATATAAAAAAATAAAAACATAATTACGTCTCATCGGGCAATGACAGATGATACAAATAGGAAGCATGACCAGACAAATACTCTTCTGGAACTCCCACCATCTCCATTTGTTGTTTAGGATCACAAATCATCTGGATCTGATGGTATTCCAAAGCAAAAGCACAGATAAGTGTGAGATATTTTCAATATGGAAATACTAATAATAATAATAATCTTAATTATAGAACCAACAATGACAAAGATTATTGTTATGGTTTATCGTCTACTGTGCCATTCACTCATGCATAATCTAGAAAATATTCAACATGCAAGTATAAAACGAAGGTTTTGCCCCATAGGCAAGTAGGCCAATGGTATAAGAACTAAACCTAAAGACCTCTTAGCTATTGCCAGAAGTGCATAAAAACAAAGCTTCATCAAGATTAAAGGAACAAACTAAAAAAACAAAAATCATGTGTTTGGCCAATAACTAATCTACAGCCTGCTTGCTAACAATTCAATTCATATACACACAGATAAATGATCTGGACTAGCAACAAATACGTACATGTTCCTCAATGTGCCTTTTTTAGGATAAACAAAAGAAGAATCAACAAGAATTTCCAAATAAATCAAGTCAAAAGTCAAAAACATAATTTCATAACCCACTTGATCCATGTCAAAAGACACTCCCAACTTCTCAAAGCAAGAAATTATTGCCTTAGCTATTCCAGATGTGTCCAATTTGCTTGATTGATGGGACTCCATCACCAGTACTTTAAACAGATTCACCAGTGCCACCATCAGCACCAAATATGAACTGAAAACAGCAATAACTTACTAAACCATGTCTACAATATAAATTTGGCATCATTAGGTCAAGAGTAAAACAGTAGAGTGTTGCAATATTATAAATTAACCCAAATTCATTGCACACGAGTAAATGTTTATCAATCAGTGCAAATCACCAGACCAAACCCCAGCAACAACGAATACCAATTCTCAAAATATTCTTAAGAAAGCACCATAATACCTGGTCTTCCACTACAACTCAGTGCACCAAAATAGACATCAACGATGCACCTGTTCAAACTGGCAAAGAAAAAGTGAGGAGAAGTAGGAAGGGGGTAAAACCACACTATGGCATTTTAAGGACAGAAGATGCCCCCTAATCACTCAAAACGATAAGAGTGTAACAAAAGGGTAACCACGGAAAACCCAGAGGGACTTAAATTGCCACAAATTCCAGCTCGCGTGCTTCCCAAGATAGCAACATAAAAAGCCTATTCCTCTCCTAACAAAAAATCTTTTTTCTCCCTCTTATTCGTTCCCTCGTACTTCAGTGAAGATAGTGTTCAGTGTATGAGTACCCGAACTCCTATCTCATTCCCCATTCTGGTAAAAAGGTCACTTCACAACAACTGGCATAGTACTCAACCATCATTCAACTTGATAACCAAGCAAATGAAACATGACGAGTTAAATGATAACAAGTAAAACACAACAAATCTAACTGAGGATAGGAACTAAATAAAGATAAGCTTATGGGATAGAATCAGACCTATATCAGTAAGATTCACAGCACCTAATCTACCGTGAGTCCCACATCGGCTTAGCACACAAACAATGAGTCACCTATAACCTCACTTGGCCACAGTCTTTTTTATGCTCCGTGATTTAGGTAGTGTCTTGTTTGTACATTGTGTCTACATTTCATCTTCGTGTTGATATGATGTAGAAAACAATGAGATCAACAGTACCTAATTGACATATTGTAGGACAAAACTCACAGAACTTCCATTCTTACTACCTTTTTTTTTCTTTTTTTCATGCACAGTTGATCTACAACCAATAGCTCTCTCAAAAGTATCTAATCAAACATTGGTGGGAATTCTAATTTTAGCATCAGCTACATGTGCACTTAAACATCCATAAAATCATTAATCAAGACCCAATCAAAAGGATGAACCATACAAGAAAGAGAACGAAAGTGAGGAGCAGAGGGGAAAGCAGATGCAGAAGAGTAAGGACTGAACACCTTTAAAGAATACCCAGAGAAGGCTCCTGGAAACTACTCTGCCATAATTTCCATTGCTGCAAGAAATGCCACGACCTACCAAAAACTAGAGAATAATTAGGACAAAATAAGAAAGTGCTGAGATGGCTAAAACTAACAAGGATCCTGGGTTCTGTCACCTGTTTCCCCATTTGCAGGGAAATTATTGCATATATTTGAATCCTTGACTGTTTTGTAAAGCCGATCCCTATCCCCTCAAGTAGTTCCCATGACAAATGGAACTCCAACATTGCAATACAGCTCAGCATTACCTTCATGATGATAGAAAGATATGCTCAGTAACAAGAATTCAATTGAACTTATCAAGCGACCAGTGACATATTGGCTCATGCAGTATCCTATTAAGGTTTGTAGATTTCACAAAATTACTGAAGTTCCATATAATCAAACAATCCTCCCACCCCTATTTCAATGGAACTATAAAAAAAACCAGACCTCTCTTTCAGCAAATGCATTTCTATCAACACTATCTCTTAAGATGTACCCCTTACTGTTCACTGCATCAGGCACAATGTAGTCAACCACGATCATAGTCGGGTGTTCACGAAAGACTGAGGTCCGTGCACCGTAATCTCTTTCCCACACACCTCTATGGTTTTTCCAGCCTCTTCAGCACAGCCAAACGACATAGGGATAAGATCGAGCCCTGCAGAATCCGTTGCTTTTATAACAGCCTTCCCCATTTTGCCCAAACAACTGTTCACTTGCAGCCACAGCAAACACCCAATGGCAGGGACAAGACCAAAAATTGTATTGAGAAGTTTCAGTAACTTAAGAAGAAAGCACACATTACCCAAACCCACATAAACTCCCATCCTAAAAATAAGCAATCGCAACTTCTCAGTGCCCGCACCCACCAAGCATAAACAAGGCAAAAGAAAGCATTTTTCGCGCACTCCAAACAAGACGACTCCCCACCACATTCGCCCCACACCGTCATTGAACACCACGTGAGCGGAAGCGCCGTTACCATGATGGGTATGTCTAGCTTCTTCGAAGCTCGGGCTTGGAGGTCGGCCCGAGTGGCGGGTCACGCCGACATGGTCACAGCGGCGACTGCGCCCCGTACGTTCTCTCGGCGAGAGGGAAGCGAGCGGAGTCGCGTTTGCTCCGCACGTGCTGTTCCTGGCGGGAGTGCGACTCGCGCGGACACCATCGGGGGTGGCGGCGAAAGATGGAAGAAATCAAGAACTAAATAGAACTACTAAATTGAGGAAACTCTTATTTTTCCCTCCTTCTTAGTCCAAAACCAGCCTTCACCTTTTTTTTCTGTATAAATCAGACGAGACCTAGACTATTATAGTTTGTGTTTCTCTTCACATCATTTTTCTTCAATGTGCACCTAAAAAAGAAAATGAACTGCTATAGATGCCAACATCTCCAAATTTCAATTTAAATTATTTATAATAGAGAAACAAACGCGCGTACAAAGAGAGATAGAGATGATGAACACATTAATAGCTTTGAAAGTCAATTACCAATCAAAAGGATTTTGCCAAAAAAAAAAAATCTATACAAAAGGATGTCTACCTGATTATTATATTTCCTGGTTTACTCTTTGCAATGTGAAAAAATTTACTAAAGGAATGCATTTTAAAAACAACGGGAGGGGAAAAGGCATTAAGGAAAGAATTCGAATGCAAATAGAATTAAATAAATGGCAACAAAAAGAAAATTCAAAAACGGAATTCAAGTACCCTAAAACTAGATAATGACTAGATTGGGCTACCACAAAATTAATCAAATAATTAATGCATAATCATATAAGTTTATAGATAATAAGGGAAATGAATAGAATACAGCAAGTTTGAACTTACCCAATTAACCTTGATGAAGAAAAATGAACACACGAAGATATGTTATGAGGTTTATTGCTAGATACGTGTGTCAGTGCGAGTGAGCAAGTTGTTCCCAAAATAGACCTATCGGAAATAGGCAAAAGAGAGTATATGGTAAAGTATCTTTTGTATTTCCCACTAAAAGGTCAATGGGTATACTTTCTTGCATCAATATACTTTTCTTTTCTTCAACAATTTTATTACTGTGGGATTTCCTTTCTGTTAATTATTACTGGCGCTAATATTATGTCACTATCATTGGCGCATGCTATCATGTTGCCTTCTATTTAGTTCCTTAAAGTTAGACACAAAGAAATTACATATTCAACAATGTTAAATACATCAAATTTAGTTGAAACTCAATCAATCTCCACAGAAACCATTACATGAACCACTTCAAAGACAAAATATGCCTTATTCATAACTTCATTGCTTTCCTTTTACAAAGTGGACAAAAGTTCCTCCTCATGAGCCATTTCTCAATGCAGCCATAGTGAAAGCGATGCCCACAGTCTAGCTGTCCAAGCTTATTTTCAACAATGAAGTCATCCTGCAAATAGTCTAGCAAAATAAAAGGTACGATTTAGTAACATATATGCATACTCATAGTTTAAATTTAGCTAAGACAATTACTTATGGATAACAATATTGTTCCTCAATTCTATCTTAATATTTTCTTGAGTAAATGAAGTGGTTCTTACTAGACAAATACAATAGGATTCGGCTTCAACATTGTATTCTTCCGAAGTAGAGGTTTGGGCTTGATATTGCTGCAACCTAAGATGTGTAAAGATGGCTTCCTCACTCAATCCTATGGAAGCATCTCCACCCTGTTTGTTGAGGTGGACCAATTCTTAATCAAAAGCATATGAAGAAAACCTAAGTATTTCATAGTCACCTCTTCTTAAGTAAATTATTTCTCAAGTATCGAAAATATTGCTTGCTCGAGGGCTAACCAAAGTCAAAAATAGATGTCCCTCTACATCAATTCGACATCAATGCACGTTTGGATTGGCTTTTAGTTGTTTGAATGCAAAATACGCAATAACACACATAAATGTAGTGAAGGGCTTGAGCATATACATACCCACGAAAATGAATTACAAAAATTTCACTAATTGAGACATTTTGATGTTAGTATAAGAGATAAAACTCGAAAATCACGTCCACAACAAAATTCAAGATTTAGGGTAACGAATATTATTACTCGAAAACTTCTATGTTCACTACAAAACTCATGACACCACTGCAAATGTTTGAAGTCATACACAAGCAGCAATCTCTGTTTAGTTGAACTTTTTATAGTTCATAGTACTATAAAAGAGATTATGTAGTGTATATTGGCTTTCCCTTCTATTACCTTTACCAGAAAAAAAAAAAAAAAAAAAAAGAGATTGTGTATATATCGATGCTCCGTTTGTTTTGTAGAAAGTTATAATTTAGGAAACATTTTCTTCAAAATGATTGCATGTATTGTTTATAAAGGTAAATGAATGAAAATTATTTTCCTCGTTCATGAAAATATCTAGACTACCATTTAGGTGGAAATTTAAAATACATGCAAACCAGTACAAATCTCCGAGGAGACAAAATAAGAGGTAATGACAATTATGACATTACTAGGTTGTGGTTAATCATTGCCAAAAAAATAAATAAATAAAAATCCATCAACAGTACATAAGACATTCCTTTTTCTATATGACACGGAGTTTCATATATTTTAAAAAATATTCAAAAAAGGTATACTTAGTTACATATTATCTTGATATGGCGTGTAAATTAAAAGTTCATAGCTAAAATAGAAATGAGAATCACAAGTTTAATACAATGCGATTGTCTTTTGGCATCAAGAGCATGATATATGTGGAAATGCATCACATAATTGGTAGTAAAAATCGGTCTCAATTTAAAACTCTCAATCTTAAATACTCTTTTCAAGGAATTATATTGACGAAATTTCCAATGGGAATATCATACTTAATTTAGGAACCAAATTAAGAATTATGCGAAAATTTGTTGAGTTTTCAAATCTAGTACTATAAATAAGATGTTGCCGTTCCTAGAATGAAACTTGAATACACAAAGATATAATAATATTACGTTTTTGGAACATACCTCGTGCGTTCTCAATTGGATGGCAGCCCACAGTGATGGAGATGATATCTCGGGATGAAGTCTAGCTCGCCTCACCCCTTTACTTGCCCATCCCGGCAATCTAGATGTCGCAGAAGTAAATTGATTGTTTATAAATAATCGATCTTGGCCATGTAGCCCTACTAAGTTCTCCATCGGAACATGGCTATTGGAAAGAACGTCACCTCCTGGAAAAACGTTCGATTCAAACAGTTCATTTGTGGTCTGATCGATTGTGTTCTTATTTTCATTTTCCATTGTAGAGGCCTGTAAATGTAAAATTCTCTTGTCAGAGAATTATAATGAAAATATCCATATATGTGTGTGTGGGTATACGCTGTTCATTATGCTAGAATAGCTCTAAAAATATGAACCTAATATGTTTTCTTGACGGAATATTAACATATTATGTACTAAATCATGAGAAAAAAGGATGGGATTACCTCAGGGAAAAATATAAAATATTTTCTAGCAAATGAATGGATTTCATATTATTTCTTTATGCTTACATTAATGATGTTATCGATACGAAAGCATACATTTGTTATCAAATGGTGAATCAATCCACTAAGTGCGTAGAATTCCTTCTATTGGGTGAGTAGCCTCTTTCAATCATCAAATTAAGAACTTCCACAACATCTTTCATTCTATTTTGCAAACAATAACCATTCATCAATGCATTATAAATGAATCTAGAAGGCATTTGACCTAATTGAATCATCTATCCGACTATGGCCTCAGCCTCTACAAGCATTCCCTCTTTACAATGTGCATCTATCAGAACAGTGAAGGTTTGAACGTTTGGCAGTACTCTGCTTTCCACCATATGACTCAGCAGTCTTCAAGCCTCTTTCAATTGGCCAAAATTGCACACTCCTTGAACGACAGAGGTATAAGTAACAACATCCGGCTCAATTCCTGCCTTCATCATCTTCTCCAGTAAGATTGTAGCTTCTTTCCGTTGGCCTAGGTTGCATAAGCGATGAACCAGTAAACTATGAGTGAATAAGTTGGGTTGGATGCGTCCGCTTGTCATCTCTTTCGACAATGCTAGAGCATCTTCCATCTGGCCTACATTGCACAGACCATGGATCAAGGAATAATAAGTGATAACATCTCGCTTGACGCCTTCTGTACTCATACCTTCATGGAGTCTCAAGGTCTCTATGATCAATCCCTCCTTGCAAAGACTAGCTATTACTATGTTGTGTGTGAAGGAATAAAACCTACAGCTTCTCCCTTCCGGTCCCTTAGCAATTCAATCGCCAACCTGGTGTTACCCACCCTGCGTAGCCCCTTCACAATTATCGTATACGTGGTCTCATCTGGTGCATGTCATGAAGGAACCTCAACGCTTGATCAGTTCTGCCCATTATAAAGAAACCATCAATGAGGGTGTCTGATGCCATCACATCGATGTGAAACCCAAGCTTCAAGATCCGACCCAGGATTGACAAACCCAAATCAACCTGCCCTAACCGACAAAAGCAATTCAGGGAAATCGTCAAGAAAACATGATCATCTTCAATCCCCAAAGAATACAGCTGCTCAATCAAGCGGATCGCAGTCGAGTTCTGCTTCGTCCTCACTACAGCACCCAGTAGAAGGCCGAAATCCCTGGAGGAAGGCAAAAGGTCCCTCTTCATCATCTCACCGAGGCAACACAAGGCATCATTGACATTTGAAAACACATCACCAACTCTGCAAATTTTCCTCATTAACTCAAGACCTGGTTCGAGTCGTCTAAATGAGCGCAAGGGATCACACAGAACCTTCAAGACCGCGAAACGAGAAACAGAGATAAGGGTGGCAGAGAATGGAAAGGGACGATGGCTCACCAGAGATCGCAGTTGGAGCAGGAAGAAGAAAAAGGAAGATGGAAGAAGCATGGCTGAGACCCGTGCGCTTCATCGTCTCTCTCAGAGCACGTCGGTCTCCACCAAGGCTGACCGTAATAGCTCAAAATGACTTTCTCGACGTATCAAGTTGTCGGGTAATCCCATGGGAAATCTTAAAAATTTGTTGCTGAGTATAATTAATTGGATCCCGAAACTTGAAAAAGTGTAATTAACTTCTATAATTTGTCAATTCTATAATTCATCAAATTGATGAAATCGAGTACTTCTATAAACTTTGTCCAATTTAACCAAAAATGCTCAAGTCAGATTTTTATTTTCATTTTTTTATCCTCCTGTTGACACCCGAAATTAACCCTAGAATTATGTGCTGATCACGAAAAAATAATAAGCGAAAGGCCCTACTTTGGTTCGTAAAGTTAAGGGCAAACGGCTTTCATGGAGGTTTCATGGAGGCTACTTAAGCTGAGCATCGATGGGATTTTAGAAGCAAATTTGAGAGTTGATGGCCAGGTAATTGATTGCCACATGTCAGGTTATAAGGATAGTGCACCAGATTTGAAGATTAAGCGAGATTAGCACTAGAACTTGAGTGAAAATAACCGCTGTGAGGTATGCACATAAAATGGGGAGCAGTTATTTACTTGATGAGCAAGTTGCGCAAGTATCGTCAACGAGTCAAGAGGCAATTGCTTATGGATAAGGGTGCCAAGAAGAATTAAAAACATGGAGAATATCAAGAGTGGTACCCAAGGAAAATAAATCGACTAATGATTACCAGTTCGCCTATAAATACCACAACTTGTTTAGAACAACACAACAATGGTCTTTACTTTGTCTTTATTTTATTGTATTTTAGTTGTAGCTTTCAAGATTCCTATCGTTGATTAAATTCCAGCACGCATATCTATTCGATCCAGCATCATCAATTAAATTCTGGTGTTGTTCCACAAGCCCAGTGTCGTTGATTAAATTCCAGCATTGTGTTTCCTATCTAGAGGCATTGCTATTGATTAAATTCCAGCTTTACACCTAATACAAGCTGTCTCATAAATTCCAACATAGTTTGAGTTCAAAGCGTAATAGTGTCTAGATTGCACCATTGATTAAATTCTAGTATAATTTGTACCCAGGAGCAATTAGTTTTCGAGCTATTCAAGTATCAATTATCAAGATTGTATATATAAGTTGATAAATAAAATTTCCCCTTGCATTTGACATTCTTTGTCCAAACTCAACACGGAACTTGAGTCTCTTATAATCAAACCAACATTTGGTGAAAGATTTTCACAGGAATCAAAATCGATGAAACATCTTTTTGGCAGGCCCGATAGGACTCCTATTGTGTTGAGTTGAGAGAGTGTTATGCCATGGACCTGAAATCAAATCAACTTGAATAACAACACTTACAAGCAAATACTAATGGGTGAGAACAATGCACTAACTGAATTATCATTAGCCCAGCCTCCTCATAATGAAATAATAAATCAAATTCAAGAGGAAGGTACTGATGTTTTGAGGTAGCGGGTGAAGGAAAGAAGACAGACAGATCTCACGCCAGCCATGCTTGCTACTATGAGGCGAACAATCGAGAAGACTCAAAATGAACTTGCTGATTATATGATCAGGCAAATGACAAATGTTGTCAGACCTTTAATCATCAATACTTATCACGAATGTGCCTAAGGACAACATGGAATCTCAATAGGACCAGCTCAACCTTAGATGAGGCAGGCCCCTGCTTCAACTGGGTACACTATTGTCTTGTCAGCTTCTCGAATGACATTAGGGAATGCAGGGCAAGCTGCATCGACTTGGCCTCTTTTTAGGATCCTACATTGACTTGGTTTGTTAATTTGCATGTCCCTATCAATATTGATTGAGGTCCTAAAGTGTTCATCCCACTAGCGCCTCAACAAAATACATCACTAGAAAATACTATTGGGGTAGCCTTAACTCAACCAAATCCCTTGCCGGTACCCTAGGTGAATTTATTGCCAATCACAATTGAGGTCCTAGGAGTTGTAATGACTCCAATTAAGGGGCAAGACCAACTGCAACAAATGAACATTCAGCCTCAGATAGAAGTCCCAAATGTTCCATCACAAGCACCTCAGTTAGGGGCCTTTAATGTCCAACAAGTTCCAAATATATAGCCTTAAGCTCCTCTAAATGTTCAACCTCAAATGTTGCAGCAATCTTTTCTTCCTGCTCAGGTGAACATGCTTAATTCATAAATAAATCTAGTGCTTGCAGTCTAACCACAACCATAGTTCTTTGGGCCCAAGCAATAATACCATCAAGTACTTCAACAAATGCAAATTTAGCATTGTAGCCTAATTATCCCATGGGGGAAGTGGGATAAAGATAGATAGGATTTCTAATGTCCATAATAGGAAAGTTATTTTTCTCGAACAACAAACCTATTAAGTTAACAAAATTGAAATTATATTTCAATATAAATAATATTTGAATTCTAATTTAAGAAATTAAAAATAAAAAATAAAAATTTATTTTTTTTATTTTAATTAATATATTCAACTTTAATTCTATCTTATAATAAACATTTAATGTATAAATTAAATATTTATATTTATTATATATTTTAGGTATGTTGGTATAATGTACTATTTGATAAAATTTTATTAAAGAATGATGAAATGGAAAAAAAGAAATAATAAAGGAAATAATATAAAAAAGAGGAAAAATAAAATAAAAATAAATTAAGGAATAGTGTTACGAAATATTTTCACCATCTTCATTTATAAACATTTAGGTTCATTTATAATGACATGCCATTGATATCAAAAAAAAATGTACATGATATGATGTGAATATATCCAACTTTAATACTGTGATTCACCAAACAATTGACAGGATATAAAGAAATCATAGGATTCCATATCCTGTCCTATCCAATCCTATCCAAAATTCGGACGACCAAACGTAACCTAAGAGTATCTCGAAAGGTCTCACATGGTGGGGCAAGCTTATACCATTATTTCACCAACTAACGGAATGCTCCCACTAATCACAATAATCTCATGAGATCTCTTCTCAATAGCATAATCAACACTAATACGCATTTCGTGAACTGCCGATCCACATTCTTTTTGCTTGGGAAAAAAATTATAATTTCCAAACATGGCATTTCGCAATTTTCTTTTTCATAGTCTTACTAATATGTTCAACTTTTCAAAAATTATTCCTCTTTTACTATTATTAAAAAAATAAAAATAAAAATCAAATAAGGGCTTGAAGTATTCTCATTTTCTCAAAGATAGACATGAATTGGCCATATCAATTCCAAAGAAAGGTCTCGAGTGGTTATGACTGTTTCAAATAAGGGCCTAGCCTCACTAGCTAGCAAAATATTTTGATAGATCAGGGATATATTTGTCCAAACGCAAGGTAATTTTAAATTAAATAAGATTAAAAAATTTTAAAAAGGAAAAAACACACACCACTACCCCATCGTCGGTGGGGGCGGCGGCGAAGGTTGGCGCTTAAGTGAGGGCTGACGACCCTCACCAGCCAAAGGCGACAGCCAACAGGCCCTTGCCAGAAGCGGGAGAGGACGGTGACCCTCTCCCAAATCAAGACGAAGATCACTAGCCCTCATGCAGGCTTGGCAGCCCTCACTTGGTGCCTCCGGACCTTGCCCAAGGCCCTTATTTAAATTTTCTTAAAAAACTAAATAAAAAAACTAAGAAGAATAAAGAAATGGCTAATAATTTGTGGATGTACAAATGTACAAATGTACAAAAACATTTTGTTGGTAAAGAGGGTCTATTTCGAAATAAGCTGGATATTTTTCATATATAATTTCATTCTTCAATTTATACCTACGAACTTATTTAATTTGATGATTTTCCTCGCAAGCTTTTCAAATTTCAATTACGATAATTTATTTTCTCTAAAGGAATAAAAGTTTCTTAGGGCAAAAATTGCTAGAAAAATAAGCGTCACCTTTTAAAGAAGGAGAAAAGGGTCACATTCTCCTTGCTCGGGGAACTCTTGAGCAAGATGACCCAAAATGCATATCATTCTCATCTTAATTTAACCTTCATGACTTAGCCTTCATACGTAAGGATTCAACTGACTGCCATGGAAACACTGAAGTTGAGAGAACATGTGACATTTCAACGTCCAACGCACTACACAATCATTTTGTGCTTGAAAATTCTACAATTAGTCATAAACCTCTAGCACATAAATCAATCGAGTCTTAAACCTTTCAATCGAAATAATGTAGTCCTAAACTTTTGAGGAAAAATGCAATCAAGTTCTCTCATCCAAGTCTAGTTTGATTTATCTAAAGTGGCAATCCAATAATCGCCAGCCATCCTACGTAATGGCGACAACATGACGTGGTCTATTTCATTGAGATGACGTCGCTTTCAAACTTACTAGTCATCATCTTTTAGCTTGCATTCGCTTGGCTAGAGCTCCTCTGGTGCTCGTTCATTGCTGTCCACTACTGCCTGGACCTCCAACGGTGTGCTGCCACCACTGTCGACCCAGAGGTGTTGAATCAAATTCCATGCATTAATAGTTCCTCACAGCAACCAATCTAAGGATAGAAAGAAACCAACCACAAAACCCAACTCAAGGCATCTCGCAGCATAAGGTGGCACAATTGTAATGCACCAATGGCTTAGTATCGAATGCCTCAAAATTGCGAAATTCGATGAGTGCAATTCTATGGTAAAACATTGCTCGTGGAGGCATGTTGCTTTATGATAAGTGCTATCCTCTCAAACAAGGAACTTTCATTTAGTAAGAAAACATTCTCTTACATTGCTTGCTTGCATTAAGCTATCCATTGAGTTGTGACTATGTAACGCAAGCTGTTTGGCTGCGCTCTTACAATAATATCTGGATGCTTGCTGTATTCCTTCGTTGATGGTCCAGAGCATGAATCTATTTCGTAAATGATGTTCCCTTAATGACTGTACTCTTAATTCTTGCAAAGACTGAAGGTTTCAACGCCTCTAGTTGATATCGATATCTCTAACACTGAAGGATCAATCTGAGGTGAGTCGACATAATTTACAGTAAAGGATACACCATGCTCACGACTTTCCAGCAAAAGAAATCATAAAGCTTCTTTTGAAACTGAAGCCTCATGCACTTGCACATGGTTCTAATCAGCGAAGAATCTCGAAAAGTGAAATTAAAACCATCATCGCAAAAACAGTGGCTTTGCTTCAGTGGGTAAGCCCATGGACCAGCTTTTGTAAACAAGAAAATGGACAACAGAGAGCTGAGTTGATCCTCTTGTTAGATATGCAGAACTTCCAATTGATCCTTTTGCTTGACAGGTTCTTTCTTCTGAGTTCAGTCGATCATATCGGCCATGATATCCACTCGTGAACTTTGCTAGAAGAGCGTTCTCTGGAATGTTTCCACGCTACTATGATTATGTGAGGAAACAAAGAGGAGTGGGCGTGACAAGAGGAAGACTGTCCAAGCAATCCTGCTGCCTTAAGCGAAACACGCAAAAACAAACAGAAAAATCAGTAATTGAAACAGATAAAAAAGGCAAGAAATGAGCCTCCATTGAGAGGCGACCCTATTGATAAGAAAGTAAACCAATTGCTGCGGTGGAAATGACAATGGAAAGGTAAATCATACGGGCCTGACTGTGATGAATTTGGTTGGTGTCGCTCAAGACGTCTATGTGGTTTGGCATCTGTCAATGGTGTTCATGTTCACCCATCAGCAGAGGCTTTTCTGAAAGTCCCTCACAGTGCAAAGGAAAAGATACTACAAGTAGTTTTCATACACTTGCTGCCACGTCCCTTAGCAAAAAGCAGAGCAGATAACCCAAATGTGTAATCTACCTGAGATGATAATCTGAGTAACCAGCTTGCCACAAATATTCTCCCCTATTAATGCAAAGTGCACATCACCTTGATCAAGTACCATCCACTTCCACTTATGCATCTTCTTTGATTTGAAGTAACTACAGGACATTGAAGGGATCAGATTGTCAGCAAAAGGGTATAAAAGAAAACTAGTATATCTCTCTCCAGGCACATAAGTAACAAGCTAATCTGGATTTATGGTATAATTTTTTGAACCTAATGCACCCGCCCCCAAAATATATATATAGGTCCCTGATATTGGTGCATAATGTCTGCATTGCAGATCTTTGGTACAAAGTAAATGTATCGCCATTAACATCAACTTAAAAAAAGAAAAGGAAAAAAGAAACAAAATTAATAAAAAATTCGAAAAAAATCATTAAAAAATCATAAAAATTGCCACGTCAGCGTTCGGCCACCGACCGACATCCACGTCAGCACCGGCCAGCCAAAATTGGTCGAATGAACTGAATTGGTACCAATATTAAAAGGTTTAATAAAAAGTTTAAGACTGATTTGGTACAAATGCAATAGGTATATGACTTTTTGGTACTTTTCCCGAATGTTTACCAAGGGAGACATCCAAAGGTGGCAAAAAGTGGGTATAAAACCAGCCCTTCACCCATTTCGTTGAAGCTAGAGCAAAACCCTCACCAATTTTATTCTTCTTCGTTCCCCAACTAGAGCATCATAACCCCTCATTTCATTGTGTTACAACCACGAGCAGCCCTCATTCTGCCAGCTTGACATCATACAGCTCGCGTCATTCGCCGTCGCGCCATCTTAGCTGCTGTCGACGAGCATTGAGGCAAGTAGAAGTCTTATTCTTCTATATTACGTGGGGCCGCTATTCCTTGGATTTTCATGATACGAATCAACAAAATTGGGCTTGTGTCCGTGGAGTTGCTATTGTTGTCATGGTTTAGTTCATGTCGCTTAAGTTAAGTTTGATCTTGACTAGTATAGTCATGTACCACGACGACCATTGGCACAGTAGGCATTGGTTTTGGTTTGTGAGGCTGCGAGCCACAACGACCATCGGCAAAGTCAGCATCAGCACAGTCGGCATCGGCCTTCGCTAGGTCATGATGTCACAAGTCAGTCCGGTTTAGGTGCGAGTCCTCTCCAGACTCGAGGAGGTCAATCTCGATGTGATATGGGATTAGTCAAAGCCATGGTTGATTTGATGAGCTGTGTGTGGCCATGTGAGTTTCAAGTTGCATTAGACGTGTACCCATTTGTGCTAGATTAACTTTGTGTGTTTTGGCTAGTGTTTTGTGCGTCAGTATTCCTTGGATGATTCAATGAAACCAAGTGATTCAGGATAGTGTGGATTTGGACAGGTTTGGTAGTCGTAAGCTTAAGCTCATTGAGGGCAAGACAAGGAGAGAACATTTTTTCCAGGCACTTTCATTTCTTTATTTATATATTATAGGCAACCTAGGTCGATACAATGGGATCAAAACGTTCCTTCTCTAGGCTTTATCCAAAATTCCATCCAAAATACTACTCCGACCACCCTATTATCTCTCTACACGGCCGCCAACATAACAAGTCCTAGTCTCACCAAAAATGCCACCCTCGTCCCTCAACATGTCACGGCTAGTGTGACTATCCAATTCTTTCCATTTTTAAGCATGTGAAAATGTGTAACGACAAATCAAAATGTCATAATTTCAACCAATGCACGTGGAAATATAGAATCAGGCACCTTCATTTTTTTATTTATATATTGTAGGCGACCTAGGTCGATACATTGGGGATCAAAACTTTCCTTCTCAAGTTATATCCAAAATTTCATCCAAAATACTAATCAGACCACCCTATTGTCTCTTTACATGGCCGCCAACATAACAAGTGCCGGTATCGCCAAAAATGCCACCCTCATCCTCTGGGCCCTCATCCTACTCAACCCAGTTGTCTCCATCGTCATTGCCATCCAAGAGTGTGAGTGGCCCCACCACACTCCCACTGATCTTGGCGTAGATGGCTACAAACCCTATCAACAACGGGCTTGATGGGAGACCAGCATCGACTATCAAGATTGCGATGATCCGAAGAAAACAACCTCTAAGAAGTCGAGGTCGTTCTGCTCTGTCTAATTCCACATGAGATCTATCAAGACACCCTAGAGGATCATGGAGGACATAGGTAGCAAAGGCATATCTATTGGTTTGAAAAAATGATAATCCACCAAGGGCGAGCACAACACTTAGCAAGCAAAAGCCTACTAGACTATACCACATGAATCTACCATTAATCATTCGACAAACTCCTAGATATAAAATAATTCAACTTGCCTGGGAACTTTTCTCAACTCAATGTTTCAGCGGTTCTAAAAGAAATTCACGGAAACGGTATACCAGGAAGTAAATGGAAATTTGAGAACTTCAATAACTATATTTTATCTAGGTTTAGCTACCACCATCTTTCGAAGGGAACCGTGTTACACTCTTCCAGGCATCTTGCACCCCAATTGGCATCACGAGAACCTCCGAGGACCCTTGTTACATCCCCTAGGCATCTGGAGGGCACTGTGTTACACCCTTCCTGGCATCTCGCACCCCACCTAGCATCACAAGGACCTGGGGAGACCTCATTACATCCCCAAGGCATCCGAAGGACATCGCGTTATGCCTCCTCAGGCATCCCGACACCTGGGGCATCATTGTCATGAGGATCAACGGCATCCATCAAACTCATACCATGGTGCAATAATTTAATAGTTCCATTTGAAATCAACTACGCATATCTAGACCGGCCATCAACTCCTTTAAGAAAAAAAGTTATCTCCTTGTCCTGCCCTCAATGAGCCTAAGCCTACAACCACCAAACCCGTACAAATCCGCACTATCCTGAATTTCATTGAATAATCCAAGAAATTCTAACACACAAAACACTAGTCAAAACCATGCAAAGTTAATCTAAGACAAACGGGTACACGTTTGATGCGACTTGAATCTCACATGGGCACACATAGCTCACCAAATCAACCATGACTTTGACTAATCCCATACCACGTCGAGACTGACCTCCTTGAGTCCAAAGAGGACTCTAACCTAAACCGAATTGACCTATGACATCATGACCTAGCGAAGGCCGATGCTGACTTTGCCGACAATCGTTGCGGCACGCAGCCTCACAAACCAAAACCAATGCTTATTGTGCCAACGGTCATCATGGTACACAACTATACTAGCCAAGATTGAACTTAACTTAGGCAACATGAACTAAACCATGACAACAATAGCAACTCCAAGCATGCGAGCCCAATTTCGTTGATTCGTATGATGAAAATCCAGGGAATGGCAACCCCACATAATATATAAGAATAGAACTTCTACTTGCCTCAATGCTCGTCAACAGCAGCTAAGATGGTGGGACGGCGAATGACACGAGCTGTATGATGTCAAGTTGGCAGAATGAGGGCTATTCGTGGTCGTGGCGCAACGAAATGAGGGGCTATGATGCTCTGGTAGGGGAACGAAGAAGAAGAAAATTGGTGAGGATTTTGCTCTAGCTCCAACGAAATGGGTGAAGGGCAGGTTTTATACCCACTTTCTGCTACGTTTGGAAGTCTCCCTTGGTCAACATTCCTTACCGTGACTGCCTAGGGAGGCGGCATTTGGGGTTGAACGTGGACTTTAAATGGAAATCCTTATGCATCTCCTTGACAGCTTGCTAAAATTGCAAATACGTGGCTTGCTTTGGCTTAACCTTCTTTGGTTAATTGCCAAGTTTTGTATGAGAGGCGGCTAGCGACTTCGAGGTTTAACGTGGTTGATGGCGGTTAATTTCAATTCACCAAGTCAACAGCTCAAAAATTGAGCAGCTAATTTTGGGCTGGTCAATTTGGCCTCTTACCTCTTCATGGGCGTGATTCCCTCTTGGGCTCAAATCAATCCGCTTTGGCAAATTTCAAGAAGAAGGGGCTGAGGTCCGAAGGGTATCCCGCGCGTGCTGCAGTGGTGTCGCGACGGCGGTGGCTAGGTGATGTGGTGGATTGGTGCGACGGTGTCATGATGCAATGATGATGACCTAGTATCCTAAGAGTGCTTGGTTTTACTGAGCGAGGATCCAAATGTCATATTAGTATCAATTGCCTCAAGATTGTGAAATTCGGTTAATGTAATTATATGGTAAAACATTCCTTGTGCATCCATGTTGCTCTATGATAACTACTATCCTCTCATGCAAGGCACTTTCACTTGGGAAGAGAACACTCGTATGCATCGCTTGCTTGTATTAAGCAATTCATTGAGTTTGTGACTGTGTAACGTGAGCTGTTTGGCTGTGCCCTCACAATAATGTCTTCATGTTTGTTTTATTCCTTCGTTGATGGCCTAGAGCCTGAAGCCATTTTGTAAATGATGTGCTCTTAAAAATTGCACCATGAATTCTCGCAAAGGTTGAAGGTATCAAGGCCTTTTACTTGATATTGATATCTAAATAGGATAAGGATTGATATGAGAAGAGTCAATGTAATTTACAACTCAGGGCTAAGAATGCTCATACTCATCTCGATTTAGTAGCTGGATACACCATGCTCACGACAAAACTTACTGGATTTCCAGCGAAAAAAAACATAAAGCTTCTTTGAAAGTGACGCCTTATGAGGAGTATCAAAATTTGAAATGAAAACCATCACCGTTAACTTGGCTTTGCTACAATGGCTAAGCCCATGGACCTGCTTTTGCAGACAAGGAAATGGACAATAGAGACAGCTGAGAAGTTGATCCCCCCATTATTTATGCAGAACTTCGATTCAATCCTTTTGCTGTACAGGTTCCTTTTTCCGAGTTCAGTCGATCACCTCAGCCAGGAAATCCACACGTGAGATTAGCTCGAAGAACAGTCTCCAAAATGCTTCCACGCTATTATGATTATGTGAGAAAACAAAGAGTAGAAAGCGTGACAAGAGGCAGGCTCTCCAGGCAATCCTGCTGCCTTAAGTTAAACACGCAAAAACAACAGAAAATGCGTTCCCGAATCAGTAATTGAACAGATAAAAAGGGCAAGAAATGTGCCTCCATTGAGAGGCAACCCTATTGGTCTGGAAAGTAAACCAACTGATGCAGTGGAAATGACAACAGAAAGTCACATCATTTGGGCCCGACTCTGACAAAGTTGATGTCGCTCAAGACATCTACGTGGTTTGGCATTGGGAATGTCTGTCAACGGCATTCCTGTTCACCCATCAGCAGAGGCTTTTCTGAAAATCCCTCGCAGTGCTAAGGAAAAGATACGCTACTATTACCATATTTGTGTCAAGAAACAAAGGGTAGAGGCACTAACGAGACTGTCCAGGCAAAATCCTGCAGTTGTGAGTGAAACACGCGAAAACAAACCGAAACATGTATTCCTCAGTCACTAAAACAGAAAATCAGCAATGAGTGTACCTCTACAGAGAACGAAAGAAAGCTACATCCTATGGGCCTGTCTGTAATGAAGTTGATTGGCACCACTCAAGACATCGATGTGGTTTGGCATTGGCAATCTGTCAGCGGCATTCATGTTCATGCATCAACAGATGCTTTTTGGAAAATCCCCCGCGGTGCAAAGGAAAAGATACTCCAAGTTGTTTCCATACAGCTGCAGCCATGTTCCTTAGTCAGCAAGCCGTCTATCAAACTTTGCTGTAAGAAGCAGAGAATAACCCAAATATGTAATCGACCTGCAATGACAATCTGAGTGCCCAGCCTGCCACAAGTATTCACCGCTATTGATTCAAAGTGCCCATCACCATGATCAAATACCATCCACTTCCACGAAAGAGTAACAGAAAACCAGTATCTCTCAGAGTGCACACACATAACAACCAGGAAAATATAAAATTTGTTCTTTAGTTCCATTGTGAGGAAGAGGTCCATGATATTTGTGCATAATGTCCAAATTGCATAACTTTAGCACATGGTAAAGTGGTTGCTATTAACATCTGAACTGCATCACTTTAGTACATTGAAAAGTTACCGCTATTAACATCTATTTAATGAAAGAGCATCCTCGCACCGCTTGATCATTGGCATGAATTTCAGCTGTTTGATAAATATTAGGCAACAGAGCACTAACTGACGAGTACGTGTACCACTTAAATACAGCAATTCCCCACATTACCCAGCTATACGACAAACAAAGTCTACCTTACACCCCTCCAAAAGCCCTATAATGAAGCAAGAGAAATAATCCCCCGGACTTAAAAACAACTTGATAAATGGCACATGCGACTCCATGGGATGATGTGACAAAGAAAACTTGCCATTTATCTGGTTTACTATTTATCACATTTCAGATGAAAAAGTGGACAGATCTCAAACACAATTGAGAGATCAACCAGAAGAGGAAGAAGTTCTAGTTGTCACGAGATATTTAACCCACAACTCCATCGTCCCTACATTTGCAGAAAAACCCCTTTCGACCATTTCACCAACAAGTTGCGCTGCTCTCCTACTTTCGTTATCTCTTAGTAGTCCTTGGATGATTGTGTTATAAGTGACGCCATTTGGAAGGCATCCATTTCCTTGCATCTCCTTTAGCAGCCGATATGCTTCCTCCGTGCGTCCTCCTTTGCACAATCCATGCATGACAATACTATACGTCCACACGTTAGGTTGCAACCCTCGAGCATGCAAACAATCAAACAGCCCCATTGCATCGTCGAGCTTTCTGGCATTACACATGCCATTTATTAGGATACTGTAAGTCACGATGTCTGGGACAAATTTGGAATCTTCCATCTTTCGAAGTAATATCATGGCCTTGTCAATCTGCTGCATTTTACATAAGCCATCCAGGAAAGAATTCAAGATATAATGATTTAGAGAGAGATCACGAGACTGCATCTCGTTAATTAACTCCTCTGCAGCTTCAAGGTTCCCAACCTTGCAAAATCCGTCCACGAGAGTGCTGTATGTGATGACATCAGGAATCAGGCCCCTTTGAAGCATTTCTTGGAAAAGCATCTTTGACTTGTCCATTCTTTTCGCTTTGCAGTATCCGTTAATCAACGTGCTATAAGTAACAACAGTAGGTGAGCAGCCTCTTGCAACCATCAAATTAAGCACTTCCATTGCATCTTTCATCCTATTTTGCAAACAATAACCATTCAACAATGCATTATAAGTGACACTATCAGGCATTTTACCTAATTGAATCATCTGGTCGACTATGGCCTCTGCCTCTACAAGCAATCCCTCTTTACAATGTGCATCCACCAGGATACCGAAGGTTAGAACGTTAGGCAATACTCTGATTTGCACCATATGACTCAGCAGCCTTCGAGCCTCTTCCAAATGGCCGGAATTGCAAACTCCTTGAATGACAGAGGTATAAGTAACGACGTCCGGTTCGATTCCTGCCTTCATCATCTTCTCCAACAAGACCATAGCATCTTTCCATTGGCCTCGGTTGCATAAGCAATGAACCAAGCAGCTATAAGTGAATATGTTGGGTTGTACGCCTCCGCTCATCATCTCTTTCAACAATACGAGAGCATCTTCCATCTGGCCTACATCACACATACTGTGGATCAGGGAGGTATAAGTAACAACATCTGGTTCGACGCCTTTTCTACTCAAACTTTCGTGGAGTCTCAAGGCCTCGGTGATCATTCCCTCCTTGCAAAGACCATCGATCACTATGTTGTATGTGAAGGAATTGATGCTGCAGCCTCTCTCTTCCCAGTCCCTGAGCAATTCAATCGCCAATCTGGTATTACCAGCCCTGCATAACCCCTTTGCGATTATTGCATACGTGGTCTCATTAGGTTCGGGGCCATTTCGTCCCATATCATCGAAGAACCTCAGTGCTTGATCAGTTTTCCCTGAATAAAGAGACCACCAACTAAGGTATTCGATGCCACCACAGTGATGAGAAACCCAAGCTTCAAGATTCTGCCCAGGATAGACAAACCCAAATCGACCCGCTTTAACCGACAGAAGCAATTCAGGGAAATCGTCAGCAAGACATGATCATCTTCAATCCCTAACGAACGCAGCTGCTCAATCAAGCGGATGGCAGTGGAGTAGTGCTTCATCCTCGCTACAGCACCCAACAGAAGACTGAAATTCCCTGGGGGAAGGCAAATGGTCCATCTTCATCATTGCACCGAAGCAACGCTGGGCATCGCCGACGCTCGAAAACACACCACCATTCCTGCAAGTTTTCCTCACGTGACTCAAGGCCTCGCTGGGGTCATCTAAATTAAGGTTAGGGGTCGAGGAAAACCGACGACGACGACGGCGGCGAGACGAGAGAGGGAGGAGGGAATGGGATGACTCATGAAGAAGGAGGAAGATGGAAGAAGCAGGGCGGCGGAGACTCGTCGGCTTCATCGCTCTGGGGTCTCCCTCTACTGGCAAAATTTAAGGGAGAAGATGACAGTGCTGCCATCGAACGAGTGGCAGAGTTAATTTGGAGTCTTTTATTCAAAACAAGGGTCATATTGACATTAAAAAAAAATAATTTAAAGATGTTATTGAACTAATTTAAAGTCGACAGAGTTTAAAAACTTAACTACACCAATTAAAATTTTTTAGAAGACATAGACATTCTGCATATTGAGCAAAAATCCTAGGGGCTATTAGTGTCATTGTCACAATCCAAGAATAATCCTATTAGTGCTTGCATATCCTTTTCATTTGTATTTCATTAACACATTCGGTCGAGTAATCACATAGAGTAGCTAAAAACTTTGGTAGAAAGGAAAATGAGAGAGATCACTCCTCATTGTCTCCATTGACCTTTTGCATATAGCAACTTTGATCATCGAAACATGATTGTCATCTTGAATATAAAATACATAATGTCAATATCTTTAAATTAAGTTGACTTGTTTCAAGACAAATGAACAATCTAAAAAGTGATCGGTTATATAGATCGAAATAATTATCAAACAAAAATTATTTTTGTTAACAATAATTATTTGTGGCTAAATTTTATCAAGACGGTGAAAATATTTTCGTTCACGTGTTTTTTAAGCGATACAAGCGATTCAAATTCATGAAAATATTTTTCAAAATGTGTTTTTTCTTTTTACGAAATAAGCGGACCCTAAGACAAAATAACCAATTTGACTTGCGGTTTGACTCATTGGACCATCGGATCAATAAATAGATAAAATACAAATAAATGTTATAGGTATTGAATAAGCTTATGTAGATGAACATGACCTTTCAATGCACAGAATTATGAACCCTTGCACTTCCAACCCGCCAAGATGTTGATCCACGCTGCGTCATTCCCAAAAATTCTTGTTACAAAGTCAAAGATCTGAGCCTGGTCCAGATCCTAGTCCAATCAATTAAACTGGTCAATCCAATCCTGTCAGATTTTAGGGTTAGCGGAATCACACCTTTCACTTCTCTAAGATTATCTCTCATATGCACGTATTACTCATGATAAAAGATGCAATCACAAATAGTTCAGCATCCAAGTTTCCAGCGCCGATTTCCCCACTTCATTTTGCTGAATTCAAGTTTACTCTTGCATGTAACATTGTTTTGATCTTCTTGTTCTCGAACAACAATATGCCCTATCTCTTTTTTAACATTAGATAAAAAGTTTTCTTTAATGCAAATAAAAGACAGTTGTCTCTCATATCCACCCATATGCTACTTTGAACCAAATAGCTTGGTTTAAGGACCGTAGTGTTTACCTATACTAATCGTTGGGTTTTTTGTGTCGACCCATTATGGATGGATTCGACCTATTGTCCAACATCTCTAACTCACATATGATGGGACCGACTTAGCGTCCACTAAAGATAAGAATAGTGGAAATGCCATAATTTTCGTATGGTGCTCAGTTTAGTGTTATGCCTTTGTTTTCGCTCACTTAAATACCATAAAATCGATAATATAAGTCACTTTCGGTAAATTATCTTATGTGGATTTTTTAATTGATTTTTCAATTCAACGTGGATTTTGTTAATATTTATTTTCCCTTTTTATTCTAGTGTCGATAAGGGTCACCGATGACCCTAGTTAGCTACTAAGGCCTTGCTCAGATTGGGCAAAGGCCACCTCGCCCTTAACTGATGTGACCATGAAGGCCTTAGGCAAGGCCACCCCTGGCTGCAAGCAAGGCAGCCCTTGCCTAGTCTAGCGAGGGCCTTCATGCCCTTGCTTGTGGTTGTAAAGGCCTTCCCTAGTGGCCAACGGCGCACCAAAGGCCCTTGCCAGATCACCCTTGACATGGTCCTCATGGCCTTGCCCAAGGACTTTGCGACCACATCAGCCAAGGGTGAGCCCTTTGCAGCCAACGTAGGTCGTTAGTGACCCTCGTGCAGCATTGCCAAAAAAAAAAAAAAAAAAAAGAAAGAAAAGAATAATAAATAAAAAATATAAATAAATAAACAAATAATCAAAATTTAGAAAGAAAAAAATTGTTCATAACAAAGTCGGCAATATCATGTAGAATAACTAGCGTCCACGTCAAATTTTCCGACAAAACAAATTACTGATGATACTTAAATGATTGATTTTTTAAATTTACAATATTTAAGTGAATGAAAAAAAAAAGTTATAACATTCAAGTAAACGCCATAGCATAGTTATGATACTCCTGCTATTTTTATCCCACATCCACCGTTACTCCTGAGCCCCACAAAAGTAGAATGCGATTTTCTACAAGCAATATCCTTATGAATCAATTCATGTTGGCACCTTGGCCGTGCAACTGGTGAGTGCGCCTGCATTGAACTAGTCAAGGACGAAAAGAAGCTATAATAAATAATCTCATCATACCCCAATACTCAATTTATCACATCAATTCAAACATCTTCAATTCCTTATAAAATTCCTCATAAAAAGCACCAAATTCACAATCAGGTAGACATAAATGTCCAATAGGAAAATGCATTTATTGTTGGAAATACATAGTGGTATCTATTTCCCACTCTAATCTCTCCATCTCAATTTAGCCGCTTTCCTAACATGCCCCGAAGGCCACATCATTCTTGACCAAAGGAATCATACTACAGTGTCGGCGAATGGATCACGATTTTAAAGTACAGTCGAAAATCCTCTGTGTGCAAATAAGGGATGGCTATCTCTTTCATCAAACCACCCCTTTTTCGCACCCATGATGCGTTGCTTTAAGGGGAGCGACGCTTTCACACACGACTTGCTCTCTCCAGGAGTAACTTCAAAGAACATGGATCGGATCTTTGAGTGGATCAATTCTGGGCGTACCAAATGGCCTGGATTTAAAGACACTGCACAAAGCAAAAAGTAGCACAACGATGATTAAGGGGTGTTCCTTGTGAGCTCCTTCCACCAGTAAGATACACTAAAAGAGGCGACATACAACCACTCGATAGATTTCCTACAATGCAGCATCCCATTACAGGATCATAGCATAATTAGGACTTCAGAGGCTAGTTCCACATTTTTGGGGCGGTCAAAAAATTACCGATCCCCACTTTGTATGTCATAATTTTTTCTGTTTGTGCATAATGTCTGAATTGTATCACTTTAGTACATAGTAAACTTATTGCGATTAGCATCGGTTTAATTCAAGAGCTGGTAGATTTGCATGAATTTCAACTGTTTGATAAATATTAGGCCCCAAAAGCACAAACTGACGAGTACATGTACCAGTTAAATACAGAGACTACTTAGAGAACTGAGAAACAAAATTCACCTTCCACCCTCCAAAAGCCTCATAATGAAGCAAGAGAAAACATCTTCCTGACTTAAAACAACTTCATTAATGGGACAAGGGACTCAATGAGGTGATGTGAGGAAGAAAACTTGCCATCGGTCTGGTTTACACATCATCGCATTTCAGCTGAAAAAGTGGACTGATCTTAGAGACAATGGAGAGTTCAACTAGGATAAGAAGAAGCAGTTCCATCCGTCACGAGATACTTAACCCACAACTCCATTGTCCCTACATTTGCAGAAAAACCCCTTTCGACCAATTCACCGACAAGTTGCGCCGCTCTCATGTTTTCTTTATTTCTTAGAAGCCCTTGGATTATTATGTTATAAGTGACACCATTTGAAAAGCATCCATTTCCTTCCATCTCTTTTAGCAGCTGATATGCTTCCTCCATGCGTCCTCCTTTGCACAATTCACGCATAACAATATTATAGGTCCACGCATCAGGCTGCAAGCCTCACGCATGCAAACAATTAAACAGCCCCTTTGCAAAGCTTTCCGGGCATTACACATGTCATTTATTAGAATAGTGTAAGTCACGATGTCTGGGACGAATTTAGAATCTTCCATCTCTCGAAGCAATATCATGGCCTTGTCAATCTGCTGCACCTTACACAAGCCATCCAGGAAAGTATTCAAGGTACAATGATTTAGAGATAGATTGCGAGATCGCATCTCATTAATTTGCTCCTCTGCTCCTTCAAGGTCCCCAACCTGGCAAAATCCGTTTACGATCATTTATCTTGAGCCTCTTTGAGTTGTCAACTCTTATCACTTTGCACTATGCATTAATCAACATGCTATATCAAACAACATCTGGTGGGCAGCCTCTAGCAACCATCAAATTAAGCACTTCCATAGCATCGTTCATTCTATTTTGCAAACAATAACCATTCGTCAACGTACTATAAACGAAATTTGAAGGCACTATACCTAATTGAATCATCTGGTCCACTACGGCCTCTGCCTCTTCAAATATCCCTCTTTACAATGTGCATCCGCCAGGATAGTGAAGGTTCGAACATTCGGCATAATTCTGCTTTGCACCTAACTCAGCAGCCTTTGGGCCTCTTTCAATTGGCTGGAATTGCACTCTCCATGAATGACAGAGGTATAAGTAACAACGTTGGGTTCGATTGCTGCCTCCATCATCTTCTCTGACAAGATTGTAGCATCTTTCCATTGGCCTGGGTTGCATAGGCAGTGAACCAATGAGCTATAAGTGAATATGTCGGATTGGATGCCTCTGATCGTCATCTCTTTCAACAATGCCAGAGTATCTTCAATCTGGCCTACATTGCACAAACCATGGATCAAGGAATTATAAGTGAAAATATCTGGTTTGATCACTTCCCTACTTATACTTTCATGGAGTCTCAACGCCTCTGTGATGAATCCCTCCTTGCAAAGGCTATCAATTACTATACTGTATGTGAAGGATTTGATCCGGTAGCTTCTCTCTTCCCAGTCCCTTGGCAATTCAATGACCAATCTGGTGTTACCCGCATTGCATAATCCCTTCGCAGTTATCGCATACGTGTTCTCATTAGGTTCAGGGCCTTTTCGTCCCATATCATCAAGGAACCTCAGTGCTTGATCAGTGTTTCCCTTAATAAAGAGACCATCAATCAGGATGTTCGATGCCACCACATTGATGGGAAATCGTCAGCAAGACATGATCATCTTCAATCCCCAGCGAAGGCAGCTGCTTCATCAAGCGGATGGCAGTGGAGTAGTGCTTCATCCTCACTACAGCACCCGACAGCAGACTAAAATCCCTGGGGGAAGGCAAAGGGTTCGTCGTCAACATTTTGTCGAAGCAACACAGGGCATCACCGACACTCGTAAACACACCACCAGCTCTGCAGTTTGTCCTCACATTACTCAAGAGCTTGCTCGGGTCGTCTAGATAATGAGAGTTAGGGATCGAACAAAACCTCCGCCAACCGCGAAACAGGAAGAAGAAGAAGGAAGATGGAAGAAGCGGCGCGGAGACTTGTGCGCTTCATCAGCTTGACGATGATGAATCTAAAAACTGAAAAAAGCTTTTTGCTTAAGGGTATCTCTCTCTCTCTCTCTCTCTCTCTCTGTGTCTCTCTCGGAGGACGCCGGTCTCTAACAAGGCTGTTGATCCACGCTGCGTCATTCCTAAAAATTCTTCTTACAAAGTCAAAGACCTGACCGTGGTCCAGATCCTAGTCCAATCGATTAAACTGATCAATCCAATCCTCTCAGATTTTAGGTTTAGCGGAATCATACCTTTCACTTCTCTCAGATTATCTCACATATGCACGTATTTCTCATGATAAAAGGTGCAATCACAAATCATTCAGCATGCAAGTTTCAGAGCCGATTTCCCCACTTCATTTGCTGAATTCAAGTTTACTCTGGCATGTAACATTGTTTTGATCTTCTTGTTCTCGAACAACAATATGCCCTATCTCTTTTTTAACATTAGATAATTTTTTTTTAATGCAAATAAAAGACATTTGTCTCTCATATCCACCCATCTGCTACTTTGAACCATGATAGCTTGGTTTAAGGACCGTAGTGTCTACCTATACTAATCGTTGGGTTCTTTGTGTCGACCCATTATGGATGGATTCGACCTATTGTCCAACATCTCTAACTCACATATGATGGTACCGACTTAGCGTCCACTAAAGATAAGAATAGTATAAATGCCATAATTTTTATACGGTACTCAGTTGAGTGTTATAACTTTGTTTTCGCTCACTTAAATACCATAAAATCGATAATATAAGTGTCACTTTTGGTAAATTATCTTATGTGGATTTTTTAATTAATTTTTCAATTCAACGTGGATTTTGTTAATATTTATTTTCCCTTTTTATTCTAGTGCTGACAAGGGCCACCGATGACCCCAGTTAGCTACTAAGGCCTTGCTCAAATTGGACGAAGGCCACCTCGCCCTTAACTGATGTGACCATGAAGGCCTTAGGCAAGGCCACCCCTGGTTGCAAGAGGCAGCCCTTGCCTAGTCTAGCGAGGGCCTTCATGCCCTAGAGAAGCCATTCCAAATGCCAAACCGCATAGACATCTTGAGCGACACCATGCAACTTCATCAAAGTCAGGCCTGGATGATTTGACTTTCCACTGTCTTTTCCGCAGCATCAATTGAATTCCTTGCCATTGGCATTTGTCTCAGTTACTGACTTGGGAACACAAATTTTTGTTTGTCTGTGTGTTTCACTTTCGATGGCAGGAGTTGCCTTGCTAGTCTGCCTCTCGTCACACCTTCTACACTTTGTGTTCTTTTATTCACATATACAACTAATCAATCAAGGAATTAACGGATCCATATATGATTGTAAAACACCGATCAATAAATACAGCGGAATTAAAGCGTACCTGTTTGAGCCATTGCTTCACTTTTAAAAAGTAGATCACTCGTTAATCGGGATCTATCGGAATGCGAGATCTTCCTCTCTATGACCTATTTCAAGTATAGCAGCTTTCAATGGGATCAAAGCAACTGATAGGTATAACCTACCCTTTTATAGGCTAGAGAGGGGACCTAGCAAACCCTAATTAATAGTGTGTCAACTGGGCCCTTCCCATCACGGGCTTCAGTTAAACACAATTGCCTACACTTTGCTGCTCAACTAGGCCCGTTACAATAGATGCCAATACCCAATTCGTCGAGATCACTTTAGGGTTCAACAAATATTGGAATATCCATTAACCCGATTATTTAAAATAGAAAATCAATTAATTAATGTAAGCCCATATTATAGGAAATTTCCAACATTCTCCCACTTGGGCTACATTAATTAACTTATTTTATTTTGAAAATGATTTTATATTTGAAAAAGACACTATCGGGTTAATAACTGAAAATTTTGTTTTATGTGGCCACAACTTTTAAAAAAATAATATTCCAATAATGGCATCTCAATACCAATCCAATCCTATATAACCTCAGTATAGGACTATGGAGATCAATGTGTTAAGAAAATACCACAACACAAGACCTTCCATAATCACATATAATAAGTATTATATTTTCATGGATCATGGACCTAGTAGTGTAGTAAGAAATAGTGCCAACATGTGATCAAAATATACACTATTTCTTATCGGTCCTCAATGCAATTTCTCAACAACATGAAACTGCATTAACGCAATTTCTAAACAACATGAAATTGCCATGGTGCGATTTCTTAACAACATGAAATTGCACAATTATGTCACAATCCAACATGAGATCTCATAATCAGTGACATCCAGTCATCTTTAAACTAAAATTTGTTTAAAGATACTGTTCTATACTTCAATTTCTCAATCAACAGGAGAAATGATAACAAAAGAATTAATAACAACAATTATCAATATAAATGCTTTAATAAACATCATAAAAGCATTATCTGTTTGCATATAACTACAATATCCAAAAAAAAAAAAAAAAAACTATACATAGCTCCCACTAACAAAAGAGATCAAAAGAATTTAAAACACCCATACTCTTATACATGGCCTTTAAACAAAATGGGTCGTAAATCTTTTATTAAAGGATCAGCTAACATAGACTCAGTTATGATATTTTCAATCACAATGTCTTCCTTTTTGAGCAAGTCCTTAACAATATAATATTTGATCTCCATGTGTTTGGACGCATTGATAATCTTGTCATTCTTAAAATAACACACAACTATTGTCACATATAATTCAATAAGATCAATTATGGGCAATGAACAATTCAACAAAATAATTAGCACATCACAAACTCCCCTTTTGGGCAGAGTGTATAATGCACCATTATTTTCCATAACACGAAGATTATGAAACAATAACAAGGAGAATTACACATAATTGTCAATGATCCATCCCCTTTGGGCAGACAAATCATTTAAATTATACATCTCCATGATATCAATATATAGAGACGATAAAGAAGAATTACATATAATCTTCAATGATCAATCCCCTTTGGGCAGACAAATCCTTTAAATTATATATCTCCATTATCTCAAAATAGAGAGGAATTACACATAACTCTAAAAAATTTATCCCCTTTGGGCAGATAAACCTTTTGAGTCACACATCCCCATCATTTGTCTCTAATATATCAATATAGAGGGGAATTACACATAACTTTCAAAAAATTTATCCCCTTTGGGCAGATAAATCTTTTTGAGTCATACATCCCCATCATTTGTCTCTAATATATCAAAATAGAGGGAATTACACATAACTTTCAAAAATTTATCCCCTTTGGGCAGATAAATCTTTTTGAGTCATACATCCCCATCTTTTAATTTTGGAATTTATCTTCATGCAATTTTCAAATTAATATACACAATAACTCTCTTTGGGCGAGTAATTGTATATACTAATTTTTATCAATACGAAACTCAAAAATATATGCCCAAAATTCATCTAACAATATGAAGCACTTTACAACATGTGCTTCCCAAGATCATATTGCATATATCAAACAACAATTTTTGCCACAATTTCATTTATTTATTTATTTATTTATTTATCAATATGCAACATCCAATCTAAGCTTACACCCAGACAGAAACTACAATTTTTACAAGAAAAAGGAATGGCACCCAAGCTGCGTACATTCATCAATCTCGACCTCAACTAAAACAGAATGAAGGACACTCTAAGCAAGCACTGTAACCAATTACTTCTGACGGAAAACAACCCACCATCTTGTCACCTTTAGTCAATAGGTCCTCATCTTTAAATTAATAAATAAAAGCCCCACCAGCAAATCTTAAGCACTCACGTCAAGTCCCAAGTACATAAAGGCAAGAGACCAAGGCAAAACAGCAAATAGAAAAGTGAACGCTGATTCTACAACAAGAATTGCAATATGTTATGAAAGAAAGCATCACTTCCACAAATTTTGGGCCCGAGATCCTAACTACCCATAGGCTAAGCTCTCCGATGATGGGCGACGGGAAGCAAGAAAAGTGCCATATATTTCTTAAATTAGTAACATAAAAAAAAAACAGAACAAAGGCACGAAACTCAGCACTAAGGACAGAAGAGAGAGACATCAACAACCAACCAACGATACAAAAATCACTCCCACAGATCATGATCCTGCACAACACGTACGCGATGCAAGTTCAAGATCATTCTCTAACTTCCCACAGACAACACAGATTAGCAAAGTATTTGAATGAATAGATTTCTATGTTGCAGTTAGTGGGCAGTAATTTTTAGCATGAAATAGTTATTCTCCTTATTTCTAAAACTAGCTGGAAAATCACCACAAAGACCAAGAGAATCACCAATTTATGCAAATATTACCATCCAAGAACCTTCACTGGATAAGATAGTAGAACGCTTCACATAATTGAGCACTTACAACAAAATAAGCGCCAGTAATAGTAAATGCTAAATTTCTAGACAAAAGAAAGGCACATACACTAATTTACATGACTAGTTTACCAACAATGAACAAATGAGTTGTTACGATTTCTATTTTCTTCCAGGGTAAACAACCATCAATTAGAAAATCAATTTTACTTGTCCCTTCTTACTTTTCTTGTAGAGTTTGAAACTGGACTTTGATTCACAGTAAAATACCCGAAACCCCTTAAACTGGACTTTGTGCGAGCGCGATTATTAAGCACACTTAGCACACAGGTATTGTGGGGTCTAGCCCACACCCAACCTTTTATTGGTTATTATTATTTTTTTTTTTTTAAATTATTCTTGGTTCCCGGGGCGTGAGCCCGTAACTAACATTAAAATCAAGGTTCTGGGCTCGGAACCTGAAACATAAAAAATAAAAAGAATGGATTTCATCACAAATCGAACGAGCGTGCTGCAACATCATAACCAGATGATTAACATATAAGTGGAGATCTTAAAGCTCCATATATCGGTAAGACACGCTTGCGCAAGAACACGTGAGCTTGCAGAGAAAAGCACGTCATGTAATTTCAACGACAAAACTTTTTTTTTTTTTTTTTTTATTTGAAGCAAGTAATCAAAATTGAGACACGCAACGCAGGATGAAAAACACAAAAACAAAATACGAACCAGAATGAAAGTCAGTTCTTTACTTATGTCACACTTTGAAACATTGACATGGAACTTATGGCCATGGCATTATTCGACGGAGATCATTCGTCAGTAACATCCACCAGTAAATGCGTCGGAGGAACGAGAACAGAAGCATCGAACCCTCGGATTACCAAAAAAAAAGAATCGCAAAAAGAGGCAAACACAGCAAGATCTAATGAACTACAGGCAAACACAGCAAGATCTAATGAACTACGCAACCAATCTAACTATTCCAGCCATCGCCGACCCAGCACGCGACATACCCTCGAGACCCTTCATGACGAATCGACGACACGTTCATTTAACCCCAAGAATCAAGAGGACACGATCGGATCTAAGCCTTCTATGGCCGAAATTCGGTTTTCTTAAATTTAAGCCCTAAAAAATTTAATTTAATACAACAAAAAAAGGATACTAAAAAAATATATATATAACAATACCCATGCAACGGTTTACATCATACATCAATCGATTGCAAGTAATTTGCAAATTCTAGAACTTTTTTACGTATAAACCCTAGAATTTCAAATCTGAAATTCTCTCTCAATTCTCAACTAAACCATACAAATTATATATGATTTGAAAGATCTCGATATGTAGAACAAAAGCCCTATGATTTCGGGATCAATCGAGCAAAAAATCCAGTAATGCTCATATTCGGCTCAAAGAGGAAAATTTCGAATTTTTCCATAAAAAAAAAATATTTGGTTCTACAATCATATATGATCGGCTCTGATACCACATGTAGAAAATTTATTCACATATACAACTAATCAATCAAGGAATTAACGGATCCATATATGATTGTAAAACACCGATCAATAAATACAGCGGAATTAAAGCGTACCTGTTTGAGCCATTGCTTCACTTTTAAAAAAGTAGATCACTCTGTTAATCAGGGATCTATCGGAATGCCAGATCTTCCTCTCTATGACCTATTTCAGTATAGCAGCTTTCAATGGGATCAAAGCAACTGATAGGTATAACCTACCCTTTTATAGGCTAGAGAGGGGACCTAGCAAACCCTAATTAATAGCGTGTCAACTGGGCCCTTCCCATCACGGGCTTCAGTTAAACACAATTGCCTACACTTTGCTGCTCAACTAGGCCCGTTACAATAGATGCCAATACCCAATTCAGTCAGATCACTTTAGGGTTCAACAAATATTGGAATATCCATTAACCCGATTATTTAAAATAGAAAATCAATTAATTAATGTAAGCCCATATTATAGGAAATTTCCAACATCGCAATCATAGTAGCATTCAAGCGTTTCGGAGACCGTTCTTTGAGCTTAGTCTACGTGCGGAAATTGTGGCCGACATGATCAATTGAACCCAGAAAAAATTAACTTGTCAAGCAAAATGCTCAAGTCGAAGTTCTGCAAATATAACAGGGGGAGGGAGCTTTGGACAATGATTCTTGCAATTATTGACCGAAGGAGGGAGAAGGCAATTGAAGCTTCCCCTGTTGAAGTGTGCGGAGAGTGGGAGGGATGGTGGTGGTGTTGTCTGAGACGGGAAGGACGATGGAGTCGCCTATGTGCAGGTGGGAAGGAAGAGACCTGAGGGACATGGACATGGACGAACCCACCTCCCTATGTGAACATTGGTTTGCTAGATATACCGCTCGATCCCATCCCATCCGCTCCTCTCGATCCTCTCTTTCTCTATTTCTCTCGGACGGAGCCCTTCTCGACAAAGGAGACAACCCTGACTCTATTGGCTTTGGCCGATCCTTTTCTAACTCGATCGAGCTCTGTCAACGAGGTCATAGCTATATCTAAACTTGAACATGGCCTACTCCACAAAGGAGCCAAATCTGAAGTGAATGATTTTGACCGAAATAAATTAGAAGTTGAATTCATATGATTACAATAGACAGGGCAGAAGGATAGCCCAAGTGTCAAAATTTGGTACGGAGGGACACTTAAGTGCCATAACTTCGGAAAGGTACACTTAAGTGTCACTCCGGCAAAAATCCGGCCAAATGACTAACTTGGCAACATAGGTCAACCATCAACTATCGATCAATGGTCAGGCTGACGTGGACTGATGACGTGGCCAAAAAACTAACACGATGGAGATAACATGTCAATGACATCATCACTAGCGGTCCACCACTAGTCACATGCTTGGCATGTGAGGTGATGACATCAGTTTTTGATGCAGAGCGTCTAGCATGTGTATTTCACGTGTAAAAGCTTCTGATGCTATGTAACATGACAAAAGGCGAGGTGGTTGCTAGGATCTATCTTGTTAGAGGACGGCAGCCGATAACGGCATAGGAGAAGGCAGCCGTTAATGGCAACAGTTCGGTGATGGTATTCGTTTTCCAAACGATTAGCTGAAGCATGTCAGACAACTGGGGGATATTGCAGACTAGATAAGAAATGTAGCTGGGATGGCTGGCATTATTACGAACGCCTTGGGAAATGCAACCCATGCAACTAGCGTTATTATGAAACATACTCGATGAACACTTCCTCATATAAAAATGAGGTTCTAATACCAAGTTGAGAATTGTGATGAAATAGGGATGTAATATTTTATATTACCAAATGAAAAATATATAAAGCTTATTGATAAGCTTTATAAAATAGCTATCAAAAATAGCAAAATGTAAAATTATAATTAAAGAAAATATACAAAATTTACTAAATATATCTCTAATACACGTACTTCAAAGTAAATTAGTACATTTCAAAAAGGGTCCAAGCTTTGTTATGCAAAACAAAGCAAGGTTAAAGAAGACGCAAATGTGTAGAGGTGAAGAAAATTTTACTTCCCCTTCTTTTTTCTTTTTTGAGGAAGATAAGTAGATCTTTATAATTTTTATGAAATTTCTTGGAGAGTATACTTGCCCTAGATTTTGCTTTTGAGTCTGTTGAAAGAAAGAAAAATAGAGGCAAAATTAAAATGTTTGCTTTGTGATATTTACTTTAAGCTTTTTTTTGCCGTTTTGTCAAATTTCTAATTTTAAAACTTAAAGATTAAAAATTTTATAAATGATCAATTTTTTGCCAAAACTTTATGAACAATCGCTTTATTAATAGAACTTTTTAAAAACATCTATTAGAGCGATTCCGACAAGCCACATTGCATTTTTAAGCAAATTAAATATCCAAACTTCTTACTAAGGGCTTTTCTTATTGTTTTTGTACAAACTTTTGTGAGATGACTCAAAATCACCATTGAATTGAGAATGAATGATAAAGTCTAGTTACATGAATTGAGTTAAAAGAAGGGTTAATACCCTGAAAAACCCCAAACTGATATACCTGTGACAAATTTACCCAAAACTATTTTTTTGACCATGAAAAGCCCAAAACTGGTATACCTGTGACAAATTTACCCCGACTGACCATAAAAAACCCTAAACTTGTACATTTATGAAAAATTTACCCTAAACTAATTTATTCGACAGCAAAAAAAACCAAAACTGGTAAATTTGTGACAAATATACTCTCTGCTAAATTGGATTAATACCACAAAAAAAATCACAAAAGTTGTAAATTGTGACAAACGGAGCGTAAAATTATACCAGTCAACTGTCACGTGTCATTTAACTTAATAATTTAATAATAAAATTTAACGAAAACTAACAGAGGATAAATTTATCACAAGTGTACAAGTTTTGGGTAAATTTGTCAAAGGTATACCAATTTGGGGTTTTTTGTTGTCAAAAAAATAGTTTAAGATAAATTTGTCACAAGTGTACCAATTTGGGGTTTTTTAGGGTATTAACCCTTAAAAGAATGGATGACAGAGCATAGATCAACATCTTGGCCTCCCGCAAGTGCAAGGCTCTTTATTCCGCACACTGAGCAATCATGTTTATTTTCCTAGGTTTATTCAATAAATAAGATTTATTTGTAATTTCCGACATTTTAAGGGGTCAAATGATTGACCCCTGAAACAGAAGTCAAATCGGTTATTTGATCAGTCATATGGCTCGTTTTTCAAGAAGAAATCACGATTTGAAAAATATTTTCATAAACATGATTGCCTATAATTTCTTATAAAATATATAAACGAATAATATTTTCATCATTCACGATAAAGTTTGAGTATAAATTATTATCGATAATGAAAATATTTTTTGTTGATTAATTATTTTGAGCAATATAACCGATCCTTTTTTAGGAACATGTTTTCAAGTCGTTCATTTTTCTTGAAACAAACCAACAATTTAAAAATGTTGACTTTATGTCTTTCTCAAGAAAAGTATATTCAAGATGACAGTGATGTTTTGATCATCAAAGTTGTTATGCGTTAAAAAGTCAACGAAAACAACGAGGAGCGATCACTCTCATTTTCCTTTCTACTCAAGGTTTTAGCTACTCTATTTGATTACTTCACTGAATGTGTTAATAACGGGTGAATGAAAAGGATATGCAATTGCTAATAGGATTATTCTTGAATTTTGACAATGACACTAATAGCCCCTGGATTTTTGTTCAATATGCACTATGTCAATGTCTTCCCAAAATATTTGATTAGTGTAGTTAGGTTTTTTAACTTTGTCAAATGTATGAACTCATCCATGAACTAAAGTTCAATCAGGTCTTTAAACTATATGTTTTTCAATATCAATGTGATCCTTGTTTTCAATAAATAAATAAAAAACTCCAAATCAGTAAAGAACCACCACTCATTCAATACAAACAATGTCATATTCTCTCTTAAATTATCAATTAGATCAGGTTAACTTGAGAATGAAGTATCAAATTCAAAACATCCATAATTGTTGTTAGTGACTTTCCTTATTCTTCTTGTCCGTGCACAAATTTTATGAGTTAACTAAATTCTCTCTCGAGCTCTTCAATAAATAGTGTAGAGGCAAGCGTATTGATTTTTCCAGTGGAATGGCACTAATTTAGATCGAAAGCCCATTTTAGTAAATGTAATTAAATGTTTATTAATTAAATTAGAATACATCTTAGAGATGGGTTCAAATAAATCAAGCTTCTTGCAATTTTTTTTTTTTAAAATAAAAAGAGAAAAAGGTACCAAAAGAGCGTTAGAGTGATCTTACGTAATCAAGTCCTTGAACTCTGATTCACAAAAGTAAGGTATTTCTCTCAATACTTTACTTGGGTATTTAATCGACTAACCGTTAATCGATTAGTTGTGACTTCTAGATAAATATCATTTGCATGCTAAATAACTTGAATCTAAGTTGCGAATTGATATAAACTGGGGAGAGCCCGAGCTAAGTGTTTTTAGCTAATCTATTTGATTAATTGACCGTATGTGTTAATAAAAGGTAAATGAAAAGGCTATGCAATTGCTAGTAGAATTATTCTCGAATTGTGACAATGACACTAACAGCTCCATGGATTTTTGTTCAATATGCAGAATGTCAACATCTTCCCAAAATTTTTAATTGGTGCAAATACATTTTTCAACTCTGTTTAATGTATGAAGTTATCCATGAACTTTAAATTAGTTCAATCGGTCTTTAAATTATTTTTTTTTTTTTGTCAATGTGATCCTTGTTTTGAATAAAAGACTCCCAATTAGTAAAGAGCCACTCATTCAATACAAACAATGTCCATCTTCTCTCTTAAAATGTAAGTTGAGAATGAAGGGCCAAAGTTAAAACATCCATAATTGTTGTTAGTGACTTTCCTTATTCTTCTTGTCCACGCGTAAATTTTGTGACTTAAATAAATTCTCTATCGAATGAAATAATGTGAATAAGAATGTTTGCTTAAAGTGAAAGTATATTGATTTTTCCAGTATAATGTCGGTGATTTAATTGATGCCCAATGGTAAAAACCCAAAACTAGATATGTGTGACAAATTTATCTCAAATTATTTATTTATTTTGGGTAAAGATCTTAAACTAATTTTTTGATCATGAAAAGCCCAAAATTAATATATTTGTGATAAATTTACCTCAAGCTAATTTGTTTACCGCCAAAAACCTCAAATTGCTATGTTTGTGACAAATATACCCTCCATTAAATTGGATTAATATCACAAAAATTGTATAGCTATGACAAACATAGAGTAAAATCAAAAACTGGTATACCAATCTATTGTCATGTGTCATCTAATTTAATAATTGGATAGTAAAAGTTAACGGAAACTAACAGAGATAAATTTGTCATAAGTATACCAATTTGGGATAAATTTGCCAAAGATATATTAATTTGGAATTTTTTGTGATCAAAATATAAATTTGGAGTAAATTTATTATAGATATATCAATTTAGAGATTTTCAAAGTATTAATCTTTTAGGGTGCGTTTAGTAATGATTCTGTTTTAGGGAACAAATTCGATCGAAATGATTATTTTTTATTCTGTTAGGAATCGATTCGAATAAAAGAATCCGTTTGGTAAGAATCGTATAAAATTTCGATTCCGGAATAGAATTGCGTTTGAGACTTGTGTTCATTGATTATGTTCCAAATCAATTTATTTTAATTTATAAATAGTTTTTATAATTTTTATAATTTTTCCTTTTTTTTTTCCTTTTTTTTTTCCTTTTTTTTTTTTTCCTTTTTTCCTTTTTTTTTTATTTTTCCTTTTTTCATTTTTTTTTTTCCTTTTTTTCCTTTTTTTTTTTTTTTTTTTCCTTTTTTCCGATAATCGGCGCGTCGAACGGCGGCGGGCGGCGAACGAACGTGGCAGCGGCGGCGGGCGGTGGCGGACGGCAGCGGCGGCGGCGGACGGCGCGAGCGGCGTTTGCGGGATGGCGGTTGATGAAGAAGAAGAAAAGAGAAGATCTCAATTTTGTTTAGGAACGAGAATCAACTTTTTTTTTTTATTTTGATTCTCGTCCCAAATCGATTTTGGGAACAAATTTGTTCCGCGAACAAAAATTTTACCAAACGCAATTCTCGTCCCGGCGATCTTTAACAAAAATCGAATATGGGATCACTGTTGGGATGGTTACCAAACAGGCCTTTACTGACAAAAAAAAAAAGGTATTAATCTTTTTAAAATAATCTAGTTATTGCTTATTAATGCTTGGATATTGCTGAATATTTTCAAATAGTTCAAGCCCTTAGTTAAACCTACGAGAGTGAAGTACGAAATTACACGGTATTATCGAAAATTCACTGACCATTAGAGTCATTATCAATTTCCCAATTAAATTGAATTTCATGTTTTCGCCTGCAATTTTTGAGCTATTAAACGTGCTTCGTGAGAGAGGGAGACCCCAGAACGATGAAGCCGACGACTCTCCGCCGCCCTGCTTCTTCCATTTTCCTCCTTCTTCATGCGCCAACTGCGATCTCCAGCCAGCCTTCATCCCATTCCATCCTCCCTCTCTCGTCTCGTCGTCGTCCTCGTCGGTTTTCCTCGACCCCTAACCTTAATTTAGATGACCCCAGCGAGGTCTTGAGTCACGTGAGGAAAATTTGCAGGAATGGTGGTGTTTTTTCGAGCGTCGGCGATGCCCAGCGTTGCTTCGGTGCAATGATGAAAACGGACCCTTTGCCTTCCCCCAGGGATTTCAGTCTTCTGTTGGGTGCTGTAGTGAGGATGAAGCACTACTCCACTGCCATCCGCTTGATTGAGCAGCTGCGTTCGTTAGGAGTTGAAGATAATCATATTTGGCTGAATATTTCGTTGAATTGCTTCTGTCGGTTAAGGCGGGTCGATATGGGTTTGTCTATCCTGGGAAGAATCTTGAAGCTTGGGTTTCCCATCGATGTGGTGGCATCGAGTACCTTAATTGATGGTCTCTTTATTCAGGGCAAAACTGATCAAGCACTGAGGTTCCTCAATGATATGGGACGAAATGGCCCGGAACCTGATGAGACCACGTATGCAATAATCGCAAAGGGTTTATGCAGGGTGGGTAACACTAGATTGGCGATTGAATTGCTGAGGGACTGGGAAGAGAGAGGCTGCAGGCTCAATTCCTTCGCATACGGCATAATAATAGATAGTCTTTGCAAGAAGGGATTCATCACAGAGGCGTTGAGACTCCACGGCATTATGAGCAAGAAAGGCGTCGAACCAGATGTTGTTACTTATAACTCCTTGATCCACAGTATGTGCGATGTAGGCCAGATGGAAGATGCTCTCGTATTGTTGAAACAGATGACGAGTGGAGGCATCCAACCCAGCATATTCACTTATAGCTCCTTGGTTCATTGCTTATGCAACCGAGGCCAATGGAAAGATGCTATGGTCTTGTTGGAGAAGATGATGAAGGCAGGAATCGAACCGGACGTCGTTACTTATACCTCTGTCATTCAAGGAGTTTGCAATTCTGGCCATTTGGAAGAGGCTCGAAGACTGCTGAGTCATATGGTGCAAAGCAGAGTCATGCCTGACGTTCTAACCTTCGGTATCCTGGTGGATGCACATTGTAAAGAGGGATTGCTTGTAGAGGCAGAGGCCGTAGTCGACCAGATGATTCAATTAGGTAAAGTGCCTGATATTTTCATTTACAGTACATTGATGAATGGTTATTGTTTGCAAAATAGGATGAAAGATGCAATGGAAGTGCTTAATTTGATGGTTGAAAGAGGCTGCTCACCTACTGTTGTTACTTATAACACCTTGATTAACGGATACTGCAAAGCAAAAAGAATGGACAAGTCAAAGATGCTTTTCCAAGAAATGCTTCAAAGGGGCCTGATTCCTGATGTCATCACATACAACACTCTCGTGGACGGATTTTGCAAGGTTGGGAACCTTGAAGCCGCAGCGGAGCTAATTAATGAGATGCAGTCTCGCGATCTCTCTCCGAATCATTATACCTTGGGTGCTTTCCTCGATGGCTTGTGTAAAACGCAGCAGATTGACAAGGCCATGATATTGCTTCAAAAGATGGAAGATTCCAAAATCATCCCTAACATCGTGACTTACAGTATCCTAATAAATGGCATGTGTAATGCCGGAAAGCTCGACTATGCAATAGGGCTGTTTGATTGTTTGCATGCTCGAGGGTTGCAACCTAACGTGTGGACGTATAGTATTGTCATGCGTGGATTGTGCAAAGGAGGACGCACGGAGGAAGCATATCAGCTGCTAAAGGAGATGCCAGGAAATGGATGCCTTCCAGATGGTGTCGCTTATAACACAATCATCCAAGGACTACTAAGAGATAACGAAAATACGAGAGCAGCGCAACTTGTTGGTGAAATGGTTGAAAGGGGTTTTTCTGCAGACTTAGCAACAATGGAGTTGTGGGTTAAATTTCTCTTGACAAATGGAGCTCCTTCATTTTCTGGTTGAACTCTCCATTGTGTGTGAGATCTGTCCACTTTTTCATCTGAAATTTGGTGGAGAGTAAGCCAGATTAACAGCAGGTTTTCTTCCAGACATCACCTCCTTGAGTCCCATGTCCCGTTAATGAAGTTGTTTTAAGTCTGGGAGATTTTTCCTCTTGCTTGATTATCAGGCTTTTGGAGGGGGGAAAGGTTGATTTTGCTTTTCGTATGCCTAGGTTTTGCAAGAAATCTCTGTATTTAACCAGTAGATGTACTTGTGGGTTAGTGCTTCTGGTGCCTACTATTTATCAAACAGGTCAAATTCATATGAATGATCAATTGGTGTGAGGATGTTCTCAAATTAAATCCATGTTAATAGCAATAACTTTACTGTGTACTATATGCAATTCAGACATTATAGACAAGTATCATGGACCTCTTCCTCGAAGGGACTAAAGAAAACTTTTTTTTTTCAGGGTGTAATGTATGTGCTTTGAGAGAGAGATACTGGTTTTCTTTTATTTTCTTTTCCTAACACCTCTGATCCCTTCAATGTCTTATTTGCCATAGTTCTTCAAAGAAGATGCACGGGTGGAAGTGGATGGTATATGATCATGGTGATGGGCACTTTGAATCAATAGCAGTGAATACTTGTGGCGGGCTGGGTACTCAGATTGTCATGCAGGTCGATTACATATTTGGGTTATTTGCTCTGCTTCTCACAGCAAAGTTTGATGGATGGCTTGCTGACTAAGGAACATAGCTGCAACTGTATGGAAACAACTTTCAGTATCTTTTCCTTTGCACTGCAAGGGATTTTCCAAAAAGCATCTGTTGATGCGTGAACATGAATGCTGCTCACAGACATTGCCAATGCCAAACCACATTGACGTCTGGAGTGGCACCAATCAACTTCATTACAAGTAGGCCCATAGGATGTAACTTTCTTTCGTTCTCTATAGAGGTAAATTCATTGCCAGTTTTCTGTTTTATTGACAGACGAACAAATGTTTTGGTTTGTTTTTGCATGTTTCACTCACAACTGCAGGATTTGCCTGGACAGTCTTGTTACCCCCTCTACTCTGTGTCTTGACACAAATATAATAATAGTAGCGTGCAAGCAAATAATTGTTTAGTGCGGTGTCAGGATGCTCTTGAGTTAAGTTGATTTTAATGGCGATACATTTACTTTATACCAGAGATCTGCAATGCAGACATTATGCACCAATATCAGGGACCTATATAAATATATATATTACCGTAAATCCAGATTAGCTTCTTACTTATGTGCTTGGAGAGAGATATACTAATTTTCTTATATACCCTTTTGCTGACAATCTGATCCCTTCAATGTCCTGTAGTTACTTCAAATCAAAGAAGATGCATAAGTGGAAGTGGATGGTACTTGATCATGGTGATGTGCACTTTGCATTAATAGGAGAATATTTGTGGCAAGCTGGTTACTCAGATTATCATCTCAGGTAGATTACACATTTGGGTTATCTGCTCTGCTTTTTGCTGACTAAGGGACGTGGCAGCAAGTGTATGAAAACTACTTGCAGTATCTTTTCCTTTGCACATGAACACCATTGACAGATGCCAAACCACATAGACGTCTTGAGCGACACCAACTAAATTCATCAGTGAGGCCCGTATGATTTACCTTTCCATTGTCATTTCCACCGCATCAATTGGTTTACTTTCCCAATCAATAGGGTTGCCTCTCAATGGAGGCTCATTTCTTGCCTTTTTTATCTGTTTCAATTACTGATTTTTCTGTTTGTTTTTGCGTGTTTCACTTAAGGCAGCAGGATTGCTTGGACAGTCTTCCTCTTGTCACGCCCACTCCTCTTTGTTTCCTCACATAATCATAGTAGCGTGGAAACATTCCAGCAAACGCTCTTCTAGCAAAGTTCACGAGTGGATATCATGGCCGATATGATCGATTGAACTCAGAAGAAAGAACCTGTCAAGCAAAAGGATCAATTGGAAGTTCTGCATATCTAACAAGAGGATCAACTCAGCTCTCTGTTGTCCATTTTCTTGTTTACAAAAGCTGGTCCATGGGCTTACCCACTGAAGCAAAGCCACTGTTTTTGCGATGATGGTTTTAATTTCACTTTTCGCGATTCTTCGCTGATTAGAACCATGTGCAAGTGCATGAGGCTTCAGTTTCAAAAGAAGCTTTATGATTTCTTTTGCTGGAAAGTCGTGAGCATGGTGTATCCTTTACTGTAAATTATGTTGACTCACCTCAGATTGATCCTTTAGTGTTAGAGATATCGATATCAACTAGAGGCCTTGAAACCTTCAATCTTTGCAAGAATTGAGAGTACAGTCATTAAGGGAACATCATTTACGAAATAGATTCACGCTCTGGACCATCAATGAAGGAATACAGGACATTATTGTAAGAGCACAGCCAAACAGGTTGCGTTACATAGTCACAAACTCAATGGATAGCTTAATGCAAGCAAGCAATGTAAGAGAATGTTTTCTTCCTAAATGAAAGTCCCTTGTCCAAGAGGATGGTACTTATCATAAAGCAGCATGCCTCCACGAGCAATGTTTTGCCATAGAATTGCACTCATCGAATTTCGTAATTTTGAGGCATTCGATACTAAGCCATTGGTGCATTACTATTGTGCCACATTACGCTGCGAGATGCCTTGAGTTGGGTTTCGTGGTTGGTTTCTTTCTATCCTTAGATTGGTTGCTGTGAGGAACTATAAATGCATGGAATTTGATCCACCACCTCTGGGTTGACAGTGGTGGCAGCACACCGTTGGAGGTCCAGGCAGCAATGGACGAGCACCAGAGGAGCTCTAGCCAAGCGAATGTGAGCTAAAAGATGATGACTAGTAAGTTTGAAAGCGACGTCATCTCGATGAAATAGACCACCTCATGTCATCACCATTACGTAGGATGGCTGGCGATTATGGGATTGCCACATTAGATAAATCAAACTAGACTTGGATGAGAGGAATTGATTGCATTTTCCCTCAAAAGTTTAGGACTACATTATTTCAATTGAAAGGTTTAAGACTCGATTGATTTATGTGCTAGAGGTTTATGACTAATTGTAGAATTTTCACGCACAAATTGATTGTGTAGGGCGTTGGACGTTGAAATGTCACATGTTCTCTCAACTTTAGTGTTTCCATGGCAGTCAGTTGAATCCTTACGTATGAAGGCTAAGTCATGAAGGTTAAATTAAGATGAGAATGATATGCATTTTGGGTCATCTTGCTCAAGAGTTCCCCGAGCAAGGAGAATGTGACCCTTTTCTCCTTCTTTAAAAGGTGACGCTTATTTTTCTAGCAATTTTTGCCCTAAGAAACTTTTATTCCTTCAGAGCAAATAAATTATCATATTGGAAATTTGAAAAGCTTGTGAGGAAAATCATCAAATTAAATAAGTTGACGTAGGTATAAATTGAAGACTGAAATTATATATGAAAAATATAAGGTTTTTTTAGAAATAGAACCTCTTTACCCACAAAATGTTTTTGTACATTTGTACATCCACAAATTATTAGCCATTTACTTTATTCTTCTCAATTTTTTTATTTTGTTATTTGAGAAAATTTAAATAAGGGCTTCAAGGGCCCTCATTTTCTCAAATAAAAGTTTGAAGTGGATATTTTTTTAAGTAAAGGGTCGAAGTGCCTTTATTTTCTTAAATAAGGGCATGAAATGCCCATATCAATCTCTCAAAGAAGGGTCTGAACTCACCGGTTGTAAAGGACAATTTTGTTTTTTAAAATTTTAATTTTTTTCCTTTTTTCTTTAAAAAAAAATTTTTAGAAAAAGGAAAGCACAAGTGAGAGGGAGAGGGTGCTTCTTCTCCCTTGTGGCCACTGCCCCACATCACCGATGGGGCGGTAGCGAGGGCCGACAAGGTCACTAGAGCTTGGGTGAGGGCCTACTAGAGGCGAGGGTCACCCGCCCTCGCCTCGACCAATGCAAGGGTCACTTGCCCTCGTGTAGGCCTAGCAGCCCTCACCAAATGGCTGGCTGGAGATCGCAGTCGGCGCATGAAGAAGGAGGAAGATGGAAGAAGTAGGGCAGAGGAGACTCGTCATCTTCATCGCTCTAGGGTCTCCCTCTACTGGCAAAATTTAAGAGAGAAGATGACATTGTTGCCATTGAACGAGTGGCTCTTTACTAATTTGGAGTCTTTTATTCAAAACAAGGGTCACCTTGACATGAGACATAATAATTTAAAGACCTTATTGAACTAATTTAAAGGATGACTTCATACATTAGACAGAGTTCAAAAACTTAACTACACCAATTAAAAACTTTTGGAAGACAGACATTCTGCATATTCAGCAAAAATCCTATGGGCTAATAGTGGCATTGTCACAATCCAAGAATAATCCTATTAGTGCTTGCATATCCTTTTCATTTGTATTTTATTAACACATTCGGTCGAGTAATCAAATAGAGTAGCTACAAACTTTGGTAGAAAGGAAAATGAGAGAGATCACTCCTCATCGTCTCCATTGACCTTTTAACATATAGCAACTTTGATCATTGAAACATCACTGTCATCTTGAATATACTTTTCTTGAGAGAGACGTAATGTCAATATCTTTAAATTAAGTCGACTTTTTTTCAAGAAAAATGAACGATCTTAAAAGTGATCGGTTATATAGCTCGAAATAATTATCAAACAAAAATATTTTTGTTAACAATAATTATTTGTGCCTAAATTTTATTATAGACGATGAAAATATTTTTGTTCACATATTTTTTAAACGATACAAGCGATCATATCCATGAAAATATTTTTCAAATTGTGTGTGTTTTTTTAATGAAATAGACAGACCCTAAGACAAAATAACCCATTCGACTTCCGGTTCACGCATCAATCGTTTGACTCATTAAACCATCGGATCAATAAATAGATAAAATACAAATAAATATTGCAGGTATTGGATAAGCTTATGTAGATGAACATGACTTTTCAATGCACGGAATAATGAACCCGTGCACTTCCAAGCCGCCAAGATGTTGATTCACGCTGCGTCATTCCTAAAAATTCTTCTTACAAAGTCAAAGACCTGACCGTGGTCCAGATCCTAGTCCAATCGATTAAACTGGTCAATCCAATCCTCTCAGATTTTAGGGTTAGCGGAATCATGCCTTTCACTTCTCTCAGATTATCTCACATATGCACGTATTTCTCATGATAAAAGATGCAATCACAAATCATTCAGCATCCAAGTTTCAGAGCCGATTTCCCCACTTCATTTGCTGAATTCAAGTTTACTCTGGCATGTAACATTGTTTTGATCTTCTTGTTCTCGAACAACAATATGCCCTATCTCTTTTTTAACATTAGATAATTTTTTTTTAATGCAAATAAAAGACATTTGTCTCTCATATCCACCCATCTGCTACTTTGAACCATGATATCTTGGTTTAAGGACCGTAGTGTTTACCTATACTAATAGTTGGGTTCTTTGTGTCGACCCATTATGGATGGATTCGACCTATTGTCCAACATCTCTAACTCACATATGATGGTACCGACTTAGCGTCCACTAAAGATAAGAATAGTATAAATGCCATAATTTTTATATGGCGCTCAGTTGAGTGTTATAACTTTGTTTTCGCTCACTTAAATACCATAAAATCGATAATATAAGTGTCACTTTTGGTAAATTATCTTATGTGGATTTTTTAATTGATTTTTCAATTCGATGTGGATTTTGTTAATATTTTGTTAATATTTATTTTCCCTTTTTATTCTAGTGCCGACGGGGTCACCAATGACCCTAGTTAGCTACTAAGGCCTTGCTCAAATTGGGCGAAGGCCACCTCGCCCTTAACTGATGTGACCATGAAGGCCATAGGCAAGGCCACCCCTGGCTGCAAGTGAGGCAGCCCTTGCCTAGTCTAGCGAGGGACTTCGTGCCCTAGACAGGCCATTCCAAATGCCAAACCGCATAGACATCTTGAGCGACACCATTCAACTTCATCAAAGTCAGGCCTGGATAATTTGACTTTCCACTATCTTTTCCGCAGCATCAATTGAATTCCCTGCCATTGGCATTTGTCTCAATTACTGACTTGGGAACACAAATTTTTGTTTGTCTATGCGGGTTTCACTTTCGACAGCAGGAGTTGCCTTGCTAGTCTGCCTCTCGTCACACCTTCTACACTTTGTGTTCTGTCACAATTGATGGTTTTATGTGATGGGCTTAAGGCCCGTCCGCCCATGTTGGGCCTGAAAGCCCGGCCCACAATATTAGGGCCCATGGATGAAGGGGTACGTTTCTATTTTTGAGGGAACGTATATAAGGGATGAAAGAGAGAGACGAAGACACCCTTTTGGCATAACGTACGTACGTTCCTCTCCCTCTCTCCCTCCAAAAAAAGAAAACAAGCGCTAAAGGCGACGCCGTCTTCCCTTCAAGGCGAATTGACATCATCGGATCTAAAGGGATCAGAATTTCTTCCTCGATCTTCAGCATTGGTGCTTAATCTGTGGCTAACAAGGTACGCTCGATTCCGTGGTGTGCTTTAGGATCGGTGATACATGTATTTCCGGGCTTATCTTCCGCATTCGTTTTAGGGGTTCGATTTAGTGTCGAATCCGGTTTTTTGGAATCCGACAATCCCAACATTGGTATCGAGCCCTAGTTCATGTTTTCCCGATTATTTTCATGTTTTTTGATTGATTTTTCGTGAAAATAATCGGCCGACATGGATCGGGCGAAAATCCCGACACCCGAGCACTGTTCATCCGTTTTTTTCGAGTTTCTGTAAGTCGAAATCAATTTCTGAAGGTATAGTGTGAAAGAGCTCGTTGAGACGAGTTCGTCGACATGTCGTGCGCCGCCGGGAGACGCCGGACACTCCCACACGCGCCGCCAGAAGCCGCTGCGCGTGGGTGCGACGCACCCGAAGCGCTGGCTCGGCCAGCGCGTGCGCCACACGCGCCGGTCGGCGAACCGGCACGTGTGCAGCGCCGCCGGCCGGCGAACCGACACGCGTCGGTCGGCGAACCAACGCGTGCTGACGTCACCGTGACGTCACCCAACGGTCGGTAACCGCTGGGATGACGTCATCAATGACGTCATCACTGACGATCGTTGGCCGGCCGGTCATCGGCCGGCGACCCAACCGGCGACCCGACCCGACCCGACATGCGCGGAAGCCTGGCGCTTGCTGCGCACGCACGCGGCACATGCCGGTCTGTTCATCCGACCCGGTCCGACGACCGGCGACCCGTTGACCGACTACCGTTGACCGTTGACCCGGAAAAAAAAAAAAAAAAAAAAAAAAAAAAAAAAAAAAAAAAGGAAAAAGAATTTGTTTCTTTTTCGATTATGTTTATGTGGGTTATAAGTAATCCATTTTTTATTCTGCATTTGTTGCATGAATCATGAAAAATTATGTATTTTCCCTTATGTTCATTATGGATTATAAGTGATCCATTTTTAGTTCTGCATTTGTTGTAGGAACTATGATGCGTTATGCACGGATACCTGCAATCCTGAGAACGGACAAGGGAAGTGCAAGACTTAAAAGGATGATGACAGAGTTAGCTAATTATCGGTGGCATGACGGTGATTTAGTATCACATGTGATCAGGGTCAATCAGATGATACAGGAAATCATCTAGAATGGTTATCTTATGCCGGATTTTGAGAATGTGCTGGCTTTGATGAACACTCTTCCACTTGAATGACAAGCAGTGTTAAATCGGTTATGGGAGGTCAACGTGGTCCCGGGTTATAGGAGGCTAGTGGTAGCTTTTGTTAGAGAGTACTATAGGATTGAGTTAACCAAAACTTCAACCCTTAGATTGAGCGCCACATGGTGCAGAGTGAATGCGCCTTGGGGGCGACATGAAAGCTCTTCAAAAAAAAATTTCCATGATTGGCAAATGTGCCTTCAAATTTCTCAGATATTTTGACTGATAGATTAGAAGGGACATTCCCTATTTATTTCTTAGATTAGTTTGAGATGTTTTTGGGTGTGAATATCTCTTTCTATGTTGATATTTTTCTTTGTATATATTGCTTAGTGTAATGGATAGTTGTATTATGTGAAAGCATTATCATTCTATTGGATGTAAAATATTATTTGCTTTCTATTATTGTTGACTGTTGTGGGTAGTTAATAGAAGTTTTTGTAACTTCATAGAATTTATTTTGCATAAGACAATTATATTAATAATAGTTTTAAGTTAGGATTTTTGGAAGATGATTGGAAACATAGTGACATTTTGATTATGAAACCTTACTTGAAATTGTTAATTAATATGATGGGTCTGTGCAAAAAGGATGCATAAATGATAGGCATTAATAATTCGTGCATATATGTCTGATGTGTTTAGATCAATGGTTTAAGCAATTAAGAACGTAATTGCTAATATGAACGGCAACAATTGTGAAATATTGAATATGAAGATTCAATATATGCTGGAAAAGCAAAAAGCATTAGAAGCTCTTGACCACGTTATGGAAGATCTTGAGGATGCCGTGCGCCACCTTGAGCTAGAAGAGAACCGCCTAACGGCATTTGAGTAGAAAATAGACATTGGCAATGCTGGTTCTAGCTTAGAAAGGGCTTTAAGCTCTAAGCGTAAACGTATTGATTCGTTCAATATGTGGGAATGCAAAGGATCAAGTCCTTCTTGCAAGAAATCAAGAGTTAACCAACACAATAGAGGAAAACGTCCTCAAGTGAAGAAAATGTCAAGGGTGAGGTGTTACAATTGTGACAAGAGATGTCACTATGCTCGCAACTGTTGTGAGCCGAAAAAGATAAACACCTCTTGTACATTTGAGAATTTTGCTTATGTGTCAAGTTCTGCATTATTAGCTGAATCCAATCCTTTGTGGACTGTAGATTCAGGAGCGACAGACCATGTAGCGAAGGATAGAGAATTATTCGTAGAATTCCGACTATACCAACTGGAATTAAGTGGATCTATGTAGGAAATAACTCCAGAGCTGAAGTTAAAGGGATTGGCACCTGCCAATTGAACATGCGTGGTGGACGCACCTTGTTCCTACATGATGTTCTATATGCTCCAGAGATTCGTCGAAATTTAATGTCTGTTTTGGTGTTGGTTAAGCTTGGTTTTAGTGTGAACTTCCGTAATAGCGGTGTAGATTTGTATTTGAATACAAACTACTATGGTTGTGGTTGCCTTCTAGATGGTTTTATTGTACTAAATGTTGACTATGGTAATGTCAATATGTTATTCCCTTGTTTCACATCTTCTACTTCATATGATAATGATGTGATTATGTGGCATGCTAGACTTGGTCATATTGGCCAACAACATATGAATAGACTAGCCAAAGAGGGCTTGTTGGGCAACATTGAAAAAGTCGATTTGTCCATATGTGAGCATTGCCTAGAAGGGAAAACGACAAGGAAACCATTTGGAAAAGGTAAAAGAGCTGAATTTCCTCTGCATTTAATCCATTCTGACGTATGTGGTTCAATGACTGTGAGAAGAAGGCATGGGACTGTTTATTTCATCACTTTTATAGATGATTATACTCGATTCGGATATGTCTATTTGATTTCTCATAAATCTGAAGCATTAAGTTGTTTCAAAAGGTTTATGAACTTAGTAGAAAATCAATTAGACAAGAAAATAAAAGTATTAAGATCCGATTGAGGTCGAGAATATTTATCTGATGAGTTCAGAAAATTATGTGATGAAAAAGGAATAAAAAGACAGTTGTCTATTCCACATACTCCTCAACAAAATGGTGTTGCGGAAAGAAAAAATAAAACCCTACTGGAAATGGTTAGGTTCATGATAGTGCATGCTAACTTACCTATCACTTTTTGGAGTGATGCGTTGTTAACTGCTGCCTATATACTTAACCGGGTGCCTTCCAAATCAATTGCTTCAACTCCATATAAGTTATGGACAGGTAGAAAACCGGACTTAAATTTTCTTAAGCCATGGGGTTGTGCTACCTATACTCATGAGTCCTCTCACAAATTTGGGAAATTGGGTCCCAGAGTAAAGAAGAGTATTTTCATAAGATACTTGGAACACTCGAAAAGATATGTGTTCATAGGTGAGCAGGAAAGTGAGAGTATAACTGAATTTGAATCACAGGATGTCACATTCTTAGTGGATGAATTTCCTAAGAATGGCGAAATAAGGGAAGATTACTCCCTATTTGTAATCTTGGATCAAGATAATGATATTAGTGGAGTTCATCCAAGTGGAAGTAATATGAGAAGTGATAAATTGAATTCAACTCATTCTCAATTACAACCACATGATGAGACGACATCATCATTATCTAATCCAAGTGGGAGCATAATGGGGAATGATATGCTAAGTGTACAATCTCCCATACGGCGAACAAGTCGCCAAAGTATTCCCGTCGACGTTTTGACATTGAAAGGAAAACTTTTATGGTTACTCCACAAGATAAGGATGAGCCAAGAAATATTAATGAGGCTCTAAATTGCCCTAGTAAGGAAAAATGGATTCATGCAATGGAAGAGGAAATGGAGTCAATGAAGTTAAACCATGTTTGGGAATTGGTTGATCTTCCAAAAGGACGCAAAACTATTGGGAACAAGTGGGTTCTCAAAATAAAGCGAAAGGCATAAGGCTCGCCTTGTGGCGAAGGGGTATAATCAACAGGAAGGAATTGATTATGATGAAACATTTTCTCCTGTAGTGTGATTTACCTCGATTCGCATTATTCTGGCAATAGTGGCTAGTATGGATCTTGAGTTACATCAAATGGATGTAAAGACTGCTTTCTTCAATGGAGAATTAGATGAAGAAATATATATGGAACAACCTGCTGGTTTCATAGAGAAATGCCAAGAAAAAAAGGTATGTCGACTTTTGAGGTCGATATATGGCCTTAAGCAATCGTCAAGACAATAGTATATACGTTTTCATAATGCCATAATGGCATATGATTTTACAATGATTGATGAGGATCATTGTATATATATCAAAAAATCCAAGGATCAATTTGTGATCATATCATTATATGTTGATGATATACTAATTGCCGGAAGCAATATGGAGTTTGTTAATACTGTCAAGAGTTTGTTGTCTTCCAACTTTGAGATAAAGGATATGGGTGAGGCTGTATACATTCTTGGAGTTAAGATTTCAAGAGATTGTTCGAAGAGATCATTATCTCTTTCACAAGAAACATATATAAATAAGGTTCTTGAACGATTTCGTATGCAAGATTGTAAATCCATAGACACTCCTATTGCAAAAGGTGAAGGATTGAGCCATAGACTGTGTCCAAGGACTCCACAAGAGAAGGAACAAATGAAACATGTTCCTTATGCTAGTGCTGTTGGGAGCTTGATGTACGTTATGATGTGTACAAGACCTGACATATGTTTTGCAGTTGGAATGGTGAGTAGATACCAATCCAACCCAAGTCAAGCACATTGGAAGGCCGTTAAGAGAATACTGAGGTATCTAAAAGGGACTGCTAATTATACGCTGAGTTATTAAGGAAATGATCTGCGACTCTAAGGCTATTTTGATGCTAATTGGGGAGGAGATTTAGATGAAAGAAAATCTACCTCTAGATTTGTTTTCTTACCAAATAATGGCACCATATGTTGGAGTAGTAAGAAACAAAAGTGTATAACCTTATCCACGATGGAAACTGAGTTCGTGGCATTATCAGCAGCAATATAAGAAGATGTTTGGCTTAAGAGATTATTGGATCATTTAGGTGTTATTGGAAGTGCTGCAGATTCATTGTTGGTTAACTGTGATAGCCAAGCAGCAAAAGCGTACACCAAAGATCCAAAATATCATGGTAAGACCAAACATATAGATACCAAATATAATTTTGTCAAAAATATGATTGCACGAAAAGATGTGAACTTATAGTACATATTACGCATAGAATGGTAGCAGATCCTATGACAAAGCCTATACCTAGAGATGTGTTTTGTGATCATGTGAAATCTCTAGGATTGCGTAGAGGCTGATGTACTGAATATTGTAATTTCCCTTAAGTGTTCACATTTGATGAATTTGTGTTTTCATCATTAATGCCTATGAATCTTTGTTTGATCTTTATGCATCTTAATACTCAGTGCATTATTTTAAGTTGAGAAAGTATGTCGGACAGATATAAGATTAGCCTACTCACACGGGTAATCGCCTCTATTTACTGTGTGATAAATAGAGATGAGACTGTTTTTAAGCTTATTATCTAGGTAATAATCGAGAGCTCAAGCTTAAAATATGTATGTCGCCTTAACTGAGTGTTAAGATGAGGACATAATATTTATTATGTCCGAAAGTAAAATAACCCACATATTTTACTTTATCTGTCTATGATGCTAGATATGAGTTCTGATGAATTTTGTGAATGAGTAGATACGTGAACTCAAGTTAGACATTGAGTATGTCTGAACTATCATCTGTACGGTATTGAAAAGTGTAGACATACGCTCCATGGGAAAAGAGTTAATACCGTAATACGTATTTCATACTACGTATGCATGAGACGACCAATAAGAGTGACAAAAGTTTGATCTCAATTTTTGTGTCGTGTGAGACTCTTGAGGAAAAGAGTTCCTCAATTTTTAGTCCCCTCATGACTCTTACTTATTCTCAAGATTTCTATTTAGTGTTTGCTATCTTAGGATGTTGCCAATGGTCATGAGTTGATTCGATCTAATGGGGCATTTCTAGAAAAGCAAGCTGAACTGAAATTGAGAGTTTGAAGGAAAGACGAAGATCGAATTTGGAGAATCACATTGTAGTTTTGTATTCACTAGTTAACCAATTATGACTGTCTTTGGGATAATCATAATTGTGAATATAATATATATATATATTATTGTTTAAAAGAGATTAAGAGAGATATAAATGTGATCGATCGATCTAGAGAACTGCATACTAAATCTACTCAGGATGTGATGCCCATTATGAGCTGTTATATATTCCTAACAAATATATAGCAACGAGCTCTCAAAGTATGATGGTTGCACGGATTATTCACCGGTATGAATGTTGAAGAAAGGTAAAGAGAATCATGTTCGGCCCACCATGTGCGAGTGGGAGATGATGGTTTTATGTGATGGGCTTAAGGCCCGTCCGCCCATGTTGGGCCTGAAAGCCCGGCCCACAATATTAGGGCCCATGGATGAAGGGGTACGTTTCTATTTTTGAGGGAACGTATATAAGGGATGAAAGAGAAAGACGAAGACACCCTTTTGGCATAACGTACGTACATTCCTCTCCCTCTCTTCCTCCAAAAAGAAAACAAGCGCTAAAGGCAACGCTGTCTTCCCTTCAAGGCGAATTGACATCATCGGATCTAAAGGGATCAGAATTTCTTCCTCGATATTCAGCATTGGTGCTTAATCTGTGGCTAACAAAGTACGCTCGATTCCGTGGTGTGCTTTAGGATCGGTGATACATGTATTTCCCGGGCTTATCTTCCGCATTCGTTTTAGGGGTTTGATTTAGTGTCGAATCCGGTTTTTTGGGAATCCGACAATCCCAACAACAATCATAGTAGCGTTCAGGCGTTTCGGAGACCGTTCTCGAGCTTAGTCTACGTGCGGATATTGGGGCCTACATGATCAGTTGAACTCAGAAAAAAGTAACTTGTCAAGCAAAATGTTCAAGTCGAAGTTCTGCAAATATAACAGGGGGAGGGAGCTTTGGACAATGATTCTTGTAATTATTGACCGAAGAAGGGAGGAGGCAATTGAAGCTTCCCCTGCTGAAGTGTGCGGAGAGTGGGAGGGATGGTGGTTGTGTTGTCTGAGACGGGAAGGACGATGGAATCGCCTATGTGCAGGTGGGAAGGAAGAGACTTGAGGGACATGGACATGGACGAACCCACCTCCCTATGTGAACATTGGTTTGCTAGATATACCGCTCCATCCCATCCCATCCCATCCGCTCCTCTCGACCCTCTCTTTCTCTATTTCTCTTGGACGGAGCCCTTCTCAACGAAGGAGACAACCACGACTCTATTGGCTTTGGCCGATCCTGTTCTAACTCGATCGAGCTCTGTCAATGAGGTCAAAGCTAGATGTAAACTTGAACACGGCTGACTCCACAAAGGAGCCAAATCTAAAGGGAATGATTTTGACCGAAATAGATTAGAATTTGAATTCACATGATTACAACAGACAGAGTAAAATCACGAATCAGAAGTACCTAGAGCCACAATGTAGCATAAGGGACAAAGAAGCTAAATATACCCGAAGGATGGAACGAAGGCCCTCTAAGGAGAGAGTAACAAATAATCCATTAAGAGAAGCCTCTATGGTAGTAGGTGTGGCAAATGGATGTGCACATGAACCATGACTTCGGGGTTGATTTTTTAGCCCGATGGGTTGCTTAAAGCATAATCTATAGTAATTGGACACCATGTTGGTGACAATGCTTACAAAATTTTATCCATCTTATGTGCTACACCAGCCAAAACATAGCAATTTGTATAAACTATGTGAAGAAATCGATACTTGGAAAGCATAAATGCATACAATAAGGTAAAAATGGACTCAGCACGCCGAAATACCTTCGTAATTGATCCAGCCATGAACATGGCTAAAATTGGTCGAACTAGTGAAAGACAATCTTGGAAGTAGTCTGTTGATTTGATTGAACCGATCAATGATTGGTCAACATAGGTCAATGATCAACTATCGATCAATGGTCAGGCTGACGTGCATTGATGACGTGGCTAAAAAATTAACACGATGGAGATAACATGTCAATGACGTCATCACTGGCGGTCCACCACTAGTCACATGCTTGGCACGTGATGTGATGACATCAGTTTTCTGATGCAGAGCGTCTAGCATGTGTATTTCGCGTGCAAAAGCTTCTGATGCTACGTAACATGACAAAAGGCGAGGTGGTTGTTGGGATCTATTTTGTCAGAGGACGACAGCCGATAACGGCATAGGAGAAGGTAGCCATTAACGGCAACATTCCATTTGAAGGCCTCAAGTTTGGTGGTGGTATCCATTTTCCAAACAATTAGCTAAAGCATGTCGGACAACTAGGGGATGTTGCGGACTAGCTAAGAAATGGAGCTGCGACGGCTGGCATTATTATGAACACCTGGGGGAAATGCAACCCATGCAGTCAGCGTCATTATGAAACATACTAGATAAACGCTTCCTCATATAACAATGAGGCTCTAATACCAAGTTGAAAATTGTGATGAAATAGGGATGTAATATTTTACATTACCAAATGAAAAATGCATAAGTTTATTTACAAGCTTTATAAAATAACTATCAAAAATAGCAAAATATAAATTATAATTAAAGAAAATATACAAAATTTACTAAATATATCTCTAATACACGTACTTCAAAGTAAATTAGTACATTTCAAAAAGGGTCCAAGCTTTGTTGTTCAAAGCAAAGCAAGATTAAAGAAGAGGCAAATGTGTAGAGGTGAAGAAAATTTTACTTCCCCTACTTTTTTCTTTTTTGAGGAAGACAAGTAGATCTTGATAATTTTAATGAAATTTCTTGGAGAGTATACTTGCGCTATGATTTTGCTTTTGAGTCTGTTGAAAGAAAGAAAAATAGAGGCAAAATTAGAATGTTTGCTTTGTGATATTTACTTTAAGACTTTTTTTGCCGTTGTCAAATTTCTAATTTTAAAACTTAAAGATTAAAAATTTTATAAATGATCAATTTTTTGCCAAAACTTTATGAACAATTGCTTTATTAGTAGAAGCTTTTAAAAACATCCATTAGAGCGATTCCGACAAGCCACATTGCATTTTAAAGCAAATTAAATATCCATACTTCTTACTAAGGGCTTTTCTTATTGTTTTTGTACAAATTTTTGTGAGATGACTCAAAATCACCATTTAATTGAGTTAAATGAATGATTAAGTCTAGTTAAATGAATTGAGTTAAAATAATGGATGATAGAGCATGGATCAACATCTTGGCCTCCTGCAAGTGTGAATAGACAAGTGGTAACTTCTAGATAAATATCATTTGCATGCTAAAGAATTTCAATCTAAGTTGCGAATTGATATAAACTTAGAAGAGCCCGAGCTAAGTTTTTTTAGCCACTCTATTTGATTAATTGACCGTATCTGTTAATAAAAGGTAAATGAAAAGGCTATGCAATTGCTAGTAGAACTATTCTCGGATTGTGACAATGACATTAATAGCTCCATGGATTTTTGTTCAATATGCTGAATGTCAACATCTTCCCAAAATTTTTAATTGGTGCGAATACATTTTTCGACTCTGTTTAATGTATGAAGTCATCCATGAACTTTAAATTAGTTCAACCGGTTTTTTTTTTTTTTATGTCAATGTGATCCTTGTTTTGAATAAAAGACTCCAAATTGGTAAAGAGCCACTCATTCAATACAAACAATGTCATCTTCTCTCTTAAATTTTTCATTAGATCATGTAAGTTGAGAATGAAGGGCCAAAGTTAAAACATCCATAATTGTTGTCAATGACTTTCCTTATTCTTCTTGTCCGCGTATAAATTTTGCGACTTAAATGAATTCTCTATCGAATGAAATAAAGTGAATCAGAATGTCTGCTTAAAGTGAAAGCATATTGATTTTTCCAGTATAATATCTGTGATTTAATTGATGTCTAACTTTAAAAACCTCAAACTGAATGTGTGGTAAATTTATCTCAAACCTAATTTTTTTTTATCATGAAAAATCACAAACTAATACATTTGTGATAAATTTGTCTCAAGCTAATTTGTTCGCCCATAAAAAACCCCAAATTTGTATATTTGTGACAAATATACCCTTTGTTAAAAATTAAATTAATATCACAAAAATTATATAGCTACGACAAACAGAGAGTAAAATTCCAAATTGGTACGCCAATCAATTGTCACGTGTCATCCAATTTAATAATTTGATAGTAAAATAAAACGAAAACTAACAGAGAATAACTTTGTCACAAGTGTACAAATTTGGGATAAATTTATCAAAAGCATATCAATTTGGAATTTTTTGTGATCAAAAGATTAGTTTGTGATAAATTTATTATAAATGTACCAATTTAGGGGTTTTCAAGGTATTAATCTTTTTAAAATAATATAATTCATGCTTATTAATGCTTGGATATTGTCGAATTTTTTAAAATAGTTCAAGCCCTTAGTTAATCCTATGAAAGTGAAGTATGAAATTACATAGTATTGTTCGAAAATTCATTGACCATTAGTCATTATATGTGGACCTGAGCAGATCCTTAAACTGCTCAATGAGAAAAATGAAGGGAGAACATCCCTGGGAAGAGTGACCCCTTACGCGCCTCTTAGGTTGGGATCTAGGCCTGGATAAAGACTCCGACCCCATTGGCTGACCTGACCACTCCCTTACCGGAAAGGGGGCAGCCACCTCGGATTCCGTAAAGCCTTCCCCTCAGGAAACTTGGGGCGTGATTCAGGAAAATGGTTCAAGAAAATGAAGAGGCCAGTGGAAACACGGGTGGCCGGCCGACCATTAGTCATTGTATGTGAGAGAGAGAGAGAGACCCCGGAGCGATGAAGCCGACGAGTCTCCTCCGCCCTGCTTCTTCCATCTTCCTCCTTCTTCATGCGCCGACTGCGACCTCCAGCCATCCATCATCCCATTCCATCCTCCCTCTCTCGTTTCGCTGTTGTCGGAGGTTTAGTTCGATCCCCACCCCTCCTAATTCAGATGACCCAAGCGAGGTCTTGAGTCACGTGAGGAAAATGTGCAGGAATGGTGGTGTGTTTTCGAGCGTCGGCGATGCCCAGCGTTGCTTCGGTGCAATGATGAAGACGGACCCTTTGCCTTCCCCCAGGGATTTCAGTCTTCTGTTGGGTGCTGTAGTGAGGATGAAGCACTACTCCACTGCCATCCGCTTGATTGAGCAGCTGCGTTCGTTAGGAGTTGAAGATAATCATATTTGGCTGAATATTTCGTTGAATTGCTTCTGTCGGTTACAGCGGGTCGATTTGGGTTTGTCTATCCTGGGAAGAATCTTGAAGCTTGGGTTTCCCATCGATGTGGTGGCATCGAGTACCTTAATTGATGGTCTCTTTATTCAGGGCAAAACTGATCAAGCACTGAGGTTCCTCGATGATATGGGACGAAATGGCCCCGAACCTGATGAGACCACGTATGCAATAATCGCAAAGGGTTTATGCAGGGTGGGTAACACTAGATTGGCGATTGAATTGCTGAGGGACTGGGAAGAGAGAGGCTGCAGGCTCAATTCCTTCGCATACGGCATAATAATAGATAGTCTTTGCAAGAAGGGATTCATCACAGAGGCATTGAGACTCCACGGCATTATGAGCAAGAAAGGCGTTGAACAAGATGTTGTTACTTATAATTCCTTGATCCACAGTATGTGCGATGTAGGCCAGATGGAAGATGCTCTCGTATTGTTGAAACAGATGACGAGCAGAGGCATTCGACCCAGCATATTCACTTATAGCTCCTTGGTTCATTGCTTATGCAACCGAGGCCAATGGAAAGATGCTATGGTCTTGTTGGAGAAGATGATGAAGGCAGGAATCGAACTGGACGTCGTTACTTATACCTCCGTCATTCAAGGAGTTTGCAATTCCGGCCATTTGGAAGAGGCTCGAAGACTGCTGAGTCATATGGTGCAAAGCAGAGTCATGCCTGACGTTCTAACCTTCGGTATCCCGGTGGATGCACATTGTAAAGAGGGATTGCTTGTAGAGGCAGAGGCCCTAGTCAACCAGATGATTCAATTAGGTAAAGTGCCTGATATTTTCATTTACAGTACATTGATGAATGGTTATTGTTTGCAAAATAGGATGAAAGATGCAATGGAAGTGCTTAATTTGATGGTTGAAAGAGGCTGCTCACCTACTGTTGTTACTTATAGCACGTTGATTAATGGATACTGCAAAGCAAAAAGAATGGACAAGTCAAAGATGCTTTTCCAAGAAATGCTTCAAAGGGGCCTGATTCCTGATGTCATCACATACAACACTCTCGTGGACGGATTTTGCCAGGTTGGGAACCTGGAAGCTGCATTGGAGCTAATCAACAAGATGCAGTCTCGTGATCTCTCTCTAAATCATTATACCTTGAATTCTTTCCTGGATGGCTTGTGTAAAACGCAGCAGATTGACAAGGCCATGATATTGCTGTGAAAGATGGAAGATTCCAAATTCGTCCCTGACATCGTGACTTACAGTATCCTAATAAATGGCATGTGTAATGCCGGAAAGCTCAATGATGCAATAGGGCTGTTTGATTGTTTGCATGCTCGAGGGTTGCAACCTAACGTGTGGACGTATAATATTCTCATGCGTGGATTGTGCAAAGGAGGATGCACAGAGGAAGCATATCGGCTGCTAAAGGAGATGCAAGGAAATGGATGCCTTCCAAATGGTGTCACTTATAACACAATCATCCAAGGACTACTAAGAGATAACGAAAATAGGAGAGCAGCGCAACTTGTTGGTGAAATGGTTGAAAGGGGTTTTTCTGCAGACGGTGCAATGATGGAGTTGTGGTTTAAATATCTCTTGACAAATGGAGCTCCTTCATTTTCTAGTTGAACTCTCCATTGTGTGTGAGATCTGTCCACTTTTTCATCTGAAATTTGATGGAGAGTAAGCCAGATTAACAGCAGGTTTTCTTCCAGAAATCATCTCCTTGAGTCCCATGTCCCGTTAATGAAGTTGTTTTAAGTCTGGGATATTTTTCCTCTTGCTTCATTATCAGGCTTTTGGAGGGTTGGAAGGTTGATTTTGCTTTTCGTATGCCAAGGTTTTGCAAGAAATCTCTGTATTTAACTGGTAGATGTACTTGTGGGTAGTTCTTCTGGTGCCTACTATTTATCAAACAGGTCAAATTCATATGAATGATCAAGTGGTGTGAGGATGTTCTCAAATTAAATCAATGTTAATAGCAATAACTTTACTGTGTACCATATGCAATTCAGACATTATAGACAAGTATCATGGACCTCTTCCTCAATGGGACTAAAGAAAACATTTTTTTTTTTTCAGGGTGTAATGTATGTGCTTTGAGAGAGAGATACTGGTTTTCTTTTATTTTCTTTTCCTAACACCTCTGATCCCTTCAATGTCTTATTTGCCATAGTTCTTCAAAGAAGATGCACGGGTGGAAGTGGATGGTATATGATCATGGTGATGGACACTTTGAATCAATAGTGGTGAATACTTGTGGCGGGCTGGGTACTCAGATTGTCATCGCAGGTCGATTACCTTTTTTGGGTTATTTGCTCTGCTTCTCACAGCAAAGTTTGATGGACGGCTTGCTGACTAAGGAACATGGCTGCAGCTGTATGGAAACAACTTGGAGTATCTTTTCCTTTGCACTGCGAGGGATTTTCCAAAAAGCATCTGTTGATGTGTGAACATGAATGCCGCTGACAGACATTGCCAATGCCAAACCACATTGACGTCTGGAGTGGCACCAATCAACTTCATTACAAACAGGCCCATAGGATGTAACTTTCTTTCGTTCTCTATAGAGGTAAATTCATTGCCAGTTTTCTGTTTTATTAACAGACGAACAAATGTTTTGGTTTGTTTTTGCATGTTTCACTCACAACTGCCGGATTTGCCTGGACAGTCTCGTTACCCCCTCTACTCTTTGTGTCTTGACACAAATATAATAATAGTAGCATGGAAGCAAATAATTGTTTAGTGTGGTGTCAGGATGCTCTTGAGTTAAGTTGATGTTAATGGCGATACATTTACTTTGTACCAAAGATCTGCAATGCAGATGTTATGCACCATTATCAGGGACCTATATATATATTTTTTTTTTTTTGGGGGGCGCGGGGGGCCTCATTGGGTTCAAAAAATTATACCATAATCCAGATTAACTTGTCACTTATGTGCTTGGAGAGAGATATACTAGTTTTCTTTTATACTCTTTTGCTGACAATCTGATCCCTTCAATGTCCTGTAGTTACTTCAAAGAAGATGCATAAGTAGAAGTGGATGGTACCTGATCATGGTGATGTGCACTTTGCATTAACAGGGGAGAATATTTGTGGCAAGCTGGTTACTCAGATTATCATCTCAGGTAGATTACACATTTGGGTTATCTGCTCTGCTTCTTGCTGACTAAGGGACGTGGCAGCAAGTGTATGAAAACTACTTGCAGTATCTTTTCCTTTGCACTGTGAGGGATTTTCAGAAAAGCCTCTGCTTCTGGGTGAACATGAACACCATTGACAGATGCCAAACCACATAGACGTCTCGAGCGACACCAACCAAATTCATCACAGTCAGGTCCGTATGATTTACCTTTCCATTGTCATTTCCACTCTATCAATTGGTTTACTTTCCCAATCAATAGGGTTGCCTCTCAACGGAGGCTCATTTCTTGCCTTTTTCTTTTTTTTTTTTTTCTGTTTCAAGTACTGATTTTTCTGTTTGTTTTTGCGTGTTTCGCTTAAGGCAGCAGGATTGCTTGGACAGTCTTCCTCTTGTCACGCCCACTCCTCTTTGTTTCCTCACATAATCATAGTAGCATGGAAGCATTCCAGAGAACGCTCTTCTAGCAAAGTTCACGTGTGGATATCATGGCCGATATGATCGATTGAACTCAGAAGAAAGAACCTGTCAAGCAAAAGGATCAATTGGAAGTTCTGCATATATAACAATTGGATCAACTCAGCTCTGTTGTCCATTTTCTTGTTTACGAAAGCTGGTCCATGGGCTTACCCACTGAAGCAAAGCCACTGTTTTTGCGATGATGATTTTCAATTTCACTTTTCGAGATTCTTCGCTGACTAGAACTATGTGCAAGTGCATCATCAGGCTTCAGTTTCAAAAGAAGCTTTATGATTTCTTTTGCTGGAAAGTCGTGAGCATGTTGTATCCTTTACTGTAAATTATGTCGACTCACCTCAAATTGATCCTTTAGTGTTACATATCGATATCAACTAGACGCCTTGAAACCTTCAATCTTTGCAAGAATTGAGAGTACAGTCACTAAGGGAACATTTTCGAAATAGATTCACGCTCTGGGCCATCAACGAAGGAATACAGCAAGCATCAAGACATTATTGTAAGAGCACAGCCAAATAGCTCGCGTTACATAGTCACAAACTCAATGGATAGCTTAATGCAAGCAAGCAATGTATAAGAATGTTTTTTTCCTAAATGAAAGTTCCTTGTCTGAGAGGATAGTACTTATCATAAAGCAACATGCCTCCACGAGCAATGTTTTACCATAGAATTGCATTAATTGAATTTTGCAATTTTGAGGCATTCGATACTAAGCCATTGGTGCATTAGAATCATGCCACCTTATTCTGTGAGATGCCTTGAGTTGGGTTTTGTGGTTGGTTTCTTTTTATCCTTAGATTGGTTGCTATGGGGAACTATTAATGCATAGAATTTGATTCACACCTCTGCGTCGATAGTGGTGGTAGGCTGGTAGCACACCGTCGAAGATCCAGGCAGTAGTGGACAGCAATGGACGAGCACCAGAGGAGCTGCAACCAAGCGAATGCGAGCTAAAAGATGATGACCACTAAGTTTGAAAGCAATGTCATCTCGATGAAAATAGACCACGTCATGTCATCGCCATTACATAGGATGGCTGGCGATTACTGGATTGCCACATTAGATAAATCAAACGAGACTTGGATGAGAGGACTTGATTGCATTTTCCCTCAAAAGTTTAGGACTACATTATTTGAATTGAAAGGTTTAAGACTCGATTGATTTATGTGCTAGAGCTTTATGACTAATTGTAGAATTTTCCCGCCCAAAATGATTTTGTAGTGTTGGACATTGAAATGTCACATGTTCTCTCAACTTCAGTGTTTCCATGGCAGTCAGTTGAATCCTTATGTATGAAGGCTAAGTCATGAAGGTTAAATTAAGATGAGAATGATATGCATTTTGGGTCATCTTGCTCAAGAGTTCCCCGAGCAAGGAGAACGTGACCCTTTTCTCCTTCTTTAAAAGGTGATGCTTATTTTTCTAGCAATTTTTGCCCTAAGAAACTTTTATTCCTTCATAGCAAATAAATTATCATACTGGAAATTTGAAAAGCTTGCGAGGAAAATCATCAAATTAAATAAGTTGACGTAAGTATAAATTGAAGAATGAAATTATATATGAAAAATATATGGCTTATTTCGAAATAGACCCTCCTTACCCACAAAATGTTTTTGTACATTTGTACATCCACAAATTATTAGCCATTTACTTTATTCTTCTTAATTTTTTGATTTTGTTTTTTGAGAAAATTCAAAATAAGGGCCTCAAGTGCCTTTATTTTCTCAAATAAGAGTTTAAAGTAGATATTATTTTAAATAAGGGGCCAAAGTGCCTTCATTGTCTCAAATAAGGGCTTGAAATGCCCATATCAATCTCAAAAAAGGGTCTGAACTCACCGGCTGTAAATGACAATTTTGTTTTTTAAAATTTTTAATTTTTTTCCTTTTTTCTTTTTAAAAAAACTTTTAGAAAAAGGAAAACACAAGTGAGGGGGAGGGTGCTTATTCTCCCCTGTGGCCACCGCCCCCCATTGTAGGTGGGGTGGCAACGAAGGCCGACGAGGTCACTAGAGCTTGGGTGAGGGCCTACTAGAGGTGAGGGTCGCCCGCCCTCGCCTCAGCTAGGGCAAGCGTCACCTATCCTCATGTAGCCCTAGCGTTCCTCACCTAGCGTCCCCAGACCTAAGGCAATGTCCGGAGGCACTGGGCAAGGGCCGCCAAGCCTGCGTGAGGGCTAGCAACCTTCGTCATAATTTGGGAGAGGGTCACTGTCCTCTCCCACTTCTGGCGAGGGCTTGTTGGCCGTCGCCTTTGGTTGGCGAGGGTCATCAACCCTCGCCCAAGTGCTAGCCTTTGTTGCCGCTCCTACCGATGATGGGGTAGTGGTGTGTGTTTTTCCTTTTTTTTAAAAAATTTTTAATCTAATTTAATTTAAATTTACCTTGTGTTTGGACAAAAATATCTCCGATCAGTCAAAATATTTTGCTAGCCTGTGAGGGTAGGCCCTTATTTGAAACAGTCATAACCACTCGAGGCTTTAATTTGTGGATGTACAAATGTACAAAAACATTTTGTGGGTAAAGAGGGTCTATTTCTAAAAAAACCTTATATTTTTCATATATAATTTCAGTCTTCAATTTATACCTACATCAACCTATTTAATTTGATGATTTTCCTCGCAAGCTTTTCAAATTTCCAATATGATAATTTATTTGCTCTGAAGAAATAAAAGTTTCTTAGGGCAAAAATTGCGAGAAAAATAAGCGTCACCTTTTAAAGAAGGAGAAAAGGGTCACATTCTCCTTGCTCGGGGAACTCTTGAGCAAGATGACCCAAAATGCATATCATTCTCATCTTAATTTAACCTTCATGACTTACCCTTCATACGTAAGGATTCAACTGACTGCCATGGAAACACTGAAGTTGAGAGAACATGTGACATTTCAACGCCCAACGCGCTACACAATCAATTTGTGCGTGAAAATTCTACAATTAGTCATAAACCTCTAGCACATAAATCAATCGAGTCTTAAACCTTTCAATTCAAATAATGTAGTCCTAAACTTTTGAGGAAAAATGCAATCAAGTCCTCTCATCCAAGTCTAGTTTGATTTATCTAATGTGGCAATCCAGTAATCGCCAGCCATCCTACGTAATGGTGACGACATGACGTGGTCTATTTCATCGAGATGACGTCGCTTTCAAACTTACTAGTCATCATCTTTTAGCTCGCATTCGCTTGGCTAGAGCTCCTCTGGTGCTCGTCCATTGCTGCCTGGACCTCCAACGGTGCGCTGCCACCACTGTCAACCCAGAGGTGGTGAATCAAATTCCATGCATTTATAGTTCATCACAGCAACCAATCTAAGGATAGAAAGAAACCAACCACGAAACCCAACTCAAGGCATCTCGCAGCGTAATGTGGCACAATAGTAATGCACCAATGGCTTAGTATCGAATGCCTCAAAATTACGAAATTCGATTAGTGCAATTCTATGGCAAAACATTGCTCGTGGAGGCATGCTGCTTTATGATAAGTACCATCCTCTCGGACAAGGGACTTTCATTTAGGAAGAAAACATTCTCTTACATTGCTTGCTTGCATTAAGCTATCCATTGAGTTTGTGACTATGTAACGCAACCTGTTTGGCTGTGCTCTTACAATAATGTCTTGATGCTTGCTGTATTCCTTCGTTGATGGTCCAGAGCGTGAATCTATTTCGTAAATGATGTTCCCTTAATGACTGTACTCTCAATTCTTGCAAAGATTGAAGGTTTCAAGGCCTCTAGTTGATATCGATATCTCTAACACTAAAGGATCAATCTGAGGTGAGTCAACATAATTTACAGTAAAGGATACACCATGCTCACGACTTTCCAGCAAAAGAAATCATAAAGCTTCTTTTGAAACTGAAGCCTCATGCACTTGCACATGGTTCTAATCAGCGAAGAATCTCGAAAAGTGAAATTAAAACCATCATCGCAAAAACAGTGGCTTTGCTTCAGTGGGTAAGCCCATGGACCAGCTTTTGTAAACAAGAAAATGGACAACAGAGAGCTGAGTTGATCCTCTTGTTAGATATGCAGAACTTCCAATTGATCCTTTTGCTTGACAGGTTCTTTCTTCTGAGTTCAATCGATCATATCGGCCATGATATCCACTCGTGAACTTTGCTAGAAGAGCGTTCGCTGGAATGTTTCCACGCTACTATGATTATGTGAGGAAACAAAGAGGAGTGGGCGTGACAAGAGGAAGACTGTCCAAGTAATCCTGCTGCCTTAAGTGAAACACGCAAAAACAAACAGAAAAATCAGTAATTGAAACAGATAAAAAAGGCAAGAAATGAGCCTCCACTGAGAGGCAACCCTATTGATTGGGAAAGTAAACCAATTGATGCGGTGGAAATGACAATGGAAAGGTAAATCATACGGACCTGACTGATGAATTTGGTTGGTGTCGCTCAAGACGTCTATGTGGTTTGGCATCTGTCAATGGTGTTCATGTGCAAAGGAAAAGATACTGCAAGTAGTTTTCATACACTTGCTGCCACGTCCCTTAGTCAGCAAAAAGCAGAGCAGATAACCCAAATGTGTAATCTACCTGAGATGATAATCTGAGTAACCAGCTTGCCACAAATATTCTCCCCTATTAATGCAAAGTGCACGTCACCATGATCAAGTACCATCCACTTCCACTTATGCATCATCTTTGATTTGAAGTAACTACAGGACATTGAAGGGATCAGATTGTCAGCAAAAGGGTATAAAAGAAAATTAGCATATCTCTCTCCAAGCACATAAGTAACAAGCTAATCTGGATTTACAGTAATATATATATTTATTTATATAGGTCCCTGATATTGGTGCATAATGTCTGCATTGCAGATCTTTGGTACAAAGTAAATGTATCGCCATTAAAATCAACTTAACTCAAGAGCATCCTGACACCGCACTAAACAATTATTTGCTTGCACGCTACTATTATTATATTTGTGTCAAGACACAGAGTAGAGGGGGTAACAAGACTGTCCAGGCAAATCCTGCAGTTGTGAGTGAAACATGCAAAAACAAACCAAAACATTTGTTCGTCTGTCAATAAAACAGAAAACTGGCAATGAATTTACCTCTATAGAGAACGAAAGAAAGTTACATCCTATGGGCCTACTTGTAATGAAGTTGATTGGTGCCACTCGAGACGTCAATGTGGTTTGGCATTGGCAATGTCTGTCAGCGGCATTCATGTTCACGCATCAACAGATGCTTTTTGGAAAATCCCTCGCAGTGCAAAGGAAAAGATACTGAAAGTTGTTTCCATACAGTTGCAGCTATGTTCCTTAGTCAGCAAGCCGTCCATCAAACTTTGCTGTGAGAAGCAGAGCAAATAACCCAAATATGTAATCGACCTGCATGACAATCTGAGTACCCAGCCCGCCACAAGTATTCACTGCTGTTGATTCAAAGTGCCCATCACCATGATCATATACCATCCACTTCCACCCGTGCATCTTCTTTGAAGAACTATGGCAAATAAGACATTGAAGGGATCAGAGGTGTTAGGAAAAGAAAATAAAAGAAAACCAGTATCTCTCTCTCAAAGCACATACATTACACCCTGAAAAAAAAAAAAAAAGTTTTCTTTAGTCCCTTTGAGGAAGAGGTCCATGATACTTGTCTATAATGTCTGAATTGCATATAGTACACAGTAAAGTTATTGCTATTAACATTGATTTAATTTGAGAACATCCTCACACCAATTGATCATTCATATGAATTTGACCTGTTTGATAAATAGTAGACACCAGAAGCACTAACCCACAAGTACATCTACCCGTTAAAGACAGAGATTTCTTGCAAAACCTAGGCATACGAAAAGCAAAATCAACCTTTCCCCCCTCCAAAAGCCTGATAATGAAGCAAGAGGAAAAATCTCCCAGACTTAAAACAACTTCATTAACGGGACATGGGACTCAAGGAGGTGATGTCTGGAAGAAAACCTGCTGTTAATCTGGCTTACTCTCCATCAAATTTCAGATGAAAAAGTGGACAGATCTCACACACAATGGAGAGTTCAACTAGAAAATGAAGGAGCTCCATTTGTCAAGAGAAATTTAACCCACAACTCCATCATTGCACCGTCTGCAGAAAAACCCCTTTCAACCATTTCACCAACAAGTTGCGCTGCTCTCGTATTTTCGTTATCTCTTAGTAGTCCTTGGATGATTGTGTTATAAGCGACACCATCTGGAAGGCATCCATTTCCTCGCATCTCCTTTAGCAGCCGATATGCTTCCTCCGTGCGTCCTCCTTTGCACAATCCATGCATGAGAATATTATACGTCCACACATTAGGTTGCAACCCTCGAGCATGCAAACAATCAAACAGCCCTATTGCATCGTCGAGCTTTCCGGCATTACACATGCCATTTATTAGGATACTGTAAGTCACGATGTTAGGGATGATTTTGGAATCTTCCATCTTTTGAAGCAATATCATGGCCTTGTCAATCTGCTGTGTTTTACACAAGCCATCCAGGAAAGAATTGAAGGTATAATGATTTAGAGAGAGAGCGCGTGACTGCATCTCGTTAATTAGCTCCGCCGCGGCTTCAAGGTTCCCAACCTTGCAAAATCCGTCCACGAGAGTGTTGTATGTGATGACATTAGGAATCAGGCCCCTTTGAAGCATTTCTTGGAAAAGCATCTTTGACTTGTCCATTCTTTTCGCTTTGCAGTATCCGTTAATCAATGCATTATAAGTAACAACATTAGGGGAGCATCCTCTTTCAACCATCAAATTAAGAACTTGCATTGCATCTTTCATCCTATTTTGCAAACAATAACCATTCATCAATGTACTGTAAATGAGAATATCAGGCACTTTACCTAATTGAATCATCTGGTCGACTAGGGCCTCTGCCTCTACAAGCAATCCCTCTTTACAATGTGCATCCACCAGGATACCGAAGGTTAGAACGTCAGGCATGACTCTGCTTTGCACCATATGACTCAGCAGTCTTCGAGCCTCTTCCAAATGGCCAGAATTGCAAACTCCTTGAATGACAGAGGTATAAGTAACGACGTCCGGTTCGATTCCTGCCTTCATCATCTTCTCCAACAAGACCATAGCATCTTTCCATTGGCCTCGGTTGCATAAGCAATGAACCAAGGAGCTATAAGTGAATATGCTGGGTTGGATGCCTCCGCTCGTCATCTGTTTCAACAATACGAGAGCATCTTCCATCTGGCCTACATCGCACAGACCATGGATCAAGGTGTTATAAGTAACGACATCTGGTTCGACGCCTTTCTTGCTCATAATGCTGTGGAGTCTCAAGGCCTCGGTGATCAATCCCTCCTTGCAAAGACCATCAATCACTATGTTGTATGTGAAGGAATTGATGCTGCAGCCTCTCTCTTCCCAGTCCCTCAGCAATTCAATCGCCAATCTGGTGTTACCAGCCCTGCATAACCCCTTTGCGATTATTGCATACGTGGTCTCATTAGGTTCGGGGCCATTTCGTCCCATATCATCGAGGAACCTCAACGCTTTATCAGTTTTGCCCTGAATAAAGAGACCATCAATTAAGGTATTCGATGCCACCACATCGATGGGAAACCCAAGCTTCAAGATTCTTCCCAGGATAGACAAACCCAAATCGATCCGCTTCAACCGACAGAAGCAATTCAACGAAATATTCAGCCAAATATGATTATCTTCAACTCGTAATGAACGCAGCTGCTCAATCAAGCGGATGGCAATCGAGTAGTGCTTCATCCTCACTACAGCACCCAACAGAAGACTGAAATCCCAGGGGGAAGGCAAAGGGTCCGTCTTCATCATTGCGCCGAAGCAACGCTGGGCATCGCCGACGCTCGAAAACACACCACCATTCCTGCAAATTTTCCTCACGTGACTCAAGACCTCGCTGGGGTCATCTAAATTAAGGTTAGGGGTCGAGGAAAACCGACGACGACGACGGCAGCGAGACGAGAGAGGGAGGATGGAATGGGATGATGGCTGGCTGGAGATCGCAGTCGGCGCATGAAGAAGGAGGAAGATGGAAGAAGCAGGGCGAAGGAGACTCGTCGGCTTCATCGTCTAAACGAGGGTTAAGGGATCGAGCAAAACCTCCGACGACGGCGAAACGAGAAAGGGAGACAAGAAGGACGAGGGTGATGAAGAATGGAATGGGAAGACGACTCGCTGAAGATCCCAGCTGGAGCACGAAGAAGAAGGAAAATGAAAGCACCAGAGAGACCCGTTTCCATCATCAGCTGATGATAAATCTGAAAACTGGAGAGCTATTTGCTTAGGGCTCACTCTTGGCACGCTAGTCTCTGCCCAGCGAAAAATTTAAAGTAAGGGGACAAAGTGCTTTTATTTTTTTAAATAAGCATTTGAAGTGAATTTTATTTTAAATAAAGATAAAAAAAAACGATCATAATAATTTTAAATAAATACCTGAAGTAATCAAGACAGTTTTAAATAAGAACTTAACATTGTCAATAACTTTCAATGACCGTAGGCAAATGTCATAGCTCTCTCAGATCGGGAGAGAGTCACCGGTCCTCTCCCAGATCTAGCCAAGGGATGTGGTCATGCTGACAACAACACTCAATTATTGGACACGATGGAATATCATAAAATTGCACGAAGACAGAGATCAAGAAAAACACAAAAACTTGTTTCCAAGTTCTATGTACCAATTATCTAGAATTTAGAATTTATCCATCTAAATAGGTTCCTCAATTTTCGAAATTTGGAACCTACTCTGTATACCTTGAAACTATAATATGACGTTTCTAAAGGGGTTTGATTTTTCGATTTCAGATTCTACCTTGGAATTTTGCTCACCCCAAATATTAACCCTTTACATTATATGTAATGTCATGTTTGCACTTTTCATTAGATTAGTTAAGTGCTTGAACTATATTAAAACATTCAATAGTAATCTTGCATTAATAAGTATTAATCAGATTTGCTAACGCGGACACCAATCTAAATCACTATTGGATTATACTTTGTGTTCTGACATTTTAAAGGTCCAAAACAACTGCCGTGAAGATAGATACATATGTATCCACTTGCTTGTAGAATTGGGGAGCGAGAGAGAGAAGGGGCGGTTGGCATTTGGTGAGTGATGGAAGGTGGAAAAATCGTGACATCCCTCTAGATTTTGAGATATTACAAAATTCTCTACCTGCTCTATAAGTACGTATGAGCATGCATACAATTATCCATCAAAACTATAGTGTTTCTCAAATTGCAGCCCAACCGAAAAGATTGTCAAAGCATCTCTAAAGAGTGACCCTGATAGCATAAAATCGGTTTGCTTGCGAGGAAGGCTTTAGTATCCGCAGCAGAAAAAGAACTATACCGAACCGGTGTGAGTTTCCGAGCACTCTTAGGCTACGTTTGGTCGACTGGATAAAAATCAGGATATAATATGTTTTATCCTATCCCGTGTTTGGTAGCTGTCTAGGATAGAATAAGGTCGGATATAGAAGGGATATAAACCGAATAAAAAAATCCGAAAGGGTGTGGGATAAAGTCGGATAGGATTTCTTTTATCCGAAAAATAAAACCCTACACTTTTTTTCTTTCTCCATCGTTCACCCACAAACGACTTTCTATTTCCAAAGTATCGACGTTGAAGCCTTCTCCTCAATAGCTCTTCAATTCTCATCAAAATTTTACGAAAGCGACGAATTTTCAAAGGTAAATAATCATTCTCTCTCTCTCTAACGTTGATTTCTAAAGTAGTTGTGCTTGTGTTATTCTACTTATATCGGTGCTTGATTTTGACCTATTGTGATTCTGTTGCTCTTTTTATGAATGTCCAAGTGAGTCCCGACAAGTGGAAGAATTATTGAGTATTTTGGTATGGAAGAAGCATGATTCTTTAAGGGATGTGGAGAGTGGCTGGGGTTTGGTTTCTAGGTCCAATTTTAGTTGAAAGGTTTCATCTTTGTCGTCAGGGGATCGTGCTAAATCAGTGCAATCAGAATCTTTTCTCCACTTGTCTTTGTTACTTAAGTCTAATTGTTTTTCAATTTGTCTTTGGTTGTGATTCTGTTTCTTGTTTTTCCCTCCATGCCCAAGTGAGTCCCAATAAGTGGTAGAATTATTGAGTCTTTTGGATATGGAGAGTGGCTGGGTTTTGGTTTACGGGTTCAATTTTGGTTGAAAGGGTTCATCTTTGCTGTCACAGGATTGTGCTAAATCAGTGCAATATGAATCTTTTCTCAGCTTCTCTTTGTTCGTTAAATCTAATCCTGGCAAATTGGTGTTGAAGTAGTGTAAGTTAAGGCTAGGCATCCTCTGTTGTGTGATGTGGAGACCAATGCTAGTTTGATTGATGCTGTGTGGTGTGAGTTTGGTTTTCAACACAAATTGTAACCTATGTATATGTAGTCAGTTCCTATTTTTAATGGGTCGTTATCCATTGGGACCATATTGTATGTAGTCAATAGGATTATTATTTGTTTATTACCAAAGAGATATCTGGATCTGAGCCAATTTCATAGGCAGATGGGAGCATCTCATTTTACTTAGTTGATTCGATATAATCTTGATTGGAAATCTAGTCAGGAAAGGGGCAAATACCTAAAACAAAAGAAGCTTAGAATATTTCTTAATAGATCAAAAACCTGGTCTAGCATATTTCAATGCTCGAAGTCTCTATCTAGTATACCATGAAACAATTGCTGTGGGAGTGATTTGGGAATGGTGAGAATGCATGAATTATATACCCAAATGTTCGCTAGGTATGCTTGAAAGTTTGGCTTTGAAAAACAACCGAAGCAAATCCACAAGATCAAGGATTTTATCCTTACTGCAAGGAGGAAGGAGAACCTCCTTGAAATTTGCTGATTTGAAAAAAGATATTATTTTATATATTTTTTCTATTATCTAATTTATTAATTTGTACTTGTCTAATGTTATCTTTTTTTTTTTTTCTCATTAGAAATGGATCACATTGATAGAGAGGAAATTTTCACCATTCTTATATTAAAGGAGATGAGCCTCCAAATGTTGCTTTTGTGTATGATGTATATGCTAGTAGTGTTTACTGTTGCTGAAAGGCACTATTGCAAGCATATATTGAAGGATCGGACATTTATTAGAATCCAAGCTCATTTAGATCACCTTGACCGCCTCATTAAGAGCAATAACTTGAATTGTGTGGAACAACTTAGGATGGATAGACGTACATTTACCCTACTATGCGAGTTGGCACGTACAATTGGTGGGTTAAAAGAAGATGGACTTGTAACTATAGAAGAACAAATGGCCATGTTTCTGCATATACTTGCCCATCACGTGAAAAATTGAGTCATCAAGTTCAGATTTATGAGGTATGGGGAGACAATAAGTAGGTATTTTAACTTAGTTTTAAATGCAGTGATAAGAATGCATAGTGTGCTTCTTGTCTCACCTGAACCAGTTCCATAGGAATGTGCCAACAAGAGATGGAAGTGGTTTAAGGTATCTTTGTTATGCTATTTCATGGACTAATTTAATACTTTAAAGAGAATGTTATTTTATTAATTTTATGTTTCTAGGGTTGCTTAAGAGCATTAGATGGCACATTTATAAGGGTACGTGTTCCAAAGGTTGATAAACCAAGGTACCGAAATAGAAAGGGTGAGATTGCGTCCAATGTATTAGGAGTTTGCTCACTTGACATGAGATTCGTTTATGTTTTACCTGGATGGGAAGGCTTAGCAGCGGATTCTAGAGTGCTTCGAGATGCTATAGTTAAACGCAATGGTTTAAAGATCCCATTGGTAAGATAAGCCTTTATCAATATATTGCATTCTATGTATTGTAGGTTTTAAAGGTTCTAAGACAATTAATAATATCATAATTTGTTATTAAGTAATTATTATCTTGTAGATGCTAGATACACAAATGGGGAGGGCTTTCTTGCTCCTTATAGAGGTACTCAATACCATCTATCTAAGTGGATAGAAGGTCGTACACCAAATTCATCCAAGGATTACTTTAACTTGAAGCATTCTCAAGCTAGAAATGTCATAGAAAGATGCTTCGGTCTACTTAAGTTACGGTTGGCAATTCTTAGGAGTCCATCTTTTTATCCAATTAGAACGCAAGGTCGAATAATCATAGCTTGTTGCCTTCTACACAACTTGATAAGAAGAGAAATGGCTATTGATCCAATCGAGGCACAATTAGATGAAGTTGCTACCTCTATTAAAGATGTGGAAACAATTGATGCTGTCGAGCCGTCGGATCATTAGGCAACATGGAAGCAAAATTTGGCAGTACAAATGTTTAATGAGTGGAATGCAAGTCGAGGACATGGAGGAGTTGTATGATTTTATATTATTTAAAAAAAAATCATTTGTTTTCCATTGTTGCAAGACTTGCGTTATAAGATGTTTTTTTTTTTTCCATTTCTATTAGACATGTGTAATATGGTGCTGGTTTGTCATTATTGAGACATATATTTCATATATAATGTTTGAATTATGACTTTATCATTTTAAATTTGAAGTACTTTGCTATCTCTATTATTAAATTTTCATAGATCATTCATTAACGTGATTAACTGTCATTGCATCCTCATGACAGCTGGAAAAAAAAAACAAATGAACTTTGGACTTTATGCTTTGTTCTAAGTGGGCATTTATTTGATTTGGTATTGGACTTGGAACAAAATGGAAACAAATGAAAAACTTGTAAGAGAGAAAAAGAATTCATGTTTCACAGTGAATATATTGAAATTGAGGTTATTCTAAAAACGTTTGATGTTGAAGGGGGTATTTAAAATATTATTTCAAAGGAACGGAAAAGATTATTACGATGCGTAATCATGAAATTCGATGAGAATCTGTTAATTTCAAAAAGATGTATTGTTTTGGATGATTTTGTGAATATTAAACTTGCAAATTTGTACTTGCCTAATGTTATTGCTTTTTAAATATCCGAATTTAAATTCGTAGTTCACCAAACGATAGATTTGATAAGATATGAGGATAGCTGACTTTAAATCCGAAGTTCACCAAATAGTAGATTTGATAAGATATGAGAATATCCGACTTTAAATCCATACTTCACCAAACAGTTGATGGGATATGAAAAAATCCATGGATTTCTTATCATATCCTATCCAGTCCTATCCCATTTAGAAATTTAGACAACCAAACGCAGCCTTAGGATCACTTGGGAGAGGAAGGATGAGAGAGCAATTTCCGGTTGCGGACAATTAATGGGTACCAAAAGCCATGTTGGATAGATCCACCTTTTCTTCGTCCATTCTTGGAACTTGGAATCATAAAGTATGAGCCACAGTCAACGGTGCCATACACAATAGTATAAGCTGGAAGGGTAACAAAAATCACAATCGGTAGCCGTAAGACCTTTCAACCGGCGAACCCCCAAAAAATCACTAGTGAAAGAGCTAAAACTTTCCACACCTAAATTACAATTGCAAAGAGAAGAAATGTTTTTTGACAATCGAAATCTACTTTCCCTTGGAGAAAAGATGGAGCTTCAAAATGAAAACCACATGAGAAATTCACAGTAGTTATTCTAGACCTTTCAAATGTCGAGACGGAAGTATAAACATGTTGGCATTGCATACTTGAAATTCACATTTGAAATTGAAAATATCAATTTGCATTCCTTTACACAATTTATTAAGAACAAGTGACTTTTTCTTTGCACAATCACTTTAAAAAGACATTCTCATTCACTCAAATCTTTTATAGTGATTTAAGTTGTTTCACAAAAGACAAGAAGACTAATGAAAACCATTAATAGAAAGTATGGATGCTTTAATTTGACCCTTCATTCTCAACTTAATGCGATCTTATTGAAAGTGTAAGAGAGAAGATGACGTATTGAATGAGTGGTTCTTTACTAAATTCGGAAGCTTTTCTTCCTAACAAGGATCACATTGACATTAAAAAAATACTTTAAATAATTATTTGAATTGACTTAAAGTTGATTAATAACTTCCTACACTGGACAAAGTTGGAAAATCTAATTGCACTAATTAAAAATTCTGGAAAGACATTGACATTGTATATTGAACAAAAATTTAGGGGTTAATAGTGTCATTGTCACAATCCAAGGATATTAGCAAATACGAATGCTTTCTATTTGCCTTTTATTAACATGTACGGTAAAGTAATCAAATAAAGTAGGAGAGAAATCGCTTCTCACCTTCTTCATTGACTTTTTAACACATAACAATCTTGATCATCAAAACATCACTATCATCTTGAATATCCTTTTTTTTGAGAAAGAGATAAAGTCAATTTCTTTTGAACCAGGGATTTGTTTAGTGAAAACAAATTATTTGGAAAACATTTTCCTAAAAAATGATTGGTTATATCACTTGAAATAATTAGACAACAAATAATGTTTTGATTATCTATAATAATTTATGCTTAAACTTTCATGTGAATGATTAAAAGAGTTTTCATTCATATATTTTTTTATGCGATACAAACAATCATATTTAAGAAAGTATTTTCCAAATCATGATTTTGCCGCAAAACAAACAGACCCTAAGATTGTCAAATAGTATATTTAACTTTCAATTCATGATTAACCCATTAAATTGGAAAATACAAATAAGTCTTATATATTGAATAAGCCTATGCAAATATCATATGAGATTTTCAGATGTATTGGTCATTGGATCAAAATTTTGAAATGTAGTAGAAAGTCTTAAATTTATCATATAAAATGTATAGGTCACTGGATCGAGATTTTGAAAAGTAGTAGAAAGTCCTAAGGATATCATATGAGGCATTAATATCTCCCAAAGGTCTTCTACAAAGGATCACATTATCTTTGAATTTAACATATATAATTCACACTAGCCTTTAAGTCAAAATGGCACATGCGGTATGAATCACCTGCTACAGTGTTTATTCTCTCCCTAGAGCGACTAAGCAATTTTCGAGTCCTTTATAAATCATCCTACAAAATCTCGGTTGATCATTCTCACTTGATTGATCCGAAATCTATGAAAGAGATGCACTAACTTTTAGTTAGTATCAAATATGAACTGAAATTCCTTATTTAGCTCCCGACAAACTTCGTGAATTCAGGTCAATATTGAAAAGGGCCAAGCAAATATTTTCCTTCATCGTCTCTTCTGCGGCACATGAGGCGTGTACCGTCGAATCTCCACCTCTGTTCCTAGTGGGTGTCTTCTCTCCTATGCCATATTCGCCATCTCGTCCCTTTGCAATCGCTCGCCGTTTAGGGGTGATCGGGTCCAGGGTGAGTAGGGTTTAGACCTGAACCCTGTACCCGACCCTGTTATAATCGGTTCTCTTTTTTTGGACCCTGTATCCGACCCTGTTTGCATTGGACCCTGTTCCCGGCGACAATGGTGGCGAACCTAGCGACGGCTCCGGCGGTGGCATTCTCCCACTGACGGATCATTTGTATCAGCCCAAAGCAAACTCCAAAAACTCGACACAAGCCAGAATCACCCGAGAGTGACTTGACGGATCATTCGTATCAGCCCAAAGCAAACTCCAAAAACTCGACACAAGCCGGAAGCACCCGAGAAAGACCTTGGAACCGGGTGCGGACGACGTCGAGGGGGTGCGCGGCGGTGACGGTGGCAAACCCGACGACGGCTCCGGCGGTGGCATTCTCCCACTATGGATCTGGCGATGGCGCGACGAAGTAAAAGCAAGTCTGCGGGTGTGAGTCGTGACCGTGTGAGAGGTAAAGAAGATAGAAACGAATTAGGGTTTTTGATTTGGGGTTGCCTTAAAAACTAGTTCTCAAACCGGTTCCCAAACCGGTTCGGTCAATCCGGTTCCCGGGTGAGTAATCCCTCGGAACCGGTTTCCGAACCGGTTTCCGAACCGGTTCAAACAGGGTCTGAATTTTGGGAACCGGTTTCAACTGGAACCAGTTCCCGACCCTGTTTTCCTGGTGGGCCGGACCGGGAACCGGGTAAACTCGGTCCGGTTGCACACCCCTACCGCCGTTGTCTCCTTGTGCCATTACCTTGAAAGCAGCCTCGCCGTTCCATGCTCTCTGCTTCGCCGCCTCCCCGAATGGTCTTGCCATCCATCACGATTCTCTGCCGCTGCCGATCCAGTCCACGGCTCTCAACCACAACCTATGACTATCAGCCTTTTTCCGTGAGCCGTCCAATAGAAGCGGGTCTCGGTATCCTTGGCTTTGTCTTCTGCACCACAAAGAAGACATCCAAAACGGGCCTTGCTGGTTATGGGTTTCTACACGAGGCTGGACCTTCATAGCCCATGTTAATTTAGGCCCCTTTTTCGGATTCTTTTTCTTCTTATTGGCAATTATAATGACCCTTAAAAGGAATCTAAACAGATTTCATCGATACCCTTGGACCGATCTATTGGGAATGTGCCCTGTTGGTTGGATGGCCGCACCCCTCCCCCATCCTTAGTACAACATATTTGGGAAGGAACACAAAGGAAATGAAAATAGAATAAATAATAATTGGTATTACTCTTTCTTGGATGTCAACTAAATGTTTGAAAACTAAGGATATTACTTGTGTCCGTTGTGTTAGGTTATATGATAATCTCATCAAGTAGCAGGAGCCAAAAACTCCCAGTTGGGGCCACCCCGCTTGCCTGGTAATCCAGATAGATTGATAAGACTGTATTTTTTATTTTAACGTGATGGTGCCTACTTGCTCAACTCTCGCTAAGTTCCCCTCTATATATTTGTCTTCTCCAGAAGAAAGGATTACCTTCTAGGTGTTTTACATTTTGAAGTCTCAAGGTCCAAATTAAATCGGGATGAAGCATTTTAAGGACTTGCGTAGATCCAATGACCCTTAAAGAGGATCGAAACAAATTTTATCGATAAGCTCAAACTGATCGATTGGGAGTGCGCCCCCTTTCCATCCTTAGTACGACACATTTGGGAAAGTACACAAAGGAAATAAAAACGGAATGGATGTCAGTAGAATGATTGATATTATTTGAGTACCTGACTAATCCCTATGGGATATGGCAATCCCCTATTCCACACGCATCATGTAATTACGACGACACAGAAGTAAATCCAAAAAAATGCGCAAGTGTGATGATTTGAATCATGATCTTGTGCAAGAAGGACAAATACCTAAATCATTTGAGCAATCCATTATAGTTAATGGAATTGATATATTTAATCTATGTTTTACCCTGATAAGAAAAAAAAAAAAAAACAATGTGGGAATTCAAAACGGATTGAAGTCAACTGTCAAATGTGCCCCCGGAAAGAAGTATGAGAGACACCCAAAAAAAAAAAAAAAAAAAAAGTGCACTTGAAAGGAAATTTCCGACCAAAAAGAAAAGAAATCAAATATGGGGTCTTTTGGAAGGAAAGTAATGTCCAGTCCACTCCTTCCCCCACGGCAAGGATTGCCAATCCTTTAAATAATGGAATGGTTGCTCTCATTATTTATTTTCTTTTTGTTCCAAGAATGGTTGCTCTCATTGGGACGCTCGTATTCGCTGATGATGTGATCACGCCAAACGTGAAATAAGGGACGCAGACCAAAAAATCTTGAATACGTTGCGTTTTTATTAATTCAATTCTAAATTTTTTATTTTTACCAATTGAGTCACAAATATTTCTATATTTTGTCAAATGACTCAATTTAGTCAATTTTGATTGGAAATCACAAGGTGAATGTTGATCATCCGATATTGATCATTTTTAATAATATATTTTTTAATTTTTTACCTTTTTTTTTTTTTCCTTTTTTCTCTTTTCCTTCCTTTTTTTTTTCTTTTCCCCTCTGTGAGGCCTCGTTGATGGCCAATGGAGGTTGTTAGTCTCAGGCAAGGGTCACCCTCACCATCCTCAAGCGAGGGATGCTTAGGCCACCTTGTCGAATTAGGCAGGGGTGGTCCATGCTCGCCCAAGCAAGGGTGACCCTCCCAACTCGGGCCCGAGCGGCTCTAGCTTAAGGTTCGGTGTTGGTTAGAGGAGGGAAAAGGGGAAAAAGAAAGAAGGAGGAGGAGGAGGAAAAGGAAAAAAAAAAAAAAAAAAGAGAAAAAAAATTGAAATATATTGAAATATTATAAAATGATTGTCCAGGGTTGGGCAAGTTATGTAATATGGCTGGCATCCATTTTAGTAATTTTTGGCCAAAATTAATTAAATTAATTCAATTGGCAAAACGTGAAAAGATCCATAACTCGATTGGTAACATCGAAATGTTGAGACTTGATTTGGTAAAAAGTAGAGTGTATTCAACACTCTCTGGACAATTTTCCTAGCCGGAATCATCACTCCACCACTCCAATCCTTATCCCACAAACCAAACGCCGACCATTGAAGCAAAGAGATTTCTCCATCACGGATGCCGGTTGCTTTACGAACGATGATGATGATGATGATGATGATGATGATGATGGTCATCATCATCATCTCTCCAAGGCAGGCAGGGGAGGGAGGACGGCAGCAGGAGCAGCACCGGCTAAAACGCTTTGATTAAGACTCGGTCCGTCCGCTAGTCAAAACAAGGACAGAGGGCTCCCCTCTTCTCTCCATTCCAGCATCCTCACCGACGCCAGCAGACGAAATGGGAAAAGCGAGAAAAACGCGAAAGACCAAAGAGCACCAACAGCGAAATCTAAAAGTAGGCGTAGTAGGGTTCCTCGCATTGCTTTTTGCATCCCTGTAAATCCCCTTCCTCTCTCTCTCTTTCTGGTACACACCAAAGCAACCTACAATCTATATATTAAACAAAAGATTTTGTCTTCTTCTCTCTCTCTCTCTCTCTCTTGTTCCCACTACTTCACACCCCGGTCTTTGCTCCACTGGCCATCGTCGTCCATCCAGGCCATGGGAAGCTTATCTCCTTCGCTCCGCTAGAGATTCTTCCCCTTACCCGATTGCCCTGCCTCCCCTGTGACCCTCTTCCCGCGCTTTGCCATAACCCCCCGAGTCGTCCCCCTCTCCTCTTCGCTATCCGGGTCGCACGAATTTTCCCTCGTCTGTCTCCATCGAGAAGTGGATCCCGAAATCCGTTCGACCGCCCGCCCGTGTGGTTCGATCGGAGGGTGCGCTTCTGTTGCATTGCGCGCGTGGTATTTCTTCCCTCCTTCGGGTTCAGGAGTCTGGCGGGGCTGGTTCTTTTTCGCCATTATTGGGTCTTTATCAAGACCCATATCCGTGTAAGTTCCAGATTCGGGGTCTTTTTCCGGGGTGAGTTGATTATTTGTTGTATTTTATTGATTTTGGACATGGGTTTGATTGGGAAGGCTGTTGCTGATGAAGAGCTAGAAGGAGGAGTCATTAATGCTCTTGATGTTGGGATTATATGGTAATGCTGGAGCAATCGAGGGGCTATAATCTCTTTTCTCAGGAAACATTATTAAGGCGTTGAGTGTTTGTGGGATTTTTGGCTTCTTTAACAAGGATCCAAAAAAGAGAGGAAAGTGATATGAGCAACGGTTGAAACCTTCAAAGCCGCTTTACATTGAGTACCGCCCATATGGAATATCTTTTCCTTACTCAGCATCCTTTTTTTTTCTCTTCCCGGTTCGGAGAGTTGTCAGTCGTGCATTTCTGGAATTCTGTGTGTGGTTCGGTAATGTCATGGAATTTCGGTGATGGTATATGTGCTTGAAGAACCCCTTGAAGCTTTCTGGCTTTTCCAATTAGGGATCTGAGTTCTGAGCTATTCAGCAGTATTGGGGAAGTTGATTGAGTTTTGTGGGTCTTTGCTTTTACTGGGTTCGTGAGGTGAATAAAGATCGGAAAACTGCGCGGTGCTGATCTTCGCACTTGCAGAAGGCATCGATGGGGCTTCTTCGAAGTCTCACGATGCTTGTGCTTCAGTTATGGTTGTTGCGACCAATGAAACTTGGAGCCCAGAATGTTTCTTCTGGGAATTTCAGTTCTGCTAGGGCTTTGGATATGATTCTTCAGGACTCTGCTTATAAGGCGTTTGTCCGTCCGAGAACTGGGATTCCTTATGATGGGGTTGTTCCGTCGAATTTGACCGGTATCAATATAACAGCGATGAGGCTCAGAAGTGGGAGCTTGAGGACCAGAGGTGTTGAGATGTACAAAGAGTTTGAGATTCCAACTGGTGTTATCGTGCGCCCATATGTGAAGAGGCTAGTTCTGGTGTACCAGAACCTTGGCATTTTGTCTGAAGGGTACTATCCTTTGCGTAGTCATAAATATTTAGCTCCTGTTTTGGGTCTTCTTGCTTATAATGCATCCAATTTATCAGCCACAAATTTGCCCGAGTTGGATATTGGGGCTTCCGGTGAACCTATATTGGTCCACTTCAGCAGCATCAGACCAGCTCCAGCAGGGTCCGTGCCAAGATGTGTTTGGTTTGATTTGCACGGTTTGGTCAATTTTAGTGATGTAGAATCAGGAAATACGTGTTCAACAAAGCAACAGGGGCATTTCTCGATAGTGATTGAGTCGATTGCCCCTTCTCCATCTCCGACCTTTCCTCCCCCACCTGGGGAAGGCCCAGGTCCGAGTCCTGGGCCGAGTGGAACTTCCAGATCTTGGGTGGTAGTTGGTTCCGTGCTCGGTGGACTGGCATTGTTGGTTTTGTTGGCATTGCTGGTCTTTTGGGTGCAAAGGTTCAAGAAAAGGAAGAGAATTCAGCGAATGGAAAGAGCTGCAGATGCAGGGGAAGCTCTAAGGGTGACATGGGTCGGTGATACGACAGCCCCGGCAGCTATGGTCACCAGGACTCAACCTGCCCTCGAGCATGAGTATGTGCCCCCCTGACTTATAAATATTCCATAAAGGATAGCCTCTCCAACTCCGTTACAACTTCTCATTCAAATTCAATCCCCGTATCCAGATACTTCCTTTTTTCTGATTGCAACTATTTTTTCTTCTGGGTGCCTTTGGTTGGTTTTGTCCTTGGGTAGGTTCCTGGTTTTAGTGTGGGGGCTAATATTAGGATATTTGGTGTAAATCCTTCTTCTTGCAGAAAATGTCCATAGTCCTATGATTCATTGTGCTATGCTTGTCATGCAAATTTGTTCTATCGTGTATTCAATGCACATATCCGGTCGATGATCGAATAAAATTATCCCATTCTTGTCATTTGCATCTTGGACTTGTTCTCCATTCCTTGAATATAAGTTGGTGGTCAGTTGATCGACTTATGATAATACCGTAACGGATCTATTCCGGATGTTCAGCTCATCGATAGTTATGACCATGTAGTTCATGTGAACCCATGGGCAAGGATCATCCTTCTAATGTAACCTTCCTCTGCGATAGACTCTGCATCTTTTAGTGAGGTTCAAGCTTGAGTAATGGTGATTTCGCCTGCTCTTTGTTGCATCTAATGTTAAACAATAAGAAGCAGATGGGTTTTCATTAAGGATGATTCACTCCAAGTCTATTTCAGGAAAAAAAAAAAGTCAAAAGTTAAAATTTTATAATAGGAAAAAAAAACCTCCAAAAACACCAAACCATACCATTGTAACACATTTACCTTTTTTTTTTGTGACACCAAAAATTTTAAATTTATATATGTACGACACATTTACTTTATGTCAATATTCCGTCAATGAGCACTGTTAAGCACATACATGGCTTAAGCTAAACAAAAATGTTGTTTTAGTTTAAAATCACCAGATTGAACCTTGATGGAAGGTTAATGTGTCACGTAGGTATAAGTTTGGGGTTTTTAATATCACGATAAAATATTTAGGGTAAATGTGCCGCAATAGATATAATTTGAGAATTTTTTATATCGCAAAAAAAAAAAAAGGTAAATGTATCAATGGGCATAATTTTGGATTATTGGTAGTTTTTTTTATATAATAATATATATAGAAAGTTATCTACATTTGTTTAGGTCAAGCAAAAATAGGCAAATTTGGGAGTTGGATGATCTTTTTCCTTTTTTTATTTATTTGGAAAATCAAGAGGGGCGCTTTTTTGAGAAAAAGGGGACCCCATCACGTTAGATTTACAGACTTTTAAAAAAAATTACGATATTGAAACTTATATTACAAGCACAAAATATAACTTACAAATGGAGTACCTAGAAAAAATAGTAGAGGCCCGGGTAACATCTCGAAAATATTCAGCCGTAGTCATTAGTTACGATGTAACAAAATATGTTACTACAATTAGATTTTGGTATTAATCTAATAAGAATAAGTATAATTACAATCATCATTAATTAACACTCACCGAATCAACTATTAAGGTAAATGTGTTGCTTTGAATAACTTCCTATAAGATAAATTATCTTGTCTAAATAGATGTTCCTATTTTGAAGGTAAATTATTCATTTTGAGTGTTATAGATGGAAGTAATTTACTGCCTAAGAAAGATACCAGTTTGGGAAGTTCCCTTAGAATCAAATTTAATATAAACATAAGCAAATTAAATGATTGAAATCTTGCCAAATCTATCCTTTTGTGCTTTGTATCTTGAGGTTGTCGTCCCTAGTAATTATCCAATGATATTGTGATAGTGATATTTCCATCGTTAAGGGGGCATTCGTTTTACGGAAGATGAATGATTTGGAAAACTTTTTTTGAAAAATAATGGTTTATGTTGTTTAGAAAAATTAGTCAACGGAAAATATTCTCATCATTGATAACAACTTATGCCTAATTATTTTCGTAGGCGATGAAAATTTTTATTCATTTATTTTTGTAAGCGATATAAGCATTTATTTTTCAAAAAATGTTTTCAAAATCACTCATTTTCTACACACCGTAATAGTAATTTCCCTTTATGCTTCGCAACTTGACAATAGAATTGCTTAGTAATTATCCTACCATATTGTGATTTTCTTCAATGGGTTATAAATTATTGTTCTTGTTCTTGTTCTTAATAATTATAACCCCTATAAACTGCAATTTACCTGGAGTTGCCATAATCTCGACTGCACCTATAGTTGATACCGTCTCCTTTCACATAGTAATTTTGTTATAGATTTTAGATATGAAATTCATTTCACTTAGTAATTAATCGAAGATATAGTAATGTACCTTAAATTGCAGTAAGGGACTGAGCTTATAATCAGTAATCGGCCTAAATAATCCATAAATTATGTATAGATCTATGTAAATGATGATTAGCAATCTACTTTTGGAGATAGTAGATTATTTTAACTTCCCCTAACTTCGAGTGAGCAACCTAAAATTATTATTACTTTCTTTTGTCCTATTCTTAGTAATTTACCTAAATGATCGAAGCGTTTCTTTTAAGTTAGTAAATCTATGACTTAGACCACAATGATTCATCAAACCATCCTTTGAAGATGCGGATTGTTTTGGAATTTGTTGTGAATGGACTGTATCTTAATTTGTCCTGTGGGCATATTCTTATGGGCTCTCAATCAAAGGATGGTTCGAACTGTCGTCCCCGTCAGTTTAAATTGTCGTGGAAAAATAATTGGGTCGTTTTTGAGAGACATATTTTCGCTCATTTTTTTTTTCTAATTACGATGTAAGTTAATCTTTTTTATCACCTCATTCATAGAACAAGTTCATAAGCTACTTTTTGCTTTTTTGCTCCATGTGAACGTGAAGGAGGAGCTTTCAGCTTTGATTGATACATATGCTTTTCAGCCACACGCATACACACACAAAGTCCAAAGCTGGCTTTGCCCTGTTGCTCTCTGGGATTCCTAGTGCTTTGTTGTCTGCCTCACCACCTAATATAATTCAATAGGAATCAAAATAATATGGGTCAAGGCCTTGTATATGATGTGAGAACCATAATCACTTATTAATTATTGAGTAGTGATTTAATCACACCCACCATGCTCTATTATTTTTCTCAACTATTAGCTGTCTAGACATGGAAATCTTTTTATGTTGGTGACCATCAATTTCGTGCGAATGGCACCAACTAGACATGCTAGTCAAGGCTGGACAAACAATCCCTTCCCCACCATTTTTTGTTCTTTTTTTTAATGTTTGAAATAAGTTTCAACTTTTTCGCCCAAACCATGACCTCCTCCTAGCTTTGTTTGGTCTTGTTTATTTAATAAGAGAAACAAAAGAAGAGAATTAAATGAAAATAGGGTGTGGTAGACCAGTGAGATGTGCACGAAAACTGACTTGAATATTACCTAACCGTTTATATTAAAAAAAAAAAAAAAAAAAAAAAAGGCAAAATGAAAGATGAGGGATTGAAAGTTATTTTCTTCTGGCTTTCCTTCGAGGTCTAAGATTTTAAGGGTTTGATAATGACAGTGGGAATCATGCTTTGAAAGGAATTAAGTCGTCAATCGATTGAGTGCATTTGTGTCTCTGGTGTCTCTAGATGGTGATTTGATAAGAGGAAGTAGCGAGTAATCTTAATTTTAATAAAAGGGTAGTTTGAAAAAATTAAAAGCAACACGCTTTCAATCTAAATATATAAATAGAGAGAGATGAATCTAGCAATCTACAAAGGACTATTGAAGTGCGTGGGTCCATGTTATTGAACAAGCAAACTCATTAGGCAAGTTAGTGAATGAGTCCTGTTATGTCTGAGAATGTCTTTTTCCTAATCATTGAGGGGAAGGATTTTCATTTAATATTGTTACTAAACACTCCCCACACAAAAAAAAAAAAAAAAAAAATCAAGAAAATGCATCATACTTGCATCAGCCAAGCTTGAGCTGGAGAGAGCTTACAAGCAGGAGGGGGTTGGTGAGATGTCTTAAATGCTTCATGTGGTGACAAAAGAATCAAAAGCATTACCTGATGTGGCCACATTAAATTTATGTCAGAAAATATATGTGATAGACCCCTGCTGACGTCAGAATGCGTTTTCCCACGCGAGGCCCCAAGGCATCACTGTCTTAAAAAGATCGGTGAAAAATGAACAAAGAATAAATGCTCTCCTAGCTCTAATTCTAGACTAGATTCTGGACCCTTTTCTTATTCAGGGGACCAAATTAATGAGTTTCGGCAGCCTAAAATGTGTAATTCTTGGAAGTAAAATCTGATGTGGAGGCAAGTGATGAAATGCAAGGTGATTGTTGCCCACTTGAGATATTGTTCCTTTTCTTCGCGCCCGTGCTCTTGAATTATAGAACTGATGAAAAAAAATCATAAACTTCTTAGCATGTTGTGAATATTAAGATTTACATTTTCATATTTCGACTGGTACTTAATAAATGCCCTGATTTTTTTAGCTTGCACTAGATGGATGTTACTTTACCAACAAGATTAGTAATAAATGGTCATTTATTTTCCTTGAGGTTACGGGTTTGATAAATGTGAATGATTCATGAGCAGCTAGTGTTGTATTGCCAGATCATGCGAAGAGACTCATTAACAACCCGCATTTTGGTGAGGTTGCAGTGATGAGATCATCCCAACTCTGATGTTTGAGCCATGGATTGTGCAAAGTAATTGTATCTCAACACCGATATTCCATTAAAAAAAAAAAGACTTGTAATAGAGGAGGGGTTACTTTCTTTTAGGAAAAATTTTAAATAAAAACTCGTACCACCTTCATTTTCTTAAATAATGACTCGGAAATTATGTTAAATAAGAGTTTGCAGTAGCCATCATTATTTCAAATAATGATCTAAAATGACAATGATTGTTTCAAAATTCTTGATTTGGTGAGGGTCAATCTCGCCAATGGCCTCAACGACAACCTCACCTAGGGCGAAAGTCGCCTCACCCAAGCAAGGCCATCTCTTGTCGACTATTGGCGAGGCGACCCTCACCCAACCCTTTCCAACATGCCAACCACCACCGAAGGAAAGACAAAATGGAAAAAGGAAAAAAAAAAAAAAAGAAAAAAAAGAAAGAAAAAAAAGAAAAAAAAAATTAAAAATGTGATATATTACTAAAATGCCCATGATCAATTAGAAAACTAAGCTCTTATTTGAAACAAACATAGTCGCTTTAGACATTTATTTAAAACAAAATCCACTTTATCCCTTATTTGAAAAAATGATGATACTTTAACCCTTGTATGAAATATGGTCTATTTCAAATCATTTTTTGAGAAAATGAAAAGGCATTTTAGCACCCTTATTTCGAATTTTCTCTTTCTTTCATGACTCTTTTACTTATGGCCCATTTGGTAACTATCTTGTTTATCTAATTTTCTGTTTGTTTGTTCTTCGAAATAGAAAAAGAATATAAGTTTGTTTGATAATGTCAGCTAATTTTTCTATTCCTTACAATAGATCAGTAATTGGGAAATAGATTTAGGATAGAAATAATAAGTAAAAAATATCCACTTCTTTATTCCCATAATAGGAATGGACAAAAAAATTATTTTAAACAGAAAATACTTTTGGAAGAAGAAATATTTTTTGCAAATGCACATTTAATATAATTAATCTATATAACAACTTAACCCATCAAATATGAGATAAAAACGGGTCTATGGCTCTCAATACCAACATTTCGTAGGGTACGCGTACGTAAGATTCTTGTTGTAATGTCCGGAAGTGGTTGCTCTGGGGTTAGTCGCCTCTCCACTTCCATTTATTCCATAAGAAAAGACGGTCATTTTCTATTTTTTGGCCAGAGTAGACGGGGTTTACTTTTCCTTTTTCCTTTATGACAAAAAGGGGGAAAAAGGGAAAACCTTTTCTTTTTCTTTGGTCTAGTCAATAGATGGTTTGTTTACTTTCACAAGAACCAAAGACCTCTCCTTTTCGTTTACTTTCTATTATATATGTTGTGACGTAGATGCTAGGATTTCTAGGAATTAAGGACTCTCCTGATATAATGATACTGTTAGTAAGGTTGAGTTTTCATTTGTTCCTTGACGATTTTTATTTTTTATTTTTTATTTTTTGTGAAGTTGATTAAATTATTTTATTCATTTATATGATGTCCTAAAGTCAACCAGGAGCTCCATGGAAATCTACTTATTAATTGACTATATAATGTCACGTCTCTGCTATTATATAAAATAAGAAAAACCTCCTATTTTCAAGGGACCACAATCCGTTTTTCTTCCCCAATATATTCTCAATTAGTTATCCTGTTAATATTCTACAAGTGGGAAAACATGTAAAACCAATAATTCCAGTCAACCTCTTAATTACCTCAATTTTGAAAATTTGAATCTTTTCTGCCTTATATAAAACCTTGCAAGAGGATTTCAATTTTGAAATTTTTAATTTCTCTTTCCAAATGCATGCCTTTAATTTCTTCATGTTGTACCAATAATATCTTCTCATCAATTGACTATTAAAATGTTTTCAAATAAGGCGGTTTATAAAATCTTTTTGAGTACGTGGAACGTGTACAACATATCAAGTCAATCTCAAGGCGGGTCACCCTTTGGAAAAGTATTCGATTTGGAATTCTTGGTATCGTGTTCACTCCACGCAATTTTGCATCATATCAAATCAATAGCGAGGGTTGTGATTATGAAAATATGATTATTTAATCAATCACATTGTTCATAAATAAAATATGATTAATGAGGTTGTGGCTATAAATAAAGGTAGTTAACATTTCGAGATAGAAATAATTATTTCCGAATCACCAAAGGCACTTAAGCACTCTGGAATATTCGAAACCGAAAAACCTTTTTTCTATCCATATGATGCCGCCTCTAGTTTTTTGAACGGTTGATGCTCCAATTGCTTGCGAATTGCTCTAGGTCGGGACGACATATACAGGTCAAAAGCCCGAACTTAGCCGGTCTGTTGGAACTTGCAAAATATTCCGGGGATCTACAAAGTAATCTGATCTCTATGTCCGGGCACAGAGAAGGGAGGGGGAAAGAACAAAGAAGGTAAGAGCTAGCCTACCGACATGGGCTCAGGTTTGTCGAATGTCTTGTCCATCTAGCTCTCCTACCAACATGGGCTCGTGTTCGATTCTTTGTCATTTGGCCCGCCAAGCATTAGCTAAAAAAGGGGTCGGTCTTGCTTTAGGCATAGGGTTGCTTTTAGATGGAACTGCGCCAGTGATTTTCATCAACATAAAGTGATTGGTAATAGGCACTGATGTTAGGGAGGATTCATCGACAATTCGAGATTCTTGCAACGACCACGACGTATGCACTCCCAATGGGACGAGATTAAACCAAATGTATTTGCATTGTACGAAGGGGCGGCGCTGTATGATGGCGAGCGGGATCGAGGGCTGCCCGCCAAAACTCCGAAATTTCCTGACCTAGTATATGCTTCTAGATGATGAGTAGGGTCGAGTGCCGCTTGCCAAAAACTCCAAAATTTTCCTGACCTAGCATGTGATTCTAATTGCTCATAAATGATCTCGAAGTGTAACCATGTCTTTGCCCATGAGAAAACCAAAATCCAGTGGCTGCAATCTCATGCGTTTTAATCGTGATAATGATGATTTGGATTTCCATGGCAATCGCTACTATTGTTGGGCCTTTTGATTTTGATGTCGGTGATTTGATTTGCCTGGTTTTCCTTCGCTTTTTATTAATTAGGGTGGGGCACAATGATGTTGTTTGTACACATATTGCAATAGCATAATTCAACATATAAATTCTAAAATTTTTCTACAATGACATCAAAATATTGTGCGGTTGATAAAACAGGATAAAATTACCTTAAAAAAAAAAAACCCTAAACATATATATGCAAAATTCAATTAAATCTCAAACTCTTTCATTAAAGTGATGCAGCTCTAGTTCCGTTTTAAAAAATTGCAACGTAGCCCTCTTCATCGTTACCTGTTAATTATTTTTCCTTTAAATGGGGGTGAATGTTTTTTTTTTTTCCCTTTTTTCTTGTTATTCTTTATAATATACATGAGAGTTGGAGTCATTTGAATTTCCTTAAGACCAAACTATATCCTGGCGAAATGAAAGGAAATGTAAATTTCAACAAAACTTCTACATTGTAGTCAAACGTGGATTGTTTGGCCTAAAGTGAGTAGTAATTCCTGGTTCCTAATTTAGCTAACAAGAGGTAAAATGCATAGTTTGGAATGAACTGAAGGGTATCATTGAATGAATGATGTGTTTGTTTCCCAAAAAAATTCATGATAAATGAAAATACTTTTTCGAGAAAATGTTTTCCCTTTTTAAGCTAGGAAATTTATTTTCCTAACTTTAAACGTGCATAAATTTTTTGACCATTAAAGGTTTTCCGTTAATGGTTATTTTCAGCAAACCAAGCACATGAACTACGCAAGAAACTAATTCTTTGGGAAACTTTTTAATCCAAATAAATACACCCTAAATTAAAATTACAAGGTGCAAGAGCAAAATAATTGAATAGCTTCTCTAGGAGTTACATTTCACGCGTAAATCCTTTTTGCCTGAGCAATATAATGGTAGCCAGCACTTCTGTTAGTGACATATGGAACGAAAATGAAACGGACGGATATATTTTATAATTTTTCCTTTCGAATTATACGAGTAAAAAATTCGAAGCATGATATACAGGAATTTATGTTGCCGTGAGCCCATACTAATTGCATAGTAAATGAGAAAACCTTACATATAGAAACGGGGCCATTCAAATTTCAAGATATTGCCAAAATTCTCATGTCTAATAATTAAATTGTATCCCGTTTCTTGCCATCTAACAATAAATCAAAAGAAAACTAGATTCACACCCATTAATGTGCCATAATGTAATCATAACTTCGACGTATATGATAAACAAGATGTCACGTCATTAATTGACGAATGAAAAGACATTGTATTAGATTGAAAAATCGAAATACTTTCCTTCCAAAGCATAATACGTTGCATGTCTTGTATGTGCATCATACTACGTTATGCTTCAGAAAAACAGTCTCGTAAGTCCTGCAAAGTGTTGGGAGATAGGGATTTTATTGAAATACGATGTACGTACGTATATTACAAGTAAAAGGTATGGATTATTTTACTAACAAAAACTACAAGAATGGTATTGTAAGTTCTGCAAGGTATCAGGAGACAGGGATTTTATTGAAATAAGCATACGTACGTATATTACAAGTAGAAAATACGAGTATTTGCCAACAGAAACTACCGCTACTGTGTGTATATATAGATAGATATATATCTAAAGAAAATGGAATTTGGGAGAGGAAGCGAAGAGAGAGTGAGCAAAACGACGTGGTTTCGGGGGGAAGGGAGGGAAATGTATAGGATCCGCTCTCACTCCAGCTATGTTAGGGTTGGCGGACATCATTGGCCACGGGCCTCGTTGCTTCTCTTGGGGACCTCTTGATTCGATGCATGCCGAACACGTGTCACCCCTTCGCAACAGTCAAAAGAGCAGGGAAAAGGAGAAGAAAAAAAATTAAACTGCTGCACTTCACAGACGAAGTTAGCCTCTGTAAAAAAAATATAATTTTTTTTCTATTATCTTTCGGAGTAATTTCTTTGACCAATTTCAGGGAAGTTCATGGTCTTGCTGCCTTGAGAAATCCAGACCCTTTTGTTGTTATTACAACATGGGTTTGGACAGGAAAAAAGGCAGGAAAAAGATTAAACTGCTGCACTTCACAGACACGGTTAGCCTCTGTAAAAACATGATTTTTTCTTCTCATATTTTCAGTGTATTTTCCTAGACCATTTTCAGGGAATTTCTTGGTCTCGCTGCGTTGAGAAGTCCATACCCTTTGGCCCTTTTGTTGTTATTACAACATGGGTTTGGACAGTAAAAAAAGGCAGGGAAAAGAGAGGATCTTACAGCGTCGGTTTTGTTAGGTTGATTGATGGGTTCTGGTCGGCCAGTTTTTACAGTTTTTAAGGTGGGGGGGAGCAGGCCTGGAAAATATAATTAATCCTGGGAAAATACTCTGACCTGTTGTCGACTGTTGTGTTTAGGTTTTTTTTTTGGGTATTTTGTTTTATTTATATTTTCCTCTATATTTCCGGGGCTTCCTTTGCCTTACGATTACAGTCCTCCTCCTTTATTGATGGTGCTGTGTCTCCTTTTTCTCTTTTGCTGCTGCGGCAACAACTAAAACCCTTTTCAAGCACCACCACCACCCTTTTCCTTTTCTTCTCTGGAGGCTCTGAATCTTCTCCTCCTTCTTCCTCTTCCTCTGAGAGAGAGAGAGAGGGGGCTATGTCAGGCTTATACAATCCCAGCTACTCGCCCGCGAGAGCTGCTTCTCCGCAGATTAGAAGCACCCCGGATGTTGATAGGTGAGTCCTTTCCTGGAAGTGGAACTTACCCATCGGTTCATCGATGGGATTAGCCCGCCTGGCAGCGGAAAGATGCAATCTTGACCACGTTCTTGAAGCATCTCGCAGCTGCTTGTGGTTGTTAATTTTGTTTGGCTTTGGTGGTTTCTTGGGTCTTGATCTGTGGCGGGTTTTTGTGAACTGTGTAGTCAGTACCTGACGGAGCTGCTGGCAGAGCACCAAAAGCTTGGACCTTTCATACAAGTCCTCCCCATATGTAGCCGGCTACTGAATCAAGGTTGCTTTCTCTCTCTCTCCCTCCCTGGGTTGGATCTTGTTTTCTGTTCTTGATGTGTTTTGGTGTCTGTTTTTTCCGTTCTTGATGCCGAATCCTTTTGCCGCTGGGCGTGTGAATCTGTTCCTTCTAGCGTTTTTGATATGTTGGTGTTGTTTCTGCGTCTCCACAGATTGATTCTCACATTACTTTTGCATCTATGTCCGTTTTTCTTGACCATCTTTCTCTGTGGATCGTTTTGAGCTATTGGCAGTTCTGTCGGTGGTGGTGGTGGTACTACCACTTGTGGTTGACTGCTGATGTAATGGGCATTTGATAATAATAATTCTAGGAATAGATAGGTCATACATTTACAGCCGCCTTGGCAGTGTACAGCATTTGGACTTTGTGTGCCTATTTGGAAGGAGAAGGGGGCAATGACAAAGCTGGGTTTGGGTTATAATTCTGCGAGACAACATCTTAGCGGGTTGATTTGCCACCATGGTAATTCAAATTAGCTTAGTGCTCTTTAGATCGAATGACTCATGTGATGTTATCCGATGTGTATGGCAAAAGTGCTACTAGCACCGTTGAACTCTTAAGAATATATGTTATTGAATGTCACCTTGAGGGATATGTTGTCCAATGTTTATGAGAAATCCTCTTGCATCAACATGGTTGGACTGGCGTTTTGAATTATCTTTTTAAAACTTATTGAGTGACATTGCATCCTAGAATTTTTGTGCGGTCACTTTTGTCTAATTGACCTGATATATTTTGCCCTTCATTTCGTCAAGAAAAGGCTTACATATGAGTCACAGTTCAGTGTTTCTCTTGAAACAAATGAATCATTCTATTATTCTTGGAGTCAAATTCGTTCATTGCACTTTGGATTTGTTTATTGCCATTTCATTTCCCATAGGGGTATTGCCTTCTGTATGCAGAGATACTGCGGGTATCTGGAATGATGTCAAACCAGGGTTACAATGACTTTGACAGAGTACGATTTAGAAGCCCTAGTCCCATGGCATCTTCAAACGTGAGTGTTGGAGGGACGGGATTAGGTGGCTGGAACAGTATTACCCAGGAGGTATGTATTCTTCAACGATTGGCCTCACATTGTCATTAAGATGCATTTATCCCGCTTGTCGTTTCTGATTTGCCAACTTTGAAGTGGTGAAGATTATCTTTTTCTGTCCACACTTCTTTTGGAAGTGGATTTCTTGGAAGCGTGAAATATAAGTAATTGTCATCACTTATTTGTTTAAAAAGTTTCGCTGTGAATTCTCTGTTTGAGTTGGAAACTTGGTCTATGTTTTCTGATGTCTATCGGCGAGGTGTACATGTTATATGTGGCCAAAGAAGGCTAAGTAAGAGTTGTAATCCGTGGAGGCAGATGACAAAACTTCGTTGAACAATGAGAATGTCTAATTACATCAGTGAATTACTTATGTTTCATGAGAGAATGAACTGAAACTCTTTTGCCGCTATCATATCATACTTAACCAAAACATCAATCTGGTAGTAGCCTACTTTCCTTCATGTAGTCGTTGGACTATGTATTTTGTTTTCACCTTTTATCTGTGCAGATCCCATGACTTGCCATTTCTAAGATGCAAAGCCTCATACTAACTTGTACCAGAGAGATAATTTTTGAGACTTTGACAAGTTATAAAGACTTAAAGAAGGATTCTGATACCTGCGGAGAGTCTCATGTTTGCCGTTGGATGGTACTTTAGTCCTTTGGGGTTTGGTCTGCACCCTCCAATTAGAGAAATCCACTAGGAGAGTGTTCTTTGCTGCTTGAATTTTTGAAGAGCTTGTTACCTGTGATTGAAGAAGATATATTTGTTGGAACTTGAAATTGGACACACAAAATCTATCCATCCTTTTCTGAATAGTTAGGAAAGGGCTGATTATTAATGTATTATACCTTATTATCAAGCATCAATGTATCAATCTGATGCTGATGCAGACCAAGATTTCGCGCAATTACTATGGTGCTCTGTGAATCCTTACCAAAAAGATTTGTCAGAATCTTTTTAGTGAGTTGCAGAAAATGCTTTAATCTGTGACTCTACTGTGTCTCCCGTCCTATCAGAGCATTGATTTTTGGCTGCTTATATTCCATGTAATTTATATTTAATATTAATTCAACAAAAGCAGGTATAGAAGTCTTTACATACTAGGAGGTGTGTCTGCATGGATCAACTGATGCTCTTTTGCCTGCTAATAGCATAGTCTAATATCAACTGTCATCTTGATTTTCCTTGAGCAAGTGTATGAGTTGTGAAATTTTGATGTTGCCCATTTCAAAAGGGAAGAAAATCTATCATCTATTCTGACTGCAGTGACTTGAGTACTTGGTTTTCAGAAATTTTAATCCTCATACCTCCGTAGTGATATTGGTGTAGTGAACTTGTGAAAGGAGACACTTGCATGATTGAACAACTCAAAGGCATTGCTTATGAGAATGTTCACTTAATTCAGCTTTTGGTTTCTAATTTGATTTTCCTGATATTGAAGGATACGTGTACAAGAAAGTCCTGTCAAGTGTAAATGTTCTAAATGAAGTATTATCCATCCTCCTTTTCTTCTTACTATGAATTTGTTGCTCATATGTTTAAAGTTGAGCCTCAATACCGATATTGCATACCTGCTTATACCATTAATCTTTGGTTGTAAATGAATTGATTTCCATATATGACGTGTGGTTTTATCAAAAAGTTATTGTGAAAACTTGCCTTGGAATTGAGAAGAAAACAACTAGCTATATTTAGTTCTCTTGTTGTATAGCTTGGAGCATATTTGTGCTCCAGTAATGATTCAGGCATAGTTTTTCTTGGTACTTTGGGAGGATTTGGACAAGAGAACTAAGTCTTTTTGAGAAAAATTTTCAGAAAGAATTACTGAAAGTTGAGATACTGAAAGGTCTTTCATTTCACTTTCCAAATTTGATATGAGCCCTTAATTTTCCGTTTTGGGCACTTTATAGAACCATGTTGTTGAAGGTGTTTTATACATATGCTTCTAAGTCCCAACGGTGGTTATGATTCAGCTTTAGTTTCCTATGGCATAGGAGTTTGCTGGTCTGATCGTCCCATGATTGCCATTGTTCCTGTAATGGTCAACAAATTCTGTACTTCCAGTTAGATTTGACATGACACAAGATGTTCTGCTTTGTCACAGAGATTGAGTGGGCACCCTGGAATGACAATGGATTGGCAAGGCACTCCTGCAAGCCCAAGTTCGTACACTGTAAAGAAGGTTTTGCGCCTGGAGATTCCAGTGGATCTTTATCCAAATGTAAATTCATATATGAAAACTGGACTGATATTTTGACGTATTAAAGATCGAATACTCTAAAATTGATAAAAAGTTGCTGACTTTTCTTTTGCTTGGGTCTTCCAGTTTAATTTTGTCGGGCGGCTTCTTGGCCCTAGAGGCAATTCGCTCAAGCGGGTTGAAGCGACAACAGGCTGCCGTGTGTACATCAGAGGGAAGGGTTCTATCAAGGATCCGGACAAGGTACTGCTATTCATTGACATGACTCTTCATGAAGTGCTAAAGTGCAGGATGATTTCACTAGAGATGAAGAAAGATTATATGATGTGGATTTCTGACATCAGAAAATTGTCTCTTTATGATTACTTTGTTGCTTTTATATCCTCAAGGAAGAGAAGCTACGGGGAAGACCAGGCTATGAGCACCTTAACGACCCACTCCACATTTTAATTGAAGCTGATCTACCTGCCAATATCGTTGACTTAAGATTGAGACAGGCTCAGGAAATTATTGAGGAACTGCTTAAACCCGTGGTAGTGTATCAATCTCTTCCATTTAGTGTCATGTGGCCTTTTAGTTTCTTAATAATGTGTTATTATAGTTAGTTTCACATTCGCGTCACACATGTCATCATGTAGACAAGCTCCGGAAATTTGTTTGGTGCTGTTTGTGAGTTTAAAATTGTCGCTTGCAGGATGAGTCACAGGACTATATTAAGAGGCAGCAATTGCGTGAGCTAGCGATGCTAAATTCAAACTTCAGAGAAGACAGTCCTGGGCCGAGTGGTAGCATCTCTCCTTTCAATTCCAGTGGCATGAAACGTGCGAAAACAGGACGCTGAGAATCCATAGAAGATCGTTCCGGATGGTTTCTACCTGCTTACAAGATTCGTGGCTGAATACACTCCTAAGGTACATAACAGTTCAGCACAACTACGAAAGCATAGGCTAACGGTTCTTTATGGTGAGCTGCTGGTGTTCTCCAAAAGATTTTAGTTATTCGTTTTGGTCCGGGGGTTTTTTATTATTTGAACCACAGGTGAACGATAAATACAGAAAAAAAAACATAAAAAGGAGAAGTATATAGTCTATATTGTTTGTGGCTTAAGTGTAGGTTCCTTGAGGTCAGTTTTTTTCCTTGTAAACCCATTCATTGGATTTATTCTTGTATTAGACACCGATATCGCACATTGTGGGTTAATATATGGTATTGAAATTGTTGTCCTAACGACAATAGCGCTTGTCGTGCACTTCTAAACATTGTGCACTCCTATGTGGTCTGATATAGTGTTTGAGTAGAGATGAACAAAGTGGCTGAGTTGCTGTAAGATTTGCGAAGACCGTCTAAAAGCCATTTAAAATATTTTTGACCCTACAAAAAAAGCATCCGGGTCTTTTGGCATGTTGGATCTTTGGGAGGCCAGAGATCACTGTCAAGGGGATTCTTGGTTCTGACCTGTCTCTGGGTGGTGGCATTATTCAATCACTTGAAAACACTGAAGCTTTTGTCAACTACCCAAGAAACAACAATAAAGCCGCTAAAAAAGACCCAACATAAAAAGGAGAAAAAAGGAGGAAGAAAAAGGGCCTGCATTGCTGCATGCACGAGGGCCACAGAAAGATATTCCATTTATTGTTCTGCACATGCAAGAGTATCTTAAGTCCTGGGGAATCCTATGTAGGATGCTTGGCTTTGACTGTTTGCTGTTCCCTGAGGAAAACAAATTCAAAAGTATTCAATATCTGTCACCATGTAATAATGTGCAAACTTTTGGTGCACAGTATTATTCGGTGAATCGGCTGATTAGAGTGTGTTTTCTTATGATCTATTTCTGTCTGGAATTGGGCAGGAACAGCCTGCCCTTTTTGATTCAGGTGCTAATATGCCCACTGAATCAGATGGGCTTTTTGTCAGCTTCTATTAATCTGATGTGCCTCCAACTTGCACTAAATTTCATAATTGCTCCTTTTGAGGCATCTTGAGAACGATAGAAAATGTTGGAAAGGCTGGCATTTCCATGTCTTCTAGAGAAAAGGGATCTGCTCCTTAATTAAACTATGCAGTTTGGTCATCATGTTTTATTATAAAGATTCGTGAGTTGCATGAGAGTGGGAAAGCTTTGCAGTGATTCTCTTTTACTTTTGATAGAATATCATGCACACGTGCAGCCCGTGCAGAAGACACTGCTTGGTTGAAAATGTTCGAGAGAGAGAGAGAGCATTTACAGTATTGAATGTTTAAGTAGTGAATTGTTCGATTCAGGCCTTGAACTTTTCGAATTTTTCGAGTTGTGTCCCTTGTTTGCACTTTCCGTAAGTTTTGCTGACTCGTAAGCTGGCAAGGGAAGGACTTACCCAGCTCTATACCGAGCTGATATATCTCGAGAACGAGCCCCACTTGAATTGGCGCCTAAGAAAAACAGAAAACAGAAAAAAAAAATGTACCGTGCGAGATCGTGCTGCGTGACCGAGATGATGTCGAGATGATGTCGGAGATCACCCGTGCCGTGCCGTGCCGCTATCTTGCCACCGATACCTGTTACCGGAGCCGATTTTCAGTCTCTCTCTCTCTATATACACGAATCCTGGCTTCTTTAGACCCCGCTCTTAACTTTTGGTAATGCGGACTTCGAACGCATTCCTGCCTATGGTGGAAATAGTGGAGAAGTCAGGAGGGATCTATATTTTGCGGATTAATACCATAAAAAAATCTTATTAATTTTTTGACTACGAAAAATCTTAATTAATACATTCGAGATAAATTTATTTTAAATTAATTTTTTGATCACGAAAAATTTCAAATTGGTACGTTTATGATAAATTTATCATAAATTAATTTTTTGATTACTAAAAATCCAAAATTGGTATATTTGTGATAAATTTACTGTTGGTTAGCTTTAGTTAAATTTAATCGTTAAATTTGCTGGCCTAGAAGTAGATGACATACAATGGCGTGGTATGGTAACGTGGAAAATCCATGTGGGAATTTATATGATAAATACCACGAAAATTCCCAAATTAGTATATGTGTAATAAATTTAATAGTACTCGTGTGATTAATTTAACAGTACGTCTGTGACAAATTTGAGATTCTTTATAGCATTAACCCTATGGATTTTCATGTGAACTTGACATGTCACCATATGTAATTTAGGTCAACAAATTTAATGATTAAATTTCACTATAGCTAATAGAGGGTAAATTTGTAACAAGTATACCAATTTGAAGTTTTTTATGGTAAAAAAATTAGTTTATGGTAAATTTATCACAAATATATCATTTTTGGGGTTTTTCGTGGTAAAAAAATTAGTTTTGGTAAATTTGTCACAGTACTGAACTAGCAATTTATAGTTTTTTAGGGTATTAACCCTTATTTTTCCCTTGTGATTAATTGGTGTAGAATTGATTAGAGGTAGTTATCGAAAAAATCATAAATCTACTGTACAAATGTCAGTTCAGTCTTAAATTTTCAATATGACTAATTCAACTCTAACAATTTTGATGATTTGCCAATGTAGTCCTATTGAATTTTGATCGAAAATCACTAATGTGAATGTCGGCCATTTTACGATGTATGGCCGAGTAGGTCAATTGATTCTGATGTGGAAAATTTGATTATTTTTAAAGTCGATATTTTAATTTTATTTTTTAAAAAATAAAATTTAATAAAAATGTATAAATTGTCCATGTTAGCTCCGGTTGTGCCACATAAGATGGTTAATATTCTTGTTTTGTGATTTTTGGCCAAAATTAATGACTATGTTGGCAAATCGTTACATTGTTTAGAATTAAATTGATTAAATTAAAAAAAATTAAAATTGAATTAGTATATGTACAATACATTTAAGACTTTTTGATAATTTTCTCTCAATTTTCCGGTCAAATCTTTAACAAGATGTTTACTTAGAATTCAAAGAAGTGTCTAATCCATTTTTGAATTTAATTTGAATGAATGTTTAAATAATTTACCTTGTCTTCTATCAAATTTAATGTCCACATCATTGATTGTTGGAAAATTAAGAAAATTACACCTACGAAGATGATTGTAGGGGTTTTGACGTTTCGTTGAATTACGAAGGTTTACTCCTTCACATGTTAAATCTATATTTGTTTAACATGTTCTAATTGTTTTCATATGATGATGGTGTAAAGGAACCTGAATCTAGGTGTGTAAGGCCAACTGGCAATGTTGTAATTATTAGAGAAGGAATTTCTAACGTGTGCTTATCATTGATTAATACACGAGATCCAGTGATCGGCCGTCGATTTTATTTGAGGATCTATTCATGTGGAACAAATTTGTGCCTAACTTTTCTAGTGTTCTGTCAATCCTCTGTGTTCTAGATTTGGCTTTGTTTTTAAGTATTCATGCTTTGTTTCAATTTGTTTTGTCATGGAGACTATGTACTTCTATATTCTTTTGAGTAATGAATACAATTTTTTTTTTCAATAAAAAAATATGATACTTTGCATGTAAATCTTTTAGATGTTTCATGGCAAAATATATATTTTTAAGGAATAATTGTGTGTGTGTGTCTACAGCCGAAATGACCTATCTTTTTTCTTTTGCAAATCATATTTATGGTCAGTCTAATTTTCATGCTATAACCATCCGTGTATCTAACGACATGCGAGTGTGGCGAGCGGAATACGCATACTGTGCATCATATGAAAAATCCATATTCGAAAAGTGGTGTGGCAAACCGGTATATCGCTCGACGCAATCCCTTGTCACTACGGCACGATTCTTTTTTTTTGTTTGTTTTGGAGCCATTTTGGCAGGACATGCTATGGTGAGGGAATGCGAGACGTTTGGTGATCTTCAAAGCCGTTTTCGACGGGCCGTCCTATCGAACTGAGAAATTGATAGAATTAGATACTCTCTGGTTACTAATAATACAGGAAGGTGATGGATCAGTCAACTAACTTGTTCTTTAATTTCGTTAGTTCTAGGATGATTTGGATGGCACTGTTATAACTTATAAGGATTTGGGGAAATTCTGGGATCAAGTTAAGGGTTTTTACGGGGCCGGTTTTCCCTCCAATGTGGGTTATTGCATAAAAAAGTAACATAAAGAAAATTATCCGTCAGATCTGCTTTTAAAAAGTGCAACCTGATTTACCTGCAAAAACCGATTTCCCATCCTAGCTTATTGACTTTAAAGGAAAGTTATGGACGCCAAAAGTGGTCAAATTTATACTTGGTTTAGAAAAGTTAAGAATGAGTAGGGAAAATTATTAAATTATAGGTTGCAAAAGTTGACGAAGTGTAAAGGAAAGTTAGGATCAATTAGGTATTTTATAAACGATAGGACATAAGAAATTTGCTATTAGCTTAGGCAGATTATGACTTTGGACGATATTATTAACCATAAAACCACAAAACTTACAACCACGAAAGAGAAATCGTCATTCAAAGAAAAGTTATGAAAACGTATTTTACTTGGCAATTACTATTTGTGGGGACGATTATGTGCTGGAAGGGATAGTTACGATCCATTAGGTGATTAACTAAAATAAGATAGAAGAAATTTACTATTAACTTAAGCAAATTACTATTTTTTTGTGGAATATTTCAAATTATAGGATCCACATAACTTACGGCGACAAAAAATAATGTATTATAAAATAATGATATCTAAAAATATGTAACAGTTACGTCACTCTAAGTTCAGAAAACAAAAGTCAGGAAAGTGAAAAGTTCAATCAGAAAAAAAAGATAGGAAAGTGATATTAACTCTATGGATTTCCATGTCATGGTGTCATCCGCATCAACAAATTTAATGGTAAAATTTGATGGAAGTTAATAGATGATAAATTTGTCACATATGTACAAGTTTAGGATCTTCCGTGTTAATTTAATACCATTGAATGGACCTAAACTTAGAACCAGGGAGGACAGAGTCAGTTTCCTGCAAGTGTGCCTTCCCACAGTGGGCGAATAACTCCCGTTCAAGCTCTTCAAGGATAGCCTTTTAGTAGAAAATTACATTCAGGGACAGCCTTTTAGTAGAAACTACTCGGACCTTTAGTTCAGAGCCTAGAGACATCCAAATAGAACCAGGATGATACCATTTCTAACTATCCGAGCTGCATTTCTCAGAGAATCCCACCAGGCTAGAGAAGAAGATGGAGTTTAGAAAGCCATGAGAGAATTTCACAAAATACTCACTTTACTTTAAGGGATTCTGCCCAACACATTACATCCTCCTTGCCTTTTATAGGCAATAAGATGTCACATACAAACAAGGACCAAGCTCACGGGTTCTGAAACAAACAGAGGCAACCGAAAATCTCGATAGGGAATTATTCGCACGGTATGAACAGTGACAGTGGACAGTGATTTTCCTAGCAAACTGCTATAGTAAAAGTGAATAGTAACATGCTACGGTGAACTTGTACGGACAGTGGTCTTGTTCATTCAGCGGTCTTGTCCATCGTGAGCATTGTAGTTGTAGTCTGAGTCGTCCGAACTGTGACTTGCCACAAGCTATTCTTCATATTTTTGCTCAAGTCCTTGAAAGAGAATCTGGTTCAGCTAATATGATGAGAAGGATGCTCCCGCTTGATTCTGGGAGGAGCCTGTAGTGTCGGCAGGAATGCTTGGCTGAGGCCAATTGGATGGCTGAGTATAGTAAGATGTGTCCATGCTTGAGGATAAGGGTCCTTGATCATAGGGGTCTTGAGAAAGAGGACCTCCCCATTTAGCATGGGGGTCTTGAGAGGACTGTGTAATGTCATCTGAGATTTTTTGTGATTAAAAGATTAGTTTGTAGTAAATTTATTACATATGTATCAGTTTGGGGTTTTTAATAGTATTAACCCAATGATTAAATAAAGTTGGTAAATTAGTTTTTGGATTCGTAAAATACCTCCTTTTTGCGTACGTCACCTTTGTTAAAAAATTTCTCACGTGTAGTAGATTATCTTTGTTTGAATTCTAGCCTTTGGCTATCGTAAATCATGGCAACCTGCAAATTATAGTTTCCACGCGCGATGTTGTCTCTTTTTTCTTTTTTACTTCTTTTCTTTAAGAGGAATTATAGAAGGACCCCAACAAAATGACACTTTTTTTTTTAAAGTAGGACTACACTTACTTGTGGTTGGCTTCATTAAAGTACCCAAACATAATTTATTTACAGGTTTTGAATGAATCTGTTTGATCGACTTTTATTTTTTGCTTTTTACTTAATCAAAATCTTGTGACTCACTCTCTTTGACTTTTTTTTTTTAATAAAATAAGAAATTCTTGAAATTTTCACGATAAAATTTTTCATAATTCTTTGGGATTTAAGTAGTTCTTAGTTTTTTGGCAGCTCATTAATCACAAACAAACCTGCTTTTAAGTTTTTGTTAAGACTTTCCAACATGAGATCAAGCCACATTCTATGTCTTTCTAGCTCTTGGCATGACCGAGTGGCTCCTCATTCTTAAATTCCACGTCCATTCTATTTATGAGGGATAATTATTAAAAAAATCCTAGACTCATTTCACTTTTACCAATTCAATCTAAACATTTTATGATCTTAAATCTTTTGACAATTTGTCAATTGAGTCAATCCGCTTCATTTTAGCTGGAAATCAATAATGTTGACATTAACCATCTTACGTGGTATGGTCGGTACTAATATAGACAAATTTTATACATTTTTTAGAAAAAATTCTGATTTTTTGTTCTTTTTTTTCTTTTCATTTTCTTACAAGTCAGCCACAAGCAAGGGTTGCGACCCTCACCTAGTGGCCGATGACAGTTGTTGGCCTTGGCTTGTGGTCAATAAGGGTTGGCTAGCAACCCTTGTCGAACTAGGTAGAAAAAAAGAAAATAAAATAAAGAAAATAAAAAATAAGATATTGTTCACGTCAACACGATCGTCTTGCGTGGCATTGCCAATGTTCATACTAGCGATTTTTAGTTAAAATTGGCGGATGGACTTAATTGGTAAATTGTCAAAAAATTTAGGATTGAATTGACAAAATTAAAGAGTTTAAAATTGAATTAATAAAAGTAAAATAAGTTTATAGCTTTTTGGAAAATCTTCCCCTACTCATGTTACAAATTTTTGTTCGACAAGGAGCATGAAAGTATTCTATGACACTTGTTCACAAGATTTGAATTAAGCCTCATACATGTTACTTCCATCCTATCTAATAATTTAAATTTTTAGATTGAATTCTTTAATATGATCAAATGTATAATCCTATCAACACATGTTAAAAGTCTATAGGTCCGCCTGACCCCGATAATTGGCTACTTCCTCTATTTTCAATTACAAGAAGATTCGGCGTGTTGAGTCCAATCAAAAGAATTCATTTTCTTATGAGATACACCGAAGTTCAATGTACAATTAACTTAAAGTAGGAAAGCAACTTAGGTCAATTGTGTCGAAATTCATTCTACATCAACTCAATGCAATTTGCCTACCTTTCGTCATCCTCATTTCACTATATCGAAATTCAAATCGTATCCTCAGAACGCCACAAATGTTGACTCAAACTTGCAATATTGTTTCGCAAATCCGTCCAATTCTATCAATGTTCTTGATGATAGCTGTAGATTAGACAAGGAAAAGCCAGTGGCATATACACATGCCTCATATTTACATCTTTAAGTCACGACAAAAAAGAAAAGAAAAGAGGGTTTTCGATTCACTTAAGGAATATACATATTACTCAAAATTCGTTTCACTATCGAGGCGTAACAGTAGGTACAACCCCGCTTATCAGATCACTTCCCGAAACGCTTGATGAAATATACGGGTCCATGCTCACATAAGATGAAGATGATGGAAGTGACTTGCCTGAATAAACGGAAGCCGTCTCAGAAAGTATGGCGTCGGCATCAGGCATCATTTTGAGTATGCTCTCGAGCTCCCTCACCACGTTGAACATTGACGGCCGCTTCTCCGGGTTGTCGTAGCAACACAAGAGAGCCAGAGCAACAAACCTCTCAACACATTCCGAAGGGTAAGAGCCCATCCTGCTGTCTATAATAGAGAACATCATGCCTGCCCGGTGCGTCATGTTCACCTGCCAAGGCACTTGAAAAGTTCAGCACCGAAAAAGAAATAAAGGATCTCTAGATTCTCCTTCAGTGCATTGATATTTGCAACTAAGTTCTGCAGGTATTATACAATGGTGGAGATTTCAGATCATGCCTTTTTAATCCTCGTTGCTGCATTTAATTGTTGCTCCCCACCTAAAATTACAATCTACCACAAATTCACTATATTTAGATACGGCACTATAAAGATACTGAAACCATCCAACACCTGCATATGGATTTCTCTTTCTTTGCAAGAACGTCTTAGCATGTCAGTTTCTGTCGGACCTCAGTGCATAGTGATTGGAACTAAACACGGTTTCACCAGTTTCTAAAAGCAGAAACAGAAAATTTCACTAACTTACAACTGAAGGTCTCAAGTGAGAACAGATCATATCGCTAACTTACGATTAAAGTAAGCCCAAATTCCGAAGACATAATAAGGTGAGAAGCGATCAAACAATGATAATGACTGACAAGAACCATGAGAGCCTATCATATCAGGAAAGTACCTCTCTGACAATATTCTTTCCATGCGATATTGGCTGCATTCCAGTCAATAGCTCCAGAAATACAACTCCAAGACTATAGACATCACTTTTATCGGTCAGCTTGTGTGTCAGGAAATATTCTGGGTCAAGGTATCCCTGAAGAGAAAAACCAGTGAAAAGGGGAGGTCGGGGGAACAGCATAAGTGCGTAGTTGTAGGTACTTAAAGTTTTTAATAGACCACTTACCGGCGTCCCTTTAACGATTGTGGACACATGATGGGGCACGGTCCCTTCATCATCCAGGACAGGGGCGAGCCGTGATAGCCCAAAGTCAGCAACTTTGGCAGTAAGCTTGGAGTCCAAAAGAATGTTACTGGCCTTAATGTCTCGGTGGAATACCGGAGGGTGGGCTTCTGTATGGAGGTAAAGAATGCCCTTAGCAGACCCCAATGCAATACGCAGCCTCATACTGAAGTTAAGGTACTCCTTAGTTTTACCTGCATGTGAGTAAGATGAATATATGTGAAGCAAGAAAAGTATGAAGTACATGAAGCATCATGATAGCATTGATGCATTGAAGCGTATTTGAAAAGCTCATAATAGAACATTCCTGATGGTTCCGTGAAGATAAATTTGTCATGGGACCACACTCCAAATGAATGCTCCTGAGTACTAGAGAAATAATATTAGAGGAAGTTCTTGAAACAACATTTGGATATGGCAATCCAATCCTCAACTCCAGACAAAGTAGTCAACCTAGATTACTCCTGAAGCTGAGAATAGTAGTTTGAAAGAGAAAACATAATATGATTCTCTTAAGGAGAGGAATTAAACTGATGCAAATCCAATTCCTTCAATATGCTATGTCTCCTACTCTTGTGGTAGCCTATTTTACTAGTCAAAAGTTTGGACAACTGATTTGTTGTTAAAATTATTGAGAATATAAAGCACGTACCAGAAAGCCAATCCCGCAGAGTTCCATTGGGCATAAACTCATATACTAACATCTGTAAATACACCAAGAGCATACTGTAAGTTCTTCTGTTTAAAACACGACAGCCATGAACACAGTAATTTTGATTGGAGGAAGACAACCGTCAATCCTCCACCATAAATTGTCGAACTGACGGTGAAAGAAGTGTTCTGCCATCACGCACACAAGTACAATGTACAAACACTACTCTCCAGCAACTGTGAAGCACTTTCCATTTTCCTAAACATAATCAGTATGAACAAAAGAGACAATTGAAATTTGTTCCTTCAACAACTTTTTAGCCGCGAGAACCCATAAATCAGCAGATGGATTGAGTGCTAAATTAGATTCATGAGTTACTTAGCAATTCTCCTTTTGCATGCATCAAAGAATTCCATTGCTACTTCTGCTCATGATGAAGCATACGTCTAGAGACACAAACAGATAGTAATGCAAATACAAATTAGAAAAACATAGAATATCAGCTACCGTGTTATTTTATCATTCATTAGAGATGTTTTAGCAGGCACAACCAATACCTGTTCACCTTCTTCATCGCAATATCCTACCAATGACACAAGGTTCCGATGATGTAACCTTGATAACATTTTTATCTCCGTCAAAAATTCTTTTTGTCCCTGTAATGATCCTTCTTCTGCACGTTTTACGGCTACGACTGTGTTGTCGTATAAATTTCCTTTATAAACTTTCCCATAACCTCCTTGCCCAACTTGAGTCGATCTATTGAAGTTGTCAGTTGCGACTGCCATTTCTCTAAATGTGAAGGCTTTCACGCCTTCAAGCTTCATAGATACCTTTGAGGCTATGAGGAGCAATACAAAATTAGATCACAGGCAAATTTAATTCGTATTAGCTAAGAAAAGTCTTGAAGAACTTACATAGATTCTTCCTTGACAGCGAAGGCTGATATCTGGTTTTCCATCTTGTAACGAGAAAAGTAATCATGGCAGAGATTGCAGTGACACAGGCAATAGATGATAATACTATGGCCACCAATATCCTTTTACTAATATTCACCTTCTGATTTGGAAAAATCACTGTTGAATTATGAAACCATATGAGTCAAATACATGAGAGTAGATCAAATTTGATTATTGCTTCATTCTTGATAAAATTGGATTTAACTAATGACAATACATTTTGACATATCAGCTTGTATTACCATTCTTGAAAAGAGTAATAAAGCATCTTTCTCGAATATCTAACTAAATTTACATCACCGAGGTACACTTCTTAACCAGGGTAAATTTATTATGACGATCATGGTTTTCTCTCACATGGTCAGCTTTATAAAGTTTCCTATAGTAGAAGTGCCAGAGAAAAGAGGAAAAAGGTACATGAGAGATGCCTGATTAAAATCTTCAAAAAAATAGAGGTTATTGTCTTCATATGGAAGATAACAATAATCAAGAAAAAAATATCAAGCTATGACTACGTTTCTATTTGTTTGCAAAGTCATACGAAGTCGACACTTTAGAGAGTCAACTGTATTTTCAACCTAGAGTATCAATTCTCTCAACAAATTGCTGAATTTCGTACCAACTTTGCATATAAATGTCCCATACATGCACTCACTAAGAAGCAATATAACTGCAGAACAAGTTGTTTTGAGGCAACTCAACTTATTTGAAATAAGCTAAATAAGGTACTAGTGTGTGATACCTTTCCTGATTACCCATATCAAGTGATGGCATATCTTTAAGGGCTACTTTGCAGCATCATCATCATTAGAAACCACCGCCACAGGTGACTTTAAGACAAATGTTGTGTGGAATTAAGTACTTACTAGTTTTATAAGGTCCCAGAAGAGTAAAATTGAGAAGTTCATATGGTCCATATAAGTCATCTCCAGGAAAGTCCCATGATGTGAAGATGCCTTTTATTCGCTGAACCTCAATCTCATTAAATGTTCCTGGACCATTAACTTCTGGGAAAAGCTTCAAATACATCCTCATCCGTGGTCCTTCCCAGGCATACGAATCAATATGCAATTGATATAGTTCCAAGTTAAGAGATCTGGTTAAGTACACTTCAAATGGATACTCATAAGGAGGGAAATAAGAGAAGCTGGGACTCTTCAGTCGGTATCCAATTCTCAGGGGTGATGCGCAGAAACATTCCACAGGCGATGATGGAACATATTCGAAAAAATTATCTGTAGGGCATGATTGGGGAGGACAACTTGTGGAATTCGCTGAGTTGCCAGGTGTCCCATCGTCTCCACTCTCATTCCCACAAAATCGGCTAATATTCGTTGTATTCCCTTTACTGCAGACAGGATTGCCCCCAAGCCTAAAGGAAAACTCCTTCATTAAATTTCAGACAAGAGGACTTTACCAAACGCAAATAATCCTCTAAAGCACACTCCTTTCAAAACAATGAAAACATTTGACATTTTCCAACTTTTTTGGCACAGCAAAGCCAAAAGACTCTGCCAAGAGCTTCTTTCTTTGGCTTTTTAATGCAAGGTTGTAAACACATTTGATGCCGATGAATAAATTATCCATAAGCCTCAATGTTTATTTTGGCCTTTTGGGATGGCTTCAGAGGCGCTGCCAAAGCAACTGGCAGTCCTGGGTCAGGTGCAGGACCTACCATTTGCCAAGAGCTCCCCTACTTGAGAAAACCAAAAGTGGGGACTTGAAGTATAGCCAAGATCTTGACAAGTCGCTATAATCATTTTCAGGCATACATTCAAAAAATCAGCATATAAACAACATAATCCACACCTATATTGTTATTTAATGTAATTGGGGGGCAGGAAGGAACAGGAAACGAACCTTAGAGTGACATTTTCTGGAGGATTAAGATCTCCTACCACATCTGAGAATGAATTCTTTTGAAGATCACTGTGATAAAAATATAAAAAGAGTAATTAAACATCAACAATCTCAAAAAGAATAAAGTAGATGACAGATGTGCATAATGTTTTGATAAACTTGTTCATAACATAACAGTGCATTTCAGGAATGAGCATGCTGTGAGACACTGCTTTACTTCCAGATCAGATTATTAAAAAGGAGGAAAACTGAGTGCTTACATAAGCATCTTCCTTGAAGTGAAGGTCATATTCTGCCAAATGTTCACAGGGACAGAACCTGTCAAGCTGTTACTCTCCAGTGACCTGCATTATAAGTAATGTCCAGATTCAGAACTATGAAAAACTTAGTATTAAGATAATGAGTATTGTGTACTCTATGAAGATCAGGTATGAGAGAATAATCTCAGAAATAAAGCTACTTCTACACCTGCTAATAACATACAAAAACAAGAATTTTTACAATCATGAAAGAAAAGATAGTCTTACAGTCTTTGTAGAGAGGGAAGATCAGAAAAACTTGCTGGAATAGATCCATTGAGAAGGTTATTTGATAGATCGCTGCAATCAACAAAAATGTATCCCAAATATAGCAGTCACGCCGATATCATTTTCACGGATAGAGAAGTTGAATCATATAATTGATCGTGTACATACATGGTTGTCATGTTATCAGAGAGCTTATTTGATGGTATAGGCCCACTAAGCTGATTATGGCTTAGATCTCTGCAATATGGCAAAAAGTAAAAAGTCAAAACAAATTTTAGATGTATTAGCATGAGTAAGCGCACGTGATGGAAACATTTATGTCAGACTTGGCAGATTATAAGGAACCAAGAACAAACAATTGGATTATTCTCAAACTTACAAAAATCTAAGATTTGGTATCTGGCTAAGATCAGGAATTGATCCCTCCAAACTGCAATTTCGAAGACTCCTGCCAGGCAAGTTTGGAAAAGCATTAGAAACCTAATGGAATAATTTGTGCAATGTATGGTCCGCAAATGGTTTTCGTTGTCTTTTTGATAAATCATAGATGAAGTCCGGTACTTCCTTCTTAAACAGGAAAGCTGGTTCCCTGCCACAATTTCCTAATACATCTGAATTAGACCACTAGCTTCAGGAAGCAATTCCCCAAGTTTTACAATGTTTTGCTTAAGTCATTCCTCAATTTCCTATCCATGAAATTCTCGCATTAAAGACTGTTTTTAATGATTGAAAGATCACTTTAAGGTGTCTACTCATCATCAAATTTCTTTCATTGAGGCACTGCAGAATCTATAGTTCTCCACAGGTAATAACTGAATGTGCAACAAGCCACTTTTACAAGATCTGAAATTTTTTTTTCTCTCAAGCAGTTTATAGCCCAAGCAGCTTCATCATTCCAGCTACCAACTTTTCTGATAATGCATTTCTTCAGTATTTTCAATCTTACTACTATAGTTAAAGAGCATACTAGGATCATGTGATTTCATGCCTCAGCAGTGCATAATTTACTACTAAATGCAGTTAAAGACCAAATGTTAACTCACAATTTTGCTAAATTGGGGAATTCCCCATAGGAAGCTGGTATTTCAGCGTTGAAGTTGTTATTGTCAAGTTGACTGCAAAATTAAGGAGAGTTTTTATGGAAAGATCAGATCAACATACTTTAACAGTGTAATATGCATGCCTCTAATGCATGTCTCCAGCAGAAACAGAGTAAGTCATCAAATGCAAAAGAAGGGCAATTTGAATGCAAAACAAGTGCATTTGAAAACATCAGATCTGCTATACCTCATGCTACCTTTAGAATACCAGTTGACCTAGTGTCCTAGGCATACCGAAATATAGCTACTACAGATTATAGAGCAGCTACATTGAGGAGAGAACTTCAATTGTGAAGGAGGCTATGAGAAGGGCAACGGCAATTCAGCATTAGATTTACAAACGTGTTACCAGTATGCATATCCTCCTTTTCAATGTTGCATGACGATTAATTCTTCACAATCACCTGCTGTTTATGGTTCAGTCAACCTACTCAATTACAGAGTTGATCCTACTAATTGCTAATTATATCCATATTGTTATCATCTTCAGCTCGAGACATTGCAGTGCTACACCTTGTTATTACAGAGCAGTTTGGTAATGAGTCCACTTGTTTCTGACCAAAAGTTTCTTTCAACATAAGGACTTTACAAAATTTAGAAATAGACAAGGAAATGAAGAGAGCCAGGAAAAGGAGAGTAAGCAGATGACTGCACACCTAGTAGAATTCAACTACAAGGGCCTTCATATAATGGAGGCACTAGTGACCTAGACAGGCTAGCATAGTTACATGTCCGATTAATGCATGTGTGTTCTGGACTTTATGATATATATCCATATGCACCTTTAGAGTCAACTGATTTACTAAGCCTGTGGGATGAGATCAGAACCACAATTGAAACAACTAAATCCAAAATACATCACGTAAGATGTCATACAGTATGCGCAAGACTGGCAAGAGTGAGAACTCTTGTGGAAGATATCCAGCTAAGTTGTTATTGTCCAAAAGCCTGCAAAATTAATTATATTAAATAAATTTTTTTTTTCTGTATTAGTCATTAACAGCAGTGTAACAGAAAGTTGAGAAAATCAGAAAAGGGATGAGCTGTAAACTCACAAGTGAAGAAGCGTGGATATGTTGGAAAGCTCAGCTGGAATTTGGCCACTTATTGTGTTATTATTCAAATGGCTGCATCATTTAATCTGTAAGAACATGATATGCAGAAGAAGGCTAGGCCACCAGCCAACACCAAGCAGCCAATAAAGGTTGAAAATCCACTTACAGGTGTTTCGCACTACTCAAGCTGGCAAATGATTTTGGTATTGGACCTGATATTTGATTCTCGTCCACTTGAAGTCTATTCAATTTCGAGAGATAGCCAAGCTCATCAGGTAAAGAGCCAGATAACTTGTTTCCATTCAAAAGCCTGCGCTGACAAAAATTAGTCAAATCACTCTCAGAAAACCATTGTTGTTGGAGCAAATTACAATCATAAAAATGAAAACAGAGAACCTTGGAGAGCTATTCTCTAACTTCTCTCCAGTTGCTACTTTTCGGACATTCAGACAAACAAGCAATTTTGAACTATGGGATTTAGCTAAAACTAGTAGTTTTCTTTTCTAAAAACTAGTAGTCTTCTTTTGGCAAGTTATTTCTCAAAATCAATTAATAAATGAAAATCGGCTACTTTTATAAGGATCTATAGAAAACCGTTTGGAGAACAATTGAGAATGAGCACCATCTGGTGAGACCTTTTGCAAGCTGCAGGGATGTATCAATTTCAGAAACATGAAAAATTAAATAAAAACTTACAGAGTATGACATCAACCCAATTTGGAAAAGTCATCAATTACGTAGAGAAGAAATGTTGTGCATATCTTATCCATAAATAAAATAGTTTAAACCACCCAATGGCATATTATCATCCATTTCATTAGTCAGTGTCACTTCCCTAAGTGGAAGACCTGGTTAAGAAAGTACAGTTAACAGAACCTGATTCTTGCTCTGCATTGATGATTATATGTGCATCAAGAGTTGAAACAGTGAATTAAATAGCCAGCTGGAGGTTGCAAAATCAAACTGCAAACTCACTTACAAGAGTCTCAAGGACGCAATACTTCCTATCTCCTTTGGTATACTGCCAGTTAACTCATTCCACATGAAGTCTCTTCCACCAAATAAAAATGAACAGGAAAGAAAAAGAGAAAGGATCAGCATCAATACTTCCATCTTACTTACTAGCTCAGCAAATATTTGCCCTACAATATATGCTAAAATTGTAAGATGACACAATCACTAACTCACAAAATTTGAAGTCGAGACAACTGCGCGACAGCAGGAGCTATACTTCCAGAAAGATTCATATTCAGCAGCTGGCTGCATCAGGAAAGGAAATATAAGAACACCCGGATACATTGTAACTATATGCTAAAGAATAACTTGACTAAAAGTGGGCTGAGAAGTTGATATTTTCAATATTAAGACTATAATAAATTGTGATTATTTAGCTCTCTACTAAAGAATCTCTAGAACTATTTATAGCAGTTAGAGTAGACCGTACATCTCGTACACATGCAAATAACCATCAGTGCCAACTGTTCCATTGCATAGAACTCCTGTCCAGTTAGATGTGCATGGATCCCCCTTCTCCCAATTCGCAAGGTGTTTCATAGGGTCAACCAGCTTGCTCTTCACGGCAATTAATGCATTGACTGCAAATAGCACAAGCACTTAAGCATTTTACAAATGAAATTTCCAGAAACAATCAGCCTTGAAATGACGCTATAAAGTCGCATGCATCCTCAAATAGTAATAGCATTAGTTTCACTCTCCATGTGTCCCAAAAAAGGGAAGAGTAAAGAAAGAGCCGACCAATTCATGTCAACTGCTACGTTTTTATGTTATTTTTTATGAATAATCCAGGGGCACAGGCATGGAGACTTGGCTACCTATACACCCATGAAACAACGTGTAAGCCCCATAAACCATGAAGTCCTAGCTTTTGGCCTGTGCGAGTGGCTTTGACTCAGAGTAGTCTGCATATAGTTAGTATAATTTGAAAGGGTGACCTCTAGTTCCTTAGCTGGAAATCCACTGATGCCCCATGTCAACTACTACTTTGCAATAGTAATATTCGTGATGTGACGATAACTTTCACCAAGGTACTGAAACAGAGTTCAAGAAGCAAGCCTGGTAGACAGAGAAAACTTCTAATCTTATACATTAACTTCAACCACATGTGAGGATTGGGAAACTAGATATTATGGTCTAACCATAAGAATGCAATGGCTGAGAATAATGCCAAAGAAAAAAAAAAAGAGCTCAGATCCTCATCTAGCAACCAAAAACACCAATATATTTGACAGCTTACAATTTTACAACGATCTACCCAAAATTATAAAAGATAAATACATACACTCTGCTTCTCATGCACACTTGGGCGATGCAACGAAAGTTAGAAAGATCACCTTCCGACGGAGCGGTGACCCGCGCTTCAACTGGGTATGCGAAATAGCAACATGAAAGGACGAGAGCAGATATGGGAACTCTCAGCTTCAGCATCCTCTTCCCCTGAAACAAAATTTAAAGACTTTTTTTCGACTTGCTTAGTTGAATTTTCTATTTTGGATACGAACTAATCACATGATATCCGCAGTAATTTGGATCTCTTTTATGCGATTCAAGAGTAGTAACCGATTCCAGAAATTTATGAAGTTCAAAAAATAATTTATTTATCTTATTATTAATCAAGGATTTCGTATATAGCTAGAACGACCTGCATAGAAATATGCTACTGACGTGAGTAAAGCTAAAGCAACGGTAGTATTTATATCATTCGTGGGTGCAGCTAACTCCCCATGAGGTAATTCTATGATTTTCCATGGTAAAAGAGCCCCTGACCAATTCGAAACAAAAATAAATAGGAACATAGTTCCAATAAAAGGAACCCATGGATCATATTCTTCTCCAATCTGAGTTTTGCTAACGTCTCGAATGAATTCAAGGACATATTCGAAGAAATTTTGACTGTCATTCGGAATGGTTTGTGGATTCCGAACAGCTATACTGGCGGAACCTAATAAGATAGCAATTACAACCCAAGAAGTAATAAGGACTTGGCCATGGACTTGAAAACCTCCTATTTGCCAATAGAAATGTTGGCCTACTTCCACACCCGATATATCGTATAACCCTTTTAGGGTGTTGGTGGAACATGATAAAACATTCATATTGCCCTCTGACAGAAATAGAACTTTAAAGGGAAACATCGCGCACATTTCTTCAACCTCCCAAAGCATTGGCATCGTGTGATAGATTCGCATTTCTACATGAGAAAATAAAACAGACATACGCATACACAAACCCTGTTCATCGTATCGCCGAAGAAACTAACATGTCCTAACGGATCAAAGGAGAAGTCTCAAGTTCTTAAAAAACGCGACTTGAGCAGGGAAAACATCTGAAATCTTGAAATTAAACAGCCCCAGATCAAGAAAAAACCTCTCCAAGCATCCAACAACAAATGAAACGAAGACCCATCAACAAATACCAGAATTAGACTCGATTCGAGCATCTCCCTCACCTCAAGTCCACCCACAGGCCTAAGTCAGAACCAGAAGTCAAACAACTCGGGCGGTGGATATACGAGATTAAAAAGGAGAAAGCCAAAAGCTTTGCGATGTGGGCACACCCCGATCGGCGTCAGTATCATGAAGGCGACAACGGGAGTGGGAGGGTGACTTTTCTACGGTCTGAACACGAGCTGTGGCTGCGATGCATGCGATGGCACTTGCGTCATGGTGGTTGAACCCACATAAAATAAAATGGAGCAAGCAAGTGACAAGAATCCGGAAAAGTAAGAAACCAGCAGATCCTCTTCACTTCTTGACGTGCCTAATCCGTTGCCGCGTCGCCATCGACGATTTCTTGATTTAATATTAATGGCGGTCGAAGCTTTTGTCCGTGGATGCGAACGTGCGACAAACGTTAAAGACAGGACGTTCCCCACGCCATAGAAGCTCGCTTTTTGTGCTTCCCGGACAGGGACAGAAGTACAGAAAAGATGCTGAGGAAGAAATTCCCACGCCCAGTTCCTTGAGTGGGTTAGAACAGTTTTTTTTTTTTTTTTTTTTTTTTGTACTATCTAACAGGGGGTAGTTTGTGGATCCTCGACAGTGGTCAAGATTGTACTTGATCATGGATCAAGTGACTCAGTGCTCCACCAAGTAATCCCGGTGGACGCGGAGGACTATGTTTGTGTTTGCACTCGACTCCCAATTAGAAAGAAGTTTTTTTGTTCTCCCTCTCTAGGGGAATATATCACTGAATTTTACATCTCGAAATTCAAACGTAACAGTTTAAGGTTATAGTTAGGACATAAGTTCAGAAAAATATTGAGAAAGTAGTTTATACAACAAGCTCCTTGGATGGGTTAGGACATCTCTTTTTTGACCTTTTTGGAGTACTAGTTTCCGCTAATTCTTTTCGTTTTATGTGTTATAGAGAATTAAGATTAATATCATAAAAAATTCCAAAATAATACAATTGTGATAAATTTAATTAGCAAAAATCCTAAATTTGTATATTTGCAACAAATTTGATTTTCGTTAATTTCCGTTAAAATGGATTAATATCATAAAAAATCATAAACTTGTATAACTATAACAAACGAAGGGTAAAACTCTAAACTATTATATCTGTCAATTATTAAGTATCATCTAATTTAATAAGTTGATGATAAAATTTAATAAAAATTAATAGAGGGAAAATTTGTCTAATCCACTGTAGGTCGCCATTGAGATTTCTTGATGGATGTCGAAGCTTTTGTCCGTGGACATGAACGTGCGACAAACGGTAAAGACAGGACATTCGCCCCGCCATAGAATCTTGCTTTTTGTGCTTCTGGACAGGTAATACTGAAAAGATGCTGAGGAAGTAATTCCTACGCCAAGCTCCTTGGAAGGGCTTTAACAATTTTTTAGTCTTTGGAGTACTATCCAATCGGGACAGTTCGTGGATCCTCAGTCGCGGTCAAGGTCCACAACTCAGGTCTACTGAGTGCCACCCCACTTGCTAATAACGGGCTGACATGATTGCATTTTTTATTTTAACATACAGGTACTCGCAAATCTCAACTCTAATTATGAAGAATTTTCTTTCTTCCCCTTCCTTGGGGGAATATACCCCGAATTTTACGTCATAAAGTTCATACGAAGCAATTAAGGTCATACTTAGGACCTTAGTACATAAAAATATTGAGAAAGTAATTTATACACCAAGCTCCTCGAATGGATTAGAACAATTTTTTTTTTCTTTTTGAAGTACTATTTTCTACTAATTCTTTTCATTGAAGTGTTACCATATTCCCTATAGAAAATTAGGATTAATATACTCCAAAATGATATAACCATGATAAAATTATTCCAAATTAATTTTTTGACCACCAAAAGTTCCGAATTGAAATATTTATGATAAATTTACTCTTCGCCCCAAACTAGAATATTTGTAATAAATTTACTCTCCATTAGTCTTCGTTAAATTGGATTAATATCACAGAAATCATAAACTGGTATACTTGTGACAAGGGGGGTAAAACCTTAAATTAGTAAACTCGTTAATTATCAAGTGCCATCCAACTTAACAATTTGATAGAAAAATTTACTGGAAATTAACATAGGTTAAATTCATCACAAGTATACTGATTTATGGTTTAGTTTAGGGTAAATTTGACATATTTATATCAGTTTGGGATTTTTCATTGCATTAATCTAGAAAATTATGACACTATTCATGTGGTTGAGATAGTGTTATGGTAGGGATTCTTTACTCGGATGCCATGTATATAAGCTCCCTGGATTCGGATGGTATATTTGTACAAATCTCTTGTTTGATTGTGATTAAATACCGGAGGAGTCACTTAACAAAGCATCATTCTAATCAAAACACCGTTTAAGAATACTTAAACGAGGAAATATCAGATATTTATTACACGTCATGAGAAAATCAGCACACATTCCCTTGTCTTAAAGTTTGTTCTTCATGGAAATATGAGAACATAATAATAGAGACGACATTGTGCTGGATTTTGGTGGTAATAATTTGAAACTCTACTTCAAGTGCGTCATTTCGTCACTGGTAGAATCAATCAGAGATGGGAAGGGATCATACATATGTACAAATCGAAACCTATGATCTAAGTAGAAAGTGCTGAAGCACATACATCCCATTTAATTGGACTCTCATTAAATTCAAGTAAACATTCCTACTAAGAGAAAGTGAAAGTGTTGGAATAATATATTTAAAGTAATGATTAACTTAATTTAGTAAATCTCAAAATTAAATTAGCAGTTGGTCCAAGTATACTTCAATACTCTTACTAACAGTTTCAACTGGATAAATCATAAACTGCACTAAAATCTCTCTAGATTTGATTATGATAACCCAATTATTTGGTCAAAAGTTATAGAGGTAACGCGCTATAAAAAATTCGGACTTGGGATATCGTGTTTTGATATCAAATGAGATGTGTGAAGAGAAAAGATAGTCACCTGATCAGCTTCAAATAACTACTTATGACTGATTTGTATGTCCTTAAACTAAATCGGCAAAGATCATATTGGATACATCGTGTCACGATTCTAGACACAAACCTGACTAGTGACTTTTCATGTAAATGATTTGCAAAATATATGTCGTTTGGATGAAAACTCTAAAATCTCTTTAAATTACCACAAATTTTAACATAATGATTTGCCAACCGTTTTATGTGGTATGTTTGACGCTAACATGCATGAATTTTGTAATTTGTAAAAAAAAAAATTATGATTTTTTCTTTTTTTTCTCTTTTTTATTTATTGTCTTCCTATTTCCCTTCACCGGTCGCTGGGTTGCCAGGTCACCCGTGATGACTGCAAAACCCTCGGTAGATCTAGGCTTCATCAGGAAATTTGTCCAAAAATTCTTAAGCCTATTGCATTTTTGTTAATTTAACTCTAAACGTTTTAATTATACCAATGAAAATTCTAAATATTTTCACGTTTTGCCAGTTGAGTCACTTAGGTCAATTTTAATCGAAAATCTCTAATTTGGATACCAATAGTCCTATGTGGCATGGTCAGTGCCAACATGGATAATTTTAATAACACTTTAATATTTTTTCAGAGTTATTATTATTTTTTCTTTTTTTCCTTTTTCTTTTCTATTTTCTCATTTTTCTTTTGCCCTTTTTCTCTCTGTTGGGATGTTGGTCTTAGGCGATTGGCAACCTCTACCGACCATTGACGAGGTCTAGCATTGGTCCATGGAGGGAAAAAGGGCAAAAGAAAAAAAAAGAGAAAAACAAGAAAGGGAAAAAAAAAAGGAAAAAATAATAAATAAATAATTTGAAAAACATTAAAATATTTTTAAAATTATCCATGTCAATGCCGACTAGTATCTATGTTAGCAATTTCTGACTAAAATTGATTAAATGGACTTTATTGGCAAAATGTGAAAATGTTTTTAACTCAATTGACGCAACTAAAATGTTTAGAATTGAATTGATAAAATTAAAGCAAGTTTAGGAACTTTATGACACTTTTCCCATCTTTACCCTTTTCTTTTCTCTTTTCTCTTTATTGTTTTCCTATTTACCTCTGTCGATTGCTAAGTCACTAGTGATGACTGTGGCGCCCTAGCTAGATCTAGGCTAGACGAAGGTGGCTGGTGCTAATTGGACCTCTATGACAGCGATTTTTTACCCAAATTGGTTTGATAAACTAAATTGGAAAATTATTAAAAGATTTAGGATTACATTGGTCAAATTATAGAGTTTAGAACTGGATTGGCGGATGCAAAATATGTTTAGAACTCTTTGAATAATTTTTTTTGAGAATTGAATTTGTGTTGTGAGCTTAATGTATGAATTTGTTTTTCCTTTTTTTCTTTAAACTTTGTACAAGATAACCCATATTGTTATTTGCAAATATTGGAATCAGTCAAAATATATATCTCCCTAGCAACTAGAGATCCCAAAATGGTTTCCTATTCAATTAATAGACAATTATATCACGGCCTCAAGTTAGATAAAATGTAATTGTATTTTAATTCTTCAATTTTCTCCAATTCATTCCCTAAGAAGCAGATTGTTTTATATCCTATACGAGAAGACGAGAAGTCGAATATTCAGACAAAGTGACATTAATGATTTGGGACAGGCTTGACGTTACTCTTATTTGCTCAGACATGAAGACTTTCTGAGGAGGTGCTTGCGAGAATAGTCTGCCCCAAAAAATTTGAGCCACTAAATATAGAAACACAGCATGTAGATAAGTTAATACAAATTACATGGATAATGATGTGAAATATTAAAACAACCTTGTCTTCTCGTTATCAAATGAGTTTCATTTCCTATTGCCTTAACGTGTTGAGTAATTTTTCCCACAACTCTAATTAAACAAAATTTTCTTTCTTTATTTTGCAAAAAATGAATAATTTGAGTAATGTTTTTCTTAGACACGATCACTTATATTGATTATAAAAATAAATAAACAAAGAATATTTTCATCATCAATTATATATTCGTGGATGATAAAAATATTTTTATAAGCTAATTATTTTAAATAATATAAACGATCATTTTAAAATAAATATTTTTTAAATTATTCATTTTACATTAAATAAATGGACATCGCGCTTGAGCACTTGACGTCCCTCATCATCAATCCACCATCGTTGATGACTTGAATCTCTTCCTTGCTTTGCAACATACTGAGGTTGCGGCCTTTGATCTGACGTCTTGGGGTACTTAGGATAAGATCTCTCTCAAGTTGCTTTTGAGAACCCAACTAGTTGGTCAAGCAATACTACAGGGGTTACAAACAATTCGGACTGAGGTTATCATGTTTCGCTATCAAGTGTGAAATGTGAAGAGAAAAGATAGTGACTTGATCATCTAACTCCAATTTAACAACTTATGACCTATTTAGAGAGTGGTAATTGGATTACCATGCCAATGATTTTCGATCGAATTTGAGTGCATGGACTATATTGAAAAATTGTCAAAAAGTTTATAACCGTACTAACCAAATTGAAAAGTTTAAGATTAAATTAGTGTCCATGAACAATTTTACTGAGAATTAAATCTATGTCCTACGCTTAATATATAAATTCCTTTTTTTTTTTTTAAAATTCCGTATAAGACACCGATATAGTTATTAGCAAATATTGAAATCAGTTAAAAACAAAAAAAAAGTCTCCCTGGTAAATAGAGGCCCCAAAATGGTTTCCTACTTTATTAATAAACGATTATATCACGGCCTTAAGTTAGATGAAATCTATTTGGATTTTATTCTTTAATTTTCTCCAAATTTATTCCCCAAGAGGCAGATGGTTTTATCCTATACGGGAAGTTTTGTTTTTTCGCTAAAAACCTATACGAGAAGTTGAATGTTGAGAGAGAGTGACTTCAGTGATTTGAGATTGGCATGATGTTACTCTTGATTGGCATGCGCAAAGACTTTTCAGAGGTGATTGCGAGAATATCCAACTCTAAAAATTTAGAACACTAAAAATTATAAAAGAGAAGTTTTAATAGATATTCCATGGATAATGATGTGAGAAGTTATAACATCCTCATATTCTCATTATCAAATGAGTTCCATATTCTATCGCCTTAGTGCATTAGGTTAATGTCTTCCTACATAACAAAATTTCCCACAAGTAAAATCTTGATTCCCATATCATCACCCCCCCTCAACATGAATCTGTCACCGTCGACGACTCGAATCTCTTCCTCACTTAACAACATATGGAGGTTGTCACCACAGCACTAGTGAAACCAACGTTAAATTAAAGGCTGCCTGAGGTCACAATCGTTGATTTGACATCACAGCCTTAGACTGGCGATGGGTTGAGGTCACGGTGGCAACATCCGTCACCAAAAATCAGCATAGATAAATAATTTAGGATCCAGTGAATTTCAACATCTTCAAATTAGTGAATTTCAACATCTTCAAAAATCACCAAATCTTGCCTTGATGACCACTCCTTGCTCTGGTTGGACTTGGTTGTTACATTTCTTTGTTTTCCAACTTCTGTTGATTTCATAAGGGGACTCAAGACTTGCATGAGGTGCTATTTCAAACTAGAGACCTATTCAAGTTGGCTACGTCTCGCGATGGGTCTCGCGATGGGACTCAAGAAGGATGACTCTGAATGCACAAATCCAAACAAAACAACAACTTTATTGATCCCCATCCCCGGTTAATTTGCACAACTCCTGTACAAGATAACCCTATGGTTAATTTGCAAATATTGGAATCCGTCAAAATATATATCTCCCTAGCAACGAGAGATGGAGAAATCCAATTTCTCTCCCTTGACCCACTTTTCTTTAGCATATTTTATCTGATGGAAGATGGAATATAACATTCGTTGTTTTGGGTAGAGAGAGGATTAGATTTTATTTATACTGGTTATCAATAAGTGTATGCCATCAAAGCACGCTTTATTTTCATACCTTTTCATAAGAACCATTGCTTGCTTATAAGAATTGCACATTTTCATTTCATGAGAATTACAACTTCTCATAGGCAATATTTCTTTTATAATATTTAAATAATTAAACCATTAACTAATAATGTCATGTGGGCCACAATAATTCTTACCCAAGCCTTACAGTTTTGTCATTTGACATACAAGTGCTCCTACCTAAGCACGCCTAACTTTGGATTTCTAAAGCTAAGTATTGCTATTACTTTAAAAAACGTCTCTATAAGTTAATTCTAATTTTCACATATATATCTCAGTATCACTTTTTTTCTATTCGGTGAATAGTTCTGTTCATTTATGCCCCATTCGCCAATCTAGAAGTTTGCCAGGAGCCACTCCAAATCTTGCCTTGATGACCACTCCTTACTCTCGTTGGACTTGGTCGTTACATTTCTCTATTTTCCAACTTCTGTCGATTTCAGAAGGGGACCCAAGACTTGCATGAGATGCTATTTCAAACTAGAGACCTATTCAAGTTGGCTACGTCTCGCGACAGCACTCGAGAAGGATGACTTTGAATGCACAAATCCAAACAAAACAACAACTTTCTTGATCCCCATCCCCGGGGGCTTTTTGCACCATTGATTTGGTTGTTGATGAAAGAAAGTGGGTAGCTACAATCAATGAGATCAATGGCGGATTAAGCCGCTCGTGGAACTTATTTAGTACACTGGCCGTGTGTGCAATAAAAGTCCTCTGAAATTTACCAACTTCTTGTATTCTTGACGAAGAAACACCTTTCTTAACTTCTAACAACTTTTATTTACCATTTTAATAATACCTTAAATTTATCAATTAGAAAAAAAATATTTTCAAATAATTGATTCTTCGTTAAACAAACGCATAATACCTATGGTTTTGAAATTCAATTTCTCCATTAGGCATCAAAAGATAAAAAAGAAAGAAGAGTTGGACGATGAGTTTGGTTTATATGAAAAAGAACAAATACGTTGGCGTCATAAACAAAATCTATGAAGTACAACTCAGTCTTAAAATTTTCATTCTTAAACTAATGTAAATTCATGCAACTAAGTTTTTCTTTATATAATTGTGATCTTTTCTTACGAATTTCTCTAACCTATTATGCTAAGTCCAAACATCAAATTCTCGATATCACTTCCAAGTCACGGTAAGAAAAGGTTAATAAAGGTAAATTCCCTAGACCCAAATGCAATAGACTAGAATCGAAGCTAGTTCGAGATTTCTCACTCATGTATATCCTTATGAAATGAACTTTGTACATTGTCATAAAAGAGTGATTAAAAAGAAGAAGAAGAAGAAGCTAATCTTGTTCATTTATTTCAAAGAAAATAAATAATTTGAAAAACATTTTCTTAAAAATAATTGTCTATAAAAATTAAAAAAAAATATTTCATCATCCATAAAAATGTTTAGACATAAATTGTTGTTGATAATGAAAACAATTTTCATTGACTAATTATTTTAAGCAATAGGAGATTATATTTAAAAAAATATTTTTAAATCATTTATTTTTTATAAATAAAAGGGTTAATACCCTGAAAAACCTCAAATTGGTACACTTGTGACAAATTTACCCTCAACTATTTTTTTGACCATCAAAAACCCCAAACTGGTATACCTTTGACAAATTTACCCCAAATTGGTACACTTGTGACAAATTTATCCTCTGTTAGTTTTCGTTAAATTTTATTATCAAATTATTAAGTTAAATGACACGTGACAGTTGACCAGTATACCAATTTAGGATTTTATGCTCCGTTTGTCACAGTTTATAATTTTTGTGATTTTTTTGTGATATTAATATAATTTAGTAGAGGGTATATTTGTCACAAATTTACCATTTTGGGATTTTTTGCAGTTGAATAAATTAGTTTGGGGTAAATTTGTCATAAATGTACCAGTTTAGGGTTTTTTATAGTCAGTCGGGGTAAATTTGTCACAGATATACCAGTTTGGGGTTTTTCATGGTCAAAAAAATAGTTTGGGGGTAAATTTGTCATAAGTGTACCAGTTTGGGGTTTTTCAGGGCATTAACCCTAAATAAAAAGAGCCTAAAACATGAGACTAGTTTTCTTTGATTCTACACGAAGCATTTCGCTTTTTTGTCGAACTCATCCTCGATCAACCCAAGATCCAGATGCGCACCACGAGCCCAAATTGAAGTTTAATCGAAAAGAACAAAAACCGGCTCGGGTTTGCAGTCCGCTTTTGGTGTGATTTTTTTACTATTTCTAACAGTACTCTGGTTGTTCACGAGTTGCTCCATCAGGCCATTGTACATTATCTTGAGGTGACAACCAACAAGTATTAAAGGAACCATCTTGTAGAGTCCAACTCTCGGACTTACACAACCCACGAATTATTAGATACTTTCAGAAATGCCCAACATGTCGAAGTTCTTCAATCCAACTCGAGGTCTTAACCACAGAACCGAAAAGGAAAGACACCACACAGTACAAGGTCGATTCACCAAGTTTCTTCATGCATTGAAAAATGCTCTTGGGGGCCCCCAAAAGATATATTGTATGATGCAATCGATCCTAGTTAAAGTGAAGCGGTGCATTAACGGGGCGTGATTGTGGTTATCACTCCACTCACAAGGTCATTTACGACCAAACCGGTGGATGTCTGTGGACTTCTCCTTGGGTAAAGAGGCTGTAGGGCAGAATCCTCGATTCCTGAGCTGGAATGTTCTGACTCCGTGGCGATAGTGTCGGTTTCCGTAGCATGGAAGATATGTTCTCCAATTCTCGTACCACCTCCAACATTGTTGGTCGCGCCTTGGTCTGATCTTCGCAACACTTGAGGGCCGACGCCTTAAACTTCTTGATACATTCAGTAGCATATGGGCCCATGCTTCGATCTATGATGGAGAACATCGATCCAGATTGACAAGCTTGTAGCACCTGCCAATGCGACAAACAATATAAAAGTTCACAGTGAGAGAGTGCCAACAGTGGGACAACATCATGATGCAAAAGTTACGCTTCATCTAAAAATTCTGATACTATGACAAGAAATGCAATGGAATCAAATTTGAGGCCACTCTCTGAGTAATGGAAAACAAGTGATAGCATTTTATGTTCTATTGACATAGAATTCAGCACTTCGGTGAGTTGGAAAGATAATCATACTGACACTGCCCTGGATTGCTGCATGCATGAGTCAGGAGAATATAGGAATTATTCTCCGGTGGGGTTTATATGACCATTCCACTAGGATTCGAGGGAAAGCGAAGAACAAGTACCTCCCTGACAATGTTTCTGCCATTAGATATGGGCGGCATCCCTGTCAACAGCTCCAAAAATACAATCCTAAGGCTGTAAACATCACTCTTTTCGGTTAACATGTGTGTCAAGAAGTACTCTATGTCAAGGTAGCCCTGCAAAGGAAGCAGAAAGTACACAAGAGATGACTTTACATTTGGATGTACGGATTTTTAATCAAGATATGACTTTTTGGTGATTGCAATAATAAAGACAGATTATCCATATCATATTATATATTATTTGGTATAAGCACTTATATGAATAAAAAATTTCATGAATGGAGATGGTAAAAATCTCTCACGACACTCTTGTCTATTTTTTTTTTAAATTTATTTTCCTCTTTTTCATTAATTTCTTTTTTTAGTTCTTTCTTCCCATTACATCATTCTCTAATAAATTGTTATTGAATAGAAAATTGTACTAATATACCTAAAATAATATAACACCTGAAATATGTAATAAATATATATTTATATTGAATTTATATTATAAGATAGAATTAAATTTGAATATAAAAATCAAAATAAGATTAAATTAAAAACTATAAAATTATTTTTTATTATTTTGATTTTCTTTTATTAGAATATAAATATTATTTATATTGAAATATAATTTTAATTTGTTAATTTAATAAATTTATTTGAGAATTTTTTTTATTATAAACATTAGAAATCTTATTTACCTTTATCCCACCTCCTCCATAAGATAATTTTATCCGGTCTATATTCTATTTATATATGACTTTATTTTATTTTGAGTATACACCAAACGCATGATATGATAAATTTTATCGTATTTTGAATTTTATCCTAATTGCAAAACGCAGCCTTAGAGTTGGATCTCTACTCACTTACTATTCTACTTGCAAATGAAACAATGTCAGATCCGAAAGTAACAATAATGCCAAAATTTTCTCGTCTGATACCATACTAATGACTCGAGAGAATCACTACAAGTTTGTCGTCCTCTAGTTTGTTTGAGACTATCCATTGAGCATCAGATGAATGATTAAAGCAGCTCTGCATGTCTAGGACTAAATGGGAAGGTTGGCCAGACAGGGAATAATCATCAAGATCTATGGTGGCTTCACGGGCCACGCAAGTAAGTTTTGGCTGGTATGATTAATAAGTTAAAAGTTTCGTATGAAAACATTAATTGTTCTTTTAAATTATATAATTATCTTTAGCAATAATTCTTTACAAAAACTACTATTATTATTTTCACCACAGCACCAATATCAGCCATTATAAAAATAATTAATGTGATAAATGTAAGTATTTTTACCATAGCATTAGGATCAGCCATTATAAATATAATTACTATTATTATTTAATGCTAAATTTTGTAACATCAATTCACAAGTAAAATTGTTATAATGACATGGCTCAACTCCGTAAAAGATATTATAATATCGAAAACCAATAAATTTTTGTTATAATGACATAATTGTTACTTATCTTAATTCGAAGCTTATTATAATATCGAGAACCAATAAATTTCTACTATAATAACATAAAATCAAAATTATTACTAATGATTTAATTTCATACTATATAAGAAAAAAAAATTATCCAAAAGTCTATTCAGAATGAGGCAACTAAGTTTAGCGTCGATTAGAAATATAATCTAACATTAATTTCCCTAATACAATAAAGTGAGAGAAATGAGTATAATATAACAACATATCATATATATAGCTGACAGAAACAATATTTTGGAGATATATGATTTGTATTTCGAGCTCAAAAATTCAAAATACCCCTTTGTAAAAAAGATAGACCGTTACTTCGACCAAAAAAGAACAAAAAGGCGACCGTTACAAGCGTCTCCTTCCTATTATAACGCATTCGTCGTCCTTCCTCTGCTCCTCATACGAACTGCAATTCCACCGAGCTGGTCAGTCTCTCTCTCGTACGTTCTCTCTCGCGTGACAGGCTCTGCAAAATCCTCTTCAGAGAAGATGGGTCCCTTCTTTCTTCTCTGTTTCTGATCGATTGGTTGATGGATCCGATTGGTTTCTTGGTCTGATTTGCGCTTGGCTTCTTGCCGATGGTCATCGGAATTATTTGGTTTAAGCTCGTCCTTTGATCATCTATTGATTCCTCGACCGGTCAATCTTTTGGGTTATTCTTTTCCACGGCTCATTCTGAAATTTTTGTTACTCGGTGGATTGGCAGTGTCCTTTTTCCTCTTGATTCACATACGTGTTCGTTTGAGGATTTCCTTATGGGAATTGTTTGGTTTAGCTCCTCCTTTGATTGTGTAGGGATTTATGAAACGATTGATTGTTATTTGGTGAATTCGCAGTGGATTCTTTTCCCTTGGAGCGAACTGTTTGTCTGAGGATGTTGTCTAAGGACGATAAATGGTGACACTGGTCAGTTTTTTTCATAAAACAATGCGTTTTTGCTTTTTGGAGGACTGAGGATCTGCTTCGCCATTTTTTTTTCCTTTTGGTTGAGATGATGAACTGTTAGTAGTCTCTGATCACATTTTTTTTTTGGGCAATTATCAGTTTTGATTGAAATTTGTTCTTCAGTTTTTCTTTTTTTAATCTTTTGGAGATGATCATGGTCTGGTTCCAATTCTTTTACTGGTTGTGATTTTACCGGGCTCAAGAAGTGGTGATCTGTTGCTTTATCTCTGTGATGTCGAGTTGATGATCTCTGATGATCGGATAAGCTACCGCTTTTTGAGGCAGTTATTGGTTGGAATGGAGTTTTTTTTTTCCAGTCTTGTTATATTCAATTGATGTTTAAACCAGTTCTCATTACTGCGGAGGTCACAGTTTGGTCGACGTATGAAACTGTCATGGTTATTATTTATGCAACGTGTATGCTCACTTTGGATCATTGCTGTTGAAAATTTAAAGACGGTGGTCCCTCCTAGAAATAGTCCCTCCTTTGTGCCGTCATCCTTCAGTCTTGCGCCATGCCTTTGATTGCGCGCGCGATTCCTCTGTTGTTTGCTCTTTGCTTGACAGCCTCTGCCGAGTACTCTTCAGAGAAGACATCATTCCTGAATCGCACTCTTGGTTGATCCCTCTTCTTTTCTTTCCGTTTGTCATATTTTGTATATTATCTAGTGGAGCCAAATTGAATTAGCAGACTATATTCCTGCAGGGGATAAAACTTAGTTTGAGGATTTCACACATTTGGTGAGCATGGGGTTTGGTTTTCTTCTTTTTTGTAAGTTTCTATTTGCTGCAACTGGAAAAAAAAAAAATTCCCATTTACCCTTTTGATTCTTATCATATTGTGATCAGGTAACCAATGTCTACGTTATTTCTATTTTATTTTATCGATGATGAACATCATACTTGCTCAAGTGGAAAAGTCGAGCAGGATGTTTCTAACTTTTCCTTTTGATTTCTTATGATATTTCATTAATTGGATCATGCTATTAATTCGTACATATAACCTATTACACCGATCAAGCATAGCTGTTGAATCTATTTATAAATAAGATCACCATTTGCAACATGATCCTTTTGTTTTAGATGATTTGTCCGTCAGATAATTTAACTTATGGTTCTAAAATGCGTCATTTTCTCATCAGCTATACATGGGTGGTTTGTGTTCATTTTTCTTCTAATTGGAATTGTCAAACAGTTTCGTTTGATTTGCTATATTGCCTTTGAAGGCACGGATATTGTAGTATCTGGGTGGCCTATTGGGAGAACAGAATTGGTGTAGGTCCTGATTGAATCTGTATGAATGTCTTGAGGTTCATCAACATTATCTGGTTCAATTTTCCCCTGATTTTTTTAATTAATAAAATTGCTTGCGTGAAATGTATGGACTTATTCAGCCCTTGACTGGAGCGATCTCTTCAGCTAAGTGTGTTGTGCGAAGATGGTATAGGATTCAGTGATCAAAGAATTCAAGTTAGTCAAGTAAGGGCAAACAGAAGGCAATCTTGTTCATTTGAGTTGCCGAGTCATCTTCTTTGTGGATATGAGCCATCAGCTGAAACTAAATTCTTCAAATTGGATTGTCTATAGCTGCTTGAGAACCCGGATAGATCTGGTTCTATCTGTATTTTCAAGGATTAAAGGAGATGAACGGAATGTGTTGTTCTCCTCTTGTAGGTTGGAGTCTTCTTGCTGCAAACCAGGTTGCATTTCTCATCTTTTTCTGCAAAATTCACTGGATAAACTACAATTGAATTGTGAGCCCAAAGTTATGGGTGCTTTTAAATTGTGCTTCCAACTGTAGTTGTTGCTTTCTTGGTCATTAGGTGGCACACATTATTGGGAGCTTGACTTTATGGACTAGAGACTGGCTCTGACTATGTTCCTTATCTCCATTAGATGGTTCTACCTTACACTTGTGATATGGGATATCGATATCAGTTATTCACTAATATCATGGCAAATCAGATTATCCATGTCTACATTCAATTTTTTTTGGTTCACTCTGGAGCTCTCTTCTGGATGCTCTTAATTTTATCTTCTCCTGATCTATATTTGCCTCACAAATGGTTTTCTATGTCTTGTTATTGACATTGTGAATTACTTGGCCACAAGTTTCCTCAATCCCTGCACATGGTTTCTCTAATTACTCTACAAAACTTGCCAAGCAATACCGATTTCTCCTCAGGAAGCTGGCATTGATAAACCTTCAAACTATATCCGCAGGAATCATGAATGTGGGAATTTGGATGATGTGGATGATGGTTAGGATGGTTTTGTCAACTTTTTTATGCCTACTCTTTGATTGAGATGGTATGCTGTTGTTTCTTTTGGCAGGTTGTATGATGTTGGAGCTATGCATAAGTTAGTTGATGCTGAATTTGAGGATAAACAGTTCTCAAGACCTCACATAGGAATTCATGCTTCCTGCACAGGATGTGTGGAGCTGTTCCGGTTTGTTGTCTATCAGTTTTTTCCTTTGTCGAGCAAATTTTTGTGACTTTATATATTAGGACAACTACGTCAATTGTGATTGGCAGCATATAGATCAAGCATAACTGGGCAGATCTTTGGACAAACTATAACAGCGGGTTGACAGCAAATCCATCTAAGCATGGTTCCTAGCAGATTTGAGGTCCTGTCTCTTTACATGATCTTGTGTCTTAGGACAAAGTATAACAGGGGGATGGTTCTTAGTTGCGTCAAAGTGTGGTCAGTAGTCTTATTATTAAAAAAAAATTTCAGTTGACTCGATGATCCTATAGCTCATATATCTATACGTTCTTGGTGGAATTTTGACATAGGCAGACTTTGATGACTTCTATGGCTGGTCTGTTTACTCCTCTTCCCTCCAAGGGAATTGACTTTTACTTTGCTTAAAAAAAAAAAAAAAGAAAGAAATTTTGCTTATGCTATCATTTTTGGGAAAAAGTTCTAAGAAAGGAAAAAGTGATTCACCAACTTAGTGTGGGAGAAGAAGAAAGTTGGTACTTGTATCACTCATTTTCATATAAATTTTAGTTTTTTGGAGTAATACAAATGAGAATTATTGAAAGAAGTCTGTTTAGTTTTGTTGCCTTCTCCACCCTTTTGGATTCAGATTCCAGATATATGCTGAGCCAAAATTTCTGTCAGGAGGCTGTGACTATAGTTGCGTGAGCTGATCATCACAACTGGTATCCAATGATGCAATTAAACTTTCTTTTCACTCCACACTTGATTTCTTTTTTCTGTTTTGGTATGAGGACCTTGGTTGCTTTTTTCCCCATTTTATTATTGAGCTGAATGTTATAGCATTCTCTCTTGTCAGCCCTGTGGCTGCTTCCCCATCGGTTGTTGAAGGATATGATTCTATTTCTCATTCCCCCAACAATCTTCCTCCTGTTAAATGGCTTGCATTACTTTGGTCTTCCCAACTTACATATTTTTGTTGGTCTATTTCCCGTTATTGAATGGTGTAGAGTCTCTGCAAGGTATACTTTGGTCTTCTGTCAGCCATATTCTAAAGTTATGGTACTGCAACTAAATAATCCAATATATTCACTAGTTACCTAGTTCTCTTATTGAAAATCCTATTGTTGTGCACATAACAAGATTTTATGGATGCTCTCTCATTCTTTTATTGAGAAAAGTAATCAAATCACTAGTTCATGTACTTTGGTTTATAGATTAGAAATTAGGTATAGTTGTTAGTCTCCACTTGGCATTTTGACTATGCTACAACCAACGGATATTGTGCTTTTTTTCCTTCCAAAAAACCTTACCCAGAAACCTTGAAAACATCTTAATGAAATCTTGTACATTTGTGTATGTAAGTGCTATATCCATTCTTCTTGTTATTATCTGTTTTAAACACTGTATATCAACTTCCACTAGTGTACAAATCTATGTGTTTGTTATGTCTCTCTAACTCTATGTTCTACCTTTTTCCTTAGAGGTCAGGAAAGAGGATCTTTGTGCTTCAACTATGGGAAGAGGGAAGGATCTCTTGACTTCGTTTAGCTTTGTGCAGCTTGGATATATTTAAAATAAATGAGGAGGAAGCGTTTATTGCATAGATCTATTTCCTATTCACCTTTTCCATAAGAGTATTGTCAGATTCTACATTTGCTAGGTGTTGGCTGGATGATGTTATAAGCATCCGCACCTCAACACTTTGGTCAGATATTCTTTTTACATCTCTTTTTATCCAATTTACATATTTCTTTTGTTTTGTGAGTTAAATCTTTTGCGATAGTGTGGTAGACCATCATATTAATATTATCACAAGCCCTTTTGTTTAGGCAACTTCACTTTTATGCCTTACATTCCAATTCTTTCTACTGCTTTTTGTTAGAACTTTTAATATTGCTTTCTTCATACATTTTCATTATCAAGCAGTCATATTCCTTGTTCCTTAAGGTTCTTGTCCATATGGATTTTCATGAAGAGCATGCCTTTTGACTAGGTAAAGAGCAGTATCTATGGAAGTACGGTCACCTAAGGTGCAGTGCCCCATTTCTCGTGACTGTTGAATACAGATGTCAACTGCATAATCTTTTCCCAGAATAGGATACTAGTGTCTTTGAGAAACGTTTTAATCAGAATGTATGTCTCTTGGTATCCGCCTGCTGTCCAAATAACAATGCCAATGACTGTGATATGGTGGACTCTTCTTGATCAAACCAATCCTGCTTTCGCTTGCTCCATCTTGGCTAAGTAAATGTTTTTCACCACATCCTCTAGTTTGTCTATTTTGATAATTATTGCTGCCTCAATGGTGTGATCTCAATGGTGTAATCAGTAAATGCGCTATGTCTGTAGCATAAATGAATCAACAGTCATGTCTCATCTGGATGGCCTTTACCTTTGAAAGTCAATGTGGATCTCTATTTAATCAATGGATGATTACTTTACTGGATGAATTTAGAGAAGTGAATTGTGTATTTTTTTTTCCAGTTTACTTTTTGGTATTTGTTTATTTTCAATTATGGATAGCACTATGATTCTTCACTAGGAACATTGATCTGGCGATTGGACATATTTTGCCTCTCCTTGCTTCTGTGTTTTGTCCTTGTGTTGTTCTTTACCATTTTCCAATTGGGAAATTTGTGTCACCTATACTGAAAATATCAGGGGTGACCTCAGCTGTTTGGCAAAGTCCCTTTGTCATGTTGATCAACTACAAGGTGATGATAGTTTGCAGCCATCAAATGCTGGGATTGCACTTGCTATAAACATGCATGAATTGTACACTTTGCTGTATCAATTGGATGATGTTTGAATATCGTTTAAATAGAATTTTATGGTGGTTTGTTTCTTCCCTCAGTTTTTACAGTCTGTGGAACAAATACTTTACGTGAGACATGCTGCAGAATTAATACTGTATTGTGTTATTGTTAGTTCACAGGGTGGGATATTGTTGCAGGATGACTTATATTGGAGGTTTCAGCATAAATTTGGAATGCAGCGACAACCATAGCAATTGAAGCCTTATTCAGAGCTTCAACTTAGTTATGTATGCTCTATGAATCCATCTAATAACATGACTATCATTTTATATTAAGCTCTCTAGGATAAAATTCTTCAAATTATTTTTTCATCGTCTCTTTCCTCATCTTTTTGGGTCTTCCTTTGGACACGCACTTCATAAAGAAGCTTGTGCTCCAGTGGAATTGGTTCAAATTTTTGCCAATCTCTCATTGGGCAGCATCTTTGAATTTTTTTACCAAGAGAATAGTGCCTGTATAAATTATATTTTTTTTCTTGCTAGATACTTGCAATGCTATAGTTGTATTGTCCTGACATCAGTAAAACTGATGCTAACGTGACGTAGTATCCAAATTTGTTGCAGGAAGCCAATGATTGTAATATTTGTTGGACTTTACTTGATCGAATGCTGTCTATGCTTGCTCCTGTGTTTAAATCAAGATATTTCTATGCTTGCTCCGTCTGTGTTTAAATCAGGATATTTAATCTTTTATGTTATCCACTAGTTGTCCTATATTTATATATTATTCATTGTTGCAATCTTGTTTCCTTAGAATGAGCTGTTCAATAAATGTGCTCCATTGGTGGCACATACTTGAAGCAACAGTCCTGGTCTTATCAGAACTGCTGTCTTAATTTGAAAGTCTATGTGGATCTACTCGGTCAATGGATGGCTACTTTATTGGATAAATTTGCAGAAAAATGAACTAACTTATTTTTCATGTTTAGTATTTAATATTCTCTTCTTATAAATCCAATTTGCACTTTTCTGATCTTTTTAATTGTTAGAGATTCTTCACCAAGAACATTGAACTGGCAGCTGGATGCATTACACTCCTACTAGAAGTGATTCCCTGGGTTGTTAAGGTCTTAAGCACCCAAAATGGTCACTCCCTTGTCTATGCAGAATTATTTCCGGGTTGTGATTCGGTAGAATCATGTTTAGATTCGCTTGACTTGGAAGTATTTTTGATGTTATGCTTTTAATTAGTTGACAGCATGATTATCAGAAATGCCATTAGATATGGAAGTAAGCACTTATGTCCAGTTTCTGGTACTATTGACAACTTGTAGTGATGCTGAACACTTCTGTGTTTGCGCTATAGTAACCTAGTTCTTGTTTAAAAAAATGAATGTTCTCGATTAAATTTGCTACCTACCTACCTCGAGTCATATGTATGACAGCTATCTCTAATTCTGATTTTTAAGTATTTTTTCGTTTTACTCATTTTCCTTCTTGTTGATGCTTACCTTGCAAGGCTACATGGTTTGCACTGTCATTAATCAAAAGAGGCAACAAAAATTGAGAACTAATTGGGATGCCAGTCAACTTATAGATCTTTGTACCAATGAAGAGGTCCTGGTGTATCTTCTTAGCCTTTAAGTGACCTAAATCTGTTGTTGAGAATTTGTCTGCCTATGGTTTTTCTTGACAGGTTGGCTAAGCATGTAATCTCAACTGACTGTGTACTGTTTTTGCGGCCATTTGCTACTCTACTCTTGAGATTTACTTTAGATTTTGAAACATCTGTAATGATTATGATGATGGAGCTATCTGAAGAAGTTTGATGTCTGTATTTGACTTCTTTCAGAATCCCTCATTCTAATTTGAAGTCAAAACTAGACTTTCTCTCTGGATGATCATCTCTTTCTTTGGATGACAAAGTGGGAGATGAGGGTTTTGTTGCTGATTCTGACTCTGTTTATTTGAAGAAACTGGGACTTTCTATTTGCACGTCCTTTACCTCTGGGTTGTCTTGCTGATTTCCAATCTCTAGCCAGGTGCATTGATATGTGTGTCACAGCTCCTTCATTTCTTAATCATTGCTGACAAATTTCAAGCATTGTTGACAATAGAATGCCAGGGATTTTGCTCTTTCTTATATATGGTGGCTTAACTTGGCCTTCGTATATTCAGCCATTGACAGGTGCTTGCTCCAGTTTGGAGAATTCTCTTCAGCTAAGTGTGTCACGTGAAGATGGTATAGGATTCAGCGATCAAAGAATTCAAGCTTGTCAAGTGGGTGAAAACAGGACACGATAGCGTATAGATGAGTAGCCTAATCATCTTCTTTGTGGATAGGAGCCATCAGCTGAAATTGGATCCTTCTAATATGGATTGTCTATAGCTGCTTGAGAACCCAGATAAATCTGGTTCTATCTTTATTTCCAAGGATTAAAGGAAATGCGTGGAATGTGTAGTGTTCTCCTCTTGTAGGTTGGGGTCTTCTTGCTGCAAATCAGGTCGCGTCTCTCATCTTTTTCTGCAAAATTCACTGGATAAACTACAATTGAATTGTGTGTCCAAATCTATGGGGGCTTTTGAGTTGTGCTTCCAATTTTAGTTGTTGCTTTCTTGGTCATTAGGTAGCACACAAAGTTGGGAGTTTGACTTTATGGACTACAGACCAGGTCTGACTGTGTTCCTTATCTCTATCAGACGGTTCTACCTTTCACTTGCGATATGGGATATTGATTGCAGTTATTCACTAATATTATGACAGATCAGAATCCATGTCTGCGCTTGCGATGAGAAACCCTGGATAGAGCTGGTTCTATTTATTTCCAAGGATAAAGGAGATACGCGGAATGTGTAGTGTTCTTCTCTTGTAGGTTGGAGTCTTCTTGCTGCAAATTATGTTGCGTTTCTCATCTTTGTCTGCAAAATTCACTGGATAAACTACAATTGAATTGTGTGTTGTGCTTTTGAATTGTGCTTCCAACTGCAGTCGTTGCTTTCTTGGTCTTTAGGTGGGCCACATTGTTGGTTGTTTGTGGACTAGAGACCAGGTCTGACTACGTTTATTATCTCTATCAGATGTTTCTGCCTTACACTTGCGATATGGGATATTGATTGCAGTTATTCACTAATATTATGGCAGATCAGATTATCCATGTCTACATTTGCGATGAGCAACCCTAGATAGATCTGGTTCTATATTTATTTTCAAGGATTAAAGGAAATGTGTGGAATGTGTGGTTGGAGTCTTCTTGTTGCAAATCATGTTGCATTTCTCATCTTTGTCTGCAAAATTCACTGGATAAACTACAATTGAATTGTGGGTGTAAAGCTATGGATGCTTTTGAATGGTGCTTCCAACTGTAGTTGTTGCTTGCTTTCTTGGTCATTAGGTGGCGTACACTGTTGGGAGTTTGACTTTGTGGACTAGAGACCTGTTCTGATTATTTTTCTTATCTCTATCAGATGGTTCTACCATACACTTGCGATATGGGATATTGATTGCAGTTATTCACTAATATCATGGCAGATCAGATTATTCATGCCTACACTTGCGATGAGAAACCCTGCATAGATCTCTTTCCACCTTTAATTTCAAGGATTAAAGGAGATGCGTGGAATGTATAGTGTTCTCCTCTTTTAGGCTGGAGTCTTCTTGCTGCAAATCATGTTGCGTTTCTCATCTTTGTCTGCAAAATTCACTGGGTAAAGTACAATTGAATTGTGTGTCCAAAGCGATGGGTGCTTTTGAATTGTGCTTCCAACCTTACACTTGCGATGTGGGATGTTGATTGCAGTTATTCACTAGTACTATGGCAGATCAGGTTATCCATGTCTACATTCAATTTGTTTGGTTCACCCTGTAATCACTATATCAGGGAGCTCTTTCTTCTGGATGCTCTTATTTTAATCTTCTCCTTATCTAAATTTGCCTTGCGAATGATTTTCTATTTCTTGTGTATTGACATTGTGAATCACTTGGCCACAAGTTTCCTCAATCCCTGCACATGGATTCTCCAATTACTCTCCAAAACTCGTCAAGCAGTACCAATTTCTCATCAGGAAGCTAGCATTGATAAACCTTCGAACTATATCTGCAAGAATAATGAATGTGGGAATTTGGATGGTTTGGATGTTCTTGTCATCTTTTTTACATCTACTCTTTGATTGAGATGGTATGCTGTTGTCTCTTTTGGCAGGTCATATGATGTTGGAGCTATGCATAAGTTAGCTGGTGTAGAATTTAAGGATAAGCAGTTCTCAAGACCTCGCATAGGAATTCACACTTCCTGCACAGGATGTGTGGAGCTGTTCCTGCTTATTGTTTGTCAGTTTCTTAGTTTGTTGAGCAAATTTTTGCGATTTTATTTATTAGGACAAGCATAATTGGGGAGATCTTAGGACAAACTATAACAGGGGGATGGTGACAGCAAATCCATCGTAAGTATGGTTCCTAGCAGATTTGAGATCCCGTCTCTTTACATGATCTTGCATCTTCCTAGCTCCTCATGTTCTTAGTTGGGTTAAACTGTTGTCGATAGTCTTATTTATTATTAAAAAGATTTCAATTGACTCTCGACGATCCTGTTGCTTGTAGATCCATATGCTCTTGGTGGAATTTTGACATAGGCATTATTTCTTGTTCCTTAAGTTTCTTGTCGATATGGATTTCCTTGAAGAGCATGCCTTTTGACTAGGAAAAGAGCAGTATCTATGGAAGTACGGTCACCTAAGGTGCAGTAACTTTTACCATTTCTTATGACTGTTGAATACAGATGTCAACTGGATAATCTTTTCCTAGCATGGGATACTAGTGTCTTTGAGAAATGTTTCTAATCAGAATGTATGTCTCTTGGTGGGTGTCTGCTCTCCAAATAACGATGCCAATGACTGTGATATGGTGGCCTTTACTTGATCAAACCAAATGCTGCCTGCGCTTGCTCCATCTTGGCTAAGTAAATATTTTTCATCACATCCTCTAGTTTGTCCTTTTTGTAATTATTAGTGTGATCTCACTGGTGTAGTTAGTAGATACATGTCTTTATCTGGATGGCCTTTTCCTTCGGAAGTCAATGTGGGTCTCTAATGGATGATTATTTTATTGAATGAATATAGAGAAGTGAACTGTGTCTTTTTTGTCCAGTATATTTTTGGTATCTGTTTGTTTTCAATTTTGGATAGCACTGTGATTCTTCGCTAGGAACATTAATCTGGCGATTGGACATATTACGCTTCTCCTTGCTTCAGTGTTTTGTCTTTCTGTTGTTCTTTACCAATCTCTAATTGGGAAATTTTTGTCACCTATACTGAACATATCAGGGGTGACCTCAGCTGTTTGGCAAAGTCCCTTTGTCACATTGATCATGTACAAGGTGATGATAGTTTGCAGCTGTCAAATGCTGGGATTGTACTTGCTGTAAACATGCATGGATTGTACACTTTGCAGCATCAGTTGGATGATTTTCGAATATCATTCAAATAAAATTTTATGGTGGCTTGTTTCTTCCCTTGGTCTTTTACATTTTTGTGGAACAAATGCTTCATGTAAGATGTGCAAATGACGTGTTATTTTCAGTTTGCAGGGTGGGATATTGTTGCAGGATGACTTATGTTGGAGGTTTCAGCATAAAATTGGCATACAGTAACAACTATAGCAATTGAAGCCTTATTCAGAGCTTCAACTAAGTAGCGTTCGCTGTATGAATCCATCTATATGACATGACTATTATTCTATATTAAGCTCTCTAGGATCAAATTATTCAAAATTTTTTTATGATATCCTAATGTACCTGCTAGTTAGTCCTATATTTATACATTATTCATTGGTGCAATCTTGTTTCCTGGAATGTACGCTCAATAAATGTTCTCCATTGATGGCACATACTTGAAGCAATAGTCCTGGTCTTATCAGGACTGTTGTCTTTCTTTGAAAGTTGATGTGGATCTACTCGGTCAATGGATGGCTTCCTTGCTGGATGAATTTGCAGAAACGTGAACTAAATCATTTGTCATGTTTAGTGTTTAATATTCTCTTCTTATAAATCCAATTTGTACTTTGGCGATCTTTCTATTACTAGAGATTCTTCACTAAGACATTGAACTGGCAGCTGGACATATTACACTCCTACTAGAAGGGATTCCCTGAGTTGTTCAGGTCTTAAGCACCCACAATGGTCACCCTTCTCCGTGCTTCAAGTTTTTGGTTTTTTTTTGGTAAATTTTTTCCAATTTCTACTCTGGGAGTTGGTGTCACATATGCAGAATTTTTTAGGCGGGGGGGGGGTGTGATTCTTTGGTAGAATCATGTTTAGATTGGCTGGACTTGGAAGTATTTTTGATATTATGCTTTTAATTAGTTGACAACATGGTTATTGGAAATGCCATTAGATCTGGAGGTAAGTACTTATGTGCAGTTTCTGGTACTATTGATGACCTGTAGTAATGCTGAGCACTTCCCAGTTTTCACTATAGTAACCTAGTTCTTGTTCAAAATGGAATGTTGTGGAAGTGAGCACTGTCATTCTGTTTCTGGTACTGTTGACAACCTGTAGTAATGCTGAGCACTTCTGTGTTTTTGCTATAGTAACCTAGTTCTTGTTTGAAAATGAATGTTCTGGATTAAGTTTGCTACCTACCTACCTTAAGTCATGTAGCCATATGAAAGCTATCTCTAATTCTGATTTATAAGTATTTGTTCGTATTAGTCATTTCCTTCTCATTGATGCTTACCTTGCAAGGCTATATCGTTTGCACTGTCATTAATCAAAACAGGTAATGAAAATTTAGAACTAACTGAGATGCCAGTCAACTTATAGATCTTTGTACCAATGAAGAGGTCCTGGTATATCTCCTTCGCCTTTAAGGGAGCTGAATTTGTTATTGGGAATTTGTCTGCCTATGGTTTTTCTTGACAGGTTGGCTAAGCACGATATAATCTCGACTGATTGTGAACTGTTTTTGTGGCCATATGTCACTCTACAGTCTTGAGATTTACTTGAACCTTCAGATTTTGAAACATCTTTAGGACATATGATTATGGTAATGGAACTACTTGTAGAAGTTTGATGTCTGTATTTGACTTCTTTCAGAATCGCTCTCTTTAATTTGAAGTCTGAACATAGTTCTGACTTTCTCCCTGGATGATTATCTCTTTCTTTGGATGACAAAGTGGGAGAAGAGGTTGCCTTGCCGATTATGATTCTGTTTATTGAAGAAACTGTGACTTTCTACTTGCACGTCCCTTATCTCTGGGTTGTCTTGGTGATTTCAAATCTCTAGCCGGGTGCATTAATTTGTGTGCTCTCAGCTCCTTTGTTTCTTCATCATTGCTGACAAAATTCGAGCATTGTTGATAATGAAATGCGAGGGATTTTGCTCTTTCTTACTTATGGTGGTGTAACTGGGCTTAACTGCAACAAGGTATTGTCAATCTAACGTTGCTGAACTGTTCACAAACTTTCTGCATATCCATGTTGCTAAGATTTGGACAGGTTAGTGAGGTCATGTTTCAATCTCAAGTTCACTTGACTTGGCAGAGGTGAGATTTAGAATGACGCATGTCCTCTGTACTAGCTTATGTGCTATGATTCCTGTTTTGGATCATACTTCCAGTGTCACTTTTGTTTTCATATTTGAAAGGAGTTTCTCCAGCACAAGAAACTTTTTGCAGATTATGCAACTATAGTGCCAACCTTAGAATAGGTGGAAAATTGCAGCAAGGAAGGCTATTCTCAACAATGGGGCAGCCATTGAATTTATTAGAGTGCTAATGCTGATAGGTTGGCTAGAGAGAATCCAAGTTGTCTTATTCAAAGAACAATATCTGTTGCGGAGCACATCCTATCTGTTGTTTAAATTTGTCCGCTCTTTTTGAACACTTCTGTTTTCTTTTGCCGTAGTTAAGTGAACATAACATCTAGAAGATAAGAGTTATCGGGCTTTCATTGTGGGGTGGCCAGAGAAGAGCAGAACCAGATCCTTTTGTTGCTGCTCTTTTTACTGGCCGAACCACGTAAATTTTCGTGCTTTGTTTCTATACGTGTGGATGGTTTAGGTTAGATGAAATGACAAAGCAGAAAAATGAACAAGACCTTTTTTATGTAGTAGTCTGAACCAAATTAAGTGATGATCTATTGCCTTTTCTGAAAGGTTGAGTTCGGACAGTGAATGGTTCCAATATTATTGATTCTAGTCCCTTCAATTTTCATCAAAATTTACTTCGATGTGGAGTGTCCTTCAATCCGCAATGGTTTTTTCTGGCTAGATAGTAGAGGAACGATTTGCTTGGACAAGATCTTGATTCTTTTGCACTTTCATCTGAGTTCAGTTGGCTTTGGTGAAATGATTTTATTAATCAGATGATTTGTGTACTATAGGTTGTTGTCGAGGAATGATCTGGATCAAATTTTAGAAGTATCTGGCTTTTTGTAGGAACTTAATTTCTTCATTTTCGCATTGCCTCTTTGGAACTCTGTCGTGGTCATGCACATCATTTGTGTTCACGCTGCCCCTGTTTACTTGTTTCACGAGCTGTTTACTATTATCTTGGAGTGAGGATGATGTCCAAGGAATGTTATATATGATGCGGTGGTCAATTATTGCTTAGAATAATTTGTAGCCTTTTTGGAGGACTGATGATCTATTTTGCGGTCTTGTTTGGTAGAGTTGATGAAGTAGAAGTCTTTTGATCATCATCAGGACGAGGGATGATTGACATTCATTCTCCAGTTTATTATCTTTGTGGAGTGTTTAGATGATTATTGTCCAGTTCTAATCTTTTGACAGCTGATGATCACACGTCTTTTAAAGGGCCTGAGTTGATGATTTTTTGCAATTAAGTTAGGTCCTGCTTATTGAATTTTAGCCAATTATTGGTTCGAATGAAATTTGTCCTCCACATCTTGTCTTTTTGAGTTAAGGTAAAACAATCAGTTCCTAGTTCTCTTTCTTTCGCAAGTCAGAGTTTAGTTGAGGCAACACTGTACCTCATTTGAAGTTGCAGCATAAGCATCGATTCAAAGAACAAGCTCTTCTTGCAGAGTCCTTTCGTGTCTGCAAAGGTCCACACAAGGTCTGGCCTGTTGCTCTTCATTCTCACCTACCCGCTGCAATCACAAATTGGATTCTAGTGAATCACAGAGATAGCGTATGCAGGATTGCATGCGTCATGGCTTTTTCCCTAGCCTAGAATTGGCTCCAGCCAGTACATAGTTTGCTGCTCTGCTTTTGTTTTACACGACTTCAGTGTTTTCCTTTGGTATAGAGCATGATGTGATTTCATGCTCTTTCGGCACAATTAGGTCTTCAAGTTGGTTGGACACTGTCAATGGCTATATATGTTCGGTTTCTTTGGTTATTGAAACTGTGAAGACTTGTTGCTGATAAAATTGAATTACTTCAGTGCATGCTGGTAACATCTTATTTGAAATGTCGAACTTCAGATGTTTATCACGATTTGCGTTCTAAAATCTTCTTATTTTGTTTCTATCTCTCGAGCTTGATGCTTACTTGGTCTAATTTTAGAAGCATCTAGCCTATTGCAAAAGCTTAATTTCTTTCGTTTAGCATTGCCTCTTTGGGACTGCCACAGTCGTGGTCATCGTTACGGTCTACACTCCTTTTATCATTCTGTTTAGTTGTTTTACGAGCAGATACTGGATTTCTTATTCAATGGACGGGAAGTAGCTTCTTTTCTGTTGGACCCCATCTCGACGTCCGAGGGTGTTGTTTGTGTAAGGCCTTTGAGCTTCGTTCGGGACTGACGAGTCCTTTGCAGCGTGTTTGGTTATGTCGGTCGATTAGGAGCACTGGGTGATGAAACTGAAATGTCGATAACCTCCTGCATGGACATTGTGCTTAGATTGAGGCTTCAGGTTTGTTTCGCGGAAAATGGTTTTAAAGAAAGCTATTTCCACGAGTTTCCTTGTTGACCGGAAAATACCCTTTTAAAACTGGGAAAATGATTTCTTGGGCTTCTTCGTGCATCCTGTCTCCTCCATCTGGTGATGGAGAGAGATGTTGAGCTCATCTCTTCCCTGCAAATTCAATACCCCCTCCCCCTCAGCGCCTCTTCTTCTCCTTCTTCTCACAGTCGCATTGCTTTGAATTCCCTCGGATTGTTCACTAGCCTCTCGCACGACGTTTTCTCCGGAGACCTTGACGGCAACCTTCCGATTCCTCTTCGCTCTTCTCAGGTTCAAGTTTCGAGTTCTGTCTTCATTTTCAGGTCGTTTGTCAGTGAGCAATGGCGAGAAGAACCAGCCCCATTTCTCCGTCATGTGTGAGGCTGCTCCGACGAAGAGGGCAGACTCCGCCATCAAGAGGGCTCGCTAGGCCGAGAAGAGGCACGAGCGATCCATCCGTGGGAGGCTTAGCTTAGGTGCTCCACCGAGCCAAGGAAGCCTAAGTTGCCGCACGGTGTCGATCCAAAACAATCGGCCCATGCTATCAGAGCAAGTTGACGAGAGCTGTTCAAGTAAATCAAGGAGCACACCAATGGTCGGGAGAATGCCACTGTGAAGCTGCCCAAGAGAAGTTGCCCAAGTGAAGGAGACCCACGAGAGAGCCAAGAAGAGGGAAGTCTCATTGGAAGTCATGTCCGCCCTCAATGAAAAGCTCGCAAGGATGAGGGCCGGCATGGCGGAATTCATGGAGGGACTCATTGAAGGAGCGCATAGTGAAGACACGCTCCATCTCGAGTTCATGAACGTCTTGAATGAAACCACGGCCCCTTTGCACAAGAAGGATGAAGCCCTTGAAGCATCAATTGATTGCTTTGTGTAAACTTAGCATCGCAAATGGAGTCGTTCCTGTTTAATTGGCGCATAAGTTAGATTTGTCAAAGTCCAACGAATTCAAGAGCAACCAAACTGCCAAAGAAGTGGACAACTTCCTATCTAGCATGGAGTAATACTTTGGCATCATTAGCATCTAAGAAGAGTGGCAAGGTAATAATTGCCGAGGCATTCCTAACCGATAATGCAATGCTTTGGTGGCGTCATATGTGCGATGAGACCAAGTGAGACGCCAATCCCATCAACCCCACAAAGGCGAGCTCAAGACTGAGCTTGCCTTGTGTAAACTTAGCATTGCAAATGGAGTCGTGCCTGTTTAATTGGCGCATAAGGTAGATGTGTCCAAGTCCAACGAATTCAAGGGCAACCAATCCGCCAAAGTGGACAACTTCCTATATAGCATGGAGCAATACTTTGGCATCATTAGCATCTAAGAAGAGTGGCAAGGTAATAACTGCCGAGGCATTCCTAACCGATAATGCAATGCTTTGGTGGCACTATATGTGCGACGAGACCAAGTGAGACGCCAATCCCATCAACACGTGGGATAGCGTCATTGAGGAATTCCAGGATTACTTCTTCCCCAAGTTTGCTCAACAAGAGGCCCATAGCAAGCTCGAGGAATTCACCGAGTTCTCAACCTTGGGGAGGAGAATCTCGAGGCATTGATGATTGAAGCCGTGGGCCCAAGTCAAGCTCAAGCGAAGGGATGTCCGAAGTATCTCAAGGGCGCTCACCGTGGCCAAGTCTCTGGCCAACTTGACCAAAGTCGAATCCTCCGAGTCCAAAGCAAATGGTGGAGAACGGATCGCCACCACGAGGACGAGGAAGGAGACACTTCCTGTCGCCAATGAGACCCTCCAAGCCATCCTTCCAATGGAAACGAGCCCAAGGAGACTTCAACAAGGACTAGTTTTAGAAGCCACTGCCGTCCCATGCTTTATTTGCCAAGTCCCCATGCTTTATTTGCCAAGGTTCTTATTAGACCCAAAATTGCCCCAAGAAGAGCAAGATCAACGCCCTTCTCGCTGTAGATGAGGTGGACGAGCCGAAGTAAGAAAAAAGAGAAATGCAACTTAGATCCGTGAAGGTTCTCAACTCCGTGGAAGTCAAGGTATGTGGCAAACTCCATATAATATGGGTTTGTCGGTAATGTTCTTGTCAAGCAAAGTGGTGAAAGAGTTTGGGACTCCGCATGGCCGTCAACTCAGATGACTTAAAGGCCATAGGTGTAGCACAAGATGTGGAAGTCCAAATCGGTGGACGGAAAGGCAAAACTCTCTTTTGAGGTAATTTCACTTGATGACTATGATCTAATATTGGGTTTAAGGTTCCTAGTGCGAAGGTCATGGTCGACATGAGGTCTAAGTGCATCATGATCACCGACCAAGGGGTTTGTGCCTAATATCAATTAGGTTGATGGAAACCAAGAGCATGTCCATGATCTGATTTGTGGACGAAGGGCCAAGAGTTGAGGAGCATGCAACCGAGTCATGCCCTAAGCCACAACCTTTGGAAAAGCCGAAGGTAGAGTCTCAAAATCCCATTAACCACAAGATGCCAATCCATGTTCTCTTTCCGGAAGTGGTGAACTTGCTGGGCAACATGGTGATGGCCGAACCAAAGATAGAGCCAAGTGGCCGACCAACCGAGAAACCAAGCCGAGAGAAGTGACAATGCTCAAAACAATCGATAATCCAAGCTAAACACCTTGAGCCGAGAGCGCCGAGGGTGTGGCTTGAATGATTGGGGGAGAACGTGGCTGTGTTAAGGTTTCTCGTGACCAAAAGGACCCAGCTCAATCGGAGAAGACTGTAAAAAATTGCCTAGGGTTTTCGAAACATTCCCAAGGATGGGCGATAAGGTAAATGTGCAGTGTTCTAGAACATTCTCGGATGATTGCTAGTAATTGGTAGATGAGAAGATGTAATCTGTCCAAAAATCAAATATCAATCAATGGTTGTAATGGGAGACTTCTTGTATAAATTGGGGAGCTCTCCCTCTCATTTGTATCCATTTAAATATTTTAGCAATACAAATTAGTCTCTTCTAGAGCTTCTCTTTCTTAACTTTCTCTCTATACAATCTAGGCGAGCGACTAAGCGATTGATCGATCCTTAGGAAAGGCTTAGCTTAGGCGCTCCACCAATCTAGGAAGTCTAAGTTGTCGCACGATCTCGATTTCGAACAATCGGCCAGTGACACATCAATGTGTGTGTTTTGGGATTTTGATTAGGTTGGATGGCAAAACTCTTCTCTGAATGAAAACTTGCTCTTTAATTTCATTGGTGGGGTCGATGGTGAATGAAGTTTGAAGTAAAGTGTTTTCGACGAATGAAGGACGGTGAACATAAGAGTTTTCTAATGAGAATGTGTTGTGTTCTCTTCTGTCATTTCTGACACTTCCTTTTACTTGTTTCATGTTTGTCATGCCAACTTTTCTCCTATGGCGGTTGAAAGAAACTCTCATACACGAGTCAACTTGTCTATATTTTTCTATGAGAAAATTAGATGAAGGAATGAATTTTAGCATCATTTTGCAGATCAATTTATTAGAGGATCAACTTTCTTGCAATTGAATGGGGTCTGAATAGATGAATGATTTTCTCTGAATAAATTCTATAATGTCATCGCGCTGGAAAGCTCGACGGTTTTCTGTGCTCTGGCTTAGTAGAACCAGGCGGGGGCACAAGGAGGCACAAGCATAGAGTTTGATGTTCAGCCTCGATGGACCCAGGCTTGGCCTGTAGACTAGGTCCGCAGAGTTTTCCTCTTCATTTTCAGTTTTCAGTGAAATATCGGAAAATTTAGTTATTTTCTAAAAAAGGACTTCTTGAAAAATATTTTCCAGAAATGTCATTTTTTGTGAAACAAATAAAGCCTAATTATCTTTAGGTAGTAGCAAGAGTATAGATGATAATTTTTTAGGTCTTATTGCTTAAGGTTGGAGGGTTTGCTGAATTTGAGAAGTGATGATCTATCCATTGCCTTTTCTGCAAGGCTGAGTTGATGAATAGTGGAGAGACCAGGCTTTCTTTGAAATTGGAAAAGCTCCCATTTTATTGGACTCTAAATAGTTAATGGTCCCGTATATTTATAACGGATTTCTAACGGTTTTCAATTTATTGCGAGAATTGATGATAGAAATACGACTCTCTGTTATTTACCTACAAATTGTTATTTCAAACATAATTCATAGAAGATACAAAAAAAAGAAAATAAAGAAAAAAAAAGTGTTTACTCTCCTTCCAATTTTTGTTTCATTTCTTTGTTCGGTTTTACATACAAATTTGTTGTTTGCATTCCCTATATTTTTCAATATACAATAAAGATGAAGGTTTGATTATCTTTAAGGATAATGTTTGCACGTCTCAGTTAATCTTATTTTTACCTTCTCCAACGATTTTTTACAACAATCTTAAGGATAATACTTTTGAATTCTCAAGATGAAATTGTCGCCACTATCACCCCATTGCCATTGTTGCCGCCACCACCACCATTGATGCCTCTATCTTCGCTCGTTACCACCACTACCACATATCAAAGATTGAACTTTGTAATGGCAACTTCAAAAATTGATAAGGAAGTTCTTTATCCTAGATGTGCATGGAGTAGCTTTCACACTTATAAACCAACTGATAATAAGCTGTAAGAACAATAGGTACATGCTAATAAAGCCTATTGTCGGGGTGTTCGGCACGAGGGTGGTCGGTGTCGTGGGGAAAGTGGTGGAGGACGTGGTGCTTGTGGTCACTCCTTCTGTGCTGGAGATTTTTCCAAAGGAGAGAATTTAAGAATCAACTGCAATTCCCTCAGCCAGAATTTCTCTTTTCTTTTGAAAGATATGCCATGCAATTTGCATAGATCAAATGAAAATGAAAATGTGCAAGAATGCATTAGAAATGTCAGATATGGAATGGCTAAGAGGAGGTGTACTGAAAGCCATTAATCCCTAATGTCGAGTTACTTTTCTTTCTGGGGTTCCTTTCACTATTTGAATCTTGAGGACACAATAAAGCTTTGAGGTCAGAAAAGCTTCCCGCTGAAGTCATCCCACTTCTGCAAGATGCCTCTTTTAAATATTATTTATTTTATTTTTCCTTCACTTTCAAAATTTTTTAGGAATTGGGGTTCAAAGTGGGAGATAGGACCACCTGCAAAGAGAATATCATGCTCTTTTTCTAATGCGAATGGAGGGAGAACAAGTCCAGCAACTATGGAAGGGAGACGGGGTGGCATATGGTGTCGCGAGACCCTATGAATGGAGGCTTTTTTTTTTTTTCCTTGTTTTGCTTTCATTTCGCTTCCTCGAAAAATTGTATTTCTTTTTTGTCATTTCTTCCATTTGCTTTTTATCTGAAAAAATGGATGATATTGAAAAGAGAGAAAGAGTTGAAAAGAGTTTTCGCTTTTGTCTTTTTCATATCACTTTCTCTTCTTGAAATTGTAGCCGAATTGCCCTTTATTCTTTATTCGGTATATAAAAGCTCTGTTTGGTAATCATCCCGGAACAACTAATTCTATTCTTTTATTTTCTAGAACATAAAAAAGAACATAAATCCATTTGGTAAAATTTTTGTTTTCGAAAATAAATTTGGAACAGAATTAAGAAGTATAAAATAGTTGTTTTTTTTATTTCGGGAATAATTTCAAGAATTAAGCCCAACTTTTCTTTCTTTCTTTTCTCCTTCTTTCTTCTTCTTCTTCTTCCTCCCAATCTCAACTGGTCATTGGCCACTGCTAGCAACCATTGCTGTCGTCGGCGTTGGCCAGTGACCGACTGAGCGAGGTTTGGTGAGCTCGTTGAAGGCTTGCCTAGCCACAGCGAGGCTAAGCCTCGCCTAGGCAGCGTGAGGCTAGTCTCGCCTTGGCCTGGCGAGATCGAGCCTTGCCAATGGCTAGGCAAGGCTCTTCTTGCCAGATTTGGCAAGGCCGATCTTGTGCCACCAAGTCTTGCCTAGATCCAGCAAGGCCGAGGCTTGCCAAGGCTAGGCGAGCCTCTGGTGAGCTTGCCAAACCTTGCCTAGTTGGTTGCCGGCCCCGGCCACAAAGAAAGAGGAAGAAGAAGAAAAAAGGGAAAAAAATAAGAAAAATATAATAAAAGTATTAAAAAATTGAAGAAAGTAAAAAAAATTAAGAATCCTACCAAACTTATTTTTATCCCGAAAATAGAAATTTTGTGCATTTATCAAACGACTTTTTTACCCAAAAATTGTTTCCGAAAACAAAATAAAAAAATCATTTCGATAAAAAATTATTTCAGGAAATAGAATGGTTACCAAATGCGCTCAAGGTGTGTGGAGCAAGAGAGACAAACCCCTTTTTCCTTTTTGTGGCCAAACTCCTTTTTTTCTCGACCCCTTGCTGAAAATCTTTGATTTGTTTTCGAAGCCATATTAGATAGAAAACAATTCATTTTGCCTAAAATCTCGAAGAGGGGTGCCAAAATATTAGAGTGGATTCGCCGCACTTGTCCAATTTCCCATTCAATCCCATAAAGTAAATTTTGCATATCATTATATTTATGACCCAAAAATAACATATGTGCAATTCTATTTTATTTTTCCTCAAGTATATAGATAGTTGGCAAGCATTAACAATAGCAGGTTCGATTGTTTTCATCATTATGAAAGTTTCAGAGTTCTCATATAAGAGGATTCTATGCAAATAAGCGTCAATAAATTAATGTCATTTTTTTTTTTAAGGGAATGAGGAAAAGCAAATGGTCAAGGGCATCGGCCAATATAATGCTGAGCTCCTTTTACTGCTTTCGGGCGTGAAGAAGTCTCTATCTTTGTCCTCGGGATCAGGACTGCAGCTCCTAAGTATCAAAAAAAGTACTAATATATTACCAAGCTTTTCCATCTCCTTTTTTTTTTTTTTTAATAATTTTTTTTTTTTCTCGGCAGATGATACGGAAGAACTGGAGGGGGAAAGAGAGAGTGTGCTGGTGGTGATTCTTTCTTCCTTTCCGGAGAACTACAAAATGCTTCAAAAACTTATCCAAGACCATCTCCATTTCAAAAGTGCATCATTTTACTCATTAGCATACTTTTTTATTTTTCTTTTCGATTCTTAATTCAAGCAAAACTTGCTTTCTCTAACTTTTTTTCTGGGAATGTCACCGTTGTAATAGACACTAGGGCATTCTTTGAGGTGAATGATATTGCAAATGAAAGGGAAAAATAATTGAAATTGCAATTAAACCCTAGAAAAAACCGGAGAAAAACCCTCAAGAAAGCTATAAATAGAGATAGAAAATGACAATTAAAGATTTCTAACTTGTACAAGAGCACAAAATTCAACTATAACATGATTTTATTGGGAAAAATTTAAGTTCGACAGAATGTGGCATGATAAAGTTGAAGTCAAAAAATTATTGTGATTTGATACAATATCAATTATTCTTAATAAAATCATTTTACGATAGCGTTAAATACTCTAACTATCATACAAAATAATATGGAATGATGAGTGCCCCTACAGTGACATTCTATCCCCTAGTCACACGCCTCAAAAAAGACTAGGAAGAATCCCAGTTCCCTATCTCTGTACTTTATGATTTTCATTCACCATCTCTTGCTTCGGCCGTGTTTACATTTTCTTTTATTATTATTTTCATTCACCATCTCTTGCTTCAACCATGTTTACATTTTCTTTTATATTATTATTATTATTAGTTTATTTTGCCTTTTTTTCACACTGGAGTCTTTTCTACCCGGTCCATTAAATGTTTGTTAAAATATGGATCATTGACCCATTTTGCAATCCCCACGGTAATTAAAAAAGTGCATGTTTACATTTTCTTTTATTATTATTATTATTATTATTATTATTATTATTATTATTATTATTATTATTATTATTATTAGTAGTAGTAGTTTATTTTGCCTTTTTTTTTTTTTTTTAATTCTCACTGGGGTCTTTTCTACCCAGTTCATTAGATGTTTGTTAAAATATGGATCTTTGTCCCATTTTGCAATCCTTACAGTAATAACAAAAGTGCATGTAAAGGCAGTCTGGTGTCCATCCCATGCGAAAAGGACTGAGAGTCGTGGTCAAAGTCCAATTATCACGTCTTGACAAACTCCTAATCTCTGCTTAATTAATGGTATTTACTTCCGCATCTCTCTCGTTGAACTCCGCCTTTATTGCCTCTGGAAGCTGCTAGCCTGCTGCTCATTTTTGATCTCCTCAGACTCTCTCTGTCCATATTCTCCTCTCACCTTTACTGCCCCGGCCTTTATTGCCCCTGCAAGCTACTAGCCTGCTACTCCTCATTCAAAGTCTCCACTTTTTGCCCCCTGCTACCCATTTTCGATCTCCTCATTCAAAGTCTCTCTGTCCATATTCTTCTCATTCAAAGTCTCTCGGTCCATATTCTCCTCTCTCTCTCTCCTGCACTGTCCATATTCTCCTCTCCTTATCTCTCTCGCCTGCACCGTTGCCTCACGAAAATGGCAGCTTATGCAGCTTCCGACACCGGCATTTGAGCCGAAAGAGTAGAAGTCCGGGTGAGGGACCAGGTATGACTTTTTCTATACTCTCTTCTGTTCTAGTGTCTTTTTCTTTCTGGCTTGGTGTATCTTTAATATATGCACAAGGCTGTGATGGTGTGATGATGTTGCTTTAATTTCTTCAGTGGGTTAGCTCGATTTCATCAAAGGTTTCACTTTCTGGGCACTTGTGATTCTTGTTTACGTCTGGATCTATTTGTTGTTTTGCTTCTTCACGTTAGCTCAGCTAAAGATCCCATTTTTATTGCAAATGATGGTAGAGTTTCAGTTCTTGCTCTAACTAGCCAAGACACATGGGCAGATCATACAATTGTTTTGTTCAGTTAGAACACACAAAATTTATGAGTGATAGAGGATGAGGGCATAGACTTTGAAAGGTTTCCATCAATGTAGCATCCTTTTGCAAAAAACTCAGAATGCCTTAAAATAGAAAAGAAAGAGTTCAAAGTGGAGACTTTGTGTTTTAAAACACTTGGTGAGATGCCAATATTGGCTATTTGTCCCACTGCGTTGATGCTTTATTGGTCATATTGGCCATTTGCGGGACAATCACGTGCTTTACTTCAGCATCAACAAGAATGCGAGGCTATCTAAGATGTTCGACACCTACTACGAAAGACGGCAACTGGATTTGCGAACCTTGCAATTCCTCTACGAAGGCAATCGCAGTACTAGCAATCAAACCTCTCTTTCAGTAAGTACCGACCACCTGGGATCAACTTCTAGAGAATGGAATAGCAACTTAGAAGTCATCGCTACTTGATCAGTAACTTTTCAGGACATAACTTAGTAGTAGTAGTACTTCAAATTCATTATATATTTCGTTGTAACCTGTAGTTGGCATTAGAGGACGTTGTCGAAATTTGCGCCTTTGTCCACCAGTTTGGAGGTGGAAGACAGCAGCACAGTCACCCCATTTCTTGCTAAAAGACTTCTTTCTGCAACAAAACAACTAGTGTTGTGTGTACCATGAAACTTGGTACATGTTCGTATGTTAACTTAATCTGTAAGAGATAGCAGCAAAAAATGGGGTGACCGTGTTGCTGTCTCTTAAAGATTAAGTTAACATACGAACATGTATCAAGTTTCATAGTACACACAACACTAGTTGTTTTGTTGCAGAAAGAAGTCTTTCAACAAGAAATGGGGTGACCGTGTTGTTGTCTTCCGCCTCCAAACTGGTGGACAAAGGCGTAGATTTCTACACCGTCCTCTAATCCCAATTGCAGGTTACAACGAAATATATAATGAATTTGAAGTGCTGTTACTACTAAGTTATGTCCTGAGAAGTTACCGATAAAGTAGCGATGACTTCTAAATTGCTATTCCATTCTCTAGAAGTTGATCCCAGGTGGTCGGTACCTACTGAAAAGGGGTTTGATTGTCACTAATGTGATTGCCTCCGTAGAGGAATTACAGGGTTTGCAAATCTAGTTGCCGCCTTTTGCAATAGGTGTCGAACATCTGAGATAGCCTCGCATTCTTGTTGATGTTGAAGTAAAGCACTCGATTGTCCCGCAAATGGCCAATTTGGCCAATAAAGCATCAACACAGCAGGACAAATAGCCAATATGGCATCTCACCAAGTGTTTTAAAGAACAAAGTCTCCACTTTGAACTCTTTCTTTTCCATTTTAACGCATTCTGAGTTTTTGCAAAAGGATGCCACATTGATAGAAACCTTTCAAAGTCTATGCCCTCCTCCTCTATTACTCCTAAATTTTGTGTTTAAACAGCTCTAACTGAACAAAACAATTGTATGACCTGCCCATGTGTCCTGGCTAGTTAGAGCAAGAACTGAAACTCCACCATCATTTGCAATAAAAATGGGATCTTTAGCTAAGCTAACGTGAAGAAGCATAACAACAAACAGATCCAGATGTAAACAAGACACAAATGCCCAAAAAGTGAAACCTATGATGAAATTGAGCTAACCCACTGAAGAAATTAAAGCAACATCATCGTACCATCACAGCCTTGTGCATATATTAAAGATACACAAACCAGAAAGAAAAAGACACTATAACAGAAGAGAGTATAGAAGAAGTCATACCTGGCCCCTCACCCGGACTTCTACTCTTTTGGCTCGAATGCCGGTACAGGAAGTTACATAAGCTACCATTTTCGTGAGGCGACAGTGCAAACGAGAGAGATAAAGAGAGGAGGATATGGACAGTGCAGGCGAGAGAGAGAGAGGAGAATCCAATATGAATTACCTTAAACAAAGTCAAACAACATGAGTATGCTTCTCAGACAATCCAATATGAATTACCTTCTAATCATCGAGAATTACCCACGCTAGCATTATGCCACCCAGTGTCCCATTCTGGAATGCAAATCTGAACGTTACCACCGAGTCAGCCTCAGAGCTGAGTATTTTATGTTGACAAATTTTTAGATAGTTTTCTCAGACTGGGATACTTTGTAGTTTGTACCCCAATCCAAGGTAGGGCATCTGTTTGTATGTGCAACTGCTCATCTTACAGCATATTTGGCTTGACAAGTTCGACAATGGGCTACCAGGAGTACTTCGATCTGAAAACACAACCAATCAGGTTAGGTGTCGGCATTTTGTTTGGATCTATGTAGCAATGCAATTGCCAATTATGCTTTTCTTGAAATTTACCATCAGTATTCCATATAGACTAAAGATTAATATTAATTTGTTCACTATTTGCCAAAAGTTAAGCAAATGATTTTGATGCTGCTTGTCCATACTCGTTTGTTTATTTTGCATATTTGGAAATGTTAAAACTTCATATCTGATTCAGTTCATAATTGAATGTTGCCATAAATGAAAACTTACTGAGTTGATGATTCGTTTCATAGCTTTGAGGCTGACTTAGTTGCAGTTTCAGATTATGATATTTATAGGATTCTGAGCAAACAAAATCGGTATTAAAGTCATGGCAATACTATGATGGGTCCCAGTATACGTTGGTTGATTCTAGTCAATTGTTTGATGGCTTTATGGCGCTAGCATCCTGAGCATTTGAGTTTTAAAAGCATAATCTCTAGTGATATATCAGGTGCGAGGACATTAGAGGATTCTGTGGTGGTGATATCATAGAGGTTTATAACTATTAGCTTCATTAAAGTACCCAAACATAATTTATTTACAGGTTTTGAATGAATCTGCTTGATCGACTTTTATTTTCTGCTTTTTACTTAATCAAAATCTTGTGACTCATTCTCTGACTTTTTTTTTTTAATAAAATAAGAAATTCTTGAAATTTTCACGATAAATTTTTTCATAATTCTTTGGGATTTAAGTAGTTCTTAGTTTTTTGGCAGCTCATTAATCACAAACAAACCTGCTTCTAAGTTTTTGTTAAGACTTTCCAACATGAGATCAAGCCACATTCTATTGGCACGACCGAGTGGCTCCTCATTCTTAAATTCCACATCCATTCTATTTATGAGGGATAATTATTCAAAAAATCCTAAACTCATTTCACTTTTACCAATTCAATCTAAACTTTTTAATTTTGATGATTGATCTTAAATCTTTTGACAATTTGTCAATTGAGTCAATCCGCTTCATTTTAGCTAGAAATCAATAATGTTGACATTAACCATCTTACGTGTTATGGTCGGTACTAATATAAACAAATTTTATACATTTTTTAGAAAAAATTCTGATTTTTTGTTCTTTTCTTTCTTTTCATTTTCTTACAAGTTGGCCACAAGCAAGGGTTGCGACCCTCACCTAGTGGCGGATGATGGTTGTTGGCCTTGGCTTGTGGTCAATAAAGGTTGGCTAGCAACCCTCGTCGGACTTGGTAGAAAAAAAGAAAAGAAAATAAAGAAAATAAAAAATAAGATATTGTTCACATCAACACGATCGTCTTACGTGGCATTGCCAATGTTCATACTAGTGATTTTTAGTTAAAATTGTAAATTGTCAAAAAATTTAGGATGGATTGACAAAATTAAAGAGTTTAAAATTGTAAATTGTCATTTACCCCAAACTTTTTTTTTTTGACGTGAAAAACCCCAAACTTTCCAAACCGTGACAAAAATTTAGGATTGAATTGACAAGGGCCGTCCCTCGCCGTGCGGCGAGGGCCGCCTAGCTCGAGGCCGGCGAGGGTGACCCTCGCCCGACGCCGGTGAGGGCAGCCCTCGCCGGACGCCGGCTTCCCTTCGCCGGCCAGCCGGCGGAGGGAAGAGAAAAGTAAAAAAAATTTTAAAAAATTTTAAAAATGAAAAGACCAAAATGCCCTCTAATTTTTTAAAAGTTTAGGGAATCAATAAAAAAGTAAAATAAGTTTATAGCTTTTTGGAAAATCTTCCCCTACTCATTATACAAATTTTTGTTCGACAAGGAGCATGAAAGTATTCTATGACACTTGTTCACAAGATTTGAATTAAGCCTCATACATCTTATACATGTTACTTCCATCCTATCTAATAATTCAAATTCTTAGATTGAATTCTTTAACATGATCAAATGTATAATCCTATCAACACATGTTAAAAGTCTATAGGTCCGCCTGACCCCGATAATTGGCTACTTCCTCTATTTTATTACAAGAAGATTCGGCGTGTTGAGTCCAATCAAAAGAATTCATTTTCTCATGAGATACACCGAAGTTCAATGTACAATTAACTTAAAGTAGGAAAGCAACTTAGGTCAATTGTGTCGAAATTCATTCCATATCAACTCAATGCAATTTGCCTACCTTTCGTCATCCTCATTTCACCATATCGAAATTCAAATCGTATCCTCAAAACGCCACAAATGTTGACTCAAACTTGCAATATTGTTTCGCAAATCGGTCCAATTCTATCAATGTTCTCGATGATAGCTGTAGATTAGAAAAGGAAAAGCCAGTGGCATATACACATGCCTCATATTTACATCTTTAAGTCACGACAAAGAAAAAAAGGGTTTTTGATTCACTTAAGGAATATACATATTACTCAGAATTCGTTTCACTATCGAGGCGTAACAGTAGGTACAACCCCACTTATCAGATCACTTCCCGAGACGCTTGATGAAATATACGGGTCCATGCTCGCATAAGATGAAGATGATGGAAGTGACTTGCCTGAATAAACGGAAGCCATCTCAGAAAGTATGGCGTCAGCATCAGGCATCATTTTGAGTATGCTCTCGAGCTCCCTCACCACTTCCAACATTGACGGCCGCTTCTCAGGGTTGTCGTAGCAACACAAGAGGGCCAGAGCAACAAACCTCTCGACACATTCCGAAGGGTAAGAGCCCATCCTGCTGTCTATAATAGAGAACATCATGCCTGCCTGATGCGCCATGTTCACCTGCCATGGCACTTGAAAAGTTCATCACCGAAAAGAAATAAAGGATCTCTAGATTATCCTTCAGTGCATCTGATATTTGCAACTAAGTTCTGCAGGTATCACACAATGGTGGAGATTTCAAATCATGCCTTTCTAATCCTTGTTGCTGAATTTAATTTGCTCCCCACCTAAAATTACAATCCACCACAAATTCACTATATTTGGATATGGCACTATAAAGATATTGAAACCCTCCAACACCTGCATATGGATTTCTCTTTCTTTGCAAGAACGTCTTAGCATTTCAGTTTTTGTTGGACCTCAGTGCATAGTGATTGGAACTAAACACGGTTTCACCAGTATCTAAGAGCAGAAAATATCAGTAACTTACAACTAAAGGTCTCAAGAAAGAACAGATCATATCGCTAACTTACGATTAAAGTAAGCCCAAATTCTGAAGACATAATAAGGTGCAAAGTGATCAAACAATGATAATGAATGACAAGAACCATGAGAGCCTATCATATCAGGAAAGTACCTCTCTGACAATATTCTTTCCATGCGATATTGGCTGCATTCCAGTCAATAGCTCCAGAAAGACAACTCCAAGACTATAGACATCACTTTTATCAGTCAACTTGTGCGTCAGAAAATATTCTGGGTCAAGGTATCCCTGAAGAGAAAAACCACAGTGAAAAGGGGAGGTTGGGGGAACAGCAAAAGTACATAGTTGTAGGTACTTAAAGTTTCTAATAGACCACTTACTGGTGTCCCTTTGACGATTGTAGACACATGATGGGGCACGGTCCCTTCATCATCCAGGACAGGGGCGAGCCGTGATAGCCCAAAGTCAGCAACTTTGGCAGTAAGCTTGGCATCCAAAAGAATGTTACTGGCCTTAATGTCTCGGTGGAATACCGGAGGGTTGGCTTCTGTATGGAGGTAAAGAATGCCCTTAGCAGACCCCAACGCAATACGCAGCCTCATACTGAAGTTAAGGTACTCTTTAGTTTTACCTGCGTGCGAATAAGATGAATATCTGTGAAGCAAGAAAAGATTGAAGTACACAAAGCATCATGATAGCATTGATGCATTAAAGTGTATTTGAAAAGCTCATAAAAGAACATTCCTGATGGTTCCATGAAGATAAATTTATCATGGGACACACTCCAAATGAATGCTTCTGAGTACTAGAGGAATTATATTAGAGGAAGTTCTTGAAACAACTCCAGACCAAGTAGTCAACCTAGATTACTCCTAAAGCTGAGAATTAGTAGTTTGAAAGAGAAAACATAATATGATTCCTTAAGAAGAGGAATTAAACTGATGCAAATCCAATTCCTTCAATATGCATGTCTCCTACTCTTGTGGTAGCCTATTTTACTAGTCAAAAGTTTGGATAACCAATATGTTGCTAAAATTATTGAGAACATAAAGCACATACCAGAAAGCCAATCCCGCAGAGTTCCATTGGGCATAAACTCATATACTAACATCTGTAAATACACCAAGAGCATACTATAAGTTCTTCTGTTTAAATCACGACAGCCATGCACACGGTAATTTTGTTTGGAGGAAGACAACCGTCAATCCTCTGCCATAAATCATAGGATTGACGGTGAAAGAAGTGTTCTGCCATCATGCACACAAGTACAATGTACAAACACTACTCTCCAGCAACTGTGAAGTACTTTCCATTTTCCTAAACATAATCAGTATGAACAAAAGAGACAATTGAAATTTGTTCCTTTAACAGCTTTTTAGCCGCAAGAACCCATAAATCAGCAGATGGATTGAGTGCTAAATTAGATTCATGAGTTACTTAGCAATTCTCCTTTTGCATGCATCAAAGAATTCCATTGCTACTGCTGCTCATGATGAAGCATACATCTAGAAACGCAAATGGATAGTTATGCAAATACAAATTAGAAAAACATAGAATATCAGCTACTGTGTTATCTTATCATTCATTGCAGATGTTTTAGTAGGCATGGCCAATAGCAAACAAGTAGGATCCAACAACCACATAAAGCCAAACTCCAGGAGTTTACCTGTTCACCTTCTTCATCACAATATCCTACCAACGACACTAGGTTCCGATGATGTAACCTTGATAACATTTTTATCTCTGTCAAAAATTCTTTTTGTCCCTGTAATGATCCTTCTTCTGCACGTTTTATGGCTACAACTGTGTTGTCATATAAATTTCCTCCATAAACTTTCCCATAACCTCCTTGCCCAACTTGAGTCGATCTATTGAAGTTGTCAGTTGCGACCGCCATTTCTCTAAATGTGAAGGCTTTCACGCCTTCAAGCTTCATAGATACCTTTGAGGCTATGAGGAGCAATACAAAATTAGATCACAGGCAAATTTCATTCGCATTAGCTAAGAAAAATCTTGAAGAACTTACATAGATTCTTCCTTGACAAGGAAGGCTGATATCTGGTTTTCCTTCTTGCAACAATAAAAGTAATCATGGCAGAGATTGCAACAATACAGGCAATAGATGATAATACTATGGCCACCAATATCCCTTTACTAATATTCACCTTCTGATTCGGAAAAATCACTGTTCAATTAGGAAACCATGAGTCAAATACAGGAGATTAGACCAAATTTGATTATTACTTCATTCTTGATAAAATCGGATTTAACTAATGATAATACATTTTGACATATCAGCTTGTATGACCATCCTTGCAAAGAGTAATAAAGCATCTTTCTCGAATATCTAACTAAATTTAAATCACCAAGGCATACTTCTTAACCAGGGTAAATTTATTATGACGATCATAGGTTTCTCTCGCACAGTCAACTTTATAAAGTTTCCTATAGTGGAAGTGCCAGAGAAAAGAGGAAAAAGGTACACGAGAGATGCCTGATTAAAATCTTCAAAGAAGATGTAGAGGTTATTGTCTTCATATGGAAGATGACAATAATCAAGAAGGAAATATCAAGTAACAACTACATTTCTATTTGTTTGCAAAGTGATACAAAGTCGACACTTTAGAAAGCCAACTGTATTTTCAACCTAGAGTATCAGTTCTCTCAACAAATTGTGAATTTCATACCAACTTTGCAGATAAATGTCCCATACATGCATTCACTAAGAAGCAATAGAACTGCAGAACAAGTTTTTTGAGGCAACTTAACTCATTTGAAATAAGCTAAATAAGGTAGTAGTGTGTGATACCTTTCCTGATTACCCACATCAAGTGATGGCATATGTTTAAGGGCTACTTTGCAGCATCATCATCATTAGAAACCATCACTGCAGGTGATTCTTTAAGACAAAAGTTGTGTGGAGCTAAGTACTTACCAGTTGAATAAGGTCCCAGAAGAGTAAAATTGAGAAGTTCATATGGTCCATATAAGTCATTTCTACGAAAGTGCCACGATGTGAAGATGCCTCTTATTCGCTGAACTTCACTCGCATTAAATGTACTTGAACCATTAACCACTGGGAAAAGTTTCAAATACATCCTCATCCGTGGTCCTTCCCAGGCATACGAATCAATATGCAATTGATATAGTTCCATGTTAAGAGATCTGGTTAAGTACACTTCAAATTGATACTCATAAGGAGGGAAATAAGAGAAGCTGGGACTCTTCAGTCGGTATCCAATTCTCAGCGGCGATGCGCAGAAGCATTGCACGGGCGATGATGGCACATATTCGAAAAAATTATCTGTAGGGCATGCTTGAGTAAGACAACTAGTGGAATTCGCTGAGTTGCCAGGTGTCCCATCGTCTCCACCCTCATTCCCACAAAATCGGCTAACATTCATTATATTCCCTTTACTGCAGACAGGATTGCCTCCAAGCCTAAAGGAAAACTCCTTCATTAAATTTCAGACAGGGGGACTTTACCAAAGGAAAATAATCACTCCCTTTAAAAAAATGAAAACATTTGACATTTTCCAACTTCTTTGGCACAGCAAACAAAAAAGAATGTGCCAAGAGCTTCTTTCCTTGGCTTTTCAATGCAAGGTTGTAAACACATTTGATGCCTATAAATAAATTATCCATAGGCCTCAAAGTTTATTTTGGCCTTTTGGGATGGCTTCAGAGGCACTGCCAAAGGCAACTGGTAGTCCCATGCAGGACCTCCAGGTTCCATTTGCCAAGAGCTCCCCTACTTGAGAAAACCAAAAGTGGGGACTTGAAGAATAACCAAGATCTTGACAGGTTGCTATAATCATTTTCAGGCATACATTTGAAAAATCAGCATATAAACAATGTAATCTACACCTATGTTTTTCGTTAATGTAATTGGGGGCCAGAAAGGAACAGGAAACGAACCTTAGAGTGACATTCTCTGGAGGATTAAGATCTCCTACCACATCTGAGAATGAATTCTTTTGAAGATCACTGTGATAAAAATATAAAAATAATAAATAAACATCAACAATCTCAAAAAGAATAAAGTAGATGACAGATGTGCATAATGTTTTGATAAGCTTGTTGATAACATTACAGTGCATTTCAGGAATGAGCATGCTGTGAGACACTGCTTTACTTCCAGATCAGATAATTAAGGAGGAGGAAAACTGATTGCTTACATGAGAAGCCTCTCGTTTGAAGTGAAGTTCATATTCTGCCAAATGTTTGCAGGGACAGAACCTGTCAAGCTGTTTTTCTCCAGTGACCTGCATTATAAGTAATGTCCAGATTCAGATTTATGAAAAACATAGTATTAAGAGAATGAGTACCTTATACTCTATCAAGATCAAGTGCGAGAAAATAATCTCAGAAGCACTGCCACTTCTACACCTGCTAATAACATACAAAAACAAGAATTTTTACAATCACGAAAGAAAAGATAAGAGTCTCACAGTCTTTGTAGAGAGGGAAGATTGGAAAAATTTGCTGGAATAGATCCATTGAGAAGGTTATTTGATAGATTGCTGCAATCAACAAAGTGTATCCCAAATATAGCAGTCACGATGATATCATTTTTATGGATAGGGAGTTGTATCATATAATCGATTGTGTACATACATGGTTGTTATATTATCAGAGAGCTTGTTTGATGGTATAGGCCCATTAAGCTGATTATGGCTGAGATCTCTGCAATATGGCAAAAAATAAAAAGTCAAAACAAGTTTTAGATGTATTAGCATGAGTATTTTCTAAAACGCACTTGATGGAAACATATATGTCAGACTTGGCAGATTATAAGGAACCAAGAACAAACAATTGGACAATTCTCAAACTCACAAAAATCTAAGATTTGGTATCTGGCTAAGATCAGGAATTGATCCCTCCAAACTGCAATTTCGAAGACTCCTGCCAGGCAAGTTTGGAAAAGCATTAGGAATAATTAGTGCAATATATGGTCCACAAATGCTTTTCATTGTCTTTTTTATAAATCATAGATGGAGTCTGGTACTTCCTTCTTAAACAGGAAAGCTGGTTCCCTGCCACAATTTCCTAATACATCTCAATTAGACCATTAACTTTGGGAAGCAATTCCCCAAGTTTTACAATGTTCTACGGAAGTCATTCCTCAATTTCCTATCCATGAATTTCTCACATTTAAGACTGTTTTTAATGATTGAAATAACACTTTAAGGTGTTTGGTCCGCATCAAAGTTCTTTCATTGAGGCATTGCAGAATCTATAGTTCTTCACAGGTAATAACTGAATGTACAACAAGCCATTTTTACAAGATCTGAATTTTTTTCTCTCAAGCAGTTCATAGCCCAAGCAGCTTCATCATTCCAGCTACCGACTTTTCTGATAATGCATTTCCTGAGTATTTTCAATCTTTCTACTATAGTTAAAAAGCATGCTAGAATCATGTGATTTCACGCCTCAGCAGTGCATAATTTACTACTTAATGCAGTTAAAGACCAAATGTCAACTCACAATCTTGCTAAATTGGGGAATTCCCCATAAGAAGCTGGTATTTCAGTGCCCTCGAAGTTGTTATTGTCAAGTTGACTGCAAAATTAAGGAGAGCTTTTATGGAAAGATCAGATCAACATACTTTAACAGTGTAATATGCATGCCTCTAATGCATGTCTCCAGCAGAAACAGAGTAAGTCATCAAATGCAAAAGAAGGGGCAATTTGAATGCAAAAGAAGTGCAATTTGAAAATATCAGATCTGCTATTCCTCATGCTACCTTTAGAATACCAGTTGACCTCGTGTCCTAGGCATACCAAAATATAGCTACTACAGATTATAGAACAACTACATTGAGGAGAGAACTTCAATCGTGAAGGAGGCTATGAGAAGGGCAATGGCAATTCAGCATTAGATTTACAAACTTGTTACAAGTATGCATATCCTTTTTTTCAATGTTGCATGATGATTAATTCTTCATGATCACCTGCTGTTTATGGTTCAGTCAACCTACTCAATTACAGAGTTGATCCTACTAATTGCTAATTATATCCATATTGTTCTCATCTTCAGCTCGAGACATTGCAGTGCTACACCTTGTTATTACAGAGCGGTTTGGTAATGAGTCCACTTGTTTCTGACCAAAAGTTTCTTTCAACATAAAGACTTTACAAAATTTAGAAATAGACAAGGAAATGAAGAGAGCCAGGAAAAGGAGAGTAAGCAGATGACTGCACACCTAGTAGAATTCAACTACAAGGGCCTTCATACAATGGAGGCACTAGTGACCTAGACAGGCTAGCATAGTTACATGTCCGATTAATGCATGTGTGTTCACTGGACTTTGAGATACATATCCATATGCACCTTTAGAGTCAACTGATTTACTAAACATGTGGGATGAGATCAGAACCACAATTGAAACAACTTAATCCAAAATACAATTGGAAATCACATAAGATGTCATACAGTATGCGCAAGTTTGGCAAGAGTGAGAACTCTCGTGGAAGATATCCAGCTAAGTTGTTATTGTCCAAAAGCCTGCAAAATTAATTATATTAAATAAAAAAAGTTTTTTTCTGTATTAGTCATTAACACCAGTGTAACAGAAAGTTGAGAAAATCAGAAAAGGGATGAGCTGTAAACTCACAAGTGAAGAAGCATGGATATGTTGGAAAGCTCAGCTGGAATTTGGCCACTTATTGTGTTATTATTCAAATGGCTGCATCATTTAATCTGTAAGAACATAATATGCAGAAGAAGGCTAGGCCACCAGCCAACACCAAGCAGCCAATAAAGGTTGAAAATCCACTTACAGGTGTTTCACACTACTCAAGCTGGCAAATGATTTTGGTATTGGACCTGATATTTGATTATCGTCCACTTGAAGTCTATTCAAGTTCGAGAGATAGCCAAGCTCATCAGGTAAAGAGCCAGATAACTTGTTTCCATTCAAAAGCCTGCGCTGGCAAAAATTAGTCAAATCACTCTCAGAAAACCATTGTTGTTGGAGCAAATTACAATCATGAAAATGAAAACAGAGAACCTTGGAGAGCTATTCTCTAACTTCTTCTCTCCAGTTGCTACTTTTTGGACATTCAGACAAACAAGCAATTTCGAACTATGGGATTTAGTTAAAACTAGTAGTTTTCTTTTCTAAAAACTAGTAGTCTTCTTTTGGCAAGTTATTTCTCAAAATCAATTAATAAATGAAAATCAGCTACTTTTATAAGGATCTATAGAAAACCGTTTGGAGAACAATTGAGAATGAGCACCATCTGGTGAGACCTTTTGCAAGCTGCAGGGATGTATCAATTTCAGAAACATGAAAAATTAAATAAAAACTTACAGAGTATGACATCAACCCAATTTAGAAAAGTCATCAATTACATAGAGAAGAAATGTGTGCATATCTTATCCATAAATAAAATAGTTTAAACCACCCAATGGCATATTATCATCCATTTCATTAGTCAATGTCACTTCCCTAAGTGGAAGACCTGGTTAAGAAAGTACAGTTAACAGAACCTGATTCTTGCTCTGCATCGACGATTATATGTGCATCAAGAGTTGAAACAGTGAATTAAATAGCTAGCTGGAGGTTGCAAAATCAAACTGCAAACTCACTTACAAGAGTCTCAAGGACGCAATACTTCCTATCTCCTTTGGTATGCTGCCAGTTAACTCATTCCACATGAAGTCTCTTCCACCAAATAAAAATGAACAGGAAAGAAAAAAGAGAAAGGATTAGCATCAATACTTCCATCTTACTTACTAGCTCAGCAAATATTTGCCCTACAATATATGCTAAAATTGTAAGATGACACAATCACTAACTCACAAAATTTGAAGTTGAGACAACTGCGCGACGGCAGGAGCTATACTTCCAGAAAGATTCATATTCAGCAGCTGGCTGCATCAGGAAAGGAAATATAAGAACACCCGGATATATTGTAAGTATATCCTAAAGAATAACTTGACTAAAAGTGGGCTGAGAAGTTGATATTTTCAATATTAAGACTATAATAAATTGTGATTATTTAGCTCTCTACTAAAGAATCTCTAGAACTATTTATAGCAGTTAGAGTAGACCGTACATCTCGTACACATGCAAATAACTATCAGTCCCAACTGTTCCAAAGCATAGAACTCCTGTCCAGTTAGATGTGCATGGATCCCCCTTCTCCCAATTCGCAAGGTGTTTCATAGGGTCAACCAGACTGCTCTTCACGGCAATTAATGCATTAACTGCAAATAGCACAAGCACTTAAGCATTTTACAAATGAAATTTCCAGAAACAATCAGCCTTGAAATGATGCTATAAAGTCGCACGCATCCTCAAATAGTAATAGCATTAGTTTCACTCTCCATGTGTCCCAAAAAAGGGAAGAGTAAAGAAAGAGCCGACCAATTCATGTCAACTACTACGTTTTTATGTTATTTTTATGAATAATCCAGGGGCACAGGCATGGAGACTTGGCTACCTATACACCCATGAAACAATGTGTAAGCCCCATAAACCATGAAGTCCTAGCTTTTGGCCTGTGCGAGTGGCTTTGACTCAGAGTAGTCTGCATATAGTTAGTATAATTTGAAAGGGTGACCTCTAGTTCCTTAGCTGGAAATCTACTGATGCCCCATGTCAACTACTACTTTGCAATAGTAATATTCATGATGTGACGATAACTTTCACCAAGGTAATGAAACAGGGTTCAAGGAGCAAGCCTGGTAGACAGAGAAAACTCCTAATCTTATACATTAACTTCAACCACATGTGAGGATTGGGAAACTAGACATTATGGTCTAACAATAAGAATGGAATGGCTGAGAATAATGCCAAAGAAAAAAAAAAAACAGCTCAGATCCTCAACTAGCAACCAAATACACCAATATATTTGACAGCTTACAATTTTTACAACGATCTACCAGAAATTATAAAAGATAAATACATACACTCTGCTTCTCATGCACACTTGGGCGATGCAACGAAAGATAGAAAGATCACCTTCCGACGGAGCAGTGACCTGCGCTTCAACTAGGTATGCAAAATAGCAACATGAAAGGACGAGAGCAGATATGGGAACTCTCAGCTTCAGCATCCTCTTCCCCTGAAACAAAATTTAAAGACTAAAACATCGCGCACATTTCTTCAACCTCCCAAAGCATTGGCATCGTGTGATAGATTCGCATTTCTACATGAGAAAATAAAACAGACATACGCATACACAAACCCTGTTCATCGTATCGCCGAAGAAACTAACATGTCCTAACGGATCAAAAGAGAAGTCTCAAGTTCTTAAAAAACGCGACTTGAGCAGGGAAAACATCTGAAATCTTGAAATTAAACAGCCCCAGATCAAGAAAAAACCTCTCCAAGCATCCAACAACAAATGAAACGAAGACCCATCAACAAATACCAGAATTAGACTCGATTCGAGCATCTCCCTCACCTCAAGTCCACCCGCAGGTCTAAGCAAGAGCTCGTAGAAACCCTTTTGGATTCAGAACCAGAAGTCAAACAACTCGGGCGGTGGATATACGGGAGTAAAAAGGAGAAACCCGAAAGCTTTGCGATGTGGGCACACCACGATCGGCGTCAGTATCATGAAGGCGACAACGGGAGTGGAACGTTGACTTTTCTCCGGTGTGAACAGGAGCTGTGGCTGCGATGCATGCGATGGCACTTGCGTCATGGTGGTTGAACCCACATAATAAAATGGAGCAAGCAAGTTACAAGAATCCGGAAGAGTAAGAAACCAGCAGATCCTCTTCTCTTCTTGACGTGCCTAATCCGATGCGGCGTCGCCATTGACGATTTCTTGATTTAATATTAACGGCGGTCGAAGCTTTTGTCCGTGGATGTGAACGCGCGACAAATGGTAAAGACAGGACATTCCCCACGCCATAGAAGGGAAGCTCGCTTTTTGTGCTTCCCGGACAGGGACAGAAGTACAGAAAAGATGTTGAGGAAGAAATCCTACGCCAAGCTCCTCGAGTGGGTCAGAACAATTTTTTGTATTTGGAGTACTATCAAACGGGGGTAGTTTGTGGATCCTTGACGGTGGTTAAGATTGTACTTCATCATGAATCAAGTGACTCAGTGTTCTCCTAACTAACCCCGGTGGACTAAAGAGGACTATGTTTGCGTTTGCACTCTCCCTCTCTAGGTAAATATATTATTGAATTTTACGTCTAAGAATTCAAACGTAACAGTTTAAAGTTATAATTAGAACCTAAGTTCAGAAAAACATTGAGAAAGTAATTTATACACGGAGCTCCTTGAATGGGTTAGAACATTTTTTTTCCCTTTTTGGAGTACTATTGGAGTACTATTTTCCACTAATTCTTTTCGTTTATGTGTTATAGACAATTAAGATTAATACTATAAAAACTCCAAAATAATACAAATGTAATAAATTTAATTAGCAAAAACCCCAAATTTGTATATTCGTTATAAATTTACTTTTTCGTTAAAATGGATTAATATTATGAAAAATCACAAAATTGTATTAATACAATAAAAAATCAAAAAAAATTTAACAATTTAATAATTTGATGATAAATTTAATAAATATTAATAGATGGCAAATTTGTGTAATCCATTGTAGGGTCGCCATTGATAGTTCTTGATGGATGTGGAAGCTTTTGTCCGTGGACATGAACGTGCGCGGCAAACGGTAAGACAGGACATTCCCCCCCGCCATAGAAGCTCTTTTTTGTGCTTCCGGACAGGTAATACTGAAAAGATGCTGAGGAAGTAATTCCTACGCCAAGCTCCTTGGAAGGGCTATGACAATTTTTTTTTTGTCTTTGGAGTATTATCCAATCGGGACAGTTCATGGATCCTCAGTCGTGGTCAAGGTCCACAACTCAGGTGTAATGAGTGCCACCCCACTTGCTAATAATGGGCAGACATGATTGCCTTTTTTATTTTGACATACCATACTGGCAAACCTCGACTCTAATTATGAAGAATTTTTCTTTCTTCCCCTTCCTTTGGGGAATATACCCCGAATTTTATGCCATAAAGTTCATACGAAGCAATTTAAGGTCATACTTAAGACCTTAGTGCAGAAAAATATTGAGAAAGTAATTTATACACCAAGCTCCTTGAATGGATTAGAACAATTTATTTTTGAAGTACTATTTTCTGCTAATTCTTTTCATTGAAGTGTTACCATATTCCCTATAGAAAATTAGGATTAATATACTCCAAAATGATATAACTATGATAAATTTATTCCAAATTAATTTCTTGATCACCAAAAGTCCTAAATTGGAATATTTATGATAAATTTACTTTTCACCCCAAACTAGAATATTTGTAATAAATTTATTCTCCGTTAATTTTCGTTAAATTGGATTAATATCACATAAATCACAAATTGATATACTTGTGATAAATGGAGGGTAAAACTCTAAATTAGTAAACTCGTTAATTGTCAAGTGCCATATAACTTAACAATTTGACAGTAAAATTTACCAAAAATTAACATAGGTTAAATTCGTTACAAGTATACCAATTTATGGTTTAGTTTAGGGTAAATTTGACATATTTATACTAGTTTGGGATTTTTTGTTGCATTAATTAGAAAATTATGACACTATGCATGTGGTTGAGATAGTGTTATGGTAGGGATTCTTTACTCGGATGCCATGTATATAAGCTCCCTGGATTCGGATGGTACATTTGTACAAAACTCTTGTTTGATTGTGATTAAATACCGGAGGAGTTACTTAACAAAGCATCATTCTAATCAAAACACCGTTCAAGAATACTTAAACGAGGAAATTTCAGATATTTATTATACATGTCACGACAAAATCAGCACTCATTCCCTTGTCTTAAAGTTTGTTCTTCGTGGAAATATAAGAACATAATAATAGAGATGAGATTGTGCTGGATTTTGGTGGTAATAATTTGAAACTCTACTTCAAGTGCGTCATTTCGTCACTGGTAGAATCAATCAGAGATGGGAAGGGATCATACATATGTACAAATCGAAACCTATGATCTAAGTAGAAAGTGCTGAAGCACTTACATCCCATTTAATTGGACTCTCGTTAAGTCCAAGTAAACATTCCTACTAAGAGAAAGTGAAAGTGTTGGAATAATATATTTAAAGTAATGATTAACTTAATTTAGTAAATCTCAAAATTAAATTAGCAGTTGGTCCAAGTACACTTCAATACTCTTACTAACAGTTTCAACTGGATAAATGATAAACTGCACTAAAATCTCTCTCTTATCTCTCTCAATTTGCTTATGATAGCCCAATTATTTGGTCAAGTTATAGAGGTAATGCGTTATAAAAATTCAGACTTGGGATATAGTGTTTTGATATCAAATGAGATGTGTGAAGAGAAAAGATAGTCACTTGATCAGCTTCAGATAACAACTTATGACCAATTTGTATGTCCTTAAACTAAATCGGCAAAGATCATATCGGATACATCGTGTCACAATTCTAGACACAAACCTAACTAGTGATTAAGTGTCATGTGAATGATTTGCAAAATATATCTTGTCTTGATAAAAACTCTAAAATCTCTTTAAACTACCATGAATTTTTAACATAATGATCTGCCAACCGTTTTATGTGGTATGACCGGTGCTGATGTCCATGAGTTTTGTAATTTGTAAATTCTTTTATGATTTTATGATTTTTTTTTTTTCTTTTCTTTTCTCTTTTTTTCTTTATTGTCTTCTTCCCTTCACCAGTCGCCGGGTCATTGGTGGTGACTGCAAAACCATTGCTAGATCTAGGCTTCATTGGGAAATTTATCCAAAAAGTCTTGAGCCTATTGCATTTTTGTTAATTTAACTCTAAATATTTTAATTATACCAATGAAAGTCTTAAACATTTTCACATTTTGCCAATTGAGTCACTTAGGTCAATTTTGATCAGAAATCTCTAACTTGGATACCAACTGTTCTATGTGGCACGGTCAATGCTAATATGGATAATTTTTAATAACAATTTAATATTTTTTCAAAGTTATTACTTTTTTTTTTTTTTTCTTTTCCTTCTATACTTTTTTTCTTTTTCTCCTTTCTCTTTTCTCTTTTTTCTTTTGCCCTTTTTTGCTCAGTTGGGCTGTTGGCCTTAGGCGATTGGCAACCTCTACCAACCATTGACGAGGTCTAGCAATGGCCCCGCGGAGGGAAAAAGGGCAAAAAAAAAAAAAAAAAAGAGAAAAATGAGAAAGGAAAAAGAAAAAATAAATAATTTGAAAAATATTTTATTTTAAAGTTATCCATGTCAATGCTGACTCGGTTAGCGATTTCCAACCATTATTAAATGGACTTAAATTGGCAAAATGTGAAAATGTTTTTAACTCAATTGACATAATTAAAATGTTTAGAATTGAATTGATAAAATTATAGTAAGTTATATGACACTTTTCCTATCTTTTCCCTTGTCTTTTCTCTTTTTTTCTTTATCGTTTTCCTATTTCCCTCTGTTGGCTACCAGGTCACCAATGATATTGATAGTGGCACCCTCGCCAGATTTGAACTAGATGAAGGTGGCCGGTGCTGATTGGACCTCCATGATAGCGATTTTTTTCCCAAAATTGGTTGGACGAACTAAATTGGAAAATCGTTAAAAGGTTTAGGACTATATTGGTCAAGTTTTAAAGTTTAGAACTGAATTGGTGGCTGCAAAATATGTTTAGAACTCTTTGTATAATTTTTTTGAGAATTGAATTTGTGTTGTGAGCTTGATGTATGAATTTGTTTTGTTTTGTTTTTTTTAACTCTTGTACAAGATAACCCATATAGTTAATTTGCAAATATTGGAATCCGTCAAAATATATATCTCCCTAGCAACTAGAGACCCCAAAATGGTTTCCTATTCAATTAATAGACAATTATATCACAGCCTCAAGTTAGATAAAATGTAATTGTATTTTGATTCTTCAATTTTCTCCAATTCATTCCCCAAGAAGCAGATTGTTTTATATCCTACACGAGAAGTCGAATATTCAGACAAAGTGACATTGATGATTTGGGACAGGCTTGACGTTACTCTTGATTGCTCGGACACGAAGACTTTCTGAGGTGCTTGCAAGAATAGTCTGACCCCAAAAATTTAAGCCACTAAACAGCATGTAAATAAGTTAATATAAATTACATGGATAATGATGTGAAATATTATAACAACCTTGTCTTCTCGTTATCAAATGAGTTTCATTTCCTATTGCCTTAACGTGTTGAGTAATTTTTCCCACAACTCTAATTAAACAAATTTTCTTTCTTTATTTTGCCAAAAATGAATAATTTGAATAATATTTTTCTTAAACATGATCACTTATATCAATTATAAAAATAAATAAACAAAAAATATTCTTATCATCAATCATATTTGGTAGATGATAAAAATATTTTTTAAGCTAATTATTTCAAATAATATAAGTGATCATTTTCAAAAAAATATTTTTAAAATTATTTATTTTACATGAAATAAAACGGACATCGCGCTTGAGCACTTGACGTCGCCCATCACCAATCCGCCATCGTTGATGACTTGAATCTCTTCCTTGCTTTGCAACATACGGAGGTTGCGGCCATTGATCTGACGTCTTGGGGGTACTTAGGATAAGATCTCTCTCAAGTTGCTTTTGAGAACCCAACGAGTTGGTCAAGCAATACTACAGTGGGTTACAGACAATTCGGACTGAGGTTATCATGTTTCGCTATCATGTGTGACATGTGAAGATAAAAGATAGTAACTTGATCATCTAACTCCAATTTAACAACTTATGACCTATTTAGACAGTGCTAACTGGATTACCATGCTAATGATTTCCGATCAAATATGAGTTAATGAACTTTATTGAAAAATTGTCAAAAAGTTTATAATCACACTAATCAAATTGAAAAGTTTAAGATTAAATTAGTGTCCATGAACAATTTTATTGAGAATTAAATCTATGTCATACGCTTAACATATTATTTTTTTTTAAATTCCATATAAGACACCGATATGATTATTAGCAAATATTGAAATTAGTTTTAAAAAAAAAAAAAGTCTCCCTGGCAAATAGAGGCCCCAAAATGGTTTCCTACTTTATTAATAAACGATTATATCACGGCCTTAAGTTAGATGAAATCTATTTGGATTTTTTTTCTTTAATTTTCTCCAAATTTATTCCCCAATAGGCAGATGGTTTTATCCTATACGAGAAGTTTTGTTTTTTCGTTTAAAACCTATACGAGAAGTTGAATGTTGAGAGAAAGTGACTTCAATGATTTGATACTGCCATGACGTTACTCTTCATTGGCATGTGCAAAGACTTTTCCGAGGTGATTGCGAGAATATCCAACTCTAAAAATTTAAAACACTAAAAGTTATAAAATATGAGTTTTAATAGGTATTCCGTGGATAATGATGTGAGATATTATAACATCCTCATATTTTCATTATCAAATGAGTTCCGTATTCTACCGCCTTAATGCATTAGGGTAATGTCTTCCTACATTACACCACAATTAAAATCTTGATTCCCATATCATCACCCCTCACTCAACATGAATCTGCCACCATCGATGACTCAAATCTCTTCCTCACTTAACAACGTATGGAGGTTGTGACCACAGCACTAGTGAAACCAACCTTAAATTAAAGGTCGCCTGAGGTTACAATCGTTGATTTGACATCACAACCTTAGACTAGCGATGGGCTGAGGTCACGGTGGCAACATCAGTCACCGAAATTCAGCATAGATAAATAATTTAGGATCCAGTGAATTTCAACGTCTTCAAATAATCTATCTTACCCTTACACACAAAAAAAACATCTTCAGATAAGCATGGCGAATCGCGTCCGTCATCGTGAAATCTTATTTTATGCGCACGACCGAGACAAACCGCGTGCTATCTCCAGAAAAAAGTTAATCGAGTCAAGCGGATGACCGTATGATAATGAATAAGTAATGGCCGTCCTAATTGCGGAACATATCATTGACCCTCTTCTTTTATTATTAAAATCTATGGTCCGCTGATAACGCCGTAAACGGCAAAATGCTTTAGATATTATGAAGTGCCTTGTACCTATTGGCTTTCGAGCAGGCTAAATTGAAAGGCTTGGATCATTCCATGACATCTTTGGGATCAAATAAATCAAGCGGCCGACAGAAAAGACTGCATCCATGGCTTCATGAGGAATCGGCATGCCAAACATGGTATCATCAGATCATTAATGTCTTGCAGTATAATCAGATGAAGTCAAGGCTTCTAGATACATATCGTTGCTGAGGATCTGATGTTTGTCCACGAATCTGGTATAAATTGTCGGCTTGCATAAGAACTCAAAATGTCTAATGAACATGGAGGTTTGTTTCCGTGACGCCTTGGATTTAACTTACTTGAGGACAACTTACTTAAGATATTGTTTGCTTTAACCCATCCTATACCGAGCTGTAAGCGATAACGTAATTCTTTATGCGGAAATTTAAAAATAGGGAATCATTGATCTTCATGTTTTTGCACAATAACATGATGAAGACATACTTTTTTGTCCATAGCATTATCGTAAAAAATTATTGTTATAGAAAGTAAAAGAGATGGAGAAATCCAATTTCTCTCCCTTGACCTACTTTTCTTTAGCATATTTTATCTAATGGAGGATGGAATATAACATTCATTGTTTAGGATAGAGAGATAATCGGATTTTATTTATATAGGTTTATCAATAAGTGCCTTCCATTAAAGCACATTTTATTTTCATATATTTTCATAAGAACCATTGCTTGCTTATAAGAATTGCACCTTTTCATTTCATGAGAATTACAACTTCTCATAGGCAATATTTCTTTTATAATATTCAAATAATTATTAAACCATTAACTAATAATGTCATGTGGGCCACAATAATTCTTGCACAAACCTTATAGTTTTGTCATTTGACATTCAAGTGAGCACCTGTGCTCCTACCTAAACACGCCTAACTTTGACTTTCTAAAGCTAAGTATTGCTATTACCTTAAAAGACGTTTTTATAAGTTAATTCTAGTTTTCACATATATATCTCAATATCATTTTTTTTTTCTGTTTGGTGAATAGTTATGTTCATTTATACCCCATTCGCCATTCTAGAAACTTGTCAAGAGCCACTCCTTATCCAAATCTTGCCTTGATGACCACTCCTTGCTCTGGTTGGACTTGGTCGTTACATTTCTCCGTTTTCCAACTTCTGTCGATTTCATAAGGGGACTCAAGACTTGCATGAGGTGCTATTTCAAACTAGAGACCTATTCAAGTTGGCTACGTCTCACGATGGGACTCGAGAAGGATGACTCTTAATGCACAAATCCAAACAAAACGACGACTTTCTTGATCCCCATCCCCGGTTAATTTGCACAACTCATGTACAAGATAACCCTATGGTTAATTTGCAAATATTGGAATCCGTCAAAATATATATCTCCCTAGCAACTAGAGACCCCAAAATGGTTTCCTATTCAATTAATAGACAATTATATCACGGCCTCAAGTTAGATAAAATGTAATTGTATTTTGATTCTTCAATTTTCTCCAATTCATTCCCCAAGAAGCAGATTGTTTTATATCCTACACGAGAAGTCGAATATTCAGACAAAGTAACATTGATGATTTGGGACAGGCTTGACGTTACTCTTGATTGCTCAGACATAAAGACTTTCTGAGGTGCTTGCGAGAATAGTCCAACCCCAAAAATTTAAGCCACTAATTATAGAAACACAGCATGTAGATAAGTTAATACAAATTACATGGATAATGATGTGAAATATGATAACAACCTTGTCTTCTCGGTTATCAAATGAGTTTCATTTCCTATTGCCTTAACGTGTTGAGTAATTTTCCCCACAACTCTAATTAAACAAAATTTTCTTTCTTTATTTTGCAAAAAAATGAATAATTTGAATAATGTTTTTCTTAAACATGATCACTTATATCGATTATAAAATTAAAAAACAAAAAAATTCTCATCATCAATCATATTTTTGTGGATGATAAAAATATTTTTATAAGTTAATTATTTCCAATAATATAAGCAATCATTTTTAAGAAAATATTTTTAAATTATTTATTTTACATGAAAGAAACAGACATCGCACCTTACTTACCTTTACCCAAAAAAAAAAACGGACATCGCACTTGAGCACTTGACGTCGCTTATCACCAATCCACCATCGTTGATGACTTCAATCTCTTCCTTGCTTTGCAACATACGGAGGTTGCGGCCATTGATCAAATTTATGACCTATTTAGACAGTGCTAATTGGATTACCATGCAAATGATTTTCGATCAAATTTGAGTGCATGGACTATATTGAAAAATCGTCAAAAAGTTTATAACTGCACTAACCAAATTGAAAAGTTTAATATTAAATTAGTGTCCATGAACAATTTTATTGAGAATTAAATCTATGTCGTACTCTTAATATATAAATTCGTTTTTTTTTAAATTCCATATAAGACACCGATATGGTTATTAGCAAATATTGAAATCAATAAAAAAAATAGGGAAATCTTTGATCTTCACGATTTTTTACAATAATAAGATGAAGACATACTTTTATCCATAGCATTACCGCAAAAAATGATTGTTATAGAAAATAAAAGAGATGGAGAAATCCAATTTCTCTCCCTTGACCCACTTTTCTTTAGCATATTTTATCTAATGGAGGCTGGAATATAACATTCGTTGTTTTGGGTAGAGAGAGGATTAGATTTTATTTATACTGGTTATCAATAAGTGTCTGCCATCAAAGCACACTTTATTTTCATACCTTTTTATAAGAACCATTGCTTGCTTATAAGAATTGCACATTTTCATTTCATGAGAATTACAACTTCTCATAGGCAATATTTCTTTTATAATATTTAAATAATTATTAAACCATTAACTAATAATGTCATGTGGGCCACAATATTTCTTGCCCAAGCCTTACAGTTTTGTCATTTAACATACAAGTGCTCCTACCTAAGCACACCTAATTTTGGATTTCTAAAGCTAAGTATTGCTATTACTTTGAAAGACGTCTCTATAAGTTAATTCTAATTTTTACATATACATCTCAGTATCACTTTTCTTTTGTTCGGTGAATAGTTCTGTTCATTTATGCTCCATTTTCCATTCTAGAAACTTGCCAGGAGTTGCTCCTTATCCAAATCTCGCCTTGATGACCACTCCTTGCTCTCGTTGGACTTGGTCGTACATTTCTCTGTTTTCCAACTTTTGTCGATTTCATAAGGGGACTCAAGACTTGCATGAGATGCTATTTCAAACTAGAGAGCTAGTCAAGTTGGCTATGTCTCGTGACTGGACTCGACAAGGATGACTCTGAATGCACAAATCCAAACGATGACTTTCTTGATCCCCATCCTCGGGGGCTTTTTGCACCATTGATTTGGTTGTTGATGAAAGAAAGTGGGTAGTTACAATAAATGAGATCAATGGCGGATTAAGCCGCTCGTGGAACTTATTTAGTACACTGGCCGTGTGTGCAATAAAAGTCCTTTGAAATTTACCAACTTCTTGTATCTTCGACGAAGAAACACCTTTCTTAACTTCTAACAACTTTTATTTACCCTTTTAATAATATCTTAAATTTATCAATTAGAAAAAAATATTTTTAAATAATTGATTTTTCGTTAAACAAACGCATAATACCTACGGTTTTGAAATTCAATTTCTCCATTAGGCATCAAAAGATTAAAAGAAAGAAGAGTTGGACGATGAGTTTGGTTTATGTGAAAAAGAACAAATATGTTGGCGTCATAAACAAAATCTATGAAGTACAACTTAGTCTTAAAATTTTCATTCTAAAACTAATGTAAATTCGTGCAATTAAGTTTTCTTTATATAATTGTGATATTTTCTTACGAATTTCTCCAACCTATTATGCTAAGTCCAAACATCAAATTCTCGATATCACTTCCAAGTCACGGTAAGAAAAGCTTAATAAAGGTAAATTCCTGTACCCAAATGCAATAGACTAGAATCGAAGCTAATTCGAGATTTCTTACTTGTGTATATCCTTATGAAATGAACTTTGTACATTGACATAAAGAGTGATTAAAAAAAGAAGAAGAAGAAGCTAATCTTGTTCGTTTATTTCAAAGAAAATAAATAATTTGAAAATCATTTTCTTAAAAATGGTTATCTATAAAAATTTAAAAAAATAAAAAATTTCATTATCCATAAAAAAAGTTTAGACATAAATTGTTGTTGATAATGTAAATAATTTTTATTGACTAATTATTTTAAGCGATACAAGAGATTATATTTATAAAATATTTTTCAAATCATTTTTTTTTTATAAAATAAAAAGAGCCTAAAACGTGAGACTAGCCTTCTTTGATCTTACATGAAGCATTTCGCTTTTTTGTCGAACTCATCCTCGACCAACCCAAGATCCAGATGCGCACCACGAGCCCAAATTGAAGTTTAATCGAAAAGAACAAAAACCGGCTCGGGTTTGCAGTCCGGTTTCGGTGTGATTTTTTTACTATTTCTAACAGTACTCTAGTTGTTCACGAGTTGCTCTATCAGGCCATTGTACATTATCTTGAGGTGACAATCAACAAGTATTTCTAACAAAAGATTAAGCTGAGCGAATATCTCGTGAACATAACCGATCTATGAAAGCTCATGATTTACATGACAATTCCTTGCATATATGCTCATACCTGAACCATCTTCTGGGTACGATCTTAAAGCATTCACAAGAGAAAAAGATCTTGTAGAGTCCAACTCTCGGACTTACACCACCCACGAATTACTAGATACTTTCAGAAATGCCCAACATGTCGAAGTTCTTCAATCCAACTCGAGGTCTAACCACAGAACCGAAAAGGAAAGACACCACACCGTACAAGGTCGATTCACCAAGTTTCTTCATGCATTGAAAAATGCTCTCGGGGGTCCCCAAAGATATATTATATGATGCGACCGATCCTAGTAAAAGCGAAGCGGTGCATTAACGGGGTGTGATTGTGGTTATCACTCCACTTACAAGGTCACTTCCGACCAAATCGGTGGATGTGTGTGGACTTCTCCTTGGGTAAAGAGGCTGTAGGATAGAATCCTCGATTCCTGGGCTGGAAGGTTCTGATTCTGTGGTGATAGCGTCGGTTTCCGGTAGCATGGAAGATATGTTCTCCAATTCTCGTACCACCTCCAACATTGTTGGTCGCGCCTTGGTCTGATCTTCGCAACACTTGAGGGCCAACGCCATAAACTTCTTGATACATTCAGAAGAATATGGGTCCATGCTTCGATCTATGATGGAGAACGTCGATCCAGATTGACAAGCTTGTAGCACCTGCCAATGCGATTAACAATATAAAAATTTACAATGAAGAGAGTGCCAACTAGGGGTGTGCAAAAGAACTGGGTCCTGCCTGGACCACTCGGAACCGGACCGGAACCGCCCGCAACCGCCCGGAACTGGTGGTTCTTGAGAGAACCGGTCGGGTTCCCGGTTCCATGGGCGGATTTGCCCACTTGGACCGGACCAATTATATTATAATAATATATTAATTTTTAATATTAAAATAAATTTTGAAATTACTAATTAACAAACATAAATTTTAGGGCTCCATCTCTTCTCATGGTTTCCATGTTTTTATAAGAATTTAGTAACGTGTGTCCGGGACTCACATAGGACACTGTATTCAATAATATGTGGAGTACCGGTAAAATTGTTTCTACGGAAAGAATTCAATAAAGCAAATATTGTAAGAGATTGAGCACTCTTAGGGGATAAAGGAAAAGACAATTTACGTATGAGAATAATCCAAAACCTTGAACTTAAAGAATATTTTAGATTTCAATTGAAATGATTCAAAAACAGGAAAAAAAAACCTATTACTCTTCTTTGGTAGTCTTTTTCAATAAAATAAAGAAAAATGGTACCCTTAATTAAGCCAGTTTAATTTAAAGAAAAATATTACTCGATATGAAGAGTACTCATGCCGGGATTGGGAAAATAATATTATTATTGGTGAAACCGGTTCCATAAATCCACTTGGGAACCGAACCGGACTATCGGTCCGGTTCTCGGGTGGATCCATGCAACTAACGGGTGGTTTTCAGTTCCGATTTTTTGGAATCGGTCCTTAATGGACAGTTCCCAGTTTTAGGCCGGGAGCTGCCCACCCAGACTATGGACACCCCTAGTGCCAACAGTGGGACAACATCATGATGCAAAAGCTGATACTATGACAAGAAATGCAATGTAATCAAATATGAGGCCACTCTTTGGGTAATGGAAAACAAGTGATAGCATTCTATGTTCTCTTGACATAGAATTCAGCACTTCGGTGAGTTGGAAAGAAAATCATACTGACACTGCCCTGGATTGCTGTATACATGAGTCAGGAGAATTATAGGAAGTATTCTCCGGTGGGGTTTATATGACCATTCCGCTAGGATATAAGGGAAAGCGGAAGCACAAGTACCTCCCTGACAATGTTTCTGCCATGAGATATGGGCGGCATCCCTGTCAACAGCTCCAAAAATACAATCATAAGGCTGTAAACATCACTCTTTTCGGTTAATTTGTGTGTCAAGTACTCTGGGTCAAGGTGGCCCTGCAAAGGAAAACAGGATATTGAGAATTATTAAGGTCAACCCTCAAAATAGTAAAATAGCATAAAGTACACAAGATATGAGTTTACATTTGGTTGTCCAGATTTCTAATCAGGATATGACTGAATAGAGTATGATATGAAATCCAGAGAATTTTGTTATATCTTATATATTGTTTAGTGATTGTAATAATAAAGTCGGATTATTCATATCATATTATATATATTATTTGGTATAAGCACCTATATGAATATTTTTTTTTTATAAATGGAGATGATAAAAATCTCTCACAACACTCTTGTTTACTTTTTATTATTATTTATTTTCCTCTCTTTTTTTGTTAATTTCGTCTTTTAGTTCTTTCTTCCCATTCCATCATTCTCTAATAAATTTTTTTGAATAGAAAATTGTACTAATATACCTAAAATAATATAACACCTAAAATATGTAATATTGAATTTATATTATAAGATAGAATTAAATTTGAATATATAAATAAAAATAAGATTAAATTTAAAACTATAATTTTATTTTTTATTATTTTGATTTTCTTATATTAGAATTTAAATATGATTTATATTGAAATATAATTTTAATTTGTTGATTTAAGAAATTTATTTGAGAAAAAACGTTTTTATTATGAATATTAGAAATCCTATCTGTTTTTATCACACCTCTCCCATGGGATAATTTTATCTAATCTATATTCCCTTTATATCTAATTTTATCTTATCTTGAGTAGGCACCAAACATAGGATATGATAAATTTTATTTTATCTTGAATTTATTCTGACTGCCAAACACAACTTTAGATTACTAATTATATTGTTTTACTCAAAAATTGTTTTAGGGAATAGAAATAGAAAAAAACTATTTCTAAAAAGAAATTACTTCCAAGAATAGAAATGTTACTAAATACACCATAAATAGTCTTTTCTATATGATTTTGTGGGCTCGCCATCATTCTAAAAAACTAAAAATTATAAATATATAAAGTTAATATCACAAAAAACATCAAATTAATATATTTCCAAAATTTGTTAATCAAAAACCTCAAACCGATATATTTGTGGTAGATCTATTATTTGTTAGTTTAATACCATGAAAAATCACACCACAAATCGATATACAACTGTTACGTGTCATCCAATTTAGCAATTTAATAATAAAATTTAATGAAAATTAACAAATGGTTAATTTGCATTAATTTGAAGTTTTGGGATAAATTTGTTTCAAATATATTAGTTTTGAGATTTTTCGTGATATCAATCTAAATATATAATTGAAGAGACAAATAGACGTTCGGAAGGTAATAACTTTGGAACCTCCTGCCTTGATATCTTGCAAGATTTTGTGAGAGCATTGCTCTCAACTGTCATAGAAGTTTAGATCATTCGACGAAAGTGCACTCAATATTTAAAGATTCCGACGTTCTGATTTGACACATTCCAGGCTCGTTCGAGCCCGCCCCCAGCACGCTCGAAAGTTCCTAAACCACGTGGATACGTACTTATGACAGAAAGGAAACCCCCTAATCTAATCAATCTCTAAACCACGCGAAGCGCACGGTTTCGACGCAAGTTATTTGCTTGTTCTCGCCGGTGACTGTACCATGCCTTTGTTCCATTTGATGCAAATTGTCTTCGTTGGTCTAACTGTTAGACGTGAGTGCTTTCTTAAAGTTGCTTTTTCTAGGCATAAGGTATCAGATAAGGGTTTATCAAAGGAGGAATTGAAAATAAAAAGTAAAATCGATAGTTTCTAAGGATAGTCGACACCACGGAAATTGCTGCATCGAATAAGGGTCTATCAAGTGAAGACACTTGTTTCACTTGATTGAATGTCATTAATCAACTCAAGAAGTAAATATTTTATAAAGAAATACACCTGATTTGAATCTCAAAAAGCGTACTCATGAGTTTGAATATCAGTAAAGGCATTTCTTTCAAGACAACCCTGTAGGCCTCCTTTTAGTTATTAACCAATTATGACAAGAATTGGAAACCGAGTCGATGGAGAACTTGATATTCCTCAATAATATATACCGTCACCATCTATGTCTATGCATTATCATACCTATAGTGGATTATTAAGATCTATAGTACTAATATTTTAAAAGGTTGTGTACATTGTATGATACGAATTTATCATGCCATTGCTATATGCCGTTCTCTTCGAGCCATATAATAAATTTGATCAACTAGTAAACTTTCTTTATTCCCAAGTAAAACAAAGCCTTTACCCTTTTTATTTTATTTTATCTCTACTCACTTACTGTTCTACTTGCAAATGACACAATGTCAAATCCGAAAGTAACATAATGCCAAACTTTTCTCGTCTGATACCATACCGATGCACTGGTGAAATAACTAATGACTCGAGAGAATCACCACTAGTTTGTCGTCCTCTAGTTTGTTTGAGACTATCCATTTGAGCATCAGATGAATGATTAAAGCAGCTCTGCATGTCTAGGACTAAATGGGAAGGTTGGCCAGACAGGGAATAATCATCAAGATCTATGGTGGCTTCACGGGCCACGCAAGTAAGTTTTGGGTCGTATGATTAATAAGTTAAAAGTTTCGTATGAAAACATTAATTGTTCTTTAGCAATAATTCTTTACAAAAATACGATTATTATTTTCACCACAGCACCAAGATCAGCCATTATAAAAATAATTAATGTGATAAATATAAGTATTTTTACCACAGCACCAAGATCAGCCATTATAAAAATAATTAATGTGATAAATATAAGTAGTTTTACCTCAGCATCAAGATCAGCCATTATAAATATAATTACTATTATTATTTTTACCACAACACCAAGATATCAGGGGCTTAACTAGATTACGTTGTTATCCAATTTGAGTCAACCAGATTTTTTTGGTTTTGAAACTTGAGTCGAGCTCTATCTCAAACTCAAATTTCAAAAGAGAAATTCTAAATTTTGTAACATCAATCCACAAGTACAATTATTATAATAACATGGCGCAACTCTGTAAAGGATATTATAATATCGAAAACCAATAAATTTTTGTTATAACGATATAATTGTTACTTATCTTAATTCGAAGCATATTATAATATCGAGAACCAATGAATTTCTGCTATAATAACATAAAAATCAAAATTATTACTAATGATTTAATTTCATACTATATATGAATATAAAATTATCCAAAAGTTCAGAATGAGGCAACTAATTTCACATGAAAAAGTAATGTTAATTATAAATATAATCTAATATTAACTCCCTAATACAATAAAGTGAGAGGAATGAGTATAATATAACAACATATTGTATATATAGCTGACAGAAACAATATTTCGGAGATATATGATGTGTATTTCGAGATCAAAAATTCAAAATACCCTTAGTAAAAAAGATGACCGTTACTTGGACAAAAAAGAACAAAGAGGCGACCGTTACAAGCGTCTCCTTCCTCCTGTTATAACCCATTCGTCGTCTCTCCTCATACCAACTGCAATTCCACCGAGCTGGTCAGTCTCTCTCTCTTGTACGTTCTCTGACGGGCCTCTGCAAAATCCACTTTGGAGAAGATGGGTCCCTTCTTTCTTCTCTGTTTCTGATCGATTGGTTGATGGGTCCGATTAGTTTCTTGGTCTGATTTGCGCTTGGCTTCTTGCCGATGGTCATCGGAATTATTTGGTTTAAGCTCGTCCTTTGATCATCTATTGATTCCTCGACCGGTCAATCTTTTGGGTTATTCTTTTCCACGGCTCATTCTGAAATTTTTGTTACTCGGTGGATTGGCATTGTCCTTTTTCCTCTTGATTCACATACGTGTTCGTTTGAGGATTTCCTTATGGGAATTGTTTGGTTTAGCTCCTCCTTTGATTGTGTAGGGATTTATGAAACGATTGATTGTTATTTGGTGAATTCGCAGTGGATTCTTTTCCCTTGGAGCGAACTGTTTGTCTGAGGATGTTGTCTGAGGAGGACAAATGGCGACACTGGTAAGTTTTTTTCATAAAACAAGGCGTTTTTGCTTTTTGGAGGACTGAGGATGTGCTTCGTCATTTTTTTTTCCTTTTGGTTGAGATGATGAATTGTTAGTAGTCTGTGATCACATCATTTTTTTTTTTAAGCAATTATCAGTTTTGATTGAAATTTGTTCTTCAGTTTTCTTATTTTAATCTTTTGGAGATGATCATGGTCTGGTTCCAATTCTTTTACTGGATGTGATTTTGCCGGGCTCAAGAAGTGGTGATCTGTTGCTTTATCTCTGTGAAGTCGAGTTGATGATCTCTGATGATCAGATAAGCTACCGCTTTTTGAGGCAGTTATTGGTTGGAATGGAGTTTTTTCTCCAGTCTTGTTATATTCAATTGATGTTTAAACCAGTTCTCATTACTACGGAGGTCAGAGTTTGGTCGACGTATGAAACTGTCATGGTTATCAATTATGCAACGTGTATGCTCACTTCGGATCATTGCCATTGAAAATTTAAAGACGGTGATCTCTCCTAGAAATAGTCCCTCCTTTGTGCCATCAACCTTCAGTCTTGCGCCGCGCCTTTGATTGCGTGCACGATTCCTCTGTTGTTTGCTCTTTGCTTGACAGCCTCTGCCGAGTACTCTTCAGAGAAGACATCGTTCCTGAATTGCACTCTTGGTTGATCCTTCTTCTTTTCTTTCTGTTTGTCATATTTTGTATATTATCTAGTGGAGCCAAATTGAATTAGCAGACCATATTCCTGCAGGGGATAAAACTTGGTTTGAGGAGTTCACACATTTGGTGAGCATGGGGTTCGGTTTTCTTCTTTTTTGTAAGTTTCTATTTGCTGCAATTGGAATTTTTTTTTTCCCATTTACCCTTTTGATTCTTATCATATTGTGATCAGATGACCAATGTCTACGTTATTTCTATTTTATTTTATTGATGACGAACATCATACTTGCTCAAGTGGAAAAGTTGAGCAGGATGTTTCTAACTTTTTCTTTTGATTTCTTATGATATTTCAATATTTGGATCGTGATACTAATTTGTACATATAACCTATTACACCGATCAAGCATAGCTGTTGAATTTATTTATAAATAAGATCACCATTTGCAACATGATCCTTTTGTTTTAGATGATTTGTCCACCAGATAATTTAAGTTATGGTTCTAAATGCATCGTTTTCTCATCAGCTATACAAGGGTGGTTTGTGTTCATTTTTCTTCCAATTGGAATTGTCAAACAATTCGTTTCATTTGCTATATTGCCTTTGAAGGCACGGATATTGTAGTATCCGGGCGGCCTATTGGGAGAACAGAATCGGTGTAGGTCCTGATTGAATCTGTATGAATGTCTTGAGGTTCATCAACACTATCTGGTTCAAGTTTCCCTCTGATTTTTTTAATTAATAAAATTGCTTGCGTGAAATGTATGGACTTATTCAGCCCTTGACTGGAGCGATCTCTTCAGCTAAGCGTGTTGTGCGAAGATGGTATAGGATTCAGTGATCAAAGAATACAAGTTAGTCAAGTAAGTGAAAACAGGAGGCAATCTTGTTCATTTGAGTTGCCGAATCATCTTCTTTGTGGATATGAGCCATCAGCTGAAACTTAATCCTTCAAATTTGGATTGTCTATAGCTGCTTGAGAACCCAGATAGATCTGGTTCTATCTATATTTCCAAGGATTAAAGGAGATGCACGGAATGTGTTGTTCTTGTTCTCCTCTTGTAGGTTGGAGTCTTCTTGCTGCAAATCAGGTTGTGTTTCTCATCTTTTTCTGCAAAATTCACTGGATAAACTACAATTGAATTGTGAGCCTAAAGTTATGGGTGCTTGTGAATTGTGCTTCCAACTGTAGTTGTTGCTTTCTTGGTCATTAGGTGGCACACATTGTTGGGAGCTTGACTTTATGGACTAGAGACCGGCTCTGACTATGTTCTCTATCTCCATTAGATGGTTCTACCTTACACTTGTGATATGGGATATTGATATCAGTTATTCACTAATATTATGGCAAATCAGATTATCCATGTCTACATTCAATTTTTTTGGTTCACTCTGGAGCTCTCTTCTGAATGCTCTTAATTTGATCTTGTCCATATGGATTTCCTTGAAGAGCGTGCCTTTCGACTAGGCAAAGAGCAGTATCTATGGAAGTACGGTCACCTAAGGTGCAGTGCCCCATTTCTCATGTCTGTTGAATACAGTTGTCAACTGCATAGTCTTTTCCCAGAATAGGATACTAGTGTCTTTGAGAAATGTTTTAATCAGAATGTATGTCTCTTGGTATGCACCTGCTGTCCAAATAACAATGCCAATGACTGTGATGTGGTGGACTTTTCTTGATCAAACCAATCCTGCCTTCACTTGCTCCATCTTGGCTAAGTAAATGTTTTTCGCCACATCCTCTAGCTTGTCTATTTTGATAATTATTGCTGCCTCAATGGTGTGATCTCAATGGTGTAATCAGTAAAGGCGCTACGTCAGTAGCATACATGAATCAACAGTTGTGTCTCATCTGGATGGCTTTTACCTTTGAAAGTCAATGTGGATCTCTATTTAATCAATGGATGATTACTTTACCGGTTGAATTTAGAGAATTGAATTGTGGATTTTTTTTCCAGTTTACTTTTTGGTATTTGTTTATTTTCAATTATGGATAGCACTGTGATTCTTCGGTAGGAACATTGATCTGGCGATTGGACATATTTTGCCTCTCCTTGCTTCTGTGTTTTGTCTTTGTGTTGTTTTACGAATTTCCAATTGGGAAATTTGTGTTGCCTATACTGAACATATCAGGGGTGACCTCAGCTGTTTGGCAAAGTCCCTTTGTCATGTTGATCAACTACAAGGTGATGATAGGTTGCAGCCATCAAAAGCTGGGATTGCACTTGCTATAAACATGCATGAATTGTACACTTTGCTGTATCAATTGGATGATGTTTGAATATCGTTTAAATAGAATTTTATGGTGGCTTGTTTCTTCCCTCAGTTTTTTACATTTTTGTGGAACAAATACTTTACGTGAGACGTGCTGCAGAATTAATACTGTACTGTGTTATTGTTAGTTCACAGGGTGGGATATTGTTGCAGGATGACTTATATTGGAGGTTTCAGCATAAATTTGGAATACAGCGACAACCACAGCAATTGAAGCCTTATTCAGAGCTTCAACTAAGTTATGTATGCTCTATGAATCCATCTAATAACATGACTATCATTTCATATATATATATATATAATTTTTTTTTTGGCAAATTTTCATATTAAGCTCTCTAGGATCAAATTCTTCAAATATTTTTTCATCGTCTCTTTCCTCATCTTTTTGGGTCTTCCTTCAGACACACACTTCATAAAGAAGCTTGTGCTCCAGTGGAATCGGTTCAAATTTTTGCCAATCTTTCATTGGCAGCATCTTTGAATTTTTTTACCAAGAGAACAGTGCCTGTATAAATTATATTTTTTTCTTGCTAGATACTTGTAATGCTATAGTTGTACTGTCCTGACATCAGTAAAACTGATGCTAACTTGACGTAGTCCAAACTTGTTGCAGGAAGCCAACTATTGTGATATTTGTTGGACTTTACTTGATCGAATGCTGTCTATGCTTGCTCCATCTGTGTTTAAATCAAGATATCTAATCTTTTACCGTATCCACTATTTGTCCTATATTTATATATTATTCATTGGTGCAATCTTGTTTCCTTAGAATGAGCCGTTCAATAAATGTGCTCCATTGGTGGCACATACTTGAAGCAATAGTCCTGGTCTTATCAGAACTGCTGTCTTAATTTGAAAGTCTATGTGGATCTACTCACTCAATGGATGGCTACTTTATTGGATAAATTTGCAGAAAAATGAACTAACTTATATGTCATGTTTAGTGTTTAATATTCTCTTCTTATAAATCCAATTTGCACTTTTCTGATCTTTTCAATTGTTAGAGATTCTTCACCAAGAACATTGAACTGGCAGCTGGACGCATTACACTCCTAATAGAAGGGATTCCCTGGGTTGTTTAGGTCTTAAGCACCCAAAATGGTCACTCCCTTCTCTATGCAGAATTATTTCTGGGTTGTGATTTGGTAGAATCATGTTTAGATTCGCTTGACTTGGAAGTATTTTTGATGTTATGCTTTTAATTAGTTGACAGCATGATTATCAGAAATGCCATTAGATCGGGAAGTAAGCACTTACGTCCATTTTCTGGTACTATTGACAACTTGTAGTAATACTGAGCACTTCTGTGTTTGCGCTATAGTAACCTAGTTCTTGTTTAAAAATGAATGTTCTCGATTAAATTTGCTACCTACCTACCTTGAGTCATATGTATAAAAGCTATCTCTAATTCTGATTTTTAAGTATTTGTTCATTTTACTCGTTTTCCTTCTTGTTGATGCTTACCTTGCAAGGCTACATGGTTTGCACAGTCATTAATCAAAAGAGGCAACAAAAATTGAGAACTAACTGGGATGCCAGTCAACTTATGGATCTTTGTACCAATGAAGAGGTCCTGGTGTATCTTCTTAGCCTTAAAGGGACCTGAATCTGTTGTTGGGAATTTGTCTGCCTATCTTTTTTCTTGACAGGTTGGCTAAGCATGATATAATCTCAACTGACTGTGTACTGTTTCTGCGGCCATTTGATACTCTACCCTCTTGAGATTTACTTTAGATTTTGAAACATCTTTCGGACATATGATTATGATGATGGAGCTATCTGAAGAAGTTCGATGTCTGTATTTGACTTCTCTCAGAATCCCTCATTCTAATTTGAAGTCAGAACTAGACTTTCTCTCTGGATGATCATCTCTTTCTTTGGACAACAAAGTGGGAGTTTTGTTGCTGATGCTGACTCTATTTATTTGAAGAAACTGGGACTTTCTGTTTGCAGTCCTTTATCTCTGGGTTGTCTTGCTGATTTCCAATCTCTAGCCAGGTGCATTTATATGTGTGTCACAGCTCCTTCATTTCTTAATCATTGCCAACAAATTTCAAGCATTGTTGATAATAGAATGCCAGGGATTTTGCTCTTTCTTACATATGGTGGCTTAACTGGGCCTTCGTTTATTCAGCCATTGACAGGTGCTTGCTCCAGTTTGGAGAATTCTCTTCAGCTAAGTGTGTCATGTGAAGATGGTATAGGATTCAGCGATCAAAGAATTCAAGCTTGTCAAGTGATTGAAAACAGGAGGCAATCGCATTTAGATGAGTAGCCTAATCATCTTCTTTGTGGATAGGAGCCATCAGCAGAAATTGGATCCTTCTAATATGGATTGTCTATAGCTGCTTGAGAACCCAGATAAATCTGATTCTATCTTTACTTCCAAGGATTAAAGGAAATGCATGGAATGTGTAGTGTTCTCCTCTTGTAGGTTGGGGTCTTCTTGCTGCAAATCAGGTCGTGTTTCTCATCTTTTACTACAAAATTCACTGGATAAACCACAATTGAATTGTGTGTCCAAAGCTATGGGTGCTTGTGAATTGTGCTTTCAATTTTAGTTGTTGCTTTCTCAGTCATTAGGTAGCACACAATGTTGGGAGTGACTTTATGGACTACAGACCAGGGTTGACTATGTTCCTTATCTCTATCAGACGGTTCTACCTTTCCCTTGCGATATGGGATATTGATTGCAGTTATTCACTAATATTATGGCAGATCAGATTATCCATGTCTGCGCTTGCAATGAGAAACCCTCGATAGATCTGGTACTATTTATTTCCAACGATAAAGGAGATACGCAGAAAGTGTAGTGTTCTCCTCTTGTAGGTTGGAGTCTTCTTGCTGCAAATTATGTCGCGTTTCTCATCTTTGTCTGCAAAATTCACTGGATAAACTACAACTGAATTGTGTGTCGTGCTTTTGAATTGTGCTTCCAACTGTAGTCGTTGCTTTCTTGGTCATTAGGTGGGAGTCGTGGGACACATTGTCAGTTGTTTATGGACTAGAGACCAGCTCTAACTACGTTCCTTATCTCTATCAGATGTTTCTGCCTTACACTTGCGATATGGGTTATTGATTGCAGTTATTCACTAATATTATGGCAGATCAGATTATCCATGTCTACATTTGCGATGAGAAACCCTGGATAGATCTGGTTCTATCTTTATTTTCAAGGATTAAAGGAAATGCGTGGAATGTGTGGTTGGACTCTTCTTGTTGCAAATCATGTTGCGTTTCTCATCTTTGTCTGCAAAATTCACTGGATAAACTACAATTGAATTGTGGGTGTAAAGCTATGGGTGCTTTAGAATAGTGCTTCCAACTGTAGTTGTTGCTTTCTTGGTCATTAGGTGGCATTCACTGTTGGGAGTTTGACTTTGTGGACTAGAGACCGGGTCTGATTATTTTTCTTATCTTTATCAGATGGTTCTACCATACACTTGCGATATGGGATATTGATTGCAGTTATTCACTAATATTATGGCAGATCAGATTATCCATGCCTACACTTGCGATGAGAAACCCTGCATAGATCTCTTTCTATCTTTATTTTCAAGGATTAAAGGAGATGTGTGGAATGTGTAGTGCTCTTTTCTTTTAGGCTGGAGTCTTCTTGCTGCAAATCATGTTGCGTTTCTCATCTTTGTTTGCAAAATTCACTGGATGAAGTACAATTGAATTGTGTGTCCAAAGCTATGGGTACTTTTGAATTGTGCTTCCGACCATAGTTGTTGCTTTCTTGGTCATTAGGTGGCACACATTTTTGGTTGTTTGACTTTATGGACTACTGACTGGGTCTGACAATGTTCCTTATCTCTATCAGGTGGTTCTACCTTACACTTTCGATGTGGGATATTGATTGCAGTTATTCACTAATATTATGGCAGATCAGGTTATCCATGTCCACATTCAATTTGTTTGGTTCACCCTGTAATCACTACATATCAGGGAGCTCTCTCTTCTGGATGCTCTTATTTTAATCTTCTCCTGATCTAAATTTGCCTTGCAAATGATTTTCTATTTCTTGTGTATTGACATTGCGAATTACTTGGCCACAAGTTTCCTCAATCCCTGCACATGGATTCTCCAATTACTCTCCATAACTCGTCAAGCAGTACCAATTTCTCATCAGGAAGCTAGCATTGATAAACCTCAAACTATATCTGCAAGAATAATGAATGTGGGAATTTGGATCATGTGGATGATGGTTTGGATGTTTTTGTCATCTTTTTTACGTCTACTCCTTGATTGAGATGGTATGCTGTTGTTTCTTTTGGCAGGTCATATGATGTTGGAGCTATGCATAAGTTAGCTGGTGTAGAATTTAAGGATAAGCAGTTCTCAAGACCTCGCATAGGAATTCACACTTCCTGCACAGGATGTTTAGAGCTGTTCCTCAAGACCACGCATAGGAATTCACCCTTCCTGCACAGGATGTGTGGAGCTGTTCCTGCTTATTGTCTGTCAGTTTGTTAGTTTGTTGAGCAAAATTGTGCGATTTTATATATTAGGACAAGCATAATTGGGGAGATCTTAGGAAAAACTATAACAGGGGGATGGTGACAGCAAATCCATCGTAAGTATGGCTCCTGGCAGATTTGAGATCCCGTCTCTTTACATGATCTTGCATCTTCCTAGCTCCTCATGTACTTAGTTGGGTTAAAGTGTTTTTGATAGTCTTCTTTATTATTAAAAAGATTTCAATTGATTCTCGACGATCCTGTTGCTTGTGGATCCATATGTTCTTGGTGGAATTTTGACATAGGCATTATTTCTTGTTCCTTAAGTTTCTTTTCGATATGGATTTCCATGAAGAGCATGCCTTTTGACTAGGAAAAGAGCAGTATCTATGAAAGTACGGTCACCTAAGGTGCATGACTTTTTCCATTTCTCATGATTGTTGAATACAGATGTCAACTGGATAATCTTCTCCCAGAATGGGATACTGGTGTCTTTGAGAAATGTTTCTAATCAGAATGGGATACTGCACTCCAAATAACGATGCCAATGACTGTGATATGGTGGCCTTTACTTGATCAGACCAAATGCTGCCTACGCTCGCTCCATCTTGGCTAAGTAAATATTTTTCACGACATCCTCTAGTTTGTCCTTTTTGTAATTATTGGTGTGATCTCACTGGTGTAGTTAGTAGATACATGTCTTTATCTGGATGGCCTTTTCCTTCGGAAGTCAATGTGGGTCTTTATTTAATCAATGGATGATTACTTTATTGAATGAATATAGAGAAGTGAACTGTGTCTTTTTTGTCCAGTATACTTTTTGGTATTTGTTTGTTTTCAATTGTAGATAGCACTGTGATTCTTCACTAGGAACATTAATCTGGCGATTGGACATATTATGCTTCTCCTTGCTTCAGTGTTTTGTCTTTCTGTTGTTCTTTACCAATTTCGAATTGGGAAATTTGTGTCACCTATACTGAACATATCAGGGAAATTTGTCACTTAATATCAGCTGTTTGGCAAAGTCCCTTTGTCGCGTTGATCATGTACAAGGTGATGATAGTTTGCAGCCGTCAAATGCTGGGATTGTGCTGGCTGTAAACATGCATGGATTGTACACTTTGCAGCAACAGTTGGATGATTTTCAAATATCATTCAAATAAACTTTTAAGGTGGCTTGTTTCTTCCCTTGGTCTTTTACATTTCTGTGGAACAAATACTTCATGTGAGATGTGCACATGATGTGTTATTTTCAGTTTGCAGGGTGGGATATTGTTGCAGGATGACTTATATTGGAGGTTTCAGCATAAAATTGGCATACAGGAACAGCTATAGCAATTGAAGCCTTATTCAGAGCTTCAACTAAGTAGCGTTCGCCGTATGAATCCATCTATATGACATGACCATTATTCTATATTAAGTTCTCTAGGATCAAATTCTTCAAATATTTTCTTATGATATCCTAATGTACCTGCTAGTTAGTCCTATATTTATACATTATTCATTGGTGCAATCTTATTTCTCAGAATGTACGCTCAATAAATGTTCTCCATTGATGGCACATACTTGAAGCAATAGTCCTGGTCTTATCAGGATTGTTGTCTTTCTTTGAAAGTTGATGTGGATCTACTCGGTCAATGGATGGCTTCCTTGCTCGATGAATTTGCAGAAACGTGAACTAACTCATTTGTCATGTTTAGTGTTTAATATTCTCTTCTTATAAATCCAATTTGTACTTTGGCGATCTTTTCTATTACTAGAGATTCTTCACTAAGACATTGAACTGGCAGCTGGACATATTACACTCCTACTAGAAGGGATTCCCTGAGTCGTTCAGGTCTTAAGTTCCCACAATGGTCACCCTTCTCCGTGCTTCAAGTTTTTGGTTTTTTTTTTTTGGTAAATTTTTTCCAATTTCTACTCCGGGAGTTGGTGTCACATATGCAGAATATTTTAGGCGGGGGGGTGTGATTCTTTGGTAGAATCATGTTTAGATTGGCTGGACTTGGAAGTATTTTTGATATTATGCTTTTAATTAGTTGACAACATGGTTATTGGAAATGCCATTAGATCTGGAGGTAAGTACTTACGTGCAGTTTCTGGTACTATTGATGACCTGTAGTAAGCTAGCCTGCTGCCCATTTTTGATCTCCTCAGACTCTCTCTGTCCATATTCTCCTCTCACCTTTACTGCCCCGGCCTTTATTGCCCCTGCAAGCTACTAGCCTGCTACTCCTCATTCAAAGTCTCGCCTTTTTGCCCCTGCTACCCATTTTCGATCTCCTCATTCAAAGTCTCTCTCTGTCCATATTCTCTCTCTCTCTCTCTCGCCTGCACTGTCCATATTCTCCTCTCTTTATCTCTCTCGCCTGCACCGTCGCCTCATGAAAATGGCAGCTTATGCAGCTTCCGGTACCGGCATTCGAGCCGAAAGAGTAGAAGTCCGGGTGAGGGGCTAGGTATGACTTCTTATATACTCTCTTCTGTTCTAGTGTCTTTTTCTTTCTGGTTTGTGTATCTTTAATATATGCACAAGGCTGTGATAGTGCGATGATGTTGCTTTAATTTCTTCAGTGGGTTAGCTCGATTTCATCGAAGGTTTCACTTTCTAGGCACTTGTGTGTCTTGTTTACGTCTGGATCTGTTTGTTGTTTTGCTTCTTCACGTTAGCTCAGCTAAAGATCCCATTTTTATTGCAAATGATGGTGGAGTTTCAGTTCTTTCTCTGACTAGCCAGGACACATGGGCAGATCATACAATTGTTTTGTTCAGTTAGAGCTATTTAAACACAAAATTTAGGAGTGATGGAGGATGGGGGCATAGACTTTGCAAGGTTTCCATCAATGTGGCATCCTTTTGCAAAAAATCAGAATGTCTTAAAATGGAAAATAAAGAGTTCAAAGTGGAGACTTTGTGTTTTAAAACACTTGGTGAGATGCCATATTGGCTATTTGTTCCGTTGCATTGATGCTTTATTGGCCATATTGGCCATTTATGGGACAATCGCGTGCTTTACTTTAGCATCAACAAGAATGCGAGGCTATCTAAGATGTTCGACACCTACTACGAAAGACAGCAACTGGATTTGCAAACCCTGCAATTCCTCCACGAAGGCAATCTAGCAATCAAATCCCTCTTTCAGTAAGTACCGACCACTTGGGATCACCTTCTTGAGAATGGAATAGCAACTTAGAAGTCATCGCTACTTGATCGGTAACTTCTCAGGACATAACTTAGTAGTAGCAGTACTTCAAATTCATTATATATTTTGTTGTAACTTGTAGTTGGGATTAGAGGACGTTGTCAAAATATGCGCCTTTGTCCACTAGTTTGGAGGCGGAAGACAGCGGCACGGTCACCCCCATTTCTTGCTGTAAGACTTCTTTTTGCAACAAAACAACTAGTGTTGTGTGTACCATGAAACTTGGTACATGTCTGTATGTTAACTTAATTTGTAAGAGATAGCAACAAAAAATGGGGTGACCGTGTTGTTGTCTCTTACAAATTAAGTTAACATATGAACATGTATCAAGTTTCATGGTACACACAACACTAGTTGTTTTGTTGCAGAAAGAAGTCTTTTAGCAAGAAATGGGGTGACCATGCTGCTGTCTTTCGCCTCCAAACTGGTGGACAAAGGCGCAGATTTTTGCACCGTTCCTCTAATCCCAATTGCAGGTTACAACAAGATATATAATGAATTTGAAGTGCTACTACTACTAAGTTATGTCCTGAGAAGTTACCGATCAAGTAGCGATGACTTCTAAGTTGCTATTCCATTCTCTAGAAGTTGATCCTAGGTGGTTGGTACTTACTAAAAGAGGGGTTTGATTGCCAGTAATGTGATTGCCTTTGTAGAGGAATTGTAGGGTTTGCAAATCCAGTTGCCACCTTTCGCAACAGGTGTTGAACATCTTAGATAGCCTCGCATTCTTGTTGATGCTGAAGTAAAGCACGCGAATATGGCCAATAAAGCATCAACACAGCAAGACAAATAGCCAATATGGCATCTCACCAAGTGTTCTAAAAGACAAAGTCTCCACTTTGAACTCTTTCTTTTCCATTTTAAGGCATTATGAGTTTTTGCAAAAGGATGCCACATTGATGGAAACCTTGCAAAGTCTATGCCCTCCCCCTCTATCACTCCTAAATTTTGTGTTTAAACAGCTCTAACTGAACAAAACAATTGTATGACTTGCCCATGTGTCTTGGCTAGTCAGAGCAAGAATTGAAACTCCACCATCATTTGCAATAAAAATGGAATCTTTAGCTGAGCTAACGGGAAGAAGCAGAACAACAAATAGATCCAGATGTAAACAAGACACACAAGTGCCCATAAAGTGAAACCTTTGATGAAATCGAGCTAACCCACTGAAGAAATTAAAGCAACATCATCGCACCATCACAGCCCTTGCGCATATATTAAAGATACACAAACCAGAAAGAAAAAGACACTAGAGCAATATATTAAAGATACTAGAGCAGAAGAGAATTAGTAGAAGTCATACTTGGCCCTCACCCGGACTTCTACTCTTTTGGCTCAAATGCCGGTACCGGAAGCTGCATAAGCTGCCATTTTCGTGAGGCGACAATGCAGGCGAGAGAGATAAAGAGAGGAGGATATGGACAGTGCAGGTGAGAGAAAGAGAGAGGAGAATCCAATATGAATTACCTTAAACAAAGTCAAACAACAGGAGTATGCTTCTCAGACAATCCAATATGAATTACCTTCTAATCATCGGGAATTACCCACGCTAGCACTATGCCACCCAGTGTTACCACCGAGTCAGCCTCAGAGCTGAGTATTTTATGTTGACAAATTTTTAGATAGTTTTCTCAGACTGGGATACTTTGTAGTTTGTACCCCAATCCAAGGTAGGGCATCTGTTTGTATGTGCAACTGCTCATCTTACAGCATATTTGGCTTGACAAGTTCTACAATGGACTACCAGGAGTACTTCGATCTGAAAACACAACCAATCAGGTTAGGTGTCGGTATTTTGTTTGGGTCTATGTAGCAATGCAATTGCCAGTTATGATTTTCTTGAAATTTACCATCATTATTCCATATAGACTAAAGATTAATATTAATTTTTTCACTATTTGCCAAAACTTTAGCAAATGATTTTGATGCTGCTCGTCCATACTCGTTTGTTTATTTTGCATATTTGGAAATGTTAAAACTTCATATCTGATTCAGTTCATAATTGAATGTTGCCATAAATGAAAACTTACTGAGTTGATGATTCGTTTCACAGCTTTGAGGCTGACTTGGTTGCAGTTTCAGATTGTGATATTTATAGGATTCTGAGCAAACAAAATCGGTATTAAAGTCATGGCAATTCTATGATGGGTCCCAGTATACGTTGGTTGATTCTAGTCAATTGTTTGATGGCTTTATGGCGCTAGCATCCTGAGCATTTGAGTTTTAAAAGCATAATCTCTAGTGATATTTCAGGTGCGAGGACATTAGAGGATTCTGTGGTGGTGATATCATAGAGGTTTATAACTATTAGTTTCTGATTTTTTTTTTCTTTTGGTCCCCATCATAAGTTCAGGATTAACGACACAGCCTCTTCTAGTTGTAGGGATCAAGCATGTAGTTTGAGACCAATAATCCCACACAAATAACAAATCATTCTTCCAAACTTGATAGAAACTTCACGAATATCATGCATGAAAGCATCACAAAAATAAGCAAAATTTGAATCAAAAGTATAGAGAACGGGACTATAAGAAGGAAACAGTAACCATAATCCTATAACCACAAAAATTCAAATAGGATGGCAATGCGTCACCCATCAGATGTTTTCTCTGGTTCCCTAACAGCTGTAACAAAGTGGTCAACTCAAAATATGTTAAACTGCTGAAAGCCACGTATGCGAATAGATACCCAACGACAACGCAAAATTAGTCAGAAAAGACTTTCAAATCAGTGGCCGAACGAGTTGTTGGGAAAAACTGATTTCCTAAAATAGATCCGATACTCAATCAAACCCCTAAAACAAACGTGGAAGACGAGCCCAGGAGTCACATGTATCACCGATCAAAGATACACTACGAAATCGAATGTACCTTGTCTTTCATAAATTAAATACTAATGTTGAAGTTTGAGGAAGAATTCTGATCCCTTTCTACTGAGAAGTGTACAGTTCCTTTCCAGGGGAGAAAATTCTGACTTTTAGGGTACTATTCTTACGTTCTTTTGGGAGAGGGAGAAAGTCTCTTTTATAGATTAAACACCAATGTTGAAGTTTGAGGAAGAATTCTGATCCCATTCTACTGAGGAGTGTGGAGAAAATTCTGACTTTTATTTTTTGGGAGAGGGAGAAAGTGTCTCACGTATGTTCACTCAAAAGGTACGTTCCTTTTCTTTCTCTCCCTTAAAGCATCTCCTCCAAAAACGCATCCTCTCAACGTACCATTTCATATCTCAACCTTTCAATTCATGGGCCCTTAACTTGCGGGCCAAGTTCTTAGGTCCAACATGGACGGACAGGCCTACTTAAGCCCATCAACACATAGAAAAACCCATCACAAGTTGAACAATCAAATATTCAAGATGCGGAGCTCAACACTTGTACCTGTGCTATTTTTAAATGTTTTTCCTTAGTTCTTCTGCTCAGTACTGCTGCCAAGCACCTCCACGGTTATAAGTGGGGAACATAGAGTAAAGTGTTTCCTGTACAACCAGAAGATAAATGTCATAATAATTAAGACCAGTTGTTCTAGGAAGCAAGATCCTGCTGAATCTAATGCATGAGAGGTCGTATTTAGTTCCTTGTCCAATTGTGTGAATAATATTAATGTGATTGCCCCTACCTATCCTATCTTGAAATAAAAAGAATCTTACACAGTGGTCTGGAAGTGCATGCAATGTAACCTAACTCATCCCCTTCTTGTCAGACATTTGAGGTGAGTTCAATTGAAAAACGACAAAATAACTGAAGCTGACTTCTTTTGTTCCATTTACCTAAACATGAGCGCGAGAGAAATCGAGTGCTCTGAGCGATTTTATCCGTCTGACCATGAAATTTTTAAGGGATTATTGCCAATTATTCTTAAAATTTAAGTTATTAAATGGAAGTAGTTGGATATTTCAACGCTCTTTCTCACGCGTAAGCTGAACTCGAGACCCCCTAAAATTTTCTGCGAGAGTTTATGAGCAAAAGCTTTTACTATGTCCGACAGCATGAAACAACTGTATTCCCGAAGCATTGCACTCATTAATTGTCGACTGACCTTTGTTGAGATGGAGAACACCATTTCATCACCTTCATCTCTCTTTTCTCTCAACTGTTCGAGCATGGGCCGTGGCCTAGTTGGGTAGTGGAATTGAAATGAGCATCAACAACCAAAAAATGGGAGAATTACCAAAAAAATCCTAAATTTATTGTAATTATGCCAATTTTGTCCTAATTTTTTTTTTTGCCAATTTAGTCCTAAACCTTTTATAATTGTGCTAATTCAGTCCATTCGGCTAAAATTGGCCGGCCGGCGCTGATATGGACGCCGGTGGGGGACAGCCGGCCGGCGAACGCTAATGTGGCAATTTTTTAATATATATATATTTATTTTTTTTTTTTTTTAATATTTTTTAATATTTTTAAAAATTTTTTCTCACCTTCTCCTTCCTCTAGCCGGCCAAAGGCGAGGGCGGCAAGACTCGCCCCCGCCGGTCGGAGGTGAGGGCCGACAAGGTCAACCTCGCTAGCCATTGGCGAGGGTGAGGCCCACTAGATCCAATGAGCTCGGCTCTCGCCAAGGCTGGGTGAGGCCGAGCCTCGCCAGATCTGGCAGGGCCTCGCCCAGCCAAGGCGAGGGTCGACCTCGCCAGAGAAACCCAACATCCCCGTCATTGTCGTCACCGTCGTTGTCGTCCCCACACTCGTACACAGATCCTACCAGCCTCAGCTGATCTTCCAAGTACCACTGGAGCAACGCCCCCACCTCGCTCTCCCCCGCCGCCGCCACCATCGTAGCCGCAGCGCCCCTCTTTGCATCTCCACAGCCGCTTCGCCACCTCCTCCTCCTCCTCCTCATCCTCTCCCTCCTCCTTCCACCGGAGCCCTTGGCAACGGCAGCCTCACCGGCCACTGGTGAGGTCGAGCCTTGCCTTGGCTGGGTGAGGTCCTGCTGGATTTGGCGAGGCTCGGCCTCGCCCAAACTTGGCGAGGGCCAAGCTCGTCGGATCTGGCTTGATCTCGCCCTCACCAGTGGCCGGTGAGGTTGACCTCGCCAGCCCTTGCCTCTGGCCAGCGGGGGTGAGCCTCGCCAGTGGCCGGTGAGGCTGACCTCGCCGGCCAGAGGAAGGAAAATGTGAGAAAAAAAAAAAGAAAAAAAGAAATATTTTTTTAAAAAAAAATATTAAAAAATTACCACATCAGCGTTTGTTGGCCGGCTGTCCACCACCGACGTCCACGTCAGCATCGGCTGGCCAATTTTGGCTAGATGGATTGAATTGGCACAATTATAGAAGGTTTAGGATTAAATTGACAAAAAAAAAATTATGACTGAATTGGCACAATTGCAATAAGTTTAGGATTTTTTTTGGTAATTCTCCCGCTTAATATTCTTTTTGACGAATCCTTTGATGTCTATTGTCCGTAAAAAGATGCAAAACAAAGTCTATAAACTTTTTATATGGTAAGACCAAAAAAAAAAAAAAACCCTTTAAATTATGATATGATTGGAAGTAGCACCAAATAATGACATGAGAAACTTGATCAAATTCTAGTTAAAAATAGATTTTCCTCTATTGGAGTAGATAAATGTGTGTACATCAACACTGTTGATGGTGTTAATCGGATGTTGGCTGTCTTGTGCAACACAGCCTGCATTGATGTGGACAATTTTTTAAATTTTTAAATATTTGTATGAATTTTTTTTTATTTTTAAAATTTTCTATTTTCTCCTCTCTTTTTTTTTTTTTTTTTTTTCCTTCACTTTCCTTTGGCCTATGGCCAAAAATGGACATGACCGGTGATTGGATCTGGAAAAAGGAAAAAATTAATAATAAATTTTATTAAAAATTAATAAAAAAATTTAAATTTTTTTAAAAATAGTAAATATTTGTCCACGTCAATGCCAGTCATGCCACATAGGACCAACAACATCCACACTAGTGATTTCCATTGTAAATTGGCTAGATGAACTGAATTTGTATAATTTGAAATAATTTAGGACTAAATAAGTTTAATTAAAAGGTTTAAACCTGAATTGGTATTAATGCCATAAGTTTTTGCTCTCTTTTGAGATTGGCTAACCTGATTGTAGCTACATTATTGCTCTTTAGGACACTCAACTTATGAAATAGGCAATTCCACATTATAGAGAGGAAATGCATAAAAAAAAAGCATCAATTTTATCCTAAATATTTCAATTTAATAAATATTGTCTTAAAATTTTTCACGTTCATACTAATTCAGTCCATCTAGCTAATTTAGGCTGAAATTTGTAAGATGGACATTGGTCATCTTACATTGCACAACTGTCGCTAACGTAAACATCTTTTTAAAAAATATATTTTTTCGATATATTTTTTTATTTTTTTTTATTTTCTTTCTTCCTTCCTTTCTTTTTTTCCGTTGACCACTGGCAATGTGTGACACTCTGAGTTTTCATGATTCTAGAATGGTGATAGATTATGGAAATCCCTATTTCCATTGTCAAGTGAAGGATTTAAATAGAACCCTCCATTTGTGTGGCATGGACAATTGCGAAGTAACTTTGTGACCTAGGTCGGAACAATCACGACTGATAGGACATGACATTAGTAATAGATATGAGGTTACGGTTATGTATTAGGATCGAAACAAGTTCTTCAATCTTTTGTTTAGTATTGGTCACATATGATGTGACGTGTAGTATTATTTTTAGTGACCATATGACCATGGAAAATTAGAGAGCACATTATAAGTGCAAGTTCTTATAAGGTAGCTATATTAAGGTTACCTAGCTAATTCTAATGACTACTAGACCAAATCTAACTAATTGGGCACTCTATAGCCCGTATGTGGCCGAAAATATAGGGATAGAATGGAAATAAGGCGATTTTGCATGAGACTCATGATGATGCATGGAAGAAGATGCTAATAAAACCTTGGTATTAACTCAAATGGATCTTCCATTCAAGACAATTGGCTAGTATAGGCCTTAAACTTTATTAGTGGCATGCAAATGAGGGAAGAGATTTCATAAAATGGGCTTTCTAGAAAGACCCTCTTCAGTTTCCGCCCCTCCTCAATTCCTAGGACTAATCATTGTTTGCGGTCCCCATCTTCCAATAGAAATTCATGCAAGAGGAGGAAACTTGCAAAGACAATCTCTCAAACTAATCATCTAGCTACTTCTCTTTTTCTCTCCCTCCATGAGAAGCCTTGGCAGCTCTCTCTCTCTTCTCGCTCCCATTTTCTCTCGACCGTGCACCTTCCCCACCCATCTCTCTCAAAGAGCACACCCTTAGAAGCTCTCATCGGCAGGACCGACCACCAAGAGGGAAAGGAGAACTTCTTAAGCACAAAAGCAGGTAAGGGAAGTAACTAAGTGGTAATTTATGTAATCCTCTAGTTACTCGGTGAGACGGCTGGTTCGGCGCAGGGAAATTTCTAACCATAGGTGGTTGTTTGGATAGAAATCTTTCACGCAAGTGTGCTGGGCTCTGTGATGGTCCATGCATGTGAAGATCTTGAGTGTTCTTGACTCAAGGACGGGTATGGTGCATGAATTCGTGAGGCTATAACTGTTTTCCAGAAACTGACTATACTAGACCTCCTGGATTGTTGATTTTATAGTGTGGCTTGTGTTGCGATTCTGTACGGGTCTCCCCATGAAAGTTGCTCCAAATATCTTAGTCTATAATGTTGCGATAGGGGCGAGCGATTGAACAAAATATAGACAGAAAAAGAAAAATAAATCGGACACCAGATTTACGTGGTTCAGTCGTAAAAACCTACATCCACGAGGAGAGTAGAAGCGAATTTCACTATAGATCAAGCGATACAAAGAGATTACACGCTCAAGTCACTCAAACACTCTCTCGGTATTTTCCAAGCCTCAATTACATCCAATAACACACATAGTGTTTAGTCCTAAAATTTCTCAAAAATAACCTCTCAATCTCACAAAGGAATTACACGCAAATCTTACCACAAGATTTAATTGGCTACAAACACTAAATCTTCTTGGATGTAATTCACGAACAAGAACGATAAAGAAAATCCCTCCCAAGCGCTCAACGACAAGACGGCGCTTCAAGACCAATTCTTCACGATCAACCTACTTCCATCCATGGCCACAAGTCTATATATATAAGTGAGACCCCTATTCCTTTGCCAACTTCTCATAGGATTCTGTTTCCTATCTAAAACAATTTTATCCAAAACATATCTCTATATATTTTAAACAATATCCAAATCCAAGTGAAAGTTGGAGCCAAAAAAAAAAAAAAATCCAAGTGAAAGTTGGACTTTCCTATTTCAGTGGCCAAACTCTCCAATGCAGATTCGAATTTGGGGAAGTTGATCTTCGGATCTTCTTTATTCAATTTCGAACATCCGCAATATATCCAATTTTGGAATATTGATAATTTCGCATTGGGCTCAAACTCAAGACATATTTTAACATATAACATATATTTAATTCATCTTTTTTTGGGTTGGCATGGTTGACACATAAGCCTGATTCTCTACTGTAGTTGTTCTGCCTAGAACAGCGATTCCCGCGACCTCGGTAGCTTCTCGATTTTGATATAAAATGTTCTAGCTAGAATCATGACATACTACCTTCATGAAATTTGTTTTGCACATTCATATGTAGAACATACTAAAATTTCAGGTTGATTGGTGATTTTTGGGCATCGAAATAGATTTTCTCTTACAGTCAGTGATTCTGCTTTTTGGGTCTGATTCTGTACTGTTTCGCGTGAGTTGCCGCTCTTTATACAGATAGAATCAGGCTTAACTTCCTCCATGAAAGATGTTTGTTGTGGTCTTATTTACAATATATTAAAAAATTCGGAATTTTTAGAGCTCATTTAATATATTTTCCAATTAAATTTTCGAAACTGTGCGATTCTGACTTTACATGCCCTTATTCCGAGTTTTACAGAATTCAAGGAGAAGATGATGAAATTCTGATTCGTGGCCGAATGATGTGAACTGCACTCATTGTGCTAGCTTATGGTGCATGTTAAAGATTGCAATGATTCCAATTACTTGTGGAAATATGAGGTATAATGTGAACACATATTCTAGAATTTAAGCCTAATGTGGCGTGAAAGTCGACTGGTGACTTGTTATGTTTGTGATTGCTGTGAGAATTGGCTCCATTTGTGATTATGCATTCCATGAGCGCTGGATATGTTGGTGTGTTGTGATTAATTTAAGGTGTGGAAGTGTGAACTGTGTGAAATGAAATAAACATAAAAGTTGTTCACTGGCCAACGAACCGATGATGCCCTGAGGGAGTCAGGATGCCCAAGGCCAACATCCCTTGGATGCCTTAGAAAATGAAACGAGATGCTTGGCAGAGTGAGGATGCCTAAGGCCAGTGTCCCTTAAATTAGGGTTGAGCATGGTTCCAAGGTAGAACTTGGCACCTGAGAACCAGACCGGTAGGAGCCTAAAGGTTCCGGGTTCCAAGATAACTAGGGTAGGTTCCAAATTCCAAAAAATAAAAAACCTGTTTTGACGAGTAAGTTATAGGTTTTTGATTAGAAGAATCTGGAACTTGGAACCTAGAACCAAGAACCTAGAACAAGTTTTGATTTTTTCTTAGCCCATGTCTTCAGTCGATCCTGTCATATTCCATATCATTCGATGATGAACGTATAATTTAAAAGCACTAGTATAAGCTTCTATTTTATGATTAAGACTTTTACTTTATTAATGTCCATATTTTTTGTATATCTAAATATAAGTTATGGTCAGTAAATTATAATAATAAGTGATAGTCATTAAAAATTTTAATTCATTGCAATCATTTAATTGATAATATAAGTAGAACCTGGGTAGACCCCCGAATTGACCTTAAAACCTATGACAGAGTAGGTTCCAAGTTTTAGAGTATGTAAGGTGGGTTCTAAATTCCAAAAAATGAGGAATCTGTTCCAATGGGTAAGTTTTATGTTCTAGGTGGAGCCTGTATTGAACCTAAAACGGCTCACCCTTACCTTGGATGCCTCGGATAATGAGCCAAGATGCCTCAGCATGAGAAGCCTACGGCCAGTGTCTCATGGAAGTTCGGCCAGCATCCTGAAAGTCACTCAAGATGGACCAACCAGCGTCCCAATTTAAATCCATTCTCGAGGGTGGAAATAAGTTCATGCAAATAAATAACTTATGAGGTGCGTGAATTCATGTGCAAGTGTACAAATTTTGGTTTGATCTGTGTGCTTGAGATCGTGTGCATGGTGTTATGATTCCATGAAGTGTGCCTTGCCTATACATCTAGTGTGCTTTGTATTCCTTGATTTCATGCATATGTTACGGTTCCCAATCTAGTTGTCATACGATTGACCTATTGTTTGAACTTGGCTTACTTCCTGAGTGGTGGGTGGATTATGTAATTTAGGACGGGCAAAGAACATCCCAAGTGTCACAACTTAGCACGGGAGATACATAAGTACCAAAACTTCCAAAAAATACACTTAAGTATCACTTTTTTTAAATAATTGGACACCTAAGTGCCAATCGGCAATACTTGTCGGAAATTCGACATGACATTATTTTGTTAATAAAACCGGTCTATGTGACTCACTGAAAATCCGATGTGGCTTGCCATTGGCACTTAAGGGCACGCATGATAACCATTCTAATTTTGTTCTAGAATCATTTTTTTGTTCTACAAGTAAGTTTGGAACATAAATCCATTTGGTAATGTAATTTAATTTTTCTATTTCTGGAACAAATTTTTAGTTCAGAAATAGGTTTGCAACAAAAATAAGAAGTAAAATTTTTTCTACTTCTCTATTTTTCGAACATAAACGAGAAATAAAAACTCTTATCATTACTCATCCTCTCTACTAGCCGGCTACTCACCCACCATTGCCTGTTGTTGCTGTTCACTGTCGCTACCCACCACTTGCCATCCGCTGTCGCCCGTCGTCAGTCGCCTCTCACTATGGCCATCTCTTGGGAGGGAGAAATTTTGCATGCGTATTTTTATTTAGAAACTCATCTATGAATAGAAACAAAAAAATCTATTTTTGTTCAAGAAATTAATTTCTGGTCATAATGATTATTATTCTTGCCATAAATGTTCATTTTTTTTTTTTCTAATTTCGGTACTTAAGTATATATTTTGAAAGTTTTGACACTTATATGTCCCCTCGTGTCAAGTTGGAACTTGGGGTATTCTTATGCCCTACAATTCCCTTGCATCATTATATTGCGTATTTATCTTCCGATTGTTTTATGCAATCGAGAATAAGATAGACATTATCCAGAAATGCCAATTCAAGCGCCGGTTAAGTTCAAATGCACTTGATACACACTATGGCACACCATTAACATGAGATTTGCTGTCAGTTGCTACCATCGGAGAATGCTAATCAAGTGTTTTAACCATCCTGAGCCATTGTTACATCAACAGTTTGGGAAAAAGGATAATATGATAAAAGGAAATGATGAGAAGACTACTTGCTGATGTATCTACTTAAGACCCGACATCTTATCATTGGATTATGGAATGAGGACAACAGAAGCTACATTGTACATAACATAGTCCTCAGATAGTTTTGCATATCAGTTTTGCCTAGCTGCAGCTTGCCCAGGATCTCAGAATTGTATATGTAGAAACATGGTAAAATTACAAGGCTTGTTTTCACCAAAAGTGTCGATGAAAATGCTTTTGATCAATGTGAAAATAGACAAAGGACATAAATGGCCTTTTATTGGTTCTTGGACAAAACAAGCAACTGACCAAAAAATTAAAAGTAGGAATATTACAAACGATCGTGTGTCCTGCCATCTAAAAGACGTTGACATCTAAATATCACCTACTGATAAAAAAAAAAAAAATTATTTTGTGATTTGAGATCTTTGATAGCAATAGGGCTTGATGTTAAACCAAAAATAGCCAAATGCCACATTCATACGTCCTATTTAGATAAATAAGTTAGGTTCACTCCATTTCATTAGCATTTAGGTGCCACTTCATGAATAAGTCAAAATTTGAATTTTCGATTGACTTTTAGGTCAATTTAAGAAAGTCGACCCTTTATTGAAAACGAAAATATCATAACAATGCATATGGGCGTTGTCATCATTCCATCATTCCAAATAGATTAAAGAGAAATTTCACGCATTAGTCAAAGGTTGACTTTTCGATAAAACCAAGAACTATGACCTTTGACAAAAACATCATCATTTGCAGGGCAGTTTAAAGGACACATCTATTTTGGCTTTTGACGGTTTTGGAGCGGAATGTTTCGATAAACTAGAAAATTTGTGATATTTGGTCAATTTGATTAGACAAATTAAATGGTAAAAGGACTTAATCGGAAAAGCTGTGACAGTATAAAGAGGAAAAGTTAATTCTTTTCCTAGTGTTTCATCCACTAGATTAGATGATCAAGTACGTTCGGGTGATTTCATCAACTTCAACGATTTTGTGAGCAATACTATAGGAAAGTAAATAGATTATCACACATTACAAATTACATGCATAAGCTGCTTATATAAGTAAGATATAAGAGGAAAAGATATCGTGAAATAATTTCAAAATCAAATCTTTTACGAACAACATAAATTGATTGCAGGTTCGACAACATATGGTTTCAACATAAAATGATTACAAAGACGGATACGAGCATACCATTCGAAAGAGAAATGCTAAATGGGTACCAAAACACTACCTTGTAGATTACTAGACAAGGTCACCTTGAGTGTCGGAATTGTATAATTTTGTTGGGTTAATTTGACATGTTCTAAAAGTTTAAACTAGTAAATAAAAACATGGTTTGATAGTTAAGTATTCTAATGTTTTACCCCATTTGTAGATTACACTTTTCTCAAATACTAGAGCATGAAAAATATATAATTAAGATGCAAATGAAGGGTTCTATAAATGTTTGAGCTCAAGACCTACTCGAATACTATATGATGCGGCCGACTGTGGCTTAAAGTTTTAGCATCTCTCTTCCAACGAGGGTGCCACATCATTTAGTTCTGTCATATAAAGTTTTGGCATCTCTCTTCCTCAAAATCCTCTAGAAGCAACTAGAAGAACCTTTTTCCTAGGAGGGAGATTTCGGGGATATCGAGGCAGCGTTTAGGATTTTCAAAAGGGAACTTGTCAGTCTTGTGGGCCAAGAGGAGCCACACATGAGTGATGAGCGCACCTCCTCTTCTCAGTTGCTTGGCATGGCGATACACATGACAATTGTGTGCTGCATGACACAACATCTCCACCCAAATGCTACTAATGAGCTCCCACTTGTTGTCCATCATCCTCAGGTCGGCCACAAGCTTCTGCACCTCTGACAACACGTCCCACGTCTCCTTACTTGGTATGACAGGGAGTGGGACATCACCGTCCAGCGACGACAGTGCGCTAATTGCTTCTTTATAGTCTCGGTACCTCAAGAAAGGCTTCAGCGTGCAACAAGCGTCCTCCAGAGTCATGTCGGCGGTGGGGAGGGACAGCATGTGAGGATGCTCAGCGAGGAGGTACATCATGTACTCTGATAGCAATTTACTTCCTTCACAAGCATTGGATTTGTCGATTTCCAATGACTGCAGGATTTTTGTTGCAATGTGCCAGATTATGATGCTCTTAGCAAATATTGCCTCGATGCTACTCCTCAGTCCTTGTTTCTCTTGGATGCCGTGAATCTCGAGCGTCCACTTGCCTCTTTGCTTGAAGGGCCGGGAATTTCTTTTCTCCTCTAGCTCTGCCATCTTTCCTAGTATCAGCGCCCTGAGGTGCAAGGGCATGGGCTGGCGGGACTGTAACCAATACCAACTGAAAATCTCCCGCTTGCCAAACCAATCAAGTACTGCGCGGACGGCCATCCACTTACCAAACCAATTAAGTACCACGCGGACTGGATTTCGCCTTTCTTGGTATGAGAGGCAGTGTTTTAACAAATCGATCTGCCCTATCGACCTCGACCATCTTTTCTTCCTCATGCACCGATTAGCCAGAAACGGGATGAGCCTTAAGAAGAGCCTTGAGAAGAGCGGCATCCCAAGGTTCTTACCCATCTCCACCACTGCCCAATCCGAAAATGCCAACGTTGTGATCTGATAAAGCTCGAGACATGTGACTGCCATCAGTAACGCATATGTGTAGGTGATGTACATATCGATCAAGAAGGCGCTCTCGAAGATCACGGCAAATCTACACAAGGCAGACACCAAGCAGAAGAAACCGATAGAGCAGCCTATGATGCCGCATTTCGTGTACAGAATGGGCGCTTTAGTGTAGAGCGTGTCGAACATGAAGTTCAGCTCAATCTCGTTCACGGTGAAAGCGCGGTTGGCAGGGTATCTGTCGATGCGCATCCAATCTCGGGATACGAACACAGGGTGGTACGGCCAGTTCACGAGGTGGGGCTTCAGGCAATCGAACCGAAAGTAGGCCTTCAAGATGTCCTTTGCGGAGTCAAACTTCGTGTCCTCGAGGAATAGTTCGAGCTGAGGACTGCTTTCCCTGGCTTCCTTGGTTACTTTGGGATAGTACTCGGCGTTCACAATTGAGTTCTCGTCGTACACGGATTTGAGAGCCCAGATCCACAATGCCGCCTTTATGAATCCGGCAACGAACAAGAGGATGTATAGCTGTGAGACTGGGGACGAGCCGTCCCAACAGCGAATGAGAATACGAACCACGAAGACAACTGTAGCCCCGATGTTCAGAATCTGTCTCATTCCCAGCTGGTTATCTTCCACCGAATAGGCCGTTATGCGGTCTGGGTACCCAAGTTGCATCAGAAGCAATGGGGCAAGCAGCCCTTCCAACACCACGTCGTAACTCGGATCTTCAGGATCATCGATGCGGACCACAGAAAGCTTGCCCAGCGCAATTTTCGCAATGAAAGAAAGGAGCAAATAGGAAGCCCAGACGATGAATCTAGCAAAATTCGACCTCATATATTTCCGACGAATGCCTAATATTATGAGAAAAATCTCGCAGGCAACGCTTGCAGTGACCAAGAAATGAATCCCCCAGTCCATCCACACATCTTTTAGCAGCGGCAACACCGTGTTGATTATTGACGAAATCTGACTGATCAAACTCATGGTGGCTTCCTTCAGATGTGCTCACTAGACATCCATGTGAATGCAGAGTAAGGAAAATATTTCCCTTGCTTCTGAAGAATAATTTCTAAGAGCTTGCACAAAACTGCATGGTTGCATAGATTATTTCTCTCGATCTGTTAAAATTTCGGATAACTGAAACTATGAATATGCACATTTATATTCTACAAGTTAATCGCATAAAAAGGAAGATTTACAATGCGATTATAGTTCTTCGCCTAACAAACTGTTCATCTCTCTTTCCTTTCCTAGAGTTGTTGACTGTATATCCCTTTGCGATCCTTGTATTTTCCTTCTTCTTTTTTCTGTTTCACCTTTTTCTTTTTGTCAGTTAGATCTTAAATATTTAGGAAAGTGGCACTCTTCTCGCATCGTGAGATGGTTGGTACAAAGTTGTGCCGTTAGTGGTCCACCTTCTTATGAGTCTTCGTTAATTGTTCAGAGTAATAAGCTACATGTACTTGCTCCAATTAGGCTATTTGGGAAAACAAATTGCAGTTCAAAGGTGAATGTTTTCCAAAAGTTATAGCATTGAAATGATCGACTGAAAATTCCAGTCACTAAAGTGAGCATTGCACGAAAGTTATGACACTTGTGATGTCATTTCTTCAAATTCCTTAAAGGTGATTTACAACGAATTCCTTTAATGCGGCTCTTAAGTTTTTCTACCTCTATTTTTCATATATTAGCTGTTCAAAGTATCTTCAAAATAGATTTAAGAAGAAAAAAATAGAAAAAAAGGTGGAGGATAGGTGTTACGGGCGTATTTAGTAAAGGTGAGAAGGTTTTGGGATGAGAAAGGTATCTTCCCTACAATAGAACCTTAGGTAGTAGTTTCAACTACCTTGTAGGTTCTTGAAACACCTTAAACTCTAGAACTTGTCAGCGCCAAAGGGTTCTTGGGTACCTTATGAATCATTAAAAAAATAATATATATATATATATATATATATTTCATTAAAAAAAATGTCATTTATATCTTTATTTACAAATTGGACATTCAAACATAACATATAAATGGATTACAAGTTAAATTCATGTTCGTATCTAATATTAACATACGTGGTTAACATATGACTTTAGGTGCAATTGCTCTCAGGTTGGATTTTCTAAGTTTTAAGTAGAAGAGGTTTCACGACTCCCAAAATAATTCTATAATCCTATCACATTGCACTTCCTACAGATTTCTTAAGTCCCATTTACCTAGGAAAGAATGTATTCAATGGCATGTTTGCTATACCTTTTCAGACATAGCAATCTTTAAATGTCAAATTTCACCGGTTGTGAAGGAAGGAGGACGGAGGAAGGGCCTTAATTTCACTCGGTGGTTCTTTCACCAGTTGGAAAATGATCATCGTAGACAACAAAACATGTGCTGTAACTTGTATAGAATATGGTTAAGTGTACTGACCAGCAAACTAAAGTAGGATAATCACTTGCCGAAACATCCAAAGCACGGAGAGTGTACAAACCTTTTACCCTAAAGATAATAGGAGTTAGTAAGCACAATAAGCAAATGCAAGCTAACTAAAGTAACAGGAAAGAAAGAGCTGCAATGCAATGCAAGACTAGCACCACCACACCTGAACTTGAGGGCCGATGAATCCCAGAAGTTTTATCCAGAAGATGCCGACAGCGACACTGGAAAAATTGGGGAAACTGAAGTACAGAAAAGCAACTGAGAGATTTGTCCTAAGAATCATTGCTAGGAACGAGTACTAGGGATATTAGCTTTACTTTCTTGGCTGGCAGATAACTTGTGTCTGAAGACTTTACAGCAATGAACTTCTGTTTCTTCAATTATTAAGTAAGAGAAAGAAAGGCATGGGCTTAATAAGTACAAAAAGAGAATGGGAATTTGATTATTTGCTTGCAACCTCAGTTTGAGGTTCTTTTTCTCTTTTATTTGGTTGGCCTAATGAGTACGTAACCATGTTTAAAGTTTCGCCGTCTATCTTTAAGATCACAAGTGATTTTCATTCTATCCTGTAGTTTTAGCGACAGAAAAACAGCCCAAGTGCCATAACTTGGCACAGAGGGACACTTAAGTGCCATAACTTCGAAAAGGTACACTTAAGTGCTAGTTTCGGAGTAAAGTGGAACACTTAAGTGCCACTCCGGCCAAAATCCGGCCAAAATCCGGCCAAATGGCTAACGTGGCAATTTTCCGGCAAGTTGGGTGCAAAACGGCGTCATTTTGCACGCCGACGTGACGAGAAAATGCAAAAACGACGTCATTTTGTATCGATGTGTAAATAATTAATATAAAAATTAATTAAATTAAATTTAAACTTAATTTTATTTAAAATATTCTAAAAATAAAAAAACTTAAAATTAAAAAAATTAAAAAACTCAAAAAAATAAAAAAAAAATTTAATTTAAAAAACTTAAAATTTAAAAAATTTAAATTTAAATATGGAATTTTTAAAAATTTTTAAATTAAGTTTTTTTAATTTTAAGTTTTTTAAATTTTAAGTGTTTTTAATTTTAGGTTTTTTAATTTTTTTTTAATTTTAAGTTTTTTAAATTTTAAGTTTTTAAATTTTAGGTTTTTTTATTTTTAAGTTTTTTTAATTTTTAAGTTTTTTACTTTTAAGTTTTTTTAAATTTTAAGTTTTTTTAAGTTTTAAGTTTTTTAAATTTTAAGTTTTTTATTTTTTAGAATATTTTAAATAAAATTAAGTTTAAATTAAATTTAATTAATTTTTATATTAATTATTTACACATCAAACACAAAACGACGTCGTTTTTGCATTTTCTCGCCACGTCAGCGTGCAAAATGACGCCATTTTGCACCCAACTCGCCGGAAAATTGCCACGTCAGCCATTTGGCCAAATTTTGGCCGGAGTGGTACTTAATTGTTCCATTTTACTCCGAAACTGGCATTTAAGTGTTCCTTTCCGAAGTTATGTCACTTAAGTATCCCTTCGTGCCAAGTTATGGCACCAGGTGTCCCAAACTCAGTTTTAGCTCTTTATTTAGGCAAATGATAGGCTACTCAACCTTGGGTCTTGTTCGACCAAAAAAAAAAAAAAAAACCTTGGGTCTTGATGAAATTGTGGGGAGACTTTAGGTCCATTTTGTTTCCTTGAAAAATTAACATGATTGGTAAATAATATTTCATAAGGAAATTATTTTCAAACTTTCCATAATGATTTTCATCTCATTTAAAAATCCTACCAAACTCAAGAAAATCAAACTATGACAAACTTTAGAAGGTGTTCAAGACAAATAAACCTAGGTCTGGAGCCCAATTGTCGAGACCTTGGTGGCAAGACTGTGGAACTTGAGCCTTGTACCTAGTATTTAGGCGCTAAATCAGGACTTCGAGCCTCGGACTCAAGATCCTCCAAGAACTTGTGGCCCTAGATGCTCAACTCTCGCCCCCAGTGTTGAAGGTCTCAGTGCTTGGGTCCAAGTTTAAGCATCTGGGACACCGGTTAGTGCACTGAGACCTCAAGTGAGGCCCCTCGTGTCCAAATTTTAGGAGCTGGAGTGTCTGATCTGGCCCCAAGGTCTTGACTTTTCACAAAAGTGATGATCCTAGCAACGGTGGAGGTCAAGTTAGATTCTTGGAAATGAACACCAATCTTTTAAAAGCATAGATCATTTTTGAATTGAAATACAGATTTTTAAAAATAATTTTTGTTGATTCATTTTAAAAGAGACTCCAAAATAGGGATAAGTACACTAGAAGTGCAACAAATTATGTATGGTATTTACTTTAGTGCCAAAAGTTTTCACCAGCTCACTTAAATACCAAATTGGAGAAAAATTCTTGACCAAATGAATTACGTGACATTTATTATTAAAATTATAATATGACTGGCAAATTTTTTAAAAACTCTAGATAAAGTAATCGCTTTTTAACAATAATTGACACTGAATTGATCACTTTAAATTAAATTCGACACTCAAATGATCATTATTTACGACTTTTAGACGACGCCGTTTAGGGGCTACATGCTGATTAGGCACGCCGGCGAGCCACGTATGATTGAGAAATTAATAAAATATAGTCACATCGAATTTTCAGTAACTCATATTAGAATTGACACTTAAGTAATCGTTTTTATAAAAAAGTGGCACTTAAGTGATTCGAAAATAACTTTTGGAATTAAAGTGAGTGTCGCACACAACTTTTAACACTTCTAGTATACTTATCCCAACTTAGGACCTATTATTTCCTTTACTAGGCATTGCTCACCTCTTTCTATATTTCAAATCGATAGCATGGATATATCACCCGTTGTGCGTAGCACCCGCCCAAATAGAGGGCATGTTCCAGAATGTGCTAGATCTAGAGACTGGCTTGACGATTACCCGAGACGAGGTTGTAATATATATGGACGCGCATCATGGATTCCCATGCATTTTATATATTGGTTTCTCGATCTTCATGGCGAGCTCTTCGGGCCGCTCCATTTTGGGGACGACGGACCGGACACCCAAGCTATTGGTGCCTAAGTAGGTGGAGCACCATGGTGGGGAATTTTTGGTATAGATGGGGACTCGCCGGGTAGAGGAGATACCACATTTTTTTGTCCCTCCCAGGTATTTTGTGCATACCTTTTTGGTATATGATGGTGTGAATATAAATATGAAGATGTAAATTCCCCATGTAAATAAAATGAATGGAAATAAAATGAAAATAAGTGTTTATGAATGTTTACTCTTGTGTTGATCGTGTACGTGTTTCCTTGTTAGTAGTGAGTAGTTGTAGTGGTAGTGTGATTGAGATGTTCCTGCGCGTGTTCAATTTATATTATCCAATAATCTTGAGAATCATGTCTGTCATCGTGAAATCTTACTTTATGCATGCGATCGAGGCAACTTCTGTGCATCTCCGAAAGTTAATCGAGCAAGCGGATGTCTGTATGAGGGGCCGGCGAGGGGCAGATTTGGCCGAAGATTAACGTACGCTAATTGGGGTACTTAGGATAAGATTCTCTCTCGAGTTGCTTTTGATAACCCAACTAGTTGGTCAAGTAATGTAGGTAGTGGGTTCCAAATAATTTGGAATGAGATTATTGTGGTCGCTATCAAGTGTGAAATGTGAAGAGAAAAGCTAATAACTTGATCATCTAAGTCCAATTTAACACCTTAAGACCTATCTAGACGGTGCCAATTGGATTATCACCTCACTAATTTTCGGCTAAAATTAATCAGATGGACTATATTGAAAAATTATCAAAAGTTTTGAACCACATTAACCAAATTGAAAAATTTAAGATTGAATTAGTGACCTTGGACAATTTAAGATTAAATTCGTCTTTTTTAAACTTCGATAAGACAATCCATATTGTTATTAGTGAATACCGGAATCAGTTCAATCAAATATCTCTCTAGCATATAGAGACCCCAAAATGGTTTCCTAGTCAATTATGGACAATCTCACGGCCTCAAGTTAGGTAAAATGTAATTGGATTTTATTCATTCCCCAAGAGGCAGATGGTTTTATCCTATATGAGAAGTTGAATATTCAGAGAAAGTGACTTGGGGCGCGTTTGGTAACGATTCTGTTCAGGAAATGATTTTGATCGAAATGATTATTTTTTATTCTTGTTCCGGGAACTAATTTTGAGTAAAAAAATGTGTTTGGTAACTGTTCAAAATTTCTGATTTTGTAATAGAATTGCGTTTGGTACTGTGCTAATTGATTAGGTTCCAAATCAATTTCTTTTAATTTTTAAATAAATTTTTAACTTTTTTTCATTTTTTTTTTTTTCTTTTTTTTTTTTTTCTTTTCTTTTTTTCCTTTTTCTCCTATTCTTCTTCTTCTTCTTCTTCTTCTTCTTCTTCTTCTTCTTCTTCTTGTGATCGGTCGTCGGACCGGCGACCCACCAGACGAGGGCCGGCGACCTCACCAGAGTGTCGCCGGTGAGGCCCGCCCGGCCATCGGCGGGCGGGCGAGGCTCGCCTAGCCACAACGGGGCTGGGCGTCGCGAGGCTTGCCCAGCCACGGTGAGGCTCGGCCTCGCCAAATCTAGGGAGGCCGAGCCTCGCTTGTGGCTGGGCTTGCCTCCGGCGAGCTCGCCCGGCTCGGCAAGCCTCCGACGAGCTCACCGGACCGGCGGATGGGGGGCGGCGGCGGCGGATGACGGCGGGCGACGACGGCGGCGGCTGGCGGGGGTGGACGGCGGTCGCGAGATGGCCAAAAGGAAGAAGAAGAAGAAGAAGAAGAGTTGGTTTTTTATTCTCAAATTTGTTCCCGGAACAAGAATCAACTTTTTTTTTATTCTTGATTCCACTCCCAATCTATTCCGGAAACAAAAATTTTACCAAACACGATTCTCGGCCCAAACTGATTCAGGGAACAAAAAATCAGAATTTGGCCCTGTTTGGATGGTTACCAAACAGGGCCTTAGTGATTTGGGACTAGCATGACGTTACTCTATTGGTCAGTGAGATGTAGACATTTGGAGTGCTAAATCGTAGCATAGGGGAACAATTAAGTGCTGAAAGTTTGGAAAGCTATACTTAAGTGCCAAAATTGGAGCAAAATAGATTAATTAAGTACCAACGATGAGAGATTCCAATCAAAATGCTGACGTGGCGTTTTTCCGAGGAGATAAGTGCAAAATGACGTCGTCTTACATGCTGATGTGGCTAGATAAGTCGAAAATGACGTCATTTTTTGTGTTGACATTGCTAGTAAGCCGAAAATGACATTGTTTTGCCTTTGATTTGAATTTTAATATATTTATTAATTAAATTAAATTTATAAATAAATCATTTATTTAAAAAAAAAAGGAGGAGAAGATTGCAAAATGGCGAGAGCTGTGCAAGCCCTCACGCCACCTCTCTATCGTCGCCGGGAAGGGCTAGCGATCATGGGGGAAGGGTCGGCCGAGATCATCAAACCCTAGCCAAAACGATGAGGGCTGTGCAAGCTCTCACCATTCTGTAATCTCCTCCTCCTTTTTAAAAATAAAAATAAATTGTTTGGTTTTAAATTTAATTTAATTAATATTTATATTAAAATTCAAATAAGAGGCAAAATGAAGTCGTTTTGGCTTTGCTGACTCAACTTTTCGATGAGCTACATAAGCGACTAATATTAATAAATATAAACCACATCAGATTTTCAGCACCTTTTGTCAAAGTTGGCACTTAAATGTCCCATTTTTAAAAAAAAAATGGCACCTAAGTGTAACTCTTAGAACTTTTAGTAGTTAAGTATCCCTCAATGCCAAGTTTTGGCACTTGCGCTATAATTCCGTTATTGGTCATCCATAGAGACTTTCTAAGGGGATTGTGAGAATTTAAGCCACTAATAATAGAAACACAGCATGTAGATAAGTTAACATAAATTCCATGGATAATGATGTCATATATTTTAAAAACCTTATCTCCTCGTTATCAAATGAGTTTCACTTTCACTTTTAAAAGCCTTGACGTGTTAGGGTAATATTTTCTTCCGAAGAACAAAATTTTATACAACTAAAACCTTGATTCTCATATCATTGCGCCCGAACACCCGACTTCGCCCAACACCACTCCATCACCGTCGACAACTCAAATCTCTTCCTCGCTTTGCAACATACAAAGGTCGCAACCACCGCACTAGCTAAAGTGATCTTAAATTTAAGGTTGCCTGAGGTCGCAAGAATTGGTCTGACGTCGCAGCCTTAGACTGGTGATGGGCCAAGTTTGCGGATCGAATTTTAGCATAAATAAATAATTTATGATCTTATAAATTTCAGCATTTTCAGAATAATCTTAGAGAATCACGTTCGTCACCGTGAATTTTTATATTATGGATGTGACCGAGGCGGCTCGCGTGCATCTCCAAAAAGGTTAATCGAGTCAAGCGGATGACTGTATGATAACGAATAAGCAATGGCCCTCCTAATTGCGGAATATATCATAGGCTCTCTTCTTTTATAATTAAAGTCTATGATCCGCTGATGGGGCCGTAAACGGAAAATGCTTTAGATATTATGAACTGCCTTGTACGTATAGGCTTTCAAGCCAGCTAAATTGGAAGACTTGGATCACTCCATGACATCTTTGGGATCAAATAAGTCAAGCGGCCGACAGAAAAGACTGCATCCATGGCTTAATGTGGCGTCGACATGCCCAACATGGTATCATCAGATCATTAATATCTTACAGCATAATCAGATGAAGTCAAGGCTTCTAGGTACATGTCAATGCTGAGGATCTAACGTTTGTCTACAGATCTAGTATAAATTGTCGGGCTACATAAGAACTCAAAATGTCTAATCAACATCGAGGTTTGTTTTTGTGACGCCGTGGATTTAACTCGCTTGAGGTATTGTTCACTTTTGCCTGAACATCCCGGTTTTTTCAGATTATACGGAACCTTACAGTTTTGTCCTTTGACGTACAAATAAGCACCTTCCCTGAAAGTCACCCATCCTTGGAATGCTCCCACTATGGGTTAATTCTAGTTTTTACATATATATCTCATATCAATTCTTCTCCTACTCAGTGCACAGTTCAATTCATTCCGGACCTTTTGTCATCATATAAACCTGTCAGGAGCCACTCCTTATCCGGGCCCTCTCGCTCCGGCAACCAATTTCTGCCCTCATTGCACTTGCTCACTACAATTTCTCTGTCATCCAACTTCTGTTGATTGCATAAAGGAATCGTTTATGGAGGGGGTTCTCTCAATGGGTTGTAAAGCCTCAAATTTTGCATGAGATGCTATTTCAAATTAGAGATCTAGTTGAGTTGGCTATGGCTTTTTGCACCATTGATTTGGTTGTTAATAAAAGAAAGTGGGTAATTCCGATCACGAAATCAATGGTATCGACAATAGTCCTTTGAAATTTATCAACTCTTTTATCTTCGACAAAGAAACACTTCTTTTAACTTCTACCAAATTTTATTTACCCTTTTAACAGCACCATAAATTTATCCAATGGGAAAAAGTTAGCAAATAATTGATCTTTCATTAAACAAATGCATAATACCTCTGGTTTTGAAATTCAATTTCTCCATTAGGCACAAAAAGATAAAAAGAAGAGAAGAGTTGGACATGATTTTGATTTATATGAAAAGGAACAAATATGCTGACGTCATAAATATCTATGAAGTGCAACTCAGTCTTAAATTTTTCATCCTAAAACTAATAAATATTCGTGCGAACAAGGTTTTTTTTTTTTTTTTTTTATATATATAATTTCAATTTTTTTCTTACTAATTTCTCTAACCTATCATGCAAAGTCCAAACGTCAAATTCTTGGTATCAGTTCCAAGTTATGGTAAGAAAAGCTTGAGAAAGGTAAATTCCCTGGACCCAAATGCAACAAACTAGAACCGAAGCTAGTTCAAAATTTTTCACTCCTGCATATTTTTATGAAATGAATTTTGTACATTGCCTTAAAAAGACTGATAAAAAATAAGAATCTAATATTGTCCAACTCCAAGGATCATATCTAAAATAATGGTCCATTATTTCGAGGAAATTAAATGATTTGTAAAACATTTCCTTAAAAATGGTCACTTATGAAAATAAAAACAAAACAAAAATATTTCATCATCCATAAAAATATTTAGACATAAATTTTGATCGATGACGAAAATATTTTTTATTGACTAATTATTTTAAGCAGTAAAAGCAACCATATTCAAATCATTCAGTTTTTGAAAAATAAACGGAACCTAAAACATGAGCGTAGTTCACTGTGACCCTACACGAAGCATTTCACTTTTCAGTCAAACTTATCCTCGATCAACCCAATATCCACACGAGCACCACGAGCCCGAATTGAAGTTTAACCGGAACGAACAAAAATCGGCTCGAGTTTTCAGTCCGGTTTCGATGTGATATTCCTCTCCCCCCCAAAATTATGACTATTTTCTAATAGTACTCTAGTTGTTCACGAGTTGCTCTATCAGACCATTGTACATTATCTTCATGTGACAACTAGATCTATCAAACGGGTGGGTTGGATCATTTAATGACCCAATCCAAATTGATCCATTAACTTGTTTATAACCCATTTATTAATAATGTAAATTTATTAACCCATACCCGATCCAACTCATACTCAATCCATTCCCGACCCGACCAATGTTGTAAAACACTTCCATATTTAATCAAATCTAAAAAAAAAAACTTATCTAGTATGATTTAAAAAAAAAAAAAATTATGTTGTTAAAACACTTCCATACAATTACAAATTTAATGGATAAATTTTATAATTTTTTTTTTTAAATTGAGGCCACATTTATTTAGCGAAAAATATAGTATTTTTGAAAATTATTATGTTTTCCAACGTTCTAATGAATTAGAAAAATTTTTCCACTTATTACGGAAATTCTAATTTGATTTTTGTGCACTCCTTTTAAGTATTTTTATTTTTTAAATGGAATTTTAATTTTTTTATTTCTTTTTTCTTTTTCTTTTTCCTCCTTCTCCCAATTGCTAGCCATGGTGGTTGTGGCTAGCAACAAGCAAGCTTAAGCCTTGCCATGGGCCGGCGAGGCTCGAGCTCGCTCGGTTCCGGCAAGCCAAGCCTCACCAACCTCAGGTGAGGCTCCACCTTGCCAAATCCGAAGAGCTTGAGTCTCGTTAGATAGGTGAGGCTCGAGCCTTGACCATGCCCAATCACGAGCTCAAGCTCACCAAATCGAGGAGGCTGGAGTCTTGCCAATGTTGAGGCCAGCGAGGTAGGCCTCACCAAATCTAGTGAGCCCAATTGATGAGTTCAAGGCTCACTGGTGCAATTGACGATTGGGCAAGAGCTTCACAACCCTCGCCCATTGCCGATGAGGGCCCCGCAGCCCTCACCCAATGGCTAGTGAGGGTCGGCTGCCAAAATTCGTAAGGGGAAAAAAAGTGAAAGAAAAAAATAAAATAATTTAAAAATGGAAAATTTAAATATATATACTAATTTACAACATATGTATCATTAGACTTCCATACAATCCAAACCCATGAACAACCTATTTATTAAAAAAAAAAAAATTAATTCATATATGGGTTATCCCATTGTAAATGGGTTCAAAATTTTGACAGCTCTAGTGACAACCAACAAGCATTCAAGATTAAGCTGAGCAAATATCTCACGAACATAACCGATTTATGAAAAGTTCATGATGTATGCGACAGCTCCTTGCATATATGCTTATGCCTGAACCATCTTCTGGGTACGATCTCAGAGCATTCACAAGCGAAAAGATATCGTAGAGTCTGGCTCTTGGATTTGTACCATCCATGAGTTGTTAGAAATTTTGAGAAATGTCTGACATGTCAAAGTTCTTGGATCCAACTTGAGGCCTAACCACAGAACCCGAAAGGAAAGACGCCACACGTTACACGGTCGATTCGCTGAGTTTCTTCATGCATCCAAAAACTCTCTTGGGAGCCCCGAAAGACATTACATGATGCGAGTGATCCTAATTGAAGCGAAGCGGTGCATTAACGTGGCGTGATTGTGGGTATCACCCCACTTACAAGGTCACTTCCCACCAAGTCGAGGGATGTGTATGGACTTCTTCTGGGGTAAAGAGGCTGAGGGGCAGAATCCTCGATTCCTGAACTGGAAGGTTCTGATTCCGTGGTGATAGCGTCAGTTTCCGGTAGCATGAAAGATATATTCTCCAATTCTCGTACCACCTCCAACATTGTTGGTCGCGCCTTGGTCTGATCATCGCAACACTTGAGGGCCAATACCATAAACTTCTTGATACATTCAGAAGGATACGGGTCCATGCTTCGATCTATGATAGAGAACATCGATCCAGATTGACAAGCTTGTAGCACCTGCCAATGTGATCAACAACATAAAAATTCACAGTGAGAAAATGCCAACAGTGGGACAACATCATGATGCAAAAGTTACGCTTCATCTGAAAATTCTGATACTATGCCAAGAAATGCAATGGAATCGAATTTGAGGCCACTCTGAGTGATGGAAAACTAGTGATAGCATTCTATGTTCTGTTGACATAGAATTCAGCACTTCGGTGAGTTGGAAAGATAATCATACTGACACTGCCCTGGATTGCTGTATACATGAGTCAGGAGAATATAGGAAGTATTATCCGGCGGGGTTTATATGACCATTCCACTAGGATATGAGGGAAAGCGAAAGAACAAGTACCTCCCTGACAATGTTTCTGCCATGAGATATGGGCGGCATCCCTGTCAACAGCTCCAAAAATACAATCCCAAGGCTGTAAACATCACTCTTTTCGGTTAACTTGTGTGTCAAGAAGTACTCTGGGTCAAGGTAGCCCTACAAAGGGAAAAAGGATATTGAGAATTATTGAAGTCAACCCTTAAAATAGTGAAGCAGCACAAAGTACACGAGATGACCTTAAAGCTGGATCTCTACTCATTTACTGTTCCACTTGTATATGAAACAATGTCAGATCCGAAAACCAATAATGCCAAAATTTTCTCGTCTGATACCATATTAATCCACTGGTGAAATAACAGAAAACTCGAGAGAATCACAACTTGTTTGTCATCCTCTAGCTTGTTTGAGACTAGCCATTGAGAATCAGATGAATGAGAAAAGCAGGTCTGCACGTCTACGACTAAATAGGAAGGCTGGCCAGACAGGGAATAGTCATCAAGATCTATGGCTGGTGACAGATGGTCATTCTCCCACAGAAACAGTCCACAAAATTCTACTTTTGCTCTACATCAGTCAGACACTCTTCGTTCTTCATTTAGTATGATAAAATCTCCAACTATGACAAGCAAAGTTACTTACAGGTGTTCCCTTTACGTTTGTGGATATGTGAGCGGTTACAAAACCATCAGTATTCGGTGATGGTGCAAGTCTCGAGATTCCAAAGTCTGCGACTTTTGCATTGAGTCTGCTGTCTAATAATATATTATTGGCTTTGATATCCCGGTGTATGATGGGAGGGTCAGCTTCTGTATGAAGGTAGAGAATGCCCTTAGCTGAACCCAAGGCAATGCTCAATCTGACTGCAAAACTCAATGGGCTTCTATATCGACCTGCCAATTATAAATATCAAGATAGAGAAGCTATATTTAAGCTCACAGCTATCAGAACAAGACCTTTTTGTGGATATTTCTATATATGAAGGGCAATTTTGGCATTTTAATATCTTTGCCATGTCTCCTTGCATTTTAAGGTAAAAAATGGCCAGACACTGCAACATGGGATTCAGAAATCCTGCTTTTCATACTGTCAGCATGAGAAAGTAAGCAATCAAAGATTGTGAGGAAATTTTAAGCCAAGTCAGCTGGGAACCAGCTTAGGAATGTCATAGATTTTGAATCATCCTGCCTTCTGCCGAGAGCAAGGAACAGATTATACGACACATGTGCACAAAAGTTTGCACTTGAAAAAGAAGGGGGAGAATGGAAAAAATTGTTCCTATATAACCATACGACAATATATTTTACTCAATTATAAAATGAAAACGACTGGTGATGCATGTGGATAATCAAGAGACCAAACGGTTCCAAGAGATGAACAAATTAGACGGATGAGCTTTACAGAGCATGATGAACAATCACGGATATAGCTTATGAAACAGCATGATTTCTTACCTGATAAGGCACTGTGAAGGGAACCATTTGGCATGAATTCATATACCAACATCTGCTAGGACAAAAAAAGCATATGAAACTTATTATTTAGAGTCATTGTCATCATTAAATTGCAGCAAAACAGTTTGATCTCACATAAAATAGTGAAACAGGAGTATTACCACAGCTGGACAAGAACAGTATAGGCACAAGAACAATGCAGAGTCCCTTGTTATTGACAAAATTTTTACCAATGACCTAAGAGTTTAGGACCTAATAATGTTCCAAATTGTTAGATAGACTTACAAGGACTCATTACAACATGAAATCTGTCCCATCAGGGTATTTAATAAAGGTGTGACTTGGATTCTCGATTATTGTTGGAAATGGTGATCCATTTTCTAGAATTTTCTAGAGTTGCTAAACTTCTAGAATTCCCTAGATGAAGTTTCTGGAAGAAAGAGAAAAATGTAGAAGCACATGTGTAGATCTCTCTAGAAGAAGAGAGGATAAACTACAATCTAGAACTCTCTAGATTAAGCCTAAGTGGACAACATTCTACACAAATCTAGAATGTTGGTAGAGCACCTTATAAATAGGAAAGAGGGGAGAGCATAGTAGAACAACAAATGTAAAGGTGTGAGAGGTAAACCCTCCACGTTGTGTGTGAGGTGAACCCTCTACCATGAGAGGTCATAGATCTCTATTGTACCTCCATCAAACTATTTTGTTCAACTAATGAAACTATTTTCCCCATGTCCTATATCCTTCAATTATCCTATCTCATCCCTTGTCCATCCTCTACAAACTATATCATACACTTGCACACATCACTAACCAAAAACTATAACTAATACCAAAACCACGCTTCCGCAGCGCACAAATCCAAAATTTTTTTAACATGGTATCAAAGCCAAATTCGCCCAGGTTCGTAACTGAGCCAGGCGTAAAGGATCATGAAGCCAGAGCTAGGCATACTTGGATGATTATGGGCGTTTGTCCTCACCATCCTCAACTAAAAAGGCCAGAGCCCGAGCGAGAGCCAAGAGAGCTAGAGCCGAAGCCAGAGCCAGAATCAAAGCAGGAGCTAGAGCTAGAGCCAGAGCCTACGAGAGCCAGAGCCAGAGCCCGAGCTAACAACTACAACTAAGAGCATTTTGATGCCCCAAGACATATGGGACATCGTTGAAGAAAAGACATGCACATTCAAAGGCAAGTGCAAGTGTTTCGACAAGAGAATGCAAGGGATCGTGGAACGAAGACGGAATAAAAGACATGGGACAAACTACAATATCCGAAGTATCCTGAAAATGGATCAAGGGGGAGTGTTGGAAATGGTGATCTATTTTCTAGAATTTCCTAGAGTTGCTAAACTTCTAGAATTCCCTAGATGAAGTTTCTGGAAGAAAGAGAAAAATGTAAAAGCACATGTGTAGATCTCTCTAGAAGAAGAGATGATAAACTACAATCTAGAACTCTCTAGATTAAGCCTAAGTGGACAACATTCTACACAAATCTAGAATGTTGGTAGAGCACCCTATAAATAGGAAAGAGGGGAGAGCATAGTAGAACAACAAATGTAAAGGTGTGAGAGGTAAACCCTCCACCTTGTGTGTGAGGTGAACCCTCCACCATGAGAAGTCATAGATCTCTATTGTACCTCCATCAAACTATTTTGTTCAACTAATGAAACTATTTTCCCCATGTCCTCTATCCTTCAATTATCCTATCTCATTCCTTGTCCATCCTCTACAAACTATATCATACACTTGCACACATCACTAACCAAAAACTATAACAAATACCAAAACCATACTTCCGCACGCACACATCCAAAAATTTTTTAACAATTACTAAGGACTTCTTTATAATGTAACCAATTCAACTCTTGGAGACAAATTATTTACCAAGTATAAAAGTACCCAAAGTCCATGTAAGACAGATTTCAAAAGATTACGATGGAAAGACCTAATCGAATGTGATGTGCTTGCATATTCTCAAATGGAAACATTAGTTGCAGAACTAATACCGCACTTCTATCGTAGCATATAATAATAACAGGCAATGCCGATATAAGAATGCATTTCTTTCCATATTCTGAACAAATGAAAACTTTTCTGCAAGCTTGTACAAGAAAATCCAAATCTCAGCGGTCAGACTCTTGATAGTAGGTTATCCACCAGTTCATTGTGGTCCTCTGTGCTTGCATGCAGATGCGTGCATTAAAGTCCTCCAAACGATATTCAAGACTTATAGTGGTAAAGATGGTATTGCATTGAAAGTATACTCTATATCAGAGGCCTTGCTGTACTAGATGATCTACTCAATGTCCACATCGTGGTTCTCACCATTCTAGATGATGTGGCATGAATCATAAATAGGTCAAGAGCAACTTCGTCATTTCATAGGTTCCAACCTTAACGGTTAGAAAATTGAGGACTTGTTATAGAGTTTATTTTCTTGCACTTGAGGTCACATAATTACGAGATTTATCAGCATGCACTCCATCTTGGCTGCACTGTAAGTTTGTTCTGTATAAACACCACAGCTGAATCCTCAGGGGGCACCTAGTGATTACCTTAATTTTGTAATCCTACCAGGATTTACTTCTAAAGTGGAATTCTACATGTCATAATTCAAACCATAATATCTGACTTCAACTTACGAGTGAAATAGTAATGACGGAGGCTATCTACACACTTTTGGAGACCACGTAGCTGGAGTATAGCATCACTTACATTTCAAAGGGTTTTATTATGTGAGAGAACATCTTTATAAGGGGCTTCATACTATTAGCGAACAGGAAAGGCAATATGACACTTCTTTAAAACGTTGCTTTAATGAGCACATCAGCGCTGCCAGAATCAAGAAGATTCTACCTGCTCATTTTCTTCATCGCAGTACCCAACTAAGGAAACAAGGTTGCGATGGTGTAGCCGTGACAAGAATTCTATTTCAGTAAAGAACTCTTGTTGGCCCTGCAGCGATCTTTGCTCTGCACGTTTGATTGCCACCACTGTGCTATCCCCTAGGACACCTTTATAAACTTTTCCGTAGCCTCCTTGTCCTATCTGAGCAGTCATATCGAAGTTACCCGTTGCCTTCTCAAGATCAGCAAAGGAAATTGCTTTGAGTCCTTCAACTTTCATGGGAACTTTCGAAGCTACGCAAGAGGAAAAATAAAATAAATAAAAGAGTTCACTCTAGAGGATGAGACTTTTTAAGGTGCAAATAATGTGGCGGAAATCACACACCTGACTTTGTCCTTGAACCTTGATCCCGGTTCCTAGGGTGCCTTATGTAGAACAGAAACGCAATGGCCAGGCACATGACACCTGCAGCAGAGATGGATCCAAGCACAATTGCAGCGAGAACACCCTTGTTCATGCCCAAGCTCGTCGGCAGACTAACATCTGCACATGAGAAGATTACTGTTCTCTAAGCACCAGTTTAACTGTGAAGGACAGCTTTATCTGTTTCAGAAGAAGCCTTTGATTCAAACAATTGCAGAGCTTCCCTTTCAAATGACCATTTGGAAGATTTTTGAGAACAAGAGAAGAAATGATACTCCAAATAGATGGCTCGCTAGTTCAGACATGCTCGAGATGCATTGCATGATATTAGAAAAGCTATCGACATCTATTAAATCTAACGATGGATTGGCTGGATACCCTATAATGCCTAGTCAAATCTATATATGTACAAATGGTCCAATTCATTTATGTAATCAATAACTTCTGATAAGATAAAAAAAAAAAAAAAAAAGACTATAGAAAGACATGTGATCAGCAGTAGAGAAGGAGTATATTTTATCACTAGAGATCTATTAGTATGTTTTTGGTCTTTCCAAAAATCAATAGGAATATTCATCTTTCAAAAGTTCAATTAATCCATAAAAATTCAAGATTTTAGGGAAAGTATAAGTTAATCTAAATATATTTGCTCTCATCAATGGCAAACTGATGAGATTTATTCAATTAGGATATGATTATACTTGCCAATATGTATATTAAACCTACGAATGAAATCTTATATTTGATCTTTTGTTAAGTATCTATATTGCATTGTTGATGCTATAAATGTGATGAATTTTCCTAATATCTTTACGACTGTACCCTCACAAAGTAATATATATTTGGACTTTTATCAGGTCCACTATAAGTTTTAAAATATTTAGACATTCACTATTGGATTATCGAAATATATAGAACAATTTAGTCACGGGACTAATACCAAACACACATCACTCATCCAATGGTGAAGGCGTAAGTATCTTTATACACTATGCGTGGATCTAACAATTATTCAATGAATTTACAATTAGATATGTGTAATTAATAAAAAATTCTAAACCTTGTTTTTATTAACTTTTGTGATGATTAGGAATTCTCACCTGGGAACTTATGGTAGTCCTTGAATCAACAGCTACAGAGAGATATTTTTAAACTTATATTTCTGAAATATGCGCAAATATTCATCTTGCATTGTATAATATTTTTGTAAAATTCAAGATTCTCACTTAAGAATTTCTCATATTTCTAAAGCGACCATGAAAATTGAATTGCCGGGCAAAGATCTCACGTGAGTGCGCCTCATGGCTCGACCTCGCGTGATCTCAAACCCCACTTGGAACTTACCAGATTGATAAAGTCCAAGAGTAAAATTTAGCAGATCATAGGGCCCGAAAACATCATTATCAGGAATTGTAAATCTTGCGATATCGTCCATAAGCCGTAGGACCTCGCTTGCATTGAATATACCAGAATAGTTGCCAATCACAGGATAAAACTTTAGAAACATTTTGAGCCTGGGACCTCTCCGCCATATGATGGAGTCAACAACGAGCTGATACGGTTGCAAGTCAAGACTGGAGGTCATGTAAGATATGAACTGGTCAGCATACGGGCGGAAATCAAATATACTAGGACTGCGTAAACGCATTCCAACACCAAGCGGTGCAGCACAGTAGCATGGATCGGGGGAGTCAGGCAGATGTTCGTACGACTCAGGGCAATGTTGATATGGGCAGCTGCTGTTCGAGTACGTAGAATTGGCAGGAGCATCAGCGCTGCTGCCTTCAGATGCACAGTAGTTGACAATATTAAGTTCGTTTTGTCTTCTGCAAACTGGATTCCCTTGTAGCCTGCGCACAGATAAATTAGTAAGTCGTCATAATGATCCCAACCGTGATCAAGCTACTAGATACAAGCGAAAGATGATAGGTGCTTAATCAAGTGTATGTAAAATTAGTAATATTAGGCAGCTCTAGAATCAAAAGTTCAAAATGATAACTAAACCCATAAAAAGAGAGAGAGAGAGGAAAACACCTATGAACTGATCCAGACCACAGTGAATAAATTGAAACAAAGGGGGTGATGGAAACTCTGTATAGCATGCCTAGATCTTGATTGGCAGAGAGCATACCAAATTGTGACATTTGGTGGAGGACTGAGACTGCCCACAACATTACTAAGTGCATTGTTTTGGAACTCCCTGCAAGTAAAGATTCATATACAAGGATAAGAGGACAAAGGAATCAGGTACATATGAAAGTTCTTCAAACAAGTCGGAGGTAACCCTGTAAAGATTTCTGGTAAGCCAACAGTAGTGCTTAATGTAAAGTTTGATCTTATCTGGTTCAAATGAAAAGGCTGTAATTGGGGTTCGGTAGAGAGAGAGAGAGAGAGTGCATGTGTGTGTGAGTGCACGTTCAATATTTGTCAGTTCATATAAATATGACCCATACAAATTCCTGGAAGGAGATAACATGCACATACATCGCAATTTTAAGGCAGTCATACCATAAGCCATTGAACCACACAATAAAATGCTCATAGTATTACTAAGAAACGGCTAAGAATGAACCCATGATTTTGTCTTTCTGCAATTGGCTCACAATTTAAGTGTTGATGTTGCATTGAAAGTGATATTCTGCCATATATTGGTTGGAACATCACCGGACAAGTAATTGTCGTGAAGAGATCTGCAAATACAAAACCAGTTATCATTCCTATGTAAGTCCATTATGCAATTATTTCCGTCTGTAGAAAAATGATACAGCACCATCATTTGATGACATGAAGTGAATAGCTGCTTCAAGCTTCAAACTAGGATATCACCATGATTTTGACAGAAAACAAGAATATGTAGTCAAAGTCCAGATGATTCTTACAGTTTTTGAAGCTTGACAAAACTAGAAAAGCTTGAGGGAATAGTCCCATTAAGCTGATTATGGGAGAGATCACTGCAAGATGTGAAGCAAATCAATTAAATATGGATAAAGGATTACCATTACAGACATACCTCTGACCAGTATTCAGTTCCAGGTGTCATAATATTTGTATTTAAGTGCCTTTCTTGCTTATTCTTTCTTTGTTAGAGCATGTGAACGTGTGTGTGTGTGTGAGAGAGAGAGAGAGAGAGAGAGAGAGAGAGAGAGAGAGAGAGAGAGAGAGAGAGAGAGAGAGAGAGAGAGAGAGAGAGAGAGAGAGCAACATAAATAATTAAAATCTCATGGAGCACCTACATAGTAGTGATACTCGGAGAAAGCTTATTTGTGGGTATGCTTCCAGTTAGGTTATTTGAGCTAAGATCCCTGCAAATTGAACAACAGTTTTGGTCAGACAGCATGCCCAGATTATTTGAGTCTTTTTTCTTAACTTGATACTTCTCATAAGTCTCCTCATTCCATTTACACAGCTAAAGCCAAGAAACAGCGCACAATTGGTAACACAATCGATGCTAACTGCCAAGCATCAATTAAAGAATTAAAGATTGAAACTTACAAGTAAAGAAGACTTGGGATGGTGCTGAAATCAGGAATAACGCCTGTCAAATTGCAGTTTTTCAAACTCCTGTGAATATTAAAAGATTCAAGTTTAGAAAGTAGACAACTGTCCTTTTTGTGAGAAGAAATGAAGAAGAAATATGCAGCTTGTGGCTAGGCCTGGCAGAAGAGTCGAAGATCCATAATGACGAAAAGCAAAGATTGCAATCTCCCTCCAATAGAGTAAAACTTCCAAATACCAAAATAATGATTGAAATTAGCCTCCATCTGGCGCTAAGTTCTCTGGAAATCATTTTCATGTAAATGCATTATTGATAACATGAATTATAAGCAATGCAACATCAATCAGCACGCATGGTTGTCTGTTTTCTCTTCAAACAAAAGAAACCAAAGAAGGTAGCCTAATACTGGCGTTGGTTGCATGCTGTATGCATGCATGTGTGGCGTATATGCATTCAAGTCATAGAGAGATAGATGGACCTTACAATTTCACGAGTTTAGGCATGTTTGAATAATTACTTGGGATACCATTCCCCTCAAAGTTGTTGTTGTCCAGTTGGCTGCAATGAAATAACATAGTTAAAATTGTTGCTCGTTTCTAGTAATAGGTGATCGAAATTTCAAACTTTAGTTGTATGTATGAAGCTTTGTATACAAGGATTAGATGCAAAGAACAAGACAAACAACCTCAAGCAAAACTGAGCTCCTGCTCAAATCTTAACTACATTTACCAATTTAAAGTTTCCTTAAATGAACCTATACATATTAAAGTTCCACAACATAGGAATTCCCAAAAAAGCTGTTTTACTTTTTTCAAGACCAAGGTAGTCATGCTTGTTTATCATTTTTGCTTCTGCACTGATTAAACAAGTAATGCTTAACCAAGTCATTTCAGTTATATGCAACAATGACTATGTGGTAATTTCAGCCTCGAAATTCATTTGCTGGTAATTTCAGCCTCAAAAATCATTTGCTTGGATAGTAAGGAGAAAAAAGCCTGTGTATCAAAATATGGCTTCATCAAAAGAAACATACAGAATCGTCAGATTTGGCATCATATGGAGCTCCTGTGGGAGATAACCTGACAAGTTGTTGTTATCCAAAAGGCTGCAAGCATTCCGTTAGACTGTTAAAATAATGAATGAAAAAGATCGAGAGAATGGTAATGACATACTTACAAGTGTATAAGCATTGGAAGTTTAGAGAGCTCAGGAGGAATCTGACCACTGATAGAATTGTTGCTCATGTGACTGCAAGACACAGCATCCGATGACTCAACGTAACTAATCTGGTTACCTTGCCACTAAGAACCAAATGTTAGATCTTATTTTCTGTAAAGCTTACAAGTGCCGAACGTTTAGCAAATTTGCAAATGATCTGGGCAGTGGTCCTGATATTCGGTTGCCGTCCAGATCAAATCTTGTTATATTGGGGAGGGATCCAAGCTCATCTGGTAGAGGACCTGATATATTGTTTCCACTTAGAAGCCTGCATTAAATATTGCCTCCATAAGTTGCTTTTGCATATTATTATCAAGTTTCATCTGATACAGAAAGTATTTCCTAATTGCTAGTTGCCCAGAAAAAATATACTATCGAAGCTTCTATGAGCAAGTGCACTGCATTCATCTCCAAGAAATTTTTGAACATTGCCATCATGTCAAGTCAAAGCAAAAACTTAATACTGAAGATCTCAGTCCACTGTTCCATTAAGAGTGTTAACTGGCATGAGATAACAAGAAATTATCTCGCATAGATATGATGTATCTCTAAATAAAGAGAGAAGTTGAATCTATGCAGTGATAAACCGAATCAACATCAAGCCCAAAACATGAACCATGACACCGGACAATTGGACGTCAGTTTGTCTGAGTATATAAATGGATATGCTGAAAGCAGTTTGTGTACAATAAACAGCACTCCCCAGCTATCTAGTTAATCACCCCTGCTTATATAGATTCATCCATCATAATGCATAATTCAATACTCTGTAACAGACAAAGGAGAAATTTATCAAACTGAAATGAAGTGCCCATAACTATGAGTGAAAAACAAAAGGTTGCAAATAGGCTTCTCTTGTAAAATTTTATAGCATCATAGCATAAGCACTGGAACTAGTACGAATTAAGTTCTCACTTACAGGAGGCGCAAAGAAGTCATGTTGCCGATCTCCTTTGGTATGCTGCCACTTATGTTGTTCCACATAAAATCCCTGCCAAGGAATGCTTCAGAGTTGAGAGAGAGAGAGAGAGAGAGAGAGAGAGAGAGAGAGAGAGAGCAATGGCAACTTCGACTTCCAAAATGAAAGAAGTGCAAGTTTATACGGGCGCGAGCATGACACTTTTAAAAAAGGAAAGTATGATATGGTTAGACCAGCGGCATACAAGTAAATCACATGGGTGAGTACACCAAGCTCCGGAGCTAATCTCCCTGTCAGATTCTTATTTAGCAACCGCCTGCACATGAGAGAAAGCACATGAGAACAGACTATCACCACATATCTATTGATAGCATTTACATGTTTTAAATCAAGATTTGCTTCAGGATTTCAAGATTGATTCCTGTACATGAATGGACAGTTTGACTCCCACATATTCAAAAGTTCTTCCATCTAACAACATAGAAGAGGATCACTGAACCAGAATCCATGCTAGCAGAGATATTAACACAAAAAATTATCAAAAGATTTGTAGCTATAAAAACCATTAAAATAAAATATCAGATGAAACACCCACAAAAACATAAAACTAATTAGAAATCTGTTTCTCACTAGATAAGCAATATGGTATCTGAAGTAAGATTTATCATAAATTTGTGAGGTAGAACAGGTCAATCGGAACTTCAAAATGAGAGAGAGAAATGTTCATTTCTCTAAACAGATAAATAGAAATGAATATACAGTTCTCGAACTTAGGTAAACAAAAAAGTGGACTTACAGTTCTTGAACGTGCTGGTAGACATCATTTTGCTGCGAGCAGATGACCCCAGTCCAGTTGGAAGTGCAGGGATCGTTCTTATTCCAGTCGCGGAGATTTTTGAATGGATCGCCAAGAGACTTCCGGATTGCTTTCAGCGCATTTACTACAAGGCATTAAAATCCACCTAGTCATAGAAAGAATAAGAAGAACCGTCTATTGAAAACATCATCTTGTTTGAAGATCATCTTTTTCTCGCCATCTCCTTTTTGTAGTTCTCAAGGAAGATCATAGCCTCATAGACCGACAGATATATCGTAAGACCCACACGACAAACAGAAAAAGCAAATAAACTGACATTCAGCGGGGTGAATGAGCTGTGCCGAAGCGAGAGAACCGAACCAACATGCCGATAAAGCAACAGCCACTCCGAGCAACAGACGCCGTTCCCTCGCCATCTCTGCAGCACAAAAGCAAAGTACGTTCAAAACAGAATAGAACCCCACTCACTTCTCAGAGTTCAGATCATTCAGACTTTATTCTCATCATCCACCCCACCAGAAACAAATCACTCGAGTCGAAGCGGGTAACGAAGCTCTGACCTGACGCGAGACCGGAAGGGAGCTGGAGGTGAGTGAGGTCAAGCGAGCGGGGAGGGGTAGGAAATGCCGTCTTTGTAGACGCCATGGCGGCGATGACGTGAGGACGGTCGGGCCTGGTCAGAGGATGGGTTCGGTGGAAGTGCATTGTCTCGGATTGTGACTTGTGATCGAGTTCCTGGTTATTTTATGGAGAGAAACTTAGGGACATGCTCTTCATCTTCCTCTGGAGGGTGCGTGTGCAACCTTGTGTGGCGCGAAAGGCTCGGTCTGCTTGCAAATGGGAGGACTCCCGTCAGCCGGCACTATGAAATCTGAGTATGTAAATTGAAAAAAAACGACCATGACAACGGTGATCCCGGGCTATGTCCCTCGCCGTATCTGAACTTTGTTATTATTATTTAATTTCTAAACTTTCAGGCTTGATCGAAAAGATTATTGTTAAGAAAAAAAATCCTTTTTTTTCTCTTTTTTCTTTCTCTTCTTTGACTTATTTTAAATTTAAAATTGTCATCTAATTTTTTTTTTTTTAAAAATATTGCATATTGTAAAAGTTCCGAGTTAAGAAAAAGTTCAAAGTGTATGAGAGTAAACAGTAAACATCTATCCATACGCTTAAATATTAACAAGGGTCTTACTTGGCTTTTGTGCCAATCAAACTAAGACTTCACATTTAAATAGGAAAATTGTCAAAAAAATCTTAAACCTATTGCATTTGTATCAATACAATCATAATCATTTTAATTATGCCAATTTAGTTTTAAAATTTACATGTTTTGTCAATTGACTCAATCCGATCAATTTTGATAGGAAATCACTAATAAGAACACCAAGCGTCCTATATGACGTGGTCGATCCTGACATAGACATGTTTTAATAATATTTTAATAATTTTCATACTATTTGTTCTTTTTTTTTTCTTTTCTTCTCTTTACCTTTTTTTTTTTTTTTTTTTAATTGAGGGCCCTCGACAACCACAAAGCAAGGGCATCGCGACTTTGCCTGGACCTAAAGAGGGCATGGTGTCCTCACTTAGCCACCCTCACTAGACTTGGGTTAGAGGTCACACGCCCTTGCCTAAGGCTGGCCAGTTCTCACCCAAAAAAAAAAAAAAAAAACTAAAGAGAAGAAAAAAAAAACAAAAATAGTAAAAATGAAAATATTATTTTAAAAATTTCATGTCAACGTCAATCATATCATATAGGACAATTAACATTTATGTTAGCGATTTCTAGTTAAAATTAGCAAGATAAACTCAATTGATAAAACGCGAAAATATTTAAAACCAAATTGACACAATTAAAAGTTTCAGAACTAAATCGACACAACTAAAATAGACTTAAAAAATTTTTGGTTATTGTTCCCATTTAAACAAAAGAATGACATGCGGATGAAAGGGACGAAAAGAATTTTCAGGGATGGTAATAAGTTCCACCAAGCACGCTTTTCCTAATTCGATATTTTAATAATAATAAAAAAATATTCCCCAGGTTACATTAATAAAAATATTCCGATGAAAATTGTAGAAGAAGTCAAGATGGAAACACTTTAATTGATAATTCACCAATTCAGGTACCTCCCTTAATTTCCTCAACTTATGGCACTTTATATCCACAAGGGTCGTACTCGGCTTTTGTGTCAATCAGGCTAACACTTTATATTTAAATAAGGAAATTATCAAAAAAATCTTAAATTTATTGCTTTGGTATCAATTTAGTTTTAAACAATTTTATATTTTATTAATTAACTCAATCTGGTCAATTTTGTCAGGAAATTATTGATGTGAACATTTACTGTTCCGACGTAGCATGGTTAATGCTAACATAGACATTTTATAATAATATTTTAATAATTTTTTTGAATTTTTTTTCTTTTTTTCTTTTCTTCTCTTTACTCTTTTTCTTAGGTTGAGGGCCAACAAAGATCACCAGCCGACTCTCGCCAACCACAAGTAAGGGTGTCACCACCATTGCCTAGACTCGGCGAGGGTCGTAGTGCCCTTGCTTGATGACCCTCACCAAACCTAGGTTAGAGGCCGTGCATCCCAATCGACCCTTGCCAGCCCTTAGCAAAAAAAAAAAAAATAATAATAATAATAAAGAGAAGAAAAGAACAAAAAGAACAAAAAATATATAAAAATCAAAGTATTATTTAAAAAATTTCACCAACTGTGATTTCCGTTCAAAATTAACCCAATGGACCAAATTGGCAAAACTTAAAAGTATTTCAAACTAAATTGGCATAATTAAAAGTTTTAGAATTGAATCGACACAAATGTAATGGGTGTACAACTTTTGTTGGTTATTGTCCCCATTTAAACAAAAGAATGACATGCCAATGAAAGAGATGACAAGTATTTTTTAAGCGAGTGATTCCAAATTCCGTACAAATTCCATCCGGAACCTGAAATTTACTCATTGGAATAGGTTTTTCATTTTTTGAAACTTGTAACCTACCCTATATACCATAGAACCTAGAACCTACCCTGTCATAGGTTATAAGATCGGTTTCGAGATCTACTCAGGTTCTACCTATATTATTAATTGAACGACTGCAATAAATGAAAATCTTTAATGACTATCACTTGTCGCTATAAAAACACATGAAAATTATCAGCATTAATAAAGTAAAAATCTTAGTCATACGTCGAGATTATACATTCATCATCGAATAGTATGAAATCTTTGCAAGATCACATAAAGACGTGAATCAAGAAACTTGTTCCAAGTCCTAAATTACAAGTGACAAGTTCCACGTTTCAAGTTCATTTAACTAAGAACTCGGAACCTACTTATTAAAATGGGTTCCTCATTTTTTTGAAGCCCGGAACCTACTTTGCATACCTTGAAACCTAAAATCTACAAGTTTCCATCAATTCAATTTTCAGGTTCCAAGTTCACCCTAGAACCATGCTCATCCCTAGTAATAATTTCCACCAAGTACTCTTTTCCTAGTTCGCTATTTTGATAATTAAAAATTATTCCCCAAGCTACACTAAAGAAATATTCCGGTGAAGATTGTAGAAGAAGTCAAGATGGAAACACTTTAATTGATAATTGACCAATTCAGGCGCCTCCCTTAATTTCCTCAACTTATGGCACTTTCGACTTAGAATACTAATTGAACTTACAAAATGAAATTAAAAAAATAATTGTGGGCATAAACTATAGAGAAGCCTCAAATCACTCAAATTTCAACATCTTTAATCCCAATCGTTGGACTCATTCTTTGCACTTTGAGATTCAAAGTATATAAGGCATTAACTAGCCAAGTCAAATGCCAATCCATAACATTCTTAAACTCTATTTTCCTGGAGTCAATTAGACATTTAAAAAAAGGGATTGTAACTAGATTTCATCTATTCAACCAACGAGCATGAATTGATCTCTTACCTCTTGCTATATCAAGTGCTTGTCTAACTAATTCAGTTGCTTTCGTGTACTCATCAGACAGCAGCCTTTTCCGGGTACAAAATAAAATATAAGAACGTCTTGATAAACAAAGGTTTAGACTCAGGGTCAATAAAAAAGGAATAAGTTTAGACTATATTCGTATGGATTGACCGAACTCCAACTCGGAAATATGTGGATGCTTGCATGCGTTCACAACTTCATATATATTGGAAAAATTTTATTGACAAGTGTCTTCGGGACACTTGTTAAATAATTAATAAAAGATTTTCAGATCACTTACTTCTTCGACTCGACAATGCATGGAATCGGCATTAGGCATGCTCAACAACATAATACATATAATAATGCATTTTATCATATTTGATTATATGTGACTTCTATCACTATCTTGGGACATCGTCGGTACGCAGCCAACTTGCGGATTTTAGCATCTATTCAAACTCAATGGAATACAAGATTTTTGCTTGTCATTCTAAATACCTATAATTTAAAAAGTAATCCTATCATTTAGGCAAGATTGTACATTTCGACTCTATATTTTCATGCTTTTGCTAATCAAGGCCATCTATCTTTGATTTGTCAAATTAAGTTCTTCTTTTTTTTTCTAAATTTTCTAATCAAGACCTTCTGATACAAAATCTGACTAACTCCAATTCACATCACTGTCAGACAATATCATTTGTAGAGTAGCCTCAAGGCTTCTTTTTTTTATCCCTTTTGCCCAGCCTAAAGAGACCAGGCCTATTTTTTTTTAGGCCCGGCACAAATGACAATAAAAAGCCAAGAGCGAACTAAATTGGGCCGTTCAGGCCTAGCCTGGATAATTTTTAAATAGAATATATATTAATTATTATAACTTTGGCCTTATAATTCAATTTTTTAATGTGTTCGTATTTTTTAACTCATTTATAACTTTATTAAAGTGTCTCGAGCATGAACAACGTATTCTATTATTTATAATTTCACTTTTTATATCTATAATATGTGCTTGATGTCTAAAAATTAGTCCAAGCCGATGCATGCAATTCAGGCCTATGTCTCTGACCAGCTCGAATAAAAAAAAGGAAGCTCAAAATCTCAGCCCAAGCCTATTTGGGCCCAAAAAGGCAGACCAATCCAGGCTTTTAGAGTCTGTCTTTTTGCTCACCCCTACATCGTAGTTTGACATTGATAAAAAATTTTCTCATAACAACATTTGCATTGGCATCCATCTTGACTAAATTTTATTCATGTCGTACTTAGGTACTATCTATATTGGCTAAATTTTTTCACCCATGTGTGCACGTGCGCATTCACATAGTTTATTTGTATCATACTTTGGCGTCATTTGACGATCCCGTTAGCTGAAGTTTGCCAGATTCTATATTGGGAGATTGAATTGTAAAAGTAGAAGATTTTGATTAAACAAATTAAAATATATTGGTCACTTTAGTAAAATAGTGAAAGTGTAGGAGAAAAAGTACAAAGTATCCTATTATTTATTAGTGCATGTTGCACTCCTTAGTGCTATTTAATTGAGTTATTAATTACTCCCATGGAAGGAGATGCTAATAAAACCTTGGTATTAACTCAAATGGATCTTCCATTCAAGACAATTGGCTAGTATAGGCCTTAAACTTTATTAGTGGCATGCAAATGAGGGAAGACCTCTTCAGTTTCCGCCCCTCCTCAATTCCTACGACTAATCATTGTTTGCGGTCCCCATCTTCCAATAGATATTCATGCAAGAGGAGGAAACTTGCAAAGACAATCTCCTAAACTAATCATTTAGCTACTTCTCTCTCTCTCCCTCCATGAGAAGCCTTGGCAGCTCTCTCTCTTCTCGCTCCCATTTTCTCTCGACCGTGCACCTTCCCCACCCATCTCTCTCAAAGAGCACACCCTTAGAAGCTCTCATAGGCAGGACCGACCACCAAGAGCGAAAGGAGAACTTCTTAAGCACAAAAGCAGGTAAGGGAAGTAACTAAGTTGTAATTTATGTCATCCTCTAGTTACTCGGTGAGACGGCTGGTTCGGCGCAGGGAAATTTCTAAGCATAGGTGGTTGTTTGGATAGAAATCTTTCACGCAAGTGTGCTGGGGTCTGTGATGGTCCATGCATGTGAAGATCTTGTGTGTTCTTGACTCAAGGACGGGTATGGTGCATGAATTCGTGAGGCTATAACTGTTTTCCAGAAACTGACTATACTAGACCTCCTGGATTGTTGATTTTATAGTGTGGCTTGTGTTGCGATTCTGTACGGGTCTCCCTATGAAAGTTGCTCCAAATATCTTAGTCTATAACATATATTTAATTCAATTTTTTTTTGGGTCGGCATGGTTGACACATAGGCCTGATTCTCTACTGTAGTTGTTCTGCCTAGGACAGCGATTCCCGCGACCTCGGTAGCTTCTCGATTTTATATAAAATGTTCTAGCTAGAATCATGACATACTTCCTTCATGAAAGTTGTTTTGCACATTCGTATGTAGAACATACTAAAATTTCAGGTTGATTGGTGATTTTTGGGCATCGAAATAGATTTTCTCTTACAGTCAGTGATTCTGCTTTTTGGATCTGATTCTGTACTATTTCGCGTGAGTTGCCGCTCTTTATACAGATAGAATCAGGCTTAACTTCCTCCATGAAAGATGTTTGTTGTGGTCTTATTTACAACATATTAAAAATTTTGGAATTTTTAGAGCTCATTTAATATATTTTCCAATTAAATTTTCGAAACTGTGCGATTCTGACTTTACATGCACTTATTCCGAATTTTACAGAATTCAAGGGGAAGATGATGAAATTCTGATTCGTGGCCGAATGATGTGAACTGCATTCATTGTGCTATCTTATGGTGCATGTTGAAGATTACTATGATTCCAATTACTTGTGAAAATATGAGGTATAATGTGAACACATATTCAAGAATTCAAGCCTTATGTGGCGTGAAAGTCGATTGGTGACTTGTTATGTTTGTGATTGCTGTGAGAATTGGCTCCATTTGTGATTATGAATTCCATGAGCGCTGGATATGTTGGTGTGTTGTGATTAATTTAAGGTGTGGAAGTGTGAACTGTGTGAAATGAAATGAACATAAAAGATGTCCACTAGCCAGCGACCCGATGATGCCCTGAGGGAGTGAGGATGCCCAAGGCCAGCATCCCTTGGATGCCTTAGAAAATGAAACGAGATGCTTGGCAGAGGCAGGATGACCAAGGCCAGCGTCCCTTAAATTAAGGTTGAGCATGGTTCTAAGGTAGAACTTGGAACTCGAGAACCAGATGTTGACATCTAATTTTTGCAAATCTAGGAAAATAAAGAAAATAAAAATTGCATTGGAACAAATAAAAGGAAAAAATGAAAAACAATAGGGGAAATTGATTTGATTGATTATGCATGGAAAATTGGAATTCTGATGGATTCTTGGATTTTGTTAAATGCAGCAACAATTTTGAAATCAAGTGAAAAATGGGCAAGAATTGAGCTGATTGCCAAATCATACAGATTTGATTTAATGTGACAAGAAATGGTAACTTGGGAAATGCCATATAAAGAGACCGTTTCGAATCACTATAAAAGAGAGGCTCATTTTTCATGACAGAGAGGGGGGAATTCAGAAAAATTTTCAGAGCAAAGAAAATCGAGAGAAAAATTCGTGAGGAAAAATAGGGAGAGAATTCGCACGAAGGGGTCCTTTTCTATTTTTCATTTTTCCTTTTTGCATGAGTCAAAGTCCACAAAAAGTGAGTTTTGGTTTTTGCAGAAAGGGACAAAACAGACGTTGTGTGAAGAGACAGGAGAGAAAAAGAAAAAAAAAAAAAAGAAAGAAAGAAAAGCAAAGAAGCGAGATCGTCTTCCTCGCGCACGGTCTCCTTCGCCCCCGCAGCCTCCGTCCGCGAGCGTTGCGCCAGCATCGCCCACACCAGCAGCCGAGCCGTTGACCACGGTTGCTCGCCGGGCGCCTCACGAGCCCTTTTCGCTCCACCGCCACTCCGCCCGCCCGCTAGCCAAAACCCGGTTGCGGCGATCCGCGAGCTCGGCGCTTGAAGCCGTCACGCCGCTCGAAGTCCATCCCTCGCTGGTCACCACCGTGTGACACCATCGCCGCCACACCCGCGCCTCCACCTAAGCCCCGCCCGAACGCGCCCGCGACGCCGGTGCCATGCCACCTTTGCTGCTCGCCGCGCCACCTGCGTCATTGCTCCACGCACCAGCACCCGCAAGCACTGCTGCGTAGCAACCTGCGACCTATAGCGCCCGCGAGCCCCCTCGCTGCTCAACCCGACGCCCGTGCTTGCACCTCCGCTGCACAGCACCGCCACCGACGCCCGCAGTTGCTCCCTCGCCGCTCCATCCGTGCCTCAACCCTCGTCGACACCCGCGCTCCTGTTCACAGCAGCTCCGTGTTTGTTGCTGTGGCACCACCGCCCGCAACGCCCCTCACTGTTGCTGCCCGGTCCCCTCGTCGGAGCACCCACGCCGGCCACCCTCACTCCATTGCATTGCCGTCCCTGCTGCACTCCCCCTTTTAGGTGGCTTATTTTTATTTTTCCTTTATTTTTATATTTTTTTTATTTTTTTAGTTTCAATATTATTGCACAGAATGTGATTTTCATTTTATGCATATTCGACATTATTTGCAAGAATTTTGACCGAATTACTGTAATTATTAATTTAATCCGTAAGACGTTAGATTATTTTTTTAATTACATTAATTTTTGACATTTTTGGTAGAATATTAATTGTTAAATCATTATAATTATTAATTTGATTCGTAAGACTTCGGATCAGATTTTTAATTATTTTGATCTCTTTGTCGTGATAATTAGGGTTAGGATAATCGTTAATTTGACATGTGAGACAACAAGTTATTTTTTCGATTATTTTAATTCTTTATTTTGTTGATAGCTTAGATTTAATATTTATTTAATAATTACTTATCTTTTAAAAAAACTATAAAAAAACGAAAAATCGAAATTCTGCATGAGCATATAGGCTTAGTAAATCAGACATGTAGGTTTAGTAAATTAGAATTTTCTTACGATTACATTTTTAGGGTTGCATTTTTAGAAATAAGTTAGGGTTGGACCTAAATTAATTTTTAGATAATGATCGCACATTTTAATTATCTCATTTAAAAAAATAGTTTTCTAAGATAGGATAGGGTTTAAGTCAAATTAATCCCTAGAATAAATTAGAAAATTATCCCTTTTAGATAGTTTAATTAGGTTTTTATTAATTTTGAATTTCAATAAAAAAATACAAAAATACTAGGTGCATGTTAACTAGTTTGCATAATATGATCATTTAATCAGAATTTGTTCATTAGTGAAGTTAGGTCATGAGGTGCATAATAACTAGTTTGCATAATAGGCCCATTTAATTAGAATTTGCATATTAATAAGATTAAGTCATTTAGTTAAAAATGCATTTTTATAAAAGAATTCTAATTTCAAAGAAAACCAAAAAAAAATCATTTGTTTTGTGTTATTTGCTTTGTGTGATGCAATTTATTTATTTATTTATTTGAATGTTTAATAGTGGATGAGCATCCGTGTGGTCACCATACTTGCATGATAGTAATTTAGGTTAAAATAAATCAGCTGCCTGCAAAAAAACATTTTTGAAATTTAAAAAGAAATGGTACCGAAGGGCATTAGAGCAATCTAGTGTAACCAAGTCCCCGTACCCTTAGTCTCTAGTTCATAGGAGTACAATAATTCTCCTATTATTTTACTTAGGTGTCTAATCGACATACCGTAAACTGATTAGTGGCGACTCCTAGATAATAGTCATTTGCATGTTAAATATTTGAACCTTAAGTCGCGAATTGGTATGGGCTTGGGAGAGCCCGAACTAAGTTTAAAGACTTAGTAGTCCATTAACCTAGTTTTAGGTGGTGCACCCAAAAATTAGGTCCTAACAGCTTGGCGACTCCACACGGGGACTTGTGTTAAAACACTTAGTGGACTTAGGCCAATTTTTCTTTTTCTTTTAAAAATATTTTTGTTTGGCAGCGAGGACACCAGGTACGTACCTAACATTTCTAAGGTGTTAAATGTTCTTGCAGATGAGAGGTATAAGGGGAGTAGTCTTTGCTAATCCTTGTCTTGCAAGAAGGAGTGGGGATGAATAATTTATTTTTCCCGGATTTAGAAGTGTTGTTTGCATTTAAATTGTTGTGCATGTTTTACTGCTTTAGCACTACACTATTGCACACACAACCTGTGGCCTGACCTGGGCTGCGATAGTATTTCTAGGATGGTATCGAGAATGATACTTCCTCTAAAGCAAGACTGCTATATGGAGGTTGACCTTCTCTTCCTCGAAATTTCTTTCATGGTGTCAAATGTGTTTGTCCATATCCGCGAGACTGCGTGATTATTGGGTATTCCATTTGACTGAGCCAGGGTTAGGAGGACTTAACATGTTAATGCGAGACTGCAACGATCAGATCATCCTCTTAGCTCCACTTTGTTAAGCCGTCTAGTTAGAAATCGAGCCTCACACTTCATGCGTGTGTCTATGTGATTGTCATCCCTTTCCGGTGAAAGTAAGTTGTCTGGACTCTCACTTTGCAATTCACTTACTTTGTTGCAATTTTCATCGGTCCATGACAATGTTTCGTCCTTCATCTTGTCTTATATGTCTTAGGAAAATCGTCGTACCATTCATTTCCACTTTTAGGGTTTCAAGACGATGTCATATGGCCTTGAAAGAAGAGGTCAAGGCATTCGGAACCCTATCGAAGCCCCTCGGAGGTCCCGTTCTACTGAATTAGGGCACCATGGAAGAGGTGGGGGAAATTCTGAAGGACGAAGACAGGGAAGGCGGAACTCGCCACCGACCAAGGGCAAGGGAGGCAAAACCCACTACCCCGAGCATTCACGAGACATTCACCGGTCCTCCAAGAATGATGCAGGATGAAGCGGAAGTGATAGACACTCTGGGATAGCCTAGTGGCAAGTGTGATTACCTAGTGAAGTATTCGGCCCCTCCCAGCTACTACATGGATCCTAGCGAGATAGTCCTAGATGGATGGGGGGCATGGATGATCCGACACCCCCCAAGACGGAGAATCTTGATGGTGAGCTGGAAGGCGTTGCAAACTTATTCAATGACCTCATCATAGGAGCCATTGATGAAGGACCCCCTGAAGAAATGGGCCTTGGCCCACAAGAGTAACTTTTTTACTGCTTTTGCACATTCCCCTGCGTGGGAATTTTTATTGTTTTCTGAAAGATGTTTTCAGTTTCTTTTTCTTTTAGTGATTGAGTGTTGCATTTTTTCCATTCAATAAATGTAATTGATTGATGAATTTAAATGAAATTACAAGTTTATTTTGAGGGCATGATGAGGTACACCAAACCAGCCCAGTGATGATATCCAACCGATAAAAGAAAAGAAAAATCCAAAGAGAACTCTGAGGCCTGGGCTTCATCATGCTTCCTTGTTTCAAAAAATGTTTTTGCCAAATAATTAAAAAAGAAAAAACAAACAAAAACAAAAATGTAGATTACTCTGTTTGTCTTTCTGATTTATCCACTTCATGTTTTAGGAACAATCTTATGGCACGCAAAGGTGTGGAAATGGTCCAATCCAATGCAACAAGTGCTGATAATGATGATCCTGAAGACTCGATCGAAGACTCCATTGAGGTGCAACATAGCTAGGACCAACATGAAAAAGCTAAGGCTCTCACATCCGAGCAGACCGTCACTATTAATTTAAGTGACACTGAAGAAGCCAAAGAGGTGAAAATTGGGGCGAGTCTCCCCAAAGACGAGGCCGAGCGCCTAATTCAGTTACTGAAGGAATATCAAGACATTTTCGCATGGACCTACGCTGACATGCTTGGGCTAGACCCGTCAATCGTGGAGCATTGCCTATCTACTAATCCGAACGTACCACCTAAGAAGCAAAGGCTGTGAAGGACTAAGCCCGAGCTCTCGAAGAAAATAGAGGAAGAGGTGAAAAAGATTTTGAATGTAAGATTCATTGAAGTCTCACAGTACCCCGAATGGGTGGCTAATATCGTGCCGATAATGAAGAAAGACGGTCGAGTTCGAGTTTGTGTTCACTATCGGGATCTGAACAAGGCTAGTCCAAAGGATGATTTCCCATTACCACACATAGATGTCCTTGTGGATAGTACCGCTGGTTTTCAACTATTCTCATTTATGGATGGTTTTTCTGGGTACAATCATATAAGGATGAAAGAGGAAGACAAGGAGAAGACTGCATTCATCACCCCATGGGGAACCTTTTATTATAAGGTCATGCCCTTCGGACTCAAGAATGCAGGGGCAACCTACCAGCGAGCCATGGTTGCATTATTTCATGACATGATACACCAGGAGATTGAAGTATATGTTGATGATATGATTGCAAAGACCCGACGAGGAAGAAGCCACATCAAAACCTTGAAGAAGTTGTTCAATCGACTCCGTGAGTTCAAGCTTTGTCTAAATCCAGCTAAATGCGTGTTTGGAGCAACATCTGGTAAATTACTTGGATTTATAGTGAGCAGTACAGGGATTGAGATCGACCCTTCCAAGGCTAAGGCAATATGTGAATTGCAACCTCCGTCAACGGTGAAAGAAGTCCGGAGCCTTTTGGGGAGATTGAATTATATTGCTCGATTCATTTCCCAACTTTCTGAAACTGCCAAGCCATTATTCAAGCTCTTAAAGAAGAATGCACTAGTCAACTGGGATGATGAGTGTCGAGAAGCATTCGACAAGCTGAAGCAGTACTTGATGAATCCACCAGTTCTTGTCCCACCCTCGCCGGGGCATCCTTTGGTTCTCTATCTCACTATTCATAATGAGTCATTGGGTGCAATGTTGGCTCAAGAAAGTCCGGTTGACAGAAGAGAATGGGCAATTTATTACTTGAGCAAGAAATTCACTATATTGGAGCTGAAGTATTCTGATGTTGAAAAGACTTGTGTGGCATTGGTGTGGGTATTGCATAGTTTACGACAATATACACTGCATTACTAGACATTCCTCGTGACTAAGAACGACCCTATCAAGTACTTACTTGATCGGCTAGCTTTGGTGGGTAAGTTGGCCAAATGGCAAATTTTGATTTCCAAATTTGATGTGCAATTCATGCCACAAAAGTCGGTTAAAGGCCGAGCAATCGCTGCTCTATTGGCTGAGAATTCAAGAGTCCCTAATGTCGATGACAATTTCCTTGATGACAATTGCCTCAGCATGAGAAGCCTACGGCCAGTGTCTCATGGAAGTTTAGCCAGCATCCTGAAAGTCACTCAAGATGGACCGACCGGCGTCCCAATTTAAATCCATTCTCAAGGGTGGAGATAAGTTCATGCAAATAAATACCTTATAAGGTGCGTGAATTCATGTGCAAGTGTACAAATTTTGGTTTGATCTGTGCGCTTGAGATCGTGTGCATGGTGTTATGATTCCATGAAGTGTGCCTTGCCTATACATCTAGTGTGCTTTGTATTGCTTGATTTCATGCATATGTTATGGTTCCCAATCTAGTTGTCATACGATTGACCTATTGTTTGAACTTGGCTTACTTCCGAGTGGTGGGTGGATTATGTAATTTAGGACAGGCAAAGAACACCCCAAGTGTCACAACTTAACACGGGGATACATAAGTACCAAAACTTCCAAAAAATACACTTAAGTATCACTTTTTTAAATAATTAGACACCTAAGTGCCAATCGGCAATACTTGTTGAAAATCTGATGTGGCTTGCCATTGGCACTTAAGGGCACGCATGATAACCATTCTAATTTTGTTCTAAAATCATTTTTTTGTTCAACAAATAAGTTTGGAACATAAATCCGTTTGGTAATGTAATTTAATTTTTCTATTTCTGGAACAAATTTTTAGTCCAGAAATAGGTTTGCAACAAAAATAAGAAGTAAATTTTTTTTTACTTCTCTATTTTCGAACAGAAATGAAAAATAAAAACTTTTATTATCGATCATCCTCTCTACTAGCCGTTGCTCACCCACCGTTGCCCGCTGTCGCTACCCACCACTTGCCATCTGCTGCCGCCCGCTGTTGGTCGCCTCTCACTATCGCCATTGCTCGGGAGGGAGAAATTTTGTATGCGTATTTTTATTTAGAAACTCATCTATGAATATAAATAGAAAAATCTATTTTTGTTCAAGAAATTAATTTCTGGCCATAATGATTATTATTCTTGCCATAAATGTTCATTTTTTTCTCTAATTTTGGCACTTAAGTGTACCTTTTGAAAGTTTTGACACTTATGTGTCCCCTCGTGTCAAGTTGGAACTTGAGGTATTCTTATGCCCTACAATTCCCTTGCATCATTATATTGCGTATTTACCTTCCGATTGTTTTATGCAATCGAGAATAAGATAGACATTATCCAGAAATGCCAATTCAAGCGCCATCGATTAAGTTCAAATGAACTTGATATACACTATGGCACATCATTAACATGAGATTTGCTGTCAGTTGATACCATCGGAGAATGCTAATCAAGTGTTTTAACCATCCCGAGCCATTGTTACATCAACAGTTTGGGAAAAAGGATAATATGCTAAAAGGAAATGATGAGAAGACTACTTGCTGATGTATCTACTTAAGACGCGACATCTTATCATTGGATTATGGAATGAGGACAACAGAAGCTAGGATCTCAGATGGTTTTGCATATCAGTTTTGCCTAGCTGCAGCTTGCCCAGGATCTCATAATTGTATATGTAGAAACATGGTAAAATTACAAGGAGGCTTGTTTTCACCGAAAAGTGACGATGAAAATGCTTTTGATCAATGTGAAAATAGACAAAGGACATAAATGGCCCTTTATTGGTTCTTGGACAAAACAAGCAACTGACCAAAAAATTAAAAGTAGGAATATTACAAACAATCGTGTGTCCTGCCATCTAAAAGACGTTGACATCTAAATATCACCTACTGATAAAAAAAAAAAATTATTTTGTGATTTGAGATCTTTGATAGCAATAGGGCTTGATGTTAAACCAAAAATAGCCAAATGCCACATTCATTCGTCCTATTTAGATAAATAAGTTAGGTTCACTCCATTTCATTAGCATTTAGGTGCCACTTCATGAATAAGTCAAAATTTGAATTTTCGATTGACTTTTAGGTCAATTTAAGAAAGTCGACCCTTTATTGAAAACGAAAATATCATAACAATGCATATGGGCGTTGTCACCATTCCATCATTGCGTATAGATTAAGGAGAAATTTTACGCATTAGTCAAAGGTTGACTTTTCGATAAAACCAAGAACTATGACCTTTGACAAAAACATCATCATTTGCAGGGCAGTTTAAAGGGCACATCTATTTTGGCTTTTGACGGTTTTGGAGCGGAATGTTTCGATAAACTAGAAAATTTGTGATATTTGGTCAATTTGATTAGACAAATTAAATGGTAAAAGGACTACTCAATCGGAAAAGCTGTGAAAGTATAAAGAGGAGAAGTTTATTCTTTTCCTAGTGTTTCATCCACTAGATTAGGTGATCAAGTACGTTCAGGTGATTTCATCAACTTCAATGATTTTGTGAGCAATACTATAGGAAAGTAAATAGATTATCACACATTACAAATGTACATGCATAAGCTGCTTATATAAGTAAGATATAAGAGGAAAAGATATCGTGAAATAATTTCAAAATCAAGTCTTTTACCAACAACATAAATTGATTGCAGGATCGACAACATATGGTTTCAACATAAACTGATTACAAAGACGGATGCGAGCATACCATTCAAAAGAGAAATGCTAAATGGGTACCAAAACACTACCTTGTAGATTACTAGACAAGGTCACCTTGAGTGTCGAATTGTATAATTTTGTTGGGTTAATTTCACATGTTCTAAAAGTTTAAATTAGTAAATAAAAACATGGTTTAATATTTAAGTATTCTAATGTTTTACCCCATTTGTAGATTAGACTTTTCTCAAATACTAGAGCATGAAAAATATATAATTAAGATGCAAATGAAGGGTTCTATAAATATTTGAGCTCAAGACCTACTCGAATACTATATGATGCGGCCGACTGTGGCTTAAAGTTTTAGCATCTCTCTTCCAACGAGGGTGCCACATCATTTAGTTCTATCGTATAAAGTTTTGGCATCTCTCTTCCTCAAATCCTCTGGATGTGACATCCTAATTTTTTCAAATCTGATTTCAGTTGAATAAATCGGGCCTTTCATCAACACATCTATAGTGCTATTCTCCGAGCCGATCACTCATGAGATAATTAGACTATCTGGGAAAGTCATTAAGGGATTTTAACGCAAAAGACTTGAGAATTCAACCAGAAATGGATTATTCGACCGTGCTAATTTGCAATGGTCATTATGGCACAATTAAAAATCGATCAGACATCAGAGATAGGTCGATTCCACTGAAATATGTGATCAAAATGTGGGTGATTCCACCTGATTGCAAAATTCTCATCAATCAGCACTAAATTGATTTTCTATCGTTTTGGGTACCCTGTGTCCGTATTTGAAATATTGAGATTTTCACGACAACCGAGAGTCGCCAATGTATCGAAGATGTACATTGTGACTCGAGATAATTCGATCACGGGTCAATTGCACTAAAAATTCCTAAAAGTTACCCGATAGACTGGGTCACGCTAAAAGCGCGTCAGAGTGAAATTAACCGCGAAATTGAACCCGATTTCATAAATTGAAAGTTCTGTGGTGTCACTAGCTATTTTAGGAACGTCGACTCATTCTCCGAAGATTTTTCAGAGATTCTGGGATTTTTGCGGAAAATCGATACGGACGTTGCGGAAAATCAGCGGAAATTCAGATGGGCTAAATCGATGGAAATTTGGACTTCCAAGCCGAATCTTTGAGTGATGGGAACTTGCAGAAAATTATACGGGATTTTTCTTCAACAAAATTGGACTTCAATTTGGAAAATTGAGTGAGGAAATTGAAGACAAAAAAATGGAAATTGAGCTTTATGTGAGGGAGCAATTTTGGGCTTCAAAATTGGTTAATTTAGAGAAATTATAAGTGGGAAAGTATTAGGGGACATGAAGTTAATGCAAAGGATAGTGTTTGTGGACTTTTAAGCTTGTTCCAATCCTTTCGTCAAAGAAAACCAGCTGGCCCCGTCGCTATTCCCCTTCTTCTTCGAACCTTCTCTCTCTCTGCCGATTCACCCATCTCACCTCTACCTCTCCACTTTCATTTTTCCTTTGATCTCTACACCCCCTCACTCTTCTGCCGAAGCACCACCAACCCAAAACTTCTTCTTTCCTTCATCCACGCCACTCGTCCGTTAGCCAAAGCAAACCTCGTCAACACCTCCACCACGAAGCCTTTTGTTGACCCAATTTGCTGTTGCCCACGCCCATCTCCACTGAGTTTTGTCTCTCACGAGTCAGCGTTCAACACTTCTCAGCTTCAATTTCTTCCTCGCCCGAACGAAGCCTTCACCCATCATCACACCCGCAGCTTTCCTCCACGCGGCCAGCTCCACCGCGTTCCAGTCCACGGTGCATCTTCTCGGTCGATTTGTTGACCGCGAGCTGCACGGTTGGTCGTCCTCAACGCCAACGAATTTCCTCACCAATTTTCGTCTTCAGCAACTCACCCGTTGCTTCTCTTGCACGTGTGTCTACAGCTGGGTCGGTCAACTTCTCCGATTTCCTTGAAGACCAGCAAATCCGTGCGCCAGCAAGTCGCCCCATCTCTACACTCATGCATCCCCAGCCCACGGTTTGGGCCAGCAAATCCACCGAGCCCATCTCCACAACTGCTTCTTGTCCGGCTCAGTCGTGGATCAGCCGTAACAAAGCCCACAGCCCATCCAACCTGTTTTCAGCCCAGTTGAAATCTTCAAGAGTCCAGCAGCCCAAGTCTTGGCCCAGCAACAAGCCCACGCCTTTTAGAAGCCCAGCATAATCAAAAGCCCGCGATTTTGAGGCCCAAGCCCGCGAAGTCAGCCCGCTTCAGGCTCGGTCCAATTCAAAAGCAAATCTAAGATTGGACTCGAGATTTGCCGGGCCCGTTTAGGCCCGGCCCGAGTGTCCGCGTTCGTTGCCGCTGAAAATTCGGATTTCGGCCGCAGTCGTGCCATCATCGCGATGATCCAGTTTCCATATTTAACCGGTGAGTTTATACTCTAAATTTTGCTTAGTATGCTAATAACATTTAAGGGGTGTTTAGATTTATTTTATTAGGAATTAGGTGGTTAGTTAGATTAAGTTAGAAATTTAATTATTTAATTGAGCATGTTAGGTGGTTAGCATGGTTTAGCTAAGGCCTACATAAATTGTATTGTTTATCTAGAAAGGTTCGGGAATTTTCTGAGTTTGTATTGGTTATTAATTTAATGATTCTGGCCTAGGTTAGTATTTTTAGAATTTAAATTGATTTATTTAATTAATTTCAGTAATTATTTAATTATTAAATATTTTCCGGAAATTAGGCCGGGATAACCGATGACCGGAATTTCGTGCTGATTGCAATGGTATGGTTAATTTCTGCAATTGAGTGTTAAATTATGCAAATTGAGTGCTGATTGGATTTTTGGTATTTAATTCCAAAAATTGTGAATTTCAAATATTTATTCAGAAAATCTAGGGTGTCGGGTTTTAACATCGAAAATAGTTTTTAGTACTATATGAAATAGTGGGATTTCAAAAATGAAGAATATCAATTTTTCTAGATCAAGTTGACCGTGTACCCACACACGAGTAATTTCATGTGAATTTCTAATATGAAGAAAAAGGCCAGGCTCACCATTTTAATTGAAGCATTTGAGTGCAATGCACGGTGCCCTAGGCCATATTTGAGTGCTCGTGTGATGGTTAAGAGAAATCGTCCCGGGCTGTTAAGCTGGACGTTATCCCTATTTGGGATACCCCATTGACAACGGGAAGCTGGTCGCGATAGATTTTGGACCCTATGCTCCTTCGGGAAAGCCGTCTGATAAAGAGACGTGCCGTGCTCAATGGGGCCAGAAGACTGCCGAACAAAGAGTAGGCCGTGCTATATGACGAGATCAAAACTAAGAACGCATGATTAATAGAGTGTGACGTTTCAGTTATTGGAGCTTATTTGTTGCTCATGCTCTCATGTTGTCTGTGATATAAATTGTACTAACCTGTATGGTGGATCTGAGACGAGGTAAGTCTCATTGATTGTGTGATTAGGACACTTCTTGGTGTATTTCCTTCCTAATTGGGGTTTAAAGCTTAAACTTGCTGAGATTATATCTCACCCCGTTATGGGACACCATTTTCAGGGTTGTCGAGTAGAGGACCTGGAGCCGAGAGGAGGTGATCGGAAGCATAGGTCAGTTAGGACCGCTTCTTTTTGGAAGGCCAATCTTTTGCAGTCTTTTGGCTATAGACTTTTGTATATGACTCAGTGTGAATATAAGAGCATGTTTGTTTGTGAATCATTGTCCTGCTTTTCTATCCCGAGATGATTATTGTCAGGGGATTTATAATCTGCTTCCGCATGTGCAATAAAACAAAAAGGGTCGGCGACTAGTCCTGGGAAGTCGTAAAATTTTATCGACCAGAGAGGGATGGGCACGCGCTCGGGGTTCGGGGCGTGACACCGGAAGCAACTAGAAGAACTTTTTTCCTAGGAGGGAGATTTCGGGGATATCGAGGCAGCGGTTAGGATTTTCAACAAGGAACTTGTTGGTCTTATGGGCCAAGAGGAGCCACACATGAGTGGTGAGCGCACCTCCTCTTCTCAGTTGCTTGGCACGGTGATACACATGACAATTGTATGCTGCATGACACAACATCTCCACCCAAATGCTACTGATGAGCTCCCACTTGTTGTCCATCGTCCTTAGGTCGGCCACAAGCTTCTGCACCTTTGATAACACGTCCCATGTTTCCTTACTTGGTATGACAGGGTGTGGGACATCACCATCAAGTGACGACAGTGCGTTAATTGCTTCTTTATAGTCTCGATACCTCAAGAAAGGCTTCAGCGTGCAACAAGCATCCTCTAGAGTCATGTCGGCGATGGGGAGGGACAGCATGTGAGCATGCACAGCGAGGAGGTACATCATGTACTCTGATAGGAATTTACTTCCTCCATAAGCATTGGATTTTTCGATTTCCAATGACTGCAGGATTTTTGTTGCAATGTGCCAGATTATGATGCTCTTAGCAAATATTGCCTCGATGCTACTCCTCAGTCCTTGTTTCTCTTGGATGCCGTGAATCTCGAGCGTTCACTTGCCTTTTTGCTTGAAGCGCCGGAAGTTTTTTTTCTGCTCTAGCTCCTCCATCTTTCGTAGTACTAATGCCATGAGGTGCAAGGGCATGGGCTGGTAGGACTGTAACCAATACCAACTGAAAATCTTCCGCTTGCCAAACCAATCAAGTACTGCACGGACGGCCATCCACTTACCAAACCAATTAAGAACCACACGGACTGGATTTCACCTTTCTTTGTATGAGAGGCAGTGTTTTAACAAATCGATCTGCCCTATCGACCTCGACCATCTTTTCTTCCTCATGCACCGATTAGCCAGAAATGGGATGAGCCTTGAGAAGTGTAACGACCCGGGCCCCACTGTGTGATATTGTCCGCTTTGGACACTGAGTCCTCACGGCTTTAAAACGCGTCACACAGGTTAGAGGGGCCCAAGCCATTATAAACCGACCTGGGACTCCCTCCCTATGCGATGTGGGACAGGGACCCCTTCCTTGCGCACGTCCGGGGAACGAGGCACGGACGCACCACCATCCCTCCTCCCCGCGAACCGCCGCTCGGGCTGTCACACTCTCCCCTCCTTGGGAGCACAGCGCCCTTGCTGTGGCCCCACATGCGGTCGGGAGTCGGCTCTGATACCATTTGTAAGGACCCGGGCCCCACTGTGTGATATTTTCCGCTTTGGGTCACCCGCCCTGGCGCGGACAAACCGCCATCCCAGCCAGGTATAATATCATTTTTCCTCATGGTTTTTAAAACGCGTCACCTGAGGACAAGGTTGCAGCTGTCCACCTGGTTTATGATGCTCAATTTTCACTTGCTGGCAAACTAAACACTTATCAACAAATTTTATAATATCATTTTTCATGTTGACCCACCAAAAGTTTTCTCTCAAGTCCCTATACATTTTAGTGCTTCCCGGATGAATTGAAAATCTAGTACTGTGAGCTTCTTGCATAATCTCCTTTTTCAGCTTTGAGTCCTTAGGAACACATAGTCGACCACGAAACCTCAAGGATCCATCTACATGTAAACTAAAATCCGCTTGTTTTCCAGCTTCCATACCTTCTTTAAAAGAATTGAAAACGCAGCTGCAAGAGCTTTTGGATAAGGGTTTCATCAGACCCAGTGTTTCTCCTTGGGGAGCTCCTGTTCTATTTGTGAAAAAAAAAAAAAAGGATGGTAGTATGCGGCTTTGCATAGATTATCGAGAGCTTAACAAGGTAACGGTAAAAAACAAATATCCTTTGCCCCGGATTGAGGATTTATTTGATCAACTTCAGGGAGCTCAGGTATTTTCCAAGATCGACCTTCGTTCTGGGTATCATCAGTTGAAGATAAAGATAGATGATGTGCCTAAAACCGCTTTCAGAACAAGGTATGGCCATTATGAATTTCTCGTCATGCCTTTTGGATTAACAAATGCGCCTGCTGCCTTCATGGACTTAATGAACAGGGTGTTCAGGGAATATCTAGACAAATTTATTGTGGTGTTCATTGATGACATCTTAGTATATTCGAAGAGTTTAGAGGAACATGAACAACACCCGAGATATGTCTTGCAAACTTTGCATGAAAAGAAGTTGTATGCCAAATTTAGTAAGTGTGATTTCTGGCTTAATCATATAGAATTCTTGGGTCATGTGATCTCAAAGGATGGCATATTAGTGGATCCAAAGAAGGTTGAAGCAGTTGTTAAGTGGAATCGTCCAACTAATGTTACAGAAGTGAGAAGTTTTCATGGGCTAGCCAGCTACTATAGGCGATTTGTAGAGGGGTTCTCAAAGATTGCTAGTCCACTTACCTGTCTAACTCAGAAGAAAGTTAAATTTGAATGGTCAGACCAATGTGAACGCAGTTTTCAAGAGTTGAAGCGACGGCTGGTGTCAGCTCCTATTCTAACTCTACCGTCTGGAGGTGGTGGCTTTGAAATCTACTGCGACGCATCCCAAGAAGGTTTGGGTTGTGTTCTTATGCAAGATAGCAAAGTTGTTGCCTATGCTTCTAGACAATTGAAATTACATGAGAAGAACTACCCCACTTATGATTTGGAGTTAGCGGCGGTTGTGTTTGCCTTGAAGATATGGCGACACTATTTGTATGGTGAAAAATGTGAAGTCTTTACCAATCATAAGAGTTTGAAGTATATCTTTACTCAGAAAGAACTGAACATGAGGCAAAGAAGATGGCTAGAACTTTTGAAGGATTATGACTTGTCCATTAATTACCATCCGGGTAAGGCTAATGTGGTAGCGGATGATTTGAGTCGTAAATCCTTTGGAAATATGGCAGCTTTGCTCACTTCTGAGAAAGCCATTCTTGAAGATATGAGGAAGTTAGACTTGGAGGTGTTGGTGCAGCAGCTTGGTGCTCAATTAGCTAATCTTCAAATACAACCTATGTTGATTGATAGAATTAAGGCTAAACAGAATGAAGATCCACAAATACAAAAAATTAGAGAGGGTATGGAAGCTGGAAGACAAGTGGATTTTAGTTTACATGTAGATGGATCCTTGAGGTTTCGTGGTCGACTATGTGTTCCTGAGGACTCAAAGCTGAAAAAGGAGATTCTGCAAGAAGCTCACAGTACTAGATTTTCAATTCATCCGGAAAGCACTAAAATGTATAGGGACTTGAGAGAAAACTTTTGGTGGGTCAACATGAAAAATGATATTATAAAATTTGTTGATCAATGTTTAGTTTGCCAGCAAGTGAAAATTGAGCATCAGAAACCAGGTGGACAGCTGCAACCTCTAGAGATACCTAAATGGAAGTGGGAGCATATTGCCATGGACTTTGTAGTCGGTCTACCGAGGACGTCAAGTGGTAAGAATGCTATATGGGTGATTGTTGATCGATTGACTAAGTCCGCTCACTTTTTGTCATATCGATTTGGCCTTTCAATGGAAGATATGGCAAAGCGATATGTTAATGAGATAGTGAAGCTTCATGGAGTTCCAGTAAGCATTGTTTCTGATAGGGATCCCAGGTTCGTGTCTAACTTTTGGAAGAGTTTGCAAGGACCATTGGCCACTAAACTCAACTTGAGTACAGCTTTTCATCCACAAACAGATGGACAGTCAGAGAGAACGATCCAGACATTAGAGGATATGTTTAGATCATGCATTATTGACTTCGGTGGTTCTTGGGATGAACATCTACATTTGGCAGAATTTTCTTATAACAACAGTTATCACTCCAGCATTAAGATAGCACCCTTTGAAGCTTTATATGGCCGAAAATGCAGAAGTCCTATTTGTTGGGACGACGTTGGTGAGAAAAGACTAACTGGCCCTGAGTTCATTCAACAGTCAGAAGAGAAAGTTAGGTTGGTTCGGGAACGTCTTAGAACGGCTCAAAGTCGTCAGAAAAGTTATGCGGATTTGAAAAGACGCAAGTTAGAATTTAATGTGGGAGATCACGTATTCTTAAAAGTTTCTCCTATGAAGGGTGTAATGAGATTTGACACACGTGGGAAATTAAGTCCAAGGTACGTGGGACCATTCTTGATCTTAGAGAAAATTGGTGAAGTCGCTTATAAATTGGCTTTGCCACCGGCACTATTAGGTGTCCATAATGTGTTCCATGTCTCTTTGTTGCGGAAATATATGCCAAATCCTGAACATGTGCTAGACTTTACTCCATTGAGATTACAGGAGAACTTGACATATGAGGAGCAGCCTATTCGCATTGTCGATAAGAAGGATCAGGTGTTACGGCGACGAACTATTCCTTATGTAAAAATACAATGGCAAAACCACACCAAGAGAGAGGCTACTTGGGAACTCGAGGAGGAGGCAAGACACAAATACCCTCACTTGTTTCATGATTGAAGTACATGTAAATTTCGAGGACGAAATTTTTTAAGGAGGGTAGAATGTAACATTAGGCTAGTGGGCCCCAAAAGAAGTAATAGAAAAAGAAGTTTTAAAGGCCCCAAAAGAAGAAACTTAAAAAGAAACTGAAAAGTCATTAAAGCAAAAAGGAGAGGGGAGAGGGTTCGGTTAAATAGAAGCTGAGGGGTCCTCGACCAAAAAGAAAAGAAAGAAAAGAAGAAGAAGAAGAAGAAGAAGAAGAAGGGGAAGAAAGGAAAGGGGTTTGGGCACGTGCACGCCTCGGATGCCTCGCCAAGCCGACTCGACTCTATAACGCAGCACCCGGTAAGAGATTAGGCCCCTCGTTTGTCCAATTGAATTAATTTATGGGTTTACGGTTCAAATTCGGAATTTTTGGAAAATCGAGCGGTGAAGTCTAATTTTGGAGTTGTTGAGCCACGTATTTTTGTAAGAATGGTAGTTTAGGGTGTTGTGGAGCCGTGGGATTTTACGGATCGTGATTTGAGCTTATGGTTTGTCCGAAACAAAATTTCAAAGTTTCCGCGTGCAGTGAACAGTACGCATCCAGCAGCTTTGGGCCCATATTTTGTCATTTTTCAGCTTGATTTTGGGATGGTCAAGTTGGGATTCTTGTAATATGTGTCAAGGGCTCTCTATTGACTATAAGTACGTTCAGAATAGGGTTCGAAGGAGGAAGTTATTGCGTGACTAAGTTTTGTGCTTAAACTCCGCGTCACGAATGGCTTGAACAATCGTTTTGGTTATGCAATTTGTTAGTGCATGGAAGTCCTTTTGTTAGAGTTAAGGCGTAATTTAGTTGTTTCGTAGTGGAGATAGAGTTTTATTAGATTTTAACATTTTTCTCGGTTATTTGATAGGGCCTTGAGTTCGACGATACGAGTATCGTTCGTCGTTTGGTCGTAGACGACGAGGTGAGTGATACTATATCTTCTTTGGTTTTATAAAATCATGTCTTGAAGTATGTATGTATATATATTGAATCAAGAAGAGCATTTTTATTGCATAAAAGCCAAATTGAGCAATTGCTATTCTTTGGTTGATTGTGAATGTTTGAAAAGCGTGTTATACAAGGTTTGTGGAGAAACATATATGAAATTGCTTTGCGACTTATTTATGAAAAGGTTTATGATGATTTGAGAAATGGATATGAAATTGATGATGGGCTATGTTGCAAAATGTTATTTGTTTGGTTTAAGATATTGATTTCTGGATTGGATTTCTGGTATTGGAGAATGGTTATTTATGTTCAATATGACTGTGAACCCAGTGATGAGTTTTTGGGGTATGCATACCAGGTTTAGGATATCCTTCTGGGCCCAGCCATCGGCTTTGTAGGTGGAGACCTTGCCAAGGGGAGAATCTTGGTCGCCTTGTTACAAGGCGTTGTGTCGTGACCATGGTTGGTTATTAAGCAAAAGATTGATCAATGGATAGACCATTGATATGTGTTTTTGATGGAGGTTATTCAATGGATTCGACCATTGATACTTGACTTTGATGACGATTTAAATGAGTTTTCCATATTAGTATAAAACTTTGATGATAAGAAATAACTCTTATAAGATTTGATATGTATTTTATATATTGAGTTGGCGTTATGAAGTTTGGTATTGCTTTGTATACATGCATAGTGGTTGTTCGATCTGCTTAGAAGATATGTACTACTCACTGAGTTGTTGTTGCTCATTCCACTCCTCCTTTGATCTTTTTAGGTTCCTCAGTTAGCGGCGAATAGAGCGAGTGCGCCGTCGGTGGGAAACTTTTGGGGAGTTCTATTTTGTTTTTGGTATGGTTTAAGGAAGTGGTGCAAATGATACTTACTAGTAGTTGGATCGTCTGAGTTTTAAACGTATATCTCTTTTCTCTTTTTGGTGGATTATAGAAACTCTGATGTTGCAACCAATTTGTTGGTTTATCTGATATATATATATATATATGGTTTGAGATATATATAAGTTAATATCAGTTTGTTGGTTGTATTTGAGGCTGCGTCCTTTGTAAAGAAGGACAGCCGTGTCATCCCCATTCTTTGTAGTTTTGGGGTGTGACATTTGTAAGGACTCGGGCCCCACTGTGTGATATTGTCCGCTTTGGGTCATCCGCCCTCGCGCGAATGAACCGCCATCCCAGCCACGGTCTTTTCCCTCACGGTTTTTAAAACGCGTCACCTGGGGACAAGGTTGCACTCGGCCATTCCTTTCCCCAAACCGATATTGTCCACTTTGGCGGCCCCACAATGGGCCTCTCACGGGTTTGTTTTCAGCGCAGCGGAAGCCTACGTGAAACGCGTCACACATATTAAGGGACCCAAGTCTTATAAAGGCTCCCGGGACTCCCCCCTAAGCGATGTGGGACAGGAGAAATGCCCTTAGCCTCGCCCGCGTACTGCCGAGGCCATCTTAGTCCGTCCCTTCGTACTGTCCCGGGTCTGGGTCGTCACATTCTCCCCCCCTTAAGGCACAGCTCCCTCACTGTGGCCCCACACGCTGCGGGAGTCAGCTCTGATACCATTTGTAATGACCCGGGCCCCACTGTGTGATATTGTCCGCTTTGGACACTAAGTCTCACGGCTTTAAAACGCGTCACACAGGTTAGAGGGGCCCAAGCCATTATAAACTAGCCCAAGACTCCCTCCTTAGGCGATGTGGGACAGGGACCCCTTCCTTGCACACATCCGGGGAACGAGGCGCGGACGCACCACCATCCCTCCTCCCCGCGCACCGCCGCTCGGGCCGTCACAAGAAGAGCCTTGAGAAGAGCAGCATCCCAAGGTTCTTACCCATCTCCACCGCTGCCCAATCCGAAAATGCCAACGTTGTGATCTGATAAAGCTCGAGACATGTGACAGCCATCAGTCACGCATAGGTGTAGGTGATGTACATATCGATCAAGAAGGCACTCTTGAAGATCACGGCAAATCTACACAAGGCAGACACCAAGCAGAAGAAACCGATAGAGCAGCCTATGATGCCGCATTTCGTGTACAGAATGGGCGCTTTAGTGTAGAGCGTGTCGAACATGAAGTTCAGCTCAATCTCGTTCACGGTGAAAGCGCGGTTGGCAGGGTATCTGTCGATGCGCATCCAACAGCGAATGAGAATACGAACCACGAAGACAACTGTAGCCCCGATGTTCAGAATCTGTCTCATTCCCAGCTGGTTATCTTCCACCGCATAAGCCGTTATGCGGTCTGGGTACCCAAGCTGCATCAGAAGCAATGGGGCAAGCAGCCCTTCCAACACCACGTCGTAACTCGGATCTTCAGGATCATCGATGCGGACCACAGAAAGCTTGCCCAGCGCAATTTTCGCAATGAAATGAAGGAGCAAATAGGAAGCCCAGACGATGAATCTAGCAAAATTCGACCTCATATATTTCCGACGAATGCCTAATATTATGAGAAAAATCTCGCAGGCAATGCTTGCAGTGACCAAGAAATGAATCCCCCAGTCCATCCACAGATCTTTTAGCAGCGGCAACACCGTGTTGATTATTGACGAAATCTGACTGATCAAACTCATGGTGGCTTCCTTCAGATGTGCTCACTAGACATCCATGTGAATGCAGAGTAAGGAAAATATTTACCTTGCTTCTGAAGAATAATTTCTAAGAGCTTGCACAAAACTGCATGGTTGCATAGATTATTTCTCTCGATCTGTTAAAATTTCGGATAACTGAAACTATGAATATGCACATTTATATTCTACAAGTTAATCGCATAAAAAGGAAGATTTACAATGCGATTATAGTTCTTCGCCTAACAAACTGTTCATCTCTCTTTCCTTTCCTAGAGTTGTTGACTTTATATCCCTTTGCGATCCTTGTATTTTCCTTCTTCTTTTTTCTGTTTCACCTTTTTCTTTTTGTCAGTTAGATCTTAAATATTTAGGAAAGTGGCACTCTTCTCGCATCGTGAGATGGTTGGTACAAAGTTGTGCCGTTAGTGGTCCACCTTCTTATGAGTCTTCGTTAATTGTTCAGAGTAATAAGCTACATGTACTTGCTCCAATTAGGCTATTTGGGAAAACAAATTGCAGTTCAAAGGTGAATGTTTTCCAAAAGTTATAGCATTGAAATGATCGACTGAAAATTCCAGTCACTAAAGTGAGCATTGCACGAAAATTATGAAACTTGGGATGTCATTTCTTCAAATTCCTTAAAGGTGATTTACAACGAATTCCTTTAATGCGGCTCTTAAGTTTTTCTACCTCTATTTTTCATATATTAGCTGTTCAAAGTATCTTCAAAATAGATTTAAGAAGAAAAAAATAGAAAAAAAGGTGGAGGATAGGTGTTACGGGCGTATTTAGTAAAGGTGAGAAGGTTTTGGGATGAGAAAGGTATCTTCCTACAATAGAACCTTAGGTAGTAGTTTCAACTACCTTGTAGGTTCTTGAAACACCTTAAACTCTAGAACTTGTCAGCGCCAAAGGGTTCTTGGGTACCTTATGAATCATTAAATATATATATATATATATATATATGATTTCATTAAAAAAAGTCATTTATATCTTTATTTACAAATTGGACATTCAAACATAACATATAAATGGATTACAAGTTAAATTCATGTTCGTATCTAATATTAACATACGTGGTTAACATATGACTTTAGGTGCAATTGCTCTCAGGTTGGATTTTCTAAGTTTTAAGTAGAAGAGGTTTCACGACTCCCAAAATAATTCTATAATCCTATCACATTGCACTTCCTACAGATTTCTTAAATCCCATTTACCTAGGAAAGAATGTATTCAATGGCATGTTTGCTATACCTTTTCAGACATAGCAATCTTTAAATGTCAAATTTCACCGGTTGTGAAGGAAGGAGGATGGAGGAAGGGCCTTAATTTCACTCGGTGGTTCTTTCACCAGTTGGAAAATGAACATCGTAGACAACAAAACATGTGCTGTAACTTGTATAGAATATGGACCAGCAAATTAAAGTAGGATAATCACTTGCCGAAACATCCAAAGCACGGAGAGTGTACAAACCTTTTACCCTAAAGATAATAGGAGTTAGTAAGCACAATAAGCAAATGCAAGCTAACTAAAGTAACAGAAAAGAAAGAGCTGCAATGCAATGCAAGACTAGCACCACCACACCTGAACTTGAGGGCCGATGAATCCCAGAAGTTTTATCCAGAAGATGCCGACAGCGACACTGGAAAAATTGGGGAAACTGAAGTACAGAAAAGCAACTGAGAGATTTTTCCTAAGAATCATTGCTAAGGAACGAGTACTAGGGATATTAGCTTTACTTTCTTGGCTGGCAGATAACTTGTGTCTGAAGACTTTACAGCAATGAACTTCTGTTTCTTCAATTATTAAGTAAGAGAAAGAAAGGCATGGACTTAATAAGTACAAAAAGAGAATGGGAATTTGATTATTTGCTTGCAACCTCAGTTTGAGGTTCTTTTTCTCTTTTATTTGGTTGGCCTAATGAGTACGTAACCATGTTTAAAGTTTCGCCGTCTATCTTTAAGATCACACGTGATTTTCATTCTATCCTGTAGTTTTAGCGACAGAAAAACAGTCCAAATGCCATAACTTGGCACGAGAGGACACTTAAGTGCCATAACTTCGAAAAGGTACACTTAAGTGCCAGTTTCGGAGTAAAGTGGAACACTTAAGTACCACTCTGGCCAAAATCCAGCCAAATGGCTAACGTGGCAATTTTCCGGCGAGTTGGGTGCAAAACGGCGTCATTTTGCACGCCGACGACGTGGCGAGAAAATGCAAAACGACGTCGTTTTGTGTCGATGTGTAAATAATTAATATAAAAATTAATTAAATTAAATTTAAACTTAATTTTCTTTAAAATATTCTAAAAATAAAAAAAACTTAAAATTAAAAAAAAAAAAAAAAAAAACTTAAAAAAAAAAAAATTTAAATTTAAAAAACTTAAAATTTAAAAAACTTAAAATTAAAAAATTAAAATTTAAAAAACTTAAAATTTAAAAAACTTAAAATTTAAAAAAATTTAAATTTAAATATGGAATTTTTTAAAATTTTTAAATTAAGTTTTTTTAATTTTAAGTTTTTTAAATTTTAAGTGTTTTTAATTTTAGGTTTTTTAATTTTTTTTAATTTTAAGTTTTTTAAATTTTAAGTTTTTTAAATTTTAGGTTTTTTTATTTTTAAGTTTTTTTTTTATTTTTAAGTTTTTTACTTTTAATTTTTTTTTTTTTAATTTTAAGTTTTTTAAATTTTAAGTTTTTTATTTTTTAGAATATTTTAAATAAAATTAAGTTTAAATTTAATTGAATTAATTTTATATTAATTATTTACACATCAAACACAAAACAACGTCGTTTTTGCATTTTCTCGCCACGTCAGCGTGCAAAATGATGCCATTTTACACCCAACTCGCCGGAAAATTGCCACGTCAGCCATTTGGCCGGATTTCCAGGTGTCCCAAACTCAGTTTTAGCTCTTTATTTAGGCAAATGATAGGCTACTCAACCTTGGGTCTTGTTCGACCAAAAAAAAAAAACCTTGGGTCTTGATGAAATTGTGGGGAGACTTTAGGTCCATTTTGTTTCCTTGAAAAATTAACATGATTGGTAAATAATATTTCATAAGGAAATTATTTTCAAACTTTCCATAATGATTTTCATCTCATTTAAAAAATCCTACCAAACTCAAGAAAATCAAACTATGACAAACTTTAGAAGGTGTTCAAGACAAATAAACCTAGGTCTGGAGCCCAATTGTCGAGACCTTGGTGGCAAGACTGTGGAACTTGAGCCTTGTACCTAGTATTTAGGCGCTAAATCAGGACTTCGAGCCTCGGACTCAAGATCCTCCAAGAACTTATGGCCCTAGATGCTCAACTCTCGCCCCCAGTGTTGAAGGTCTCGGTGCTTGGGTCCAAGTTTAAGCGTCTGGGACACCGGTTAGTGCACTGAGACCTCAAGTGAGGCCCCTCGTGTCCAAATTTTAGGAGCTGGAGTGTCTGATCTGGCCCCAAGGTCTCGACTTTTCACAAAAGTGATGATCCTAGCAACAGTGGAGGTCAAGTTAGATTCTTGGAAATGAACACCAATCTTTTAAAAGCATAGATCATTTTTGAATTGAAATACGGATTTTTAAAAATAATTTTTGTTGATTCATTTTAAAAGAGACTCCAAAATAGGGATAAGTACACTAGAAGTGCAACAAATTATGTATGGTGTTTACTTTAGTGCCAAAAGTTTTCACCAGCTCACTTAAATACCAAATTGGAGAAAAATTCTTGACCAAATGAATTACGTGACATTTATTATTAAAATTATAATATGACTGGCAAATTTTTTAAAAACTCTAGATAAAGTAATCGCTTTTTAACAATAATTGACACTGAATTGATCACTTTAAATTAAATTCGACACTCAAATGATCATTATTTACGACTTTTAGACGACGCCGTTTAGGGGCTACATGCTGACTAGGCACACCGGCGAGCCACGTATGATTGAGAAATTAATAAAATATAGTCACGTCGAATTTTCAGTAACTCATATTAGAATTGACACTTAAGTAATCGTTTTTATAAAAAAGTGGCACTTAAGTGATTCGAAAATAACTTTTGGAATTAAAGTGAATGTCGCACACAACTTTTAACACTTCTAGTATACTTATCCCAACTTAGGACCTATTATTTCCTTTACTAGGCATTGCTCACCCCTTTCTATATTTCAAATCGATAGCATGGATATATCACCCGTTGTGCGTTATGGAGCACCCGCCCAAATAGAGGGCATGTTCCAGAATGTGCTAGATCTAGAGACTGGCTTGACGATTACCCGAGACGAGGTTGTAATATATATAGACGATGTACGCGCATCATGGATTCCCATGCATTTTATATATTGGTTTCTCGATCTTCATGGCGAGCTCTTCGGGCCGCTCCATTTTGGGGACGACGGACCGGACACCCAAGCTATTGGTGCCTAAGTAGGTGGAGCACCACGGTGGGGAATTTTTGGTATAGATGGGGACTCGCCGGGTAGAGGAGATAACCACATTTTTTTGTCCCTCCCAGGTATTTTGTGCATACCTTTTTGGTATATGATGGTGTGAATATAAATATGAAGATGTAAATTCCCCATGTAAATAAAATGAATGGAAATAAAATGAAAATAAGTGTTTATGAATGTTTACTCTTGTGTTGATCGTGTATGTGTTTCCTTGTTAGTAGTGAGTAGTTGTAGTGGTAGTGTGATTGAGATGTTCCTGCGCGTGTTCAATTTATATTATCCAATAATCTTGAGAATCATGTCTGTCATCGTGAAATCTTACTTTATGCATGCGATCGAGGCAACTTCTGTGCATCTCCGAAAGTTAATCGAGCAAGCGGATGTCTGTATGAGGGGCCGGCGAGGGGCAGATTTGGCCGAAGATTAACGTACGCTAATTGGGGTACTTAGGATAAGATCTCTCTCTCGAGTTGCTTTTGATAACCCAACTAGTTGGTCAAGTAATGTAGGTAGTTGGTTCCAAATAATTTGGAATGAGATTATTGTGGTCGCTATCAAGTGTGAAATGTGAAGAGAAAAGCTAATAACTTGATCATCTAAGTCCAATTTAACACCTTAAGACCTATCTAGACGGTGCCGATTGGATTATCACCTCACTAATTTTCGGCTAAAATTAATCAGATGGCTAAAATTAATCAGATGGACTATATTGAAAAATTATCAAAAGTTTTGAACCACATTAACCAAATTGAAAAATTTAAGATTGAATTAGTGACCTTGGACAATTTAAGATTAAATTCGTCTTTTTTTAAACTTCTGATAAGACAATCCATATTGTTATTAGTGAATACCGGAATCAGTTCAATTAAATATCTCTCTAGCATATAGAGACCCCAAAATGGTTTCCTAGTCAATTATGGACAATCTCACGGCCTCAAGTTAGGTAAAATGTAATTGGATTTTATTCATTCCCCAAGAGGCAGATGGTTTTATCCTATATAAGAAGTTGAATATTTAGAGAAAGTGACTTGGGGCGCGTTTGGTAACGATTCTGTTCCCGGGAACAGATTTTGATCAGAAATGATTATTTTTTATTCTGTTCCCGGGAACTAATTTTGAGTAAAAAAATGTGTTTGGTAACTGTTCAAAATTTCTGATTTTGTAATAGAATTGTGTTTAGTATCTTGTGCTAATTGATTATGTTCCAAATCAATTTCTTTTAATTTTTAAATAAATTTTTAACTCTTTTCATTTTTTTCTTTTCTTTTTTCTTTTTTCCTTTTTTTTTCTTTTCTTTTTTTCCTTTTTCTCCTATTCTTCTTCTTCTTCTTGTGACCGGTCGTCGAACCGGCGACCCACAGACGAGGGCGGCGACCTCACCGGAGTGTCACCGGTGAGGCCCGCCCGGCCATCGACGAAGGCCGGGTGAGGCTCGCCTAGCCACGGTGGGGCTGGGCGTCACGAGGCTTGCCCAGCCCCGGTGAGGCTCGGCCTCGCCGGATCTCCGGGAGGCCGAGCCTCACTCGTGGCTCGGGCCTGCCTCCGGCAAGTTCGCCGAACCTCGCCCTGGCCTGGCAAGCCTCGGACGAGCTCACCGGACCGGCGGATTGGGGCCAACGACGGCGGCAGACGACGGCGGGCGACGACGGGCGGCGGGCGGCGGGGTGGACGGCGATCGCGAGATGGCCAAAAGGAAGAAGAAGAAGAAGAGTTGGTTTTTTATTCTCAAATTTATTCCCGGAACAAGAATCAACTTTTTTTTAATTCTTGATTCCATTCCCAATCTGTTCCCGGGAACAAAAATTTTACCAAACGCGATTCTCGGCCCAAGGCGATTCGGGGAACAAAAATCAGAATTTGGCCCTGTTTGGATGGTTACCAAACAGGGCCTTAGTGATTTGGGACTAGCATGACGTTACTCTATTGGTCAATGAGATGCAGACATTTGGAGTGCTAAATCGTAGCATAGGGGAACAATTAAGTGCTGAAAGTTTGGAAAGCTATACTTAAGTGCCAAAATTGGAGCAAAATAGATTAATTAAGTACCAACGATGAGAGATTCCAACCAAAATGCTAACATGGCGTTTTTCCGACGAGATAAGTGCAAAACGACGTCGTCTTACATGCTGATGTGGCTAGATAAGCCGAAAATGACGTCATTTTATGTATTGACATTGCTAGTAAGCCGAAAATGACATTGTTTTACCTTTGATTTGAATTTTAATATATTTATTAATTAAATTAAATTTATAAATAAATCATTTATTTAAAAAAAAAAAAAGGAGGAGAAGATTGCAAAATGGCGAGAGCTGTGCAAGCCCTCACTGCCACCTCTCTATCGTCGCCAGGAAGGGCTAGCGATCATGGGGGGGAAGGGTCGGCCGAGATCATCAAACCCTAGCCAAAACGATGAGGGCTGTGCAAGCTCTCACCATTCTGTAATCTCCTCCTCCTTTTTAAAAAATAAAAATAAATTGTTTGGTTTTAAATTTAATTTAATTAATATTTATATTAAAATTCAAATAAGAGGCAAAATGAAGTCGTTTTGGCTTTGCTGACTCAACTTTTCGATGAGCTACATAAGCGACTTATATTAATAAATATAAACCACATCAGATTTTCAGCACCTTTTGTCAAAGTTGACACTTAAATGTCCTATTTTTTTTTTAAAAAAAATGGCACCTAAGTGTAACTCTTAGAACTTTTAGTAGTTAAGTATCCCTCAATGCCAAGTTTTGGCACTTACGCTATAATTCCGTTATTGGTCATCCATAGAGACTTTCTAAGGGGATTGTGAGAATTTAAGCCACTAATAATAGAAACACAGCATGTAGATAAGTTAACATAAATTCCATGGATAATGATGTCATATATTTTAAAAACCTTATCTCCTCGTTATCAAATGAGTTTCACTTTCTAATGCCTTGACGTGTTAGGGTAATATTTTCTTCCGAAGAACAAAATTTTATACAACTAAAACCTTGATTCTCATATCATTGCGCCCGAACACCCGACTTCGCCCAACACCACTCCATCACCGTCGACAACTCAAATCTCTTCCTCGCTTTGCAACATACAAAGGTCGCAACCACCGCACTAGCTAAAGTGATCTTAAATTTAAGGTTGCCTGAGGTCGCGAGAATTGGTCTGACGTCGCAGCCTTAGACTGGTGATGGGCCAAGTTTGCGGATCGAATTTTAGCATAAATAAATAATTTATGATCTTATAAATTTCAGCATTTTCAGAATAATCTTAGAGAATCACGTTCGTCACCGTGAATTTTTATATTATGGATGTGATCGAGGCGGCTCGCGTGCATCTCCAAAAAGGTTAATCGAGTCAAGCGGATGACTGTATGATAACGAATAAGCAATGGCCCTCCTAATTGCGGAATATATCATAGGCTCTCTTCTTTTATAATTAAAGTCTATGATCCGCTGATGGGGCCGTAAACGGAAAATGCTTTAGATATTATGAACTGCCTTGTACGTATAGGCTTTCAAGCCAGCTAAATTGAAAGACTTGGATCACTCCATGACATCTTTGGGATCAAATAAGTCAAGCGGCCGACAGAAAAGACTGCATCCATGGCTTAATGTGGCGTCGACATGCCCAACATGGTATCATCAGATCATTAATATCTTACAGCATAATCAGATGAAGTCAAGGCTTCTAGGTACATGTCAATGCTGAGGATCTAACGTTTGTCTACAGATCTAGTATAAATTGTCGGGCTACATAAGAACTCAAAATGTCTAATCAACATCGAGGTTTGTTTTTGTGATGCCTTGGATTTAACTCGCTTGAGGTATTGTTCACTTTTGCCTGAACATCCCGGTTTTTCAGATTATACGGAACCTTACAGTTTTGTCCTTTGACGTACAAATAAGCACCTTCCCAGAAAGTCACCCATCCTTGGAATGCTCCCACTATGGGTTAATTCTAGTTTTTACATATATATCTCATATCAATTCTCCTCCTACTCGGTGCACAGTTCAATTCATTCCGGACCTTTTGTCATCATATAAACCTGTCAGGAGCCACTCCTTATCCGGGCCCTCTCGCTCCGGCGACCGATTTCTGCCCTCATTGCACTTGCTCACTAGAATTTCTCTGTCATCCAACTTCTGTTGATTGCATAAAGGAATCGTTTATGGAGGGGGTTCTCTCAATGGGTTGTAAAGCCTCAAATTTTGCATGAGATGCTATTTCAAATTAGAGATCTAGTTGAGTTGGCTATGGCTTTTTGCACCATTGATTTGGTTGTTAATAAAAGAAAGTGGGTAATTCCGATCACGAAATCAATGGTATCGACAATAGTCCTTTGAAATTTATCAACTCTTTTATCTTCGACAAAGAAACACTTCTTTTAACTTCTACCAAATTTTATTTACCCTTTTAACAGCACCATAAATTTATCCAATGGGAAAAAGTTAGCAAATAATTGATCTTTCATTAAACAAATGCATAATACCTCTGGTTTTGAAATTCAATTTCTCCATTAGGCACAAAAAGATAAAAAGAAGAGAAGAGTTGGACATGATTTTGATTTATATGAAAAGGAACAAATATGCTGACGTCATAAATATCTTTGAAGTGCAACTCAGTCTTAAATTTTTCATCCTAAAACTAATAAATATTCGTGCGAACAAGGTTTTTTTTTATATATATAATTGCAATTTTTTTCTTACTAATTTCTCTAACCTATCATGCAAAGTCCAAACGTCAAATTCTTGGTATCAGTTCCAAGTTATGGTAAGAAAAGCTTGAGAAAGGTAAATTCCCTGGACCCAAATGCAACAAACTAGAACCGAAGCTAGTTCAAAATTTTTCACTCCTGTATATTTTTATGAAATGAATTTTGTACATTGCCTTAAAAAGACTGATAAAAAAATAAGAATCTAATATTGTCCAACTCCAAGGATCATATCTAAAATAATGGTCCATTATTTCGAGGAAATTAAATGATTTGTAAAACATTTCCTTAAAAATGGTCACTTATGAAAATAAAAACAAAACAAAAATATTTCATTATCCATAAAAATATTTAGACATAAATTTTGATCGATGACGAAAATATTTTTTATTGACTAATTATTTTAAGCAGTAAAAGCAACCATATTCAAATCATTCAGTTTTTGAAAAATAAACGGAACCTAAAACATGAGTGTAGTTCACTGTGACCCTACACGAAGCATTTCACTTTTCAGTCAAACTTATCCTCGATCAACCCAATATCCACACGAGCACCACGAGCCCGAATTGAAGTTTAACCGGAACGAACAAAAATCGGCTCGAGTTTTCAGACCGGTTTCGATGTGATATTCCTCTCCCCCAAAATTATGACTATTTTCTAATAGTACTCTAGTTGTTCACGAGTTGCTCTATCAGACCATTGTACATTATCTTCATGTGACAACTAGATCTATCAAACGGGTGGGTTGGATCATTTAATGACCCAATCCAAATTGATCCATTAACTTGTTTATAACCCATTTATTAATAATGTAAATTTATTAACCCATACCCGATCCAACTCATACTCAATCCATTCCCGACCCGACCAATGTTGTAAAACACTTCCATATTTAATCAAATCTAAAAAAAAAAAAAAAACTTATCTAGTATGATTTTAAAAAAAAATTATGTTTTTAAAACACTTCCATACAATTACAAATTTAATGGATAAATTTTATAATTTTTTTTAAATTGAGGCCACATTTATTTAGCGAAAAATATAGTATTTTTGAAAATTATTATGTTTTCCAACGTTCTTATGAAATTTGAAAATGAATTAGAAATTTTTTTCCACTTATTACGGAAATTCTAATTTGATTTTTTGTGCACTCCTTTTAAGTATTTTTATTTTTTAAATGGAATTTTAATTTTTTATTTCTTTTTCTTTTTCTTTTTCCTCCTTCTCCCAATTGCTAGCCATGGTGGTTGTGGCTAGCAACAAGCAAGCTTAAGCCTTGCCATGGGCCGGCGAGGCTCGAGCTCGCTCGGTGCCGGCAAGCCAAGCCTCACCAACCTCGGGTGAGGCTCCACCTTGCCAAATCCGAAGAGCTTGAGTCTCGTTAGATAGGTGAGGCTTGAGCCTTGACCATGCCCAATCACGAGCTCAAGCTCACCAAATCGGGGAGGATGGAGTCTTGCCAATGTTGAGGCCAGCGAGGTAGGCCTCACCAAATCTAGTGAGCCCAATTGATGAGTTCAAGGCTCATTGGTGCAATTGGCGATTGGGCAAGAGCTTCACAACCCTCGCCCATTGCCGATGAGGGCCCTGCAGCCCTCACCCAATGGCTAGTGAGGGTCAGCTGCCGAAATTCGTAAGGGGAAAAAAAGTGAAAGAAAAAAATAAAATAATTTAAAAATGGAAAATTTAAATATATATACTGATTTACAACATATGTATCATTAGACTTCCATACAATCCAAACCCATGAACAACCTATTTATTAAAAAAAAATTAATTCATATATGGGTTATCCCATTGTAAATGGGTTCAAAATTTTGACAGCTCTAGTGACAACCAACAAGCATTCAAGATTAAGCTGAGCAAATATCTCACGAACATAACCGATCTATGAAAAGTTCATGATGTATGCGACAGCTCCTTGCATATATGCTTATGCCTGAACCATCTTCTGGGTACGATCTTAGAGCATTCACAAGCGAAAAGATATCGTAGAGTCTGTGTGACATCCAGATTTTCGAGTTAATTTATTTGGATAAAACAGGCATTTTCGTTCGTTGAAGCTAGGGGATTGTGTAATTGAGAAGCATGAGGGATTCTTGGATGAGGAAAATAATCAATTTGATAAGTAAGACATCAATTGATTTTTGAGAATCATTTGAGAGAAATTCAAGAGGGAAATTTGGATGCAATTGCAAGTGGGGATCAAGAACTCTAAGTTGGAAAATCCTTTTGAGAATCTATGAGCTTATTTAAAAGAAATTGGGATTAGAATTTTCTATTTGAGGAAATCCTTTTATTTTTGTGATCTTCCCATTTCTTTTCCATTTTTAGCCAAACACTCTCTTTTTCCTTTTTCTCTCTCTCTCTCTCTTTTTTTTTTTTTCTCTCTCTCCCTCTCTTTTTCTTTTCCCCCTCGTGCGAATTCCGCCCCCCCTTGCTGCCGGTTCCAACTTTGCTTCTCTATTTCCTTTTCTACTTTTTGATTTTCATCACTTATCTTCTCTCTCTTGTCTTCTTCTCTCTCTCTCTCTCTGATCTCACTCCCTTGAAACTCTCGCTCCCTCACCGTTCGAAGAAGACAGAAAACGGAAACAGAATAGCAGCGCCGAGAGAGGGAGATCAGAACAGCCAACGCCGTACGCGACGCCACCGCCCTCCGCCGTTCACCGCCGAGCTGCCGTCCTCCCACGCCGCCGCTGGCCGTGCGCCGTTGGCCTCTGCTCGTGCGCCCAGGGAGCTGTTCGACCAGCTCAGGCCGCGGATCGGCCACCTACGACCGCCACCCGACCTCCTCCGGCCACCGTGAAGCCCCGCCTTAGTCTTGTTCAGCCCCTCCGTCCATCTAGATCCGTTGTTGCCTCAATCCGAGCCTGGATCCGCTCCCAACCAGCAGCAAACAGAGAGTTGGAAAATGGGTATGGCAGCCCCTTTGTGGCCCGTTTTGGCCGTCTTCCCGAGCCCGGATGCTCGGCCCGCTTTGAAAAAAGTCGATTCTCGCGTCGAGCCCGTCGTTTTGAGTGAGTTTTTACTCACTAATGCTTTCTTAATTTGCTAATTATTCTTAAAGGTTGATTAGTATTAGTTAAGTGTAATTAGGTGGCTAGATTAGAATTAATTAGCGGTTATTAGTTAATTACATTGCATATTAGTTGTTTAGTTAGTGTACTTAGATAAAGAATTTCCTATAATATTTATTGGATGCTTCGTGGGATTTTTCCCTATCCTGAGTGGGCTTCAATTAGGCTTTTCAGGCCTAACTGGAATTTTTGGTATTTAAATATTAATTTTCGGAATTAAATTAATTAATTATTTATTTTCTGAAAATTCAACTGGGATGGCCCGTGACCGGAATATTATGCTGATGACCATGGTGAAGTCCGTTTATTTAATCGGGCTTTATTTTGAGCTAAATTGAATTTTTAATATTTATTAATTAATTTTCGAAATTAATTAATTAATTAATTATTTTTCGGAAATTAAGATTTTGATGGCCGACGACCGAAGTCTCGTGTTGATCATCGTGGCGCAGTTCGTTTATTTAATTGAGCTTTAAATTGTATGGAATTGATTTAATTATGAAATTTTAGGAGTTATTCATATTGACTTGATTGTTGATTATTTGTTTGAGAAATCGTTGGGCATTGGTTGTCGGTATCAAAAGTAAGTTGGTAATCACCGAAAGGAAATACGTGGGCTCGGTGAATTGGAATATCACCTGGAGAATGTACGTGAGTTCAGTGGTCGAGTGGGACCGTAAAGCCATTGAATATCGAAAGTGGTCGAGTGGGACCGTAAAACCATTGAATATTGAAGGGTCGAGTGGGACCGTAAAGCCATTGAATCTTGAAAGGGTCGAGTGGGACCGTAAAGCCATTGAATATTGAAAGTAGTCGAGTGGGACCGTAAAGCCATTGAATCTTGAAAGGGTCGAGTGGGACCGTAAAGCCATTGAATCTTGAAAGTGCCGAGTGGGGCCGTAAAGCCACTAAATCTTAGAAAGTTGCTTGGTGGGGCTGTGATTACCACCTATAAATAAGCTGTGTCCTAAGGACCGTGACTTATATTTGGGAATTGAGTTGACATAGTTGAAATGACCGGAAATGATCTTGATGATACGTAATCGACTAGGTTGATTGATCTTCGCTTTGATTTGATGTTGTGAATTGATTGATGGAATGAAATTGACCGGTGAGTGGTCTTGTTGACATGAAATCGACTAGGTCGATTGATCATTGTTTTGATTTGATGTTGTGAATTGATTGATTGAATTGAAATGACCGTGAGTGGTCTTGTTGGCGTGTAATCGATTAGGTCGATTTGATCGATGCTTCGATCAGTGATATGAGTGCTTGGGTGCCTCTTTGATTTGTGCTAACATGCAGGTGGAATCTGAGGTCAAGGTAAGTCCTCTGACTCATGTTGTGCATAGGCAACCCTAAGGTGTATTAGTTTACTAATCGGGTCTTAGGGGGTAGAACTTGCTGAGATGTAGTCTCATTGGTTATTGAATAACCATTTCAGGTCCCTAGATGCAGAAACTTGGATTTTGAAGATCTCGAAAGTCCGGTGCAATCTGTTGAAGGCTCCAGTTGGAGTGTGGAGGACGATGACAAGGAGGACGGGGACCCGTAGCTTGTAGAACCCCACTTCTATTTGTAGACCTTGTTTTTAAACTAGCTTATTGTGAATTGAATCTAATAGTTCGCCTTGTATATATAAGAGTGAAGGTTTTTAAGAGTTTGAAATTTAGTCCTACTGTTATATTCGATTGTTTTATTGTCTGGGAATTTATAATCGTTTCTGCATGTGCATATATAAATGAAAGGGTCGGCGATACATAGTTCTGGGATATCGCATTATAAAATATGACCAAGATTGAAGGGTGGTCACGTGACCGAGAGTCGGAGCGTGACAGTCTGGCTCTTGGATTTGTACCATCCATGAGTTGTTAGAAATTTTGAGAAATGTCTGACATGTCAAAATTCTTGGATCCAACTTGAGGCCTAACCACAGAACCCGAAAGGAAAGACGCCACACGTTACACGGTCGATTCGCTGAGTTTCTTCATGCATCCAAAAACTCTCTTGGGAGCCCCGAAAGACATTACATGATGCGAGTGATCCTAATTGAAGCGAAGCGGTGCATTAACGTGGCGTGATTGTGGGTATCACCCCACTTACAAGGTCACTTCCCACCAAGTCGAGGGATGTGTATGGACTTCTTCTGGGGTAAAGAGGCTGAGGGGCAGAATCCTCGATTCCTGAACTGGAAGGTTCTGATTCCGTGGTGATAGCGTCAGTTTCCGGTAGCATGAAAGATATATTCTCCAATTCTCGTACCACCTCCAACATTGTTGGTCGCGCCTTGGTCTGATCATCGCAACACTTGAGGGCCAATGCCATAAACTTCTTGATACATTCAGAAGGATACGGGCCCATGCTTCGGTCTATGATAGAGAACATCGATCCAGATTGACAAGCTTGTAGCACCTGCCAATGTGATCAACAACATAAAAATTCACAGTGAGAAAATGCCAACAGTGGGACAACATCATGATGCAAAAGTTACGCTTCATCTGAAAATTCTGATACTATGCCAAGAAATGCAATGGAATCGAATTTGAGGCCACTCTGAGTGATGGAAAACTAGTGATAGCATTCTATGTTCTGTTGACATAGAATTCAGCACTTCGGTGAGTTGGAAAGATAATCATACTGACACTGCCCTGGATTGCTGTATACATGAGTCAGGAGAATATAGGAAGTATTATCCGGCGGGGTTTATATGACCATTCCACTAGGATACGAGGGAAAGCGAAAGGACAAGTACCTCCCTGACAATGTTTCTGCCATGAGATATGGGTGGCATCCCTGTCAACAGCTCCAAAAATACAATCCCAAGGCTGTAAACATCACTCTTTTCGGTTAACTTGTGTGTCAAGAAGTACTCTGGGTCAAGGTAGCCCTACAAAGGGAAAAAGGATATTGAGAATTATTGAAGTCAACCCTTAAAATAGTGAAGCAGCACAAAGTACACGAGATGACCTTAAAGCTGGATCTCTACTCATTTACTGTTCCACTTGTATATGAAACAATGTCAGATCCGAAAACCAATAATGCCAAAATTTTCTCGTCTGATACCATATTAATCCACTGGTGAAATAACAGAAAACTCGAGAGAATCACAACTTGTTTGTCATCCTCTAGCTTGTTTGAGACTAGCCATTGAGAATCAGATGAATGAGAAAAGCAGGTCTGCACGTCTACGACTAAATAGGAAGGCTGGCCAGACAGGGAATAGTCATCAAGATCTATGGCTGGTGACAGATGGTCATTCTCCCACAGAAACAGTCCACAAAATTCTACTTTTGCTCTACATCAGTCAGACACTCTTCGTTCTTCATTTAGTATGATAAAATCTCCAACTATGACAAGCAAAGTTACTTACAGGTGTTCCCTTTACGTTTGTGGATATGTGAGCGGTTACAAAACCATCAGTATTCGGTGATGGTGCAAGTCTCGAGATTCCAAAGTCTGCGACTTTTGCATTGAGTCTGCTGTCTAATAATATATTATTGGCTTTGATATCCCGGTGTATGATGGGAGGGTCAGCTTCTGTATGAAGGTAGAGAATGCCCTTAGCTGAACCCAAGGCAATGCTCAATCTGACTGCAAAACTCAATGGGCTTCTATATCGACCTGCCAATTATAAATATCAAGATAGAGAAGCTATATTTAAGCTCACAGCTATCAGAACAAGACCTTTTTGTGGATATTTCTATATATGAAGGGCAATTTTGGCATTTTAATATCTTTGCCATGTCTCCTTGCATTTTAAGGTAAAAAATGGCCAGACACTGCAACATGGGATTCAGAAATCCTGCTTTTCACACTGTCAGCATGAGAAAGATAGCAATCAAAGATTGTGAGGAAATTTTAAGCCAAGTCAGCTGGGAACCAGCTTAGGAATGTCATAGATTTTGAATCATCCTGCCTTCTGCCGAGAGCAAGGAACAGATTATACGACACATGTGCACAAAAGTTTGCACTTGAAAAAGAAGGGGGAGAATGGAAAAAATTGTTCCTATATAACCATACGAAAATATATTTTACTCAATTATAAAATAAAAACGACTGGTGATGCATGTGGATAATCAAAAGACCAAACGGTTCCAAGACATGAACAAATTAGACGGATGAGCTTTACAGAGCATGATGAACAATCACGGATATAGCTTATGAAACAGCATGATTTCTTACCTGATAAGGCACTGTGAAGGGAACCATTTGGCATGAATTCATATACCAACATCTGCTAGGACAAAAAAAGCATATGAAACTTATTATTTAGAGTCATTGTCATCATTAAATTGCAGCAAAACAGTTTGATCCCACGTAAAATAGTGAAACAGGAGTATTACCACAGCTGGACAAGAACAGTATAGGCACAAGAACAATGTATAGTCCCTTGTTATTGACAAAATTTTTACCAATGACCTAAGAGTTTAGGACCTAATAATGTTCCAAATTGTTAGATAGACTTACAAGGACTCATTACAACATGAAATCTGTCCCATCAGGGTATTTAATAAAGGTGTGACTTGGATTCTCGATTACTGTTGGAAATGGTGATCCATTTTCTAGAATTTCCTAGAGTTGCTAAACTTCTAGAATTCCCTAGATGAAGTTTCTGGAAGAAAGAGAAAATGTAAAAGCACATGTGTAGATCTCTCTAGAAGAAGAGAGGATAAACTACAATCTAGAACTCTCTAGATTAAGCCTAAGTGGACAACATTCTACACAAATCTAGAATGTTGGTAGAGCACCTTATAAATAGGAAAGAGGGAAGAGCATAGTAGAACAACAAATGTAAAGGTGTGAGAGGTAAACCCTCCACCTTGTGTGTGAGGTGAACCCTCCACCATGAGAGGTCATAGATCTCTATTGTTCCTCCATAAAACTATTTTGTTCAACTAATGAAACTATTTTCCCCATGTCCTATATCATTCAATTATCCTATCTCATCCCTTGTCCATCCTCTACAAACTATATCATACACTTGCACACATCACTAACCAAAAACTATAACTAATACCAAAACTACGCTTCCGCAGCGCACAAATCCAAAATTTTTTTAACATGGTATCAGAGCCAGATTCGCCCAAGTTCGTAATTGAGCTAGGCGTAAAGGATCATGAAGCCAGAGCTAGGCATACTTGGATGGTTATGGGCGTTTGTCCTCACCATCCTCAACTAAAAAGGCAGAGCCCAAGCCAGAGCCAAGAGAGCCAGAGCCGAAGCCAAAGCCAGAATCAAAGCCGGAGCTAGAGCCAGAGCCTATGAGAGCCCGAGTTAGAGCCCGAGCTAACAACTACAACTAAGAGCATTTTGATGCCCCAAGACATATGGGACATCGTTGAAGAAAAGACATGCACATTCAAAGGCAAGTGCAAGTGTTTCGACAAGAGAATGCAAGTGATCGTGGAACGAAGACGGAATAAAAGACATGGGACAAACTACAATATCCAAAGTATCCCGAAAATGGATCAAGGGGGAGTGTTGGAAATGGTGATCTATTTTCTAGAATTTCCTAGAGTTGCTAAACTTCTAGAATTCCCTAGATGAAGTTTCTGGAAGAAAGAGAAAAATGTAAAAGCACATGTGTAGATCTCTCTAGAAGAAAAGATGATAAACTACAATCTAGAACTCTCTAGATTAAGCCTAAGTGGACAACATTCTACACAAATCTAGAATGTTGGTAGAGCACCCTATAAATAGGAAAGAGGGGAGAGCATAGTAGAACAACAAATGTAAAGGTGTGAGAGGTAAACCCTCCACCTTGTGTGTGAGGTGAACCCTCCACCATGAGAGGTCATAGATCTCTATTGTACCTCCATCAAACTATTTTGTTCAACTAATGAAACTATTTTCCCCATGTCCTCTATCCTTCAATTATCCTATCTCATCCCTTGTCCATCCTTTACAAACTATATCATACACTTGCACACATCACTAACAAAAAACTATAACAAATACCAAAACCATACTTCCGCACGCATACATCCAAAATTTTTTAACAATTACTAAGGACTTCTTTATAATGTAACCAATTCAACTCTTGGAGACAAATTATTTACCAAGTATAAAAGTACCCAAAGTCCATGTAAGACAGATTTCAAAAGATTACGATGGAAAGACCTAATCGAATGTGATGTGCTTGCATATTCTCAAATGGAAACATTAGTTGCAGAACTAATACCGCACTTCTATCGTAGCATATAATAATAACAGGCAATGCCCATATAAGAATGCATTTCTTTCCATATTCTGAACAAATGAAAACTTTTCTGCAAGCTCGTACAAGAAAATCCAAATCTCAGCGGTCAGACTCTTGATAGTAGGTTATCCACCAGTTCATTGTGGTCCTCTGTGCTTGCATGCAGATGCGTGCATTAAAGTCCTCCAAACAATATTCAAGACTTATAGTGGTAAAGATGGTATTGCATTGAAAGTATACTCTATATCAGAGGCCTTGCTGTACTAGATGATCTACTCAATGTCCACATCGTGGTTCTCACCATTCTAGATGATGTGGCATGAATCATAAATAGGTCAAGAGCACCTTCGTCATTTCATAGGTTCCAACCTTAACGGTTAGAAAATTGAGGACTTGTTATAGAGTTTATTTTCTTGCACTTGAGGTCACATAATTACGAGATTTATCAGCATGCACTCCATCTTGGCTGCACTGTAAGTTTGTTCTGTATAAACACCACAGCTGAATCCTCAGGGGCACCTAGTGATTACCTTAATTTTGTAATCCTACCAGGATTTACTTCTAAAGTGGAATTCTACATGTCATAATTCAAACCATAATATCTGACTTCAACTTACGAGTGAAATAGTAATGACGGAGGCTATCTACACACTTTTGGAGACCACGTAGCTGGAGTATAGCATCACTTACATTTCAAAGGGTTTTATTATGTGAGAGAACATCTTTATAAGGGGCTTCATACTATTATCGAACAGGAAAGGCAATATGACACTTCTTTAAAACGTTGCTTTAATGAGCACATCAGCGCTGCCAGAATCAAGAAGATTCTACCTGCTCATTTTCTTCATCGCAGTACCCAACTAAGGAAACAAGGTTGCGATGGTGTAGCCGTGACAAGAATTCTATTTCAGTAAAGAACTCTTGTTGGCCCTGCAGCGATCTTTGCTCTGCACGTTTGATTGCCACCACTGTGCTATCCCCTAGGACACCTTTATAAACTTTTCCGTAGCCTCCTTGTCCTATCTGAGCAGTCATATCGAAGTTACCCGTTGCCTTCTCAAGATCAGCAAAGGAAATTGCTTTGAGTCCTTCAACTTTCATGGGAACTTTCGAAGCTACGCAAGAGGAAAAATAAAATAAATAAAAGAGTTCACTCTAGAGGATGAGACTTTTTAAGGTGCAAATAATGTGGCGGAAATCACACACCTGACTTTGTCCTTGAACCTTGATCCCGGTTCCTAGGGTGCCTTATGTAGAACAGAAACGCAATGGCCAGGCACATGACACCTGCAGCAGAGATGGATCCAAGCACAATTGCAGCGAGAACACCCTTGCTCATGCCCAAGCTCGTCGGCAGACTAACATCTGCACATGAGAAGATTACTGTTCTCTAAGCACCAGTTTAACTGTGAAGGACAGCTTTATCTGTTTCAGAAGAAGCCTTTGATTCAAACAATTGCAGAGCTTCCCTTTCAAATGACCATTTGGAAGATTTTTGAGAACAAGAGAAGAAATGATACTCCAAATAGATGGCTCGCTAGTTCAGACATGCTCGAGATGCATTGCATGATATTAGAAAAGCTATCGACATCTATTAAATCTAACGATGGATTGGCTGGATACCCTATAATGCCTAGTCAAATCTATATATGTACAAATGGTCCAATTCATTTATGTAATCAATAACTTCTGATAAGATAAAAAATAAAAAAAAAGACTATAGAAAGACATGTGATCAGCAGTAGAGAAGGAGTATATTTTATCACTAGAGATCTATTAGTATGTTTTTTGGTCTTTCCAAAAATCAATAGGAATATTCATCTTTCAAAAGTTCAATTAATCCATAAAAATTCAAGATTTTAGGGAAAGTATAAGTTAATCTAAATATATTTGCTCTCATCAATGGCAAACTGATGAGATTTATTCAATTAGGATATGATTATACTTGCCAATATGTATATTAAACCTACGAATGAAATCTTATATTTGATCTTTTGTTAAGTATCTATATTGCATTGTTGATGCTATAAATGTGATGAATTTTCCTAATATCTTTACGACTGTACCCTCACAAAGTAATATATATTTGGACTTTTATCAGGTCCACTATAAGTTTTAAAATATTTAGACATTCACTATTGGATTATCGAAATATATAGAACGATTTAGTCACGGGACTAATACCAAACACACATCACTCATCCAATGGTGAAGGCGTAAGTATCTTTATACACTATGCGTGGATCTAACAATTATTCAATGAATTTACAATTAGATATGTGTAATTAATAAAAAATTCTAAACCTTGTTTTTATTAACTTTTTGTGATGATTAGGAATTCTCACCTGGGAACTTATGGTAGTCCTTGAATCAACAGCTACAGAGAGATATTTTTAAACTTATATTTCTGAAATATGCGCAAATATTCATCTTGCATTGTATAATTTTTTTGTAAAATTCAAGATTCTCACTTAAGAATTTCTCATATTTCTAAAGCGACCATGAAAATTGAATTGCCGGGCAAAGATCTCACGTGAGTGCGCCTCATGGCTCGACCTCGCGTGATCTCAAACCCCACTTGGAACTTACCAGATTGATAAAGTCCAAGAGTAAAATTTAGCAGATCATAGGGCCCGAAAACATCATTATCAGGAATTGTAAATCTTGCGATATCGTCCATAAGCCGTAGGACCTCGCTTGCGTTGAATATACCAGAATAGTTGCCAATCACAGGATAAAACTTTAGAAACATTTTGAGCCTGGGACCTCTCCGCCATATGATGGAGTCAACAACGAGCTGATACGGTTGCAAGTCAAGACGGGAGGTCATGTAAGATATGAACTGGTCAGCATACGGGCGGAAATCAAATATACTAGGACTGCGTAAACGCATTCCAACACCAAGCGGTGCAGCACAGTAGCATGGATCGGGGGAGTCAGGCAGATGTTCGTACGACTCAGGGCAATGTTGATATGGGCAGCTGCTGTTCGAGTACGTAGAATTGGCAGGAGCATCAGCGCTGCTGCCTTCAGATGCACAGTAGTTGACAATATTAAGTTCGTTTTGTCTTCTGCAAACTGGATTCCCTTGTAGCCTGCGCACAGATAAATTAGTAAGTCGTCATAATGATCCCAACCGTGATCAAGCTACTAGATACAAGCGAAAGATGATAGGTGCTTAATCAAGTGTATGTAAAATTAGTAATATTAGGCGGCTCTAGAATCAAAAGTTCAAAATGATAACTAAACCCATAAAGAGAGAGAGAGAGAGAGAGAAAGGGAGAGAAAGAGAGAGAGAGGAAAACACCTATGAACTGATCCAGACCACAGTGAATAAATTGAAACAAAGGGGGTGATGGAAACTCTGTATAGCATGCCTAGATCTTGATTGGCAGAGAGCATACCAAATTGTGACATTTGGTGGAGGACTGAGACTGCCCACAACATTACTAAGTGCATTGTTTTGGAACTCCCTGCAAGTAAAGATTCATATACAAGGATAAGAGGACAAAGGAATCAGGTACATATGAAAGTTCTTCAAACAAGTCGGAGGTAACCCTGTAAAGATTTCTGGTAAGCCAACAGTAGTGCTTAATGTAAAGTTTGATCTGATCTGGTTCAAATGAAAAGGCTGTAATTGGGGTTCGGTAGAGAGAGAGAGAGAGAGTGCATGTGTGTGTGAGTGCACGTTCAATATTTGTCAGTTCATATAAATATGACCCATACAAATACCTGGAAGGAGACAACATGCACATACATCGCAATTTTAAGGCAGTCATACCATAAGTCATTGAACCACACAATAAAATGCTCATAGTATTACTAAGAAACGGCTAAGAATGAACCCATGATTTTGTCTTTCTGCAATTGGCTCACAATTTAAGTGTTGATGTTGCATTGAAAGTGATATTCTGCCATATATTGGTTGGAACATCACCGGACAAGTAATTGTCGTCAAGAGATCTGCAAATACAAAACCAGTTATCATTCCTATTTAAGTCCATTATGTAATTATTTCCGTCTGTAGAAACATGATACAGCACCATCATTTGATGACATGAAGTGAATAGCTGCTTCAAGCTTCAAACTAGGATATCACCATGATTTTGACAGAAAACAAGAATATGTAGTCAAAGTCCAGATGATTCTTACAGTCTTTGAAGCTTGACAAAACTAGAAAAGTTTGAGGGAATAGTCCCATTAAGCTGATTATTGGAGAGATCACTGCAAGATGTGAAACAAATCAATTAAATATGGATAAAGGATTACCATTACAGACGTACCTCTGACCAGTCTTCAGTTCCAGGTCTCATAATATTTGTATTTAAGTGCCTTTCTTGCTTATTATTTCTTTGTTAGAGATGTGAATGTGTGCGCGCGCGTCTGTGTGAGTGAGAGAGAGAGAGAGAGAGAGAGAGAGAGAGAGAGAAAGAGAGAGCAACACAAATAATTAAAATCTCATGGAGCACCTACATAGTAGTGATATATGGAGAAAGCTTATTCGTGGGTATGCTTCCAGTTAGGTTATTTGAGCTAAGATCCCTGCAAATTGAACAACAGTTCTGGTCAGACAGCATGCCCAGATTATTTGAGTCTTTTTTCTTAACTTGATACTTCTCATAATTCTCCTCATTCCATTTACACAGCTAAAGCCAAGAAACAGCGCACAATTGGTAATACAATCGATGCTAACCGCCAAGCATCAATTAAAGAATTAAAGATTGAAACTTACAAGTAAAGAAGACTTGGGATGGTGCTGAAATCAGGAATAACGCCTGTCAAATTGCAGTTTCTCAAACTCCTGTGAATATTAAAAGATTCAAGTTTAGAAAGTAGACAACTGTCCTTTTGTGAGAAGAAATGAAGAAGAAATATGCAGCTTGTGGCTAGGCCTGGCAGAAGAGTCGAAGATCCATAATGACGAAAAGCAAAGATTGCAATCTCCCTCCAATAGAGTAAAACTTCCAAATACCAAAATAATGATTGAAATTAGCCTCCATCTGGCGCTAAATGCTCTGGAAATCATTTTCATGTAAATGCATTATTGATAACATGAATTATAAGCAATGCAACATCAATCAGCACGCATGGTTGTCTGTTTTCTCTTCAAACAAAAGAAACCAAAGAAGGTAGCCTAATACTGGCGTTGGTTGCATGCTGTATGCATGCATGTGTGGCGTATATGCATTCAGGTTATAGAGAGATAGATGGACCTTACAATTTCACGAGTTTAGGCATGTTTGAATAACTACTTGGGATACCATTCCCCTCAAAGTTGTTGTTGTCCAGTTGGCTGCAATGAAATAACATAGTTAAAATTGTTGCTCGTTTCTAGTAATAGGTGATCGAAATCTCAAACTTTAGTTGTATGTATGAAGCTTTGTATACAAGGATTAGATGCAAAGAACAAGACAAACAACCTCAAGCAAAACTGAGCTCCTGCTCAAATCTTAACTACATTTACCAATTTCAAGTTCCCTTAAATGAACCTAAACATATTAAAGTTCCACAACATAGGAATTCCCAAAAAAGCTGTTTTACTTTTTTCAAGACCAAGGTAGTCATGCTTGTTTATCATTTTTGCTTCTGCACTGATTAAACAAGTAATGCTTATCCGAGTCGTTTCAGTTATATGCAACAATGACTATGTGGTGATTTCAGCCTTAAAATTCATTTGCTGGTAATTTCAGCCTCAAAAATCATTTGCTTGGATAGGAAAGAGAAAAAAGCCTGTGTATCAAAATATGGCTTCATCAAAAGAAACATACAGAATCGTCAGATTTGGCATCATATGGAGCTCCTGTGGGAGATAACCTGACAAGTTGTTGCTATCCAAAAGGCTGCAAGCATTCCATTAGACTGTTAAAATAATGAATGAAAAAGATCGAGAGAATGGTAATGACATACTTACAAGTGTATAAGCATTGGAAGTTTAGAGAGCTCAGGAGGAATCTGACCACTGATAGAATTGTTGCTCATGTGACTGCAAGACACAGCATCCGATGACTCAACGTAACTAATCTGGTTACCTTGCCACTAAGAACCAAATGTTAGATCTTATTTTCTGTAAAGCTTACAAGTGCTGAACGTTTAGCAAATTTGCAAATGATCTGGGCAGTGGTCCTGATATTCGGTTGCCATCCAGACCAAATCTTGTTAAATTGGGGAGGGATCCAAGCTCATCTGGTAGAGGACCTGATATATTGTTTCCACTTAGAAGCCTGCATTAAATATTGCCTCCATAAGTTGCTTTTGCATATTATTATCAAGTTTCATCTGATACAGAAAGTATTTCCTAATTGCTAGTTGCCCAGAAAAAATATACTATCGAAGCTTCTATGAGCAAGTGCACTGCATTCATCTCCAAGAAATTTTTGAACATTGCCATCATGTCAAGTCAAAGCAAAAACTTAATACTGAAGACTCAGTCCACTGTTCCATTAAGAGTGTTAACTGGCATGAGATAACAAGAAATTATCTCGCATAGATATGATGTATCTCTAATTAAAGAGAGAAGTTGAATCTATGCAGTGATAAACCGAATCAACATCAAGCCCAAAACATGAACCATGACACCAGACAATTGGACGTCAGTTTGTCTGAGTACATAAATGGATATGCTGAAAGCAGTTTGTGTACAATAAACAGCACTCCCCAGCTATCTAGTTAATCACCCCTGCTTATATAGATTCATCCATCATAATGCATAATTCAATACTCTGTAACAGACAAAGGAGAAATTTATCAAACTGAAATGAAGTGCCCATAACTATGAGTGAAAAACAAAAGGTTGCAAATAGGCTTATCTTGTAAAATTTTATAGCATCATAGCATAAGCACTGGAACTAGTACAAATTAAGTTCTCACGTACAGGAGGCGCAAAGAAGTCATGTTGCCGATCTCCTTTGGTATGCTGCCACTTATGTTGTTCCACATAAAATCCCTGCCAAGGAATGCTTTGGAGTTGAGAGAGAGAGAGAGAGAGAGAGAGAGAGAGAGAGAGAGAGAGAGAGCAATGGCAACTTCAACTTCCAAAATGAAAAAAAGTGCGAGTTTATACGGGCGCGAGCATGACACTTTTAAAAAAGGAAAGTATGATATGGTTAGACCAGCGGCATACAAGTAAATCACATGGGTGAGTACACCAAGCTCCGGAGCTAATGTCCCTGTCAGATTCTTATTTAGCAACCGCCTGCACATGAGAGAAAGCACATGAGAACAGACTATCACCACATATCTATTGATAGCATTTACATGTTTTAAATCAAGATTTGCTTCAGGATTTCAAGATTGATTCCTGTACATGAATGGACAGTTTGACTCCCACATATTCAAAAGTTCTTCCATCTAACAACATAGAAGAGGATCACTGAACCAGAATCCATGCTAGCAGAGATATTAACACAAAAAATTATCAAAAGATTTGTAGCTATAAAAAACATTAAAATAAAATATCAGATGAAACACCCACAAAAACATAAAACTAATTAGAAATCTGTTTCTCACTAGATAAGCAATATGGTATCTGAAGTAAGATTTATCATAAATTTGTGAGGTAGAACAGGTCAATCGGAACTTCAAAATGAGAGAGAGAAATGTTCATTTCTCTAAACAGATAAATAGAAATGAATATACAGTTCTCGAACTTAGGTAAACAAAAAAAGTGGACTTACAGTTCTTGAACGTGCTGGTAGCCATCATTTTGCTGCGAGCAGATGACCCCAGTCCAGTTGGAAGTGCAGGGATCGTTCTTATTCCAGTCGCGGAGATTTTTGAATGGATCGCCAAGAGACTTCCGGATTGCTTTCAGCGCATTTACTACAAAGCATTAGAATCCACCTAGTCATAGCAAGAATAAGAAGAACCGTCTATTGAAAACATTATCTTGTTTGAAGACCATCTTTTTCTCGCCATCTCCTTTTTGTTGTTCTCAAGGAAGATCATAGCCTCATAGACCGACAGATATATCGTAAGACCCACACGACAAACAGAAAAAGCAAATAAACTGACATTCAGTCGGGTGAATGATCTGTGCCGAAGCGAGCGAACCGAACCAACATGCCAATAAAGCAACAGCCATTCCAAACAACAGACACCGTTCCCTCGCCATCTCTGCAGCACAAAAGCAAAGCACGTTCAAAACAGAGAGAACCCCACTCACTTCTCAGAGTTCACATCATTCAGACTCTTTGCTCATCATCCACCCCTCCAGAAACAAATCGCTCGAGTCGAAGCGGGTAACGAAGCTCTGACCTGACGCCGAGACCGGAAGGGAGCTGGAGGTGGGTGAGGTCAAGCGAGCGGGGAGGGGTGGGAAATGCCGTCTTTGTAGACGCCATGGCGGCGATGACGTGAGGACGGTCGGGCCTGGTCAGAGGATGGGTTCGGTGGAAGTGCATTGTCTCGGATTGTGACTTGTGATCGAGTTCCTGGTTATTTTATGCAGAGAAACTTAGGGAATTGCTCTTCATCTTCCTCTGGAGGGTGCGTGTGCAACCTTGTGCGGCGCGAAAGGCTCGCTCTGCTTTGGTCATAACGGGCTTTTTCAAATTGCAGGACTCCCGTCAGCCGGCACCATGAAATCTGAGTATGTAAATTAAAAAAAAAAAAAAAAAAAACGACCATGACAACGGTGACCCCGAGCCATGTCCTATGCCGTATCTGAACTTTGTTATTATTATTTAATTTCTAAACCTTCAGGCTTGATCGAAGCGATTATTGTTAAGAAAAAATTCCTTTTTTTCTCTTTTCTCTTTCTCTTCTTTGGCTTATTATAAATTTAAAAATGTCATCATATTGTAAAAGGTCCAAGTTAAGAGTGAGTTCAAAGTGTATATCTATCCATACACTTAAATATTAACAAGGGTCTTACTTGGCTTTTGTGCCAACAAACTAACACTTTACATTTAAATAGGAAAATTGTCCAAAAAATCTTATACCTATTACATTTGTATCAATACAGTCATAAACATCTTATTTATGCCAATTTAGTCTTAAAAATTTATATGTTTTGTCAATTGACTCAATCTGGCCAATTTTGACAGGATATCGCTAACAAGAACACCAAGCATCATATATGACATGATCGATGCTAACATAGACATGTTTTAATAACATTTTAATAATTTGTCATACTTTTTGTTCTTTTTTCTTTTCTTCTCTTTGCCTTTTTTTAAAATAAAAAAAAAAGTTGAGAGCCCTCGATAGCCACAAGCAAGGGCATCACGACTATTGCCTAGACCTAAAAAGGGCACAGTGTCCTCACCTAGCCACCCTCACTAGACTTGGGTTAGAGGTCACGTGCCCTTAACTAAGGCTGGCCGATTCTCACCTAAAAAAAAAAAAAAACTAAAGAGAAGAAAAGAAAATATAACAAAAAAAATATAAAAATGAAAATATTATTAAAAAAAAAAAAAATTTCATGTCGATGCGAGTCATGTCATGTAGGACAATTAACATTTATGTTAGCGATTTCTAGCTAAAATTAGCAAGATAGACTCAATTGACAAAATGTAAAAATATTTAAGACCAAATTAATACAATTAAAAGTTTCGGAACTAAATCGACACAACTGCAATAGACTTAAAGGTTTTTGGGTTATTGTCACCATCTAAACTAAAGAATGACATGCCGATGAAAGGGACGAAAAGAATTTTCAGGGATGGTAATAAGTTCCACCAAGCACGCTTTTCCTAATTCGATATTTTAATAATAAAAAAAAAAAAAGTATCCCAGGTTACATTAAAAAAATATTCCTGTGAAAATTGTAGAAGAAGTCAAGATGGAAACACTTCAATTGATAATTCACCAATTCAGGTACCTCCCTTAATTTCCTCAATTTATGGCACTTTATATCCACAAGGGTCTTACTCCACTTTTGTGCCAATCAGACTAACACTTTATATTTTAATATGGAAATTATCAAAAAATCTTAAATTTATTGCATTTGTATCAATTTAATTTTAAACATCTTTATGTTTTGTCAATTAACTCAATCCAGCCAATTTTGGTAGGAAATAATCATTGACATGAACATGTAGCATGGCTAGTGCTAACAATTTATAATAACATTTTAATAATGTTTTCAATTTTTTTCCTTTTTTTCCTTTTCTTCTCTTTATTCTTTTTTTAGGTTGAGGGCCAACAAAGATCACCGGCTAACTCTCGCCAACCACAAGTAAGGGCGTCACCACCGTCGCCTAGACTCGATGAGGATCTTAGTGCCCTCGCTTGACGACCCTCACCAAACCTAGGTTAGAGGCCGTGCATCCCAATCGACCCCCGCTGGCTCTTAGCCAAAAAAAATGAATAAATAGAGAGAAGAAACGAAAAAAGAACAAAAAATATTTAAAAAAAAAATATTATTTAAAAAAATTCCCCAACTATGTCACGTAGGACGGTTAACATTTATGTTAGCGATTTCCGTCCAAAATTAACCCGATTGACCAAATTGGCAAAACATAAAAGTATTTCAAACTAAATTGGCATAATTAAAAGTTTTAGAATTAATGGACTTAGAATTTTTTTTGGTTATTGTCTCCATTTAAACAAAAGAATGACATGACAATTGAAACAGAGAACAAGTATTTTTAAGCGATGGTAATAATTAAGAGTAAGTGATTCCAGATTCCATACAAGTTACATCTGGAATCTAAAACCTACCAATTAGAATAGGTATCTCATTTTTTGAAACCTCTGACCTACCCTATATACCATAGAACTTGAAACATACTCCGTCACAGGTTTTAGGATCGGTTTCGGAGTCTATTCATATTCTACCTATATTATTAATTGAACGAATGCAGTAAATGAAAACCCTTAATGACTACCATTTATCATATTATAGATTATAAGTTCATAACCCGTGTTACAATTCACTAACCATAAAAACACATGAAAATTATGAACATTAATAAAGTAAAAGTCTTAGTCATAAAATGGAAACTTAGATTAGTACTTCGAGATTATACATTCATCATCTAATGGCATGAAATATTACAAGATTGCATGAAAACATGAACCAAGAAATATATTAAAACTTGTTTCAAGTTCTAGATTACAAGTCACAAGTTCCACGTTTTAAGTTCCTTTAACTAAGAACTCAGAACTTACTCATCAAAACCGATTCCTCATTTTTTGAAGCCTAAAACCTACTTTGCATACCTTGGAACCTAAAATCTACAAGTTTCCACCGGTCCAATTCTCAAGTTCCAAGTTTACCCTTGAACCATGCTCATCCCTAGTAATAATTTCCACCAAGCACGCTTTTCCTAGTTTGGTATTTTGATAATAAAAAAATTATTCCCCAAGCTATACTAAAGAGATATTCCGGTGAAAATTGTAGAAGAAGTCAAGATGGAAACGCTTTAACTGATAATTGACCAATTCAGGTAACTCCCTTAATTTCCTCACCTTACGGCACTTTAGACAGAGACATCGACCTAGAATACAAACTGATCTTACAAAATGAAATTAAAAAGTTAATGGTGGGCATAAACTATAGAGAAGCCTCAAATCACTCAAGTTTCAACATCTTTAATCCCAATCGTTGGACTCGTTCTTTGCACTTTGAGATTTAAAGTAAATAAGGCACTAACTAGCCAAGTCAAATGCTAATCCATAACATTCTTAAACTCTATTTTGCTGGAGTCATTTTAGACATTTAAAAAAAGGGATTGTAACTAGATTTCATCTATTCAACCAACGAGCATGAATTGATCTCTTACCTCTTGCTATATCAAGTGCTTGTCTAACTAATTCAGTCGCTTTCGTGTACTCATCGGACAGCAGCCCTTTCCGGGTACAAAATAAAGTATAAGAACGTCTTCATAAACAAAGGTTTAGACTCAGGGCCAATAAAAAAAGGAATAAGTTTAGACTATATTCGTATAGATTGACCGAACTCCAACTCGGAAATATGTGGATGCTTGCATGCGTTCACAACTTCATATATATTGGAAAAATTTTATTGACAAGTGTCTTTGGGACACTTGTTAAATAATTGATAAAAGATTTTCAGATCACTTAGTTCTTCGACAATGCATGGAATCAGCATTAGGCATGCTCAACAACATAATACATATAATAATGCATTTTATCATATTTGATTATATGTGACTTCTATCACCATCTTGGGACATCGTCGGTACGCAGCCAACTTGCAGATTTTAGCATCTATTCAAACTCAATGGAATACAAGATTTCTGCTTGTCATTCTAAATACCTTTAATTTAAAAAGTAATCCTATCATTTAGGCAAGATTGTACATTTCGACTCTATATTTTCATGCTTTTGCTAATCAAGGCCATCTATCTTTGATTTGTCAAATTAAGTTCTTCTTTTTTTTCTAAATTTTCTAATCAGGACCTTCTGATACAAAATCTGACTAACTCCAATTCACATCACTGTCAGACAATATCATAGTAGAGTAGCCTCAAGGCTTCTTCTTTTTTTATCCCTTTTGCCCTGCCTGAAGAGACCAGGCCTATTTTTTTTAGGCCCGGCACAAATGACAATAAAAAGCCAAGAGCGAACTAAATTGGGCCGTTCAGGCCTAGCCTGGATAATTTTTAAAAAAAAAATATATTAATTATTATAACTTTGGCCTTATAATTCAATTTTTTAATGTGTTTGTATTTTTTAACTCATTTATAACTTTATTAAAGTGTCTCGAGCATGAAAAACGTATTCTATTATTTATAATTTCACTTTTTATATCTATAATATGTGCTTGATGTCTAAAAATTAGTCCAAGCCGATGCATGCAATTCAGGCCTATGTCTCTGACCGGCTCGAATAAAAAAAAGGAAGCTCAAAATCTCAGCCCAAGCCTATTTGGGCCCAAAAAGGCAGACCAATCCAGGCTTTTAGAGTCTCTGTCTTTTTGCTCACCCCTACATCGTAGTTTGACATTGATAAAAAATTTCTCATAACAACGTTTGCATTGGCATCCATCTTGACTAAATTTTATTCATGTCGTACTTAGGTACTGTCTATATTGGCTAAATTTTTTCACCCGCGTGTGCACGTGCGCATTCGCATAGTTTATCGGTATCATACTTTGGCGTCATTTGACGATCCCGTTAGCTGAATTTTGCTAGATTCTATATTGGGAGATTGAATTGTAAAAGTAGAAGATTTTGATTAAACAAATTAAAATATATTGGTCACTTTAGTAAAATAGTGAAAGTGTAGGAGAAAAAGTACAAATTATCCTATTATTTATTAGTGCATGTTGCACTCCTTAGTGCTATTTAATTGAGTTATTAATTACTCGCATGGAAGAAGATGCTAATAAAACCTTGGTATTAACTCAAATGGATCTTCCATTCAAGACAATTGGCTAGTATAGGCCTTAAACTTTATTAGTGGCATGCAAATGAGGGAAGACCTCTTCACTTTCCGCCCCTCCTCAATTCCTACGACTAATCATTGTTTGCGGTCCCCATCTTCCAGTAGAAATTCATGCAAGAGGAGGAAACTTGCAAAGACAATCTCCTAAACTAATCATTTAGCTACTTCTCTCTCTCTCCCTCCATGAGAAGCCTTGGCAGCTCTCTCTCTTCTCGCTCCCATTTTCTCTCGACCGTGCACCTTCCCCACCCATCTCTCTCAAAGAGCACACCCTTAGAAGCTCTCATAGGCAGGACCGACCACCAAGAGGGAAAGGAGAACTTCTTAAGCACAAAAGCAAGTAAGGGAAGTAACTAAGTGGTAATTTATGTCATCCTCTAGTTACTCGGTGAGACGGCTGGTTCGGCGCAGGGAAATTTCTAACCATAGGTGGTTGTTTGGATAGAAATCTTTCACGCAAGTGTGCTGGGGTCTGTGATGGTCCATGCATGTGAAGATCTTGTGTGTTCTTGACTCAAGGACGGGTATGGTGCATGAATTCGTGAGGCTATAACTGTTTTCCAGAAACTGTCTATACTAGACCTCCTGGATTGTTGATTTTATAGAGTGGCTTGTGTTGCGATTCTGTACGGGTCTCCCTATGAAAGTTGCTCCAAATATCTTAGTCTATAACATATATTTAATTCAATTTTTTTTGGGTCGGCATGGTTGACACATAGGCCTGATTCTCTACTGTAGTTGTTCTGCCTAGAACAGCGATTCCCGCGACCTCGGTAGCTTCTCGATTTTATATAAAATGTTCTAGCTAGAATCATGACATACTTCCTTCATGAAAGTTATTTTGCACATTCATATGTAGAACATACTAAAATTTCAGGTTGATTGGTGATTTTTGGGCATCGAAATAGATTTTCTCTTACAGTCAGTGATTCTGCTTTTTGGATCTGATTCTGTACTATTTCGCGTGAGTTGCCGCTCTTTATACAGATATAATCAGGCTTAACTTCCTCCATGAAAGATGTTTGTTGTGGTCTTATTTACAACATATTAAAAATTTTGGAATTTTTAGAGCTCATTTAATATATTTTCCAATTCAATTTTCGAAACTGTGCGATTCTGACTTTACATGCACTTATTCCGAATTTTACAGAATTCAAGGGGAAGATGATGAAATTCTGATTCGTGGCCGAATGATGTGAACTGCATTCATTGTGCTATCTTATGGTGCATGTTGAAGATTACTATGATTCCAATTACTTGTGAAAATATGAAGTATAATGTGAACACATATTCAAGAATTCAAGCCTTATGTGGCGTGAAAGTCGATTGGTGACTTGTTATGTTTGTGATTGCTGTGAGAATTGGCTCCATTTGTGATTATGAATTCCATGAGCGCTGGATATGTTGGTGTGTTGTGATTAATTTAAGGTGTGGAAGTGTGAACTGTGTGAAATGAAATGAACATAAAAGATGTCCACTAGCCAGCGGCCCGATGATGCCCTGAGGGAGTCAGGATGCCCAAGGCCAACATCCCTTGGATGCCTTAGAAAATGAAACGAGATGCTTGGCAGAGGCAGGATAACCAAGGCCAGCGTCCCTTAAATTAAGGTTGAGCATGGTTCTAAGGTAGAACTTGGAACCGAGAACCAGATGTTGACATCTAATTTTTGCAAATCTAGGAAAATAAAGAAAATAAAAATTGCATTGGAACAAATAAAACGAAAAAATGAAAAAACAATAGGGAAATTGATTTGATTGATTATGCATGGAAAATTGGAATTCTGATGGATTTTTGGATTTTGTTAAATGCAGCAACAATTTTGAAATCAAGTGAAAAATGGGCAAGAATTGAGCTAATTGCCAAATCATACAGATTTGATTTAATGTGTCAAGAAATGGTAACTTGGGAAATGCCATGTAAAGAGACCATTTCGAATCACTATAAAAGAGAGGCTCATTTTTCATGACGGGGGGAGGGAATTCAGAAAAATTTTCAGAGCAAAGAAAAATCGAGAGAAAAATTCGTGAGGAAAAATAGGGGAGAGAATTCGTATGAAGGGGTCCTTTTCTATTTTTCATTTTTCCTTTTTGCATGAGTCAAAGTCCACAAAAAGTGAGTTTTGGTTTTTGCAGAAAGGGATAGTAGACAGACGTCGTGTGAAGAGACAGGAGAGAAAAAGAGAAAAAAAAAAAGAAAAAAAAGGAGCAAGCAGATCGTCTTCCTCGCGCACGGGTCTCCTTCGCCCCCCTGCAGCCTCCGTCCACGAGCGTTGCGCCAGCATCGCCCACGCCAGCAGCCGAGCCGTTGACCACCGTTGCTTCGCCAGCGCCTCACGAGCCCCTTCTGCTCCACCGCCACTCCGCTCTGCCTGCTAGCCAAAACCCGAAGTCGCAGTGATTCGCGAGCTCGGCGCTTGAAGCCGTACTGCCGCTCGGAGTCCATCCCTCACTGGTCACCACTGAGTGACACCATCGCCGCCACGCTCGCGCCTCCGCTTGAGCCCCACTCTGAACGCGCCTCTGCCGACGCTAGCGCCGTGCCACCTTTGCCTGCTCGCCGCTGCCGCTGCGTCACTGCTCCACGCACTAGCACCTACAAGCACCGCTGCGTAGCAACCTGTGACCTACAGCGCCCGCAAGCCCCCGCATTTGCTCAACCCGACGCCCGTGCCTCGCACCTCCTGCCACAAAGCCACCGCCGTCGACGCCCGCAGCTTGCTCCCTCGCCGCTCCATCCGCGCCTCAACCCTCGTCGACACCCGCACTCTTGTTCACAGCAGCTCCGTGTTTGCTGCTGTGGCACCACCGCCCGCAACGCCCCTCACGCATTGCCGCCCGGTCCCTCGTCGGAGCACCCACGCCGGCCACCCTCACTCCATTGCGTTGCCGTCCCCGCTTTGCACTCCCCTTTTAGGTGGCTTATTTTTATTTTTCCTTTATTTTTATATTATTTTATTTTTTTAGTTTCAATATTATTGCACGGGAATGTGATTTTCATTTTATGCATATTCGATATTATTTGCAAGAATTTTGTCCGAATTCTTGTAATTATTAATTTAATCCGTAAGACGTCGATTATTTTTTTAATTACATTAATTTTTGACATTTTTGGTAGAATATTAATTGTTAAATCATTATAATTATTAATTTGATCTGTAAGACTTTGGATCGATTTTTAATTATTTTGATCTCTTTATCGTGATAATTAGGGTTAGGATAATCGTTAATTTGACCTGTGAGACAACATGTTATTTTTTCGATTATTTTAATTCTTTATTTTGTTGATAGCTTAGATTTAATATTTATTTAATAATTACTTATCTTTTAAAAAAACTAAAAAAATCAAAAAATCGAAAAATCGAAATTCTGCATAAGCATATAGGCTTAGTAAATCAGACATGTAGGTTTAGTAAATTAGAATTTTCTTACGATTACATTTTTAGGGTTGCATTTTTAGAAATAAGTTAGGGTTGGACCTAAATTAATTTTTTAGATAATGATCGCACATTTTAATTATCTCATTTAAAAAAAATAGTTTTCTAAGATAGGATAGGGTTTAAGTCAAATTAATCCCTAGAATAAATTAGAAAATTATCCCTTTTAGATAGTTTAATTAGGGTTTTTATTAATTCTGAATTTCAATAAAAAAATACAAAAATACTAGGTGCATGTTAACTAGTTTGCATAATAGGATCATTTAATCAGAATTTGTTCATTAGTGAAGTTAGGTCATGAGGTGCATAATAACTAGTTTGCATAATAGGCCCATTTAATTAGAATTTGCATATTAATAAGATTAAGTCATTTAGTTAAAAATGCATTTTTATAAAAGAATTCTAATTTCAAAGAAAACCAAAAAAATCATTTGTTTTGTGTGATTTGCTTTGTGTGATGCAATTTATTTATTTATTTGAATGTTTAATAGTGGATGAGCATCCGTGTGTTCACCATACTTGCATGATAGTAATTTAGGTTAAAATAAATCAGCTGCCTGCAAAAAAACATTTTTGAAATTTAAAAAGAAATGGTACCGAAAGGGCATTAGAACAATCTAGTGTAACCAAGTCCCCGTACCCTTAGTCTCTAGTTCGTAGGAGTAAAATAATTCTCCTATTATTTTACTTAGGTGTCTAATCGACCTACCGTAAACTGATTAGTGGCGACTCCTAGATAATAATCATTTGCATGTTAAATATTTGAACCTTAAGTCGCGAATTGGTATGGGCTTGGGAGAGCCCGAACTAAGTTTAAAGACTTAGTAGTCCATTAACCTAGTTTTAGGTGGTGCACCCGAAAATTAGGTCCTGACAACTTGGCGACTCCATTGGGGACTTGTGTTAAAACACTTAGTGGACTTAGGCCAATTTTTCTTTTTCTTTTAAAAATATTTTTGTTTGGCAGCGAGGGCACCAGGTACGTACCTAACATTTCTAAGGTGTTAAATGTTCTTGCAGATGAGAGGTATAAGGGGAGTAGTCTTTGCTAATCCTTGTCTTGCAAGAAGGAGTGGGGATGAATAATTTATTTTTCCCAGATTTAGAAGTGTTGTTTGCATTTAAACTGTTGTGCATGTTTTACTGCTTTAACACTACACTATTGCACACACAACCTGTGGCCGGACCTGGGCTGCGATAGTATTTCTAGGATGATATTGAGAATGATACTTCCTCTAAAGCAAGACTGCTATATGGAGGTTGACCTTCTCTTCCCCGAAATTTCTTTCATGGCGTCGAATGTGTTTGTCCATATCCGCGAGACTGCGTGATTATTGGGTATTCCATTTGACTGAGCCAGGGTTAGGAGGACCTGACATGTTAATACGAGACTGCAACAGTCAGATCATCCTCTTAGCTCCACTTTGTTAAGCCGTCTAGATAGAAATCGAGCCTCACACTTCATGCATGTGTCTATGTGATTGTCATCCATTTCCGGTGAAAGTAAGTTGTCTGGACTCTCACTTTGCAATTCACTTACTTTGTTGCAATTTTCGTCGGTCCATGACAATGTTTCGTCCTTCGTCTTGTCTTATATGTCTTAGGGAAAATCGTCGTACCATTCATTTCCACTTTTAGGGTTTCAAGATGATATCATATGGCCTTGAAAGAAGAGGTCAAGGCATTCGGAACCCTATCGAAGCCCCTCGGAGGTCCCGTTCTACTGAATTAGGGCACCATGGAAGAGGTGGGGGAAATTCTGAAGGACGAAGACAGGGAAGACGGAACTCGCCACCTGACCAAGGGCGAGGGAGGCAAAACCCACTACCCCCGAGCATTCACGAGACATTCACCGGTCCTCCAAGAATGATGCAGGATGAAGTGGAAGTGATAGACACTCTAGGATAGCCTAGTGGCAAGTTTGATTACCTAGTGAAGTATTCGGCCCCTCCCAGCTACTACATGGATCCTAGCGAGATAGTCCTAGATGGATGGGGGGCATGGATGATCCGACACCCCCCAAGACGGAGAATCTTGATGGTGAGCTGGAAGGAGTTGCAAACTTATTCAATGACCTCATCATAGGAGCCATTGATGAAGGAGCCCCTGAAGAAATGGGCCTTGGCCCACAAGAGTAACTTTTTTACTGCTTTTGCACATTCCCCCGCGTGGGAATTTTTATTGTTTTCTAAAAGATGTTTTCAGTTTCTTTTTTCTTTTAGTGATTGAGTGTTGCATTTTTTCCATTCAATAAATGTAATTGATTGATGAATTTCAATGAAATTACAAGTTTTATTTTGAGGGCATGATGAGGTACACCAAACCAGCCCGATGATGATATCCAACCAATAAAAGAAAAGAAAAATCCAAAGAGAACTATGAGGCCTGGGCTTCATCATGCTTCCTCGTTTCAAAAAATGTTTTTGCCAAATAATTAAAAAAGAAAAAACAAACAAAAACAAAAATGTAGATTACTCTGTTTGTCTTTCTGATTTATCCACTTCATGTTTCAGGAACAATCTTATGGCACGCAAATGTGTGGAAATGGTCCAATCCAATGCAACAAGTGCTGATAATGATGATCCTGAAGACTCGATCGAAGACTCCATTGAGGTGCAACATAGCTAGGAACAACATGAAAAAGCTAAGGCTCTCACATCCGAGCAGACCATCACTATTAATTTAAGTGACACTGAAGACGCCAAAGAGGTGAAAATTGGGGCGAGTCTCCCCAAAGATGAGGCCGAGCGCCTAATTCAGTTACTGAAGGAATATCAAGACATTTTCGCATGGACCTACGCTGACATGCTTGGGCTAGACCCGTCAATCGTGGAGCATTGCCTACCTACTAATCCGAACGTACCACCTAAGAAGCAGAGGCTGCGAAGGACTAAGCCCAAGCTCTCGAAGAAGATAGAGGAAGAGGTGAAAAAGCTTTTGAATGTAAGATTCATTGAAGTCTCACAGTACCCCGAATGGGTGGCTAATATCGTGCCGATAATGAAGAAAGACGGTCGAGTTTGAGTTTGTGTTGACTATCGGGATCTGAACAAGGCTAGTCCAAAGGATGATTTCCCATTACCACACATAGATGTCCTTGTGGATAGTACCGCTGGTTTTCAACTATTCTCATTTATGGATGGTTTTTCTGGGTACAATCATATAAGGATGAAAGAGGAAGACAAGGAGAAGACTGCATTCATCACCCCGTGGGGAACCTTTCATTATAAGGTCATGCCCTTCGGACTCAAGAATGTAGGGGCAACCTACCAGCGAGCCATGGTTGCATTATTTCATGACATGATACACCAGGAGATTGAAGTATATGTTGATGATATGATTGCAAAGACCCGACGAGGAAGAAGCCACATCAAAACCTTGAAGAAGTTGTTCAATCGACTCCATGAGTTCAAGCTTCGTCTAAATCCCGCTAAATGCGTGTTTGGAGCAACATCTGGTAAATTACTTGGATTTATAGTGAGCAGTAAAGGGATTGAGATCGACCCTTCCAAGGCTAAGGCCATATGTGAATTGCAACCTCTGTCAACGGTGAAAGAAGTCCGGAGCCTTTTGGGGAGATTGAATTATATTGCTCGATTCATTTCCCAACTTTCTGAAACTGCCAAGCCATTCTTCAAGCTCTTAAAGAAGAATGCACTAGTCAATTGGGATGATGAGTGTCGAGAAGCATTCGACAAGCTGAAGCAGTACTTGATGAATCCACCAGTTCTTGTCCCACCCTCGCCGGGGCATCCTTTGGTTCTCTACCTCACTATTCATAATGAGTCATTGGGTGCAATGTTGGCTCAAGAAAGTCCGGTTGACAGAAGAGAACGGGCAATTTATTACTTGAGCAAGAAATTCACTATATTGGAGCTGAAGTATTCTGATGTTGAAAAGACTTGTGTGGCATTGGTGTGGGTATTGCATAGATTGTGACAATACACACTGCATTACTAGACATTCCTCGTGACTGAGAACGACCCTATCAAGTACTTACTTGATCGGCTAGCTTTGGTGGGTAAGTTGGCCAAATGGAAAATTTTGATTTCCAAATTTGATGTGCAATTCATGCCACAAAAGTCGGTTAAAGGCCGAGCAATCGCTGATCTATTGGCTGAGAATTCAGGAGTCCCTAATGACGATGACAATTTCCTTGATGACCGTGTCTTGAGCGTAAGTGAAAACTCATGGAAGATGTTCTTTGATGGACCTGTAAACTTGTGTGGTTCAGGTACTGGGGCAGTTCTGATATCCCCAGATGGACAACACCATCCAGTAGCTGCAAAATTGATATTCCCATGTACTAACAATGTGGCCAAGTATGAAGCTTGCATTCTCGGGCTTCAAGCCGCAATTGAGATGGATGTTGTTAAGTTAAAAGTGTTTGGAGATTCCGCACTAATCATACTGCAGACCATAGGTGAATGGAAGACCAATGATGCCAAATTGCTCCCATACCACGAGTATTTAGAAGGTCTGGTAAAAGAGTTTGAGGAAATTTCATTTGAATACTTGCCAAGGTCCCATAATCAATTTGCAAATGCACTTGCGACGTTGTCTTCTATGCTGCAAGTCACTGATGGGTTAGAGGTCGAGCCTCGAAAATAGAGGTTTTGCCAAAACCAGCTTATTGTATGATCGTGATCGAAGAACCCGACGGAAAACCATGGTATTACGATATCATTAATTACATTCAAAAACAAGAATTTCCCGAGGGAAGCACTAAGGCTGATAGGAAGTACATCATGAAGATGGCCTCGAAATTCTTCGTCAGTGGCGAGAATTTGTACAAAAGATCTTACGATTCAGTCTTGTTGCGATGTGTAGATGCAGCCGAAGCCATTCAAATCATGTAAGTGCACGAAGGAGTATGTGGCCCTCATATGAATGGACACATGTTAGCCAAGAAGATTATGAGATTAGGCTACTACGGCTCACCTTTGGAAAGTGACGCATCCAAAGCATGTTCGGAGTTGTCACCATTGCCAGATTCACGGGAATAAGATAAATGTCCCTCCACCGAGCTCCACCGGTTTATGAGCCGTGGCCTTTCTCGATGTGGGGTATTGATGTGATTGGCCCGATCAATCCCAAGGCTTCAAATGGGCATCGATTCATTTTGGTGGCGATAGACTATTTCTCCAAATGGATCGAAGCTACATCCTTTGCAAGTGTCATTGCTCGTAATGTTGTGAAGTTTGTGAAACGTGACATAATTGCTCGCTATGACGTCCCTAAAGCAATCATCACTGACAACGGGACCAATTTGAACAACAAGCTTGTTGATGGGTTGTTCAACGAGTTCAAAATCAAGCATCTGAATTCGTCTCCTTACCGCCCTCAAATGAACGGGCTGTTGAAGCAGCCAATAAGAATATTAAGAAGATCTTGGCTAAGATAGCCAAGAATTATCAAGATTGACATGACAGGTTACCCTTCGCACTGATGGCGTATCAGACATTGGTCCGCACTTCCACTGGGGCAACCCATTTTGCTCTGGTATACGGCATGGAGGCAGTTTTACCTGTGGAAGTGGAGATTCCTTCTTTGAGAGTTTTATCCCAAGTGGATTTGTTTGAGGCGGAATGGTCACAACAAAGATTTGAGTAGTTGAACTTGATCGACGAGAAAAGACTGAAGGCTCTTTGCCATGGCCAAGCATATCAACAAAGAGTAGCTAGATCTTTCAATCGGAAGGTGCGGCCGAGGCATTTTGAGGTAAATGACCTAGTCCTAAGGAAGTTGTTGCCAATCTTTCCGGATCCTGGAGGTAAGTTTACTCCAAACTACAGCGGCCCATATGTGGTAAAGAAGGTACTTCCTGGCGGTGCCTTGATCTTGGCAGAAATGGATGGTCATGAGTTTTCCACTCCTGTTAATTCAGATGCTGTCAAGAAGTATTACCCATGATAGAATTTGCCATGTCATGTTTTGAACTGCAAGCGTTTCAATGATCAATAAATTGCTTCAATGAGTTCAATTGTTCAAATTTGTTGCAAATCTTGCATTTTTCTTCCCTGATGAATTGTGTGAGATAGATTGAACGTGTCAAATGGGATACTTTGGAATGATGAAAGGCAGGCCTTATTCCATACACTATTTCATACACTAATCCCCAGTGAGTCGTGTGAACAATTCCGTGCTTGCAAGGAAAAGTTGATCTCGCAAAGGGTACGTCAACTGAAGTGATGAGAGGCATTCTTTTCTCTATCCCAAACACTACAAGTGATCCATTGCTTAACCCCTTTGAGCCCCATACACTTATGAAGATTCTTTTTAAAATTATCTCTGTCAAGAATCATCACACATTGGGACAAATTTGAAATGAATGGTAGGAATCTTCTTGCTCCCACTTGCATCAATCTTCGAATATTGCTTTTGCAGTGTAACTCGTACGGTAATTTGAAGTGCCTTAAGATGACGAAGAGCAGTATTTTCTTTATTCTATACACTTTCATCCATTGCATAGCCCACTTGAGCCTATGAGTTCATTTCATATTAAACCCAGTTGGTGATCATCCCCCACACTGGGGCAAGGCAAAAAGAACCATTCAAGTAACATGGCTTAGAATGCTGACAAAGGATGGTTGTGCGAGTTCAAAAAATAAGTGCAAAAATAATGGGGCATGAAAGAGCAGTGTGCCTGGTAAAAGTAAGGCCAATGCCCAGAAAAGAAAAAAAAAATCAAACTCTTGATATAGTGAGTCGTATCCCCAACAAGGCGATACTAAAAACTCAAATGCCGTTACAATCAATGGAGTTGTGATATGAAAAAAAAAAAAAAAAATCTTCGTCAGTAGAGAAGGAAAGTGGTGGAAATGTCAAGATGATCACCAACTTTAACCCCCCTAAACACTTTTTTTGAGCCTAATGATCCTTTCATTTCTCAACCCATGAGCCAAGCCTACGTTACGTCTCTTGCTAAGTCTCTTCAGATTAGGGCACTTGAATTAACCTAGGGGGTTCACATGTTTTAAGCATTGCTCGAAGAAGTGCGAGCAAGATTATTCCTTTCTCATTTTGCAGGGTTCTTGACTTGTAAACCCAGAGATAATTACAGAATATCACTCATTCTTTCAAAAGCCTCGACTCAAATAGTCCCTTTTGTTAAGCCGTTGATCAGGCCCACATTACGGTCCCTGTTAAAGACCTCTCAGATTGGTAAGGTCGTACCATTTGCGAGATTGCACAAAACCTTGTTTGGCATGATGACAGTGAAATAGAGTGATTGTCAAAATCCTGCATCAAAGGTCAGGATGAAACGACCATTTTTAATGAGGATGAGTGCAAAGTCCTTTCAGACCGAAAGATCCTTCATTTGACTCATCCATAACACTCATGTGTTCAGATTGGAATATCCTTTTGAAATTCTTCCCAATGGAAATTAGGTAATGCAAGAATGATAAAAATCATCACGCATGAACCTTACTTGAATTAATGCATGTGTGTGAATGCATATTGCCTCTCCTACAATTGTGTTTTGCAGGAGACATATCCCCAAGGAATAGAGATGTTACCAGGTAAGTATATCTCTATCCATACCTTAAATACTTGTCATTGTACAGGTATTCCTTTTCAAGCACTGGCACTCGATGGAGTTGCCCCCAAAGATTTTTCCCAGATTCATCAGGCGACCGTAGAATGGTATGGGTCCTAGAAAATGAATCCCAGTTTAGGCGACCATAGAATGGTACGGGTCCTAGACAGCACCTATTCAGGCAACTGTAGAATGGTACGGGTCCTAGACAGCATTCAGGCGACCGTAGAATGGTACGGGTCTTAGACAACCTCAATTCAGGCGACTGTAGAATGGTATGGGTCCTGGAAAATCATTTTTTCGTCAAGGCGACCGTAGAATGATATGAGTCATAGACAACCTCAGTTTAGGCGACCGTAAAATGGTACGGGTCATGGGAAATCATTTTTTTCATTCAGGCGACCGTAGAATGGTACAGGTCCTAAAAAATCTTTTTTCGTTTAGGCGACCGTAGAATGGTATGAGTCCTAGACACAAACAAACAATGCCATACTAGGTGACCGTAGAATGGCATGGGTCCTGGGAAAGTAGTCTCTTTGCGAGGCCATGTTACTATTCTGGGCAACCGTAGAATGGTACGGGTCCTGGACATGTAACACCAATCTATCTTGAGTTACTCTACCATCTCCAAAGGTAAGTAATTCCAGGTAAGTTCCTTTATCATTTGCATTAGCATTTCCATGCATCATATAAATTTTATTTCAAAATGGGATTCATTTTCCCAAAAAAAAAAAAAAGTCATTTAGTATATGTGCATGATTAAAATTTAGGTATCAATTTGTCTTTGAAGGCAACCTCTATGAGCTCACCATCATAGATAGGCAGCTGTTGACACCTAATTTTTACAAATATAGGAAAAAAAATTGCATTAGAACAAATAAAAGGAAAAAATGAAAAAAAAAAAACAATGGGGGAAATTGATTTGATTGATTATGCATGGAAAATTGGAATTCTGATGGATCCTCGGATTTTGTTAAATGCATCAACAATTTTGAAATCAAGTGAAAAATGGGCAAGAATTGAGCTGATTGTCAAATCATACAGATTTGATTTAATGTGACAAGAAATGGGAACTTGGGAAATGCCATGTAAAGAGACCGTTTTGAATCACTATAAAAGAGAGGCTCATTTTTCATGACAGGGGGAGGGAATTCAGAAAAATTTTCAGAGCAAAGAAAAATCGAGAGAAAAATTCGTGAGGAAAAATAGGGGAGAGAATTCGTACGAAGGGGTCCTTTTCTATTTTTCATTTTTCCTTTTTGCATGAGTCAAAGTCCACAACAAGTGAGTTTTGGTTTATGCAGAAAGGGATAGCGAGAGAGACGTCGTGTGAAGAGACAGGAGAAAAAAAGAAAAAAAAAAAAAGAAAGAAAAGTAGCAAGCAGATCGTATTCCTCGCGCACGGGTCTCGTTCGCCCCCCTGCAGCCTCCGTCCGCAAGTGTTGTGCCAGCATCGCCCACTCCAGCAGCCGAGCCGTCGACCACCGTTGCTCTGCCGGCGCCTCACGAGCCCCTTCTACTCCACCGCCGCTCCGCTCCGCCTGCGAGCCAAAACCCGAAGTTGTAGCGATCCGCGAGCTCGGCGCTTGAAGCCGTACCGCCGCTCGGAGTCCATCCCTCGCTGGTCACCACCGAGCGACACCATCGCTGCCACGCCCGCGCCTCCGGATAAGCGCCGCTCCGAACGCGCCTTTGTCGACACCAGAGCCGCGCCACCTTTGCTTGCTCGTTGCTGCCGCTGCGTCACTGCTCCACGCACCAGCACCCGCAAGCACCGCTGCGCAGCAACTTGTGACCTACAGCACCCGCGAGCCCCCTCGCTGCTCAACCCGACGCCCATGCCTGCACCTCCGCCGCACAACACCGCCGTCGACGCCCGCAGTTGCTCCCTCGCCGCTCCATCCGCGCCTCAACCCTTGTCGACACCCGCGCTCCTGTTCACAACAGCTCCGTGTTTGCTGCTGCGGCACCACCGCCCGCGACTCCCCTCACCGTTGCTGCCCGGTCCCCTCGTCGGAGCACCCACGCCGGCCACCCTCACTCCATCGCGTTGCCGTCCCTGCTGCACTCCCCCTTTTAGGTGGCTTATTTTTATTTTTCCTTTATTTTATATTATTTTATTTTTTTAGTTTCAACATTATTGCACAGGAATGTGATTTTCATTTTATGCATATTCTGACATTATTTGCAGGAATTTTGTCCGAATTACTGTAATTATTAATTTAATCTGTTAGACGTTGGATTATTTTTTAAATTACATTAATTTTTGACATTTTTGGTAGAATATTAATTGTTAAATCATTATAATTATTAATTTGATCCGTAAGACTTCGGATCAGATTTTTAATTATTTTGATCTCTTTGTCGTGATAATTAGGGTTAGGATAATCGTTAATTTGACTTGTGAGACAACAAGTTATTTTTTCGATTATTTTAATACTTGATTTTGTTGATAACTTAGATTTAATATTTATTTAATAATTACTTATCTTTTAAAAAAACTAAAAGAATCGAAAAATCGAAAAATCGAAATTCTGCATGAGCATATAGGCTTAGTAAATCAGACATGTAGGTTTAGTAAATTAGAATTTTCTTAGGATTACATTTTTAGGGTTGCATTTTTAGAAATAAGTTAGGGTTGGACCTAAATTAATTTTTTAGATAATGATCGCACATTTTAATTATCTCATTTTAAAAAAAAAATTCTAAGATAGGATAGGGTTTAAGTCAAATTAATCCCTAGAATAAATTAGAAAATTATCCCTTTTAGATAGTTTAATTAGGGTTTTTATTAATTCTGAATTTCAATAAAAAAAATACAAAAATACTAGGTGCATGTTAACTAGTTTGCATAATAGGATCATTTAATCAGAATTTGTTCATTAGTGAAGTTAGGTCATGAGGTGCATAATAACTAGTTTGCATAATAGACCCATTTAATTAGAATTTGCATATTAATAAGATTAAGTCATTTAGTTAAAAATGCATTTTTATAAAAGAATTCTAATTTCAAAGAAAACAAAAAAATCATTTGTTTTGTGTGATTTGCTTTGTGTGATGCAATTTATTTATTTATTTATTTGAATGTTTAATAGTGGATGAGCATCCGTGTGTTCACCATACTTGCATGATAGTAATTTAAGTTAAAATAAATCAGCTGCCTGCAAAAAAACATTTTTGAAATTTAAAAAGAAATGGTACCGAAAGGGCATTAGAGCAATCTAGTGTAACCAAGTCCCTGTACCCTTAGTCTCTAGTTCGTAAGAGTAAAATAATTCTCCCATTATTTTAGTTAAGTGTCTAATCGACCTACCGTAAACTGATTAGTGGCGACTCCTAGATAATAATCATTTGCATGTTAAATATTTGAATCTTAAGTCGCGAATTGGTATGGGCTTGGGATAGCCCAAACTAAGTTTAAAGACTTAGTAGTCCATTAACCTAGTTTTAGATGGTGCACCCGAAAATTAGGTCGCGACACCAGACAAGTAGGAACCTAAAGGTTCTGGGTTCCAAGATAACTAGGGTAGGTTCCAAGTTCCAAAAAATAAAGAACCTGTTTCGACGGGTAAGTTATAGGTTTTTGATTAGAAGAACCTGGAACTTGGAACCTAGAACCAAGAACCTAGAACAAGTTTTGATTTTTTCTTAGTTCATGTCTTCACACGATCCTATCATATTCCATATCATTTGATGATGAACGTATAATCTAGAAGCACTAGTATAAGCTTCTATTTTATGACTAAGACTTTTACTTTATTAATATCCATATTTTTTGTATATATAAATATAAGTTATGGTTAGTAAATTATAGCAGTAAATGATGGTCATTAAAAATTTTAATTCACTGCAATCATTTAATTGATAATATAAGTGAAACCTAGGTAGACCCTTGAACTGACCTTGAAACCTGTGACAGTGTAGGTTTCAAGTTTTAGAGTATGCAAGGTAGATTCTAAATTCCAAAAAATGAGGAATATGTTCCAATGGGTAAGTTTCATGTTCTAGGTGGAGCCTGTATTGAACCTAAAACGGCTCACCCTTATCTTGGATGCCTTGGATAATGAGCCGAGATGCCTCAGCGTGAGAAGCCTACGGCCAGTGTCTCATGGAAGTTTAGCCAGCATCCTGAAAGTCACTCAAGATGGACCGACCGGCGTCCCAATTTAAATCCATTCTCGAGGGTGGAGATAAGTTCATGCAAATAAATACCTTATAAGGTGCGTGAATTCATGTGCAAGTGTACAAATTTTGGTTTGATCTGTGCGCTTGAGATCGTGTGCATGGTGTTATGATTCCATGAAGTGTGCCTTGCCTATACATCTAGTGTGCTTTGTATTGCTTGATTTCATGCATATGTTATGGTTCCCAATCTAGTTGTCATACGATTGACCTATTGTTTGAACTTGGCTTACTTCCTGAGTGGTGGGTGGATTATGTAATTTAGGACAGGCAAAGATCACCCCAAGTGTCACAACTTAACACGGGGATACATAAGTACCAAAACTTCCAAAAATACACTTAAGTATCACTTTTTTAAATAATTAGACACCTAAGTGCCAATCGGCAATACTTGTCAGAAATTTGACGTGACATTATTTTGTTAATAAAACCGGTCTATGTAACTTGCTGAAAATCTGATGTGGCTTGCCATTGGCACTTAAGGGCATGCATGATAACCATTCTAATTTTGTTCTAAAATCATTTTTTTGTTCTACAAATAAGTTTGGAACATAAATCCGTTTAGTAATATAATTTAATTTTTCTATTTCTGGAACAAATTTTTTAGTCCAGAAATAGGTTTGCAACAAAAAATAGAAACTCATCTATGAATATAAATAGAAAAATCTATTTTTGTTCAAGAAATTAATTTCTGGCCATAATGATTATTATTCTTGCCATAAATGTTCATTTTTTCTCTAATTTTGGCACTTAAGTGTACCTTTTGAAAGTTTTGACACTTATATGTCTCCTCGTGTCAAGTTGGAACTTGGAGTATTCTTATGCCCAACAATTCCCTCGCATCATTATATTGCGTATTTATCTTCCGATTGTTTTATGCAATTGAGAATAAGATAGACATTATCCAGAAATGCCAATTCAAGCGCCATCGGTTAAGTTCAAATGCACTTGATATACACTATGGCACACCATTAACATGAGATTTGCTGTCAGTTGATACCATCGGAGAATGCTAATCAAGTGTTTTAACCATCCCGAGCCATTGTTACATCAACAGTTTGGGAAAAAGGATAATATGCTAAAAGGAAATGATGAGAAGACTACTTGCTGATGTATCTACTTAAGACGCGACATCTTATCATTGGATTATGGAATGAGGACAACAGAAGCTACATTGTACATAACATAGTCCTCAGATGGTTTTGCATATCAGTTTTGCCTAGCTGCAGCTTGCCCAGGATCTCAGAATTGTATATGTAGAAACATGGTAAAATTACAAGGAGGCTTGTTTTCACCGAAAAGTGTCGATGAAAATGCTTTTGATCAATGTGAAAATAGACAAAGGACATAAATGGCCCTTTATTGGTTCTTGGACAAAACAAGCAACTGACCAAAAAATTAAAAGTAGGAATATTACGAACAATCGTGTGTCCTGCCATCTAAAAGACGTTGACATCTAAATATCACCTACTGATAAAAAAATAAATTATTTTGTGATTTGAGATCTTTGATAGCAATAGGGCTTGATGTTAAACCAAAAATAGCCAAATGCCACATTCATTCGTCCTATTTAGATAAATAAGTTAGGTTCACTCCATTTCATTAGCATTTAGGTGCCACTTCATGAATAAGTCAAAATTTGAATTTTCGATTGACTTTTAGGTCAATTTAAGAAAGTCGACCCTTTATTGAAAACGAAAATATCATAACAATGCATATGGGCGTTGTCACCATTCCATCATTGCGTATAGATTAAGGAGAAATTTTACGCATTAGTCAAAGGTTGACTTTTCGATAAAACCAAGAACTATGACCTTTGACAAAAACATCATCATTTGCAGGGCAGTTTAAAGGGCACATCTATTTTGGCTTTTGACGGTTTTGGAGCGGAATGTTTCGATAAACTAGAAAATTTGTGATATTTGGTCAATTTGATTAGACAAATTAAATGGTAAAAGGACTACTCAATCGGAAAAGCTGTGAAAGTATAAAGAGGAGAAGTTTATTCTTTTCCTAGTGTTTCATCCACTAGATTAGGTGATCAAGTACGTTCGGGTGATTTCATCAACTTCAACGATTTTGTGAGCAATACTATAGGAAAGTAAATAGATTATCACACATTACAAATGTACATGCATAAGCTGCTTATATAAGTAAGATATAAGAGGAAAAGATATCGTGAAATAATTTCAAAATCAAGTCTTTTACAAACAACATAAATTGATTGCAGGATCGACAACATATGGTTTCAACATAAACTGATTACAAAGATGGATGCGAGCATACCATTCAAAAGAGAAATACTAAATGGGTACCAAAACACTACCTTGTAGATTACTAGACAAGGTCACCTTGAGTGTCAGAATTGTATAATTTTGTTGGGTTAATTTCACATGTTCTAAAAGTTTAAATTAGTAAATAAAAACATGGTTTAATATTTAAGTATTCTAATGTTTTACCCCATTTGTAGATTACACTTTTCTCAAATACTAGAGCATGAAAAATATATAATTAAGATGCAAATGAAGGGTTCTATAAATATTTGAGCTCAAGACCTACTCGAATACTATATGATGCGGCCGACTGTGGCTTAAAGTTTTAGCATCTCTCTTCCAACGAGGGTGCCACATCATTTAGTTCTATCGTATAAAGTTTTGGCATCTCTCTTCCTCAAATCCTTTGGATGCGACATCCTAATTTTTTCAAATATGATTTCAGTTGAATAAATCGGGCCTTTCATCGACGCATCTATAATGCTATTCTCCGAGCCGATCACTCATGAGATAATTAGACTATCTGGGAAAGTCATTAAGGGATTTTAACGCAAAAGACTTGAGAATTCGACTAGAAATCGATTATTCGACCGTGCTAATTTGCAATGGTCATTATGACACAATTAAAAATCAATCAGAGATCAGAGATAGGTTGATTCGACTGAAATATGTGATCAAAATGTGGGTGATTCCACCTGATTGCAAAATTCTCATCAATCAGCACTAAATTGATTTTCTATCGTTTTGGGTACCTTGTGTCCGTATTTGAAACCTTGAGATTTTCACGACAACCGAGAGTCGCCAATGTGTCGAAGATGTATATTGTGACTCGAGATAATTCGATTACGGGTCAATTGCACTAAAAATTCCTAAAAGCTACCTGATAGACTAGGTCACGCTAAAAGCGCGTCGGAGTGAAATTAACCGCGAAATTGAACCCGATTTCATAAATTAAAAGTTCTGTGGTGTCACTAGCTATTTTAGGAAAGTGGACTCATTCTCCGAAGATTTTTCAGAGATTCTGGGATTTTTGCGGAAAATCGATACGGACGTTGCGGAAAATCAGCGGAAATTCAGATGGGCTAAATCGATGGAAATTTGGACTTCCAAGCCGAACCTTTGAGTGATGGGGACTTGCAGAAAATTATACGGGATTTTTCTTCAACAAAATTGGACTTCAATTTGAAAAATTGAGTGAGGAAATTGAAGACAAAAAAATGGAAATTCGGAGCTTTATGTGAGGGAGCAATTTTGGGCTTCAAAATTGGTTAATTTAGAGAAATTATAAGTGGGAAAGTATTAGGGGACATGAAGTTAATGCAAGGGATAGTGTTTGTGGACTTTTAAGCTTGTTCCAATCCTTTCGTCGAAGAAAACCAGCTGGCCCCGTCGCTATTCCCCTTCTTCTTCGAACCCTCTCTCTCTCTCTGCCGATTCACCCATCTCACCTCTACCTCTCCACTTTCATTTTTCCTTTGATCTCTGCACCCCCTCACCTCTTCTGCCGAAGCACCACCAACCCAAAACTTCTTCTTTCCTTCATCCACGCCACTCGTCCGTTAGCCAGCAAACCTCAGTCAACACCTCCACCCACAGAAGCCTTTTTGTTGACCCAATTTGCTGCTGCCCACGCCCATCTCCACTGAGTTTTGTCTCTCACGAGTCAGCGTTCAACACTTCTCAGCTTCAATTTCTTCCTCGCTCGAACGAAGCCTTCACCCATCATCACGCCCGCAGCTTTCCTCCACATGGCCAGCTCCACCGCGTTCCAGTCCACGGTGCATCTTCTCGGTCGATTTGTTGACCGCGAGCTACACGGTTGGTCGTCCTCGACGCCAACGAATTTCCTCAGCAGTTTTCGTCTTCAGCAACTCACCCGTTGCTTCTCTTGCACGTGTGTCTACAGCTGGGTCAGTCAACTTCTCCGATTTCCTTGAAGACCAGCAGATCCGTGCGCCAGCAAGCCGCCCCATCGCTACACTCGTGCATCCCCAGCCCACGGTTTGGGCCAGCAAATCCACCGAGCCCATCTCCATAACTGCTTCTTGTCCGGCTCAGTCGTGGATCAGCCGTAACAAAGCCCACAGCCCATCCAACCTGTTTTCAGACCAATTGAAATCTTCAAGAGTCCAGCAGCCCAAGTCTTGGCCCAGCAGCAAGCCCACGCCTTTTAGAAGCCCTGCATAATCAAAAGCCCGCGATTTTGAGGCCCAAGCCCGCGAAGTCAGCCCGCTTCAGGCTCGGTCCAATTCAAAAGCAAATCTAAGATTGGACTGAGATTTGCTTGGCCCGTTTTAGGCCCGGCCCAAGTGTCCGCCGATGCTGCTAAAAATTCGGATTTCGGCCGCCGTCGTGCCATCATCGCGGTGATCCAGTTTCCGTATTTAACCGGTGAGTTTATACTCTAAATTCTGCTTAGTATGCTAATAACATTTAAGGGGTGTTTAGATTTATTTTATTAGGAATTAGGTGGTTAGTTAGATTAAGTTAGAAATTTAATTATTTAATTGAGCATGTTAGGTGGTTAGCATGGTTTAGCTAAGGCCTACATAAATTGTATTGTTTATTTAGAAAGGTTCGGGAATTTTCCGAGTTTGTATTGGTTATTAATTTAATGATTATGGCCTAGGTTAGTATTTTTAGAATTTAAATTGATTTATTTAATTAATTTCAGTAATTATTTAATTATTAAATATTTTTCGGAAATTAGGCCGGGATAACCGATGACCGGAATTTCGTGCTGATTGCAATGGTATGGTTAATTTCTGCAATTGAGTGTTAAATTATGCAAATTGAGTGTTGATTGGATTTTTGGTATTTAATTCCAAAAATTGTGAATTTCCAATATTTATTCAGAAAATCGAGGGTGTCGGGTTTTAACATCGAAAATAGTTTTTAGTACTATATGAAATAGTGGGATTTCAAAAATGAAGAATATCAATTTTTCTAGATCAAGTTGACCGCGTACCCACACACGAGTAATTTCATGTGAATTTCTAATATGAAGAAAAAGGCCAGGCTCACCATTTTAATTGAAGCATTTAAGTGCAATGCACGGTGCCCTAGGCCATATTTGAGTGCTCATGTGATGGTTAAGAGAAATCGTCCCGGGCTGTTAAGCTGGATGTTATCCCTATTTGGGATACCCCATTGACAACGGGAAGCTGGTCGCTATAGATTCTGGACCCTATGCTCCTTCGGGAAAGCCGTCTGATAAAGAGACGTGCCGTGCTCAATGGGGCCAGAAGACTACCGAACAAAGAGTAGGCCGTGCTATATGACGAGATCAAAACTAAGAACGCATGATTAATAGAGTGTGGCGTTTCAGTTATTGGAGCTTATTTGTTGCTCATGCTCTCATGTTGTCTGTGATATAAATTGTACTGACCTACAGGGTGGATCTGAGACGAGGTAAGTCTCATTGATTGTGTGATTAGGACACTTCTTGGTGTATTTCCCTCCTAATTGGGGTTTAGAGCTTAGACTTGCTGAGATTATATCTCACCCCGTTATGGGACACCATTTTCAGGGTTGTCGAGTGGAGGACCTAGAGCTGAGAGGAGGTGATCGGAAGCATAGGTCAGTTAGGACCGCTTCTTTTTGGAAGGCCAGTCTTTTGCAGTCTTTTGGCCATAGACTTTTGTATATGACTCAGTGTGAATATAAAAGCATGTTTGTTTGTGAATCATTGTCTTGCTTTTCTATCCCGAGATGATTATTGTCAGGGGATTTATAATCTGCTTCCGCATGTGCAATAAAACAAAAAGGGTCAGCGACTAGTCCTGGGAAGTCGCAAAATTTTATCAACCAGAGAGGGATGGGCACGCGCTCGGGGTTCGGGGCGTGACACTGGAAGCAACTAGAAGAACCTTTTTCCTAGGAGGGAGATTTCGGGGATATCGAGGCAGCGGTTAGGATTTTCAACAGGGAACTTGTTGGTCTTGTGGGCCAAGAGGAGCCACACGTGAGTGATGAGTGCACCTCCTCTTTTCAGTTGCTTGGCATGGTGATACACATGACAATTGTATGCTGCATGACACAACATCTCCACCCAAATGCTACTGATGAGCTCCCACTTGTTGTCCATCGTCCTTAGGTCGGCCACAAGCTTCTGCACCTCTGACAACACGTCCCATGTTTCCTTACTTGGTATGACAGGGTGTGGGGACATCACCATCAAGTGACGACAGTGCGCTAATTGCTTCTTTATAGTCTCGGTACCTCAAGAAAGGCTTCAGCGTGCAACAAGCATCCTCTAGAGTCATGTCGGCGGTGGGGAGGGACAGCATGTGAGCATGCACAGCGAGGAGGTACATCATGTACTCGATAGGAATTTACTTCCTTCATAAGCATTGGATTTTTCGATTTCCAATGACTGCAGGATTTTTGTTGCAATGTGCCGATTATGATGCTCTTAGCAAATATTGCCTCGATGCTACTCCTCAGTCCTTGTTTCTCTTGGATGCCATGAATCTCGAGCGTCCGCTTGCCTTTTTGCTTGAAGCACCGGAAGTTTCTTTTCTGCTCTAGCTCATCCATCTTTAGTAGTACCAACGCCATGAGGTGCAAGGGCATGGGCTGGCAGGATTGTAACCAATACCAACTGAAAATCTCCCGCTTGCCAAACCAATCAAGTACTGCCCGGACGGCCATCCACTTACCAAACCAATTAAGTACCACGCGGACTGAATTTCACCTTTCTTTGTATGAGAGGCAGTGTTTTAACAAATCGATCTGCCCTATCGACCTCGACCATCTTTTCTTCCTCATGCACCGATTAGCTAGAAACGGGATGAGCCTTAAGAAGTGTAACGACCCGAGCCCCATTGTGTGATATTGTCCGCTTTGGATACTGAGTCCTCACGGCTTTAAAACGCGTCACACAGGTTAAAGGGGCCAAAGCCATTATAAACTGACCTAGGACTCCCTCCCTATGCGATGTGGGACAGGGACCTCTTCCTTGCGCACGTCCGGGGAACGAGGTGCGGACGCACCACCATCCCTCCTCCCCGCACACCGCCGCTCGGGCTGTCACACTCTCCCCTCCCTGGGAGCACAGCGCCCATGCTGTGGCCCCACATACGGTCGAGAGTCGGCTCTGATACCATTTGTAAGGACCCGGGCCCCACTGTGTGATATTGTCCGCTTTGGGTCACCCGCCCTGGCGCGGACAAACCGCCATCCCAGCCACGGTCTTTTCCCTCACGGTTTTTAAAACGCGTCACCTGAGGACAAGGTTGCAGCTGTCCACCTAGTTTCTGATGCTCAATTTTCACTTGCTGGCAAACTAAACATTGATCAACAAATTTTATAATATCATTTTTCATGTTGACCCACCAAAAGTTTTCTCTCAAGTCCCTATACATTTTAGTGCTTCCCGGATGAATTGAAAATCTAGTACTGTGAGCTTCTTGCAGAATCTCCTTTTTCAGCTTTGAGTCCTTAGGAACACATAGTCGACCATGAAACCTCAAGGATCCATCTACATGTAAACTAAAATCCGCTTGTCTTCCCGCTTCCATACCTTCTTTAAAAGAATTGAAAACGCAGCTGCAAGAGCTTTTGGATAAGGGTTTCATCAGACCCAATGTTTCTCCTTGGGGAGCTCCTGTTCTATTTGTGAAAGAAAAAAAAAGGATGGTAGTATGCGGCTTTGCATAGATTATCGAGAGCTTAACAAGGTAACGGTAAAAAACAAATATCCTTTGCCCCGGATTGAGGATTTATTTGATCAACTTCGTGGAGCTCAGGTATTTTCCAAGATCGACCTTCGTTGGGTATCATCGTTGAAGATAAAGATAGATGATGTGCCTAAAACCGCTTTCAGAACAAGGTATGGCCATTATGAATTTCTCATCATGCCTTTTGGATTAACAAATGCGCCTGCTGCCTTCATGGACTTAATGAACAGAGTGTTCAGGGAATATCTAGACAAATTTATTGTGGTGTTCATTGATGACATCCTAGTATATTCGAAGAGTTTAGAGGAACATAAACAACACCTGAGATATGTCTTGCAAACTTTGCATGAAAAGAAGTTGTATGCCAAATTTAGTAAGTGTGATTTCTGGCTTGATCATATAGAATTCTTGGGTCATGTGATCTCAAAGGATGGCATATTAGTGGATCCAAAGAAGGTTGAAGCAGTTGTTAAGTGGAATCGTCCAACTAATGTTACAGAAGTGAGAAGTTTTCTTGGGCTAGCTGGCTACTATAGGCGATTTGTAGAGGGGTTCTCAAAGATTTATAGTCCACTTACCCGTCTAACTCAGAAGAAAGTTAAATTTGAATGGTCAGACCAATGTGAACGCAGTTTTCAAGAGTTGAAGAGACGGCTGGTGTCGGCTCCTATTCTAACTCTACCGTCTGGAGGTGGTGGCTTTGAAATCTACTGCGACGCATCCAAAGAAGGTTTGGGTTGTGTTCTTATGCAAGATAGCAAAGTTGTTGCCTATACTTCTAGACAATTGAAATTACATGAGAAGAACTACCCCACTCATGATTTGGAGTTAGCGGCGGTTGTGTTTGCCTTGAAGATATGGCGATACTATTTGTATGGTGAAAAATGTGAAGTCTTTACCAATCATAAGAGTCTGAAGTATATCTTTACTCAGAAAGAACTGAACATGAGGCAAAGAAGATGGCTAGAACTTTTGAAGGATTATGACTTGTCCATTAATTACCATCCGGGTAAGGCTAATGTGGTAGCGGATGCTTTGAGTCGTAAATCCTTTGGAAATATGGCAGCTTTGCTCACTTCTGAGAAAGCCATTCTTGAAGATATGAGGAAGTTAGACTTGGAGGTGTTGGTGCAGCAGCTTGGTGCTCAATTAGCTAATCTTCAAGTACAACCTATGTTGATTGACAGAATTAAGGCTAAACAGAATGAAGATCCACAATTACAAAAAATTAGAGAAGGTATGGAAGCTGGAAGACAAGCAGATTTTAGTTTACATGTAGATGGATCCTTGAGGTTTCGTGGTCGACTATGTGTTCCTGAGGACTCAAAGATGAAAAAGGAGATTCTGCTAGAAGCTCACGGTACTAGATTTTCAATTCATCCGGAAAGCACTAAAATGTATAGGGACTTGAGAGAAAAATTTTGGTGGGTCAACATGAAAAATGATATTATAAAATTTGTTGATCAATGTTTAGTTTGCCAGCAAGTGAAAATTGAGCATCAGAAACCAGGTGGACAGCTGCAACCTCTAGAGATACCTAAATGGAAGTGGGAGCATATTGCCATGGACTTTGTAGTCGGTCTACCGAGGACGCCAAGTGGTAAGAATGCTATATGGGTGATTGTTGATCGATTGACTAAGTCCACTCACTTTTTGTCATATCGATTTGGCATTTCAATGGAAGATATGGCAAAGCGATATGTTAATGAGATAGTGAAGCTTCATGGAGTTCCAGTAAGCATTGTTTCTGATAGGGATCCCAAGTTCGTGTCTAACTTTTGGAAGAGTTTGTAAGGAGCATTGGGCACTAAACTCAACTTGAGTACAGCTTTTCATCCACAAACAGATGGACAGTCAGAGAGAACGATCCAAACATTAGAGGATATGTTGAGATCATGCATTATTGACTTCGGTGGTTCTTGGGATGAACATCTACATTTGGCAAAATTTTCTTATAACAACAATTATCACTCCAGAATTAAGATGGCACCCTTTGAAGCTTTATATGGCCAAAAATGCAGAAGTCCTATTTGTTGGGACGACGTTGGTGAGAAAAGACTAACTGGCCCTGAGTTCATTCAACAGTCAGAAGAGAAAGTTAGGTTGGTTCGGGAACGTCTTAGAATGGCTCAAAGTCGTCAGAAAAGTTATGCGAATCTGAAAAGACGCAAGTTAGAATTTAATGTGGGAGATCACGTATTCTTAAAAGTTTCTCCTATGAAGGGTGTAATGAGATTTGACACACGTGGGAAATTAAGTCCAAGGTACGTGGGACCATTCTTGATCTTAGAGAAAATTGGTGAAGTAGCTTATAAATTGGCTTTGCCACCGGCACTATCAGGTGTCCATAATGTGTTCCATGTCTCTTTGTTGCGGAAATATGTGCCAAATCCTGAACATGTGCTAGACTTTACTCCATTGAGATTACAGGAGAACTTGACAAATGAGGAGCAGCCTATTCGCATTGTTGATAAGAAGGATCAGGTGTTACGGCGACGAACTATTCCTTATGTAAAAATACAATGGCAAAACCACACCGAGAGAGAGGCTACTTGGGAACTCGAGGAGGAGGCAAGACACAAATACCCTCACTTGTTTCATGATTGAAGTACATGTAAATTTCGAGGACGAAATTTTTTTTAGGAGGGTAGAATGTAATATTATGTTAGTGGACCCCAAAAGAAGAAACTGAAAAAGAAACTGAAAAGTCATTAAAGCAAAAAGGAGAGGGGAGAGGGTTCGGTTAAATAGAAGCTGAGGGGTCCTTGACCAGAAAGAAAAGAAAGAAAAGAAGAAGAAGAAGAAGAAGAAGAAGAAGAAGGGGAAGAAAGGAAAGGAGTTTGGGCACGTGCACGCCTCGAATTCCTCGCCAAGCTGACTCGACTCCATAACGCAGCACCCGGTAAAAGATTAGGCCCCTCGTTTGTCCAATTGAATTAATTTATGGGTTTAGGGTTCAAATTCGGAATTTTTGGAAAATCGAGCGGTGAAGTCTAATTTTGGAGTTGTTGAGCCGCGTATTTTTGTAAGAATGGTAGTTTAGGGTGTTGTGGAGCCGTGGGATTTTACAGATCGTGATTTGAGCTTATGGTTTGTCCGAAACAAAATTTCAAAGTTTCCCGCGTGCAGTGAACAGTACGCATCCAGCAGCTTTGGGCCCATATTTTGTCATTTTTCAGCTTGATTTTGGGATGGTCAAGTTGGGATTCTTGTAATATGTGTCAAGGGCTCTCTATTGACTATAAGTACGTTCAGAATAGGGTTCGGAGGAGGAAGTTATTGCGTGACTAAGTTTTGCGCTTAAACTCCGCGTCACGAATGGCTTGAACAATCGTTTTGGTTATGCGATTTGTTAGTGCATGAAAGTCCTTTTGTTAGAGTTAAGGCATAATTTAGTTGTTTCGTAGTGGAGATAAAGTTTTATTAGATTTTAACATTTTTCTCGGTTATTTGATAGGGCCTTGAGTTCGACGATACGAGTATCGTTCGTCGTTTGGTCGTAGAGGACGAGGTGAGTGATACTATATCTTCTTTGGTTTTATAAAATCATGTCTTGAAGTATGTATGTATATATATTGAATCAAGAAGAGCATTTTTATTGCATAAAAGCCAGATCGAGCAATTGCTATTCTTTGGTTGATTGTGAATGTTTGAAAAGCATGTTATACAAGGTTTGTGGAGAAACATATATGAAATTGCTTTGCGACTGATTTATGAAAAGGTTTATGATGATTTGAGAAACAGATATGAAATTGATGATGGGCTATGTTGCAAAATGTTATTTGTTTGGTTTAAGATATTGATTTCTGGATTGGATTTCTGGTATTGGAGAATGGTTATTTATGTTCAATATGACCGTGAACCCAGTGAGGAGTTTTTGGGGTATGCATACCAGGTTTAGGATATCCTTCTGGGCTCAGCCATCGGCTTTATAGGTGGAGACCTTGCCAAGGGGAGAATCTTGGTCGCCTTGTCACAAGGCGTTGTGTCGTAACCATGGTTGGTTATTAAGCAAAAGATTGATCAATGGATAGACCATTGATATGTGTTTTTGATGGAGGTTATTCAATGGATTCGACCATTGATACTTGACTTTTGATGACGATTTAAATGAGTTTTCCATATTAGTATAATACTTTGATGATAAGAAATAACTCTTATAAGATTTGATATGTATTTTATATATTGAGTTGGCGTTATGAAGTTTGGTATTGCTTTGTATACATGCATAGTGGTTGTTCGATCTGCTTAGAAGATATGTACTACTCACTGAGCTGTTGTTGCTCATTCTACTCTTCATTTGATCTTTTCAGGTTCCTCGTTAGCGGCGAATAGAGCGAGTGCACCGTCAGTGGGAAACTTTTGGGGAGTTCTATTTTGTTTTTGGTATGGTTTAAGGAAGTGATGCAAATGATACTTACTAGTAGTTGGATCGTCTGAGTTTTAAACGTGTATCTCTTTTCTCTTTTTTGTGGATTATAGAAACTCTGATGTTGCAACCAATTTGTTGGTTTATCTGATATACATATATATATATATATATATATATATGGTTTGAGATATATATAAGTTAATATCAGTTTGTTGGTTGTGTTTGAGGCTGCGTCTTTTGTAAAGAAGGACAGCCGTGTCATTCCCATTCTTTGTAGTTTTGGGGTGTGACATTTGTAAGGACCCGGGCCCCACTGTGTGATATTGTCCGCTTTGGGTCATCCGTCCTGGCGCGAACGAACCGCCATCCCAGCCACGGTCTTTTCCCTCACGGTTTTTAAAATGCGTCACCTGGGGACAAGGTTGCACTCGGCAATTCCTTTCCCCAAACCGATATTGTCCGCTTTGGCGGCCCCACAATGGGCCCCTCACGGGTTTGTTTTCAGCGCAGCAGAAGCCTACGTGAAACGCGTCACACATATTAAGGGACCCAAGCCTTATAAAGGCTCCCAGGACTCCCCCCCCTAAGCGATGTGGGACAGGAGAAATGCCCTTAGCCTCGCCCGCGTACTGCCGAGGCCATCTTAGTCCGTCCCTTCGTATTGTCCCGGGTCTGGGTCGTCACATTCTCCCCCCCTTAAGGCACATCGCCCTCACTGTGGCCCCACACGCTGCGGGAGTCAACTCTGATACCATTTGTAATGACCCGGGCCCCACTGTGTGATATTGTCCGCTTTGGACACTGAGTCCTCACGGCTTTAAAACGCGTCACACAGGTTAGAGGGGCCCAAGCCATTATAAACTAGCCCAGGACTCCCTCCCTAGGCGATGTGGGACAGGGACCCCTTCCTTGCGCACGTCCGGGGAACGAGGCGCGGACGCACCACCATCCCTCCTCCCCGCGCACCGCCACTCGGGCCGTCACAAGAAGAGCCTTGAGAAGAGCGGCATCCCAAGGTTCTTACCCATCTCCACCGCTGCCCAATCCGAAAATGCCAACGTTGTGATCTGATAAAGCTCGAGACATGTGACTGCCATCAGTAACGCATAGGTGTAGGTGATGTACATATCGATCAAGAAGGCACTCTTGAAGATCACGGCAAATCTACACAAGGCAGACACCAAGCAGAAGAAACCGATAGAGCAGCCTATGATGCCGCATTTCGTGTACAGAATGGGCGCTTTAGTGTAGAGCGTGTCGAACATGAAGTTCAGCTCAATCTCGTTCACGGTGAAAGCGCGGTTGGCAGGGTATCTGTCGATGCGCATCCAACAGCGAATGAGAATACGAACCACGAAGACAACTGTAGCCCCGATGTTCAGAATCTGTCTCATTCCCAGCTGGTTATCTTCCACCGCATAAGCCGTTATGCGGTCTGGGTACCCAAGCTGCATCAGAAGCAATGGGGCAAGCAGCCCTTCCAACACCACGTCGTAACTCGGATCTTCAGGATCATCGATGCGGACCACAGAAAGCTTGCCCAGCGCAATTTTCGCAATGAAATAAAGGAGCAAATAGGAAGCCCAGATGATGAATCTAGCAAAATTCGACCTCATATATTTCCGACGAATGCCTAATATTATGAGAAAAATCTCGCAGGCAATGCTTGCAGTGACCAAGAAATGAATCCCCCAGTCCATCCACAGATCTTTTAGCAGCGGCAACACCGTGTTGATTATTGACGAAATCTGACTGATCAAACTCATGGTGGCTTCCTTCAGATGTGCTCACTAGACATCCATGTGAATGCAGAGTAAGGAAAATATTTACCTTGCTTCTGAAGAATAATTTCTAAGAGCTTGCACAAAACTGCATGGTTGCATAGATTATTTCTCTCGATCTGTTAAAATTTCGGATAACTGAAACTATGAATATGCACATTTATATTCTACAAGTTAATCGCATAAAAAGGAAGATTTACAATGCGATTGTAGTTCTTCGCCTAACAAACTGTTCATCTCTCTTTCCTTTCCTAGAGTTGTTGACTGTATATCCTTTTGCGATCCTTGTATTTTTCTTCTTCTTTTTTCTGTTACACCTTTTTTCTTTTTGTCAGTTAGATCTTAAATATTTAGGAAAGTGGCACTCTTCTCGCATCGTGAGATGGTTGGTACAAAGTTGTGCCGTTAGCGGTCCACCTTCTTATGAGTCTTTGTTAATTGGTCAGAGTAATAAGCTACATGTACTTGCTCCAATTAGGCTATTTGGGAAAACAAATTGTAGTTCAAAGGTGAATGTTTTCCAAAAATTATAGCATTGAAATGATCGACTGAAAATTCCAGTCACTAAAGTGAGCATTGCACGAAAATTATGACACTTGGGATGTCATTTCTTCAAATTCCTTAAAGGTGATTTACAACGAATTCCTTTAATGCGGCTCTTAAGTTTTTCTACCTCTATTTTTCATATATTAGCTGTTCAAAGTATCTTCAAAATAGATTTAAGAAGAAGAAAAATAGAAAAAAAGGTGGAGGATAGGTGTTACGGGCGTATTTAGTAAAGGTGAGAAGGTTTTGGGATGAGTAAGGTATTTTCCCCACAATAGAACCTTAGGTAGTAGTTTCAACTACCTTGTAGGTTCTTGAAACACCTTAAACTCTAGAACTTGTTAGCGCCAAGGGTTCTTGGGTACCTTATGATATCCTGTACTTTTTCATATGGTTTCATTAAAAATATATATATATATATGATTTCATTAAAAAAAAGTCATTTATATCTTTATTTACAAATTGGACATTCAAACATAACATATAAAATGGATTACAAGTTAAATTCATGTTCGTATCTAATATTAACATACGTGGATAACATATGACTTTAGGTGCAATTGCTCTCAGGTTGGATTTTCTAAGTTTTAAGTAGAAGAGGTTTCACGACTCCCAAAATAATTCTATAATCCTATCACAGTGCACTTCCTACAGATTTCTTAAATCTCATTTACCTAGGAAAGAATGCATTCAATAGCTTGTTTGCTATACCTTTTCAGACATAGCAATCTTTAAATGTCAAATTTCACCGGTTGTGAAGGAAGGAGGACGGAGGAAGGGTCTTAATTTCACTCGGTGGTTCTTTCACCAGTTGGAAAATGAACATCGTAGACAACAAAACATGTGCTGTAACTTGTATAGAATATGGTTAAGTGTACTGACCAGCAAATTAAAGTAGGATAATCACTTGCCGAAACATCCAAAGCAGGGAGAGTGTACAAACCTTTTACCCTAAAGATAATAGGGGTTAGTAAGCACAATAATCAAATGCAAGCTAACTAAAGTAACAGGAAAGAAAGAGCTGCAATGCAATGCAAGACTAGCACCACCACACCTGAACTTGAGGGCCGATGAATCCCAGAAGTTTTATCCAGAAGATGCCGACAGCGACACTGAAAAAATTGGGGAAACTGAAGTAACGAAAAGCAACTGAGAGATTTGTCCTAAGAATCATTGCTGAGGAACGAGTACTAGGGATATTAGCTTTACTTTCTTGGCTGCCAGATAACTTGTGTCTGAAGACTTTACAGCAATGAACTTCTGTTTCTTCAATTATTAAGTAAGAGAAAGAAAGGCATGGGCTTAATAATTACAAAAAGAGAATGGGAATTTGATTATTTGCTTGCAACCTCAGTTTGAGGTTCTTTTTCTCTTTTATTTGGTTGCCCTGATGAGTACGTAACCATGTTTAAAGTTTCGCCGTCTATCTTTGAGATCACACGTGATTTTCATTCTATCCTGTAGTTTTAGCTCTTTATTTAGGCAAATGATAGGCTACTCAACCTTGGGTCTTGTTCGACCAAAAAAAAAAAAAAAACCTTGGGTCTTGATGAAATTGTGGGGAGACTTTAGGTCCATTTTGTTTCCTTGAAAAATTAACATGATTGGTAAATAATATTTCATAAGGAAATTATTTTCAAACTTTCCATAATGATTTTCATCTCATTTAAAAAATCCTACCAAACACAAGAAAATCAAACTATGACAAACTTTAGAAGGTGTTCAAGACAAATAAACCTAGGTCTGGAGCCCAATTGTCGAGACCTTGGTGGCAAGACTGCGGAACTCGAGCCTTGTACCTAGTATCCAGGCGCCAAATCAGGACTTCGAGCCTCGGACTCAAGATCCTCCAAGAACTTGTGGCCCAAGATGCTCAACTCTCGCCTCCAGTATTGAAGGTCTCGGTGCTTGGGTCCACGTTTAAGCGTCTGGGACACCAGTTAGTGCACTCAGACCTCAGGTGAGGCCCCTCGTGTCCAAATTTTAGGAGCTGGAGTGTCTGATCTGGCCCCAAGGTCTCGACTTTTCACAAAAGTGATGATCCTAGCAACGGTGGAGGTCAAGTTAGATTCTTGGAAATGAACACCAATCTTTTAAAAGCATAGATCATTTTTGAATTGAAATACGGATTTTTAAAAATAATTTTTGTTGATTCATTTTAAAAGAGACTCCAAAATAGGGATAAGTACACTAGAAGTGCAACAAATTATGTATAGTGTTTACTTTAATGCCAAAAGTTTTCACCAGCTCACTTAAATACCAAATTGGAGAAAAAAATTTGACCAAATGAATTACGTGGCATTTATTATTAAAATTATAATACGACCGGCAAATTTTTTAAAAACTTTAGATAAAGTAATCGTTTTTTAACAATGATTGACATTGAAGTGATCACTTTAAATAAAATTTGGCACTCAAATGATCACTATTTACAACTTTTAGCGACGTCGTTTAGGGGCTACATGCTGACTAAGCACGTCGGCGAGCCATGTACGATTGAGAAATTAATAAAATATAGTCACATCGAATTTTCAGCAACTCAAATTAGAATTGACACTTAAGTGATTATTTTTATAAAAAAAAAGTGGCACTTAAGTGATCCGAAAATAACTTTTGGCATTAAAATGAGTGATGTACACAACCTTTGACACTTCTTGTCATGCTCAGATCCTCAAGCGCGTACCCATCCTTTTGTGGTTGAATAAAATTTTGCGACTTCCTATGATGAGTCGCCGACCCTTTCATTTTATTACATATGCGAAAGCGAATAACAAATTCCCTGACAGTAACTATCTTGGGATAGAAAAGCAGGACAACACATTCACAAACAAACATGCTTTTATAAACACATTAAGTCATATACAAAAGTCTATACCCAACAATTTCAAAAGACTGACTCTCAAAAAGAGGTTGTTCTATCTAACCTACACTTTAGGTCACCTCAGCTTGGCTCTAGGTTCTCCGTCCTACAATCCTAAAAATTTAAGCCCACGGCGGGATGAGATATAAATCTTAGCAAGTTCACGCTCTAAGCCCCGATTAGGAGGGAAATACGCCTAGAAGCGTCCTAACCATACAATCACGTAATCACAGAATCACAGAGACTTACCTCGTCTCAGATCCTCCCTACAAGTCAGCACCGTTCATATCGCAATGCATATAATCAATGCATATAACAATTGAAACACCTCATCAACTCAATTAATCACAAATGTCTCGATTATAAGGCCAAACCGTTATGACAAATCCTATATCATGCTACACAGTTTTGTTTCATAATCAGGCACATCAAATTCAAACAATCATGCGTTCCAATTGTTAATTAAGCCCCTCAAGGCACAACCGACTCCCATGTTCAGCTGTCTATTGGCGTAGTCAGGTATCGTCTCTTTCCCATTGAGCACAGCTACATCTCATTGACGGCTTTCCCGAAGGAGCATAGGTTCAGAATCTACTGCGACCCGCTACCCTAATACATGGGTAACCCGAAAAGGGATTTAGTATCGTCCGGCGTAATTGCTCAAAACGGGTTCTCTTAAGCAACACACGATCAATCAATCTCGGCCCAGAACACCATGCATTGCAGTCAAATGTCTCAATTAAAATAGTGATCCTAGCATATTTTCTTCATATTAAAAATACACGGTAAAATAGTCGTGTGTGGGTATACGGTCAGGTTAGACCCAGAAAAAATCATAACATCCAATTTAAAATCTCACTGTTTTATATAATATATAAAACCATTTTCGGTGTTAAAATCCTACACTCGGGATTTTCTGAATAAATATCGAAATTCACAAATTTTGGAATTAAATACTCAAATTTCCAATTAGCACTCAATTTGTACAAATTAACATCCAATTGCATAAATTGAACACACCATTGCAATCAGCACGAAATTGCGGTCACCATTTATCCCGGTCTATTTTCCAAAAAATAATTAATAATTAAATAAATTATCGAAAATTAAATAAATTTCAAAATAAATAAATTTAAAGCATTTAATTAAATTAACCTAAACTAACTAGGCTAATTAATCTACTAACAATTAAATCTAACCATTCTATCTAATTAAATCTAATTACACTAATTAAATAAACTAACTAATTCCTAACTAAATCCACCTAACTATTCTAATTAAACTAACTAAATAACTAACTATATACTTAATCTAACTAAACCATCCTAAGCTTAATTAAACTAACTAACCCACTAATTAGCTACTAATCCACATCTAAGTGTCATTAGCCTACTAATTAGGAATTAGAACACGAACTCACCGGTTAGCACGAAAATCGGCTCACGGCGATGGCGGCCGAGAGGCCAAGGGAAGTTCAGACTGGCTGAAATCGGCCAACAAACTCGCTGCTCGAGCTGAGAAAACTGGCACAGAAGCTGCTGGTTTCGGTCTTGAATTTCGAAGGGCTGAAGCGGGCTTCGAGAGGGCTGCTGGCGTTGGGCTTCGTGTGGGCTGGTCGAGCGGGTGAAGGACTGCTCGATTGAAGCTGGACGTGGCCGCGTGGAGAGGGATCGCGGGCTCAAGAGGCTTCGGAGTCCACGAAGATGGCCTTCTGCTGGGCTTTGACCGAAGGAGATGGAGGCTCGGACGTGGCGCTGCAGGTTGGCGTGAGGGACGGTGAAGATGCAAGGGCTGTTCGGTGGGTTGAGCCGCAGGGAAACGGGGCATGAAGCGGAGAAGTCAACCTCGGTGGCAGCAAGGGCTGGTTTGTTGACCGAGAGAGGGCGTGTGGCAACAGAGGAGAATTTGGTGGGTGGAGGTGGTGCGGCAAGGCTTCGATGAAGAGGGAAAATGAAAGCAAAACCAGAAGTGAAAGGAAACGTGGGGGTGGGTTGCTCGAATGAAAGAAAAGTCGGGCAGTGATAGAGAGAGAGAGAGCGGTACACGAAGATGGAGATTGGCAGAAGCTTGTCCAAGAAGCTGGATGAGAGAGAGTGGCAAAAAGTCCACAAGCTTAGCCAAAATCATAAATGCTTGGTCCCCCTTTGGTCTTCTTGCATATCACAATGTTCCATATTACTTTCTTGCATAGAATTCCATAAATAATCCAATTTTGGTGCCAAAATTCCAACCCTCCTCCTTAGTTCCGAATTTCCTCAATTTAGCTTCAATTTCATCCCCGATTTCTCCGATTCGATGTCCAACTATGCCAAGGAAAAAGCCCACAAAATTTCTATAAATTCCCATCGTCAAATAGCTCGGCTTAGAAGTCAAAATTCTCTTCAAATGAGCTCATCCGAATTTCCATTCGTTTTCCGAATCAATTTTCCGTAAAAATTCCGGAATCTCCGAAAATTTTTCGAATGATGAGTCGACATTCCTAAAATGAATCGTGACACGACAGAACTTTCAATTTCTGAAAGCGGGTTCAATTTCGCAATTAATTTCAATCTAACGTGATTTTAGCGCGTCCTAATCTACCGGGTAGCTTTTAGGAATTTTTAATGTAATTGACCCATGGTCAATTATTTTTGAGCCATAACGTACATCTTCAACACATTGGCGACTCTCGGTTATCGTGAAAATCTTGATATTTCAAATACGGACACAGAGTACGAAAATGACAGAAAAATCGGTCTAGTGCCGTTCGACAGAAATTTTGCAATTAGGTGGAATCACCCACACACTAATCACATACCTCTATCGAATCGACTTACCTCCGGTCTTTGATCGATTTTGACAGTGTCGTAATGACCCTTATAGATGAGCACGGTCAAGCAGTCGATTTCTGGTCGCATTCTCATTGTCTATTGCGTTTAGATTCCTTAACAGCTTCACCTGATAGGCTAGTTTACTTGTGAGTGGCCAATTCAGAGAAAAATGCTATAGACACGTCGATAAAAAGCCCAACTCGTCTCATCGAAATCAGACTCAAAAATCATAATGTCACACTTCTAGTATACTTATCCTGACTTAGGACTTATTATTTCCTTTACTAGGCATTGCTCACCCCTTTATATTTTCAAATCGATAACATGGATATATCACCCGTTGCGCATTATGGAGCACCCGCCTAAATAGAGGGCATGTTCCAGGATGTGCTAGATCCAGAGACGAGCTCGACGATTACCCGAGACGAGGTTGTACTATGGATAGACGATGGACGCCCAACATGGATTCCCATGCATTTTATATCTTGGTTTCTCGATCTTGATGGTGAGCTCTTCGAGCCACTCCATTTTGGGGACGACGGACCAGACACCGAAGCTATTGGTGCCTAAGTAGGTGGAGCACCATGGTGGGGAATTTTTGGTATAGATGGGGACTCCCCGGGTAGAGGAGATAACCACATTTTTTGTTCCTCTCAGGTATTTTGTGCATACCTTTTTGGTATATGATGATGTGAATATAAATATGAAGATGTAAATTCCCCATGTAAGTAAAATGAATGGAAACAAAATGAAAACAAGTGTTTATGAATGTTTACTCGTGTTGATCGTGTATGTGTTTCCTTGTTAGTAGAGACTAGAGAGTAGTTGTAGGGGTAGTGTAAATTGGGATGTTCCTGCGCGTGTTCAATTTATATTGTCCAATAATCTTGAGAATCATGTCTGTCATCGTGAAATCTTACTTTATGCATGCGATCGAGGCAACTTCTGTGCATCTCCGAAAGTTAATCGAGCAAGCGGATGTCTGTATGAGGGGCCGGCGAGGGGCAGATTTGGCCGAAGATTAACGTACGCTAATTGGGGTACTTAGGATAAGATCTCTCTGGCGAAGTAGATAGGAAAATAAAGTATTTTTTCTAGCTCTTCTTACTAAATTCCGGGAAATGCAAAGGGGCGTTCTCCTTCCTTATTGTAGGAAACACGAGGGGAATTTGATATTTCTTGTCTTCTTCCCGGTATTTCTTTCCACTTTTTGGTGCCTTTTAAACTCTAGTGATCTTTCGCTTGTTTTTCTCGGTTATGTCAAACTTGATCTTGGTCATGTGTTCCCTGCAGGTTTCTTCGCCGACAATAATTGTTGAAAGGGCAGGGTCTTTTGCTTGGACTCACAAAAATTGGAGAGTCAGAGAAGAGTTTGCTCGGACTGTGACTTCTGCAATTGGTCTCTTTGCATCTACAGAACTTCCTCTTCAGCGGGCCATCCTTCCGCCGGTATGCCCATTGACTCGACGTAGTTGAAGAGCATAGAGATTTTTTCCTCCAAACTGGATTTATTAATGCTTCCTTTCGTTTCTAGATTTTGCAATTGTTGAACGACTCAAATCATGGTGTCAGGGAAGCAGCTTTATCATGCATTGAGGTCAGTGGCATCCTTGACACATTACTCCTTCAAGCCTTGTAAGATCTTTATGTAGAGTTATCGTAATTTGCTGAGAAGTATCCTGTTTGACCTTATATTTTCATGTATTTCTTGTATAGAGTTGTTTATGAAAAGCATCATATTGTTCAAACGTCATCCAATTAATTATTTTTGGTAGTTGTGCGAGTAAATTAGTGTGATTGGTAAACTTAATTACTAAAACCAAGGCGTTTGCATGGAAAATTTCATTATCTTGCAAAAGCATTTGCAAATCCTTTGCTTGGCCAGCTGTAATAGAGTCAAGCTGGATTCTATCTCACAGAACAGTTGTTGAATTATAATAATTTGTTGCCAAACTCAGTGATACGCTCATCGCATCAAGAAGCTTCAAATTGCTTTTTCTCCGTCATAAGTAACTCTACTGTGATGGCAACTTTTTTTTTTTTCCCTTTTTTGTTAGCGGTATGACATTAAGGATAGACACAATGCATCTGCTCTGGATGTTCTGTTCACCTAGAAGTTGTTTAATGATGAGAGAAGCTGGTCTGTATTACTTTGGTTTAGTTCATATTTTTATTAGATACCTGGTCAGTGCTTGTAAGTTTGCTCAAGGATCAAAATTGTGTTGAATTACTAGGCACAAGTGACAGTAGTCAAGACTACTCTTCCTCGAAAGCTCATAATTGGCCATTAGACATTTTTTTGAGGGAGAGAGATCGAACCAGGAGAAAGCCGGAGAGACAGAGCATCGTGAGGGAGAGCAAAGCGAGAAATTGAGAGAAGAGAGCGGGAAAGAAGCTCGGCCGCGCCCGTGGCCTTGCCTCCCGGCATCCATTCTTCCGGTAAGTCTCCTTTCGAGTTCAGTCCCCTTTAACCCGATGATCTCATCTTGACGACACCAGGGTGGTCGGCCACGGTTCGTGCCAGCTCGAACCTGCTTGTAGGCCGCCGTCATCGAGCCGAGTAGGGCCCCGTCACCCGAGCACCTCCTTTTATTCGAATTTTTTTAGTTCACCAGACCGGAGCTCGCAGTTCTCTGGCCAGCGCGAGTCTCCGATCCCAGTGAGCTGCGATTTTGTTGTCTTAGACTTTTCTTGGTTGTTGCTTCTGCCTTGACTGTTGATTCATCTCCCAGTTGAGTTTTCGTTAGCTTTTCAGTCGACACACCCCAGGTGTTCGACATTTTGTCTAGGCTAGGTCTACATATATTTTCTTTGTTCTTTTTGTGGGTTGGTCGTGGATGGTGCCAGGAAAGGGAAGGTGACCAGTGATGGCACCGGTAGGTGTTGGAGGATGTCGGTATCAGGGCTATCTCGAATGGTACCCGGTCGTTTAGGCCGAGTTTTCCCCCTCGGTTAACCTCGGTGGGGGCCGAGCCATGTCTCGGCCAACAACCGTAGCCGGCATCGGTCGGACTGAACGACCGATGCCGGGTGGTGGTTTGGCGGCAATCCCAAACGTTGGTGAGGGCTCGTCGGACGTGGTTTTATTTTGGTTATGGTTCGGCAAGGGAACCCATTTCGGAAGGAGTCGTCGAGGAAGAAGATGGGCACAAGGAAGGGACAAAATTTAAAAAAAAAAAAAAAAAAACAAAAGAAAAAGCAAAAAAGTAAAAAAAGAAAAAATGAGAACCAAACGGACCCATTTCTGGGCCCGTTTGGTTTAGCTTTTGGGGAATGCATTTGCAGAAATGTAAATACCTTTGGGTGAAGGAGATTTTCCGAAATGCAAATGACGTTTGGTAAAATTTGCATTGAAAAACAACTTTGGCCAAAATACCGTTTGATAAAATTTGCATTTGTAATTAACTTTTATTAAATTAAAAAAACAAAAATATGTTTATATTTTTTTAAGTCCCGGCCACCCTTAGGACCGCTGAATCCGCGCAACCAAACCACTTGAATAAAAAATATGTTTATATTTTTATATAAAAATTTTTATATAAAAATATAAAAATATAAACATAAAATATATTTATTAAACATAAAATATATATAAAAATAGATATGTTTATATAAATATATATTTATATAAAAACAATCGGAAAAAAATAGATATGTTTTATATTTATAAATATATATTTATTTATTAAACATAAAATATATTTATATAAAAATAGATATATTTATATCTATATAAAATATATATAAAATATATATAAATAAATATATATTATATTTTTTTATAAATATATATTTATTAAACATAAAATATAAAAAAATAGATATGTTTATATTTTTTATATAAAAAAATAAACATAAAATATATGTTTATATTTTTATATAAAATATAAAATATATATTTTTATATAAAAATATAAACATATTTATTTTTATTTTTATTTTTATTCGGGCGGCCGATCGCCTTCTCCATTGGAGAGATGAACAAACCTAGGAAGTTGCATTTCGAAGATGCAACTTTCAAAGGACCTCAAGAGCTGCGTTGGGCTAAAGCGCCTTAGAGCCACTGGAGATGCACCGGTGCATCTCGCCAAAGTCACACAAAAAAATGAACCAAACACCTTTGCATTTGGCCAAGGACTTTAGAGCCCAAATGAGCATTCCAAATGCTGAACCAAACAAGGCCAAAGAAAGCAAATGTTGGCTTCGGGTGTGCAGAGGGGTTGTGGAGGGGCCAATGTAAGGAATAAGACAAAACAAGGAAAGGGCAAAAAGAGAAAATAAATCAAAAAGTATTTTAAAAAATTAAAAAATTAAAAATCGAAAAATAATAAAAATTCAAAAAAATTTCTGAAAATTCAACGACTTTCAAAGAACATTAAAAAATTCAAAAAATTTCAGAAAATATTGAAAATCCTAGTTTTTTTCTAAAAATTAATTAAATAGAAAATTTGGAAAATTCAACAAAAATTTGAAAAATATCAGAAAATTCAGGATTTCATTTGAAAATTTTTAAAAAAACAAACTTTTGAAGCTATTTTCTTAAAAAATGGAAGTTTCTTAACTTTAGAGTGTGCTAAAAATTGAGTAAGCCTTTAGGGCTCTACCTTAGGGCTTCAATGGTCTTCAAAGACAATTACCTTTGTTTGCATGCTTTTGCTGTTTTAGTCTAGTTAATATTAGCATTTATCTTTTCCTTAATGTTAAATTTTTGCTCTCCCATGCAATTTATTTAAATGTTCTCATTGGTTGCTAATTATTATTTTAGTGATTGTGCACCCACATGATCACCTCATATGTTAGCGAATTGGTTTAAAATCAATTCAAACTGCCTAATAAAAACCTTTTTAAAATGAACAAAATTAAGTACTGAAAGGACATTAATTGATTAATTAGTGTAATCAAGTTCCCGACCCTAGATTCTCTAGTTGTGTAGGAAGTTGCGTAGGAAGTAAGATACACTCTTATACCTCACTTGGTTTCCAGTCGACCCCAGTAGTCTAGTGGCGACTCCTTTTTGCAAAATTCTTAAAAATACCCTAATGTCACACGAAATATAGCTTGGGAGAGCCCACACCTAATCATGGGCTTTAGGTCCATCCTTTAGGTAATAGCCCTAAACCTACTCCCTCCCCCTGAGGGGTAGGTCGCGACAAAGTCTTATCCACTGATGGCGCCGTAAACGGAAAATGCTTTAGATATTATGAAGTGCCTTGTACGTATTGGCTTTCAAGCCAGCTAAATTGAAAGACTTGGATCACTCCATGACATCTTTGGGATCAAAAAAGTCAAGCAGCCGACAGAAAAGACTGCATCTATGGCTTAATGTGGTGTCGACATGCCCAACATGGTAGCATCAGATCATTAATATCTTACAGCATAATCAGATGAAGTCAAGGCTTCTAGGTACATGTCAATGCTAAGGATCTAACGTTTGTCTACGGATCTAGTATAAATTGTTGGGCTACATAAGAACTCAAAATGTCTAATCAACATCAAGGTTTGTTTCGGTGACGCCTTGGATTTAGCTCGCTTGAGGTATTGTTCACCTTTACCTGAACATCACAGTTTTTTCAGATTATACCAAGCCTTACGGTTTTGTCCTTTAACGTACAAATGAGCACCTTCCCAAAAAGTCGCCCATTTTTGGAATGGTCTCACTTGAGCATGCTTAACACTCTATGGGTTAATTCTAGTTTTTACATATATATCTCATATCTGTTCTCCTCCTACTCAGTGCACAGTTCACTTCATTCCTAACCTTTTGTCATCATATAAACCTATCAAGAGCCACTCCTTGTCCGGGCCCTCTCGCTCCGGCGACCAATCCCTGCCCTCATTGCACTTGCTCACTACAATTTCTCTATCACCCAACTTCTGTTGATTGCATAAAGGAATCGTTTATGGAGGGGGTTCTCTTGATGGGTTGTAAAACCTCCAATTTTGCATGAGATGCTATTTCAACTTAGAGATCTAGTCGAGTTGGCTATGGCTTTTTGCACCATTGATTTGGTTGTTAATAAAAGAAAGTGGGTAATTCCGATCACGAAATCAATGGTATCGACAATAGTCCTTTGAAATTTATCAACTCTTTTAACTTCGACAAAGAAACACTTCTTTTAACTTCTACCAAGTTTTATTTACCCTTTTAACAGCACCATAAATTTATCCAATTGGAAAAAGTTAGCAAATAATTGATCTTTCATTAAACAAGTGCATAATACCTCTGGTTTTGAAATTCAATTTCTCCATTAGGCACAAAAAGATAAAAAGAAGAGAAGAGTTGGATGATGATTTTGGTTTATATGAAAAGGAACAAATACGCTGACGTCATAAATATCTATGAAGTTCAACTCAATCTTAAATTTTCGTCCTAAAACTAATAAATATTAGTGCGATCAAGGTTTTTTTTTTTTTTTTATATAATTGCGATTTTTTCTTACTAATTTCTCTAACCTATTATGCTGAGTCCAAACGTCAAATTCTTGGTATCAGTTCCAAGTTATGGTAAGAAAAGCTTGAGAAAGGTAAATTCCCTGGACCAAAATGCAACAGACTAGAACCGAAGCTAGTTCGAAAATTTTCACTCTTGTACATTTTTATGAAATGAATTTTGTACATTGCCATAAAAATATTGATAAAAAAAAAATAAGAACCTCATCTTGTCCAACTCCAAGGATCATATCTAAAATAATGGTCCATTTATTTCGTGAAAATTAAATGATTTGTAAAACATTTCCTTAAAAATGATCACTTATGAAAATAAAAACAAAAAATATATATTTCATCATCCATAAAAATATTTAGACATAAATTGTTATCGATAATGGAAATATTTTTTATTGACTAATTATTTTAAGCAGTAAAAGCAACCATATTCAAATCATTCATTTTTTGAAAAATAAATGGAACCTAAAACATGAGAGTAGTTCATTGTGACCCTACATGAAACATTTCACTTTTCAGTCGAACTTATCCTCGATCAACCCAATATCCACATGAGCACCACGAGCCCGAATTGAAGTTTAATCGGAACGAACAAAAATCAGCTCAAGTTTTCAGTCTGGTTTCGATGTGATATTTTCCCCCCCCAATTATGACTATTTTCTAATAGTACTCTAGCTGTTCATGAGTTGCTCTATCAGACAATTGTACATTATCTTTCATGTGACAACTAGACCTGTCAAACGGGTGGATTGGATCATTTAATGACCCGATCCAAATTGATCCATTAACCCATTTATGACCCATTTATTAGTAATGTCAATTTATTGACCAATACCCGATCCAACTCATACTTAATCCATACCCGACCCGACCAATGTTGTAAAACACTTCCATATTTAATAAAATCTATTCAAAAAAAAAAAAAACTTGTTTAGTATGATTTTAAAAAAATTATATTGTTAAAACACTTCCATACAATTACAAATTTAATGGATACATTTTATAATTTTTTTTAAATTGAGGCCACATTTATTTCGCAAAAAATATAGTATTTTTGAAAATTATTATATTTTTCAGCATTCTAATGAAACTTGAAAATGAATTAAAAAATATTTTCCATTTAGTACGAAAAATCTAATTTGATTTTCTATGCACTCTTTTTAAGTATTTTTATTTTATTTTATTTTTAAATAGAAATTTAATTTTTAATTTTTTTATTTCTTTTTCTTCTTCCTCCTCCTTCTCCCAATAGCTAGCCACGGCGGTTGTGGCTAGCAACAAGCAAGCTCAACCCTTGCCATGGGCTGGCGAGGCTCGAGCCCACCAACCTCAGGTGAGGCTCCACCTTGCCAAATCCGAAGAGCTTGAGTCTCGCTAGATAGGTGAGGCTCAAGCCTCGACCATGTCCAATCACAAGCTCGAGCTCGCCAAATCGAGGAGGCTAGAGTCTTGCCAACGCTAAGGCCGGCGAGCTCTGCCTCACCAAATCTGGTGAGCCTAATCGGCGTGCTCGAGGCTTACTAGTGCAATTAGCAATTGGGCGAGAGCTTCGCAACCCTTGCTCATTGCCGATGAGGGCCCCGCAGCCCTCGCCCAATGGCCAGTGAGGGACGGCCGCCGAAATTCGTAAGGAGAAAAAAAGTGAGAAAAAAAATTAAAAATGGAAAATTTAAAAAAATTATAATGAATGTTCAAGAGAATGATATCTCATTAATGAGTTGACTCTTTCAAACCCATTTACAACCTGTGTATCATTAGACTTCCATACAATCCAAACCCATGAACAACCTATTTATTAAAACTTAATTAACCCATATATGGGTTATCCCATTTCAAATGGGTTCAAAATTTTGACACCATCTAGTGACAACCAACAAGCATTCAAGATTAAGCTGAGCAAATATCTCGCGAACATAACCGATCTATGAAAAGTTCATGATGTATGCGACAGCTCCTTGCATATATGTTTTGTTGAGAAAACTTCTATTAGATTTTGAAATTAACAAAACTTTTATATTTTTATTCTCATTTTGAGGAATACGAGACTTCTGTGGAATTCTTTTAGAGTCTATCTTACATCAGAAGTTTGTCCCACTCTGACGAAGACCCAGACTGAACTCAAGTAAAGAACGAAGACATAATAAGACTCAAGATTATTTTTCTTCCTTCAAGAATTCAGTACGAACAAGATACATCTGGCTTTTTGGTTGGAAATCTCACTTACCTTTTTAATATTATTGATGAAATCAATCACGGAATAGTAAAATCATTTTGGAAGGCAAGTTTATTTGGAAAGAATCTACTTATGGAAACCAAGATTCTGATTGTATAGGTCACCAGGATCATCAGACTTTCATCTCAATCTTCAAATAGCTCAAGATATCTTTGATTGTATAGGTCACCAGGATCATCAGACTTTCATTTTCTCTTCCCTGAACTCCTTTAATTTATCTGCCGTGATACTTTTCTGAGTTTCACTATATTTGCTTGAGTCTGAATCTTTATTCGAAGTCTATAGTTTACCAGACTCAATTTAAAAGAAAAATATTTTTACTACAATTTCAGAATAATCGTTTTTACACCTATTCACCACCATCTAAGTGTTTATACTAGCTTTTTTCATGTTTATGCCTGAACCATCTTCTGGGTACGATCTCAAAGCATTCACAAGTGAAAAGATATAGTAGAGTCTGGCTCTTGGATTTGTACCATCCATGAGTTGTTAGAAATTTTAAAAAAATGTCTTGACATGTCGAAGTTCTTGGATCCAACTTAAGGCCTAACCACAGAACCCGAAAGGAAAGACGCCACACGTGTAACGTTGATTCGCTGAGTTTCTTCATGCATCGAAAAACTCTCTTGGGAGCCCCGAAAGACATTACATGATGCGAGTGATCCTAATTGAAGCGAAGCGGTGCATTAACGTGGCGTGATTGTGGGTATCACCCCACTTACAAGGTCACTTCCCACCAAGTCGAGGGATATGTATGGACTTCTCCTGGGGTAAAGAGGCTGAGGGGCAGAATCCTCGATTCCTGAACTGGAAGGTTCTGATTCCGTGGTGATGGCGTCAGTTTCCGGTAGCATGAAAGATATATTCTCCAATTCTCGTACCACCTCCAACATTGTTGGTCGCGCCTTGGTCTGATCATCGCAACACTTGAGGGCCAATGCCATAAACTTCTTGATACATTCAGAAGGATACGGGCCCATGCTTCGATCTATGATAGAGAACATCGATCCAGATTGACAAGCTTGTAGCACCTGCCAATGTGATCAACAACATAAAAATTCACAGTGAGAGAATGCCAACAGTGGGACAACATCATGTTGCAACAGTTACGCTTCATCTCAAAATTCTGATACTATGCCAAGAAATGCAATGGAATCGAATTTGAGGCCTCTCTGAGTGATGGAAAACTAGTGATAGCATTCTATGTTCTGTTGACATAGAATTCAGCACTTCGGTGAGTTGGAAAGATAATCACACTGACACTGCCCTGGATTGCTGTATACATAAAGTCAGCAGAATATAGGAAGTATTATCCGGCGGGGTTTATATGACCATTCCACTAGGATATGAGGGAAAGCGAAAGAACAAGTACCTCCCTGACAATGTTTCTGCCATGAGATATGGGTGGCATCCCTGTCAACAGCTCCAAAAATACAATCCCAAGGCTGTAAACATCACTCTTTTCGGTTAACTTGTGTGTCAAGAAGTACTGTGGGTCAAGGTAGCCCTGCAAAGGGAAAAAGGATATTGAGAATTATTGAGGTCAACCCTTAAAATAGTGAAGCAGCACAAAATACACGAGATGACCTTAAAGCTGGATCTCTACTCATTTACTGTTCCACTTGTATATGAAACAATGTCAGATCCGAAAACCAATAATGCCAAAATTTTCTCGTCTGATACCATATTAATCCACTGGTGAAATAACAGAAAACTCGAGAGAATCACAACTGGTTTGTCATCCTCTAGCTTGTTTGAGACTAGCCATTGAGAATCAGATGAATGAGAAAAGCAGGTCTGCACGTCTACGACTAAATAGGAAGGCTGGCCAGACAGGGAATAGTCATCAAGATCTATGGCTGGTGACAGATGGTCATTCTCCCACAGAAACAGTCCACAAAATTCTACTTTTGCTCTACATCAGTCAGACACTCTTCGTTCTTCATTTAGTATGATAAAATCTCCAACTATGACAAGCAAAGTTACTTACAGGTGTTCCCTTTACGTTTGTGGATATGTGAGCGGTTACAAAACCATCAGTATTTGGTGATGGTGCAAGTCTCGAGATTCCAAAGTCTGCCACTTTTGCATTGAGTCTGCTGTCTAATAATATATTATTGGCTTTGATATCCCGGTGTATGATGGGAGGGTCAGCTTCTGTATGAAGGTAGAGAATGCCCTTAGCTGAACCCAAGGCAATGCTCAATCTGACTGCAAAACTCAATGGGCTTCTATATCGACCTGCCAATTAATAAATATCAAGATAGAGAAGCTATATTTAAGCTCTCAGCTATCAGAACAAGACCTTTTTTGTGGATATTTCTATATATGAAGGGCAATTTTGGCATTGTAATATCTTTGCCATGTCTCCTTTCATTTTAAGGTAAAAAATGGCCAGACACTGCAACATGGGATTCAGAAATCCTGCTTTTCATACTGTCAACATGAGAAAGTAAGCAATCAAAGATTGTGAGGAAATTTTAAGCCAAGTCAGCTGGGGACCAGCTTAGGAATGTCATAGATTTTGAATCATCCTGCCTTCTGCCAAGAGCAAGGAACAGATTATACGACACATGTGCACAAAAGTTTGCACTTGAAAAAGAGGGGGCATAATGGAAAAAATTGTTCCTATATAACCATACGACGATATATTTCACTCAATTATAAAATGAAAACGACGGGTGGTGCATGTGGATAATCAAGAGACCAAATGGTTCAGAGAGATGAACATATTAGACGGATGAGCCTTACAGAGCATGATGAACAATCACGGATATAGCTTATGAAACAGCATGATTTCTTACCTGATAAGGCACTGTGAAGGGAACCATTTGGCATGAATTCATATACCAACATCTGCTAGGACAAAAAAAGCATATGAAACTTATTATTTAGAGTCATTGTCATTATTGAATTGCAGCAAAACAGTTTGATCCTACTAAAAATAGTGAAAGGGGAGTATTACCACAGCTGGACAAGAACAGTATAGGCACAAGAACAATGTATAGTCCCTTGTCATTGACAAACTTTTTACGAATGACCTAAGAGTTTAGGACCTAATAATTTTCCAATTTGTTAGATAGACTTAGGACTCAATACAACGTGAAATCTGTCCCATCAGGGCATTTAATAAAGGTGTGAGTTAGATTCTCGATTACTAGTGACTTCTTTAGAATGTAACCAATTCAAATATTGGAGACATATTATTTACCAAGTATAAAAGAGTCCATGTAAGACAGATTTCAAAAGATTACGATGGAAAGACCTAATCGAATGTGATGAATCTAACTGCTTGCATATTCTCAAATGGAAACATTAGTTGCAGAACTAATACTGCACTTCTATCATAGCATATGATGATAACAGGCAATGCTGATATAAGAATGCATTTATTTCCATATTCTGAACAAATGAAAACTTTTCCGCAAGCTTGTACAAGAGAACCCAAATCTCAGCGGTCAGACTCTTGATGGTAGGTTATCCACCAGTTCATTGTGGTCCTCTGTGCTTGCATGCAGATGAGTGCATTAAAGTCCTCCAAACAATATTCAAGACTTATAGTGGTAAAGATGGTATTGCATTGAAAGTATACTCTATACCAAAGGCCTTGCTGTACTAGATGATCTACTCAATGTCCACATTGTGGTTCTCACCATTCTAGATGATGTGGTATGAATCATAAATAGGTCGAGAGCACCTTCGTCATTTCATAGGTTCCAACCTTAACAGTTAGAAAATTGAGGACTTGTTATAGATTTTATTTTCTTGCACTTGAGGTCACATAATTACGAGATTTATCAGCATGCACTCCATCTTGGCTGCACTGTAAGTTTCTTCTGTATAAACATCACAGCTGAATCCTCAGGGGGCACCTATTGATATACCTTAATTTAGTAATCCTACCAGGATTTACTTCTAAAGTGGAATTCTACATGTCATAATTCAAACCACAATATTTGACTTCAACTTATGAGTGAAATAGTAATGACAGAGGCTATCTACGCACTTTTGGAGACCACGTAGCTGGAGTTTAGCAGCACGTACTTTTTAAAGGTTTTATTATGTGAGAGAACATCTTTATAAGGAGCTTCATACTACTAGCCAACAGGAAAGGCAATATGACACTTCTTTAAAAAATTGCTTCGATGAGCACATCAGCGCTGCCAGAATCAAGAAGATTCTACCTGCTCATTTTCTTCGTCGCAGTACCCAACCAAGGAAACAAGGTTGCGATGGTGTAGCCGTGATAAGAATTCTATTTCAGTAAAGAACTCTTGTTGGCCCTGCAGCGATCTTTGCTCTGCACGTTTGATTGCCACCACTGTGCTATCCCCTAAGACACCTTTATAAACTTTTCCGTAGCCTCCTTGTCCTATCTGAGCAGTCATATCGAAGTTACTCGTTGCCTTCTCAAGATCAGCAAAGGAAAGTGCTTTGATTCCTTCAACTTTCATGGGAACTTTCGAAGCTACGCAAGAGGAAAAATAAATAAATAAAAGAGCTCACTCTAGAGCATGAGGCTTTTTAAGGTGCAAATAATGTGGCGGAAATCACACACCTGACTTTGTCCTTGAACCTTGATCCCGGTTCCTAGGGTGCCTTATGTAGAACAGAAACGCAATGGCCAGGCATATGACACCTGCAGCAGAGATGGATCCAAGCACAATTGCAGCGAGAACACCCTTGCTCATGCCCGAGCTCATCGGCAGACTAACATCTGCACATGAGAAGATTACTGTTCTCTAAGCACCAGTTTAACTGTGAAGGACAGCTTTATCTGTTTCAGAAGAAGCCTTTGATTCAAACAATTGCAGAGCTTCCCTTTCAAATGACCATTTGGAAGAGTTTTGAGAACAAGAGAAGAAATGACACTCCAAGATAGATGGCTCGCTAGTTCAGACATGCTCGAGATGCATTGCATGATATTAGAAAAGCTATCGACATCTATTAAATCTAACTATGGATTGGCTGGATACCCTATATTGTCTAGTCAAATCTATATATGTACAAATGGTCCAATTCATTTATGTAATCAATAACTTCTGATAAGATAAAAAAAGACTATAGAAAGACGTGATCAGCAGTAGAGAAGGAGGTGTATATTTTATCACTAGAGATCTATTAGTATGTTTTTTGGTCTTTCCAAAAATCAATAGGAATATTCATCTTTCAAAAGTTCAATTAATCCATAAAAATTCGAGATTTTAGGGAAAGTATAAGTTAATCTAAATATATTTTCTCTCATCAATGGCAAACTGATGAGATTTATTCAATTAGCATATGATTATACCTGCCAATAGGTATATTAAACCTACGAATGAAATCTTATATTTGATCTTTTGTTAAGTATCTATATTGCATTGTTGCTGCTATAAATGTGATGAATTTTCCTAATATCTTTACGACGGTACCCTCACAAAGTAATATATATTTGGACTTTTATCAGGTCCTCTATAAGTTTTAAAATATTTAGACATTCACTATTGGATTATCGAAATATATAGAACAATTTAGTCACGGGACTAATACCAAATACACATATTGCTCATCCAATGATGAAGGCGTAAGTATCTTTATACACTATGCGTGGATCTAACAATTATTCAATGAATTTACAATCAGATATGTGCAATTAATAAAAAAAATTCTAAACATTGTTTTTATTAACTTTTTGTGATGATTAGGAATTCTCACCTGGGAACTTATGGTAGTCCTTGAATCAACAGCTACAGAGAGATATTTTTAAACTTATATTTCTGAAATATGCGCAAATATTCATCTTGCATTGTATAATTTTTTTGTAAAATTCAAGATTCTCACTTAAGAATTTCTCATATTTCTAAGCGACATGAAAATTGAATTCCCGGGCAAAGATCTCACGTGAGCACGCCTCATGGCTCGACCTCACGTGATCTCAACCCCCACTCGGAACTTACCAGATTGATAAAGTCCAAGAGTAAAATTTAGCAGATCATAGGGCCCGAAAACATCATTCCCAGGAATTGTAAATCTTGCGATATCGTCCATAAGCCGTAGGACCTCGCTTGCATTGAATATACCAGAATAGTTGCCAATCACAGGATAAAACTTTAGAAACATATCGAGCCTGGGACCTTTCCGCCATATGAAGGAGTCAACAACGAGCTGATACGGTTGCAAGTCAAGACCGGAGGTCACATAAGATATGAACCGGTCAGCATACGGGCGGAAATCATATATACTAGGACTGCGTAAACGAACTCCAACACCAAGCGGTGCAGCACAGTAGCATGGATCTGGGGAGTCAGGCAGATGTTCGTATGACTGAGGGCAATGTTGATATGGGCAACTGCTGCTGTTCGAGTACGTAGAATTGGCAGGAGCATCAGCACTGCCGTCTTCAGGTGCACAGTAGTTGACAATATTAAGTTCGTTTTGTCTTCTGCAAACTGGATTCCCTTGAAGCCTATGCACAGATAAATTAGTAAGTCGTCAAAACGATCCCAACTGTGATCGAGCTACTAGATACAAGCGAAAGATGATAGGTGCTTAATCAAGTTTATTTAAAATTAGTAATATTAGGCGGCTCTAGAATCAAAAGTTCAAAATGATAACTAAACCCATAAAAGAGAGAGAGAGAGAGAGAGAGAGAGGAAAACAGCTATCAACTGATCCAGACCACAGTGAATAAATTGAAACAAAGGGAGTGATGGAAACTATGTATAACATGCCTAGATCTTGATTAGCAGAGAGCATACCAAATTGTGACATTTGGAGGAGGATTGAGACTGCCCACAACATTACTAAGTGCATTGCTTTGGAACTCCCTGCAAGTAAAGATTCATATACAAGGATAAGATGACAAAGGAATCAGGTACATATGAAAGTTCTTCAAACAAGTTGGAGGTAACCCTGTAGAGATTTCAGGTAAGCCAACAGTAGTGCTTAATGTAAAGTTTGATCTTATCTGGTTCAAATGAAAGGCTGTAATTGGGGCTTCGGTAGAGAGAGAGAGAGAGAGTGCATGTGTGTGTGAGTGCACGTTCAATATTTGTCAGTTCATATAAATGTGAACCATACAAATTCCTGGAAGGACACAATGTGCGCATACATCGCAATTTTAAGGGAGTCATACCATAAGTCATTGAACCACATAATAAAATGCTCATAGTATTACTAAGAAACGGCTAAGAATGAACCCATGATTTTGTCTTTCTGCAATTGGCTCACAATTTAAGTGTTGATGTTGCATTGAAATTGATATTCTGCCATATATTGGTTGGAACATCACCGGACAAGTAATTGTCGTGAAGAGATCTGCAAATACAAAACCAGTTATCATTCCTATGTAAGTCCATTATGTAATTATTTCCATCTGTAGAAAAATGATACAGCACCATCATTTGATGACATGAAGCGAATAGCTGCTTCAAGCTTCAAACTAGGATATCACCATGATTTTGACAGAAAACAAGAATATGTAGTCAAAGTCCAGATGATTCTTACAGTTTTTGAAGCTTGACAAAACTAGAAAAGTTTGAGGGAATTGTCCCATTAAGCTGATTATGGGAGAGATCACTGCAAGATGTGAAGCAAATCAATTAAATATGGATAAAGGATTACCATTACAGACGTACCTCTGACCAGTATTCAGTTCCAGGTGTCATAATATTTGTATTTAAGTGCCTTTCTTGCTTATTATTTCTTTGTTAGAGCATGTGAATGTGTGTGTGTGTGTGTGTGTGTGTGTGTGTGTGTGTGTCTGAGAGTGAGAGAGAGAGAGAGAGAGAGGAGAGAGCAACATAAATAATTAAAATCTCATGGAGCACCTACATAGTAGTGATAGATGGAGAAAGCTTATTCGTGGGTATGCTTCCAGTTAGGTTATTTGAGCTAAGATCCCTGCAAATTGAACAACAGTTTTGGTCAGACAGCATGCCCAGATTATTTGAGTCTTTTTTCTTAACTTGATACTTCTCATAATTCTCCTCATTCCATTTACACAGCTAAAGCCAAGAAACAGCGCACAATTGGTAACACAATCGATGCTAACTGCCAAGCATCAATTAAAGAATTAAAGATTGAAACTTACAAGTAAAGAAGACTTGGGATGGTGCTGAAATCAGGAATAACGCCTGTCAAATTGCAGTTTCTCAAACTCCTGTGAATATTAAAAGATTCAAGTTTAGAAAGTAGACAACTGCCTTTTTGTGAGAAGAAATGAAGAAGAAATATGCAGCTTGTGGCTAGCCCTGGCAGAAGAGTCGAAGATCCATAATGATGAAAAGCAAAGATTGCAATCTCTCTCCAATAGAGTAAAACTTCCAAATACCAAAATAATGATTGAAATTAGCCTCCATGTGGCGTTAAGTTCTCTGGAAATCATTTTCATGTAAATGCATTATTGATAACATGAATTATAAGCAATGCAACATCAATCAGCACGCATGGTTGTCTGTTTTCTCTTCAAACAAAAGAAACCAAAGAAGGTAGCCCAATACTGGCGTTGGTTGCATGCTGTATGCATGCATGTGTAACGTATATGCATTCAGGTCATAGAGAGATAGATGGACCTTACAATTTCACGAGTTTAGGCATGTTTGAATAATTACTTGGGATACCGTTCCCCTCAAAGTTGTTGTTGTCCAGTTGGCTGCAATGAAATAACATAGTTAAAATTGTTGCTAGTTTCTAGTAATAGGTGATCAAAATTTCAAACTTTAGTTGTATGTATGAAGCTTTGTATACAAGGATTAGATGCAAAGAACAAGACAAACAACCTCAAGCAAAACTGAGCTCCTGCTCAAATCTTAACTAGATTTACCAATTTAAAGTTCCCTTAAATAAACCTATACATATTAAGGTTCCACAACATAGGAATTCCCAGAAGCTGTTTTTCTTTTTTCAAGACCAAAGTAGTCATACTTGTTTATCATTTTTGCTTCTGCACTGATTAAACAAGTAATGCTTATCCGAGTCATTTCAGTTATATGCAACAATGACTATGTGGTAATTTCAGCCTCAAAATTCATTTGCTGGTAATTTCAGCCTCAAAATTCATTTGCTTGGATAGCAAGGAGAAAAAAGCCTGTGTATCAAAATAAGGTCTCATCAAAAGAAACATACAGAATCGTCAGATTTGGCATCATATGGAGCTCTTGTGGGAGATAACCGGACAAGTTGTTGTTATCCAAAAGGCTGCAAGCATTCCATTAGACTATTAATATAAAGAAGGAAAAAGATCGAGATAATGGTAATGACATACTCACAAGTGTTTAAGCATTGGTAGTTTAGAGAGCTCAGGAGGAATCTGACCACTGATAGAATTGTTGTTCATGTGACTGCAAGACACAGCATCCGATGACTCAAAAGTAACTAATCTGGTTACCTTGCCACTAAGAACCAAATATTAGATCTTATTTTCTGTAAAGCTTACAAGTGCTGAACTTTTAGCAAATTTGCAAATGATCTGGGCAGTGGTCCTGATATTTGGTTACGGTCCAGCTGAAATTTTGTTATATTGGGGAGGAATCCAAGCTCATCTGGTAGAGGACCTGATATATTGTTTCCACTTAGAAGCCTGCATTAAATATTGCCTCCATAAGTTGCTTTTGCATATTATTATCAAGTTTCATCTGATACAGAAAGTATTTCCTAATTGCTAGTTGCCCAGAAAAAATATACTATCATAGCTTCCATGAGCAAGTGCAATGCATTCATCTCCAAGAAATTTTTTAACATTGCCATCATGTCAAGTCAAAGCAAAAACTTAATACTGAAGATCTAAATCCACTGTTCCATTAAGAGTGTTAACTGGCATGAGATAACAAGAAATTATCTCGCATAGATATGATGTATCTCTAAATAAAGAGAGAAGTTGAGTCTATGCAGTGATAAACCTAATCAACATCAAGCCCAAAACATGAACCATGACACTCAACAATTGGATGTCAGTTTGTCTGACTATATAAATGGATATGCCGAAAGCAGTTCGTGTACAATAGACAGCACTCCCAGCTATCTAGTTAATCACCATTGCTTTAATAGATCCATCCATCATAGTGCATAATTCAATACTCTGTAACAGACAAAGGAGAAATTTATCAAACTGAAATGAAGTGCCCATAACTATCAATGAAAAACAAAATGCTGCAAATAGGCTCATCTGTGTAAAACTTTATAGCATCATAGGATATGCACCGGACCTAGTACAAATTAAGTTCTCACATACAGGAGGTGCAAAGAAGTCATGTTGCCGATCTCCTTTGGTATGCTGCCACTTATGTTGTTCCACATAAAATCCCTGCCAAGAAATGTTTCGGAGTTGAGAGAGAGAGAGAGAGAGAGCAATGGCAACTTCAACTTTCAAAATGAAAGAAGTGCGAGTTTATACAGGCACAAGCATGACACTTCACAAAAAGGAAAGTATGACATGGTTAGACCAGCGGCATACAAGTAAATCACATAGGTGAGTACACCAAGCTCCGGAGCTAATGTCCCTGTCAGATTCTTATTTAGCAGCCGCCTGCACATGAGAGAAAGCACATGAGAACAGACTATCACCACATATCTATTGACAGCATTTACATGTTTTAAATCAAGATTTGCTTCGGGATTTCAAGATTGATTCCTGTACATGAATGGACAGTTTGACTCCACATATTCAAAAGTTCTTCCATCTAACAACATAGAAGAGTATCATTGAACCAGAATCCATGCTAGCAGAGATATTAAAAGATTTGTAGCTATAAAAAACACTAAAATAAAATATCAGATGAAACACCCACAAAAACATAAAAGTAATTAGAAATCTGTTTCTCACTAGATAAGCAATATGGTATCTGAAGTAAGATTTATCATATATTTGTGAGGTAGAACAGGTCAATCAGAACTTCAAAATGAGAGAGAAACGTTCATTTCTCTAAACAGATACATAGAAATGAAAATACAGTTCTTGAACTTAGGTAAACAAAAAAGGTGAACTTACAGTTCTTGAACGTGCTGGTAGCCATCATTTTGCTGCGAGCAGATGACCCCAGTCCAGTTGGAAGTGCAGGGATCGTTCTTATTCCAGTCGCGGAGATTTTTGAATGGATCGCCAAGAGACTTCCGGATTGCTTTCAGCGCATTTACTACAAGGCATTAAAATCCACCTAGTCATAGAAAGAATAAGAAGAACCGTCTATTGAAAACATCATCTTGTTTGAAGATCATCTTTTTCTCGCCATCTCCTTTTTGTAGTTCTCAAGGAAGATCATAGCCTCATAGACCGACAGATATATCGTAAGACCCACACTACAAACAGAAAAAGCAAATAAACTGACATTCAGCGGGGTGAATGAGCTGTGCCGAAGCGAGAGAACCGAACCAACATGCCGATAAAGCAACAGCCACTCCGAGCAACAGACGCCGTTCCCTCGCCATCTCTGCAGCACAAAAGCAAAGCACGTTCAAAACAGAATAGAACCCCACTCACTTCTCAGAGTTCAGATCATTCAGACTTTATTCTCATCATCCACCCCACCAGAAACAAATCACTCGAGTCGAAGCGGGTAACGAAGCTCTGACCTGACGCGAGACCGGAAGGGAGCTGGAGGTGGGTGAGGTCAAGCGAGCGGGGAGGGGTAGGAAATGCCGTCTTTGTAGACGCCATGGAGGCGATGACGTGAGGACGGTCGGGCCTGGTCAGAGGAATCGCGGAGAAAACTGGGAGGGGATGCATTCGGGGGAAGTGCATTGTCTCGGATTGTGACTTGTGATCGAGTTCCTGGTTATTTTATGCAGAGAAACTTAGGGACTTGCTTTTCATCTTCCTCTGGAGGATGCGTGTGCAACCTTTTGTGGCGCGAAAGGCTCGGTCAGCTTTCAAATTGGAGGACTACCGTCAGCCGGCACTATGAAATCTGAGTATGTAAATTGAAAAAAGACGACCATGACAACGGTGATCCCGAGCTATGTCCCATGCCGTATCCGAACGTTGTTATTATTATTTAATTTCTAAACTTTCAGGCTTGATCGAAAAGATTATTGTTAAGAAAAAAATCCTTTTTTTCTGTTTTTTCTTTCTCTTCTTTGACTTATTATAAATTTAAAATTGTCATTTAATTTAAAATATATATATATATATATATATTGCATATTGTAAAATTCTGAGTTAAGAATAAGTTCAAAGTGTATGAGAGTAAACAGTAAACATCTATCCATACGCTTAAATATTAACAATGGTCTTACTTGGCTTTTGTGCCAATCAAACTAACATTTCACATTTAAATAGGAAAATTGTCAAAAAAATCTTAAACCTATTGCATTTGTATCAATATAGTCATAAACATTTTAATTATGCTAATTTAGTCTTAAAAATTTACACGTTTTGTCAATGGACTCAATCTGGTCAATTTTGACAGGAAATTACTAATAAGAACACCAATCGTCTTATATGACGTGGTCGATGCGGACATATACATGTTTTAATAACATTTTAATAATTTTTCATACTTTTTGTTCTTTTTTTCTTTTCTTCTCTTTACCCTTTTTTTCTAAGTTGAGGGCCCTTGACAGCCACAAGCAAGGGCATTGCGACTATCGCCAAGACCTAAAAGGGGCACAGTGTCCTCACCTAACCACCCTCGCTAGACTTGGGTTAGAGGTCACACGCCCTTGCCTAAGGCTGGCCAGTTCTCACCCAAAAAAAGAAAAAAACTAAAGAGAAGAAAAGAAAAAATAACAAAAATATAAGAATGAAAATATTATTTAAAAAATTTTCTTGTCAACGCTAGTCGTGTCATGTAAGACAATTAACATTTAAGTTAGAGATTTCTAGCTAAAATTAGCAAGATAGACTCAATTGATAAAATATGAAAATATTTAAGACCAAATTAACACAATTAAAAGTTTCAGAACTAAATCGACACAACTACAATAGACTTAAATTTTTTTGCTATTGTCCCCATTTAAACAAAAGAATGACATGCGGATGAAAGGGACGAAAAGAATTTTCAAGGGATGGTAATAAGTTCCACCAAGCACGCTTTTCCTAATTCGATATTTTAATAATAAAAAAAATTATTCCCCAAGTTACATTAAAAAAATATTCGTGTGAATATTGTAGAAGAAGTCAAGATGGAAACACTTTAATTGATAAGTCACCAATTCAGGTACCTCCCTTAATTTCCTCAACTTATGGCACTTTATATCCACAAGGGTCGTACTCGGCTTTTGTGCCAATCAGGCTAACACTATATATTTAAATAAGGAAATTATCAAAAAAAAAATCTTAAATTTATTGCTTTCGTATCAATTTAGTTTTAAATAGGGTTAATACCCTGAAAAATCCCAAACTGGTACACTTGTGACAAATTTACCCACAACTATTTTTTTGACCATCAAAAACTCCAAACTGGTATACCTTTGACAAATTTACCCCAAATTGGTACACTTGTACAAATTTACCCTCTGTTAGTTTTCGTTAAATTTTATTCTCAAATTATTAAGTTAAATGACACATGACAATTGACCAATATACAAATTTAGGATTTTATGCTCCGTTTGTCACAGTTTATAATTTTGTGATTTTTTTGTGATATTAATATAATTTAGCATAGGGTATATTTGTCACAAATTTACCATTTTGGGAATTTTTGCAGTCGAATAAATTAGTTTGGGGTAAATTTATCATAAATCTACCAGTTTAGGGTTTTTTATAGTCAGTCGGGGTAAATTTGTCACAGGTATACCAGTTTTGGGTTTTTTATAGTCAAAAAAATAGTTTGGGGTAAATTTGTCATAAGTGTACCAGTTTAGGGTTTTTCAGGGTATTAACCCTCTTAAATATTTTTATATTTTGTCAATTAACTCAATCCGGCTAATTTTGATAGGAAATCATTGACGTGAACGTTAATTGTCCGACGTAGCATGGTTAGTGCTAACATAGACATTTTATAATAACATTTTAATAATTTTTTGAATTTTTTTCATTCTTTTTCCTTTTCTTCTCTTTACTCTTTTTCTAGGTTGAGGCCCAACAAAGATCATTGGCTGACTCTCGCCAACCACAAGTAAGGGTGTCACCACCATCGCCTAGACTCAATGAGGGTCGCAGTGCCCTTGCTTGACAACCCTCACCAAACCTAGGTTAGAGGCCATGCATCCCGATTTACCCTTGCCGGCCCTTAGCCAAAAAAAAAATAAAGAGAAGAAAAGAAAAAAGAATGAAAAATATAAAAAAATAAAATATTATTAAAAAAATTTCCCCAACTATGTCACATAGGACAATTAACATTTATGTTAACAATTTCTTGACCAAATTGGCATAATTAAAAGTATTTCAAACTAAATTGGCATAATTAAAAGTTTTAGAATTAAATTGACACAAATGTAATGGACTTAGAATTTTTTTTGGTTATTGTCCCCATTTAAACAAAAGAATGACATGCCAATGAAAGAGAGAGTATGTTTAAGCGATGGTAATAATTAAGAGTGAGTGGTTCCAAATTTCGTACAAGTTCTATTTAGAGCCTGAAACCTACCCATTGGAATAGGTTTCTCATTTTTTGGAACCTATAATCTACCCTATATACCATAAAACCTGGAACCTACCCTGTCACAGGCTTTAGAATCGGTTCCGTGGTTTATTTAAGTTCTACTTATATTATTAATTGAACAATTTTAGTTGATGAAAACCTTTAATGACTACCATTTGTCGTTACAATTCATTGACCATAAAAACACATGAAAATTATGAACATTAATAAAGTAAAAGTCTTAGTCATAAAATGGAAGCTCAAATTAGTGCTTCGAGATTATACATTCATCGAATGGCATGAAATATTGTAAGATCGCGTGAAGATACGAACCAAGAAAAATATTAAAACTTGTTCCAAGTTCTAGATTACAAGTCACAAGTTCCATGTTTCAAGTTCCTCTAATTAAGAATCCGGAACCTACTCATCAAAACAGATTCCTTATTCTTTGAAGCCCGGAACCTACTTTGCATACCTTAAAACCTAAAATTTACAAGTTTCCTCTAGTCCAATTCTCAAGTTCTAGGTTTACCCTTGAACAACGCTCATCCCTAGTAATAATTTCCATCAAGCACGCTTTTCTTAGTTTGGTATTTTGATAATAAAAAAATTATTCCCCAAGCTATACTAAAGAAATATTCCGGTGAAAATTGTAGAAGAAGTCAAGATGGAAATACTTTAATTGATAATTGACCAATTCAGCACTTTAGACAGAGACATCGACTTAAAATACTAACTGATCTTACAAAATGAAATTAAAAAAATAATTGTGGGCATAAACTATAGAGAAGCCTCAAATCACTCAAATTTCAACATCTTTAATCCCAGTAGTTGGACTCATTCTTTGCACTTTGAGGTTCAAAGTATATAAGGCACTAACTAGCCAAGTCAAATGCTAATCCATAACATTCTTAAACTCTATTTTCCTGGAGTCAATTAGACATTTAAAAAAAGGGATTGTAACTAGATTTCATCTATTCAACCAACAAGCATGAATTGATCTCTTACCTCTTGCTATATCAAGTGCTTGTTTAACTAATTCAGTCACTTTCGTGTACCCATCGGACGGCAGCCCTTTCCAGGTCCAAAATAAAGAATAACAACGTCTTCATAAACAAAAGTTTAGACTCGGGGCCAATAAAAAGAGAATAAATTTAGACTATATTCGTATGGATTTACCGAACTCCAAGTCGGAAATACGGGGATGCTTGCATGCGTTCACAACTTCATATATATTGCAAAAATTTTATTGACAAGTGTCTTCGGGACACTTGTTAAATAATTGATAAAAGATTTTCAGATCACTTACTTCTTTGACAATGCATGGAATCAGCATTAGGCATGCTCAACAACATAATACATATAATAATGCATTTTATCATATTTGATTATATGTGACTTCTATCACTATCTTGGGAAATCGTCGGTACGCAGCCAACTTGCGGATTTTAGCATCTATTCAAACTCAATTGAATACAAGATTTCTGCTTGTTATTCTAAATGCCTTTAATTTAAAAAGTAATCCTATCATTTAGGCAAGATTGTACATTTCGACTCTATATTTTCATGCTTTTGCTAATCAAGGCCATCTATCTTTGATTTGTCAAATTAAGTTTTTCTTTTCTTCTAAATTTTCTAATCAAGACCTTTCGACACAAAATCCGACTAAATCCAACTCACATCACTATCGGACAATATCATAGGAGAGTAGCCTCAAGGCTTCTTCTTTTTTCCCCCTTTTGCCCTGCCTGAAGAGGCCGGGCCTATTTTTTTCTAGGCCCGGCACAAATGACGATAAAAAGCCTAGAGCGAACTAAATTGGGCCGTTCAGGCCTAGCCCGTATATCTTTTTTTAAATAAAAAATAGATTAATTATTATAACTTTGGCCTTATAATTCAATTTTTTTATGTGTTTGTATTTTTTTAACTCATTTATAACTTTATTAAAGTATCTCAAGCATGAACAACGTATTCTATTATTTATAATTTCACTTTTTTTTAACTATAATATGTATTTGATTTCTAAAAATTAGTCCAAGCTGATGCACGCAATTCAAGCCTATGTCTTTGACCAGCTCGAATGAAAAAAGGGAGCCCAAAATCTCAGCCCAAGCCTATTTGGGCCCAAAAAGGCAGACCAATCCAGGCTTTTAGGCTCTGTCTTTTTGCTCACCTCTACATCGTAGTTTGACATTGATAAAAAAAAATTTCTCATAACAACATCTGCATTGGCATCCATCTTGGCTAAATTTTATTCATGTCGTACTTAGGTGCTGTCTATATTGGCTAAATTTTTTGAACCCCGTGCATGTGCGCATTCACACAGTTTATCTATATCATACTTTCGTGTCATTTGGCGATCCCGTTAGTCAAATTTGGCCGGATTCTATATTGGGAGATTGAATTGTAAAAGTAGAAGATTTTGATTAAACAAATTAAAATATATTGGCCGCTTTAGAAAAATAGTGAAAGTGTAGCAGAAAAAGTACAAATTATCCTATTATTTATTAGTGCATGATGCACTCCTTAGTGCTAACTCACGTCTCAAAATTTAAAAGTTTGGATACTTGATATTACGGAAAATTTCAAATAACAGCACGAAATACTCTTAATTTCTCAAATAAGGATCTACAATGAACTTTGTTTCAAATAGGGGCCTGAAGTACTCTCAGCCTGAAATGGACTTTGTTTTTAATAAGAGCTTAAAGTTGCCATGTTAGTCTCAAAAAGGACCTAACCTCACCGGCTAGTCAAGGGTATCTTCATCTTTTATTTTTGCTTATTTTCTTTCATTTATGCTTTCTCTATTTTTTTTCTTTTAAAAAAACTTAAACAAGAAAAAAAAATGATAAAAAGAAAAAAAGAAAAAGAATAATACAAGCGGGAGGGCTTGCCCCAGCCCTCCACCTGAGTTTTTTTTTTTTTTTTAATTTGTGTTTTCTTTTCCTTTTTTAAATTTTAATCTTTTTTTTGTCTTTTTTTAGTTTGGTTTTTTTATTAAAAAGAGAAAAAAAAAGGGAAGAAAATAAGAAAATACAAAAGGACATTAATGCCATTGACCAACTAGTGAGGTCAGGTCATAATTTGAAATTAACATGGCCACTTTAGGCTCTTATTTAAAATAAGGTCTACTTCATATCCTTATTTTAAAAAATGAAAGCATTTGAGGCCCCTATTTGGGATGAGGTTTACTTTAGGCCATTCTTTGAGAAATTAAGAGCACTTTGAATTCATATTTGAAATTTCCCTCAATATTATGTCAAATGTTTTTTTTTCAAAGCCGAAAAGTTTAGCATAAAAAAAATTCTTTAAAGGTAAAGTTAATTTGCTTGAAGAAAGCAAAAAATATGAAGGAGATCTGAATTTTGATTAACTGCAAGCTTCAAGGAATATAATGATAATTTCATCCGCGCAAAAAGGAAAGCAATCTCCCGTTCTTTTTTTTCAATGAAGGTGGAGTCCAAATGGCATTTATATATTCAAATTTGTTTAATTTCCTCTCATGGTATTTTTCGGAGTTTTGATAAAAAGAATCTAACTACAGATTTTTTCTTTTTCCATATTTAAATTCATACTAAACCATGTCCATACAATGGACCACTAGCCACCCAAATATGACAGCTCTCTCTTCAGTCTTTGATAATGGCAAAGTCGCTAACTGTGTAATTAGTCATATTTTAGATTTTTTTTCAATAAGAAATGATTGAGTGGCAGTCTTTAATCTACTGTGAGAATAACAATATATTCTAAATCACAAACTAAATAACAAATAATTATAAATTATTGTGAGGTCCACTCTTTCAAGAATTTGTAACTTATAACAAACGGATATTTTCATAGTAACAAACATTGTTATGCTAGCAAAGCCTCATGGAGTGAGAAGATAATAATTTTGCTATATGTTAGTTAACTGAAATAGTTGTACCATTGAGTAAGGTAAAAGAAATGATCACAAACACTTCACGTTATACATTATGGATATTCAAAAGCGGACCGATCGCAACTGGATACATGTAAGTACTAATGGAAAAATGAAAAGAAATGAAAAGAAAATCAAATCAAATGGAACTAGATCTGTACCACGTGTCCAGTGTCATGGGCCTAAAGTTTTTCGGCCGAAGACAAGTCTTTGTGATGCCTAGTGAGTGGGAACACTCAGCCAACCTTTTCTCGGTAGAATGTTCCTAAAGACGATATAACAAAGGGCGTCTTCATAATCATCGATTGTATTACACTGCAATTTAACTCAAGCATCTAATTCCTTGAATGAGACATACATATCACTTTCAATGCAATGACTGGTTTCAATTTGCAATGGCCATCATTAAGAGAGTGATATGAACAATTTGTTCAGGAGGGGCTAAATTTGCCTTTAAATATCCTATAAGATGATAATCATTTCATTTCTAAATTCTTAGCACAAATGTCCCGAGCCGCTCCCATAAACTAGTCATATCAACCCTCTCTCTCTCTCTCTCTCTCTCTCTCTCTCTCTCTCTCCATTTTGATATCACAAAACCCCACATTTCGGCCCACATTATATATGAGAAAATCGGATGGTGACATTCTCCCTCACCCAATTTCCACAACGTCCTCGTTGAAGGCCATTCTTTCACTTCCTTACATTCTGCAGCCATTACTAGACTTATATGAATAGCAAACACTGACCCAACAAAACAAACCACTTTTTCCCTAGAGGTGTTAAATGGGTGGGTCAGGTCGGGTTTGGGTCGGGTCATTAATGATCGGACCCAAATTGACCCATTAACCCATTTATGACCCATTTATGCTTAATGTAAATTTTCCAACCCATACCCGACCCAACCCATACTCGACCCATACCCGACCCATTTAACTAAATTTAAAAAAGCTTATTTCGTATATATATGTTTAAAAAAATGGTATTACTAAAATAGTTTTATATAACACAAATTTAATGGACAATTTTTATAATTTTTAAATATAATTTTCTTTTTTTCTTTTTTTTTTTTTTGTTCTTCTTCTTCTTTGGCCGGTCGGGCCGCCGGCCATAGGCGAGCCTCGAGCTTCGCCGGATCCAGCGAGCTCGAGCTCGCCCGACGCCGGCGAGCTCGAGTCTCGCTAGATTAGCGAGGCTTGAGCCTTGCCGGCCGTCGGCGAGGCCTCCGCCTTGCCAGATCCGGTGAGCTTGAGGCTCGCCCCTCGCCCGACACCGGCGAGCCTCAAGCTCACCGGATCGGCGAGGCTCGAGGCTCGAGGCTCGCTAGATCCGGTGAGCTCAAGCTCACCCGACGCTGGCGAGCTCGAGGCTCGCCTGGCCGGTCGCCGGCCATCGCCGTGCCGGCGACTGGAGGAAGAAGAAAGAAAATAAATGGGAAGAAAAAATAAAAAATAAAAGAAAATTAAAAGAAAAAAATAATTATAATTTCAGTTTTTATAAAAAAAATATTTTTTAAAGTTAAGTAGAGAAGAGAGAGTCAAATGGATTCATTTTTAATGGGTTGATAAATGAGTCTTAAATGGGTCTGCTCTCAGACCCATTTAAGACCCATATATCTCACCCTATTTATTTTCAAAACCCATTATGGGTGTTTTGAGAAATGAGGCTTGACCTATTAACGATCCATTTAACTAGAAATGGGTCCATAAATAGGTCAATGACCCATTTAACACCTCTATCTTTCCCTGACAAAGTTGTTGTGAATCTTCAATCACTTTGTATTCTCCTTGGTAAGCGTGACATTACGAGCCAATTGCGCTCCCTTGACAATAATTTCTTTCTCCTATTAGGTTTCTCCTAATCTTAGTAAACCAACGACCATTTCTCTTATCATTAAATGTGGCAACAGATCTCTTCTTAGCATCTACTCATACAATTCTCTAATATCATTTTTCACAAGCCAAAGTCTTCTTGAATGAGGATAAGCTTGTGTGGCACTTGTTGAGCCAGAACACTAACCTTCCCTCAATATGTCATTTTCAAGGATGGTATTATGGATGGCATTCTCATAAACAACCAAATCACGGCCAATTTAGTTCAAGCATCCATTATATGGAGTGAGACCTATGGATCACTTCAGCACAATAATTAGTTTCGGCATGTCCTGATGATCCTTAGGAGAACGACATCAACTTTTGACGATTTATGCATGAGAGACCTAACTTTCTTTAAGAGATCCTCTAATATGATCCTAACACCACTTTTACGAAGTAGTCATATTGATTATTCCTCATCTCTCACTCTTCACCTCGATGCCACAAAGCCTCTCTTTTCAGCCCAAACGGATATGGTAGAAATCGAATCGTGACACTAGCCAAGGCTCTTCAAAGCTATTTTCAGTTTTAAGTAGCAAGAGTAACAGAAAAAAATTTCTGAAGGCAACATAATTTAAAAAAAAAAAAAAAAAAGAAAAAAGAAAAAAGAGAGACATTCTAAAGAGGGAACCTTTTAGATGGATAACTAGCAGTGCTGTTGACAAGTTTAAATAAAGGTAGCGCTATTTTCACCCCATTTTCACCCCCATGTATAAGTTAATCCACCCCTTATTTCATCAAAAGAAAAAAAATTGCTCTCAATCATTCAATTGTCATTTAAAGTGGTTCCCCCCACCTTTCATTTATTTAATTATTTATATTTAGGATATGGTTGTTATAATTGAGCATTTCACATATTTTATTTATGTTTATTCTAGATATGCCACGTATATTAAATGTACTATGCTTCCTTTTCTATTTTTGATTTTACTTCCACATATATGAGTCTTGTCGAAGGAAGAAATTTCCAAGAAAGATATATCAAGTCTCTTTTACCACATAAAATAATTCGTTTAATTTCCTTATAATTTGTGAAATATATTTATATATAGCATGTAGAGACGTTATAGGAGTACCTAGCAATACACTAAAAACATTGACGTGAAAAAGTTATATATAATGAGACATCTTGATATTTTCTTGCGAACACTTCATGATTGATATCACTTTTTATCAATCCAAAATGACGATTTAAAAAAAGTTCTTATTTTATGTAATTGATTAAATTGAATTTTGTCTTTTAAAATTTCCTGTTGGAAAAAGTAATTGTGATTATATTTTGAAAAATCTTTAAAATGGGTCTTTTTTTTTTATTTCATCCTATGATCCCATTGTCTGTGTATGTATATAAATGACAATTAATAAGAAAAGGTTTAATGGTGATATACAATAGGAGTGAGCATGATTCTAGGTTCCAAAAATTTGGGAACCTATTTCAATGGGTAGATACCAAATTTTAGACAGATGGAATCTAGAATCTAAAACCTAAAATAAGATTTTGTATTTTTCTTAGTTTATGTTTTCGCGTGAATTCTATGGTATTCCTTCGATGATTAGTGTATAATTTGGAACCATTAATTTGAACTTTCAATTTATCATTGAGACTTTTACTTTATTAATATTTATGTTGTGATCAATGGACTATAGTAACAAGTGATGGTCATTAAAGGTGATAATTCATTACAATTTTTCACTTAATAATATATGAGGAATTTAAGTCAAACTAGAACTTATCCTGAAACCTATGATAGGGTAGGTTTTAGGTTGGGGTATGCTAGGTACGTTTCAAGTTCCAAAAAATAAGGAATATGCTCTAGTAGGTAGTTTCTAGGTTCTAGGTGGAACCACCCCTAATACGCACAAAGAAAGTGTAAGTTTATAAACAAGTGATTGTATTAAAAAATCGTTCGTGTCAAAATTTTTCTACATTTAACTTGATAATTGATCTATAAATTTGTTCGCCGGTGTAGAATAGAATTATGTTTCATGAAAAGTATTCTTTTCAACAAAAGTAATTAAATCCAACATTAAAAAAGCAAACATATTACCCACAATCAATAAATACAAAAATGTGAAATTGTTAGTTATAGCAATTAGAATAGAAAACGTAGAACTGATCGGTTCCCGATTCGGTCCAATTCCGAGGTGGAACTGAGAACCAAACCGGGAGGACTGGTTCCCAAATTTCAAGACCAAGAACCGGACCAACCGATCGGTCCAGTTTGGTCCAGTGGAACTAGTAAATTTACTGTTTTTGGCCAAAAATAAAATGAAAAATAAGAGAAATTTGAAGGAATTAGGGTTTTCTTCTTAAGAAATTTAAAATATTATATATATATATATATATAATATAATTAACCAGTCCGGTTCAATTGGTTTGGTCAGTTCCGTTCCCACTTTGGAACTGCGAACCGAACCGACCGGCCATCGATTCTAAAGCGAGAACTGGGAACCGAACCACCCTCTTGGGAACTTCCCAAAATCGACTGGTTCATTTCGATCCGATCCAAGCGGTTCCCAATTCGGGCAATTCCCGGTGCACACCCCTAAGAAAATGGCCACAACTTTAGATGGCAATTAATTGGTTATGACGATTTTGTCTTTTTGATGAAAATTGATCGCCCAGGAGTAGATATAGCGCCACTCCAAAATAAAAATGCAAATCCACAAACAATAATTAAAAATTAGGGGAAGCCAAATTAATGAAAGTCCAATCTTCCAAATGGAAGAACGCAAAATTTATAGATATCTATAAACTTTTCTTAAATGATAAATGGAAATATTCATTGAAAGGGGGCAAAGTTAAAAAATATATATAATATTTTTTTGTCGAGCAAACAGATGATATTCCAGAAAATAGAGCTTGAGAAACCCTCAGTCTCGCTTATCTTCTCCTCGTCCTCGTCCTCGTCGACTCCCCCTGCAACTCTGCTCCATCGTCTTCAAAACTCGAGACGCTTCCAAGCTTTCTAGCCACCATCTCGCTTGGCCCCCCTCCAAGATCGAAGGTTCCCCTCTTTCTCTCTCTCTATCTCTTCTTTCTCTCTCTATCTTGCGTCTGTTTCGTCAGTGATTACTGGGTCGGCGCCAGCTTTCTTCTGCGGGGGGCATTCTGACGCGACCCGTCTTCCTCTCGTTGCTTTCGCTTTGACAGACGGTGAGCATGGCGTCTTCCCTCGTGAGGCGGCGCCCGGGGGTCTCCTCTCTCTTCTCCTTGAGGCCGCTGCCGTCCCGGAACGGTTCCGCCGCCGCCCATTTGTTGGCCGCCGGCCGCCGCCAAACCCTAGGCCTGTCGAGAGCCCTGAGCACGCACGCGGTGTGGAATGAGTATCCTCCTCCTCCTCCTGCTGCTGCTCCGCAGCAACCCCCTCCGCCGCCGTCTGATTTCAGGGGTTTCGACCGGAACCCAGATGAAGGGGTGCAGCAAAATCAGTACTTTCGCCCTCAGAACAGAGACATCAACGCTGGTCAGTGGAGCTCGCCGTCGCCGCCACCGCCGCAAGGGAACAATGGGTTTGGTTACCAGAACCAGGGCCAGGGCCAGGGCCAGGGCCAGAGCCAGAGTTATCCCAATGCAGGATACCCTAGTCAGGGTCAGAATTATCCGGGCCGCGGATACTCTGATCCTGCTCCCGTTTATTCGCAGCAGCAAAGCCCTGAACAGTGGAATAAGCAAGTTCCGGGGCAGGGTTATCCTCGGCAGCAGAATCCTGGTCAGTGGAATACCCAGAACCAGAGCTATGGTCAGTATCAGAGCCCAGCTGGGGTGAACACCCCGAACCAGAACTATCAGCAACAGCCTAGAAGCCCTAATCAGTGGAACAACCAAAATCAAGGGTATCCGCAACCAGATAATCGCAACCAGTGGGCCCCTCAGAACCCGAGTGCTAATCAGTGGAACCATCAGCAAGCAGCTGTAGTGCGTGGGACAGAGAATCGGGCGGCGGAAGCTCCTGCTCCGGGGCCTTCGATTGCTGAACTGAGACAGTTGTGCCAGGGAGGGAAAGTTAAAGAAGCTATAGAGTTGATGAATGAGGGGGTTAAAGCCGATGCTGACTGCTTCAGTTGGTTGTTCGATTCGTGTGGGAAGTCCAAGTCTCTTGAGAATGCGAAGAAGGTGCATGATTACTTTTTGCAGTCGACGTGTAGAGGTGATCTTCAGATGAAGAACAAGGTGCTTGAAATGTATGGGAAGTGTGGCAGTATGATCGATGCTCGGAGAGTTTTCGATCACATGCTTGATAAGAATATTGACTCGTGGCATTTGATGATAAATGGGTATGCGTACAATGGGTTAGGGGATGATGGGTTGGAGTTATACGAGCACATGAGGAACTTGGGTTTGAAGCCAAATGAACAGACTTTCCTTGCAGTTCTGTCAGCATGTGCCAGTATAGGAGCCATAGAAGAAGGTTTTATACATTTTGAGTCAATGCAGAATGATTATGGGATTAAGCCTGGGGTTGAGCATTATTTAGGGGTTATTGATGTTCTCTGTCAACCTGGGCACCTTGCAGAAGCCTGTGGAGTATATTGAAAAGCTACCATTTGAGCCCACATTGGAGGTTTGGGAGGCACTGAAGAGTTATGCACGGATCCATGGTGATCTTGATCTTGAAGACCATGTTGAGGAGTTTATGATGTCTATTGATCCTTCAATCACTACTGCTAATAAGATTCCTACACCGCCCCCCAAGAGGCGCTCTGTGATCAACATGCTTGAGGGGAAAAACAGAATTAGCGAGTTCAAAAATCCCACTCTTTACAAGGACGATGAGAAATATAAGAGTGGGAAGGAAGGGGGTTATGTACCGGACACTAGATATGTGCTTCATGACATTGATCAAGAGGCGAAGGAGCAAGCCTTGCTCTATCACAGTGAGAGACTCGCAATAGCTTACGGACTTATCAGCACTCCTGCAAGGACGCCTCTCAGAATCATTAAGAACCTCCGAATCTGTGGTGACTGTCATAACGCGATAAAGATCATGTCCAAGATTGTGGGTAGGGAACTGATTGTTAGAGACAACAAGAGATTCCATCACTTTAAGGATGGCAAATGCTCTTGTGGAGATTATTGGTGATCCCTTCTTGTTTATTTAATACTCGTTCCTTTTGTACCTAATGAGAATTGTCTTGCTCTAGGCATTGGGCAAAAGATACTGAGAAGTTTGGCTTTTAGTGATGGGAATGAAGTGACGCCGCCAATTGTAGGGGTGAACGTTCCTTTTAAGTCATAATGTATTCTCATCAGTTACCACGGTTTTGATTGTCCTCTTTTCCTGTTGCCAGTTTTCATGTTTTGCCTTAGTCTAGTTCTTCAGTTCCTAGTTTGCACTGGTATGCAGAGTTAGCCTCTTTTGGCGCTTTTTAAGATAAAGAACTGGTTGCCGATACATATAAAGGCAGATGTTGCTGGGGACTTTGCTTCTTTCTACTTCTTGTGTGCTTGGATTGTACTCTTTATTCACATATGCTGGCCAAAATGCTGATCTGGTATATAATGTAAAGGTATATTTTGGTCATCATCAGGCCCTCGTCGAGCTGGGCTGAGTAAATGGCAATGTCCTTTGTCCTTATATTTTAATCTCGGGATAATTCCTAAAACTTATTATCAAAATTCAATTGAATTTTAAAACTTGGAAAAAAAAAAAAGTGTAATTAAATTTAAGTAAAATTGGTGTTTTTTACTTTAAAAAAAAATGTAAATTCTCTTTTGTTAGGTTCATAAAAATATTGATGTGATATTTTATAAGTATTTTATTAAACATTGATGTGATATATTTTTGGTATATTCTTAGAACACAGGGCATGGATGTGGCGCTCGTCAAGCATCACATAAAAATACTTGAAATTTTAAAATGAAAAAAGGATAAAAGGAAAATTCGATGAAAACAGCAAAAAGTAGGTACCAAGTTTTCCTTTTCCTATCTATTTTGGGGTTTGACTCTGTTGGAGCCCAAAGCAGAATGAGAACAAGAAGAAGCAGCTTCAAGAATCGTGAGCTCTCTCGAGCTGTGCTCTCTGAATCACAGACCTAAAAAGAAAATGGAAGAAGAGAAACATTCTTGAATCCTTCATATCTAACGCATAAATTTCTCATGCACTCTTTCTCGAAACAAGTTCAAATCCCAGCAAAAACAGCTCAAGAGGCCAGGGCCGCACATTCGAGAAGCGAGAGCAACCATGGCCAAATTTCACAAAACACGATTGGCCGTCGCCGCAAACTTGAACAAGCTTTGGAAGCTAGAGCAACGATGGCCGCAAGCACAAAGTAACTCACAAGCGACCATGGCCAGGTTTGACAAAGCTCAAGCGGCCATGGCTGTGAGTTAAAAGAAGCCTCGAAGCTGCAGCGGTCACGGCCGAGCTCAACAAAACTCAAAGTGGCTGTGGGTTTGAAGAAGCTTGCGGTCACGGTTGAGCTCGGCAAAGCTCATATGACCATGTTCCCGAGCTTGAAAAAGCCTAAAAGTTGGAACGGCATTGGCTGAGACTCAAAAGAAGCTCGAGCGTCCTTGGCCGCGGGATAGGAAAAAGTTTAGAAGTTGGAGACTAACTATCACAGACTGAAGGGATCAGATTGTGTTAGCAAAAGAGTATAAAAGAAAACTAGTATCTTTCTCCAAGCATATACGCAACAAGCTAATCAGGATTTATAACATAACTTTTTGAACCCCCTCCCCTCTCTTCTTCCCCCAACAAAAATATAAAGTCCTTTTGTTTTCTTTAGGTCCGTGATATTGGTGAATAAGGTCTGCATTGCAGATCTGTGGTTTAAAGTAAATTTATTACCATTAACATCCACTTAACTCAAGAGCATCCAGACACCGCACTAAACAATTGTTTGCTTGCATGCTACTATGATTATATTTGTGTCAAGAAACAAAGAGTAGAGGGCGTAACAAGATTGTCCTGGCAAATCCTGCAGTCGTGAGTGAAACATGCAAAAACAAACCGAAACACGTGTTCCGCAGTTATTAAAACAGAAAATTGGCAAAGGATGTACCGCTACAGAGAACGAAGGAAAGTTACATCCTATTGGCCTGTTTCTAATGAAGTTGATTGGTGCCACTCAAGACGTCAATGTGGTTTGGCATTGCCAATGTGTCAGCGGCATTCATGTTCACGCATCAACAGATACTTTTTGGAAAATCCGTCGCAATGCAAAGGAAAAGATAATGCAATTTGTTTCATACACTGGGCAGCCATGTTCCTTAGTCAGCAAGCTGTCCCTCAAACTTTGCTGTAAGAAGCAGAGAAAATAACCCAGATATCTGAGCGTACTCCCGAGCGCACTCCAGAGCGGCTCGCCGTCGGCTACCGAGCTCCGTCGCCGAGCTCCGTCGCCGAGCACCGCCGCCGAGCACGCCCTAGGGTCTCGCCCTCGGCCGTGCTGGCGGGTCGAGCTAGCGCTGGTGGGTCGAGCTTCTCTCGAGCGTGCTCCCCCCGTCGCCAAGCACTCCCGAGCGGTTCGCCGTTGGTCGCTGAACTCCGCCCCCGAGCGCTGTCACCGAGTGCCCCCTAGGGTTCGCCCTCAGCCTCCGAGCAAACTCCGTCGCCAAGCACTCCTCTCGACACCGAGCGTTCCCTAGGGTTCGCCCTCGATTGTTGAGCTCCGTCGCCAAGCGATCCCTAGGGCTCCGCCCTCGCCCGCACCGCTTGGGGGACCTCGCGCAACCCCACCGCAGTTGTCGGACTCCCCAATTGCATCAGCGCCAAACCCCACAGCTAGACGACACCTCCGCCACCGTCGCCGGACTCCTCCCTCTCCTCTCTCACTAGTGCACTGCCCTGATAGGTTTGGAGTAATGTGTGAGCTCGGGTAGGGTTTTTCTTCATATGTTGCTGCTGTGGTTGGGATTTTTATCTACTGCGATGGCATCCAAGTTGGGTTTGGCCCACAACGCTGGGGAAGGGCTTAGTGCTTGTAGCCCGCCTCCTCCCGTTCATGGCCACTCGCCTCAGGTTGGTACATCGAAGGAGGATTCGAGACTTGCTACTCCGTCTCAAGCTGTTTTGAGCAATGATCCTCAAGTGGTTCGGTCTCCTCATGCTCCTGCTAGGCCTTGAGGTAGAAGCCGAGGTAGGTCCAGCTCTAAGCACCCTCAGCCTAGGAAGGAGTCCAAGAACCCGAATGCTCGTACTTGGGCCAACGTAGCCAAGGTTGCTACAAAGGGCTATGATCTAGAGTTTTTTCCTCCTTCATATGTTAACAACAAATCAGTGAGTGAGCTATCTAATGATATACTTGAGGCTGCTAATTCTAAGCTGCAAGAGTGCCTTGTGGGTTACTTTATTGGCAGGAGATTACCGTTCAAAATAACTGAATTGGCCCTCAAAAACACGTGGGAACTGAATCTAGTGGAGGTAATGTCTAATGGACAAGGCTTTTTTTTTTTTTTTCCATGTGCCTGATGGAGATTTTCATAGAAAAGTCCTAGAGGGCGGCCTATCACGATTGCTAGAGTGTCCTTAGTCTTGTAGCAATGGCAACCTACCTTGGAGCTAAAGAAAGATAGCCATTTGACTATGCCTGTGTAGATTAGGCTGAGGAACCTTCCTTTTGCCTTCTGGTCTTCGCAAGGGATCAGCAAGGTGCCTAGCGCAGTTGGCAAGCCGCTATATGTGGACTTGTGCACTGAGCAGATGAAGATTCTGACTTTTGCTAGGGTTTATGTTGAAATTACAGCAAAGCAGCCCAGTTGTGATGCTATAGAAGTTGTTCACAATGGTGAATTATGCTTAGTGGGAGTAGAGTATGAATGGAGACCTACTGCATGTTCAAGGTGTGGCATCTTCGGCCATAAATGTGCCCCTATCCCCACTTGTCCTTTTACTGCAGGGGCTACTCAGCAAGCTCCGGTCATTGCTTCCCCTGTTCCCCAATGTACGCCTTTGGCCCCAGCTCCTCCTGTTTTGAAAGCCCTTGCAAAAGTTGAAGGCCAACGAAGGTAGGCTCAGCAAGAGCAGACTGATTCCGCCCCTCCTATTGCGTCATGTCTACCTGCTGATGATTTTGGATTGGAGAATGGACCTCCGCAGGTTGAGACGGGGTGGAATCTTGTTAAAGGGAAGAAGAAGAAGGACCCTCATCATAAGAAAATCGCCTCGGCACTTCTGATTAGCTCGAGGGATGAGAATCATACAAACAGGGAGAAGGCAACTCCAGTACACAGGAATTTACCTTCTACTTCAACTCGCAATGCCCAAAGAGGATTACGAATTATTACAAGCACGGAAGCACATGCCCCCTCACCGAAGAGGAGCCGATCAGTCCCGGTGAAGATTCAATAGAGCCGGTGAGCCCTGGGGAGGAGTTGAATGGATCGGCAAACCGGATTGCCAGCTCAAATGACCCGCTACCCCCTACCCGTCTCCGAAAGCTCCTCCTAGTGTTACGGGTGTGAAGTCCATCCAAGACAAGCTGATGGATCTAGTTCCTGATCCGCCACCTCGCTCATTTCGGCTTGCTCCGCCTTCCAGTCGGCGCAAGCTGCCGATGAGGAGGTAATCCTGTTTCTCTCTTTTTGTATATATGTATATAGGTTGTTGGAATGTGAGGGGCCTTATTAACCCCACCAAACAGGCTGAGGTTCGAAGCTTGTCTATTTCAAACTAGTTGTGTTTGATTGGTATATTGGAAACGAAGGTTCCACAAAATGACTTTAATTCCATCTCTGGGATCTTGTTGAGAGATTGGTCTTGGATCTCAAACTATGAGTTCTCCCCTAGGGGTAGGATTTGGGTTGGATGGGACCCGGCTCGGGTTAGCTTTGAAGCTCTCTCTATTTCAACTCAAGCGGTGCATGAGAACCTTAAATGGTTGGACTTTGGAGTGGTTTATGGCGAGCACACGTTCACGCTCAGGAGAGCTTTGTGGGAGCATCTTGTTCTTAGAACCATTGCTTTGCAAAACTCGGCTTGGCTTGTGATGGGAGACTTCAATGCAATTAAAGACCCATCTGATCGGGTTGGCGGATCCGATGCTTGGATACCATGTTTTAACGAGTTTGGACAATGCTTGACACAGGCGGAACTCGAAGACCTCAGTTATGTAGGATTTAGATACACTTGGACAACTTTAGTGGGCTCTGCCAGAAAGGCAAGAAAGATTGATAGAGTTCTAGTGAATTGTAAATGGAGCCATGAATTCTTGTACTCCGAAGCTTCCTTCCTAGCATCAGGTATATCTGATCACATTCCTATGGTGGTCAAGGTGCTTAACCCGATTCCTCGGAGGAAGCCGTTCAAGTTTTATGACTCGAATGAAGCATCCGGAGTTCAATACTATTGTTTCTCAAGTTTGGGAGGTCCCTATGGAAGGAGTTCCTATGTTTAGACTTGTATGTAAGCTGAAGGCTCTCAAACAACGACTTAAGACTCTGAATAGAGTTTCCTTCTCTGACATCTCAGTCAGAACGTCGGAGGTGAGGGCGGCCTTAGAGACCACGCAGGTAGAGTTGCTGCAGGAGCCTGCTTCTGCTCATCTAGCTGAGCTGGAAAAGGAACATTGACGTGTCTTTGCTAGGCTAAGGTCCATGGAGGAGTCTTTCTTCAAACAGAAGTCGAGAGTCAAGTGGCTCAAAGAGGGAGATCGCAATACTAAGTTCTTCCATCAATATGTCAAAAAGAGACAGTTGAGGAATAGAGTCATTTCTATCCAGAACTCAGAGGGGAACCTTATCTCTGATCCGCAGCGGGTCCAACAATGCTTTCTTCAGTACTTCCAAGACCTCTTGGCGCCGCAAGCTCAGCTGGATAGACCTTCGGTGGAGGAGATCTACGAAGTTATCCAGCATCCTCTCTCGGTTGATCATGTTAGTTTCCTAGCTCGTCCGGTTATGGAGTTGGAGATCCGGGATACTTTATTCTCTCTAGCTAGGGGTAAGACACTGGGACCGGATGGCTTCGCGGTCGAATTATTTAAAGAAAATTGGGAGACGGTAGGGCACCTGATTACTGTAATAGTGTTGGACTTCTTTTCCACCGAGAGGCTCCTAAGGGAGATCAATAACACCATTTTGGTATTGGTGCCGAAAGTGCTGAATGCGTCTTCCGTTGAGGATTATAGGCCCATTGCCTATTGCAACACTATCTACAAGTGTATTATCAATGTGTTGGCCAACTGATGTGGACATCGAGTCATATCGAGGAGGAGGTGCTAGGGACCATTGTCTATTCCTACTGGTTCGATTACTCGAGCGCAGGCCAAACAATTCAGGCAAGCTGTTGGCGTCATGGTTCGTGATCTTTGGCGTGAAGATGACCTTGGATCAAATCTTGAAGAATCTTGGAAATCTTGGTGCAATTTAATTATCTTGTCACCAAATAATTGACCAAGTCAATTTATATATATTCTTGTTTAAGAATATTCTAAAATAGGAATATTTTAGAATATAACGCATTAGATTTTTAGGGTTTGTGTGGCAGCCTATATAAAGGATTTGCCAAATTTCTTTGGGGACGGATATATTTTATTTTTGAGGAAAAGAATTGAGATGTTCTCTTTTTTTTACTGTTCTTTTGAGGACTTGACCTAATCAAGATTCTCTTGTGGCGGTCAATTCGACTTATCGAGCGAGATAGCGAATTCTTTCGCTCGTGGCGTCTATAACGTTGGTTGGTTGACACGTGTTCGTCAATAGGTCACATTCATACTGAGGTTGCCAATTACAAGTTTGATTGGAGGTCGAGGTTTGCAATTTGCACCATCGGGCCTTCGTAGAACGATCCCTCCGCAACGATTCACATCGGTTTGGTATCGAGCCAAATTCTACAAGGTCTATTTATCTTTAATTTTCTGTTGATAATCAGCAATTTGAGATTTATTGGGTTAGGGTTTTGGTTCTAGTTAATTTAGGGATCCGATTGCTTTTGTTCTTCCATATGTAGTTGTTTGCTGTTAGTTTTAAATTTTCTTTTCTAGCATCTTAAATTGTATCTGAGTTCGTCAAAAAAAAAAGAAAAAAAAAGTAAAAAAAAAAAAAGAAGAGAAAGAAAACGCACAAAAAAAAAAGTGTGCAAGAGAAAAAAAAAACAGATTCGGCAAAAAAAAAAAAAAATTAGCCGAACAAAAAAAAAATCAAGAAGGCGACTCATTTGTTAGTAGACCAAATTGAAACAAAATCAGTAGTGATTTGCGTTTCAATTGGAATTTCAAAAGTTGTACTGTTGGTTTGAAATTGTTACTTGCTGAAACAAAATCAATAGTGATCTAATCTTGTTTGATTAGTTTGATTGATTGTCGTGAGGGGGTTGAGAGACAGGTTTTGAGTCCAATAAAGAGCTTGTGAAAAGAGAATACGAGAGGAAAAAGGCAAGAGTGTGTAAGCTTAATTGAGGGTGGAAAAAGCCTAGACTTGAGTTAAACACGAGAGGAGTGACAAATATCTCAAGAGAAACACGTGAGGGAGCGATTGGTGAGGACTTTTTTTTAGACTAACGTTTACTTGCAGGTCTAAAATATGTCGCGCGAAGAAAGCGTGAATCAACGGGAGGTTGACTCCATACGAAGGGATGAAGCGCTCGTGGAAAGCATCCAGCAATTGAGGGTCGTAGTGGAGGAGCTTAATGGCCGAATGATGGTGAATGGCATGAGGTTTGATGGTGACCGAGAGATACCCCGAGGAAGGCCGCAACATCAGCGAGATGCCTCTAGAACACAACATAGAAGGCAATGGCAATATGATGATGATGAGGCCGACATGGAAGATGATCGAGATGCTCGATTTGAAAGGTGGAATGGAGGCCGAAGGTTTAGACACCGAGGAGATGATGAACTTGGCAACATCAAGATGAAGATTCCTTCCTTCCAAAGGAAGAATGATCCTGATGCGTATCTAGAGTGGGAGAAACGCATGGAGATGGTATTTGATTGCCAACGATACTCCGAGCTCAAAATGGTAAAAATTGCAGCTGTTGAATTTACTGATTATGCTATAATTTGGTGGGATCAACTTGTGACTAGTAGGAGGCGCAATGGTGAAAGACCGATAGAGACGTGGGATGAGATGAAAGCGGTGATGAAGAGGCGTTTTGTGCCAAGTCATTACCATTGAGATTTGTTTCAAAAGTTACAAAACCTCACACAAGGCAATAAGAGCATGGAAGAGTATCACAAGGAGATGGAGATTGCCATGATCCGTGCTAATGTGATGGAGGATCGTGAGGCCACAATGTCAAGATTTTTGAGTGGTTTGAGCTGAGACATAGCAAGGGTGGTAGAGCTGCAACACTATGTTGAATTGGAAGAATTGGTGGACAAAGCCATCAAAGTTGAGCGGCAATTGAAGTTGGACCGAAATCACAAGAGTGGAGGAGGTTCAAATCAGAATTGGAGATCCAATTAGAAGAGAGATGAGAAGCTAAATTGGAGAGGAAACAACACAAAAATCGAAACTTCAAAGGAGAAGGAGAGGGACGGTAAAGTTGGAACGAATCCGGTTTCAGGTAAAACCGAAAATCCTAACACTAGAACTCGTGAAATTAAATGTTTTAAGTGTTTGGGCAGGGGTCATATGGCGAATCAATGCCCTAATAGGAGGGTGATGATCATGACTGGACATGGTGTTATTGAGTCCGAAAGTGAAAGGGAAGAAGATGATGATGAGATGCCACCATTGGAGGATTGTAGTGATGGAGAAGTGGCTATAAAAGGAGACTTATTGGTGGTTAGGCGTTCTTTGAGTGTGCAAGTAAAGGAGGAGGAGCATCACCAACAAAGAGATAATTTGTTTCATACAAGGTGTGTGGTGAATGGTAAGATCTGTAGTATGATAATTGATGGAGATAGTTGTGCGAATGTGGCAAGTTGTATTATGGTGGATAAGTTGGGCTTGAAGACAACAAAGCACCCTAGGCCTTATAGACTTGAATGGTTAAATGATAGTGGTGAGGTGAAAGTATCAAAGCAAGTTCGAATTCCATTTGAGATAGGGAGATATAAGGACGAGGTAAAGTGTGATGTTGTACCTATGCAAGCGGGTCATATCTTACTTGGAAGACCATGGCAATATGATCGAAAGGTACATCATAATGGGTATACTAATCGTTATTCATTGATGATGAATCAAAAGACTTATACCTTGGTACCAATGACACCTAGTGAGGTGTATCAAGATCAACTAAAGTTACAACGAGAAGCCGAGAGAGAGAGAAAAGGTGAGAAATTCGAGGGCTTGCGTGGTGTGTCTGAGACGCAAGGAAAAGGAGAGGCCGAGAGAAAGATTGTGGTAAAAACCGAGGGAAAAGAAGAGAGAAAGAAAAAGAAAAGAGGCAAAATAATTTTTATGCAAAATCAAGTGAAGTGAGGAGAGCTTTAGTTCTAGATTGACCAATGCTTGTACTTGTGTACAAGGAGGTTTTATTTTCTACTAACGATCTTGACCCAAGTTTGCCTAGTCCTGTTGTATCTTTATTGCAGGAATTTGAAGATGTCTTTCCTGATGAACTTCCTGGAGGGATACCACCGATTCGAGGCATAGAACATCAAATTGACTTGATTCCTGGTGCGCCATTACCTAATCGACCCGCATATCGAAGCAATCCCGAGGAGACAAAGGAACTTCAGCGGCAAGTTAGCGAACTATTGGAACGGGGGTATGTGAGAGAGAGTCTTAGCCCGTGCGCTGTCCCTATTTTGTTAGTGCCAAAGAAGGATGGAACTTGGCGAATGTGTGTCGATTGCCGAGCAATCAATAATATTACGGTAAAGTATCGACATCCTATTCCTAGGTTAGATGACATGTTGGATGAGTTGCATGGTTCTTGCATTTTCACTAAGATCGATTTGAAAAGTGGCTATCATCAAATTAGGATGAAAGAAGGTGATGAATGGAAAACTGCATTTAAGACCAAGTATGGATTATATGAGTGGTTAGTAATGCCATTTGGATTAACTAATGCACCGAGCACGTTTATGCGACTTATGAATCATGTTTTGCGTGCTTTTATTGGTCGATTTGTGGTTGTCTATTTCGATGACATCTTAATTTATAGCCGAAGTCCCGATGACCATATTGAGCATGTGCGAGTTGTCTTGCAGGTTTTAAGGGCCGAGCAATTATACGCTAATCTAAAGAAGTGCTCTTTTGTTACCAATAAATTAGTATTTCTAGGATTTGTTGTTAGTGCTAATGGTATACAGGTTGATGAAGAAAAGGTTAAAGCAATCCGTGAATGGCCAACGCCTAAGACCATAGGAGAGGTGCGTAGCTTTCATGGATTGGCGAGTTTTTATCAACGATTTGTGAGAAATTTTAGCACTATTGCCGCACCATTAACTGAGGTAATCAAGAAGCACGTGGGTTTCACGTGGGGAGAAGAGCAAGAGAAAGCATTTAATCTACTAAAAGATAAGTTAACTAATGCTCCTTTATTATCTTTGCCGAATTTCAGTGCTACTTTTGAGATAGAGTGCGATGCTTTCGGTACAGGAATTGGAGCCGTGTTGATGCAAGGAGGGCGTCCCATAGCTTATTTCAGCGAAAAATTGAGTGGACCAACATTGAATTATCCTACCTATGATAAGGAGATGTATGCTTTAGTGCGAGCTTTGGAGACTTGGCAATATTATTTATGGCCAAAGGAGTTTGTGATCCACACCGACCATGAGACCTTGAAGTACTTGAAAGGACAGCAAAAGTTGAATAAAAGACATGCCAAATGGATGGAGTTCATTGAGACTTTTCCATATGTGATCAAGTACAAGAAAGGTAAGGAAAATGTGGTAGCCGATGCACTTTCTCGAAGGTATGCGATTCTAACTATTTTAGAAGCAAAGTGTCTAGGTTTTGAGCATATCAAGGGCTTATATATTGATGATGATGACTTTGGGAGAGTCTATGAAGCATGTGAACACGCTGCATTTGATAAATTTTATAGGCACGAATGTTATCTTTTTCGTGAAAACAAACTATGTTTGCCTAAGTGTTCTTTGCGTGAATTGTTGGTGCGAGAAGCGCATAGTGGTGGTTTAATGGGGCATTTTGGCATTAATAAGACTTATGAAGTGCTGTATGAACATTTTTATTGGCCACATATGAAGAGAGATGTCACATGTGTTTGTGAGAGATGCATTGCTTGTAAGCAATCGAAGTCTACAACTAAACCGCATGACTTGTATACACCATTACCTATTCCAACGCATCCTTGGATTGATATTTCTATGGATTTTGTGTTAGGATTGCCTAGATCTAAGTATGGTAGAGATTCTATTTATGTGGTTGTTGATCGGTTTTCAAAGATGGCTCATTTTATACCTTGTCATAAAACCGATGATGCATCTCATATTGCTAATTTGTTCTTTAAGGAGGTTGTACGTTTGCATGGCATGCCTAGATCAATTGTTTCAGATCGAGATTCTAAATTTCTTAGCTACTTTTGGAAAACATTGTGGAAAAAACTAGGAACACGGTTGTTATTTTCTACTACTTGTCATCCATAGACCGATGGTCAAACCAAGGTAGTTAATAGAACTTTAGGGGTATTGTTGCGTGCTATTATTAAAAAGAACATAAAATCTTGGGAAAATTGTCTGCCACATGTTGAATTTGCATATAAGAGGAGCATGCATTCTGCTACTAAATTTACACCATTGAGGTTGTCTATGGTTTTAATTCATTAACTCCGTTAGATTTAACCCCTTTACCTGTTGATAAGCGTGTGGATTTAGATGGAGCAAAGAAAGCTGAATTATTCAAGGCGTTGCATGAGAAGACGCGCACAAATATTGAACGCAAGACTGAGTAATATGCAAGGCAAGCTAACAAAGGGTGCAAGGAAGTGGTGTTTGAATCTGGCGATTGGGTTTGGGTTCATATGCGCAAAGAGAGATTTCTGAGCAGCGACATTCTAAGTTATTACACGAGGGGATGGACCATTCATGGTTTTGGAAAGAGTTAACAATAATGCTTATAAGCTTGATCTTCAGGTAAGTATGACGTTAGTGCCACATTTAATGTTTCTGACTTGACTCTTTTTGATGCCAGTGATGATTTGAGGACAAATCCTTTGCACGGGGGAGGGAATGATGTGGACATTGAGTCATATCGAGGAGGATGTGCTAGGAACCCATTGTCTATTCCTACTGGTTTGATTACTCGAGCGCGGGCCAAACAATTCAGGCAAGCTGTTGGCGTCATGGTTTGTGATCTTTGGCGTGAAGATGACCTTGGATCAAATCTTGAAAAATCTTGGAAATCTTGTGCAATTTAATTATTTTGTCACCAAATAATTGACCAAGTCAATTTATATATATTCTTGTTTAAGAATATTCTAAAATAGGAATATTTTAGAATATAACGCATTAGATTTTTAGGGTTTGTGTGGCAGCCTATATAAAGGATTTGCCAAATTTCTTTGGGGACGGATATATTTTATTTTTGAGGAAAAGAATTGAGAGGTTCTCTTTTTACTGTTCTTTTGAGGACTTGACCTAATCAAGATTCTCTTGTGGCGGTCAATTTGACTTATCGAGCGAGATAGCGAATTCTTTCGCTCGTGGCGTCTATAACGTTGGTTGGTTGACACGTGTTCGTCAACAGGTCACGTTCATACTGAGGTTGCCAATCACAGGTTTGATTGGAGGTCGAGGTTTGCAATTTGCACCATCTGGACCTTCGTAGAACGATCCCTCCGCAACGATTCACATCACCAACCGGGTAGCAACAGTCTTGACAGACGTCATTAGCCCCTTTCAGAACGCGTTTGTGAAGAGCAAGAGAATTAGAGATAATATATTGCTGGTCCAGGAGCTCTTTTCTGGCTTCCATCTTCAACCATACTTGCCTAAGTGTGCAATCAAGGTGGACTTTAGAAAAGCTTATGACATGGTCGATTGGGGGTTCCTTCAGAAAACCCTCTTGGCTTTTGGTTTCCCCGAGTTTATAAGTCGGCTGATTATGACATGTGTTCACACTCCTAAGTTCTCGATTACTTTGAATGAGGAGCTTCATGGATTCTTCGCGAGTGGTCATGGACTTCGTCAAAGTGCCCATCTGAGTACACATATTCACCATTTCTCTTTATATTCATGGATTCTTCGCGAGTGGTCGTGGACTTCGTCAAAGTGCCCATCTGAGTACACATATTCACCATTTCTCTTTATACTATTACCTCTTACCAAAAAAAAAAAAAAAACCCTAGATATGTAATTGATCTGCCATGCTAATTTGAGTACACATATTCACCACTATGGATTCAAAGTGCCCATCACCGTGATCATATACCATCCACTTCAACCTGTACATCTTATTTGAAGAATGATGGTAAATAAGATATTGAAGGGATCAGATCATGTTAGGAAAAGAAAATAAAAGAAAACCAGTATCTCTCTCTCTCAAAGCACATACATAACACCCCAGAAAAGAGAAAATTTGTTTTCTTTAGTTCCATTTTGAGGGAGAGGTCCATTATACTCATCTCAAGTTCGATTTGATAAGTGGTCTCTTGAGCTTGATCTTTAGCTGACCTGACTTGACTCAAATGTCAAAAGGAAATTTTAGTCTGATTGGGAGTTAAATTTGAAAGTCAAAATTTGAATGATGATGCTATATGCACGTTTCCAACACTACTGAATGTATTGTGTGGGCTAATTAAGTTGAAGATTTCGAGCACAAGCTAACTAACTCGACTTGGAAAGAATTGAGAAAATCTTAACTATTTAAGCCAGCCTCAAGAGGAGTTTATACAAAGCTCGAAAATCTGTTTGCATTGCAATTCATAATATATTTTGCAAAATTTGTTGGTAATGAATATGAGGAAATGAGGTTAAGCCAAGTGTATTTGCTAAAGTACACTATTAATAATGATGTAGCATTTGAAGGAATAGCAAAAAGAGAGGCCTGACTAACATTCTCAGATCATCTTTCTTTCTGAATACTGTATTAAGAGCTAGTTGATGAACTGAGCAAAATGCAGTACCGGCAATCAAGATGCAAATTGTAACATCATACCATTTAATATGATGTTCACCCATAAATCAAATGCTTTTCAGAAAATTCATTGCACCGCAAACAAAAAAGACACCGCAAGTAGTTTTCATACACCCTTACCCAGCAAGCAGTCCCTCAAACTTGGCTATTATGAAGCAGAGCAGATAACCCAGATATGTAATCTGTAATTGACCAGAGATGCCAATCTGCGTGCTCCGCAGGCCACAAATATTCTCCACTAGCGATTCAAAGTGCCCATCACCATGATCAAATACCATCCACTTCCACAAAAGAGTAACAGAAGCACCATGATCAAATACCATCCACTTCCACGAAATAGTAACAGAAAACCAGTATCTCTCAGAACGCACACACATAACAACCTGGAAAATATAAAATTTGTTCTTTAGTTCCATTGTGAGGAAGAGGTCCATGATATTTGTGCATAATGTCCAAATTGCATAACTTTAGCACATGGTAAAGTGGTTGCTATTAACATCTGAATCGCACCACTTTAGTACAGTGAAAAGTTACTGCTATTAACATCTTTTTAATGCAAGAGCATCCTCGCACCGCTTGATCATTGGCATGAATTTCAGCTGTTTGATAAATATTAGGCAACAGAGCACTAACTGACGAGTAGGTGTACCACTTAAATACAGCAATTCCCCACATTACCCAGCTATACGACAAACAAAGTCTACCTTACACCCCTCCAAAAGCCTTATAATGAAGCAAGAGAAATAATCCCCCGGACTTAAAAACAACTTGATAAATGGCACATGCAACTCCATGGGATGATGTGACAAAGAAAACTTGCCATTTATCTGGTTTACTATTTATCACATTTCAGATGAAAAAGTGGACAGATCTCAAACACAATTGAGAGATCAACCAGAAGAGGAAGAAGTTCTAGTTGTCACGAGATATTTAACCCACAACTCCATCGTCCCTACATTTGCAGAAAAACCCCTTTCGACCATTTCACCGACAAGTTGCGCCGCTCTCATGTTTTCTTTACTTCTTAGAAGCCCTTGGATTATTGTGTTATAAGTGACACCATTTGGAAAGCATCCATTTCCTTCCATCGCTTTTAGTAGCTGATATACTTCCTCCATGCGTCCTCCTTTGCACAATTCACGCATGACAATAGTATACGTCCACACGTCAGGTTGCAAGCCTCGAGCATGCAAACAATCAAACAGCCCTATTGCATCATCGAGCTTTCCGGCATTACACATGCCATTTATTAGAATATTGTAAGTCACAATGTTAGGGACAAATTTGGAATCTTCCATCTTTCGAAGCAATATCATGGCCTTGTCAATCTGCTGTGTTTTACACAAGCCATCGAGGAAAGCACTCAAGGTATAATGATTTGGAGATAGATTGCGAGACTGCATCTCGTTAATTAGCTCCGCCGCGGCTTCAAGGTTCCCAACCTTGCAAAATCCGTCCACGAGAGTGCTGTATGTTATAACATCAGGAATCAAGCCCCTTTGAAGCATTTCTTGGAAAAGCATCTTTGACTTGTCCATTCTTTTCGCTTTGCAGTATCCGTTAATCAACGTGCTATAAGTAACAACAGTAGGTGAGCAGCCTCTTTCAACCATCAAATTAAGCACTTCCATTGCATCTTTCATCCTATTTTGAAAGCAATAACCATTCATCAATGTACTATAAATGAAACTATGAGGCATTTTACCTAATTGAATCATGTGGTCGACTATGGCCTCTGCCTCTACAAGCAATCCCTCTTTACAATGTGCATCCACCAGGATACTGAAGGTTAGAACACTAGGAATGACTCTGCTTTGCACCATATGACTCAGCAGTCTTCGAGCCTCTTCCAAATGGCCAGAATTGCAAACTCCTTGAATGATAGAGGTATAAATAACACGTCCGGTTCGATTCCTGCCTTAATCATCTTCTCCAACAAGACCATAGCATCTTTCCATTGGCCTCGGTTGCATAAGCAATGAACCAAGGAGCTATAAGTGAATATGCTGGGTTGGATGCCTCTGCTCATCATCTCTTTCAACAATACGAGAGCATCTTCCATCTGGCCTACATCGCACAGACTGTGGATCAAGGTGTTATAAGTAACAACATTTGGTTTGACACCTTTCCTACTCAAACTTTCGTGGAGTCTCAAGGCCTCTGTGAACAATCCCTCCTTGCAAAGACCATCAATCACTATGTTGTATGTGAAGGAATTGATGCTGCAGCCTCTCTCTTCCCAGTCCCTCAGCAATTCAATCGCCAATCTGGTGTTACCAGCCCTGCATAACCCTTTTGCAATTATTGCAAATGTGGATTGCAAATGTGGTCTCATTAGGTTCGGGGCCATTTCGTCTCATATCATCGAGGAACCTCAATGCTTGATCAGTTTTGCCCTGAATAAAGAGACCATCAACTAAGGTATTCGATGCCACCACATCGATGGGAAACCCAAGCTTCAAGATTCTGCCCAGGATAGACAAACCCAAATCGACCCGCTTTAACCGACAGAAGCAATTCAACGAAATAGTCAGCCAAAAATGATTATCTGCAACCCCTAACGAATGCAGATGCTCAATCAAGCGGATGGCAGTGGAGTAGTGCTTCATCCTCACTACAGAACCCAACAGAAGACTGAAATCCCAGGGGGAAGGCAAAGGGTCCGTCTTCATCATTGCTCCGAAGCAACGCTGGGCATCGCCGACGCTCGAAAACACACCACCATTCCTGCAATTTTCCTCACGTGACTCAAGACCTCGCTGGGGTCATCTAAATTAAGGTTAGGGGTCGAAGAAAACCGACGACGACGACGACGAAGGCGAGACGAGAGAGGGAGGATGGAATGGGATGATGGCTGGCTGGAGATGGAAGAAGCAGTCGGCGCATGAAGAAGGAGGAAGATGGAAGAAGCAGGGCGAAGGAGACTCGTCGGCTTCATCGTCTCCGACGACGGCGAAACGAGAAAGGGAGACAAGAAGGATGAGGGTGATGGAGAATGGAATGGGAAGACGACTCGCTGGAGATCCCAGCTGGAGCACGAAGAAGAAGGAAAATGAAAGCACCAGAGAGACCCGTTTCCCTCATCAGCTGATGATGAATCTGAAAACTGGAGAGCTTTTTGCTTAGGGCTCACTCTCGGCACGCTAGTCTCTGCCCAGTGAAAATTTTTAATTAAGGGCACAAAGTGCTTTTATTTTTTTAAATAAGAATTTGAAGTCAATTTTATTAGAAATGAAGATTAAAAATGGTCATAATAATTTTAAATAAGAATCTGAAATAATCATGATAATTTTAAATAAGGATTTGACATCATCTAGGACTCTTATAAGCAATAGGCGAGGGGCTCTCCAAATCGAGAGAGGGTCACTAATCCTATCTCAAATCTAGCCAAAGGCTGTCACCAGCAGGGTTCATACTAGTGACAACCCTCAATCAAATTTGGGTGACGGCCTACGAGCCTAACAACCCTCACCAACCCTTGGTCTCTAACCATCCCCTACCACTGTCGATCATTCCTGGCTATGGTGGGGTGACACTAGCAACGAACTACAAAGCCCTCGTTGTTTTCCCTTCCCCTTGCATTTTTTTTAAAATTATTTTTTATCTAACAAAATTTTTTAAAAAACTGAAAAAAAAAAATAAAGAATGAAAATGCTCTTATCTATGAGTGGGTTAAGTCATTCTTTGAGATTGACATGCTCACTTTTGACTATTGATTGAACAATTGCAATGAATAATTATATTTAAAAATCATTGCTTGTTGCTATAATTCACTAACTACGACTTATATTTAAGTATACGAAGAATATGAGATGTTAACGAAGTAAAAGTCTCGGTTATAAAATGGAAGATCAAATTAGTGGTTCCAAATTATACAATCATAGACACCACGGAATACCGCAGAATTACACGAAGACAGAGATCAAGAAAAACACAAAAACTTGTTTTCAAGTTCCAAATTCCAAATTTCAAGTTCTATGTACCAACCATCTAGAACTTGGAATCTATATATCGAAATAGATTCCTCAATTTTCGAAATTTGGAACCTACTCTGTTTACTTTAGAACTTACTCTGCCTACTTTGGAACTAGAACATGATGTTCCCAGAGGTCTAATTTTTCAATTTCAGGTTCTACCCCAAAACTATACTCACCCCTAATGTTAACCCTTTACATTATATGCAATGTCATGTTTGCACTTTTCATTGGATTAGTTAATTGCTTGAATTATATTAAAACATTCGACAGTATTCTTGCATTAATAAGCATTAATTAGATTTGCTGATGTGGACACCAAAATCACTATTGGATTATACTTGTGTTCTGACGTTTTAAAGGCCAGAACTACTGCCGTGAAGATAGATACATATGTATCCACCTGCTTGTAGAATTGGGGAGCGAGAGAGAGAAGGGGCGGTTGGCATTGGGTGAGCGATGGAAGGTGGAAAAATCGTGACATCCCTCCAAAATTTGGGATATTGCAGAATTCTCTACCTGCTTTATAAGTACGTATGAGCATGCATACAAATTGTCCATCAATAACTATAGCATTTCTCAAATTGCAGCCCAACCATAAATTTTATCAAAGCATCTCTAAAGAGTGACCCGACCGCATAAAGTCGGTTTGCTTGCGAGGAAGGCTTTAGTATCCGCAGCAAGAAGAAAAAGAACTATACTGAACCGGTGCGAGTTTTTTAGCACTCTTAGGATCATCCGAGAGAGGAAGTATGAAAGAGCAATTTCCCAGCTACGGCCGATTAATGGGTATCCAAAGCCATGTTGGACAGACTGTGAGTCACAGTCAATGGTGCCCTACACAAAGTATAAGCTGGGAGGGTAACAAAAATCACAATCAGCAACCGTAAGACCTTTTAACCGGCGAACCCCCAAAAAATCATTAGCGAAAGAGAAAAAGCTTTCCACACCTAAATTACAATTGCAAAGAGAAGAAATGTTCTTTTTGACAATTGAAATCTACTTTCCCTTGGAGAAAAAAGTGAAGCTTCAAAATGAAAACCACACAAGAAATTCATAGTAGTTGTTCTAGACCTTTCAAATGTCGGGAAATAAGTACAAACACGTTGGCATTGCATACTTGAAATTCACATTTGAAATTGAAAGTATCAATTTGCGTTCCTTTACACAATTTATTAAGAACACGCAAGTTTTTGTTTGCACAATCACTTTAAAAAGACATTCTCATTCACTCAAATCTTTTCGTAGTGATTTAAGTCGTCTTGCAAAAGACAAGAAGACTAATGAAAACCATTAATAGAAAGCATGGATGCTTTAATTTGACCTTTCATTCTCAACTTAATGTGATCTTATTGAAAGTGTAAGAGAGAAGATGACGTATTGAATGAGTGGTTCTTTACTAAATTTGAAAGCTTTTCTTCGTAACAAGGATCACATTGACATTAAAAAAATACTTTAAATAATTATTTGAATCGACTTAAAGTTTATGGATAACTTCCTACACTGGACAAAGTTGGAAAACCTAATTGCACTAATTAAAAATTCTGGAAAGACATCGATATCGAACAAAAATTTAGGGGCTAATGGTGTCATTGTCACAATCCAAGAATAATCCTATTAGCCAATAGGCCCAATACATATGCTTTCCATTTGCCATTTTTAAACATGTATGGTAAAGTAATAAAATAAAGTAGCTGGCACCTACAGCAGAAAGGAAAAAGAGAGAAATCACTTCTCACCTTTTTTGGGATAAAAACACTACAAGTGTCATAACTCGGCACAAATGGATACTTAAGTGTCATAATTTTCAAAAAGTATACTTAAGTGCCACATTTAAAGAAAAGTGGGACACCTGAATGCCACCTTCGGCGAAGCCGACCGGAAATCATATGTGGCAATTAAATATTAATATTTATTGCTGAGGTGGCTCGCCGAAGAGCTGAGTCGCTCTAATTCACCCCCAAAACGACGTCGTTTCGAGTGTTGGCCAAAATAGAGTCCTTAAATCAACCAAAACGACGTCGTTCTTGCATAATTTGAATTTTAATATATTATAATTAAATTAAATTTAAAACAAAATAATAATATAATTTGTATTTATTATTATTATTTTTTAAAAAAAAATGGAGGAGGAAGGCGGCCGGCGGCTAAAGGCCGAGGGCCGAGCTCTCATCGCCGTTGCCTCCCCGCCGTCGCCGGAAGGTTGTGGAGGGTCGGCCGGGGCCACCGAGCCGGGCCGAGGGCCGGCGGCCCTGGGCCGATCCGACGGCGAGAGGGCCTGCATGCCCTTGCCCCGGATCCGGGAGAGCACACGCAGCCTCGCCGCCGGTTGGCGGAGCCGCCGCTCGACGGCCCCGCCCTCGCCGCCGATCGGCCGGAGCCGCCGGCTCGACGGCCCCAACCTCGCCACCGGTCGGCTGCCTCCCTCTTCCTCCTCCCCCTTTTTCCTTCCTCCTCCTTCTCCCCCCTCCCCGCGGCCGGATCTAGGCGAGGGCTCGCGAGCCCTTGCCGCGGTCGAGCGGGGTCGCCGCCCTTGGCTAAGGCCTAGCGACCCGAGGACCCTCCCCCTCCATTGCCGGCCCTTTCCGGTGACGGCGGGGAGGCGACGGGAGGCGGCCGAGGGCTTCCCCCTTAATATTAAAATTATTATTTTAAAATATTTTAACTAAATTTAATTTAATTAATTTTTATATTTTTTTTACCCCGTTAGCCCAAAACAACGTCGTTTTTGCATTATTTGGCCACGTCGGCATGCAAAATGGTGTTGTTTTGCACTCGCTTCACCAGAAAAATACCACGTATGCAATTTGGCTGGATTTTGGCCAGATTGGCACTCAAGTGATTCACTTTGTTTCGATTTTGGCACTTAAGTATACCTTTCGAAAGTTATGGCACTTAAGTGTCCCTTTCTGCCAAGTTATGGCACTCCAGGGTCCGCATCTCCACCTTTTTCATTGACTTTTTTAACACATAACAACTTTGATCATCAAAACATCACTATTATCTTGAAATACTTTTTTTGAGAAAGACATAAAGTCAATTTCTTTAAAACCAAGGATTTGTTTGTTGAAAATAAACAATTTGAAAAACATTTTTCCTAAAAAAATGATTGGTTATATCACTTGAAATAATTAGACAACAAATAATGATTTGATTATCTATAATAATTTATGCTTAAACTTCATTGTGAACAATAAAAATATTTTTCATTCCTATATTTTTTTATGCAATACAAGTGATCATATTCAAGAAAATAGTTTCCAAAACGTGATTTTGCCGCAAAACAGATGGACCCTAAGATTGATCAAATAGCAGATTTTATTTTCGATCCATGATTAACCCATTAAATTGGAACGTACAAATAAGTCTTATATATTAAATAAGCCTATGTAGATATCATATGAGATTTTCAGATGTTTTGGTCATTGGATCGAAATTTTGAAATGTAGTAGAAAGTCTTAAATTTATCATATAAAATGTATAGATCACTAGATCAAGATTTTGAAATGTAGTAGAAAGTCCTAAGGATATTATATGAAGCATTCATATCTCCCAAAGGTCTTCGACAAAGGATCACGTTATGTTTGAATTTAACATATATAATTCACACTAGTCTTTAAGTCAAAACGGCACATGCGGTATGAATCACATGCTATTGCGTTCATTCTCTCCCTAGAGCAATTGAGCAATTTTCATGTCCTTTATAAATCATCCTACAAAATCTTGGTTGATCATTCTCACTTGATTGACCCGAAATCTATGAAAGATATGCACTAACTTTTAATTTGTATCAGATATGAACTGAAATTCCTTATATAGCTCCCGATAAACTTCGTGAATTCAGGTCAATATTGAAAAGGGCCAAGCAAATGTTTTCCTTCGTCATCTGGCACGTGATGCTTGTACCGTCGAATCTCCACCTTTGTTCCTAATGGGTGTCTTCTCTCCTATGCCATATTTGCCATCTCATCCCTTTGCAACGGCCCGCCATCGGCTCCTTCTACCATTACCTTGAGAGCAGCCTCGCCGCCCCATGCTCTCCCCTTCGCATCCTCCCCAAATGGTCTTGCCATCCATCACGGTTCTCTATCGCTGCCGATCCAGTCCACGGCTCTCAACCACAACCTGCAACTATCAGCCTTCTCCGTGAGCTGTCCTATAGAAGCGGGTCTCGCTATCCTCGGCTTTGTTTTCTGCACCACAAAGAAGACATCCAACACGGGCGTTGCTGGCTATGGGCTTTTTACACGAGGCTGCACCTTCATAGCCTATCTTAAATTTTGGGCCCTTTTTTCGGATTTTTTTTTTTTTTTATTATTTTTTTTAAAATCTTATTGGCAATTATAAGGACCCTTGAAGAGGATCTAAACAGATTTCATCGATACCCTTGGACCGATTGATTGGGAATGTGCCCTGTTGGTTGGATGGCCACCCCCTTCCCCCCCCAATCCTTAGTACAACATATTTGGGAAAGAACACAAAGGAAATGAAAATAGAATGAAAAATAATTGGTATTTCTCTTTCTTGGATGTCAATGAAATGTTCCAAAACCAAGGGTATTACTTGTGTCCTTTGTGTCCTTTGTGTCAGGTTACACGATAATCTCACCGAGCAGCAGGAGCCTAAAAGCTCCTAGTTGGGGCCACTCTGCTTGCCTGGTAATCCAGATGGGTTGATAAGATTGTATTCCTTATTCTAACGTACCAGTGCCTACTTGTCCAACTCTCGCCAAGTTCCCCTTTGCACGTTTGTCTTCTTCAGAAGAAGGGATTACCTTCCAGGTGCTTTACATTTTTAAGTCTCAAGGTCCAAATTGAACTAGGATGAAGCATTTTAAGGACTTGCATAGATCCAATGACCCTTAAAGGGGATCTAAACAAATCTTATCGATAAGCTCGGACCGATCGATGGGGAGTGTACCCCCCTCCCCATCCTTAGTATGACACATTTGGGAAAGAACACAAAGGAAATGAAAATGGAATGGATGTCAATAGAATGTTTGATATTATTCAGTACCTGACTTATCCCTACGGGATATGACAATTCCTTGTTCCACACGCACTGGGTATTTACCACGACACACAAGTCTATAGTCTCGGAAGTAGATCCAAAAAAATGTGCAAGTGGGATGATTTGAATCCTAATCTTGTGTCCTGAATTATTTGAGCAAGTCATTATAGTTAATGGAATTGATATTTTTAATCTTATGTTTTATCCTGATAAGAAAAAAAAAAAAAAAAAACAATGTGGGAATTCAAAACGGATTGAAGTCAACTGTCAAATGTGCCCCCGAAAAGAAGTATGAGAGACATAACCAAAAAAAGAAGAAAGAACACTTGAAAGGAAATTTCCGACAAAAAGAACAAAAGAAATCAAACATGGGGTCTTTTGGAAGGTGGAAGGAAAGTAATGTCCACTCCTTCCCCCACGGCAAGGATTGCCAATCATGGTTGCTGTCATTATTTATTTTCTTTTTGTTCCAAGAATGGCTTCTCTCATCGGGACGCAGTATTCGCTGATGATGTGATCACGCCAAACGTGAAATAAGGGACGCTGACCAAAAAATCTTGAATATATTTCGTTTTTACCAATTCAATTCTAAAATTTTCAATTTTATCCAATCAATTTTAGTTGGAAATCACTGAGATGAACATTGGTCGTTTGACGTTGACAATTTTTAATAATAATTTTTACATTTTTTTTCCTCATTTCCTTCTTTTCTTTTTCCTTTTTCCCTCTACAAAGCCTCGTCAATGGTCAATGAAGGTTGCCAGTCTCAAGCAAGGGTTGCCCTCGCCATCCTCGCACAAGGGTGGCCCATGCCTGCCCAAGAAAGGACGACCCTCGCCAGCCCAGGCTTGGGCATGAGGGCATCCACGTTCGCCCAAGCAAGGGTGACCCTCCCAGCCTTGGCTTGAGTAGATCTCGCTTAAGGCTCGGTGTTGGTTAGCAGAGGGAAAAGGGGAAAAGAAAGAAGAAAATGAAAAGAAGAAGAAAAATAAAAAGAGAGAATAAAAATCGAAATATATTTAAATATTATAAAATAATTGTCCACGTCTATGCCGGACATGCTATGTAATACAATTGGAGTTCATTTTAGTAATTTTCGGCCAAAATTGATGAAATTGATGAAATTGGCAAAATTTGAAAAGGTTCACGACTCTATTAGTAAAATCGAAATGTCGAGAATTGAATTGGCAAAAAGTAGAGCCTGTTCAACACACTTTGGACAATTTTCTTTACCGGAATCATCACTCCACCACTTCGATCCTTATCCGGCGAACCAAACCGCGATGATCGAATCAAGAGATTTCTCCATCACGGATGCCGGTTGCTTTTCGAACGATGATGATCATCATCTCTCCAAGGCAGGGGAGGAAGGCAGTAGCACCAGCTAAAATGCTTTTGATTAAGACTCGGTCCGTCCGCTAGTCAAATCAAGGACAAAGCAAGCCAGCAGGCGTACTTGCAATTAACCAAAGAAGGTTAAGCCAAAGCAAGCCATGTACTTGCAATTTTGGCAAGCTGTCAAGATGCATGCGGATTTCCACCTAAAGTCCACGTGCCTCCTCCTTAGGCAGTCACGGTAAGGAATGTTGACCAAGGGAGACTTCCAAAGGCGGCAGAAAGTGGGTATAAAACCAGCCCTTCACCCATTTTGTTGGAGCTGGAGCAAAACTCTCACCAATTTTCTTCTTCTTCGTTCCCCAACCAGAGCATCATAGCCTCTCATTTCGTTGCGCCACGACCACGAACAGCCCTCATTCTGCCAGCTTGACATCATACAGCTCCTGTCATTCGCCGTCCCGCCATCTTAGATGCTGTCCACGAGCATTGAGGCAAGTAGAAGTCCTATTCTTCTATATTACGTGGGACTGCCATTCCTTGGATTTTCGTTATACAAATCAACAAAATTGGGCTTGCATCCGTGGAGTTGCTGTTGTTGTCATGGTTTAGTTCATGTCGCTTAAGTTAAGTTCGATCTTAGCTAGTATAGTCATGTACCACGACGATCATTGGCACAGTAGGCATTGGTTTTGGTTTGTGAGGCTGCGAGCCGCAACGACCATCGGCAAAGTCGGCATCGGCCTTCGCTAGGTCATGATGTCACAAGTCAGTCTGGTTTAGGTACGAGTCCTCTCTGGACTCGAGGAGGTCAATCTCGACATGATACAGGATTAGTCAAAGCCATGGTCGATTTGATGAGCTGTTTGTGGCCATGTGAGTTTCAAGTCGCATTAGATGTGTACCCGTTTGTGCTAGATTAAATTTGCATGTTTTGACTAGTGTTTTGTGCATCAGCATTCCTTGGATGATTCAATGAAACCAAGTCGATTCAGGATAGTGTGGATTTGGACAGGTTTGGTAGTTGTAGGCTTAGGCTCATGAGTGTAGGACAAGGAGAGAACTTTTTTACCAAGCACTTTCATTTCGTTATTTATATATTATGGGCGACCTAGGTCGATACACTGGGGATCAAAACGTTCCTTTTCCAAGCTATATCCAAAATTCCATCCAAAATACTACTCCAACCACCCTACTGTCTCTCTACACGGCTACCAACATAACAAGTCTGGGTCTCACCAAAAATGCCACCCTCGTCCCTAAACACGTCACAACTAGTGTGACTATCCAATTCTTTCCATTTGTAAGCATGCAAAAACATGTAACGACAAATCAATATACCATAATTTCAACCAACGCACGTGCAAATATAGAATCAAGCACCTTCATTTCTTTATTTATATATTGTAGGTAACCTAGGTCGGTACATTGGGATCAAAACTTTCCTTCTCTAGGCTATATCCAAAATTTCGTCCAAAATACTACTCAGACCACCCTATTGTCTCTCTACACGGCCGCCAACATAACAAGCGCTGGTCTCGCCAAAAATGCCACCCTCATCCTCCGGGCCCTCATCCTACTTGACCCCGTTGTCTCCATCGTCATCGCCATCCAGGATTGTGAGTGGCCCCACCGTACTCCCACTGATCCTGGCGTAGATGGTGACAAACCCTATCAACATTGGGTTCGATGGGGGACGACCAGCATTGACTATCAGGATTGCGATGATCCGAATGAAAGCAACCTTGGGGAAGTCAGGGTCGTTATGCTCTGTCTGATTCCACGTGAGATCTATCGGGACACCCTAGAGGATCATGGAGGACATAGGTAGCAGAGAATAATCCACCAAGGGCAAGCACAACACTCAGCAAGCAAAAGCCTGCTAGACTATACCACGTGAATCTACCATTACCCATTCGACGGAATCCTAGATATAAAATATATGATATCAAAATAATTCAACTTGTCTGGGAACTTTTCTCAACTTAATGTATTAGCGGTTCCAAAAGAAATTCACGGAAATGGTATACCGAGAAGTAAATGGAAATTTGAGAACTTCAATAACTATATTTTATCTAGGTTCAGCTACCACCATCTTCCAAAGGGCACCGTGTTACACCCTTCTAGGCATCTCGCACCCAACTGGCATCGCAAGGACCTCTGGGGGCCCTTGTTACATCCCTTGGACATCCAGAGGGTACCGTGTTACACCCTTCCAGACATCTCGCACCCAACCTGGTATCGTGAGGACCTCTAAAGGACCTTATTACATCCCCAAGGCATCCGAGGACATCGCGTTACACCCCCTCAGGCATCCCAACACCTAGGGCATCGTCGTCATGAGGATCGACGGTATCCATGGTGCAACAATTTAATAATTCCATTTGAAATCATCTAAGCATATCTAGACCGACCATCAACTCCTTTAGGAAAAAAAGTTCTCTCCTTGTCCTGCCCTCAATGAGCCTAAGCCTACAACCACCAAACCTGTCCAAATCCGCACTATCCTGAGTTTCATTGAATCATCCAAGAAATTCTGACACACAAAACACCAGTCAAAACCATGCAAAGTTAATCTAGCATAAACGGGTACACGTCTAATGCGACTTGAATCTCACATGGGCACACATAGCTCACCAAATCAACCATGGCTTTGACTAACCCGTACCATGTCAAGAAGGGGTGTGCATGGTCCGGGTGGGCGGTTCCCGACCTAGAACCAAGAACTGCCCGCTAAGGACTAATTCTGAAAAAATGGAACCAGGAACCACCCGTTAGTTACATGGATCCACTGGGGAACCGGACCACCGGTTCGGTCCGATTTCGGGGTGGATCCATGGAACCAGTCTCACTAATAATAATATCGTTTTCCAAATCTCACCATGAGTACTCTTCATATCAAGTAATATTTTTCTTTAAATCGAACCAGCTTAATTAAGGGTACATTTTTCTTTATTTTATTGGAAAACACTACCAAAGAAGAGAAATTTTTTTTTTCAATTTTTAAATCATTTTAATTGAAATCTAAAATATTCTTTAAGTTCAAGGTTCTAAATGATTGTCATATGTAGATCGTCTTTTCCTTTATCCCCTAATAATGTTCAATCTCTTACAACCTTTGCTTTACTAAATTCTTTCTGTAGAAACAATTCCACCGATATTCCACATATTCTTGAACACAGTGTTATATGTAAGTCCGGAAAGTATCCTTTGAATGAGTCATTTATTGAGTTATTGAAAGGCAACTTACACACTTTACTAAATTCTTTAAAAGCATGGAAACCGTGAGAGGAGATGGAGCCCTAAAATTTAGGTTTGCTAATTAGTAATTTCAGAATTTATTTTAATATTAAAAATTAATATATTATTATAATATAATCGATTCGGTCCGGGTGGGCAGATCTGCCCATGGAACCGGGAATCAAACCGGTTCCCTCAAGAACCACCAGTTCCAGGCAGTTTTCAGTCCGGTTCTGGGGGGTCCGGGCGGGTTCCGGTTCTTTTGCACACCCCTAGTCAAGACTGACCTCCTCGAGTCCGGAGAGGACTCGAACCTAAACCAGATTGACCATTGACATCATGACCTAGTGAAGACCAACGCCGACTTTGCCAACGGTTGTTGCGGCTTGCAGTCTCACAAACCAAAACCAACGCCTACTGTGCCAAAAGTCATCGTGGTACACAACTATACTAGCCAAGATCGAACTTAACTTAAGCAACATGAACTAAACCATGACAACAACAACAACAACTCTAGGCATGCGAGCCCAATTTCGTTGATTCGTATGATGAAAATCCAGGAAATGGCAGCCCCACGTAATATATAAGAATAGGACTTCTACTTGCCTCAATGCTCGTCGACAGCAACTAAGATGGCGGGACGGCGAATGACACCAGCTGTATGATGTCAAGTTGGCAGAATGAGGGCTGTTCGTGGTCGTGGCGCAACGAAATGAGGGGCTATGATGCTCTGGTAGGGGAACAAAGAAGAAGAAAATTGGTGAGGGTTTTGCTCTAGCTCCAACGAAATGGGTGGCTGGTTTTATACCCACTTTCTGCTGTCTTTGGAAGTCTCCCTTGGTCAACATTCTTTACCGTGATTGCCTAGGGAGGCGGCACGTGGGGTTGAACGTGGACTTTAGGTGGAAATCCCCATGCATCTTCTTGACAGCTTGCCAAAATTGCAAGTACGCGGCTTGCTTTGGCTTAACCTTTTTTGGTTAATTGCCAAGTTTTGTATGAGAAGCCGCTAGCAACTTTGTGGTTTAACGTGGTTGATGGTGGTGAATTTCAATTCACCAAGTCAACAGCTCAAAAATTGAGCAGCTGGTTTTGGGCTGATCAATTTGGCCTTTTACCTCTTCATGGGCGTGATTCCCTCTTGGGCTCAAATAAATCCACTTTGGCAAATTTCAAGAAGAAGCGACTAGGGTCCGAAGGGTATCCGGCATGCTTGTAGTGGTGTCGCGATGGTGGTGGCTAGGTGATGTGGTGGATTGGTGCGATGGTGTCATGATACGGTAATGGTGGCCTAGTATCCTAAGAGTGCTTGGTTTTACTCGGCGAGGATCCATATGTCACATTAGTATCAACTGCCTCAAGATTGTGAAATTTGATTAATGCAATTATATGGTAAAACATTCCTCGCGTATGCATGTTGCTCTAAGATAACTACTATCCTCTCATCTAAGGCACTTTCACTTGGGAAGAGAACACTCGTATGCATTTCTTGCTTGCATTGAGCAATTCATTGTGTTTGTAACTCCGTAACGTGAGCCGTTTGGCTGTGCCCTCACAATAATGTCCTCATGTTAGTTTTATTCCTTTGTTGATGGCCTAGAGCCTAAAGCTATTTTGTAAATGATGTGCTCTTAAAGATTGCACTATGAATTCTTGCAAAGGTTGAAGGTATCAAGGTCTTTTACTTGATATTGATATCTGACTAGGACAAGGATTGATATGAGAAGAGTCAATGTAATTTACAACTCAGGGCAAAGAATGCTCATACTCATCTCGATCTAGTAGCTGGATACACCATGCTCACGACAAAAACTTACTGGATTTCCAGCAAAAAAATAATAAAGCTTCTTTTGAAAGTGAAGCCTTCTGCACTTGCACGCGGTTTTAGTCACAGAGGAGTGTCAAAAATTGAAATGAAAACCATCATCGTTAAAGTGGCTTTGCTACAATGGCTAAGCCCGTGGACCTGCCTTTGCAGACAAGGAAATGGACAATAGAGACAGCTGAACTTCGAGTCAATCCTTTTGCTGTACAGGTTCCTTTTTCCGAGTTCAATCGATCATATCAGCCATGATATCCACAAGTGAGCTTAGCTCAAAGAACAGTCTCCGAAACGCTTCCACGCTACTATGATTATGTGAGAAAACAAAGAGTAGAAAGTGTGACAAGAGGCAGGCTCTCCAGGCAATCCTGCTGCCTTAAGTTAAACATGCAAAAACAACAGAAAAATGCGCTCCCGAATCAGTAATTGAACAGATAAAAAGGGCAAGAAATGTGCCTCTGTTGAGAGGCAACCCTATTGGTCTGGAAAGTAAATCAACTGATGCAGTAGAAATGACAACAGAAAGTTACATCATTTGGGCCTGACCGTGACAAAGTTGGTTGGTATCGCTTTGAGGTTTTTGTGGTAATTTTAGATAAATTTATCAAAAGCACACCAATTTGCAATTTTTTTTATGGTCAAAAAATTAATTTGAGGTATATTTATCACATACATACTGATTTAGGATTTTTCGTAATATTAACCCAAGAATACATGTGTTACTTGTATGGCATTATTCTTTCCCCCACTCGAAGTGGGCCTGTGCTCGCCTTGCCTGAAATCACAAGCGCACCATTTGAGTGCAGTTCGGGTTTGGCATACTCTGGAACAGGTTTTGTCATAAATGGGCCTCGACCATACCCAGCACTCTCTCCTGACCGAAAAGATTCATTTAAATTGCTAATGTTGGAAATTGGATCGAATTCATGCCCTTTGGCGCCCAAAAAGAGACGGAAATAATCAATCATGCACAAAATACTGGCTCATTCAAATCTCTCCAAAAGAAAATAAAAACAAAAGGACGAGCGGATTCAAGTTTTGTACCGCACTTCTGCTTTTTTATCGAACATACCTTACACTTTGCCCATTAGAGAACTTCCTGTGATACTAACTTTTTCAAGACAACAGCAAGTTGCCACGGCCCAGAGGATGGTGGCTAAAGGAGAAACATGCTCCCATAGGTTAAAACCACTTCGATATCATCATGGACCGAACACGAATCGCGTAGGCGACCCTGAGAATACACGAATTACATGTAGAAACAAACCACAAACTCCTCATTGACAGACCCGTTAAGGTTTAGCCACCCTCTGTAGTCCATTCCTCGGGATTAGGAATTGCTTGAGGACTCATCAATGACAAAACCTCGGTGGTTGTTCCGCAGCAACTGGCCATACTTGTCGTTGCATAAAAGAAGAATGGGACCCGATATATAAAATATTGCTGGAATAAATGGACCCAGATGTACCACAGAAAATGCGATTGGTGCTCCACGGTAATGATATGCCCCGGCATTTAATCAAAGAGCTTCGAAAAAACCACGCAGTAAATCCAGTCCAGTTTTCAAGGTCTAGACCATAAGAAAGTCCCATCATGAGTCTGCTAGTCTCAACCGCGGAACGATATTCATCGATTGCAACTCCTGACAATAAATTGCACGTCACCGACAAGCAGGAAGATATAAAAATTGCGAAAACACTGTCAAATATAAATTCACTTCAACCATGTACAGGATGGAACCAAAGCCCAAGGAAGGAACGATGAAATTTCAGCTACAAGTGCAGTAGTTTTGGGTGGGAAGAATTCATACCTGGATTAAAAGCTTGCAAGCATATGGCAATTTCATAGTTGAAATGTTGTCCCCATTCTTACATGAAGAACATATTCCTGTTTTAAGCTTATAATTGTAATATCCTAACAAACCACAAGCTCTGCAGACCTGCCAAGGAACGAAAACTTGAAATGTTGATGATTGCTTTCAGCAATAATTCATTAATCTGCGTGTCAATAAAAGATGATAAATGTTTTCAATAATTTGAATGGGACATGTTGCAACATCCTTTCAACCAAATAGAGGAAAAATCCTAGGTGCATAATTCTCCAAACCAATGCAGCGAGTTTGAAAGTAAGGCTAATTTTGAGAGGATTGGAGGTCTAGTTTCCACTGGATAGTAATTTAGAATGACTTTTGTAGCAGCTTCAGGCAACGACGAAAAAGATTGGCCTTTTCCTTAAAAATTACATATTAAATATTTTCTTACAACAAACACAACATGACAGATAATAATGTTATACGATTCCTCGGGCTAATTCTTGCCACACTGAAACTAATCTTCACTGGGGAACAGAAATGTGATTTAATTGATACCTGAACCTCAAATGGATCACTGGATAACATCAGGCGCTCATAGATAAGCATACTTGCACCATAAGCTATTAAACAATCACGTTCCATCTCTCCAACTCTTAACCCTGGATGAAGTTCAAAATTATTATAAATTAAGGATATTTGTTCATGCACATAATCAAATAAACAGATAATGTAGAGACCTCCATTCCTCGCTCTTCCTTCAGTTGGTTGTCTGGTTAGCATCACACGTGGACCACTGCCCCGGGCATGCATTTTATCCAAGACCTAGACAATTCAAGTTCAGAATCACTAGTTGCTAAGATCAATATAGATGGGCAATCTTCATTGACAATCAGCAGAGTCCATATAATCTGACCAGACTAATGCTCATAGTTATGCGTTTTCACAGACCTTGCAGTACAAAAGTTGCTCCTCACAAAGGATGATAGACTGCTAACAATACATGGTAGAAAGGAAGATTTCACGTATAAATGTTCCCTAAACATCTAGCACTTTTTTCTCTAAAAGTAAAGTGATTAATGGGCTTGGAAGGCAAAGGAGATAGTCTTAGAAAAATAAATCTCAAGAGTTGCTCTCTCTTGCTACTCCTCACTTGTTGGTGCATGTGGAAGTGTGGATTGAGGATTTGGAGGAAAAATACTCCCTTTTTAATGGATGGTCCATTGTGAATTTCTTCTAAAATTAGTAAAAGTGGTAGGGATAATTTTGTTAATGGTTTAGTATTTCAATGTTTCCAATTTCACTGTCCTGCACAAAAGTAAGTTGTACAAGAAGGCAGGGAAGATTATCAATTTGCCAGTTATCTGGCTGCCAGTATATGGTTTAAATTTAGTTACCTTAGGATTTTAGCAATGTCTATGACCAGGTAAAATGCTGAACGAAAAATTGAGGCTGAAAGATGACCAATATCCAAGTATTCTTAAGGTAATAAAGCAACTATGCCTACAAAATATTTTCGGAGTCAGAGAGAAGACAGTAGACACTTCACAGCTATGGAAACTAAAGTACATAAATGAATGACAGGTACCAAGAACTAAACAATGAGAAAAAAGATTGAAGAACATCTAATTTTCTACCAAAAATTGGCATCAACTTTGAATTCATTTCAAGAAAGATATAAAAGATCATCCTATTTGAAAAGACAAAAGAAATGGAGGCTAAATCGTCAAGTGAAATCTGGAAAATTTGCTATGTCAAGTGTTTCACAAGAGAGGATGTGCTACTAACAGTTCTTTTTGAAATAAAAAGGTTGCAACATATGTTTAATTGAACCAGATAATCATTATTTTGTCCAAATGCATCTGAGTGACGTCTTTCCAGTAGTAATAATAGACGATAGTAAGACTTCCCAAATAACAAGTGATCATAGCTTCTTTGTTGCCAGCAAATTGCAGCCTTTTCTCCTTATCGTGTCTGAGTAACAATAACTAATTAATCCTCTGAGAGAAAAATTACCATTTGATAGGTTATATGTTCCCAGAACCCACTAGATCAATTCATCAAAGAAATGGATAGAGGTGGCAGCATATACCAATGGACTAAAAACTCACCATGTGTTTCAACTTCTGGTAATAAATTGGCCCCATGAAAATATATGCCTGCAGTGGGCAACCAGTTATACCTATAAAACCACAGCAACAATTAACATACTAGTTGACACAAATAAGCATATATATGAACACGATAATACAAGCAGCTTTTTATGCTGTCTCTTGAACATATACACAGGTCAAAACTGCTGCACACAATATGATTGGGCCATGCATAATCATGTCTATCATATCTCCTATCATATCTCCTGTAACTTCACAATGCTTTGAGTGGTTTCATGCCATAAATAAACTCCAATGCTTAAAAAATCCATTGTACAGGCAGATTCACATCTCTTAAAATGACATAGTTCTCTTGGAGGAGAAGCAATTTGTTTAGATTTACATCCATCCCACAATATCATTTCTAATACAAACTTTACAGTGAGAAAGTACGAAACAGAACAAACCATACATTAAATAAATGCGAACTGTCTAGACTACAAGGATCGGCGAAGGGATACTTTCCACATACATGAGAACTACAAAGACCAATTAGATACTGTTACATTTTAGAAGCTACACTTCAATTAGTCATTTAGATCAAGAAAACATGTTCAGTGATAAAATCCACCTTTTCTTATTTTTACCACAAATTGGTAACTTGAATGCTGCTTTTAAGGTATAAAAGGGTAAAGTGGTATGTCAAAAGTATAAAAGGGCAAAGTGGCCTTTAGGGCTTATTTTATTGGTGATTACTTAATATATATATATATAGACCTTTATTGAATAATACAATACAATTTTCCTTCTACATGGTATCAAAGCCAAGAAAAAACCCTAGTGGCCAAAGCAACCACTCACTGCTGTCAACTGGTTGCCAAAGCAGTCAACTTACACAGCCGAAGTTGACAGATCTTGTCAGAATCTCATGCTTGATCTATCATTGCGATTCTGAATCCAATGCCAACAAGCGTCATCCGGCCAAGATCCGGAGTTGTCCAGTGTCGCCCAGCCAAGATCTGACACCGATTGAGCTCCTCAGTCCACTAGGAAAATTTTGGGATAGCAAAGGATGTTGTCCAACGCTCTGTTCCTATGCCTAGATTGTTGGTTCGATTGGTTGCTAGTATTGTGACAACCTTGTTAGGCTATGAGTATGAAGCAGTTTATTGATGTAGTATTTTTTGATTGTGGTGGACTATAGAACTATTGAGTTGCTTGAAGGAAAATATTGTGGTAGTTTTCTTATTATTATTGGAGAATGGTTGATCCTAAGAAGAGTAATACTGCGATGACTTAAGGTGCTTTCCTCTTTTTAGTGCTAACTTTCAACAATGGAAGAAAATTGTGAAGGCGACTTTGATAGGCAGAAATCAGCATATACATTTGACTGGGCCGCCCTGGATGATGCAATTTGGGATATTGTTGATGCACATATTCTTGGTTAGATGCTGAACTCTATGGAGAGTACTATAATTGATCTAGTAACTCACATTGACACAGTCAAAGGACTGGGGGAGTGTTTGGGAGTATTATATTCTGGCCAAATTAACTTTTCACGATTTAAGAGCTATCACATAAGATTTACCGATCTGAGAGGAATGGCTGTTCCATTATAGAGTACTTTAAATATTTTAAGAGGATGTATGAGGAGTTGAATGCTCCTCTCTATTTTAGCCAATTTCCAGCAAATGTAGCATCAAAGAAAACAATTCTTCGGAGGTATCAATTTCAAACTATGAAACTGTTAGGTCTTAGATTCTTAGGTGAGAGCCTATTGCATCACTCATGAATATAGTTGCTCAAATTCTTCGGGAATCTTGTGAATCTTCTCAAGACAACACATTTGTGATAGATAGTTTAGCTTTTGTGTCCCAGTCTCGAACTGGTGATTGTGGTAGGAGTGATGGAGGAAACCATGAATGACATAATGGCCGTGATGGCCATGGTGATGGCCAAGGCACAAGAATAGGGAGAGACTGAGGCATAGGAACAGCATTATGGACAGGCCCACATTTCTATTGATAGCTCAAGGACTGTTCGGACTTATCATTATTGTGGCAAACCTAGTCAGAAATTTTGCTACAAGTTACATAGGAAATCAAGGTAGCAACAATAGTTAGCAAATGCTACATTTGGTACCGATTCTTCTTCTCTGCCATAGTCTTCTAAAGGCAAGGTAGTTGTTTTGTTTGATGAGAAATTTGCCTAGTACAACCAGTTTTAAATTCCACAGCCTGCTTCTTCCACTGTTACTTTGGTACAAACTAGTAATGTTGCTATATGCCTTTTAGATGCTTCTTGCCCTTGGATCATTGATTCAGGGGCCTCCAATCACATGTCAGGTCTTTCAAGTTTATTTTCCTCTCTTACTCCATCATCATCCACTGTTACCTAAGCTAATGGTTCAAATATAGAGGTTAAGGGGGTTAGTACAATTCATCCAACTCTTTCATTGGCATTGTCCTCAATGTTTTATCTCTCACAATTTCCGTTTAACCTCATGTTTGTTAGTAAATTAACCAAAAACTTTCGGTCTTCGACAACATTCTACCCCGATTCTTGCATTTTCCAAGGTCCAGCTACAAAAAGGATGATTGGTAGAGGACATGGGATAGGGAAGCTATATATGCTTGAAGATTTTCCATCCATTGCATGCTAGTACTATTTCCCGATGTTAAGTTATTTTAATTAAGTTATTCTTTTATTTTCAGAGTTTTATTTCTTTTTTAATTACATATGGGTATTATGGTCATATACAATTTATATTTAATATAAACACAATGGGTGTAGGGTTTCTGTGACTACAGAAATCTACAACCCCTCTTTGTTTCTTTCTTTTACATTCTCCTTCTTCTCTTCTTCTCTATTCCTTCTTTCTTCTTCTTTCTCTCTTACTATTTGCTGCGGGTTCTCTAATCAACTATGTGACATAGTATCAAAGCAGATCTAACTACCTGATTACTTGATCCTATTGCTAGTTTGAAGGTCCATCAGTAACCCTACTTCTCTGGTGCGCAGTCACCTAAAGCTGCAATTTTTATCTGTTTTCTCTTCAAGTCTTGATACATGTGAGATCAGAAGATATCAAATTCATCAGGTTCGATTTGTGAACATAGATTACAACACTTATTGATCAGCGGATTCAAGAATCGGAGTACTCTATTGATTATGGTTGACTAGCCTTGCTGGTTTTCCGTCAAACATATAATTATTTGAATCGAGATTTCTGGTCAAATATTTTCTTTTATACAGTAGTCTCTATTTATGAGTTTTCAGCATCCCTTTGGTTAATTGATGAAGCCAATTATATCTGATTATACATTAGTGTTGCTGTTTTGTTTCTTGCACTAAAGTTTCAGCCTTCTTGATTAGCGGTAGATATATTTATATTGAGATTATCATCACGAGTGATACTAAGGCTCCTACAAATAGTGTCAATGTTCAAATTACCACTATTAAATTAAATGGATCCTCCAATTACTTGTTATGGGCCCAAGTTGTGAAGGTCTATATTAATGCCAAAGGGAAACTTCATTATCTTATCACAGACCCTCTTACTAAAAATTCTAGAGACTATAGTGATTGGATAAGAGAGAATGGTACACTTCTGGTGTGGTTATGGAATAGCATGGAACCATCCATCGCTGCTAATGTCATGTTCCACACAACTGCTAAGGGATTATGGGATGATCTTATGGAGAGTTACTCACAAGACAAAAATATGTCCAGAATTTATGAACTATATGAGAAGATCTTTAGTTTTAAACAGGGAGACAAGTCTCTTGGAGAGTATTATAGTGCTTTGAAAGATATGTGGGAAGAACTCAATCTTTATCAATCCATCACTACTGATCTTGAGAGACTTAACACACAACGAGCCGAATTTCAAGTGGCTAAGTTTTTATTTGGCTTGAATGCTGACTTACAACCTGTGAAGAATCAGCTTCTTGCTAGAGAGAGTTCCTTCTATGAATGAAGCATTTTGTCGAATTTAGCGCATTGTCCCTCCGTCTTCTATGTCATCTAAAGACAATTCAACATTTGTGGCTAGTAGTGGTGGTCGTGGTCGTGGTTGTGGTGGATTTTCCAATAGAGGTCGTGGTTTCAGGGGAGGTCGTCGTCGTGGTAGTAGACGTAGTGGACAAAGTTCTGATCGAGATAGCCGTCACTGTATATACTGCAGCAAATCCGATCATATTGTTGACACTTGTTGGGCCAAGCATGGCAAGCCTGAGTGAGCTCAACGATTAGTTACTACAAATACTGCTATCTAAAGGGAGTGCTCGAAATGTCTCACAGCGACATGAACCCATCCATCCCACCTAGGGGTAGTCCTTCTGAGTTTACGGCTCGAGATGATATGGTTGCACAACTTATTAAGCGTGTCCAACAACTAGAGGCTTCCAATTTCTCATCCACTGCCACTCTTGCACGTATAGGTAACATGACCTCTTTCTCTACTTTGTCTCTTAACACCTCTTGGGTCATTGACTCGAGAGCTTCTAGTTATATGACAGGTAAGCAAGAATTATTTTCTTCCCACACTAACTCTAGTCCTTCGTCCGAAGTTATTTTAGCTAATGATTCCTTGACTCAAGTGGTTGGATCAAGGACTGTTTCACTTACATCTTCCTTATCTCTGTCCTCTGTTTTACATGTTCCCCAACTTCCTTTAAATTTGTTATCTGTTAGTCAATTAACTAAAGCTTTTAGTTGTTCAGTTACATTTTACCCATCTCATTGCATTTTTCAGGACCTTCAGACAAAGATGATTGGTAGAGAGCATGAACGTGATGGACTTTACTATCTAAATGGTGTCTTTACTACTGACGCCAATGGTCTAGCTGCTAGTTCTATTACCCCTACTATGGCATTCTCGTTTAGGGCATTTATCTTTATTTAAGTTACAACAAATAATTCACGTGTAAATCAATTTCTACTCTTGAGTGTGAGGCTTGTGAACTTGGGAAACATCACCGTAGTTCTTTTTCTAGTTGTAATGATTCTCGTGCATCTATACTTTACTTGAACTTGTTCATTCAGACATCTGGAGACCTTCCCGTATTGCTAGTAGAAATGATTTTAAGTACTTTGTTACTTTTGTGGATAATTATTCTCATTTAACATGGCTCTATATGCTTCATGACCACTCTGAATTTTTACATGTTTTTTCAATTATTTCATCGTGAGGTTACTAATCAATTTAATACATCCCTCAAAATTTTGCGAACAGATAATGCTCTAGAATATATACAGAAATCAATTTCTTTATTTTGTTCTAATCTTGGCATTATACATCAAACAAGTTGTACTTATACCCCTCAGCAGAATGATATGGCCAAGAGAAAGTACCATCACCTTCTAGAAGTTGCTCATTCACTCTTATTCCATATGAATGTGCCAAAATCATTTTGGAGTGATGCTGTCCTTACCGCATATTACCTCATAAATCGTATACCTTCTACCGTCCTCAATCGTCAGTCACCAATCAGTGTTGTATTTCCTAACAAGCCGTTATTCTCTCTTACCCCGCGCAACTTTGGGTGTCCGTTTTGTTCATAACCTACGTTCCGGTTCTGATAAATTATCTCCTCGTGCAACTAAATGTATTTTTATCAAGTATTCACGTATACAGAAGGGATATCAGTGTTATGATCCTACAACTTATACCCAATAAGTTAGTGCTTATGTTACTTTTTTCGATGGCACACCATACTATTCTACTGAGAGTAAAGAGTATGTCGGCTACATAAGGCCATTTATGAGTTGAAACAATTTCCAAAAGCATGGTTTGAAAAATTCAGTTAAGTGATTTCCATATGTGGTTTCCACCAATGTTATTCTAATCATTCTATTTTTGTTCGCAAGAAGGAATCAAGGAATCGGGGTGGTCATTCTTGTGGTATATGTGGATGATATAATTGTCTCTGGTAGTGATATGACCGGCATTTCTGAGGTTAAGTCATTTCTTTAGTAGCAATTTCAAATTAAAGACTTGGGAACTCTTAGTTATTTTCTGGGTATTGAAGTTTTACGAAGTAAAAAAGGTATTAATTTGTTTCAGCGAAAGTATGTTCTTGATCTTTTGTCTGAGACGGGTACACTAGCTTTCAAGCCAGTTGATACTCTTATGCATCCAAATCAAAAGTTTGGAGTTGATGATGGAAATGAAATTGAAGACAAGCATCAATATTGATGTCTAGTTGGGAAACTAATTTATTTTACTGTTACACGTACCGATATTTCTTTCGATGTTGGTGTGGTGAGTCATGGAGTCACCTAAGAAGGCTCATTGGGATGTTGTATGTCGCATTCTTCGATATCTTAAAAGCTCTCCTACTAAAGGACTAATTTATAAATCTAATGGTTCTTCCACTCTAGTTAGTTATTCTAATGTTGATTGGGCTAGGTCAACATATGATCAACGGTTTACAACTAGGTATTGCACCTTTATTGGTGGTAATTTAGTTACTTGGAGAAGCAAGAAATAGACTACCATTGCCAAGTCTAGTGCAGAGGCTGAATATCGTGCTATGGCACATAATGTGGCCGAATTATTGTAGTTGAAATCTCTTCTCTAAAAGCTTGGATTTTCTATTAATCAACCTATTGATATGATGTGTGATAATCAAGTAGCTATTTATATTGCCGGGACCCTGTTTTTCAAAAACAAACTAAGCATAATATAGAAGTTGATTGTCACTTTGTTCGTGATGCTGTGAAGCAGAAGCTGGTTGCTACTCCTTACATTGCCTCTAGAGATTAGTTTGCCAATATGTTTACCAAAGCATTATTTCGTCCTACTTTGGTTGCTGGTTGTTCCAAGCTGGGCATGGGTGACCTATATGCTCCAGCTTGAGGGGGAGTGTTTATTTTCATTAAGTTATTCTTTTATCTTCAGAGTTTTATTTCTTTTTTACTTACATAAGGGAATTATGGTCATATACAATTTATATTTAATATAAACACAATAGATGTAGGGTTTCTATGACTACAGAAATCTATAGCCCCTCTTTGTTTCTTTCTTACATTCTCTTTCTTCTCCTCTTCTCTATTCCTTCTCTTCTTCTTTCTCTCTTACTATTTGATGCGGGTTCTCTAATCAGCTTTGTGACACCAGACATTAGATCCATTGTAGACTTGGTCATCCTTTGCTGCACGGTCTTCACAAGTTAGATTCTAATTTTCAATCTCTTTCTAGTTTGGAGTGTGAGTGTAAGTCATGTCAACTTAGCAAATTACATCGTGTTAGTTACCCACCTCGAGTCATTAAATGAGCGGTGTCTCTTTTCCGTTACTTCATTATTTGGGATCCTCATCATATTGTTTCCAATTGGGGTTTTAGATATATTGTTACTTTTATTGATGACTATTCCAAAGTCACCTAGCTTTACCAAATGAAAAATCAATCAAAATTGTTTCCTATATTTTGTGCCTTTATTTCTGAAATTCATACTTAGTTCGGTGTGCATATTGAAGTTTTGCATTCTATTTGGTGTGTATGTGGAAGTTGTGCATTCTAGTAATGCTAAGGAATTTTTTTTTCTACATATTTTTCTGACTTTATGACTCAACATGGCATGATTTATAAATCTTCATGTTCTAATACACCACAACAAAATGGCATAGCCGAAAGGAAGAATAGACATTTATTAGAAGTCACCAGGTCCATGTTGTTTGAGATGATGGTCCCTAAAACCTTTTGGTCTCACTATCTTGACACATGCCGTCTCATCAATCGCATGCCTTCTTTTGTTTTGTGAGATGGTATTCCATTTTCTACTTTGTTTCCCAATCAATCATCTTTTGTCTTGCCACCATTTATTTTTTTTGCATTTGTTTTGTTTGTGATCATTGACCTAGTGTATCAAAATTTGATCCTAGAGCCATCAAGTGCGTGTTTCTAGCTTATTCCCATGCTCAAAAGGGATACCATTGTTATTCTCCATCATTGAAGAAGTACTTTTTAACTGCTAATGTTTCATTATTTTAATCTACCTCTTTATCATGATGTTCCGATCACTGATCTGAGGTGGATGAAGACTTACATGTGACCACCATTCGATCAACTACTCTAGCTATCTGCACAAGAACTACCTCCTCTCAAGGTCTATGATCAGCATCCTCAAGTAGCTACTGCTCCCTTCTTTCTCCCGTCACTACTATGTCATCTTCAGCTTTAGATCCACCATTAGCTTACCATTTTCTTGTGTCTGATCTTGATTTTCCTATTGCTTATCACAAAGGCACACATGCCCATACCCAACATTCTATTGCAAACTTTCTTTTCATAGTCTTCTGTATCTCCTATATTTCGGTCCTTTTTATCTACTATTGACCAATATCCTCTACCCAAGTCAATAGCTGAGGCATTACAAAGCTGTGGCTAGAGAGGAGAACTATGGAAGAAAAATTAAAGGCCTTATAGGCTAATCAAACTTGGAACTTGGTACCTCTTCCTTCAAGCAAACCTGCTACTAGTTGTCGATTGGTGTATGCTTTGAAAGTCAATCTCGATGGTTTTCTTGCTCACTTAGAAGCAAGCCTTGTTGCAAAAGGGTATGCTCAGGTATATGGTGTTGATTATCTAGACAATATTGCTCCTATTGCCAAGCTTACATCTATTCGTATTTTGATCTCTCTTGCTATCACATATAACTAGCCCTTATTTAAACTTAATGTCAAGAATGCTTTCTTGCATGATACTTTTCATGAGGAGGTGTATGTGGAGCAACCTCGAGGGTTTGTTACTTGAGGGGAGTCTTGGGGATTGGTTTGCAAGTTAAAAAAGTCTATGCATGGTTTGAAGCAATCCCCACGGGCATGGTTTGGAAGATTTTCTGAGGCCGTGCTCTCTTTTAGACTATCTAAATGTGGAAATGTTCACTCTCTTTTATAAAAAATCAGGGGGAGGGAAGCTATTCTTGTGTATGTTAGATGATATTATCATCATAGGAGATGACTTGGTTGGTATAGAACTAAACTAAAGCTCTATCTTCAGCAAGAGTTTCAGACAAAGGACTTGGGAAGTATTCCTAGGAATTGAAGTAGCACACTCACATTAAGGCATTATTCTATCACAACGAAAATATGTCCTGATTTTGCTCACTGAGGCAAGCATGTTGGGATCAAAGCCTCTCGATTTACCTATGGAACAAGGAGTTGAGATTGGTTGCTAAGGGAGGAGAGATTCTTGAGATTTAGAAGGCCGGTAGATAAACTGAATTATCTCATGGTTACTTGGCCTGAAATTGCCTTTCTAGCTAGTTTGGTAAGCTCAAATCTATCTTCCCCACACATCTCACCGAGATGTAGTTATTCGAATTTTGAAGTACTTGAAGAAGACTCAAGGAAAATGAATTCATTTTCCGGAACCATGGTCATAGTGGAGTTGAAGGATTATCTTATGCTGATTGGGCAGGATCTCCAAATGATAGGAGATCAATTACTAGCTACTATACCTTGGTTGGATGAAATCTAGTGTCATGGAAGAGTGAGAAAGTGTTGTTGCCCATTCAAGTGTTAGGTCAGAATACAGAACCATAGCACAAGTGACATGTGAATTAGTATGGATTCAATAGCTATCGACAGAGTTAGGCTTTAAAGCTTCAATTCCTATGTCTCTAAGGTGTGATAATAAGGCAGCAATATATATAGCTTCCAGCCCTATGTTTCATGAGAGAACAAATCACATCAAGGTTGACTGTCATTTTATTTGAGAGAAGATGCATAGTGGAGTGATTCTTCCCAATCATATTAGGATCGGTGAACAACTTGCACATCTTTACTAAACCTCTGGGTAATGGGTGGATTAAATATATTTGTAACAAGCTGGGCACAATTAATATCTAAGCTCCAGCTTGAGGGAGAGTGTTAGAGGTATAAAAGGATAGAGGTATAAAAGGGCAAAGTGATCTTTAGGGCTTTAGGACTTATTTTATTCGTGGTTACTTAATGTATATATAGACTTATTGAATAATACAATCCAATTTTCTCTTTACAGCTGAATACCAAACTCTTCTTCCCAAGAGAAGATCTTTTTGTATGCGTGGACAGTTTAGTCCTGCATTTCACCTCCATATATAGAGGACAGCCTTTAAAATGCTTACTGCTGTCCTGGATATTGTAGATCATTTATCTCGCACTAATTTTTTTATAATTCCTACCAATCACTTCTGCTTTCAACAGATTTCCCCTTGTTGTCCAAAAAAATCTTCTGTGCAGATGCCGACTGGGATCTTTTGACAATCAATCAATTTGCAAATTGATCCTTGCACATAATATGGTAAATTCTATTCAACTATCTAATACATATATGAAATGCTTTGTTCTAATTATTCAAGCATAACTGCTTAACTAACATAATAGTTTCATTCTAATAAAAAGAATATAATAGTTTCATAACATCAGAGAGAAGCACAAAAAACTTGTGCTAGGACAGAGAAAGAACCGAGCAAAAATATAGAGACATTGATGCATCGAAGTTCAGTGAGAAAAGCTTAACAGCAATTGAAGAATTACCTGAATAGAGAAAATCCTTTCCATTGTAGCTGAAGCCATGCTTGACCAGGGTTTCACTATTTAAAGCATAAGTAAGTATGTAATCCTATTTAAGTTTGCTAGAAAGGAGAAATGCTCTAGTAGAGAGAGAAAACCTTATAGCCTCAACCCTGTCTGCATGACCACTGGGTTCACCGAAAGCACTACCATAATGAAACCTTCCACATGAAACTCCAGCTTTACCACCAAGAAGCTCAATCATTTTACCTACCGTCATACGACTATCAAAAAGAAGCATAAAGTCAATGAGATTTAACAAAAGACTGAAAGAGTGACAATGCAAACCTAAAAAGAGAAAAAAGAAAAAAGATCAGGATGATGAAGATAGACTACGATCAGACAATTTAGTTTCACTAAAAAAGAACATTATCCGTCTCAAGAAACATCAAAACAACATGCTCCTTTACCCAAAAAAAAAAAAAAATTCCTTTGGAGTGAAGGTGGGGCGGGGGAGGGGGGCGGCTGGGGAGGGAGGAAAGATCATTCTCATTTCAGTCTCAAAAATGAAAATTATGCTAGTTCATGTCTACTTCCCTTTCCGCTGTTCTACCCAAAGGGAAGCTCCCATTTATCACTTATAACTCTACCATAGAACAAGAGGTTTTTAAATTTGTCTATAACTTTCAATGACAATTCACAATCCATTTAAGTCCATTATTTGGAGCATGGTTAATATGGTACAAACTAAGTACCATGGATAATAGGCCATACTGCTAAAGCACTATAACTGCCTCATTTAAACAACAGCAAGCAAGATTAAATCAGAAAAAAAGATTAAATTTGAACCAATATGTTGAGAATATCAAGAATTGTGTGCAGTTGAAGGGTTAGCGTGACCAAGCATGGAAAAGCTAGGATATATGCATATAATGAAACAAGTACTGCAGTAATGCAGCAAAGAACTGTCATGTAAGCTCATAATCCACCACATGGAAGGAGGTGGCCTGCAGGCATGAAAAGGCTCCTATAAGGAAAGATGAGAAGAATTCCCATTATTGTCACTGAAAGCCATTCTCAAAAGGCATGTTCACACCTTTTTTCTGCATGTTCATGCCATTTATCAACATAAGCGACTCACTTGAAAAAAAAAAAAAAAGCAATTCAACTTAAAACGCTTTACAACAAGCTTTCATTCATAAAGCTGTAACTTCCCTACTAAGTTAAGAATTTCATCAGGCTGATATCATGCCATGCAATGCTAGCGATGCAAGGTGGAACCAAGGAGTTTACCTTGGAAAACCATGAGGATTCATAATTAAATCAGGGCAAATCCCACGTTCAGAAAACGGAAAGTCTTCTTGCTGAACAATGGTACCACAAACTCCTTTCTGCCCATGTCTGCTGCTAAATTTGTCTCCAACCTAAGCATCCATTCAGAGAAGTAAATTGCAAATCAAGAATTTTTACAGTCAAACAGCATTTATTATGCCCACCTCAGGTCGACGAGTGTGCCGAATCATGAATTTAATTGATAAATTGTAGTTCTTATCTGAACTCAGAGTCACTCTATCCACCACGCAGGACTCCCCTTCAGCTCCTTTAAATGTTTGTCGGCTAGGCTTATAGTCACTGGACAATACATGAAAAAGAGGAGTCATAAGTAAATGGAAGACACAACTACTTCATACTTTCCCCATATACTAAAACTCACCTATCTTTCAGCCCACCCGATTTTGGATTTCCCTTTGTTATGATAGGAGATTCCTTGTTAATGTAAACATCATTTGGCCTAATAATTTCCCCAGGTGCAGCGATGCCATCGTTGTCTAATATCTAAACAAGCCAGATAAATGAAGCAACAAAAAAGATCAGCAGATTCTATGCAACTTCACTCATAATGACTAATGTTCTTCCATAAGATAATCATATGATAAGTCATAATTTGTGGGCATGCTGCATCAAGAAGATACATTTGATTAGAACTTTTTACAGAATCATAAAGAAACTGCAACAAACAGAAAGGTTCGGAAAATGAACATAACCTCACAGTTCTAACTTCTTGTACATTCAAACACGTCCAAAGGTTAGAACTTTAAAATCTATAGAACAGAAAATCTCATTGATACAACAAAGTTAAACAAACTAAGTCAATTATAATCTAGAAGGATTATATAGAAAGCTTTATTTCCTCAACAAATTACTGGATACTAAGATTTTGGGGAGATCTGATTCATGATAAAGAGCAGAATAACAAATAATAATGCATCACCATTCCATAATTCTTGAAATGCAAAAGGTCCTGAGAGAATCTGGAATGATGAGATTTTTACATGAAAAGTTAAAAGTATAAGACAAAATAAGTACAGCTTGCCTGCATCCTTTCCCAGTCTGGATTTTCACCTTTCTTGTTTCTGTCATCTTTCCTAGGTGGCCTGAGTATTCTGTCTGATGTCCCATTTTCATACTTCTGATTGACGGCACTATACCTGGCGATTACCACACCCACCACATCAAGAAATTCAAGAAGCGAAATGAGAGACCAGAAGAATTGAACAGCATCCTTGCCGAGGGAGGAGTTGCATACTTTTTCATCACTATACAACGACCAAATCCACGATCCAAAGATGATTTATTCATGACAATTGCATCCTCTATATCATAGCCACTGTAACTCATCACTGCAACAGTCGCATTCTGCCCAGCTCCAAGCTTGTCGTATCCAGTCTAAAACCAGAGATCAAATCACACAATTCCTTGTTTACTTTTTACTAACATAACTCTGACCTTACTCACCAGTTCAATTGTTCTTGTTGTCAACAAAGGACGTTGAGGGTAGACCAACAGATACAGTAGTGTGTCCATCCGCAGCAACTGGAGAATCAAGACAGTGCAACAATCTTTAGATTAAAACAGAACCATCTCAAGGAAAACAACAGCTCATGCTAAGAGCTCATGCTATTATGCAAAATCCCTGGAGAAAAGACGCAATAATATACACCATCAACTGCATTGTTCTTCGATGGCATAAAGTAAGGGAAGATCATTGCGCACTCCACTTGAAAATGGTATTAGAGTCGGAGATCCATATTTGATATGTCGTACTCCCCTTTCACCAATTTGTGGGTTTCCCCCAATTATACATGATGGGGTTTTAGTTGGTCTCATATACATATAATAATCCTTCACTTAATGGCTTAAGCTTTTGGGTAATATGGCATTAGAGCCAGGTTCAGCCGCGTATGTGGCTTCCTGTTGGTCAATTCCTTGTGTCAGTCTTAGAGCCAGGTTCAGCCGCGTATGTGGCTTCCTGTTGGTCAATTCCTTGTGTCAGTCTTAGTCTAGTTTGCATGTGAAACAGGTGTTAAAGTTGTCCCATATTGAAAGCAATGGGCATCAACAATTCTTGCACTCCCACAAATTGAGTTTCACATCGTTAAGACCTCCTTCATCATACTAGCCTCTGCATGAAGTGCGTATAAAATGAAAACTGAACCATTGCTTAACAAATAAACTTTCAAAGAAGATGTTTGCCGCAAACTTTAACTAGAAAGACTGAGAAATAGGCATTACAAAATAAATCAAAGGAAGTGGTCCAGAAGGTCTTAGTGAAAACAAAGTGCACATTAGTGCATGAGTGTAGGCCCTATACTGTCAGATAAAATGACAGGTTGTAATTTTACGTCTTCTACTACCTAGAAGAAAATCAATTTCCATAATTCCGCAACCCCCAACAACACCCCCTCCAAAATAAATAAAATATATATATATATAAATATATAAAAAAAAAAAAAAAATCACACAGTGCTAAAGGAAAAGGGAAAGGAAACATTTAAAAAATGCAGGTATTTTTATTAGGTGTCTTGATATTGATCTTTAAATACTTTAGTTCCAAAATATTAATGAATAATATTCCTAAGAACAAGCAGAGTTGAAGCAGAGCCAAATAAAGGATCCACTTTTGCATGCACACATCAAGATTTCTCTGTGTCAACCACTACACGGCATCAGGAGAGAGATAAAAGTCATCCTCTAATTGACTGATGAAACAGGTGGAGAGTGCTAGGATAAGCGATGGTCAGTAATGACATGATTCAACATACAATCAAAAGAAAAATTGTGAAAAACAACAATCCATTTACTCAAGAAATACAAGTAATAGGAAGAGGAATACAGTAGATGCATACACATCTGAGAATACAAGTCTATACTAGGAAAAAGTACACTAGAAGTGTCATAATTTTGGTATAGTGCTTAGCTATGTCCCAAAACATTTCGAATGCTCATTTTAGATCCAAACTTCTAAGAGTCAACTACTTAAGTTAATCCAATGACTTGGCAATTTTTTTTTTAATAATTGACGTGTTTCTATATGGCCTTTTTAATTGATCATAGATCCCATTCGCGAAATAGGAGGGCAAATGTGACCAAACCCTGGCAACATCCTCCCAAATTTTGCCATTGCATGATGAAGTCCAAGTCACAAAATGCTGCCACCACCTCTAGACACTTCCACTTCGCCACACATAACCTTCCTCGACGCAATGCCCTTGACTCAACCAACAGTCCCATGGCCAATCAAGCATTAAACAAGTCACTAATGGAATTAAGCCACACCGCTCCACAAAATCGCGGAGACCCCAACCCACAAGCTCCTCCTCAAGCAACAAATTAAGGAAGAACACATCCTCTCTCTCGGATCTCCCTCAAAGACACAAATCAACTCCGTTCACAGCAAGATCACCCACCTCTGCATATTATTTTTCCTCTTCCACTTCCTCTCTCCCCTCCTCATATTCACCATCCTTCACGATGTCACTATTGCCATGTGCCGCCCATATGTCCCTCCACAACTAACCTCAAGACAAGACTCTTCAAATTTGGCATTGCCAATGCCCAAGCCACCAGGTGTTGACTGGGTGTCAGGCTACCCCATTGCCAAACAATCCATTGAAATGAACATTTGGGGCTACAGGTTGGCTGGGGGAGCAATTTAAACCTAATTCCTCAATTTGCGGCAATTTGTATTGTTAAACAGCATCAATTGGTTCGTGTATTAAAGAATGATTTCTACAGCAAGCCACATAGTAATATTTATCGTTGAAATAATGCCAAGTGAGCTTTTTCAGTGGGCCAAGTGATCAATGTAACTCAAATGATCAAATTCCTTGAGCATTAAAGGAGAGATCCCACACTTGGGACATTAAACTAAGCAGCGTATTAAGTTTTGGCACTTTGAATATACTTTTCCCATGTATACTTTATTTGTAAATATAGGTCTAAACTAATCATATTTTGTTAGGCTTCATTTTGAGGAAATGAACAAAAATTCATTAAAAGTACAACCATTTAATTGATCTAATAAAATGCAAAAGGTTCAAATTCAAAGTTTGGGAGGAGATAAAGATATTCAGAGCAAGAAAAAACAATATAGGAACCAATACAATCAAATTTGAATGGCATAAGGCCAAATGGCAAAATAAAGGCCGACAAATTTAAAGTAAAGCAGGAGAGTTGCCTGATTATATGCAATATTCCCCATCGCCTGCTTCCCCATTGCACACTATTAAACATCAGAAGTGCTAGAGTGAGATGAAGTTTGAATGTTCCACAAATCACAGCAAGATTATCATCTGTCAAAGGAGTCCATCAAGAACTTACAACAAACCTGGTATGTATTTCGAGGTGACTGGTTATGATGAGGAAAAGGAATCAGCCCAGCACAAACACCTAAGATGGTGAATGGCTCTATCTCAATATGAGTTGTCTCTGGAGTAGCATCTTGTTCATACAAAGCTATCTACACATATATGCTCACTTAATCACTATCGTAGCAGTAAAAATAACTCCAAACATACAATGGGCTAATCAAATAGAACCAAACCAAAGCATTATTCTCCTCATTGACGTCCAGATATTCAACCAACCCTTCTCGCAGAAAATCATCAAAAGTGCGTGCTCCATCCTGAAAAGTGAAGCCAGAAAAGGCAAGGGCATGTGTTATAAGGACATTAAGGGGAAAAAAAAAGTACAGTTCAGTCAGAGGACATAAAATGTGTGTACCAATAATCCCTTCATATGATGCTCTTTGATCCTTGATATGCCTTTGTCAGCTATAACAAGTGGACGACAGACCCGGCCACCATCGGAAGCAATGTAAACACAACACTGATAAATTTTCTTCAACAGTCAGATGCCACGCTAATAGCTGGAGAACTATTTATTAATAACGTTGGCAACACTCATCAAAATTGGCAATAATTGTTCTGCCACCGTGGTGACTGCCACTGATCCCACATAAGGTACCAAGCTCAAAAGTATATTGGACATCCATAAGGTGATGATAGACTATACTTTTATTTGTCCCTATGCAGTCAAGCTTGAAACATATTGTCATTTAGGCTATGAAGTAAATCATTTGCTCCAGATGGTTTCATGTCTAAGATGCAAACTAAATGCATATACAAGCATACAGTGATAAAATTCACCTTGCAATACCACACGGAAGTCACTCAGTCTCTGCAATATCTTTTAGTTCTTTCATAAAATACCATTCCTGCCATGTTCAAGACTTTTTTTTGGGGGGGCCAAATGAACAAAAAAAGAAACAGTACACATTCTTATAGCTAAACAAAGAGAGATAAGCTCGCTTTGTCATGCTCGTGATTTTAAACTCATCTTTCAAGAATTCCCTTCATTTATATTCCACAAATTGATGTAATACAGGTTAATAATATCTCAGCCAATCTTAGTTGATGTATCTAAACTCAGACAGGCCAAAGAACCAGTAGGGTTCTGATTTATGGGTCAAACAGTTGATCCAACTGAGTAAAACCCTCCTAATTGATTAGGTTTTCTAGATGAGCCCCAAACTGGAAGTTGGAAATTTTGCTGACTTTCCCAAATTGTTGTATGATTCTAACATCATTCCTAACTCTGATGATGTGTAGGTGTGGAAGGTGTCTTAAAGGTTTTAAACAAAAAGAGTGGTCTCAGATGTAGAAAATCTTCTGTAAGATCATTCTTCGGAATGATAGAGGAGATTAATGATTCTGGTAGTCAGTACGATAGCTTTTCATCAGAATGCAATTAGGAAAGCAAAAGGTCCACCTCAGGTTGCTTAATTTGTCTGGGAAGCTTCTTGAGACTGTACGCTTACTTTGTACTGTGAAATTAATTAAGGAACTGCTGGAAATCAATTTTCATTTTGTTCAATTCAAATGGCATGGCAATTCTCCGTTTAATGAATGTTCCATTTGCACCAATAAGGAAAAACTTAGAAGTCAGATATTTTTTTTCCAGTTGCAACTGCCCAAATAGACCAACAATGGCCTTGGAGGAATATCATGTTTGCACAAAGGGAAAATATTCTCACCGTTCTTCATCCATCCCTTTTGGGAAGGATTTCATGACAAATAAATCCTCATAAGGATATATAAAGGAACTTTATATTGCTGAGGGGAGGTTGTCGGGGGGTTAAGAAGTAGGGAACGGTAGCATGCCCAAGAATGATCATCGAGTATAAGTCCAGATGCAACCCATTAGGCCTAGCAATTCATGTTTTTGGGTCATATTGTGTTGTGTCATAGCCGTATTGTGTCAAATTTCAGGTCTAACCCAAACACAATAGGTTTATTAAACACATCATTTTCTTAAAACCCAAGCATGACCATTTACCAAACGGGTTACACAACAAGTTTAACACATTAAAGATATAATCCCTCATACAAATGCACGGAAATGTGTTTAAACATGTCTCACCATGTCTATACATATCTAAACGTGTCATATTGACCCGAGTGACAGATAAACCTGTCCATCAAATGTGTCCATGCATGAAATGAATGGGTTGAAAAGGTCAACCTACAAACAACATAATAACTGAGTCAACTTGTCTATATACAAACAACATACATATTATTTGTATATAGACAAGTTGACTCGGTTATGATAAGAGAATGTTTCAGCTCAACTCATGCACGCTAAACCACCAGTTGTGTATACCAATCGTGCAAAAAATTGCTAGCCCTATAACCAATAGAAAGGCTAAGTCTTTTTATCTGGACCGATAATATTGCTACCTAGATAAAACTCGCTTTATAGGGGAAAGGAGAAAGAAACATTTACCTGCTTTTCATTGACAAAGACACTAACAAACTCGCCTATTCGGCCAATTCTTCGTAACTTTCTCATAGTGTTTGCAAATCTCTGAAAAAAAAAATCGCAAATCAAAAGGTTGTGTCACATACATTTATGTTCACAAACTACAACACTTTTAGAGTGAGGAAACCATGGGGTACCTGTGGTCTCCTATGCTTGCCCAGAATGAGCCCATTAAAAATAATCAAAAATGAATTGGGTGTATGCAGCTCTTCACCAGATAGTAGTTCCAAGTCTTCGACACCCAAACAGTAGCACTACAGAGACATCAAGAATGTCAATATTATTGTCTAAAGAACACTAAAATGCCACCAAGCTAGCTATGTAAATGAAGATAAAAAGAGAATCTCGGGGCCAAATGGAGGCGACCTCATTAGTTCATATCTGGCTGGTTAAATCAACTTATAGTGTTTACAAACAGAACCACTTTTTAAGTTTTCTGTTTAAGAGAAATCATCTAGCATGTATCTTGCCTTTTCTTAAACACCAAGCTCTATCCCATAGGTGCAGTGCCCTTGTTGGAAATGGAAATCCAAAGAGTAGGATTCACATACTTACCAGACATTCTTTTCTTCACTAAATCTAGGCCAAACAATTTGCACACAGATCTTTCTTTCCGAGAGCTCAAGCAATTAGAGAAGGTACCATTAACAAGTAGAGAATATATTTGGAGGTCATAATACTACAGTAGTATGTAAGCAGGGTCCTCTATGCAAATAGAAACTGGAATAACGATGTTGAGGAGCAGGTGCACAATACCAGCAAAAACAAGAGCAAAATTCGCATAAGACAAGTGCCAAGATTTTAACACTTGACCTCAGAATGGTCACCATGTTAATTGACCATTTTTGTGATGGTTTAAACAAGGCAAAAGGGCATAATCAATGGTAAAGGAATTGATAACAAATCTCACATATATGATAGGCATATTCCTTAACACAACTATACATCACAAATTTGCCATGTACATATCAAACGTGACTTATGGATTAAAAGGGTCAACAGTCCATGGCTATACACCGACGTTAAGAGACCTCTATTGACTCAACAAAGCCATAAATATGTGCAATACAAACGACCTATCCCAGCCATACATCCAAAATACTTATGAGATACCCACCACAATCTTGATGATGTGGTGGCAGACATGCAATCATTACTGCCTCTATTTTTATCAAACGGGTGCATAAGAATGAAACACTGGTCAATAGTGAATCTACGTCCATTGAAGAATATGTACCCACAGAATAAAGCTTTAATATCCAGGAGCCTTATCATCTCTTTAAATCATAAATCCATTGTTTTAGACAGCAACTGCTACGTCAGCATAAAAAAGAAACAGACTGAAATCACAATATTTCAGAGCGTAGAATTTATCATAGTGCATTAACACGCTATACGCAAGAAAATTAAATGAGAAAAAATAGTGTCTCTGGTATTACCAAAGCTATTAGTGGACCCTCCTCTTGATCAGTGGTAACATGAGTCATCAAAGCCAAATTCTTTACTAGACCGCAAGCCTCGCCCTCTGGCGTGTCACATGGGCAGAGCATTCCCCACTACAACCAAAGAGAGGAATTTAAGGATTGACTAGAAGCCATTTAAATAGCTATTATGAGCAGTGCAAACTAAATAGCTAAGAACTACACAAGATCACAATTTGGAAGTTATCCAGGAAATCAAACATTTCGAGCACCTGGCTTGGCTGCAAAGCCCTCGGTCCACTAACTTTCCTTGACTTCTCAAACTGAGGTGAGATTCGGGTCACATGGCCCAATGTCCCTATAAAGGAAAGCCGAGCCAGCACCTTCAAACATAAAAGTTACTAATTAACACCAAACAGAATTAAAGAAACAAAAGTATACGAGGAGAAGGGACAAACCTGTGTCATGCCCTTCCTGTGCATCCTGAAACGTTTGACATCCCAATTTCCTGTCGAAAGGGCCCTTTCTAAGCCCTGAGTTATAATATCCTTGACTAATAACTGTTAAGAGAAATGTTGCACATTGTTGGAAACAGTAAACAGCTAATCTTAGTATTGTGGATTCTTCATCTACTACATCATCTTAATTGCTTGATGCACTCTTTAGTATGTGTAAGCCTAGGGGTTGACAACTAACTAGTGCACCTTCATATTTATTTTTACCAAAAAAAGGTGCTACGGATAGATAGTACAAATTCATTCTGGCCCACATTAGAACCTTCGAGTTTCTCATGGGCAAAAAAGAAGGAAATAATCCATCCTTAAAATTGCAATTATTAGTTCTCCATCTCAGAGTAGTTACAAATGTGTTTTGAATTGAACAATGAAATCAAGCTAACTTGCATTGAAAACAGGCCAGTGGGAACAATGCACGATCACAATTTGACTTGGTGAAAACAATGAAATTGTGAGTCAATTAGCAAGTTCTGCTCCTGCCTTTTTTATAAACTCAACTGTTAATATCTTTGGGCTGATTTGAAGAGTCATGAGTATTAAAAAGATAGGCCCAATAGACTCAAATGAAATGGTTTGTTTCCTTGGGGATGTAAGGCTACCACCAATTTTCAGGGGAAAAAAGAAAGAATAAAGAAACATATAATAAACAGATCTCATCCTGAACATTGAAGAAGACTGTACTTTTCAAATTTCTCAAGAATACTCTTGGAAAGAGAAAAAGGAAGCTCATTGAGAGAAGTGACCTGAAACACCAACAACAATGGATGAACTTGCATTTGTCGCGTGAATGGAGTCTCAACGTACCCATAATTTTGACAGCCAAGTGGCATGTCCATCAACTCTCCCCATCACCCCCTCCCCCCCCCAAAAAAAAAAAAAAAAAAAAAAAAGCGGGCTCTCTCTCTCTCAATGAGACTAAATAGTCAGGCATCTTCAACTGAAGAAACTTGTTATTACCTCTTTGGAGCCAAATATAAAGAATCTGGATATTTAATCTTCATTGTCATGATTAACTTTCAAACATGTTGCTCAAATAACTCTGCATTTTCTTGCTTTTATATATCTTTAATGCATTTCTTTTACAAGTAAATGGGAATGTTAGAAATTTCTTTTATCCAATATTTGGTCAAGTAACCTCTCTTTATTGCTTAAGTAAACATAATACGGGTTTTAGCACATTTTGATGAGGATGGAGAGCAATGTCTAGCCCAGAATTTTCCAGGACTATTCCAGTGAGTCCCCTTGCCACAGATCGACTTTAGGAAGCAGAAAAGTAAATCCAAGTAGAATTGTTTGGTGCCAAGTGGAAGTGCAGTAATGTATGCAGCTTTGAGAGGACAACCTCTTCTTCAACCTCCCTGTGGGGAAGTCAGGAATCAAGGTAAATAGCCTTTCTTCTTTTCGAGCTAGCATTTTTATGATTAACTTTCAAACATGTTGCTTAAATAACTATGTATTTTCTTGCTTTTATATATCTTTAATATGTTTCTTTTACCAAAAATGGGATCATTAGAAATTTCTTTCATCCAATATTTAGTAAATTGTATTTATGGGAGTAAACAGACTCTCTTTATTGCTTGATCAAGCATCATACAGCTTAGCACATTTTTATGAGCGTTATGAGCGTACAATAGTTTGAATTTATTTCACATAGTTTATAAAATCATAAAATTTTAACAATCTGGTTCTACAAGCACCATGTGATCTTACATTAGAAAGCGATTTTGACTACCTCCATCTATTGAAGTAGACATTTTAGGCCATCGTAAAAAGTTAGCATGCCAATATTCACGACATGTATGAACCAAGTGAAAAATTCATGATATTGAAATGACGATAGAAACTAACATCAAGAGTAGCAGATTCTTCCAACACATTTCCTAAACAAAGCAAGATGTTGGTCAGATGGAAAGTGTCAGGTATACCAAGCACATGCATCTCGAACTATGATGTTGTGAGGAAAATATTAAGTGGTTTCTGTAGGAAAAGAAGTGCTTACCATAGATAAGTCAAGCTGGCTTGATCTGCTGCGCTTTGATAAAACATTATCCGCCTGCTTTTGGACCTCGCTAATCATAGTCTTAAACAAGTCCTGCAGCAAGTTGTCAAATAAGAAGGTAAATGAAGAGATATACACATCCTTAAAGCAATAATACTTTTTCTATTGTGTAATCATGAAAAGAAATACTTGAGCACATACCTCAAAAAGCAGAGAAATTAACTGGCCAGATAGCTCCAACCGCTTGTTCCCCACGTAGTCCTAATAAAGATAAGCAGTGTTTACGCATTTTATTTCATCATCCTTTTTTTTTTTTTGTTGGGAAGGGGAGGTGGGGGGGGGCAAACAAGCCACTGAATTTTTTAAATGTATATTTGCAAGCTTTGATACTTAGCACGATATGGTTAAAAAGGGTGAAATCACTACCATGGCCAGCATTGCTTGAAAGTAGAAGAGTATATGAAATGGAGTAACTCAGGATTCAGTGGTTTCAATAAAACCCCATATAAATATTCCTCTTGGTCCAGTCTCAGAACCTTATTGGGTGCACAATATGGGAAGGATGAATAATCTACAGACACAAGGAAGTCTCAGGCCTGTAAGGCCATCATTTTGTAATTCCACACAATCATAAAGTCATTTGCTAAGAGGATGTGCATCAAACTGATAAAACAATACTTTAGCATCCTTCAACTGTTAAACATAGACACCATATTGGCTGAAGCAGGTTAAGACTTTTGAACCATATTGCAGATCACCCAATGGGATTGCCAAGTCTCGCTTGTTAAATGCCTGTTATTGCTCTATGGAGATGTCATTTATGAATATAAGATTTACCATATGCAAGAAAAACATTTCTGAGACATTGCAAAAATCATGAATTCCAATATAATTCTCATTTTCCACCTATATAAAGTATATCATACCCATAGGGAAGTTGTAACTATTTTAGAATACCAAGAAAGATGGAGAGAGATTACTCAAAGGGCTACATCTTTACTCAACAGACTTACAGAAACACTAGATGAGAGCTCTATTTATAGAGCATTGAGAGACACTGCAAAATCCTAATTGTCTAATTTAATAATACCTACTGGCTAGATGCTAATGGTACGAATTATTACTTCGACAGAAGTTATTTAACACCAGCAATCAAGCAGCAGAATAGTTTTCTTATCCTCTTAAAATTTGTCCTTGGCCATACTACTAAAGCATTGTTATACAGGATGAATCAAGTAACACTTCTTTTCAATGTAATTTACTCCTGTTCAAACACCTAGTTATTGCCACAAAATAAAGAAGTTCTTCATGATAGGGTTCAGCTCATTCACCTTATCATCCATTGCATCCTTATTCAAAATTGCTTCCATCATGCGCCGTAACATCACAGCAACATATATGCACTTTGGGCGGAAGTTATTCTTGATCACCTTATGCATGACAATCACAAATAGATGAATAAATGAAAAAATATACAGATAAATAAATACAAAATAAATAAATAAGAGTCAGCTTATGTTAATGATGTATAAGAGAAAGACAATGAAGCAAAAATTACCCGCACGTTAGCAAGAAATACATCTCGAAGAATAGACATAGCTCTGCCTTCCTGAACAAGTCATACAAAAAAGGTAAGTGCCACTCAGCAAGTGCTAATAACTACTCAGTAGTAGGACAAACTCAATAATTTGCTATAGCACGTCCTTGAGCATGGGACAACCTTTCCAGTTGACATATTTGCATATGGCAACTTCTTCAGCTGCAGCAGAAATCAATGCGTGAGAAGATGAGAAACACTATGCCATCACCAGGAAGCAAGCCAAATATACACACAGTCAAAAAAGTAACTAAATCTCCCATCTACCTAACATACAAGAGACAATAGAAATTAGCTGTATCTAACTTTTTCAATGTCATCTAACATAATTACTGTAACTTACTGGACTGAAATACAGTAGATTAGTTACCAACAATTTGCAAGTACTAACACTATCATGCAAAAAGGATTGGGAGATATTCCAGATAACTTTAATTCTATTAGAATACCAATGAGGCTGAGCACAAGAAAGAGTTGAGAAGATTATTAACAGCTGCCCACAGGGCATAGTGGGTTATGGGACCTAAATAAAAGTCGCCTTGATCACGTTGATTTCAGATATCTTTTACAGAGTCCACATAGAACCTTGTACCCGGTGGCTAAAATTCTGGCAATGGCTCAAATGCAAGGCAACCTGAGTTGTTGAACTCTTGGACAAAAATCATATGTCCCAGAGTGCATAAACAAACAATTGGCATGGTGTATTTGATAATGGAGTGGTCCCTCTTTTCTGTTTAAAGCGCAGAGCCAATGGGGACTATATTACAAGCTGAAGGAACTTGTTGAACTCTTGCAAAACAAAAATGCAATAGGAAACTCAAGAGCTTGAAGTTGCAAAGCTTTTCAAACCTTTCCCTCGAGGAACTCAAGAGCTTGTTGTTGTGTAAATATACTGAGGCTTGCACATTCCTGAGATTAAAGCAACTTGTGAGACAGAAAAGCCATAACCTAGAGAAGATACACAAAATCAGAAACATGTAACCAGATACAATTTCATATCCTTCCTACATGATATTAATAAGTAAACTGGATTAAGCTTATCCGCTTCCATGATGACTTCACTAAATTTACCCAGGACTATAAAGGTTTTCATAATTCCATTTTCCAGGAAGATGATTATCATTGGCAATTAAACACACCATGATAGCATGAGAAAATTAATTCTTCGGAAGATCATAAAACAAGATAAGATATTACATGCGCATAATCACAAGCATTAGAGAAAATCAGTCACTAAAAGATTCACTCTAATGCATACAGAATTGTCAGATGAAAAATGATTGATCCTAACAAGCATAAAAAATTTCCTTGACCAAACACATACCTCAATCGATTGAAGAAGTAGGGCACTATATCTAGGGTCTCTGCCGATCATCTGGACAACCTCTTGATCACTTTCCATTCCCATTGCCTTCATGACTATCATAATTGGAATATTCTGCAGAAATCTCAACACAAAAAATCAGGGACGTTCCTTTTAAGCATGTGAAAGAAACTAAAACATACGAAACCACCTTTGCAAATTGATTGAGTTGTAAGTACATCTTCCCTTTCTCCATCACCACAACTGTTTTGCTCTTTGTTGCCTCTGTGCTACTAGTTACAGATGCATTAATGCTGCAACAAGTCAAACATGGCCATAAAGAACATTACAGTCCAGACAGAATATCACAACAGTTCTAACATGGCTTGGAGTTGTGCAGAATCAGATATATGTGGAACTAGACATTTGCAAAAGAGTACCAATGTTTCCTATAATAAAATGCTACTTCAAATGAGATAAGAATAAGCAATTTAATCACATAGTAGTACAAACTTTTTTTTCTTTTTTTTTTTTTTTTGGGGGGGGGGGGGGGGGGGGGCAATGATGAACAATCCACGAGGTTTTATATTAAGTAAAAATAACAGAAAAATTCTGACAGTAAAGAAAACTCACTTCCCCTTCTTGTCAGTATCAATAATTATCCTGTTCTTTGATAGTTGTTCTTGTATTAGTATCACCTGCAAACAATACAGTTACCATAATAATTCCATAAGATATATGCCACAACAAATATGCAAAAACAGACGATTCAGCTAAAATGGCAAGGGAGAAGAGAAAGTTTTGCTGAAAAAACAATGAGACACACAAAAAGATATATGCAGATCTCAGTCTCTCAAAGTACTTCATACGACTCACCTAATATATCCGATACTAGGCATCAATAATACAAATACCACATTTGATTAATATTAAATACACAATTAACAGCCATCTCATCACAATGGATATACACAAACTTGAAAGAGTGAATGCACATTACAGAAACTTGTTAGCTCAGGAGGTGAATCTCTGGCTCAAAAAGAATTACAGAAGATGTAGTGTAGGTATCGATCCCAGTTTGTTCACTAATAACTATATTAACTGCACTTCTTGCGCAGAAACAAACTCCCCTTTAGAAGGAAGGCATTTTAAAAGTATCAACGTGCATGTGAACTCAGTCAATTCATACATTCTACTACTACATACATAATTAGACTTCCTGACATCAGCAAGTGAAAGCATGGCATAACATAATTAAAAGACATCTGAAAACCAAAGCTGTGGAGTACTTTACAGAATAAGGGTGAAACAAACATGGTTTAGAAATGAGAACGCAAAGAACAATCAACGGGGCAAGAACAGTGGATTGCAGAGTGCTTCTGTCTGTACTCTACGACAGAGTGCTTTTGTCTCGTAGTTTCTATTCTTGCAGTAATTAGTCAGGAAATAATCATTTCTTAAAAGGGTTTGTCACCATTGGTGCCTCCTAAAGGTCATTTGTTGATTGAATAGAGCCAAGGACCCTTCAACTTAATTAAGGCCATTTAGATGAAAGGACCATCACAAATAATGTTATATTGAGGTGCTACCCAGAAAGCTGAACCGATCGCAGCATGTTTTGCTAAAATGCATATAGCTTCCTATTAAATTATATCCTTTGAAGCATGCGCATCAAAGATAGACGACACTACAATCTGGTACCATACCTTTTCTGTCCCTTTTATTACAAAATACCCTCCAGGATCAAGGGGGCACTCACCTGATAACAGAAACTCATCGGTGAAGAGTTAAAAGAAGCTAAGAGAAGAAGATTTTGAATTTAGCACACAAACCGAGTCTTGCAAGTTCATCTTCATCTTTCCTGAATAGAACACAGCAACAACTGCGAAGCATGATAGGCATTCTTGCAATTGTAACATCATTCTACAAAATAATTCCTCATTGGTATCGAGATTACAGAATGCCCATGAGAATAATCAAAAAGTTAAATAAAACAATCAAAGAGACCACAATTACCTTTTCTAACAAGCTATATCCTCCGTGACTTCCTTTGGTGTACTCCACATCAACCAAAACTGGAGCAGCATACCTAATTGTATACAATTATAATTCTTATTTTTGATGTGGCAGGGCAGCGCAGGAGAAATCTGACTTCTTAGTCAACACAACAATTCAAAGTTGCTGAAGAAATTCAAACAATCATGCTTAGGGCATCCAGATGCTAGTTGTAAGGTGATGTCAGGGCCAAGAAGAAACTCAAATTGTCAACAACATTTAGAACAAGATAACAGTTTGCTGTAACTATACCAATAGCAACAAAAAAAATAAAAAAAAAAACAAATATTAATAATTATCCAAAAGAACATCATATAGAGTCAACTAAAATGGGCTGATCTTTCATAGTCTTAGTATAGCTCACAAATGTCTGATGACACAATGATGTCAAATACATCCAAATATAATTCAACTATTAAAGCAAGAGTAACTCAACTAGTCCCAACTCATCTTCACCTCTGCCATTAACACCATCTGAATGCCAAAGCAATTCTCTTCTTATTGCTCTTCTACCATCAGATAATAATTCAACACCCACTCTTGCAAGTCCACGACCAAATCAGAACCTATCTTCCATTCTCATCCTCAACAGCCACCATGTCCGAGTGTGACGCCAAATATTCAACTCTAATATGAAAAGTACCATTGAGCAATCTATAGCATCCAATTCTCAATTTCTCCACATTCTTCCGATAAGAAAAAGCTATACACTTAAGACCAATGACCAAGAAGCATATTCGGCATTTATCGCATGCAAACACAGTATATAGCTGAACAAGATGCACCAATAAAACTCAAAGATGCACTACATACGTCTTATCGGTCAAACGGCACTTTTGAGGAGAGAGATCCTCAACAATGCCTTCCAGAGCTTCAGTTGGGTTGCCAATTCTGACATCTTTGAACCTACACAGATGGCAAGAAACACCACATCAGATTCCATCTAAATTAAAGAGACAGTGAACTTGGAAAGACATACATTAGAAGATCTGTCATGGAGAACAGAATGCACTTTTGTTACCAACTAACACAGAATTTGAATTAAAATTGCTACAGAGTGGTAATGGTCAGTAGCGAGCAGACAAAAGCAAGAACATCCTGCAATATTACAGACAAGAGCATCAAATGCCCTTTTGAAGGCTGAGGGAGAAACGGATTGATGGGGGATGTAGAAAATTGAGTGTTAGAAAATTATCTTGACGTAACAAAGAGAGAGCCAACATGGAAAAACAAAGGAGTATGTACCTGACATAAAGGTTGGGATCAACGCTCGACACGATCTTATCATTAGCACGGACAATCTTCTTTATTTCCGTGTTTGCGAAATAATTAAAAGAATCCAAGTGTTGCTTGACTAGCCCTCGCACCTGAAATCACAAGAGATAAATGACTGTCGGCAAAACTGCACCTCCCGTTTCCTATATAGTTCCTAGACATAAGAACATTGACACAAATGACGATTACCTTCAAGAACTCAGGCACAAGCTGGAATTTGTCGACAGCTGATTTTATTGGGGCAGCTAACTTTCGATAGTCGACATCCGTGTGACTGGCATCACCAGCAAAGAAACAAAACCATTTTCAAAATTCCAAATCGCCGAGACATAAACCATCTCTACCAATGACGCTCGTGATCAAGAATTTCGACTTAGAATCGATAAAAAGTACCTTCTGTTGCGGAGGTCTTCCATAAGCTACGAAAAGCTGCAATGCTTTAGCCCGGCGCGATCAGTTCATGAGATTAGCTAAAAGGGAAATTGCGGGAACAGCAATTGAATAGCCAGTTTCGCGGGAGTAAAGATTAAAGATTCAGAAGACGAACTCGATGTCGTCGCTATCAGTTTCGGAGCAGAAGAACGGCGAAACAAGTTTCGTGAATCTACTTCCGTCCCCGCTAGCTTCACAATCCCATATCAATTTCACAGATTGAAAGCAATTCAAGCCGTGAACAGCGATGAGAGAGAGAGAGAGAGAAAACCGCCGGCTCACCGGAACGAGACGGCGGCGACGCCCCAGCTGGTGCGAGCGGGCGTGCGATGAGGTTGGGGCGCTGTGGCGGCGCCGCTGGGGTGTGGTGAAGGTGCGGCTGAGCGGCGGCGGCGGGCGGCGTCGGCGGCGGTGGTGGGGCGTCGTCGGTCGATCGGGGGGTTTTAGAGGGGTTTTAGGGGCGAGGCAAGAAAGACCTTAATTATACGCGTATAAAATGGATACCGTTTTATTATTATTTATAATAATCGAGCAAAAGTACTTTCCTTTTTTTTTAATTATCTTACTTTCCTATTTTAAATTTATTTTATATCTTCGTTTTATCGATTAATAATATGACACGTCAATAATTTTTTTTTTTTTTGGCCAGGGAAAACCGCGCACCGTACCTCCCGAAAGCGGGGTAACAGGGATAAACCCCGCAGGGACAACACGCGTTAGCCACCACACACGTCTTCAGGGTAAGTCACCCTACGACGCCCGGAATCGACCTCCTCCTTGCGTTAGGAGGAAGAAGGCTCACTGCAGCAGAAAGCCACCCAGGTGGGTGGTGTCAATAATTATTTATAGGGCCAAAATATACAATTTCTATTTCACATTCATATCAGTAGATGTGTACTATTCTTGTGATTTTTCATTAAATAGTGCGAATTAGTAATAAAGTTTAATTAATAAATACGACATTTAAATAATCTCATTGTAATATGTATTTGTCGTTATAATCCCATATAGATTTACAATAACATTAGTTTGAGATTTAATGATAGAGAAGTGATTTTTTTTTTTGCCGACCAAAAAGAAATTTGATTTCCTAACAAGTCAAATCATACTTTATTATGCTTTTTTAAATTTTTTGTGCATTTTTTAGAAAGTGGGAAAAAAATTTCTTTCAATAATATTGTATCCTAAATAATTTTCTCAATCCAAAATGAAAAAAAAAAAAAAAAAAAAAGATCTTTCAATGAATACTAATAGTTGAAAATTTTGAATAAAAGTATGATATATCAATGTCTGATATAAACATTTGATAAACTTCTATGTCAAAATGACATTTAAAATGAAGAACATGCCCAGCAAGTATGAGAAAATTACATAGAAGTTGGAACTAGAGCCGAATGCAAAATTGGAATTAAAACACTCCTATTAAACTAAGAATGATTATAAAATTGATTGGAAAATCCTCAAAAATAACAATGACTTTCAATTTAGGGCTTACTCGTTACATATGCTTATACGTATAAGTATGACAACGATATCATCATTGATAGTGATTGCATTCTTTGAGAAGCTAAGATGCCCTTTGTATACATTTCCTTTTGTTTTCATTTATAACCGATTTGACTTGGTTTAGTTCGATTAGGTGTTTATTAATTAAAAAAACATTTGATTATGCCTAGTAATAAATGTTATTTGACATCATTTCACCAAACAACATTTGTCATGTTTAACTGTCAGTTATATTTTTCTTTATTTTATAGCTCATTAATACTTTTCACTCAAAAACTTTATAGTTAAAATAAATATAAACCAACTGAAATAAGAGTTAATACCCTGAAAAACCCTGAACTGGTACACATGTGACAAATTTACCCTAAATTATTTTTTTGACCATGAAAAACCTCAAATTGGTATACTCGTGACAAATTTACCCCAACTGACCATAAAAAAAACCCTAAACTAGTATATTTATGACAAATTTACTCCAAACTAATTCATTTGATCACCAAAAATCTCAAACTAGTACATTTGTAACAAATATACCCCATGTTAAACTGGATTAATACCATAAAAAAATCACAAAAATTGTAAATTGTGACAAGCAAAGAGCAAAATCCTAATTGTCATACCAGTCAACTGTCACATGTCATTTAACTTAATACGAAAACTAATGAATGGTAAATTTGTTACAAGTGTATCAGTTTTGGATAAATTTATCAAAGGTGTACCGATTTAGAATTTTTGATGGTCAAAAAATTAGTTTTTGGTAAATTTGTTACAAATATACCAGTTTGGGGTTTTTCAGGGTATTAACCCTTGAAATAAACAAGATGAATTTCCAATTAAAAAAAACACCATGCACATTTTTAAAGGACATCATAATAAAAAAAAAGCTAAGTATGTTGTATAAGCATGTTAATTTTAGTGTGATGCATGTTAGAACTTAAACGAACTCATATACTGGTAATTCCATACTACCATCACTTACGAGATGGGCTTAAAATTAAAAATAAAACCGCAATATCAAGACAACTTTTTTCTTATGAGTGAAATTGAAGATAACTTTAAAGAATATCCATGAATTTCGTTTTCACTGAGAATAAAATGCACATGCTATTGTGTTTTGGCACCAAAATTTTTCCATAATATAGAATTATTGGAAAATTCTAAATAAGAGCCCGAAATGCCATTATTTTCTCAAATAAGGACTTGAAGTCAATCTTGTTTTAAATAAAGATTTGAAGTGATTATATTAATCTCTAAGAATGGCTTGAAACAATTATGGTTTTTTCAAATAAGGGCCCAGCTTTGTTGGATTATTGGCTAGCAAAGAATTTTGGCCGATCAAGGATATTTTCGTCCAAATACAACTTAAATTTAAATTAAATTAAAAATAAATAAATAAAAGTAGAAGTAGAGGAAATAGGGCTCCCTCCTGCTAGTGGCCGCCACCCCCATCACTGGTGGGGCAGCAGCAATGGCCAAGTTAGAAATAAGGCCCTCCCTAGAGGCAGGGGACGCAGGGCAAAGGTTGGTGACCCTTTCCCAGGTCGAGGTGAGGGCGGGCAACCCTCACCATGATCTGGGAGAGAGGTGTCGCCTTCTCCTATCTTAGGCCCTCACCTTTGGTCGACAAGAGTCACCAGCCCTCACCCAAGCGTCAGCAACCCCACTAGCCATCGTCGCCGCCCCTATGGCCATGGGGCAACGACCACAAATGGAGAGAGCCTCCCTCAAGTGTGTGTGCATCTTCTTCTTTTTTTGTAAGTTTTTTTTTTTTTTAGATTTTAGAAACAAAAAAACATAAAAAGGAAAGAACAAAAGGGAAAAAATTTTAAAAATTAAAAGACAAAATTGCCCTTCACTAAACAAGGAGTTTAGGCCCTTCTTTGAAAATGATATGCCAACTTCATGCTCTTATTTGAAACAAGGTTCACTCCAAACTCTAAATTAAAAAAATAAGGGCATTTTAGGCCATTATTTGAAATAATATCAACTTCAAGCCCTTATTTGGAATTTTCCCTAGAATTATAGATAGATAGAATCACTTTTTTATTTATTAGGGCAAATGTCATAGTAAAATCCCAAGCTATGCCTACTTTAACATAAATACCATGAATTTTTTTGTGTCGTTGAAACCCCTATAAACTTGTCCATTATAACATAAATACCTCAAATTTTTTTGCGTCAAGAAAAATCCCTGTCATGCAAGAAGTTTGAGTATATGTGTAACAATAGGCAAGTTTATGGTTTTTATTTATTAGGGCAAATGCCACAAGAAAAACCATAAGCTATGATCACTATTGACAAAAAAAAAGGGTGGAGATTTGTGTCACCCCACAATCCTCGAGCGGTTGCTCATCCCTCACCTGATCGATAACTAGTGACATCCCAAGACGCATTACCGACCCTTTTAGCACATAAATAATCCCCAGACAATAAAATAATAGGATAGAAAAGTAGAGCTATATTTTTCACAACTGAAAAACCACAACCATACTTTTATACAAGCAAACATCATAATATATATTACAATATTATTAACAAGCCAGATCTATCATACATCATATCACAACTCAAAGTTTGCAAAATAGGGTGGGGGTCTCAATCTTCATTAGGATCATACTCTGGATCCTCTTCTAAATCATCCTCTGACTCATCTTCAGGTTCTTCTTCAAGTTTTTCTTCAGAGTCCTCTTCTTCGGGTTCCTTCTCCAGGTTCTCCTCTGGGTACTCCTCCTCTAAGTACTCCTCATCTAGGTACTCCTCCTCATCTACTATCTCCCATTCTTCCTTTTCACTCCAATTAACGCCCTCAGCTGAGTGTACTAGAGATTCAGGGTCATCCTCGAGGTTAGGGTCTTTGGCATCGGTCACCACTCCATCCTTGGGATCTGCAGTCCCCTTTCCAAATGCTGCCTCTAAGACGAACAAAGGCACATCACCTTCCGGTACTAGACCCTCTCTTTGTCCATCATGGTAGTGACGATACCACGATCGATACTCGTAGGGCATCAAGTCATCTCTACCCACATCAACCCATACGATTGATTTCATCAACACATACTCTAGACCTTCCGGATGGGGGTGTATCGGAAAGTGGTACCCTATCTCAGTGATCTCCTCAGGTATACCAAAATGCATAAGAGGATGATGAGGTGGAGGTAACTGTGCCATCTAGGGACCTGAAATGTTGTCCCACAACGGGATGAGACTACGTCTCAGCAAGTTCTACCCCACTAATACCCGATTAGAAAACCAATACACTCTAGAGGCTGCCTAAGCACAACACAAGTCAAAGGACTTACATTGGTCTCAGTTCCATCTTGCAAATCAACATTATTTACAGATACCTTATATCACATCAATCAATCAATTCATAGCATCAGATCAAATCATTGATCAATCGACCTAGTCGATTACATGTCAATCAGACCATCCCCCGGTCATTTTAATCCATACTATGAAATCTCCAAGATTATATGTATCTAGTCATCAAGCCACGTGCATTCTCAAAGGCGACATACTTGGTCACCAAGTCACGTGCATTCTCCAATGCGATATACTGAATCACTAAACCACATGCATTCTCCAAGGTGATGTATCTAATCATCGAGCCATGTGCATTCTCCAAGGTGATGTACTCGATCACTGAGCCACATGCATTCTCCAAGGTGATGTACCAATTCAACAAATCACATGCATTCTCCGAAGTGATTTACTTATTCACCAAGCCACGTAATACAATATTTTTTTTCACCACTTTACATAGCCCATCAAAATATTAATGGCACTATAGACCAACGCTCGGTCACTTTCCAATCAATTACTAAAATTGAATAATTTAGGAATAAAATCCTAAAAATCATAATTAATTCAATTTAGCACAAATCAATGCTCAAATAAATAAATGGACCGCACCACAATAATCAGCATAAAATTTCGGTCGTCGACTATCCCAACCTAATTTCTAGAAAATAAATAAATAAATAATTAATTATGGAAAATATTAAATAAATGCAATAAATCCAATTTAGGCTCGTAATGCCTAATTGGAAGCTGAAATGGATCCGGAAAATTTCCGAGACTCATTCAATAAATAATAACACAAGTCTACTTGCTAATGTCACTAACCATTTGCCTAACATGCATTGATAAAGCACTAATTTAATTACTCTACTCTAATCTATTCACATAATCACACTTAATCAACCCATAAGCATCATTAGCCTACTAAGTGAGGATTAGTGAGTAAAACTCACTTGTTTAACGAGCGGGTCAAATCAAACCGATAGGAATGTCGCGGGGGTCGATTCTCTCCAAAGCGGGCCAAGCTTTCGAGGCTTGGAACCACTTCAAAATGGGCCTAATAGCCACTGTGAAACCTACAACCCAACTCTCTATTTGCTGCTACAAAAGAGAGGAAACAAGCTGGGTTAGACAAAGCAAGATCGATGGAGGCGGTTTAGGTGTTCGGTGGCCAACGGCGTGGACTCCGGCAAGCTTGGCTGGCTCCGGCGAGCTTGGCTGGCTCCGGCGATGGCTAACAGGGCTAGACAACGACCCTGGATGCATGGACAGGGGCTGCTGGACGGTGGTGAGGCGCGGCAAGGCAGCGGCGCGCGGGGCAGCTCGCGTGGGCGAACGGTGTTTCGACGGAGGGCGACGACACATGACAAGGGTGGCAACTTCTTCTGCTGGACTTGTGGCCTTCAAGCAACGGCAATGGAGATGGGGAAGGGAGGTTGTTGCACGGCCAAGGGGAAAATGAGGGAGAGAGGGCAAGAGGGGGGTCCCATGGTCACATTTTCCACATCCTTGTCTCCTTTGACCATTCATGCCATGCATATCTTCCTTGGCTCTCCTTAGGCCACCAAGGCACTTCTCATAACCTCTGAAACGGTCCAAAACCATAGGGGATGGAGGGGCGTACGAATTTGCACGAGTTCTCCTCAATTTGGTCACTTACCGATTCTCAAATCAACTTAATTCGATTTCAATAAATCCCGTTGTCGAGTCCTCGATCAAATTGATATTTTTCATCACCAATATAACCCACTTGACTCTCGATTTTGTGATAAAAAACGATCCATGTCTTTTTCTGAACAAAAACAACCCTATGCCGACTTTTTCCCAAAAATTGTCGGGTTGTAGAAAAATCTTCTGAGACTGAGTCGACGTTCCTAGAATTTATTATGATATGACAGAATCTTCAATTTTTGAAATCGGATTCAAATTCGCGGTTAATTTCCATTCGTCGTGTTTTTAGCGTGACCTAGGCTACCAAGTAGTTTTCAAAAACTTTTGATGCAAATGACCCGTGGGCCATTTTCTTCGAGCCACAATGAACCCACTCGACACATTAGTGACTCTCGATTGCCGTGAAAATATCGATGATTCAATTACGGACACGGGGTACCAAAACGATAGATAAATCAGTTTAGTGCCGGCCGACGAGAATTTTCCAATTTAATAGTGTCACCCACGATTAGCCACACATTTCAGTCAAACAGGCCTAACTCTGATCTCAAATCGATTTTTAACTATACCATAATGGCCTCTAAAGATGAGCACGGTCGAATAGCCGATTCCTGGTCGAATTCTCAAGTCTATTTGCCTTAAAGTCCTTAATAGCTTTTCCAGACAGTCTAGTTGTCTCGAGAGTAATCAGCTCTGAAAACAGTCTTATAGGGGCGTCAATAAAATGCTCGATTTATTTAGTAGAAAATAGGATCGAAAATCTAGGATGTCACAATTTGCGTCGCAATGGCAAGTTTTGGAGTTTTATTTATTAGATCAAATGCTACCAAAAGCTCCAAACCATGCCCACTATCGATACAAAAAAAAAAATGTTTGGAGGTAATTATGTCATTAGCAAGTTTAGGAATATTAGTGGCACAAAAAAAAGTTAAGACATTTGTGTCACAGTAGGCATAGTTTGGGATTTTCTATGGTTTAACCTTATTATTAAAAAATGTTAATATCCTGAAAATCACCAAACTGATATATCTATGACAAATTTACCCAAAACTAATTTTTTAACCATGAAAAACTCTAAGCTGGTACACTTGTGACAAATTTACCCCAACTAATCACAAAAAATCCCAAATTGGTACAATTGTAACGAATTACCTGAAATTAATTTGTTCAACTGCCACAAACTCCAAACTAGTATTATGTTAAATTGGATTAATAACACAAAAAACCACAAAAATGATACAACTATGACAAACATATAGTAAAATCCCAAACTAGTACACTAGTCCACTGTCACATGTCATCCAACTTAGTAATTTGATTAGTAAAATTTAGTGAAAACTAACAGAGGATAAATTTGTTACAAGCATATCAGTTTGGAATAAAGTTTTCAAAGGTGTACTAGTTTGGAGTTTTTGATAGTAAAAAATTAGTTTTGGATAAATTTGTTACATGTGTACCAGTTTGGAGTTTTTTAGAGTATTAACCTTTATTAAAAACCATAATGTTCTACTTCAAGATGATAAATCATGTTTTTTTTTCCTTCAAAATTAGAAATGTTCTTTTGCTTTTAAAAATGATAAGAAAAAAAAACTATTTCTATAAATGTAATAAATGGCCTCTAAATCCTAAGGTAACATAATTTTTACTTATATTTATCAAATTGATATCCTTATAGATTCGTCTTGTCGAGTACATTGTAACTATCTAGATATAACCCATTCAAATTCAAACAATATTTAGATGGCTAATTTTATAGATAAAATTAGAAAACTCAACCCTCATTGATAGCAAAAGCTTCGTTTCTTGTAGACAAAATTATGACATAAATGATAATGAAAAAGTAGTGTTTTGGAAATAAATAGAGTTAATTCCCTGAAAAACCCCCAATCAGTACACCTATGATAAATTTACCACAAACTAATTTTTTAACCACCAAAAACCCCAAATTGGTATGCATTTGACACATTTACCCTAAAATGGTACACTTATAACAAATTTACTCTCTATTAGTTTCCGTTAAATTTTGCCGTCAAATTATTAAGTTAAATGACATGTGACAGTTGGATTTTACTCTCCGTTTTGGTTTTTTGTAGTATTACTGCAATTTAATGGACGATATATTTGTCACAAATGTACCGATTAGAATTTTTGGTGGTTGAAAGTATACAAGTTTTGGGTTTTTTATGGTTAGTTGAGGTAAATTTATCACAAGTGTATCAGTTTAGAGTTTTTCATTATCAAAAATTAGTTTTGAGTAAATTTGTCACATGTATGCCAGTTTATGATTTTTTAGGATATTGACCTAAAAAAATATTTGCTGGAGCCTGACTTGCCCCCAAGTTCACCTTTTTCTCTAAGTGAAAATCCTAAAATGGAAGGGCAATTTCCCCCTAATTTTGAGAAAGTACAAATTATAAATTTAATTATAAGACTATGTGCACTCCAAATCCTAAAACTTATCACAAAAATACAATTAAATTCTAAAACTTTCAAAAAATACAATCAAGTCTTAAACTTGTCAAAGTGGTACAATCAAGTTATTTTATTAATACTATGAATTTATCTAACGGAAAAGGTTGACATGACAACTTTAAATGAATTTCTCTATCCTACTTGGCATTTTTTTAATTAATTTTTCCTTTAGATCTTAATTAAATAATATCAAAAACTTAAAAAAAAAGCTAATATAATTTTAAAAACAAAATTAAAAAAAAAAAAAGGTAGGGACACACCGACGACCGTTGTAGTTGCCGCCCATCGCCAAAGGGGCTAGCAACCTCACTGGCCCAAAGAGGGTTGGGTAGGCTAGCCTAAACTAAGTTGAGGGTGCCCAAATCTAGGCTACGTTGACTGTCACGGGGCTCGAGCGAGGCTTGGCTAACCCTCGCCTAGGGCTAATGAGGCTCGCCAAGATCTAGGGTCGACGAGGCATCGCCGGCCCTTGCTTGTGGCTAGAAAGCCTCGCCAACCCTAGGTGAGGGTCATTGACCCTCGCTAGGCCCAAGCGAGGATGGGTATTGCCTAGATTTAGGCGAGCCTTGCCTAGGGCTGGCAAGGATGTCGGCCCCTTCGACGATGGTCCCACTAGTGAGTCCCTACCCTTTTTTTTCCAATTTTGTTTTTTCAATATTTTAGCTTTATTAATTTTATAATATTATTTAAATAAAAAATTTAATAAAAAATGACATCTAGTAGAGAGAAATTAATTTAAAAATGCCACATTGATGGTGTCGGTAAAAGAACTCAATTGCACTAATTCGACAAGTTTTAGGAGTTAATTGAACTTTTGATAATTTTAGGACTCAATTTTTTTTTCTTAATAAGTTTTATGATTTATAGTAACACATATCCCTTAATTATAAATTAGAATTGCTTGAATATGGAGGCCCAACAAGATGGAGATTGTTGGAATCAGCAGGGCATGGTAAGAAATGTGAAATCTTACTATAGAGACGTGGAAATAAAAAAGTAAGAAAAAACCAAAAAAGAAAGGGATAAGTATACTTGAAGTTTTTAAAGTGTATTCGAGTTCTAAAACTTTCAAAAAGTATAATTAACTCCTAAAATTTATCATGAAAGTATAATCAAGTCCTACTTAAAAAGTGTAATCAATTCTTAAAACTCATAATGAAAAAGCAATCAATCCTTAAAACTTATAATGAAAAAGCAATCAATCCTTAGAAAGTGCAATCAATAGAAGGATTTGATTGTACGAATTTAATAAATTTTAGGATTTGATTATACTTTTTGAAATTTTTAGGACTCGATTGTTCTTTCGCGATAAGTTATAGGACTAATTTACATTTTTCAAAAAGTTGGACTAAATCGCACTATTATAACAAGTTTTAGAACCTTTAATATACTTATTCCACAAAGAAAATCAAAGAAGAGAGAGATGGCAAGCGAAAAAACAAGAGAGGGGGCAAGTAGGGCACTATCCAATTGTCGGCGATGGTCGTCGAGTCCTCATTGGGCTAAGCCAATGGATTGGCGACTCTTGTCATGCTGGGATTAGACCTATCACCGCCTCTGCTTGTCGATTAGAGAGAGAGAGAGGAGGGCGGGCAATGTCAATGCACATTCAATGCAGGTTCGATGTCGACTCACCACCACACTTGTTAAGGACCACGCCACGCTCCGTAGCGAGAGATGGTAACCCACTTACGAGGGGAAGAAAAGGTTGGAATTTTAATTTAACTCTCTAAAGTATTCACGGTATAGCTAGAGCTAACAATTGTTGACATAATCCATTAGGTACGAATGTCAAGCATAAAAACAGGTTTGTGTGATATATATGGATCAATTTGTTCATGCTCAAATAATCCATGCTATGTCACTCTTTTAAACTATCTTTGATATACTTACAACACGTTTAGTTACACTGGCTAACGTGATATCTCTGTTTTTGGGGTGCATTAAAGCACCAACTTTAGGTGAAGTATCAATTCTTACTTGAACATTTTGTTATGGAATATGTGCATTATAAATTATAAAACTTATCGCAAAAGTATAATTGAGTCATAAAATATTCAAAAAGTGTAATTAAGTTATAAATTTTGTTAAATTGATGTAATCAAGTCCTTCCATTAATATCATCAATTTGTCTAAAAGAAAATGTTGAAATGGCATTTTAAAATTAATATCTCTCTCTCATGAAATTTTTTATTACTTTTCCTTTAAATCTTATTTAAATAAAATAGCTAAAACAATTTAAGAAAACAAAATTGGAAAAAAAGAGGGTAGGGACTTGCCGGAGGGCACAACTACTGCCGCCACCCACCACCTGAGGGGCCGGCAACTTGGGTGAGGGTGGCCATTGGCCCTTGCCTCTTGCCGACCATGAGCAAGGGCTAGTGTTGCCCAAATCTGGGCAAGCGATGCTAACCCCAAGTGAGGGCCAATGTGGTCTATCCTAGGCCTAGAGAGGGTACCCTCGCCTAGGGTTGGCATCACTTAGATATAAGCACCTCCAACCTAGTTTGAGCAAGCCTCATAGTCCTTGTCTAGGCTAACGAGGGTCAGCCCCCTCACCTAGGGCCAACAACTTTTGTTAGTCCTTCCGGCAATGGGCAACGGTGGTAGCACCCAACCATGAGTCCTTACCCTTTTTTTTTCCTTTTTTTTTTTTCCATTTTTTATAATTATTTTGGCTTTTTAAAAAAATTAATATTATCTAAATACGATTGGAAGAGAAAATTAATTAAAAATGCCACGTCGGTAGTTTTCATTATACAAATTAACGATATTAACAAAAGACTTGATTGCACAAATTTGACAAGTTTTAGGATTTGAATATATTTTTTAAAGATTTTAATACTTAAGTGCATTTTTGCGACCAGTTCTAAAATTTGTAGTGCACATGTCTCTTTTTTTATCTTATAAAAAATCACCAACTTTCACTTCATGCCCAAATCCGGCCTCAATTAACTTTCTCTCAAATGGCGAACAAAAAAAAAGTTCTGTCAATTAATATTGTTAAATGTCAAATATGTCAATTTCACGTTATTTTCTTTTTCCAAGTCAAAATTATATATGTGTTCTACATTTTTCTCCTTTTTACTTTCTCTTTTCTTCTTCTTTCTTTAAGTGGACAACATCTTGACCACCGTCAAGTCACTCCTCAGTCAATTCGGGCCAGCGACTCACCTTCCACCACAGCCTTATCGCTGTCCCAACCCTTCGTCCATCACTGCCACGCCACCTTCCACCATCACAGCCATTCATTGTCGCTTTCGCCCTCAACAACCGTTGAGATATTTGTTTTCCAAGAAAAGAACCTTAAAAATGTCATAAGACATTTATTTTGGTATCAAGATTTTTGTTTGGATCAATTTAATTTCATTTTTGAAAAAAAAAATCACTTAAATGTCAATTTTGATTTAAGACACTCGAAATCTTATGTAGCAATTCTTTTATCAACTTTTTCGACTCACATCTGGCATACCCCATTAGCATTAATTAGGGATGTGAAAAAAGTCCATGTCTACCCCCACCGAATCCTAAAATTCGAGTATTTTGAGGCTAGGCCTCAGTTTTCTTCAAATAGGGATTTTTAGATGTTGGTATTGTTAGAGTTAGGGTTGGGCCAGGTCAGGTTGGGCCATTTCAACACTCCAAATCACAGCAAATCTCCCTCTCTCTCCTTGTCTCTCTCTGCACGTGTACAATGAGGATGAAAACCTAGATTTGAGCCTAGCTAATCGACGCCGACGCCGACACCGAACCAGCCCGACCTCTTGGGTTATATGATGTTTTGTCTCGAGTCGAGTAAAGTCAGGTATCATGAAAACTCGGCATGAACCGACCCAATGACTCCCCTAGAACTAAAAGTTTCAAACAATGTCCTTTACATATTTGCCCCAAATATAACCCCTAATTTGGACAGGTTAAGACATTACCCAGATTTCTCAAACTCTATTTCAGACAAGACTCAATGAAACCCAATACGATTGACCGAGTATAGAAAAACTGCCCAGAGCAATCAAGGATAGAACATGAACAAGACAGTCAAGAAAGCAACTTCGAGGATTCAATTCAACAGGTGAAGCAGTGGCGGCCGCAGCATGAGCTCTTCAGTGATGTCGTCCCAAAACAAGGGCAAACGGAGGTCGGGTCGGCACGGCAATGGGTGCCATGGAAAGCAGTGGCGGTGGCAGTTTTCTAGCGACTTGAGGAAAATGAAGAAAACCCACGATGAAGAAAACTTTGAACCGAGAGAGTTTTGCTCTTCGTCTTAGTCTCCCTCGGTGCACTCTGTTTTGTAACCTCCGGAGCGCTCTTCAGCTATGGCGTCCGGAATCGAGGCCACGACAATGATGAAGACGCTTATAGGAACTTCGATGTTCGTTGGCTACTAAAATCAAGCACCAACTGAGCTTTGAGGCGGATTTAATCACTTACTGAGATTCTTGGCTACAAAAACGGGGGCGAACAGGGCATAGGGTGGCATCGTCGCCTCCTACTTTGGCGAACAGGTTGAGAGAGGTTTGGACTGTAGGGTGGCGTCGCTGTCCCCACATTGCCAATGAGGGCCAGCGATCCTTGCCGGGTATGTAAGGGTGGCGATGCTTGCTTGGCGACGATTCCCAACCCACAAGTGCAGCGAGTATTTGAGTGCACTCTTCGAGCTTGAACGTAAAATAACCAAATAGAAGAGTAGATTGCGAACCAGATGAACAGCAACCACGAGCTTCACAGTTCCTAATTTGAAGACTAACTTAAAATGAATGATTTGAGAGTTTGAAAAGAGAAAAGAGGAAATCGTGAACAAAAAAAGAGAAAACGATGGGAAGCAAACCGTGACCAGCGGAGACTATCATTCACCGAATGAGTCGCCAACATGTCTGTTTGCCCCCCGCCTTCACATAGAGCATCCACCTCCGAAGGTTCGCTCAGCGGGAGGACGCGGTTTGGTTAAAAAGATGAGAGAGTGCCGGAATTTCTGAGTTGGCTTTTCTTTTTTCACCACAGAGCCACGTAACTATATATAATCAATTAAAAAAGCCACGTTAAACATTTAATAAAAAATAATCACGTAAAAATTTTGGCCGAAATTAGTCATCGAATGTATTAAGTTATTTTTTCTTCGATTTGGCACTAAAGTGGACGAAGTTGTGGCACTTCTAATGTTGTCTTCTCTTAATTTTCCTCAACACCTTGCCCCATATCATCACCACTAACGCCTCTACCCTCGATCAATGAGCCCTCACTTTGATGTCCACTAGCCTGATTGCGGTTCTTCCCCACTGTCATCGAGCTAAAGCTCGACCTCAGTTAGTGCTCTTGAGCCTTAAATTTTGGATCTAAGCTTGTTAGAATATTAAATCACAAAATCTCACATAATATAAGAGTAAGAGATTCTAAATTCAAATCTTTCTAATCCCTATTTGCCTCCTCAATTATATATTTCCATACTTTAGGCTTAGGTCAAAGTCCAATTTACAAGTGAGAGGGAGCATAAGAGTAATTAAATAATAAATAAGACATTTATCTAACGGCTTAAATTGTTAGAATAGTTAGCAATAATTCTACCAAAAACAAAAATCAAGTGAACCTAGGTTCAAGATCTGGGGATCAGCTTGACCTTGGATTTGTGTTAATTAATGCCGAGCAAGGTTTCGACAATAGCTAGATTTTTGGAGGTTGATAGCCATCCATCCATGGCCCTTCTAGTACTGAAATGCTGTTCACTCCGAGTCTTGTAAATGTTTCTTGGTTCAAAGTGGGTGAATCATTAGAAAGTTTCCATCTTTTTTGTTCTGAATAAGATCACGACCAGTTTCTTTAAAAAAAAAAAAACGCAAAAAATGCACAGCAAAGAAGTATTCCATAGTTAGTCATTGTGCCTTCAAGAAGCTGAAGGAAAAAGTTGGAAATGGGTTCTGGAATAATAGCAAACATTCAGTTGAACTTAGTCAGTTCCACTCAAATTGTTAGTCTCACTCAAAGGGCGACACGTATCCTCTGACATGGACCGGTTGAAAAGTAAAATAAAAAAAATCAAAACCGGAAGCTTTCTTTTCTCTCTCCTTGAGAACACGATTTGCTATCACTTCTGAAGAGACAAAATACAACATATGCATATAGTTCCTCTTACCGGCAAAACCTTGCCAGATGGTCAAGAAAATTAAAGTGAATGAGATCATGGACGGAGTGAGGGGAGACGACGAGCTCGTCGGAGAGACGCAATGAGACGGATAGACAGAAGTTGCCAAGGTTAGGAGAGATGGCGCGGCCATAGTAGATGTTTTAGGGTCCCCCACAAGAGACCAACACAAGCTTAGATGAGCGCCGCGTCGGAAACAACCAGGGATTTTACCCCATCCATGACGTGTCGGCGTAATCAAAGAAGAGAGAGAGAGAGTCAACTTATGAATTGTAGTCACCGAGAGGGTGAAGGGGAGAGTCAACTTATGAATTGTAGTCACCGATAGGGTGAAGGGGGCTTAGGACCTAGCAGCTGCAATCGATGGGGCTTTTGGGGAGGGGACATGCTAGAGGCAGATTTAAGCAGCAGCCACGATGGGTAGGGGACATGCTAGAGGCAGATTTAAGCAGCAGCCACGATGGGTAGGGGCTTTGGGGAGGTGGAGGAGATGGGATGTGGAAACAAAGATGGAATGCAACTTCGTTATTTTTCTCCAAGAGAATGTAAAAAGCCCTTGAAAATTGAGAGAGAGAAAAGGAGGGACGTGAGGTGCTGGAGAAAGAAAGAGGGAATGTTACTTCGTTGTTTTTCTCCAAGAGAATGTAAAAAGCCCTTGAAAATTGAAGAGAGAGAGAGTGTGTGTTTTAAGTTGAAGTTTAAATGTGAGCATTAATTGTTGCTTATATTTAATTTTTTTTCAGTCAAAGGAAAGAGAAATGAAAGCTTCTGGTTTCCAATTTTAGTTTTTATTTTTTATTTTCTAGCTAGTCCACGTCAAATGACATGTGTCATCCTTTGAGTAGAGTTGACTAAATTTATGTATGTCACGTGATGTGATAACATAATAGTTACTAACTATTGTATATTTTCTCTTGGAATACAAATTTTGTCCATTCGAGTGAAGAGTATAAATAAATGGGTGCATATCAAGTGTGGGATTGCCGACATAGAAGATCTACATGAAGGGGCTCCAATCCTTGGCTGCCGCGAACAATGTGGTCGGTGGTAGCTGTTGAATACACCGTGGCGCTGCTAGAACGAAGAGAGTAAGATAACGGGGTGGGATGAGGTGGCCAAGGATAGACAACCGTTGGAAGTGATAGGAAGTAGAAAGGAGAAAAGAATGAAGAATGGAGGAACAAAAAAAGTTATATATAATTATGATTTGGAAAAAAAAATTAATGTGAAACTCACATGGATTTTTAATGACACTATTTAAGAAGAAGTTAACGGAGGTTACATTTGAGTATAAAGTGAAATTTTGGTGACTTTTAAGAGAAAAGAAAAAGTTTGGTTCAAAATTTGGATTTGACTAAATTGTTGCTCTTTAAGGAATTAGGCCAACGTTTAGATGCATTTTAGGGTAAATACAATTGTACACACCATATCGCACAATGTCTAGAATTATGGGGTATTGGTTAGACATGGCGGTTCTTGACATTATGTGAAGTATGTGTATAACCAGCGGGATGAAAGTTTCTAACAAAGGCTTTCAGTGTATTCCGATAATCCGACATCCAGCTTGGATGCATTCATCATTACCCACACATCTTATCGCTCAAATGGAGAAAAGTTTTTTTTCCATCGCCCTAATAATACCTCCGAATTTTATATTTTAGAGTTTAGACAAAGACAATTTTAGGACATCTTTTACAAGTCTAAATAAATGCATATGAGCTTTTATCTTAAAAAACTATTAATTTAACATGATATGAGAAAAATTTATAAAATATTTTTCTATATATGATTGGTTTTTTTTTTTTTTTTTTTTAAATATATATATGATTGTTTTATCACTTGAAATAAATAACTAATAGAAATGTTATTGTTATCCGCATATCTATATTAAATATTTTCGTGAATAATAATTTTTTTTTGATTATTTTTATTAATTGTTTTAAAGAAATTATTTTTAAAATTATTTATTTTTCGCTTCACTGCGACCACATAAGAAAAAGAGGAAAAAGGACACATTCCCCCAGTTCCCTGCAAAAGAGGATGAGGTCAACATCTCTCCAATAATGGCGTCTTTATTGAGTTCCGAGCCCATCCCCACGCTCCGATACGCCTTCTCCAGTCTGCTTTTTCTACGTGCTCTCTGGTATTGTTGACCGGAGGTTCAACCTTGCTTTCTTTTTCTTTTCTTTTCGGCAAAAAGAAAATCGAAAGCGAAAAACACATACAGATATATAAATATATATGTATATATGCTTCTTTTAAACCCATGAAAATATACTTGCAATTGTATTCCATTAGACGAATCTTTAGATTCTTGCATTAGATAAAAATCAAACTGTAAAAACACAAAAAAGTAAATAAAAGTAAGCCTTGAACCGAACAAATTCCGGTCCCTACTTAAGCTTTGCCTTATTGAGAGATCAAAGATTGATATGCAAGATCGACTTGTCGAATGAGAGTTGAATGTGTCTTGAATATCTCGTGCTTGAAAATGTTTTTATTCAAACTACTAATTTCGATATATATTATCATTTCATAATTTATATCTCGTCGGTCATCGTACGACACTCTATATAGTAAGCATTCACAATGCACATGACGAGACAAGCCCGGCCCTACAGAGGAATCGATAGAGTCGATCAGCTACAAGATAGAATAGCATACTCTAGATAACAAAGACATGTATTCATTTTGCAAATCACTTTCGTTGAAATAACAAAGAAAAAGATGGAGTGGAATGTGAAGTGTAGGGAGTTAAAGCGCTACGGGACAAAGACAGACTTATATAATTCAGGGAAAAAGCGAAAGGTGGCTGGCTAGCCTGTCGCGTCGTTTTATGGAAAACAGATAAAGGGAAGGAGTCATAGGAGGAATGAGAATGTGGAGAAGCGCCTTTCTTCGCATTGGACCGAATAGCAGATTAGACCCTGCATGAATACACCCTTTTCAATCGTCTCTTTTCTCTCTCTAGTTTTTTGGTGTATTCTCTTGCTATGCTCTTGTCTTGCTCCTCCTTTGATCCACGGTGACGATGAACATGGTCTCCTCGGACCACCACCACACTTTCGCCACTCGGTACTCTCTCTCTCTCTCTCTCTGTTGGAGTGTTATCTTTGAGTTCTGGTGTTGATTCAGTTTCTAAAGTTCTTTCAAGAAACGAATTTTTAGTTTAGAGATGTGAGGGTGAGGCTGATGGGTCTAATGCTTGACCGAGTTTCTCGGTCGTAATGCTCTGTTCTCGTTTTTGGGTTTGATTTAGTTTGTAGAAATTTATGGCCCGTATGGAAGTAGCCTTTGTAGGGACTCGACCTGACCGTTCTTAAACTGTGATTCGATGCCATCATCAACAAGGTTGGCCTTTTGGTTTGGTTCCCTCTGCTTCTTTTGTTGTTCTTTTCGAATTGTGCAACGGGCCCTCTGTTGTGATTCGCTTTTAAACCCTGAGACTGCGTTCGAAAGAAAACCAATCTGGCTCGAAAAGATCGGGCGGAGGAGATCAGGGCTCCCAGCAACCTAAGTGAATATGCCCGCCTGCCCGCCTGCCCGCCTACCACCTAAGATAGGAAGAAACATGTTTGCCCGCTAACGATGTTTCGTAGTTTCTGTTACTGCCAACGTGGGAACGACTAGCGAGCAAGCTCACTTGCAGCTCAATTGCAGTTGCTATTGCTTTTGGGATGTCTGGAAAAACTCTTTAACTGGTAGTAAGATGATTAAATTTCGTTTTGGTTGCTTATTCGGATGACTTCTAGGACTTGAGTGCACTGGAAGAACACTAGTCTTAAGTGTGAATTATTCATTTTGTGTTCAGTCGTTTTCGAGTAACGTATTTTGACAGAGCTTTGAGTTTGCGCTTCCAAAATTCTGTTCAGGCGTCCTGCTTTTGGTGAAGTTCTTTTCATTTTGCCTTGTGCATTTAGCCACTTTTCATCGTATCTGATTATGGCGTTTGGATCAATTGATAGCATGTTTGAGTTTCTCATGCAAAATTTGTTCGTCATGGAAAGTTTTATTTGAATACAGTATCTTCTCGGATGTCGCCGGGGATATCACAATAGTCGTCGATGGAGAGCCTTTTCTGCTTCACAAGGTAAAATACCATTGCCTAAGGTTGTCGAATTAGTATGTGATTGTACAATCTTCATGATGATTATGTGCAATTCTTGTGAGCAGTACGATGTCGGCAGCAACACCTTAAAAAGCAAAAAATCGAAAAAACTTCTGCAGTAAAAAGTTGATGCCAATGTCTTGCACCTGCATTTTCATTATAAAGCAATCTTTAATTTCTTGTTGCAGCTCAGCAACGCCACATGAGAGCTTGAGCCTCATCTTCGTACTAAGTTCAGACATAATTTGTTTCTAACACTTGGTTCCTCTGTTTAGTTTCCGCTGGTTCAATGGAGCGGGAAGATCCGAAAACTGGTCGCGGAAGCGAAAGATTCAGATTTATCCAAGTTGGAGCTCCTCAACATTCCGGCTGGACCCCAAACCTTTGAGCTCGCAATGAAATTCTGCTACGGAATGAACTTCCAGATCACGACGGCCAATGTCGCTCAACTTCGCTGCATGGCAGAGTTCCTCGAGATGACTGAGGACTACAGAGAAGACAACCTGATCGTGCGGACGGAGTTGTACTTGGACGACGTGGTTCTTCAAAGTCTTGAACATTCAGTGGAGGTACTAACTGCTTGTGAGTCCTTAATTCCAATGGCCGAGGATGTCGGTCTTGTTGATAGATGTGCGGAGGCTATAGCGATGAATGCTTCTAAGGAGCAGTTGGTTTCTGGCTTGTCGAGGTTAGAGTGTGAAGACCGCTCAACCGAACTTAAAAGCGGCTGCCTCGACTGGTGGATCGATGATTTATCGGTACTACGAATTGACTTTTATGACAGAGTGATCCGTTCCATGGGAAGGGCGGGCGTTCGGCCCCACAGTATTACCATGTCTCTAATGCATTATGCTCAATCATCACTAAAGGGCATTGAGAAATCTCAGCTTTGGAGTTCAGCAAAAACAAAACCGAGTCCTGGGACTCGAGAAAACGATCAGAGGTTGGTTTTGGAAACTCTCGTAGGCCTTTTCCCGGCAGAGAAATGCTCTTCGATCCCGCTTAGTTTCTTGTTCGGGATGCTGAGGATAGCGGCGATGGTAGATGCCCCGATTGCTTGTAGGTTCGAGCTAGAGCAGCAGATATCTCTTCGGCTTGAGATGGTATCGCTTGATGACCTGTTGATGCCGTCTCTTCAGGTAGGTGATTCTTTGTTCGACGTTGATACAGTTCATCGGATACTGGTGAATTTTCTTCAGCGGATAGAGGAAGAAGAAGATGAAGCGTGTAGGTATGAGTCCGACGTCCTCGGTTCTCCATGCCACAGTTCCTTACTGAAAGTGGGACGCCTGATCGAGTCTTATCTCGCTGAAATCGCCCCCGACCCGTATTTGAGTCTGCAGAAATTCAGTGCTATGATCGAGATACTGCCAGATTATTCACGTGTTATTGACGACGGACTATATAGGGCGATCGACATATATTTGAAGGTAAAGAATCGCGATACATTTAGACCTGCTGTTCCAATATATTCCCAGTTTCTATCAATCAAAACTGATCTGTCCTCTTAATCTTAATTCCTTTCTATTTTGCCAGGCACACCCAATGCTAACTGAACATGAAAGTAAGAAGCTATGCAAGTTCATAGACTGCCAGAAACTCTCGCAGGAAGCCTGCAATCATGCTACGCAGAACGACCGGCTTCCTTTGCAGATGACAGTCCGGGTCCTCTACTGCGAGCAGCTCCGCCTCAAGAATGCAGTGTCCGGCAGTTCAGGAGATGCCTTTTTCTCACAGAAGATAAGCAGTGGCATCCCGAGTGCACCAATGTCCCCGCGAGATAATTATGCTTCTCTAAGGAGGGAGAATCGAGAGCTTAAGTCCGAAATCTCAAGAATGAGGGTGCGGCTCAGTGAGCTGGAGAAGGAGCAGATGTTTATGAAGGAGGGGATGATGCACAAATCTGGAATCACGAGGACATTGTTCACATCGATCTCGAGAGGATTCGGGAGGATTGGGATCTCCAACCGTCAGGCCGGAGGAAAGAAACAGAAATCGGGTAGAAAATCCAGAGGGTCGGAAGGGAAAACCGGTAGAAGTAGGAGATATTCTGCTTCTAGCTGATGAAGTTATGCATAAACTAGCAACCTTTTTCGGACAACATTATAGGGTCACTTCAAGGTTTCATTCCTTGCTTTTTGTCTTACAACTACCGAAATTTCCCGGCATAACCTCGTAAATAAACTATTGCAAAATTGAAACACGGATGTTATTCGCTCATACATTGAAACCAAAAAAAAAAAAAAAACAGTGCAATCATGTTTTGAAGTTGCAAAGAACAGAAAAATATGGTAAGAATCATTTCACAGATGATTTAAAGATTCACATGAGGGATCCAAAATGTTGAACGAAGGCCTTGACTAAACTTCTCTGGTTTTTGTTCAATCATGTCTGCATATTCCCGAGAAGACGCTTTCGGATCTGCATTCACCGGAAAAAGGAAACACGTATTCAGGAGGCGTATCGCTACTGATCTCTCAATGCTTTTATGTTGCCACAGGCAGCCAGAGAATAAGACTAATCAATATTCAGATACATACCTCAGGGAGTTTCTGTCTGAAAATTACATCCAGACGGGCATCAAGAGTGTTCTCGCAGACTATCTTGCCATCTTGTGAAGCTGCAACCACTCCGCCCGAGCTTCCAAACATTGGCCAAAAAGATTCGTCAGACATTTTTCTCAAAATAACTTGTGTATAAGTAAGGAAAACAGTATCAAAATTCTTTTCGCAATTCTTTTGAATCAGAGCAATGCCAACGCCTGGATGAGCAGAAGATAACTCATCAAACAAATCCATTAAGTCTTCTTGAAGCTTGTGGAATTATGAGCAAATGGAGCTAAATTACAGCAGATCAGATGTCCCCACTTCTAAACCAACAAATTAAGCTATTCAATCAACGCTCGCCACATTTAGAAAAAGAAAGAAACTTTGTGAGCAAAGGGAGGCCTGGTTTACCAAGAAGGCTCGTGAGAATCCGCGCCCTTGGGAGGCGGTGGGAGAAACTCCTGGTTGTCAAGTGTGATGGCCGGAGGCGCGACTCCAGCTTTCTCGGCATACACTCTTTTAGCCTCGTCCAAGACAGATTGAACCAGCTTCTGGTCGACCGCTCTGCACCTGAGCAACACGGCTGGCTCTTGAAGACGCAGTAAGCACTGTTGCAGCAAATGGCAGTATCATAGGCAATACCGCAAATGTTGTTATCCTAGACAGTCTTTAAATGGTAAAGAAAGTTGCATCTTTTTTTCTTTGGTCGAAAAAGTTGCATCTTGAAAAGCTCAAGAAAGTGGGGGCACAAATGACTACCTGGATAATTAAGTTTTTGAGAAGCTTCTTGTAGGCCTTGTTATTGCTCGACACGCGCAGGAGCTCTTTGCTGGCGGATTCTTTCATGGAGTTCACAACGTCGTCCTGCGCTTGAAGGAACTTTATGCGAGACGCGTTCAGTTGCGTCGAGTACTCTCTGCAGATAACTCCTTTAGTAGGGTGAGTCAAAATTGCAGAATTTAGCAGCAAAACTTGAATAATTGCTACTATTGAAACCTTACATTTTCTTTTTGACGTCGACTTGCTTTGCCTTCCGTTCGTACTCTTGGCGCAACTTCTTCTTCTCGGCTTCGACCAGCTGCATTTTCTCTATATTGAATTCCTGGATCAAAGCATTCCAATGAAAATCTTTCGTCAAACAAAACAAAAACAAAAGCAAAAATTCATAGGATGATTCTGCATCCAGTTATTGGTTGTCTCCTCTTGGATCCACTTCAAAATTGAATTGAACTCTTGAATTGCCCCATCGTGTAGATCGACCTTGACACGACATAAATTCTTTGTGAATCGAATGCAGTTTCAAATGGAGAAAGGGCATGTTTTGATAGCCACGGTGCACATAATGATCGAAAAAGACAGCATTTTCGTAGCATAGTTCAGGTGACGAACGAACCTCCTCGGCGGAGATGGAGATCTCATTGGCTTTCTCCTCTGCTTCCTGGCGGATGAATCTGATCATCTGCTGAATCTGCTTCGACACATCTCCGTCATTCATTTTTGCTTCTCCTTCGTTTCTTTCTCCCTCTAAACTCTGCTTTTGGAAAATGCTACGTAGTGCGACAATGTTTGGCTCGACGTTACAATGGCGAGTCGAATGAGGAAGGAAGAGTTCCGAAAGTTTAAGAATAAGAAGATGAAGAAGAAGGTGACATTTGCAGTTTCAGTCGTTGTCGTTGTTCTGTTTGCACCACGAAATTCCTTCCGATGTTTGCTCCGGTTTGGACAACGTACGTGAGCGTTGAACGGATCCAGACACCCTTCTTACTCTTTCTCCCTCTCTATGAACTTTCGAATTAGACCGGATCAATGAGCGGACCAAATATGCCGTTAGACATTTCTTGTTCAAGCCCATCAATAATGGAAAATAAAATTACATTTTCTATGCAGAATTGACCGGCTTTGGATAGGCTTGAACCGATCTAGTTAGGCGACCCCGCGTCCAAGAAATGAATTACTTGTCCAAACTAACCAATTTCGCCCTTCTAGTCGACCGACTCATGATTTGTGTTTTGTGCCCCTAACACAAAACAACCATCTCAGTGGATGTACTTCAATATTCCAACAAATGCAAAATATTAGGGAAAAAATGGGCATAGTATATAATTTTAAATTTAGGTGCATCACTAATCACTAACAATTGATATGCTTTTGAAAGTGGATAGCCATACCTAGCTAAGATGGACAAGACTAGGACACTTTTACATCGAGTTCAAATCAAGTTTACTTCATTCATGTTGCGTTATTTTAAATTACCCATTTGCCATGCATTTTAGTCTCCTTTTATGTTCTTCTCTCACTTGCTCTACTGTAATCTAACAATTGAGGAGTTGTCATCGCTATTATTGACGAAAATAAAAAAGCTTTTTCATTAGTAGATTTTGACAATTATGGATATCAATGCATTGTAGTATGGGATGGAAAGACTCACACAAGAGAGGAATTAGTTATGTACTCAAAGAGCCCCGGACACCATATTGATATACAAAAAAAAAATTGTTATTAGAGAATATAGATTGAGTAGAAATATCTAATAATCTAAGAGAACATGAATATTGATGAGCATTATCATTTTCTTTTTAAAAAGATAAAGTTGTATTTAAATCGATAAGTAGAATAAGACCATATGTATATAAAGAGTATACAAATTACATAGACAAGCAATGAGGGATACTTAAAACCCCTCTCACAAATAGCCACACATGCAAACTACACTAGGAAAGAACCTAACTCTTATAGTATGTTAGAAAATCCAATCTAAAAGCTTAAGTTGATAAGTAAAGGAAGATCATAAATATATAAAGAGTATATAGACCCCATAGATAAGCCATGTCATAAATATTAACAAGCCCTAAAATTCCACAACCAATAATTGCTTAATCCGGATGATCTATTTATATCCCAACTACCAATATTCTAAGAAGTAGTTGAAAGGAAAATTGTTTGAATAGTCATAAATCTATTGTACGGCAACCAATTCATTCATAAATTTTTTTATGGGAAAATTCTAAATAAAGACCTAAATGCCATTATTTTCTTAAATGAGGATTTAAAATAGACCTTATTTCAAATAAATGTATTAAGTGATCATATTAGTTTCAAATAAGAACCTGAAGTGGTTATGGCTATCTTAAACAAGGGCACCTCATCAACTAAATATTCTGGCCGATCAAGAACATATATGTCCAAAAATAACTTTAAACTAAAATTTGGTTAAATTAAATTAAAAATTAAAAATATAAAAGCATTTTTATAATAAAAAAATGGAAAGCAAAAATCTAGGGAGGGTTGGCCCTCCCACCTATGGCTACCACTCTACCACTAGTGGGGCGATGATAATGGCTGGTGGGGTTGCTGGAGTCTCAACAAAGTTCGCCAGCCCTCACCTCGATCTAACAACCCCCACCCAAGTATGGGTGAGGGTCATCAGCCACAAGTGGAGGGCTTGTGCAATCCCTTTTTTTTTTTTTAATTAAGTTTTATCCTTTTTTATTCTTTTTTGATTTTTTTTGGAAAGATTAAAACAGAAAAAGGAAAGAGAAAAGGAAAATAATCTAAAAATTTAAAAGACAGAAATGCCCTTAACGATTAGTGAGATTAGGCCCTTTTTTTAGACTAACATGGTCATTTCAAATCTTTATTTGATACCATATCAACTTTAGGTTTTTATTTGAGAATATGAGAGCACTTTAAGCTCTTTTTAAAAACAAGATTCACTCTAGGCTCTATTTGAGGTAATCATGGTACTTTGGGTCCATATTTGAATATATATTTAATTTGGTCGGATTAATCCTAAATTTTTTGACGATTTGTCAATTAAGTCATTTTGGCAAATTTTTACCGAAAATTGCTGATGTAGCAGTCCAGTCAATGCCGATCATTCTACATGGCACAGTCGGCACTAGCTGATGCTAGCATGAATGATTTTTGTAATTTTTTTTTATTTTTTTTATTTTTTCTCCATCTCCCTCCTTCTATCATTAGCCGCAAGTGAGGGTTGCGACCCCTTGCCAAAGGTTGATGAGGGCAACCTTCGCCTATGGCTAGTGGAGTGCAATAGGAAAACAGACAAAATGGAAAGACAAGGAAAAAAAATTAAAATATTCTAAAAGGATTGCAAAATTTCTTGACATTAGTGCCAATCGTACTATATAGAATGGTTGATGCTCACATTAGTGATTTCTAGCCAAATAGACTATAATGATAAATCGTTAGAAGGTTTAGGACTAAATTAGTTAAATTGAAAAGTTTAAGACTAAATGGACCATAATATAATAAGTTTATGGCTCTTTGGACAATTATCACGCTAGTCGAGGAATAGCGAGAATATCAAGAGTTCAAATTTCTATTTAATAAAAATATTTACTAAAATTCCATCCTTGTTAGATATTTTCTCTTTATTTTTAAAACCTTTCAGCTAAGAATTGAGGTTATTTTAACAAGGAGCAGATCCGAGTAGCAAAATAAACCACTTCAGTCATAAATTATTGATGATGATGATGATGATGATGATGATGAGGAGTCACTAGACACAACTGGACATACCACTTTCCATAATCTTATTTCCCTCTCCCATTTTTTTTTTAATTTTTAAAGTACAGAAAATTATGGGAATAATCGGTTTGTAATGTTCTCAAGTTCCACCCACCGGTGGGCAGCTGAGTTGGTTGGGCTTTGGGCATTTCACCGCAGAGGTCCCAGGGTCGAAACTTCGCAACTGCTAACACGTCTTAAGTGGGGGGCCATGGTGGTGGGGTCCTGTGCTAGCTTCTCCCAAGGTATTGATGATTGGTCTGAGGTGCACCGTGCGCTGTACGGGCCGTGGGTTGCCGATTAGTATAAGCGAAAGGTGGGCCCGGCGGATCCTCGGTTACCAAAAAAAAAAAAAAAATTTCTCAACCTAAAATAAAAAATGTTCTCAACGAACGAAGTACATGGGATTAGGAATCTTAAAAGTTCGCCCGCCCACGAATTGACCCTGAAGATCACTCCACTGATCCCCAACGTTCCCCCAGATTCTGTACCCTTCTTCCACCAATTGCCTCCTTATGTCTGATTTATATGTTATCGCGCTTTGCCCTTTATAAGCCTGCGTCCTGTATTTTTTTTTTTTTTAAAGACCCATAAAATAAATTATCAGGATCATTATATTTTGTTTTTAATAGAGGGAGGCATGATGTGGAATAAGCAATAAGTTAGCTCACAGTAAATAAAATAAAAATAAAAATTGAGCACTGGACCTAAGTCATGCAGGATATAGCCAATATGATACTACTTTATAAATTTAAAGATATCACGCATTTGCCACATAAGCGTAATGTGGATCCCCTATTTATAATGTAAAATTCTATGGGTAATCCAAGTCACAAAAATAATATTGTCCACCGCATGTAGTGTCCGTAAGTGAAGTGTGCACTAGTTATATAGAGCATTTCCACATATAATGCACTCAACTATCCATACAATAATTTCATGTCGTACGACATGGATTAACACGTCTCCCAAATGGAGACGTTCCTCATGGACCTGGGTCGGAAATCGAATATAATATAATAGCCAATTCATGTGAGATAGATAGGAGGAGACTCATGGTCACTGTTTATTGACAATACGAATTTATGATATAATTGGTACAGTAATTGATCGACTTATTGTGGATGCACGCCCCCTATTTCTTCAATTTTGGGAGGTAATATGATTTTGAAGGATGACGTGGTTCTTGATTTTGGAGTGGCTCGATAAAATGCAAATCAAACTAGGTTTTTTCCTAGATTATGGTGTGTTATTGATTGAATATCGTACATACATTGTTCTAAATTCTAATATAAGTCGATTTCAATGAGATTTATAGGTGCTTTCAAAGTACCATGTAGTTTATCCAATCAGCAAATAACGAAGCACTAAATTTCACTATTTTAATACTTTGAAGAAACTAATCTCGATAATATTCCATACTCTGTGATTGATTGAGTGGAGGGGCAACGTGACACTCTAAAGAGATCACAAAAAATTCTAAGGAGTTCTAATTATTTAAAGCCTCCAAATTTCAGGACATCAAATTGCTTTGGAATTGACAAAAAGAGAGCATGCATCTCTATTATTTAAACTACAAGAGGTATTCATATTGTGCCACTAACCGATCAATTACTATTATTAAATTATGTATTTTGAGGATAAACATGTATACAAATGCCTTATTTAAAAAGGGTATCACGTTAGCATGTCAATCATTATCTTTTCAATTAAAAAATATCTAATTATTTAAAAAATATGATATGGCTATCATCAGAATCATGGATTGAAACTATAGAAAATAGATGAATATATCGAATATGTGGCCCGCCACTTGTCATTGCTTCGTCCAAGCAAGATTCTTCCTATTAAGAAGCTTAAGAAATATGATTTTGCAAATTCTTTTTCCTATCATACCAAAAAAAAAAAAAAAAAAAAAAAAACAATTTGAAAGATAAATAATGAAAACAAGAGCAGAGCAACTTAGGTTGTAAAGAACAAAGAAGACCCGATAAGGCTATTAACCGAAATAGCTTTGTGCTCCAAAAACCAGAAACAAAGCAACACCTTTCGTCCAATTCTATCAAGTATGAAACCATGCCATAAGATAACATAAAAGAAAAATTATATCATGTGATGTAATAGCTACTAATTATTAAATTGCTATGGTGATTGTTCTCTATTAACTAACTAAAATCCAAATTGCCCGACGACGGGCTGACTCGAAAGACCATTAAGCGCGTGCTACATTAATTATGTTTGTATTCTGTGCGGACGACTATAGAGTCATTGCCATTCAATGTCGTTGCAACTCCCTAGCAAAGAAGTGCGCACAGAGAGAGAGGGAGGGAGAGAGAGAGAGAGAGAGAGAGAGAGAGAGAGAGAGAGAGAGAGATGGGTTAATTACCTCATAATCAGCCGTTCATAGCCATGAAATCCCTGATTACGCAAATTGTTGAAAGTGGCAGTTCCAAGCGTCTCTTGGTCTCTGCCCGTGAGCAAGATGACCTTGAATCCATCATCTACCAGCTTCTTGAACAGCCCCAGCACCGCCGGTATCGCTGGGCACTCTCCTCGTGCCGCACACGCCTTAAACGCCGCCTCATCGAACGGGTCACATCTAGAATAAAAAAGGTATATCGCATGAACCCTAAAACAAACTTCAAGACAAATGACTCTGTATATATGCATACCCATATCTCTTTCCCTTGTAGTAAAGCATATTGGAAATGATTGTATCATCAATGTCCAAGATCCAAGCGTCCATGCCGTCGTTGGACACAGTAATCCCGTTGGCATAAGCTGTGACCTGGTCGACGACCAGTTTGAGGTCCTGCTCATACTGGCCCCCGGTCATGTAGGACTCGACTTGCCGCTGGCACTGGGGTGGGACTGTGCGCCACGGGTTCATGTTGTTCGCCTCCACTGCAATCCTCCAGCTCAACCAGAAACCATTGCCACCTTCTGCCTCTGCTGGCACGTCGCTCGCCCTCAATTGGCAGCTCGATTTGCCGAATGTTGCTTTGGGAAAGATGGCCAAGACCACTTGGACTAGTAGCTCCTTTACCCGATGTGCCATGGCTCTTATCACGTGAGTTTGATCCTTTACCAGATACACACAACATCATATTCAGTTGAAGAAGTGCAAAGATACAAGCATAGATATTTCCCTTAATTTCTGTGTCTTCGAGCGTCAATTTCATCTCGATATTTAAGAAATCGGCATTATAACTACCACAGTATAGTCGCTTGAGACAGATTTCTGCATTGACAGATATGAAACTGGAGCGACAAATATTCATAACCTACGTGGAATAATAGCAAAGCGAATACTTCGGCTACATCACATTATTTTATGTATCAAAAATGGAAGGGAGCTGGGCGTCGTCGATCTTACGAGGATCGGAAACCTGGATCTCAACCTCGAAGAGAGACTGATGATCATGTGTGTGGGAGAGAGAGAGAGAGAGAGAGAGAGGGGTTAGCCGAAAACGTGAATCACAGAATGGGGATATCTGAAATGGCGAAGGGGGATTTATACGTCTTAGCCAAAGAGGATCGACATTGATTACATCTTGATGATGGAGGCTAAGGTTCGTCGACGGATGACACAAGGAATATAAATCTAAGACAACGGGCGACTATTAAACAACGGTTGCTTCGGAGAAAGAGTGAAGAAATTGCACTTGCAATTCACTTGATCCGACACAGAAGCCAGGTATTCTCCTTATAAAAGAATAGAATAAATGCGGTGGAGAACAGACGCTGCTATCCGACAAAACCGAACACATACTTTTCTTGTAGAAGTGGTCTTAAATTGAAATTCAAAATATCATTTTATATAGACGTACTAAACATAGTTTTTACTCCATTGACTTTTAGGTCTCGAACATAGGGGTGAGCATCAGTCCAGAGTTAACCCTAGACCAACTCAACTCTGCCGGTCCTAGTCCGGTTTCCAGGGAGACTAGGTTGGTCCTTGGTCCTAGAATTCATGGACCAATACTGTGCGGGTCGGTCCTTGGTCTTTAGAGTTTCGGGTCGGTCCAACCCGGACCAACTCTAACTCTCTCTCTCTCTCTCTCTCTCTCTCTCTATATATATATATATAATATTATTTATAATTTTTTTATATAGAGAAAACCTTAAAATAAACGGCGTCAATAACATTTAACAGCTCTTTAGTAAGGAATTCAAGTAATTTTATATTATTTTTTAATAACTTAGGTTTTTAATATCTTTTACGACGTCAATAGTCATAATTTACGAAGGAGGAAAATATTTTTATGAGAAGTCCTCACAGCATCCAAAAATGCACCTTATGGCATCCTCCTCTAGTATTCGTTATCTTCTGTCTTATTTGTCCTCTTAGTCTTTAATTTGCTAAAATCGAAAAAAACTTCTCCGCTCGCCACTCGACACTCGGCTTGCTCGCTTTGGGTCATTTGTGCCGCTCGCCGATCGATGCTCGCTTGGCTTGTTGCTCCCCGCTCGACATTTGATGCTCATTCTATTCGACACTCACCCTAATTGACCATCACCGCTTGCCTTTCTTAGCTGACCTTACTCATCATTGAATCCATTGGGTCGGTACGGTCCTCAGTTGCTCTTTCAAGCAGTACAAAAAATGAAATAAAAAATTATTGGTTAGTCTTGGGTTGACCTTGAAACCGGACCGAACCCATTTGGTCAATTCGGTTCTCAATCATTTTTTGAAGGAGTACAAAAAATGAAATGAAAAATTATCAGTTGGTCCTAGGTTGACCTTGGAACCGGATCGAATCCAGCTCAATAGGGTCTATCCTCGGTCCCAAAAATTGAGGACCAGCACTGTGTGGGTTGGCGGTAGGGTTAGGGGGTGGACCGGCCCAACCGGACCATACTCACCCCTACTCAAACCCACTAGATTTTTTGACCCCACGAGTTCGACCCATTAAATTTAAAAAGTCTATAATTTGAGCTAATCAAAATTATAATATGGAATCGAACTATATTGATTGTTTTACATATCGTTTCGCAAAAAACCAAAACGAAAGAAAATCTTATGAAGATTCATAGGAAGACCAACTAAAACACATCAATATCTGGCATTCTACTAGTGTGTATGATGTTGGCTGTTGAAATGGCTTCCCAAGATCAACATAGCTAGAAACTCGAACATATTGAAAGAGAAGATAGAGATTTATGTACTTAATTTGGAATCCATGATTTTTGGTAGAAAACAACGATCGATCCTTCGATGCTAAAGATCTTCGATACCCTGGCTCAATGAGATTGCCCCTCACAGACGTTCCTCATGTGAGGAAATGGGTGTGTATATTTCAAGAATGGTAAAAGTGAGGGTTAAAGGTGATAGGGTTAGTAAGAGCACCTAGAGGGGAGGGTGAATAGGTGATCAAAGAAGTTTTTGCCAAACTTAACAAACTAATTCGTCTTTTGAAAATAATAGACTGAAGATGTAAAAGACTATAAACAGTAATATAATGTTATGAATTAAAGTAAAGAGATTGGGGATAGAGAATTGAGACACAAGATTTATAGTAGTTCGGCTTAGACCAAGCCTATGTCCACTCTCCCGCATTGACAGCCCACTGGCTAGATTCCACTAAGAACCAAAAGAGATTTTACAATCTCACGTCATTGATTCCACAGTGTAGAGACTCTGTTACACTTCCTCAAGGTCTCACAAGTATTTAATCTTTCTTTTGAGTACAATTTAAGCTCAACAAATGAAATAGCAAAGAACTAAGAGCTTTAGACTTTGGAATTTTTCTTTCACGCACACACTCGAATAACTTGAGCGTTTTCCTTATATATTCCTTCATGCCTTCATAACCGTTGGCACGTTCCAAAGGAGTTCTTCCAATCTACCCGTTGGACAAAATCAATTAGGGAGATCTTGAGTTATTTAAGGAATGTGATGATAGCCAACCAATCCTCCTCGTCCATACAATTAGGATCTAGGTTTCCATAAGTAGAACCTTCCAAGTATACTTCGCAAATCAATAGATCTAATTATCCGAATTGATATCAATAAGAATAATTGATCATGAGATGCTTTCTCCAGTCGTGAAATCTTCTTCAACCGTACGAACCAGATCCTTAAAGATATACTCACATTTGGACAAGTCTTCTTCATTGGATAAAACTTTCCTTCGTCGGTCTAGAGACTATCAGTGAGGGCAGACTTTAAATCTTGAGTCTTGAAACTTGAGTCTTCAGACTTTGACAAAAGAGTCTGGAATTCGTCAGACTTTTACCACTTGAGTCTACAAGTCTTCAGACTAGATTGATGGAAATGTTTTGTCAACTTCAAAACAAATAAGAAAGTTTTCTCCAACAATCTCCCCCTTTTTGATGATGACAAAACTTTTCTGCGAATTTGAACACTTTTGACCTGCAAAACAACACTTAAGCAAAACAAGATATCTCAAAGGAGACAAGTAGATTAGAATATGGATATAGTAGTGATTCTGTAACCACAAAAAACATTTTAGTCTTGCCAAACCAAACAACTACATTTTCCATAATCATTATCATAACTTAAGTTATTGCAAGTCAAATCATCAAATCAAACAGTCCAACAAGTCTCTAACAATTCAAACAAAAGTTAAATCAAATCTGCATCCAAACTTCTCCCCCTTTTTGTCAACAGGAAAAAGTGGAGAACGAATAAAAAAAGTTGTTGAAAATAGAGGCAGAGTCATGGCTGTTTTGGAAGGCGAAGAAGCTCAAATTCTCCCATAGAATCCATAGTCTTCTCAAGCCTTGCAAAACTCTGCTTTAGTGATTGGAAATTTGCACCTTGTACTATAGACTGCACTTGATTCTTCAGGGCATTCAACTGATTGTGCAAAGACATTGAAGTAGCCATGAAAGCATTTTTGAGATCCTGCATCTCATATCCCATAGCATATTGTTGCTTTCTTACATCCAATAGAATCTCTAACAGTCTCAAAAAGTCTGTTGTTTGTTCTATAGCAGCATTAGGTCTAGCTGAGTCAATTCTAAGGACTTTGAGAGCGGATGGATCTTTAGAAGATTGTCCACCATGACTATCTTCTGGGTAATATGAAGAATATATATATCTTCTGGATCTGCAGCGGAGCAACTCACATCACTAGTAAATAAAGGTGAAGAAGTACATTTTTGTTCAATAACTCTCCCTATCTGTTTGCTTTTAAGAGGAGTAGAAACAACTTCTTCAACCGTAGCTTCTACGGTAGAGTGATGTTTGTCTATGTCAAGAGCTTCAGCAGTCCCAATGTCAGCCATTTCAGATTCACTAGACAGAGACAGCCAAAGTTAGCTCAAAAGAGTCTTCTTAACCCTGGTCTCTCTCTATTTCTCCTTCTTGTCCTCTTTCTTCTCTTTTTCCTGCTTCTTCTTCCTCTTCTCTTCTTTCCTCTTCTTCCTCTTCTTCTCTCTCTTCCTCTGACCTCCTCTGTTCTTTAGCTTCTTTCTCTATTTCTTCTCTCTCCTTATCTCCTTCTTTTGGCTCTTCTCGAATCTCTTCAAAGCTAACAAAACTTTTCAAATTTTGTAAGGCTAAAAGAGTCAGCGAGTCATCATCCTCTTCATCCTGCAAGATGAGAACTCTCTTATTCTTCATTGGAGCATCCATGGGCTCCTTTCCTTTTCGCTTGGCTGCAGTAGAGTCTTGTCTTGCTTTGACAGGAGACTTCTCTTTCATGCGCTCCAACATCTTGTTCAGCTCTTTCAAACGCATCTTTGTAACCATTTTAAATCCAATCACCATTGGAGAAATAGTTGACAAGCTTAATGGAGCAAGGATGTGAATTTTAAAATGTCTAAAAAGACATGAGATAAGAGCAGAGTAAGGGAGTTGTCCCTTATCCTTTACCACTGTTCGGTACATGTGAAATAAGATGGTATGGGGCAGAGAGAATTTGTAGCTAGTGTTGATGGCATACATCAATTTCGCTTTAGACCGAGAGACATCAGTCTTGGAAGTCGACTTGGGACATATGCAGTTGATTACGATCTTGTGCAGCAAGATGTTTGAGGCATTCATCCTTGAATAAGAAATCTTGCCTTCAACATCCCTATCTTTCACCAACGACAAAGTAGCATGAGCAATAGACACGTTAATTGGTTGGAAACTTGTTCTTTCTGCCCCAATTATATCAGCCAACGTGTCCATATTCACCAAGAACTCCTTATTTCTCACTGTGAAAGAAAAGCTGTTTGCATCCATAAAAGATAAGTTTGAGTAAAAGTTGTTGGAGAAATCTTTCTGGAGTATTTTGAAGCTGACAAAACGTTTCCTTTAGTCTTGTCTGAAGATTTGCAGACTCTACTATTTAAAGTCGAAGACCTTGGATTGCCAGGACTCAAGACTCAAAGTCTATTTTCATTGACGGTTTGTAGTTTGTCGAAGAAGGTTTATCCGGGGTGTGTGTTTCGTTAAGGATTTGATCTTATCGACTAACAAAGATCTCTTGGCTGGATATGACACAATGGATTACTTTAGTCAAATCAAGATTGATTAAAGATCCGTTGATTGGCGAAGTATACTTGGAAGGTTCTATTTATGGAAACCGAAATCCCGATTGTATGGGCGGCGGGATTGATGGGCTATCGTCATGTTCCTTTAATAGCTTGAATAATCTTTCTAATTGATTCGTCCAACGGGAAGATTGGAAGAATTCCTTTGGTAAGTGCCAACGGGTATGATGGCATAAAGGAGTATATAAGGAAGATGTTCCAGTTGTTTTGAGGTGTGCGAGATAGAAGTATTTCAAAGTCGAAGCTCCTTGTTCCTTGTCAATTCATTTCGAGTGACATTTTGTACGCAAAAGAGAGACTATAGTTTGAGATACTTTGAGGAAGTGTGGTAGAGTATCTACACTTTGTGGAATCAAGAGAAAGCATTGCTGTAACATCTCTTTTGTTCATAGTGAAATCCAGCCGGTGGGCTGTCAGTGAGGAAGAGTGGATGTAGGCTTGGAACAAGCCGAACCACTATAAACCTTGTGTTCAATTTTCTCTTCCCTACTCTCTGTTTACTTTGATCATAATCTGTCTTGAAGAACTTCTTTTATATTGCTTGCCTAGTATTGCTTTCGTATCTCGATAAATTGTTTTTAAGCCTATTCACCCCCTTTAGGTGTTTATACTAGTCATATCAAAAGTAAGCTATGAGTTTAGGAAAAGTAGTAGTGGATTTAGAACAAAAGCGCTCTAATTGCAGTAAAGCAAGCTTCCCTCGCAGATTGACTTTGACTGAATCAAGGAAATCAAAATTGACATTTCTAGGGTGCATAACCCCTCTCTTCAGCAGATTCGAATAAACCCTCTTGTGGTTCTTTGATCTAAATAGATTGGAACCATCAGTAATATTTGCAGCCACTCCCGTTCTAGGCTGAAAATGCGAAAACATCCTTTCATCGTCATCTAGTCCTTGAGGTTGATTAGCAGTCCCAAAGCGCGGGTCACTAGGAAAGTTATCGAATGCTTTTTCAGCCGATCCCTTTTCGGCAATACCCATCTTTTCCATGTCACGCAGAAAAAGATTCTCATTCTTATAACTTTTTTCTCGCAGGTATTCATCAATCAAGGACATAGGAGTTTTGTTGGAGAAAACTTCCTTATTTGTTTTGAAGTTGACAAAACGTTTCTATCAGTCTAGTCTGAAGACTTGTAGACTCAAGTGTAAAAGTCTGACGAACTCCAGACTCTATTGTCAAAGTCTAAAGACTCAAGACTCAAGATTTAAAGTCTGCCCTCACTGATAGTCTCTAGACCGACGAAGGAAATTTTTATCTGATGAAGAAGACTTGTCCAGATGCGAGTATATCTTTAAGGATTTGGTTCATACGATTGAAGAAGATTTCGCGGCTGGAAAAAACATCTCATGATCAATTATTCTTATTGATTTCAATTTGGATAATTAGATCTTTTGATTGACGAAGTATACTTGGAAGGTTCTACTTATGGAAACCTAGATCATGATTGTATGGGCGAGAAGGATTGGTGGGCTATCATCACATTCCTTAAATAACTCGAGATCTCCTTAATTGATTCTGTCCAATAGGTAGATTGGAAGAACTTCTTTGGAAGGTGCCAACGGTTATGAAGGCATGGAGGAGTATATAAGGAAGATGCTCAAGTTATTCGTGAAAGAAAAATTCCAAAGTCTGAAGCTCTTAGTTCTTATTGTTTCATTTCGTCGAGCTTAAATTGTACTCAAAAGAGAGATTAAATACTTGTGAGACCTTGAGGAAGTGTAGCAGAGTCTCTACACTATGGAATCAAGGACATGAAACTGTAAAATCTCTTTTGGTTCTTAGTGGAATCTAGCCAGTGGGCTGTCAGTGCGAGAAAGTGGACATGTGCTTGGTCTAAGCCAAATCACTATAAACCTTGTATCTCGATTCTCTTTCCTTAATCTCTTTACTTTAATTCGTAGCATTATATTACTGTTTATAGTCGGTTACATCTTCAGTCTATTATTCTTAGAAGCCGAATTAGTTTGTTAAAGTTTTACAAAAACTTCTTTGATCACATATTCACCCCCCTCTAGGTGCTCTTACTAGCCCTATCAAGTTCCCCCTCTTTTCAAATTAGAATAAAGCTTGAAAGCAACTTGAGGAGATAACGTTCTTACAGGTTTAACCTCTTCTATAACTTCTTGTTCTAGTTGACTTGGTGTAGAAGATGGACGCTGCTGAGAAGGTTGTTGCTGTCTTTGTTGCTGAGGTGGAGTAGAAACTTCTTCTTCGATCAAGTCGAAGTGCGTAGGACTCTCGGGCATGTGCTGTGGTCCATTGCTTGCAATCCTTGAAGACTTTCTTGAAGACATTATCGATTCAAGAGAGAGATTCTCAAGCTTGCTCGAAAAGGTGAAAACTTTTTGAACAAATCGAGAATGAAAGTGAAAGCAAGTGAGAATTTTGTATTCTATGGTTTCAGAGTAAAAACGAAAAAGATGAGTCTCTGCTGTATAAAAAGTAAGTGAAGCGAGGTAAACGAAACGACATAAAAGGAAAAAAAATAAAAATACATTTTCGAAAAAGAATAACTGCCTTTTTGAATAACAACCTTTTTGAAAATGAATAACTTCCATAAAATAAAAAACTCAGAAAGGATAACTTCTAAATATAACAATCAATTAGCGATTAAAAGTAATGGTACATTTTCAATTTAAATTACTGGAATAAAAATAACTTACAGTCGTAACTTTCTCAGTTATTCAGAGTCTGAACAACTTCAGACTTTATTTCTGAGTCTTGAGCACTACCAGACTTTACTAGATAAAGGATTTGATGTTCAGTCTGGTGCGAATAGACTCAATTAGGCTTTTCTCTAGAGGCTTTGTACATATGTCTACAAGTTGATTCTTTGAGTCAATGAATTGAATCAAAACTTCTCTATTTTGAACATGATCTCTAATAAAGTGATGCCGAATCTCTATATGCTTTGCTTTTGAATGAAGAATTGGATTCTTTGTGAGATTAATTGCGCCGGTGTTGTCACATTTGATCTTGGTACATGAGTCTTTGATTCCAAAGTCTCATAGTTGTTGTTTTATCCATAAGATTTGAGAATAGCAACTTCCAAGAGCCACATACTCTGCTTCTGCTATTGAAAGAGCTATAGTGCTTTGCTTCCTTCAGAACCATGATACTATCCTGTTTCCCAGCAATTGACAAGCACCGGAAGTACTCTTTCTATCAACTCTGCAACCGGCGAGATCTGCGTCTTTATATCCAAGGAGAGTAAAGTCTTATTCATTGGGATACCAAAGACTTAACTTTGTGGTAGTTGCAACGTATTTGATGATGCGTTTTGCAACATTTATATGAGATTCTTTGGGATCAGATTGAAATCTAGCACAAATGCAAACACTAAACAAAATGTCAGGTCTAGAAGTAGTAAGATAAAGAAGTGAACCAATAATACTCCTGTAGAGCTTTTGGTCAACTTTCTTTCCTCCTTCATCTTTGTCCAGTTTCGAAGAACTAGACATTGGTATCTCAGTCTTTTTGCAATTCTCCAATCCGAACTTTTTAACAAGTTCTTTTGCATATTTTTCCTGGTGAATGAAAATTCATTCCTTCAATTGTTTTACTTGTAATCTGAGAAAGAATGATAGTTCACCCATCATGCTTATCTCAAATTTATCCTGCATACACTTAGAAAACTTCTTGTATAGGTTTTCGTTAGGTGATCCAAATATTATATCATCAACATAAATTTGAACAAGTAGAAACTTTTTACCTTCTCTCTTAATAAACAAAGTAGTATCCATTTTTCCTTTGACAAAACCATTTTAAATTAAAAACTTACTTAACCTGTCGTACTATGCTCGAGGTGCTTACTTTAAACCATATAGAGCGTTTTTCAGTCTGAATACTGAGTCTGGTCTTTTTGGGTCTTTAAATCCATGAGGTTGTTCCACATAGATTTCTTCTTGGATAAATCCATTTAGGAATGCACTTTTGACATCCATTTGGAATAACTTGAAATTTTTATAACAGGCAAAAGTAAGCAATAATCTAATAGCTTCTAACCTTGTTACTAGTGCATAGGTCTCATCATAGTCTATTCCTTCTTATGTATATCCTTTGGCCACAAGTCTTGCTTTGTTCCTGATTACTTTTCTTTTCTCGTCCATCTTGTTCCTGAAAACCCATTTAGCTCCAATAATGGATTTACCTTTTGGTTTATTAGTTAATTCCCAAACATGATTGATGTTGAACTGTCTGAGCTCTTCTTACACAGCTTCAATCAAGCTTTCGTCAAATAAAGCTTCTTCTATGCTTTTGGGTTCTACTTCAAAAATAAGTGCCACGGCACTAGACTCTTCTTGCTTTTGGGATATGGTACGAATCCCTTCATCAATGTTACCGATGATGAGTTCTTTGGGATGACTAGACTTGTGCTTCTAGTTGCTGGTTGGTCTGGCATAATGATGTTCTTCTTTTTCAGTTGATTCTTCAACCTCCGTTCGTTGATTTTCTTCAGTAGTTTGAGTCACTTCAGGGGAGTTAAACTTTGTAAAGTTTGGAGTAACTTCAGATTCTTCGGGCTGAGTCTGAATCGGTTGATTATGTAAATAGTCTTGGAATTTGACATTCATAGATTCTTGCACAAACTAAGTCTTTTTGTTGAATACTCTGTAAACTTTGCTGGTGGTTGAATATCCAAGGAAGATTCCTTCATTTGATTTCTCCTCAAACTTACCAGTTTGATCATCAATTTTCAAAATAAAACATTTGCAACCAAACATATGAAAGTAAGAAACAATTGGCTTCTTTCCTTTGAACAACTCATAAGGAGTCTTCTCCAGAATAGGTCTTAAAAATACTCTGTTAATAATATAACAAGTTGTAAAAACTGCTTCAGCCCAAAACAAGAAGAAATATTACTTTCAATTAAAAGGGTTTTTGCCATTTCCTGCAAAGATCTATTCTTTCTTTCCACAACTCCATTCTATTCTGGAGTGTATGAAGAGGAGAAAACATGCTTAAATCCAGAATTATCACATAATTTGGCAAAGTCTTGATTTTCAAACTCACCTCCATGATCTGTTCGTATGCTTGAAATAACATATCCTTTCTCATTCTGTTCTCTCTTGGCAAACTTTGAAAAGTGAGAAAATGTTTCGGGCTTACTTGCTGGAAAGTGAACCCAAGTAAATCGTGAATAGTCATCCACAATCACTAGGCAATATCTCTTTCCACCAATGCTTTGAGTTCTGGTTGATCCAAAGAGATCCATATGCAGTAGCTGCAAAACATGATTAGTAATAACTTGATTTATTGGTTTAAAATAACTTTTATCTGTTTTCCTAACACAAATGGTGCACATAGGTCAGAATTTTTAAACTTCAAGTTGGGTAGGCCACGAACAAGTTTCTTGAAAGAGATTTTGGCATTTTGCTTTATGTTGATGTGGCCAAGCTTACGATGCCAAATGTTTGCTTCATCTTGAATATAAATTAGACATTGAGACTTTTCTGGTTTGATATCTAGAAGATAGATGTTCCCATGTCTTCGTCCAGTAAAAGATTGTGAAATTTTTTTACTAGTTCCCGAACATATTTCTTCTTGGAAATTGATTATGAGACTTCCAATCTTTACAGTTTCACACTTGACAATTCTTCATTTGCTATTTCCTCCAAAAGAGACTTTTCCACCATTTACTTGAATAAACTTTATAAAACAATTTGAATCTCCAGTCATGTGTCTTGAATAGCCACTATCCAAATACCTTTTGACCTTTTTCTTGATAGTGACCTGCAATTAAAAAAGAAACTCAAGCTTTCTTTGGTACCACATTTTCTTGGGTCCAATGGAGTTAGTGCAATATACAGTTTTTGCTCAATCCTTCTTAACAGGTCTCCAAACCATAGGACATTCTTTCTCAAAGTGTTCTGGGCTGTTACACTTAGAACATTTGAGAGTACTTCGGCCAACATGTTTTACAAAGACTTTTTGAAAATGATTTCTATAAAAGGCTTTTGTAGGTCTTTGTTTGATTCTTTCCTTTACTTTTGGAAAATCAATTAGAGGAATGGTTTCAGAAATCATTCCCAAGCCTGATTTACTGAAGTAAAGTCTTTGTATTGAAAGAATCTTTTCCAGCTTCTCAGACCCTGTTGAAAACTTTTTTGAAATATTTGAGATATCATTTTTCAAAAATGTATTTTCTTTTGAAAGAGAATCTGTATTTTCTTTTAAAACAACAAAATTTTTGTTCAAATTTTCAAACTTTTCTTTTCAAGAATTTTTCTGTTGCTTAGTATAGAATTCTCCCTTTTTAGCTAAAAAATCCTCTTAAGAGAGGTTTTGAGACTAAGACAAAGTTTATCAATGTATTTCGAGACTTTAGTAGAAATTTTTAAATTACTTACATCGAATTTGCTATCTGAGTTTGAGTTTGTATCTGTCTCAGAGTCTGAGTTTGATTCTGATTTTGCCATTAAACATATATTGGCATAATCTTCATCACTTTCTTAGCATTCAGTATCACTCCATGTTTCTGCTTTGAGAGCTTTTCTATATTTCTCAGCTTTTCCCTTCTTTTTCTTCAACAGAGGACAGTTGGGTCTGATATGTCTCTTTTTCTTGCATTCAAAGCAGATCACATCTTTGTTGGTTTCATCATCCTCAGTTGATTTGTTATGAAACTTTTGAGTGTTTTGTTTCTTCTAATTGAACATTCTTCCCTTTTTGTTCAGTTTCCTGAACCTCTTTATCATAAGTGCTAGCTCTTCATCGTCTATATCTTCTTCAAAGTCTGTAACATCAGAATCATCGTTAGACTTTAGGGCAATTGACTTCTTATCTTTGGGATCTTCTTCCTCGTTGATTTGCTCTACTTCATAAGACTGAAGTGTCCCAACCAATTCGTCTACCGAAAGTGGCATGATTCTTTGTGTTTCCCTTATTGAAGTCTTTACGTGATTCCAATCTTTGGAGAGTCCACGCAACAATTTGTTGACTTTCATTGGTTCTGAGATTGGCTGTCCTTGATACTTTAGACCATTTACAATTTTTGTAAAACGACTAAATATGTCAGTAATAGATTCTACTAACTTCATCTTGATGGCTTCATACTATCCGAGTAGAATATTGATTCTTGTTTCTTTTACTTGATCAGTTCCTTCATAGGTAATGTGCAGCCTATCCTAGACTTCTTTGGCTGTTTTACAAGAAGATATTCTGTTATACTCAGTAGGAGATAAAGCACAATATAAGGAGTAAATTGCTTTAGAATCAAGAGCCTGTCTCTTGGTCATTTCTTCTTGAGTTATTTCGCTAGTGTCTGCAACTTCTTTTCCCCTTTCTGAAACTGATGTAGCTTTAGGAATAACTCTTTTTTCTACCACATCCCATTCCAGAGGATCTTTCGATTTTAGGAATGCTTTCATCTTGTTTTTCCATATGCTGTATTACTTTCCATCGAAATAGGGTGGTTTGGTGTTGCTCTGGCCTTCAACCAAACCTGGAGCCAACATACTAGCTATAGATCTTTAATTCAAAAGTAAAAGCACTTCAATTAAATGAGCACACAGGCTCTAATACCAATTGATTGGGCTAGTAAGAGAACCTAGAGGGGGTGAATAGGTGATTAAAGAAGTTTTTGCCAAACTTAACAAACTAATTCATCTTTTGAGAATAATAGACTAAAGATGTAAAAGACTATAAACAATAATATAATGCTACGAATTAAAGTAAAGAGATTAGGGAAAGAGAATTGAGACACAAGGTTTATAGTGGTTCAGCTTAGACCAAGCCTACGTCCACTCTCCTACACTGACAGCCCACTGGCTGGATTCCACTAAGAACCAAAAGAGATTTTACAGTTTCACGTCCTTGATCTCACAGTGTAGAGACTCTGCTACACTTTCTCAAGGTCTCACAAGTATTTAATTCATCTTTTGAGTATAATTTAAGCTTGACAAATGAAAAAACAAAGAACTAAGTGCATCAGACTTTGGAATTTTTCTTTCACGCACACACTTGAATAACTTGATCGTCTTTCTTATATACTCCTCTATGCCTTCATAACCGTTGGCACCTTCCAAAGGAGTTCTTCCAATTTACCCGTTGGACAGAATCAATTAGGGAGATCTCGAGTTATTTAAGGAATGTGATGATAGCCCACCAATCCTGCTCGCACATACAATCGGGATCTAGGTTTCTATAAGTAGAACCTTCCAAGTATACTTCGCTAATCAATAGATCTAATTATCTGAATTGATATCAATAAGAATAATTGATCATGAGATGCTTTCTTCAGCCGTGAAATCTTCTTCAACCGTACGAACCGGATCCTTAAAGATATACTCGCATTTGGACAAGTCTTCTTCATCATATAAAACTTTCCTTTGTGGGTCTAGAGACTATCAGTGAGGGCAGACTTTAAATCTTGAGTCTTGAAACTTGAGTTTTCAGACTTTGACAAAAGAGTCTGGAATTCGTCAGACTTTTACCACTTGAGTCTACAAGTCTTTAGACTAGACTGATGGAAACGTTTTGTCAACTTCAAAACAAATAAGAAAGTTTTCTTCAACAAGAGGATAGACTTTAGCATATTTATAGAGTTTTGACCATGCCTCTCATCATGGGCCGAGCCTAACTTGGCCTACAAGCCACACCCATATTCAACTATTAAGAAACTTTACAACTTACCTTATTAGACCAAACTCGTAAAAACGGTAAATCACAATCTCAATTAATATAGCCCACATTAGGAAAACACTTACATTCTCCCACTTGGGCTATATTAATTGATAGTGTATTGTATGTGCGCACCTTTATGTCAATCTAGAGATAATTCTCAACAATCAATCCGATCCCATGAAGTTTCAAATACTGGATCATGGCAGTAACTAATAGACATACACATAACCTTCCATGATCACAAGTGCTTTCAACTTTACTGTTATTGATTCAATATGGTTGTGTGGCAAATGGATAACACATCATGAAGAGTAATACCTTATATGTCGTCCCTTTTGTCAGTTGCTATTCTCTTACTTTAAATGTCACATAAAACTAGATATGTCAATAGAGAATATCTTAATGGTTCTAATGAACCCACATATATCTTATTTTTATGGTTAACATTTTTTGTGTAATTGAGACATATATAAAATGCTAATAACTGAATACCTCTTACCTTCACTCAAGGTTTACACAATACTTTGAGATTTTCACTAGATATATGTATACAACTCAATAACAATCCACATGAAAAGAATTAACATATATCAAAATGTTACCCAATATAACAAAACACAGATGTGAACTTTATTAGAACAAATCTGAAGCAGCTCCCACTAAACAACAGCATCCAATGACTCTCCCAAGCTCGTGTTCATAACATGTCACTCAAATACACAAGGGCGAAGGCTTTTCGTTAGTGAATCTGCAATCATATTGCTTGTGGGAATATACTTTACTATGATGTTACCATTCTATACCATTTCATTTATGGTCTAAAACTTGACCTCCATATGACCCTTTGAGACTTTTGTTGTTGTTGAAAAACAACACCGCAGAGTTATTATCACAATATAATTGTATGGGTCTATCTACAAAATCAAATACGGTTAATTCCCTAATGAGGTTCCGAAACCAAGTAGCTTGAGTAGAAACTGAAAAGCATGCTATAAACTCTGCTTGCATGATAGAGGATGATATAGATTTATGTTTCTCACTTTTCCACGATATTGCACCTCCTACTAACATGAAATATATCCAATTATCAACTTCCTTTCATCGTGACAACTCGCAAAGTTGACATCCGAATATGTTACCAGCCGCAAATCATGAACATATCTGTAAATTAGCATATAGTCTCTTGTCCTTTTTAAATACCTCAAAACTTTCTTGGCTGCAATCTAGTGATCATATTTTGGATTTGACTAATATCTATCTAGAAGCCTTGTCACAAAAGTGATATTTGGTCTAGTGCAAATTTGAGCATACATGATACTTCCAAGTACACTAGCAAAAGGTATATCCTTCATTTGGTTTTTCTCAAAATTTGATTAAGAACATTGTGAAAGACTCAATTTGTCACCTTTAACAGTAGGAATAGTTCCTGACTTGCAATGCTGCATGTTGAATTTTTCCAAAATATGATCAACATATGCCCTCTGAGATAAAGCTAACATATGGCAAGAATAATCCTTATGGATCTCAATGCCAAGAACAAAAGATGCATCATCAAGGTCTTTCATGTCAAAATTCTTTGACAGCATTTGCTTTGTTTCATGTAGTAATCCCGTAACGCTACTTGTAAGCAAGATGTCATTAACATAAAGTATAAGAAGAACAAATTTCCTCCCGCTAACCTTGCAATATATGCACTAATCTACTTTATTATCAACAAAACCGAAAGAAGTTAAGACATTATGAAACTTCAAGTACCATTTTTTATAAGCTTGTTTGAGATCATAAACAGCTTTCTTCTATTTACATACAAACTTACCTAAATCCTGCAAAACCTTTAGGTTGCACCATATAGACTTCCTCATTAAGGTCTCCATTCTGAAAAGCAATTTAAACTTTTATCTAGTGTAACTCCATATCAAAATGAGCTATTAACACTATGATCACTCTGAAAGAATCTTAAGAAAAAAATGGAGAAAAAGTTGCTTTATAATTTATTCATTCTCTTTCAGTGAAGCCCTTGGCCACTAATCTAACTTTAAATTTCTCAATCTTTTCTTTAGAATCCCTTTTAATCTTATAAACTCATTTGCAACATATAGGTTTACGACCTTTTGGTAATTTAACAAGCTCTCAAACAATATTATGTTTCATAGATTGCATTTAATCTTTTATCGTATCTATCCACAAATCTGATTGAGGATAGCAAACAGCATCTATATAAGTCACTGGATCTACAAAGTCTGGTGGTATAGTTGAATGTCTTTCCCTAGTAAATCTCTCGAGTGGAGCTACTGCAACCTCATTTTAAGTCTAAGGAGCTTGAAGAACTTCATCCGGGGCCATTTCAACAACAGGATCTTAAGTCTCAACATGTTTAGTTAGTAGTACGGTAAGCTCCATAATCATCTACACGGGTAAGGAAAATGACATATCAGGTCACATCATATTGTTATCCTCAATAATCTACGAGTAGCCATGCTCTTCAACCACATTGAATTCTAGAAATTTTGCCATTTATGATTCCACAATCCTTGTGCCTCCATTGGGATTATAAAATCGATATCCCTTTGAATAATCTGAGTAAGGCACAAAGTAGCACTGAGTGGTTTTAGAGTCCAACTTACCTCACTTCTGTAGGACATTCCCAAACCTTAAGATGGTTCAAACTCAGTTTGCGTCCAGTTCATAACTCAAAAGGAGTCGATGGAACAGCCTTGGTAGGAACACGATTCAGTATGTAAAGGGCTAAACCCTTGGCCCATAAGAAACTAGGCAAATTAGTCCTAATCATCATACACTTCACCATATCCATAAGAGTACAATTGCGCCTTTCAGCCACACCATTCTATTCAAGACTCCCTAGCATAGTGAATTGAGCCACTATCCCAGAATCTTCCAAGTATTTGGCAAATGATCCTTTACTCTGCCCAATATTGCCATGCCTATCAAAATATTCTCCACCTCAATCAAATCTAACAACCTTTATTAGCTTTCCTAATTGCTTCTCGACTTCAGTTCAAAAAATTCTGAACTTGTCAAGAGACTTAGATTTTTCCTTAACCAAGTATAGATAACCATATTGAGAATAGTCATCAATAATTGTGATCAAATAAAAATTTTTGCACAGAGTTGCGGTAATATCAATGTGAATGATCTCCAACAAGTCAGAATTTCGCACTGCGGTTTTCTTTTTTATCTTAGTCATCTTTCCTCTACAATAGTCTATACAAGTCTCTAGGTTACTTTTAAGAGTAGGTAGGATGTGTGCCTTTACCAACCTTTTAACTCTTTCTTTAAAGATGTGACCAAGACATTTACGCCACAATGCATAAGATTGTTCCTTAAGTAGAGACTTTTTGGAAACAATAAACAATATTTTCGACTATATTAGTGATGTATTTATCATCGTGAGATAAACGCAATCTGTATAATTCATTGAACATATTACATCACCAACCTTATTCGAATTAAAGAACATAGGCATAATATTATTCTTTATTTCAAAAGAGTAGCCACATATGTCCGAACATGATACGGAAACTAAGTTTCGTTTAAAGGAATGTCTATAAAAGGTGTTTCTTAGTGTCAGATTGAAACTAGAATCTAAAATCAAAATGATATCTCCCACAAACTCAACGTTGATTTTGTCGTTGTTTCCCACAATGAGCTTTGATTCATCCTAATTTGGCATCCTTTTGTTTGTGAATTCTTGTATGGTAAATGCAAGATGATTAGTTGCACCACTATCTAACCACCAAGAACTAGCCGAGGCTTCCGATAGGTTGGATTTACAGACAAATGCTAAAGAATCATTACCTTTAGGCTCATTCTTGGACAACCAAGCTTTATATTTATTGTAGTGTTTCTTTATATGTCCTCTCTTTCTACAAAAATAGCAAAGAACACCCTCCTTCTTAAAGGGTGCTTTTCTAGGACCCATGTCGTTAGAAGGACTAGTAGCTTCAAGATTTTCTTTATTAGGAGCTTTACTGTTAGAAGGGCCTATGGCTTTGGGATTTCCTTTATAATTAAGATGTACAATCCATTTACCTTTCCTGCTAGCAGAACTGGAGGCATACAAGATGAGATGTCCTCTTTTTTTCTTTAGTTTCTCTTCATTTGCCACCATTCTAACTATCAGGTCATTCATTGACCACGTCTCATCTTGTGAACTATAATTGGTCTTGATAATTCTAAAATCAGGAGGAAGAGTATTTGTCTGTAGGTCTACCATCCTAAGCACATAATCTCTAACCCCACTTGAACCATCACACCTCATATTGAAGAATGTTTGCATAAGTGTATCAATCTCAGCATTGGAAGAGACACGATACCTAGCCTTTAGGGCTTCCATCATTTGCTTAGCAATACAGTTGGCTGGTAAGCCATTCATCAAATGTTCCTGAATGGATCGTTTCATAATGATCAAGCAAATCCTATTGCTCTTTTCCCAAGTAGTGAAGCATACTTTTTGGGCTTTGGTATTAATATCAATATCATCTGCCGGTTTTTCCTTAGTAAGAGCAATATGAACATTTGCCAACTCCATCCCAAATTGAAAATCAACTTTCCATTTCTTAAAATCTGAACCAGTAAGAATCTCAATCGTAATGAAATTGCCATTTACAGAGAATGTAACTGATTTCATGAGCAATGCATATAATTAGCATTATGTGAGTTACTGTATAACTTGAAAATCGTTTAAGTACATATCTTGAGAGCTACATACATGATCATATAAACACCTTTGAGCATAATACATAACATGTAATTGTATACTTTTCACATGATAGCGGCCATGAGAATATATTATAACCTTTTGTGAATTTATCACCTTTAGGTGTATGAATCACTATGGTCAATCACTCATCAACCATATACTGTACATATATCCCTCCATGAACTACTACACACTGACCTCGTTTGGGATTATAACCATGCATTAAAACAATAGACATCCTATCATAATATGAGATCGATATTTCTCAAATCCAACTAAGTGTGTCACTTTGGTAGTCACAACCCAATTAAATCATTGAAACTCTCTTATACCAAGAATATAAACTTTATGTCTCACATTTACCTTATACATGTGATTTTAGACTTGATGACAAGGACAATTTGCCACTAAATCACATGTCATGTCAATTACATTGCTCCATTTATTAATACATGTTGAACATTATTCATGTTATTGATGGATCAATGCTCTACACATTCTTTATGTGATGATATATCCATGAGCGTGCAATTGTATTTTCAAAAACATAGATAAATACATGAACAAATACATCAAAATACACATATTTAGGGTTCCACGTGTGTTTTCACATCTTTAAAAGTATCAAATATGCAAAATAAATACATCACAGTGTAGAAAATTTCCAAACGGAGCATGCAACCGCCTTCATGAGTCGTTGGAATACGCGGCACGTGAACTGCACGCGCTGGTGTGCATGAGTCAGTCTAAAGTCGGTTCGACCGGCACAAATCGGTCAACGGTCAATCGGTTAAACTCGGGTCAAGTCATCCCAGTTAACGCGGGTTGGGTCACTCGGTCAACTTGGGTTGGGTCATGAGTCACCCATGACGTCATATGTCACATGTTAGATGCACATAAGGCGGTGACATGTGATGTCACCATGATGTCATTAGAGACACTTGTCAAAGTTGGTGACACGTGTCTACATATGTCATCTGGCCCTTAAGACGGTTCACGCACTAGGCGAGTAAGTGCGCGTGGCGACGCATGATGCCAACTCCTAGTATTTCCTCGGCACGTGCAGGCATGTAAGGTAGTGTCCGACCTCTTCTAGAGGCGCACCACCAATCAAAATCTTCGTTTATAGAAAAGGGATCCAAATACATGATAAAAATTCACTTTTAACGGATCAAAAATCACGAAAACGAGCAAAACAGTACATAATCGAGCCAAATCCAAAATGCTTAAGGAGGCACCTATGGCCTCCGCCATAGGCACCCCAACCACCAAGATGCTCATCTCGCCAAGAGGAGTATGAATGTGTTCAAAATCGAGTTTCAATGAATGGAATTTCTGAACATGGGCCAAATGCAAAAGTTTGAGCTCCAGGCTATGAGACTCTGATACCAAATGTTAGTTGTCAAAATGGCTATCCAAGATTGATATAGCCAGAAACTTGAACATATTGAAGGAGAAGACAGAGATTTGCGTACCTGATTTGGAATCCATAATCTTGGTGCAGAACAATGGCAATCCGATCCTTCGATGTTGAAGATCTTCTCCTTTATCACCCTTGATACCCTAGCTCGATGAGACTGCCCTTCATGAGCATTCCTTATGTGAGGAAATTGGTGTGTATGTTTCAAGAATGGTAAAAGCGAGGGTTATAGGAGGGACCTTAACCTCTTTATAGAGTTTTGGCCTAACCCTCTCATAATGGGCTGGACCTAACTCGGCTCACACAAGCTAGGCACATGCTCGATTGTTAAGAAACTTTATATCTTACCTTATTGGACCGAACCCATAAACATAGTAAATCACAGTTTCAATTAATGTAGCTCACATCAAGAAAACTCTTACATATGATACTTGATGGTCTTGCCTAAGTTTGAGATGAAACCTACCTACAAAAGCACACCACCGGTTGCCTTATGCAATCTTTGTCTTTTCAATTTTTAATCATTTGCAAATAGCAATAAGAATAGTGCAAGATCCTAGAGGAGTGCAGAGCAGACTTTGATTGCTACTTCCACCATGGAGGCTGAATTTATTTCTTGTTTTGAGACTACCTCGCATAGTATATGGTTAAAGAATTTCATATTTGGGCTAAGAGTCGTGGATTCCATTTTTAGGCCATTAAAGATGTTTTGTGACAATTCAACTATGGTTTTCATGGTTAAAAACAACAAAAGTGATAGTTGAAGTAAACACATCGACATTGAGTATTTAGCCAAAAGGAAACGTGTTAAGAAGAATAGAGTGGTCATAAAATACGTTAACATTGAATTGATGATAATTGATCCTTTAACTAAAGGCATGTCACGAATGAGTTATAAGGATAATGGCTCATGTATAAACGAATTGATAATCTAGAGGTAGCCATTATTCAAATTCGAACTTTGCTGGTTTTTTTGAATCCCAAGGATCAACATTTGGATATGTTTTTATATTTTATGGCGGAGTTATGTCCTGGTGGAGTACGAAGTAAACTTTGACTGTTTTCTTAGATATAGGAGAAAAGGTTTTCGTGTAATTGATTCCCTTCTTTTGATTGAATCATTTAGCAACGAGTGTAGCTTTGTATCTCTCAATGTTACTTAATGAGTCTTTCTTTGTTTTAAAGACCCGTTTACAACCGACGGCCTTCACACCTTTGGCAATTTAAACAAAACTTAGACTTTGTAAAAACATTTCGAGATTATTCTTAGCTCCAACATTATAATCAACTTCTTGTAAATACACAATGTAATCACTATGAATTTTAATGTTGCATTCTCCTAGGGATCATGTTGTTCAATTTATTGCTCAACAATTTTGGTAATTGCTGAACAACTGGATCTCCCATATCAATATCAACAAATTGTGCAATTTCAATAATTGATTGTTCAATAGCCGGTTAAACTAGAGAAAAGTTGTGAACAACAACTAATCCGATAGATGTGATGGAAGGTGGAGTATCCAAATGATCTTTTTCAAGAACGAGGTTCTGAATGCTCTTCAATGCATGACTAAATCGTACTAAGCTCTCACTATCTTCTTATTTTATCTCAACCTATCATTTATGTAGAATGATGACATGTTTGCTAATCCTTTCTAAATCAAACAAAGCTCGATCATTATACATGTGATGATGCCGATCATTTTTACATGAGACTATGATTTTGACACCTAAATTTTGGCTACTCATTTTGATATTCATTGCATAGAAGTTGACTCCTAAACATAAATATTATTTAATAGTTTATATAATTTGCATATTTGTTGGACTGGCAGTGGATGAAATATAATAAATGGTTGGACTATGCTCGTTGTGAGAGGAAATTTGGCCAAACCCATATACATCATAAGATCCAAAATTTTCATTAGATAATGTATTGAAATATAATATACGGAAATGACAGAATCTTGCAAATTAAGTTAATGTGAAATCACTAGAGAAATAAATGAGGAATAATTGGACATTAGAAATTTACGTTGTTTGGTGTGAATATTGGTACCTATATCTATAGAGAGAACTAGCAGCAAATAATCTATTATAATCAGATAATCAAAGTTTACAACGGGTCACATGCTCAAATGTTTTTCACACCTAGATTTTAGCTCAAACCCAATATATTTACAAATAAATAATGTAAACTCATAACACAAAATCACCAGTGTTCAAGCCCTCTACGTACGCCCAAAATAGAACTCAACGCTTTAGTCTTTTCTTGCATATGTTGGCTTCTTCTCTATGCGGCTCTACTTGTGCAGCTCCTCTTTTTGGCCTTCTTATTTGGATTAAAAAAAGAGTAGTATATATACTTTTGTAGGTCTCTCTCACGTTCAAACTGACCAAGTACAACTCAAGAAAGAAGTTACGTCCACTTCTCTCTTCCTTCTCTCTTCCTTTTAGAGATAGATTCCTTTTTTACTATAAATAAATAAATAAAAATTGGAAAATATGTGAGCCCATCTTTTGTCTTCTAGTGATTAACTAATCCAAGTCAAACTTGGATTCATATATGCGATATTTCACTCTAGATAGTTATGGAGATTCATATGCAAGAACAAGAAAACTAAATTTAATTCGGATAAGAAATAACACATTTTGAACAAATCAAAATCCTTCTATGAATCGAGTTTCGTAAAAATTCAAACTCGAGACATAATTTAACAATTCTCTACCTTAGCTCAATGTTTGAAGCCAAATTATAGTACTCATCATTCATGCCACTCTCCCAATGCCTTGACGGGCGCTCATTCTCTATAGACACTAATAAAGCTCAAGCAAAGCTTGAGCTTTGCTAATGGAACATACTTAGTCATCATATTTACTGAGTTATCTGTTACTGCAATCTTTTTTACAATAACATTACCTTTAGCTAAGACATCTCGAATGAAGTGGCACTTGATGTTGATATGCTTTATTTGTTCATGATAAATTGGATTATATAGCAAATATATCGCACCTTGGTTATCATAGTGTATTTCAATACTTTTCTAATCTAACCCGAAGTCCAAGAGTAAACTCCATAACCATATCATCTCTTTTGCTACAAAGGTTAATGCCATGTACTTTATCTCAGTCGAAGATAAAGCAACGTGATCCTACAAAGACACTTTCCAACTAATTGACCACTTGCTAACGTGAACATGTATGCTGCTAAAGACCTGCAATCATCCAAGTCACTAGCGTGATCCAAATCCACAAAACCAGTGGCCTCATGCCATTGCTGTCCCTTTAGTACATTATACCCATGTTTGTTGTCTCTTTTGAATATCTAAGGATCCTTTTCACAGCTTCCTAATGAGATTTACCATGACGCTTTATATATCAACTAACTATACTCATAGCTTGTGAAATATCGGACCTAATGCATACCATAGCATACATAATACTACCCACGGCACTAGAATAAGGAACACGGGACATATACTCCTCCTCCTCCTGAGCGTGTGGTAATAATTTATTTGAAAGTTTAAAGTAATTCGCTAAAGGTGTACTTATAGATTTCGTTGACAACATGTTAAAACGTGCCACAATCTTCTCAATATATTTCTTTTGATATAGACGTAAAACTCCTGCAGCCCTATCACACAAAATCTCTATATCCAATCTTTTCTTTGCAGCACCTAAATCTTTCATTTCAAACTTAGCACTCAACTGCCTCTGCATCACATCAATATTGGACATATTTTTAGTTGCTATTAGTATGTCATCAACATATAAGATAAGATAAATCAAAGATCATTCTCCAATCTCCTAAAGTAAACATAGCTATCCATCTAACTTTTGGCGTAGTCCTAACTAGCCATGAAAGTATCAAAGCGCTTATACCACCACCTAGGAGACCGTTTCAGTCCGTATGAATCTTTTTTAACAACAAACATGATCTTCCTTATTTGGAATAGCAAATCCCTCTAGCTGCCTCATGTAAATCCGCTCCTCCAACTCACCATGAAAAAATACAGTTTTCACATCTAATTGCTTTAACTCAAGATCTTGCAAAGCAACTAAGACAAGTAAAACATGAATAGAAGTGGGTCTTACTGCAGGAGAGAACACCTCATTATAGTCAATGCCTTCCCATTATGTATACCCTTTCGCCATAAGTCTCGCCTTATATCTCGCTGTCTCAACACCACGAATGCGCTCTTTCTGTTTGAAAACCTATTTACTTCTAACAATTTTTTGGCTTGTGGATACTTTGACCAACTCCCATGTTTGATTCTAATGGAGCGATTCCATCTCTTCATTCGTAGTCCATAGTTATTACGATGACTCACTACTAGCCATTGCCTCAAAGTAAGGCAAATGCTCATATGTCTCCACCTCGGCACCTACAATCAACACATGTAAAATATGTACAACCATAATATATCGGTGATTTAGTTTGCCTTCTTTGTCTGTTTGTGGCTATAGTGTGCCACGGCTATGCTAGTTGTTCACTATCACCGACTTCAAGAATTGCGGCTTTATCTACAGTCTCAACTTCTGTTACCTTCGAAATATTCGAAGTCTCTATTTGAAGATCTACCTCACTAATGACACCATGATTTGTTTGCTATGCTGGTTGTTTCTCAGAACTCCTCTGTTAAAGCATTGTAGTCTCGTTGAAGATCATGTCTCTATTTAGTAGAAAACTGGGTGATATGGAATTAGTGCACCATAACCAATAGCCTTTCACCCCATGTGCATAACTCAGAATTATTGACTTATTCATTCTTGACTCAAGTTTACCATCACTTGCATGAGCGTATGTAGGACATCCAAATATATGTAATTTGGAGTAATTAATAGGTTTCCCCAACCATATTTCCTTAAGAGTCTTCTGTTCAATAGTAAATGATGAACATCAATTAACAAGATAACATGCCATGTTCACTGCTTTGGCCCAAAAAATCCAGCATGCTAAAAGCATGCATCAAGCTCACTCAAGCAAAGTTCTGTTCTTTTGTTCTGTTACACCATTTTGCTGTGGTGTCCCAGGTATTGTGTGGCATCTAATAATCCTCTCTTTTTTTTTTTTTCTCTCTCAAAACTTGATAAAATCCTTACCATAAAACTCCATGCCATTATTGGCCTTAGGCACTTTATTTATTTATTTGACTGCTTCTCAATCAATCCCTTAAATTTCTTGAACTAATCATATTTGTGTTTCAAAAAGTATACCCATATCTTTCTCGAATAATGATTGGTAAATGTCAGCATTTAATGAGCACCTCCTTTCAAAGGAATAAAAAACGGACCCCAAACATCTTAATGAACATATTCAATTGGTCGCTTGGTCGAATAAATAGCTGCAGTAAATTTAATTCAATGCTGCTTCCCAAAGATGCAGTGCTCACATAAGTTCAGCTTCCTTATCTTCTAACCCTTCAATAACCCCCTCTCACATAGTATTGTCATACTTACCTCACTTACTACCTTAAACGCATATGCATAATCAAGTCATGTCAAAGTCTAACTCACCTAATGAAACTGCAACGGTTTCGGGCACGGTCTCTCCCAATAGATGATAGAGACTATTCACTTTCTTCCCTTTTCATTATTGTCATGGCACCTCGATAGATTTTCAATACTCCACCTTCAATGGTGTACCTATACCTGATGTCATTGAGTGTCTCCATAAAAATAAAATTCTTCTTGAGCTCCGGTACATGTCTCATGTCTATCAATGTGTACACAACCCGTCGTGCATCTGAATCCAAATTATTCCTATTCCCATAGCCTTGCAGGCTACATTATTTTCCAAAAGGACTCTTCCACCATCTACAGTTCGGTATGTAGTAAACTAGTTTTTATGAGGCATCATATGATAAGAATGCCCTAAATCTAGCACCCATTCGTCTTCTAACAAACTATTAGTCACACACAAAACAACTTATACATCACTAGTGCTTTGCTCAACAACGTTCACTATATTGCTTGTGGCATTTTGCCTATCACCTTTGTTTATCCACTTCGAATAATCTCTCTTGATGTGTCTCTTCTCGTGACACTCAAAACACTTCATGCGTCCCTTGGACTTTCTTTGGTGTGTCTTTATAGATTTTAGTGCTCTAAAAAAGTAGTTTGATTCAATGTCGGCATCAAATCAAATTTAAAGCTATTTAGCTCTTTGTCCGAGGACAATTTCCTAATTGCTAGTATGAATCAAGGGCCAAAGTCCAAAAGCATATTGTTTAAAAGTCTCCATCGACCAACAGTCTCTTCCCCGCATTTTCTGTGAATTGCTGCCATCAATCAGCCTTTTTTTCCGACTGACACCTTCGGCGACATCACAACCCCGTTGATTGGCACCTTGCAACCTTGACTCGACCGCAGCTCAAATCTTTGCCGTGCTTGCCACCCCTCATCGCCACCGGCGTTACCAAAGCCTTGCTGATCCCCGCCGTGATTCTTGTAAGCCATCCTCCTTACGTCCGCTAGTCCTGCTTTTTTAAAAGACATTTTCCTAAATTTCTTAATCATTCAAAACTGAATTCATTTCAATGTTTAATTGCCAAATTTGGCTTATTTCAAATCTAACTTTATTTGTTTGACATGTTTGGGCATTATCCAATTAGGGGAGTTTATGTATAAAAAACACCCTAATGATTAATTTGAGCCGCAAGTAAAATCATTTTTCTTATTTTGATTTTTTTATTTTGAATCTTGGTGAATATTTTGATGTGGTTTTGTTAAATTACATATCTTTAATCTAGTACACTTTCTTATTTTTAAAAATGCAAAAAATAAAATAAAATTGCATGGCATGTTAGGATAGATTAGTTTCCAAGATAGAATTGTGTGTTTAGGAAATATATTGTAATTTAGGAAAGTTTCCAATTTAGAATATGATTTAATTTAAATTATTTCGGTATTCTCACATTTTAGCGAGTTTCATATTTTATTTTTTTAAAAATCACTAAAAATAGCATGAATATATTACATAGTTTCATATTGTATTGTTGCCATGTCATCATCATTTGCCACATCATTGCAATGTCATTACATGCCATGTCATCATTACTATGTCATCATGCAACATCATGTTGCAACGTCATCATTTCCATGTCATTTGTTAGTTGCATATTTAGGGTCATTTATATTTAGGGAAAAGACTACCAAAAACCCCAAATTTTGCCCAAAGTGACAAATTTACCCTAAACTTTTTGTGACATGAAAAACCCTGAATTTTGCCAACCGTGACATATTTATCCCAAACTTTTTTTCGTGACACAAAAAACCCTAAACTTTTATTCGTGTGACACATTTACCTTAAACTATAGGACATTTTGGCCTTTTTACTTTTTAATTTTTTTTTCTTTTTTCTTTCTTCTTCTCTCTTCTCTCCGCCGACCATGGCGAAGTCGGCGGAGGGAAGTTGGTGTCCGACGAGGGTTGCCCTCATCGGCGTCGAGCAAGGGTTGCCCTCGCCTGGGCTGGTTAGGGCCGCCCTTACCGGCGTCGGGCAAGGGCAGCCCTCGGCTGGGTTAAGCAAGGGCCTCCCTTATTAGTGTCGGGTGAGGGCACCCCTTGCCCTTGCCAAGCCCTCGTCGGCATTGGGCGAGGGTTGCCCTGGCAGATTTGGCGAGGGCCGTCCTCACCCGACGCAGGGGAGGGTAGCCCTAGTCAGCATTGGGCGAGGACGGCCCTTGCTAGATCTGGTGAGGGGTAGCCTTGCCTAACGTCGGTGAGGACCTGGCGAGGGAGGCCTTTGCCCGACCCAACCGAGGGTCGCCCTTGCCCGACGCCGGCAAGGATGGCCCTAGCCAGCCCAGGAGAGGGCGACCCTCACCTGACGCCGACGAGGGCAGCTCTCGCTAGATGTCGGTGAAGGGAAGAAAGAAGAAGAAGGAAATAAGAAAAAAGTAAAAGTAAAAGGAAAAAAATAATAAGACGAAAAGGTCATTGGTGGGGTAAATGTGTCACGGCTTGCAAAGTTTGGAGATTTTCATATCACAAAAAAAAGTTTAGGATAAATTTGTCACTTGGGGCAAAGTTTTGGGTTTTTGCTGGTCTTTTCCCAAATTAGATTGCATAAAATGTTGTTATAGCTTTCAATGTTTGTTTGTCCATCATTAGAATTAGGTCATTTAAATATATCACATAGACATAACTTAGATTAGAATTGCTTCTCATACATTGCATGTAATTCAATTTTCATTAATAAGAAAAAGCCATAAAAAAGTATTAGTTGGGCATAGGCATTTAGAAAATCACGTTTACATTAAGCATGCATTCTCTTTAATAAAAATCTTGCAGATATTGGGATGTAATCACAGCGAATTTATGCTTTGCTTTGCATTGATGTTAACCTTAGTTCTAGCAATTTATTTATTTAATGCTTTGACTATGAATGTTAAATTATTGATTATGCATCCGTAAGATCACTTTTGTATGCTAGTGGTTTAGACTTAATACCAACAAAGATTGCTTGAAAAATATTTTTGAAAATAAAGAGAAATGGTACCGAAAGTGTATTAGATTAATCTATTGTAATTAAGTCTTCGGATCCATTGATTTGGCAACTCAAGAAGGTAAGAATATTGCATGTTATAATATGAGTACCAAGGTGTGATTAATAGGGATCGGAACAGTTTGTGCTAAGTCTTTGGAGTAATTTATTAGCAATCCCTTTGGTGGTCACTCTTGAGAAGGTTGCGACATTGAACAAAATGAAATGCAAATTTGATCATTTTTAGTGATGAGTCTAACATTTTTAGGGTGATGGATCACCGCGTTCTTGTACACTAGTAAACTTAAGTAGCAACATTGGATTCAACACAAGAAAAGGAGAGAGAAAACTCGAAACACACGTAAGATCACCAAAAAATGAAGAAAGACAAAGGGAACTAAGGCGAAGAGAAGATTATCAAAGGGGAATGATTAGTTAACAAGATGGAGATAGAGGCATTTTGATTTTGCTTCTGGTCTCACAGCTGATCTTGAACAAAGTTCTAGCAAATCAATACTCAAAGTCGATCAATTTGTCCATATAAGAGAGAGAGAGAGAGAGAGAGAGAGAGAGAGAGAGAGAGAGAGATTGAAGAATCATGTGATTAGAGGGAGTCACAGAATATTGTTGGGATTTTACAGAACACATATAGGCTAAATAAACATAAACGTAGCGGAAGCAAAGATAAAATTCTACTATACATGTTCCTCCAAAGGCGTTGTTCGGGCATTATAATCAAAAATCAGAATATCAAATGGGGTTTTATGGATTACCTCTCGAAGCGCACTTTAAACGACTTGATTCAAATGTTCTTCAGTTTGAGCCCTATAAATGTCAGGCCTCTCTTTGGTTTGATAATTGGCACCCTAGGGGACCCCTGAACCTCTTCTCAGATTCACTTATCTATAGCTCAGGGCTCTCTAGGCAAGCTTGTGTTGTTGACCTCTTCTCAGATGCTGGCCAAGCTCTCAGGACGGTGATTGAATTGTGGGGTCATCCTCTCCCGGTCTTGTCGGGTGACCCATATCATTTCTGCTAGCGAGAAAGCTCTTTAGGCCGGTTCACAGTGGCATCGGCATGGAATTCCATCAGAAAGAAGAGATCGCGGGTCCATTGGCACTCTTTTGTGTGGGACAACGCCATAGTGCCTCGCTATCAGCTTAATCTTTGGCTCATTGCCAAGCGCAGTCTTCCAACCCAGGCTCTACTTATGTCCTATGGTAGAATTGGAAATGCTGCCTGTGCGTTTTGCAAGAGTATGCCCGACTCTGTTAATCACCTGTTTTTTGATTGCTGTGTCATGGCTGGCGTTGCTTTCTTTTGGGCTTCCAGATGCAATTTGCCTTGGCGCAACAGAACTTGGAGGGAGAACCTCCGTTGGGCCCCTATCCATTTGATGGGTAAAGATTTCTACAAGTGCATTGCCCGTTTTTCCTTTGGCGCGCTTTGTCATATCATTTGGAAAAACAGGAATAACATCATCTTTAGAAACCAGCCCCTGACGGTCCCGGCCATGAAGAACCACCTCTTCAAAGTGGTCCAAGACAAGGCTATCACCTTCAGGAACGTCGAAGATAATTTCAGAAACAGAAGGTTGCAGAGAAGTTGGGGCCTAGACCCGATTATTTTCACTAGGGACCCATAGGTAGTTCATTCCAATGGTGACCTCTTCCTCACCTGTGGCGTCTTTTGTAGCCGGTTGACCATGCCGTGCTTCTTTTGGTCTAGGTGTTGGAGTGTTGTGCCGCGTTTTGCTGCCTTTTCATCTCGTCACCCTTCCGCTCCTTTTGTTCCTGCATTTGGAGTGTAAGTTTCTGGTGATGAGATCTTTTGTACTTTTGGCCTTTCCTCAATATATTTCTTACCTTTACCAAAATAAAAAAAAAATGTCAGGCCTTTAGTTTAGACACACCACCAATGCACCTTGAATGAAAAAGAGCTCGCAGGTAATCACCACTGTAATTGTGCTAGCAATCTTGTGGAGACAATCCTCTACACGTGGTTAGCAACCATTTGCTAACCATATAGTTCTCTCTCTGAACTTTCTCTCTTTTTCTTAACATCACCTACTCACCCTCTCTTTGCTCTATTTTATTGTCTTAGTGAAGTCAACATTTAACTTCCTCTTGAAGCTAGTCTTTAACCTCTCAAAGAAGTTATTGACTACTTTTTCCAGAAACTACTTTTTCCAAAAGTTGGTCTTTAACTTCTCAAATAAGTTATTGACCACTTCCTCCGGATGCTAGTTTATAACTTCTCAAATAAGTTATTGACTACTTCCTCAAGAAGTTGGGTGAGTAAGAGATCTTGTGAATGGGTTGTGTTCGATCGAGTGAATTGGTTATGGTGTGTGACATCCCTAGGTTCATCTATGAGCTAACAATTAGACTTGTACTAACATATTAGTACTCCCAAGAGAATTTATTGTCCCAATCAATCTCTAGGTCCTATAAGCTATGATTGACATCTAGCAATATGTCATTGTTACCCAGATAATATGAATGCTTTAAGAACATAATGAACCTGTCAGCTCTAGCTACAGTGTAATTCAATCCCTTTATCTTACCATGTCTCGATCGAACAAAGACCATGGAATATTTGTCAAGTCACCAATTTGATTATATGCACAAACCTAATTGACCTGCATTTTATATGAGACATAAACAATTTATTCTCGATTATAACCCCGGCCGAGGATTTCAATGCAATGTCACAATTAGATCACATAAGACATCATTACTGTACATTGCATGTAACAAGGAGACATATTCCACGTTGCGCACACGTGTAACTTTGTATGTGAACGAGTTATGACCATCAGATACAGAGATAGATCAATGAGCCACCAATATGCATACCCGTGAGCCATAGCCGTCCAACACATAAGTTAACATTGTGCCTCAAGTCTAAGGATTATTTACACAAGACCAAAGCAAGAACGATTAGTCATTGACCCCACTAAAAGCTTCCATGGTACCAAACGTTCTATATATGTCATGTTTAGTGAACTTGCTTACTACAAGCACCTGTGTTCTAACTTGGGCATCATAAAACCCAATGACTCGTGACTCATCATTACCTTAAGCATTCAATACTTAATGGTGAAGCTAAGAACACACCAATTTCACCAGGATCATTAATATCCACTCAATGATCCATTGGCCGGGAACAATTTAAAGATTCAGTCTAACTGTAAACCCATCATGCATATTCTTAACATCTCAAGAATAAATACAGTCACAACTGATCTTATGGAATCATTCATATAGATAATTTGACAAATGAATGAATACATCTTTGCCATTAATTTGACAACATAACTGAAATCCCTAATATGTAACTATTACATGCTTGCTTTAGGGCATATAACTAACAATGGAATATAAGCCATCCAATGAGCTAACACGTCAGTGCCGAGGGAATGAGTTCGAATCTCCGCGTTGCTAACACGTCTTAAGTGGGGGACCATGGTGGTGGGGTCCTGTGTGTCAGGGAAATCCCTTATGATGTTTTGAAGATGACAAAATAAATCAAAGGCTATTAACATGTTTAATGGTTGAATAACAGACTATGTAGATGATAGAATGTGTAAATGATATTATTAAGGTTTATATTTGGAAGAACCAGAAGACAAACTCTATGCTGAAGTTGAACTTATTCAGATTGTGTCCAAACCTTAAGGCTAAATATGTTCAGAAGCATAATATGTTTAGACTTACGTCCAGATTGTAAAGTCTACTTCAGACGGAAGACACTTAGACTCTACTTCAGACAGAACACTCTCAGACTTTACATCCAGAATGAGACAGAAGTCCAAAATGTAATAGAATGAAGCATGTCCCGAACGAGACAACTTGATAGAACGTAACACAAGCCCCAAACATATAATGGCTAGTGATCTGGTTTGGATTTTACATCAAGATAGATTTGATTGACTCAATCTAATTGATTGACAATTGGATCTTGAAGACAAGAACTTTCTATACGAAGGAGCTTTATTTATGGAAACTAAGATTCTGTTTGTATATGCGATCATAATCAATTTGGGATTCTACTTTTATCACTCAACAACTACCAAATCTTCTAGATACATATCTATCCAATTGATAGATTGGAAGATGATCATCTAGATATTGCCCAATGGCTAATTTGGAAGTAGATGAGTATTTAAGGAAATCAAGGACCGATGGGCAAGTAAGAGACGGAGTGTAGAATTTATAATTCCAAAGTCTGAGCGACCTTCGATCATACACTTATCTTTCGTGAGCTTAAACGTTTGTGATTATGAGAGAAATACCAAAAGAGTGACTTAGTGAGATAATATGATCTACCACTAAGTGGTTGTATCTCTTGTTAATCACATAGTGAAATCCAGCTAGAAGGCTATTAGCATGGAAGAGTGGACGTAGGCTTGATCTAAGCCGAACCACTATAAATTTCATGTACAACATTCTCTTTCCTTAACTCTTTATATTTAAGTCTATTACATACTTACAGGTTATTTCAGAAGTCTGTTCCATCGCATAACAAATTATGAACATCTACTAGAAGTCTGGTGGCTCACTTATCAAACTCTTATCCTTATTCAGACTTTACTCAAAATTTATTATTCCGCATTTATTTGCCAAGATTTGTTTTAAACGCCTATTCACCCCCTCTAGGTATTTGTACTAACACTTTCAATTGGTATCAGAGCATGAAAGTGAATCCAAAAGAAATGGAAAGATTCGTGATCAAACTCAAAAATGCAACAAATCGAGGGGGAGCATTAATCATTTATGAAAAAATATTTTTGAATCGATCATGATCGTGATCTTGTTATGGAAGGAAGGAAAAGGTAAATGCGACAGAACTTGTTAAGTTCCAAAAAAAAAAAAAAAAATCCAATTAGTGCATCATTTATTACTTTTTATTATTAACAAATCTCTTATTTACATTATCATTTTAGGACAAAAATGGTAAGTGAATTTTATAATGCATACGTGATTTTCATTGAATATTTGCCGATATATATGATCGAAGTGAGCCATATTACATATCTTTGATATTCGACTTACTTTGTAATTTTTTTTTTGAAAATTGTGTTTCATGTGAGATATCTTTGTTATCATTTTATATTCTCTACGTGATACTATATCTATTGTTATCACTTTTTGATTATGACAAAAAGGGGGAGAGAATATAAATATGCATATGTGTTGATATTAGTTATCGAGCTGCGATTATTTTTCTATATATTGTTATGCTTAATCTATTTGCTATCTTCTACTATCTTTTGATTTGAATTACATTGCTCTAATTTATTAATATTTTAGAAAGTGTGATTACATATCTGCATATTCAGAGATTGTTTTGTCATCATAAAAAGGGGGGGTATTGTTAGGAAAATCCCTTATGATGTTTTGAAGATGACAAAATAAATCAAAAGCTACCAACATGTTTAATGGTTGAGTAACAGACTATGCAAATGATAGAATGTGTAAATGATATTATCAAGGTTTATATTTGGAAGAACCAGAATACAGACTCTATGCTGAAGTTGAACTTATTTAAACTATGTCTAGACCTTAAGGCTAAATATGTTCAGAAGCAGAATATGTTCAGACTAACATCCAGATTGTAAAGTCTACTTCAGACAAAAGACACTCAGACTCTACTTCAGACAAAACACTCTCAGACTTTACATCCAGAATGAGACACAAGTCCAGAACGTGACAAGGTCCAAAACGAGACACAAGTCTAAAACGTAACATATTCAGAACGAAGTATGTCCAAAACGAGACAACTTGACAGAACGTAACATAAGCCCCAAACATATGACGGCTAGTGATCTGGTTTGGATTCTACATCAAGATAGATTTGATTGACTCAATCTAATTGATTGACAATTGGATCTTGAAGACAATACTTTCTATGCAAATGAGCTTTACTTATGAAAACCAAGATTTTGTTTGTATGGGCGATCATAATCAATTTGAGATTCTACTTTTGTCACTCAACGGCTACCAAATCTTCTAGATACAAATCTGTCCAATGGGTAAATTAGAAGACGATCCTTTAGATATTGTCCAATGGCTAGTTTGGAAGTGGAGGAGTATTTAAGGAGATCAATGACCGATGAGCAAGTAAGAGACAGAGCGTAGAATTTATAATTCCAAAATCTAAGCGACCTTCGATCATACACTTATCTTTTGTGAGCTTAAACGTTTGTAATCATGAGAGAAATATCAAAAGAGTGACTTAGTGAGATAATGTGATCTACCACTAAGTGGTTGCACTCAAAGTTGTAATTTCTTGTTAATCACATAGTGGAATCCAGCCAGAAGGCTGTTAGCGTGGGAAAGTGGACGTAGGCTTGATCTAAGATGAACCACTATAAATTTCGTGTGCAACATTCTCTTTCCTTAACTCTTCATATTTAAGTCTGTTGCATACTTACAGGTTATTTCCGAAGTCTATTCCATCGCATAACATATTTTGAACATCTACCAGAAGTTTGGTGGCTCACTTATTAGACTCTGATCCTTATTTAGACTTTACTCGAAATTTATTATTCCACATTTATTTGCCAAGGTTTATTTTAAACACCTATTCACCCCCATCTAGGTGTTCGTACTAGCACTTTCGCTGTGCTAATCTCTCTCCAGGTATAGTCACTTCATTGGGTGGTCGGCTGGTGCGGTCGATAGCCCAGCGGCTCCAGGTGGTCGGCCAAGTCAATAGCCTGGAGTGCCCAGTGATCAGCGAAGTCGATAGCCGGGCAGGTGGAGTCCTGGGCATCATAAAAAATAAAAAAGACATTAAAATTACGAACGTAGTTGACTTACCCCATTCAATATTAGTAAGAAGATTCAGAAGTTTTATTTTATTTGGGGGGGTGACGTCAGAGAGCAAACATTCCATGCTTTATCTTGTTATCCAGAAAACCGCAAATAATTCTTCTTTTTTTTAACTTCTAGATCTCATTTTACGGTCTCTTCACTCAAAAGTGAGTTAATATTTTCTAAAGTTATCAACATTGGACATCGTTTCCATCTAATATCTTAGACTTTTAGATGCTAGGAATTTAGCACCCACGAATTTTTTGGGGTGAGCATGATAACCATTTTTTTTTTTCGTTTTTTTTTTCTTTTCCTAAGAATAGGTGTGGAATAGAAATTTGTTTGATAAAAAAATTTTATTTTTATATTTCTAAAATAAATTTTTACTTCAAAAATAGGTTTGTAATAGAAATTAAAAGTTAAAATTTTTAGCTTTTCTGTTTCTAGAACAAAAATGAAAAATAAAAACTCTTCTCATCGTTCACTCTTGTCACCACCCGCCACCCACTCGCCACCTATTGCTACCTGTTCGTTGTCACCCCTCGCCACCTATTGCTACCTGTTCGTTGTCACCCCTCGCTACCTGCTGGTCATCGGCCAATGCCGAACAACGGATGATGGTTGCTGGCCACCGGACGCCGACCACCTCTCATTGCTACTCGGGAGGGAGAAATTTTGTATCATTATTAAATGAATTTCTATTATGGGAACATAAATTTTGTATTGACATCAAACACATATTTTTACTCAAAAACTCGTCTAGGGAATAAAAATAGAAAAATCAATTTCTAGCCAAAAATTGATTTCTAAAATAAAATGATTATCATTCACACTTTTGGTGCCAACATACTCAATTCTATATTTCTTTTTAAAGGACTCCCATAACTGTTTAGCAACTTCAATGTTACAATAAACATTATATGAAAAATTTACCGAAAATTTTACCAAAAAATTAAGGGTTTAATTTCAGCATAGAGAGTCCGTGCATTTCCAAGCCTTCAACACCTCGAACGTTGTGACATTTTGTTCATCTAGACTAATTATTGAGACATCTCCAATAAATACTTGACCAAATCCAGGGTGATCAGATAGAAGACCATCTTCCATTGCCAATAGTTAAAGCCCACACCAGTGAATTTCTCCGATTTCTCATTCGGTTACTAGAGGTGATACCATCAAATTAAGCAAAACCAGTTGAATCATCTCTCTAGAAATTGAACTATATGCCATTTAGCTTGCACTATTTTCAAAAATAGTCTCCGATGTATCAGTCAAATAACTTGTTCCCATACCATCATATATGGTTTCAATCTAAAGGCTTGCAACATTTGTTGTCATAACACCAGGTCATGAGGTATGAACATCACTGGATGAAATGAACATAGAAACATCTCCAAAAACATTATGGACATCATTACGTAGTTGATTGTTGTCAGCCATCTTGATTATGAGAAACCCAACAATAGTAAGAAACACTAATTTCCTTAAGATTGTTGAGGAAGTAAATTGCCTATTGAAGAAAAATGTGAAACACTAATTGTTGTAATCTAGAAAAATAATAATTTTGAGAAAATGATAGCAAAAATAAACGAGAGATGAGGTACGGCTAATCAAATCTCCTTAAAGAGATGAATTTCTACCCACAATGCCAAGCAGATTTATGAACTATGTCTCCTAAGATACAACACCTTGAACCCGTTTATATCAATATATACAAATAGGACTATTAGACACTTCTCGGAACTGGCACACTTAGAGAATTACTATAGAAAAAACTAGAAACATACTTTGAGGAGTTCCTATAAATTGAACTAAGGAGGTATGTCTATTTATAAACGAGGAAGATAGCTGCAAAAAACTAAAATGACATGAACTTAAGAGTCATGTCAATTTTGCTCGCACTAGTTGAGCCATCAACCCTTAATAGCAATAATATTAAATTCAGAAGTTGCAGTAAAAGAAGAGTCACATTGAGTCATTAATCCATAATTACAACAATTCATGCTTATAAAAAACACATAAACTATTGCAAAAAAAGATCTGAAGAGACATAATTGTTGCACGTGAATTGAAGAGATGTGAACTGAAAAAGACATCTCACTAACGTCGACCCATTAATAACCTATAATTACAATATCATTTGCCTCTCCTACAATACCAAAAAATGATTTATTTTTCTTTTAAAGTTGCTAGATCTTTGTATTATGTCATCATTAAACATGAACATGCACCTTTATATGGAAGCACTTGGTGTTTGATGGCCTTAGAAGATAGGTTTTAGGTTTCAAAAACCCCAGAATTGATATTAATAAGGTAGGTTCCAAGGCAGGGCTCACCCTACCACATGCACACCCACATTATTATATATTTTTTATGTTTTAGTTTTTGACACAAAATTTAGTTTGAAGTGTAAAGGAAGAGGTAAAATATTTAAATGTTAGATAAAGCATATATCTAACAATTTAAAATTTTACGAATATTTATAATGATCTCATAAAATTTTACATTAATAATAATATTTGATATTTGAATTGCTATATTAGGGTGGTTCGTCCATGATGGGCTGCGTTTAAGAGACACCAGTATGTCTTGATGAGATATGATTGAAAAGCACCTCTTCAAGAGGTGTGGAGGTTATCTATTAAGGGGAAGTTAAATAACCTCCCAATTATAACTTTCCCATGACAGAAAATAATTTCCTCGGAGACTATAGATAATAATCGAAACAAACATTCTAGTAAAAGTGAACATTCCCCCTTCTCTCTCCATCAAAGAACAACACAAAAAGGCTTTCATTTCTACTTTGAGAAGACAATTGGCGTTAACATTGTGGAATGAGAATACTTTTATTATGATTATATTCTAACCATCATGAAGTTGTAGATTCATCCATTGCATGCTGGTGATTTAACGTATATTCCTAGGTAATTGATTCGTTGTGTATGGAAGATGTCAATTGATTCTTCTCGATATTTTTATCCTACATTGGTATCAAAGCACGTTTTTATGATCTCTGCCTTATTTTTCTATTGAGTTTGTGCTTACTTTTGATATGGAGATCAGAAGGTTGAACTTCATATCTTTTGCATGTTTATTACTTGGAAATTGCAACATGAATAGTCAATACAAACCGATGCAAAGAATGGGTTTGGAGGATGAAGATGACCATTCTATTTTGGTCGATTCTCGAAAAAAAAAATTGGTGAAAATTGTTTTTGATCATATAGGGTGAAAGAACTCGTCGAGACGATTGAAACGATGAGTCATATGTCACTAGACGCGCCTACATGCGTGGCCACAAGTCGTTGCTTCGGCAGCCACACTTCCAATACGCGTGTTGCTCAGCACCTAGGGGCTGATGCCATCGATGATGTTGGCAACCTGGTTGGTAATTGACCCGATGATGTCATCAACCCAACCTAACAACAACTTGACTTGAAGACCCAACTCAACGATTCGACCCAATTGACTAGCCAACTGGTTGGACTAGCCCAGTAGGCATGTGTGCCACTCGCGCCGTGCACTAAGGCGGTGCGTATGGGTGCACGGAAGTTCCAACTAAGCGTGGTTGATGTCGTTCACTTGCATTAAATTTCTCTACATTATGGTATAGTTAATTTACATGTTTAGAGCTTTTAAAGGTACAAAAATGTGTACATAACTCAAGATACAGGTATTTTTTTAGGTATAAATGCATTGTTTATTCCTTCTTGTATTTCCCTATGGTTTTGGAAATACAAAAGCTAGCCTATATGTAAATGACCACATACAGGTTGTGTCGAGCTTGGTTTAATGCTAGCATGTATATAATTTAACGTGCTTAAAATTTCTTGGTTCCAAGCAAACTCAAACAATGGTTGGAGATCTTTGTTTTTTCATCACATCTTGATTTCCACATATAGTTATTGTGGCACCCCTTGAACGGCCCCCGATCCATTAGGGTCACCACAGTCCGCTTACCTTTCACTTGCCCTATTGACAAGTCACTTTGGTACCATTGAATTGTAGTGGGTCCATACAACCTGGGGGTTTGTATTATCTTAATTGGTCCCAGCGCAGTTCATATAATGGAAGCATACTTGACATCTCCCTAACCCGTACTCAAACCACATAATACAATGCATTACACACCAACTACAACCTTTCATATATATACTTTAGGGCTGAATCACTTTTATTTACACAACTAAGATGGACTTCACGAGTCGGTACAACAAAAGGCCAAGGCTTTAACTAAGCTCGGATATACTCAAAAGTATTCGACTTTACATCACACATGTACATCATCCCATCATCTAGTGTCGGCCATCCCAAAAAGTGTCATCCTCCACCAGTCACACACTTTAATCACACCCAGCCCGATGCATCGGCCGGTGGCGGCGGCAGCATCCCTATCATCACCCCGTCGCGTCGAACGTGTACAGAAAGGAACTCCTGAACTACAAGGCTATCAGGTAGGCCCACATCATACATGACCAAAACACGGACTCGGACCAGACCATGAACACCGACACAGGGGTGCTCTGAGCACTCGACCTCAACATCAGATGGTAAGCCATATAATGTACCACGTGTGACATGTGTTAGAGGCATCTCTCAATTTGAAATGTTAGTCCCCAAAAGGGGTGAGTACAACCACTCAATAGTAAAGATCCATCAAACTACACAATGCAATAGACAAAACAACCACAATTTCATGTGAAATGCACATATCATCCATGCTATCATACATATGTCTCCATGAGATCCATTCATAACCTTAATAATCACATTTCCCATGCCAAGCAATACCAATTCAAGTTCATGGACAGTTATATCCCATGCCATATGCACACACCCATACACATGATTCATGTCATCCACACAATCATGTATATATATCCTCATGAGATCCATTCAATGCCTTTATGATCGCATTCTCAATGCCAAATAGTACAAATTCAATTTCATAGGCAATTCGTGCACCATGCCATATGCACACACATGCATATGATTCAATTCCCAATTTTAATTCTCAAAAGGATCTCATTTTCTTCCAGGGACCAGTGTTTGCATCCCTCATATATCGCTCGCACCCAACTTGGTGTCGCGAGGAACCTCCGGCACACACCTCCGGGCATCCGACACATACACTCCGGGCATCCCGTACCCTAACTGGCATCACGAGGAACCTCCGGCACACACCTTTGGGCATCCGGCACACACACTCCGGGCATCTAGCACACACACTACGGGCATCTCGACACTCCCGGGGCATCGTCGGCTCACACCTCCGACGGTATCATCATCATCACAATGTATATTCACATATATATCTCATTTTCAAATCAACATTTGATGCAATAATATCCGAGGTCTAAACCAGCCTTTTTGATGCTATATGACATGCTAAATGTCACCACATATGCAGCATAATTAACCACCCAAGACATCATATTTCATAGAGCAATTCATTTATTCTTGAAAATACAGCAAATTTCGGATAAAACAGAATGCACTCCTTTAGTTAAAATTCTGGAAGAATTAGCAAACGATCTTAATAAATTCTGAAACTTTAACATGTTATAGCCAAGACCTACAGGAATAAGTCCCATGAAGAAATAAAAGTCTAATTCATTCTGGAATAAAAGATATGATTATTACAACTCACCCTAACCCTCGGCTCAATCTCCAGATTTAACCCTTTCAAAGAAAACTCATTTCCCCGATCAATACCGGTCCGTTTATTATCAAATTTCAGGATATTTCTCCTCAAGATGTCATCTACAACTCTTATCAAGGACACGAGATCAAATTCGGACTGGATAAGTTCACAAAATTCACAGAATCGCAAGGGATCAACATAACAGTTTCCAGATCTAGTATCTTTGAAGAAAAATGGTTTCACCAACAAATAATTGACCGTTTCCCCTCAACTTTTGATATGTTAATCTTCAAGAAGTCCTCTACAACTTTCATCAAGAACTCGAAGTGAGATTCCAGCTAGAAAATTTCATGCAACTCACGAAATCACCAAAGGTCGGACTGTTTTTCCAGAAAACAGATTACTAGGCTAAGGCACTACTCCCATAACTTCGAAAATTCTAACCTCCCCCCAGCAAACAAAGTGTAGATCAATGGACTCTATTTGCCTTAGGTCCACAGCAAGCTAACGGCAACACGAGGCTTTCGGCGAGCTTGATCGACGGCGGGACTAGGCGGCGTCGATGGGCCAGTCTTCTTCTTCCCTTCCTCTCCCGCACGCTCGCTTTCTCTCGACTTTCTCTCCCTCTCTCCCGTGCGACAACTCTCTCTCTCTCTCTCTCGGTACTCCTCGCTCACTCCGCCCCCTTCTCTCTCCCCTTTTCTTCCTTTCACCCTCATGATTAGCTAGTAATCATGAGGTTTGCATGGCATTAGACACTTGGTAAGTTCCTCTCGCCACTTGTCATTTTTTTCATGCAGGTTGATGGGCCTCCCTTGGGCCGGACCTCTCCCTTCTTCGGTCGACAGCCCCTTTGGCTCCTTGGGCCTTAACTAAATCAGCCCACATTTGCTCCTTAATCCACCTTAATTCCCCACTTAATTTCATAATCTCAAATACTCACTTGGTTATATAAAATTGCAACATTCATCAAATGACAATCCAACTTATAAAGTATACGGCCAATAACAAAAATTTTCCTATCAATTTGTCCCTTAGTACAATCCTTGATCACTCATGGACATATGATATAATCCAAATCAAAACAATAGTCCATTCAATGCTTGGCCTTGAAATTCGTTGGTCTAATGATTATAATATGGTCCGATGGCACTTCCATCACCTATTCATGGTTCATGGTATATCTAGGGGTTGTCATGAAATTTTAGGATGCCATAGTTATACCTAATATATGAATGTTTTGTACGTTGATTCACATAATGCAATGCCTTTTATATTTAATAGAAAATGCGGTAATTACATGTAATCATCTTTTCTAGTAGGAGTTCATAGATTGATGGAATTCAAAGGAATTCTCACTTAGAACTTAAAATTTGTGCAAATTGAGCAAATTAATGATAATAGGACAATTGTACATAGAAGCTGATTGGAAACATAGTGAACTTTCAATTCAGTGTCTTTTGTTGAATTATCATTAATTTAGTTTGTTTTTGCTACAAATTAGATATGTGTGTTAATGTGAAAAACGTGTTAGTATTGATTCTATATTTAGTAAGTCAATATGTGATAATCATAGATCATGGGCTTGACATCCAAGACCACTGTGGTTGACCTCAATAATGATGAAAAGTTTAATAGTGACAATTATGATATTTGGCACTGAAAAGTGCAATATATCCTTGAGGAGCAAGAGGTTTTGGAAATTCTCAACCACATCATGAATGAACCTAAGCATGGAAATTTTGCTCAACACATAAGATATCAAGAAGCTTATCAAGCTTGGAAGAAGACAAATAGCATTGCTCGCATCATGTTATTGAATTGTATAAAAATGATCTTATGTATGAGTTTGAAAATTATGACAAGCTCAAGCAATCTGGATTGCCTTGAAAGATAAATTTGGAGATACGTCTACTAGTAATTTGAGGAGGCTTACCATCAAGTTTAATATATACCAAAAGCGCCAAAATCAAATTATGAGGTAGCATTTTCAAGAGATGTCAAACCTGATACGTGAGCTGAAGACTATAGGTCATACCTTTACTGATGGACAATAAGTTTAGACTGTTATAAGGTTTCTTCCTAATAGTTGAAAGCATATGAAAATCAACATGACATACAATAAGAATATTGTCACTTTTGATTATAGAACGTGTCATTTGGAAATAGAGGATAAGCGCCTAGAGGCTTCGAGATCCTCTACACATGCTTATGTTGCTAAATGTAGGTTGTGTAAAGTTTCAAGTTTCAAGCGCAATAGGAACTATAAATTGAACAACAAAGAGAATGAGGCTAGTCAAGTACCCAAGAGAGCTAAGATCTTCCGATGCAAGAAACGTGGTGGAAAGAATGATAAGATCAAGATAAAATACTATAATTGTGGCAAGCTGCACTTCCCTCATGAATGCACTAAGCCGAAAGAGATACCACATTACTTCATTACTTTAAGTAATGCTTTATATCTTCAGCACTATAATGCTTGTTGAATCCCATCCTATATAGACTATAGAATCGAGAGTGACAGATCACGTAGGTAAAGACCGACAATCATTTGTTGAAATATAGCCGAATATTGCTTGGAAAAAGATAAATATATGTTGAAAACAACTTTAGAGTTGAAGTGAATGGCATATAAATTAAAATTACATGATGGTCAAAACATATTCTTATATGATGTCCTCTACACTTTAGATATTTAGCATAACATAATCTTTATAGTTGTTTTTCTAAGCTTATGTTATGTATTGAATTTTTATTGTGACTGTATTGATATTTTGTTTGGAACAGTTTATTATTGTTTTGGTCATGCAGTTAATGGTTTTATGGTATTAGACATTGACTATGATATATTTAATGTTAATGATGATGGTTTTTTTTAATGCATTTTCTAATAATGTGAAAATTGATGCAAGTATTTGGCATGCTAGACTAAATCATATTGGGTTACAGAAAATAAAAAGATTAGCTAGAGAATGTCTTTTAGGGTTGCTCGCTAAAATTGATTTACATATATGTGAATATTGTTTAGTAAGGAAACAACTAGAAAACCATTTGATAAAAGAACTAGAGCTAAACTTCCATTACAACTCATACATTCTGACATTTGTGATCCATTATATGTAAGGGTGAGGCATGTGGTCTCATATTTTATCATTTTTATAGATGACTTCACACGTTTCGATCATGTCATTATGATCACCTATGAGTCTAAAACATTGGATTGCTTTAGACGAAATATAGCTTTCATAGAGAATCGGTTAAACAAAATGATAAAAAATATTAATAACCAATCACAAATGTGAATATCTATCTGAGCAATTTAAATCTCTTTGTGATGAAAATGGTATTATATGACATTTGACTATTTGTGGTACTCTGTAATAAAACGGGGTTTTTGAGAGAAGAAATAAAATCCTATTTGAAAGGATTAAGTCTATGATAGTCTAGGCAAATCTACTTATCTCAGTATTGAGGGATGTGTTATTGATTGCTGCCTATGTACTTAACCGTGCGCCTTCTAAATTTATCACTTCCACTCCTTATAAATTATGAATTGGTAGGAAACCAGACTTAAGTAATCTACGGTATTAAGGATGTATGGCATATGTTCATGATTCTTCCCATAAATATGAAAAATTATATCATAGATGAATAAATGTATTTTTATAAGATATTCTGAACACTCCAAAGGATACATGTTTATAGGTGAACAAGTTGATGAAAATGTGACTGAAATGGAGTCACGCAATGTTACATTCTTGGATAACGACTTTTCCAATAGAGGTGAGATTATTAAGGATTTTCAATTATATGAGATAGAAGATCTTGATAACACACCCGTTAATGTTGTTGAGGAAAATATATTTATCTTTACATATAAGATTTAATGGAAGTGTTATATCGCCTAATGAATTTAATTCATGAGAAGTTCAGTTACATAAAAGTAATTATAAAAGTATTCCCCATCATTATTTTAAGATTGAAGGGAAATTATTTAAAATTGCTTCACAAGACAATGTCGAGCCAAAGACAATCCAAGAGGCTCCCTCATCCTTTGACAAGGAATAATGAAGAGAAGTTTTGGAAGATAAAATAGAGTCTATGAGAGTAAACCATGTCTAAGACTTGATTGATATACCACTTGATCGCAATGCCATTTTCAAGATCAAGCAAAGAGCGAATGGATCTATTAAAAGTATAAGGCTCGCCTTGTGGCGAAAGGTTATACTCAACAAGAGGATATAGACTATGAGAGAATATTTTCACCAATTATAAGGTTTGCTTCCATATATCTTATCCTAACTATTGTCATACATTTGGACCTAGACTTACATCAAATTGTCGTAAAGAAAACATTTCTCAATGGAAATTAAATGAAGAAATCTATATGAAGCAACCAATAGGTTTCATAGCTGAAGGCCAGGAGCATAAAGTTTGCAAGCTTTATCGCTCAATATATAACCTTAAACAATCATCTAGATGGTGATATTTTCATTTTCATCAAGTCATAACTTCTTTTGGGTTCATGATAATCGAAGAAGATAACTGTGTGTATATTAAACAGTTCAAGGATAAATTTGTGATTTTATCACTTTATGTGGATAATATTTTATTAATTGAGAATGACAAGGGTTTCATTATCACCATAAAGAATGGTTGTCCTCTAATTTTGAAATGAAGTACATGGGAGAAGTTGCTTATATATTGATAGTTAAGATAAAAAGAGATCGATCAAGAAAACTCATTATTTTGTCCCAAGAGTTTTATATAATGAAGAGTCTTAAACATTTCAATATGCAACATTGTAATCCCATTAATACCATTGTCATGCGAAGTGAAAGCTTGAGTTTTAAGATGTGTCCTAAGACTCCAGGAAAAAAAGAAAGAAATGGAAATTGTTCCTTACGCTAGTGTGATTGGAAATTTTTTGTATGTTATCATGTGTACTCGACTTGACATATGTCATTTTAATATGCAACATTGTAATCCCATTAATACAATTGTCGTGAGAAGCGAAAGCTTGAGTTTTAAGATGTGTCCTAAGACTCCAGGAAAAAAGAAAGAAATGGAAATTGTTCCTTACGCTAGTGTGATCGGAAATTTTATGTATTTTATCATGTGTACTCGACCTGACATATGTCATTTCAATATGCAACATTGTAATCCCATTAATACCATTGTCGTGCAAAGCGAAAGCTTGAGTTTTAAGATGTGTCCTAAGACTCCAGGAAAAAAGAAGGAAATGGAAATTGTTCTTTACGCTAGTGTGATCGCAAATTTATGTATGTTATCATGTGTATACGACCTGACATATGTCATTTCAATATGCAACATTGTAATCCCATTAATACCATTGTTGTGCGAAGCGAAAGCTTGAGTTTTAAGATGTGTCCTAAGACTCTAGGAAAAAAGAAAGAAATGGAAATTGTTCCTTATGCTAGTGTGATCGCAAATTTATGTATGTTATCATGTGTACTCGACCTGAAATATGTGATATATGTCATGTCATAAGTTGGTGAGTCAATACTAATCAAATCCTAATCAAACACACTGGAAAACAGTAAAAAGGATCTTGAGATACTTAAAATGCACCATGGACTATCAACATTTTTATCGAGAAAACAATTGACACTTATTGGGCTACTCAGATGTTAATTGGGAAGGATACCTAGATAAGCGTAAATCGAAATCTAGATATGCATTCTTAATTAATGAAGGCACAATTTCTTGAAATATCAAGAAACAAACATACACAACTCTATCTACGATGGAGGTAGAATTTACTGCATACTTTACTATAGAGCAAGAAATAGTATGGCTAGAATGTTTTTTTTTGGAAAATTTAGTTATTGTCACTTATGTTCCAAGACCAATAAGAGTTTATTATGATAGTTAAATGACCATTGCCTATGTGAAAAATCTCAAGTATCATGGTAGGATGAAAACATTGACATAAGAAATAATTTCATTAGAGATATGATAACGCAAAAGGAAGTGCTCTTACAATATATTCCAGCCAATAGGGTGGTTGCTAATCCATTCACAAAAGTTGTTCCTAGAGACATGTTCTTGACCCACAGGATGTCTCTAGGGTTGCATAAATGTGATATGTAATATTGTTGAGAATCATTAGATTATGTAGGGATAAGTACACTAATGATGCCATAAGTTGTGTACGGCGCTCACTTTGGTGCCAAAAGTTTCCGTTGGATCACTTAAGTACCAAAAAATTTGAAAAACGCTCACTTTGGTGCCAACGCCGATCTAATCGGCCGAAAATCCGACGTGGCCTTTTTTTATTAATTTCTTATACTGATGTGGCTCACCGAAGAGTCCAGTCAGCGTGTAAACCATCAAACGACGTCATTTGGCATCTTAAATCCCAAGTCGAAACCCTAAATCCCCAAATCAAGAGAGAGAGAGAGAGAGAGAGAGAGAGAGAGAGAGAGAGGCATGGTGGCGTTGTCTTCTTCGCCGAAGAACAACACCAGCAAAGAGAGAAGCCATAGCGGCATCGTCTTCTTCTCCGAAGAACAACACCAGCAGAGAGAGAGAAGCCATGGCGGGGTCGTCTTCTTCCCCAAAGAACAACACCAGCAAAGAGAGAGAAGCCACGGCGATGGCGTCTTCTTCCCCAAAGAACAACACCAGCACCAGCCACTCTTTGAACAGAGCCCAATCCACCATCTCCATTTGCGCCCTCCTTGTTTCCCTCACACTCCTCATCTTCTCTCTCTCTCTCTGCACCTTCAATCCCCATTCTTCCTCCTCCTCCTCCACCCTCGCCTCCTATTTTCCCATCACTTCTTGGTCGAGCAATGGTGGCCGAGCACGGTGGCCGAGCAATGGTGGCCGAGCTTGGTGGCGAGCGACAATGGCGAGCACAGTGGCCAAGCGACGGTGGCCGAGCAAGCTAGGTCGGCGAGGATGAACAAAAAAAAAACCCTAATTTCAATCACAAATGAGCTATACGGCATCGTTTTTCCTAAGCCATCCACATAGGACGGTAAAACAACGTTGTTTTCTTAATTAGGACAGAAAACGACGTTGTTTAAAGGGTTTATCGATTTTTTTTTTAATATAAAGCCACGTAATCATTTTGGCCGGAATTTCTCGCCGGTGGCACCAAAGTGATCGTTTTTTCTCCGATTTGTCACTTAAGTGATCCGACGGAAACTGTTGGCATCAAAGTGAGCGCCGTACACAACTTATGGCACCATTAGTGTACTTATCCTAGATTATGTATATGTGAATATATGAATTGTATTTGTTTGTTTTTTAATGAATTGGTGTTTCATCAACAATTACATATTCATCATGAGACTAGCACCAACACACGTATATTATCGAAAAGTATATTAGTAGGTAATGATTGGCTCACTCACTTGAGCAACCACCTCAAGTGCTATAATTAGTAAATTAAGATGAGACGGTATGTACTATAAATGCTAAAAGAGCAAGTTTAGTACATAATACAATTTTATGTCACATTGATTAGAATCAAGATGAGGTCTATGAATCGTATGTGATAAGACTAAACATGATAGTTCAACAATCATATGTGCCTAAAGAAAGCTAGATATGAGTACTTAATTGGGCATTGCATAAAGTAAACTAATATAGCACTCGAGCTAAACATGATTACGTGAAAAGCACGTGACTATGTTTAGGTTAAGATTCGTATAGTGGATGTATTAAACAATGACATTCGCTTTTATAGAAAAAGAAATCTACTATAACATGTATTTCACACTACATGTGCATTATTCGACCAATAAGGGAGATCGGTGAAATTATCCCTATTTACTCATTATGTGAGTCTTTGAGGTAATATATGAATCAACCACCTCATTTTTATGCCCTATGTTACTTCTGACTATGTTCTCAAAATGACAAATCAATATTGCTACTTTAGCATATTATCGGCAGTCATAAATACATATGGCTTTATGAAACATGTATAGGAAAGCAATTATTCTGAAATGATAAGAGAAATTAATGCGAATGAAAACTATTATTATTTTACATCTATCATATGTATTTGTTGGTCAACCAATCATATCACATCATGTGGCTTTAGATATAATTGTAAATATATGGCATTTTGAGAATAATCCAATACAATCTTTAAGTGATTGGTATATTTAGACTGACGTACAAAATATGTTTAGGGCATTGCGAGACATCAATTGTTTATTTCTTTTTGGGGTTGTAGCCATTATATAATTCCTAAAAGGTGCATAATTTAAGCTCCCAAGTATAGGTGTACTCACTGATCACACGGCTTTTTCACTAGTTTGAATTGTTTTTAAAGTAGATGAATGTTGAATGCCTCGTATTCTTGATAGAATATTATCAAGCCCATCATGTCCGCATGGGAGATGTTATCTTATGGTGGTTCATCGATGATGGGATGCATTTGAGAGGCACCGGTTCGTCTTAATGAGATGTAATTGAGAGGCACTTCTTTAAGAGGTGTGAAGGGTTATCTATTAAGGAGAAGTTAAATAAATTCCCAATGATAACTTCCCCACCACCAAAAAATAACTTCCTCTAGAGACTATAGATAAGAATTGAAAAGAATGTTATGTTCAAAGTGAACATTCCCCTCTTTCTCTCTTTCCATCAAAGAACGACGCAAAAAGGCTTCCTGAGGAAACAATCAGTATTAACGTTGTGGAACGAGAATACTTTTCTTGTGATTATATTCGGACCATCACGAAGTCATAGATTCGTCTATTGCGCACTAATGATTCAACATATATTGCTGGGTAATTTATTCGCTGTGTATCAAATAGATACGACCCTTTTACACGTTAATATAAGAGGAATCATATAATGGATTGTCCACTATCGATGAATGGAATCATGGTTAAGTGATCTTACTTTCGAATGCATCACATTTCACTTAACTTTTGGCAATCTTATTTCCCTTTCCCAATTTTTTTCTCATTGTCATTCATAAACACAATTGGTCGATTTACTTTTCTTTCTTTCTTTTTTTCATTATTAAAGTACAGAAAATTATGGGAATAATCGGTTTGTAATGTTCTCAAGGAACGAAGTACATGGGATTAGGAATCTTAAACGTTCGCTTGCCCACGGATTGACCCTGAAGATCACTCCATTGATCCCCAACGTTCCCCCAGATTCTGTACCCTTCTTCCTCCAATTGCCTCCTTATGTCTGATTTGTACGTTTCTGCACTTTGCCCTTTATAAGCCTGTGTCCTGCATTATTTAAAAAAAAAAAAAGACCCAAGAAAAAAAAATATCAAGATTATTATATTTTGTTTTTATAATAGAGGGAGGCACAATGTGGAATAAGCAATTAGTTAGGGCGCAAGAATAAAAAAATGGAAGGCAGGACCTAACTCATGCATGATGTAGCCAATATGACGCTAATTTATGAATTTATAATGTCATGCATTTGCCACATAAGTGTGACGTGGATCGCCTATTTATAATGTAAGAATCTACGCGTAGTCCACATCACAGAAATAATATTGTCCACTACATATAGCGTCCTTAAGATGAAGCGCGCACCAGTTATTAAGAGCATTTCCATATGTGAGGCACTCGACTATTCATATAATAATTTCATATCGGATGATGTGGATTAACTCATGTCTCCTATTAAAGAGGCATTCTTACATGGACAGGGTTCCGAAATCAAATATAATACAACAGCCAATTTATGTGAGACTCATGAGAGGAGACTCACTTCGGTCACCGTTTATTGACTCTTTGAGTTTATGATATAATTGGTATAGTAATTGGTCGACATATTGTGGATGTACGTCCCCTCCGGGACGTAATATAGTTTCGAAAGATGACATGGTTCTTGATATTGAAGTGGCCTGGTAGAATGCAAATCAAACTTGGTTTTTTCTTAGATTTTGGTGTGTTATCGATTGAATATTGAACATACATTATGCTTAATTCTAAGATAAGTCGATTTCAAAGAGATCTATAGGCGCTCCCAGAGTACTATGTTGTTTATACGGTCAACAAATAACGAAGCACTAAACTCACTATTTTAATCCTTCGAAGAAAATAATCTAGATAATATTCAATACTTTGTGAGTGATTAGGTGGAGGGGCGACATGACATACTAAACAACACACAAAATATTTAATATTTTTTATTATTTACGGCCTCCATATTTCAAGCCATCAAATTGCTACGGATTAGATGAAAAAGAGAGCATGCATATCTATGATTTAAACCGTAAGAGGTATCACGTCGCGCTACTAACCGATTAATTGATGTCGTTAAATTGTCCATTTCGACGATAAACATGCATATAAATTCCTTAATAAAAAAATAAAAAATAAAAAGTAGGTATTGCGTTAGCATGTCAACTGTTATGTTTTTGATAAAAAAAAAATTATCTAGCTATTAAAAAAAAAATATGATGTGGCTATCATGAGAATCGTGGATTAAAACTAAAGATAATAGATGAACCTATCGCACGTGTAGCCCTACCACTTGCCGTTGCTTTGCCAAGCAAGATTCTTCCTATTATTAAGCCTAAAATATGATTTGGCAGATTCTTTATCCCATCAGACCAACATGCAATTAAAAAAGAAATGATGGAAAAAAGGGTAGGACATCTAAAGTTGCAAAGAGGGAAGAGGACCCCATTAAACAATTAACCGATATCGCTTTGTGCTCTAAACCAGAAACAAAGCAACACCTTTCTTCCAATTCTATCAAGTATGAACCCATGCCATAAGATAACATGATAAAAATATTATATCATATGATGTAATAGCTGTCACAAAACTAGGTGAGTGAAGAAGAAAGAAGAGCCGAAGGTCGTAGGGAAGAAAATATTTAGTGCCTCACTTCATTGATTGTATCTTCTGTACAATGATGTATATAATACAAAAGAAATAATAATAAAAGCAATTTTACATTTCCCGAATATCCTGTGATCTTTCTAATCCTAATATAGACACAAACATATCAATTTACAAATCATCCTGATGCTGCAAATCATATCTTCCAACACTCCCCTTCAAGCTGGTGGCTTGTATATGTCCAAGACGCCCAGCTTGCTTAGAATATATGCGTGTTGTCTCTGACATAGAGGTTTAGTGAACATGTCCGCTGGTTGCTCCGTAGTTCTGATTCCTTTAGTCTGAATAACTCCTTCTTGAATCTTCTTTCTAGTGAAATGACAATCAACCTCTATGTGTTTTGTCCTTTCATGAACTATGGGATTTGTTGCAAGCTTGAGTGCTGAATCATTGTCACAGAAGAGTGTAGTAGGTCCCTTAATTTGTGCCCCGAGATCCATAAGCAAACCTCTTAACCAAACTATTTCACAAACAGTTTTGGCCATAGATCGATACTCGGCTTCAGCTGAAGATAAGGACACAGTTGATTATTTCTTCGTCTTCCATGAAAGTAATGATTCCCCAAATTTGATACAGAAACCAGTAATAGATCTTCTGCTCATAGGACATGTAGCATAATCCGCATCGCAATAGGCTGCCATTTCCATGTTGCATTTCTGAGAAAGAAGTATTCCTAATCCTGGGCATGTCTTCAAATATCTCACAATTTTCAAAGCTGCATTCATGTGAGATTGTTTTGGGCTATGCATGAATTGGCTGAGAGTCTGTACTGCATAGCAGATGTCTGGCCTTGTCATGGTAAGGTAGATAAGTTTCCCTACAAGTCTCTGATATCCTGATGGATCTTTCAATACTGGATCATCAGAAGAAGATACTCCAGCATCATAGTCAATTGAAGTCAGCTTGGCATTTTGCTCGATGGGGATAATGGCAGGTTTGCAACCTGACAATCCTGCTTCTGATATAATCTCCATTACGAATTTCCACTGGCTGAGTGAGATTCCCTGATCTGAACGAGCTATCTCAATTCCGAGAAAATACTTAGGCGAGCCTAAATCTTTGATATGGAAAGTGGAATGCAGATATTCCTTCAGATTCTTGACAGCAGAGCCATCATTGCCCATGATGAGTATGTCATCAACATAAATCATCAAATAAATAGATGACATACCTTTCCTCCAAGTGAACAATGCATAGTCATATTTAGAGTGTTTGAATCCAGCAGCCGTAAGAGCACTAGTAAATTTGGCATACCATTGACGGGAAGCTTGTTTCAGTCCATACAGAGATTTGCGGAGACGACATACCTTAGACTCCCCCTGTCTCCGTAATCCTGGTGGAAGATTCATGTATATTTCTTCATCCAGATCGCCATGTAAGAAGGCGTTATGTACATCCATTTGATGCAATGGCCAGTCTCGAAAGGGAGCAACCGATAGGAAGGAACGAACGGTAACATCTTTGGCTACTGGGGAGAAGGTTTCGTGATAATCAAAACCTTCTCGTTGTGTGAAACCTTTGGCCACGAGTCGAGCCTTATATCTCTCTATAGAACCATCTGCTTGATATTTAATTTTATATACCCACTTACACCCAATAGGTTTTCTATGAGTAGATAATGGCACAATATCCCAAGTATGATTTTCCACTAAAGCTTGTAATTCTGCCTCCATAGCCTTTTGCCAACGTGGATCATGCATTGCTTCATTATAACTAGATGGCTCTTGCCCCTTAGAGATATGGCTCATGCAACATAAATGTTCTGACGATAGCCTATCAAATGAAATATAGGATGAGATGGGATATCAAGTACCTAGTGATCCTGATGAAGCACATACATAGTCTTTTGTCCAGATAGGTGGACGATTAACTCGACCAGATCGCCGAGGTTCTTCATGCTGGATTAAGGTCGAGTCTTCATTAGTACTCGATTCTGGAAGAGCTGTTAGATGAGAATCCCTTTCTTTGGGGTCCTCGTCAATTGAATGATCCATATGGGCCTTAGTAGACATCGGGGATTGTGCAACAGTTGATTCTGAATTTCTTGGAGGAGGAATAACAATGTAAGATTCTCCACAAGATGGTTCCTCCTCTGATAAGGATCAATTAATGCCTAGCCTTTCGTTTTGAGATATATGAAGAGCGTCTCTAAAAGGAAAAATGTCTTCATAGAAAAACACATCTCTGCTCACAAAAAATTCCTTTGTGGATGGTTCATAAACACGATATCCTTTCTTCAGATTTGAATACCCCATGAATATACACTGTCTTGCACGAGGTTCCATCTTATCCCTGTGCCCTACCGTGGTCACATAACATAGGCACCCAAAAACTCTGAGATGACTCAGATCTGGTTTCTTCCCATACAATATTTCGAAAGGAGTTTTTCCTTTAAGAATGCGTGATGGCATACGATTGATTAGGTATGCTGCTGTGACCACACAATCTCCCCAAAAAATTTCAGGAATAGAAGCCTGGAACTTAAGAGCACTTTCTACTTCCAATAAGTGACGGTGCTTTCTTTCAACTACTCCATTTTGCTGTGGTGTATATGTACAAGAGCTTTCATGCAAAATTCCATTTAAGGAAAGAAAAGAAGCACATTCTCCATTAAAGAACTCTCTACCATTGTCAGTACGTATACGACGAATTGATTTCCCAAATTGATTTTTGGACAAAGCAAGGAAAGTTCTCAGGTGAGAAAGAACTTGAGCTTTTGATTGCATGAGGAATATCCATGTCGCACGTGAAAAATCATCTACGATTGTGAGAAAAAATCGGGACCCATCATGATTCAAAGGAGGACGTGTCTGTTTTGCTAATGGATAGATAGGGCACTGAGGACAAGGAAACAAAGCAGTATGACCCAATCTTTGATGATAGAGAAGATTCTTATTATTGATAGTAGTATTACACAATGATTTGTTGGAAGATAATTGAAAATTCATCCAGAAATATAGTCCTTGAAAGACTCTACCCAAGCCCATTAGTTTCCCAGTCAAAAGGGCCTGAAAGAAACATTTATCAGATTTGAATAAGACACGACAAGAATTTTCTTCACAAGCCCGAGATACTGACATGAGATTGAACTGGAAATTGGGAATGTAAAGCACATTTCGAAGTATGATATGTGAACTAAGATTCATAGTACCTATCATTTCAACTTGAATCATGTTTCCATTTGGGAGCTGAACAGATTTGGGAAAAGACAATTTTCTGATGTTTGAAAGCAAGCTCCTATCACAGGTAATATGGTCACTAGCACTTGAATCAATAATCTATGCACTCTTCAAAATTGTATTTACCAAACAATAAGAAGTACCTATGAAACTTCCAAATTTATCAGAGGTGTCCAATTTTCTTAGAGCCTCCATAAGTCCCTGATATTCATCATGACTAATTGTCTTCTCCACTGGTTGTCCTAATACCTGAAAAATCTGGGAAAATTTTCCTTTTTCTTTTTCTCCAGGTTTCCCATGTAATTTCCAGCAATTTTCTACTGTGTGATGTGGACGTTTACAATAGTCACAGTACATTTTACCTTTGCCTTTGGAGGTAAAATTTCTCGGGCCTAAAAGAGTTCTGTTCGCAGATTGTGAAATTTGGGCCAAAGTCGGTCCATACGAGCCTTTTGATCCACCGGATAATTCCCCGCACGAGATTTCCAGCCCATGAATGCCCCGCAGCCCATCTGGGCCGATCCAGCCAAAAGCACTTCGCGGCCCATCTGGGCCGATTGCGCCGCTTCCACGTGAGCCGTCCGATCTGCTTGCTGCCAGGGACGAACGAGGACCATCCGATCGCCCAATATATTCAAGATGGCTAGGGTTCTCCTCAAGAAACCCTAGTTCCGCCCCTTTCTGTCCTCTTCCTCCTCCGCTCCTCGACGAAGATCGAGCTAGGGTTTTCGCCGCCAACACCATTCCATATCCGCCTTTGTTGTAATCTGTTGTTCTCTGTTGATTTTCTTCTTGCACGGCCAATTGATAGATTCGGCCGATGCTCGGTAGGGGCTCCATAGTCAAGATCTGGGAGTGGAACGAGAGGTAAGTCTTGTTGAGTATGAGCAGAAATCTTGTCGCCTTTTCCCTTTCGCACATCCATTTATATTGTTGTAGAATCGGCTCGGGCTAGTCGAACCTTTCTTCGGCTGCCTCGAGTTCATTCCATAAAGCTGAAAGTTTATTGTAGACGGTTGCAATGGACATGTTTCCTTGTTTAAGCTCCGATATTTGTTGTTTTAACGAAAAAATCTTGACTTGATCAAGTTTTCCGAACATCTCTTTGATATTCTCCCACATATGTTTTGAATCCTCTGTTGGAGGGAGTCTGGCCGCAACTTCGGTTGATATGCAATTTCCAATCCACGTTCTAACCAACTGGTTGATTTCCTCCAAAATCGTGCCATCCTTTCATCGGTTGGAATCGGAATTGTCTCGTCGAGAAATCCATCTTTATCTTTTGTTACCAGTGCCCCTCGAAATTCTCGCGACCAGCTCGAGTAATTGTCGGCACCGGTCAATTGCTGGCTGATAAGCTTCAATTCCGGTCCGTCGGCATTAGTCGTGTGAAGCGGGTCGCCTGGTTCCGGTCGGGCATTGGCAACAAAGAATTGATAAGGAAAAATTCCGGGTCCGAGATTCGGTCCGGTTCCTTGACTCGCATAACCCGCATGACCCGTATTGAGGAAGTTCGGGTGAGGGTTTCCTCCCATGCCCGATCCAGTTGTGCCGCCCGTCTGCTCTATTCCGATGGTTGCGCTTGCCCCTTCATCGGTTGGTAGGCCTCCATCGGAACCAACGTTGCTTTGGTAGCCTCCAGGCAGTGATGCATTCGGGTTTTGCCCAAGGAACCATGGATATGGTATCCGCTGGTATGGATGGCCCATAAACGGCTGCCCCAGATTGGACTGAGCCTAGAACGACTACCATTGCACGTGTTATGCTTGTTGATGCGCCTGACTGAGTTGTTGTTCTGAAGCTGTAGTCACGACAGAGGAGTCCTAGGTTTGCAAGATTTCTGGTGTTGTTGCAGGTTTGTCGCTTGAAGCAGAGATGAGGTCTTGTGTTTTAGGCGTGATGAAAAAATTTCTTCCCTAAAGAAAATAACGATTCCTATGGCAACCCCTTTGTAGATTGGAGTTCCGTGAGGCAATCGAAGCGGAAGCAATGAAAGGTTCAGAACTTCAAGAAGGCTTTGATACCATGTCACAAAACTAGGTGAGCGAAGAAGAAAGAAGAGCCGAAGGTCGTAGGGAAGAAAATATTTGGTGCCTCACTTCATTGATTGTATCTTCTGTACAATGATGTATATAATACAAAAGAAATAATAATAAAAGCAAGTTTACATTTCTCGAATATCCTGTGATCTTTCTAATCCTAATATAGACACAAACATATCAATTTACAAATCATCTTGATGCTGCAAATGATATCTTCCAACAATAGCTAACAAAATACAGAGGAAATGATAATTAAATTATTACAGGGATTAGTCTCCATAATCTAACTAAACTTGGTTATTAGAAATCAAGAACTCCAACATCTTTCAAGAAAATTATCCAAAAAATCATAAACCTTTAAATTATGTCATAAACATTTAATCGTGCCAATGTAGTCCTAAACATTTTGAAGACTTCATAATTTAGTCTTAAACTTTTTAACAATTTATTTATATAGTCCTTTTGGTCAATTATCCAATCAATAGGTTTAGGACAAAATATGTAAAACTTCACTAAAGCGACACAATCAAAAGATTTAGAATTAAATCGGCAAATCATAAAAAGGATGAGGACTAAATTGATATAATTAAAAGGTTTAAGACTAAGTCAGCCAAAGTACAACATGTTCATCACTTCTTGGAACAACAAATCTTTCAATATTTCCCGCTTTGAACATGTCAGACTTTAGAGGAATGAAAATCCAAATTGGCGGACGACGTGTTGACTCGAGAGATTGCTACCAAGTCTTGTTGAAACTTCCTAGCAAAGAATTGCAGAGAGAGAGAGACAAAGACAGAGACAGCGACAGAGAGACAGAGATGGGTCAGTTACCTCATTATCAGACGTTCATAGCCATCAAATCCTTGATTAAGCAAATTGTTAACAGTGGCAGCTTCAAGAGTCTCTTGGTCTCTGCAAATGTCAATTCAATCTCGATATTTAAGAAACCGGCATTATTTCTACTACAGTTTAGTCGCTCGAAACGAGTTTCCACATTGACAAACACGAAACTGGAGCGACAAAAATTCATTACTGTTGCAGAATTATAGCAAAGTGAATATTCTGGAAACTGGGCGTCGTCAATCTTACGAGGATCAGAAACCAGGATCTCATCCTGGAAGAAAAACTAGCGATCATGTGTGCGTGCGTGACAGTGAGAGCGAGAGCGAGAGCGAGAGCGAGGGATAGCGAGGTTAGCAGAAAATGAAAATGATAGAACGGGGATATCTGAAACTGCAAAGGGTGGTTTGCAATGTCTTAGCCAGAGAGGCTGCATATATAACAAAGCGATGACGATGACGTAATTTGTGTGTCGTAGATGCGATGACGCAAAGCACACGATGTCTTAGACAATGGGGCGAATTTTAAAACGACAGCTTTTTCTGAGAAATAGTCAAGGAACCGTTGTGATTCGCGTGTTTAACATATCGGGCAAGGATCCTCCTCACAGAGGACTAAAATATATGCAGAGAATGTAGAACGGACGCTGCTACACGAAGCTACCTAACGAAATCGAACGCGTCCATAGCTCTCTTCTTAGTTCTTATAGAAGTCGTCCACGTTTCCATCTTCACGTTACATAGACGTCTCCGTCTCCGCGGAGAGAATGGCGTGTAAGACGATAACCCGTGTAATTATTTTAAGATGCTTGTCGAACTGGAAACTAACTGTAAGAAGAAAACGTCTCTCTCTCTCTCTCTCTCTAGCAGGGATTATCAAATTGGAACTTGGCAAAAACTCATAAATATTTTCATTTGGAGAATGCGTAGAATAGGTTGTGAATTACTTGGTCTTTGGGCTTTCGGCAACTAATCTGTGATTATTTAATCGACAAACATAAAGGGTATTGTTCTATTAGTGTATATGATTTTTCTAGCATATGATTATTTAATACGACAAAAGATTTTATTCATTTTATATGTCGAACGACTCGTTTTGAGCGAGCTTATTGGTTTTGTTTTTTTTTTTTTTTTTCAATTTGATCACATTAGTTTTTTTAGCTCGCCTACACCGTTGACCAAGAGATGGGTTCGGGGAAGAAGAAGAAGCGAGGGAGAGCCGTGACTGGTTCTGGGATTGGGTAGGATTGTTGGGGTTTGGAAGAGAAAACTGTAAAGTTTACATTTTATTTTTCTAGCATTTTCGTTAAACAAATTAAAATATTGAATAGTAATGTAATATAAATTCCAAATAAAAATTGATGATGCATGTGACTTGCACAGAGTGGATTTTCCCCTCAAGAATCGAGAATCAAGTGATAGGGATTCTAGAAGGGTAGGGCGAGGCTGGTAATAGGTCCTTCCGACCCCGCGTATTTTTTGTTTTAGCAACAAGGAATACTGTGTCTTTTGATAATTTAAAATACGGTAATTGTAGATAATATCCTCGAATATAGAAGATTCTAGAAGCATTTTGTGTAATTTTTTTTATTTAATATAGATGATGACCACAAATAATATATCAAAATTTAAATTATCAACGCAATTTGTTATATCAAAGTTATCGGTTTAAAATTATGATTTTTTCGTAGCTAAGTTGCCATTGAACATAACAATATTTCGTACTTCTTTTTTGTGCAGCTCTAGTTGTGCGGCGCCTCTCTTTTTGGTCTTCTTATTTGGCTTCAAAAAAGAGAAGTACATATACTTTTGTGGGTCTCTCTCACGGTCAAACCCTTATTGACCGAGTACAACTCAAGAAAGAAGTGACGTCCACTTCTCTCTTTCCTCTTAGAGATAGAGATAGACTCCTTTTCTACTATAAATAACTATAAATTGAAGAATATGTGACCCATTTTTTGTCTTCTAATGATATACTAATCCAAGTCAAACTTGGATTTGTATATGCAGTATTTCACCTGGATAGTTACGGAGATCCATGCCCAAGAACAAGAAAACTAAATCTGATTCGGATAGGAAATAATATATTTTGAACAAATCAAAATCTTTCTCTTGATCGAGTTCCATAAAAATTCAAACTCAAGAAATAATTTAATACAATGTCAAGTTGGAAGATATTGGCTTATTAGAAGTAAACTTGGGGATGGGCAACTAAAATTGGATATTAAATTTTGAATTGAACAAATTGATTTGATATTAACACAAAGATTATCTTCTTTGAATCGAAATAGGAAATAAAATATTAGTGAGAAGCCATAAACCTATCATCGTAAAACGAGGCTTTGTTCATCAAAGAGGTAGGCTACACTCATTTTAGAGAATACGATAGGAAAAAGAGAGGAATGTTGGAGAGAAAAGAAAGACACCGGCGGTCCCCATTGATAACTTCTCTTTGTTGTTGCCACCGTCCACGACTGTTGGAAGATATGCAGCTTGACAGAATATTTGATTGATTCTAATCCGATTTGTACAGATCAATTAAGATTAGATCTAGAATAGATTGATTTGTAGGATCATTAATTTCCTTGTTTAATCTTACTCTTGTATTATAATTACTGAGGATGTACATTGATTCAATTTATTGAAGACAATAGAATACACATAAATATTCTCTCCATTCTCGAGTTCTTCAATCTCTCTGCTTTCTCTTCATCTTCTTACATGGTATCAGAGTGGTAAAGGAGTTCTGATTTGCTTATGCTTTCTTTATCTCGTCCTTCGTCGAGATCTTCAAGACTCTTATTTTTCTCTATTCTGTCTTCCTTTATCTCGTCCTCTGTCGAGAGCTCCAAATACTTTTTCTTCGTTCTTTTCTGTCGAGATTGTCAATCCTGCACAAAATCGACATCTCGGTATTTTTCTACCATGACAAATAACTTACCTTCAGCCTCTGATGAGCGTCCGCAGGATGAAAATCCCGTGCAAACTACAAAAAGTCGGGACACTATCTATGCTGAAGACACCACCAGATCTCACAAACAACCTGTTCAAACTCAAGAAAGTCATAATCCTCTGGCTTAGTCAATTCTGGGGCGACCTTACTCGGTTCAGCCCATTCCGGGCCAACCAATAGTGGGCCATCCTTACTAGTGGCCACTGTTTCAGATGTAGCCCAACCCGTGGTTGTTTGGGCCTAGCCCGAATACATCATCGCCGAGAATATGGGCCTCTGGCCAACCCGTCGGTAGCCCACCAACCATAAGCGGGGCAAGCGTGACTGACGGGTCGGGTGGAGCAAATACGGGGCAAACAGATGTGGGTCATGGAGCCGGTTCGAATCCGGGTATGGGAGCAAATCCCTACCTGGATTTCTTGCCCGAATTTTTACCATTTCCAAGATCGATTTTCATTGGACGGCCAGAGTCCGGCGACCCCTTGTTCGTTTCCACCGCCGACGGACCTAAACTGAAGTTAATCAGCCAGCAACTTACCGGGCACAAAAACTACTCCAGGTGGTCGCAAGAATTCCGGCGCGCACGGGTGACTAAGGAGAAAGATGGATTCATCGACATGACCATCACTATTCCTTCAGATGAGCAGAGTATCGAGCTATGGCCAAAACTACTTGTCAGATAGTATGGATTCGGGGTCTTCTTGAGGATCTTGGAATACAAGTACAAGGGGCAACAAAGCTATTATGTGACAATGATGCAGCTTTGAAACTTGCAGCAAACCTTATAGTGCATGAAAGAACCAAGCATATAGAGTAGATTGCCACTTTACACGAGACAAGATCTTAGAAGGAGTCATTGAAGCAAGAGGAATTGGGACAACAGAACAACCTGCAGACATCTTCACCAAACCTCTATGTCAAAGACAACACACATATCTTATGAACAAGCAGCTAGGTGTCTTAGACATATACAAGCCATCAGCTTGAGGGGGAGTGTTGGAAGATATGCAGCTTGACAGAATATTTGATTGATTCTAATCCGATTTGTAGAGATCAATTAAGATTAGATCTAGAATAGATTGATTTGTAGGATCATTAATTTCCTTGTTTATTCTTACTCTTGTATTATAATTACTGAGGATGTACATCGATTCAATTTATTGAAAAATAGTCTTCTGTATATCAATCAAATAACTTGTACCGATACCATCATAGATGGTTTCAGTCTAAAGGCTTGCAACATTTGTTGCCACAACACCAGGTCATGAGGTATGAAAATCACTGAATGAAATGATCATAGAAACGTCTCCAAAAACATTATGGACATCATTACATACTTGATTCTTATCAGCCATCTCGATTCTGAGAAACCCAACAATAGTAAGAAACACTAATTTCCTTAAGATTGTTGGAAAAGTAAATTGCCTATTGGAAGAAAAATGTGCAACGCTATTTGTTGTAATCTAGAAAAATAATAATTCCATAAAATGATAACAAAAATAAATGAGAGGTGAGTTATGGCTAATCAAATCTCCTTAAAGAGATTAATTTCTACCCGCAGTGCTAAGCAGCTTTATGAACTATGTCTTTCAAGATACAACACCTTGAACCCGTTTATATCAATATATACAAATAGGACTCTATTGGACACTTCTCAAAACTGGCACACTTAGAGAATTACTATAGAGAAAACTAGAAAGTACTTTGAGGAGTTCCTATAAATTGAACTAAGGAGGTATGTCTATTTATAAACGAGGAAGATAGCTGCAGAAAACTAAAATGACATGAACTTAAGAGTTATGTCAATTTTGCTCGCATTAGTTGAGCCATTAACCCTTAATAGCAATAATATTAAATTCAGAAGTTGCAGTAAAAGAAGAGTCACATCGAGTCATTAATCCATAATTACAAAATTCATCCTTATAAAAAAACACATAAACTACTACAAAAAAAGATCTGAAGAGACTTAATTGTTGCACATGAATTGAAGAGATGTGACCTGAAAAAGACATCTCACTAACATCGAGCCATTAATAACCTATAATTACAATATCATTTGCCTCTCCTACAATACCAAAAAATGATTTATTTTTCTCTTAAAGTTGCTAGATCTTTGTATTATGTCATCATTAAACATGAATATGCACCTTTATAAGGAACACTTGTGTTTGAGGGCCTTAGAAGATAGGTTTTAGGTTTCAAAAAACTCAGAATTGATATTAATAAGGTAGGTTCCAAGGCAGGGCTCACCCTACCACATGCACACCCACATTATTATATATTTTTTATGTTTTAGTTTCTGACCCAAAATTTAGTCTTAAGTGTAAAGGAAGAGATAAAATATTTAAATTTTAGATAAAGTATATATCTAACAATTTAAACTTATACGAATTTTTATAGTAGTCTCACAAAATTTTACATTAATAATAATATTTGATATTTGAATTGCTATAGTATGGTGGTTCATCCATGATGGGCTACGTTTAAGAGACACCAATTGGTCTTGATGAGATGTGATTGAAAAACACCTCTTGAAGAGGTGTGAAGGTTATCTATCAAGAGGAAGTTAAATAACTTCACAATTATAACTTCCCCATGACAGAAAAATCATGTTCTTGCATGGTGACAACACAGCAACAAGGTAACTAGAAAATTAGCCGAAACAAACAATAACAAGTTAGGCTTGAACCTACTCTGATACTGTAATAAATTTAGAGACAAAGAACGTAAACGCAATTTAACGAGGTTCGGCTAAAATAAGCCTATGTCCTTGGGAATCCTCTCTCAAACTTTTGTTATGAATTCTTTGAAAGAGGGATTGCCTTTTTATTGATAGAGGTTCATAATTGTTTGTTGAATTACAAGAAATATATAAGGTAACAATTGAACAAGAAAAGATCACCAAATTGGGAGAATATCATATAATCTTCTCATAAGAAGAAAAGAACACAAAATCAGGAGAATATCACATAATCTTCTCCTACCAAGATGGAAGGAGTCGATTTGGTTAACACAAATAGCAAAATAAAGCACTTTAGTCGTCGTGGTGGTGATGATGATGATGATGATGATGATGATGATTCACTGGTCACAAGAGGACATGCCACTTTCCATAATCTTTCTCCCGTATTTTTTTTTTCTCATTGTCATTCAAAAACACAATTGGTCGATTTACTTTCTTTTTTTCATTATTAAAGTACAGAAAATTATGGGAATAATCGGTTTGTAATGTTCTCAAGTTCCGACCAAAAAATAAAAATGCTCTCAACGAACGAAGTACATGGGATTAGGAATCTTAAAAGTCCGTTTGCCCATGAATTGACCCTGAAGATCACTCCATTGATCCCCAACGTTCCCCCAGATATTGTACCCTTCTTCCACCAATTGCCTCCTTATGTCTGATTTATATGTTATCGCACTTTGCCCTTTATAAGCCTGCGTCCTGCATTAAGAAAAAGACCCATCAAAAAAATTATCAGGATCATTATATTTTGTTTTTAATAGAGGGAGGCACGATGTGGAATAAGCAATAAGTTAGGTCACAGTCAATAAATAAATAAAAAATTTGAGCACTGGACCTAAGTCATGCAGGATATAGCCAATATGATACTAGTTTATGAATTTAAAAATGTCATGCCACATAAGCGTAACGTGAATCCTCTATTTATAATGTAAGAATCTACGGGTAGTCCACGTCACAAAAATAATATTGTCCACCGCATGTAGTGTCCGTAAGTGAGGTGTCCACTAGTTATTTAGAGCATTTCCACATATAATACACTCAACTATCCATACAATAATTTCATATTGGACGACGTGGATTAACACGTCTCCCACTTGGAGACGATACTCATGGACCTGGGTCAGAAATAAAATATAATATAATAGCCAATTCATGTGAGACAGATGGGAAGAGACTCATTATGGTCACCGTTTATTGACTATACGAATTTATGATATAATTGGTACGGTAATTGATCGACTTATTGTGGATGCACACCCCCTATTTCTTCAATTTCGGGACGTAATATGATTCTGAAGGATGACGCCGTTCTTGATTTTGGAGTGGCTCGATAAAATGCAAATCAAACTAGGTTTTTTCCTAGATTATGGTGTGTTATCGATTGAATATCATACATACATTGTCCTTAATTCTAATATAAGTTGATTTCAAAGAGATTTATAGGTGCTTTCAAAGTACCATGTAGTTTATCCAATCGGCAAATAACGAAGCACTCAATTTCACTATTTTAATTCTTTGAAGAAACTAATGTTGATAATATTCCATACATTGTGATTGATTGGGTGGAGGGGCAAAGTGACACTCTAAAGAGATCACAAAAAATTCTAACGAGTTCTAATTATTTAAAGCCTCCAAATTTCAGGACATCAAATTGCTTTGGAATTGACAAAAAGAGAGCATGCATATCTATTATTTAAACCACAAGAGGTATCCATATCGTGCCACAAACTGATCAATTGCTGTTATTAAATTATATATTTTGAGGATAAACATGCATACAAATGCCTTATTTAAAAAGGGTATCACGTCAGCATGTCAGTCATTATCTTTTCGATTAAAAAAAATCTAATTATTAAAAGAAATATGATGTGACTATCATAGAATCTTGGATTTAAACTATAGAAAATAGATGAACATATCAAATATGTGGCCCACCACTTGTCATTTGCTTTGTCAAGCAAGATTCTTCCTATTAAGAAGCCTAAAAAATATGATTTTGCAAATTCTTTTTCCTATCATACCAAAAAAAAAAAAAAAATGCAATTTCAAAGATAAATAATGAAAACAAGAGCAAAGCACCTTAAGTTGCAAAGAACAAAGAAGACCCGATAAGGCTATTAACCGAAATAGCTTTGTGCTCCAAAAACCAGAAGCAAAGCAACACCTTTCTTCCAATTCTATCAAGTATGAAACCATGCCATAAGATAACATAAAAGAAAAATTATATTATATGATGTAATAGCTACTAATTATTAAATTGCTATGGCGATTGTTCTCTATTATCTAACTAAAATCCAACTGCCCGACGACGGGCTGACTCGAAAGACCATTAAGCGCGTGCTACATTAATTATGTTTGTATTCTGTGCGGACGACTATATCCATTGCCATTCAATGTCGTTGCAGCTTCCTAGCAAAGAAGTGCGCACAGAGAGAGAGAGAGAGAGAGAGAGAGAGAGAGAGAGATGGGTCAATTACTTCATAATCAGCCGTTCATAGCCATGAAATCCCTGATTACGCAGATTGTTAAAAGTGGCAGGTCCAAGCGTCTCTTGGTCTCTGCCCGTGAGCAAGATGACCTTGAATCCATCATCTACCAGCTTCTTGAACAGCCCCAGCACCGCCGGTATCGCTGGGCACTCTCCTCGTGCCGCCCACGCCTTAAACCCCGCCGCATCGAACGGGTCACATCTAGAATAAAAAGGGTATATCGCATTAACCCTAAAACAGGCTTCAAGACAAATGACTGTATATATGCATACCCATATCTCTTTCCCTTGTAGTAAAGCATATTGGAAATGATTGTGTCATCAATGTCCAAGATCCAAGCGTCCATGCCGTCGTTGGACACAGTAATCCCGTTGGCATAAGCTGTGACCTGGTCGACGATCAGTTTGAGGTCCTGCTCATACTGCCCCCCGGTCATGTAGGACTCGACATGCCCCTGGCACTGGGGTGGGACTGTGCGCCATGCGCTCATGTTGTTCGCCTCCACTGCAAGCCTCCAGCTCAACCAGAAACCATTGCCACCTTCTGCCTCTGCTGGCACGTCGCTCGCCCTCAAGTAGCAGCTCGGCTTGCCGAATGTTGCTTTGGGAAAGATGGCCAAGACCACTTGGACTAGTAGCTCCTGTACCCGATGCGCCATGGCTCTTATCATGTGAGTTTGATCCTATTACCAGATATACACAACATCATATTCAGTTGAAGAAGTGCAAAGATACAAGCATAGATATTTCCCTTGATTTCTGTGTCTTCGAGCGTCAATTTCATCTCGATATTTAAGAAATCGGCATTATAACTGCCACAGTATAGTCGCTTGAGACAGATTTCCGCATTGACAGACATGAAACTGGAGCGACAAACATTCATAACCTCCGTGGAATAATAGCAAAGCGAATCATTCGGCTACGTCACATTATTTTATGTATCAAAAATGGAAGGGAACTGGGCGTCGTCGATCTTACGAGGATCGGAAACCTGGATCTCAACCTCGAAGAGAGACAGATGATCATGTGTGTGGGCGCGAGAGAGAGAGAGAGAGAGAGAGAGGTTAGCTGAAAACGTGAATCACGGAATGGGGATATCTGAAATGGCGAAGGGGGATTTATACGTCTTAGCCAAATAGGATTGACATTGATTGATTACATCTTGATGATGTAGGCTAATGTTCGTCGACGGATGACGCAAGGAATATAAATCAAAGACAACGGACGACTATTAAACAACGGTTGCTTCGGAGAAGCAGCGAAGAAATTGCACTTGCAATTCGCTTGATCCGACATGGAAGCCAGGTGTTCTCACAAAAGATGCGGTGTAGAACAGACGCTGCTATCCGACAAAATCGAACACGTACTTTTCTTGTAGAAGTGACCTTAAATTGAAATTCAAAATATCATTTTATATAGACGTACTAAACATAGTTTTTACTCCATTGACTTTTAGGTCTCGAATCCACTAGATTTTTTGACCCCACGAGTTCGACCCATTAAATTTAAAAAGTCCATAATTTGAGCTAATTAAAATTATAATATGGAATCGAACCATATTGATTATTTTACAGATCATTTCACAAAAAACTAAAATGAAAGAAAATCTTATGAAGATTCATAGGAAGACTAGCTAAAACACATCAGTATCTAGCATTCTACCAGTGTGTATGATGTTGGCTATCAAAATGGCCTCCCAAGATTGACATAGCTAGAAACTCGAACATATTGAAGGAGAAGACGGAGATTTATTGTTGACACCTAAATTTTTGACAACCTATTTAGTCATTTATGGCACAAAAATTAGGGATTAGTTTTTAATCCCTAAAAAAAACAAAATTGCATAGCATATAATTTTATGTGCATTTATTTTTAATTTGCATTTACATTGAACCGGCGACGGATACTTTAATTTGATGAGTTAGGCTAAGCCCACGAAGAGAGCAAATCGGCCGAAGCCCGTATCCTTGAAGAGATTTTACAGATTCATCTTCGCGAGATTTCAAATTTGAGAAAAATCCTCACGTAATCTTGAATCGTATCAAAAACAAATATTGTGTTCAGAAAAGAAATCTTCGTGAATATTGATTTGGAAAAATTAAAATCCTAGTCCACTCACCTATAAATAGGTCGCTACAATGCAAGGTGAGGGGGCCACCCAATAAAAAATACAAGGCCACATTGAGGGATTTTTTTTCTCTCTCGTTTTTTTCTTAGTCAGAAAGTTAACATGAAAAGAGAGAGATTTTCTTTTGTTTTGTTCATTGGGTTAATACCTTGAAAAACCTCCAAACCGGTATACCTGTGACAAATTTACCCCAAACTATTTTTTTTACAATGAAAGACCCAAAACTGGTACATTTGTGACAAATTTATCCCGACTAACAATAAAAAAAACCCTAAACCGGTACATGTATGAAAAATTTATCCCAAACTAATTTATTCGACCGCAAAAAACCCCAAATTAGTAAATTTGTGACAAATATACCCTCCGCTAAATTAGATTAATACCATAAAAAAAAATCACAAAAATTGTAAACTGTGACAAACGGAGCGAAAAATCCCAAATTGGTGTACCAATCAACTATCACATGTCATTTAACTTGATAATTTGAAAGTATAATTTAACGAAAACTAACAGAGAGTAAATTTGTCAAAAATGTATTAGTTTGAGGTAAATTTGGCAAAGGTATACAAATTTGGGGTTTTTTGTGGTCAAAAAAATAGTTTGGGGTAAATTTGTCAAAGGTGTACCAGTTTGGGGTTTTTCAGGGTATTAACCCTTGTTTTTTTGTTAGGGACTTCTCGTCGGAGGAGCAATACAAAAGTGAAAAGCAAACAGCAGAGAGAAGAGATAGAAGAGGGGACGTGAGAAGACGGGGGATAAGAGGGAAAAAGAAAAAAAACAAACAACTGAAAGACCCCTACTGTTCATCTTCTCTAGGGTTTCCTTTTGCTGCACCGCCGGTCCCTGCGTCTCCGGTCTCCGGGCTGCACCGCCAGCACCCGAGCAGCAATGCTGCCCCCGCCTTCGGCCTCTGCTCGACCCAGTGCCCAACGCTGCCCGTTGCGTCGCCGTCGCAACCCACCTCCGTCAGCACAGCGCCCTCATCACTACCGCTCGACCCCCTTGTGATTCCAGCAGCAAAGCCGCTTCTACCCGCGACCCAACCGAGCCACTGACCTTCGAGCAGCACCGGAGCTCCACCTTATCGCGCGACCACCGCCGTCCACTGCACCCGCGTAGTCGCTCCTGTTCCGCCCTGCGACGTTGCTACTGCCCTTGCTCTGACCTCGATTTGCCTAGCCCAGCGTCCGACAGCTCCGCCGTGCCTCCGCCTCCGATCTCCTTTGCTGACGCCTACAGTAGCCACGCTGAATCCTGCCACCCGAGCCACCAGCCATGACCCGGCACCGACGCCCATCACTGCTGTCGTGCTTCCTTGTCCGACTTGTGACGCCCTGCCATCGTTCCTGTCGACAGCAAGTTCGTGATCACCAGAAGCCGCCGCCCCTACTGCGACTCCCCCCCTCAGCTCATCCTCGTTTGCCTGGTGTCCGTCCCCTGCAGCCCCCCAACGACGCTGGGCTCCCTGACAACAGCACGTCCCGATCCGAACGCCGGCTCTCCTGCACTAGCGGCGGTTACTACTCTGCCGCTGCTGGTCCGTGCTTGTTACCTCTCGCTGGAGCTCTAACGACCAACCTCCCACTCCGAACGGCGACCCATCACCCCTGGTGAACTACCATCACAGCCACCGTCCTTAGCCGCACTGAGCGTCCATCATGGTCTACTTTACTGTTCGGATTTTGGAAAAAAATCAAATTTAGGTAGAGATTTATTTATTTTATTGGGTAGATTTATTTTATCTTATTTTATTTTTTATATTTTGTTTTCTTTATTTGAAATATTTCTCGATGCCTAATTGAAATTCCCGACGGATCACCTAATTTGCAACCGCACATGATTTTTTACTCAATCTATAAGGCTTTAGATGGAATAATTAATCTTGCGAGAATAAAATTGATATCTTAATCTTTAAGTTCGAATAATGGATAATATCTTTGATGACAATGAATGATTTAGTGTTTATCTTTTAATTACTTTATTTGTCCCAAAAATACAAAAAAAAATTGCATTTGCATTATATGTAGATTATAATTGATTGCGGGATAGGATAGTTAGACTTTTTTTTTAAAATGCATGTTTAGAAGGTATCTTGGTTAGATAATATCTTTTAAATTAAATTGCATGATAAGATAATTTTCTAAGTTAAGATAGGATTCGGATTAGTCTCTTCCTAACTTAAATTAAATAATATCTCACTTTAGTTAGATTTTGATTTTTAGCAATTTTTAATTACGAATTTTCATTAAAAAAAATATAAAAAAATCATGCGCATTTCATATAGAATTAGGTTCATGAAATGCACGTTATTTAGTGGGTATTGTTAGGTCCATTTAATTAGAAATTACCCGTCATTAGAATTAGGTCATTTGGTTAATTTAGATTGCACATTTAATTATTGCATTTCTTTAGAAATTACTTTACTCATGTTATATAGTTTATGCTATACTGCTATGTCATATCATTTCATGTTAGATTAGTAACATTGCATTGCATATAGATTATATTCTCATTAAATAAGTGAAAACAAAAATTGAGTGATTGCGTGTTAATTAGAAATCATATCTAGGACTGTTAATGTGAATTCTAATCTAACAACGCAGATGCTTTCATTGTTATGAGATAAGTTCTGCATTTTTTTTTTATTTGCTTTCTTGAGTGTTAAATTGATCACCTTGCATGTTAGGGAAGTGAATTAAAATTAATTTAAGCTGCCTGCAAAATATTTTTTCGAGATAAAAAGATAAAGGTACTGAAAGGGCATTAGAAAAATCTAGTGTAATCAAGTCCCCGTACCCAAAGTCTCTGGTTCATAGAAGTAAAATAATTCTCTCATTATTTTACTTAGGTGTCTAATCGATCTACCATAAACTGATTAGTGGCGACTCTCAACTAATAATCTTTTGCATGCTAAATATTTGAACCTAAGTCGCGAATTGGTATGGGCTTGGGAGAGCCCAAACTAAGTTTAGGCTTAGTAATCCATTAGTCAAACCCTAGGTGGTTCACCCGAAATTTAGGTCGCAACATTTATGTACTTGATTTGGAATCCATGATTTTTTATGTAAAACAATGATCGATCCATCTTACCCTAACTCAATGAGACTGCCCCTCACGGACGTTCCTTATGTGAGGAAATAGGTGTGTATGTTTCAAGAATGGTAAAAGTGAGGGTTTGAGGAGGGACTTTTAGCCTATTTATAGAGTTTTGATTAGGCCTCTCATTACAAGCTGAGCCCAACTTGGCCCACACAAGCTATGCTCATATTTGACTGTTAAGAAACTTTATAGCTTACCTTATTAGACCGAACTCATAAAAACGGTAAATCACAGTCTCAATTAATATAGCCCACATCAGAAAAAACCCTTACATTCTCCCACTTAGGCTATATTAATTAAGACTGTACTGTATGTGCACACTTTCTTGTCAATCTAGAGATAATTCTCAACAGTCAATCCGATCCCATGAAGTTTCAAATACTGGATCATGGTGATATACATATACAGAACCTTCCATGATCATAAGTGCTTTCAACTTTACTGCTATGGATTCAATATGATTATGTGACAAATGAATAACACATCATGAATAGTAATACCTTATATGTCATCCATTTTTTCGATCGCTATTCTCTTACTTTTAAGTGTCACATAAAACCAGATATGTCACTAGAGAATATCTTAATGGTTATAATGAATCCACATATATCTTATTTTTATGGTTAACCTTTCTTTATGTGTTATGTGTAATTGAGACATATGTAAAATGCTAATAACTGAATACCCCTAGCCTTCACTCAAGGTTTACACAATACCCTGAGATTTTCATTAGATATATGTATACAACTCAATAACAATCCATACAAAAAGAGTCAACATATATCAAATGTTACCCAATGTAACAAAACACAAATGTAAACTTTATTATAGCAAATCTAAAGCAGCTCCCTCTAAACAACAGCATACAATGACTCTCTCAAGCCCATGTTCATGACATGTCGCTCGAATACACCAGGGCGAAGGCTTTTTCTTAGTGGATATGCAATCATATTGCTTGTGAGAATATACTCTACTGCGATGTCACCATTTTATACCATTTCATTTATGGTCAAAAACTTGACCTCCATATGACCCTTTGAGACTTTTGTTGTTGTTGAAAAACAACACTGCAGGGTTATTATCACAATATAATTGTATGAGTCTATCCATAAAATCAAATACGGTTAATTCCCTAATGAGATTCCCAAGCCAAGTAGCTTGAGTAGAAGCTGAAAAGCATGCTATAAACTCTACTTGCATGGTAGAGGATGATATAGATTTATATTTCTCACTTTTCCACGATATTGCACCTTCTGCTAACATGAAATATATCTAGTTATCGACTTCTTATCATCCTGACAACACATAAAGTTTGCATTCGAATTTGTTACTAGCTGCAAATCACGAACATATTTGTAAATCAACATATAGTTTCTAGTCCTTTTTAGATACCTCAAAACTTTCTTGGTTGCAATCCAGTGATCATATTCTGGATTTGACTAATATCTATCTAGAAGCCCTGTCACAAAAACAATATTTGGTTTGGTGCAAATTTGAGCAGACATGATACTTCCAAGTACACTAGCAAAAGATATATCTTTCATTTGGTTTTTCTCAAAATCTGATTGAAGACATTGTGAAAGACTCAATTTGTCATCCTTAACAATAGGAATAGTTCCTGACTTGCAATACTGTATATTGAATTTTTCCAAAATACAATCAATATATGCCCTCTGAGATAAACCGAACATACGACAATAATGATCCTTATGAATCTCAATGCCAAGAACAAAAGATGCATCACCAAGGTCTTTCATATCAAAATTCTTCGACAGCATTTGTTTTGTCTCATGCAGTAATCTCATATTGCTACTTGTAAGTAAGATGTCGTCCACATAAAGTATAAGAAGAACAAATTTCCTCCCACTAACCTTGCAGTATATGCACTAATCTACTTTGTTCTCAACAAAACCGAAAGAAGTGATGACATTATGGAACTTCAAGTACTATTGTCTATAAGATTGTTTGAGACCATAAACAGCTTTCTTCAAGTTACATACAAGCTTACCTGAATCATTTGCTGCAAAACCTTCAAGTTGCACCATATAGATGTCCTCATTAAGGTCTCCATTTAGGAAAAGCAATTTTAACTTTTATCTAGTGTAACTCCATATCAAAATGAGCTACTAACGCTATGATCGCTATGAAAGAATCTTTAGAAAAAACTGGAGAAAAAGTTGCTTTATAATTTATTCATTCTCTTTGAGAGAAGCCCTTGGCCACTAATCTAGTTTTAAATTTCTCAATCTTTTCTTTAGAATCACTTTTAGTCTTATAAACTCATTTGCAACATATGGGTTTGCAACCTTCTGGTAATTCAACAAGCTCTCAACCACTATTATGTTTCATAAATTGCATTTAATTTTTTATCGCATCTATCCACAAATCTGATTGAGGACAGCAAACTACGTCTATATAAGTCACTAGATCTACAAAGTCTAGTGCTATAGCTGAATGTCTTTCCCTAGTAGATCTCTTGAGTGGAGCTACTGCAACCTTCATTTTAAGTCTAAGGAGCTTGAAGAACTTCATTAGGGGCCATTTCAACAACAGAATCTTGAGTCTCAACAAGTTCAGTTTGTAGTACGGTAAGCTCCATAATCATATGCACAATTAAGGAAATTGACATATTAGGTCACATCATATTGTTATCCTCAATAATGTACGAGTAGCCATGCTCTTCAACCACATTGAATTCTAGAAATTTTGTTGTTTATGATTCCACAATCCTTGTGCCTCCATTGGGATTATAAAATCGATATCCCTTCGAATACTCTAAGTAAGGCACAAAGTAGCACCGAGTGGTTTTAGAGTCCAACTTACCTCACTTTTGCAGGACATTGCCAAACCTTAAGATGATTTAAACTCGGTTTGCATTTAGTCCATAACTCAAAAGGAGTCAATGGAACAATCTTGGTAGGAACACGATTCAGTATGTAAAGGCTAAAGCCTCGACCCATAAGAAACTAGGCAAATTAGCCATACTCATCATACACCTCACCATATCCATAAGAGTACAATTGCTCACCCACACCATTCTATTCAGGACTCCCTAGCATAATGAATTGAGCCACTATTCCAGAATCCTCCAAGTATTTGGCAAATGATCATTTAATCTGCCCAGTATTGCCATGCCTTTCAAAATATTCTCCATCTCAATCGAATCTAATAACCTTTATTACCTTTCCTAATTGCATCTCGACTTCAGTTCGAAAAATTTTGAACTTGTCAAGAGACTCAGATTTTTCCTTAACCAAGTATAGATAATCATATTGAGAATAGTCATTAATAATTGTGATCAAATAAACATTTCTGCACAAAGTTGCGGTAATATCAGCGTGAATGATCTCCAGCAAGTCAGAATTTCGCATCGTGGTTTTCTTCTTTATCTTAGTCATCTTTCTTATACAACAGTCTATACAAGTCTCTAGGTTACTTTTAAGAGTAGGTAGGATGTGTGCCTTTACCAACCTTTTAACTCTTTCTTTAGAGATGTGACTAAGACGTTTATGCCACAATGCATAAGATTGTTCCTTAAATAGAGATTTTTTTGGAAACAATAAACAATATTTTCAATATGTTAGCGATGTATATATCATTGAGAGATAAACACAATCTGAACAATTCATTAAACATATTACAACACCAACCTTATTCAAATTAAAGAATATAGGCATAATATTATTCTTTATTTTAAAAGAGTAGCCACATATATCCAAATATGATACGGAAACTAAGTTTCATTTAAAGGAATGTATATAAAAGGTGTTTCTTAGTGTTAGATTGAAACTAGAATCTAAAATCAAAATGACATCTCCCATGAACTCAACATCGATTTTATTGTTGTTTTCCACAATGAGCTTTGATTCATCCTGATTTGGCATCCTTCTATTTGTGAATTTCTGTATGATAAATGCAACATGATTAGTTGCACCACTATCTAGCCACCAAAAACTGGACGGGCTTCAGATAGGTTGGATTCACAGACAAATGCTAAAGAATCATTACCTTTAGGCTCATTTTTGGACAACTAAGCTTTATATTCATTGTAGTGTTTCTTTATGTGTCATTTCTTTCTACAAAAGTAGCAAATGACACCCTTCTTCTTAAATGGTGCTTTTCTAGGACCTATGCTGTTGGAAGGACCAGCAGCTTCAGGATTTCCTTTATTAGGAACTATACTTTTAGAAGGGCCTATGACTTTGGGATTTCCTTTATAATTAAGATGTACAATCCATTTGCCTTTCCTGCTAGTAGAACTGGAGGCATACAAGATGAGATGTTCTCTTTCTTTCTTTAGTTTCTCTTCATTTACCACCACTCTAACCATCAGGTCATTCATTGACCACATCTCATCTTGCGAACTATAATTGGTCTTGATAATACCAAAATCAGGAGGAAGAATATTTGTCTGTAGGTCTACCATCCTAAGCACATAATCTCTAACCCCACTTGAACCATCATACCTTATATTGAAGAATATTTGCATAAGTGTATTAATCTTAGCATTGGAAGAGACACGATACCTAGCCTTTAGGGCTTCTATCATTTGCTTAGCAATACAGTCAGTTGGTAAGCCACTCATCAAATGTTCCTAAATGGATCGTTTCATAATGAGTAAAAAAATCCTATTGCTCTTTTCCCAAGCAGTGAAGCATACTTTTTGGGCTTTTGTATTGATATCAGTAACATTTGCCGGTCTTTCCTCAATAAGAGCAATATGAACATTTGCCAACTCCATCCCAAATTGAAAATCATATTTCCATTTCTTAAAATTGGAACCAATACGAATCTCAATCGTAATGAAATTGCCATTTACAGAGAATGTGACTGATTTTACAAGCAATGCATATAATTAGCAGTATGTGAGTACTATGTAACTTGAAAATCGTTTAAGTACACATCCCGAGAGCTACATACATGATTATATAAACACATTTGGACAGAATACATAACATGCAATTTTATACTCTCCACATGATAGCGGCCATAAGAATATATTCCAATCTTTTCTGAATTCATCACCTTTGGGTGTATGAACCACTAGGGTCAATCATTCATCAATCATATACTATACATATATCCCTCCATGAACTAATACACACTCACCTCCTTCGAGAGTATGGCCATGTATTGGAACAAGAGACATCCCATCATAATATGAGATCAAAATTTCTCAAATACAATTAAATGTGCCACTTTGGCAGTCACAACCCAATTGAATCATTGAAACTCTCTAATACCAAGAATATAAACTTTATGTCTCACATTTACCTTATACATGTGATTTTAGACTTGATGACGAGGACAATTTGCCACTAAATCACATGTTATGTCAATTACAATTCTCCATTCATTAATACATGTTGAACCTTATACATGTTATTGATGGATCAATGCTCTACACATTCTTTATGTGATGATATACCCATGAACGTGCAATTGTATTTTCAAAAACATAGATAAATACATGAAAAAATACATCAAAATACACATATTTAGGGTTCCATGTGTATTTTCACATCTTTAAAAGTATCAAATATGCAAAACAAATACATCACAGTGTAGAAAATTTCTATACGAGCACGTAAGTAACAAGCACATGCCAAATGAAGCATGCAACCGCCTTCACAAGTCGTTGGAATACGCAGCGTGTGAACTGCATGGGCCGGCATGCATGAGTTGATCTAAAGTCGGTTAGAATGACACAAATTGGTCAATGGTCAACGATCGGTTTAACCGTTTGGTCAATCGGTTAAACTCGGGTCGAGTCACTCGGTCAACATGGGTTGGGTCACGGGTCACCCGTGACATCATCCATGACGTCATATGTCACGTGTCGGACGCACATAAGGCGGTGACACCTGATGTCACCATGATGTCATCAGAGACACTTGTCTAAGTTGGTGACACGTGTCTATGGATGACATCAAGCATGACGTCATCTAGCCCTTAAGACGGTTCACGCATTGGGCACATGAGCGCGCATAGCGGCGCGTGATGCCAACTCCTAGTACATCCTCGGCACGTGCGGGCGTGTGAGGTAGTGTCTGGCCTCTTCTAGAGGCATGCCACTCATCAAAATCTTCATTTCGACGAGAGGAATCCAAATACATGATAAAAATTCATTTTTGACAGATCAAAAATCACGAAAATGAGCAAATTACTACATAATCCAGCCAAATCCAAAATCCTCAAGGCGACACCTATGGCCTCCTCCATAGGCACACCAGCCACCAAGATGCTCATCTCACCAAGACAAGTCTGAATATGTGTTCAAAATCAAGTTTCAATGGATGGAATTTCTGAAGACGAGCCAAACGCAAAAGTTTGAGTTCTAGGCTACGAGGCTCTAATACCAAATGTTAGTCGTCAAAATGACTTCTCAAGATCGATATAGCTAGAAACTCAAACATATTGAAGGAGAAGATAGAGATTTGCGTACCTAATTTGGAATCCATGATCTTGGTGCAGAACAACGACAATCCAATCCTTCGATGCTGAAGTCTTCTGCTCTATCACCCTCGATACCCTAGGTCGATGAGACTGCCCTTCACGAGCGTTCCTTATGTGAGGAAATTTGGTGTGTATGTTTCAAGTATGGTAAAAGCAAGGGTTAGAAGAGGGACCTTAACCTATTTATGGAGTTTTGGCCTGACCCTCTCATCATGGGTTGGGCCCAACTCGGCTCACACAAGCTAGGCACATGCTCGATTGTTAAGAAACTTTATATCTTACCTTATTGGACCGAGCCCATAAAAATAATAAATCACAGTTTCAATTAATGTAGCCCATATCAAGAAAATTTTTACATATGATACTCGATATTCTTGCCTAAGTTTGAGATGAAACCCGCCTACAAAAGGACACCGTTGGTTGCCTTATGCAATCTTTGTCTTTTCAATTTTTAATCATTTGCGAATAGCAATAAGAATAGTGCAAGATCCTAGAGGAGTACGAAGCAGACTTTGATTGCTACTTCCATCATGGAGGTTGAATTTATTTCTTGTTTTGAGGCTACCTCGCATAGTATATGGTTGAGGAATTTCATATTTGAGCTAAGAGTTGTGGATTCCATTTTCCACTAAAGATGTTTTGTGACAATTCAACTACTATCTTCATGGTTAAAAACAACAAAAGTGATAGTTGAAGTAAACACATCGATATCAAGTATTTAGCCAAAAGGAAACGTGTCAAGAAGAACGAAGTGGTCATAAAATACATTAACACTAAATTGATGATAGTTGATCCTTCAACTAAAGGTATGTCACGAATGAGTTATAAGGAAAATGACTCATGTATAAATGAACTGATAATCTAGAGGTATCTATTATTCAAATTCGAACTTTGCTGGTTTTTTTGAATCCCAAGGATCCACATTTGGATATGTTTTTATATATTATGGTGGAGTTAAGTCCCGGTGGAGTACGAAGTAAACTTTGACTGTTTTCTTAGCTATAGGAGAAAAGGTTTTCGTGTAATTGATTCCCTTTCTTTTGATTAAATCATTTAGCAATGAGCGTAGTTTTGTATCTCTCAATGTTACTTAATGAGTCTTTCTTTGTTTTAAAGACCCGTTTACAACCAATGGCCTTCGCACCCTTGGGCAGTTTAAACAAAACCTAGACTTTGTAAAAACATGGCTTGTAAAAACATTTCGAGATTATTCTTATCTCCAACATTGTAATCAACTTCTTGTAAATACATAATGTAATCACTATGAATTTTAATGTTGCATTCTCCTAAGGATCATGTTGTTCAATTTATTGCTTAACAATTTCTAGTAATCACTGAACAACTGGATCTCCCATATCAATATCAGCAAATTGTAGAATTTCAATGATTGGTTGTTCAATAGCCAATTAAACTAGAGGAAATTGTGAACAACAATCAATCCGATACTTGTGATGGAAGGTGGAGTATCCAAATGATCTTTTTCAAGAACAAGGTTCCGAATGCTCTTCAATATATAACTAAATCATACTAAGCTCTCACTATCTTCTTATTTTATCTCAACCTATCATTTACGTAGAATGATGACACGTTTGCTGATCCTTTCTAAATCAAACAAAGCTCAATCATTATACATCATCATCTTACATGTGATGATGCCGATCATTTTTACATGAGACTATGATTTTGACACCTAAATTTTGGCTACCCATTCTGATATTCATTGCATAGAAGTCGACTCCTAAACATAAATATTAGTTAAATCGCATATAGATATTAAGAGAATTTGCATTAATAGTTTATATGATTTGCATATTTATTGGACTGGCAGTGGATGAAATATAATAAATGGTTGGACTATGCTCATTGTGAGAAGAAATTTAGCCAAACCCATATACATCATAAGATCTGAAATTTTCATTAGACAAAGTGTTGAAATGTAATATATGGAAATGACAGAATCTTGCAAATTAAGTCAATGTGAAATCACTAGAGAAATAAACGATGAATAACTGGAATTAGAAATTTACATTGTTTGGTGTGAATATCGATACCTATATCTACGGAGAGAACTAGCAGCAAATAATTCATTATAATCAGATAATCAAAGTTTACAACCGCTCACATGCTCAAGTTTTTTCACACCTAGATTTAAGCTCAAACTCAATATGTTTACAAATAAACAATGTAAACTCATAACACAAAATCACCAGTATTCAAGCCCTCTACATATGCCCAAAATAGAACTCAACGCTTTCGTCTTTTCTTGCATACGTTGGCTTCTTCTCTGTGCGGCTCTACTTGTGCAGCTCCTCTTTTTGGCCTTCTTATTTGGCTTCAAAAAAGAGTAGTATATATACTTTTGTGGGTCTCTCTCACGTTCAAACCCTTATTGACCGAGTACAACTCAAGAAAGAAGTTACGTCCACTTCTCTCTTCCTTTTAGAGATAGATTCCGTTTTTACTATAAATAAATAAATAAATATTGGAGCATATGTGAGCCCATCTTTTGTCTTCTAGTGATTAACTAATCCAAGTCAAACTTGGATTCATATATGCGAAATTTCACTCTAGATGTTACGAAGATTCATACCCAAGAACAAGAAAACTAAATTTAATTCGGATAGGAAATAAGATATTTTGAGCAAATCAAAATCCTTCTACGAATCGAGTTCAATAAAAATTCAAACTTGAGATATAATTTAACAATTCTCTACTTTAGCTCAACATTTGAAGTCAAATTATAGTGCTTATCATCCATGTCACTCTCCCAACGCCTTAACAGGCGCTCACTCTATAGACGCTAATGAAGCTCTTTGCTTGAGCTTCGCTAATGGAACATACTTAGTCATCATGTTTGTTGAGTTATCTGTTGTAGCAATCTCTTTTACAATAACATTACTTTTAGCTAACACATCTCGAATGAAGTGGTACTTGATGTTGATGTGCTTTATTCGTTCATGATAAACTGGATTATGGGCCCGTTTGGTTCAACTTTGGGGAAATGACTTTGCATTTCCCCAAGTATCTTTAGAAGAATGGGCATTTGGTGAATGTTGAAGTGTTTGGGGACTCTTTATTTTGGTGTAGCATTTTGCAAAGTAGCTTTGAGGTGAAAAGAAAAAGGAAAAAAAGAAAAGGAAAAAGGAGGAGGAGAAGTTGACGCAGAGGAGGGGAACAAGTGGGAGGCAATCGGAGCTGGTATGGGAGGTGGCTGGTGGCTGTGGTGGGGAGGCGGTTGGTGGCAAAGTGGTGGTGGGGAGGCGGTGGGTTGCGCGACCCACGCACCGCCGTCGCGTGGTCGCGGCCTCAAGCGGCGTCGCCTGGGTTGCGCGACCCACGCACCGCCGTCCTGTAGGTCGCACGCCCTCAGGGCGACGCCACCTAGGGCCGCGCGACCCACGCACCGCAGTCGCGTGGGTCGCAGCCTCAGGGCGACGCCGCCTGGGGCCATGCGACCCACGCACTAGTGGTGCGTGGCGACGGCGGTGTGTGGCGACCGGATCGGCCGGTGAGCACCGTTCAGCTCGTCACGTGGGTCGCGTGACGCCGCCTGAGGCCGCGACCCACTCAATGGTGGTGCGTGGTGATCGGATTTGGCCAGCTGAGCACCGCTCAGCCCATCGCATGGGTCGCGCGACGCCGCCTAAGTCCGCGATCCATGCAACGGCGGTGCGTGGCAATCGGATCTAGTAGGCTGAGCACCGCTCAGCCCGTCGCGTGGGTCGCGTGACCCAGGCGACGCCGCCTAAGGCCACAACCCATGCGACGGCGGTGTGTGGCGACGGCAGTGCGTGGGCGACCAGCTCCGGCCAGTTGAGCTCCGCCGGTTGAGCTTCGGTCTTGAAGAAACAAGGAAGACGAGGAAGACGATGAACAGTTGTTTTTTAGGGTAAATCAGGAAAATTCAATTATTAGTGAGGGCAATATTAGAAGAAAAAAATTCATTAAAGCCCCCTTCAGCATTCCACAGCATTCCAAATGCTGGCATTCCCCCAAGTATACCTCCAAATGCTGAACCAAATGGCTGAAATTTTTCTCAAGGGGCTTTCGGGGCTGAAAGCCCCTTGGGAATGCTGAACCAAACAGCCCCTATATAACAAATATATCGGACATTGGTTATCACAATGTATATCAACACTTTTATGATCTAACCCAAAGTCCAAGAGTAAACTGCGTAACTATATCACCTCATTTGCTACAAAGGATAATGCCATGTATTCTGCCTCAGTCGAAGATAAAGCAATGTGATCCTATAAATACACTTTCCAACTAACTGCACCACCTGCTAACATAAACATGTATGCTGCTAAAGACCTGCAATTATCCAAGTCACTAGCGTGATCTAAATCCACAAAACTAGTGGCCTCATGCCATTGTTGTCCCTTTAGTACATTATATCCATGTTTGTTGTTTCTTTTAATTATCTAATGATCCACTTCACAGCTTCCCAATGAGCTTCGCCATGACGTTTTATATATCAACTAACTACACTCATAGCTTGTGAAATATCAGACCTAATGCATACCATAGCATATATAATACTACCCAGGGCATTAGAATAAGGAACACATGACATACTCCTCCTCCTCCTCCTTAGTGTGGTAATAATTTATCCGAAGATTTAAAGTGATTTGCTAATAATCTTCTCAATATATTTCTTTCAGGCAATAGTTACTGATGTAAAGTGATTTAAAGTGTGTGGTAATACTTACAGATTTCGTTGACTACATGTTATGTGCCATAATCTTCTCAATATATTTCTTTTGAGATAGACGTAAAACTCATGTAGCCCTATCACACAAAATCTCAATACCCAATTTTTTCTTTGTAGCATCTAAATCTTTTATCTCAAACTCAGCACTCAACTACCTTTGCAACACATCAATATTGGACATATGTTTAATTGCTATTAGTATGTCATCAACAGATAAGAGTAGATAAATCAAAGAACATTCTCCAATCTCCTAAAATAAACATAGCTATCCATCTGACTTTTGGAGTAGTCCTAACTAACCATGAAAGTATCAAAATGCTTATACCACTGCTTAGGAGACTATTTCAGTCCATACAAAGATTTTTTTAAACAAACAGACATGATCATCCTTATTCGGAATAGTAAATCCCTCTGGCTACCTCATATAAATCCGCTCCTCCAAATCACCATGAAAAAATACAGTTTTCACATCTAACTGCTTTAACTTAAAATCTTGCAAAGCAACTAAGACAAGTAAAACATGAATAGAAGTAGGTCTTACCGTAGGAGAGACCACCTCATTATAGTCAATGCTTTCCCATTGTGTATACCCTTTAGCCATAAGTCTTATCTCATATCTCGCTGTCTCAACACCACGAATGCCCTCTATATGTTTAAAGACTCATTTACTTCTAACAATCTTTTGGCTTTTGGGTACTTTGACCAACTCCCATATCTGATTCCGATGGAATGATTCCATCTCTTCATTCATAGTCCCTAGTCACTACGACGACTCACTACTAGCCATCGCCTCAAAGTAAGGCAAAGGCTCATATGTTTCCACCTCGGCACCTACAATCAACACATAGGTAAAATATGTACAACCATAATCTATCGGTGATTTAGTTTGCATTCTTTGTTTGTTTGTGGCTATAGTGTGCTACAACTGTGCTAGTTGTTCACTATCACCGACTTCAAGAATTGTGGCATCATCTACAGTCTCAACTTTTGTTACCTTCAAGATATTCAGAGTCTTTACTTGAAGATCTACCTCACTAATGACACCATGATTTGTTTGCTCTGCTGGTTGTGTCTCAGAACTCATTTGTTAAAGCATTGTAGTCTCGTTGAAGATCACGTCTCTGCTTAGTAGAAAACTGGGTGATCTGGAATTAGTGCACCACAACCAATAGCCTTTTACCCCATGTGCATAACTCATAATCATGCACTTCTTCACTCTCGGCTCAAGTTTACCATCACTCGCATGAGCGTACATAAGACATCCAAATATACGTGATCAGGAGTAATTAACAAGTTTCTCCGACCATATTTCCTCAAGAGTCTTTTGTTCAATAGTAAATGATTAAGATCAATTAACAAGATAACATGCCATGTTCACTGCTTTGACCCAAAATTCCTTACCAAATCCAACATGCTAAAGTATGCATTGAGCTCACTCAAGCAAAGTCTTGTTCTTTTGTTCTATTACACCATTTTGCTGTGGTGTCTTGGGTACTGTGTGGTGTCTCATAATCCATTTTTTTCTCACAAAACTTGATAAAATCCTTACCACAAAACTCCATGCCATTATTGGCCTCAAGCACTTAATTTAATTATTTGACTACTTCTCAATCAATGCCTTAAATTTCTTGAACTAATCATATTTGTGCTTCAAAAAGTATACCCATATCTTTCTCAAGTAATGATTGATAAATGTCAACATATAACAGGCACCTCCTTTTGAAGGAACTGAGAACGGACCTCAAACATCTAAATGAATATATTCAACTGGTTGCTTGGTCGTATGAATAGTTGCAATAAACTTAATTCGACGCTGCTTCCTAAAGATTCAATACTCACATAAGTCCAACTTCCCTATCTTCTGACCCTTCAACAACCCATTCTCACTTAGCATTGTCATACTTACCTCACTTACTACCATAAATGCATATGTCATAATCAAGTCATGTCAAAGTCTAACTCACCTAATGAAACTACAGTGGTTTTAGTCACGATCTCTCCCAATAGATGATAGAGAGTATTCACTTTCTTCCCCTTCGTCATTATCATGGCACCTTGAGAGATTTTCAATAATCCACCTCCAATGGTGTACCTATACCCAATGTCATCTAGTGTCCCCATAAAAATAAGATTCTTCTGGAGTTCCGGTACATGTTCCGGTACATGTCTCACGTCTATCAATGTGCATACCACCCCGTCGTGCATCTAAATCCAAATTGTTCATATTCCCACAGCCTTGCAAGCTACATTATTTCCCAAAAGAGCTCTACCACCATTTACAGTCTGGTATGTAGTAAACCAGTTCTTATGAAGCGTCATATGATAAAAATATCCTGAATCTAGCACCCATTTGTCTCCTAACGAACCAGTAGTCACACATAAAATAGCTTCTACATCACTAGTGCTCTGCTCGACAATGTTCGCTATATTGCTTGTGGCATTCTGCCTATCACCTTTGTTTCTCTGCTCGACAACGTTCGCTATATTGCTTGTGACATTCTGCCTATCACCTTTGTTTCTCTGCTTCAAATAATCTCTCTTGATGTGCCTCTTCTCATGACACTCAAAGCACTTCATGCGTCCCTTGGACTTTCTTTGGCGTGTCTTTATAGTGCTATAAAAAAGTAGTTTGATTCAACATCGGCATCAAACCAAATCTAAGGCTGTTTAGCTCTTTGTCCAAAGACGATTTCCTAATTGCTAGTACAAATCAAGGGCCAAAGTTCAAAAGAATCCTGCTTAAAAGTACCTGATGGACAAAGTCAAAGCTTGAAAAACTGGTCCACTTGAAGGTAGTTTACTTGCTTACTTGTTAGAGTAAGGGCTTACCACTTTTAAATTAGATGCCTTTTTTACTTCAATGCCATTAGGCCTTCGATGTTGTTCTCTATCTCGAATTGTTAATGCATGTGCTACCCCTTGCTCCAAACCGTCATCTCGCAATTTTTTTCTGCCATTCCTTAGAGAGTAGAGCAGACTTTATCTTTTCCAAGATAATTGTAGTACGCTCCTACAACAACTGATCAGTAAAGTGCTCTCATGACTTTAGTAAATAAGTTAACAACATTATGCCACATTCTTCATCATCAAATATCTTATCAACGTTCTTCAAATCCATTGTGAGTTTATTGAATTCATCCAAGTGAGATCTAATAGATATACCTTCAGTATATCTAAACTAAAACATCCTCGTCAACATATACAAACGGTTGTTCAAACCCTTTTTCACATAGAATACCTGAAGTTTTGCCCATAATGTTGCGGCATCCTTTTCTTCAACCACCTCTATTAACACCTCATCCGATAAATTCAACAAGATTGTGCTATTTGCTCTTTTCATTAGCTCTACCATCTCAAAGGCTTTCATTATAATCGACAAATCATCTTCACCATCTAATGCCTTGGACAAACCTTAGGTTGTCAATAGCGCACGCATCTTGATGATCCATAATCCAAAGTTGTTCATCCTATTAAACTTTTAAATTTGAGCTTTCGCCTCAAACATAATTACAATAATAGAATTTTCAGATAATAATCAAACAAGCAAAAAAGCCCCAAATCATAGTGAAGAAATTTAATCCCAAACTTTGATACCAATCGTTGAAATATTATACATAGAAACGACGAGATCTTTCAAATTAAGTCAATGCAAAATCACCAAAGAAATAAAGGATGAATAATAGGACACTAGAAATTTACATGGTTCGGTTTAAGTATCGATATCTACATCCATGAGAAAAACTAGCATCAAATAATCTACTATAATCGGAGAATCAGAGTTTACAATCGTTTACATGCTCCAATGTTTCCTACACCTAGATTTAAGCCCAAATCTAATGTCTTTACAAATAAATAATGTAAACTCATGGTACAAAATCATTAGTGTCCAAGCCCTCTATGTATGCCCAAAATAGAACTGAGCGCTCATCTTGTCTTGCGTACGGCGGCTTCTTCTTTGTGCAGCTCTAGTTGTGCGGTGCTTCTCTTTTTGGTCTTCTTATTTGGCTCCAAAAGAGAGAAGTACATATACTTTTGTGGGTCTCTCTCATGGTCAAACCCTTATTGACCGAATACAACTCAAGAAAGAAGTGACGTCCACTTCTCTCTTTCCTCTTAGAGATAGACTCCTTTCCTATTATAAATAAATATAAATTGGAGAATACGTGAGCCCATCTTTTGTCTTCTAGTGATAAGCTAATCCAAGTCAAACTTGGATTTGTATATGCAATATTATACTCTGGATAGTTACGGAGATCCATGCCCAAGAACAAGAAAACTAAATCTAATTCGGATAGGAAATAATATATTTTGAACAAATCAAAATCTTTCTACATATTGAGTTCCATAAATATTCAAACTCAAGACATAATTTAACACAATGCCAAGTTGGAAGATATTGGCTTATTAGAAGCAAACTTGGGGATGAGCAATTAAAATAGGAGACACCCAGATCCCTGGAGCGCCAAAAGTTACGAAAGTGACACTTAAGTACCAAAATCCAAGTAAAATGGATCACTTAAGTGCCACCGGCAAAAAAATCTGACCAAAACGCTGATGTGATAATTTTCCGGTGAGTTACGTGCAAAACGACATCGTTTTGCATGCTGATGTGGCTAAACAAAGTGTCAAAACAATGTCGTTTTGGTATAATTCGAATTTTAATATATTAATTAATTAAATTAAATTTTAATTAATTAATTTTTTTTTTTAAAAGGGTGGGGGGAGGAGGAGGAGGGAAGCAGCCAATGGCTGAGGGCTCAACCCTCGCCGCCGCCTCCCCTCCATCGCTGGGTGAGGGCACGAAAGCCCTCGTTGCCGATCGGCTAGGGCCGCTGGCCCTCAGCCCGGGCTTGGCGACCTCAACTGACACTCCCCCACCTTCTCGCCTTCTCGACGATGGAGGGGAGGCGATGACGGCAAGGGTTGAGCCCTCAGCCGCCAGCTGCCTCCCTCCTCCTCCTCCTCCTCCCCCTTTTTAAAAATAATTATTTATTTATTTATTTATTTAAATTTAATTAATTATTATATTAAAATTTGAATTATACCAAAACAACGTCGTTTTTGTGTGTGGTTTGCTGAGTCAGCCTTCTGGCGAGCCACATAAGTGAAAAAATTAATAAAAAAATGCCACGTAGGATTTCCGGTGAGATTCGCCGGATGTAGCACTCAAATGTCCCATTTTTCATAAAAAGTTGCACTTAAGTGTCACTTTCGTAAGTTTTTGCACTTAAGTGTCCCTTTGTGCCAACTTTTAGCAATTGAAAGGTTCTTTTGACTAAAATTGGATATTAAATTTTGAAGTGAACAAATTGATTTGATATTAACACAAAGATTATCTTCTTTGAATCGAAATAGGAAATAAAATATTAGTGAGAAGCCATAAACCTAACATCGTAAAGGGAGGCATTGTTCATCAAAGAGGTAGGCTACACTCATTTTAGAGAATACGATGGGAAAAAGAGAGGAATGTTGGAGAGAAGAAAGACACCGGCGGTCCTCATTGATAACTTCTCTTTGCTGTTGCCACCGTCCACGACCCTTTCCCACCTCGCGTCCTCTGCAGCCTCACCAATTCTCAGTCCAGCACCAGAGGAGTATGGCGTTCGGCCCTCATCGCGCGCAACACGCCTTGCCACCTCATGCCTGTTCCCGGCCGGGCCTTGTCTTTGTTTGCTCAGCAAGGTTCCGTTGATGAGTTTCTTGCCAGTCCAGTGTTTTGGCATCCCTTTAGGTTTCCCGAAGTTCGTCCAGTGGCAGTGGTGTTCCAACAGTCCAGCCGCACCTAGCTTCCTTCATCGTGACTGCTCCCACTCTTCTTCTGAGCCTGCCGCAGCACCACCATCGTCTCCATCGACCAGCAGTCTCTTCCCAGCGTTTTCCGTGAATTGCTGCCATCAATCAGCCTTTTTTTTCGACTGACACCTTCAGCGACATCACAGCCCCGTTGATTGGCACCCTGCAACCTTGACTCGACTGCAGCTCAAATCTTTGCCGTGCTTGCCACCCCTCATCGCCACCGGCGATACTAGAGCCTTACTAATCCCCGACGGGAGTCTTGTAGGCCGTGCTCCTTATGTCCGGTGGTCCTGCTTTTTTAAAATACATTTTCCTGAATTTCGTAATCATTCGAAACTGAATTCGTTTCAATGTTTAATTGCCAAATTTGGCTTATTTCAAATCTAACTTTATTTGTTTTAACATGTTTGGGCATTATCCAATTAGGGGAGTTTATGTATAAAAAAACACCCTAATGATTAATTTGAGCTGCGAGTCAAATCATTTTTCTTTATTTTGATTTTTTTTATATTTTGAATCTTGGTGAATATTTTGATGTGGTTTTGTTAAATTACATATCTTTAATCTAGTAAACTTTCTTATTTTTAAAAATGCAAAAAAAAAAAAAAAAAAAATTGCATGGCATGTTAGGATAGATTAGTTTCAAGATAGAATTGTGTGTTTAGGAAATATATTGTAATTTAGGAAAGTTTCCAATTTAGAATAGGATTTAATTTAAATTATTTTGGTATTCTCACATTTTAGAAAGTTTCATATTTTAATTTTTTAAAATCACTAAAAATAGAATGAATATATTACATAGATTTAGTTGTATCGTTGCCATGTCATCACCATTTGCCATGTCATCATTGCCACATCATCATGCAACATCATGTCACCATGTCATCATTTCCATGTCATTTGTTAGTTGCATATTTAGGATCATATACATTAGATTGCATAAAATGTTATTATAGCTTTCAATGTTTGTCTGTCATTAGAATTGCTTCTCATACATTGCATGTAATTCAATTTTCATTAATAAGAAAAACCCATAAAAAAAAGTACTAGTTGGGCATAAGCATTTAGAAAATCATGTTTACGTTAAGCATGCATTCTTTTTAATAAAAATCTTGCAGATATCGGGACGTAATCATAGTGAATTTATGCTTTGCTTTGCATTGATGTTAGCCTTAGTTCTAGCAATTTATTTATTTAATGCTTTGATTATCAATGTTAAATTATTGATTGTGCATCCGTAAGATCACTTTTGCATGCTAGTGGTTTAGACTTAATACCAACAAAGATTGCTTGAAAAATATTTTTGAAAATAAAGAGAAATGGCACCGAAAGGGTATTAGATTAATCTAGTGTAATCAAGTCTTCAGATCCATTGATTTGGCAATGCTAGAAGGTAAGAATATTGTATGTTATAATATGAGTACCAAGGTGTGATTAATAGGGATTGGTACAGTTTGTGCTAAGTCTTTGGGCATAGTAATTTATTAGCATTCCCTTTGGTGGTTCACTCTTGAGAAGGTTGCGACATTGAACAAAATGAAACGCAAATTTGATCATTTTTAGTGATTAGTCTAACATTTTTAGGGTGATGGATCACCGCGTTCTTGTACATTAACAAACTTAAATAGCAACATCGGATTCAACAAAAGAAAAGGAGAGAGAACTCGAAACACACGTAAGATCACCAAAAAACGAAGAAAGAAAAAGGGAACAAAAGCGAAGAGAAGATTATCAAAGGGGAAATGATCGGCTAACAAGATGGTGATAGAGGCATTTTGATTTTGCTTCTGGTCTCACAGCTGATCGTGAACAAAGTTCTAGCAAATCAATACTCAAAGTTGATCAATGTGTCCATATAAGAGCGAGCGAGCGAGCGAGAGAGAGAGAGAGAGAGAGAGAAATCGAGAGATTGAAGAATCATGTGATAAGAGGGAGTCATGGAATATAAGCCAGCCAATGAGCTACTCCAAGGTGCGGCATCGAATGAAGAAGAAATAGACATTAAAATTACGAACCCGTTTGACCTACCACATTCAATATTAATAAGAAGATGCAGAAGTTTTATCTTATTTTATTTTATTTGGCGGGGTGACGTCAGGGAGCAGACGTTCCATGTTTTATCTTGTTATCCAGAAAATCGCAAATAATTCATTTTTTTCTTTTTAACTTCTAGATCTCATTTTACCATTTGAGCTGGTCCTTAACTCAAAAGTGAGTTAATATATTCTAAAGTTATCAACATTGGACATCGTTTTCATCTAACATCTTAGACTTTTAGATGCTAAGAATTAGGCACTCGCGAATTTTTTGGGGTGTGCATGATAACCATTTTTTTTTTTTTTTTTTCTTTTCCCAGGAATAGGTGTGGAATAAAAATTCATTTGATAACACAATTTTATTTTTCTATCTCTGAAATAAAATTTTACTTTAAAAATAGATTTGGAATAGAAATCAGAAATTAAAATTTTTAGCTTTTTCTGTTTCTGGAACAAAAATGAAATATAAAAACTCTTCCCATTGTTCACTCTCGTCACCACCCGCCACCCCTTGCTGCCCGCTGGTCGTCACCCCTCACTACCCATTAGTCATCGCCCAATGCCAAATGGAGGATGATGGTTGCTAGCCGCCGGACACCGACCACCTCTCATTGCCACTCGGGAGAGAGAAATTTTGTATCATTATCAAATGAATTTCTATTTTAGGAACAAAAATTTTGTATCAATATCAAACACATATTTTTACTTAGAAACTCGTCTAGGAAATAAAAATAGAAAAATCAATTTCTAGCCAAAAATTGATTTCTAGAACAAAATGATTATCATTCGTACTCTTAGTGCCCACATCCTCAATTCTATATTTCTTTTTAAAGGACTCTCATAATTGTTTAGCAACTTCAATGTTACAATAAATATTATATGAAAATTTTACCAAAAAATTAAGGGTATAATTTCAGCATAGAGAGTCCCTATGCTTCCAAGCCTTCAACACCACAAACATCGTGACATTTGTTCATCTAGACTAATTATCAAGACATCTCCAATAAATACTTGACTAGATCAGGGTCATCAGATAGAAGACCATCTTCCATTGCCAATAGTTAAAGCCCATGCCAGTGAATTTCTTCGATTTCTCATTCAGTTACTGGAGGTGATACCATCAAATTAAGCAAAACCCGTTGAACCAACTCTCCAGAAATTGAATTATATGCCATTTAGGTTGCACTATTTTGAAAAATAGTCTTCGGTATATCAGTCAAATAACTTGTACCAATACCATCATAGATGGTTTCAGTCTAAAGGCTTGCAACATTTGTTGCCACAACACCAGGTCATGAGGTATGAAAATCACTAAATGAAATGATCATAGAAACATCTCCAAAAACATTATGGACATCATTACATACTTGATTCTTATCAGCCATCTCGATTATGAGAAACCCAACAATAGTAAGAAACACTAATTTCCTTAAGATTATTGGAAAAGTAAATTGCCTATTGGAAGAAAAATGCACAACGCTATTTGTTGTAATCTAGAAAAATAATAATTCCGATAAAATGATGACAAATATAAACAAGAGGTGAGGTATGGCTAATCAAATCTCCTTAAAGAGATTAATTTCTACCCACGGTGCCAAGCAGCTTTATGAACTATGTCTCCCAAGATACAACACCTTGAACCTGTTTATATCAATATATGCAAATAGGACTCTATTGGACACTTCTCGAAACTAGCACACTTAGAGAATTACTATAGAGAAAACTAGAAAGTACTTTGAGGAGTTCGTATAAATTGAACTAAGGAGGTATGTCTATTTATAAACGAGGAAGATAGCTGCAAAAAACTAAAATGACATGAACTTAAGAGTCATGTTAATTTTGCTCACATTAGTTGAGCCAGTAACCCTTAATAGCAATAATATTAAATTCAGAAGTTGCAGTAAAGGAAGAGTCACATTGAGTCATTAATCCATAATTACAACAATTCATCCTTATAAAAAAAACACATAAACTACTACTAAAAAAAAAAAAAAAAAAAAAGATCTAAAGAGACATAATTGTTGCACATGAATTGAAGAGATGTGAACTGAAAAAGACATCTCACTAACATCGAGCCATTAATAACCTATAATTACAATATCATTTGCCTCTCCTACAATACCAAAAAATGATTTATTTTTCTCTTAATGTTGCTAGATCTTTGTATTATGTCATCATTAAACATGAATATGCACCTTTATATGGAAGCACTTGTGTTTGAGGGCCTTAGAATATAGGTTTTAGGTTTCAAAAAACTTGGAATTGATATTAATAAGGTAGGTTCCAAAGCAGGGCTCACCCTACCACATGCACAACCCCATTATTATATATTTTTTATGTTTTAGTTTTTGACCCAAAATTTAGTCTTAAGTGTAAAGGAAGAGGTAAAATATTTAAATTTTAGATAAAGTATATATCTAACAATTTAAACTTATACAAATTTTTATAGTGATCTAACAAAATTTTACATTAATAATAATATTTGATATTTGAATTGCTATATTATTATGGTTCATCCATGATGGGCTGCATTTAAGAGACACCAATTCGTCTTGATGAGATGTGATTGAAAAGCACCTCTTCAAGAGGTGTGAAGGTTATCTATTAAGAGGAAGTTAAATAACTTCCCAATTATAACTTCCCAATTATGACAGAAAATAACTTCCTCTGGAGACTATAGATAATAATTGAAACATACATTCCGTTAAAAGGGAACGTTCCCCCCTCTCTCTCCATTAAAGAACAACACAAAAAGGCTTTCATTTCTACTTCAAGAAGACAATTGGTGTTAACATTGTGGAACGAGAATACTTTTCTTATGATTATATTCGAACCATTGTGAAGTCGTAGATTCATCCATTGCATGCTGGTGATTTAACATATATTCCTAGGTAATTCATTCGTTCTATATGGAAGAAGTCAGTTGATTCTTCTCGACATTTTTATCCTACATTGGTATCAGAACATGTATTTATGATCTCTGCCTTGTTTTCTTGTTGAGTTTGCACTTGCTCTTTGATATGGAGATCATAAGGTTGAACTTCATATCATTTGCATGTTTATTACTTGGAAATTGCAACATGAATGATCAATACGAACCAATGCAAAGAATGGGTTTGGAGGATGAAGATGACCAATCTATTTTGGTCAATTCTCGAAAAAAATTTCTAGTGAAAATTGTTTTTGATCATATAGGAAGAAAGAACTCATCGAGACAATCAAAATGGCGAGTCGTATGTCACAAGATGCACCTCCACGCGTGGCCACAAGTCACTACTTCTGTGGCCACACTCCCAATCAATGCCCAAGGGCTAACATCATCAATGACATCAGCAACCCCGTTGGTAACTGACCCGATGATGTCATCAACCCAACCTAACAACAACCTAACTCGAAGACCCAACTCAACAATTCGACCCAATTGACTAGCCAACTGATTAGACCAGCCCAGTAGCTTGGTTTACCCAAGCACATGTGCCACTCGCGCTGTGCACTTAGGGGCACATGTGGACACGTAGAAGCTCCAACTAAGCATGGTCAATGTCGTTGCGCTCATATTAAAATTCTCTACATTATGGTACAATTAATTTACATGTTTAGAGATTTTAAAGGTATAAAAATGTGTACATAACTCAAAATATGGGTATTTTTTGGGTATAAGTGCATTCTTTATTCCTTCTTACTTGTATTTCCCTATGGTTTTGGAAATACAGAAGCTAACCTACATGTAAATGACCACATACGGGTTGTGTAGAGCTCGGTTCAATGCTAGCATGTATATAATTTAACGTGCTTACAATTTCCTAGTTCCAAGCAAACTCAAACAATGATTGGAGATCTTTGTTTTTTCATCACATCTTCATTTCCACATATGGTTATACTTGATACATTAATGTTTTGTACGTTGATTCACATCATACCATGCCTTTTGATATTTAATAGAAAATGTGGTAATTACATCAAATCATGTAATCATCTTTTCTAGTAGGAGTTCGTAGATTGATGGAATTCAAAGGAATTCTCACTTAGAAATTAAAATTTGTGCAAATTGAGCAAATTAATTATAATGGAACAATCATACATAGAAGCTGGTTAGGAACATAGTGAACTTTCATTTCAGTGTCTTTTGATGAATTATCATTAATTTAGTTTGTCTTTGCTGCAATTAGATATGTGTGTTAATGTGAAATATGTGTTAGTATTGATTCTGCATTTAGTAAGTCAATATGTGATAATCATCGATCATGGGCTCGACATCCAAGACCACTGTGGCTGATCTCAATAAAAATGAGTTTAACAGTGACAATTATGATATTTGGCACTAAAAAGTGCAATATATGCTTGCGGAGCAAGAGGTTTTGGAAATTCTCAACCACATCATGGATGAACCTGAGCATGGAAATTATGCTCAACACATAAGAGATCGAGAAACTTATCAAGTTTGGAAGAAGACAAATAGCATTGCTCGTATCACATTGCTGAACTATATGAAAATGATATTATGTATGAATTGAAAGTTATGACAAACTCAAGCAATCTGGGCTACCTTGAAAGGTAAATTTGGGGATACGTCTATCGATAAATTGAGGAGGCTCAACATCAAGTTTAATATATACTGAAAGCGCCAAAATCAAACTATGATGCAACATCTTTAGGAGATGTCAAACCTAATACGTGAGCTAAAGACTGTAAGTCATACCCTTACTGATGGACAGCAAGTTCAGGTTGTTACAAGATCTATTCCTAATATTTGGGAGCATATGAAAATCAACATGACACACAATAAGAATATTGTCATAATGATATGACACATCATTTGGAATTAGAGAATGAGTGCCTAAAGACTGCGAGATCCTCTACACATGCTTATGTTGCTAAATCTAGGTTGTGTAAAGTTTCAGGTTTCCAACACAATAGGAACTATAAATTCAACAACAAAGAGAATGAGACTAGTCAAGCACCCTAGAGAGCTAAGATCTTTCGACACAAGAAATGCAGTGGAAAGAAGGATAAAGCTAAGATAAAGTACTATAATTGTGGAAAGCTATACTTCCCTCATGAATGCACTAAGCCGAAAGAGGTACCACATTACTCTATTACTTTAAGTAATGCTTTATATCTCCAGCACTATAATACTTGCTGAATCTCATCCTATATAGACTGTAGAATGGAGAGCGACAAATCACGCAGATAAAGACCAAAAAACATTCGTGAAATATAGTCGAATACTGCTTTGAAAAATATTGATATATGTTTGAAACAACTCTAGAGTTGAAGTGAAGGGCATATAAATTAAAATTACATGATGATCGAAACCTATTCTTACATGATGTCCTCTACACTCTAGATATTCAACGGAACATGATCTTTATAGTTGTTCTTTTAAGCTTAGGTTATGTATTAAATTTTTATTGTGATTGTATTAATATTAAGTTTGGAACAGTTTATTATTGTTTTGGTCATGCAGTGAACAGTTTTATGGTTTTGGACATTGACTATGATATATTTAATGTTAATGATGATGGTTGTTTTTTTTTTAATCGCATTTTCTAATAATGTGAAAATTGATGCAAATATTTGGCATGCTAGACTAAGTCATATTAGGTTACAGAGAATAAAAAGATTAGTTAGAGAAGGTCTTTTAAGGTTGCTTGCTAAAATTGATTTACATACATATGAATATTGTCGAGTAGGGAAAACAACTAGAAAACCATTTGATAAAGGAACCAAAACTAAACTTCCATTGCAACTTATACATTCTGAAATTTGTGATCCATTATATGTAAGGGTGAGACATGTGGTCTCATATTTCATCATTTTTATAGATGACTTCACATGTTTCGGTTAAGTCATTCTGATGTCACATAAGTCTGAAACATTGTATTGCATTAGATGATATATAGCTTTGATAAAGAATCAATTAAACAAAACGATAAAGATATTAAGAACTTATCGTAGGCGTGAATATCTCTCTGAGCAATTCAAGTCTCTCTGTGACGAAAAGGGTATTATATGACATTTGCCTATTTGTGGTACTCCGCAATAACATGGTGTTGCTGAGAGAAGAAATAAAATCATATTTGAAAGGATTAGGTCTATGATAGCGTAAGTAAATCTACTTATCTCATATTGAGAGATGCATTATTGACCACTGCCTATGTATTTAATCGTGTGCCTCCTAAATTTATCACTTCTACTCCTTATGAATTATAAACTGGTAGGAAACCAGACTTAAGTAATATACGATATTGAGGATATAAGGCATATGTTCATAATTCTTCCCATAAATATGAAAAATTAGATCATAGAGGAAGAAATGTATCCTTATAAGATATTCTTGACACTCCAAATGATACATGTTCATAGGTGAACAAGTTGATGGAAATGTGACTAAAATAGAGTCATGAAATGTTACATTCTTGGAAAACAACTTTCTCAATAGAGGTTAGATTAATATGAACTTTCAATTGAATGAGATAGAAGATCCTGATAACACACCCGCTAATGTTGTTGCAGGAAATGAAGATTTACCTTAACATACAAAATTTAGTGGGAGTGTCATATCGCCTAATGAATTTAATTAGTGAGAAGTTCAGTTACATAAAAGTAATCATAAAAGTATTCCCCATTGTTATTTAAAGATTGAAGGGAAAGTATTTAAAATTGCTTCCCAAGACAATGTTGAGCCGAAGACGGTCCAAGAGGCTCTCTCATCCTTTGACAAGGAGAATGAAGAAAAGTTTTAGAAGATATAATAAAGTCTATGAGAGTAAAGCACGCCTAAGACTTGATTGATCTACCACTTGATCATAAGACCATTGGAAATAAATCAGTTTTCAAGATCAAGCAAAGAGCGAATGGATCTATTGAAAAGTATAAGGCTCGCCTTGTGGTAAAAGGCTATACTCAACAAGAGGGTATAGATTATGAGAGAATATTTTCACCAATTATAAGGTTTGCTTCCATATGTCTTATCCTAACCATTGTCACACATTTGGTCCTAGAATTACATCAAATTGATGTAAAGACAACATTTCTCAATAGAGATTAAATGAAGAAATCTATATGAAGCAATCGATAGGTTTCATAGCTGAAGAAATCTAGAATTGTACTTATTTGTTTTTTAATGAATTGATCTTTCATCAACAATTACATATCCATCATGAGACTAGCACAAACACACATATATTGTCGAAAAGTATATCAGCGGGCAACGATTGGCTCACTCACTCCAGCAACCACCTCAAGTGCTATAATTAACAAATTAAGATGAGACGATATGTACTATAAATGCTAAAAAAGAAAGTTTAGTACATAATACAATTTTATGTCACCTTGATTAGAATCAAGATGAGGTCTATGAATTGTATGTGATAAGACTAAACATGATAGTTCAACAATCATATGTGCCTAAAGAAAGCTGGATGCGATTACTTAATTAGACATTGAAGAAGGCAAACTAAAATAGCACTCGAGCTAAACATGATTACATGAGAAGCACGTAACTATGTTTAGGTTAAGACTCGTATGGTAGATGTGTTAAACAATGACATTCGCTCTTATAAAAAAAAGAAATCCACTATGACATGTATTTCACACTACATGTGCATTATTCAACTAATAAGGGAGGTCGGTGAAATTATCCCTATTTACTCATTATGTGAGTCCTTGAGGTAATTTATGAATTAACTACCTCATTTTTGTGCCCTATATTACTTCTAACTATGTTCTCAAAATACATATAGCTTTATGGGACATGTCTAGGAAAGCAGTTGTTCTAAAATGGAAAGAGACATGAGTGTGAAGGAAAACTATTGTTGTTTTACATATATCATATGGATTTACTAGTCAACCAATTATATCACCTATGTGGTTTCATATATAATTGTAAATATATGGCATTTTGAGAATAATCAAGTATACAACCTTTAAGTGATTAGTATATTTAGACCGATGCACAAAATATGTCTAGGGCATTGCGAGACATCAATTATTTATTTCTTTTTGGGATTGTAGCCATTATATAATCCTAAAATGTGCATAATTTGAGCTCCCAAGTGTAGGTGTACTCACTGATCACACGGCTTTTTCACTAATATGAATTGTATTTAAAGTAGATGAATGTTGAATGCCTTGTATTCTTGATAAAGTATTATCAAGCCCATCATGTCCACATGAGAGATGTTATCTTACGGTGGTTCATCCATGATGGGGCGCATTTGAGAGGCACCGGTTCATCTTAATGAGATGTAATTGAGAGGCACTTCTTTAAGAGGTATGAAGGGTTATCTATTAAAGAGAAGTTAAATAACTTCCCAATGATAACTTCCCCTCCACCAAAAAATAACTTCCTCTAGAGACTATAGATAAGAATTGAAAGAACGTTATGTTGAAAGTGAACATGCCCTCTTTCTCTTTTTCCATCAAAGAACGACACAAAAAGGCTTCCGTTTCTATTTTGAGGAGACAATCGGTATTAACGCTGTGGAACGAGAATACTTTCCTTGTGATTATATTCGGACCATCACGAAGTCATAGATTCGTCTATTGCGCACTAATGATTCGACATATATTTCCTGGTAATTTATTCATTGTGTATCAAATAGATGCGACCCTTTTACACATTAATAGCAGAGGAATCATATAATGGATTGTCCACTATTGATGAATGGAATCATGGTTTAGTGATCTTACTTTCGAATGCATCACATTTCACTTAACTTTTGGCAATCTTATTTCCCTTTCCCAATTTTTTTCTCATTGCCATTCATAAACACAATTGGTCGATTTACTATTTTTTTTTCATTATTAAAGTACAGAAAATTATGGGAATAATCGGTTTGTAATGTTCTCAAGGAACGAAGTACATGGGATTAGGAATCTTAAAAGTTCGCTTGCCCACGGATTGACCCTGAAGATCACTCCATTGATCCCCAACGTTCCCCCAGATTCTATACCCTTCTTCCTCCAATTGCCTCCTTATGTCTGATTTGTATGTTACTGCACTTTGCCCTTTATAAGCCTGTGTCCTGCATTAAAAAAAAAAAAAAAGACCCAACAAAAAAAATGTTTATCAAGATTATTATATTTTGTTTTTATAATAGAGGGAGCCACAATGTGGAGTAAGCAATTAGTTAGGGCACAAGGAAAAAAAAAATGGAAGGCAGGACCTAACTCATGCATGATGTAGCCAATATGACGCTAATTTATGAATTTATAATGTCGTGCATTTGCCACATAAGTGTGACATGGATCGCCTATTTATAATTTAAGAATCTACGTGTAGTCCACATCACAGAAATAATATTGTCCACCACGTATAGTGTCCTTAAGATGAAGCGTGCACCAATTATTAAGAGCATTTCCATATGTGAGGCACTCAACTATCCATATAATAATTTCATATCGGACGACGTAGATTAACTCATGTCTCCTACCAAAGAGACATTCTTACATGGATAGGGTTCCGAAATCAAATATAATATAACAGCCAATTTATGTGAGACTCATGAGAGGAGACTCGCTTCGGTCACTGTTTATTGACAATTTGAGTTTCTGATATAATTGGTATAGTAATTGGTCGATATATTGTGGATGCACGTCCCTATTTTATCAAATCTGGGACGTAATATAGTTTCGAAGGATGACATGGTTCTTGATATTGAAGTGGCCTAGTAGAATGCAAATCAAACTTGGTTTTTTCTAAGATTATGGTGTGTTATCGATTGAATATCGAACATACATTATGCTTAATTCTAAGAAAAGTCGATTTCAAAGAGATCTATAGGCGCTCCCAGAGTACTATGTTATTTATACGATAAACAAATAACGAAGCACTAAACTCATTATATTAATCCTTCGAAGAAAATAATCTAGATAATATTCAATACTTTGTGAGTGATTAGGTGGAGGGGAGACATGACACACTAAACAATACAAAAAATATTTAATATTTTTTATTATTTACAGCCTCCATATTTCAAGGCATCAAATTGCTACGGATTAGACGAAAAAGAGAGCAGGCATATCTATGATTTAAACCGTAAGAGGTATCACGTCGCGCTACTAACCGATTAATTGATGTCGTTAGATTGTCCATTTTGATGATAAACATGCATATAAATTCCTTAATAAAAATATATATAATAAATAAATAAAAAAAGTGGGTGTCGCGTTAGCATGTCAACTGTTATGTTTTTGATTAAAAAAAAATTATCTAGCTATTAAAAAAAAAATGATGTGGCTATCATGAGAATCATGGATTAAAACTAAAGATAATAGATGAACCTATCGAACGTGTAGCCCTACCACTTATCGTTGCTTTGCCAAGCAAGATTCTTCCTATTATTAAGCCTAAAATATGATTTGGCAGATTCTTTATCCCATCAGACCAACATGCAATTAAAAAAGAAATGATGGAAAAAAGGGTAAGACATCTAAAGTTGCAAAGAGGAAAGAGGACCCCATTAAACAATTAACCGATATCGCTTTGTGCTCTAAACCTTAACAAAGCAACACCTTTCTTCCAATTCTATCAAGTATGAAGCCATGCCATAAGATAACATGGGATTAGTCTCCATAATCTAACTAAACTTGGATATTAGAAATCAAGAACTCCAACATCTTTCAAGAAAATTATCCAAAAAATCCTAAACATTTAAATTATGTCATATTTAAATTATGTCATAAACATTTAATTGTACCAATATAGTCCTAAACCTTTTGAAGACTTCATAATTTAGTCTTAAACTTTTTGACAATTTGTTAATATAGTCCTTTCGGCCAATTATCCAATCAATAGGTTTAGGCTAAATGTGTAAAACTTCACTAAAGAGACACAATCAAAAGATTTAGGACCAAATCGACAAATCATCAAAAGGATTAGGACTAAATTGATATAATTGAAAGGTTTATGACTAAATCAGCCGAATTACAACATGTTTATCACTTTTTTGAACAACAAATCTTTCAATATTTCCCGCTTTGAACATGTCAGACTTTAGAGGAATGAAAATCCAAATTGGCCGACGACGTGTTGACTCGAGAGAACCCATTGCTTACCGAGTCTTGTTGAAACTTCCTAGCCAAGAATTGCACAGAGAGAGACAGAGACAGAGACAGAGAGACAGAGATGGGTCAATTACCTCATTATCAGACGTTCATAGCCATCAAATCCTTGATCAAGCAAATTGTTAACAGTGGCAGCTTCAAGAGTCTCTTGGTCTCTGCCAGTGAGCAAGATGACCCTGAATCCGCCATCAACCAGCTTCCGGAACAGCCCCCGCACCGCCTGTATCGCTGGGCACTCTCCTCGCACCGCCCACGCCTTAAACCCCGCCGCATCGTACGGGTCGCATCTACGACAAAAAGAGCATATGAAATCTTTCACATTAATCCTACAACAAGCTTCAGGAAATATATCTATATGTACATATACATACCCATATCTTTTCCTCTTGTAGTAGAACATGTTGGAAATGCATGTCTCATCAATGTCCAAGATCCAAGCGTCCATGCCGTCATCGGACAAAGCAATGCCGTCGGCATAAGCCATGACCTGCTCGACGATCAGGTTGAGGTCCCGGTCGTACTGCCCCCCAGTCATGTAGGACTCGACATGCCGCTGGCACTCAGGCGGGACCGTGGGCCACCCGCGCATATTGTTTGCCTCCACCGCGAGCCTCCAGCTCAAGCAGTAGCCGTTGCTGCCTTCCGCCGCTGGTGGCACATCACTCGGCTTTGAGTGGCAGCTCAGCCTGCCGAATGTTGCCTTGGGAAAGATGGCCAAGACCACTAGGACTAGTAGCTCCTGTACCCGAAGCGCCATGGCTCTTATCATGTGAGTTTGATCCTATTACCAAATATATACAGCATCATAATCAGTTGAAGTGCAAAAAGTACAAGTATAGATACTTCCTCCAATTTCCGTGTCTTCAAATGTCAATTCAATCTCGATTTTTAAGAAACCGGCATTATTACTACTACAGTTTAGTCGCTCGAAACGAGTTTCCACATTGACAAACATGAAACTGGAGAGACAAACATTCATTACTGTTGCAGAATTATAGCAAAGTGAATATTCTGGAAACTGGGCGTCGTCAATCTTACGAGGATCAGAAACCAGGATCTCATCCTGGAAGAAAAACTGGCGATCATGTGTGCGTGCGTGACAGTGAGAGCGAGAGCGAGGGAGAGCGAGGTTAGCAGAAAGTGAAAATGATAGAACGGGGATATCGGAAACTGCAAAGGGTGGTTTGCAATGTCTTCGCCAGAGAGGCTGCATATATAACAAAGCGACGACGATGATGTAATTTGTGTGTCGTAGATGGGATGACGCACGAAGTCTTAGACAACGGGGCGAATTTTAAAACGACAGCTTTTTCTGAGAAACAGTGATGGAACCTGCTGTTGTGATTCGCGTGTTTGACATATCGGGCAAGGATCCTCCTCACAGAGGACTAAAATATATGCAGAGAATGGAGAACGGACGCTGCTACACGGAGCTACCTAACGAAATGGAACGCGTCCATAGCTCTCTTCTTATAGAAGTCGTCCACGTTTCCGTCTTCACGTTACATAGACGTCTCCGTCTCCGCGGAGAGAATGGCGCGTAAGACGATAACCCATGTAATTATTTTATGATGCTTGTCGAACTGGAAACTAACTGTAAGAAGAAAACGTCTCTCTCTCTCTCTCTCTCTCTAGCAGGGATTATCAAATTGGAACTTGGCAAAAACTCATAAATATTTTTATTTGGAGAATGCGTAGAATAGGTTGTGAATTACTTGGTCTTCGGGCTTTCGGCAACTAATCTATGATTATTTAATCGACAAACATAAAGGGTATTGTTCTATTAGTGTATATGATTTTTCTAGCATATGATTATTAAAACGACAAAAGATTTTATTCATTTTATATGTCGAACGACTCGTTTTGAGCGAGCTTATTGGTTTTTTTTTTTTTTTTTAATTTGATCACATTAGTTTTTAAGCTCCCCTACACCGTTGACCAAGAGATGGGTTCGGGGAAGAAGAAGAAGCGAGGGAGAGCCGTGACTGGTTCTGGGATTGGGTAGGATTGTTGGGGTTTGGAAGAGAAAACTGTAAAGTTTACATTTTATTTTTCTAGCATTTTCGTTAAACAAATTAAAATATTGAATAGTAATGTAATATAAATTTCAAATAAAAATTGATGATGCATGTGACTTGCACAGAGTGGATTTTCCCCACAAGAATCGAGAATCAGGTGACAGGGATTCTAGAAGGGTAGGGCGAGGCTGGTAATAGGTCCTTTCGACCCCGCGTATTTTTTGTTTTAGCAACAAGGAATATTGTGTCTTTTGATAATTTAAAATACAGTAATCGTAGATAATATTATCAAATACAGAAGATTCTACAAGCATTTTGTGTAATATTTTTAAATTTAATATAGATGATAACTACAAATAATATATCAAAATTTAAATTATCAATGCAGTTCATTATATCAAAGTTATAAGTTTAAAATTATGATTTTTCATAGCTAAGTTGCCATTGAACTTTACAATACTTTGTAATAATACGATAAGATAAACTCCCGAAGGATTAAAATGATAAACCACTACTATTGACTTATTTGTATCTACACCACTATTAAATTAGAAGAACAGATAAAAACATTATCAAAATAATTTGAAAAATTATTTAACCAATCTTAGCTGAAAAAAAAAAGGCAATTGCTTAATATTACTCTTTCTATAATCTAACTGCTAATGATGTTCTTACACAATTACATTTACGTAAATCTACACTTGTATCCTAATGATATTGCGCCAATTAACATTGTCAAATTAGCAGAATTATTTGCTAAGTCACATATGTACATATGGAACAGTTAACTTAGAAGAACAAAATAAAACCACCTTAGCAAAATAATATGAAATATCATTCAAACGATCTCAATAAAAAAGATGAACAACTAAATTATTTCAATGATATGTTATTCATTGCTTAAAATTATGTAGAAACTGGGATATATAAAATTTACTCCAAAAAATTTTTAAAAAAAAACAATTCTTTTGAAATTTTCACTTACGGCAAGGCGGGGCCTTGTCCACGAGGTACCCACCTCGCACTCCTTCCCCGCCCTGTCCACTATCCATCCCTAGGTTGAGAGAGGATCAACATACATCGTACGAGGGCACTTTTATAATCCCTGGAGACAGATCTCCCAATTGTAATTTGTTGTGACTTATTATACTTTTTTAAGTAATTTCCATACAAAATTTCATATTACCCAATAATTTAAAGGGCTTCGAATTAACATGTGAATATTAAACATCTTATTCTTGATTTTGGATTTGCTAGTAAAGGCTTTTTGAGAGTATGTTCTAGGATATAATTCAACTAATCTTATTTTTTTCCATTGACAACTGATAGTGCTGCCACCGCTCTTAAAAGTGAGCATACAGTAGTATAGTACCATCCATTAGTTTCGATGGAAACATATATATTTAAAATTCTATGGTGTAATGATGTACTAATAACAAAATAAATAGTGATGCACAAGGTTTGAGATGCTCTATCTTCTTATTTTATCTGAACATATCGTTTGTGTAGAATCCACGTTCAATGATCCTTTTAGAATCAAACGAAGCTTAACAACTATATATCAAGATATGATTTCATTCATTTTTATATAAGACCATGAACAAAACGGAATGCTAATTTTGTCGCTTTTAGTGACTAGCTCAACATTTTCAAGGTGATGGGTCACCATATTCTCGCATACTAGACAAATTTATAATAGCAATATTTGATTCATCATACAGAGAAAAAACATGAAACCCATGTAAGATTGCAAAGAAATGAAATAACCAAAAAAAAAAAAGGAATGAAGGCGGAAAAGAAGATTATTGAAGGGGGATTGATTACCTAACAAGATGGTGATAGAGGCATCTTGAATTTGCTTCTGATCTAACAGCTAATCTTGAACAATGTTCTAGCAACTCAATACTCCAAGTTGATCAATGTGTGTGTATATATAGTGAGAGAGATTGGGCCAAGAGGGAGCCATGGAATATAAGCCAGCCAATGAGCTCCTCCAAAGTGGGGTACTACCGAAAGAAGAAGAAAGAAACATTAAAATGACAAACCCATTTGACCTACCACACTCAATGCTCACAAGAAAATGCACAAATTATATTATATTATATATTATTTTATTCTATTCTATTTTATTTTATTTTATTTGGTGGGGTAACGTCAGGGAGCAAATATATTATGTCATCCCACCCATATGGTGGATTTGACTCCGGGAAGAGTCCGAAGAGGGGCGGTGGAGCTCCATCGGTGGTGGCCGAGGGAAATTGTTGACACCTTTTCTGCTCTTATAATTATTTCGATCAGTTTTGATTTATTACATCCAATCTTTATTTTGTTCCACCAAAGTGGTCAATGTCTGTATTCTATAGATTGAACCAATTTGGACTCTAAATCAATTTTTAAGATGGGTCGGCATTTCACAAATGGTTTAAACGTTGTTTAGTCAATCTAGAAACTATTATCTAGAAGTCAAAAAAAAAAAAAAACCTCAAATATGTATTGTCTTTCTTTCTTTGAGTTGGTCTCTTACCTCAATTGTGAGTTAATATTTTCTAAAAATTTTAATACTAAACATTACTTTTAACTAACTTCTTAGACTTTTAAAACTGCTGACAATGTATCCTATAAGATTTTACATAATATCAGGATGGAAGGACTTGGAACTGAGGCTCTAAAAATAGGTAAATGCAGACTTATCAATACGTAGACATGAGTAGACACTCACAACACTTACGGCATCGCGCACGCACAAACTCAATTGAGAGCCCTCAATTTTTTTTCTTTTTTTGCGCTAAAGAAATCTCAATTTTCGTTGATTCATCAAAGGATTAGCTATATTACAAGCGAAGACGAAACGACTAGATGCTAGAAAACAGCAATTCACCAAATGCAAATCTCCTATTAGATAACTCTTACGAGTGGAAAAAAAAAGCATCTATTAGATCATAAAGATAAATTAAATATCTAATCGGATAATTACTAAAAGTGAAAATGAGATCGTGTAAGATGTTAGAATACTATCTAAAATTTTTAAGAATCCTAAAAATACATTTTTTTTTTTAAAAAAAGAAAGGAAATTTTAAATAATAAAATGCTGATTATGTCACCAAAAAAAAAATATATCAAGATAGAAGTGCCCCGCATCTCGATTTCACATCTTTTGAAGCTTCATTTGCCTCTTCTACTATATCAGAAAATAATTTATTTTGCTTTCAAAGTTGTTAGAGCTTTGCATTATGTCATCATTAAACATGAACGAATACCTTAATATGGATGCACTTGTGTTTGAGGACCTTAAATGATAAGTTTTTGGTTTCCAAAACTCAGAATTGATATTAATAGGGTAGGTTCTAAAGTAAGGTAAATACTCTTCTCACCCTACAACGTGCACACCCACATTATTATATCTTTTCATATTTCAGTTTTAGGCCCAAAATTTAGCCTTACATGTAAAAGGATGTGTTTGAATATTTACACATTAAATAATGCATATATCCGATAGTCTTTTTTAGGAACTTTTGTAGTGATTCCATAAAATTTTACATTAATAGTAACATTTTACTTTTTGAATAGATGCGGCCCCTTTACACTCTAAAATTAAAGCAATCATATGATGGATTTTTTTTTATCCACTATCGATGAATGAAAATGATGGTTTAGGGGTCTTAACTTTCGAATGCATCACGTTCCACTTAACTACGCACTAGGCAATCCCATGCATGCTTAAAAGGGAAACTCAAATCACCTAATTTATAAGGGATTTAAAAAAAAAAAATTAGCATGTTTTGATTCTTAATGTGAATATTGTGAATGTATATGTGTGTGTGTTTTTACAACCAATCATTACGTAGCCAAAAAAGTGGGGAGGGAGTCAGCGACCAACAACTCGGACCAAAAGTAATCGAGTGGAGCTCTAAGGCCAGGATAAAATTTTAGTCCATTCAAAGGACGACATGTGTCATATTTGAGCCCACCGTCGCAAATCCCCACAACTCATCTCTCTCTTCAATTAAAGTTTCATCTTCTCTCTCTTCAATTGTACAACTCTCCCCTCTTATCTCTTCTGCATTTTAAAGCCCTCCAACGCTCCCAAGACTCCGCCGCCTCCAGCACATCGCCTTCTTTGCCAACATGTTCATCGGCTTTTTCTATGACCTCTAGCGCCACCACCTCTTGTCCAACTCCTCCCATGGCCTTTGCATCGGCGTCGGTCGGCCAAGAGCTTGAGGCCCTCTATCACATTGATAAATCATGCCATCGCCTCCACCTTCATCTCATCCATTGCCAATGTCAACCTCTGCTTGGTTGACCTCGAATTAGATTAGAGGTCAAGCTGAGCTCTAGATCGCAAATCTAGGGCTCCATCTAGAGATCGCTAGAGCTCAAATCCAAAATTTGAGGCTCAAATTCATCAGCTGAGCTCGAGCGCGATGATGGAGGACTAAGACGGTGGTGAGGTGGTGGATTGAGACAATGAGGTGGTGGCTTCCGGTAGACTGAGACGGTGAAGCGTTGTGTCTCTAGCGAAGTAAAAGGAGGAGGAAGAAGAAGTAAAAAGGAAAAAGAAAAGGATAAGTAAAAATATTAATTGAAAAGAGAGACAAATTGCATGATTTCTAACGGTGGGCCTAAACATGACAATTGTTGCTTAGTGAATGGACTCCAATTTTGTCACGCTAGTCTGAGAGCTCCATCAATATTTTCTCACCAATTGCATGCCTTTTCCCTCCAACATTCACACCTTATTGGCTGAGTCAATCCAATCTGTCAAATCATGGCGCCACCTCATCAACTACCACCCCAACGAGGTTGGTGATCGTAAAAAAGTTGAGAAAACGATGTGGCAGTACACATGATCATTTCGATTTGATAGATGCCAACTTAATAGTTTACACAAAGAGAAATCTAGATAAACTTAGAAAGACTACATTTCAATAAATTTCGACAATTCGAAAATCACATTTAATATTAAAAAAAAGTTTGAATAGTGCTGTCATTACCCGTCATGTTCTTTGAGTATGATTTGCTTGTAATTGGTCGAGTTAATCAAATGGCCAATATTTTAACCCACATAGAGGAGTAAAAATTATAGACCACCTGAAGTTCGAAACATAGGTTAACATGGGTTTTAGGAATAGAAGTTCATTGCAAATGGGTTAGAAAGTGGGTCTGTTTCAACCCATTTATTAACCCACTGATTAAGTTAGCCTCCGTTGTCGATTTTTTAACCCTTGGTCTTCCTCATCTCCCTCCGACCCCGGCCATGGATCCACCACTCGCTGAAGGTCAAAGTCTCCTTCCAATGTCGCGAGCTTCCCACCAAACCAATCAACCTCCGATAGCTCCACCGTCCCCCTAACAACCGCCGCCCCACCTCTGACCCGCCATGATTCCTTCTCGAGTCTCTCCGTCGGTCGCTCTCCTCCTACCCCTCCAATCCGTCACCCTCCTCCACTTCATTCCATCTGCCCAGCCTCCCGAAACCCTAAATCTGACCTCGAATCGGACGAGCGACAACTACATCAGCCGATTCACCCGCTTCTAGCACTATGGGTCGAGAAGCGGAATCCAATGTCCGAGTAGCCGACCGGCTTCAAGATGGTGTTGACCGAGGAAGGGGCGGCGAGGGACGGCTGGTGAAGGATATGAGCTAGCTTTGAGCTACGGGAGAGGGTTGCTGGAGAAAGCGACGAGAGGTCTTTTATATATATTTTTTTCTTTTTACATTTTTTTCGTTTTATTTACTTACACCTTTATATTTTGTTATTTTCCTTTTCTAATTTGATATTAAAAAAATATATATATCTAAGTAATTCATTAACATGAAGAGTTTAAAGTGGATTAAATGGGTGGCTATTTATTTGCATAGGTAAGGTTAAGTATTAATATGTTTTAATTATATATGTCAAGTTAGGTATGGGTCATTAAATTTATATAGCATAAAAGTAGGTCAATATAGATTAAATGGGTTGGACACCAAGTTAGTTCAACAAAGTATGTGTTTCTCCTCATAAAACTGATAAGGTAATAGGTTTTATAGTATTAATTGATCCCAACATTCTATATTCTACGTTTCAATACGTTAACAAATACCATGTTTGTATGGTGGCATGATGTAAGCAATTAACCACTAGAACGAAATGCTTAAAACTTGTGGCTACTTCATGTAAATTTTTCAATCTAATGCAAGTGAAGAAGGGACCCGCCAGTTCCGTGGTACTTCACGAGTAGTCATTCGTCAATCTTTCTGTCTCCCAGAATCTTCCACCTATGCTCGTGCCCCTCAATTGTGCTTTGGCTTGCCATCGGGCCTCGTCGCTTCGTTTCTTGCTCCTCGCTGCAGTCAATCTTTCTGTCTCTCGGAATCTTTCTGGAGGCGTGAGTCCCAAAAACCTCAGTGCAAATGAATTGGTGGAGTTCGGTACTTCCATGGCCCCGACGGATCTGAGGACCACAGAGAGAGAGAAAGAGAGAGGCACGAAGGGAAAAGGTTTCCCCCGGAATGACACGCAAATCAACGGCAAAGTGCGTGTCACCTTCCACCTCAAACTCATGGAAATTGAGTCGATAGGGGTTGGCCAATCAAGAGATTAGGGTTCCATCGTGGCGTGTCATCAAGGCGTTTAGAAAACTGATATCCATGTGGAGCACACGCAAGATCCATAAAGACGACCATTAGAAAAGGGGGGAGAGAGAGAGAGAGAGAGAGAGGAGCGAACGAGGTCACAAGTCAACTGCACAAGATCGTGGCGAGGGATGCTTGTCTTAGTGGGAAACGCATGTCATACTAGAGAATAGTAAGCAAAGGAGCCAATGTCTTATGGCTAAAGTAAACACCGTAAAGCTAATGTCATCTCCATCGATTCTGCCGTGTTAGATCAATCGAATCAATCCTGTCTCGAGAAAGCATTCAACTTTTTAAAAGATTCGGCTTGTTCCGCGTGGTCAAACCTTCGAGAGGAGTGGTAGAAATTACCGCACAAAGCGATAAATTTATACCAATGAATCTTGCTTATAAGTAACATCACAGGATTGACCCATTCAACGTGAGACTTGAAATTTCACCGATTCTCATGCTCGAATTTTCGGTGTCCTCGGAAGTGTTGGTTCGTATTTTCCCCTATCAGATGTGTGACACAATTCAACCTATCCCCTCCGCCATCCGGCCCACTTGAGATGGGTTTGATCGTTACACTTAAATCAATTTCATTATCCCACTAATAAAAACATATCCATACATATCTTCTTACTTTGGCAATCCAAGGGCGTGAGTTTAAAAATAGATTCTATAGATTCTACAGATTCTATATTTGCAACATTTGGGGTATATTTGAACTCTTGGCTGGACTAAATGCATGAAAACTCATCTAGGTCTTCATCTTCAAACCGAGTGAACCGATTTCAACAAAGGCGAGCCTCTTCTTTCAAACTCAACGAACGTGCCACTAGGATTACCTTCCTATTCACGTGCATCACGTAAGACTCTATCACAAGATGGGCGGGCCTAATCTCTCGAGATCATTTTGGTTATTATTACATTACCATCGGTTTGATCAATCAAATCTACACGCACGCGCAAATTTTCATTTGCAAACAAAAGCACCGCCATAGCTTCTCCAGCCAATAATACTTGTTGTGGGATGTTTGTGGGGAGCGAATGTCAACCCAAAGGATTGGAAGAAGATGGCTTCTTTTTCCCAAATTTTCAACAACGAGCACTTATACGATCAGAAATTCAAATGCTCTCTTTATTTTTTGTGCAAGAGTTGTCCAAATCAATTAGCTTTTTAGTGCTCCTTTCACGCCCACTTTAGCGATGGTGGCCTTTATTAGTCGAACCAACTGGCAGTACTTTGATTACACGAGATATAACCTATGGCCATTCGAAGCAGGTATACAAAAGATTTAGCAAATCTTTGCATATAGAACCATAGTGGATGCCATTTTTCCAACCATTTGCTCCTTCTGATTGTGAGCGAATCATGGCAGATCTTGAATACATATATTTCAGGTTACATCAAGAATTCTCTAAATGAGGTGTACGATTTCATGTCGCTATTTCAAAAATGACGGAAGCTTGTAGATATAAATGCATAGTCAAAAGCATGATAAAATTCATTTTGTACCTACCATAATGTATGGTCAATTTTGCGAGTCGATTGGGCACAAACCCAGTGGGCTCACAAACACGGTTAACTCATTAACCACCTCAATGTACGGAAAAAATTCCGTTCTGCAACCACAATGAAAGAATAACCACAGAAATGGATTACACCCACATGCCACAATTTAAGAGTTGTGTGTTTTCACGTTGGAACCGGTGGAAACAACATAGAATTTCTCTCCTGCCCTCACATATGCACGAATTTAATGCAAACGTACATATTTATATCTACATTCTCAACAACGAAGATATCAAATCTATACATTTAAGGCCGTGGTTTTTGTTGAAAAATTGTTCTTAATAATTCCACAAAATGCCCTTATCGCAGCTCTAACTAGAATTTCTACCCACGCTAACATGCTATGCGTATAAGATTAAGGCATCTTATTTCATTCATTATCTTAAAATATGTTTAAACCGTGTAAAGTAGTAAATATAATGAGATCAAAGGAAAAAAGAAATAAAATAAAATAAAAAACGATGGAATCAATGAAGTATCTGTAATTATGTTATGAGTAAATGTATCAATTAGATTTTCTTCTTTTGAAATTTGGGAATTTAAGATGCCATCCCCAAATAGAATAGACATTTTAGAAGGAACTAAAGTATTTACTTGAAACAAAAATGAAAGAAGTTACCTCAAAATTGTTGGATATATTGTTAATATAGTCCAAAAATAAAGATGTTCACATATAAGCCCAATAGGTGAAAGCACGGTTGTTTAGGTCCATATGGGCCGGAGCCCAATAACTTGCAAATAAAAACTCTAGGGTTTCCCTACGCTGGAGGTAACACTGTTAAGCATTCCAAACTTAACGTATCTTGGTGTAATACTTCAAGCAACCGCTTCTTCTCTCTCAAACCCATAACCTCCAACAATCTTGAAGTATTATGTTCGTGTGTTGGATTTGAGCGAGTAAGGTGTCTTCTTGAAGATTTCGTCAAGACGAATTCACGGGTGTAATTTACTTTTGATTTCGACGGTGGTATTGGCCGGGATCTGAGTTTAAAGATTCGGGTGACCGAAATCTTTGATTCAAAAACCCAAAAATTATAGCCAATTTTAGAAGGTGAAACTACTTGGGCTTTTTTCTAGTCGTCGATACGAATGTTTTGAGTGGTCACTCGCATCGATCAAAGGTCGGACGGAGAAGTTATGGCACCCGGAAGTTTCCATCTTCCAGCGAATTTCGACGACGAAATTTCCAGCGAATTTCGGCGGTGGAAATTTCCGGCGAGTTTCGACAACAAAGGAAATTCATCTTAAGGTTTTTGGGCGCTCCAAATCTGTTTTTGGGGTTTGTTTTGGCAAATTCCATCTCTATAGAGCGGTTTGATCAAGGTTAGGGGAGTTATTCGACTTTGTGGCTCCGAGGATTCCAAGATGCACTTTTTCTAACACTTTGCTCTGATTAAAATGGCAAAACGCAGTTCCTATGATATTATAAAGTTGCAATCATTTGATGTTACTGAATTTCATGACTGGAAATTACATGTTCAATTTGGCATGAAAGAACATGACATATTCTACACCGTATTAAGTGATTTTGCATCTACCACTGAAGATGTGGATGAATATCAATAGAACAAAGATGAGGATTTTTGTAGAGATTACTTATTGAACTCTCTAAATCCTAATCTGGTTATGACTTATAGTGAGTATAAGACGGCAAAAAAGATATAGGATCACTTGAACGCTCAGTTCCAAAAACAAGATGGGCTCTCTAAAACTCTCCCGGCGGAGAAATTCTTTCACTTTAAATTCACTATGAATTCAAGCATTACCTCTCAGTTAGTTGAATTTAAGAACATGAGATTGAATTTAAGAACATGAGAAACAAACTGAAAGATGATAACTCTTATATATCCGATAATCTCTTTGTCGGTCTTGTGTTAAGCAAACTACCAACTGAATGGAGTTCTTTCAAGACTGAAATGCACAGACTGAAGATACAGATAGAACTGGATGAATTAAAGAGGTATATTCACATTGAAGATCAAAATATTACTATGAAGAGTTTGGAACAAATGGGACAGCAAAACTCAGTTCCCAACTTAGTTTCACACTCCAATAAACTTCAGAAAAAGTCCAAGTCACCAAAAGGTGAATTCTCTTTACAGTTAGAGGCCAAAAAGATTATCTTCAAAAAGAAGAAGAATGACAAGTGCCATTACTGTGGAAAGTAGGGTCACTGAACAGTGGAGTGTAAGTTGCCGAAGAAGCTAGAGAATGACACACCACAAAATGAGGCCAATATGCTAATTAAAGGATCTGAGTCTCGAGCCTTCATTGGAATGATGAAGAATGGAAAAGCCAGCGTCTCTTCTGAGTGGTGGTTGGACAATGGCGCTACTTGTCATGCTACAAATGACAAGAACTTACTCACTGAGGTCATAGAAATGAAAGACACTGTGGAAAATTGCAATGGTGGTGAGGCAAAGGTGCCTCATGCTGGAACTGCAAATTTGGTGCTTTCTTCAAGTAAATTACTAACTCTGAAACATGTTAGAATAGTATATTTACTTAAAAAGAATTTGATATCTATGAGTTTACTTGATAAAATTGATATGTCTTTTTCAACTATGAATGGTAAAGTAACTTTATCTGTTAACTCATATTATTTCAGTTGTGCATTCATGGTTAATGGTATGTCTAGGTTGAGTTTAAATACTGATAGCATAAATCATGTGAATTCTACTTTGATTGATCCAAAGTTGCTACACAATAAACTTGGACATGTAAATTATAGGAAAATGTAACATCTAGCTAAAACTCACAACATTTCATTAGATACTTCTATTCGATTTGACAAGTGTGAAGTGTGTGCACAGGCTAAAATTACTAGAAAACCCTTTAAGTTGGTTTCTAAAGGCACACAACTTCTTGAGTTAATACATTCTGACATTTGTGACTTTAGAAATTACATTACTAGAGATGGTCGGAAGTATCTAATAACATTCATAGACGATTTTTCTAGATATTGTCATGTCTATTTGTTGAAATCAAAAAATGAGACTTTTAAAAAATTTAAGATTTTCAAGTCTAGAGTAGAAAATTAACTCAACTTGAAAATTAAGAGGTTTAGGAGTGATAGAGGAGGAGAATATATTATGTCAAGGTTCAAGGAATTTTGTACTTCAGAAGGTATAATACTTGAAACCACTGCTCCTTATTCACCCCTAATCAAATGGTGTTGCCGAGCGTAAGAATAGAACGTTAATTGAAATGTTAAACTCTATGTTACTTACAGCTAGCATGCCTTCCTCCTACTGGGGAGAAGCAGTTTTAACTGCTAATCACATTTTGAATAGATTGCCACACTCTAAGTTGTCCATGACACCTTATGAGATATGATATAAACGCCCTTGTAAATATGATACTCTTAAGACTTAGAGCTGTATTACTTATGTAAGTATACTAAATCCTAAGAAACCTAAGGTGGGATCTAGAACCATTACTTGTGTATATCTAAGTTGTACAAAAAATGGTGTTGCAAATAGGTTTTTAGATCTATCTACTAACATAGTGATAGAATCTAGAAATGCAATATTCTTCGAAAACAAGTTTCTCAAAAATCAAGGCTTGAATGTTTCTAGATCTATAGATATGATTTCAGAATCTCCTGTAGAATCTGAAGCATGCCCTTCTAACACTAATTCCACACAATTGGCTATTGAACCAATTCCAGTTAGAATATCTACAAGAGAGAGAGAATTCCCAAAAATTTTGGTAAGGACTTTGTTGCTTACCATCTTGAGGATGATCAATTCTTCTATTAGGAAGTAATGAGATCTAGAGAATCCCTACTGTGGGCATAAGCCATAGATGATGAAATGAGCTCTCTGCTGCAAAACCACACTTGGCAGCTAGTAAATTTACCAAAAGGGGCTAAAGCTATAGGCTGTAAATGGGTATTAAAGAATAAACTGAATAATGATGGATCGATAGCCAGATACAAAGCACGTTTAGTAGCTAAAGGTTATAAACAGCAAAGTAGAATAGACTATTTTGATGTCTATTCACCTGTGTGTCATCTATCAACTATAAGAATTCTTCTTACTTTGGTATCTATTAGACACTTTGTAGTGCATCAAATGGATGTAAAAACAACCTTCTTAAATAGAGAGTTAAATGAGGAAATTTACATGCAACAACTGGAAGGATATGTTATGAAAGGTCTTAAGGACAAAATTTGTAAATTGAACAAATCATTGTATGGTCTTAAAAAAGCACCTAAGATGTGGCATTTTAAATTTGACAAAGTGATAAAGAGTCATGGCTTTTAGTCTAGTTATTCAAATAAATGCATTTACCATCGTTCTATATCAAATAAGATAGTCATCATTTGCTTGTATGTTGATGACATGTTAATTCTTGGTTCCGATCATTCTGTAGTGAGTGACGTGAAAGATATTTTAGTTAAAGAATTTGACATAAAAGATCTTAGTATTGCTAATACCATTCTTAGTATGAAAGTAAGCTTTAAATGGCAAGTCATCTCCCTTAACCAAATTCATTATATTGAGTAGCTACTTTCTACTTGGGGATATGATAAATATAAACCGAGTGAAACACCATGTGATTATAATAACAGACTGAGTCCTAATGAAGGGACCAGCGTGGATCAGTTAAAGTACTCGAAACCGCTTAATAGTCTCATGTATGCTATGAGTTGCACTAAACCCGACATAGCCTTTACAGTTGGCATGCTGAGTCATTTTACTAGTAATCCTAGTAAAGAGCATTGGGATGCCCTCAATAGACTAATGAGATACCTTAAAGGTACTAAAGATTATGCTCTCTATTATTCTGGTTATCCTCCAACTATGGATGGATATTCTGATGCCTCATGGTACTCAGATATTGGAAATAGTAAGTCTACTAGTGGATATATATTCACTTTGGGTAGAGCCGCTATTACTTGGAAATCCAAACGACAGACTTGTATTGCACTATCGTCTATGGAATCGGAACTTTTTGCTTTAGCCTTAGCTGGTGAAGAGGTAGAGTGAATAAAGAATCTGATTATAGATATTCCTTTGACTCGGCTAAAAATTAATTTTTTAAGCCTATTCTGTGATAATCGAGCAACTATCCAAGTCGTCAAGAATGCTCTCTTTAATTCAAAGCGAAGACATATGAGACCAAGACATGCGTTGTTGAATTATCTGAGAGAACAAGGGTTTATCACCTTAATCGATGTGAGATCGAATGATAACATAGCTGATACTCTCACCAAAAGTATACCTAAAAATCGATTTTTCAAAAAAGTGGGGGAACTGGAGTTAAAGACTATATAGGCAAGTCTTAACTACCATTTACTTACCTTCTAATTGTGTGTTTTGAATTATCGAATCTTTCTTTATTAGCTACAATGATATGCACAGTTTATATGTTTCATCGATGATCACAGTTGCTGACTAATTTGAAGGGGGTGAATTGTCTCATTCCAAACTTGATAAAGATGATTTTAACCTAATTCAAATGTTCTATCGGGGAAACTTGTGTTATTCCAAACTTGATGATACAATTCAACTAGATTGGACTATCCTTTTGGTTAAATGATCTCATTCCAAACTTGATGCTAGATTATTTGACTTTAAGGAATCAGTAAATTGAAACATAAAAACAATTGTTTACTTAAGAAGCCTGCTGGTCTTGTTCTTAATTGAAACTTGATATTACTTGACTAGGTTATTGTAAGTGACTTGACTATTGGTCATGTTCTTTGAAACTAGATAGTAGTTATTCACCTACAAATAAACTTAAGTTGATGGCTCTTTGTAAATCACATTGTTTAGGTCTTGTTCATAATATATGAAACTAGATTGATGCTTATGACATGATATTATGATGCTTTATGACATCAATATATGTTCTTCTTTGCCTGATGGAATGGTGCTAAGTTTTTATTCAAATGATTGAATTCATGATAATCTGAAATTCATATTTGACATTCTACAAGGGATGTCAGAGATGGAGGAGAGCTTAATGAGTGAGATCCTGACCAGGATGACCTACTTGATGAATGAATATATATCATTTAAAGCGTGTAGGGACTTAACAGTTTACCTGCTATTGCCTATTTTGATGAAGTCCATTTACTTGAGACTTGCATTTTGTTATTTCTATTTTGTAAACATTATTATGCTTGTTTATTATATTTTGAAGGCATTGGACTATTTTGATTGGCCTACTTATACTTGACTATTATGCATATATTGGTTGTGAACTGAGTCTGAGATTTATTTTGGTTATTGGGATTTGGATGAGTTTAGACTGAATCTAAAACTCATAATACTTATTTTGACTTGTTGATCTCAGAACAGATTCATGATAAGGATGATTGAGTTTAATACTTTACTGCTAGAAAACTTTTTAACTGATCTGAGTTGATTGTCTTAGACTAAATGTGGATGATTCGGGTTTGTTTTAACATTACACTGACCACTTTATTGAATTGTGTTGTATGGTAAACATAGAAGGAGATTGTTGGATATATTGTTAATATAGTCCAAAAAAAAAAAGATGTTCACATACAAACCCAATAGGTAAAAGCACGGTTGTTTGGGTCCATATGGACCGAAGCCCAATAACTTGCGTATAAAAACTCTATGGTTTCCCTACGCTGGAGGTAACATTATTGAACGTTCTAAACTTGACGTCTCTTGGTGCAATACTTCAAGCAACCGCTTCTTCTCTCTCAAACCCATAACTTCCAGCAAAAATTGCTTCATTTCCCTGATAAATTTGAATTACTAAAGCGATATTTCCACTAGTTAATTACCTTAACTACTCATTTCTCCATAACCTAACTTCTCCGCATTTAGCGTGCTCTTTCCCTCCATCTCTTATCTGTTTGCCTTTATACTAGAAATGAAAGCCAAAGAACGAGGCTATCTTATTCTAAATCTATCTCGATAACTCTCTCCTAGGTTTGATTCTCGTTCCAAGTTCATCACCAGCTTTGACATAATATCCCAAATAAACTCCACAAATGGATTTACAGATAAGATTTTCTACTGTCAGTGTAGAAAATAAGTTACGCTTCCACTGTTGAATGATCGACGAATGGAAGATTTCAATTAGGAAACTAACTATAAGTATATATGTCACTCATTTGATGGTAAATGTGTAATGAACTTTCTACACAAACAATGGACCAAATAATAAACCCCAATCTCAATAATACAATCAAACCGATACATGCAAATGAGTAGATTTGACCCATCATTGACCCCATTAAAAGGAGAACACCCTTCCAAATTTCCTCTCAAATATAACGGTACTATTTTTCTATGAAATTTATTAGTTTTGCTTCTTGATTATCTAGATCTATACAATTCCATATTCTCACTTATTAGAAATTTATGGGGAAAATTACAAAAAAAGTTCTAAACTTATTGCAATTTTTCCAATTTAATTTTAAATTTTTTTTGCCATTTCAATCTTAAATCTTTTACAATTATGCCAATTCAATCCATTCGACTAAATTTGGCAAACCAGCATTAGTGTGGATGTTGGCCGGTGCCAGCAAATAATTTTTTAATAATAGTTTATACTTTTGATTTTTTTTAAAAATTTCTTTCTTTTTTTTCCACCTCCCTCCTTTCTCTTACTTCAGCGACTAGACGGCCGGTCGCCGGCCAATGGCAAGCTCCCCTCACCATCGTTGGGTGAGGGTGAGTTAGCCCAACCACCGGTGAGGCAAATCGCCACTAGATTTGGTCAAGGCTCACCACACCTAGCAACGGCGAGGCCAACCTCACCCAGATTCAACGAGACAAGCCCTCACCAGTGGCACCAGTGGCTGGGCGAGGGCACCTCACCTAGATCTGACAAGGACAACAGACGACACCCCTAACGTTGAGCAAATAAAATAAAATAAAATAAAATAAAAAAACAGAGAGAGACCCTTCCGATTGGTGCGCTCGTCGAAGGAAGGATCACCCACCATCAATTGAAGGAAAAGAAGATGGTCTCGTGACATCATGACTCGGCACACTCCAATTTGTCTCCTCTGTCATGCAAGGGATTTCTTGGAAATTTCAAGATAGTCAAACCATGCAAGGCCAACCTCGCCAATCCACTAGTGAGGACTTACCTCGCCAAATCTGGGCAAGGTCGGCCTCATCATTGTTGGGCGAGGTGAGCCCTCGCTAGATCTAATGGGGGCTCGCCTCACCAGTGGTTAGGCAAGCTCGCCCTTGACCAACGGTGGCAAGGCGAGCTCGCCACTAGTCAATGGTTGGCCCTCCCCTTTGGCCAATCGTCGGAGCAAGAGGAAGAAGGAGGGAGGAGGGAAGGAAAAAAAAAAAAAAAAAAGAAAAAAATGAAAAATAAATAAAAAATAAAAAATTTCAAATAATAAAATATTGTTAAAAAAATTGTCCTCAAGGTCGGCCAGTGTCCACATCAACACTAACTAGTCAAATTTGGCCGGATCAACTAAATTGGTACAATTACAAAAAATTATGATTGAAATGGCCAAAAATAAATAAATTTGAATTGGAAAAATTGCAATAGATTTTGGGATTTTTTTGGTAATTTTCTCAAAATTTATGTCCAAAGATAGCAAAACAATATGAATTTCGCATATTTGTTCACATCGCTAATAAAGGCAAGAAATACATCTCGATAATATTTTCTTGCGAAATATAAGACCTTTTTTTTTAATGATAACAAGGAATATACTATTTCTTTATCCCCCCCTTCTTTTGCAGGGGTAAAGAAAGAAATTCGAAGCTAGAGCGGACTTTAAGCAGTACATGGGCCAGAGTAGAGAAGGCCTACTAGCTATAACTTCCTTTAAGACCCACGAGCCCAATCATCTCATTGAAAGTGAATACCAAGCTCGAATTTCTGAGCCCAAGTCAGATTACTTTCCTCGACATGGTAAATACCAAATTTAGGAATGTTTTGATTCAACAGAACTTCTTTCGAACCAGGAAAAAAAAAAATCGTCTTCGATCGCATCACATTAAAGAGATCATGCCATGACTGATTGACTATGCACATTTTATGCAATTAACTATACTAATTGTTATTTTCTGTTCGCAATATATCGAATACTATCTTTACATTTTAGGTCCTCATATTTCATAATCTACATTTAGCATCTCCAGAAAAAATCTTGAATCTCAAGGGATGAATTTGCCCCTCTCTAAAAGAAAGGCTAGGAAAGAATCTTAGTCGGGTCTCTTTGCCTGATGCCAACCATTAAAGTCCCGTTGACTGACTGCCACAACCCCCACACTCCCCCCCAAAAAAAAAGTCGGAGTCTCTCTCCTTTTTTGAGCTAGAGCTCTAAACAAAACTCGTGGGCTAGACCAAAGCTTGGCCAATGACTCTAAGAGCTCATGCGTGCAACCAAATCTGATCTCGATCTAGGCATTAATGAAAGTCGCAACCATCTAAGATTCATGACGGCAGTGATGGCTTCCGACTGGTGCATAGAACTTCATCCAACTAGGATGGAATGGTTGGTCCAAATGAGCAATCAAGAGGGGAGGAATAGGTTTTTCAAAAAAACACAAACAAATTTTGTATAACCAACCCCAATAAATATATTGCTTCGAGTGTAAAGTGAACTAACAATATAAATAGTGGAAGTTAACGAACTTTACGGAATGATTTATGGAGATCTGGCTTGGGATACCCACTCTTTTCTTTCAGTCTACCATCTCAAATAAGCCAAACCCCACTTGTCATGCCACCATTACAATTTCCGTCTTATTACAAGCGTGGAAAATGCTACCTCGCAGAATTCGGCTTCCTTCTATAGCGAGCCCGCCAAGACTAAGTAACTTTGGACCCTTTAATAATCGATCTCCCAGCTAGGGTTGCGAGAGACAGTTGTGCATGTGTGCGTCGTAATCTGATCGCATTCCATCAAATATTCTTCAGACATAATATAGACAGATGTGCATGCTTTCTTCAATGTTGCATCCGGAAGAAGAAGAAGAAGAAGAAGAAGAAGAAGAAGAAGAAGAAGAAGGACAATATTAGATGCTGGGATTAATACACCTCATCTGTAGAATATGGTCATTATTAATTCAATTGCAATCACTAGATCCATGCAGCATACGTTTAAAAAAAATAAAAAGGAGAAAATGACTCAAATGATCCTAAACTTTGACCCAATGTGCAAGATGACCCCTGGACTTTTAATTTGTTCAACATAGTTTATGAACTTTAGCCAAATGTATAATATTGTCCCTGAACTTTCAATTTATTCAATGTAATCCTCGAACTCCTGATACGTGAATCATCAGACTATACGAAAACATTTAATATTCATAGTCGAGGGAATAAAAATCTAGGACCACGTTGAATAAATTAAAAGCTCATGAACAATTTTGCACATTTAATTAAAGTTCGGGGACCACTTTGAACAAATTAAAAGTTCAGGAATCATATTATATATTAAGCTAAAATTTATGGAATATTTATATCATTATCTCTTAAAAAATTGAGGGAATTTCAACATTCAATTGAATTTAATTAAAATTAGAGTATCTACGTTGTTTTAAGATGTACACTTTTTACCTAACCACCCAAACGTGTGAAAAAAGGGGTCACATCGAATTCCAATACCATACCTAAAAGAGGGCATCTAATCTTGGAAATAATGAAAATGACTCATTGAGCTTTTTAGTCACATACGCATGTAAGCATAAATTTCTACCACGAAGCACGAATTGTATGTATCCTGCTTTTGGAGGAAAGTACCAAAACAGTTCTAAATCTTTTGTATCGGTACCAATTCAGTCCTAAATTTTTCAATTTGACAAATTTAGTCCTAAACATTTTCATATTGGTACCAATTCAGTCCATCCGGCTAATTTAAGCCAGAAATTGTTGATGTGGCCGCCAGCGGTCTTATGTGGCGTCACGTGGACAAATTTTATAATTTTTATATTTTTTTCAGATTTTTTAAATTATTTTTTTCTTTTTTTCCTTTTTTTCTCTTTTCTTTTTTTTTCTTTTTCTTTTCTCCTTAGCCCTTGGCCGACAAGGTCGCCGGCCGGACGACCATCGCCGACCATATGCTGGTCGGGGCGAGGGGCCCCGCACCCTCGCTGGCCACTAGCGAGGGCCGCTGCACCCTCGCCGGCCACAAGCAAGGGCATCGGCCCCCACCCGAGATCCGGGCGAGGACCGAAACCCTCGCCCGTTGGCTGGCGAGGGCCTCTACGCCCTCGTCGGCCACAGGTGAGGGCGCGGCGGCCCTTGCCAATGGCCAACAAGGGCATGGGGCCCCTCGCCCCAACCAGCCTGTGGCCGACGATGGTCGATCGGCCGGCAACCTTGCCGGCCAAGGGCTAAGGAGAAAAGAGAGAGAGAGAGAGAGAGAGAGAGAGAGAGTAATAATTTAAAAATTTTGAAATTTATAAAATTTGTCCATGTGACGAGAGAGAGAGAAAAAGAAAAAAATAATAATAATTTAAAAATTTTGAAAAAAATATAAAATTTATAAAATTTGTCCAGGTGACGCCACATCAGACCGTCGGCGGCCACATCAGCAATTTCTGGCTTAAATTAGTCAGATGGACTAAATTGGTACCAATATGAAAAGGTTTAGGACTAAATTAGTCCAATTGAAAAGTTTAGGACTAACTTGGTACCAATACAAAAAGTTTAGAACTCTTTTGGTACTTTTCGCCTGCTTTTGGCTTGAAAGGACATCCTATATTGTGATCTTATATAGATACCAAAAAGATTAATATTTTCAATTTTCTTCGAATTTGGTTAAGTCGTGAAGCGAGTAGTTCAAATGGAACAAATTCTATGTTCGAAGAACTGAGTCGGCAAACTCGTCGTGTGGATGAAACCCTACCCAATAAATAATTGAGCCAAATTATTAGGCAAGCATTTTGTGAAATCAAAACGCTTTAAAATTAATGGAAGTTTCTTCTTCACTTTTAGTGTTCCCTTTTTCTTTAAGTATATGATGACTCGAAAAAGGGTTTCCCTAATTGTAAATTAAGAAACCATCAAATCATTTAGAATATCTGAGTTGCCCGGTCAAACACATCTTGAACATATCGCATACTTTCTAAGTGGTCCCATCCGTATCAACAAAGAATAATAAGCCCCGTAATATCTATGGGTCACTAAAGTTACTTTTTCTCATTGCTTGGTAAGACAGATGCCAACTAATATTTGGTGGCCACATCACATCATCATCTAAGAATTTTTTTTCTTTTCCAATCTAGAAGAAATTAATCTGGTGGAACAACTTTATTTATTTATTTATTTATTTATTTATTTATTTATTTATTTATTTATTTTATAGACACTCGATTAGTTACCACAACATGTTGAATATTATTTTCCAAACACCGGGTGTAGTCAATATTACGATCAGTAAAATAAGATCCACTTCACAATAATATCATGCTGATTAAAATTAAAGCTAATAGAGATAATCGGGGGTTCTCATGGTGTTAAGGTCCAACAAATGCAATTTGTATCTAGGGCACATTATGATGGACCACATTGGAATTTTCGTCCTACCCACTAAACATTAAAGTCACATATACTTTTTCCACCTCTATGAATGCCAACACCTTGGAAATTAGATATTAGGTACAATGATGTCCAAACTTTTGCTATTTCATGCAAATTCGGAGCCAGAATTTTAAATGGCTTCATGCGCATCAATTATTACACTTGCGCTCCCCACATGATTTTAGCAATTTTTTTTTAATTTTTTTGGTAACCGAGGATCTGTCGAGCCCGCCGGACAGCCTACGGCTCGTAAAGTGCACGGTGCACCCCGAACCAAGCGTCCCAGAGGTGAGTTACTGGGCCAACTCCCTCAAGGTATTGATTTCAGCAATATTTGCCCTGTTTAGATGCATTAAATTACACCAATATCCCCTGTGGGGTCCACAACCTTAGCCACCCTTTCAAAAAAAGAAAAAAATACTAGGAGGACAAAATTAAATAATTTGGTAGGGCTTGGCAAAAAAATTGAATTTTCTAACTTGGGACCCGTGGGACGTCCCTTTCATTAAGGAAGTTATCTCCATCGTCCGCGGTGACCCAAGAAGAATCATCCATTCTTTTTTCACATCTCTTCATCTTCGAATAAAGCGATAAATTATTTAAATTCATAAAAGTTTGTTTGTTTCATGAAAAAAAAATATTTAAAAAAATCATTATTAACAGTAATTTTATATTTAAACACTTTCATGAATGAAGGAAATTTTTTTCATTCAATAATTTTTATAAGTAATACAACTAATAATTCTTATAATTTTCAAACAATTTATTTTTTGCAAAACAAATGCATCTTAAGAAATTTTTTTCCCTATTGATTAGATCTAATTTTGAGTATTAGAAGTGCACAGGGATCAATCTGCGTATCGTTTTGCTTTAAGCAGCATATAATTAGTTTCTTGCCACAACATTAATTTCAACGACAAAATTGAGCTATGGCAAAGCCCAATATTTTAAAGGGAATTAATCGGCAAATCGATTGTGAGAAGGTTATTTTGGGCATGTTTAATTTGGTTGGTTGTCATTGAATTTAGGGACTATTTGTATTTGGATCACTGAACAATAGATGGCGCCGTCATTACATTTATTTAGACCATTATGCGATATTGTGCCATTAGGAACATAAAAAAATTGCCACATAGTGCTGCAATGATGTACCGTTGGTGCCATATCAAACATCTCTATTTGAAAAATCAAAAGAAACAAAAGTAAATGGAGAAGTAAAAAGTGAGAGAGAGAGAGGCAACATGTTCGATTGATGGTGCAATTGTGATCTAGGTGTCGGCACATTGTTTTTGCCAACATATTATTAATGCCTTCCTATTACTTTCGCATATCAGAAATTTTTCAAAGGAAAATTTGATAAAAAAAAATCAAAATATATCGATTTGAAAAAGAAAATGCTAGTTTCGAGATATCACGTGACCATAATTGACATTTCGATGGCCCATCTTCGATTGATCTCTCAATCCAATGACCATCAACGGAACTTACTCACCAACCTTAGCCTCTCTAATCCCCACTTTCCACGGTTGCACAAATTTGATTTGCCATTATTAAAATAAAATAGAAATCGAGTCAACTTTTATCTTACCTAGATAGAATCCCATGTTCCAAAAGAAACTAGCGTACTTGTGAACCCGTCTAGATTATTGAAAAAAGAAACGCTGTCTTTTCCTAAGGAAAAAAGTTGTTCCCCATTGACTTTTAAAATAGCAAAAGGAAAAAGAAAAAATGAAAAATAAAATTTGATGCCAGCATGAAATGGAAACGCTGTCGTGTGACTTGTCAATTGGCATCCATCTAACTCAACTGTGCTCGCGCTCGTTGAGAAGCAGAAGGAAAAAGTCGGAGCGCCCACTTAGGCTGCGTTTGGGAACTGCCTTCCCAAGTAGCTTTAGACACCTAAAGGCCTTTTGGCCAAGTATCAGTTGTTTGGGAAAAAAATTTGAAACCCCATTGAGCTAAAGCCAGCCTCCTGAAGGCTGAAAGCCCAAGGCACCCCTGAGGGTGCCTTGGGCTTTCAGCTTTGGCCTTGCCTTCATTTTACTGTTCCCATCTCCTTCGTCTTCTTCTTCCACGGGTGGATACTGTTCATCTTCTTCGCGGATACAGCCTTGCCCGCACCGGCCACTGTGCCGGCAGCCCTCGACCGTGCCAGCACCACTCGCGTTGGCGACTCGCGAGCCCTCTCTGCTCCACCGCCGTTCCGCCGACCCCGCCAGCCACCGTCGTTGCGCCTCCACCAGATCTGAACCCGAGCGGACCGCTGCCCCTTCCGAACCGAAGCCCCTGCAGCAGATCGCGAACCTCGCCGTGCCGATCTCGCTTGACGATCGCGTCACCGCTGACTGCTGCTTGCCTCTGCCCGACGCCGTCATCGCTTAGCAGCTCGCGACCCAGCGCATGAGGCCCTCACCGCTCGACTGCTGCTGTCCCGATCTCGCTGCTTGAGTGCCCTGACACCTGCAGATCTGAGCTTGCCTCCGCCCGACGCCGTCGCCGCCCAGCAGCCCACGACCCAGCACCTGACTCTGCCGCGCCGGCCGACGCTTCCACTCGCCGTTTGCGGGACCTCTACCTCGGCGGCGCGCCTCGCCGCGCCCCGCCCGTCGTCCCCGCTCGGTCGCCGACCCCCGCGCTCCGCCGTGACGCTGGTTTCCCCCTTCGCCGGAGCCCGACGCCACCGCGCCTTGGCACCACCGCCCACGAGCGGTCGTCGGCGAGGTCCTCCCACGACCTCGATGCCCTAGATCTAGGTCGCGGCGGGGTCGCCGGAGGTCAAGGCGGCGTCGTGTGACCTCGGGCGGCCTTTGCCGACGGTCTTCGGGGTCGGCGGGGTTGCCGGAGGTTGCGGCGGCGTCGTGTCACCTCGGGCGGCCTTTGCCGGCGGTCTTCGGGAGTCGCTCGACCCCGGGCGGCCTTCCCTAGTCGTCTCCGGGGCTACCTAAGTCGGATGTTGGCTGCCGGCGACGAATTTTGATCACCGGTGGCCGCCTGTCAGTTAATTTTTTTTATTTTTTTTTTTTTATAAAAGCCTTTTGTAAATGTAATTTTCCCAAACAGCATTTTGCTCAAAGATATTTCACAAAGAGCTTTCAAACTACAATTTACCAAACACAATTTGTATTTTGAAAAACATCTTTAACTCAAAGATCTTTGCATTTTCCTAAAGACTTTCCCCAAAAGTCTTCCCAAACGCACCCTTACACCTAACATTTTGTGTAATCATTTTCACCTTTTATGATTCTTTTATCAAGGACCTTCTTTTCCTTTTTCTTTTTTTTATTTACATAATCACACAAAAAATTATAAGAATATTTTTACTTGTAATTTGTATTCTTCTCCCTTAAGAAATCGAAGAGAAAGTTGAAGTGTACCAATATTAGAAATTTACACCCATCATCTGACTTCAACGCGAAAAAATGCTTATTCGGTTGAAAAATCTCAAGTATCATGGTAGGACGAAACATATTGACATAAAAAACATTTTCATTAGAGATATAATAATGCAAAAAGTGCTCCTACAATATATTTCATCCAATAGGATGGTTTTTAATTCATCCTAAAAACACGTTCTTGACTCACAGAATATCTCTAGGGTTGCATAAAATGTGATATGTAATATTATTGAAGATCACTAGATTATGTATATGTGAATATATGAATTGTACTTGTTTGTTTTTTAATGAATTGATGTTTCATCAACAATTACATATCCATCATGAGATTAGCACAAACACACATATATTGTCGAAAAGTATATCAGCAGGCAACAATTGGCTCACTCACTCAAGCAACCACCCCAAGTGTTATAATTAGCATATTAAGATGACATGGTATGTACTATAAATGCTAAAAGAGCAAGTTTAATACACAATACAATTTTATGTCACCTTGATTAGAATCAAGATGAGGTCTATGAATTGTATGTAATAAGATTGAACCTGATAGTTCAACAATCATGTGTGTCTAAAGAAAGCCGGATGCGAGTGCTTAATTGGGCGTTGTAGAAAGCGAACTAATATAGCATTCGAGCTAAACATGATTACATAAGAAGCACGTTACTATGTTTAGGTTAAGATTCGTATAATGGATGTGTTAAATAATGACATTCGTTTTTATAGAAAAAGAAACCCACTATAACATGTATTTCACACTACATGTGCATTATTCGACCAATAAGGAAGGTCAGTGAAATTATTCTTATTAACTCATTATGTGAGTCCTTGAGGTAATTTATGAATTAACTACCTCATTTTTGTGCCCTATGTTATTTTTTACTATGTTCTCAAAATGACATATCAATGTTGTTACTTTTAGCATATTACCAACGGTCATCAATACATATGACTTTGTGGGACATGTCTAAGAAAGCAATTGTTCTAAAATGGAAAGAGATATGAGTGCAAAAAAAGACTATCGTCATTTTACATTCTATCATATTTATTTACTAAAAGGTGCATAATTTGAGCGGACTTTAAGCTGCATTTATCTCATAAATGCACTAAGCCGAAAGAGGTACCATATTACTCTATTACTTTAAGTAATACTTTATATCTTCAGCATTGTAATGCTTGTTGAATCTCATCCTATATAGACTGTAGAATTGAGAGCGACAAATCACATAGGTAAAGATCAAGAAGAAATTGTGAAATATAGCCGAATACTGCTTAGAAAAAGATGAATATATGTTGGAAACAACTCTAGAATTTAAGTGAAGGGCATACAAATTAAAATTATAGGGATAAGTACACTAATGGTGCCATAAGTTGTGTACGGCGCTCACTTTGGTGCCAAAAGTTTCCGTCGGATCACTTAAGTATTAAATCGGAGGAAAAACGATCACTTTGGTGCCACCGGCGAAAGATTCCGGCCACTGGCGAAAAATTCCGGTCAAAATGAATATGTGGATTTTAAAAATAAAAAAAAATCGATAGGCCTTTAAATGACGTCGTTTTGCCGTCCTACATGGATGGCTTCACGGAAACGACGCCATTTAGCTCACATGGGAATTGAAATTAGGGTTTCCGCCGCTCGGCCACCATCGTTCGCCCGCCATCGCTCGGCCACCGTTGCTCAGCCACCATTGTAGTTGCTCGACCAGGTGAGCGAGGAGAGACTGAGATTGTTGCAGGAAAAATCGAAGGCGAGGGCGGAGGAGGAGGAGGAAGAAGATGGGTCGAAGGTGCGACTGCTGCTGGTGCGTTGCTGGTGTCGCTGCTGGTGTGCTGCCGGTGCTGTTGCTGGTGCCGTGCTAGTGCCGTTGCTGGTGTGGGTCTTCAAGGAAGAAGAAGACACGAAGACGAGCCTTCCCTCTCTCTCAATTTGGGGATTAGGGTTTCAAAGTTAGGGGAAAGATGCCAAATGGCGTCGTTTTGGTGTTTGAATGCTGACTCAACTTTCCGACGAGCCACGTCGGCTTCAAAAATTAATAAAAAAAGGCCACGTCGGATTTCCGGCCAATTTCGTCGGCGTTGGCACCAAAGTGAGCGTTTTTCAAATTTTTGGCACTTAAGTGATCCGACGGAAACTTTTGGCACCAAAGTGAGCGCTGTACACAACTTATGGCACCATTAGTGTACTTATCCCTAAAATTATATGGTGGTCGAAACCTATTCTTACATGATGTCCTCTACACTCCAAATATTCAGTGGAACATGATCTTTATAGTTGTTCTTCTAAGCTTAGGTTATGTATTGAATTTTTATTGTGATTGTATTAATATTATATATGGAACAGTTTGTTATTATTTTGGTCATGCAGTGAACAGTTTTATAGTGTTAGACATTAACTATGATATATTTAATGTTAATGATGATGATTGTTTTTTTTAATACAATCTTCTAATAATGTGAAAATTGATACAAGTATTTGGCATGTTAGATTAAGTCATATTGGGTGAGAATAAAAAGATTAGCTAGAGAAGGTCTTTTAGGGTCACTCATTAAAATTGATCTACATATATGTGAACATTGTATAGAAGGGAAAACAACTAGAAAACCATTTGATAAAGGAACCATAGCTAAATTTTCATTGTAACTTATACATTCTGACATTTGTAATTCATTATATGTAAGGGTGAGGCATGTGGTCTCATGTTTCATCATTTTTATAAATGACTTCACACATTTCAGTTATGTCATTTTGATCTCCCATAAGTCTGAAACATTAGATTGCTTTAGACAATATATAGTTTTGATAGAGAATCGGTTAAACAAAATGATAAAGACATTAAGAATCGATCGTAGACATGAATAACTATCTAAGTAATTCAAGACTCTTTGTGATGAAAATGATATTATAAGACATTTGACTATTTATGGTACTCCACAACAAAATGGAGTTGCTAAGAGAAGAAATAAAATCCTATTTGAAAGGATTAGGTATATGATAGCATATGCAAATTTACTTATAGCATACTGAGATATGCGTTATTGACCGCTACCTATGTACTTAACCATGCGCTTTCTAAATTTATCACTTCCACTCCTTATGAATTATGAACTGGTAGGAAACCAAATTTAAGTAATTTACGATATTGAGGATGTATGGCATATGTTTATGATTTTTCCCATAAATATGAAAAATTATATTATAGAGGAAGAAATTTATCTTTATAAGATATTCTAAACACTCCAAATGGTACATGTTCATAGATAAACAAGCTGATGGAAATGTGACTTAAATGGAGTCACGAAATGTTACATTCTTGGAGAATGACTTTCTCAATAGATGTGAGATTAATAAGGACTTTCTATCTCATGATAACACACCCGCTAATATTGTTGAGGGAAATAAAAATTTACCTTAAAATACAAGACTTAGTAGGAATGTCGTTCGCCTAATGAATTTTAATTCGTGAGAAGTTCAGTTGCATAAAAGTAATCATAAAAGCATTCTCCAATGTTATTTGAAGATTGAAGAGAAAGTATTTATAATTGCTTCACAAGATAATGTCGAGTCAAAGACAGTCCAAGAGGCTCTATCATCCTTTGACAAGGAAGAATGAAGAAAGGTTTTTGAAGATAAAATAGAGTCTATGAGAGTAAATCACGTTTGAGACTTGATTGATCTACCACTTGATCGCAAGGCCATTGGAAATAAATGAGTTTTCAACATCAAGCAAAGAGAGAATGGATTTATTGAAAAGTATAAGGCTCGCCTTGTGGCGAAAAATTATACTCAACAAAAGGATATAGACTATCAGAAAATATTGTCACAAATTATAAGATTTGCTTCCATATGTCTTATCCTAACTATTATCACACATTTGGACCTAGAATTACATCAAATTGATATAAGACAACATTTATCAATGGAGAATTAAATGAAGAAATTTATATGAAGCAACCGATAGGTTTTATAGTTGAAGGCTAGGAGTGTAAAGTTTACAAACTTCATTGCTCAATATATGACCTTAAGCAATCATCTAGACAGTGGTATTTTCATTTTCATCGAGTCATAACTTATTTTGGGTTCATGACAATCGAAGAAGACAACTGTGTGTATATCAAAACAGTTTAAGGATAAATTTATAATTTTATCACTTTATGTGGATAATATTTTATTAGTTGGGGACGACAAGGGTTTCGTTATCACTATAAAAGAATAGCTATCCTCTAATTTTGAAATGAAGGATATGGAAGAAATTGTTTATATATTGAGAGTTAAGGTGGAAAGATATCGATCAAGGAAACTCCTTGTTTTGTCCCGAGAGTTTTATATAATGAAGACTCTTAGACATTTCAATATGCAATATTGAAATTACATTAATACCCTTGTCATGAAAAGTGAAGGCCTGAGTTTTAAGATGTATCCTAAGACTCAAGAAGAAAGAAATGAAAATTGTTTCCGACACTAGTGTGATCGAAAATTTGATGTATGTTATCATGTGTACTCGACCTGACATATATCATGTCATAAGTTAGTGAGTCGATACTAATCAAATTCTAATAAAGCACACTAGAAAGCAGTGAAAATGATCTTGAGAAAACAATTTACGCTTATTAGGCTACTCAAATGCTAAATTGGAAGGGATACCTAGATAAGCGTAAATTGAAATCTAAATATGCGTTCTTAATTAATGAAGGTGCAATTTCTTGAAATTACAAGAAACTGACATACACAACTCTATTTATAATGGAAACAGAATTTATTGCATACTCTGCTACAGAGATAGAAATAGTATGGCTAAAATGTTTTTTTGGAAAATTTAGTTATTGTCAGTTACGTTCCAAGACCAATAATAGTTTATTTGTGATAGTCAAACAATCATTGTCTATGTGAAAAATATCAAGTATCATGGTAGGACGAAACACTTTGACATAAAAAATAATTTCATTAGAGATATAATAACACAAAAGGAAGTGCTCCTATAATATATTTCAGCTAATAAGATGGTTGCTAATCCATTCACGAAGGTTGTTCCTAAAGACACGTTCTTAACCCACAGGATATCTCTAGGATTGCGTAGAATGTAATATGTAATATTGTTAAGGATCATTAGATTACATATATGTGAATATATGAATTGTACTTGTTTGTTTTTTAATGAATTGATGTTTCATCAACAATTACATATTCATCATGAGACTAACACAAACACATATATTGTCGAAAAGTATATCAGCAGGCAACGATTGGCTCACTCACTCGAGCAACCACCTCAAGTGCTATAATTAACAAAATAAGATAAGATGATATGTATTATAAATGCTAAAAGAGCAAGTTTAGTACATAATACAATTTTATTTCACCTTGATTAGAATCAAGATGAGGTCTATGAATTGTATGTGACAAGACTGGACATATAGCACTCGAGCTAAACATAATTACGTGAGAAGCACGTGACTATGTTTAAGTTAAGATTCGTATAGTAGATGTGTTAAATAATGACATTCACTTTTATAGAAAAAGAAATCCACTATGACATGTATTTCACACTATATGTGTATTATTCGACCAATAAGGGAGATCATTGAACTTATCCCTATTTACTCATTATGTAAGTCATTGAGGCAATTTATGAATTAACTACCTCATTTTTATGCCTTATGTTATTTCTGACTATGTTCTCAAAATGACAGATCAATGTTGTTACTTTTAGCACATTACGGGCAGTCATCACTACATATAGCTTTATGGAACATGTCTAGGAAAATAGTTATTCTGAAATGGAAAGAGACATGAGTGCGAAGGAAGACTATTGTTGTTTTACATTTATCATATGTATTTACTAGTCAACTAATTATATCACCTTATGTGGTTTCAAGTATAATTGTAAATATATGGAATTTTAAGAATAATCAAGTACAGCCTTTAAATGATTGGTATATTTAGAGCGATGTACAAAATATGTCTAGGGCATTGCGAGACATCAATTGTTTAATTTCTTTTTGGGATTGTAGCCATTATATAATCCCTAAAATGTGCATAATTTGAGCTTCCAAGTATATGTGTACTAATTGATCACGCGACTTTTTCACCAGTACGAATTGTTTTTTAAGTAGATGAATGTCGAATGCCTTATATTCTTGATAGAATATTATCAAGCCCATCATGTCCACGTGGGAGATGTTATATTATGGTGGTTCGTCCATGATGGGGTGCATATGAGGGGCACTGGTTCATTTTAATGAGATGTAATTGAGAGGCACTTCTTTAAGAGGTGTGAAGGGTTATCTACTAAGGAGAAGTTAAACAATTTCCCAATGATAACTTCCCCCACCACCAAAAAATAACTTCCTCTACAGAGTATAGATAAGAATTGAAAAGAACATTATGCTGAAAGTGAACATTCCCCTCTTTCTCTCTTTTTATCAAAGAACGACACAGAATGGCTTTCATTTCTATTTTGAGGAGACAATTAGTATTAACGCTGTGAAACGAGAATACTTTCCTTGTAATTATATTCGGACCATCGCGAAGGCATAGATTCGTCTATTGCACACTAATGATTCAACGTATATTTCTGAGTAACTTAGTCATTGTGTATCAAATAGATGCGACCCTTTTACACGTTAATATCAGAGGAATCATATAATGGATTGTCCACTATCAATGAATGGAATCATGTTAAGTGATCTTACTTCCGAATGCATCACATTTCACTTGACTTTTGGCAATCTTATTTCCCTTTCCCAATTTTTTTTCTCATTGTCATTCATAAACACAATTGGTCGATTTACTCTCTTTTTTTCATCATTAAAGTACGGAAAATTATGGGAATAATCGGTTTGTAATGTTCTCAAGGAATGAAGTACATGGGATTAGGAATCTTAAAAGTTCGCTTGCCCACGGATTGACCCTGAAGATCACTCCATTGATCCCCAACGTTCCCCCAGATTCTGTACCCTTCTTCCTCCAATTGCCTCCTCATGTCCGATTTGTATGTTTCTGCACTTTGCCCTTTATAAGCCTGTGTCCTGCATTAAAAAAAAAGACCCAACAAAAAAAAATCAAGATTATTATTATTATTATTATTATTATTATTATTATTATTATAGAGGGAGGCACAATGTGGAGTAAGCAATTAGTTAGGGCACAAGAAAAAAAAAATTGAGGCGGGACCTAACTGATGCATGATGTAGCCAATATGACACTAATTTATGAATTTATAATGTCACGCATTTGCCACATAAGTGTGACGTGGATTGCCTATTTATAATGTAAGAATCTACGTGTAGTCCACATCACAGAAATAATATTGTCCACCACATATAGTGTCCTTAAGATGAAGCATGCACCAGTTATTAAGAGCATTTCCATATGTGAGGCACTCGACTATCCATATAATAATTTCATATCGGACGACGTGGATTAACTCATGTCTCCTACCAAAGAAACGTTCTTACATGGACAGGGTTCCGAAATCAAATATAATATAACAGCCAATTATGTGAGACTCATGAGAGGAGACTCGCTTCGGTCACTGCTTATTGACTATGTGAGTTTATGATATAATTGGTATAGTAATTGGTCCACATATTGTGGATGCACGTCCCCCATTTCATCAAATCTGGGACGTAATATAGTTTCGAAGGACGACATGGTTCTTGATATTGAAGTGGCTTGGTAGAATGCAAATCAAACTTGGTTTTTTCTTAGATTATGGTGCGTTATCGATTGAATATCCAACATACATTATGCTTAATTCTAAGATAAGTCGATGTCAAAGAGATCTATAGGCGCTCCCAAGGTACTATGTTGTTTATACGATCAACAAATAATGAAGCACTAAACTCACTACTTTAATCCTTCAAAGAAATAATCTAGATAATATTCAATACTTTGTGAGTGATTAGGTGGAGGGGCGACATGACACACTAAACAACACACAAAATATTTAATATTTTTTATTATTTACAGCCTCCACATTTCAAGGCATCAAATTGCTACGGATTAGACGAAAAAAAGAGCATGCATATCTATGATTTAAACCGTAAGAGGTATCAAGTTGCGCTACTAACCGATTAATTGATGTCGTTGAATTGTCCTTTTCGACAATTAACATGCATATAAATGCCTTAATTAAAAAGAAAAAAAAAAAGAAAGGGTATCGTGTTAGCATGTCAGCTGTTATGTTTTTGAAAAAAGAAAAAAAAAATATCTAGCTATTAAAAAAATATGATGTGGCTATCATGAGAATCATCGAAAGATTTAGGACTAAATCAATAAATCATCAAAAGGATTATGACTAAATTGGTATAATTAAAAGGTTTAAGACTAAATCAGCCGAAGTACAACATGTTTATCACTTTTTTGAACAACAAATCTTTCAATATTTCCCGCTTTGAACATGTCAGACTTTAGAGGAATGAAAATCCAAATTGGCCGACGACCTGTTGACTCGAGAGAACCCATTGCCACCGAGTCTCGTTGAAACCTCCTAGCAAAGAATTGCAGAGAGAGAGAGACAGAGATGGGTCAATTACCTCATTATCAGACGTTCATAGCCATCAAATCCTTGATTAAGCAAATTGTTAACAGTGGCAGCTTCAAGAGTCTCTTGGTCTCTGCCAGTGAGCAAGATGACCTTGAATCCGCCATCAACCAGCTTCCGGAACAGCCCCTGCACCGCTTCTATTGCCGGGCACTCTCCTCGCACCACCCAGGCCTTAAAGCCCGCCGGATCGTACGGGTCGCATCTAAGACAAGAAAAGCATATGAAATCATTCACATTAATCCTAGAACAAGCTTCGGGAAAAATATCGATATGTACATATACATACCCATATCTTTTATCCTTGCAGTAGAACATGTTGGAAATGCAAGTCTCATCAATGTCCAAGATCCAAGCGTCCATGCCATCATCGGACAAAGCAATGCTGTCGGCATAAGCTGCGACCTGCTTGACAATCAGGTTGAGGTCCCGGTCGTACTGCCCCCCGGTCATGTAGGACTTGACATGCCACTGGCACTCAAGCGGGACCGTGGGCCACCCACGCATATTGTTTGCCTCCACCGCGAGCCTCCAGCTCAAGCAGTAGCCATTGCTGCCTTCCACCGCTGGTGGTGCATCACTCGGCTTCAAGTGGCAGCTCAGCCTGCCGAATGTTGCTTTGGCCAAGATGGCCAAGACCACTACGACTAGTAGCTCCGGTACCCGACGCGCCATGACTCTTATCATGTGAGTTTGATCCTATTAACAAATATATACAACATTATAATCAGTTGAAGTGCAAAAGGTACAAGTACAGATACTTCCTCAAATTTCTGTGTCTTCGAATGTCAATTCAATCTCGATATTTAAGAAACCGGCATTATTACTACTACAGTTTACTCCCTCAAAACGGGTTTCCACATTGACAAACACGAAACTGGAGCGACAAACATTCATTACTGTTGCAGAATTATAGCAAAGTGAATATTCCGGAAACTGGGCGTCGTCAATCTTACGAGGATCAGAAACCAGGATCTCATCCTGGAAGAAAAACTAGGGATCATCATGTGTGCGTGCGCGACAGTGAGAGCGAGAGCGAGAGCAAGGGAGAGCGAGGTTAGCAGAAAATGAAAATGATAGAACGGGGATATCTGAAACTGCAAAGGGGGGTTTGCAATGTCTTAGCCAGAGAGGCTGCATATATAACAAAGCGACGACGATGATGTAATTTGTGTGTCGTCGATGGGATGACGCAAAGCACACGAAGTCTTAGACAACGGGGCGAATTTTAAAACGACCGCTTTTTCTGAGAAACAGTGATGGAACCTGCTGTTGTGATTCGCGTGTTTGACGTATCGGGCAAGGATTCTTCTCACAGATGACTAAAATATATGCAGAGGATGTAGAACGGACGCTGCTAGATGGAGCTACCTAACGTAATCGAACGCGTCCATAGCTCTCTTCTTTCTGAAGTCGGCCACGTTTCCGTCTTCACGTTACATAGACGTCTCCATCTCCGCGGAGAGAATGGCGTGTAATACGATAACTCGTGTAATTATTTTAAGATGCTTGTCGAACTGGAAACTAACTGTAAGAAGAAAACGTCTCTCTCTCTCTCTCTCTCTCTCTCTAGCAGGGATTATCAAATTGGAACTTGGCAAAAACTCTTGTCGGCAACTAATCTGTAATTATTTAATCGACAAACATAAAGGGTATTGTTCTATTCGTGTATATGATTTTTCTCGCATATGATTATTTAATACAATAAGAGACTTGATTCATTTTATATGTCGAACGACTCATTGCGAGCGAGCTGATTTTTTTTTTTTTTTTTAAATTTGATCACATTAGTTTTTTTAAATCGCCTACTCCGTTGACCACGAGATGGGTTCGGGGAAGAAGAACAAGCGAGGGAGAGCCGTGACTGGTTCTGGGATTGGGGAGGATTGTTGGGGTTTGGAAGAGTAAACTGTAAAGTTTACATTTTATTTTTCTAGCATTTTCGTTAAACAAATTAAAATATTGAATAGTAATGTAATATAAATTTCAAATAAAAATTGATGATGCATGTGACTTGCACAGAGTGGATTTTCCCCACAAGAATCGAGAATCAAGTGACAGGGATTCTAGAAGGGTAGGGCGAGGCCGGTAATAGCTCTTTCCGATCCCGCGTATTTTTTGTTTTAGCAACAAGGAATATTGTGTCTTTTGATAATTTAAAATACAATAATCGTAGATAATATCCTCAAATATAGAAGATTCTAGAAACATTTTGTGTAATTTTTTTAAATTTAATATAGATGATAACCACAAATAATATATCAAAATTTAAATTATCAACGAAGTTCATTATATCAAAGTTATCAGTTTAAAATTATGATTTTTCATAGCTAAGTTGCCATTGAACTTTACAATATTTCATAATAATACGATAAGATAAACTCCCGAAGGATTAAAATGATAAACCTCTACTTTGACTTATTTGTATCTACGCCACTATTAAATTAGAAGAACAAATAAAAACATTATCAAAATAATTTGAAAATTTATTTAAACAATCTTAGCAGAAAAAAAATGGCAATTGCTTAATAATACTCTTTCTATAACTCAATGTGCGAAAATCCATCAGCCTAGTTAACTGCTAATGATGTTCTTACACAATTACATTTATGTAAATCTACACTTGTATCCTAATGATGTTGCGTCAATTAACATTGTCAAATTAGCAGAATTATTTGGTAAGTCACATATATACATTTGGAACAGTTAACTTAGAAGAACAAAATAAAACCACCTTAGCAAAATAATATGAAATACCATTCAAACGATCTCAGTAAAAAAGATGAACAACTAAATTATGTCAATGATATGTTATTCATTGCTTAAAATTATGTGGAAACTGGGATATATAAAATTTGCTCCAAAAAAAAAAACAATTTTTTGAAATTTTCACTTATGGCAAGGCGGGGCCTTGTCCACGAGGTGCCCGCCTCGCACTCCTTCCCCGCCCTGTCCACTATCCGTCCCTAGGTTGAGAGAGGATCAACATATATCGTACGAGGGCACTTCTATAATCCTTGGAGACAAGCCTCCCATTTGTCATTTGTTGTGACTTAATATACTTCTTTTAGTAATTCCTATACAATATTTCATATTCCCCAATAATTTAAAGGGCTTCGAATCAACATGTGAATATTAAACATCTTATTCTTGATTGTGGATTTGCTGGAAAAGGCTTTTTGAGAGTATGTTTATTTTTGTCATTGACAACTGATAGTGCTGCCACCGCTCTCAAAAGTGAGCATATAGTAGTATAGTACCATCCATTAGTTTCGATGGAAACATATATATTTAAAATTCTATGGTGTAATGATGTACAAATAACAAAATAAATAGTGATGCACAAGGCTTGAGATGCTCTATCTTCTTTGTGTAGAATCCACGTTCAATGATCCTTTTAGAATCAAACGAAGCTTAACGACTATATATCAAGATCTTACTTATATGATGATTTCATTAATTTTTATATAAGACCACGAACAAAACGGAATGCTAATTTTGTCACTTTTCATGACTAGCTCAACATTTTCAAGGTGATGGGTCACCACATTCTCGCATAGTGGACAAATTTATACTGGACAAATTTATAATAGCAACGTTGGATTCATCATATAGAGAAAAAACATGAAACACACATAAGATCGCAAAGAAATGAAACAACCAAAAAAAAAAAGAACGAAGGTGGAAAAGAAGATTATTGAAGGGGGATTGATTACCTAACAAGATGGTGATAGAGGCATTTTGAATTTGCTTCTGATCTCACAGCTAATCTTGAACAATGTTCTAGCAACTCAATACTCAAAGTTGATCAATGTGTGTGTATATATAGTGAGAGAGATTGAGCCAAGAGGGAGCCATGGAATATAAGCCAGCCAATGAGCTCCTCCAAAGTGAGGTACTACCGAAAGAAGAAGAAAGAAACATTAAAATGACAAACCTATTTGACCTACCACACTCAATACTCACAAGAAAATGCACAAATTATATTTTATTTTATTTTATTTTATTTTATGGGGTGACGTTAGGGAGCAAATATATCATGTCATCCCACCCAAATGGTGGATTTGACTCTGGGAAGAGTCCGAAGAGGGGCGGTGGAGCTCCATCGGTGGTGGCCGAGGGAAATTGTTGACACCTCCTTTTCTGCTCTTATAATTATTTCGATCAGTTTTGATTTATTACATCCAATCTTTATTTTGTTCCACCAAAGTGGTCAATGTCTGTCTTCTATAGATTGAACCGACTTGGACTCTAAATCGTATTCTAAGATGGATCGGCGTTTCACAAATGGTTTAAACATTGTTTAGTCAATCTAGAAACTATTATCTAGAAGTCGAAAAAAAACCTCATATATGTATTGTCTTTCTTTCTTTGAGTCGGTCTCTTACCTCAATTGTGAGTTAATATTTTCTAAAAATTTCAATATTAAACATTACTTTTAACTAACTTCTTGGACTTTTAAAACTACTGACAGTGTGTCCTATAAGATTTTACATAATATCATGATGGAAGGTCTTGGAATTGAGGCTCTAAAAATAGGTAAATATAGACTTATCGATATGTAAACATGAGTAGACACTCACAACACTTACGGCATCGCGTGCGCGCACAAACTCAATTGAGAGCCCTCAGTTTTCTTTTTTCTTTTTCTTCTTTTTTTTTTTTTTGCGCTAAAGAAATCTCAATTTCCGTTGATTCGTCAAAGGATAAGTTATATTACAAACGAAGACGAAACGACTAGATGCTAGAAAACGGCAATTCACTAAATGCAAATCTCCTATTAGATAACTCTTACGAGAGGGAAAAAAAAAACATCGACTAGATCATAAATATAAATTAAATATCTAATCGGATAATTACTAAAGGTGAAAGTGAGATCGTGTAAGATGTTAGAACACCATCTAAAATTTTTAAGAATCCTAAAAATACATTTTTTTTTTTAAAAAGAAAGGAAACTTTAAATAATAAAATGCTGAATATGTCACAAAAAAAAAATTAATATCAAGATAGAAGTGCCCCGCTTCTCGACTTCACATCTTTCAAAGCTTCATTTGCCTCTTCTACTAAATCAGAAAATAATTTATTTTGCTTTCAAAGTTGTTAGAGCTTTGCATTATGTCATCATTAAACATGAACGAATACCTTAATATGGATGCACTTGTGTTTGAGGACCTTATATGAAAGTTTTTGGTTTCCAAAACTCATAATTGAAATTAATAGGGTAGGTTTAGAAGTAAGGTAAATACTCTCCTCACCCTGTAACGTGCACACCCACATTATCATATCTTTTCATATTTCAGTTTTAGGCCCAAAATTTAGCCTTACGTGTAAAAGGATGTGTTTAAATATTTAAATATTAAATAATATATATATCCGATGGTCTTTTTTAGGAACTTTTGTAGTGATTCCATAAAATTTTACATTAATAGTAACATTTGGCTTTTTGAATAGATGCGACCCCTCTATACTCTAAAATTAAAGCAATCATATGATGGATTTTTCTTTTATCCACTATCGATGAACGAAAATGATGGTTTCAGTAGTCTTAACTTTAGAATGCATCACGTTCCACTTAACTAAGCATTAGGCAATCCCATGCATGCTTAAAGGGGAAACTCAAATCACCTAATTTATAAGGGATTTTAAAAATAAAAAAAAAATTAGCATGTTTTGATTCTTAATATGAAAATTGTGAATATATGTGTGTGCGTGTGTTTTTACAACCAATTATTACGTAGCCAAAAAAGTGGGGAGGGAGTCAGCGACCAACAACTCGAACTAAAAGTGGGGAAACAGCCTTCCGGGTGGAGCTCTGAGGTCAGGACAAAATTTTAGTCCATTCAGCGAACGACACGTGTCATATTTGAACCCACTCTCGAAAATCCCCACAACTTATCTCTCTCTTCAATTAAATTTTCATCTTCTCTCTCTTCAATTGTACAACTCTCCCCTCTTCTCTCTTATGCGTTTCAAAGCCCTCCGACGCTCCCAAGACTCCGCGCCTCAAGCACATCGCCTCCATCTTTGCTGCCATGTTCATCAGCTTTTTCTCTCTGACCTCCAGCACAGCACCACCACCTCCTGTCCAACTCCTCCCACGCCCTCTACGTCGGTGCCGGCTCAGCCAAGAGCTTGAGGCCCTCCGCCACATCGATGAATCATGCCGTCGCCTCCACCTTCGTCGAGAGGCGGAATCGAGTGTCCGAGTAGCCGACTGCCTTCGAGATGGTGTTGACCGAGGAAGGGCTGGCGAAGGATATGAGCTTAGCTTTGAGCTACGGGAGAGGGTTGGTTGGAGAAAGCTGCGAGAGGTCTTTTATATTTTTTTTCTTTTTACATTTTTTTCGTTTTATTTACTTACGTAATTATATTTTGTTATTTTACTTTTCTAATTTGATATTAAAAAAATATCTAAGTAACACATTAACATGAAGAGTTTAAAGTGGATTAAATGGGTGGGTATTTATTTTCACAGGTAAAGTTAGGTACAAATATATTTTAATAATATAAATCAAGTTAGATATGAGTCGTCAAATTTATATTGCATAAAAGTAGGTCAATATAGATTAAATGGTTGGACCATCTTTTATCCAACACAAACTTGACCCAATCCATCCATTTGAAACTCCTGGTTTGAATGCTACTTGGGACACAAAGTTAGTTCAACAAAATATGTGTTTCTCCTCATAAAACTGATTAGGTAATAAGTATTCCAGTATTAATTGATCCCAAAGCTCTATATTCTAAGTTTCAATGTGTTAACAAATACCATGTTCATATGGTGGCACGATGTAAGCAATTAAACTCTACAACGAAAGGTTTAGACTTGTGGTTACTCCATGTAAATTTTTCGATCTAATGCAGGTGAAGAGGGGTTTGCGAAAGGGCATTAGGGACCCGCCAATTCCGTGGTACTTCACAAGTAGTCATTCGTTAATCTTTCTGTCTCCCAGAATCTTGCACCTATGCTCGTGCCCCTCAATTGTGCTTTGGCTTGCCATCGGGCCTCGTCGCTTCGTTTCTTGCTCCTCGCTGCAGTCAATCTTTCTGTCTCTCGGAATCTTTCTGGAGGCGTGTGAGTCCCAAAAACCTCTGTGCAAATGAATTGGTGGAGGTACTTCCATGGCCCCGACGGATCTGAGGACCACAGAGAGAGAGAGAGAGAGAGAGAGAGAGAGGCACGAAGGAAAAGGTTTCCCCCGGAACGACACGCAAATCAACGGCAAAGTGCCTGTCACCTTCCACCTCAAACTCTTGGAAATTCGTCGATAGGGGTTGGCCAATCAAGAGATTAGGGTTCCATCGTGGCGTGTCATCAAGGCTTTTAGAAAACTAACATTCGTGTGGAGCACACGCAAGATCCATAAAGACGACCATTAGAAAAGGGGGCAGAGAGAGAGGAGCGAACGAGGTCACAAGTCAACTGCACAAGATCGTGGCGATGACCACGAGGGATGCTTGTCTTAGTGGGAAACGCGTGTCATACTAGAGAATAGTAAGCGAAGGAACCAATGTCTTATGGCCAAAGTAAACACCGTAAAGCTAATGTCATCTCCATCGATTCTGCCGTGTTAGATCAATCGAATAAATCCTGTCTCGAGAAAGCATTGGACTTTTTAAAAGATTCAGTTCATTCCGCATGGTCAAACCTTCGAGGGGAGTGGTAGAAATTACCGCACAAAGTGATAACTTTATACTGATGAATCTTGCTTATAAGTAACATCACAGGGTTGACCACTTGAAATGTCACCAATTCTCATGCTCGAATTTTCCTCAAAAGTGTCAGTCCGTATTTCCCCTTATGAGATGTGTGACTCAATCCAACCTATCCCCTCCGCCATCTGGCCCACTTGAGATGGGTTTGATCGTTACTCTCACATCAATTTCATTATCCCACTAATAAAAACATATTCTTACATATCTTCTTATTTTGGCAATCCAAGGGCATGAGTTTAAAAATTGATTCTACAGATTCTATAATTGCAACATTTGGGGTATATTTGAACTCTTGGCTGGAATAAATGCATGAAAACTCATCTAGGTCTTCATCTTCAATCCAAGTGAAACAATTTCAACAAAGACGAACCTCTTCTTTCAAACTCAATGAACGTGCCACCAAGATTACCTTCCTACTCACGTGCATCACGTAAGACTCTATCACAAGATGGGCGGGCCTAATCTCTCGAGATCATTTTGGTTAGTATTCCATTACCATCAGTTTGATCAATCAAATCTACACGCACGCGCAAATTTTCATTTGCAAACAATAGCACCGCCATAGCTTCTCCAGCCAATAATACTTGTTGTGGGATGTTTGTGGAGAGCGAATGTCAACCCAAAGGATTGGAAGAAGATGGCTTCTTTTTCCCAAATTTTCAACAACGAGCACTTATACGATCAGAAATTCAAACGCTGTCTTTATTTTTTGTGCAAGAATTGTCCAAATCAATTAGCTTTTTAGTGCTTCTTTCACGCCCACTTTACGATGGTGGCCTATATTAGTCGAACCGACTGGCAGTACTTTGATTACACGAGATATAACCTATGGCCATTCGAAGCAGGTATACAAAAGATTCAGCAAATCTTTGCATATAGAACCATAGTGGATGCCATTTTTCCAACCATTTGATCCTTCTGATTGTGAGCGAATCACGGCAGATCTTGAATATATATATATAATTCTCTAAATGAGGTGTACGATTTCATGTCGCTATTTCAAATATGACGGAAGCTTGTAGATATAAATGCATAGTCAAAAGCATGATAAAATTCATTTTGTACCTACCATAATGTATGGTCAATTTTGCGAGTCGATCGGGCACAAACCCAGTGGGCTCACAAACACGGTCGACTCATTAACCACCTCAATGTACGGCAAAAATTCCGTTCTGCAACCACAATGAAAGAATAACCACAGAAATGGATTACACCCGCATGCCACAATTTAAGAGTTGTGTGTTTTTACGTTGGAACCGGTGGAAACGACATAGAATTTCTCTCCTGCCCTCACATATGCACGAATTTAATGCAAACGTACATATTTATATCTACATTCTCAACAACGAAGATATCAAATCTATATATTTAAGGCCGTGGTTTTTGTTGAAAAATTGTTCTTAATAATTCCACAAAATGCCCTTATCGCAGCTCTAACTAGAATTTCTACCCACGCTAACATGCTATGCGTATAAGATTAAGGCATCTTATTTCATTCATTATCTTAAAATATGTTTAAACCGTGTAAAGTAGTAAATATAATGAGATCAAAGGAAAAAAAGAAATAAAATAAAATAAAAAACGATGGAATTAATGAAGTATCTGTAATTATGTTATGAGTAAATGTATCAATTAGATTTTCTTCTTTTGAAATTTGGGAATTTAAGATGCCATCCCCAAATAGAATAGACATTTTAGAAGGAACTAAAGTATTTACTTGAAACAAAAATGAAAGAAGTTACCTCAAAAATTGCTTCACTTCCCTAATAAATTTGAATTACTAAAGCAATATTTTCCACTAGTTAATTACCTTAACTACTCATTTCTCCATAACCTAACTTCTTTGCATTTAGCGCACTCATTCCCTCCATCTCCTATCCGTTTGCCTCTATACTAGAAATGAAAGCCAAAGAACGATGCTATCTTATTCTAAATCTATTTCGATAACTCTCTCCTAGGTTTGATTTGAAAGGGCTAGTATGAATACCTAGAAGGGGGTGAATAGGTGTTAAGACAATTTTTCGCAACGAACAGTAGAAATAATTTGCTTTTAGAAAATGACAAACTATGAATGAATTTAGATTATAACAGTTAGATAAAACTATGAACAGAATTAAAAGGTTCAGGGAAGAGAATAAGAACACAAGATTTATAGTGGTTCGGCTTAAATCAAGCCTATGTCCACTCTCCCGCTCTGACAGCCCACTGGCTGGATTTCACTAAGAAACAAAAGAGATTTTACAGTCTTATGATCTCGACTTCACAGTGAAGAGTCTCTACTGGTCTCTCACAAAGTCTCACTATGAGTTTCTCTCTTATGTATACAACTTTAAGCTCAGTGAATGAAGTAACAAGGAACTAGGAAGCTTCAGACTTTGAAATTTTTCTTTCACGCACACACTCGAACAACTGGAGAGTCCACCTTAAATACTCATTCATGCCTTCTCGACCGTTGGCACTTTCCAAAGGAATTCTTCCAATCTACCCGTTGGACAGAATCAATCAAGGGGATCTCGAGTCGTTTGATGATTTGTGATGAAAGCACGTCAATCATGTTCGCCCATATAATCAGGATCATGGTTTCCATAATTAGAACTTTCCGAGTTTGCTTACCTTCAAAAAGATTTGATTATCGAAATTGATTCCAATAAAGATAATCAATCATGTATGTGTTGTATCCAACCAGAGAGTTATCCATAAGCCATACGAATCAAATCCTTAAAGAAATAAAGATAATCTCGCATCTGGATGAGTCTTCATTCTTCAGTAGCATTCAGTCTGGAATCTGTCAATGTGGGCAGACTTTGAACTTAAAGTCCGGCGGTCTTGAGACTTTGACACTAAAGTCTAGAAGTCTTCAGACTAGAATTTGGAAAGATTTTGTCAACTTCAAAACAGTAAAGGAATTTTCTCCAACAATCTCCCCATTTTTTATGGTGACAAAACTTTCCTATAGATTTAAGAACTTTTGACCTGCAAAACAACTTTTAAGTAGTACATGATATCTTATATAAAAAAAATTGATTAGGATCTAAATAGTATCGATTCTACAACCACATAAAGCATGTTAATCATGAAAAGATAAGAGAAATATCAAGACTTAAACAACTATCCATCCATAATCACCACATCATCACCACAAAAGTAAGTTGTTGCAAGCATCGATGTCAAACAGAGTCAAATAGAATAATAGTTCAACAAAGTTCAGCATAATAGTTCAACAAAGTTCAGCATAATAGTTCAACAAAGTTCAGCATAAAAGTTCAAAAGATAAGTCAAACAAAAGTTAAATCAAAAGTTAAATTTGCACATTCTCACCCTTTTTGTCAACAGCAAAAAGTGAAGAATGATAAAAAAGTTCAAAGAAATCAAGAGTGTTTGGGAATGCAAACAAGCTGGAAATCCCCTATAAACTGAACTGTCTCCTCCAGCTTTCTCACTGACTCCTTCAGCTTCTCAATTTCTTTACCCTTGGTAGTCTCTTAAACTTGAAGCTTAAGGTCCTGTACCTGCTCGTGAAGAGAAACTAAAGTAGATTTCAATACAGATTAGAGGTTTTGGATTTCACACTCCATTCCATATTGTTGTGCTTTTAACTCCAAAAGGAGCTCTAACAGCCTTTGAAAATCTGCAGTAGTGTCTGTTTATGTACTAGCCTCAGCATGTTCAGTTTGTGGAGTGTTAATAGATGAGGGAACTTCAGCTTGTCAAACACCAAGACTTGGAGAATATGCCTTAACATTAGCTTCAAAAAAATGGGAGGCATAGACATCCTCTGGATTGGCAGGAGATCTACTAACATCATCACTGGTAAAAATAGGAGAAGAAGTACATATTTTCTCATGAGCTCCCCTTATTTCTATGACTGCAGGTGGATAAAGGAAATCTTCTTCTTGTTCCTTCTCAGTTTCAATGCCCAAGTGATGTTCTTTTTCTCTTCCATCTCTTACAGTTCCACTCCTTGTTTTCTTTGAATCCTCTGACAAGGAAATTGCAAAAGTTGGTTCAATAGAGTCATCTTGACCCTCTTCCTCTTCTGCTTCTCTTCCTTCTTCTCTGGCTTCTCTGCCTGCTTCTTCTCTTTCTTCTCTTCTTTCTCTTCCTCTTTCCTCTGCTCTTCCTTCTTTTTCCTGCTCTATTTCTCCTCTTTCTCGTTCTTCTCTGTCCTGTGGCTGCTCAAAACTTACAAAACTCCGAAGATTTTTCAAGGCAAATGCAAAGAGAGTAAGATCATCCACATCCTCTTCGTCCTGTAGGATAAGAGCTATTCTCTTCTTTATAGGTTCATGCATAGGCTCCTTGCCTTTCCATTTCTTTCCAGTAGAGTCTTGTTTGGTTTTACTGGGGGACTTTTCCTTCAAGCGCTCTAAGGCCTTGTTCAATTCCTTTAACCTCATCTTGAACACCATCTCCAATCCTATAACCATATGAGCATTCTAACACACAGAGAGGCTGGAAACTGAATATTAAAGTGTCTGAACAATTGAGTGACCAGCGTTGAGTAAAGGAGTTGTCCCTTATCTTTCACAACAGTCCTGTACATGTGCATCAGGATTGTGTGTGGCAGAGAGAACTTTATTCCATTATTGATAGCAAACATCAGTTTGGCTTCAGAATGAGAGACATCCGTTTTTTAGGTTAACTTTGGTCGAATGCATTTGATCACGACTTTGTGCAGCAAAATATTTGAGGCAGACATTCTGGAATAGGTAATGCTGCCTTTAGAAAGTTTGTCCCTAACAAGAAAACTTGTCGAATGACCAACAGACATATTTATTGGTTGGAAACCACCTCTTTCCACACCAATAAGATCAGTCAATGTGTGTACATCCACCACATACTATTTCTCCCTCACAGTAAAACAAAATCTATTCACGTCAAGAAAAGACAAGTTCAAATAGAAATATGCAATTAACTCAGGGTAAGCAACAGAAGTCTCAGAGCAAAATTTTTCAAGTTGAAGGAAAGTCAGCTTCTTCCTCAGGTTCACCTGTATTGAATCCAAGAAATCAAAGTCCACCGATCGAGGGTTCATCACCCCTCTTTTCAGCAATTTCGAGTATGTCTTCCTGTGATCCTTAGAACGAAATAAATCCGTTCCATCACCACACACTTCAGTAGCAATGCCCATACTAGGCTGAAAATTCGTGTACATTCTCTCATCATCATCCTTGATCTCTAGCTGATTAAAAGAACTAAAATGGGGATCAACTGGAAAGTTAGCAAACGTCATGTCTGCCGTTCCTTCAAACGCTATACCTAATCTTTCCATTGATTGTAAAAATAGAGTCTCATTCTTGTAACCTCTTTCTTTCAAAAATTCATCAATAAAGATCATAGCAGTACCATCATGCTTCAATTGATTGTAGAGTTTAAAAAGAAACTAGGGTTTTAACGTCCTTACAGGTTCGACATCTTTCACGATTTCCTCTTCTATTGGTTGGTGCGGAGGATTTTGAGTGGCACGCTGTGGATAATGTTGTTGTGGAGAATATTCTTCCTCGGTCATATCAAAATGTGTAGGACCCTCAAGCATATTCCGTGGTCCCCTGCTTGAGATCCGAGACGACTTCCTTTGGAAAGACATCTTCACAATCGAGGAGGATTTCTCGAACACGTTCAAGTGAAAAAGTTGAAAATTTGGAGAGCAAACTTAAGAGTAGAAATGAGAGTAGAAATTTTGTATTCTAGGGTTTGAGAAATCATAAATGAAGAAGAAAAACTCAACAGTATTTAAAGAAAGTAAAACGGGGTAAATGAACTGTCATAAGGAAAAAGGAAATTGCCTTTTTCAAAAATAAAAACTGCCAAAAATTCAAAAATTTGAAAAAGATCATTTCTAAAAAATAAAATAGGTAAGTAATGATTCAAATATCAACGTACATGTTTGCAATTTTCATACTAAAATTAAATTACCTGCATTGAATAGATATTAACTTACAGAAGTAATTTCTGGATATTCTAAGTCTGACCAATTTCAGACTTTAATAGGTAGGAGATAAAATATTTAGTCTAGTGCGAATAAACTCAAACAGATTTTTCTCCAGTGACTTTGTAAATATGTTTGCTAGCTGATTCTTTGAATCAATGAACTGAATCATAATTTCTCCATTTTAAACATGATCTCTTATGAAATGGTGTCGAATTTCTATATGCTTTGCTCATGAATGAAGAATTGGGTTCTTCGTGAGATTGATAGCATTGGTGTTGTCGCATTTGATCTCAGTGCACGATTCTTCAATTCCAAAGTCTTTTTACTGTTGTCTTATCCACAAAATTTGATAACAACAGCTCCCAAGAGCTACATACTCTGCTTCTGTTGTTGATAGAGTTACAGAACTTTGCTTCCTTGAGAACCAAAACACCAGCATGCTGCCCAGAAGTTGACAAGTACCTGAAGTACTCTTTCTATCGACTTTGCAACCTGTTAAGTCTATATATGAATATCCAAGAAGAGTAAAGTCTCCTTCTTTGAGATACCACAAACCTAGCTTTGGAGTAATTGTAACGTATTTGAAAATGCGTTTTGCAGCACTTAAATGAGATTCTTTGAGATCTGATTGGAATCTAACACAGATGCAAACATTAAACAAGATGTCAGGTCTAGATGCGGTAAGGTAAAGAAGAGAACCAATAATGCTACTGTAAAGCTTCCGGTCTACTTTCTTTCTTCCTTCATCTTTGTCCAGCTTCGAAGAACTTGACATTGGTGTCTCTGTTTTTTTGCAATTCTCCAATCCGAATTTCTTGGTAAGATCTTTTGCATACTTCTCTTGGTGAATAAAAATACCTTTCTTCGATTGTCTAACTTGCAATCCCAAAAAGAAGGTTAACTCACCCATCATACTCATCTCAAATTCATCCTGCATACATCTAGAGAATTTCTTGCATAGATTTTCATTAGGGGATCCAAAGATAATATCATCAACATAAATTTGAACTAGCAGAAAGTCTTTACCCTCTCTTTTTATAAACAAAGTAGTATCTACATTTCATTTATCAAAACCATTTTGAGTTAGGAATTTACTTAACCTTTCATACCAAGCTCGAGGTGCTTGCTTCAATCCATACAAGGCCTTTTTCCAGTTTGTAGACTAAGTTTGACTTTCTTGGATCTTCAAATCCTTGTTTTTTTTTTTTCCACATAGCTTTCTTCTTGGATGAATCCATTTAGGAAGGCACTCTTTACATCCATCTGGAATAACCTAAAATCTTTATAGCAAGCAAAAGTAAGTAATAATCTAATTGCTTCTAACCTTCCTACTGGTGCATAGGTCTCATCATAGTCTATCCCTTCTTCTTGCGTATATCCTTTGGCCACGAGTCTTGCTTTGTTCCTGACCACTTTTCCTTTCTCATCCACCTTGTTCCTAAAAACCCATTTAGTCCAAATAATAGACTTACCTTTAGGTTTAGGAATTATCTCTCAAACATCGTTGATGCTTAACTGTCTGAGCACTTCTTGCATAACTTCGATCCAAATTTCATCAGACAGGGCTTCTTCTACACTTTTGGGTTATATCTCAGAAATAAGTGCTAAAGCACTAGACTCTTCTCGCCTTTTGGATCTGGTGCGAATTCAGTCATAAATGTTGCCAATGATGAGTTCCTTGGGATGACTTGACTTATGCTTCCAATTGCTGGTTGGTCTGAGAGTCTGTTGATCCTCTGTTTTAGTTGAATCTTTTAGTTCTGCTTGTTGCTGATCTCCAGAAATCTGAACCACTTCAGGGGAAGTAGACTTTGTAAAGTCTAGAACAGGTTCAGATTCTTCAAGTTGAGTTTGATCCAGTTGATTCTGCATAGAATCTTGAAACTTGACGTTCATAGATTCTTCCACAGATTGAGTCTTCTTGTTAAAAACTCTGTATGTTTTGCTTAAGGTTGAGTAACCAAAGAAAATTCCTTCGTCTGATCTTTCTTCAAACTTTCTAGTTCGATCATTTGCATTTTTCAAAACATAACACTTACAGCCAAACACATGGAAGTAAGAAAATTTTGGCTTCTTCCCTTTAAACACTTCATAATGAGTTTTCTCTATAATAGGCCTCAAGAACACTCTGTCGATGATGTAGCAAGCTGTAGAAACTGCTTCAGCCCAAAATCGAGAGGAAATTTTGCTCTCAATTAAGAGGGTTCTTGCCATCTCCTGCAATGATCTATTCTTTCTTTCCACAACCCCATTTTGTTCTAGAGTGTATGAAGAAGAGAAAACATGCTGGAAACCAGATTCATCACAGAACTTTGCAAAGTCTTGATTTTCGAACTCACCTCCATGGTTTGTTCGTATGCTTGAAATAGCATATCCTTTTTCATTTTGAACTTTCTTGGCAAATTTTGAAAAGTGAGAGAAGGCTTCAGATCTATTTTCCATAAAATAAACCCAAGTAAAGCGAGAGTAATCATCCATAATTACTAGGCAGTATCTCTTCCCACCAATATTTTGAGTTCTGGTTGGTCAAAGAGATTCATGTGTAGAAGCTGCAAAGCTCGATTAGTGGAAACTTCATTTATAGGTTTAAAAGAACTTCTAACATGTTTTCCCAAAACACATAGAGTGCATAATTCAGACTTTTGATAAGTCAGGTTAGGAAGACCACAAACAAGCTTCTTGGAAGAAATCTTGGCAATCTGCTTCATGTTGACATGGCCAAGCTTTTGATGCCAAAGATTTGTTTCATCTTGAATGGATATAAGACATTGAGAGCTTTCTGGTTTTATATCCAAAAGGTAAATATTCCCGTGCCTTCGTCCAGTGAAAGATTGAGAGAGATCTTTACTCGTTCCCAAACATATGTCTTCTTGGAAATTTACTTTGAATCCAGTATCACAAAGTTGACTTATGCTAAGTAGATTGTAGTTCAGACCTTCCACCAAGGAGACATTGTGGATAGCTAAGCTTCCAATCTTCACAGTTCCACAACCTACAATTCTTCCTTTGTTGTTCCCACCAAATGAAATTTTTTCACCATTCATTTGAGCAAGTTTTATAAAGCAACTCGAATCTCCTGTCATGTGCCTCGAGCAGCCACTATCCAAATACCATTTGATCTTTTTCTTAATAGTAACCTGTGATCAAAAGAATAACTCAAGCTTTCTTTGGTACTCATATTTTCTTGGGTCCAAGAGAGTTAGTGTTGAAAATAGTCTTTGCCCAATTCTTCCTAACAGGTCTCCAGACCTTGGGACATTTCTTCTCAAAATGTTCTAAGTTATTACACTTTGAACATTTGAGAGCACTTTGCCAACAAGTTTTACAAAAACCTTTTAAAAATGATTTTTGTAAAATGCCTTTGTAGGCCTTTGTTTGATTCTTTCTTTAACTTTAGGAAAATCAATTAAATGAATAGTTTCTGGAGTCATACTCAAACCAGATTTATTAAAATAATGTCTTTGTATAGAAAGAATTTTCTCCAACTTCTCAGATCCTTTTGAAAATCTTTTTGTGATATTTGAAATATCTTCTTTCAAAAATGAATTTTCCTTCAAAAGAGAATCAGAATTTGCTTTCAAGTCAACAAAAATTTTATCTAGACTTTTAAACTTTTCTCTCCAAGAAGTTTCCTATGGCCTCAGGTTGGAATTCTCCCTTTTTAGTTCGGAGATCCTTTTAAGAGAAATCTTGAGACTAAGATAGAGTTTATCTATATATTTCGAGACTTTAATAAGAATTTTTAAATTGCTAACCTCAACTTCTTTATCTAAGTCTAAATCAGAATCTTTTCAAAATCTGAGTCTGATTCTAAATTTGCCATCAGACATATATTGGCATATTCTTCATCACTTTTCTCGCACTCAGTATCGCTTCAAGTTTCTACTTTGAGAGCCTTTTTTGTATTTTTCTATTCTTCCTTTCTTTTTCTTCAACAGAGGGCAGTTAGGTCTGATGTGTCCATTTTTCTTGTATTCAAAGCATATCACATCTTTGTTTGTTTCATTGTCCTTAGTTGGTTTGTTCTAGAATTTTTAAATGCTCTGCTTCTTCCAGTTGAATCTTCTTCCCTTCTTATTCAACTTTCTGAACTTCTTAATCATAAGTGTTAGCTCCTCATCGTCCATGTCATCTTCTGAATCTGTATCATCAGAATCATTGTTAGATTTTAAAGCAATTGACTTATTACCTTTAGGATCTTCTTCCTCATTAATATGCTCAATTTCATATGATTGAAGTGTGCCAACAAGTTTGTCTACTGAAAGAGGCATAATCCTATAGGTTTCTCTAATCAATGTCTTCACGTGATTCCGGTCTTTGGAGAGTTCACGCAGCAGTTTATTGACCTTCATTGGTCCTGAGATTGGTTGTCCTTAATATGCTAGACCGTTTACGATCTCCGTGAAGTGACTAAACATATCAGTGATGGATTCCCTGGGTTTCATCTTGAAGGCTTCGTATTGTCCGAGCAGAATGTTGATTTTCATTTCTTTTACTCGATCAGTTCCTTCATAGGTAACGTGCAGTCTGTCCCAAATTTCTTTCATTGTTTCATAGGAAGAAATTCGGTTATACTCAGTAGGAGATAAGACACAGTATAAAGAATAGATAGTTTTAGTATCAAGAACTTGTCTCTTGATTATTTCTTCTTATGTTGTTTCACCAGCATTTATAACTTCCTTTCCTTTCTTTGTAGCTTTGGGATTGATCCCTTTTTCTACCACATCCCATTCCAGCGGATCTTTCAATCTCAGGAACGCCTTCATCTTGTTTTTCCATACATTGTACTCCTTCCCATCAAAGTAAGGAGGTCTGGTGTTGCTTTGGCTTTAAACCAAACCTAGAGCCAAAATACTAGCCATAGATCTTTTGCTCAGAAGTAAAAACACTTTAATAAAATTAGCACGCAAGCTCTAATACTAATTGAAATGGGATGAATACTTAGAGGGGGTGAATAGATGTGAAAATAATTTTTCGCAATGAACAGTAGAAATAATTTGCTTTTAGAAAATGATAAACTATGAATGAATTCAGATTATAACAGTCAGATAAAACTATGAACAGAATTAAGGAGTTCAGAAAAGAGAATAAGAATACAAGGTTTATAGTGGTTCGGCTTAGATCAAGCTTACGTCTACTCTCCCGCTCTGACAGCCCACTGGCTGGATTTCACTAAGAAACAAAAGAGATTTTACAGTCTTATGATCTTGACTTCACAGTGAAGAGTCTCTACTAGTCTCTCACAAAGTCTCACTATGAGTTTCTCTCTTCTATATACAACTTTGAGCTCAGTGAATGAAGTAACAAGGAACTAGGAAGTTTCGAACTTTGAAATTTTTCTTTCACGCACACACTCGAATAACTGGAAAGTCCACCTTAAATACTCATTTATGCCTTCTCGACCATTGACACTTTCCAAATGAATTCTTCCAATCTACCCGTTGGACAGAATCAATAAAGGGGATCTAGATTCGTTTGATGATTTGTGATGAAAGCCCGTCAATCATGTTCGCCCACACAATCAGGATCTTGGTTTCCATAAGTAGAACTTTCCAAGTTTGCTTGCCTTCGAAAAGATTTGATTATTGAAATTGATTCCAATAAGGATAATCAATCATATAGGTGCTGTATCCAACTAGAGAATCGTCCATATGCCATACGAATCGAATCCTTGAAGAAATAAAGATAATCTCGCATCTGGATAAGTCTTCATTCTTCAGTAGCATTCAATCTGGAATCTGTCAATGTGAGCAGACTTTGAACTTAAAGTCTGGCGGTCTTCAGACTTTGACACTAAAGTCTGGAAGTCTTCAGACTAGACTTTGGAAAGATTTTGTCAACTTCAAAACAGTAAAGGAATTTTCTCCAACATGATTCTCGTTCCAAGTTCATCACCAGCTTTGACATAATATCCCAAATAGACTCCACAAATGGATTTACATATAAGATTTTCTACTGTCAGTGTAGAAAATAAGTTATGCTTCCACTGTTGAATGATCGACGAATGGAAGATTTCAATTAGGAAACTAACTATAAGCATATATGTCACTCATTTGATGGTAAATGTGTAATAAACTTTCTAAATAGCGGACCAAATAATAAACCCCAATTTTCAATAATACAATCAAATCGATACATGCGAATGAGTAGATTTGACCCATCATTGACCCCATTAAAAGGAGAACACCCTTCCAAATTTCCTCTCAAATATAACAGTACTATTTTTCTATGAAATTTATTCGTTTTGCTTCTTGATTATCTAGATCTATACAATTCCATATTCTCACTTATTAGAAATTTATGGGGAAAATTACCAAAAAAGTTCTAAACTTATTGCAATTTTTCCAATTTAGTCCTAATTTTTTTTTGCCAATTCAATCGTAAATCTTTTACAATTATGTCAATTCAGTCCATTCAACTAAATTTGGCAGACCAGCATTGGTGTGGATGCCGGCCAATGCCAGCAAAGAATTTTTTAATAATATTTTATTCTTTTGATTTTATTTTTATTTTTTTGTTTTCCACCTCCCTCATTTCTCTTACTTCGGCGACTGGATGGCCGGTCGCCAGCCAATGGCAAGATCCCCTCACCATCGTTGGGTGAGGGTGAGCTAGCCCAACCACTGGTGAGGCAAAGCACCACTAAATTTGGTCAAGGCCACCACACCTAGCAACGGCGAGGCCAACCTCACCCAGATTCAACGAGACAAGCCCTCGCTAGTGGCTAGGCAAGGGCACCTCATCCAAATTCGAGGAGGATGACAGATGACACCCCCAATGTTGAGCAAATAAAATATAAAAAAAAAAAAAACAGAGAGAGACCCTTTCGATTGGTGCGCACGTTGAAGGAAGGATCACCCACCATTGATTGAAGGAAAAGAAGATGGTTTCAGCGAAATCATCACTAGTGAGGACTTGCCTTGTCAAATTTGGGCAAGGTCGGCCTCATCATTGCTGGGCAAGGTGAGCCCTCGCTAGATCCGATGGAGGCTCGCCTCACCAATGGCTGGGCAAGCTCGCCCTCTGCCAATAGTGGCAAGGCGAGCTTGCCACTAGTCAATGGTTGGCCCTCCCCTTTGGCCGATCGCCGGAGCAAGAGGAAGAAGGAAGGAGGAGGGAAGAAAAAAAAAAAGAGAAAAAAATGAAAAATAAAATAAAAAAATAAAAAATTTCAAATAATAAAATATTGTTAAAAAAATTGTCCTCAGGGTCGGCCAGTGTCCACATCAACACTAACTAGTCAAATTTGGCCGGATCAACTAAATTGGCACAATTACAAAAAAAATTATGATTAAAATGGCCAAAAATAAATAAATTTGAATTGGAAAAATTGCAATAGATTTTGGGATTTTTTTGGTAATTTTCCCAAAATTTATGTCCAAAGATAGCAAAACAATATGAATTTCGCATATTCGTTCACATCGCTAATAAAGGCAAGAAATACATCTCGATAATATTTTCTTGCGAAATATAAGACCCTTTTTTTTTAATGATAACAAGGAATATATTATTTCTTTATTCCCCACCCCCCTCTCCCTTCTTTTGTAGGGGTAAAGAAAGAAATTCGAAGCTAGAGCGGACTTTAAGCAGTACATGGGCCAGAGTAGAGAAGGCCTACTAGCTATAACTTCCTTTAAGACCCCCGAGCCCAATCATCTCATTGAAAGTGAATACCAAGCTCGAATTTCTGAGCCCAATTCAGATTACTTTCCTCGACATGGTAAATACCATATTTAGGAATGTTTCGATTCAACAGAACTTCTTTCGAACCAGGAAAAAAAATCGTCTTCGATCGCATCACATTAAAGAGATCATGCCATGACTGATTGACTATGCACATTTTATGCAATTAACTATACTAATTGTTATTTTCTGTTGGCAATATATCGAATACTATCTTTACATTTTAGGTCCTCGTATTTCATAATCTACATTTAGCATCTCCAAAAAAAAAATCTTGAATCTCAAGGGATGAATTTGCCCCTCTCTAAAAGAAAGGCTAGGAAAGAATCTTAGTCGGGTCTCTTTGCCTGATGCCAACCATTAAAATCCCGTTGACTGACTGCCACAACCCCCCTCTCCCCCCCCAAAAAAACAAGTCGGAGTCTCTCTCCTTTTTTGAGCTAGAGCTCTAAACAAAACTCGTGGGCTAGACCAAAGCTTGGCCAATGACTCTAAGAGCTCATGCGTGCAACCAAATCTGATCTCGATCTAGGCATTAATGAAAGTCGCAACCATCTAAGATTCATGACGGCAGTGATGGCTTCCGACTGGTGCATAGAACTTCATCCAATTAGGATGGAATGGTTGGTCCAAATGAGCAATCAAGAGGGGAGGAATAGGTTTTTCAAAAAAAACACAAACATATTTTGTATAACCAACCCCAATAAATATATTGCTTCCAGTGTAAAGTGAACTAACAATATAAATAGTGGAAGTTAACGAACTTTACGGAATGATTTATGGAGATCTGGCTTGGGATACCCACTCTTTTCTTTCAGTCTACCATCTCAAATAAGCCAAACCCCACTAGTCATGCCACCATTACAATTTCCGTCTTATTACAAGCGTAGAACATGCTACCTCGCAAAATTCGGCTTCCTTTATAGCGAACTCGCCAAGACTAAGTAACTTTGGACCCTTTAATAATCGATCTCCCAGCTAGGGTTGCGAGAGACAGTTGTGCATGTGCGCATCGTAATCTGATCGCATTCCATCAAATATTCTTCAGACATAATATAGACAGATGCGCATGCTTTCTTTAATGTTGCATCCGTAATTATTGGTAGTAATTCCGGTGTCCCATGCAATGGACGGTCTCGTCGGTCACACGTGATGCGTCCGGAATATTTTAGGATAAAAGTTAGCAGGCAATTTTTTAAATTTAGGGTTCTTAAACAGCATGAAAATCAATTCCATCAACAGAGTCCATCTGTCTTCTTGTCCCCAACTTAATGCTGGAATATTGGCCCAATAATAAAATAAATAAATAAAAATCGATGGAGGTTGAACTGTCTAAGAAATAATAAAGACAAAAAAAAAAAGAAGAAGAAGAAGACTAGACAATATTAGATGCCAGGATTAATACACCTCGTCTGTAGAATATGGTCATTATTAATTCAATTGCAATCACTAGATCCATGCAGCATACGTTTAAAAAAAAATGAAAAAGAGAAAATGACTCAAATGATCCTAAATTTTGACCCAATGTGCAAGATGATCTCTGAACTTTTAATGTTTTCAATATAGTTTATGAACTTTAGCCAAATGTGCAATATTGTCCATGAACTTTCAATTTATTTAATGTAATCCTTGAACTCCTGATACGTGAATCATCAGACTATACGAAGACATTTAATATTCATAGTCGAGGAAATAAAAATCCATGACCACATTGAATAAATTGAAAGCTCATGAACAACATTGCACATTTAATTAAAGTTCGAGGGCTATTTTGAACAAATTAAAAGTTCATGGATCACATTATACATTAAACTAAAGTTTATGGACCATTTATATCATTATCTCTTAAAAAATTGAGGGAATTTCAACATTCAATTAAATTTAATTAAAATCAGAATATCTATGTTGTTTTAAGATGTGCACTTTTTACCAAACCACCCAAACGTGTGAAAAAAGGGGTCACATCGGATTCCAATACCATACCTAAAAGAGGGCATCTAATCTTGAAAATAATGAAAATGACTCGTTCAGCATAAATTTCTACCACGAAGCACGAATTGTATGTATCCTGCTTTTGGCTTGAAAGGACATCCTATATTGTGATCTTATACAGATATCAAAAAGATTCATATTTTCAATTTTCATCAAATTAGGTTAAGTCGTGAAGCGACCAGTTCAGATGGGACAAATTCTGTGTTCAAAAAACTGAGTTGGCAAACTCATCGTGTGGATGAAACCTTACCCAATAAATAATTTAGCCAAATTATTAGGCAAGCATTTTGTGAAAATCAAAACGCTTTAAAGTTAATGGAAGTTTCTTCTTCACTTTTTGTGTTCTCTTTTTCTTTAAGTATATGATGACTCGAAAAAGGGTTTCCCTAATTGTAAATTAAGAAACCATCAAATCATTTAGAATATCTGAGTTGCCCGGTCAAACACATCTTGAACATATCGCATACTTTCTAAGTGGTCCCATCCGTGTCAACAAATAGTAATAAGCCCCGCAATATATGTGGGTCACCAAAGTTACTTTTTCTCATTGCATGGTAAGACGATGCCAACTAATATTTGGTGGCAACATCACATCATCATCTAAGGATTTATTTCTTTTCCAGTCTAGAAGAAATGAATCTCGTCCAACAACTTTATTTATTGATTTATTTAACCGCATAGCATATTAACAGGCACTCGATTAGTTACCATAACACATTGAATATTACTTTCCAAACATCAGATGTAGTCAATATTACAATCAGTAAAATAAGATCCACATCACAATAATATCATGCTGATATCAAATGATTAAAATTAAAGCTAATAGAGATAATCGGGGCTTCTTATGGTGTTAAGGTCCAACAAATGCAATTTTTATCTAGGGCACATTATGATGGACCACATTGAAATTTTCGTCCTACCCACTAAACATTAAAGTCACATCTACTTTTTCCCCCTCTATGAATGCCAACACCCTGGAAATTAGATATTAGGTACAATGATGTCCAATTTTTTGCTATTTCATGCAAATTCGGAGCTAGAAATTTTAAATGGCTTCAGCGCATCAATTATTACACTTGCGCTCCCCCACATGATTTCAGCAATATTTGGCCCTGTTTAAATACATTAAATTACACCAATATCCCTTGTGGGGTCCACAACCTTAGCCAACCTTTAAAAAAAAATACTAGGAGGACAAAATTAAATAATTTGGTAGGGCTTGGCAAAAAAAATGAATTAGCTAACTTGGGACCCGTGGGACGTCCCTTTCATTAAGGGAGTTATCTCCATCGTCCACGGTGACACAAGAAGAATCATTCATTCTTTTTTCACATTTCATCTTCGAATAAAGCAAGAAATTATTTAAATCCATAAAAGTTTGTTTGTTTCGTGAAAAAATATATATATATATATTTTTAAAAAAATCATTATTAACAGTAATTTATATTTAAATACTTTCATGAATGATCGAAATTTTTTTCATTCAATTATTTTTATAAGTAATACAACTAATTTTATAATTGCCAAACAATTTATTTTTGCAAAACAAATGCATCTTTAGAAAAAAAATTTCCATATTGATTAGATCTAATTTTAAGTATTAGAGGTGCATAGGGATCAATCTGCGTATTGTTTTGCTTTAAGCAGCATATAATTAGTTTCTTGCCACAACATTAATTTCGAGGACAAAATTGAGCTATGGCAAAGCCCAATATTATAAAGGGAATTAATCGGCAAATTAATTGTGAGATGGTTATTTTGGGCATGTTTAATTTGGTTGGTTGTCATTGAGTTTAGGGACTATTTGTATTTGGATCACTAAACAGTGGATGGCGCCGTCATTACATTTATTTAGACCATTCTGCAAGATTGTGCCATTAGGAACATAAAAAAAATTGCCGCATAGTGCTGCAATGATGTATCATTGGTGCCATATCAAACATCTCTATTTAAAAAATCAAAAGAAACAAAAGTAAACGGAGAAGGTCAAAAAAATGAGAGAGAGGCAACATGTTCGATTGATGGTGCAATCGTGATCTGGGTGTCGGCACATTGTTTTTGCCAATATATTAATAATGCCTTCCTATTATTTTCGCATATCAAATATTTTTCAAAGGAAAATTCAATTAAAAAAAAGTCAAAATATATCGATTTGAAAAGGAAAATGCTAATTTCGAGATATCACGTGATCATAATTGACATTTCGATGGCCCATCTTCAATTGACCTCTCAATCCAATGACCATCAACGGAACTTACTCACCAACCCTAGCCTCTCTAATCCCTACTTTCCATGGTTGCACAAATTTGATTTGCCATTATTAAAATAAAATAGAAATCGAGTCAACTTTCATCTTACCTATATAGAATCCCATGTTCCAAAAGAAACTAGCATACTTGTGAACCCGTCTAGATGATTTGAAAAAGAGACGCTGTCGTTTTCTAAGGAAAAAAATCGTTCCCCATTGACTTTTGAAATAGCAAAAGGAAAAAGAAAAAATGAAAAATAAAATTTGATGCCAGCATGAAATGGAAACGATGACTTGTGACTTGTCGATCGGCACCCATCTAACTCAACTGTGCTCGCGCTCGTTGAGAAGCAGAAGGAAAAGTCGGAGCGCCCACTTACTCCTTTAACATCTTGTGTAATCACTTTCATCTTTTATGATTCCTTTATCAAGGACCTTCTTTTCCCTTTTCTTTTTTTATTTACATAATCACACGAAAAGTTATATGAATATTTCTACTTGTAATTTGTATTCTTCTCCCTTAAGAAATCGAAGAGAAAGTTGAAGTGTACCAATATTAGAAATTTACACCAATCATCCGACTTCAATGCAAAAAAAAGCTTATTCAGTTGAAATGCTTGTCACGATGAGCACCTACCAACCGCATGAGAGCACATCATTGAAATTATGATGAGAACTTGTCAGGGTCAACTTCTAAAGTTACAGTTTTGCGAACTTGAAAAGAGGAAGACGCACGAGACAAATCGAATCATTTAAAATCAGTCCGTGATAATATGGAAATTTGAGGGGTGAAAATGTAATCTCTCTCTCAAAATTTCATTTTCAAGAATTAATAGAGTGGTGGGTTCAATGTGGAAGGACTATGACACTATGGCTGATTAATGTTCTAGTAGGTTTTGGCTTGAAGAAGACACATTAATTGTTTATCTCGTGGTATGGAATAAGAAAAGCATAAACCCTAATTGGATTACATAGATTATACAAATTCACCCAACATCATCTACACCATATTCAAAGGAGAGGCAGAGTACCTAACACTTATCTGTATACATTATCGCATGCTTATACAACTGAACAAGACACAAATCAAAACATAAAATATGAAAGTAAAATGAAAATATATCGTAACATCACTATCTTCACGATCTAATTGTTTTCCATGTTAACATAACAGCACAAATTATTTAATAATTACGGATGTGATCATGATTTTCCTCGAATAGTCAAACGAGCATCCGGAGGTGACAGGCTGACTCCCGTAGGAAGACAAAAACCTGCGAGATCGGCCCACGTTTATAATATCCGGAAAACCCAACGACTTCCGCAGTCTTTTCTGTTCACAAGACCAACTAATCTCATCTGCCTTTCCATCATTTTCTTACCAATTTTTTTTTATGTATTTTTTCTATTGCAAGTCCAAAGGGTACTGTATCCCATCCGGGCCTTTCCCAAATTCAATTCTTTTTCCCGTTAATATAAGCTTCTCCCTCTCTTTTCTCTGAATCTTGCTCTTGGGTTCAGTGAATATGTATGTGTCCGTGTTGGTGAGAGAGAGAGAGAGAGAGAGAGAGAGAGAGGGAAGGAGGGTCGTGAGTGGTTGAGCTGAAAGTGTAGCGTGGAGATCTGCGCCTGGGCAGCGACTTGGAGCTTGCTTCAGGGAGAAGCGTGTTGAGCCAGAGCTTGGAGTAATGAGTGTTAGCTCGATCCAACGTTGAAAAAAACCTTTTCGTGGCTCTCTGCAAGAATCTTTGGAGTTAACAATGAGCTGAACTTTTGAGCGCCCGCGATGGCTTCCAATCTTCTTCTTGAAGATTGAATCTTCCCGTTTCAGTCGCACCAAGAAAAGGCGAAAAGGAGGATGCCCATTTGGCTCCCTCACTCGCATTCCTTCTTCAGCTCGAGATTTCGGCAGCTATTGCTGCTGTAGTTCTGGTGCCAGCTTTCCACATTCTTGAAGGGAAAGAAAATTTTGAGGTCTCTCTCTCTCTCTCTCTCTCTCTCTCACTCCCTCTCTCTCACTCCCTCCCTCCCTCCCCAATTTTGAGAAATTTGTTGGGATTGTGGAAATGGGTGCTGGAGATTCAAGCAAGATTTGGGATTCAAGCTGCATTGGGCTCGCTCATTGAATTGTTTTGGGTCTAATGCAGAGGAGGCTCTTGGGGGAGTGAGGATTGTAAAGACCGAGAATTGGGGGAATGGATCTCTTTTTTGCACTGATTTCAAAGGTAGCTGCTTGCTTTCTTGATTTCATCTCAGCTTCGCTGTTAGAGAATGATTCCCAGTTTTGCTCAGCGTGTTCGAAGTAGGTTTTTGTTAAGCCTGCGCGTAATTTAGAACTGAATTTGTTGTTCTCCTGATAGTTCGTTCATTTGTATGCAGTTTCATTTTTTCTTGATATTTTCGCATGCAGAGAAATGTACTTCTTGTCCAGAATGCCGGTTTGTTTTTGGAATTACAAAAGCTTAGTATTTGAGGATTTGATGTATCGAAGATGTGTTGTGTTGTGTTATTCCCTATTTTTATGGACCTCGAAAATGGGCACTGAACTGAAATCATTATCCTCCAAATAACTCTTACACTGGCCTCGTAGGTGTTAGTTCAAGTACGACTGAACTGCATCATATGTCACTACAAGCCTGTAAAATCGTGAAATTACTGTATTTGCTTATCCTTCCATATGCTTATAAATGCTTTTGTTCTCGATAAGTCAGGCCATTGCTTTGTCTGAAACATATTGAAGATTGTGATTCTTTCGTGTGAAGGTTTAGAGGGCCATTCTCCCCTACTTTTGCAATGCTGCTTTTCTCTATGTATTTTTCAGCGGATCCAAAGTTGAACATGCTTTGAATACTAAAGAGATAACAGCTTCAAGGAGGGATTTTATCCTTGATGTGGTCCTGTATGCTCCAGTGCTTCGGCTTTTCTTTGAAGGAACAGGAATCTTTAAAGTGTCTTCTCTTTTCTTTTGGGTAATGTTGATTGGGTTAGAGACTCTTTAGTCCTGTAAGGATATCCCAGAAGACCTCTTTTTCAGGATAAGTCCCTGGGCTAATGTCATGCTGACAAACAACTATACACGAGATGCCTGTGTGATTTTGAGATGATGAACAAAGAAAACTAACGCATTGCTATTAACTAAAGTTAGCCTGAGGATAACGTAGCTTCATTCCCCTCACCTATTCAATTTTGTGCTGTTTGGTAAGTGTTTGCAGGGTATCTTTCTCAACCCTTTGCTAGTTCCTGCTCTGTGGGGATTCTGCTTGAAGTGACTAGGTTCTGGATCTACTGATCCCCCACTGTGGGCATTTCTTACGTTTCCCAGTTGTCCACAGACTACTGTTTAGCTATTGTTCATGTGCTTCACTTATGTGTGATTAGGGCAGTTGCTTAGTTAACATCTACTGATTTTCCTCAGTGAATGATACCCTTTTTAACTATTAAAAGACAACCCATTGAATTATAAATCTCAACAAGTACATTCCTTTTGCCTTTTGTTGTTTCCATGTGGGACCTGCTTTATTCATAGTTGTACTTTTTCTAGCTTTTCATCTTAAGAAGTCTCCATTGTTTACAGAGGTTGTTATGACTGGACATATTCCTTAATTATATTTGAGCATTTCTTTGTGTGGGTTTACCATACTCATCATTTCACTCTTTTCCTAGCAAAAGAAAATTAACCGTCTTCTTTTACTGATGAAGGCTCCATGAAGTTTGATTATTCTTAACCTTTACTACTTGGCCAGGGAATAGGAGGCAACTGCTGATATTCCAATTATCACATTGCAATATTTTACTATAGAAGATCATGAAGCAACACTTCTTCGGCACATTACCTTTTCTGTTGCTCTTGTTCATACTTCTCCAAGCAAATGCTGATTTGGATTCGGATAAGCAGGCACTCCTGCAATTTGCAAATGCCATCCCTCATGGAAGGAAACTGAACTGGACTGCTAGTTCTCCTATCTGTACTTGGTTCGGTATCACCTGCTCCAAAAATCCAACTCGTGTAATTGCCCTTCGGCTCCCGGGAACTGGACTTTTTGGTCCTATTCCGGCCAACACTTTGGGGAAGCTTGATGCGCTCACGGCACTTAGCCTTAGATCCAATCGCCTAAGTGGAAATTTGCCATCTGATGTGCTCATTCTTCCTTCCCTCCACACCATCAACCTACAAAGTAACAATCTTTCAGGTGACCTGCCCTCTTCCCTCTCTCCCCAGCTCAGTGTGGTTGATCTCTCCTTCAATGCCTTCACTGGAAAAATCCCACCTGAAATTACAAACTTGACCCATCTTACCATTTTGAACCTCCAAAATAATTCATTTCTGGGGTCGATCCCCGATCTCAGACAAACTAGGCTGAAGCAGTTAAACTTGAGCTATAACCACCTAAATGGTTCAATTCCATCTGGGATCCAAAATTTCTCAGTCTCTTCCTTTTTAGGGAACCCTTTGCTATGTGGCAAGCCTCTGAATGCGTGTTTTTCGATCAGTCCATCACCTTCTCCCCCACCTTTTATCTTACCACCCTCACCACGAGAAAAATCCAAGAAGAAACTAAGTCTTGGAATTATTATTGCCATTGCAGTCGGAGGCACTCTAATGCTATCTATTCTCTTGCTGGCATTAATATTATGTTGCTTGAAGAAAAAACAGAGTGAAGATGGCGGTCCCTCGGTGAAAGGTAAAGGAGTCCGGACTGATAAGCCTGAAGACTTTAGCAGTGGGGTCCAATCGGCAGAGAAAAACCGGCTTGTGTACTTTGAAGGTTGTTCTCACAGTTTTGACCTCGAAGATCTACTGAAAGCTTCAGCAGAAGTTCTAGGCAAGGGAAGTTGTGGGACCACATATAAAGCCATCATGGAGGATGGGACCACCGTGGTGGTGAAAAGGCTGAAGGAAGTGGTGGCAGAGAAACGAGAGTTTGAGCAGCAGATGGAGAACGTGCAGAGGGTAGGACAGCATCCGAATGTCATTCCACTTCGTGCATATTACTACTCAAAAGATGAGAAGCTCCTTATATATGACTATATAACAGGAGGCAACTTCTCCTTGCTGCTGCACGGTATGCTTCACCTAGTCAATTTTGTATATTATTTAGACAATTTTCCTGACCAAGGAATCCTAATTTCGCCAATCATTTATATAGATGTGTACCGTGTTCATATACAATAGAAAGCAATGACCTAAAAATATCATGATTAGGTGATCTCGATTATCTAGTAATTGGTCTTTTGAAAAAGCTCAGTCTTGTGTTGGTAGCCTGTGAGTGGCCTGGAGAGCAGACTATAAAAGTCAATTTTTTTGGCTATGAGGTAGGTGAAAACCAAAGTTATGAAAATTGTAAGAAACAAGCTTTTCCCCATAACCAGTATCATGCTCCAGTATGGCATTGATCAATTGATGACCAAGTAAAGTCATATATCGTTATGCTCCAATTAATGTTAATGTCCAAGCACAATGTAGACAATGTCTTTGTTATGATATGAGAGCAATTAGAATGAAGACCAGGCAATTGGTATGCATTCTGCACTGGTGCATGAGACATAGAACTTGAGATAATTGATATAGACATGCACCATCAGTAGAAAGTGTCTAACTGTGAGGGTTGATGTCTTGTAGGGACAGAACAATGCTAATGTCATTGCATGAATATTGTCATGTTACCTAGAAACATCTTTCGTAGGTTGTCTCCTATTTGCTGCATTGTTGACAGTTACCTTCTGATAATGATTTGCAGAAGGTGGGAGGCAGGCATTGGACTGGGCATCACGGGTGAAAATTTCTCTAGGAGTGGCTAAAGGCATTGCTCACATCCATTCGGCTGGAGGCGGGAGGTTTATCCATGGCAACATCAAGTCCTCCAACGTCCTCCTCACTCAGGACCTTCAAGGTTGCATCTCGGAGTTTGGCCTGACTCCTCTGATCCGCACTCCTGCAGTGCCTCCTAGAAGTGCAGGTTATCGGGCTCCCGAAGTCATGAAAACTCGGAAACCCACACAAAAATCAGACATCTACAGTTTTGGAGTACTGCTCCTTGAGATGTTAACTGGCAAGTCACCCATCCAATCTCCTAGACGTGAGGATGTCTTTGATCTGCCAAGGTGGGTCCAGTCCGTTGTTAGAGAGGAGTGGACAGCCGAGGTGTTCGACGAAGAGCTACTAAGGGACGGAAACATCGAAGAGGAGTTGGTGGAAATGCTAAAAATAGCATTGGCTTGCGTAGACCGTATGCCTGATGGAAGACCTACGATGGACGAAGTCGTTAGGATGATTGAAGAAGTTCGGCCGTCTGACTCAGAAAATCCTCCATCTTCATAGAATAAGTCAGAAAGCTTGCTTACACCTTAATCCCATTCATTTGGCTTAGCATTCGTGTCATGAATATAGATTCAGATTCTGGGGACTGGAAATGTACAAAATCTGAAACACTGGGAAGATTGCAAGAGTGATTTTTCTTGTTTCATTTTGTCTAGGAACTAATTTGAGAGTCAATAGTGTTGTTTGGCTTAGCATTCGTGTCATGAATATAGATTCAGATTCTGGGGACCGGAAATGTACAAAATCCGAAACACCAGGAAGATTGCTAGAGTGATTCTTCTTGTTTCATTTTGTCTAGGAGCTAATTTGGGAGTTACAGTGTTGTTTGGTTTAGCATTTGTGTCATGAATAAAGATTCAGATTCTGAGGACTGGAAATGTACAATATCTGAAACGACAGGAAGATTGCAAGAGTGATTATTTTTTTGTTTGCTTTTTGCCTAGGAACTAATCTGGGAGTTCCAGAGTCACAGTTCTTACGTTATCTTTCAATGAACTGACCAGGATGAAGTGCTTTCCATCCTATCTAGTCGTGCTCCATTCTAAATTTTGCCCACTAGTTTCTAAATTTTTTGTCATTTTATCCAGTGAACTTTGTCAGATTAAACTCCTTATCCATTGGCAATGGAATAACAGTATGTTACTGAAAGGAGTGAGATCAAATCAATTCTTATAAAGAAAAAAAAAATGACACCAAGTCAATGTTAGACCAGGTTCAATGACTGTCAACAGTCTTCAAAATAGTAGCCTATAACTCTCCTCGCTCATGGAGTAACTACTAATTTAAGGATACAAAATCATGTAGTTGAACTATTTCAAGACACTAACGAATCGCTTATACAAAATTGCTGCTTGCTTGCTTGCTTCGACGCAAAAAAATTCTAAACGACCAAGAATGGTTATAACACTATGCTAATGACTGGATTTCACGTCCTTGTCGACTAGATCGGCTCCGCTCACATAGCTTGCGAAGAATGATATTAATCTGAAAGGAGCACCAATCAGTGGGGCATCCGAGAGTGGTACCGCATTCTTTTCTTCACTCTCAAAAGCTTGCGACTCCAGATCCTGGACTTCATTATCATCAAGAGGAATCTGGACTATTTCTCCAGTATCTTCGGGCTTGGCAGAGCTAGATATTAGAAGACTGTGTTCTCCGTTTATTTTATCCTCACTGGTTATGTCATCACGCATCTGAATATCTTTTGAAGACTCTGGTCTCTCATCTAATACAAGCATATCTGCATTTGATGCGGAGCTGCGATCCACAATGCCGGTGCTTTCAGCAATTTCTACAGTAGAACCACTCTGAAAGGGTGACGTAAGACCAGGTGCTGCCTTTTGTTGATCGAGTTGGAGATACAACTGATTCACCTGATAAAACATGTGATTGACTGAGCATGTAATCCTAATCAAAAGTTAATGGTTTAGGAAATTACAAATGAACAGTCTCTTTTCATTGCTCTTCCAATTTAATTGGCCCAATGGTGCCTAAGGCAAGCGGCTTGTACAACAACCTTTGAGAGGTATATTGTTCTTATTACTTTGAGATTCTTTTTGGCGCACGGGGGGTGAGGGTGCGGGGAGTACAGAGAGGCCTCCCCTCAGAACCCAGGCAACGCACTTTCAAATTAGAGTATTGCCTTTGGCCTTCTGGAGCAAGCCTCGCTGATTAAGAAGAGCATAAACAATAGCTGAAAAGAATGGAGCTAGCTTACCTTCTCAACAAGGTCTGCATTGTCTGTGATCAATTTCTCTACCAGAGCACATGCTGCTTCCATCTGGGAGTTTAACTCCTCATATTCTGAAAAACGCTACACCATAGAAAAAAGTAGTAAGAATCCCGTAATGCATTCCTTAGAGGTACACTGGCAGAAAAGTTCTATGTCAGTTTAGCATTGCCAAGGCCTGGCTGATCCCTTAAAATAAAAAATGAAAAAGAAAATCAAAGCACAAACCAAGTAACTTTCCATCCAACATAACAATGCTTTACACAATCAAAATTGCACAACTAAATTGCAACTATTTTGAGGGACATCACTTGAACAAGCAAAAGGCATGATGAAATTGCAGAGAAAGCAAACCTTTCTTTTTTCTTCTGAGTGATTAACTGAGGAAGCATTCTCCAGGAGATGAATCTGACCTTGCAGCTCCAAAACATTATCTTTTAGTCTTCGGTTTTCTTGCAAGTAACCAATCTTGGATTCTTCCAACTTTGACACCTGCCAGACTTTGTTTTTACTTTCCATATCAGGACAAATACAGAGTTTGCAACTCAATGGTGAAACCCAGATTTCATGATATTGTGGTGGTGAATTAACTTCTCTGGTTAGGAAGACTGGAAATCATGAATAGAAATAAGACAGAGAAGCCAAGTTACTAGATACATGAATGACTGGCATCTAACAGATACTTGATATTGGGAACTCAATTTTAGTCACAGATATGGACTGGTAAACAAGGGAAAAATGGTTTCCCCTTTTGGATCCTAACTATGCTTTCAAGCAATCAATCAGATCATCTATTTAACCAACAGAATGAAAACAGTTGCTTAAATTTAACCATTTGAAGGGAAAAAATTTTTCCTATGTAGCTGCTCCTGAGTGCATACTCACACTGCATTCTTTAGAAGTTATAAACTTTAGAAATCAATTATGGTCCAGCAGCCGCCCCTTTTACCAAGGAACCTACCATAGAACCATGTCGATTGATTCCTCAAATGCAGTCCACTCTCCCTTTCAGTTTTTTTATCCATCCCTTTCTTTCTCTCTTCTTTTAGTTTACCATCTCTAAAGACCTTTGCAGTCCATCCAAAATAATATTTGTCATGAGATCTCATTTTTCAATACATATTTTTTATTTCCTTCATTTCGCTCTTAAGAGTATTTTCTTGTTTCTGTCAGTCCATGTTTTTCTTCTCTCTTTTCTTCAACTTTGTTGACAAACGTTCTCAAATATTTTCAACCTCATTTGGACAATGCCAACATTTTAGACATGGATAATCCTTCTTTAAATCTAGGTTCAAAATCTAGTGATTACATATTCCACCTCTTCCTCCTCGACCTCACAAGGCACAGGTCTTAGTCAGATGCACTTATTTTCAGGAATCCATTGTCTGAACTCACATATTCTAGAAGAAGAAACATCCCTACCTCTAGAAAAAGACAAACATGCTTAGACTAAGACAGAAAAACATGCTCCACAAGAAAAAAAGAACAAAATGGCCACGACATGGTGGTTAGAAGCGGCAATCGGACAGAAGCCAATTAATATTTTTCTCTGGTTAAATTTCATCGCTATGGTTGGAATTGGGCTAAAAGCTTGATTGATGAGTTATGACATTCAGCACTAGTTTCCTCTCTCCAATTAGTGCGGGACCTTATTTTGCCTATCACTTTGCATGCAAAGATGAATGTTGAACTTGTTCCTTAATTGTGTTCTTCATTAATGCCACAAAGTAAAGGCCAATATTTATGACATTAAAAAAGTGACAACGAGACATTCAAACCTTAATGTATTGAAATGTCAATAAAATGCGCTTTTCATCACACAAATGTAACATAATTTTTATACACATCTCTACTCATTAATTTCCCATAATTTCAAAAATTCAGGTTCTTTTTCAGATTGTATTACTTTTACTTCTACTTTAGTCTAGATTATGTTCGTTATGTCTGTCATCTTTTCCCCTGACAATCTTTTGTACAACTTGGAACCAATAGTACCAAGTAGGTGAATAGCTATGGCACTTCAGTCAGCAAAATTAAATATACTAGAGAAGAAAACAAAAATGCCTTGCTTAACAGCCACCCTAGTTAGGAGAAGCCGTAGCAATCATCACAACTGCAGTTTTGCGATAATCATGTCCCAGATAAAGGGATGCTACAGCAATCATTGCAACTGTAGTGTTATTAGAATCATGTTGAAAAAGTTTTCCAGGTTCTGTATGGCCTAGCATGAACTTGACATCTAAATTTAGTCCCAAAAGACAACGGTTGACGTCCACCATTTCGATTGAAAAAGTCAGCACAGTATATACCTGTAACTGTAGTCCTGAAATGTCAGTCTCCATTTTGGCAAGGATTTCTTTACTTGAGCTCTGCGAATTAGAGGTATTCATCAGAGTTGAAATTCACAACTTGATTTGAAATACTTTTAAAATAAAAAAATACAGAAAAACTAATGGGCATCAGGGATGCTACTGGCAACAAACCCACCAGCAAGTCAGACACAGCAGAAAATTCCCTCATACACATTTAAAATAGAATAACACAAATCACATATCGCATATCTCATATCTAATATTAAGAGCCAACCATGAACTTCAAAATTTTCATGAAGAACCAAAAGGCAAAAGGTTTTAATCATTCAAAATTTCAGACTTCCTTCTGTGATGGGCATATGTAGTAGCAGTTTCATTAAATGATAGAATTTTTTCTAATTGAAATTTGACTAACAAGAACAAGGATATCACAGACAGTTTCTCACCTCCTTTAAAAGCCAGGACTCATGATCTTTTTCTAGTTGTCTTATTTTTTCCTCCAAACTTACCTGTAAATCATTTCCAAAGAGTCACCTCTATATGTCGTTGGTTGAAAATGCTTCTGACCAAAAGCTCATTGAATATAAGAACTTTTTCTCATTGAAATTTAAACAAGAACAAGCTATCAAGCATAGTACATAAAGTACCTCCTTTAAAACCCAGGAATCTTGATCCCTTTCTAGTTCTCGTATTTTTTCCATTAAACGTTCCTGTCAATCATTTTCAAAGTCTGTCAGCTCCACCAGTCATGGCTTATAAAGGTTTGCCCGAAAGAATAAACCAATATGATAGAACTTTTCCCAGTGAAATTTGACTAGCAAGAACGAGAATGGTACAGAAAGTTGCTTACCTCCTTTGAGACCCAGGAATCATGATCTCTTCCTAGTTGTCTTATTTTTTCCTCTAAACTTTCCTGTGAATCATTTTCGGAATTGGTCACAGTCAACTTCATAAATATGGGTTACAATGAAGACTTATAGAAAAATGGATCATGCAGAAAGAATGGTGGATCCTTAACACCAACAAAGAGGATATTTGATTTTTCATAATGTGACTGTGTATAAGGAACTTGAAAGATACCTGTTTCAATTCCAGATTGGCTTTCTCGTCTAAGATCTGGCTAATCTTCTCCTTAAAGCTAGCCTACGCATAGAATGGGATTCGATCAACAAAACATGAACCAAAATTCACAAAGGACTAAAGATTAGGAGATATACCTGCTTCAGTTCCAAAATAGCTTTCTCATCTGATAACTTAGCTTTCTCATCTGATAACTTAGCTTTCTCGTCTGATAACTGGCCAATCTTCTCCTTAAAGCTAACCTAAATGCAGAGTGGTAAATCAACAACCGACGGCATAAGTTTCAAATGCAGGAAATTTACAACAGCAGCATATCGTTATTCATTCTTATGTGGAGGAGAAGATCCACAGTTCTCAAATAAGCAAACTCAACATTAGACTGAAATGGATGTTACAAGATATCTTAAAGCCTCATAGAAGCATCCTTAATGATAATTACCTCTTTCTGAAGCCAGATTTCCTTCTCAGACTCCAACTGTGCAAGGTTTGTGGCTAAAACAACCTGTAACAAGTCCAATGCATTATGTCAGCCAATAAAAGAGAAAAGAAGCAACTCTCTGGAGACTGCCAAGCACATAACAAAGAGAAACAATCTGACAAACTGATCTCTATACCCATTTATCATGTTGGATTACCTCTTTTTCCTTGTGTAAGTCATTCTCATTCCGTAAATGCTTAACATTTTCTTCCAAACTAGCCTGCAAAATTGCATTCTGTTCTCATGACCATAGGCCAGAAATAGCTGTGAAGAGTCAAAGATGCAGCAACAACTTAATTGGCAGAAGCTGGGCACAAGTTTCTAAGCCCATTAGCCACACCTTGATTTCGAACCAGTTTTGTTCCACGGCTCCACCTAAACTGGACTGTATGTCAACATGCTGTACAGTACATTAGCAAAGAAAGAAGATATTAGCCTCATTTCTACACAAAGATTCATAGTTGTGTCTAAAAAGGTCAACAAAATCAATGAAAGCGGCAACAGTGATGGTTATGGGCAACAGGGGAAAAAACCATAGCAGCAGAGCAGCCCCAAAGAAAGCAACTGAGATTATCAGCTACAGAGTATGATTGAAGGTATATAATAAAGCACATTCATAAATGTTTTTCCAAGAGGGTCGAGGGAAAAGAAATGAACATATATTCTAGTTTTTTCACTTATAGTCAAATTATAAACCACATAGATAGTAAATAGAGGATAAAGAGTCAATTCATAGGTCTACTCGTCTTAAGCTATCGATGTTTCAATCACTGCATATTTCACTTTGGCATAAAATTATTATTAAAAAGTTAAGGTAATCGAGTACATTGCATATATAGAACAATGAAACAAGTTCTTCCCGATAAAACATGATGCTCTCTGCATAAAATTGTAGTATTTTCCAAAAATCTGTCTAAAATTTCTAAATCCAAACCCAGCTACTCTTCAGACATGCTGCAGATAATCGGCTAAAACATTGAATGTAATTAAGAGAAAAGAGAGGCAACATATATCTTCATTCAAGATATCAGGTGTCATTTAAATCATTACTCTTCTCAGCAGCAGAGAGTACAAATTCGGATATAAAACATCATCGCCATCTCGCATTTCTGGTGCAACATGGAGGAGGAAAAAGCGAAAGGGTTTGACAGATGCATTAGACTGGCGAGTATGCCATTCATTTTTGTTCACCGGATAGCAAAATCACATAATTCTTTCTTGTTCAAATTATGTCGCTTTTCCCAAGATTACATGTGTTGTGGATCGCTCAGTTATATGGAACAAAAACGGGATCGCTAGAGGCCATCCAGAACGAGGTCCTCTTAGGGTACGCATCCATGGATCTGTAGTTGGAACAAGAACTTTCATTTAGGAAAACATACACCATAGGCTGTTTGATCCAGACCAGAAGGTCTCTCTTAGAAACTTAAACAACAGATCTTTTTCTAAAGATCTTTTCAAGCAGAGATAACACGCCACACTAACTAGCAACTACATCGATCCTTTCCAAATTGAAATACCGGGAGTGTAATGCTCCTGAATGCAGATGTACCACAACATGTGATTCGAATTGCGGATTGGCCAAATCCTATTATACTACGATATCCACATCCCATTCTGGGCAGTGATTTGCGGTCAACTCATCGAGTCAAAACAACATCTTATAAAATCATTCTACGGCATTTGAACGCCATTAGAATTTGAAATCTAAAGTACTCACATCTTCGACGCCATTCGGCAGAGGTTCGACCCGATCCGCCACCTCCGCATCCTCCTGCCCAGCACCGGACTCCTCCTCATTCCCATGAGCGCCCCCATTGCTCAGCTGGCTCCTCTCCTCGACCGCAGCAGTCTCACCATCGCCGGCCGCGACGGCCGCGGCACCGCCGCCTTCCGCCGCCCTGCCGCTCTGCTTGCTCTTCTTCTTCTTGTTCCTCTTCCTCCTCTTCTCCTCGTCCATTCCCCAAAATCACCGTTCGCGCCACCAAAACGAAAGGAGAACAGCTCAATCGAGAAACCTCCGGACGAAACGCCCCGATCCGGCGCCGGAACGTCACTGCGAAACCCTAGGCTGCGAATCGAATCGGAACGCGTGAGGGAGAAGCTCGGAAACGAGATTTGACAGATTGAAAGGCAGATGGGAGGATCGAGAGACGTTACCGAGGGGATCGAATCGGGGGGGAAATCTCGAGATGAAAGCTTCGATGTTCTTCGGGGAGATGTCGATGGAGTTCGAAGCGGAAAAGATCGAAGGAAGGGGAGAGGAATGGGCGCTGAACGTTCGCGGTTTCGCAGCGGCGGATCGAGTCGAGGACACGCGTCCGTCGAGGGAATCGGTAACGACGGTGGGGGGAGAGCCGTTAACGGTTCTTCTTCAGTCGTCGGTTTTTTTTTTTTTGGGGGGGGGGAGGAGGATCGTGTCCGAAACGACATTTTCCGTCCGACAAAAAGGAGCTGAGGGCAAAAGAAAATAAGCTAAGTATATTTGAAGTCGTAAAATTTATTTGTAAAGATGTAATTAAATTCTAAAATTTTCAAAAGTGTAATTAAGTTCTATAACTTTCAAAAAGTATAATAAAGTTATAAAACTTATCACAAGAATACAATCAAGTCATAAAATTTTCAAAAGTTGTAGTCAAGTACTTAATTGAACCAATTTAATGAGTTTTAGGATTTGATTTGACATTTTAAAAATCTTAATACAAAGCTTTAGAACTTTTAATATATTTATACAAAAACAAAAAGACAACTTGATTCTTAAATAGCATAATCATTTTTCAAAATTTGAATGTCACAAACGTTGTTAATGAAACAATCTCGATCTAATGGCATTTGTTCACAAGATTTTTTTCCTCTATAGAAGGAATTTGCAATGGAGGAAATCCCGATGGCTAGTCCTAAGGCTACATTTAATCATTTAAATTTTTAATTAGGATAAATCTAGATATAATAGGATATGAAATTCATGTTACATTTGATCATCTAGATTTCTAACAAAAATAGGATTGGATGTGATAAAATATGACATCTAAGGATTTTACTATATTCTCTTCACCATTAAATAAGTATATTCACATTATATCATATACATAATTTAGTATAAATAAAGTGCATCAATGTAAATAAACTTAAAAATTCACAAATAGAGATGGTAAAAGTCACTCGAGACACTCTTGCTTACTTTAATTTTATTTGATTTTTTAAATTATTTTCCTCTCTTTTTTAAATTATTTTCTATATTTATATTTGTATATTGAATTTAGGGAAAATTCTAAAAGGGGACTTGGAATGCTTTCATTTTCTCAAATAAGAGTTCGAAATAGATCTTGTTTCAAATAAAGACTTGAAACGCCATCACTTTCTTATAAAATTGGGTTTAAAGTAGATCTTGTTTCAAATAAGGGCCTGAAGTAGTTATGTTTATTTCAAAAAAAAGGCATGAAGTGACTATATATGTTTTAAATAAAAGCTTGACTTTCTGACGGTTAAGGTTATTTTGTTTTTTTCTTTTTTCTTTCATTTTTTTTTCCTTATTTCTTCTTCTTCATGGCTACTGGCAAGGCCCATAAAAGGCTGAGCAAGGATCGCCCTCATCGACGAGGGCCACTCACGCTAGCCATAGGCGAGGGACAACCTTGCCTGGGCGAGCCTACCCTCACCCTAGGGAAGGCTGCCCCCGCGGCCTTCCACAAGGTTGACCCTCACCAGATCTAGCGAGTGTGGCCTTGCCTGCAACCAGTGAGAGCTTACAAGCTCTCGCCCGCCGTCAACAAGTGCTTGCAGGCCCTTGCCGGCCCTTCTTAGCGGCCAACGAGGGTCGCCAATCCCTTGCCAGGTTTAGCTAGTGGCTGCTAGCCGACACCGAAAAAACAAAAATAAAAAAATAAAAAGAAAAGAGAAAAATAAAAAGTAAAAAGTAAAATAAAAATTGGACTAAAATGCCCTTGACGGTCAAAAAATTTAGCTGGCCCGCGATCTACGATGTTGGGCCCTTATTTGAAACAACCAACCCACTTCAGTACTTATTTGAAATAATTAAAGTCATTTCAAATCCTTATCTAAAACAAAATTCACTCCGAGTCCTTATTTGAAAAAATGAAGGCACTTCGAATCTTTCTTTAAAATTTTCCCTTCAATTTATATTAATAGATAGAATTAAATTCGAATAGATAAATATAAATAAGATTAAATTGTTATTTTTTGTAATTTTGAATTTCTTATATTAAAATTCAAATATATTATTATATTGAAATATAGAATTGTTAATTTAAGAAGTTTGTTATTTGATAAATATAACTTTCTTATTATAAATATTAAAAATTCTATCTACATTTATCACACCTCTTACGTGAGATAATTTATTTGATATATATTCTTTTATATCTAACTTTATCTTATTTTAAGTAAGCATTAAACCTAAGATAGGATAAATCTTATTCAATCCTGAATTTTATTTAGACCGTTAAACGTAGTATAATTCCTCGGTGACAAGACACATGACCCACTAGAGCTAGGAGACCCTGCCCTGGCCTCGAGATCTCGACCCTAACCCTTAGACTAGGGACGCCACAATTGCTCAAGTCCCAATGCTGCAACTTGTGAAGTGGACCCCGAAGCTCATGATCTGGACTGACATACCGAAAGATCGGGATAACTCATTTCATAGTACCACCCATAGCGTAAAAACCACATTGAGCAAAGTTTAGGTCGGGTCAAGTATAGTGTGACCGGACTTTTCAGTCTTTCAAGAACAATTGCTCAGGACAGACATACCGAAAGATCGAGATAACTCATTTCATAGTACCACCCATAGCGTGAAAACCACGTTGAGCAAAGTTTAGGTCGGGTCAAGTATGATGGGGCCGGACTTTTCAGCCTTTCAAGAACAATTGCTCAGGACACGCCAATTTGTCCTCCGGGCCCTTGTCGAGTACCTGAAAACTTTTGTTTTTTTGGGTCGAAAAAGTACCTGAAAACTGAAAACTGAAAACGTCAATCCGCTTCTCTTTTTCCTACCCAACAACAAGAATTCATCGCCTGCCCCCAGGCCCGTTAAGAGCTAAAGCACCGATTTTTACGACCGCAGCGTGACAACCACATCCTCAAATCCTATTTGACCGGTTCTCGAAATCGTTGGGTTGAGTTTGGCTCGATGGGTTGATGGGTGATCTTGACGTTCTTGCGAATCCCCCCATCATTCGAACGTTCGCAATCTGGAATGTCTTTGGTGTTGATCTGGCATTGTCACCTCCACACCCGGTCATTGTGTCGTTTTCGCGAGGGAGGGAGAGAGAGAGAGGAAGACCAAATTTGGAAATCATCTCGCCCTGCGAAAATTCGAGGCACGCACGCATACGCATACGCATACGCGCACGCCCACAAGAGAAACTTTCAACTGGGTCCTCTCTCTCTCTCTCTCTCTCTTTCTCGAATCGTCTTGATCTCGAGCTATTTCTTTTCCTTGGCAAATTTCGCCTCGCGCGGAGACGACCTCGCGTGGAGGGTCAACCGGAATTCGATCGCGGTACGCGTTGCATGGCGTTCTTGGGTTCCTTTTGAATTGATGGTATTGTAGACGCGTGCATTGGGTTTGATGCATGGCCCTTTGGGTTTCCTCTTGTTGTTCTTGATGTTCTTGTTTTCTAGTGAGATGATTCAATTAGAAATTTTTATATCCGCGTGCCCTCAATATGGTTGGAGGAATGAGATTCTAGAATTCTGTCGTCTTTTCTCGGTTAGATTGATCTGGGATATAAATTAAATTGAGAGCATTGGGAAATAACATGGTGGCAGCTTCTGGTTGTGGGATTTGATTAGAGGTTTATTGGGTGGCATGAAATGAGAGCTGTTTTAAGCATTGCTATTTTGCAAGCGGAGCTACTCATTGGAAATCCTGGAGAAATCCTTGATGTCGGTTGGATTGTCATTCCATGGTGGCGACACGGACTGAAAAGCTGTATGTGGAGAACGTTATTTTCTGAATTTTTCTCTGGTGCAACATATTGTGGCAGGGAGACGCTGCAGAAGTTCTACATGTTCATCGAATGGCATTTGATCTAGTTTGTCCATTGGATTGTTGTGTTGTCGTCAAGGAATAATTTTTCTTGAAGTTGCACCAATGTGATGCTGACTTGTACGGAAATGATAGACAAGATACAAGCTTGTTGACTATAGCAGCATATCCTGTCATTCTAGATACAGAAAGAGTTAATGGTGTAGAACCAAGAGTCCTGTATTTTCCAATTTACTCTCTCCACACCCTCGGACACTTTTTGTCCCTCCCTCCACACATCATTTTGTCCTCCATGCAATTTATGGTTTGCGCATCTGATACCACACAAGCCAAAAATCATGTTCCAATTTGCAAAGACCTCGTGTTCAGCAGCAGCATATGAACAAATCCCTTGCTGTTTTTGCAGCCACCTTACGCAGAGAGAATCTATTCGCCAAGGTTATTCCCCCTTTGCAAATAACTTGCTGTTATAACGTTTGGCCGGGATGCCTTCTGCATAAATTAGGAAATCTTGGTAGGAAGAGCTGAGTTCTTGCCAATCCTTAAAGGGTTTTAGATTTCCTTCTCCTTGTCGTCACAGTAAATGTTGCTTGTGGTACATTCGACTTTGAGACATCCATTCTTGCTATTCTGCTATCTTCCTCATCTCTTTTCAGTATTACCTCCTATAGCACATCATGAAACTTACCACAATGTTCCAATACCCAATCGTTAAAGTTTCTGACAATATCTGCTGGGACATGTAAAGTTGAAACATGAAAGATTTTAGTAACATCCCTTTAATTCTTAGCAAGTCTAACTAATTGAGCCAATCGGGCTTTAAGTGGTGTTGAGCCACACTTTATCCTGCCAGAAGAAAACAGAATCTCCTCTGCCAACAACGTGATCTATGGTAGACTAGGAGGATCCACCTAACTTTTGTTAGTCCATCTCCAAGGGATCACTCTGAAAGTGCACCAACATTGTTAACCTGGCCAACATGGTTACATTTTTCTTATCGATGAATTCCCTCTAGAGAAAAAAAATTTTGGTCATAATTTCCCAAGCCACTTGGCACGCAGAGCTTTGTGGAAATGTAATAAAGACTGATACCCTAAGGCAAAGCCACTTTCACATGGGAAGTTTAATGATGCCCCACCTACCAAGGCTGAAATTATAAGCCTTTTGCTTACCTCCTATAGAAACTCTCTCTCAATGTTATCGAGTATTCTAGCTGCCACACTTGAAGAGGGAAAAGCAGGGAAAGGAAAGCTGGCAGAGTTGTATGAGTCTCTCTACTGAAGTTAATCTGCCGCCATAGGAAGAATAACCTCTTTGAACTAATCAATTTTCTCTCTGTCTCGCAAAAAGCCAGGTCCTTCCAGTTTAATTCCTTGAGGTGGGTCCACATAAATGATAGGAAGACTACCTAGCTTACAGCCTATTTACTCAACTGCAATGTCCTGGATTTTTCTTCAAACAAGAGAACAAAATGCTGTCGTCAGCAAATAATAGATTGGAAAGTTTTAGGTTAGAATTACTTCTAGATACACGAAAGGATTATATCAAGTGTTTCGTATTGCTGCTCTGCCAATGGATTTCCTCATGCTTTTCCTGGGCTCCACTTGTTATGTGATCTATGTGCCTATTTAGAATACCCTTTTGACTATACCTCAATATCATGCAGTAATCCTTATCTATATTGACCTTCAGGTTCTTCGTGCTTTCTTCTGCTGAATCTTGGAATTTGCATTCCGACCATCATTATGGGGCAATGCGTAACCAAGGTAATACATCTGGGCCATTTTTTGCTGGAATCTGTTGTGCAGATCTTTTACTTACTATCGTGAAGATGTACACATTTTTGTAGTTCTATCATACAATCACTTCTTGACCACTTCTCTCATGATATTTTGCTCTGTTGTTTGGGTAAGATTTCTGTCGTTTATCAAATATATGTATTACTCTCTACATATGGTGACTCTACTAAGTATATTTCTCCGACTCTATTAAACCATGTTTTCCCTACAACAGTTGTTCTCTGACATTTGAAGGCTGCCTCCATTTATTTGCTGTTCCATGCTGTTCCCTGTCTTCTGTGTTTTGGCTTGAAATATTTCAATGAAACACTGTCAATTCTTTTTGTCAAAAGATTCTATGTTGTTCATGGTGCTTCCAGCAAGAAACAAAAGACGATGAGTCCGACCAACACATTGATTTTGCTAGCGGCAACGTCCATCTCATCACTACTAAGGAGAGCTGGGATGAAAAGTTATCAGAAGCTATTAAGGACGGAAAGATCGTAAGTTTTCAAAATTAGTTATTTGCAGTTTAGATAAATGATATCTCACTCTTGCTATGATCCATAACAAGATAGCCTTTTCCTTCTCTCGGTAATGAGACTGAGTTTGTGGTTTATGCTTTAAGTATTTGGTCGATATTTGACAAATTGTATCTCCATGTGTTTTCTCTTTTTGTGTATATATATTCAGCATAGGGATGATTCTTAGAGTGCATTTCAGTTTTTGAGAATCCAGAATAGACAGTAGCACGCACTCTGTATTGTGTCAGGTTCTGGCAAACTGTAATAATTCCAAGGTGTTTATGTGTGGAAGAAGGCTGAGAAAATCCCGTTATGTCAACTCTTATTTTATGTCAATTATGACCTTTTCTTTGCATGAAAATTTGGCTGCACACTGTGACGTATGAATGCTTAACAGGTTATAGCAAACTTTAGCGCGATTTGGTGTGGTCCTTGTAGAGTGATTGCGCCTTTCTACTCTGAGTTATCTGAGAAGCACCCTTCTCTCATGTTTCTTCTTGTCGATGTGGATGAACTAACTGTAAGTATGACTTTCATCTCTTGGACCTTGCAACCCGCGACTCGGATGAGAAATTTGCCTAGTCATGTGCCAAATGTAAACCAACCGTAGCTCTTGTTTTTATTCCACAGGAGTTCAGCACATCTTGGGACATTAAAGCGACCCCTACCTTCTTCTTTCTCAAAGACGGGAACCAAGTCGACAAGCTCGTGGGCGCCAACAAGCCAGAGCTTCAGAAGAAGATAACCGCGATTTTAGACTCGATCGATCAAAGTCAGAAATGACGACGGGTTGCTAGAGGTGGGGAGAACAAAGCTTAAGCCATTTTGAAATTTTGTCGAACCACGTACATGCAGGTCTCCAAGTTGTAAAATGCTTGCCACGGCACTCGTTCTTGAATGTAAATAGAGATGCTTGAGGGTGTCGAATAGTGAAAATATTGGAATGGTAATCTCCGTTCTCTTTATTGTGTCCTCGATGCCCATGCCACGTGGAGAATGTCCATCGGTTTTGATTGGATTTTGAAAGTCTTTCTCACTAATCGGAGCCTACCACTTTGGAAAGCCCCTTGGGGTCCAAAGTCCATTTGCCCAAATATTGGATGTTTAGAAACACCCAATGAAACTTCCCTCGAAGGAATGTTGGCATTCCAAAGGCTAAAAGCCCAAGGCAGGTCCTAGGCTACCTTGGGCTTTCAGCATTTTCGAATTGCCCATGTCACTGTTCATGAACTACTGTTCATCTTCTTCTCCAGCGGCGTAGACGAGCTCGAGAGGCCGGCGAGGTCACGGCGACCGTCACCGACGGCCGTCACGTGACTCAAGCGAGTCACGGCAACCGCCCGCGAGGCGCGCGACCCAGCGAGTCGCGTCGCCGCGACCTCGTGGTGACCAGATTTGGTCGTGGCGAGGTCACACGACCTCAGGCACAACCCAAATCTGGGTCGCACCGGTCGCTGCAAGGTCACGCGACCTCCAACGACCTAGATTTGGGTCGTCGCAAGGTCCTGCGACCTCCGACGGACCTAGATCTAGGTCAGGTGACCCTCGCCGGAGGTCGCCCGACCCTGAGGCTGCCAACGGCCGCCTGCTTAGCTGATGAACTTTTTTATTTTTTATTTATTAATCACCAAAGTTCTTTGTAAATATAATTCCCCAAACACCATTTTACTCAAAGGTACTTACAAAGGGCTTTCAAACTACAATTTACCAAACACAGTTTGCATTTTGGAAAACATTTTTAACTCAAAGGTCTTTGCATTTTCCTGAAGACTTTCCCTAAAAGTCTTCCCAAACGCACTTTGTTGCAAACCTTGTTAAGTTTCGTGTCTTTTGAACCAATTTGACTCCTATTCATCTCTTAGGAGATTCAAGACGGAGCTATGGTGATCCCCATTGAGATATTTGAGTATGAAGGGAAATGTCATCTAGACAACGGGACGGCTGAGAAAGATTGGCGAATAATTAGTCAATGAAAATTGTAATGGATATAAAAGATCACTTTTAGAAAAGTTTTTTTTTCAAATAATTTATGTGTCGCAAAATAAGCATAGTCTTCTAATGCATTATCTTTATGAAAACTTGGTAAAGGAAAAAAAGAGGGTTAATACTACGAAATACTTTAAACTAGTACACATATAACAAATCTATCTCGAACTAATTTTTTTATCATCAAAAATTATAAATTGGTATATTTATGATAAATTTACTCTATGTTAATTTTCATTAAATTGGATTCATATCACGAAAAACTACAAATTAGTACACTTATGACAAACGTAGGATAAAATCCAAAACCGATACATCCATAAATTATTACATATCATTCAACTCAACAATTTAATAGTAAAATTTATGAAAATTAACAAAAAGTAAATTTGTTATAAATGTATCTATTCAGAATTTTTAATAGTCAAAACATTACTTTAGATTAAAATTATCATAAATGTATTAATTTGGAATCCTTCATAATATTAACGAGCAATATTAAAAAGAGAATTGTAATCTACAGCTCCAATTGTGACCAATTTGTCTGTGATGTGTCTAAGGATTGACAACCATCGAGCAATATTAACCTAAAAGAGAATTGTAATCTACAGCTCCAATTGTGACCAATTTGTCTGTAATGTGTCTAAGGATTGACAACCATCGAGCCTGAAGACCCTGTCAAAGTTCCACCGCCATAAATCTGATGTGACGAAGAAGTGACAATGTGTCGTTCCTTGTTTCTTATGACTTCAGGGTCTTTGCCATATTCACAACATTTTCTGGATCGTCGCTTGTGGGGACTTATTCAGTTGTAATTGAGATCGAGAAATGATCGAGCGGGCGCGCAATTCGAGCAACAGCATTATCTTTCGCCTCGACAGCAATGAGCATCTCATCAATCTCTTCTCATGTAGCCAACGTGCTCGTCCCGAACCACATAAATCCTCCATGTCGCATGTAGCCTCCACATTTATTTCTCGCTCGAACGGTGCGACTAACATTTTCATGTCGACCCAAACTCGAGAATTGCCACGTGGCGACGTCTCCATCGCTCAATAGTCATCAAGACACGAGTAGGTGGGACGGATCACTGGTCTCGAAAAGAAGATAATTTAGGACAGCGAGATGAGGAGGGCTATACATGGGCAGTGGGAAAGGGGACCCGGAAGGGGAATCAAATGGGGAGAGAGATCTAGAGACCGAGTCTCTCGCCTGTCGCTGTTGGAAAAGGTCTCCCCCCGCTTGGTCCCATTTTTTTACTTTCAGATTTCCGCTCTTGAAAGTTGCTTTTCAACCATCAACCTAACTTACATAGAATACTCGTTTTCGTGTTCATCGGATCTAAATTGATGCAATTCACACGTTGATTTCACATCATCGATGATTATGATTGACCTGTCGAAATGGGTCTTCTTAATTCATATTTGATTAATCATTAGGGATTGGTCCACTGACCACCATTCCTCACCTTGGCAGGGATTGAGGTTAGAGACGTTTAATTTCACATACTCTACAAAGAAGTAAGGTAAAAATCTAAGAATAAATTGAGAATTAAAATAGGACAAACCAAAAAAAAAAAAATCCATATTTAATGAGTCTAATTGTTAAATGAGTTAGTTCTATTTGTTAAATGTGTTATAGACTTACATAATATAGATGCTAAATGGATTTAGACCCAACCCATCTCTCTCTCTAATGGTAGTATTTTCATAAGTGTCGAGTCAGGTGTAAATTATTAAATGAGTCGAAATAGGTTAAGTGAATCAACTTGGGTTGAACCATTTTTGATCCGTCCCAAACCGATCCGATCCGTCCATTTAACAGGTCTATATATTCCTGGACGCAAGCAACGATTCCCGACAAGAATAGGAGACCGGACGAACTTCACCACTCACCATACAGCTGCGAAAGATGCCGCCCCCGCGATATGCCAAGCTGGTCCAGCCCATCTTTCGTTAACTTGGAAGATGGAAACGTCAAAAGTCGCTGTCCTACACCCAGAAAAAGATAGAAAAGAAAGCGGGCAGCAGATTGTATAATGCGCGAAACGTCGTTCAGGACCCACCCATGTGCCCGGCGAGGCAAGAAATCAACGGGGTTCACGACACCATCCTTACCCACAAAAGTCAACAGGACAGAAACTAAAGAAAGATGGCTGAACTGACAAAAGAATGTTTAAGAAAACAATAACATGCTTTGTTCCAAGGATAGAACTTAAAGGAGACATTTAGCAAAAGGTACATCATATTATCTTACACTCCTCATGACCATATATAGAATTTACCAAACAAATTACAACTGCCTTAGAGAATATAAGATTATATCAGAAGCCGGAAAAAAGATGGGAAAAGGATGGAATTTTGACAGCAAGTTAAATGAATAAGAAAAGATCGAGGAAAACCCAAAACGTGTCGTGAATGCTCGACATTTTTGCAGTGGCAAGTGTCCTCTGAGAGATTTTGCAGAGGCGGATGGGAGGCAGTGTCCGAGTTTTTTCACCGCCCTTTGGGGTTCATGATCTGAGAGAACACGGCACTCGGGGTCAGCCCATCCGAGTCTTCACTGGCGAGGCTCCGGCCGCCAATGCTCATGCTCATCCCACTGCTCCTTGAGTCGGACACGTTGCTGTCGAAGCCAGGGGATGCGTCGGGATCCTTCTTCCCTTTGCAGGCCGCAGCATCGAAAGCCCCATCGTCCATGCCCACTCCCCCAAAGCCCTTGCCACTCTCCTCTGCGCTCTCTTGCAGCTGCAGGGCGAACTCGAGGTTCCACAGGACGTCGCCCATTGATGGCCTCTCAATGCCCTGATCGTTGACGCACTTCATTGCGGTCTCGGCAAACTTTTTGAAGCACTCCGGCGAGATTTTCCCCTTCAGATGAGGATCCATAAAGTGCTCGAGAATGCCTTTCTTGTGGCAATGAGCAGCCCATTCTGCTAGACTGACTTGCTCTTTCGGCAGCGTGGGGTTCAATGCAGGGCGTGCACAGAGGATCTCGAACAGCACGACTCCGAAGGAGTACACATCAGATTTGTCGGTTAATTGCTGGCGTCTGAAGTATTCAGGATCTAGATATCCAAAGCTACCCTTCACAACAGTACTGACATGCGTGTGATCCAACGTTGGACCGGTCTTTGACAAACCAAAATCGGAGACCTTTGCCACCCACTTCTCATCCAAAAGAATGTTGGTAGTTTTCACATCGCGGTGGATGATCGTGTGCTTAGCCCCAGTGTGGAGATAGTGCAACCCCCGAGCAGCTCCAATGCAAATCTCAAGTCTTTGCTTCCACGGGAGAGGGGGTTTCTGGGTCTTGTACAAGTGCTCACGGAGAGTTCCATAGGCCATGTAATCATAGACAAGGATCATCTCACAATTATCTTCACAATACCCGATCAACGAAACAAGATGACGATGGCGTAGCTTTGAAAGCATTTCAATCTCAGTTTGGAATTCATGCACACCTTGCTCAGAGAGGGGATTTCCACGCTTGATTGCCACTTTGGTCGCTCCGCCATCGATTTCTCCTTGGTACACTTTACCAAAGCCTCCCACTCCAAGGACGAGAGCCTCATCGAAGTTCTTGGTGGCAGCTTTGATCTCAGCGAAAGAGAAATGGCGGCAAAGGTTCGACGGCAGGGATGATGCATAACTACCAGTAGTGTTCGTCTTTGCAGAACCCGCAGAGTGCGAGTTTCCATAAAGAGAGAGAGGAAGCCAGCCGGATGGTCCATCACTTGCGCTTGAATCCTTCCCATGCCTACGGCGACGTGAAGCAAAAACAGCTACAAGACCGATGACTATGGCTAAAACAACTCCACCACTAACCCCTCCTGCAATAATTGCCGTTTGATTAGTTGATTTACCAGAGCCTGATGGTGGTCTAGCTCGTGAGGGATCGATTACATCCTGCTTCGGCGCAGGAATAGGGTTAGGCCCCGCAAGATTCCTAGATGCATCACTGAGCTTGAAAATCTCCACCCCATTCAATATTGCATCGTAATACTGAGGTTTCAAAGCCGTATTTGGATATAGGGCAAGCCACAAATCTTGCTGCGAACCTCCTTCTGGTGCAAGTACCACATAATCCTTATAAATAGGGATTCCATTGCCATTTGTCCATCCAGCTACATCAGCCTGATCATCAGCAGTTTGATTGCCAATGAAGATCTCAAACGTTCTCTGATTTAGTTTCGTTATGATATCAGCTACCTCACAGAAATGCAGCCTCATCAGGTAATTGAACCCAGAGTCAACAGAGAAGATCCAAGTGAGGTTGTATTGCAGATTGACGCTTGCATTGGGTCCCATCGATCTTGCAGTGGAGTATACATTAACAGGAGCGACATAAGTAGGAATGGATGAAGGATAACGAATCGTCATATTCTGGTCAGCAGTCTCAGTGACCCCAATAGCAGCACCATATATGTAAGCACTATCATCATACCAGGACCTGAACAGTCCTGTGTCACCAGACGGAGAGATGTCCTGACCTCCCACATTTAATCGATAAGCAGTCTCAAGAGCTGTGGTGTTATCGATGGGGAAGGGATTATTCCCACCAATGATCATCGTACTTCCATCAGTTGCGCTGTAGATGTCAGGCATCGACTGTACCTCGATCCCGTTAACAAAAGCAAATGCACCCGCATAGTTTTTAGATGGACTGAAAGTAATATTCAGTGTGTCCCCCTCGACATTGACCGAGTATTCCTTCAAAACATATGCAAAGTTCAAAGCTTCTGTGGTTTGGGCCACGCTGAAGTTCTTCAGAAGAGTATAACCCTCGGCAGATACAGAGAAGATGGCATTGGACGCGTTATACGTATTGTACACAGATGGATAAAAGTACAGCCGGACAAACTTCCGACCTGATGCCACGGGGAAGCTGTAAGTAAAATTAGACTGGAAAATCCTCGCGGTCATGTACGGGACCTGGGGCACCGAAGGGTCCTGCGTGGCGGCTGTGGCCATGATGGCGTTGGCAGTAGAAGCCGGGATCTTGGAACCAATCTCCGAGGTCCACACCTGGCCATCGGCATCTGTAGTCTGCGAAGCCGCCCCACAATCCAGCAGGATTCGATCGGCGGGCTTATAGTCATCCCCCAAAACCACCAACAAAAACGACGCAGACAAGCACAAGAACACTAGAGCCCTCCCACCGGAGCTAACCCCCGCCGTATTCCTCATCGACTCGAAAAGACCAACAGATTCAGCTCAAATTCGGAACGAACTTACTCTCAGCTCCAAGATCCCACGATCCTCCGGCCGGCAACGCCCCCGACAGCAAGACGCAAAACCCAACCCGATCTCAGCTCATGACAGAACCTGAACAACAATCAATGGAAGCTTAAAAAAGAACAAGACCCATCAGCCCGAACCTCCGAAATTTCCGAAATTTCACAAGCGGAAAGACAGCAAGCAAGCAAGCAGACAGACCCATCTAAAAAAACCCGCCAAAACTCGACGAGCATAGGACCGGTAGAAAGCCAAATGCCAAGAAAAAAAACCAAGAACAGCTAAAGAAACCAAGGCATCCCGAGCTGAATCTTGAAAATGCTAAAGGATCTACCTACCTGAGGTGGAGCAGCCGACAGTGAAGCGAACTCGGTGAGTCGACCCGGACGGGTTGGCGGAGAAATCGCCGGAGCTCCAAGATCGAGAGATCGAGAGAAACAGAGGAGCTAGAAGAAGAAGAAGGAGGAGAATAAGCTGAGAGAAAATCGGCAAAAGGCTTTTTCTTCACTTGCTTGGGTTAGTCAAAAATCGTCTCTTTCTTTATTTAATTTTTTCCAATTAATATAAAAAAAAACTAGGCTTAATTAAATCGAAGCAAGTAAGTGCTGCCTTAAAATTAGTGGGGGGGGCAGTTCGTGGAGGCGGAATGACGGATATGCCCTCGGGATGGCGACGGTATAGCGGATCCCGCCACGACTTGATGATTGATGTGAAGCTGGACGCGTCGAACCGCGTTCACGCGTCCGCGTCGGGCTGGCAGGACACGCTAACGTACAAACGGCGGATTTTTAATTGTCGTTTTCGTGCCGGTGGCAAGCTGGTGCCGCGCTGCTCGTCACGAGCCGTCACCGACTCCCGCTCTTTCCTTCCTCTTTTCTTTAAATTTCCCTGCCAACTTCCTCCAAATGTTGTGTCCATCGCAAAGCGTTTGATTGACTGGTTGATGCGGTTTGATGGGGCTTTCTGGGGTAATGTCGCGTGCAGAAACAATGGTTTTCGTACGTCGAATTGGCGTGGGGGGCCTGCCCGGGCGTTGTTGCGACCACAGCCGACTAGGTGCCGTGAGCTTGGCACGGGTCCATCGAGAGCCGCCCATCCGTGGCCCAGTTGAGCTGGAGTCACAATGTGAGCTGGGCAAAGCACCTGTGATCAAGTGCAATGCCCAGGCTAGATGTGGAAGAACATAGTACGAGTAAAACCCAAGTACATTTATCTTCAAGTACGCGATCAGTTCGTGTGGTACAGCTGATAAGAAATTTTCCCAATCAAATCTTGAATTAATCATACATATATCAATTAAATACTAAATTTTTCAGTTTTATCAGTTTAATCATAAACTCGAAAATTGCTGAGGTAGCGATTCCATTGTCGCCAATCTTCATACGTGACATATCACCGTATTACTAATTTCCAGCGAAAATTGGCCAGGAAGATAAAAATTTAAAATCGAAGTAATATTTGGATAATAGGTTTATGACTTACGTGATAATTTTTTCTGAAAATAATCCAATATGTATTCAGGGGAGGGGATGGACCTTCATGAACGTAATGAATGTAAGACTTTTGTGCCAAGAAGCATCGGGGCGAGTACCCAGTTCTGACATTGGTGTATTTATTAGGAGTAGGCATTGACATTATATAAATAGGTGTAGTAGTGGAGTCATTTGTAATCATCCTTTGAATTCTTTATTTATTATTGGCGTTGGTATATTCCTCTGAAACGCGAGCGAGAGGGTGCGCAACATGACGAGAAGCATAAACACGCCAAAGATATCGTTGACGTGCAAATCCGAGCTTCGTAACAAGTGATATCAAAGCATGTATTTTTGCCCAAAAAAGAAAAATGTATGTCGAGAGAGGATGCTGGTACGAGAGACGAGGCTGAGCAATCGGCGACGATGGATTGGCTCTTCCTTTTTCTTACGATGCACGTTGTAAACTTTGGGTTAAAATTAGCATATCTCGAAAGGTCAAATGTGGAGTTCATCAGTTGCAGCACGCAGCAGGTGATCGGGGGCCAAGCTCCGGGCTGAATCGGGTCGATCGACGCGGATGACCTCACGAATTCCGATTGATTAAGGGATCTCGTTAGCAACGGAGGAGCGGCGGGGCTAGGAGTTCGTGCCGCGGCAAATGACAGTGTCGCAGCCGGTGTCGGACGAGATCCCCGACAACATAAGGCTCGCGAAGCTGCACCATACGAGGGTGCTTGCCCCCGACCAAAGAGGCGGATCCTTTTCATTTGGCCCATGGAGGAGTATTTTTCGAGCAATTCGTGTCACGGAGGAGATGCTCAAAGTAGATTAAATAAACTACTTTTTTTAATAAGGGATGTTCGAACCATGCAGCCGAATTAATCTATATAAATGCACACAAACCACTCTGTCCGTGTGTATCGAATAAGACTTTAGGTGTGGCCTCAAAGATTAATATGACTGAGTGGCGCTGTGATTTGAATACAAATTCAGGCTCTCATGATAAGATAGACTCATTTTCTTATGAATGAACTATTTATTCATTCTCGATAAAAGCAATATATATCATCGAATACATGAATTAATTGTGATAAAATTTTGTTGCGTGAGAAAATTTATTTCCCTTTAGTGGAAAAATATACATTGACCAAATGAGTCTACTTTTTCTTGTTATTATGTTCTACATTAGATGAGCTTTGGAACTCCTACTTGAAGTATTGCTCGCCTCCTGTATCAAATCAAATGCCAAGGATGGTAAGTCCCATATGAGATAGGGTTTTCTTGGTGCATAAAAATTGTCAAATTAATTTTTAAAGTTTTATATCCAATCCGACTTTCCATCCTTATCCTTATGCCAGATGCGTCTGAGTTTATATGGTGCGGAGAACGTCATCAAGCACCGGATAGGGGACATTAGAAGCCCGTCCAGACCATTTTAGGCTTGAGCTTCTCAAGCCTGAACCTGAAGGCCGCAGGCCTCGGACCGGCCCAACCAAAACAAAAAAGAAAGGGGATTGAGAGCCCTGTCCGGATTTATCCATGCCCAAAACAGCATATCCAAACTGGGCGGGGGGAATTGGGCTCTTGAGCTAGTTGGTCCACGTATCTAAACCCTAATTTCTAATCCATTATGCTGTAAGTGACTTTTGCCCATTGGATGCATCACATTTTAGGGGCAAATGACCTAGGAGATCGCTTAACCTTTTTCACAATTCATACGATGTCGTCTGCAAACTTCTTTATTTTTATGCATAATTTGGGCAATATTAGTCCTTTCGTTAGATGCTTGGATAGATATTGTTGTACTCGCCCAAGCCATTGCATTCAGCAGAACTGCCAATTAACCACAAGCCTGGACTAGCGGACACGAGCATGCCTAGCCATGCCTTTGCCTCCCTATCAACTCCGCTAGCCTTTAGCAAGGCCAGGTCTAGTGTCGCCTGAAGTTGGATGGCAACATCAAAGCCCCTTGTTGGCCTCTAGCATTGTCGACAACTATGCGAGGACATGAGGGTGATTGTAACCTTGATTGTAATAAGGTGTCAAGGCAATTGCCATCGAGCCCATAAAGATAAGAAGAGAGAGAGAGCACGAGGGCAATCGGATTGGCAGGTTAAGCATCGACAATAGGATTGAGGGTAGGTTTGGTTCAACTTTAGAAAATAGGTTTTGGGTATGATACAAATGCTGAAAACCAAAACTCTTTAAGGAAATGTAAGTTACCTGTAAAAAAAACTCTTTACAAAGTGACTCTAGGTTCATTTAGTATTAGGCCCAAAAAAAAAAATTACAATGGGTTTTGGTTATATTTTTATATTTTTTTATTAGAAAAAAACTCAAACTCTTTGTAAAGCTGGCAAAGGGCTTAGGCTGTCGGCAAGTTAGATTTGGCATTGATCACTTGGGTTGCGCAACACCCTTATGTGCAAATTGGAATTCAATCGGTAGAGTGGACGTACATGCAAGAAAGGATGGAAATTGACCCTCTCCGATAGAAAAATCCAACGCAAAAAAAAGTCAAATTCATAGAGAAGGAGGCCATATATAAAAAGCATATGAATACTAATATCATCGTGAGGTGACCCAAGATATTTCAATCAAGATGGATAGACGTGAAGCACGAGGGTATTTTGGTCCAAATGATAATTTCATCGAGCGAAGTTTTAAACACCCAATATTTTATTCGAGAAGTGAAATGAAGAGATGGGGCTGGTCATCCTTTTTCTTTTTTCATTTCACCATGTTCGTTTTCCTTAAAAAAAAAATACAAAAAGAAAAAGAAAAGAGAAAAGGACGAGGGGGGAGGAGGAGTCCAACTTTCGAATTAATTAAAAAAAAAAAAAAAAAAGGGAGAAGGAGAAGAGACTCATCTGTCCATAGCGGTGGTGATGGGAGGGGTTTCGATATTTCAAACTCCCTCCGCAGATCTACTCTGAGAGAGAGTCTCTCTCTCCTCTCCTTCCTCCCACGTGGACCCGAATTGCTGAACATGGACCCGAATTACACGTGGACGAGAGGCGTCGATTTTATATAATTTTTTATTTCGCCTACGTGGAGTGTGTTTCTCTTACCTATCGTTTTCACATGGAGGGCCCCTAGATACATGAAAGGCGTCGATTTTATATAATTTTCTATTTTACCTACATGAAATGTGTTTCTCTTACCTATCGTTTTCATTCAGAGGGCTCCCTAGATACGCGAGAGGCATCGATTTTATATAATTTTCTATTTCGCCTACATGAAGTGTGTTTCTCTTACCTATCGTTTCACCCAGAGGGCTCTCTAGATACGCGAGAGGTATCGATTTTATATAATTTTCTATTTCGCCTACATGAAATGTGTTTCTCTTACCTATCATTTTCACCCGGAGGGCTCTCTAGATATGCGAGAGGCGTCGATTTTATATAATTTTCTATTTCGCCTATATGAAGTGTGTTCCTCTTACTTATCATTTTCCCCCGGAGGGCTCTCTAGATATGCGAGAGGCGTCGATTTTATATAATTTTCTATTTCGCCTACATGAAGAGTGTTCCTCTTACCTATCATTTTCACCCGAAGGTCTCTTTGGATACGCGAGCTTCTTCGCAACTTCGTTCGCGACCACCAAAAGTGTCCCGAAAAGCTTCAATTAAAAAAACCAAATTAGACCCCCAAAACAATTAAAAAAACCAAATTAGACCCCCAAAACAATTAAAAAAAAAACAAGATTCTTTATTTCTCCTGTCTATCGCACTCACCCGGCAAGTCCACTACAAATAACAAGATCCGCTTCCCCCTCTAGCCATCTCTCTCTGATCATTTCGTTCATCATCCTATACACAGGACTACGGATCCCCTAGAAGCCTACCCCAATGCCGACCGGCCGTCCTTCCCACGCCAACATCCGGGGCTCCCCTGCCTTCACTCCCCTCCACGCCATTTTCGCCTTCATTGTCTCCGTGCTGCTCAACTTCGTCGAGGTGAAATACCAAGGGAAACCCGAGTCCCCATTCGAGACCCGCCCTTTTGCCAACTCCCTTGCTGTCTTCTGTCTTTTGTTCTACTGCGCACTGGCGCTCGCCGCTCTTCTGTCGTTGGCTCCCGCTTGCTGTGCCCAAGCATTGCTGCACATCCTCATGATGCTCGCCGCCACGCTCTCGGTGGCCTCCCTCGCGTCGTTGCTGGTCCCCCACCATTTTCAATCATTCCCCTATCTCTCTGTCATTTGTGTTGCTTCCCTTGGTCTCCTCCTTCCCCGTCTGGCTCGAAACCTTTACGTGTGGATCCAGCACAAGATTGTATCTATTTTGGTCCTCGTGTTCCGTTCTTGCCGGCTACATCGCGTAAGGGCAGCCCTGCCGCTCTTGCCTCGCACCGTCACGGATGCGCGCGCTTTGTGCCAGAATCGGGAATTGTTCCGGGTTGATCCGGCCCTAAATGTCCTAGGGGTGCCCACCGCTAGCACACCCATTAACAGCGACAGTAGGAGCTTATGATTTTGTTTTCATTGGTATCTAGTGAGAGTAAGTCGCAGTGTATTTTCCATGTACGATTATTTGATTGAATGGGCCGCTTGCGGAGCAATTTGACATTAAAATACTTTCCATTGGCCTCTCTGTCTCTATAGATTGGACCATATCAAGGAGCTAAAATATCCCACTGACAAAGGAAATACAACACGGTACAATTTACTATTTCCCAAGAAAGGTACAAATCGGAAGTTAACTAACAGTTTGACTGAGCGGTGCTGTGAATTTAAATATGAATTCAAACTCTCGTGACAAAATTGACTCATTTCCTGATGAATGAACTACTCATTCATTCTCGATAAAAGCAATATATATCATCAAATACATAAATTAATTGTGGTAAAATCTTGTTACACGATAAAATTTACTTCCCTTTTGTGGAAAAATATATATTGACCAAATGAGTCTACTTTTTCTTGTTATTATGATCTACATCAGATGAGCTTTTGAACTCCTACTTGAAGTATTGCTTGCCTCCTGTATCAAATCAAATGCCAAGGATGGTGAGTCCCATATGAGATAGGGTTTTCTTGGTGCATGAAAATTGTTAAATTAATTTTCAAAATTTTATATCCAATCCGACTTTATTCCATCCTTATGCCAGATGCGTCCGAGTTTATCTGGTGCGGAGAACGTCATCAAGCACTGGATAGGGGATATTAGAAGCCCGTCCAGACCATTTTAGGCTTGAGCTTCTCAAGCCTAAAGGCCGCAGGCCTTGGACCGGCCCAATCGAAAAAAAAAAAAAAGATTGAGAACCCTTATTTATCCATGCCCAAAATGGCATATCCAAACTGGACGGGCGGAATTGGGCTCTTGAGCTAGTTGGTTCCACGTGTCTAAACCCTAATTTCTAATCCATTATACTGTAAGTGACTTTTGCCCATTGAATGCATTATATTTTAGGGGTAAATGACCAAGGAGGTCGCCTAGCCTTTTTCAATTCATACGACGTCGTCTCCAAACTTTCTTATTTTTATGCATAATTTGGGCAACATTAATCCTTTTGTTAGATACTTAGATAGATATTGTTGACGTAACATCAATGTCGACACCATACCAGTGCGTCGGCTAATATAATTGGCGTCATGAACAAAAAGAACAAAAAGGAAAGATCAAAAATAAAATTATAAGACAGTTAGAGCCCGTCACCATGGTCTTTCTATCATGTGGAGTTATAGTTATAAATGCATTTAAATGAGTACCTAGGTAACATGTTTACGGAAAAGATCTACTTATGTAACTGCATTTAGATTAGGGGGAGAGAAAACTTAATCTTGTCACTTACAGTAGAATGCATGACAGAGAGTGGAATTACTATGATTCCATCCAATACAACACGAAGTAAAACACCATGATAGAGTCAATGTTACTGGAAAAGGACAACAATTACTCAAAAAGAAATGATCGAAAGATTGAGTGGGTAAATTCAGATTTTGCCAAAATATGACTTTTTGATGTTTTGTAAGTATCAAGAGATTTTATATGTAAGATAAATGAATGTATCATATTGTAACCGTTATAATTATGAAAATTATTATTTTCATACATGCTAGATGTGCACGGTCCATCCATGCATGCAAGTTTTATAAGCACAATTTTTCAAAAATAATTATGTATAAATATAAATATATTAGTCAAGAAGGTAAGAGTACATGATCAAATTTGTAAAAAAAAAAATAATAAATTATATATATATAAAAAATTATATATATAACATAAGAATAAAATTAAAAAAAAATTAAAGAAGGAAAAAAAAAACTCCTAATGAAATAAAAATAGCTCTTGATAAATTCGGATTTTACAAAATATGACATTGGAGATGATTCATAAAACCTAGTGATTTTATAAATATAAGATAAACGAATCTATCATATTGTAATCGATATAATTCTGAAAAATATTATTTTCACATAAGTTGAATGTGCAATGGCTCATACACGCAAGTTTAATTAGCACATATTTTCAAAAAATAATTATTTATAAATTATTATATCAGTTAAGGAGCTAAAACTAAAAGTGCATGATCAAATTTGTAAAAATAAAAATAAAAAGACAACATAAAAAATAAAATTAAAAAAATTAAAGAAGAAAAAGAAAAAAAGAACTCCTAATGGTTCCGTGGTTGGGCAAAGCCCAGCCCATTTTTACGACGTCAAAACCCTAGCAACCTCCTCCTTCCTTAACCCTCCTCCGACTGCTCTCTCCAGCCTCCCTCCCGTCCCCTCCTCCGCGCGACGATCCGCAGCCTCTTCCTTCCTCCTCCGCCGCCGCCGGCGACCTCCTCCGCCAGTAAGTCCCGCCTCCTCCTCTCCTTCGCCGCACCTCCTCCTTAGTTCCGTCTCGCCGCAGTCGCTGCTCGCTCAGCGCTTGAACCCCAGCGGCGGTGGCGGCGGCTCCGAAACCCTTCGGTTTCGATCCCCGCCGCGTCGCTCGTTATAGAACCGAGAAGTCGAGACGCTCCGACGCGGCACCAGATCGCGTCGTCAGCGTTCGAGTGGCGACGCGATCGAACGTCCGAATCCGGAATCGGCGTTCTCGCGGAGCTGCTCGTGCTTCTTTTTTAGTGCGTTACGTGCTTTGATTACGCGTCGTGTCGGCTTAGTATCTTGTGTTTGTCTGATCTGGTTGGCTAAGGGCGAGACGAAAGCTTCGTCTTTCGACGTTGTTAGTTTTTTGAAGTTCGTGAATTAAGGTTTAGTGTTTGGGTTAATGAAGTGTACGTGTGTCAAATGACGGCCTTAGCACATGTTTCGACTCCTAGATACAGAAGCGTAGCTCTTTCGTTTTCGTACTGATTCTATGCGATTGAAGAGTCGATGCAATGTGATGACTGCTGAAAGGCGATATCGCTTTGCGTGGGGCTTTTGCAATTTGGAATTGGAGTGAAGTTGCTTGACTTTCCCGGTTATGAACGTGGAAAGATATTAGTTGAAAGGTTGATGCTTGTGTGGATTTATGTATGTGTTAACAAATGTGATTGATGGGTTTAGTTCAATCGATGTTACATCCATAAGGACACGGTTTTGTACTTCGTGTTCTGTTTTCACTCTGTTCCAGGATGCATAGAGTTGTCAAGGGAACTGTTGTTTGGGATTCATATTTTTTCCTGTGGTGGCAAAATCTGTGTAACTATATTCTGATATGTAATGTCCCTTTTGCATCAGGAAGGCAATCTCTCGCCTAAGCACCAAGTGGAAGAATGTCAGGGTATGTAAATTTGAGCTGTTTTTCTCTTTTTCTTCTTCGTGATTTTTTTTTTCTTTTTCAAAGTAATGTAATGTTTCTGCAAACAGTGAGATGGGGAAGAATTATGTACCTCATAATGTTTCAGATCATCTAATGGGGCCTTATTTAGTAGTTTATTTTTTCCCTCAAAGAGAGGAATTAATCAAGAATTAGGCTAACCTACTCTCATTTTGCAATTTTTCTTGCTATAATTAAGTACTTAACTCAGTTGTTAAGATTTTTTTTTTTTTGGTCCATTGCATGAATCTTTGCTTACTTTTAACTGTATTGCTTTCAGAGAAGAAGATGTTGCTTAATCTATTCTCATTTTGCTTTTGTCTTGCTATAATTAAGTACTTAACTCGATTGTTAAAATATTTTTGGTCCATTGTATGAATCTTTGCTTACTTTTGATTGTATTGCTTTCAGAGAAGAAGATGTTCCGGCACCTGAGGTTGCGGTTGCAGCTCCAGCTTTGGGTGAACCCATGGATCTCAATACAGCTTTACAACTTGTGCTGAGGAAGTCCCTGGCTCATGGTGGTCTTGTACGTGGTCTCCACGAAGGCGCCAAGGCCATTGAAAAGCATGCTGGACTGCTTTGCCTACTAGCAGAGGACTGCAACCAGCCCGATTATATCAAGTTGGTGAAGGCGCTATGCAATGAGCATAATGTCAGTCTGATCAATGTCCCTAGCGCTAAGACTCTTGGAGAGTGGGCTGGTGTAAGTTAGCTCCCCAGTTCAATTTTTATTTGTGCAACTCTTTTTTATTACCTGTGCAGCAATGACAATTCCGTATGTTTATCTCAGTGAAGCCTGGTTTGTTAGTTGAAATTTCATTATCTTCTTGATGCTTAGTAATATTTTCCATTTGTTCTGTACAGTTGTGTAAAATTGATTCTGAGGGGAAAGCAAGGAAGGTTGTTGGTTGTTCTTGCGTGGTTATAAAGGTAATTTTTGTACAGTAGTCTTATATTATTCAAAATAGCTTACTCCTGCTTTATATGGTTTTGGTATTGGTCTTCCTTTTGTGCCTCCCAAAAAGGGGTAGACTGTAGCTGGCAAAACTGGAACTAGCTTTGAAATGTTTTGTTGGGCTTTATTTTGATTTGCATTGTCAGGAGATTATACAAGCTAGCTAGTTTCAGGCCTTTATCAGTGGCTTAGGTACTATTTTGAAACTCTTAAGTGCAGATCAAAACAGACATAATGTTCTTTTATCATGCTTGCTTGTGATTTTCTATATTGATGCAATCTCTGTTATTATTGCCATTTCTATCCCCTCAAAGAAAGCTGATCAATTTGCAGGATTTTGGGGAGGAGACTGAGGCACGTCATGTTGTTATGGAGTATGTCAAGTCTCACTGAGATTAGAAAGCTTTGAGGCATCTGGAGAGAGGCTTTTCTTAGATAGTGATGAGATTTTTCTAATTATTTTTTAAGGAGACGGTAAACCAGTGGACATTTTTATCTTATGCATCTCTTCATCATCTTCCTGAGCTGGTCGAGCAACTGAGAGCCTTCAAATGTCTTAAGGGCTTGTCGTCTTGTTTTCTTCCTATCAATATTTGCAACATTTTGACATGTTCGATTCTTAGCATTTCTGGAGTTTCTCTCAGAACTAATGGTTGATTGTTTTTGTGCGTGATCCTTATATTTGTACACGATTTTCCAACATTCCAACTTTAGACTTTTTGGTCAATTCAATTGTCCAAGAGAATAAGGTCCACTGTGAAACTAATGGTGGTGCTTCTGCTTGTAATTTGTTTATGTGCCTGCCGAGGCTGTGGTTCGCATGTGATCGTCCTTCGCAATGGGGCTGTGTTGTTCGCATGTGATGGTCCTTCGCAATAGTCATCCTTTTATAGACGATGATTCAAGTGCTTGTTTGTTGGGCAATATCATTTGAATAGAAATGTGATAAAGTGTATTATAATTCGCAAATTGCTAAGTGTGATAAAGGACAGAGAAAGTGATGATTAATGAAGGGAACCTTAGTAGAAAAAAGTAATGAATAGTGGAATAAACAAATAAGTATCAAGTTTTACAGTGAACGTGGAGTCACCGACGATTGAATCTCCTCATGCACTGTTTGTTTTTATACCTCGCTACCTAGCAGGTGTTTAGTAGCTACTTAAGGTTCTTGCGCTATTTGTGAGGGTTGATTCCTTGCGGATAAGGAAAAAAGATCCTGAATCATCGATAAATATATTTAGAAATTAGAACTTAAAATGGCATTGACGAATGCAATGTTTGATCAATTAAAAGTACTAATAGGTTCTATTTAGTTGCTGAGATGTGATCTTTTATGTCAAGCTTCAGTATAGATATCGATGTTTCTCTTCACCGTAAGACGTTCGCTTTTTAAGTGCATCGCGAAAAACAAACAGGAACGTTGGAGGATCTGTTGCTAACGGAGGTCGATATCAGAGAATCAAAACCGGAACCTGTATTTCCGAACAGCATGCGTAGGTGTAATGCCTGTTCCATTATTCATTCCATCCACTTCATACCCGCCTGGACGGCCTGTTGGATTGGTACAATTCACGTGGCAAGGCCTTTTAGTTGACGTCTGCATATTCAAAAGCCTAAACAACCAGAGATGGAACTAAACTTCTCAGAAAACAAAGGTCGAGTGAGCTAACCTCACTGCTGGTAGCCAGCTGAGAAATGATAATTTGAGAGTACCTCGGCAGCCATTCGCAAGGTAAGGATTGCTTTGCAAAACCTCATGAACAATGGCAATCATGTCTGGTTCCATTTTCAGCATGGTTACAAGTGCGAAACTCTTTGCATTTGTAGCTTGTCTTGCTTTTCTCAGCGTTCTCGCATGTTTAGTTCCCAATTGCCCAGTAAAAGAACTAGAGGCACCTCCGTGAATCTGAGTTTCGAGAGATTGCCCACAAAGAAGTTGGAAAAGCCAGTCTGCTAAGAAAGAACAGCTGCAGGGACTGAAAGCCTTCAAATCCTTGTGGCTGTGATGGCTCCTGAATCTTAAATCTGTAATTGAATGATTCTTTCAGGATGCTCGTCTTGCAGCAGCTGATACTGGAACATGAGCCGTTATTCACGTCCATTAGGTATTTGCAGAGGGCCATGCATCTGAAAACACGTTCCGCATCTCGATCATTGAAGAATGCAGAAGTATCATAAGGATAGCAATGAACCTGCTCTTGGTGTTGGATATAGGAATATGGCAAGCTTGAGCCAGGGGCTAAAACTTAAAAGTGGTCTTCACCAGAGGAGTTACGTCCAATCACCGCATGTATCTCATGATCCTCGAGAAATGTTATCTATTTTTCGCTGCTTCTTCTATACCAATGTGGTACTGGAGGATCGGTAGTCTTACCGCAGAAGACGTGAAATGACCCGGAAGGAATGGCCAAGTAACAGCCGTTGCTATCAAGCGGTAATGTGACATGGTATGGTGAGGTTTCCACAGCTACTTTGGCATTTTGGCATCTGGGATTCGTTAACGGCGGTGCTTCTGCAATATCAATTCAGTTACCGTTACTGCTGCTGTTGCTACAACTCTCGGGAGAGGTTTATGGCGGCCCGTGAGGGTCTTCACCTCTTGAACCGAACGACATTGCCTAAGTTGGTGAAGTCAATTTATACATATTCGGCTTTCTGAGGTATTATCATACACAGGTTTCGACCAAGCCGCACATATGAATGGACAGTCCATCCATCCAGAAGAAGGCCACAAATTGGTGTTGTGATCATATATGCTTATTTGACAACAGAACCAGTGAAGTTTTAGCAATCATATGGTTGGAGAATATGTAATAATCTGCACTCATGGCAAAAAATGGCCAATTCAAAGTATTTCATCGAGTTGCTGATGGCCTTCGATTATTTAGTCATCTATAAAGAGCTTTGCTACTATTTTACAGAAATTCTTAGATCACATCATCCAAGCATTTACTTTTCCACTCAAATCTTTATCAGGCTACAGATCATCGTGGTACAGGAACGCATCCAAGATGTTGTCCTTCTTCTTACAACCCCAGCGGCAATGCCAAGAACAGAAGGAGTTGAAGATTGCGAGTCTTGTGGAATGGAGGGACATGATGTTTGACGTGGAAGGAGACTTTGAAAGAACAACAGCGTACCCGTCATCCATATAGTCTGTCCCTTCAGGGAACAGCTGCCACAAAAGGCTTCCAGCCCCGGCTCCACCTTTCTTGGTCGAGTTCAAGAGTGTCTTGTACACCAAGCTGATAAGCGTGTCCCGGAATGACGAATTGTAGCCAGGGTCATTAGCAGACACGCCAAATTCAGAAAACAAAACAGGCATGCCGAGATACATCTCAGCATCTTCAATGTGAGCTTCCATCCATGATTTTGTGAACTGGAGATGCGCATCCGTGATTGACGGCGATATCCTTCATCAAAGAATTAGGCCGTTCAATTAGTGGGAGACACCCACTTTAAAGCTCTTTTATGAACATAACGAGCACATGTGTGCAATCCTACATATGCAGAAAGAATGCGCTGCGCATTTTTTTCTAGTTTGTCGGATAATTAAGAAAAACATGGTCTATATCTTCTTAATGCCAAATTGAGTTACTAAAAAATACATCAGTAGTAGGTTTGTAAGTTTCTAATATCAAGCCAAAGAGGCAACAAATCCAAATTGATTTCTTCCCATGACAGCGAAACGTTTTTCCGCAACCAGTGCCTAGTGCTTACCAAGAGTCTGCATAGATATGAACAGAGGCAAAATCAATCCCCAGAACCAGATGGTTCCTAATGAAGTCAGTACCAACTTGCTGTGCATATGTGTTTGGATTATACTGAACTTTGTTTAGAGTAGAGAGACCATAAAATCCTTCCAATCCAATCTCTAGCAAATGCTTTGGGTCGATGCTCTTCACAAACACTGCCATTTCTTCTATCCATGCCTGGAAAGTCCCCACATGTTAGTACGTATGCAACAAAGAAATATTTTACTTCCTACAAAGAACTTGAGCCTTACAGAAAATGCTAGTGCAATCTATCATTCATTTTGCCTCAGGTGACTAATTTTTAATAAAAATGGACCTGCAAGGTATCGCCAGATGGATCCAAGGTGCATCGTGGCTCGTTCATCAGTTCCCACGCAAAGATTGTAGGGTCATCCTTGTAAGTTATGTTTGTGAACGTATTGACTCTATTAAGCACAGTCTGCATAAATCACCTATCAGTAAGCACAAACATATCCAGACCAACAAATGACACACATCTCATGTACTAAATTGAGAGGATGGAGAAAGGAAAAAAAAAAAAGCACCGACTGGCTTGCCTTAACATGAGCCTTGTAGTAGCTCTTAAGAGTTGGATGAGAGAAGAATTGGTCATCCGATGTCAAGTTCAGGCCAGCTGCTTTGCCCCATTTGACATATTGTGCTTTGCCACCATAAGCTTCCCAATTATTAGTTAACGACAAAATGAGCCTGATTTTGTACTTCTTCGCTTCACTCACCACAAAATCCAATGCCTGAAATTCAGAAAAAAGTGGGATAAACTTTGAAAATCCACTAATTTCCATATTCAACCGTGCTGTCCATCTATCTCTCTTGGAGAACTGGCGATTAGCAGGGAGGCCACAGGATCACACTTTTACCTAGGTAAAAATTAGTAGGTCAGTCGGTACCTTGAAAACAACTTCATCATAAACCGATGGAGATTTCTGAAGAGCTCGCCATTGGCCGTCATTGAAAGCCCAAGTCCTACAGACGGTTAGTCCCACAGCAGATGCTTGTTGGAAAACCTCACTGACCTTCCCTCTCGTGGACTCATCCGCAGCAAACACCATCAACCAGTAGGTGTTGAACCCATTAACATAGAAAGGTTGGTCATTAACCACAAACTGGTTGCCCTTCTTCTGGACCATTGGCCACGCATCATCTTCCGTGTCACCTGGATAAGCACTGAACATCGTGGAAATACAATAAATCCAAGATGCTACATACCCAGAAAAGGGCTGCACGGGTCATCTGCAAATACTTCAAATCATCATCAATGACAGGACGATACTGTGAATAACACCTAACAAGTACAACAGTATGGAAGTGGCCTCATATCAAGCAAATAGCGCAATAAAACAACACAATTGACCTCACAACCGTGCACCATTCCATTTAACATTAACAAAGAACAAAGAACAATACCCCCCATTCCCGCTCCCGCTAAAGGAGGGACATTGATTTTCAGCTCCGTCCACCATCATCTCCAATGGCTCCATCGCCTCGCCGCCACAAACAGCCGGGCCGTCATTCACAAACACCACGAAAACAACAACCACGCAAGAGAACAGGAGCTTCAGCGCGACATCCATGGCGTCGACTCGCAACACCACCACACATACCCCTTTCCTCTCGAACCAACGCTTTCTTTATAACCATCATCCATAGGCAAAGTTTCCTCCCTGTAGGGAAAAGGAAAACTGTGAAGTTCAAGAAGAGTGAAGTGGAGGGGATTAGCCCCCTCCATAGCTTTTAAGCCAAGACAAAAGATTGTTGTTATCATAGCACATCACTGGTAAGACAAGTTTTTCCCATCAAAGGGTCCTACCAGAACTGCAGTAATCTGACTGCCCACAAGAAGATCATCAAGATTCAAGACAACCCGGGTCGCTTTCAGCAGCGCTTGTTGCTAAGAATTTAAAGTGAAGAGATCACATAAAACGACTGATTCTCGAAAGAGCTCGCGTGAATGGGGTTCGAAGCAAACGTGCCGGTGGGCAGAGCTTTCCGAGGTGAACGTGAAAGACACCGCGGTGGGGTCAGGTGTAAGAACGGGGAAGAGAGAGAGAGAGAGAGAAGAGAGATGGCATGCAGAAGAAGGCGAAGAGCAATGGCGGACGCATTGATGGGAAGGGTTGGCCAAGGCCTTTTCTGTTGTCGGTCGCCGATTGTCGGCTCTTCATTACAAAAAAAAAAAAGCTTCTCTTTTTTCTTTTTTTTTTTATAGAATTTTTGTATATTTGAAGGTATAATTACCAAAGATCTATTTGATAATTATTGGGATAAAACATCAACTGGAAAAAAAAGGGGCCAAGTAAGGTTTAGAAATTAACTCATGGAACACATATAGTTTTGGGAGAAAGTGCTTACTTTTATTCGCTAAATTACAAAGAGACCATCCACTGGAATTATACTAGAGAAAATGGTGAAAAATAGAATTATATTAGATTTCGAGGCGACTCAATCTCTAAATCGGATTTGCTTAACAAGGATTGACATCTCCCCAGCTTGGTTAGAGCCAATCTTTGCCATCGGATTGTGATGAGAATTAATATTCTCCACTAGTAGATCAAGTATATCTCTACCATTGGATCAATTAAATAAAAATTGATATCCTCTACTTTTAAATTGTAGAAGATTAAGTAAATAAAATGACTTTTGTATAAATAAGGGAGCCATTCCTCTCATTTGGATCATCCAAATCATTTGAGCAATACAAATAATTTTTAGAGTTAATATCACGAAAAACCCCAAACTATTGCATTCATGGTAAATTTATCCAATGTATACCAATTTAGAGTTTTTGATAATAAAAAAAATTAATTTTAGATAAATTTATCACATGTACTAGTTTAGGATTTTTCATGATATTAATCCTATCTTTCAAAACTTCTCTCCACTTACTCCCTCTCTAGAAATTTCTTTCTTTGACGTGAGAGTGTGAGTAAGACTAAAGCTTGCTTAGGCTCGATTCAAGCAATTCAAAGAATGTCCCATGACATTAAGATATGGATGCCTCCTCCTTTCTTATTCTTGCTCTATCAATGAACAAAATGAGAGAATAAATCTATTGAAAAGACAATCGGCCCTTCATTATTTATCATTGAACAAAATGAGGGAATAAACCTATCGAAATTGAGTCCAAATCAACTGATTACGCAGAGCCAAAAAATCAATGCAGCACATGAATTACACGGTCTAAATGGTGTCTCTTCACCGCCTCAAAAGAAACTTTGTATAACTACGTTGACATCAGTGCAATGTCAGCAAAAAGAAACAATTAATTATGATTAATGAAAAGAAAACAAATAATCAAGCGCAAATGCATAATAGGATTTATATAGCCGATCCTATAACTCAGTGGGATCAACCTCTTCAAATTTCAAGACTCACCGATGCATTTCAAGCCTTTCTAAAAAGGTCTCATCATTTTAAAATTTATGATTGACAAGACCCAATCGATAACTCATTATAACCTATCAAAACATATCCAACCTTACGATTCAAAACCTTAAACCCAATTTCATGTGAAGACAAGACAAGCTATTATTATAGACTTTAAGTTTTGCCGGGCTTTGCAATAAAAATGACATTTTAGGTTATGATAGCTGTACCATCCATCGATGACACATAAGAATATCATGGAAAATAGTTTTTAGAATTGTACCACAAAGTTGACTATGGTACATATCACATGACAACATGATTTACTATAATAGTTTTCAGGTCACAACGAGAGAGCCATCGGCCAGTGTCACATAATCAACATAAAATACTTCATCCGTCAAGTCGGAGTGGAAGATTGCACTGGCAGTGAGTTCCACTTAAAACATAGTTATCCACCAGCCACTCCAAAGGAATAACATACAAATTTCAAGCATGCAAGACACCCATGAAAAGGCATGCGAGACAGAGGCATAAATTGAACAACCATACTTTGAAGCAAACTCAATGTGTCCAAAAGTCATAACAAGCCACAAGGCAAGCACTTATGCCTTGAGGCTGAAAACAACTGATCATTGATCATGTCTTCATCAACTTGCCAGCAGGAAAGAACATAGTAAACAATCTAAACACCAGCAGCATCCTTCGATAAACAAGCTTAAACAGAACAAGAGACTAAACAAGTTTCACATATGAGAACTATTTATTTTGTTGAAGGAAAGAAGCCGGTGGCCTCACATAAGTAAAGCCTGTGAAGGGATTTCCTGCAGCAGTGGGACTGGCAGCAGGGGAATCTGCGATTGGCATGTCAGTCCATTTTTTTTCGAAATTGGCAATGCAATACTTTCCAGCAACTTCTGGAAGAAAACTGGGCTTGATCTCCCGCGCCTCTAGTTTCTTCCAGTTGATCATCTTGAACCATTTGTGGTTCTTGATGTCCACACTCCCATTAGGCCCACTGCCTAGGCGCTTGCTGGGATCTTTCTGTAGCAGCTGCAGCATGTTGGATCATCTTTAGTTCCCTTATGGATTGTAAGATTGAATATGTTGCAGAAAAAGCGATATATTTCCATTATCCAGGTAGCTCACATCATACTTTTTCATGCAAAACAGAGGGTACTTGCAGGGGCTAACAAGTCAACGAAAGACTGATTGATTACTATACTCAATATATAAGAGATGATTCAGAAAAAGAGAGACAAATATCAGATAATGATAAGCTGACTAAGGAAATTTTATGCAGATGTTCCCAATGCAATACCAATTGCAAAGATCCATGCTCTCAGGATATGTTGTCAATTATATCGCCAATGCCTTTGTATCAAATCTGACAATCATCAGAGATCGAGGCCATTTGCTGGTTGTGAACTTAGGCATACCCAGAAATTAAGGTATTAGTGCCAGGTGAATTTGACCAATCCAAGTTAGTTCACACTAACTTATGTTTCTGAATATCCATCCCTAATAAAGCTGTGCCTGAACTTGCCTGCCTGTCCATTAACTTAACAATGTATGATAGCTGTTTGCTAAAACAGGCAGTTCCAACCACACCTAATATTCTGTCTTAACATTTGTGTGATTAAGAAACATTGCATGTGCTTTTAACAATGCATAAGAAGGGGCTATCTCACTATGTAGATGGAGAAGAAACATCGGCACAAATTTAAACAGAAGATAGTTAATAGTTACAAAGACTAAAACAGTGCATGATTGTCCACCAAGTCGACATAATACTGTCAAACGCAGAAATAGAAGGAATGCACATAATATACACATGCAATACTGATAAGCAGGAAAACATAACAGGAATTCTTGCAGACTTACTCCTTTCAACAGAGAATGAGCTTCACTGGAAAGAAAATTTGGTAGCTTTATTTTGTCCTTGACTATCTTCTCTTGAATCTTATTCCGGTTTCCACCAATAAAAGGAGGCTGCATAAATGAATTGAAACGGAACAGACAAGACATTAGCTTGATAGTTTTTTTATGTGTATTCTGCATATAACTACATATTCAAGTATTCCATCAAATAAAGAGACTGCTAACCTCATAAATAACACTAGAGCTATATGTAGTAAGTACATAAATCTTCCATTGCAAGTAACTAACAAGACAACGGCAAAACTTAGGTTGCTGTGACCAAGTAAATAACAGATGTCTCGTCATAAACAGATTTAGCTATTTTCAGGAAGAGATGAAAACTAGCTGAATATAAGATAATCGACCGTCATCACTCCTAACATGTAAACAAACTAGCGATGCTTTAGTCTTCACCAACCATATTGCATCCATTATGTAGCCAAAATAACAGCTTAGCTATTACGATGGGGAACCATCAAAGCAAATTCATATAGATCAGCATGGGTGAGGTCCAGCAATGGTGTCTCCACCAAAATCGAAAAAATTTTACACAGAAAAACAACTAAGACAAATGGCAGGAATGCCAACCTTTCCAGTAAGCATCTCAAATAACAGCACACCCACACTCCACCAGTCTGCAGCTTTATCATGCCCCTTTCCAAGGACAATTTCTGGCGCCATATATTCTACTGTTCCACACAAGGAATTAGATCTTCCGTTCTCTTCAAGTTGCTTTGCTAGGCCAAAATCAGTCAAGACAACCTAATCACAAAAAATAATATATCAAGTCTCATGAAATTCTAAACAAGGAGGGGTGGGATGTGCCTGACTATGACCAGAAACAGAAAACAATCTGAAGTCCCCCAGAGAGAGAGAGAGAGAGAGAGTACATGGCCTTCGGCATCCAGTAGGATATTTTCTGGTTTGAGATCCCTATGCATTATGCCATTTGCATGAAGATGAGCCACTGCAGAAACAATTTCAGCAGTGTAGATACGTGCCAAATCCTCTCTGAAACAATTTCAAATATAAAGTCAACCCAATTACACACTATATATCACACAAAACTTTGGAAGGCAAATCTGAAAAGGCCAAAGTCAACCCAATTACACACACTTTATATATCACACAAAACTTTGGAAAGCAAACCTGAAAAGGCCCTGATGATAGAGCTGAAAAAAGAGATGGCCCCCATTTATAAAGTCCAGCACGAGATAGAGCCTGTATTTGGTCTGCAAGTGCACGTGAAGAGCAATTTCAGTTACAAGACTGAGAAGGGTATTACAGACATGGCAAAAACATTTAAAGCATCAGTGGAACTACGACCAATTTTTATCACAAAGGTAGGACAGTGGAAGTACCTGGAAAGAATACCTAAGCTGGACAATGAATGGGTGATCAATTTTGGTTAAAATGTCTCTCTCTGCTTTCATGTACTCAGCATGATTCTTCTCCATGATTTTGTCCTTTCTCATTACCTTCATTGCATATATATCAGAAGTGCCCTTTTTCCTCACTTGCAAGACTTTTGCAAATGCACCACAGCCTACAACCTTTAAAGGCTCAAAATCTTCAAGACATACACTCTCAACTTTCAAGGGATCTCCTTCAACTGTGTCTAGTTTCTTATTGCCTCCAGCATCATTCATGGACTCTTGATTTTCCTTGACAGTCTCTCGATTAAAACACTCCACAAAATCCAATGCCTCATCACTTTCACTTAGAGTGAGCATACTCAACCTCAATGTTTGATTGACACAAGAGGAGGGACCGACCAGAGAATGCGACCTGCTACATATGACAACTGGATTGTCATAGATGAGTTCATTCGCATCTGCACCTGACACAGAGTTTCCATCAACACTCACCTCCAAGCAGGGTTGGACCGGTGCAGGACCAAACACATCAGAGAAATCAAATTCGAGGTGATCCGTGACAACGGCATCCTGAGAATTCATAGGAAAAAGAAGCTTGTTTGGGAATGGTATGCATCTCTGGCTGTTGGTCGAACCAGATGACTGAGAAACCATACTGTCACTTGTATACTCCCAACCGTGGAAGGCCAAACCAATAATCAGCCAGAGATGTTTCCAAAGCAGCTACACGTCGGTCTTTCCAATTATCTTAAGGTTAAAAAGTGCAGAGGGGCTCCTGTCAATGGCCTTAATCAAAAGGAAATTCACGTATGCAAAAGCAGTTCCAAGAAATTTAGGCAGCAAGCTGAGCAAAATCCACAGGTAGAGGCTGTTCTTGTTTCCCGAATCACAGGAAACCACAGATCCCACAGTAACTCTTGAACTCATGAAGATCTGAAAAGCTAATCTGCAGTTCAATGAAAGACAAAGGGATATCAGTGAAGCTGAACCAAACAATGAAATCCATTTATTAATATAAGTCTCCACAAGAGACCATCTGATGAAATGCATGATAGTATTAGGAATTCGGGTTCTTCCTCCTCTTTAATCACAAATTGTAAAGATGACCAATCAAATACAATAACAATCTGGTGCTTTTATTTTGCTTTATTCTTCGGTAAGCTGATACAATTATTCAGCAGGAGGAAAAAATTTCTTGGTCATAAGCATATTTAACAAGAAATGTCTTAATCTTTGGAGCACTAACAGCAGTGTATTGAAATTGCAAACTTCACTCGTTCGGTTCCTTAAGTAGTGCCCGGGGCTTGCTAACAAAATCTAGAATTAATCGCGCAATCGTATTAGAATTCGCATTCACGACGTGCAATCGCCACCCTTCGTCAGACATCGATTCGAAATTCGAGACTTTGGACATCCAACCGCAGCAAAATCAACGACAGCAAAAACGTCTGGAAAATTCCCAAAAAGGAAAGAGCTTTATACCATGATCTAAACCCAAAATCTAAAACTCGAGCAGGGAAAAAAAAAAGAAAAGGAAAGACCAAACCCTCCAAGATAGAGCTCGAAACACAGATCCAGAAAAAAAACCAGAACCTCAAACCACCCTCAACCGAGCTACAAAATCCTCGTACGACCAGAAACAAACGACGGATCGAACAACGAGAAGTTGCCCACAATTTTAACCTCCAACCCAGAAAAACTAGAGAGACAAGCACATCATTGAACACAACCAGGCGGCGTCGTCGTCCAATTAACAGCGCCAAGAGTCGAAATTTCCCTCCTTTTCCTCGGAATTCTCGCCGGACGACGCGAATCGAAGCGGAATTCAACCCAAACAAAACCGACCCAGAAGAGGAATTCGAACGCAGAGACGCGAGAGAGATCGTACCAGAGGAGATTGCAGAGAGATGGAGAGCGAGATGGAGCGTGCTGCGAAGAACGTCTTTCGAAAAGCGAGTTCGCAAAGGCACGAAGCCTACTCACGTCGCCACATATATAAGAGACGACGTCCCGGAGCTTCCCGACACGTGGCGCGACGTGAGTGGGGGCCCTCGCCGAGGAATGGAATAGGAATATTTATCATGAGGTTTAATTTTGGAATATGCCTATTCCGATAAGATGTCCTTCGAATCTAATGAATAATGATATATGGTATTTTCGAAAAACAAATTTGGCTGGACAGCTACGTGAGTTTAAAAAGGATAACATTTTGATGCATGCGCAGTTAAATTTAAATTCTTTTTCTGATTAAGGACGGTATGACGAAGGCATCTGTTAATAAGATCTATTTTGATTTTGTTATGGTTGATTCATAGAATTATTTTAATTGAATGATGCGACGGATCGTTGTTGGGTATTTAAATTCACTCACGTAATTAAATATCCTTTTATACTCAGGAGGGTACAACAAAAAAATTTAAAATTATGCCCATCGTCACACCAAGATCCTAAACTTTTTTTTTTTTTTTTTGTGTTGTGAAAATCCTCGGACATATACTAACCTAACAAAAACACCCTCCTCTATCTACCATAAAAAATTCTTGATACCCCAATTTGTTTTCTCTCTCGTCTCTAATACCCCCGAACTAGTACCAATGCTACAAAAGTTCGAGATACCGATATCATCAACATAATTTAGAATTCTTTGTGATAAAAATAGAGTTTGCGTCACGGTAAAGATAGTTTAATTTTTTCTTTTAAAATCTCGTAAATGAATTTTTCTAAAAAGGTCTTAAATTATACCTGGATTGCAAATAATGGCATTGATTAGTCACGCCATCTCAATCGTTCACGCAACATCATAAAAATATGTAACTTTTATTCGATGTGGAGTGGACGGCGTCCTGAGCTGGCGAACGGGTGGAGTCCACCACGGCGTGCGCGCCCACGCCACGCTCCCTCGACCACTTGCACGAGAGAAGAAGGACGCATCCTTTGGAGCCGCCGATTGAACGGTGGTGGCCCAAGGAAGGAATTCTTTTTTGTCTTTTTGACTCTTTGGGATATGATTCGTTTTGAATGTTTATCTTGGACGGTTGGCCAATAAGGGATTTTTTTGTTTTCTTGGACGGTACCTTAGCCTCTAAGCACTTACATTCGATGGTCTAATTATTGGGGTTCTTTAATTTTTTTATTCCAAAAATATGTGCTCCGTGTTAGATCGATTTGACTGTTCGGGGAAAAAGAATGAAAGAAAGCAAACGATAAGCTTGCTTTTGGGTTATGACTCCATCGCAAAGGGTTTGGACTTTCTATAAGACGGGTTTTCAAAAAGATGGATTTGATGGCATAAATTCACTCGTGTTAAATTGATTTGATTGTTCGGGGAAAAGAACGTAGGAAAACAAACGATGAGCTTGCTTTCAGGTTACGACTCCATCACAAAGGATTCGACTTTTTGTAAAATAGGTTTTCAAAAAGGTGGTTTTGATGGTATCAATTTGCTCGTGTGAGATTGATTTGATTGTTCGGGGAAAAGAATGTGGGAAAAGAACATAAGCTTGCTCTCGCGTTATAACTCCATCGCAAAGGGATTGGACTTTTTGTGAGATGGGTTTTCGAAAATGATGGGTTTGATGGTATAAGGCACGCCAACTCTTGCATGGACGGGTTTGATGGAGATCAATCCAAATGACCCCCTAAATAAAAAGAAAATCGCCTTGACTTTTAGATTATGATATATTTCTCTTTTCTATGTACATGTATGTGTGGTGTTTTATGGGGTTCAAACCTCAAAATTTAAAGGAAAACACTAAATAAGATTACTGGAAGACAAATGTTGTTGAAATTAAAATTGAAGATAGTTTGTACAAACTTTGCTTGGAGGGAAATATTGATGTGAAACATCAATACTGACAAGTTTGACTTGAAAAAGGAAATTAAGATTGTATTTGTTTGAACTTTTAAAGAAATGAATGATTTTCTTGATTTTCACTTGTTTGGTTTGCCAAGAATGATCAATCAATGGAAAACTCAAAACAAATATGCATATCTAAATTTAGGAAAGTGAGTCCCCCAACTTGAAAAGGGGAAAATTTTATCTTGAAAAATTGATCTCTCGAAAAGCATTATTTTTTAATCATAAAGTTTTTTTTCCAAAACAAACACACCCTAAAATTGAAAGTAAATGCGTTGGCACCAGGAATATTCAAACACAATTTTGGCGAAGTTTTGATATAGGCTACGCATGCCTTCTTTCTCTATGTTTCCTCTATTTATAGATCTCGAGTTCCCTTTCTTTAATTGCTATCACGCCTTCATGATTTCCTCCATCTTAAGCATTTCTCATTAACTGTTCTTTCTATCTTTGGATCTTACTCCGGCTCATAACTGTCCCCGCTACTTTATGGTTGTTAAACGAAGGGTAAAGTGCACAATTATGTCGAGTGATAAGTGCACAAATATACAATAAAACCACCCATGCAAGTGTGCCACCCAGCGAGTAGCTACTAATTATTGTCCGATGCCAAATTAATGGGAGATTGTCTTTCTCGATATGAGCATTAGTTCAGGATAAACTCGATTTAACTTCACTTGTCTTTACTTCGACCGACTGGCAATAAATATAATTCTTTTTATCATTTTACTTTTAGTTAATACAACGAAAAATCTCAAATTATGTTTGTTGTTATACAAATACATGGAATTTTTCTATGTCACTAAAAACTCTAAACTCGCCTATACGACACAAATATCTCAAACTTCTTCTGGCGAAATAGAGAGTATGATTTAGGGGTATTAGAATTGAACAGGAAAATCGAATTAAATTGAATCAAAATTTCGTTCATTTTTTGTTCAATTCAAGTTTCAATTCAAATCCGGTTTGGACCAAATTGAATCGAAAATCATCTCTTTTCTCAATATTATAATTTATATAATCTCTCATTTGTCACTAAACATTAAAAAAAATGAAAATCGAAAAGTGGGCCCCATATTAGCCACATGAATAGAATATAGCATGGATGACGTGGCATGAGAGTTGTCCATAATATTTTCACGGTTAGTATTGTAAATCCCGCTGTCTTTCTGCATGTCTTTGGGTTTGAAGGCCATAAAGAGGGGCCGAACGAATCGGCAAGCCCAATGAAATCAGAATCGGTCCATCACCCTTCTTATCATCGCAATCACAGGCCGCAGACAAGACCAAATTCTGACCGACCTCGGAGCCCGTTCCAAGAGCGACACGGCACCAGAGCCTTTCGTTCCTGGACTTTCGTCCCTTGCAGATGAAGTGTTCGACGAAATGCCTGTGAAGACTCTGCCTGGTTGCAAGATGCTTTTCTCGAGAGTTCCTCGCCTCCTCCTTCGCAATTCCAATGACCAAGTCCCAGTCTCTCTGTTTCGTCGCCTCAAGACCCTCCCTTCGGCTTCCTCCTTGGACGAATCTCCTCTCCAAACCCGCAAGAAAGATGACTACTTCGCAGTCGTCCAGCACGTCTCCAACATCGTTCGCCACGACTACTACCTGGAGCGGACCCTCAACAAGATGCGCGTTTCCCTGACCTCCGACCTCGTCTACCGCGTCCTTCGCGCCTGCTCCCGCTCCGGCACCGAGTCGTTGCGGTTCTTCAACTGGGCTTGCACCTGCCAGCCTGCTTCCTACGCCCCGACTTCGGTAGAATATGAAGAGATTGTCAAGATCCTGGCACAAACCAAGAAGTACGAGTCCATGTGGAAGATCATCCACCAAATGAGAAGCCAGCATCTGGGTCTTTCTCCGAACACCGCGTGTTTCGTCATCGAGAAATTTGGTAAGCACGGGCTTATTGATCAGGCGGTCGAGATCTTCAATAAGTTGAAGCACTTTGATTGTAAGCCGAATGTGGACACCTACAATTCTTTGCTGTTCGCTCTTTGCGAAGTTAAGATGTTTCACGGGGCTTATGCCCTGATCAGGCGGATGATCAGAAAAGGAGAGGCTCCGGATAAGAGAACCTTCGCGATCCTTGTTAATGGCTGGTGCTCTGCTGGCAAAATGAGGGAGGCACAGGACTTTTTAGAGGAGATGAGTAAAAAAGGGTTTAATCCTCCGGTGAGGGGTCGTGATCTTTTGATTGAAGGGTTGTTGAACGCGGGTTATTTGGAGTCTGCTAAGGGAATGGTGAGGAAGATGACTAAGGAAGGGTTTGTGCCTGATGTTGGGACCTTTAATTCTTTGATGGAAGCCATTGTGAAATCTGGGGAGCTTGATTTTGGTCTTAGTCTTTATCATAGCGTATGCAAACTAGGACTATGTCCCGACATCGTTACTTACAAACTTTTGATACCAGCTGTTTCTAAGCCGGGAATGATTGATGAGGCTTTCAGGCTTCTGCATAGATCGATTGAGGATGGACATAAGCCTTTTCCTAGTCTATATGCGCCTATAATAAAAGGGATGTGTAGGATGGGACAGTTTGATGATGCATTTAGTTTCTTCAGCGAAATGAAACTTAAGGGTCATCCACCTAATCGGCCAGTTTATACAATGTTGATAACCATGTGTGGACGTGGAGGTAGGTATGTAGAGGCTGCTAATTATCTGGCTGAGATGACTGAGTTTGGCTTTACGCCCATTTCCCGGTGCTTTGACATGGTTACTGATGGCTTGAGGAGTTGCGGGAAGCATGATCTAGCTGAAAAGATGATGCAGTTGGAGGTCTCCCTGCAGTGATTGATGATGGCTATTTGAATTTTGCAAGGTATCATCTTTGTCATTTAAGACGTGGTGTCGGCCGTAACTGTCATATATTCATTTGGATTGAAGCTTCGACCTGACAGAATTTGCAGATTCTTATCCTGATGTTATATCCATCAATGTTTCTCCTTAAGTTTTCTTTTCCACACGTTTGCTGGCTTGACGATCTGGGCGCCCTCGAATCAAGCAGGGACTGCTTGAGGAGGATCTTTGAGGCTTTGTCCCACTTTAAGACATCCGGTTTGTTGTGCAGTGACTCTCACTTGGGAATAATTTATGAACAAGTTCGAGAACAGAAAGCCCATTGGAGAAGCTTGAATTGGATATGCTGAAACAAGCAAAATTGGATGAACATAGTTTGGCAAGCGCAGTATGACTTGCTTCTTTTGGAGTTTCATTCTAGTTGTTGTTGGACACCTGGTAACTATTTTATTTTTGCCTCAGTGGATTTGATCATTAAGTCTTTCTGCTTTGTCTCAGTGGAGTCACTGTTGACAGAGCCTCTGGATTTTGGTGATAAGACCTCAGAGTAGCCATCATGAATCTATGATGCTAGGGTTTCTTTTTTTTGGGTTGAAGCTGCAAAGGAAAACGAAAGTGCTATAAAATTTGTTGAAGGATCTGTTGCTTTGGGTTGAACTTTTTAAGGAAGATTAGCCCTCATGGTCGTTTCATGTGGTGATCAATGGAAGGTGACCGTCATCGATGATTATGTAATTGAGAAGAGTAATCTCAGCAGACAGTTCCTGTTTTGAATTGGGATATTAAACAGGCCAATTCTACCCTGTCTCCTGCTTGTTCTGCACTAACGTTATTGAATATTCATCTTAATGTGGAAGCTCTGCAAAATCCCATTGGGATCACAAATGGGAAACGTTTTGTGTACAGTTGCCAGGAATATCTCAGTCTTGTAGTTAATGCACTGCAAAATGTTAATGCTCGGCTATATGCTTGCTTTTCAAAGGTCTTGTATTTTCAGAAACTATTGTCTAGTCAGGAACACTGCCTGAGAGACATGGTCTACTAGCAAAACAAAACAGGGAAGAAAATCTTCGAGGTTTCTGTTCAGATTTGAAAACAGGAAAGAACAAATGCATAGGATGAACTTTCGCCTACATCATGATATTAAGAAGCGGGAGACAGTATTATACATTCAGAAAGAAGCATTCCAGCATGGGGACCGGATTTATACGACGTAACTGATATTGCAAACAAGAAGACCAGAGACTTCATCTGAAGAATCCAGACACATAGTAAAACTCAAATCTCAGATAGACCTAACTAGATTGCCAAAGATAGAGGTTGCCCTAAATGATGCCCCTTGGCATTGTGCGTCACCCTGCCTTCTCATCATGGCCATCATCACAAGTGCGGCATCTTTGCCTTCTGATCATCTCCTGACCCATCGGGACCTGGAGTCGCAAACCCCTGATGAATCAAGTTCTGATCCAAAAGCTGACCAAGAGAAGTTTCTCTTGGTCTGCTTAGAAAGTGAAGGACTTGAAGGGCTTTTGAGTGCCTTTTTGTAGGTGTCTGTGGTGGTAGGATCTTCTCAGCATATGCTTTAAAGGAACAATTTTTTGTCCTCCACTTTGTATAAGTCACCAAACATCCTAGAAATCCCAAGGAATCTTCTGTGACTTCAGCTTCACTCGTCTCTCTCTCTCTCTCCCCCTCCCTCCCTCCTTACTTGGGCCTGAAATGGCACACAAGTAGTTGCTACACACATCAGACTGGTGATTACATCGGCAAGCAAATCAAGGGCACGGAAATATCTTATATTCTACTCCTAGACGATAAAGCGTTGGGTTCTTCACTATATCTGATCTACGCAAAAGGAGCATAAGGGCATATTCCGAATTAGAGAATTCTAATTTAGGCTTCATTCCTCGTGGTGAATGGTCAAAAATTTGGTGCATCTACACGCATAGAGCATGGGAAGTCTTCTCTAGGCAAGCAAGCTATATCCACAAATGAGGAGTCTCTCTTTTTCAGCTGAAACCAAACGAGAAACTGCTCAGTTTCCCATCAGTCCTCCATCGCATGATGATCAGATCGAATCCAAACATGAGCAGTAAAGCTTTGACAGCATGCACCACTCGTGCGAAGGAACGTGCCAATAACTTTATGATAAAGTGATTGCACATGGCACGATTGGCTCGCTTCTCATGTGACGCGTAGTACACTAGATGTGTGACAGTTTTTCTCATGGTAGCCACAACAAAGATGGAATTTGACTACCTGGTGAAGAGATTCCGGGCAAATTTGAGAGGAAACGGAAATTAGCCACATGATTCCATAAGAATGGTCGATAAAATCAGATACTACCATGACGGTTCCTCCTGTTCGATCCCTAGCACAAATGATTTCCTTTGAGCCAAACATTATTTACTACCAACTATACTTGCTGAAACTTCCGCATATTTTAACAATTTCATTTCGTGAAATTATTATGACATAACATTCACAATCAATCGTATCGGACAACTAGTGTACACTTTAAGAGGCTTACGAGGCTATTTTAATTCCTCAATTTCTGTTGTTATTTATAATCTGACATTTCCATTGCTTCGTTCCACTTGATCAAATGATGCCCTAGGCCGTTTCGGGATCAAAACCATATTACCTTTTGGGCCAAAAAAAGAGAGGAAGAACTCACAACTTGGTGGCCTAACAATTATGAGAGATCTTTATGTGCTCTGAAAGGACCTTTTCATCTGTCCATCTCAGGAACAGAGCTCCAAATATACTTCTCACTCTGTCATTTTCCAAAATGAAATAATTACATATTCGGAAGATACAATTATCGATAACGTGATTTTTCCGAGAGAACTTGCCATGTACTTGACAAATAGGAAATTTCTTATTCATATTTGAGTGTATCTGAACCTTTGATAATGTAGATCCCATCATGCCCTTGGGTGACGATTCTTGTTATCAATGGTAGTGATGAAGCTGTTTGGCAGGATTGGCTTGCTTCTCACATGTCGGCAGCGCACAGTACACCCATTGTATGATTGTTTTTCTCATGTTCACAACGAGAAAGATGGAACTTGACTATCCGGTATAGAGATTTCAAGCAAATTTGAGATAAAGACAGAAAATTAATCGGATGATTCAGTACATTAACGAATATGGCTAATAAAATTAGATGGACTACCATGATGGTTCCTCATGTCCGAGCCCTACAAGAAATGATTTCCCTTGAGCCAAACATTATTGACTACCAACCATACTTATTGAAACTTCCACATATTTTAACCATTTCATTTGTGAAATTATTAGGACATAACATTCGCATTCAATTTTATTGAACAACTAATATACACTTAAAGAGGCTTATGAGACTATTTTGATTCCTCAATTTCCATTATTATTTATAATTCCGACATTTCGGTCGCTTCATTTTACTTGATCAAATGAACCCACACATAACCCTGTTTCAAAATCAGAATCGTGTTATCTTTTGGGCCCATAACAAATTAAGAGGAAAAGGGGATATGACAACTTTGTGACATAGCAATTACGAGAGATTTTTAGGTGCTTTGGAAGGATCATTTCAATCCCATCGAATGAACAAAGCTCTACATTCCATCATTTTCCAAAAGGAAATAATTACATTATCGAGAAACACAATTATTGATGACAGAGGACCTACATGAGATTAGTCGATAAATAGGAAATTTCATTTCCATATCCGTGTCCATCTAAACCGTCGATGATGTAGATCTCATCATCGTTATCAACGGCGGTGATGGATCCGTTGTGATGGACCCAGGTCCAGGTAAAATATTCCCCAAGATAAAACGGAGCAACCGACTCTCTCGCGTGTGTTTGATTTTGGTAGGAGCGCGGCATTCGCTTCGACATTGTTGGTTGGAGAAACGCCTGAGATGATGATCCGTGATGCATTGCGCTTGTGTGACTTGGATTCCATTTCGATCTTTTGATGTTTGTGTGCGTTCATACATCTGGTTTGAGTACTTGCCAGGGTTTATAGGAGTGTGATATTGATACAGAGACACGTCTGGCTTTATGGCGTTTGTTGTCTGGCACACATCTGGTTGAGTACTCTACTTTTGACTTTGAAGCTCAAGGCAACATAGTGATTATGGCTTGTTTACTTTGACCAAATGATTTTCAAGGGAGGCCTAAATGGCTTTCTATCATCCTCTACTACTCATCAGTTGAAATCGGGTGCTGGTGATAATCTGTCCCGTTGTTTGTTATGTGAGTTCTGTTTCAGAAGTTATGTTTGTTTCCCTGTTATTGGACTCGTTGCGAAGAAATATTGCTGAGAAACCCGATACTTCAGGTAGATGGCTAGTCATTTGGGGACTCAAAAGGGGCTGGCGAGGCAATTGGTGCCGATTGCTGCTCTGAGGAAACACGGATTCTGGTTGCTGCTTGTGGATGTGTGGGAAGCTACAAAATTTGGGCAAATCTGCTGCTCTTTTACTGTATGGGCAAAGAAGATAGCAGTTGCCACAAGGGTTGGTCTGTTTTTCATCGATAGAACAATAATTCCACAGTTCTACACTGAATTGTCAAGTTGGCGTAAACTAGGCGATACCATCCTCCGCATTGAACTCCTTCGATGGGCCGACATAGCTCCACTTTCAGCAAATACTTTGGCCAGGTATCGTATTGAAGTATTCTGAACGTGGTGATGGAATTTTATGCGGAGAGTAATTGGTTTTGTTCAAGATAGTGCTTGTTGCCTTTTCATTCCCCCCATTGGTTTTAGATTAGACAATTTGGAGTTGATAGTTTTGTCTAATCTAGGCCCTAGTTAGACAGAAAGAAGAGTTTATTCTAAACTTTGTAACTGAGAAGCGAGGGCAAAACTTAGTCCTTAATAGTTGATTTTAGTACATCTTCCTTTGGCCCAGTGGAGTCTCAGGAGCATGTACATCTGGTGTGCTGCATTTCAGGTCTCAATATGAATTATTGCGGAGAACTTCATGATGGAAACTCATCTTCATCTTGCTGTTGAAGCTTTCAAAAGAAATATATTCCAAACTTATGAAATTTTAGAAATATCGTCATAGTCATCTTTGTGATGCTTCACGAGCTCATGGTGGAGGACTCTCGTAAAATGTCCTTTAGAACCAAAATATTCTGTTTGCTCTTTACGGCCACGCTACTCTTTGGTCAGTGGTGGCTGATTGAAGTCATTCGGTCATCTTGTTTGAGTTTTTATGCAGCCACTAAGAGAGCTCTTATTTATGAGTTTCTGTTCTGTTCCCTGCAAAAATTTTATCTAGAAAAAGGCCACTCTTTTCACGATGGCAAAACAGAATACACAGTGTATGTCCATAACTAGATTTTGCTTTAATATATGACAAGAATGAGTTATTAATTGCCAGGTAGCGTTTGATTCATGTTCCTGTATGTTTATTTTCGGTAGGCACTCTGGTTTTGCAGATCCGTAATGTGCACCGTTCTTTCATCTGCAAATTATATAACAAATTGGTTTGAAGCTAATGAAAGGCTGTTCTTAACTTCACTTTGCTAATGCTTTTCTAATTTATTTCTGACATCCACTTCGTTGCAGATTGCTGGGGGGGTTGTGCGACAATTCGCTGACCTGCATAATCCGAGCGTGGGATTACACCAAACTGTCTTTTGTTGCGCCTTCCATGAATGCCTTCCTGTGGAGAGATCCTTTCACAGAACGTCATCTAATGTCACTCAGTGAGCTTGGGATTGCTCTTATTCCACGGATCTCAACGAGTCACACAGGAGATCATCACGACGGCGCTATGGCTCTACTCTTTACAATCGAGTCAGCTATCAAAGTTTACTACGAGACTCGGGTTGCTGCTCGGTGGCGGTAATGCCAAGCAGGAAGTGTGAATATTCCAGAAACATTTGGAGACTTGACTACTGTGGCCATTATGCTCATCGTTGCCTCTGCTCTTTCTGGAAACCAGGTTGCTCTTTCCGTACATAAAATGGTTCCACTGGTGTGTCGATGCTAAACCATACCTTCATAAATCTCAGTGAAATGGCGATTCCTTTATTGCGATGCTGGAGGAAGTCGACGGTACAGTTCCTCTACTGCTTCTGTAATTCCATCTGGCTGTTGGATGGTGAGCAATTTGAGGGTTCCGCTCATATCGACGAAGACGGCAGATGAAGAACTCGAGAAGCCTTGTAACTAGACCTGGCTAGAAAACTCGTTGCTCTACTCCATCTGATCGAGTTTTTCATTTCACTTTTGAGCTCTGTTTGTCAGAATGCTGATCTTTGATTCCCTGACTTCTCTGAAATGCTGATAATGCTTCGAATTCATGTCATGTTCGAGTTTGAACTCGAGCTGCTTCGACTCGTGCTTGACCCGATCAAACCCTAGAGTGTCTCACAGCAGGGGACGGCACGGGACAAATGGCTGCACCGTCGACGCCGTCAATGTGCTTCTGCGTGCCGCCACTCGAGCTTACTACTAAAATATCTTTAAAACCTATGGTAAGAATCAAATTTGCCTCCCCAAGGGGTACTATTCCCCCAAAATTCAGGATGAAATTTATGATCTATGGCTGACGTCACTTTCTTCATTTGTATATTAATCGATTAGATTCCAATCCCGCACTCAAACAAAGACAGAAAAACACAAAAAAAAAAAGAAAAGAGATTCTCTCAAAAAATGTGTTTCGAAGAAAAGAGAAAGTCATGCCTCGGAAGTCGCGTATAATCATCCAATAGCCGCTCCACAAAGAATTAAATTAAAGCACTGAAATTTCTACGAAACTTTTCTAGCCGTTGGCCGCCTCAGCCTGTTCAAATTCAAAAACCAGCACGCCCCTCTTCTCCAATTCTTCATCGTCACGCTTCAAGCTTCAAGCTTCAAGCTTTCTCTCTCTCTCTCTCAAATTCCTCTCCGGCGTCGGTGCTCCATTCGCGGCGAGACTCCATGGGCGTGAAGATGCAAGAAGCGCTCCAAACTCCGCCCGCCGGGGGAGCCGGAGACGACAACGACAGCAAGCTCCGGCACAAGCCCGGCCGGAAGCCTCTCCAGCCGCGGAACTCCCCCGCCGCTCTTCCTTCCGCCGACCGGCCGAAGCCGAAGCCCGAGAGGATCGGATCGGGATCTCGCCGGTGCTTGCCGAGTCGGACAAGGAGAACCGCCCCTACCTGCCGCCGGCGTCGCCCCTCGCCGCCGCGGCTCCTCCTACTCCTCCGCCGGCGCCGGCGGCGAAGGTGGAGCAGCTGGACGCGTCGCTCGCGGAGGAGCTGGTGGCGGTGAGGAAGAAGCTGGAGAGGCTGAGGGCGGACAGGGAGAGGACGGAGGCGATGCTGAAAGAGAGGGACGGGCTCCTGGCGGCCAGGATGCGGGAGGTAGAGGAGAGGGGAGAGGCTCAGAAGCTGCTCGAGATCGAGGTGGATCGGCTGTACCGGCTGAAGCAGCTCAAGCTTTCGCTCGAGGTAAGCCGCGCTCGGCACCGATGGCGTCGTCGGCGACCGATTCCAAGCTCGAATTTTCTTTCTTTTTTTGGTGGAGATTCGCCGGCTGAGAAAGTCTAGGGTTTTTCCTGTGTTCTTCTTTTGTGTTGAATCAGAGAGTGTCGCCGATCCGATCGCTGAGAGAGAGGTCTCACATCAATCAGGTACGCATGAACCGCCATTTTCTTCCGATCGCAGTCGCGGTCGCGGTCGCGGCGAAACAAGAACCATGACCAAGGGGCGAGCGACGGACTGAATCAAATCCAAAGTTTTATTCGAATCGAATCGAATCGAACCGATCTGAATCTTGTTCAGCGGCTCAGTTGATTGAACCGTTTTGGACTCGTGCCTAATTGCATTATCTCTTCTATTGATCAGATTGATGCTCTTTCCTTTCGACAGTACGATTACTGATTCTTTTTTCTCGACGATTTCTTTTCAGGAATCGAAATCGGAGAACAGGGAGGAATCGATTGGGGAATGTGAAGCGCCGAGTCCGAGTCCAAGCTCCGTTTCTTCGAAATTGAGTGCAGATGTGGATTGATTCGATACCGGTTTTCTTGTACTTGGGTTTTGATTCGGAATTTGTTTGTGACTTCACTTTGCTCGTTGAAGTACATAGGAAAAGAGATTTGGAAAAAGCATTGCGTGATAAGCGAGTACCATCGGAATCCGGCGTGTCCACGGTGTCCGACATGTGGGCCGATCGCGAACTTGGAGTAGGGCATTCCAGGAGGACACGGTCCCGTGTCGTCGAGACGCCCGATGGTGCACTCCTAGAGCCTGCTTCTCATATGGAGGGGATCCGTTCGACTCTATCATTTCGTTTAAGTTCTGTTTCGCCACCATGGCTTGTGAATTCGATCCATCCTTTTGAAGGAATTATTTTACATTGAATCCTTAAAATGGCTCTGTACAAGTTGAGAGTTCCTTCAAGTGATTTTGATTTGCCTCCCTTGACTCAGTGAGCCATGTTCAATTGGTTTTTCCTCCAATGAGAAACAGGAAAACTCAAGACAACAGTCCATCCTAATTGAGCTTTGAACATGTCCTCTCACTTAGTTCTTCAGATGATCTACAGGCAGGGCAGGTTTCATGTAGCAAATCCGAGTTAAGGTCTTGATGCTGCGAGCGTCAAGCAAGTTTGTTGTGCTCCTTTCCCGGCTTTCATCGTTTGCACCATGTTCCGATTACCCAAAGATTTTTTTACCATGAATCGCGACAATTTGCGAAGCGGGTACTGGAATCGTATAGGTACCGACCACGGTTGTAGCTTTAAAGCGCGCCGTGCAATATGTGGTAAGCATCTTCACCAAAATAGGTTGGAGGTTGGATGGTGTCGCGCTGCTCGGGCTATTGCTCGCCCTTTTGCTGGCAATGCAGCAAGCAGGGTGCACAAACAGTTCATGGTAACGCTTGGGATAAGCAGAGTACCCAGATGGACTCAAGGAGTGACCGCTTCAAGATTTAAGTAGCTACTTAATCTTCATTTCGATAATCAAAACAGGCGGAGCATTACACACCCGTTACCATAAACACTAGCCAGAGAAGAAAAACAAGCCCCAACTCCAACTTGCAAGTGCAACAGAATTCATTTAGACAGGTAATTCAACTCTTCAAGGAACCAGCCACTGAATTCGAAACACTGCCCTTATCTCCGACTTGTACAGCGGAAAGGCGGCGGAGGATTAGCTTAGCATTAACAAGATAAACTCTCATAAACGACAACAAACATCCCAATAAAGCTAACGACTTGATGTTTCCTGTGGGAGGAGTTGCGACAATTTCACCATGCCAATTAACAAGCACAAGCTACTTAAATTCCCTCAACCATAGCACAGGTACAAAACGGACCACATTCTTTAAAATCTGCACATTACCTCTTTGAAGAAGTCGACTTATTTTAAAAATCTAACATGCAAAAGAGCAATTTCCACGACGGCCATGACCATACATACGTGGTGATTGTGACAGAGAAAGAGAAGTAATGCACCGCAAGAAAGCGTGCTGATTGATTTTACCCCAGAGAGCTTGTTTAACAACAACCAGTACCAAGGTATTCATATCAAAAGACTTCCAAGAGAAATTGATGAACAGAGTTATTTAAGATACAAACCAAGAAAAGGAGTTCGATGAAATATAGATTGAAAGTCATTTAGAGAGTTTGAGGAGAATTAGTTCTGGCTACTACTTCTAAATAAAACAGAAAACTCTTATCACCCAAGGTAGGCCATATCACCCTCACTACTCTCAGCCAATGCGGTTGAGATCCTGAACAAGAATTAAGGCCTCTTAAGGAGCACACTGCACCTATTGTTGAGCTATGAAAGCCTATATTAAACATGATCTATGAATTCTGCAAAGCCTGCATCCGCAGACAACTATATTCTACAGAAGACGTGTTGGTGGCCGTCGTCAGGACCTCAGCCACAGCTGTGGATAATGCCCATGACTAATCTTCCAGCACCAAACGAGCAAGCGAGGACAGTCTCCTGAAATTAAAGATGATTTCATTGAACAACTGATCACAACCGATACAACAAATAATCAGCAGCTGTTCCATCTGAATGGCTGGATTGCGCAGATCAGCAGAACTTCCAGTGGTTATTACAATTTACACAAGTCACAAAAGTCGTCATAGGCTCATCCGCACTCCTAGTTTGCAACTGATAATAAGTAGTCTTCCGCTGGCCACAGCGACCACACTTGAACTGGTCAGTTGTGGCTTTTGGTGGGCCACCACGTTGACAGTCGAACAAAGCTCTCTCTTTAATTTGGTGATTCTCACGCTGCCTTTGATCACTGGCCAGTTCATCTGGGGTCATTGTGATGAGCCTCTCAGGTTTGACCTCCCCAAGAAGAACTTTCCTTCTTAGGTCTGGATTGTTTGGGTCCTTGATGTTGAACATGATGGATCGATATTTGAATTTTTGGGTTCCATTGGACCGACCCATCTTCTCAAACATAATGGATTCAACAATGACAGCAACTCTGATTGGATCACATGCATTTACTTCATCCTTCATATCATCGTCAGCCTCGCTAGCAACCTTAGACAGTGCCTCAACAAGTAGTTCCCTAACTTTGTCACGAACGGAATCATCGCACTTGACCAGTTCTGTCAACTTCCGAGGAGCATTAGACCCCGCTGATGGTTTCTTATTATTCAGTGGCTGTTTCTCCTCTTTGGATATACGCTCAACTTTAATACCTTCTTCTCTGCCATTATTCTCAGACATTAGAGCATGTGTGTCTACAACATTTTTCTCAACTTTGGTGGTCTGAGAACTTGAAACCCTACCCAACTTGGTCGAATCACCTCTGTAAGTTTTCTCAACTTTCACCGTTTCTACATGTGAAAATTTATCCACCTTCACTGCACCTGCCTTCTGCTCCTTCTCAACTTTGATACCATCTGGTTTCTCATCTTTCTGCAACAATTTATCATCATTGCTGGACTTCTTTTTATTTTTGGCTGTCTCATCAATGATTATCTTCTTCCAAATCTCAAGCACATCTGCAGCCATTGTTTTGATTGTTTCCATAGGATGTTTTGTTAGGTGCCTAAGCCGTTTCCCAACCTGAAAGGTATTGCCATCAAAGAAATCATGTGAGGATAACAAGAGAATATATGCAAGTTTCTCAAATAAGTGAAAACAAACTAGGAATCAAGTCCACCAGTGGATTCCTCCACCACAAATGCATAAAACAACTAAGTAATAGGTTTTGGAATCATTATAAAGCAGGAAAGAACAGGTACCTGGGACAAGGACAACAAACTGAAAGCAAGTCCAGCACTAAGATTAGAAACCCGTGATACCAATTTCTCACGATCTTTTTAAAGGTATTTTACATGTGAAATTATCGCATTCGATAGTCTCTTCAAGCCTATTATTCCCCCCCCAGTGGGGAAAAGTAAATTTTGTTTCTGCTGTATGATGATTATGCCACAATTCATCCTCTACTGAGCCTATGTATTCCCAAAAGAACAGTGTAAACCCACCGAAAACCTGAAATTTCATTGCAGAGAACCATCATCACTAAACCCCCAAAGAAAACAATTAATACAAAGGATATGCGAATCATATCAAGGAGGTTTACCACATCCTAGAAAGCACAGCTATAACTAGCTTTTCCTCTAAACCAACACAAGATTTATAATTATGCGCATTGTGGCTGCATCAGCCATCATGTGACAGCTTCGCTGCCTTGGCTGTAAAGGCCTTAATTATGGTCTAGAAAGCTCTTACAGCTTGTTCACCATCCCCGACCCCCCAAAAAAGAAAAAAAAACAAAACAAAAATATTCAGAGTCATTGCACCCCCTATCAAACGACCTTGCATGGCTTTAAAATTTTAAACTTATGGTACTAAGCCAAGGTTTCTATGGATTCAGTCCTGTGGAAAAATACATATATCAGGTCCAGAGATAGTAATATCGGTTGAGGCCCATCCCACGCAACCATCTCTTGTTTGGCACTCCCATAAGCAGATACAAAGGGAATTCAAGTACAAACTGCAGTGGCTAAAGTTCCAACAATCAAGACGAAATAATATTTTTCCTTATAGTATTGAATCCTTGACCTCGGCATAGTATCTTAATCACCGCCAGAATATTTCCTTTGTTTGACGACAACAAAGTTCTATCCACCTATCTGGACTCTGGACAGATGGCTATACCACATACTAGAGCATGTACTCCAATACGTTTGGTGGGGAAAGACTTCTCTACTTTTAGGTGCCTCATGCGCGCATGCAATTTTCAGAGGTTGTTTCCTTCTCTTGACATCTTGACAACCATGACAATCCACACGTAAAAGCACCAAAAAAGTTCACCAGTGGATTCCTCCACCACGAATGCATAAGACAACTAAGTACTAGGTTTTGGAATCATTATAAAGCAGGAAAGAACAGGTACGTGGGACAAGGACAACAAACTGAAAACAAGTCCAGCACTAAGATTAGAAACCCACGATACCAATTTCTCACGATCTTTTTAAAGGTTTTACATGTGAAATTATCGCATTCCATAGTCTCTTCAAGCCTATTATTCCCCCCCCCCGGCGGCGGGGAAAAGTAAATTTTGTTTCTGCTGTATGATGATTATGCCACAATTCATCCTCTACTGAGCCTATGTATTCCCAAAAGAACAGTGTAAACCCACCGAAAACCTGAAATTTCATTGCAGAGAACCATCATCACTAAACCCCCAAAGAAAACAATTAATACAAAGGATATGCGAATCATATCAAGGAGGTTTACCGCATCCTAGAAAGCACAGCTATAACTAGCTTTTCCTCTAAACCAACACAAGATTCATAAATATGTGCACTGTGGTGGCATCAGCCATCACACGACAGCTTCACTGCCTTGGCTGTAAAGGCCTTAATTATGGTCTAGAAAGCTGTTACAGCTTGTTCACCATCCCCAACCCCGCAAAAAGAAAAAATAAATAGAAGAAAAAAGAAAAATATGCAGAGTCATTGCACCCCCTATCAAACGACCTTGCATGGCTTTAAAATTTTACACTCATGGTACTAAGCCAAGGTTTCTATGGATTCAGTCTCGTGGAAAAATACATATATTAGGTCAATTGAGATAGTAACGTCAGTTGAGGTCCATCCCACACAACCATCTCTTGTTTGGCACTCCCATAAGCAGATACAAAAGGAATTCAAGTACAAACTGCAGTGGCTAAAGTTCCAACAATCAAGATGAAATAATATTACTTCTCATAGAATTAAATCCTTGACCTCGGCATAGTATCTTAATCAGCGCCAGAATATTTCCTTTGTTTGACAACAACAAAGTTCTATCCACCTATCTGGACTCTGGACAGATGACTATACCACATACTAGAGCATGTACACCAATACGTTTGGTGGGGAAAGACTTCTCTACTTTTAGGTGCCTCATGCGCACATCCAATTTTCAGAGGTTGTTTCCTTCTCTTGACATCTTGACAACCATGACCATCCGCATGTAAAAGCACCAAAAAAGTCCAGCATTCTAGTAAAAAGTACCATCAACCAGGTAGTAGCTACTGGATATGGAAGAAAATAGTAAACTGCCCACAATTGCTACGGCATTGCTAGAATTACTTAACCAACAACACTGAATATGCACATAATAAAAAGCAATGTTTTTAGAACAAGCTAGATAGAGAGGCCGATAAAAAGAGCAAAAAAGGGTTTTTCTTGCTCTGCCTTATCCATAAGAAGAGCAAAATTAGCAAAGAATTCAATTCCCAACTCAATAGATGAACGCCAACACGCAACTGCATCACTCAAATTAAGCAGGTCGTCCCCTACTAATTATACTGTTCACCAAGTAAAAACCAAAACCCTCTAATTCCTCAAAATTGCATTCCCAAAGACTCAAAATCCTGCATTTCTCCACTCTACTCTCCCAACGGAGTCCTGCCCTTCAAAAAAAATTTTACCTGGGTGGCCACGAGGGCGTCGTACGACACCGGGAAGCTCTTGAGCCGCTTCAGCGAGTCCACGCACCGGGAAACCTCGGGGCCACTCGACGACACCCCGTCGCCGGCCGCCGCATCGGCCGCCTTCTTGGCCCGCTCGAAGAGCTCCACCAGCTCCTTATCCATCGGGTTGCGGACTCCGGCAACTTCCCCTAGAAACCCATCACGACCCAGAAACCGACCAGACAAAAAGACGAACGGCCGCACGTCAATTACCAACCGCAAACTCAAACAAGCGAGCAAGAAAACCAAGAAAATCGGACCACGGAAGGGCGAGAAATGAAGGGTTGGAGAGAGATCTGGCGAAATTACCGGAGGTGGGTCGGATGAGGGCGGAGCACGGCGGGGGCGGCGGCGTCGGAGGAGGCTTTAGTCGCGCTTCGGAATTCCCTTCAAGATTTGCTGTGCCTTGTCCGCCGAGCAAGATTGCCTATAAGAGGAGAAAAAGGAGAGGGGAATTGACCTGGGGGCGACCTGACGGGGATCGACGGTGGATATCGGGTTCCTAAGATCCTGTTCCGAGAACGGACGGCTGGTGATCTGTCCACGGCACATAGTCGACTTTCCTGTTTTGGGGGAGGATTTTTGGTTACGGATGAAGCACCCAATTGTGGAATCACGATCTTTCGGATTCTAGCTTCCTATAGGATTGCAATTTTGATTTGTTTATTTTTATTTTAGTGATTGTTGGAGAATCTTTTGTGGATGGTGGGTGTGGGACGGCCGGCCGAACGCGTCGCTCGGGTCCAGTTCGGGATGGGTATAAGGTCGAGGTCGGAGCTGAAGTTCGTGGGTGAACTCTCCGGCGCTCGACCCATGTATGGGCCCGGCGAGGATTCACATACCTTTTCGACATGGGGAGCTCGCTATTTCTAGATGCCATCGGTGCCGGATGCCTGAGGCCGATTCTCGGGATTGTACGAGATTGTGGTGAAATGGAAGGCTGTGTCGGAGGCGACTAGTCGGAGTCGGCCGGCGACCATAAATGCCGGGTCACACTCATCAATGTGATGGATCACTCATGGTCCTTCTCGTGGGCCGAGCTTGTGGTGACTTGGGCTTGTGTGAGTTCAGTCTGGTCAGTGAATGCACTTACTCCTGTGGGCCCTCCTCATCAATTTTGGGCCCAAGTCATGGGCCGACAAAATCGGGTCAAGATTTTTTTCCCATCTCGACGCGGTATTAAAGACTTGTCGGGAGCAGTTTCCGTACTTTTCGATTGATGTTGGTAGTATTTCCACAACTACCTTTTCACACAGTCTCCATCAAGAAAAGTCTCTACCCCGCCGGATTCCGACACGTGTCCAACTCGTAATGGTCTTCTCGGATAGGTAATTTCACTGCCAATTTCAAGGCGCCGTCGTCTCTTCCCTATTTTCCCCCTTGCTCAAACCTCGACCACCACCTCCTAGCCACCTCCGTAGCACCCCCGGGCCCCAGCACAACCTCAACGGTGGTGACCACCGCAAGCACCGCCCCGGCATCGATGCCGTCTGTCTCTCCGGTTGATTTTGATGAACATGAGTTCTAGAGCACATCAAGGAACAAAGTACATTTTCTTCCCGAGGTCTTCTTTGAGCCAACCACCAATTAGGTGTGTCTGTTTGGATAAGAAGTTTATCTTGACTATATAGCAATATGAATGAATCTGCAACCATTCATTTAAGACACATTGCTCGTCTCCTCGTTCACACTCTCTCTATCACGAGTCAAAGTCAACAGAGTCAACCCCGAGCTCGACCCTCACGGCAGAGCTCGACACAAGGTACTGGGCTCCACTCGTCTTGATTGATGAGCCTCCGAATTTGGAGGGCCCGAGCTATCCTCTATATTTGACGGCTTGATGCCACTCCCGTGGCCTTCAAAGGCGTCGAGGTGACGCCAAGCTCTCGCATGGCATCAAAGTTTATGCTAGCATCTCTCTCTAATTATTTCCATAAAGATTCTATACTCGCAACAGAATGTTCGATTTAAATCATAATTACTATGTATCACCCGTAACTTGAAGGTTCAAGATTGGCGAGTCCATCACCGCAGCCCCATTAAGAAATCAGAGATTATAAAATCTCTCTCATAAAATGTGTAACACATTTGGGTAACGACATATGAATCGTCTATAATTACGCTCACCATGTGAACAGAATCGTGAACTCATAAAGACAAGTGATCCTTTGCCACTCAGTCAACCACCAAGGCAATACTACGAACTTGCGTGGAATTTACTCCAATGCCAATCCCCATCAACAATACTAAATAGTCAGTCTTCTCGACAAGATAATATTGTAAAACGTACAAGAATAATGACAACCTTATTCGACTATTCAATGCCCCAATCGCCGGTCGCTATTGAAGTCATCTAGAAATCCGACGTGAGGATGACCATAAGCACGATGACTCCAAAACTTTGCTCCTCAGTGGAAATTATTGCTAACCTTAAAAAAGTCTGACATTGATGTCGACACTAAGGTTTAGATATTAATTTTGTGTTATAAAATGCTTTATGCATATGGTCATTAGGTCACTCTATCTTTTGACTAGTCAAACTACATTCAAAACCCTAATTATTTCTTGGATCTTTCATTTTTTGGCAGTGTCAAGGTTGGAAGTTTATATCTTCCGATTTCTTTTCTGAAAGAGATGAGTCTCACGTCTCTATCGAGCCTCTGTTTGATGGGAACACGATAGCAAAAAATAATATTCTACAAGATACGTAGCAGTGGATATCGCAATTGTCCTAAAATATAGGAAATATGTCGTATATTTGAATAAGATTCGAAAATGAGGTTTTCATTAGCTTGCTTCGAGCATGTCGTAATTCTGAATTACTTGTATAGATTTAACTCATCTAATGAGAATAAAAATAGTTATGAGGAACGTTGGTATCTAGCAATTGAGTATTGTTCCAACATTTTATTATTGGAAAAAGAAATCAAGAGAAATCTAAAGAACAAATATGAAATTGAATTAAGTTGAAGTACTATTATGCTAGTATAATTCAACGCATATTATATGCATGAACATTCTCGTACTCAAAATAAAAGAGTATTTTTTTCATAACCTTAAAGAAACACGAAAAATAAAAGTTTTATATTAAAAGAATTATTGTAAGACTTAGCTCATGGCAAGTAAATATCAAACCATTTAATGAACCACACTTAAAATATAGGGTTAATACTACGAAAAATCTCAAACTGATACACTTATGATAAATTTACTTAAAATTAACTTTTTGACCACAAAAAACTTGAAACTAGTATAACTATAATAAATCTATCACAAACTATTTTTTTGGCTACTAAATTTATAGTAGATTTATCCTATGTTAGTTTCCATTAAATTGAATTAATATTATGAAAACCACAAATTAATATACCTGTGACAAACGGTAGGTAAAAACCCCAAACATGTACACTTGTCAACTGTTATACACATTCACCTCAGCAATTTGACGATACAATTTACAAAAATTAAAGAAGGGTAAATTTAATTTGTGATTTTTAGTGGTCAAAAAATTAATTTATGGTAAATTTGTCACAAGCGTGTTAATTTTAAATTTTTCGTGGTATTAATTCTAAAAATATAAAATCAACCTCCACCATTAAGATCTTCTTCAATTCCTCTCTCTTTCCACTTAAAGTAAAGCCCACGTGTATGAAACACCACACAACTTCGTGCATCAGATAAAACAAGAATCGAAATTCAGACAAATGACTCTAATCTAGGATCGCTCCCATTTGATCACGCGTAGAATATAACACCAACCTCTGTCGATTTGATGCCATTCATTAAAGCTCTTTTCGTTGTCCTTCGCAATTGCCCAGGTGCATCAATCCATTTCCTCACCAACATCATCTTCGACCGACGTTTGAACTTTCACGAAACCCGAAAGATTAGTTTATCGTGGGTGTCGTCATCCAATCATATTATAATCACATATATTCCGAGCGCTGTCGAGCTGTCTCCTTGTAAAAACAAAAGGACAAGCAAAAGCGGTGGGGACGGGGCCCGACCTAATTTTTCCAGGTCGCAATAAATTTCTGTTGAGGACCGGTGGGATTGGTGACTCCAAAGGGCTAGCTACAACGTAGGAAAGCAGGTGCATGGTGAGATTCGGAATGATTGGAACACCGCAATGATCACACGACCTCGTGGACGTCGAGGACAGCATTGCACCGAGCTGAACTAATCCCCAATGGAAAGAGAGATTCGTGTTGGGAAGGCATCCCAAAGTATCTCTGTTTATGTGTAAAGAATTGGAGACTGCTTTTGATGAAGATTTGGTTGGCAATCAAGATCTACATTCATGGAGGGATGAAGGGGTTATAAGTTCCGGAAAATGTGTTAGCTTAATGTGGAAGTAAGTTTAGAGCAACGGGACGACAAATCATATTGACTCAGAACTTTTTTCGTCTATATAATTTGTGATCATTGAATCGTCAGATCAGAAGATTTGGCTCATAGACATAAACTATATATATCTTGGTCCACTACTGTGAATTAATTGCATCGATGACTATTGGAGGATCCAATAATTACTTAATCTATAGCAAGGTTGTAGTGGAATAAGTTAAGTTATTGTGATGCCACAGTTAATACATTTATAACTAGGTGGTGTATGCACTTTTTTGCTGAGCTAGTGGATTTCAACCTAATTGGATTGTTATACTGAAAAAGAAGAGTCAGCATATTCAAATTGGAAACTTTACAAATCTCACTTACAGTTTCTCTTTTTCCAAACTCTTTAAAATCCGTTACTAATATTGCTAGTTCATTTGCGCATGGAGGCAAGGTTTCAAAAAAGGGTTGATTCTACGTGTTTCATTTTATTTGTTCAAAGAACCAAATCACCCCTCTCTCTTGGTTGCTTATTCAAACGTAACAATTGGTGTAAAAGATTTTTTGAATTGAAATTGATTATATGATGAGAGATCATACCATGATATTCAAATTGGTACCCATTAATACATTGTTTATGTAAACCCAATTCCTCCCTAAAGCTTGACCATGTCAAGCTAACTAAATTTCTTAATCGCTTCATACTATATCAGTAATTTGATTGAAGCTTTATCCTGATAACACCCTTAGACGTGCACCTCATAGCATGCTTTTGCTATCTATACCTTTAAATGTGATTTGATCATCAATTTGGGCATTACTACAGCTCTTTGTTTTACCCTTTTACGAGCTAACTTTCTATCGTGTTGGTTTGTCGCTTTTCCATTTTGGTCCCTCAGCTTCACATTTCCCCACTAAGTAGAGGATTAAATTGGCCTAAGTTTGATGGGAAAACGGTTCGTGGGGTGCAGGAATCAAAAAAGGCATATACTGTAGGGACAAATCCAAAGGCAATCCACATATCTCTAGTAGGACTAAAAACGTACTTTACCATTAAAATATTTACCTTCTTTTAAATTATCACTAATAAGAATAATACTATACGTGTGAGACGAACTTACATAATTTAAATGGATGTGCAGACAAGTGGACTCGAAATACAAGATCATTGATTTGTTTATCTATTTAATAAGTAAAGCAAATCATCTAGCACATCAATCCTCATAAACTATCAAAACCTAGCTAGTGCCATTTTTGGTACCTAGAGGTCATCGCGACGAGTTTGCTCTCCGCCCACGTGGGCCTGTATAGATTAGCTTCCACTTTTCAATTATGCTTCTTCCAAACTTTGCGGTTGACACACTGGCCTATTTAAAATTCGAAATCTAGAAATAAGATAATTCGACACGTAAATACCTATCTAAATTTTTTCAACAATTTTCTGAAATTCGAGATCCAGAAAATTCGCGACCAATCATCGAGCGAGTACGCATGTGGGAAATTAGCCAATCCGGACATAATTAAAGTTAAAAGTATAATTCGATTGGTCCAAGAAAAAAAATAGAATAATTCTGGTGTGAACGGGGCAGGGTTTTCTCAACACGCACAACTACTCTGATCTTGTCCTTTAGCTTATATGCGGGAAGGGCTATTATCGTCAAATCACGAGCATTAATTATCATCGCTAGATGTGAATTTTTTTTTTTTTTTGGAAGCATTTAAGAATATAGTAAACCCACGCGCGTCTCGGTGAACTCGGCGCAGACGGATGATGACGTCACGGACGTGACGTACGGGCCGTGAGATCACTCGCTGTTCGTAATGGGCGTGACGGAGCGTCCCCCCACCGAAACAATCGCTTCCCCACGCGCGTGGGCGGCACCCTCGACCTAACAGTCTCCAGGGTCTAACACCTCGCGATGTCCCTTATTTTCTGTCGGGATAATTACAAATCCAATGAATGCTTAAATTATGGCCCAATATTTAATATCGTCCTTGATTTTTTAAATTTATTCAGTATGATTCTTAATGTGTTCATTAAACTTATTTTAATTAAAAGTTGATGATGTGAATGACGATTATCTTACATAACATGACCAACGTTAATATTGATATTTTTTAATTTTTTTGAATTTTTCTTTTCTTTCTCTTCCTTTTTTTTTTCATTTTCTTTCTTTTACTGTTAAGGATGGCCTAGGTCGCTAGTTACTGGCCAAGGATCGGTAGTCCTCATGATCCCTGTTGGCCACTGGGCGAGGGCGCACAGGGTCTCAGTTGGAGGCTAGTAGCCCTTTGCTAAGCACAAAGAAAAAAGAAAAAACATAATGAAAAATTAAAAAAATAAATAAACTTTTAAAATACTTTTGTGTTAGCATTGGTTATGTTAAATAGGATAATTGATGTCTATGTCATCAACTTCTGGTCAAAATTGACCAGATGGATAATAAGGGCAGATTGTTAAAATTTTTAGGACTAAATTGATCAAATTAAAATATTTAATACTGAATTGGAACAATTATAATAAGTTTACGACTTTTTTCTCGGTAATTTTCCTTGCAAAAGCTTTATCATGCAAAGGTGACACTTAATGAAGCGTGTCGATAAGAGAGGAACTTTTTTTTCACACTGATATTGTCACTAGGGATGGCACCCTCACTCAAAGGATATCTAGGACCCACGATAATAGATGAAGAGGTTTTGTTTTCGAGTTAGTCCATCTCTACATTTGCCATTCTATCGACATGATAGTTTTCTACGTTGTTATAAGATATGACAACAGGAGAATAATAAGTTCGTTGCCCAGTTTTGATTATAATTACATGTAAGAAAATCAATTTTACAATACAAGGGCGTCACATTTTCAAATAAAAATCTTCGTCGAAACAGCAATCAATATACCAAACAAACATGTATAACCACGGGTGCACGCTTGAGAGCACATAATTCATTCACATGAAAGATATGTCCAACCCATTAATATATTTCACTTATATTTATCAATTCCTTGGCTCGATGCTCTTTTAGTGAAAAAATTGTCAAAAAAGTCTCAATGTATTATAATTTTACCAATTCAATTCCAAACCTTATAATAATGCCAATTGAGTCCTAAAATTTTTCACGTTTTGTCAATTTTGGTCGGAAATCACTGAGATAAATGCTGGGTATCCTACATGGTACTATCGACATTGATGTGAATGATTTTTAATAATATTTTAATTTTGTATTAATTTTTTTCCTTCTCTTTTTCATAGTTTCTTTCTTCTTTCTGTGCTGGTGAGGATTGTTGGCCCTTGTTGGCCACTAGGCGAGGGACACAGTGCCTCACTAGTTGTAAGGCTACCTTGCCTAGTTACGGGCAAGGTAACCTCGCCGACTGCCGCAATGGTGTGGGCAAGTGTTGGTAGCGCCCTCGCTGACTATGGGTTGAACATCAAATGAATTCCACAACTGAGGTCTAGTTAAGTGTCCTTAGAATTGAACTCGTTGCCTGCAGGGAAGCCTCGATGTGGCTTAACTCCTTAAAGGTCTCAAGAGTCGGCTTCAATGGTTTTCAGCTTCACCACCCCATAATGCCTATGCTCGCTCCACTTGGTTTGCTTCTATATAGATGATTGCAATGTGGAGAGAGAGAGAGAGAGAGAGAGAGAGAGAGAGAGAGAGAGAGAGAGAGAGAGAGAGAGAGAGAGAGAGAGAGAGAGAGAGAGGGGCAAATAGAGTGCGTCCTCAACTTTGGTCTAGATCTAGCTCGCCTAAGTTCACGAGCCTAGGCAACCATTACGCTGGTGTTCCTCCAGCTACTTTGACAGTTCTAGCTACTTCCTTCACAAATCATAGATCTGTAAATCAAGCGTCAGTAGAGAGAGAGAGAGAGAGGGGGGGGCAAAGAGAGTGCAACCTCGACTTTGGTCCAGATTTAGCTCGCCTAAGTTCACGAGCCCACGCAACCATTATGTTGGTGTTCCTCCAGCTGCTTTGACAATTCTAACCACTTCCTTCACAAATCATAGATCTGTAAATCAAGCGTCAACCAATCTAGGCAAGTGCCCCTAATTTTGCTCAACCCTTGGTGAGCGTTGTTCAAGCAATGAGAACTACCATAGGCTTTGGAGGAAGGGGACGATGAATTAGGGGTAAGCATTGTTCTAAGGTAAAACCTATAACCTAAAAACTAGATCGGGGGAAATCTATCCAGTTCCAAGTTCGAAGATATGCGTTATAAGTTCTAGATTCCAAAAATTGGGTAACTTGTTTCGACGGGTAGATTTTAGATTCTAAATTGGTGGAATCTGGAATCTAAAACCTGGAATAAGTTTTTATGTTTTTTTTAGTTTATATCTTCGTGCAATCCTACGATTGGTGTTCAATAATGATTGTATAATCTGAAACCACTAGTTTGAGCTTCTATCTTATAACTGAGACTTTTACTCTGTTAATGTTTTATAAGTGAATTGTAACCACAAGTGATGATATAATTAAATATGATAATTTATTGTAATCGTTCAATTAACAATATAGGCAGAACCTACGTAAATTCTGGATTGGCTTTAGAATTTCCCAACATGATAGGTTTCAAGTTTTAAGGTATACATGATAAATTTCAAGTCAGTTTCAGAGTATGCAGGGTAGATTTCAAGCTCAAAAAAATGAACAACTTATTCCAATGGATAGGTCTCGAGTTCCAAGTGGAACTTGTACGAAACTCAAAACCACTCACTTTTTATGATGAATAGTGCTAAGGGGTAAAAGAGAAATACAAAAACTTAAAAAGGGTTGTGATGCCCTTGCTTGCGGTCAGTGAATCTAGCCCCGCCTAGACCATTGTAGTTGTGAGCAAGGGCTCGACGACTCTTGCCGGCCACAGTAAAGAAAAAAAGAGAAGATGGAAAAAGAAGAAAAGAACAAATAATAAAATAATAAAACTTGAAAAAGCATTCAAATATTATTAAATTTTATCTACGTTAGCACTGGCTAGCTATACAATATAGGATGGCCATTGACTATGTCAGTGATTTCTAGTCAAAATTAACCAAATAAACTTGATTGACAAAATGTGAAAGTTTTTAGTACTCAAATGATACAATTTAAAAGTTTTTGATTGAATTGGTATATGTAAAATAGATTTATGATTTTTTAGATAATTTTCTTTTTTTATTGTGGAATTTTCCTTATAATTTGTATTGTTATGCTCAATTTAATATTGATAAAAAGAAATAACAAATACGAAAAAGACAACAATGTTGATAAAAACATATACCGATCTTCCTTGGGCTTCACGATAATAGTTTTGAGTCACATGCATAATGTGGCATTTGAGACAATCAAATCATTGCTCCCATCCACGCAGGAGAACAGCAGCAGCAATAATGCCAACCAGATAAGATTATTATTCCCTTTCGAGAAAAAGAAGGAAATTGGCAAATGGCGTCACGACACACCCCACGCGCGTCGGCGCGCGTGGGGGACGGTCCAGACCCCCCAAGTCGTGGAATTTTCGCACCAAGCTTCCTCTTTCTTATCTTCCTTCCTTCCCCCCTGGCACATGACGTCTCTCTTCTCTCTCTCCTCTCTCTTCTTTCTCTCTCTTCTTTCTCTCTCTGGCCCTTCTTCCATTTAAGGCTCTCTCTCTTGCTTTCTTCACTTCCACTCCTTCCTCGCCAAGCAAAGCACAGGACCCCTCTCTCCTCTCGTCTCATCTCATCAATGGAGCGCTCCTCTCGGCCCGAGAACCTCCCCTCCGCCCGCAAGCACGCCGTCGACGAGCTCCTACGCGGCCAGGAGTCCGCCAAGCAGCTCCGGGATCTCTTCATGAACGCCCTCTCTCAGGCCGCCTCCGGCGGTGGCGGAGGAGGCGGGGACGGCGGCGACGGAGACGGCGGCGCGCGGCACCCGGCGTCGGCCGAGGATCTGGTCGTCAAGGTCCTCCGGTCGTTCGACAACACCCTGTCGCTGCTGAGCCGCGCCGAGCCCGACGAGGTGTCGCAGGTGCCGGTCAGGGCCTGCGCCATCAAGTCCGAGGACTCCGAGGAGAGCAGCAAGACCTCGGTCCCCAGAGATCGCCGCGGATGCTACAAGAGAAGGTAATCGAGGGCCGGAATTCGTTTTTTTTTTGTTTTCTTTTTTTTTTCTCGTGAAAGTGAACAGATCTCTTGCAGCTTAGCAAAGGAGAAAAGACATGAAAAGATGATTTTGCCGTTCATAAATTGGACACATCTTAACAGACCGTGATTGAAATATAACAAGTTTGTCTAACTTACAAAGATTAAAAAAGCTTTCTTTTGTCATTTCATCTGTTTTTCTGTTAAATTATGTATATCGATCTGTATATAGTTCTAACATGAATTGTGAATTGTTCATTTTTCTGCAGAAAGACTTCGGATACACAGACAAGGCTGGATCATAATTTGATCGACGACGGGCACCAGTGGAGGAAATATGGCCAGAAAGCGATTCTTAACTCGGAGTTCCCAAGGTACTTTGCAAATGATATTTTCAGTTTGGTTGATCTCTCTTATATAGGAGAAAAATTATTGTATCAATTATTGCTTGATGTCTAAAACAAATATTATGTGGGAATCTTTTACAAGGTAAAGAAACTCACCCATTTCATCAACTTGGCTAATCTGTATTTATGCTCCTCTCATGATGAACAATTAAACAAATGATTAGATGGTCTGTTGGCCCACCATGTGCTAATAAATTGGGGCCAACTTAATTCTCTCTTAATTTCATTAAATTCTAACTTGGCTCTACCATGATATGACATGACATGACATAGTTTGGAATCTAATTGAGATGAGCGTACTATATCGCTTTTCATCATCTGTCGTCACATGTGAATTTTTCGGAGTTATTCTTTGGATTCAAAGCATCCGAACCCACGAATCTCCAATTGAGGGTGTTAATTTTCATACAAGTTTGTTAGCAAAATGATTAAAGCTGTGTTTGGGGGGGAATTTACAGGAACTACTTCAGGTGTACCCACAAGATCGACCAAGGTTGTCTAGCGACCAAGCAGGTCCAAAAGATACAGGACGCTCCGCCCCTCTACAGGACCATATACCAGGGCCGACACACCTGCAAGAACCTCATCCTGAAATCCCCCTCCCTCATCCTGGACTCGCCAAGCCCTGGGGACTCCTCCATCCTCGTCAGCTTCAACACCAGCCTCCCTCCCAAGCAAGACGACAACAACAACAGCAGCAGCAACCCCTTCTCCTCTTCGACTTTCCCGTCGGTGAAGCACGAGCCGAAGCTGCCTGGCGAGGATGATCTGAACCCCGGGGTGGCAGCGGCGGCGGCGGCTGCCACGACGATGAGAGCTACTACTACAACAACAACCACCAGTCCGAGTCATCGGACTACTACGCGGTGTTTGAATCGGCTGGGGAGATCTCAGCCCTGTCGTCGGATCAAGGGGATGTGATGTCCAGTTCTCATAGCTTCGACATGATTGTGGGGCCTGAATTTGATAATCTGCTGGAATTTGTTCAATGTTAATCTTGGTTTAGCTTTTTCTTTTTCCAAAATTTGAGAGGTGCTTGCTTAGTTGAGTTTCCTTGTACAGTACATGTCCCATGTGGGAGTTTGTTTAGGAAAGGCACAAGGGGCCAAATAATTGCTAGTGTAATGATATCTATGTTGTGGAACATATTTTGTGACTACATGCATGGGGTTTCTGACCATTCTTGATGCCAAAGATTCTCTCACCTTGAGGAACGCAGAAAAGACACGGTCCCACCCACCATCACATTTCTTGTCCTGGCGCAGAAACTGGCCTCTCTTCGGAGACAGAGATAGTGGAAAACTTTCTCCTGACTTTGGCAATTTTAGCGAAACATCCATTAAATTCATGGTGTCCATCCGACATCAGGGTCGGGCTTTAGTAGATATACTTAGGTACGTACCCCTGTACAAGCGCAGCATTTACAGCGATCGACTTCAATTTAGGCACGGAAAAAAGCACGAATGGTTGCAGATGATCGCCGATCCAAGAAAATACCAACTCATCTGATTCCAAGAACATCTGATCCCAAATGGGCAAATCCAAAATTCTCGTTTGAAAAGTGACTGTGTATGCTGCCGGCAAAATGGAAGAAGGCTCGATTCCTCCAACAGCAAGGTCCCCGCGGAGAATGCATGAACGGGCTGGGCTGGTCAAGTCGTGCTGACTGAAGGAATATTTGTTTTTAGACTGCACGATGTCTTCTTGGACGATTGTTGAATTTGACGACATATACCACGATTACGATGGAGTACCCTAAGAGGATAGCCCTCCACAAAGGAAAACAGCTGTGCAGATGTAAAAAGCCTTACTAGAGAAAGAGCGACCCCACTTCTCTCTGCTCTTGAAGGGAACAATTCGCCTTTCTATCTCGCGGTGGGGCACGTTTTGTGGCCTAAAAAATCTCAGATAATGCGAGTCATTTTACGTCAAGCTGATTCGGATCGTCTCATGCATTGACCCAAGATTCTATCTTTGGTTGAACCGCGTTAGCAGATGGACTCGCCATAGGGACATAAGTGCCGGTTCGAGAGGATCTGGTTTTCTGAAGAAAGTGGAACGGAGAGAATCAGGAAAAGGGTTTTCTTCTAAGTATTGCACTCGGTCCAAGTGAAGCTTGAATCGTATAAAACCTATCTTTGGCAAAATTAATTTTGAGAGGGAAATTACGTTGAAAGTTCTAAAGGTTTGGCCAATGTCCAATCAGGTTGTAAAGGTTTGGCCAATGTCCAATCAAGTTGTAACGCTTGTCAATTTTTATAATCAAGTCTTAAATGTTTTGAAGCTGATGTAATCAAGTCTTTTCGATGATCGTTTAGGCAAATTTGCTGATGTGGTGTGCCGAAATACAATATGGTATTTTCTGAAAAACTTTGAGCATATATGGTGTTAACATGGCGTTGAAGGCTAGGGGTGATTGGCCTTCAAGGTGGGTAGGTCAAGGCTTGCAAGCCCTCGCGTTGTGATGACCCCATAGCTAGCTACCACTGTGCAAGTGCTGACTGACCCTTGTTGATGACATGGGGGAGGCAATATCAGCTCAAACCCAACCTCACTTTGATTTTTCTTTAATTTATTATTACTTTATTCGACATTGCACCACATTAGTGACACATATGCAAGAATAAATCAAAAAACGTCGTACTAGAGTTTAATGTGCCCCATTGACAAATTTGGCCGACAGCTCGCCTTGAAATACTAAATTGTACTTGATAAAAAAAAAAACGTTTTTGAAGACTCAATTACACCAACAAGCCAAACATGTATAATTTTCCTATAGATGTACTGATTATATGTATCACATGTACACCGGATATCGTTGCTTACGAAACTTTTTTTAAAATAAAATGCATCGCACAAGATTAGATTTGAATTTTTATTGTGTCCATCATCTATTTAAAAGAATTTAAACATCAATCGATGGATAACGACATGTGTTATGTTTACACATGAAAATTTTACAAAGAAGTGCACCAAACCAATCGCTCGCTATCAGCCCTAATTTTAATAGGTAGCCAATCGAGCTAATCATGTCCTGACGTGCAAGTGTGAACGGGGATGCGTTTCCATGCTCGGAAAGATCCTTTTCAAAGCCTCGTGGGCGACAACAAACGAGTCATAAAAGAGACACTAAAACCCTAATTTTATCGACTTCCCCTTTCATTTTTTTTTTTAAATTTAATTGACCACTGAGGTTCTCTGCTTTAACAACATAGTCCTCTCGTACGAGGACACGAGGACCAATCGAATCGAAAAGCGGAATGATTTTTCAGATCTAGGGCTTTGAACTTTTCCCTTTCGTTCCCACTTGTGTGCATAGACGTGTATCACGAGTTGTCATCGTTTAAAATTCAAGATAAGCAAATGATGTAGCGAACCCGATTTATATATATTTTTTCACTCTGTCTTTTTTCTAAGAATATACCCACTTTATCTAGAAAAAATAAATTTAGAATGAGGGATAAGCAAAAGCTTGGTCATCGAAATTACCTGGAAAAAAGGGGTAATGAATGATGCAAGCACGTGGCTGTCGAGAGCCAAGATGGTGATCTTTGTAGACCTTAATGGTGTAGGACAAGAGATGGACCTACCAATTAGATGGTCAGATTCTATTCTAGAGCCATCTCTAACCAGGGCTCTTTAGATCGGTACAATGAATCAGAAAATCATCCCGCATGAAAAGAATAGTCACACACGTCACGTTAGGAAAAAAAACTACTAAATCTCGTTACCCTGAATGATATCGTGTTAAGGTGCACTGGGAGGCCCCAATTCTTGACTAGAGGGGACACCAAATGTCTCTGCCCTTCCATCCCTTAGGTGAGAGTACTGAGCAAAAAATGTCCCGTATTGACGGTACGATGTAACGTAGATCAATAAATATATCTTAATTAGTCAATAATTTATCAATTTAAATTTTTGAATGAATATGAGTTCTATTGGATATTTTAAAAGTTTCGAATTTGGAATTCGAACTCTCTCTCTGTGATCTCCATGAATGAAATTATCATGGTTCTCTTGCGTGTTTCGACACACACATAAAAAAAGAAAAAAAAGAAACATGACATTTGTAATAACTCGGTCAACTTGGAAAGACATATTCTCGCATGTCACCAAACCTTGGCTCCTTCCTGATATGGTAAATTGATGCATTCTTTATTAGCTTTAAAAGTTTGGTCTTTAAACTCTCGAATCTTCATAGCTAGAAAAAAACTCTCCCCCACATTCGCCAGTAGACCTTTCTTACTTATAAAGGGAAAGATTTCATAGAATGGTCTAAAAAGGACAATTGAGTCCTAATCAAACCTTTTTCACTCTTATCAACTTATCTTTTAAGCTTTTTTCAAAAAGTATAATCAAGTCCTTTATACCCTTACCGATGTTGCAAATTGCCTTTGTGATAACGAGGAACTATTTACATTGCGATTTTTGGGAAAATTGCCCAAAAAATGCCTGATCTATTGCACTTTAATAATTTCAGTTATAAACCTTTTAATTTTACCGAGTTATAAACATTTTTACGTTTTCCCAATCAAGCCCATTTGATTAGTTTTAGCTAGAAATGACTCGCATGAATGCCGATTGTCTTATGTAGCATGACCGGCGTTGACGTGGAAGTTTTTGAAATTATTTTATTCTTCTTTTTTCTTTTTCTTTTTTTTCCCCAACTTGGCAAGGGCCGCTGCTAACCATTGCCGATTACAGGTGGGGGCCGACCATGCCAATTGTGGGCTAAGGCTTCGTGACCCTCATCAGACTTGGTAGGGAAAAAAAATAAAAGAAAGAAAGAAAAAGAAAAAAGAGAAACAAAATAAAAAATTGTAAAAAAATTATTCTTTTTTTTTTAAAAAGTTATAAATTTGTTTTTTCACATTAGTTGGCCATTCTATGTGACATTATTGGCATCCACAGCAACGATTTCTAGTTAAAATTAGCTGAATGAGCTTGATTGCCAAAATATAAAAATAATTAGGATTCAACTGACCAATTTTTTTTTGAAAACTTTAGAATTAAGTTGTTCAAAGTACAATAAATTTAAGACTTTTTGGATACTTTTCTTGTGATTTTAAGTTGTACTTCTTGATAAAATATTGGGACACGATTAAAATTTCTTGCCACGATTTCTGTATTTATTCAATCATACCGAAAGATTTGATGCTCGCTTGATCCATCTCTCGAAACCTAAGGACTAATACATGCCATCTCTTATTATTGGTGTTATCTGCCTAGACTTCTGTGTTTAGGTACTAATTTCATTTTTGTTTTGTGATATGATAAAAAGATTTGTTGGTTTTTTCTAGTACCGACTAGTATTTCCTTAGAAGGGTCATGTCCTTCCTTTATTTCTGATTTCTTCCAACCACATTTTTTATTGATGAATGTTAAAGATTAACATCATTGGTTTTTAAATTTAGTTAAACTTGCAGATTTGAATCTTCATAACTTATAATCCACCAATTAAAAATATAGTAGGGAGAAATCTGATCCAACCAAGAAAGGAGGAAAATACTGACCTCCTTCCAAAACTATGAAACTCAGACAAGAGAATCATAAATGACAAAAACCAGTCTCAACAATAGAGAAGCGAAAAGTATGATTAAAAGAAAACCTTTGAATAGATTAAGACATCCATATGAGAGAGAATTTAGGTCCTTTCTCTCGCTACTAGGTTGAGTTTATGTTCACAAATAAATGTGGATAATTTCACCAACCTCATGCAGTTTATAGGTGAATGTCACCGAGTTTGATTCGATTAAACTAAACTCTGTAGTATCACGTTGTTTCACCTTTTTTATGCTTACAAGTTACAACAATGTGTTCAGAGTTCTTTGAACATCTAACTTATTCAAATTATGATGCTAACTCCGGTCCCACGAACATTAAATTGAAGGAATTGGCAGTTAGGGATATTTAAGTTGTTGTCGACTTGTTATGACAAAAATATCAAAATTAGAAGTTAAAATACAACACGGGCTAAGCTACGTTTGCTTGTCGTACGGGGATCTGTTGTAAAAAGCCCATCGTTGTCAGTTCGAGGGCTTCCATTCAAAGGCAAGTACAGAACAAGATCACAAGAGCGTACATGTACCAAAGTCCCAGTTAGGCAATCATCAAAACCAATAAAAGTATTTCACATCCTATCTAGTTTAATAACAAGTTTCGACATAATTAATACCTTAATTAACTAGGCTTATAATGTACTTTTAAGAGTTAAATTGAGATTGTAAACCCGTGTCAATTCATATTCATCATCGTAATTATTACGTTTTTTTTTATTAAGCTAAAAAATGATGTGTTTTGAATCCATATCTTTTCTTACCGAAATTGGGATTTGTCGGAAATCTACTTTCATAAACTTGCCAGAAAAGACCACTATCGTTTGGGGAAAAACTTTTGTGACCTTCAATACAAAACTCTCAATTCCAACGTGGCATTATATACATATCTATTTAAGGTCCCTTGTATGCGGCCCCGTAAGAGAAACATGACACCGAATCCTGCCAAATTAATTGTTATCTTCATTTGAAATTCGTAGTTTTTCTCATCATTAGTAATTTCATTGCTACATGTCATTAGTGTCCTGTAGATCTGAGTTGAGGGCTTGTAGCGATCGCCTAGTGGTGCTACGAGGGCTAGGTGAGAGCGTCATGACCCTTAGCATAAATCCAACAAGGGTGGAGGAGCAACAATAAAAAAGATAAAAACGAAAGTAAAGAAAAAAAAAAAGAAAGAAAAAAATTAAGATAAAATTGCAAAAATAATCAACTTAGTGATTTCAGGTTGAAATTGTCAAACAAACTATATGGAAAATTTTTCAAAAGATCTATGATTAAATTGGCAAAATGAGAAAGTTTAAAACTGAATTAACCGTTGTACTATAGATTTAAGACCTTTTTAAAAAAAAAATAGTTATCTCGAAATTAAAAACAGAAACCATTCACACAATTAATTCAATCTTTCATTGTCACGAATGAAGGTATTGACACTCAAGCATTAAAGAAGAAAATAACTTTTAATTTAATCATCAAACCACAAACAAGAAACTTCAACATCCAATAAGAGCCATCTCTAAAATAAATGTCTCATCAAGATAAATAAAAAAGGGAAAATTCCAAATAAGAGTTTAAAGTGCCATCGTTTTTTTAAATAAAGATTTGAAGTGAACGTTGTTTTTAAATAAGGACCCAAAGTGCCCTCATTTTCTAACATAAAAGCTTGAAGTAGACATCATTTTAAATTAAGGTCTGAAGTGACCATATTAGTCTCAAATAAGGGCTTGAACTTGCTAGCCGTGAAGCGTAATTTCATCTTTTTATTTTTTTTGGTAAAAAAACTAAATAAAACTAAATTTAAAAAGGAAAAGAAAAAGAAAATCACAAGTGGGAGCCACCCCATCACTAGTGGGGTAGTGGCGACAACTTGTGAGGTCGCTGATGCCTGGGCAAGGGCCGACGACCCTCGCCGACCAGAGGCGAGGGCCTATTGGCTCGGTGGCAACCCTCTCCTAAATCTAGGCAAGGGTTGACGGCCCTCACGTTGGCTTGGTGGTCCTCGCTAGGAGAGGGTCACCATCCTCTCCCGTCCCCGATGAGGGCCAGCACACCCTTGCCTCTCGTCGGCGGGGTCGTCTGCCCTCACTCAAATGCCGATGACCTTACTAGCCATAGTTGCTGCCCCACTAGCGATGGGGTGGTGATGCCCTCCCCCATGTGTTCTCTCTTTTTCTTTTTCTTTTTTCAAATTTTCTTTTATAAGTTTTAATATAATTAAATTTAAATTTAAATTGTGTTTGAATAAAAATATTCCTGAATCACCTGGAATTTTTTGCCAATCGGTGAGCTGACGAGGTTAGGCTTTTATTTGAAACAATTATAACCACTTTAGGTCCTTTTTGATATTGATATAGCTACTTCAAGCCATTATTTGAAATAAAGTCAACTTTAAGTTTTTATTTGAGAAAATGAGGGCACTTCAAGTCTTTATTTGAAATTTTCCCTAAAGAAAATCAACTCCAAAAGAAGATCAGAGTTCATTAGGACATAATAAACCTCCTTGAACCAAAAGCAATAATAAAATAACCCTCTCAAATCACACATTGACAAAAAAAAACATTTGATCCTCCTTACACAATGCATTTTGAGAAAGAAAAAAGCACATTGTTGAATTACGTTATGAATAAGATTTTCCTAAAAGACAAAGTCCTACTAAAGCTAGGCCAACACAAATGGATCAAGAAGTTTTACAATTTTTCCAGGAAGAGATTGAAGATCTCTTAGATAATAAACTTACCAAAAAAAGAAAAATAAAAAACCAATCACCTTGGAGATGTTCTACTCTCACTTTCAAGCATGCGGTTGTTGCACTCTTTCAGGGATATTTAGAACAATTATATCGTGTTGTGATGCAAATGATTCTCCTTGATCTTTCGTTGGCAACAATTTGGCAAATTTATTTTCATGCAACCTTGGGGAAAATTCTCCAAATTGTCCTAAATCTATTATATGTTTACTAATTCATTTATAAACCTTTTGATTGTGCTAATTAAGTCATAAGCCTTTTCTTGTTTTACTAATTAAGTATTCAGCTATTTTTTGCTAGAAATAGGTAATGTGGACACTGGGCATCCTACATGGTATGATTGTCATTTATGTTGACAATTTTGAATAATAGTTTAATATATTTTCCAATTTTAATTATTATTTTTTTCTTTTTTTTTTTTTTCCTTTTCATCTCTTTCATTATTTACTTTTTCCTTTTCTCTTTTCCCCTTTTTCTCTCCACCAGCCTTAGGCGAGGGCTGCCCTTGTTGGCCTCTAGTACGACAAATTTAGTCCTAAACTTTTAAAATTGTCTAATTTAATCATAAACTTTTTGACGATTTTTCAATATAGTCATTTCGATTAATTTTGGATGGAAATTGCTAACATGGCTGTCCATTCAGTACCAATGATTTACATAGTATGATCGATATTGACATAGACGGTTTTTACAATTTTTTAAAAAAAATTTCCCTAAACTTTTTCCTCCTTTTTTTTTTCTTCCTATTTCCTTTTGCTTCACTTGTTTTCTTATTATTTGATTTGACCTTTATTTGTTTGAATATCCATGCATGATAACTTAGATTTTCATGTTTTAAGGGAAAAAAGGGAAAGATTGTATGCAAACCGCTTCCTAAAAGAGAAAAAGTTACTAACAATAGGCATTGGACAATTTTAGCGTAATTAAGTTTTAGGGCTCATGAATCTTTGGTCTATGGAAGTAAGGCGGGCTCCCATGTTTTAGTTGATCTCTAATCGGCCCGTACGAAGTTTGTGACAACTCCTAAGTAAAATCGAATAGCATACTTAATGAGAAAATCAAATTATGATTGATAGGATTTATAAGGGTTTGTGCTCAATAAAAGTGTCACTTCTCACAAGAGAGTAATTCACACCCACTTATTAGTATTTGTCAAATTTCCTTGGAATTCGCCTCACGAGAATCGCGTCAAATATACAATAGCTTCTTGACAAGATCTACAATTAATGGGTGTCGGAATCCCTTTACAATGATTGTATTGGACTGTGGCGAAAGTGCGTTCACGAAAAGATGTGTCAAGAATGCCATAAATAATAGCTTGTTTTCTGAAAATCTCAGTTAATTTTTTTTCCTAAGCTTTCCCTCCTCTCTTCTCCATATATGCTTATGGATTTGGAAGGTATTCTCTAGTAGCATTTGTTTCATATTTTGAGCTCGTCTTTTCTCCTTGTGTTTGTCAAGTATTTAAGCATTGATAGGGCAAATACTTCTAGACTAAATTACGACTTCAAACTTTTAGTGGCGATTGGTTTCCAACAAGGTGATAATATTGACAGACTAAAATGTTAATCGAGTAAGTGATAATCTTGACTAAAACTTTAATTTGAATAAGTGATGATCTTGACTAAAAGCTAAGGGGAAAAATCAACATATGTCCGAATAAATTATTGGATTATATAGAACTTGTTGGTCGGGAATTTATAGATGTGACACTATAAAAGTGATGGAAAAGGTTAAAAATTAATCATGTAAAGAGAGATTTAAGTGATCAGGATGAAAGCGGTGATAACTAAGGCAATCTTTAGGCTGATGTGACATGAAAAAGTCTAGTTTGGGAAATTGTCTCGAGGGAAATCTATTTCGGGAGTTATTTTCTAGAAAATTATGTTTCGAAAGATAAGGTCGATTGTGGATCGAGAGTATTAAATTATCCTTGAATATCTTAATAAAGTGTATTGACTCATGTAAATTAGGAGCATCGATATTGGTCGTTGGTCTTTCTTACTCTTTGGTCTAAAATGGTCCACTTTCACTTATAGTTTGAGCACAAGGCAATTAGGAATTGTTAACATAGGGACAATATATTAAAAGTCCTAAATCTATTACATTTTTACTAATTTAGTCAAAAACATTTTAATTTTACCAATTGATTCCTAAATCTATTTATCTTTTTCCAATTGAGTCTATTCAACTAATTTTGACAATAATTTGCTAATATGGACATCGACCGTTTTATATGGCACGGTCAGTGTTGACATAAACATTTTCAATAACATTTTGAAAATTTTTATGATTTTTTTTTTTTTTTTTTTTTCAATTTTAGAGTTAAGGTTGGCCAGCCATCATCGGCCAAAGCAAGGGTGCGCAAGCTCTCGCCCAAAATCGGTGAGGGGCGCAACACCTCACTAGATTTGGCCAAGCAAGGGCTTGGTGCCCCTCGTTGGCCTCGAGCGAGGTTGTAGCCCTTGCCTAGAGCCAACAAGGGTCGATTGGCCCTCACTTGTGGCTAGTGAGGGTCGCCGGTACTAACTTCAAAAATTGAAAAAAAGCAAAGGGAAAAAAAGAAAAATAACCTTAAAAATTTCAAGAAATTATTAAAATATTATTAAAAATAAACACGTTGACATTGGCTATCCATGTCTATAATTTCCAGCCAAAATTAGTCGAATGGACTCAATTGACAAAAATGTTTAAGATTCAATTGATAAAATCAAAAAAGTTTATGACTCAATTGGTAAAAGTGTAATAGGCCTAGGATTTTTCAAATAATTTTCCTTGAACATAAGAGATACCATAAAAAAGGCGATTTGCATGTTGAGAAAGCTGCTTCTCGATGCTGCTTTCCATTTGCTTTGAGCTAAAAGCCCTCGGAGGTTACTTGAAAATGTGAGCATTTCCCAAATGGGCTCCCAAATTTTTTTACACTAGCCTTGAGTTGACGGGCTTTTACGAACTAATCTGCTAATTAGTTGGTCTCTATAAGAGAGTGGATTACCTGAAATTTCTTGACATTGGGCCAGATGATGAGTCCACATCCCGTCCTGGCTTCATCATGATCTGCGACAAAGCTTATCAAAATACAAGCTATCAGATTCCAAAGTGAAGCTTTCCCTCGGTTCGTGCGCTGAGGTAAAGTTGACCGTCTCCTAGTCTCCCTGGAACGTTCGCCGGCGAGTCCGTCGCTGATTTTCCCCTGAAAAATCGCGGCGCTCGCGACGCTGTAGCGCCGGCGCTGTACCCATGTGGACGGTGAGTTTTCTGGCTTCAAATCCTGGGTGTTTTGTCCATTTTGTTCCGTCTGATATGGCTTCCATGCATCGCCGTCTCCGCTTCCACGACCGACCTCGGGCCTCGGGTCGGGGCTCTGTTTCCTCAAGACGAAATTATCGCGAGCTTTCTGCAAATTCCAGAGTGATCTTAAAGGAAGCTCTGTTGGGTTTCTTTTCTGTTTTCTTTTTAATGGGAAAAGCAAAGTCAAGTCAAAGTCGTGCTCGCTTTCGATCAGAGCCCCGGTTCTGCACTTCTTCTGACTAGTGCCGCGGAAATTATGTGTGCAGCAATTGCCGTCCCTGCAGCATGCGTCGCAGCGGTTTGCTTAGCATGAAGGGTCTTGGACCGTTTGGCGGCAAGAACTCAGCATCGTTCGAGCACGCACGGTAGAGAGCGTTGTGTGTTGGTAATCCATCGTTGAAGAAGGCTGAGAATCGGTGGAGATCACTGCAGTGGGCGGATTTTCTTGTTTGAGAAGTCCTCCGGTAATTGATGACTTTTTGCTCTTCTCGTCCCTTCTCTGTTTCTTGCTCAGATTGCTCCATTTTCTTCTCATGAGTTGTGTAAGAGTTTTTATTTTTGCTCGAATGTAGCTCCCAATTGAATTTTGAGAGACATTTCTGCAGTTCCCAAATCTGGGATTTCATATTCCTCTTCTTTTGAGGCTCTGCTCCATCAATCTCTTTTACTGCCTGTGTATTAGTGCAATCCTCTCAAGATGAAAAGAAGGTATCCCAATGATCCAGAAGAGCCGATGGATGGGGCGCCTTCCTCATCGACCACTCCACATGGAGGTGATCATGAATGCAGAACCAAAAAGCCAAAAGGAAATGACTATGAAGTATTCTTGAGCTTTAGAGGGCAAGACACTCGCAAAGGCTTCACCGATCATCTCTATATTGGCCTTCGTAATGCAGGAATTCACGTGTTCAGAGACAACAATGAGCTCCCTGTTGGTGAGGAGTTTGGTCAGGAGATTCTCTGCAGGATTATGCAGTCTAAGATCTCCATCCCGATTATCTCAGAGAACTACGCTTCCAGCACATGGTGCCTTCGCGAGCTAGCTCATATGTTGAAGTGCAAGAAAAGCATGGGGCAATTGGTGTTACCCATATTTTACAAAGTTGAGCCCTCGAAGTTACGATATCTTACAGGGAGTTTTGGAGCTGCTATCGATGAACATAAAGAGAAGTTGGATGAATCGGTTGTGAAGGAATGGGAAGAAGCACTCAAAGAAGTCAGTTTCTTGACAGGATGGGTACCGGACGAAGTTAATGATGGGTACGTCATTCTCCACCAAAACCTCATTTTGTTTCTCATAACTAGATCTTACTTGAAAAAGAATATTAATATTGCCATCGTGTACTAAAACTCATTGTTATTTGACAGGCATGAAGGAGAATTGGTTACAATTGTTGTGAGAAAAGTTGCGAGTGAGTTGAAAAGACATTTTCTGCTAAATATTCCCGAACAGTCGGTGGGAATTGATGATCACGTGGAACAGGTAATGAGCTTGATAGATGCTAAATTCAATGGTACAAGGATTATTGGAATTTGTGGACTCGGTGGCATTGGTAAGACAACTCTTGCAAAGGTGTTATACAACAAACTCTCCTGTCATTTTCAGTTTCGAAGCTTTGTGGCAAATATTCGAGAAACATCTCGTCACAAGGGTATTAAATGCCTACAAGAGCAGCTCATTTCTGATATACTAAGAAGTCCACATCAAGTGTCTAATGTTGATCAGGGAATTGAGTTCATCAAATCTAGATTTACAAGTGACAAAGTCCTTATTCTTCTTGATGATATTGATGACAAGAATCACTTGAATGCTTTGGCTGGAGATGATAGTTGGTTTGAAGCAGGAAGTATAGTCATCATCACAACTAGAAACAAGAGCATTCTCGATAAGATCAGTGTAGGCTACATGTACCAACTCAATGAGTTGTCTCTAAATCAATCATTGGTTTTATTTAGTAGACATGCATTTCGGAAGGATTCTCCTCAGAGTGGTTATTATATTCTCTCTCGTAATGTCGTATCTACTACTGGGGGGCATCCATTAGCTCTTGAAGTTATTGGTTCATTCTTATGTGGAAAGTCAAAAAAAGTATGGAAAGATACGTGGAAGAAATTAAAGAAAGTGCCTGATAAGAAAGTCCAAGAGACTTTGAGGATTAGTTATGAAGCATTAGATCATAAGGTGCAACAGATATTTTTGGACATTGCATGTTTTTTTATTGGATCATCTAAACAAAATCCAACTTACATGTGGGATGCTTGTGATTTTTTCCCAGAGAATGGGATTGAAGTGTTATATCTTATGTCCCTAGTTGAATTTGATAAAGATGGCAACCTAATGATGCATGATCAACTGAGAGATTTTGGAAGGGAAATTATTTGTCAAGAAAATCAAAAGGAGCCTCAAGGCCGTAGCAGATTATGGGATTATGAGGAAGCCATCGACGTGCTTGACAGCAACAAGGTAAGCGTTTTCTCTACTTGTCTTAGTGATTGAATATGAGTCCATCTTCTCATTCTTGTTTGAGATAAAATTATTGTCAGTTCCAAACCTCCAAAACTTGCCGCTTTTACCGACGAAAAAGCTCATTCATTTAATTGCTGTCCTTGCCTGATTCTGGGCATAGTCAGAGGAGCAATTTCTTGGTTATTGATGATTATTATTATTATTATTATTATTATTATTATTATTATTATTATTGTGATGAGGACATTCTTTTGGTATCTTCAATGCAACAACAAAACTACATAAACGTAATGATTGACAGCATTTTCAGAGAAAACATGACATCTATAAATTGGTGGGGCCCATGTTCCACGTATCCGCGTGATGCACTTGTTTGATGTTTGGATTCTTCTTTTGATTTTAGTGAGGTATTTTCTTTCTTTTTCCTTTTACTGAGTATTAACTTCTCTTGTGAGTTGTTTTCTATGATCAATGAGATCTCTGTTCACTTGTGACCATTAGCTATCATGGTTCTGGATTTTTCAAGTTGCGCCCCTTATATTTTTAGCTCAATGAAGCCCTTTATCTTTCACAGTTTGTGCAATCAAGTCCTTTGTCGTCAAGCCTTAGTTAACAACGTCAATTTGTTGATGGCTTTTGTATTTGTTTATGATATATACGCAACTGTGTAATATTACCCTTTAAATGTATATTATTTCATTCTATAGGCTCTTCACAATCGGGGATAAATTTCTTTCTATGAATTTGCTAACTTTTTTTTATTCTTCTGTGACAATGTAAAACTTTGCTATTAATCCCTTGATAACATTTACATGTCAAATATAGGCTGTCGTGTCAACTGTAAAAGGGTATCTATGAAGTCATTGACCAAAATACAATAATTATACAAGATGCATTTGGCGGAAAAATTCAAACCACCAAGCAAATTTATATTATGACTTATGATTTGTGCTCAATGGACAATTTACCACCTAAAACAAAAAATGAATTTGAGTTCCTAAAATATTTTATTGCAACGAAAGAAAAATGTAAAAGGCTTGATTTCCTTCAAAATCCAATTTGATCGTTCTTCATGTCCAATCTGTATGTAAATGAGATCTCATTAATTTATCAGCAAATTGATAATAAAATTTTAGATTTGACTGTGAGAAAATCAACATGACAATGGAAAGATAGCATAAGACGTCTGTAGATAAGAGTAGTAAAAATCATTGATATCACATTTGATACATGACCAAATTTTCTTCCATAAAGAATGAAAAACATTTATTCAAGATACACATGATAAGAAATGAATGTAAAACACTCATGTACATTTATGGATTACATTCTCGTTTTCCTTTTGCTATTGAGAATTGCAAACTAGGTACAGCAATGGGATTTTTTTTTCCATTTTGATATGTGTTTTGATGGGAAGTTTGATGGTTGTATTTGGACTGTAAGAGTGATGTTGTTTCACATATAGTGACTATGAGTTAGGGGTGTGTTGTTTCACATATGAAGGGCATGAATTTTGTTAGATATATTTGATATGGCGTGTGCATAAAGAGAGGCCTCTATTTTAATCTTGAAAGGATGTAATTTCTGGCAATTCAAAAGGTGCAAATTGCAATGGGCATTGATGGAAGAGGAGAAGTTCAGAAACTCCCTTGTGAGCTTCACCTTCTTACATAAATTAGATATATATTTTTCAAGCACAACATGCATTTCAGGAGTTGAATGTGAGAAGCCTACACTATTATAGTATCTCAACAAATTGAAATTAGTCTGAAGTTTCTCAAATGCAGTTGGTTTCATCTCATCATTCAAAACTTACATTACACAATGTTTTCTAATTGCAGAGCACTAGTAAGATTGAGGGCCTTTGTCTGAACAAATATGGTTGTACAAGAAGCTACAGTGCTGAACTATTTAAGGAATTGACCAATTTGAGGTTCCTTCAAGTGAACAGTGCGAATCTCATTGGAGATTTCCTCAACTTGGTTCCTCAATTAAGATGGCTTCAATGGAAGGATTGTCCCTTGGATTTCACAGCGGCCAACTTTCATCCGAAGAAATTAGTCGTGCTTGATCTGTCGTGGAGTGAGATTTCGGAGGACTGGAGAGGATGGGATTTACTCAAGGTAAGATGTAGAGAAGGTATATTTCTTGTGGATAATCATGTGTTGTTGAATGTCCGATCTCACCAAGTTCTCCTTTTCTCCTTTCTTTTTTTCTGGAGAGGTATAATATCCTTCCTCAGATTAGGAATTTTTCTCTAAATGTGACAGGAATTTGTAGGCATTTAAATATAGGATAAGCGTCTGTCCTTAATATCTTAAATTATCAACATCTGAACAAACAGTCCTGCTTAACGCTAGACATACTGAAAAAAAAAAAAAAAAATTCACTTATTTTAACTTTATTAATCAAAATCTATTAAAAAATTACAATGTTTGTGCTTATCTTTATGTTTTTTAATCTAAATGGTTTATGGCTTCTCAGTGAATCTCTCCTGATGTATATCTTTTTAGCAATTCTTGTTACGTATCTATGTCAATCTTCTTTGACGAAAAATGAAAAGTTACAATTATTTAGGTATAATTTGGTATGTTCAAAGAAACACTTTTAACTATTTTTGACATGAAATACAATGTGAATGGTCATATACCGAATCAATTGTTTTAGAAACAAAAGTGAACACTAATACTTGAAAATAAGTGCATTGCTTCATAATGGTTTTTGTGAGGGCGAATTATATGTTGGTTTTGTGAGTGCTAGCCAGTGGATATTTATTTTAGCCAAATTGGAGATATGCCTACTGCAGTGAGAAAATATAGTTGACACTGGTATGTCCCTAACACTCTTTTTGCAATAGATATGCTCAAAAATTATTTTTATGTTTGTCACGTAGCCAAACGCTACTACTTAAGGAATGTTTAAATGTAACAAAAGTGATGTAGTAGAGTATTATAGCAATGATAGCATGGGAATTGAGCTATGAAACATTTATACAGTGGTTTAAAAAGTTTAAATTAAAGAAGTAGTGGTGCATTGGCATTTTTTTTGGAATTTTAATATTTCAAAAAAGAACGAGGAGTATGGAAAAGCAGTCCAATCTCATTGAAATTTCCTCTCTCTCTCTCTCTCTCTCTCTCTTTTTCAGATGGCAACCGATCTCAAAGTTCTCAACCTCTTGAATTGTGGATCCATGAAAAAAACTCCTGATTTGTCTGCTTTCAGAAGCTTGGAGATTTTTTTGTTTGAAGGATGTTGCGATTTGGAAGAGATTCATCCTTCTATTGGTGACATCAAGACCCTCGTCTCCTTGAATGTCAGGAGTTGTAAGAGACTGGAGGAGCTACCGGTTGGAGTAGGTAGAATGGAAGAATTGAGTGAGCTTATCTTAGATCATACTAATATACAAGAGATTCCTATTTCGAGTGGTTGCTTGATGAAGCTGGAGAAACTAAGTGCCTCATCTTGTAGACGACTAGCTCAACTTCCAGAATCCATGGGCTCTCTTGTGTCGTTAACTCTGTTGAACATATCTGGGACATGGATTGAAGGCTTACCCAAATCCATTGGTTCTTTGAAGGAGCTCAAGACTCTTGATGCCTCTAATTGTGCATCCTTAGCCTGCATACCCAGCTCCATAGGCCATCTAGCATCTTTGCAGTGCTTGTTATTATGGGGATGCTCCTCGTTGAGAGAAGTTCCCGATTCTATTGGAAAGTTGGAATCATTGGCCGAACTACATTTAGCAAGGACAGCAATTGCGGAATTACCTAAAAGCATTGGGAATCTGCGGGAGTTAAGGATCTTGGACATTTGTCGAACTCACATAACAAAATTACCTGGTGCCATCGGAATGTTGGCAAACCTCCAAGAGTTGAGGGCTTCGGGATGCAAAAATCTGGAAAGACTACCAAGCAACATGGGAGAACTGGTTTCTCTAAACAAGCTTAAATTACGCAAGTCGGGCATTATAGGCTTGCCAGAAAGCATTTCTAAGCTGTCTTCTGTCCAAAACCTGAGTGTTCAATATTGCCAAAAGCTTCGAGAACTACCAGAGCTGCCCTCTAACATAAAAGCTCTACGTATTACTTGCCAGAGTCCATCATTGCCCCATCTTTCCCAACTGACCCTTCTCAAGAAACTCACTCTTTCTGATTGCCCTGGGCTTGAATATCTTCCAAAGCTTCCCATTGGGCTATCGATGCTTTCTATTACACGTTGTGGAAAATTGAAAGCGGTGACGGATTTATCGAACTTGAAGCACTTATCTGAATTGTATCTTGAAAAGTGCTACGAGTTAACAGAAGTCTCCGGTGTGGAAGATGTACAATCTCTCTATAACTTTCATGTACGGGAATGCCCTAATATGTCTTGGCCTGATGGTGTCGAATCCTCTGGTTCATCTTGAACATGATATTGAGAACTAGACTTTTAGATTGATTATCATTTTGCAAGTTCTTTATTTGAAGGTTGTGGTTGTTCGCAGGTCATCTACTACCGTGTTTGTTTTATTACATGGCGTGTTAAAACTTTTATCTTCTGTTTGATTCTTATAATACCAGGGATTCTGATTTATTGTTGATAAGGTAGAAATTACAAGACGTTGTAAGAACAAGCAGCTCTTTAAGAAAATTCCTTTGACCCCAGTCGTCTCAGTTTCTTAAGGTGGACGGTTGAGGTCCTACACATTCATCAATGACATTAATTTGCTTGCTTGAATTTCTTCTTCTTCTTCTTCTTTTTATTTATTTTTATTTATTTATATATATTTTATTTTTCGGTTCTGAGATTGATTAAACAGTATATCTCTCCTTTTTATGTTCTCATATGACTGCTCAAGGTAATTTAATGATTCACGTGTGGATTATTAAAGCTTCTGAAGCCAAATTTGTTCAACGGTTCTTTAATAATCCCCGGAATCCTCAGGTTCTTCCTCTTCGAGCTACTTTCAGAGGGTGTGAATTTGATACGATGCAAGCCTGTAAGAGTGACTTCATAGTTTCTTTGCCACTTTAAATTCTTTATGAATTGTCCATCTGTTGAGCTCGATACTAACAAGATTCACAGCGTTAATGCTGTCACCACGCGATTTATGTGGTGCTCGTTAGTCATTCTAATGTTTGCTGTGCAAATGAGGATTTTGTTCTAGTGCTGCTCTGTTTTGACTTTCCAGCATGCTAGTTTGTCTCCTGCTCTCTAATTTTCTAATGGGTCTTCATGATGTTGGAACTGCGAATAGAGCCGAATTTTAGAATTTCGGATGAGAACCATATATTTATTCCAGAGAAACTTATGAACCATTACAAGTTTGAGCAATGTTATCTACTAGAGTCATGCTGGAATTTTGAGAATCCTTTTGGCGAGTTTATTCAATTTATGACGGGTAGCAACATCTGACAATCTATCAATATTCACTTATATATTAGTAGAAATAATGATCCTTGTGTATTATGAACCAAATGACATATGTTATGTGGGAAGATCTTTAGATTAAAATTAGATATTAGAAGAAAAAAGTTTTAAATTTTGCATAGACGGGACTAATAAAGCCATAAGTATTTTACTTAGATTTTTAATGCTTAAATTACTTTTAGCTCTGCTGTGCAGGCCAGTCTCAAGATCTCGATCTTCCCTATTCTTCTCCATTTTTCTCAAATTTGACCATTTTATAAGAATTAGAGAGGTTTGAGAAATGAACTAGACACGCGTCAAATGGTTATTATAATAATTGTTGACTAAAGAGAGATGCCCCACAACATGCTCATGCAACTCACCATTTCACATTCTTCTTCTAATCCGTGCGTTCTTTTCTTTTTCCTTATTTCTGTTAAAGCTTCTCTGCAAAAGATAGTCTGATTAGAATCACCGGCCGTGGTGGCTCTGTTGGGTAGGCTCCAGGCCTCCAAACGGGAGATCCAGAGTTCGAAGTCCCTTCAACTTGCGTTGAAGGGAGGCTGGCAGGCCATTTGGTGTCTTAAGTGTGACGTCGGGGTGGTGGGTCATCCGCTAGCGTCATCCCGGGTTTACCTCGCCGGCTGTCGGTTGTACGGGGGTTCCCGGGTCATAAAAAAAAAAAAAGATAGTTTGATCAGATTGAGTAAATCGTATATCTACATTCTAATTAATCTTTACAAATTACTAGATATCTGCATAGCCCAAGATTCTACTACTATTAGGTTGCGTTTGGCAATCGGGATAAAATTTGGGATAGGATATGATTTATTATATCCTACGTTTGGTGCTCGTTAAAATGGGATATAGGTAGAATAAAATTATCACATGGGGAAGATGGGATAAAGGTGGATAGGATTTCTAATGTTCATAATAGGAAAGTTATTTTTCTTGAATAACATACTTATTAAGTTAACAAAATTGAAATTATATTTCAATATAAATAATGTTTGAATTCTAATTTGAGAAATTAAAAATAAAAAAGAAACTTATTTTAATTAATCTTATTTTAATTTATATATTCAACTTTAATTCTATCTTATAATAAATATTCAATCTATAAATTAAATATTTATATTTATTATATATTTTAGATATGTTAGTACAGTTTACTATTTGGTAAAATTTTATTAAAGAATGATGAAAGGGGAAAAAAGAAATAATATAAAAAAGAGGAAAAATAAAATAAAATAAATCAAGGAATAGTGTTACGAGATATTTTCACTATCTCCGTTTATAAACATTTAGGTTTATTTATAATAACGTGCCATTTAATTAAGAAAAATGTACATGATATGATGTAAATATATCCGACTTTAATATTGCGATTCACCAAATAATAGACATGATATAAAAAAATCTCAGGATTTCATATCCTATCCTATCCACTTTTATCCCGATTAAAAATTCGGATATAAAGAATGATTGAAAATAGGGAATCCAAGCATTCTGTCCATCCAATATGGAGAAGAAGAGTTTATATAAGGAAGTTATCACCAAGGAAAGGAAAGTGAAAGAAGTCAGCAGAAAGAAGTACGTGTTATGAATGAAAATGAAGGAGTGGAATGACAAATGGAAGTAACTAAAGAGTATTAATAAATAGTTAAATTATGTCATACGCGGAAAGTCATTCAAATTTAAGAATAAATAAGGGAAGGTTGTTCAAGGTGGATGTAAAATAGAAAAATATAATAAAAATATTAAAAAAAAAAGAAAGAAGAAAAAAAGGAAAAATATAATAAAAATATTAAAAATTAAAAGAAACAACAAAATTATACAATTTTATCAAACGCATTTCTATCCGGGAATATAATTTTTTTCCAGTATCTAAGCGTGTTCTTATATTAAAAAATTATTAGTTTTTTGGTGAAGTTCTTATACTCAAAAATTGTTCTTAGGAATAAAAAAAAAAAAAAAAAAAAATTGTTCTTAGGAACATAAACAAAGAAAACCTTGATAAAAAATTATTCTCTGGAATAAAATTGTTACGAAACGCGTCCTTACTCTTTCAAAATGAAGTGCCTATTAATATAAACATAGAAGAAGTAGATAATATTGGTTGATATCACTAAGACTATGCTTGGTTGTCTGGATTTCTAATTAAGATAAGACTAAATAGAATATGATATGAAATTTAGGGATTTTGCCATATCATATTTTTTGTTTGGTGATTACAATAATAAAGTCGGATATTTATATCATATTTTATATATATTTTTGGTATAAAAACTTATATAAATCGCAAATTTTACAAATGGAGATGGTAAAAATCTCTCACGACATTCTTGTCTACTTTATTTTTATTTTCCTCTGTTTTTTAATTATTTTTTTTATTTCTTTCCTCCCCTTCCATCATTCTCCAATAAAATTTTATTAAATAGAAAATTGTACTATTGTACCTAAGATACTAAAATACCTAACTATGCAATAAATATATTTATATATTGAATTTATATTATAAGATATAATTAAATTCGAATATATAACTAAAAATAACATTAAATTTAAAAATAAAATTTTATTTTTGGTTATTTTGAATTTCTTATATTAGAATTCAAATATTATTTATATTGAAATATAATTTAAATTGTTAATTTAAGAAATTTGCTATTTGAGAAAATTTTTTTCTTATTATGAATATTAGAAATTTTATTTGCTTTTATCTTACCTTCCTCATGAGATAATTTTATCTGGTTCATATTCCCTTTATACTCGACTTTATCTTATCTTGAGTAAATATCAAACGCGGGATATGATAAATTCTTGAATTTTATCCTGTCCGTCAAGTGTAATTTAAGAGTGAAGAAAGAAATGATAATATGATATTTGTATTGTAAAAAGAGTCATCTAGAAAGTACACCACTCAAAATGCAAAGAGGAGTGCCTGGTCCTAGCATACCATTTCTTAAATGTATGTCTTTTCATGCAATAAGAAAGTAAATAACACTAATTTATGGGGTATTTCTGTCTACAAATCGTGAAAAAAAGAAAAAGAAATCGTAAGTATGCTTGTTAATGTTTTTTTGTCGGAATAAGTGCGCTTCTTTAAAAATGTGAAAAGTGATGCATATTTAAATGCCACTATGTTGAATAATATGGATAGAAGCTCTGTTTATCTACATTATTTAAAACAAACAGACTAATTTGATTAAGTAAATAACATTGACAAGATATTATATTGAAGATCTTATTTTAACATTAAAAAAAAAAAAGAGTTTTGCTCAAGAATGAAGACCATGAAACTAAATAACTTTATTTAAAAAAATGATGCAAATTTCCCAAAGATATTCATAACCATATATAAAAAAAAATATATATAATAATACATCTCGAAGTTTATTTTAGCTCACAATTTTTGTAGAAAGTGAATACAAGAAATTTTTAGTGGTAAAATTATATATTAATTTACAATGTTATACTATGCTTTTATAGGAATGTATATTTCAAATAAGGGATAAGTGTATTAGAAATTCTAAAATTTATCGTAAAAGTGCAGTTGAGTTTTAAAACTTTCAAAAAATTCAATTAAGTCTAAAACTTTCAAAAAGTGCAATCAACGGAAAGGCTTGATTAGAACGCTTAATGAATTTTAGGTCTCGATTACACTTTTATGATAAATTTTAGCTCTTGATTATATTTTTTCAAAGTTTTAGGATTCAATTATATTCTCGTGATAAGTTTTAGAACTTCTGACGCATTTGTTCCTTAAAATAATGTGCTTTCAAAAAGATTTTATGATTTAATTTGAGAATGATGTAATTTAGATATAACATATATTAACAACATACATCTTCGATCACATAACTACTAACTTAATGTTGAATATTTATCAAATCTAGAATTGTTAATATGGTACTTATTCAAATTGGAATTAAAATATTTAAATAATGTAGACTTTTTATTATTATTAGAGAATCATCAAAGTTTAGAGTTTAGTGACCAAATAACCTTACATTCACAATTTTTTAAATAATTAGTAATAAAATAAAAAACAGATTCCCAACTATATGCATACATAGCAGTAATATTATCATAATATATTTCCATTTTATTATTTAATTCAATCATCAATTTAAGATAAAAAATAATGTTGATTCTATTTTTTTTATTAAAGAAATGATCATGGCATTAGTTTTAGGACCATATATTCACATAATAACAATAAATAACATCCTTAGAATGCGTATTAGAGATAGCTCTTATCACTTAGCAATTGTTATATTTAGGTCAAAATAACTTTTTTAATGATTAGATCTAAATGTGAAGATTATCCACCATTGCATTAATTATGCAAGGATTGCACTTCATCTTCCTCAAAGTGCCGTGAGCTTGGGCAAAAGGAGAGGGGAAAAAAGAAACCAGAGAGCACGTTCTGAGATATTAGAGTGAAAAAAAGAGAGACCCGTGAGTTGAGGTGAATGCATCGCGAGTGTAAGATCAGAAGAGCAGAGGAGGTCATTTGCCTTCACTGTTCATTCAAGGTAGGAGTTGCGCTTCATTTATCAATTTATTTTGGCCCCTTTATTGAGCAACCGAGCATGGAGCCCGAGTTTGAAGTCAGAGTTCACAAGTTGTCTCACCCTTCCAGGCCTTGCAAACTTGAAGCTCCGGTCCACCGGTTCATTCAAGCCGTTCGCGATGATTGGTGCGCCCTTGATGCTATGCATATATGCTCAATGAGGCCAGCCTTTGTTTTAAATTCGAACTTTTCCTTACTACAGGAAGAGCTTCTTAATGTTATGTCAAGATATTTACCTCGCTATCGCACTTGTGTCCAAGTTGTGTCCAAGTATATGTTCATCACACCACGGGTACTAAGTTAGGGCTCACTTTTGTTGCTTGCTCATGCCTATGCTCGCTTCGGTGTTGTCATGAGCTCAGCAAAGTCCTCATGAAGACTCATTTTGTTCTCTCGCTTACTCATGTTGTTGCCAATAGAATTTTGAACGAATCTGGAACCTGAGGAGGGCTAGAAAGCCGATGATAATGGAGGGACTTTAGTCGATGGGCTTTTACGACCTAAATCTGCCACTTTGTTGGCCTGTATTAAAGAGTGGATTATTCGAAATTTCTTGATATTGGGCCTGGTAAAGAGGGTCCACATCCCTTATCTGCGCTCAAGCTCATCGAAGACGAGGCATCAGATTCCCAAGAGAAGCCTTTTCCTCAGTTCGTGCGGTGAAGCAAGTCGACCGTCTCGGCTAAGCCGAGGTAACAAGCCTCGCTGATCTCGCGAATCCGTCGACGATTTTCCCCAGCAAAAATCACGGCGCACGCAACGCTGTAGCGCCGCCGGTGTAACCATTTGGGCGGTGAGTTTTCTGGCTACAATCCTTTTCTTTCTTTTTTTTCCATTTTGTTCCATCTGATATGGCTTCCACGCATCGGCATCTCCGCTTCCTCGACCGGCCTCGGGCCTCGGGTCGGGCCTCTGTCTCCTCAAGACGAAATTATCGCGAGCTTTCTGCAAATCCCAGAGTACTCCTGAAGGACACTCTTGTTGGTTTTCTTTTCTGTTTTCTTGTTAATGGGAAAAGCAAAGTCAAGTCCAAGTCGTGCTCGCTTTCGATCAAAACCCCTGCGCAGGTTAGGTTCTGCGCATCTTCTGACTAATGCCGCGGAAATTACATGTGCAGTAATTGCCGTCCGTGCAGCATGTGTTGCAGCTGTTTGATTAGCATGAAGGGTCTTGCATCGTTTGACGGCGAGAACTCAGCATCGTTCGAGCACGCGCGGTGGAAAGCGTTGTGTGTTGGTTATACATCGTCGAAGGCTGAGAATCGGTGGAGATCACAGCAGTGGGTGGATTTTCTTGTTTGAGCACTTCTCCGGTAATTAATGAATCCTTGCTCTTCTCTTCTCGTCTTCTCTGTTTCCTGTTTTGATTGGTCCATTTTCTTCTGATTAGTTGTATGAGAGTTTTTATTTTTGTTCGAATGTAGCTCCGAGTTGAGTTTTGAGAGACATTTCTGCAGTTCCCGGATCTGGGATTTCTTATTGCTCTTCTTTTGAGGCTCTGCTCCGTAAATCTCTTTTACTGCCTGGGTATTAGTACAGTCCTCTTGAGATGAAAAGAAGAGAACCCACTGATCCAGAAAATCCGGTGCATGGGGTGTCTTCCTCATCAACCTCTCCACATGTAGGTGATCATGAATGCATAACCAAAAAGCCAAAAGGAAATGACTACGAAGTATTCTTGAGCTTTAGGGGGGAAGACACTCGCAAGGGCTTCACCGATCATCTCTATATTGGCCTTGTCAATGCAGGAATTCATGTATTTAAAGATGAAATGAGCTCTATGGTGGTGAGGAGATTGGTCCTGAGCTTCTCTACAGTATTAAGCAGTGTAAGATCTCGATCCCGATTATCTCAAAGAACTGCTTCCAGCAGATGGTGCCTTAGCGAGCTGGCTCAAATGTTGAAGTGCAAGAGAAGCAGAGGGCAAATGGTGTTGCCCATATTTTACAAAGTGGAACCCTCGCAATTGCAACATCTTATAGGAAGTTTGGGAGATGCTATCGATGCACATAAAGAGAATTTGGATGTAAAGGTTGTGAAGGAATGGGAAGAAGCGCTCGAAGAAGTTAGTTCCTTGAAGGGATGGGAATCAGACAAAGTTAATAAAGGGTACATTATTCTCCACCAAAACTTTGTTTAGTTTCTCATAACTAGATCTTACTTGAAAAGAATATTAATATTGCCATCGTGTACTGAAACTTATTATTATTTGACAGGTATGAAGGAGAATTGGTTAAAATTGTTGTTAGAAAAGTTATGAGTGAGTTAAAAATTCAGCTAACTATTCCCGAACAGTTGGTGGGAATTGATGTTCGTGTGCAACAGGTAATGAGCTTAATAGATGCTAAATTCTATGAGACAAGGATTATCGGAATTTATGGATTCGGCGGCATTGGTAAAACAACTCTTGCAAAGGTGTTATACAACAAACTCTCCGGTCATTTTGAGTATCTTAGCTTTGTGGCAGATATTCGAGAAACATCTCGGCACAAGGGTATTGAATGCCTACAAAAGCATCTCATTTACGATATACTAAGATATCCACATGATGTGTCTAATGTTGACGATGGAATTGGTGTCATCAAATCTCGATTTACAAGTAAGAAAGTCCTTATTCTTCTTGATGATATTGATGACAAGAATCAGTTGAATGCTTTGGCTGGAGATGGTAGTTGGTTTCAAGCAGGAAGTATAGTCATTGTCACAACTAGAAACAAGAGCATTCTTGATGAGACTGGTGTAGGTTACATGTACCAAGTCAACGAGTTGTCTCTAACTCAATCATTGATTTTATTTAGTAGACATGCATTTCGGAAGGATTTTCCCCAAAGTGATTATCAGATTCTCTCTCGTGATGTCGTATCTACTGCCGGGGGGCATCCATTAGCTCTTGAAGTGATTGGTTCATTCTTATGTGGAAAGCCAAAAAAAGTATGGGAAGATACATGGAAGAAATTAAAGAAAGTGCCTGATAAGAAAGTCCTAGAGACTTTGAGTATAAGTTATGAAGCATTAGATCATCAGGTGCAACAGATATTTTTGGATATTGCATGTTTTTTTATTGGATCATCTAAACAAAGTCCAACTTACATGTGGGATGCCTTGTGATTTTTTCCCAGAGAATGGGATTGAAGTATTGTGTCTTATGTCCTTAATTAAAATTGATAAAGACGGCAAGCTACTGATGCATAATCAACTGAGAGATTTTGGAAGGGAAATTGTTCGTCTAGAAAATCAAAAGGAGCCTCAAGGCCGTAGCAGATTATGGATTTATGAGGAAGCCATCAAGGTGCTTGACAACAACAAGGTAAGCGTTTTCTCTACTTGGCTTAGTCATTGAATGTGAGTCCATCTTCTCTTTCTTGTTTGAGGTAAAAATTATTGTCAATCCTGAATCTCCGAAACTTGCTGCTTTTACCAACAAAGAGCTCCTTCATTTAATTGCTGTTCTTGCCTGATTCTGGGACATAATCAGAGGAGCAGTTTCTTGGTTATAAATGACATATACCTCATAATAATATTGTGATGAGAACACTCTTTTGGTAACTTCAATGCCACAGCAAAACTACGAAAATGTAATGATTGACAGAGTACTTTCAGAGAAAACATGACATCTATAAATTGTTGGGGCCTATGTTCCACATATCTGTATGATGCACGTGTTTGATGTTTGGATTCTTCTTTTGATTTCTTGTGAGGTATTTTCTTTCTTTTTCCTTTTACTGAGTACTGACTTCTCTCATGAGTTGTTTTCTATGATCAATGAGATCTCTCCATTTGTGACCATTAGCTATCATGGTTCTGTATTTTTCAAGTTGCGCCCCTTTATTTTTAGCTCAATGTAGCCCTTTATCTTTCACAGTTTATGCAATCAAGTCCTTTGTTGTCAAGCGTTAGTTAACAACGTCAATTTGTTGGTGGCTTTCATATTTGTTTATGCTATATGTGCAACTGTGTAATATAACCTTCCAAATGTATATTATATCACCCTATAGGCTTTTTATAATTGGGGATAAATTTCTTTCTATGAATTTGCTAGCTTTTTATTTTTTATTTTTTATTTTTCTGATGATGGAAAATTTTGCTATTAATTCCCTGATAACATGTATATGTCAAATATAGGTTATCATTTCAACTTCAAAGGGTATCTATGAAGTCATTGACCAAAATACAATAAGTTTACAAGATGCATTTGATGAAAAAATTCGAACCACCAAACAAATCCATATTATGACTCTTATGATTTGTGCTCACTTATGATTTCTGCTCAATGGGCAATTTTCCACCTAAAACAAAAAATGAATTTGAGTTGCTAAAATATTTAATTGCAACAAAAGAAAATGTAAAAGGCTTGATTTCCTTCAAAATCCAATTTGATCACTCTTCATGTCCAGTCTGTCTGTAAACAAGATCTCATTAACTTATCAGCAAATTGATAAAAAAATTTAGATTTGACTGTGAGAAAATCAACACAACAATGAAAGATAGCATCAAACGGCTATAGACAAGAGGAGTAAGAATCATTGATATAACATTTGATATATGACCAAATTTTCTTCCATAAAGAATGAAAAACAGTTATTCAAAATACACATGATAAGAAATGAAAGTAAAACATGTATGTAAATCTATGGATTACATTCTCGTTTTCATTTTTCTATTGAGAATTGCAATCTGGGTACAACAAAAAAAGAATCATTGATTACATTCCATAAAGAATGAAAAACAGTTATTCAAAATACACATGATTTTCATTTTTGTTATTTTGAGAATTGCAAACTAGGTACAACAAAAAAAGAGGGGGATTCTACAATTGGGATTTTTTTCATTTTGATATTTGCTTTGATGGCAAGTTTGATGGTTATATTTGTACTGTAAGAGTGATGTTGTTGTACATATAAAAGACATGAGTCAAGGTTGTGTTGTTTCACATATAAAGGGCATGAATTTTTCTAGATATATTTAAAATGGCGTGTGTATAAAGAGAGGCCTCTATTGTATATTTGAAAGGTGCAATTTCTGGGAATTCATAAGGTGCATATTGCAAAGGGCATAGTTGGAAAGTAGAAGTTCGGAAACACCCTTGTGAGCTTCACGTTTTCACATAAATTAGATGAATTTTTTTCAAGCAAAACCTGCATTTCAGGAAGTTGAAAGTCAGAAGGCTACACCATTATAGTATGACAACTTATTGAAATTAGTCTGGCTTTTCTTAAATACAATTGTTTTCTTTTCATCATTTCAAACTTACAATCGACATTGTTTTCTAATTGCAGGGCACTGGTAAGATTGAAGCCCTTCGTCTAGACAAATTTGGTTGTAGAAGAAGCTATGCAGGTGAACTATTTAAAGAACTGACCCATTTGAGGTTCCTTCAAGTGAACACTGTGAATCTTGTTGGAGATTTCCTGAACTTGCTTCCTCAATTAAGATGGCTTCAATGGGAGGATTGTCCCTTGAATTTCACAGCGGCCAACTTTCATCTGAAGAAATTAGTTGTGCTGGATCTGTCGTGGAGTGGGATTTCGGAGGATTGGGGAGGTTGGGGTCCACTCAAGGTAAGATGTGTAGAAGGCATATCTCTTGTGGACAATCGCATGTTGAAGATCCAATCTCACCAAGTTTCCCTTTGCTCCTTTCTTTTTTTTTTTTTGGGGAGAGGTTTAATATCCTTCCTTAGAATAAGGATTTTTCTCTTAATATAAGAGGAATTTGTAGGCACCTAAATATATGATAAGCTTCTGTCCTATATATCTTTAAGTAGTATTATCTTAACAAAACAAACAATCATGGTTAACACTAGACATACTGAAAAAAGAAAACTTGTTTTAACTGCATTAATTAAGATCTATTAGAAACATAATTACTATATATGTGCCTATCTTGAGTTTTTCTAATCTAAATGGTTTGTGGCTTCTAAGTGATTCTATATGAATGGTCATATACAGAATCAATTATTTTAAAAACAAAAGTAAACACTAATGCTTGAAAATAAGTGCATTGCTTCATAATGGTTTTTGTGAGGGTGAATTATATGTTAGTTTTGTGAGTGCTAGCTAGTTGATAATTATTTTTGCCAAATTGGAAGATATGCCTACTGCAGTAAGAAAATAAAGTTAAACACTGGTATGTCCCTACCATTCTTTTTGCAATAGATATGCTAAAAAATTATTTCTATGTTGGTGATGTAGCCAAACACTACTACTTAAGGAATGTTTCAATATAAAAAACATGATGCAGTGGAGTATTATAGCAAAATGAAAGCATGGGAACTGAGCTATGAAACATTTATATGGTGTTTAAAATAGTCTAAATTAAAGGAGTACGGTGCATTGCTACTTTTTTTTGGAATTTTAAAAAGTCCAAACAAGAATGAGGAGTATTGGAAGAGCAGTCCAAACTCATTGAGGTATCCTCTCTTTTTTTTTTTTTTTTTTTTTTTTTTTTTTTTTTTTTTTTCAGATGGCAGCCCAGCTCAAAGTTCTCAACCTTCTGAATTGTCGATCTATGAGAAGAACTCCTGATTTGTCTGCTTTCAAAAGCTTAGAGATTTTTTTGCTGGAAGGATGTTGGCATCTACAAGAGATTCATCCTTCTATTGGTGACATCAAGACCCTTGTCTCCTTGAATGTCAAGAGTTGTAAGAGATTGGAGGAGCTACCGGTTGGAGTAGGTAGAATGGAAGAATTGAGTGAGCTTATCTTAGATCATACTAATATAAAAGAGATTCCTATTTCGAGAGGTTGTTTGATGAAGCTCGAGAAACTAAGTGCCTCGTCTTGTAGACGACTAGCTCAACTTCCAGAATCCATGGGCTCTCTTGTGTCGTTAACTCTGTTGGACATATCTGGGACACGGATTGAAGGCTTACCTAAATCCATTGGTTCTTTGAAGGAGCTCAAGACTCTTGATGCCTCTAATTGTGCATCCTTAGCCTGCATACCCAACTCCATAGGCCATCTAGCATCTTTGCAGTGCTTGTTATTATGGGGATGCTCCTCGCTGAGAGAAATTCCGATTCTATCGGAAAGTTGGAATCATTGGCCGAACTACATTTAGCAAGGACAGCAATTGCAGAATTACCTAGAAGCATTGGGAATCTACAGAACTTAAGGATCTTGGACATTTGTCGAAGTCACATAACAGAATTGCCTGGTGCCATTGGAATGTTGACGAAACTCCTGGATTTGAGAGCTTCAGGATGCAAAAATCTGGAAGGACTACCTAGTAATATGGGCGAACTGGTTTCGCTAAACAAGCTTAATTTAGAGAAGTCGGGCATTACAAGCTTGCCAGAAAGCATATCTAAGCTGTCTTCTGTCCAAAACCTGAGTGTTCGATATTGCCAAAAGCTTAGAGGACTGCCAGAACTGCCCTTTGGCATAACTGCTCTACGTATCACCTGCCAGAGTCCAGCGTTGCCACAACTTTCCCAACTAACCCTTCTCAAGAAACTCACTCTTTCTGATTGCCCTTGGCTTGAATATCTTTCAAAGCTTCCCATTGGGCTATCAATGCTTTCTATTACACGTTGTGGAAAATTGAAAGCGGTGACAGATTTGTCAAACTTGAAGCTCTTATCTGAATTGTATCTTGAGGAGTGCTACGAGCTAATGGAAGTCACCGGTCTCGAACGTTTACAATCTCTCCGTAACTTACGTATACGAGAATGCCCTAATATATCTTGGCTTGATGGTGTCGAATCCTGTGATTCTTCATCCTCAACATGATATCGAGAATTATACTTTCAGATTAATAATTGTTTTGCAAGTTCTGTATTTGAAGGTTGTGGTTGCTCGCAGGTCGTCTACTAACGTGTTTGTTTTGTTTACATAGCGTGTTAAACTTTTATCTTCTGTTTGATTCTTATAATACCAGGCATTCTGGTTTATACTCGATGTTGATAAGGTGGAAATTACAAGACGTTGGAAGAGCAAGCAGCTTTTTGAGAAAAATTCTTTGACCCTAGTCATTTCATGCAATTTAACTAGTGGCCTAATTCTAATGACGGACAATAATTTATAAGCAACTACTCTACATGACATGTGGCTTTAATTAACTCTACATGACATGCAACCTGATTTAACAAGCCTATCATGCAATTACTAAATGAGACTTGCCTAGGACATGCATTAATTACATGTCTTAAACTATATGATATGGCAAATGACATGGATGTGATGCAATCAATCTACATGACATGCACATGACATTTTTTGTGTTTTTCATCAAAATTCATGATTAAAAAGTGAGATATTATCTACTTTAAGTTATGAAATAGACTAACCTAAATCTTATCTTAACTTAGAAACTTATTTCAACAAGCAATTCAATTCAAAGGCAACTTTAGAGGGAGCCGAAAAGTCTTTTTTTTCCTTTTTCTTTCTATTCTCATTGTCTTCTTCAACCTTCAACCATGGGGAGGGTTTGAGCTAGTCTCACCTCCCCTCTTTTGTTGATTTTGTTTGCGTTTATTGTTCTTTTCCTACTTTTTTTTTCTCTCGATTTGGATTTGGGAGGTCTCTTCTCCCGATCTAGTTATCAATTTGAGAATTTGAACTCTCTTGATCTAGTTCTAGATTTAAATGCTATCCTCTTCCGATCTAGATTTGGGAGTTTGATAAATATGCTTTTGGGGATTCCATGTCCCTCTGCTTTGTTCATGTACAAGTTCTCTACTTCTAGTCTCAATGATGATTGTAGGAGTTTTGGCTTCTCGTTGAATTATGAAGATTTGCTCCTCCACATGTTAGATTTGTGTTTATTTAACATATTATGGTTGTTTCCGTATGACGATAGTGTAAAAGAAGCCAAACCTAGGCGTCCACTACCAACTATTAATGACATAATTATTAAAGAAGGAATTTTCGGCGTATGCTCATTATTGACAAAGACACAAGATCTAGTGATCGGCCGCCGATTTTGTTTGATAGATTTGTTGATGTAGAACGAGTTTGTGCAATTGTTTCATCAATCCTCCTTGTGTTCTGCATTTGACTTTGTTTTTTAGTATTCATACTCTGTTTCGATTTGCTTTATCATGAAGATTATGTACTTCTGCATCCTTTTGAGTAATAAATATAATTTTGTTTCGACCAAAAAAAAAAATTGAAAGATGGTACCTAACTTAGGTATTACCTAAAATGCATTCTATTTTTAAAGTATCTAAACTATTCTATCATGCAATTATATTTAGGAAATCAATTCTTATCTACATGATTTGCAATGCATCTTTGTTATTTTTCAGAAAAAGAAAGCAATCAAAGTAAGATAAGCATCAAATCATTTAAGATCATCAAAGATATCATCCAATCAATTCAACTAATGAAACAATATTGAATCAACTTGAAATTTCGTGAATAAAATTGATAAATTGATCTTTTAAAGATCAAAATATCAATTTTAAAAATACCCCAAAATCAATAATTCCATCCAAAGCTTCATAAATAGAATTAAAGATGTGGCATATTATGAAATATTAGGGGTGTGCAAAAAAATCGGGATCCGCTTGGACCGTTCGGAATCGGACCGGATCGGCTTGGAATCGGTATTTATCAAGGGAACCGGTCCTGTTCCCGATTCCCATTTGTTGGAAACAGTGGGTACTGGTTCATTTCCAGTTCCGTGGGTGGACCCGCTCACCTGTTCATTCAGACTGGACCGATATTGTAATAATATATTAATTTTTAATATAAAAATAAATTTTTAAAAATATAGATCTGAAATTTACTGCTGTTCACCTCAGGCCCTCATATGCTTTCTAACTTGATGGCCATTGTGGCTTCTTTTTGATTTGTTGTATTGGTTTTTTTTCCCTTTCTTTTTCTTTTGTTCTTATTAAGAACGTTTGCTTGTGGTTTCTACTTTTGGCTTATAGTGGGATCGGTTCCACATACTTATTTTTGTTTTACTTTCTAATTTTGCCACAAAATAGATAAAGTTTCTGATTTTGCTTGTTATATGTTGTAACGATAAATGGATAGGGCTATTATTATGTATACTCAATGCTTGATGGGTTGTTTATGGTATGGCCTTTACGGTTAAAAGAATGGAGATATTTGGTTGTGATGGGTTTAGTTTATGACTTGATGGGCCTAAGTGGGCCCGTTCGCCCATGTTGGGCCTAAGAACCTGGCCCACAGATTAAGGAACCATGGAGGAAGGGTTGTGTCTTTTGGAGAAACATCTTACGTCGAAGAGATATCCAAAAGACGTAAGAGAGAGAAAAAAAAAAGGGAACGTACCTTTTCAACTAACGTACGTCTTTTCTTTTCTCACTCTCCCAAAAAGAACAAAAGTTTTTCTCCCCCTTGAAGTAACAGGACGCTCCTCGGTAGAACAAGATCAGAATCCTTCCTCGATCTTCAACATTGGTGTTTAATTTGTGGACAATAAGGGTCGAAGCTCTTGTCGATATGAGAAAAACGAGTAGCGAATCGCCGCCGGGGGCCGCCGGACGCCCCGCCATGTGCGGCTGGAACGAACGGGGGTCACATGCGCCGATTCGGTCCCCCGCAGGCGCGTGCGTCGCACGCGCCGTTTTGGCCCAGGCATGTGCGACACACGCGCAGGGTGCTGGCGCGTGCCATGCACGCGTCGGCTGACGTCAGCCAGGCATGCGCGTGGCACGTGCCGGTCGGTTTGTCTGACCCAGTTCGACTGGCCCGACCGGTCTGACCCGGCCTGTTCGGTCCGACCGGCCCGACCCGGCCCGTTCGATCGGACCGGCCCGACTTGACCAGGCCCGTCCGGTCCGACTCGACTGCCTGTTGACTCCAACCTGGCTGACCGTTGATCTCGACTGTTGACCATTGACTTTGACCATTGACAAAAAAAAAAAAAAAAGAGGAAAATTTTTTATTTTCCAATTTGTTCATTATGGATTATAAGTAATCCATTTTTGTTTTTCATTCTGTATTTGTTGCATGAATTATGGAAAATTCTGTATTTTCCCTTTTGTTCATTGTGGATTATAAGTAATCCATTTTTTGTTCTGCATTTGTTGCAGAAACTATGATGCGTTATACACACATACCTGCATTTTCGAGAACGGACAAAGAAAATGCAAGACTTAAAGGGCTAATGACAGAGTTAGCTAATTATCGGTGAAATGATAGTGATGTAGTATCACACGTGGTTAGGGTCAATAAGATGATACAAGAAATCATCTGGAATGGTTATCCTATACCGGATTTTGAGAAGGTACCGGCTTTAATGAACACTCTTCCACTTGAATGGCAAACAGTGTTAGATCGCCTATAGGAGGTTAACGTGGTCCCGGATTATAGGAGTCTTACAATAGCTTTTGTAAGAGAATACTATAGGATCGAGTTAACTAAAACTTCAACCCTTGGGATGAGTGCCACATGGCGCAGAGTGAATGCGCCTTGGAGGTGGCATGAAAGCTCTCCAAAAGTTTTTCCTTGGTTGGCCAATGTGCCTTCAAATTTCTTAGAGAATTTTACTGATAGATTAAAAGAGACTTTCCCTACTTATTTCTTAGATTAGTTTGAGATGTTTTAGGTGTAAGTATCTCTTTCTATGTTGATATTTTTTCCTCTGAATATATTACTTAGTGTAATGGACATGTTTGATTATTGAAAGTTCAATGTTATTTATTACTGTAAATTAGTATGTTAATTTACAATTCATTGTGGGAAGTTCAAGAAAGTTTTAGTGACTTTGCTGAACTTATTTTGCATAGAAGATTATATTAATGATAGTTTTAAGTTAGGATTATTTGGATGATGATTGGAAACATAGTGACATTTTGATTCGAAACCTTACTTGAAATTATTCATTAATATGATGAGTCTGTGCAAAATGGATGCATAAATGATAGGTATTAATAATTCGTGCATATGTGTCTGATATGTTCAGATCGATGACTTTAGCAACTAAGAACATAATTGCTAATTTGAACAAAGAAGACAAAATGAACAGCGAGAATTGTGAAATATTGAATAAGAAAATTCAATATGTGCTTGAAAAGCAATAAGCACTAAAAGCTCTTGACCATGTTATGAAAGATCTTAAGAATGTTGTGCGCCACCTTGAGCTAGCAGAAGACCACCTCAAGGCATTTGAGCGGAATGCAGATGTTTGCTGTGTTGCTTTCAGCTCTAAAGGGGCTTTGAGCTCTAAGCGCAAGCGCATTGATTCGTTCAATATATGGAATTGCAAGGGATCAAGTCCTTCTTGCAAGAAACCAAGAGCTAACCAATATAAGAGAGGAAAACGTCCTCGAGTGAAGAGTATTTCAAGGATGAAGTGTTACAATTATGACCAGAAGGGTCACTACGCTCGCGATTGTCGCGAGTCAAAGAATGTACTCACCCTTTATACTCTTAAGAACTTTGCTAATGTGTCAAGTTCTGTATTCTTAGCTGAATCTAATTTTTTGTAGACTGTAGATTCGTGAGCAACAGACCTTGTAGCGAAGGATAGAGAATCCTTCGTAGAATTTCGACGAATACCGACTGGAACTAAGTGGATTTATGTAGGAAATAACTCCAGAGCTGAAGTAAAAGGAATTGGCACTTGCCAATTGAACATGCGTGGTGGACGCACTTTGTTCCTACATGATGTATTGTATGCTCCAGAGATTCGTCGGAATTTAGTGTCTATTCTAGTGTTAGTTAAACTTGGTTTTAATATAAACTTCCATAATAGTGGTGTGGATTTGTATTTGGATACAAATTACTATGGTTGTGGTTATTTTCTAGATGGTTTTATTGTATTAAATGTTGACTATAGTAATGCCAATGTTTGTTATTCCCTTTTCACGTCTCCTAATTCATATGATAATGATGTGAGTGTGTGGCATGCTAAACTTGGTCATATTAGCCAACAACGTATGAATAGACTAGCCAAAGAGGGCTTGTTAGGCAATATTGAAAAAGTCGATTTGCCCATATGTAAGCATTGCCTAGTAGGGAAAACGACAATGAAACCATTTGGAAAAGGTAAAAGAGCTAAATTTCCTTTGCAATTAATCCATTCTGACGTCTGTGGTCCGATGAATGTGAGAGGAAGGCATGGGGCTGTTTATTTCATTATATTTATAGATGATTATACTTGATTCGGATATGTCTATTTGATTTCTCATAAATCTGAAGCATTGAGTTGTTTCAAAAGGTTTATGAACTTGGTAGAAAATTAATTAGACAAGAAAATAAAAGTATTGCGATCCGATCGAGGTTGAGAATATTTATTTGATGAGTTCAGAAAATTATGTGATGAAAAAGGAATAGAAAGACAGTTGTCTATTCAATATACTCCTCAACAAAATGGTGTTGTGGAGAGAAGGAACAGAACCCTATTGGAAATGATTAGGTCCATAATGGCGCATACTAACTTATCTATCACTTTTTGGAGTGATGTGTTGTTAACTGCTGCCTATATATTTAATTGAGTGCCTTCCAAATCAGTTACTTCCACTCCATATGAGTTATGGACATGCAGAAAATCGGACTTAAGTTTTCTTAAACCATGGGGTTGTGCTGCCTATACTCATGAGCCCTCTCACAAGTTTGGGAAATTGGGTCCTAGAGGAAAGAAGAGTATTTTTCATAAGATACTCTGAACACTCGAAATGGTATGTGTTCATAGGTGAGCAGGAAAGTGGAAGTATAACTGAATTCGAATCACGAGATGTCACATTCTTAGAGAATGAATTTCCTAAGAAGGGCGAAATATGTGAGGATTACTCCCTATTTGAAACCTTGGATCCAGATAATGAATTTAATGGAGTTTGTCCAAGTGGGAGTAACATGAGAAGTGATGAATTTAATTCAACTCACTCTCAATTACAACCACATGATGAAACGATATCGTCATTATCTAATCCGAGTGGGAGCATAATGGGGAATGATGTGCAAAGTGTACAATCTCCCATACGGCGAACAAGTCGCAAAAGTATTCCCCGTTGACGCTTTGACATTGAAGGGGAAACTTTTATGGTTGCTCCACAAGATGAAGATGAGCCAAGAAATGTTAATGAGGCTCTAAATTGCCCTAGTAAAGAAAAATGGATGCATGCAATGGAAGAGGAGATGGAGTCAATGAAGTCAAACCATATTTGGGAATTGGTTGATCTTCCAAAAGGACGCAAAACTATTGGGAACAAGCGGGTTCTCAAAATAAAGTGTAAAACTGATGGCTCGATAGAAAGGCATAAGACTCGCCTTGTGGCGAAGGGGTATAATCAACATGAAGGAATATATTATGAATAAACTTTTTCTCCTGTAGTGAGCTTTACCTCGATTCGCATTATTCTGGCAATAGCGGCTAGTGTGGATCTTGAGTTATATCAAATAGATGTAAAGACTGCTTTCCTCAATGCAGAATTAGAGGAAGAAATATATATGGACCAACTTGCTGGTTTCATTATAGAAGGCCAAGAAGGAAAGGCATGTCGACTTTTGAGATCGATATATGGCCTTAAGCAGTCGTCAAGACAATGGTATATACGTTTTCATAATGCCATAATGGCATATGATTTTACAATGATAGATGAGGATCATTGTGTATATATCAAAAGATCCAAAGATCAATTTGTGATCATATCATTATATGTTGATGATTTACTAATTGCCGAAAGCAATATGGAGTTTGTTAATACTGTGAAGAGTTGGTTATCTTCCAACTTTGAGATGAAAAATATGGGTGAGGCTGCATACATTCTTGGAGTTAAGATTTCAAGAGATTGTTCGAAGAGATTGTTATCTCTTTTGCAAGAAACATACATAAATAATGTTCTTGAATGATTTCGTATGCAAGATTGTAAACCCATAGATACTCCTATTGCAAAAGGTAAATGATTGAGTCATAGACCATGTCCAAGGACTCCACAAGAGAAGGAACAAATGAAATATGTTCCTTATGCTAGTGCTGTGGGATGCTTAATGTACGCTATGATGTGTACAAGACTTGACATATGTTTTGCAGTTGGAATGGTGAGTAGATACTAATTCAATCCAGGTCAAGCACATTGGAAGGCCGTTAAAAGAATACTGAGATATCTGAAGGGAACTGTTGATTACAAGTTGAATTACCAAGGAAAAGATCTGTGACTTGAAGGCTATTCAGATGCTGATTGGGGATGAGATTTAGATGAAAGGAAATCTACCTTTGGTTTTGCTTTCTTACTGAATAATGGCGCCATATCTTGGAGCAGTAAGAAGCAAATGTGCATAGCCTTGTCCACGATGGAAGCTGAGTTCGTAGCATTATCAGCAGTAGTACAAGAATGTGTTTGGCTTAAGAGATTTTTGGATTATTTATGTGTTATTGGGTATGCTGCAAATCCATTATTGGTTAACTGTGATAGCCAAGCAGCTATAGCGTACACCAAAGATCCAAAATATCATGGCAAGACCAAACATATAGATACCAAGTATGATTTTGTCAAGGATATGGTTGCACGAAGAGATGTGAACTTACAGTACATATCTACGCATAGAATGGTAGCAGATCCTATGACAAAGCCAATACCTAGAGATGTGTTTTGTGGCCATGTGAAATTTCTAGGACTGCGTAGAGGCTGATGTACTGAATATTGTAATTTCCTTGAAGTGTTCACATTTAATGAATTTGTGTTTTTTCATCATTAATGCCTATGAATCTTTGTTAGACGTTTATGCATCTTAATGCTCAGTGCATTATATTAAGTTGAGAAAGTATGTTGGACAGATAAAAGATTAGCCCATTCACACGGGTAATCGTCTCTATTTACTATGTGATAAATAGAGATAGGACGGTTTTTAAGCTTATTATCTAGGTGATAATTGAGAGCTCAAGCTTAAAATTTATATGTCACCTTAACTGAGTGTTAAGATGAGGACATGATATTAATTATGTCCGAAAGTAAAATAACCCACATATTTTACCTGTCTATGATACCAGATGTGAGTTCTGATGAATTCTATGAATGAGTAGATACGTGAACTCAAGTTAGACATTAGGTATGTCTGAACTATCATCTGTACGATATTGAAGGTATAGACATACGCTCCATGGGAAATGAGTTAATACCGTAATACGTATTTCATACTACATATGCATGAGACGACCAATAAGAGTGGCAAAAGTTTGATCTCAACTTTTATGCCGTGTGAGACTCTTGAGAAAAAGAGTTTCTCAATTTAGTGCCCTCATGACTCTTACTTATTTTCAAGATTTCTATTTAGTGTTTGCTATCTTAGGATGTTGCCAATGATCATGAATTGATTCGATCTAATGGGACATTTCTAGAAAAGCAAGCTGAACTGAAATTGAGAGTTTTGAAGGAAAGAGAAAGATCGAATTTGGAGAATCACATATTAGTTTTGTGTTTACTGGTCGACCAATTATGACTATCTTTGGGATAATCATAATTGTGAATACAATATGTCATTGTTTTTAAAAAGAGATCAAGAAAGATATAAATGTGATCGATTGATCTAGGGTACTGTATATTAAATCTACTCAGAGTGTGATGCCCATTATGAGCTGCTATATATTCCTAATAGATGTATAGCAACGAGCTCTCAAAGCATGCTGGTCGCATGGATTTTTCATCGGTATGAATGTTGCAGAGAGGTAAAGAGGATTCTGTTCAGCCCACCATGTGCGAGTGAGAGATGATGGTTTTATTTATATATTGATGGGCCTTTGTGGGCTCGTCCGCCCATGTTGGGCCTAAGAACCTGGCCCGCAAGATAAGGGCCCATGGAGGAACGGCTGCGATGTGAAAGGTTGCGTTGTTTAGATACAAGAGGTTGTGTCTTTTTGGGGGAACGTTACACGTTGAAGAGTTACGTCTGTTGGAGAAGACGTAAGAGAGAAAAGGAAAAGGGAATGCACCCCTTCAACGTACGTAAGTGAAGACCCCTTTTTCCTAAGACGTTTCTCTCTCTCTCTCTCTCCCTCTAAGAAGAAAATAGAAAAGAACAGTACGTTCTGTTTTTCTCCCCCTAATAGCAATAGCACGCTCCTTGGTAGAACGGGATCAGGATTCTTCCTCAAACTTCAACGTTGGTGTTTAATCTGTGGACAATAAGGTATGCTCGATTCCATAGTGTATCTTTGATCGGTGATACATGTTATTCTTGGGCTTGTCTTCTGCATTCATTTTAGGGGTTCGATTTAGTATCGAATCCGTTTTAGGGATTCAGGTATTCCCAACAGGTTGATATTTGGGGAGATCTGTTCCATGGATCCACGTAGGAGTCGGACCGGACCGGCGGTTTTGTTTCCTAGATGGATCCATGGAATCAACAAGTGGATCCGGTTTCAATTTTTTGGAACTGGTCCTTAGTGGGCGGTTCTTGGTTCTAAGTCGGGAATCATCCATTCGGACTATACTCACGCCTAAGAAATATATCCTAATTTGGGGATGTGCCTATCACTCAATGATATTGGTTAGAAGTAATAATCAAATCAGGAAATATGACATTCGGTGGAATCGGATAATGATTATTACCTAATTTGGGGTATTTGTTCCCAAATTTGAGCTAGATGGGCGACGGTGGATCGCGGGTTGCAATTGGCCGAGTGTCCGGCAAGCTCGCGGACTAGCCGTGACAATGTCTCAAAAATGTTGCGTGGTACAGCTCGCGGTGTGGCGGACCGATATATGGCTTCACGGATCGCCATTGTCGTTGCCTCTCCATCTATTGCCTCTCGGGTAAAAGTGGATGGATTGATGACGTTAGATGTAACGTCTAAAGAACACATTTGCGCTTGGGATGACTTTTTGCATGAATCCTCAGAAAGTGAGAATGTATTAGTGGAGTATAAAGAGAGAATTTTATGAAGAGTTACTCTACTCCTTTTCTTGAACGCGTCTTCTTGTTCGTTAATGATCCAAGTGCACTATTTCAGAACTTTTCACCACTTCATGAATCACACGCGCGCACATATAAATAATTCTTTCCTTTTCTATTTTAGCAATAACCTCCGGTGGACACAACATCCGGGGATCTCTGGCACAGCCACACGCAATTAGAATTTGTTCGAGTGACCGGTTAGATCAAGACAAGCTCGCGGAGGGTCTCGGTGATGACTCTCGGTCAAGGAGGGGCCACCGATGGTTTCTTGGCTTGGCGACACTAGGAGATTGGTGAAAACCTGCAAAACAGAAAAAAAAAGATTCTTGAGTAGTGGAGGAGCTTGGTAGACGTTCAGCGTAGGCCTAGCAGCGACTGTAAGAGTTTTCCTGATGTGAACTACATTAATTAAGATTGTAATTTACCGTTTTACGGGGTTAATTTAATAAGATAAGATATAAGGTTTCTTAATAGTCGAATATGGACCTGGCTTATGTGGGCTGAGTTGGGCCCAGCTCATGATGAGAGGACCCGGTTGAAAACTCTATAAATAGTGCTAAGTTTTCTCTTCTAACCCTCATTCTTCCACAAACAGTTTCTCACCTCACATAAAGAAGCCATGAGGGATGGTCTCATCGTACCAGGATTTGAGAGTTACAAATAGAAGAACTTGAGTGTCGAATCGTCGTCATTCCGCATAAAGAACGATGTATTTCAAATCAGGTAGGTAAATCTTCGTCTTCTCCTCCAATATATTCGACTTTCTAGCTATGTTGATTCTAGAATATCGCTTCGACAGTTAACATTTGGTATTAGAGCTTCACAACCTAGAACTCGAATTGTTGCATTTGGCCCGTTTTTAGAAATTTTGTTAGTTGAAATTTGGTTTTGAGCACATATTCGGACTCGTCTTATCGAACCGAGCGTTTCGATGGGTGGCACGCCTCTGGTGGAGGCCAAACACGCCGCCCATGAGCATTACGGATTTGAGCAAGCTTTGGACGGTTTTGCCCATTTTCGTCATTTTTGGTTTGGTGAAAGTGAATTTTGATCACATATTTGGCTTATTCTCATTGAGACGAGCATTTTGATGGGTGGCGGACCTCTAGACAAGGTCGGACGCACTGTCACGCGCCTGCACGTGCCGTGGCAGCTCTGACGAGTGGCGCTATGCACCGGCGATTGCACTCATGCGCTCACAGGCACAGCCACGTGACCCTCGAAGGCGGTGGGCAACGTCACTCGTCGACTCGACCCACCGTTTTATTGCGCTGACGTCATGGTTGACATCATTCACGGTGATGATGTCGTTCCCTAAGGGTGACTTGACCTGGGCTAATCGGGTTGACTTGACTAGGGCAGGCTGAGTTGACCGACTCGGTTTGATTGTTGATCAATTGGGCTGGTCAATCCCAGTCGAATCGGTGTTCCAGGCTGATTCAGTATGCCTATGTGTGCAGCTCACATGCTGTGCATTCCAACAGTGAGTGAGGTGTGTGGATCGTGCATATATGGAGATTTTCTACACTATGATGTATTTATTTTACATGTTTGATACTTTTAAGGATATGAAAATGCATGTGAAACCTTAAATATGTGGATTTTGGGGGTATTTTTCATGTATTTTTCTATGGTTTTGAAAATACGTTACGAGCTCACATGTATATCACCACATAGATTGTGTAGAGTATTGGGTCATCAATGACATATATAAGGTTCATAATATATTAATAAATGAAGCAATGTGATTGGCATAACATGTGATTTCAGTGACAAATTGTCCTTTGTCATTAGGTTTAAAATCAAACGTATAAGGTAAATGTGAGTCATAAGGTTTATATCTTTGGTACGAGAGAGTTTCAATGATTCAATTGGGTTGTGACCGTCAAAGTAATACACTTGATTGGATTTGAGAAATATCAGTCTCATATTGTGATGAGATGTTTCCTGTTCCAATGCGTGGTCATACTCTCGAAGGAGGAGATTGTGTGTTAATTTGCGGAGGGATATGGTTGAGGAGTGACTGACCCTAGTGGTTTATATATCAAAAGGTGGTGAACTCACAAAAGGTCTTATGGCCACTGTTATGTGTGGAGAGTGTACAATTGCATGTCATGTATTCTACCTAAAGATATTTATATGATAATGCTGTAGCTCTCAGGATGTGTAATTATAAGATTTTCAAGTTACACAATATTCATATGATGCCAATTGCATACATCGCTTGTTATTCAATCACATTCTTTGTAATGGCAACTCTATTAAGATTGAGATTCTTACTTGGTCAAATTTTAAGTAGTGAAAATAGGATTTTTTTGTTTGGGATGAAGCTAGTAGATGTTCATATTGATCTTACTAAGATTAAGCTGGCAATCTCACTATTAATGATATAGAACTAGAAAGCTTTTTTTGGTTGCTTGGGAAAAGAATATCCATGAGTGTTTCATTTAGGAACACTTGAAAATGATTTACCAACTGACTACACTGCTAAAAAGATGATGGAAACCTTGGTAATTTGAAATCATATCTTGTCTAATGTCGAGATTGGGATAAATACAAGGATTTTCCAACATGAGGTGTGATGATTCTGATGAAGTTAAAGATTACGTCATAAATATGGTAGCTTTAAACTCCAAAAATATACTCATAAAGGAACTCACGAAACCACCACCCATTCTAACAATCTAGTCTCGGGATAGCACCCTTTAAGAGAAATGGTGTCATTTACTACTTTTGTGGAAAGAAATGACACATAAGGAACATTGTAATGAATATAAAACTTAGTTGTCTAAGTGCGAGCTCGCAGTTAATCATTTCTTGGCATTCATTTATGAATCCAATTCTTATTGAAAGCCTTATCCGGTTCTTGGTGGCTAAATAGTAGTGCAACAAATTATGTTGTTTACTATAAGGGGATTCATAAATCTAAGGAAGCCAAATTAGGATGAATCATAACTCATCACGTGAAACAACATTTAACGTCGAGTTAGTGGGAGATGTTGTTTTGATTATGGATTCTAGATTCTGGTTTGCATTTGATGTTGAGAATTACTTTTATATACCTTTATTTGGACGGAACTTGGTTTCTGTTTAATGTCTGAAAGTGTGTGGCTATTCTTTTGAAGTAAAGAACAGTGTTATTTTTATGTTTTCCAATTCAAATAAAGTTGGATACTGTAATGTGTCAGATGGATTATACTAATTGTGCTGATCTCCTAATGATATGTACATCGTTTTTATAGTTGAAAAGATTATTTCCAATAAACCTTTACCTAAGGAACGGTTTAATGCATTGTGACATAAACGTCTTGATCATATATCTAGAAAATAATAGAAAACTACAGTCAAGATATCATAGTACATAGCCTTTAAAAAAAAGGAAAATTGCATTCTAAAGTTTTGATCTATTGGAAGTCATTCACACTAATATTAATTGACCATATATGATAACGTTATATATAAATTTTCATTTCAACACAGTCACTAATGACTATTTCTTTTATAATTGATTAAAGAAAAAATTGAATTTTTGGATAAATTTAAGTTCTTTCGAACTAAGTCAAGAAACAGTTAGGACAAGTCTTAAAGATTGTCAAATATGACCGCAGTGGTGAGTATTTTGACAAGTATGGTAATGTTGGATAGCTAAAAATGCCATTTGTCAAATACTTGGAAGATTTTGGGATGGTTACTTAGCTTACTATGCCCGAAAATCTTGAATAAATTGGTGTGGCCGAAAGGTATAATTGCTCCATAATTAACATGATAATGAGTATGATTATTAGGACTAATTTGTTAGGTTTTACGTGAGGCGAAACAACTCAATATGTATTAAACCATATTTCTACCAAATATGTTACTTTGACTCATTTTGAGTTGTGAGCTGGACGTAAACCTAACTTGAACCATCTTAAGGTTTGGAGTGTCCTACAGAAGTGAGGTTATATAATCCAACATTAAGTAAGTTGGACTGTAGAACCACTCACATGTTATTTCGTATCTTACCTAGGTCATGCGAAGGGATATTGATTTTATGATCCCAATGGAGGTACAAGAATTATGAAATCATAGACAATGAAGTTTCTGGAATTCGATGTATCTATAGAGGATAGCTACTTTTAGACTATTAATGATAATAGTATGGTGGGGACCACTATATCTTTGCCTTTGCCTATACAGACAACTGTTGAGTCTTCTACACTACAGACTAAGCCTGTTGAGGTTTAGGATACTGTTATCGATACAATTCTTGATAAGTTTGTCAAGCATTTCGGGTGTAGGATGGAGTGGTTGCAGTAGCTCCACTTAAGAGATCTATTAGGGAAGGATGTTCTTTTATACCACTAGACTATATAACCTATCGGTGAGAGCATGACTAGATATCTACTACGTGATCGATCTAGTGACTTATATGAATACTATTTCTTGTCCTCAATTAGATCTGAGGTTAGATGCGTTGAAAGACGAGATACAATATATTAAATATGATAGTATCTGGAAGCCTGTTGAATTGGTTGAAGGTCACAAACTCATCCGCTGCAAATGGGTGTACAAGATGAAAAAAAAATTCCAAAGGAATATCGAGAAGTTTAAAGTTTAAACTCAGACTAGTAGTGAAAGGTTTCACTCAGTGATGTGAATCGTTGCGGAGGGATCGTTCTACGAAGGCCCAGATGGTGCGAATTGCAAACCTCGACCTCCAATCAAACCTGTGATTGGCAACCTCAATATGAACGTGACCTGTTGACGAACACGTGTCAACCAACCAACGTTATAGACGCCACGAGCGAAAGAATTCGCTATCTCGCTCGATAAGTCGAATTGACCGCCACAAGAGAATCTTGATTAGGTCAAGTCCTCAAAAGAACAGTAAAAAGAGAACCTCTCAATTCTTTTTCTCAAAAATAAAATATATCCGTCCCCAAAGAAATTTGGCAAATCCTTTATATAGGCTGCCACACAAACCCTAAAAACCAACCCTAAAAATCTAATGCGTTATATTCTAAAATATTCCTATTTTAGAATATTCTTAAACAAGAATATATATAAATTGACTTGGTCAATTATTTGGTGACAAGATAATTAAATTGCACCAAGATTTCCAAGATTCTTCAAGATTTGATCCAAGGTCATCTTCACGCCAAAGATCACGAACCATGACGCCAACAGCTTGCCTGAATTGTTTGGCCCGCACTCGAGTAATCGAACCAGTAGGAATAGACAATGGGTCCCTAGCACCTCCTCCTCGATATGACTCGATGTCCACATCACTCAGAGAGAAACCTAATCTTTTCTAAAGATTCTTTTAGAATGAATATGATATTAATAGCTCATTTTTGACATAGAGTTACATTAGATGAATGTTAAAACTGCGTTTCTCAATAGATACTTTGATAAAGAAGTCTATATGGTTTAACTCGAAGGTTTTGTAGTAGATGATTCAAGTAAACTTGTGTGTAAATTTAAAAGCCTTATTTATGGCCTTAAGCAAGTTTGTAGACAATGGTGCTTAAGGTTTCATAGTGTTGTCACTTTATTTAGTTTTGTTGAGAATAAAGTAGATTAATGTATACACTGTAAGGTCAGTTGGAGAAAATTTAGTTTTCTCACATTCTATGTAAATGACATTTTGCTTGCGAGTAATGACATTAGATTACTGCATGAAACAAAGCGGATGTTGTCAAGAAATTTTGACTTGAAAGAGTTTGGTTAGGTATCTTTTGTCATTGGTATTGAGATCCATATGAATCGTTCTTGTCATATGTTAGATTTATCTCAGACTACATATGTTGATTGTATTTTGAAAAGATTCAACAAGCTGAAGGTTCTCCTGTCATTAAGGCTAATAGATTGAGTATTTGATATTGTCCACATTCAGATTTTGAGAAAACCCAAATGTAGGATATATTTTATAATAGTGCACTTAGAAATGTCATGTATACTCAATTTTGTACTAGGTTGGATATTGTTTTTGCGATAAGACTTCTAGGCATATATCAGTAAAGTCTAGGACATGATTACTAGATTGCTGCCAATAAGGTTTTGAGATACTTAAAAGGACAAGAAAACTGTATGCTGACAAATATGTTCAGGATCTGGAGCTAGTAGGGTATTCGAATGCAGACTTTGCTAATTGTTAGGATGACAAGAAGTTGACAACAGAATATATCTTTATATTAACAGAAGGTGCAGTATTATGACAAAATAATAAACAAAAATCTATGTCATCCTCTATCGTATAAACAAAGTTTGTAGCATGCTTTTCAATGACATATTTGGCTCAAAAGCCTTATTGAGGAGTTGACCATATTTGATCTTGTGAATAGGCCCATATGGTTGGAGCAAGACAATAATTTTTTAGTGTTTTTTATTAGTAACAATAAATGTCTTGAGGGGTCAGATATATGGCGATTAAGTTTTTAACCATAAAGAAATGACACATAATGGTGACGTTACAATAGAGCATACTTTCACAGATAATATGGTTACAAATCTACTATCTAAAGACCTTTACCCTTGTGTATTTGAATGACATGTCATAAATATGGGTTGAGAAGCATCATTGGATGCTGCTATTTAGTGGGAGCTGTTTTGATTTTGCTCTAATAAAGCTTACATTTATGTTTTGTTACATTCAATAATATTTTGACATGTATAAACTCTTTCACATTCAATAAAGTGGCCATGGATGTGTTGTCATCATATTGAATTAATTGCATGTAATAGAAATCTCAAAGTATTGTGTGAACTTTGCATGAAGTCTAGGGGCATCTAGTTATTAGCCTTGTACATATGTCTCAATTACACATGCAGAAAGGCTAACCATAAAGATAAGATATATATGGGTTCATTAGAACAATAAAGATATTCTCTAGTGTTACATCCAGTTTTCGGTGGCATTTAAGGTAAGAGAAGAGTGACCGACAAAGAGAATAACACATCAAGTATTACTCTTTATGAGATGTTATTCATTTGCCACACAACCATATTGAATCAATATCAGTAAAGTTGAAAGCACTCACGACCATGGAAGGCTCTGTGTGAGTACATACAGTTACTGTCATGATTCGGTATTTGAGACTTTATAGGATAGGATTGACTATTAAGAATTGTCTCTAGACCAATATAAATGTGTGCACATACAGTACGGTTTTAATTAATATAGCCCAAGTGAGAAAATGTAAGAATTTTCTTAATGTGAGCTACATTGATGGAGATTCTAATTTACTGTTTTATGGGATTAATCTAATAAGGTAAGACATAAGGTTTATCAATAGTCGAATATGGGCTTGGTTTGTGTGGGTCGAGTTGGGCCGGGCTCGTGATGAGAAGGCCTAGCTGCAAACTCTATAAATAGCGCTAAGATCCCTCTTCTAACTCTTATTCTTCCACGAACAATCTCTCACCTCACATAAGGAAGCCGTGAGGGGCGGTCTCATTGTGCCAGGATCCGAGGGTCATGAAGGAGAAGAACCTGAGTGTTGAATCGTCGTCATTCTGTATGAGGTACGCAAATCTTCGTTTTCTTCTCCAATATGTTTGAGTTTCTAGCTATGTTGATCTTGGAATGTCGCTTTGACGGCCAACGGTGACAACTCTAGGATCTCAGGTAGTCATCGGTTTGGCTTTATGGAATAGTAGAGACTCGATTGACAGCCATGGCAAGTGCAGCAGTGATCCTCGTGGCTGGCCATGGACAGGTCATGGCGAAAACAACAGCTTCGTGGGTAGTTTGGACACGACGGGGCAGTAAGTCGTCATGGTTGGGGGTCACGGCAGGCCAATAGCAGCAGCGTCGAGTTCTTTGTTGAAGCACGGGTGGCGTAGCAGTGGTTAGTGCAACGATAGGCTTGCGGCACGAGCGGTGTTGGTCATCGCACACGTTGGGCTCGGCGGTCGACAGCATAGGGGCGAATGGAGGCTACATCTCCCGCTGTGGTTTGGCCTGGCAAAAACAGCATTGATGAACAGTGAGCGGGCATCGTCGGGTGCTGCGGTGGAACAAGACAGCAGCGCTCGACTCATGTCAGTAGAGGGCACGGTGACGGTAGTGCAGCAGGAGAGGCGTCTCAGCCAAGAGCTTCTTTTCCCTCTCCCGTTGTCTTTTCTTCTCCTCTTTCTTTGATTCCGTCTCTCTCTCTCTATGGCTGCAGCTCCTTTTTCTCTCCATTGTGGCCGCGTATTCAATGCAGTGTGGCCTCTGTTGGGAATAACGGATCCCCGAAAAGCGGATTCGACACTAAATCGAACCCCTAAATCAATGCGGAAGACGAGCCCGGGAAAAACAACACGTATCACCGATCCTAAAGCACACCACGGATTCGAGCGTATCTTTTAAGCCACAGATTAAACACCGACGCCGATAGAGGAAGAGAAACTTGGTCCTGTTCGATCCGGTGAAGCAAATTCGCCTTCGCGCTGGGAGAGAGAGCGAGAGAGAAAGAGAAAAAGAAAAGGATGCGTACGTACGTTTTCTGTTTTCAACCGGTACGTTCTCTCTCTCTCTCCTCCCTTTTATATGTCCCTCCATCCACGGGCCGTATTCCCGTGGGCCAGGCTTTTTGGGCCCAACTTGGGCAGACGGGCCTTAAGCCCATCACTAATAAAACCATCATCTCCCACTCGCACATGGTGGGCCGAATAGGATTCTCTTTACCTCTCTTCAACATTCATACCAGTGAATAATCCGTGCGACCAGCATACTTTGAGAGCTCGTTGCTATACATCTGTTAGGAATACATAGCAGCTCATAATGGGCGTCACGCTTTGAGTAGATTTAGTATGCAGTACCCTAGATCGATCGATCACATTTTATATCTCTCTTGATCTCTTTTAAATATGATATATATATTGTATTCACAATTATAATTATCCCAAAGACAGTCATAATTGGTCGACTAGTGAATACAAAACTACAATGTGATTCCCCAAAATCGATCTTCCTCTTTCCTTCAAACTCTCAATTTCAGTTTAGCTTGTTTTTCTAGAAATGTCCCATTAGATCGAATCAACTCATGACCATTGGCAACATCCTAAGATAGCAAACACTAAATAGAAACCTTGAGAATAAGTAAAAGTCATGAGGGCACTAAAATTTGAGGAACTCTTTTCCTCAAGAGTCTCACACGTCATAAAAGTTGAGATCAAACTTTTTGCCACTCTTATTGGTCGGCTTATGCATACGTAGTATGAAATACGTATTACGGTATTAACTCCTTTCCCATGGAGCGTATGTCTACACCTTTCAATACCGTACAGATGATAGTTCAGACATACCTAATGTCTAACCTGAGTTCACGTATCTACTCATTCACAAAATTCATCAGAACTCACATCTGGCATCTTAGATAAATAAAGTAAAAAAAAAATGTGGGGTATTTTACTTTCGGACATCACAAGTATTATGTCCTCATCTTAACACTTAGTTAATGCGACATGCGTATTTTAAGCTTGAGCTCTCGATTATCACCTAGATAATAATCTTAAATACAGTCTCATCTCTATTTATCACACAGTAAATAGAGGCGATTACCCGTGTGAGTGGGCTAATCTTTTATCTGTCCGACATACTTCCTCAACTTAAAGTAATACACTGAGTATTAAGATGCATAAAGATCAAACAAAGATTCATAGGCATTAATAATGAAACAACACTAGTTCATAAATGTGAACAACTCAGGGAAATTACAATCCAAGTACATCGACTCTACGCAATCCTAGAGATTTTACATGACCACAAAACACATCTCTAGGTATTGGCTTTGTCATAGGATCTGCTACCATTCTATGCGTAGATATGTACCGTAAGTTCACATCCTTTCGTGCAACCATATCCTTGACAAAGTTATACTTGGTATCTATATGTTTGGTCTTGCCATGATATTTTGGATCTTTGGTGTACGCTATAGCTGCTTGGCTATCACGGTTAACCAACAATGGATTCGCAACTTTCTCATTAACACCTAAATGATCCAAAAATCTCTTAAGCCAAACTCCTTCTTGTACCGCTGCGATAATGCCACGAACTCAGCTTCCATCGTGGACAAGGCTATACACGTTTGCTTCTTACCTTGCTCCATGATATGGCGCCATTGTTCAGTAAGAAAGCAAATCCTGAGGTAGATTTTCTTTCATCTAAATCTCCTCCCTAATCAGCATCTGAATAGCCTTCAAGTCGCAGATCCTTTCCTTGGTAATTCAACTTGAAATCAGCAGTTCCCTTCAGATACCTCAGTACTTTCTTAACAGCCTTCCAATGTGCTGGACCTGGATTGGATTGGTATCTACTCACCATTCCAACTGCAAAACATATGTCGGGTCTTGTACACATCATAGCGTACATCAAGCTCCCAACAGCACTAGCATAAGGAACATGTTTCATTTGTTCCTTCTCTTGTGGAGTCCTTGGACACATTTTATGGCTCAATCCTTCACCTTTTGCAATAGGAGTGTCTATGGGTTTACAATCTTGCATACGAAATCGTTCAAGAACCTTATTTATATAGGTTTCTTGTGAAAGAGATAACGATCTCTTCGAACGATCTCTTGAAATCTTAACTCCAAGAATGTATGCAGCCTCACCCATATCCTTCATCTCAAAGTTGGAAGACAACCAACTCTTGACAAGTATTAACAAACTCCATATTGCTTCCGGCAATCGTATATCATCAACATATAATGATATGATCACAAATTGATCCTTGGATCTTTTGATATATACACAATGATCCTCATCAATCATCGTAAAATCATATGCCATTATGGCATTATGAAAACGTATATACCATTGTCTTGATGATGCTTAAGACCATATATCAACCTCAAAAGTCGACATACCTTTTCTTCTTGGCCTTTCACTATGAAACCAACAAGGTTGTTCCATATATATTTCTTCCTCTAATTCTCCATTGAGGAAAGCAGTCTTTACATCCATCTGATGTAACTCAAGATCCATACTAGCTACTATTGCTAGAATAATGCGAATCGAGGTAAATCTCACTACAGGAGAAAACGTATCTTCATAATCAATTCCTTCCTGTTGATTATACCCCTTCGCCACAAGGCGAGCCTTATGCCTTTCTATCGAGCCATCAGCCTTTCGCTTTATTTTGAGAACCCACTTGTTCCCAATAGCTCTGCGTCCTTTTGGAAGATCAACCGGTTCCTAGACTTGGTTTGATTTCATTGACTCCATTTCCTCTTCCATTGCATGAATCCATTTTTCCTTACTAGGGCAATTCAGAGCCTCATTAATATTTCTTGGCTCATCCTCATCTTGTGGAGCAACCATAAAAGTTTCCCCTTCAATGCCAAAACGTCGACGAGGAGTATTTTGACGACTTGTTCGCCGTATGGGAGATTGTACACTTTGTACATCATTCCTCATTATGCTCCCACTTGGATGAGATAATGATGATGTCGTCTCATCATGTGGTTGTAATTGAGAATGAGTTGAATTCAATTCATCACTTCTCATATTACTCCCACTTGGACGAACTCCACTAATATCATTATATTGATCCAAGGTTTCAAATAGGGAGTAATCTTCCCCTATTTCACCCTTCTTAGGAAATTCATCCTCTAAGAATGTGACATTCCGTGATTCAAATTCAGTTATACTCCCACTTTCCTGCTCACCTATGAACACATACTCTTTCAAGTGTTCGGAGTATCTTATGAAAATACTCTTCTTTCTTCTGGGACCTAATTTCCTAAACTTGTGAGAGGACTCATGAGTATAGGCAGCACAACCCCATGGCTTAAGAAAACTTAAGTCCGGTTTTCTACCTGTCCATAACTCATATGGAGTGGAAGTAACTGATTTGGAAGGCACCCGGTTAAGTATATAAGCAGCAGTTAACAACGCATCACTCCAAAAAGTGATAGGTAAGTTAGCATGTGCCATCATGGACCTAACCATTTCTAGTAGGGTTCTGTTTCTTCTCTCCGCAACACCATTTTGTTGATGAGTATATGGAATAGACAACTGTCTTTCTATTCCTTTTTCATCACATAATTTTCTGAACTCATCAGATAAATATTCACGACCTCGATCGGATCTTAATACTTTTATTTTCTTGTCTAATTGATTCTCTACAAGGTTCATAAACCTTTTGAAACAACTTATTGCTTCAGATTTATGAGAAATCAAATAGACATATCCGAATCGAGTGTAATCATCTATAAAAGTGATGAAATAAACAGCCCCATGCCTTCCTTTCACATTCATTGGACCACGAGACATCGAATGGATTAAATGCAGAGGAAATTCAGCTCTTTTTCCTTTTCCAAATGGTTTCCTTGTCGTTTTCCCTTCTAGGCAGTGCTTACATATGGGCAAATCAACTTTTTCAATGTTGCCCAACAAGCCCTTTTTGGCTAGTCTATTTATACGCTGTTGGCTAATGTGACCAAGTCTTGCATGCCACACTTTCACATAATTATCATATTTATTAGGAGACGTGAGAAGGGAATAACAAACATTTGCATTAACATAATCAATATCTAATACAACGAAACCATCCAGAAAATAACCACAACCATAGTAATTTGTATCCAAAAACAAATTCACACCTCTACTATAGAAGTTCATATTAAAACCTAATTTAACCAACACTAATACGGACACTAAATTCGACGAATCTCCAGAGCATACAATACATCATGTAGGAACAAAGTGCGTCCACCACGCATATTCAATTGGCATGTGCCAATTCCTTTCACTTCAGCTCTGGAGTTGTTTCCCACATAGATCCAATTAGTTCCAGTTGGTACTCGTCGGAATTCCACGAAGGATCCTCTATCCTTCGCTACATGGTCTGTCGCTCCTGAATCCACAGTCCACAAAGGATTAGACTCAGTTAAAAACACAGAACTCGACACAAAAGCAAAGTTCTGAAAGGTACAAGGGGTGCATACCTTCTTTGGCTCACGACAGTCGTGAGCATAGTGACCCTTCTTGTCACAGTTGTAGCATTTCACCCTTGCAAGCTTTTTCATGCGAGGACGCTTTCCTCTTCCATGTTGGTTAAACTTGGGTTTCTTCCCTAAAGGACCTTCTTCCTTGCCTTTTCCTTTATCAAGCCAGTTAGGACGTTTGCGCTTGGAGCTCGAAGCTCCATTTGAGCTAGAACTAGCATGATAGAGTTCAGCATCCGGCTTAGTCGCCAAGAGGCGGTCCTCTTCCAGCTCAAGGTGGCGCACTGCATCCTCAAAAGATTTGATATTTTCATTATGGGCCAGGTGCACCTTCATATGCTCCCAACTCTGAGGCAAGGAACGAATCACTGCTTGCACTTGCTGCTCATCTGTGAGGACATGGCCAGCATCTTTCAGCTCATTTATCATGTTTGACATCTTTCTAAGATGTTGCTTTATAGTCGACCATGAGGCTTCTTATAGGAGTCAAACCTAATAGTGAGCTGTCTCGGTCCGGTCACCGAAGTATGACCAAATCTAGCTGCCAATGCCTCCCACATTTCCTTGGCATTGTCAAAACGCCTAAACTCTCGCATGACGTCATTTTCCATGCTACTCAGCAATGTGATGCGAGCAAGAGAGTTCTTTCGTTTCCATGCAGCAAAAGCTTCCTTATCTCTTTTGTGCTGTGCAGTATTTCCTTCTTCAGGTTCTACCATGGTTAGGTTAAGAGCCTCAAGTGCCTCTTGCTCTTCCAAAGACATATTGGATTTTCATGTGCCATATCTCATAGTTGTCACCATTGAGCTTTTCACCTTTGTTTAGCTCGGCAACTATGCTTTTCGTGGCTGAAGCCATTGATCTGAACACATCAGACATATATCCACGAATTATTAATGCCTATCATTTATACATCCCTATTTGCATAGACCCATTATATTAATGAATAATTTCAAGTAAGGCTTCAGAATCAAAATGTCACTATGTTTCCAATCATCCTCCAAAATCCTAACTTAAAACTATCATTAATATAATTGTCTTATGCAAAATAAATTCTATGAAGTTACAAAAACTTCTATAACTACCTGACTAACTACCCACAAAGAACCAGCAATAATGAAAGTAAATGAGATAATTGACATACAATATAATAATGTTTTCATATAATACAACTAACATATAGGTTGCTACATCAACAACAATCAGGTAGTAAGCATTACATAAGATGTCCACAAAGCACACTTAACTAAGAAAACAACCAATACATCTAACACCAAACCGGCACACGAACTGGGAAAGATCCTCTTTTATTCAATTTCTTGATCTTTTCCCTTGTAACAATGCAGTAATATTCATTTACAAAATCCATCACAATTTTCTTATATGAAGCAGTTCTGTTGACGTCCCATATGCGATTCAACACATCTTGCCATTCAAGTGGAAGAGTGTTTATGAAAAATCGCACCATCTCTGACTGTGGCATAGGACGACCATTCCATATGACCTGTTGAATTTTCCCGTTGACTTCCAGGACGTGATCAATTAAGTCACCACTCTCCCATCGATGATCGTCGCTCGCCTATCAACTTAGACAGCCTATCCTTTTGTTCATCAGAATCGCACGAATAGGTGTGCGCAACCTCGGGGAGGCATTGTTCGTGCAACAAATGCAGAACTGTTCTTGCAACAAATGCAGAACAAATAAGGGATCACAAATAATCCACATAGACTTAATTGAAAAAGAAACACATTCTTTTCCTCCTTTTTTTGTTTTTTTGGGTCAACGGTCAACGGTCAACGGGTCGACGGGTCAACAGTCAGGTCAACGGTCGTCGGATCGGTTGGACCGGTAGGGCCGGTTCGGACGAACCGACGGCACGTGCCGCGCACGTGTGCGGGCTGACGTCACGCAGACGTTAGCCGGCACGTGCCGCGCGCGTGCCGGGCGTTCGCGGTTCGGGTCGGGTCGGGTCGCGGTCGGGTCGCCGGTGGTGACCGCCCGCCAACCGTTCTCGTGCCGACGTCATCGATGACGTCACCCCCAGCGGTTCCGACCGTTGGGTGACGTCATGTTGACGCGCACGCGCGGTCGGTCCGCCGATCAGCGCGTGCCGGTTCGCCGACCGGCGCGTGTGTCGCACGCGCTGGGCGAGCCAGTGCTTCCGGGCGCGTCGCGCCCACGCGTAGCGGCTTCTGGCCGCGCGTGTGGGCGCGTGTGGCGTCTCCCTGCGGCGTTCGACATATCGCCAGATTCGTCTCGACGACCCCTTTCTCTCTATGCCATCAGAATTTGATTTTGACTTACGAAAACTTGGAAAAATGGGCGAACAGCGCTCGGGTGTCGGGATTTCTCGCCCTGATCCGTACGGCCGAATTACTTTCGCGAAAAAACAATCAAAAAACATCAAACAGGTCGGGAAAACGTGAACTAGGGCTCTGATACCAATGTTGGGAATAACGGATCCCCGAAAAGCGGATTCGACACTAAATCGAACCCCTAAATCAATGCGGAAGACAAGCCCGGGAAAAACAACACGTATCACCGATCCTAAAGCACACCACGGATTCGAGCATACCTTTTAAGCCACAGATTAAACACCGACGCCGATAGAGGAAGAGAAACTTGGTCCTGTTCGATCCGGTGAAGCAAATTCGCCTTCGCTACTGGGAGAGAAAGCGAGAGAGAAAGAGAAAAAGAAAAGGATGCGTACGTACGTTTTCTGTTTTCAACCGGTACGTTCTCTCTCTCTCCTCCCTTTTATATGTCCCTCCATCCACGGGCCGTATTCCCGTGGGCCAGGCTTTTTGGGCCCAACTTGGGCGGACAGGCCTTAAGCCCATCACTAATAAAACCATCAGCCTCCTTTCTTGACTTTTATTCATATGTCAGAGGGAGAGTGAGGACAAGCTCTCCACCTTTTCTCTTATAACAGTTCTTCTCACTTTATGCGTGGTTAATCTAAGTTGCTAAATTAAAGTTTAGAGTTATCAGTGCAAACTCATCCGTTGGTCCGATGCAAATGTACTATACAAAATATAAATTTACTATTTTTATTTAGAAGTTAAAAATCAATCGCTAATTTTCTATGTAATAGTCAAAATTTAGGTGTCAATAATGAATTATCAGTGTGTTGAGTTTGATACTAACAAGATTCACACCGTTTATGCTGTCATCACACGATTTACCTTCTCCTCATCGGTCATTCTAATGTTCGCTACACCAATGAGGATTTTGTTCTAGTGATGCTCTGTTTCAACTTTCCAGTATGCAAGTATGTCTCATGCTTCTCTCTAAATTTCTAATGATCTTGCTCTTCACGATGTAGGAACTGCGAATAGAGCCAAACTTTAGAATTTCGGAGGATAACCATATATGTATTCCAAAGAAACTTATGAACTATGACATGTTTGAGCAATGTTATCTACAAGAGCCATGCTGGAATTGTGAGAAGAAGCCTTTTGACGAGTTTATTCACTTTATGACGAGTAGCAACATCTCACAATCTATCAATGCTCCACCTATATCTTAGTGGAAATATTGATCCTTATGTATTATGAACCAAATGACATATGTTATGTGGGAAGATCTCTGGATTAAAATAAGACATTAGAAGAAAAAGTTTCAAATTTTACTATAGACAGGACTAATAATGCCATATGTATTTTACTTAGATTTTTAACGCTTAAAATACTTTCCCAGACTAAACAACTTTTTGGAAACCCTACGAAATATGAATTGATGCTCCGTCACTCTAATCCATATTTCTATGACTCTTCCCATTTTGGCTGCGGATTGGTTTGAGGAATGAACTGGACACAAGCCAAATGGTTGATGTAATAATTGGTGACTAAAGCAGAAATACTATTTCGAAAACAGACACCTTCTATGTCACTAAAAATTACCAAGAAATGTGTCTATTCAAATGTATTTTTTCAAAACGAAGTGTATATTTAGTAAAACATAGTAGAAGTAGATAATATTGATTGATATCTTTAAGAGTGTAGAAAGAAAGGAAAACATAATATATGTATTGTCAAAAAGAGTCATCTAGATCAACATTTGTTGGCCTAGGTGGTAAGGAGCCTGGGTTCCCTTAAGCAAGGTCTCGAGTTCGAGCCTTGTGTATGGAGCAAATGGCGCTAGGAGAGCCACCCCCTTGTGGGTCTCGACAGTGGTTGATTCCGGATTTCATAGGGGATACCGGATACCGGAAGATCATAGACCAAAAAAATAAAATAAAATAAAGAGTCATCTAGAAAATGCACCACTCAAAATGAGAGGAGGAGTGTCTCTTTATGCATACTATTGGTTGAATGTACGTCTTTTCGTGCGATAGCAAAGTAAATGATACTAATTGATTGGGTATTTTTTGCTTTGGATTCGAGAAAGAAGAAAATCGTTAGTAGTGTAAGGAACGACATGTATATAAAATCAATAGAGTCTGACTTTTCAATAAAAATGTGAAAAGTGATGCATAATTAACTGCCACTATTTTGAATAATATGGATAGAAGCTCTGTTTATCTACGTTATTTATGTGAAAAGCGATGCACATATAAATGTCATTATTTTGAATAATATGGGTAGAAGCTAAACATACTATTTTGATTAAGGAAATAACATCGACAAGATATTATAGTGAAGATGCTATTTTAACATTGAACAAACAGTGTTTGCTCAAGAAGGTAGACCACAAAACTAAATAACTTCCTTTTTAGAAGAATGATGCAAATTTCCCCAAAGATATTCAGAACCACAAAATAATTTATAGAAGAATTGTTATTAAGATATCCATGCATATATAGAAATATCTGAAAATTAATTGAGCTCACGATTTTCGTAGAAAGTGTACACAAGAAAGTTTTAGCGTTGAAATTATAGATCAATTTACAATGCCGTACTATACTTTAATAAGATCGTACGATTAAAGTATTGTGTTCTAAAAAATAATTTATGATTTAATTTGAGAATGATGTAATTTAAATAGAACATTTATTTACAAACATACATCGTCAATCACATATTTACTAACTTTTTAACGTCAAATAATTATCAAAACTAATATCTTTAATGGTTAATATCATGAAAAATCCCATATTAGTACACTTAAGATAAATTAATTTCAAATTAATTTTTGGGTCGACAAAAACCCCATATTGGTACACACATGACACAGTTACCCTTCATTAGTTCCCATCAAATTAAGAAAGGGAAAGAAAAACAAATACAATAAAGAAAAAGGCTTTTGGATGAAAATGTCCATGGCTATATTAATATTTTATTAGTAAGTTTGGGGTCTTATTTGAGATTAAGTTTGTTACTTCAAACTATTATTTGAGATAATATTCACTTCAGACCCTTTTTTAAGAAAACACTTTCACTTCAGATTTTTATTTAAAATTTTCCTTAATGATAATAATACTAATAAGACAAGATATTCATTTTTTCTATAAAAAAAATTACTATGCATCATAATATCATTTGCGATCGACCTAACTGTAACTTGGCTAGATCCCACAAGAGGATGAACTTTCGCCCCACCTCCCTCTTATATTCCTTGCCTTCTTCTGCACATGACCCTTAGCTCTCTTCTCCCTTCTCTCTCTCTCTCTCTCGCTTTCCCTCCCTCATCACAAAGCAAAGTACAAGACCTATCTCATCGATGGAGCGTTCCGCTTACCCGAAGAACCTCTCCTCAAGCTGCAAGCGCGCGATCCAGGATCTCCTCCATGGCCAGAATCCCACGAAGAAGCTCAGACATCTCTTCGACACTCACTCTCAAGCTGGCGATAACACAGGGCAGCACTTTTTTGCGGAAGATCTGATCGTCAGCGTCCCGAGCAATACCCTATCCGAATCGATGAGCGCCGAGTCCGATTAGTTCTTGCAGTTTCCGACCAACGCCTGTGTCTGGTCCAAGGACTCCGATGAGGAGAGCGTCAACACCCCGGTCGGGAGGTAATTAAGGCCCAACATTCATGTTTTTGTTTTGTTTTTTTTGTTTTGGTTTTTCTAAATATTTTTGAAAAGTAATTTATTTATTAAAGTGGAGTTTCGCATAATTTAAAAAACAAAAAAAGTTATTTCTGGCAAGAACAAATACATATAAAGTGAGCATCAAATGTTCGAAAATGACAATGTGAAGATCTATTAGAATCTAGGAAAAAGGAGAGACATGAAAAGATCGTTTCGTTATTTATATGATTTTGGGACACAACTTGACATATCATGATTGGATGATAATGAGTTTGTCCAACTTGCAAGATAAATAAACTTTTTTTTTCTTGTTATTTTATTTATTTTGTTATTGTGTAGAGGATGGAGGTTTTATATGGAGGTAAAATTATAAATGGGTCCAAGTAATTCTAACATGCTCCCCTTTTTCGTAGAATAACTTCACTTACGTGGACAGAAGTGAGGTCTCAATTAAATGGGCAAAAGTACGCTTCAAGTGCCAAAAATTGACATAAAATGACACTTAAGTACCAAAAATTACGAAAATGACACTTAAATGCTGATGTGCGCAATTTCTAGCGAAATAAGTGCAAAACGGGGTCGTTTTGTACGTCGTTTGATGTGGTCAAACAATGTAAAAATAATGTCATTTTGGTGTTGACGTGGTAAAAAAAATATAAAAATTAATTAAATTAAATTTATTTAAAACATTTAAAAATAAATTTTTTAAATATAAACAATTAAAAAATTTAAAAAATTTAAAAAAGGAGGGGGAGGTGCCCTTAGCCGCCGCCGCGGAAGGGCTGGCGACGGAGGGGGAGGGTTGGCCGAGGTCACTAGGCCCTTAACCGAGGTCACCGGGCCTTGGCCAGGGCCGGCAACCCCGGCCGACCCCTCCATCGTCGACCCTTCCCGGCGGCGGCGGGGAGGTGGCGGCCTCCCCCTTTTTTAATTTAAATATTAATTTTTTTTTTTATTTTTAATTGTTTTAAATAAATGTAATTTAATTAATTTATATATTTTTTTTACTACATAGCAACAAAATGACGCCGTTTTGCATTTGTTTATTTGGAAAATGCCACATCGCATTTTGGCTGGATTGACATTTAAGTAATTAATTTTGCTTCCAATTTTAAGCACTTAAGTGTCGCTTTCAGAACTTTTTTAAGCACTTAAGTATTCATATGTGCCAACTTTTGGCACTCCAGGGGTCCCGGTGTCCAATTAAATGACGGGTACTCATGGAGGAAATACGGCTCGAAAGAGATTTCTGGCGCCAAATTCCCCCGGTGCTTCACAAATGATACACATTTTCATATAAGTAGAGAGAAATCTATTCTTGCTTGATGTCTAAAAGAAATATTATGTGGGATCTTAACAATAAGGCATGGCTTCAAATTAATAAGAAACCCATCAACTCTTCTCAACTTGGCTAGTATATTATATTTTTGCTTCTCTCGTGATGAACAATGGTCGTGTCCTCACCACGTGTTATAAATTTAAGGGAACGAGTTCTTTCTTTAATTTTCTAAAATTTAGCTTCATCTCATCACAACAAGATACAATCCAGTCGAAACAAGCTCAATATTGCTTTTTATCGACTATAATCATTTGAAAAAATTTCGGGTTATATTTTGGATTGGAAGCATCCAAACCCCAATCTCCAATCAGGTGCTCATTAATTTACGATTTAATCGAAACAAATGATTCAAGCCGTGTTTCGGGGCACTTGCAGGAGCTACTACAGGTGCACTTACAAGCTCACCCAGGGATGTCTAGCAACCAGGCAGCTCCAAAGGATGCCGGACGACTCATCCGATTAGAAGGTCACACACCAACGCCACCACACTTGCAACGAACCTCATCCTCAAATCCCCCCACTCATCCTGGACTCACCATACATTGGCAACAACCCATCCTCGTCATTTTCTACACCAGCCTCACTCCCAAGCAAGACAACAACAACCGCTTCTTTTCACCCCCCACACCCGCCCCCGCCGCGCCCCCACCACCACCAAACCCCAACCCCAACCCCCCCCGCGCGGGGCGGTGACTGTGGCCACGACGACGAAAGCAGCAACAACAATCAATCCGCATCATCTGATTACTACGCTGGTATTCAAATCTGCTGGGGCGATCTAAGCCCTCTCGTCAGACCAAGGGGACGTGATGTTTAGGGTCTCATAGTTTGGATATGATTGTGGGGTCTGAGTTTGATGATCTGTTGGATTATGAACTTCAATGTTGATTTTGATATAAATTTCTTGATTAATATGAGAGGTGTTTGATAGAATGAGCTTCCTTGAAACTATTTATCCTATGCGGCGGTCCTTTTAGGAGAAAGAAGGAGCCACTCAATAGCTAGTGTAACAATATTACCTTGTCGAAAAATAGTTTGTAATTATGGGGTTTTATATATTCTCTAAAGATTCTCTCACTTTGAGCCTTTGAGGAGTACTAAATACACTTCACTTTCACGAAAGAACGTGCAAATATGCATCGTTACAAATTACAATCACCTCAAACTTACACAGTAAACATCACTAGTTATCTATAAATGAAAATTTATTCCGCAGCAAACTGACTTTATGTTGATTAACATGAGCTGATTACATCAAGGGCTAAGAAACAAAAGGTTCAAATCCTTGATAACCAACTCCACATTCTATGATCAAAATATACTAGAACATTACTACATATCCGACATATACACACCCTTTTAAAATCTAAACCATCGACAAAAGCCGCTGCATGATGGACTCCATGGTAGTTTCGACAAACACTTATGAAAATCACTTCCCTTAGTGGGTCTGCTTCAATCAAGACAGTTCAGCATTCCCATTGCCAATGCTTCGATGAATGAGACACATGCAAAATGCGAATCCAAATCCGATGAGAACAACTGCACTTGAAAAATAGGTGAGATTTAGATTCACTATGATTATCACAAAATTGCAAGCTAGGAAATGAACAACCTACTCCGAAGCAATTTATACTTCTTTCTGCTTCTAACAATATTAGCTCCAATCCTTCTAATTTGACCAAAAGGACCTGGAATCACAGTGCTTGACCTGTCACATATTTGACCTGTCCCCATTGTTTCACGCTAGCTCGGTTGATTTAATATTCACCAAACAAATATAAATATTTTCACCAAACAAATGTAAAGATTTAAACGTGCCAAAAAAAGTCCAGTATCATTTGGAGAAACAACTTTGTGACCTAACATAATTATTTTCAATTTCGATGCGGAACTACAAATGTCTTTCAGGGTCCCTCTGTACAGTGACATTAGAGAAAAAAAGGAGAACGGAATTTGGCTAATTGGTAGTAATCTTCTTTTAAATATCCCAATTTTTGTCGATAATAGCAACTTATCCATCACATATCATTTTGTAACCTTCTTTACGGAACATAATTTTCCTTTTCGTTGTAATTTTCCTTTTCGTTGTTGCAAGTAATATAGATTCTATGATTTGTAATTGGCCACAAATCAACCTTGCAGCAGGAGGTAATTATCATACATTTGTTTGTGGGAAAATTGTTCAAAATTCCTAAACCAATTTTGTTAATTCAAATCTAAATCTTTTAATTTTACTAATTGAGTTCTAAATCTTTTCACGTTTTCCCAATTGAGTTCATCCAGCCAATTTTAGTTGGAAATCGCCAACGTACACAATGGCCATACGGCCGTCCATTGGATTTAGTCATGAACGTGCAGTTTAAATCTTTATCATATAGTCCCATATAAGATTTCAGCTGCATGCGTGACCGGATATTGGAGCATCAGTTAGGTGAACGGATTGTTGTAGTCATGCCGGATATAAGAAAGCCACGAATCGTGTGAAGCTTGTTAGTGTTGCTTAAGTTACGTGTATTAGTACATTACTGTGAGAGTTTTTTCGCGGATTGAGAGTATGTTTCCGTTCCGAAGCTCGAAAGGGAATCATACCTTTACCTTCTTCCCTTCGGGTCAAAAGCGAAGCTTTCTAGAAGCGCCGAGGTCGACGCACGCCAGGCATGACAAGCAAAGTGCGCGGAAGCTGCCCTAATGGAAGCCCCGACACGGCGTTCCCAAGTCAACAGGACCACCTACCACCGTGTACTGCCCCGCGCCCACCACCGTCCCCCAATTCCACGAGATTCTCCTCCCTCCAAAGACCTACTCGCAAAAACACGGAGTTATAACATGATTTATTTTTTCATAAATCCTCAATTATTTTGTAACGGCCATATAATGCTCATCAATTAATTATCAACAAATTTATAACAGTTTTTTAACGGCTTTTTCTTGGTTTGAATATAAATTGCAAACTACAATCCTTGGATCTACTTGGAATTAGAAAGAGAATATAAGCGCACAACATATTACCAATGCCAAAGCCTACCTACATGCTCTAAGAAAAATTGATATTTCTTAAGATCACAGAATATAATTTGAACCATTCAAAATCGTTTGAATGGATAATGAGATTTCTAATTTATCCATTATATGCACTTTACCAGCAAAAACAATAGAATGGATAAAGGAAATGAAAAAAGCAACACCTTAGAGGACAGGTATGGAGATAAATAAGGCTAAAAACAGACTTACTTACACCTTAAGAATCATTTTGAAATTTCCAAGCACAGGTCGGAAGCTATTTGAATGGGATAGAAAAGGGAGAGAACCGATTTGGTGAGAGAACTAAAACCAGTTCGGTCTGGGAGGATGGCTTGGGATGAATCGGCTTCGGCTTAGTCTGCAGAGGAAGAACTAGCTGATCGTGTAGGCTATGCATCAGAGGCTGACGTAACTTGGCGACAATGTGGCAGCTACTTGCGTTGAAGAGGTGGCTGACAGGTGCATTGACCGGATGGCTCGACTTCCTGCGCATGGATCCGAGAGGCAGGGCTACGTGGTAGGCTGGTAGCCTGTGAGAGAGTGTGACAATAGGTCGCGATGAAATTTTAATGACTTATCTGGTGCCGGTGAGTTTGATGATGGTTTGTTTTTTTCCCATTGACATAGTCAAGAGCGGCATGCTTGGTGGAGAATGGATACTAGCGTTGTTGACGTTGCTACAGCCCGTATAGACAATGAGAGCTTTTATACTAAGATAAGAATATGTGGACTAGAGAGTTGGGTAATCTATGCACATCTAATAATGAAGAGTAAACTAGCCTGTTTATAACCATTACTATATGACTATTTAAGATTACATAATATTATAATATTAATTATAATCATTTAAGATTAAAAAAAAGGAATATGCACAATCAAATAAAAATGATGCACAATCCTGCGAATATCGAGAATCACAAAAGATACGGAAAATTGCTTAATTATTTTTCAATTATTTCTAACAATATTTAAAAGTAGAATGACAAATATTAAATAATGATCTCCCTAGGGTTCACAAATATCATTTTGAGTCTCATGCATAATTTGAGAGAATTAAATTATTGCTTCCATCGACACGAAACTTTCGCACCACCTCCCATTGGGCGCGTGCACTGCATATGGCTAGATCCCAGAAGACGCAGGATCTTCACACCACCTCCCACTTATCTTCCTTGCCTCTCTTGCACATGACCCCAAGCTCTTTCATCCTCGTCAAAAAGCCACTCATTAACATGCGAATCTCAACATGCATTTAAGGTTGAACCTGGCATTTTTTATTCATCGACTAGTGGATTCTTCAATTTTAGTGTATTTTTAAGTTTTCCCCGTAAAAAAATGACTGTATCGATGCCTTTTTTTTATTAAATGGGGGTCATTTCTCGGCTGATGATCTTTGTGGTATTCTTTAAATCTTGCTTTTGCATGTCTATATAACTTGAAGTGTCTACCTGTTATGATGATCATGTTTGGAATTATCATATTCATATGATGTTTGAGTGCATGTTCATCTCTCCTCCTGTATTGGGATCACCTCACACAAGAGGACACACAAGAGGAAGATCAAGGGATATTTTTGTGCATTCTCCTTGCTGGGGGACAATTCCTCGAGTAGTTCATGAGCATGCAGTATCCTAATTTTACCGGCTGTTCCTTAAAAACCTCCATCTTTGAAAGAGAACGACTCGACAGCTCTTTGTTAAAAGATTTGGTCTCTCTCTCTCAGAAATTCACAAATTGGTCCAAACATACATATACACACGTAATATAGTTATGACAATTTTACTTAAAATGCTTTCACTTTAAATTCTTCTCTAAAATTTGCCCCAATAATAATACCAATAAGAGAAGATGTTCATTTTTCTAAAAAGGGAATTTACCGTGTATTATTATATCATTTGCGATCGAGCCAACTGCTCGTAACTTGGCTAGATCCCGCAAGACATGGAACCTTCGCATCAGCTCCCACTTCGCGCGTGGAGATGGCTAGCTCCCCCAAGACAAGGAACTTTCGCCCCACCTCCACGCGCTTCTTCCTTCCCTCTTTCGCACATTTGTCTTTGTTAAAAAGCCGCTCTCTCTCTCTCTCTCTCTCTCTCACTCATGCTTCACTTTCCTCCCTCGTCACAAAAGCGGAGCACAGGACCTCTCTCATCAATGGAGCGTTCCGCTTGGCCTAAGAACCTCTCCTCCAGCGGCAAGCGCACGATCCAGGAACTCTGTGGCCAAAATCCCAAGAAGCTCAGAGATGCCTTCGACGCTCGCTCTCAAACTGGCGATGACCCACGGCAGCCCTTGTTTGCGGGAGATCTGGTCCTCCGCGTCCTCGGGTCGTTCAGCAGCAACACCCAATCCCTATCGAGCGGCTCTGAGTCCTATGAGGGCTTCCAGGTCCCGAGCAACGCCTTTGTCAGTTCCGAGGTCTCTGAGGGAAGTGAGAGCATCATGTCTCCGTTAGAGACCATCAAGACCCCCGTCCAGAGATTTCCGGTAGAGAGCATCAACGCCCTCGTCCGCCGGGACTCCATCCAGCACCGCCTCCAGACCCTCATCGACTCCACCTCCCGCTACCCCTGGACCTACGCCATCTTTTGGGAGTCCTCCTTCGACGGCTACCCGGCGGCCGCCGCTGCCGCCGGCGCTCGCGCCGCGTCTTCGTCGTCGCCGCTGGTCCCCGTCCTCGGCTGGGGCGACGGCTACTTCAAGGGCGAGGAGGCCAAGATCAGCAGCTGCTCCGCCGCGGAGCAGAAGCACCGGAAGCGCGTGCTCCGCGAGCTCAACTCCCTCATCGACGGGCCCTCCGCCGCCGACGAGGCCGTCGACGAGGAGGTCACCGACATCGAGTGGTTCTTCCTCGTCTCCATGGCGCAGTCCTTCGGCAACGACAGCACCTTGCCCGGCCAGGCCCTGTACTGGTCGGCCCCGATTTGGGTGTCGGACGGGGACCTCCTCGTCGACTTCGGCTGCGAGAGGGCGAAGGAGGCCCGGATTTACGGGCTCAACACCATGGTCTGCGTCCCCGTGATCGGCGGGGTCGTCGAATTGGGCTCCACGGAGCCGATCTACCAGAGCCCAGATCTGCTGACCAAGGTCAGGAATTTGTTCAATTTCACTGGTGGGATGGAGTAAGGGTTTGGTGGGAATGGTAACGATCAGGGCGAGAGCGATCCTTCTTCGCTCTGGCTGAATGATCCGGCGGGCACGGTCGAGGTCAAGGACAGCGCCGTCGCGGGGGCGGCTGCCGTCACGGGTTCTTCGAATTATAACGGTAGCAATCATAGGTCTAAATCCTTTACCCCAAAAAAAATCATGGGTCTAAATCGATTCAATTCGAGAATAATCATGTTTTGAGTAGCATGGGCGAGAAGCCGAGCGTGATCCATCGGGACAGTCGCTAGTGGAGGCTGCGACGGCGATAGACGAGGGCAGAGTAGACGTGGCTTCGGAGATCCTGAGGCGCTTGTCTGCCGTGCCGAACTCCATGAGTAATTCAAAGCAGAAATTGAGGGGATTCATGTTGTCTGCGCTTAAATCGCAGGTGAGCCCAGTCGATTACCCCCCTCCCGTGGCGGAGTTGTTCACCGAGGAACATGTGTTGTTGGTTCGGTCACTTTACGATATGTCTCCTTGTTTCGAGCTCGGTTTCATGGTTGCCAGTCTCGCGATTTTGGAAGCTGCATCGGAGCAACCCTCGACTAACAAGCTCCATGTATTTTATTTAGCTATTGGTTGCGAAGAAGAGTGCCGAGGCTCAGGATTTTTAGGAATCGACTGATTTTACTCGCGGCGCTGATAGGAGTTAGGTTAGTAGTCAACATCGTGAGGCAGAAGATGAGCGAGTTGAGCCGCAACTCGCTGGGCTGCGAGCCAGATGAGAGCGTGTCCGCGGAGAACACGCGCGACGAGCTCCTCCGGCGCGTGAAGGCGCTGGCGCCGCAGGTGGTGACGCTGTTGGAGCAGGAGATGAACGGGAACACGGCGCCATTGCCGAGGCGCGTGGGGGAGGCGCTGGTGTACTACGGGGCACTGCTCGAGTCGTTCGAGTCTAAATTTTTGGGGTACGAGTCGGAGCGAGCAACGAGGGCGGAGAAGGGGCTGAGTCGGAAATTGGGGAACTTGGTTGCTTGCGAAGGTAGGGACCGGGTTGAAAGATGCGAGGTGTTTGGGGAGTGGAGGGCCCGCATGGGGATGGCTGGGTTCGAGTTGAAGCCACTGGGTCCACACGTGTCCCAATTTCTGTGGCGATGTTGTGGGTGCAACTTGGGATGCACGGTGAAAGAAGAGAATGGTGGGTTTTGCTTAGGCTGGGGCGGCCAAACTCTCACCGTCGCATCTGCTTGGCGTTAACCAAATTGATACATGTATGTGTATGTCATGTGCTATGGATGGTGATGGCAATGGCGATAGGGATGTGATATCTATAATGTATTGTTTTTGTTGGGAATAACGGATCCCCGAAAACCGGATTCGACACTAAATCGAACCCCTAAAACGAATGCGGAAGTGAAGCCCGGGAAAATCACGTATCACCGATCCTAAAGACACCACGGATTCGAGCGTACCTTGTTCACGATTAAACACCAATGCCGAAGATCGAGGAAGAAATTCTGATCCGATGATGTCAATTTGCCTTGAAAAGGGAAACGGCGTCGCCTTCGGCGTTTTGGAAGAAAAGAGAGCGTTGGAAGGAGAGGGAGACGTACGTACGTTAATGCCAAGAGGTGCGTTCTCCTCTCTCTCTTCCCTTATATATGTCCCTCCAAAAAATAATTAATCGTGCCCCTTCATCCATGGGCCCTACTCTTGTGGGCCGGGCTTTTAGGCCCAACATGGGCGGACGGGCTTTAAGCCCATCACTTATAAAACCATCATCTCCCACTCGCACATGGTGGGCCGAACAGAATTCTCTTTACCTCTCTTCAACATTCATACCGGTGAATAATCCGTGCGACCAAAGATACTTTGAGAGCTCGTTGCCATACATCCGTTAGGAATATATAGCAGCTCATAATGGGCATCATATTGAGTAGATTTTAGTATGTAGCACCCTAGATCGATCGATCACATTTATATCTCTCTTGATCTCTTTTAAACAATGATATTTATATTGTATTCACAATTATGATTATCCCAAAGACAGTCATAATTGGTTAACCGGTGAATACAAAACTACAATGTGATTCTCCAAAATCGATCTTCCTCTTTCCTTCAAACTCTCAATTTCAGTTCAAATTGCTTTTCTAGAAATGTCCCATTAGATCGAATCAAACTCATGACCATTGGCAACATCCTAAGATAGCAAACACTAAATAGAAATCTTGAGAATAAGTAAGAGTCATGAGGGGATTAAAAAATTGAGGAATCATTTTCCTCAAGAGCCTCACACGGCATAAAAGTTGAGATCAAACTTTTGCCACTCTTATTGGTCATCTCATGCATACGTAGTATGAAATACGTATTACGGTATTAACTCCTTTCCCATGGAGCGCATGTTTACACCTTTCAATACCGTACAGATGATAGTTCAGACATACCAAATGTCTAACTTGAGTTCACGTATCTACTCATTCACAAAATTCATCGAACTCACATCTCGGCATCATAGACGAGATAAAGTAAAATATGTGGGGTATTTTACTTTCGGACATAGTAAGTATTATGTCCTCATCTTAACACTCAGTTAAGGCGACTTATGTATTTTAAGCTTGAGCTCTCGATTATCACCTAGATAATAAGCTTAAAAACAGTCTCATTTCTATTTATCATACAGTAAATAGAGGCGATTACCCGTGTGAGTGGGCTAACCTTATATCTGTCCGACATACTTCCTTAACTTAAAGTAATGCACTAAGCATTAAGATGCATAAAGATCAAAACAAAGATTCATAGGCATTAATGATGAAAACACAAATTCATCAAATGTGAACACTTAGGGAAATTACAATATTCAGTACATCAGCCTCTACGCAATCCTAGAGATTTCATATGGTTGCAAAACACATCTCTAGGTATTAGTTTTGTCATAGGATCTGCTACCATTCTATGCATAGTATGTACTCTAAGTTCACATCTTTTCGTGCAACCATATCCTTGACAAGATTGTACTTGGTATCTATAAGTTTGGTCTTGCCATGATATTTTGGATCTTTGGTGTACACTTTTGCTGCTTGGCTATCACAATTAACCAACAATTAATCTGCAGCACTTCCAATAATATCTAAATGATTCAAAAAATCTCTTAAGCCAAACACCTTATTATATTGCTGCTGATAATGCCACGAACTCAACTTCCATCGTGGACAAAGCTATACATGTTTGTTTCTTACTGCTCCAACATATGGTGCCATTATTCGGTAAGAAAACAAACCCAGAGGTAGATTTCTTTTCATTTAAATCTCCTCTCCAATCAGCATCAGAATAGCCTTAGAGTCGCAGATCCTTTCCATAATAACTCAGCGTATAATCAACAGTCCCCTTTAGATACCTTAGTATTCATTTAACGGCTTTCCAATGTGCTTGACATGGATTGGATTGGTATCTTCTCACTATTCCAACTGCAAAACATATGTCAGGTCTTGTACACATCATAGCGTACATCAAGCTTTCAACAGCACTAGCATAAGGAACATGTTTCATTTGTTTATTCTCTTGTGGAGTCCTTGGACACAGTCTATGGCTCAATCCTTCACCTTTTGCAATAGGAGTGTCTATGGGTTTACAATCCCATATCATTCATCTCAAAGTTGGAAGACAACCAACTTTTGACAAGTATTGACAAGCTCCATATTGCTTCCGGCAATTAGTATATCATCAACATATAATGATATGATCACAAATTGATCCTTGGATCTTTTGATATATATACAATGATCCTCGTCTATCATTGTAAAGTCATATGCTATTATGGCATTATGAAAACGTATATACCATTATCTTGACAACTGCTTAAGGCCATATATCAACCCCCAAAGTCGACATACCTTTTCTTCTTGGCCTTTCACTATGAAACCAGCAGGTTGTTCCATATATATTTATTCCTCTAATTCTCCATTGAGGAAAGCAGTCTTTACATCCATCTGATGTAACTCAAGATCCATATTAACTACTATTGCCAGAATAATGCGAATCGAGGTAAATATCACTACAGGAGAAAATGTATCTTCATAATCAATTCCTTCCTATTGATTATACTCCTTCGCCACAAGGCGAGCCTTATGCCTTTCTATCGAGCCATCAGTATTTCGCTTTATTTTGAGAACCCACTTGTTCCCAATAGCTTTGTGTCCTTTTAGAAGATCAACCAGTTCCCAAACATGGTTTGACTTCATTGACTCCATTTCCTCTTCCATTGCATGAATCCATTTTTCCTTACTAGGGCAATTCAGAGTCTCATTAATATTTCTTGGCTCATCCTTATCTTGCGGAGCAATCATAAAAGTTTCCCCTTCAATGTCAAAACGTCAACGAGAATACTTTGGCGACTTGTTCGCCGTATGGGAGATTGTACACTTTGCACATCATTCCCCATTATGCTCCCACTTGGATTAGATAATGATGACGTCGTCTCATCATGTGGTAGCAATTGAGAATGAGTTGAATTCAATTCATCACTTCTCATATTACTCCCACTTGGGCGAACTCCACTAATATCATTATCTTGATCCAAGATTACAAATAGGGAGTAATCTTCCATTATTTCGCCCTTCTTAGGAAATTCATCTTCTAAGAATGTGACATCTCGTGATTCAAATTCAGTTATACTCCCACTTTCCTGCTCACCTATGAATACATACCCTTTCGAGTGTTCGGAGTATCTCATGAAAATACTCTTATTTCCTTTGGGACCCAATTTCCCAAACTTATAAGAGGACTCATGAGTATAGGTAGTACAAACCCATGGCTTAAGAAAACTTAAATCCGGTTTTGCTACCTGTCCATAACTCATATGGAGTGGTAGTATCTGATTTGGAAGGCATCCGGTTAAGTATATAGGCAGCAATTAACAACACATCACTCCTAAAAGTGATAGGTAAGTTAGCATGCGCCATCATGGACCTAACCATTTCCAGTAGGGTTTTATTTCTTCTCTCTGCAACACCATTTTGTTGAGGAGCATATGGAATAGACAACTGTCTTTTTTATTCCCTTTTCATCACATAATTTTCTGAACTCATCAGATAAATATTCTCGACCTCGATTGGATCTCAATACTTTTATTTTCTTATCTAATTGATTTTCTTCCAAGTTCATAAACCTTTTGAAACAACTTAATGTTTCAGATTTATGAGAAATCAAATAGACATTTCCGAATCGAGTATAATCATCTATAAAAGTGATGAAATAAACAGCCCCATGCCTTCCTCTCACATTCATTGAACCACATACGTCAGAATGGATTAAATGCAGAGGAAATTCAGCTCTTTTATCTTTTCCAAATGGTTTCCTTGTCGTTTTCCCTTCTAGGCAATGCTTACATATGAGCAAATCGACTTTTTCAATGTTGCCCAACAAGCCCTCTTTGGCTAGTCTATTCATACGTTGTTGGTCAATATGACCAAGTCTAGCATGCCACATAATCACATCATTATCATATTAAGTAGAAGACGTGAAACAAGGGAATAACAAATATTGACATCACCACAATCAACATCTAGTACAATAAAACCATCTAGAAAGTGATCACAACCATAGTAGTTTGTATCCAAATACAAATCTACACAGTTATTACAGAAGTTCACATTAAAACCAAGTTTAACCAACACCAAAACAGACACTAAATTCCGACGAATCTCCAGAGCATACAGAACATCAAGGTGCATCCACCATGTATGTTCAATTGGCAGGTGCCAATCCCTTTAACTTCAGCTCTGGAGTTATTTTATACATAAATCCACTTAGTTCCAGTCAGTATCGTCGAAATTCCATGAAGGATCCTCTATCCTTTGCTATATAGTTTGTTGCTCCTGAATCTACAGTCCACAAAGGATTGGATTTAGCTAATGATGCAGAACTTGACATATAAGCAAAGTTCTCAAATGTACAAGAGGTGTTTACTTTCTTTGGCTCACGACGTCGCGAGCATAGTGACCCTTCTTGTCACAATTGTAACACCTCACCCTTGATATTTTCTTCACTTGAGGACGTTTTCCTCTCTTGTGTTGGTTAACTCTTGATTTCTTGCAATAAGGACTTGATCCTTTGCATTCCCACATATTGAATGAATCAATACGCTTGCGTTTAGAGCTCAAAGCTCTTTCTGAGCTAGAACCAGCATTGCAAATATCTATTTTCGACTCAAATGCCGTTAAGCGGTCCTTAGCTAGCTCAAGGTGGCGCACGGCATCCTCAAGATCTTCCATAATATGGTCAAGAGCTTCTAGTGCTTCTTGCTTTTCCAGCACATATTGAATCTTCATATTCAATATTTCACAATTGTTGCCGTTCATGTCAGCAATTACGTTCTTAATTGCTGAAAACATCGATCCGAACACATCGACATACATGCACGAATAATTAATGCCTATCATTTATGCATCCCTATTTGCACAGACCCATCATATCAATGAATAATTTCAAGTAAGGTTTCAGAATCAAAAGGTCACTACGTTTCCAATCATCATCCAAAAATCCTAACTTAAAACTATTATTAATATAATTGTCTTATGTAAAATAAATTCTATGAAGTTACAAAAACTTCCATGAACTACCCACAGCAGTCAATAATAACATAAAGCAAATAATATCTAACATTCAATAGAATAATAATACTTTCACATAATACATTATATATTACACTAAGCAATATATACAGGGAAAAATATCAACATGGAAAGAGATATTTACACCCACAAAGCATCTCATAATTAATCTAAGAAATAAATAGGGAATGTCCCTTCCAATCTATCAGTCAAAATATCTGAGAAATTTGAAGGCACATTTGCCAACCATGGAAAAAACTTTTGGAGAGCTTTCATGTCGCCTCCAAGGTGCATTCGCTCTCCGCGCCATGTGGCGCTCAATCTAAGGGTTCAAGTTTTGGTTAACTCAATCCTATAGTACTCTCTTACAAAAGCTTCCACTAGCATCCTATAACCCGGGACCATGTTGACCTCCCATAGCCAACCTAACACTGCTTGCCATTCAGGTGGAAGAGTGTTTATCAAAGCCGGCACCTTCTCAAAATCCGGCATAAGATAACCATTCCAGATGATTTCCTGTATCATCTGATTGACCCTGACCACATGTGATACTAAATCACCGTCATGCCACCGATAATTAGCTAAATCTGACATCAGCCTTTTAAGTCTTGCATTTCCCTCGTTCGTTCTCTGGATTGCGGTATCCATGCATAACGCATTATAGTTCCTGCAACAAATGCAGAACTAAAAATGGATTACTCATAATCCATAATTTACATAAGGGAAAATACATAAATTTCCAAAATTAATGCAACAAATGCAGAATAAATAATGGATTACATATAACCCACATATGCATAAATGAAAAAGAAACAAAATTTTTTTTTTGAGTCAACGGTCAACGGTCAACGGTCGTCAACGGTCGGCGGGTCGGACCGGTTGGACCAGTCGGGCCGGTCGGACCGGACGGGCTAGTCGGATCGGTCGGCCGGTCGGACAAACCGACCGCACGTGCCGCGCGTGTGCGCTGGCTGACGTCACGCAGACGTCAGCCGGCACGTGCCGCGCAAGTGCCAGGCATCCGTGGTTCGGGTTGGGTCGTCACCGGTCGGGTTGCCGGCCGGTGACCGCCCGGCCAACCGTCGCCGCCGACTAACGTCATCGATGATGTCATCCCCTGTTATTCGACCGTTGGGTGACGTCATGCCGACGCCGCACGCGTCGTCCGTCGACCCGCGCGTGCCGGTTCACCAGCCGGCGGCGCGCATGTGCCGGTTCACCGACCGACGCGTGCGCCGCATGCGCTGGGCGACGTAGCGCTTCCGGGCGCGTCGCGCCCACGCGAAGCGCCTTCTGGCCGCGTGTGTGGGTGCGTGCAGCGTCTCCCGGCGGCGCACGACATGTCGCCGGACTCGTCTCGACGAGCCCTTTCACCCTATGCCTTCAGAAATTGATTTCGAATCACAGAAAATCAAAAAAATGGATGAATAGCGCTCGGGTGTCGGGATTTCTTGCCCCGATCCGTACGGCCGAATTACTTTCGCGAAAAATCAATCAAAAACATCAAACAGGTCGGGAAAAACGTGAACTAGGCTCGATACCAATGTTGGGAATAATGGATCCCCGAAAATCGGATTCGACACTAAATCGAACCCCTAAAACGAATGCGGAAGTGAAGCCCGGGAAAATCACGTATCACCGATCCTAAAGCACACCACGGATTCGAGCGTACCTTGTTAGCCACAGATTAAACACCAATGCCGAAGATCGAGGAAGAAATTCTAATCCGATGATGTCAATTTGCCTTGAAAAGGGAAACGGCGTCGCCTTCGGCGTTTTGGAAGAAAAGTGAGCGTTGGAAGGAGAGGGAGACGTACGTACGTTAATGCCAAGAGGTGCGTTCTCCTCTCTCTCCTCCCTTAAATATGTCCCTCCAAAAAATAATTAATCGTGCCCCTTCATCCATGGGCCCTACTCTTGTGGGTCGGGCTTTTAGGCCCAACATGGGCGGACGGGCCTTAAGCCCATCACGGACGGGCCTTAAGCCCATCACTTATAAAACCATCAGTTTTCAATGGGTATTTCCCGAGAAAATGGGAAAAGAAGAAGAGAATCCCATTTCCCCACCCATGCAATTGAGTAATAACAAGAGAGATGTTTGGATTTGAGGGGAAAAAAACATTCCGATGTGTTGCATTCATTTCTTGTGTTATTTGATTTGTTTCGTTTGGTGCGTGTTGAATTCTTTTGCGCATTCTTTCCTCTCCGTCGATAGTCGTTGTGGGGTTCCACCTATTACATCATTTCTGGAGGTTCGTAGTAGTTTGCAGCTTAGCTTGAGCTCCAATTCTGCTCATTCTTTCAGGAGAGAGGGAGGGAGGGAGGGAGGGAGGGAGGGAGAGGGAAAAAACATTCCGATGTGTTGCATTCATTTCTTGTGTTATTTGATTTGTTTCGTTTGGCGCGTGTTGAATTCTTTTGCGCATTCTTTCCTCTCCGTCGATAGTCGTTGTGGGGTTCCACCTATTACATCATTTCTGGAGGTTCATAGTAGTTTGCAGCTTAGCTTGAGCTCCAATTCTGCTCGTTCTTTCGGGAGAGAGGGAGGGAGGGAGGGAGGGAGGGAGGGAGGGAGAGAGAGAGGGAGGGAGGGAGGGGGAGAGAGAGAGAGAGTATGTCACACATTATTCTAATTGCATCATCATTGTGCACCTTCAATCTTAACCCCTCCCAAGTGATTCACGCTGGGGATAGGGAGAGAATTGTTTTAACTACTATTTGTACCTCCATTTCTTTAAGGATTAAGCCTTGATTTTCAATAGCCGATATAGCATTTTAAGTTCATTCCTACATTTTCTTTCCATCTTGAGATCGAGTAATTTAATGAGTAATTTGTCTTTTAGAGAGAGAGAGAGTATGTCACACATTATTCTAATTGCATCATCATTGTGCACCTGAGAGAGAGAGAGAGAGAGAGAGAGAGAGAGAGAGAGAGAGAGAGAGACCCGAATTCTTCATTGTTAAACATTGAGGCAAGTGGATATATTGAGATCTAATGAGGAAGAGTGTGAAAAGGAAAGGCATTTTAGGGAGAAAAGGGAAGGTTCATATAGAGATGATGCAGAGAGAGAGAGAGAGAGAGAGAGAGAGAGAGAGAGAGAGAGAGAGAGAGAGAGAGAGAGAGAGAGAGAGAGAGAGAGAGAGAGACCCGAATTCTTCATTGTTAAACATTGAGGCAAGTGGATATATTGAGATCGATGAGGAAGAGTGTGAAAAGGAAAGGCATTTTAGGGAGAAAAAGGAAGGTTCATTGAGGCAAATGGATATTCTTCATTGTTAAACATTGAGGCAAGTGGATATATTGAGATCTGATGAGGAAGAGTGTGAAAAGGAAAGGCATTTTAGGGAGAAAAAGGAAGGTTCATATAGAGATGATGCACAGAGAGAGAGAGAGAGAGAGAGAGAGAGAGAGAGAGAGAGAGAGAGAGAGAGAGAGAGAGAGAGAGAGAGAGAGAGAGAGACCCGAATTCTTCATTGTTAAACATTGAGGCAAGAGACCCGAATTCTTCATTGTTAAACATTGAGGCAAGTGGATATATTGAGATCTGATGAGGAAGAGTGTGAAAAGATGATGAAGAGAGACGGTTGGCTGCAATTGGAATTGCGAAGGGGCAGGATTTGTCCAGGTTGTTATTTCCCGATCAGGCAACGACAAATGCAATAAGGGCATAGAGAGAACAGCTGAGGCAATCACGGGGAGCTGCACCAGACTATACTTTGCTGGATAGAGGGTGTAATCACAGCATGGCTCAGGGCTTGAGCGATGAGGAGCAGGAGTTTCTGAGGCGAATCGCCATGTTCGAAGAGAAGACTAAGGGTGGAAAGAAAGGTGTTTTCGAGAGTTTTGACGATGGGGTGGTGGATGTGCTGTTGGAAAAGAGACTAAGCTTGAGGACGATGAAGACGAGATAGGGGAGGAGAAGCAATTTAGGAAGGGATTAGGGAAGAGAAGAAGTATCTATTACCAGTAACAGTAGTACTGTTCCTGCTTAATGTGCAGCAGCCACAAAAGTTTGCATATACACCTCCTATAATGGGATATGGTCCTGCATCAAACATAGGGGCAATTGGCCCTCCTCCCAGCATAGGAGGGACGATGGTTACTGGGCAATGTCACTTCTACATCGAGCTGAGCTTGCTATGAAGGCTTTGTGTGCTAGGAGGCTGGAGGTAATGTGTTTTGTTTTGCTCCCTTTTCTTCTAATAATGTTGAATCAGGCCGTTGATATCCTTCTTCTCGACAGAGACAATCCATTATTTGGCCTGATGTATGAAGAAAAGGCTTTTCTCAACGAAGTTGGAGGACCTAAATATGTATATGATTCTTTTGCTTTTTGTCAGGAATCACATAGCAAAACCATGGCATCTTTGGCAAAGGCCGATGATAATTTATTTTCCTCATTGTTGAATATCACTGCGCTTGAGAAGTCTCTGTCTGCCGCTGGTGAGTATAGTACATCTTCATGCAAAAGCTTTGTGACTATATTTCTGTTTTGTGTAAGTTGTTGCAGGTGTGGTTTTATTCTCTTTATCTTTTACCCATATACTTAAACCATCTTTGTTAATTTCCTTTGATCCGTATAGGAAAGGTTAAAGCTCACGGTGCTGATGGTTTTTGTGCCCACCAGCTAGCGATCAACAACAACGACTCGGCGCAAGAATGTGAGTCACTTGATCACCCTGCTTGTGTTTGACCTTTGCCAAATTTTGTCAAAACTCTCCATCGATGGATATACTTAATTTCACTTCGGCAATGCTTTGCAAATGTTGATCAGGGTGGTGGGAGGTGGAATTAATTAGGTTTGAGCTCGAAATATCTAAACTTCATAGACAAGCAAATGAGGATCATAGCCATCTGGGGATATCAGAGTTGTTCTTAACTACGTTATGTGCTCCGAAAACAGCCAGGCCTTTTGTTTGCCCCCAGGAAATTAGTGAACTTCCTGTGCAGAAAACAAGTGAAGACTTTCTCAAGATACTTTCTCTTAATTCTTAAATCAATAGTATGTTACACATCAAATACTGAAGAGCAACGACTAACTGGTTGTCGCAGATTTTTGGCTGAATGTAGCTGGAGAAAATCCAACCTTGAAAATCTTGTGAGGTTTGAATTCACACCAGATTTCAATGTGCAGCAGTTTAAGCAGTAAAACCATATTGCTATTAAGCATTTACTTAGTTCTGCAACCAAAGCTTTGTCTGTCGAAAGGAGGACGACACGGTAAGCTTACACAATACTCTCCTAGTCATGTGGACAAATGACATAATTCCACAAAGATCACCATAATGAGTACACAATTTGCTCAGGTAGAAACTCCAAAATTAGAGACCTCTTTGATTAACAAAAGAGCAAGAGGATGAATCTATGGTACAGGAAAAAAAGAAGAACAAAATTGTCACTTGAGTACACCAAAGATGGACCAGCCCTCATTAATCAGCATTAGGAGAGGGATCTTTCTTATTATTTGAGTGAACGTATCCACTGGCTGTTCTTTTTTTTTTTTTTTTTTTTTTTTTTTCTGACTGACTTTATATTGATTAACATGAACAGATTCCATCAAGGGCTGAGAGACAAAAATGTTCAAATTCTATTATCAAAATATACCGGTACCATTATATATCCAACATATACACCACACCCTTTTAAAATTTAAACCATCAACGATGGCTGCTGCATAATGGATGGAGCTTAAATATGAAGGAGCTCTCCTTCATAGTGTGTAATCTCAAATGCAGCTTATTAGGTGATTGTAACTTTGAGAGTCCCTACATATTTCGAAGCAATGTTTGACTGGGAATCTCACAGTTTGAATCACAGCATCAACAGTAGGAAGAGAATGGATGCAGCTTGGAGTTCCTAACTCTCCACTGGTAAAGCAACAAACAATTGTGAAATTTACTTATTTTAGTGGATCTTGCTTCAACCAAGATAGTCCAACATTCCAATTGCCAACGCTTCGATGAACGAAACACTTCTGGGAAATGCGAGCCCAAATGGGCCAAATTTGATGAGAACAACCGCACTTGAAGAATAGGTGAGGTCTAGATTCACAATGATCATCACAAAATAGCAAGCTAGGAAATGAACAACCTACTCCAAAGCAATTTATCCTTCCTTCTACTTCAAACGATGTTAGCTCTAATCCTTCTAATTTGACGAAAAATATCTAGAATCACAATGCTTGTCCCATCGCATGTTTGCCCTATCTCTAGAGTTATGCTAGCTAGGTTGGCTTTGTATTCACCAAATAAGTGTATATCTTTTCACCGACCTCGTGCATATATAGATGCTAACAAATGTTGCCGATTCAAATTTGACTAAACGAACATGATAGAATCATACAATTTCTCATTTTCTATGCCAACAAGTTAAAATGGTGTGTTCAAAGCTCTTTGATCATCTAACTGATCCAAAGGGAAAATTACCCAAAATGTTCTTAATTTATTATAATTTTTTCAATTCAATTCTAAACTTTTTTTTTCTTTTTGCCAAATCAATCATTTTTTTTTTTGCAACTGTACCAATTCAGTTCATCTGACCAATTTTGGTTGGCCATCCAGTCCATATTGATGTTGACAATATTTTAATAATATCTTCTTCTTTTTTTCTTCACTTCCTCCTCCTTCCTCCAACTAATTGCTGCCGGTGATCAGCTAGAAGCAAAGCTAGCGAGAGACCCCAGCAGCCTTAAGGAAGCTTGGTCATGGCTGGGCAACCTTGCCCAGGCCGCCCATTGGGCTAGCGAGCATTGAGCCTCGTTGACCATGGGAGATGCTTGACCCTATTAGATGGGGCGAGGTCGAAGGCCATGACCTCATGTGGCCTCTAGCTTGGGCGAGCTTCACCGACCACGGGCAGCTAACGACCTCGCCATGGCTAGGCAAGGCCGAGCTTCTCTTGATCTTGTGGGCCTCACTTAGCCATAGCAAGGTGGCCTTGCCGTTGCCAATGGCTAACTTGGGGTTCCAGAGGAAAGGGGAAGAAGGAGAAAACAAAAAGACAAAAGAAAAAATTTAATTAAAAATAAAAATATTATTAAAAATGGTTTTCATCAGTGTCATCCGAACAACCAACATTGACCAGCATCCACAATGATGCCCACGCGGTCAAAATTGGCAGAATGGGCTAAATTGACACAATTGCACAATATTTATGACTGAATTGATTAAAAAAAAAGTTTAAAAGTGTATTGGTAATTTTCCTCCTATTCGTATTGTTGCCCTAGTTCGGCCCTTGCAAATATTAAATCGAAGGAATGTGCAAGTTTAGTAATATCTCAGTAGTTGTTGACTTGTTATGACTAAAATATTAAAAGTATAAGTTAATACATCAACAGGGGCTAAGTTATCTCTAGTCAAAGCCCATCGTAACTCAGGTCGTGGACTTCCATTCAACGCACAAGTGGAGAACAAGATTAGAAGAGTGTCAATGTCAATGTGAATATGCAGAAGTCCCAGTCATGCAATTATTAGACCAACAAAAAAAGTATTTCATGTTCCATAAATTCCCCATTAGTTTGATAACAAATTTTGACATATCATGAGTGTTAAAATCTCTTAATGCATCATATTATCAAGGGTTAGAATTTACTCTCATGTGTCAACTTAAGATTGTAAACCCATGTCAGATCATCATCTCCAAAAATTACAATTACCATTAAATTGTGCTGATGATCTCCAAAAATTACAATTATCATTAAATCGAGCCAAACGAAAAGGTGTTTTTTATAATCATATGTATTGAAATTACGGTTTTTGTTTATATTTAGTATCATTTGGAGAGACAACTTAATTATTTTTAATTTCAATGCAAAACTACAAAAAAAAAAAAAAAAAAATCTTCTCAAGATCCTCCTATATGATGATGTACAAAAAAGTGACAATGGATATTGGCTAATCGATAGCTATCTTCCTTTGAAATTCACAATTTGTGTCGATAATAGCAACTTACCCATCACATATCATTTTGTAACCTTTTTTATGGAACATAATTACCCTTTTTGTTGTCACAAGTAATATAGATCCCATGATTTCTATTTGTCCACAAAAAATAGCAAGCTGCCTAAGTTAATACTACATCTCCTTTTCTATTATTAATAGATTGCATAATGGGTCATAACTTATATTTAATATGGGCATAATTTTTCTTTTGATGGTCATAAGTTCTTTCGATCATATGACTCGTAATTTTCCACGAAAATTAAGAACCTACTTAAGTTGATAACAAATCTTTTATGCTATGAGTAGTGAAATATTCTTTACTCATCCTAACTTTAGTTAAAATAAGAAAATGGAAATTGGAAGTTTGATAATTTTTTATCCAAATAATCCAAATTTACTTATTGGGAAAGTAGGGAAAATTCCCCTTGTTTTTCTCAGAAATTAAAATAAGGAAGATGGAAATAATCTCAGTTCATCTCCGAGATTGGTTCCCTTGTCAAAGCTCATTCTGCTCAGGAAGAGAGAGAAACACAGAGAGAGAGAGAGAGAGAGAGGGTGGAGGAGGAAGGAGATGGAAGTGAGAGAATCGTGCAGAGCTCATCGTCGGTTAGGGTTCTTCTTCCTCGTCGCAGCTCTGGTTTCGATCGCCGCCGTCGACGCTTCCATCCACGACTACTTCAACGAGGCCTTCACCTCCCGCTCCAACGCCTTCTTCTTCCACGGCGGCAGCGAGGGCCTCCGCGCCCCCCACTCTGCAATCCCGCTTTCCTCCTCCACGACGTCGTCTCCCAACATCACGACCGGCCCCAAGGGGAAGTCCTTCATCAGGTGCGGATTCCTTTGTTCCGGTGGTTTGCTGGCGTCCCGAATGGATGCTCCGTCTTCGTTTTGGTTTCCGGAACGTTGTGCTGCAGCCGCGCGATCGTTTGAACTCGCTTAGATTCTATGCGGTTTGTACGTATATCCGTGGAAGAACGCAATCGAAGTCCTTTGGATGAAATGTCTGGAGTCGGCCGCGGGTTCGCTAGAGGATTTCCTGCGTTTTGATTTGAGTTTTAGGGCTTAATTGAGAATTTTAGGACTCGATTGCGCTTTGTAGTTGAAGTGCAGGGCCAGATTGTGTTCGTTACATAAGGTTTAGGACTTAAGGTGCGGGTTACTCGTTCTCTTTTTATCGTAGATGGGGTGCTGGAATTTCTTTGTTTTACTCTGCGTCATTGACCGAGTAGAGCTTTTGCTGGAGGTCCTAGAAGTCGATGATTCGTTACGAGGTTATAACGGAAATGGCAGATTGTTGCTTGCTGTGGAAGAACTGTTTTATAGGTCGATTGTATGTCGGGTTGTCTAAGGAAAAAAGCTTTTTCTCTATTGAAATAAGAGTAACGAGTCTTTTTTTTAATGCTTTGCTGCCTCTAAATTATGCTGATGTTCTTTCTATTTGATGGTTCATGTAATGTAAGCATCATATTTGTACCTCTTGGTGTGCGTACTTTCCTTTTTTTTTTCTTTTTTTTTGGAAAAAAAGTGCCAGCTACCTTCTCTATATACACGAACACGCGTTCACACAAAAATATCGCCTGAACTTTGTGCATATTGTTACTGGATTGGAGACGGACGGTGTTGCAGTCTCTGATTATACATCTCTTTGGTGCAAACCCTCAGCAATCTCTGTTTGAAGGTTTTCCCTACGATTATTGATATTGATTCGATTTCTTTATCTTGATTCCCCAACTTAGGTTTGACAATGTCACCTTCATAAGGACAAAGGAGTCTGCTGATGCACAAAATGAAATGCAAGAGAGTAGTGGCTCGGTGGAGGCTATCATACTTGATATAAAAGATCAGAAAAGGATTGGAGGTGCTTATTTGAAATCTAATATGATATGTTGCACTCCGCAGTTGGCTGAAGAGAAAGCCTGCAAATTAAGTCAAGTTATTATTTAGAGAAACCCGGATAACCCCGAATGGCCTAGACGCATAACAACTTCCTTTGCTGGGAGAAATCAAGAAGCAAAGATGGAGAGTGTGACGGTCGAGATCGATAAGACAGGGATGTACTACTTGTATTTTATGTTTTGTGATCCACATCTCAAGGGTACCATAATTGCAGGGAGGACAGTATGGAGAAATCCAAGTGGTTATTTGCCTGGCAAAATGGTCCTTTGATGGTAGTGTTTGGTTTAATGTCATTGGCTTACCTTGTACTTGGACTTATATGGTTTTTGAAGTTTGTTCAACACTGGAAGGATGTCATACAGTTGCATTACCACATAACTGTAGTTATTGCTCCTGGAATGTGTGAATCGGCTCTCTGGTACTTTGAATATTCCAACTTAAACTCTACTGGAAGAAGACCGATGGGCACCACAATGTGGGCTGTCACTTTTACTGCAATAAGGAGAAGACTTCTCTTATTGGTAGTGTCAATGGGTTATGGATTGGTGAGACCTACTGTCGTGACCAATTTTTCGGGTGTGAATCACCTAAGATTTGGCTAATGGATCGTTAAGCCTAGACTTAACTCGAGCTCTCTCATGCCCATACCAATTCGCGACTTAAGTTCAAATTTTTAACATGCAATTGATTTTTAACTAAGTTGCCACTAACCTATTTTTTGGTAGGTCGATTAGAAACTCAAGTAAAGTAACGGGAGTTTTACTTTACTCCTACGAACTAGAGACTATGGGTACAGGGACTTGGTTACACTAGATTTCTCTAATGTCCTTTTGGTACCATTCTTTTATTTTCAAAAATGCTTTTGCAGGCAGCATAAATTGATTTTAAATCTATTTCCCTAACATGTGAGGTGACCATGCGGGTGCGCAAACCACCAATTTAACATTCGAGTAAAACAATAAATGAATTGCAAAAACTTACTTAAAAGTAACGAAAACATCTGTAATGTTAAATTAGAATTCACATCAAAGACCTTAGATATGATTTCTAATTAACATACAATTTTTTTTTTTGTTTTCATTTTAATTAATGGAGATCATGCAATATGCAATGCAATATTAATTAAATGACTTAATTCTAATGACATGGAATTTCTAATTAAATGGACCTAATAGCAATTTCTAAATGACGTGCATTTCATAAATCTAATCCTATATGACATTTACATGACTTTATTTCCTAAAAATGCAATCTATCCTAGAAAATGGAACTAATTTATTCTAAGACATTTTTGTATTTTTTATGAAATTCGGAATTAGGAAAAATGTGAAAATTACCTAATTAGATTAAGATCCTATTTAATTTGTATTAGGAATTAGGTTGAGCCAAATCCTAATTTAAACTAAAACATTATCTTAACCTAAATAATCCTAAAACGCAATCTATTTAAGAAAATACTTAAACTTATAATAAATTAAGAGAAATATTATCTAAAACTAAACTAAGTGCAATTTTACCCTAATATGCAATGACATATAAAATATGCCCTAATTCTACATGACATATATGCATGATGATTTTTGTTGTTGTTTTTTTATTTTATTTCGAAATTAAAAAAAATCAAATAATTAAACATGTAATTCAAGTTAAGAAGACTAGCAACCTAAATTAATGGATTTGATTTTTTTTTGATTTTATTTGTAAAATTCAGAATAAAATTTCTATTATAACATGCAAACTCTAAAATAAGAAATAAACCTAATTCTAGCCTACATTTTTTTTTTATTTAGAAAATTAACTTAAGTGACACGACAGCAAATCATACAATATTGATACCCTCAAATTGACGAATCATATCTCGCGCATAAGATTGAGTTGGCCAATTTCACACAAATCACGAATCGAATCTCAGGCGGGAGATTAGATGAGCGATTTTTTTTAAGTGATTATGAATCGGATTTTGGGCGCGAAAATCAGACTCACAATCACAAATTTCACAAGCTATTTCATGTCGGACAATTCATCATTTGCATCAAGGAATACTTATACTAAAAAAAAGCAAATAAAGTAAAATAGAATAAAAGAATAAAAGAATAAAATAAAGTGAATAAAAAATAAATAAAAAAAACTACCTAATGTTTTTCCTTTTTGTTTTTCTTTTCCTTGCTTTCTTCACTCACGGTTGAGCAGCTTCCGTGGATCACTGGGAGTTGGGTTGTTGGCGTTCAAAGCTCCGGCAGAGATTAGCAATAGGCGGATCGATGGCGAGTGGTGGCGTTGCGAGGAGCAGCAGTAGGCAGCCTCGCTTGGGCTCGGGCAGAGAGCGGAGCAGCTCGTCTCGGGCTCGGGCAGAGGGCGGAGCAGCTCGTCTCGGGTTCGGGCAGAGGGCGGAGCAGCTCATCTTGGGCTTGGGTGGAGGCGTCGGGTCAGTGGCGTCGCGGAGTCTGGGCTCCGGTACAGATGCGGATGAGGCGAGCAGCAGCGGCATGGGCGCGGGGCTGGCTGTCAGGCACCAGGCGGAGGCGAACGGTGGTGGTGCAGGCTCCGGTGGCGTTGGGTCGCGGTAGGGACAGTGGCGTGGCGTCGTGGGCGGCACAGCGAAATCGGCAGGCGGCGTCGCGAGTAGAGCAGGGGGTGACGGCTCGACACAGGCTCGTGGGTGGAAGCTTGGAGTGGCAGTCTGGTGTCAAGGGTGTGGCGTAGACGCAGGCGAGCAGACCAGCGAGGTGGCGAGGCGCAGTGGTATTTGACGTTGTGGTCCTGGCGTAACAGCCGGCGTGGGCAGGGGAGTCCTCACGAAGAAGACGACACTGTAGCCCCTTTTTTTTTCTTTTTTTTTTTTTTTTCTCTCTCTCTCTCTCTCTCTCTCTCTCTCTCTCTCTCACTCACTCCGAACGTCACTTGAACGCTCTCGCCCACTATTTCTTTCGACCAAGGCACGTTGGAATGGACTTTGACTTTCAACTCTCAGACAAAAATCTTCTTTCGTATTTGCTTTTCAATATTTTCGAAAAATCCTCTCTCGGTTACGAAAAATGGAGCTCTCTTTTATACTGATTCCGAACGGCCGCTTTGTATGGCATCTTCCGAGTTTCCATCTTCTGTCGCATTAAATCAAAGCTGTAAATTAGAGCGTGATTTTGTAATCATCTCGATTTTGCTCCGATTTATTCCGTTTTGTGAAAATTCTTGCCCCTTATTTACTTGATTTTAAATTGCTTATGCATTTAACAAAATCTGAATATCCATCAAAATTCCAATTTTCCATGCATAATCAATCAAACCGATTTTCCCTATTTTTTTTCATTTTTTTTCCTTTATTTGTTGTAATGCAATTTTTATTTTCTTTATTTTCCTAGATTTGCTAAAATTAGGTGTTAACAGCTGCCCCTCTTTGAAGGTGAGCTCGTAGAGGTTGCCTTCAAAGACAAGTTGAGACCTAAATTTTGATCATGCATATGCACTAAATGACTTTTTTCTTTTTTTTTTTTTTTTGGGAAATGAATCCCATTTTGAAATGAAATTTATATGATGCATGGAAATGCTAATGCAAATGATAAAGGAACTTACCTGGAATTACTTACCTTCGGGGATGGTAGAGTAACTCAAGATAGATTGGTGTTACTTGTCCAGAACCCGTACCATTCTACGGTCGCCCAGAATAGTAACATGACTTCACAAAGTGACTGCTTTCCCAAGACCCATACCATTCTATGGTCACCTAGTATGGCATTGTTTTGTTGTGTCTAGGACCCATACCATTCTACGGTCGCCTAAACGAAAAAAATGATTTTCCAGGACCCGTACCATTCTACGGTTGCCTGAGTGTTGTCTAGGACCCGTACTATTCTACGGTCACCTAAACTGAGGTTGTCTAGGACTCGTACCATTCTACGGTCGCCTAAACGGGGATTTGTTTTCCAGGACCCATACCATTCTACGGTTGCCTGAACTGAAGTTGTCTAGGACCCGTACCATTTTACGGTCGCCTAAACAGGGATTTATTTTCCAGGACCCGTACCATTCTACGATCACCTGAATTGAGGTTGTCTAGGACCGGTACCTTTCTACAGTCGCCTAAACGGGGATTCATTTTCCAGGACCCGTACCATTCTATGGTCGCTAATGAATCTGGGAAAAATCTTTGGGGTGCAACTCCATCGAGTGCCGGTGCTTGAAAAGGAATACCTGTACAATGACAAGTATTTAAGGTATGGATAGAGATAGACTTACCTGATGACATCTCTGTTCCTTGGAGATATGTCTCCTGCAAAACAGTTGAAAGAGAGGCAATATGCATTCACAGACATGTATTGATTCAAATGAGATTCATGCGTGATGATTTCTATCAACCTTGCATCACCTAATTTCCATTGGGAAATATTCCAAAAGAATATTCCAATCTGAACACATGAGTGTCATGGATGTGTCAAATGAGGGACCTTTCGGTTTGAAAGGACTTTTCTCTCATCCTCATTAAAAGGGTCGTTTCATCCTGACCTTTGACACAAGATTTTGACAATCACTCTATCTCATTGTCATTATGCCAAACAAGGTTTTGTGCAATCTCGCAAGTGGTACGACCTTACCAATCTGAGAGGTCTTTAACATGGACCGTAATGTGGGCTTGGTCAACGGCTTAACAAAATGGACTCTTCGAGTCGAGGCTTTTGAAAGAATGAGTGATATTCTATAATCATCTCTGGGTTTACAAGTCAAGAACCCTGCAAAATGATAAAAGAATAATCTTGCTTGCACTTCTTCGAGCGATGCTTAAAACATGTGAACCCCTAGGTTAATTCAAGTGCCCTAATATGAAGAGACTTTGCAAGGGATGTAACGTAGGCTTGGTTCATAGGTTGAGAAATGAAAGGATCATTAGGCTCAAAAAGTGTTTAGGAAGGGTTAAAGTTGGTGATCATCTTGACATTTCCACCATTTTCCTTCTCCACTGTCAAAGATTTTTTTCCTATCACAACTCCATCGATTGTAACAGCATTTGATTTTTTAGTACCGCCTTTTTGGGAATACGACTCACTATATCAAGAGTTTGATTTTTTTTTTCTGGGCATTGTCCTTGCTTTTACCAGGCACACTGCTTTTTCATGCCCCATTATTGTTGCACTTATCTTTTTGAACTCGCACAACCATCTTTTGTCAGCATTCTAAGCCATGTTACTTGAATGGTTCTTTTTGCCTTGCCCCAGTGTGGGGGATGATCACCAACTGGGTTTAATATGAAATGAATTCATAAGCTTAAGTGGGCTATGCAATGGATGAAAGTGTATAGGATAAAGAAAGAACTACTCTTCATCATCCTAAGGCACTTCAAATTACCGTACGAGTTACACTGCAAAAGCAATATTCGAAGATTGATGCAAGTGAGAGCAAGAAGATTCCTACCATTCATTTCAAATTTGTCCAAATGTGGGATGATTCTTAACATGGATAATTTAAAAAGAATCTCCATAAGTGTATGGGGCTCAAATGAGTTAAGCAATGGATCACCTGTAGTGTTTGGGATAGAGAAAAGAATGCCTCTCATCACTTCGATTGACGTACCCATTGCGAGATCACCTTTTCCTTGCGAGCATGGAATTTTTCCACACAACTCACTGGGGATTAGTGTATGAAATAAAGCTTGCCTTTCATCATTCCAAAGTATCCCATTTGACACATTCAGTCTCACAATATTCATCAAGGAAGAAAAATGCAAGATTTGTAATAAATTTGAACAATTCAACTCATTGAAGCAATTTATTCATCATAGAAATGCTTTGCAATTCAAAACATGACATGGCAAATTCTTATCATGGGTAATACTTCTTGACAGCATCTGAATTAATTGGAGTGGAAAACTCATGACCATCCATTTCTGCCAAGATTAAGGCACCGCTAGGAAGTGCCTTCTTTACCATGTATGGGCCGCTGTAGTTTGGAGCAAACTTGCCTCCGGGATCCGGAAAGATCGACAATAGCTTCCTTAGGACTAGGTCATTTACCTTGAAATGCCTCGGCCGCACCTTCTAGTTGAAAGATCTGGCTACTCTCTATTGATATGTTTGGCCATGGCAAAGAGCCTTCAGTCTTTTTTCGTCAATCAAGTTCAACTGCTCGAATTTTTGTTGTGATCATTCCACCTCAGACAACTCCACATGGGATATAACTCTTAGGGAAGGAATCTCCACTTCCACAGGTAGAACTGCCTCCATGCCGTACACCAGAGCAAACGGGGTTGCCCGAGTGGAAGTGCGGATCGATGTCCGATACGCAATCAGTGCGAAGGGTAACCTGTCATGCCAATCTCGATAATTCTTGACGGTCTTAGCCAAGATCTTCTTAATGTTCTTATTGGCCGCTTCAATAGCCCCATTCATTTGAAGGCGGTAAGGAGACGAATTCAGATGCTTGATTTTGAACTCGTTGAACAACCCATCAACAAGCTTGTTGTTCAAATTGGTCCCATTATCAGTGATGATTGCTTCAGGGACGCCATAGCGAGCAATTATGTCCCATTTGACAAACTTCACAACATTACGAGCAGTGACACTTGCAAATGATGTAGCTTCGATCTATTTGGAGAAATAGTCTATTGCCACCAAAATGAATCGATGCCCATTTGAAGCCTTGGGATTGATTGGGCCAATCACATCGATGCCCCACATCGAGAAAGGCCACAACTCAGAAAACTGGTGGAGCTTAGTTGGAGGAATGTTTATCTTATTCCTATGAATTTGGCAGCGGTGACAACTTCGAACATGCTGGATGCAGTCACTTTCCAGTGTGAGCCAGTAGTAGCCTAATCTCATAATCTTCTTGGCTAACATGTGTCCATTCATATGAGGGCCACATACTCCTTCGTGCACTTCTTGCATGATTTGAATGGCTTCGGCTGCATCTACACATTGCAACAAGACTGAATCGTAAGAACTCTTGTACAAATTCTCGCCACTGATGAAGAATTTCGAGGCCATCTTCATGATGTACTTCCTATCAGCCTTAGTGCTTCCCTCGGGAAATTCTTGTTTTTGAATGTAATTCATGATATCGTAATACCATGGTTTTCCGTTAGGTTCTTCAGTCACGATCATACAATAAGCTAGCTTCGGCAAAACCTCTATTTTCAGAGGCTCGACCTCTAACCCATCAGTGACTTGCAGCATAGAAGACAATGTCGCAAGTGCATCTGCAAATTGATTATGGGATCTTGGCAAGTATTCAAACGAAATTTCCTTGAACTCTTTTACCAGACCTTCTAAATACTCGTGGTATGGGAGTAACTTGGCATCCTTGGTCTTCCATTCACCTACGGTCTACAATATGATTAGTGCAGAATCTCCGAACACTTTTAACTTAGCAACATCCATCTCAATTGCGGCCTGAAGCCCGAGAATGCAAGCTTCATACTCGGCCACATTGTTAGTGCATGGGAATATCAATTTCGCAGCTACTGGATGGTGTTGTCCATATGGGGATATTAGAACTGCCCCAGTACCAGAACCAGACAAGTTTACAACTCCATCAAAGAACATCTTCCATGAGTCTTCGTTTACACTCAAGACACGGTCATCAAGGAAACTTTCATCGTCACTAGAGACTCTTGAATTCTCGGCCAATAGATTAGCGATCGCTCGGCCTTTAACCGACTTTTGTGGCATGAATTGCACATCAAATTCAGAAATCAAAATTTGCCATTTAGCCAACTTATCCACCAAAGCTGGTCGATCAAGTAAGTACTTGATAAGGTCGTTTTCAGTCACGAGGAATGTCTAGTAAAGCAGTGTGTATTGTCGCAAACTATGCAATACCCATACCAATGCCACACAAGTCTTTTCAACATCAGAATACTTCAGCTCTGATATTGTAAACTTCTTGCTCAAGTAATAAATGGCCTGTTCTCTTTTGTCAACAGGACTTTCTTGAGCCAACATTGCACCCAATGACTCATTATAAATAGTGAGGTAGAGAATCAAATGATGCCCTGGCGAGGGTGAGACAAGAACTTGTGGATTCATCAAGTACTGCTTCAGCTTGTTGAACACTTCTCGACACTCATCATCCCAATTGACTTGTGCATTCTTCTTTAAAAGCTTGAAGAATGGCTTGGCAGTTTCAGAGAGTTGGGAAATGAATCGAGCTATGTAATTCAATATCTCTAAAAGGCTTCAGACTTCTTTCACAGTTGATGGAGATTGCAATTCACATATGGCCTTAGCCTTGGAAGGGTCAATCTCAATCCCTTTATTGCTCACAATAAATCCGAGTAACTTACTAGATGTTGCTCCAAACATGCATTTAGCGGGATTTAAACGAAGCTTGAACTCACGGAGTCGATCAAACAACTTCTTTAAGGTTTTGATGTGGCTTCTTCCTGGTCGGGTCTTTGCAATCATATCATCAACATAGACTTCAATCTCTTGGTGCATCATATCATGAAATAATGTGACCATGGCTCACTGGTAGGTTGCCCCTGCATTCTTGAGTCCGAAGAGCATGACTTTATAGTGAAAGGTTCCCCACGGGGTGATAAATGCAGTCCTCTCCTTATCTTCCTCTTTCATCCTTATCTGATTGTACCCAGAAAAACCATCCATAAATGAGAATAATTCAAAACCAGCGGTACTATCCACAATGACATCTATGTGTGGTAATGGGAAATCATCCTTTGGACTAGCCTTGTTTAGATCCCGATAGTCAACACAAACTCGAACTCGACCGTCATTCTTCATCACCTGCACGATATTAGCCACCCATTCGGGGTACTGTGAGACTTCAATGAATCCCACCTTCAAAAGCTTCATTACCTCTTCCTCTATTTTCTTCGAGAGCTCGGGCTTAGTCTTTCGCAGCCTCTGCTTCTTAGGTGGTACGTCCGGATTAGTAGGTACGCAATGCTCCACGATTGACGGGTCTAGCCCAAGCATGTCAGCGTAGGTCCATGCAAAAATGTCTCGATATTCCTTCAATAATTGAATTAAGCGCTCAGCCTCGTCTTTAGGGAGATTCGCCCCAATTTTCACCTCTTTGGCTTCTTCAGTGTCACTTAAATTAATAGTGACGGTTTGCTCGGATGTGAGAGCCTTAACTTTTTCATGTTGTTCCCAACTACGTTGCATCTCAATGGAGTCTTCGATTGAGTCTTCAGGATCATCATTATCATCACTTGTTGCATTGGATTGGACCATTTCCACACCCTTGCATTCCATAAGATTGTTCTTGAAACATGAAGTGGATAAATCAGAAAGACAAACAGACTAATCTACATTTTGTTTTTTTTTTTTCTTTTATTATTTTATTTTTTTTGAAAGATTTTTTTTGGCAAAAACATTTTTTTGAAACATTTTGACACGAGGAAGCATGATGAAACCCATGCCTCAGAATTCTCCTTGGATTTTTCATTTCTTTTATCGGCTGGATATCATCACCGGGCTGGTTCGGTGTACCTCATCATGTCCTCAAAATAAAACTTGTAATTTCATTGAAATTCATCAATCAATTACATTTATTGAATGGAAAAATGCAACACTCAAGAATTAAAAGAAAAGGAAACCGAAAACATCTCTTAGAAAACAATAAAAATTCCCACGCAGAGGAATGTGCAAAAGCAGAAAAAGAGTTACTCTTGTGGGCCGAGGCCTATCTCTTCAGGGGGTCCTTCATCAATGGCTTCTATGATGAGGTCGTTGAATAAGCTTGCAACTCCTTCCAGCTCATCATCAGAGTTCTCTATCTTCGGGGGTGTCGGATCATCCATGCCACCCCATCCATCTGGGACTATCTCGCTAGGATCAATGTAGGGATAAGTGCACCATGAGTCCTAAAACTTGTCACGAAAATGCATTTGAGTCCTAAAACTTGCAAAAAGTGCAAATAAGTCCTAAAACTTGTCAAAATATTTCATTTGAGTCCTAAAATCGACGTCGTTAGCCTTTTCCGTTAAAAATGCTGACGTGGCATTTAAAATTAATTTTTATTTCCCACGTGACTTTTTTTAATGATTTTTTATTCATTTTTAAAAAATAAATATATTTAAAAACTAAAAAAATTAGATTTATTGATTTTATCTTATTTTCAACAAAAAAAAAAAAAAAGAAAATTTATTTAAAAAAGAAAATAGTTTAAAAAAAAAAAAAAAATGGTAGCATCGCCGGAGGGGACGGCTACCGTCGCCGGAGGGGCCGGTGACCATCGTCGGCCTTGGGTGCAGGTGGCCAGCTCTCACCCGGCCAAGGCGAGGGCCGGCGACCCTCGCCAAGCTCAGGCGAGGGTGCCCAGATTTGGGCACGTCGGCCCTCACGGGGGCACGGTGGCCGTCGCCTGGCCTGGGCGAGGCGTCGCTGGCCCTCGTGGGGGGCCGGTGACCATCGCCTGGCCTGGGCGATGCCTCATCGGCCCTCGCTCGGTGCCGGTGAGGCTTGCCAGGTCTAGGCGAGCCTCGCCAAGATCTAGCAAGCCTCACCGGCCCCGAGCAAGGGCTGGCGGTAGTCGCCCGGCCTGGGCGAGGCGTCGCCGGCCCTCACGGGGGCTAGCGACCGTCGTTCGGCGTTGGCGACACCTCGTCGACCCTCGCTCGGGGCCGACGACGGGCACCCTCGCTCGAGCTTGGCGAGGGTCGCCGACCCTCGCCCGGGGTCGGCGAGGCCTCGCCCCCGGCGGGCGAGAGCCGCCACCGGCGCCCGGGGCCGGCGACCGTTGCCGGCCTCTCCGGCGAGGCTGCCATTTTTATTTTTATTTTTTTGAACTATTTTCTTTTTTAAATAAATTTTCTTTTTTTTTTTTTTTTTTTGAAAATAAGATAAAATCAATAAATCTAGTTTTTTAGTTTTTAAATCTAATTTTTTTAAAATAATAAATCATTAAAAAAAAAAAGCCACATGGAAAATAAAAATTAATTTTAAATGCCATGTCAACATTTTTAACGGAAAAGGCTAATGGCGTCAATTTTAGGACTCAAATGAAATATTTTGACAAGTTTTAGGACTTATTTGCACTTTTTGCAAGTTTTAGGACTTAAATGTATTTTTGTGACAAGTTTTAGGACTCCTGGTGCACTTATCCCATCAATGTAGTAGCTGGGAGGGACCGAATACTTCACCAGGTAATCAAACTTGCTACTAGGTTGCCCCAAAGTGTCTATCACTTCCACTTCATCTTGCATCATTCTTGGAGGACAGGGGAATGTCTTGTGTATACTTGGGGGTATTGGGTTTTGCCTACCTCGCCCTTGGTTAGGTGGCGTGTTCCGCCTTTCCCGTCTTCGTCCTTTAGAACTTCCCCCACCTCTTTCGAGGCACCCTAAACCAGCAGTACGGGACCTCTGAGGGCCTTCAATGGGGCTTTGAATGCCCTGACCATTTCTCCCAAGACCATTGCCAAGGACGAAACCATTCCCAACCATTACTCTTCCTACCATGAGGGCAACATCTGAAACTTCAGGAGTAGGCGGCAATGAACCTCGAGAAGCATGTATGGTGGACACCAGCTCGAATGAATGGTAACTTGATTCAAACTGGGAATCCGGCTCTATATAGGGGATAGCCGTCTCATGATAAATCCGGTGGTCTTCTTCTCCATACATAGTGACCAACTTTCTTTCGATCACAAATTTCACGGCTTGATGTAAACTTGAAGGCACTGCTCTAGCAATATGTATCCAGGGATGACCGAGCAGGAAATTGAATGTAGTAGGGATGTCCAGCACTTGGAAGGGAATGTTGAAGACGACCGGCCCTATTTGTACATCGAGATGGATTTCCCCGATCACCTCCATTTTTTGTTCCATCGAAAGCTTGCACCGAAGTCTTCGCAGCATGTATCCTTGACGAGTCTACCTTGAGGCGATGAAGAGTGGCCAACGGACAAATGTTTATAGTGGAACCATTATCGATGAGCACTCGAGACACATGGGAAGACTTGTGCTTAACGGATACGTAGAGTGCTTTGTTATGTCCCCTGCCTTCGAGAGGGAATTCCTCATCAGAGAAGGCAATCAAATCCTTAAGAAGGATTGATTCCACAAAGTCTTCCAGCTTGTTTGCCTCAACCGTCTCTGGCACACGAATTTCACTCAGCACCTTCATTAGTGACTTTTGATGAACGGGGGATGTCATCAAGAGCTCGAGTAAAGAGATCTGAGCGGACATCTTTCGTAATTGGTCAACCACGTTATACTCGCTCGCTTTGATTACAGCCAGAAACTCCTTAGCCTCTTCATCGGTGACCAGCTTTGCAAGTTGAGCACTGGCTTGACCATAGGTCCGACCAGACCTTGTAACAAGGTCAACATCCAGGTCATAGGACCAAGGCACTATCTTGTTGTTGACATATTCATACGGCTGAGGCACTTCTATCACTATCTCCTCGTTAGATGCATCCTCTAATGGGGGCATGTCCACAAGCGAAAGATCAACCTCTTCCTTGTCAGCATCGAGTGCGGCCTGCTTCTCTTCCCAATCGATGATGAAGTGGGAAATAGTAGAAACTATGCAGTTACAATCAGCATACACAATGATGACGTCATCTACCATTTTGGCAACTCTTTCTCTCATCACTGATAGGGGGACATCTTCCTGGCCTCGATAATACCCAACTCTCACTAACCTGTTGTAAGCATCTGCCACATGCACTTTTGAGTTCTTGATTTGTCCTACCTCAGGTTCCAGGATAGCATTCACCGTACCCTCATACTCTGGTAGCGGATTTTTCTGGACGTTCGGTCGAGCAGTTTGGAATAAAAAGGGTTTTGTGTCCAAGAGATTTTGGATATTGTGCTTGAGGGTGAAACATTCATCAGTCGAATGCCCCAGTTTACCGTTATGGTAGTCACATTTTTTCGTCGGGTTGTAACCGCGAATGCCTTCAAGGTTAGGGCGCTTTGGTTCACTAGTAAGCAAACCCTTCTTTCGGAGGACTGTCAGCACTTGGGATGGAGACCCAGGGAGAGGGGAGAACTGCCTTCTATTATTCGCTTGGGTGAATGGTTGACAGCTAGCGGGTTGTTGCGGTCTTGGGCTCATCTGGATCACCGGGGCACATTTGGCACTTTCTTGACTATAAGCCACATTCACATCAACGGCCGCTTCTTTCTCTTTCTTGGCAGAGAATCTTTTACTAGATGGTTCAGTAAACCATCCTTCCCTTATCCCCATCTCGATTTGTTCTCCTACAGGAATGAGCTGATTGAAGCTTCAACATATGTACTAGTCATTCGGTTACGAAACTCAAATGGAAGGGTTTTCACGAATAACTTCATTAACTCCTTGTTGGTAGGCTCAGGAGTGATTTGAGCCGCCAGGTTTCTCCATCTTACAGCATACTCTTTAAATGACTCGCTCCTTTTCTTTTCCATCCGCTCCAGGTCTTCTTGGGAAGGTGCGATGTCCATGTTGAACTTGTACTGTTTGAGGAATGCGTCTGCCACTTCGTTCCAGGTTCCGAGGAGGTTCATGTTTTTCATCACGTACCAGTTTAATGCGGGCCCGATCAGACTTGCATGAAACGATTGGATCATGAGGGGCTCATTTTTTATGTGTTGAGCCATGCGCACGTGGTACATTTGCAAATGAGATTTCGGACAAGATGTCCCATCGTACTTCTCAAACTCCGGCATTTTGAACTTGCTTGGCATTTTGACCTTTTCATAGACCGAGAGGTCAAACGGGAGTGAGCTTTGAGACTCCTACATCTGTCTCACTTTCTCTTCTAGCTCTGCAACGTGCTCATCCTAATCTGTTTTGGGAACACTGTCAAGCTTGGCCTTTCCAACAAGGACCATATCATCCTCCAGCTCAAACATTTCATCATCACTCATTTGGGCCCTGTTCTTCCGGACTACTATCTCAGGGAGAGCGGGTGGATTTGGATTCACCTGGAGGGATTGAAGTTGAGCTGTTATAAGCTACATGGAAGCGGATTGATCTTCCACGGATGACATGCGATCGCACATCTCGCTTTGGTCGGCCATTTTAGCCCTGGATTGCGTAATAATGGGAGAGCGTGAAGGATCCGTTATCACCTAATATTTTGAAATGAACACGAATAAGTATCTCATATGAAAACATGTCGATCCATGGCAATATTTTAGAACTTTTATTCATCAATGGAGCTTTTGACAAGCTCATCAAAATAGAAACTCGAAATGTCCTAAACAAATGAACTAGGAAAGTAAATGACTCGACTTATTAAACTAAAGATTAAAATAGCAAGATTGATTCAAGAATTTCATTTGGCTTGATCAATATACACTTAGGACACCATTCGGCGCAATCGTTTATTCTCCTTTTGGGCCTTTTCGGCAACTCTTTTGAGGCATTTGTTTTCAGCACAATTGGTGATTTTCAATGGCACATTTGGTATCTTTGGAAGCAACTCCTCAGGAATCTTGTGCTGTTGAATGTACTTAGTCTAGGCATAGTACTTCCTTTATTTACCCTTCAATTCTTCCTCAGGCCATTTAAGCTTTCGTGGATGGCACATGTCCCACATCGATTTGATAGTGAGAATGGAATCTTCATGGCCTCGGCTTCCATCAACAAAGCTAACTTGGAGCGGATCTACTTGCAACATTGGGGGAAGCTCTTGCACGACTTGATACTGACGGGTCACTCTAGTTGGATAGTATTCCAATGCTTTAGTGAATCCCAATAGAGGGATTGGGCCAACTCTTCCACACGAGAGTCTCGCTACCCGAACTTGGAACCATTTAGCATGCCATAGGAAACTCTTGGAAGTTGATTTTTTCATGAAAGCTAGCCATCTAGAATAATGATAATCCAGTGCATGTTTTTGGTTGTTCTCAAATCTCTAATAGGGTGATTAGAATTGCTAACATCATGTATAGTCATTAGACCACCAAACCCTTTTATATGTGAAAGAAACCAAATTTGCAAAAGTTCAGGAGAGGAATGGAAAGTTTTATCACCACCTCCTTTAAATCGAGTGAGGGAAAGGAAAGTTTCAGTTATAACAGTGTTTACAAAATTCTTTCCTTCCAGCACTTGTGTAACTAATTGAGCGATCAAAGGGTTAATAGCATTCTTGCAATAAGGAAAAACTATAAACCCAAAGAAAGCTAAAAGGAAAACCCTACACATTTGAAATGAGGTGCCTTTTTCAAAACATTCTTTCAGGAAGGATAAATGACATGCATTGCGGTGAGCTTTTAAAACCTTTCTTATGTCGTCTTCCTTAATTCTCAAAAAATCAGATAAGGCCATAACATGATCTATTCCGATAGGCGGACTAATCAATTCAGCTTTCAAAGACTTTCCTATGGCAATGCTGTACTCTTCCAAGGTGGGAGTGAGCTCATGTTTACCGCCGAAGATAAAGGTAGAAGTCTTAGGGCACCAACAATGGGCGAGTGCTTGAATGAGGCCGCCATGGATGTTGATACGCAGTAGTGGAAGCAGTCGACCGATGTGCGACTCTATGAACTAACGGTCGTCTTGATCCAACTTGTCCCACTAAGTGTTAAGCTCTTCCTTTGGAGGGAGAATAATTCGAATGTCCGGCGTCCCCATTATATATTGATCAAGACTCAGGACAATCCTAATGCTATGGACTGACAAAATAATGCGATAAAGTAAGTAAAAGGCAAAAATTTAGAGAACTTAATTTACCAAAAATGGGCAATCACATAGACATGTGCATGGTAAGTGGTTCAATTTCTAGTCTATAAGGCTTATCAAGGTGGTGCCACAAGGATGATCAGACTAGCCACGGGCTTGTGGACTATGTCGGGTCCTCATGACTCCAGCTTGGTCAAAGAGCCGACTCGGGTCACGGGCATGCGGATCGATGTGGGTACTCTTGACACCATGAAAGAAACTTCGGGATTGAGATGGGCGACTCGTACCGCGAGCATGCGGTCGGAGTGGTATCCATCTCAATACTATCCTAAATGATCCTATGCAGCCCAAGTCCAGCGGCAGGTTGTGTTTGCAATAGTATAGTATAAATGCTTAAACATGCACAACAGTTTAAATCACACAACACTTCAATAACTTGAATTTAAAACATTCATCCTCAACTCCAACCTGCAAGACAAGGGTTAACAATCACTACTCCCCTCATACCTCCCATCCTGCAAAAACATTTAATACCTTAAATGTTAGGGACGTACCTGGGATCCTTGCTACGAAAAAATATTTTTCAAAAAAAAAAAAAATTGGCCTAAGTCCATTAAAAGTTTCAACACAAGTCCCCAGTGGAGTCGCCAAGCTGTCGTGACCAATTTTTCGGGTGTGAACCACCTAGGATTTGGCTAATGAATTGTTAAGCCTAGACTTAACTCGGGCTCTCCCAAGCCCATACCAATTTGCGACTTAAGTTCAAATTTTTAACATGCAATTGATTTTTAACTAGAAGTCGCCACTAACCTATTTTTTGGTGGGTCGATTAGAAACCCAAGTAAAGTAATGGGAGTTTTACTTTACTCCTACGAACCAGAGACTATGGGTACAGGTAGTTGGTTACATTAGATTTCTCTAATGCCCTTTTGGTACCATTCTTTTATTTTCAAAAATGCTTTTGCAGGCAGCATAAAATGATTTTAAATCTATTTCCCTAACATGTGAGGCGACCATGCGGGTGCGTAAACCACCAATTTAACACTCGAGTAAAACAATAAATGAATTGCAAAAACTTACTTCAAAGCAACGAAATCATTTGCAATGTTAAATCATAATTCACATCAACAACCCTAGATATGATTTCTAATTAACACACAATTTCTTTTTTTTTTTGTTTTCATTTTAATTAATGGAGATCATGCAATATGCAATGCAATATTAATTAAATGACTTAATTCTAATGACATGGAATTTCTAATTAAATGGACCTAATAGCAATTTCTAAATGACGTGCATTTCATAAATCTAATCCTATATGACATTTACATGACATTATTTCCTAAAAATGCAATCTATCCTAGAAAATGGAACTAATTTATTCTAAGACATTTTTGTATTTTTTATGAAATTCGGAATTAGGAAAAATGTGAAAATTACCTAATTAGATTAAGATCCTATTTAATTTGTATTAGGAATTAGGTTGAGCCAAATCCTAATTTAAACTAAAACATTATCTTAACCTAAATAATCCTAAAACGCAATCTATTTAAGAAAATACTTAAACTTATAATAAATTAAGAGAAATATTATCTAAAACTAAACCAAGTGCAATTTTACCCTAATATGCAATGACATATAAAATATGCCCTAATTCTACATGACATATATGCATGATGATTTTTGTTGTTTTTATTTATTTATTTCGAAATTAAAAAAATCAAATAATTAAACATGTAATTCAAGTTAAGAAGACTAGCAACCTAAATTAATGGATTTGATTTTTTTTATTTTATTTGTAAAATTCAGAATAAAATTTCTATTATAACATGCAAACTCTAAAATAAGAAATAAACCTAATTCTAGCCTACATTTTTTTATTTTTATTTTGAAAATTAACTTAAGTGACACAATAGCAAATCAGACAATATTGATACCCCCAAATTGACGAACCATATCTCATACATGAGATTGAGTTGGCCAATTTCACACAAATCACGAATTGAATCACGAGCGGGAGATTGGATTAGCGATTTTTTTAAGTGATTGCGAATCGGATTTCGAGCGTGAAAATCGGACTCACAATCACAAATTTCACAAGCTATTTCATGTCGGACAATTCATCATTTGCATCAAGGAATACTTATACTAAAAAAAAAGCAAATAAAGTAAAATAGAATAAAATAATAAAATAATAAAATAAAGTGAATAAAAAAAAAAAAAAAAAAAAACTACCTAATGTTTTTCCTTTTTGTTTTTCTTTTCCTTTCTTTCTTCACTCACGGTTGAGCAGCTTTCGTGGATCACCAGGAGTTGGGTCGCCAGCGTCCAAAGCTCCAGCAGAGACTGGCAATAGGCGGATCGACGGCGAGTGGTGGCGTCGCGAGGAGCAGCAGCGGGCAGCCTCGCTCGGGCTCGGGCAGAAAGTGGAGCAGCTCGTCTCGGGCTCGGGTAGAGGGCGGAGCAGCTCGTCTCGGGTTCGGGCAGAGGGCGAAGCAGCTCATCTCGGGCTCGGGCGGAGGCGTCGGGTCGGTGGCGTTGCGGCATCTGGACTCCGGTGCAAATGCGGATGAGGCGAGCAGCAGTAGCGTGGGTGCGGGGCTAGCTGTCGGGCACCAGGCAGAGGCGAACGGCGGCGGTGCGGGCTCCAGTGGAGTTGGGTCGCGGTAGGGACAGCGGCGCGGCGTCGCGGGCGGAGCAGGGGGCGACAACTCGACATGGGCTCGTGGGGGGAGGCTCGGAGCGGCAATCTGGTGTCGGGGGTGTGGCATAGACGGAGGCAAGCAGACCAATGAGGTGGCGAGGCGCAGTGGTATCCGACGTCACGGTGCTGGCGCAATAGCCGGCTTGGGCAGGAGAGTCCTCATGAAGAAGACGACACTGTAGCCCCTTTTTTTCTTTTTCTCTCTCTCTCTCTCTCTCTCTCTCACGTCACTCCGTACGCTCTCTGCCCACTGTTTCTTTCGACCAAGGCACGCTGGAATGGACTTTGACTTTCAACTCTCAGACAAAAATCTTCTTCCGTATTTGCTTTTCAATATTTTCGAAAAATCCTCTCCCAGTTACGAAAAATGGAGCTCTCTTTTATACTGATTCCGAACGGCCGCTTTGTATGGCATCTTCCAAGTTTCCATTTTCTATCGCATTAAATCAAAGCTGCAAATCAGAGCGTGATTTCGCAATCAGCTCGATTTTGCTTCGATTATTCCGTTTTGTGAAAATTCTTGTCTCTTATTCACTTGATTTTTAAATTGCTTCTGCATTTAACAAAATCTGAATATCCATCAAAATTCCAATTTTCCATACATAATCAATCAAACCGATTTTTCCTATTTTTTTTTTCATTTTTTTCCTTTATTTGTTGCAATGCAATTTTTATTTTCTTTATTTTCCTAGATTTGCTAAAATTAGGTGTCAACACCGACCCTTGGGGGCATAACCTCAAGAGTCCTTCTTTTTAGTGGAGCATATCTAGTTGCATCCGAGTCGTATGAACTCGTCGAACATCTTGGGAATATCAATGACTTCTCTGGAAAGACAGCATTGTTTCTGGTCTTGCCCATTACATTGTTGGATGCTTGCTTTATATTATGGATCTTTTCATCATTATCCAAAACTCTGGAGCAGCTTCTGGTACTCGTGCTCTGTTTACTTGGGTAGGTAAATTACACATGACAAAATTTCCATCCAGCAAACAGGTGCATAGAACATTATAATACTATTGCAAGAAGCAACTAACAACCCAGAACAGCTTCATACACTCAAAGTAACAGGCATGGCGTCAAAACATAGTATGCCCAGTGAATCTCGAAAAATATTTATCCTATTCCTTAAACACTACTACCCTCTCTCTCTCTCTGAGCTCAACTATGGACACAAGGTGACAGCTTTATCCACTCGAAGTAACAAGCCTGGCGTCAAGACATAGGACGCCCGGTTTATCTCGAAAAATATATATCCTGTTCCTTAAACACTACTACCCTCCTCCCCTCCCTCCCTCTCTCTCTCTCTCTCCGAATCGAGCTATGGAAACAAGGTGCTGCGTTTAGTCAAAAACAACGAAAGCTAACCGTTCTAGCGCAACTGATATCCAAGAACCCATTCAGCTAAGGTAGACTAACTACTCCAAGCCTTAGAAAATGGTTATAAAGGCAATAAGCCATAATCAACAATATCTATCGAACTCACCTCAGCTTTCGAGCTCGGTGACCCTCTCAGCGAGCGACCGGCGGTCCTTCCCGTCCATCTCATTTCGACCCTCCTCTCCAAATCCCCTCCAGTGCACCCCCCCTAACAATGTCCTCCAACCCAACATTTCCCGATTACATTCCAATCCAGCGAGGCCACTGGCGGAGGCGGTTGTGGCGGCCCATCAAGGAAAGCCACCGCCTTTCCCCTTGCCACCGCTCCTCGCAGCCACAGTCTGTCGGGTAGACGCAGAGCCGCAAATGAGGGAAACAATATATGCAGGGGCCAAATTTACTCAAAATATATAAAAAGGGCGTTTTTAGTTTTTGTCTTTTCTTCTTTCTTTTTTCCGTTTACTAATATTACCAAAAAACAAGACTCCAATTTTTATCCCCATAGCCATATGTTGTTTTTTTGTTACACGTAATTTATGCGAATCTCAACATGCATTTTAAGGTTGAACCTGGCAATTTTGATTCATGGACTAGTGGATTCTTCATTTTATTTTTATCTTTAAATCTTGCTTTTGATGTCTATATAACTTGCAATGTCTACTTGTTATGATGGTCATGTTTGGAATTATCATATTCATCTGATGTTTGAGTGCATGTTCATCTCTCCTCCTGTACTGGGATCACCTCACACAAGAGGAAGATCAAGGGATATTTCTGTGCATTCTCCTTGTCGGGGGACAATTCCCTGAGTATTTCATGAGCATGTAGAATCTTGATTTTATTGATTGTTCCTTAGAAACCTCCATCTTCGAAAGAGAATGAGCTAACCACCCCTTGTTAAAGATGTGGTCTCTCTCATAAATTCACAAATTGGTCCAAACATACTAATATACATGTAATACAGTTATGATAATTTTACTTAAAATTAAATTTTGGACATTGCCAAAAATCCCATATTAATACCCACGTAATACAGTTATCCTTGAGAAATGAAAAGAAAAAAATAATAAAAAAAGAAAAAAAGATTTTGAATGAAAATACCATTGGTTACATTAAGATTTCAGTAGTAAGTTTGGTGCTTTATTTGAGATTAAATTTGTCACTCCAAATTATTATTTGAAATAAGGTCAATTTCAAATCTTTCCTTTTTTTTTTTTTTTTTTTTGAGAAAATGCTTTCACTTTAAATTCTTCTTTAAAAAGGAGGATTTACCATGTATCATTATACCATTTGTGATCGACCCAACTGCCCGTAACGTGGCTAGGTACCGCAAGACGTCGAACCTTTGCATCACCTCCTACTAAGCGTGTGGAGATGGCTAGATCCCCCAAGACAAGGAACTTTTGTCAAAAAGCCAATCTCTCTCTCTCTCTCTCTCTCTCTCTCTCTCTCTCTCTCTCTCTCTCTCTCTCTCTCTCTCTCTCTCTCTCTTTCTTCACTTTCCTCCCTCATCACAAAAGCAAAGTACAAGACGTCTCTCATCAATGGAGCGTTCCGCTTGGCCTAAGAGCCTCTCCTCCAGCCGCAAGCGCGAGATCCAGGAGCTCCGTGGCCAAAATCCCAAGAAGCTCAGAGATGCCTTCGACGCTCACTCTCAAACTGGCGATGACCCACGGCAGCCCTTGTTTGCGGGAGATCTCATCGTCAGTGTCCTCGGGTCATTCAGCAGCAACACCCAATCCCTATCGAGTGGCTCTGAGTCCTATGAGGTCTTGCAGGTCCCGAGCAACGCCTTTGTCAGTTCCGAGGTCTCCGAGGGAAGTGAGAGCATCATGTTTCCGTTAGAGAGCGTCAAGACCTCCGTCCAGAGTTTGCCGGTAGAGAGCGTCAAGATCCCCGTCCGGAGACTCCAGAGGTCTTCGGTGGAGAGCGTCAAGACCCACGTCCAGAGGTCACCGGTATGATCTTGTGGGAACAACCGCTAGTGGAGGCTGTGACGGCGATATATGAGGGCAGAGTAGACGTGGCTTCAAAGATCCTGAGGCGCTTGTTTGCCTTGCGGAACCCTATGAGTACTTCAAAGCGGAAATTGATGGTGATGGTTTTATATGACTAATGGGCTTATGGCCCGTCCGCCCATGTTGGGCCTAAAAGCCCGGCCCACGGGAATAGGGCCCGTGGATGGAGGGACATATAAAAGGGAGGAGAGAGAGGGAGAAGTTACCGGTTTGCCAAAACTGACGTACGTCTTCTCCCTCCCTCACGCTCTCTCTCTCTCTCTCAAAGGGAAAAAGAAAAACAGTAAGTTTTTCTTCGATTCAAAGTGCCATCGGATCAAACGGGGCCAGATTTCTTCCTCTTCTCGGCGTCGGTGTCTAATCTGTGGCTAACAAGGTACGCTCGAACGTGGTGTGCTTTAGGATTGGTGATACATGTTAATTCCCGGGCTTGTCTTCCGCATTGCATTTAGGGGTTCGATTTGGTGTCGAATCCGGTTTCGGGGATCCGTTATCCCCAACATTGGTATCAGAGCCCTGATTCATGTTTTCCCGACCCCCTATCGTGTTTTTGATTGAATTTTTTGATTTAAAAAAAAAAAAAAAAAATTTTGGCCGTATGGATCGGGCCAGAAATCCCGACACCCGAGCGTTATTCGTCCTTTTTTCTGTGTTTTCGTATGTCGAAATTCAATTCTGATGGCATAGGAAGGAAGAGGTCGTCGAGACGAGTCTGGCGATATGTCGAACGCCGCCGGGAGACACCGCACGCGCCCACACGTGCGGCCGAAGCCGCTACGCGTGGGGGCGACGCGCCCGGCGCGCGGCTCGCCCGGCGCGTGCGACACACGCGCCGGCCGGCGAATCGGTTCGCGCCGATCGGCGAACCGAGCGCGTGCCGACGCCAAGCATGACGTCACCCAACAACGGCCAAGAACCGCTGGGGTGACGCGTCATTGATGACGACGACGACGGTTGGCCGGGCGGTTCGGCCGGCAACCCGACCGAGACCCGACCCGACCCGAACCGCGGACACTCGGCACGCGCGCGGCACGTGCGGGATGACGTCTGCGTGACGTCATCCCGCGCACGCGCACGGCACGTGCCGTCGGTTCGCTCGAAGCGGCCCGACTGGTTTGACCGGTCTGTCCGGTCCGACCGGACCGACGACCGTCGACTTGACCGTTGACCCGTTGACCGTTGACCGACGACCGTTGACCGTTGACTTTGACCGTTGACCCGGAAAAAAAAAAAAAGAATTTGTTTCTTTTTCAATTATGTCTGTGTGGGTTAGAGGTAATCCATTTTTTATTCTGCATTTGTTGCGTGAATCATGGAAAATTATGTATTTTCCATTGTGTTTAATTGTGGATTATAAGTGATCCATTTAAGTTATGCATTCGTTGCAGGAACTATGATGCGTTATGCACGGATACCGCAATCCCGAGAAAGATGAAGGTAGAGCTAGACTGAAAAGGCTGACGAAAGAGTTAGCTGATTATCGGTGACTTGATGGTGATTTAGTATCACACATGGTCAAGGTCAATCGATGATACAGAAATCATCGGAATGGTTATCTTATGCCGGATTTTGAGAAGGTGCCGGCTTTGATGAACACTCTTCCCACCGAATGGCAAGCAATGTTAGATCGGCTATGGGAGGTCAACGTGGTCCCGGATTACAGGGAGCTAGTGGAAGCTTTTGTAAGAGAGTACTATAGGATTGAGTTGGCCAAAACTTCAACCCTTAGATTGAGCGCCACATGGCGCAGAGTGAATGCGCCTTGGTGGCGACATGAAAGCTCTCCAAAAGTTTTCCCATGGTTGGCAAATGTGCCTTCCAATTTCTCGAGATATTTTGACTGATAGATTCGAAGGGACATTCCCTATTTATTTCTTAGATTAATTATGAGATGTTTTGTGGGTGTAAATATCTCTTTCCATGTTGATATTTTTCCCGTATATATTGCTTAGTGTAATATATAATGTATTATGTGAAAGTATTATTATTCTATTGGATGTTAGATATTATTTGCTTTCTATTAATTGCTGATTGCTGTGGGTAGTTAGCTGTGGGTAGTTATAGAAGTTTTTGTAACTTCATAGAATTTGTTTTGCATAAGACAATTATATTAATGATAGTTTTAAGTTAGGATTTTGGAGGATGATTGGAAACATAGTGACCTTTTGATTCTGAAACCTTACTTGAAATTATTCATTAATATGATGGGTCTGTGCAAATAGGGATGCATAAATGATAGGCATTAATTATTCGTGCATATATGTCTGATGTGTTCAGATTGATGTTTTCAAAGCAACTAAGAACGTAATTGCTGATATGAACGGCAACAATTGTGAAATATTGAATATGAAGATTCAATATGTGCTGGAAAAGCAAGAAGCACTAGAAGCTCTTGACCACGTTATGGAAGATCTTGAGGATGTTGTGCGCCACCTTGAGCTGGTAGAGGACCGCTTAACGGCATGTGAGCTGAAAATAGAAATTTACAATGCTGGTTCTAGCTCAGAAAGGGCTTTGAGCTCTAAGCGCAAGCGTATTGATTCGTTCAATATGTGGGAATGCAAATGATCAAGTCCTTATTGCAAGAGATCAAGAGTTAACCAACACAAGAGAGGAAAATGTCTTCAAGTGAAGAAAATGTCAAGGGTGAGGTGTTACAATTGTGACAAGAAAGGTCACTATGCTTGCGACTGTCGTGAGCCAAAGAAGATAAACACCTCTTGTACATTTGAGAACTTTACTTTTGTGTCAAGTTCTATATTTTTAGCTGAATCCAATCCTTTGTGGACTGTAGATTCAGGAGCAACAGACGATGTAGCGAAGGATAGAGGATCCTTCGTGGAATTCCGATGAATACCAACTGGAACTAAGTGGATCTATGTGGGAAACAACTCCAGAGCTGAAGTTAAAGGGATTGGCACCTGCCAACTGAACATGTGTAGTGGGTGCACCTTGTTCCTACATGATGTCCTAAATGCTCTGGAGATTCGCCGAAATTTAAGTGTCTGTTTTGATGTTGGTTAAGCTTGGTTTTAGTGTGAACTTCCGTAATAACGGTGTAGATTTGTATTTGGATACAAACTACTATGATTATGGTCACTTTCTAGATGGTTTTATTGTACTAAATGTTGACTGTGGTGATGTCAATATATGTTATTCCCTTGTTTTACGTCTTCTACTTCATATGATAATGATGTGAATGTGTGGCATGCTAGACTTGGTCATATTGGCCAATAATGTATGAATAGACTAGCCAAAGAGGGCTTGTTGGGCAACATTGAAAAGTCGATTTGCCCATATGTGAGCATTGCCTAGTAGGGAAAATGATAAGGAAACCATTTGGAAAAAGTAAAAGAGCTAAATTTCATCTGCATTTAATCCATTTTGACATCTGTGGTCCAATGAATGTGAGAAGAAGGCATGGGGCTGTTTATTTCATCACTTTTATAGATGATGATACTCGATTCGGATATGTCTATTTGATTTCTCATAGATCTAAAGCAATAACTCGTTTCAAAAGGTTTATGAACTTGCAAGAAAATCAATTAGACAAGAAAATAAAAGTATTGAGATCCGATCGAGGTCGAGAATATTTATCTGATGAGTTCAGAAAATAATGTGATGAAAAGGAATATAAATACAGTTGTCTATTCCATATACTCCTCAACAAAATGGTGTTGCAGAGAGAAGAAACAGAACCCTGCTGGAAATGGTTAGGTCCATGATGGCGCATGCTAACTTAAATATCACTTTTTGGAGTGATGCGTTGTTAATCGCTGCCTATATACTTAACCGGGTGCCTTCCAAATCAGTTAGTTCCACTCCATATGAGTTATGGACAGGTAGAAAACCGGACTTAAGTTTTCTTAAGCCATGGGGTTATGCTGCCTATACTCATGGTCCTCTCACAAGTTTGGGAAATTGGGTCCTAAAGGAAAGAAGAGTATTTTAATGAGATACTCCGAACACTCAAAAGGGTATGTGTTCGTAGGTGAGCAGGAAAGTGGGAGTATAACTGAATTTGAATCACGGGATGTCACATTCTTAGATGATGAATTTCCTAAGAAGGGCGAAAAAGGTGAGGATTACTTCCTATTTGAAACCTTGGATCAAGATAATGATATTAATGGAGTTCGTTCAAGTGGGAGTAATATGAGAAGTGATGAATTGAATTCAACTCATTCTCAATTACAACCACATGATGAGATGATATCGTCATTATCTAATCCGAGTGGGAGCATAATGGGAAATGATGTGCTAAGTGTACAATCTCCCATACGGTGAACGAGTCGCCAAAGTATTCCCCTTCGACGTTTTGACATTGAAGAGGAAACTTTTTATGATTGCTCCACAAGATAAGGATGAGCCAAGAAATATTAATGAGGCTCGAATTGCCCTAGTAAGGAAAAATGGATTTATGCAATGGAAGAGGAAATAGAGTCAATGAAGTCAAACTAAGTATGAGAACTGGTTGATCTTCCGAAAGGACGCAGAGCTATTGGGAACAAGTGGGTTCTCAAAATAAAGCGAAAGGCTGATGGCTCGATAGATGGGCATAAGGCTCGCCTTGTGGCGAAGGGGTATAATCAACGGGAATGAATTGATTATGAAGAAACATTTTCTCCTGTAGTGAGATTTACCTTGATTCGCATTATTCTGGCAATAGTGGTTAATATGGATCTTGAGTTACATCAAATGGATGTAAAGACTGCTTTCCTCAATGGAGAATTAGAAGAAAGAACATGTATGGAACAACATGCTGGTTTCATAGTGAAAGGCCAAGAAGAAAAGGTATGTCGACTTTTGAGGTCGATATATGGCCTTAAGCAGTCGTCAAGACAATGGTATATACGATTTCATAATGCCATAATGGCATATGATTTTACAATGATAGATGAGGATCATTGTATATATATCAAAAGATCCAAGGATCAATTTGTGATCATATCATTATATGTTGATGATATACTAATTGCCGGAAGCAATATGGAGCTTGTCAATACTTGTCAAAAGTTGGTTGTCTTCCAACTTTGAGATGAAAGACATGGGTGATGTAGCTTACATTCTTGGAGTTAAGATTTCAAGATTGTAAACCCATAGATACTCCTATTGCAAAAGGTGAAGGATTGAGCCATAGACTGTGTCCAAGGACTCCACAAGAGAAGGAACAAATGCAACATTTTCCTTATGCTAGTGCTGTTGGAAGCTTGATGTACGCTATGATGTGTACAAGACTGGCATATGTTTTGCAGTTGGAATGATGAGTAGATACCAATCCAATCCAGGTCAAGCACGTTGGAAAGCCGTTAAAAGAATACCGAGGTATCTAAAGGGGACTGCTGATTATACGTTGAGTTATTATGGAAAGGATCTGCAACTCAAAGGCTATTTTGATGCTGATTGGAGAGGAGATTTAGATGAAATAAAATCTACCTCTAGGTTTGTTTTCTTACCGAATAATGGCACCATATGTTGGAGCAAGTAAGAAACAAAAGTGTATAGCCTTGTCCACGATGGAAACCGAGTTCGTGGCATTATCAGCAGCAATAAAAGAAGATGTTTGGCTTAAGAGATTATTGGATCATTTAGGTGTTATTTGAAGTGCTGCAGATTCATTATTGGTTAACTGTGATAGCCGGGCAGCAAAAGCGTACACCAAAGATCCAAAATATCATGGCAAGACCAAACACATAGATACCAAGTATACTTTTGTCAAGGATATGATTGCACGAAAAGATGTGAACTTAGAGTACATACTACGCATAGAATGGTAGCAGATCCTATGACAAAGCCAATACCTAGAGATGTGTTTTGTGGCCATATAAAATCTCTAGGATTGCGTAGAGGCTAATGTACTGAATATTGTAATTTCCCTAAGTGTTCACATTTGATGAATTTGTGTTTTCATCATTAATGCCTATGAATCTTTGTTTGATCTTTATGCATCTTAATCCTCAGTGCATTATTTTAAGTTGAGAAAGTATGTCGGACAGATATAAGATTAGCCCACTCACACGGGTAATCGCTTCTATTTACTGTGTGATAAATAGAGATAAGACTGTTTTAAGCTTATTATCTAGGTGATAATCAAGAGCTAAAGCTTAAAATACGTATGTCGCCTTAACTGGGTGTTAAGATGAGGACATAATACTTACTATGTCTGAAAGTAAAATACCCCACATATTTTACATTATCTGTCTATGATGCCAGATGTGAGTTATGATGAATTTTGTGAATGAGTAGATACGTGAACTCAAGTTAGACATTGGGTATGTCTGAACTATCATCTGTACGGTATTGAAAGGAGTAGACATACGCTCCATGGGAAAGGAGTTAATACCGTAATACGTATTTCATACTACATATGCATAAGCCGACCAATAAGAGTGGCAAAAAGTTTGATCTCAACTTTTTATGACGTGTGAGACTCTTGAGGAAAAGAGTTCTTCAAATTTTAGTGCCCTCATGACTTTTACTTATTCTCAAGGTTTCTATTTAGTGTTTGCTATCTTAGGATGTTGCCAATGGTCATGAGTTGATTCGATCTAATGGGACATTTCTAGAAAAGCAAGCTGAACTGAAATTGAGAGTTTGAAGGAAAGAGGAAGATTGATTTTGAGGAATCACATTGTAGTTTTGTATTCACTGGTCGACCAATTATGACTGTCTTTAGGATAATTATAATTGTGAATACAATATATATATCATGTTTAAAAGAGATCAAGAGAGATATAAAATGTGATCGATCGATCTAGGTACTGCATACTGAATCTACTCGAGTAAGACGCCCAATATGAGCTGCTATATATTCCTAACAGATGTATAGTAACGAGCTCTCAAAGTATGCTGGTCGCACGGATTATTCACCGGTATGAATGTTGAAGAGAGGTAAAGAGAATCCTGTTCAGCCCACCATGTGCGAGTGGGAGATGATGGTTTTATATGACTAATGGGCTTATGGCCCGTCCGCCCATGTTGGGCCTAAAAGCCCGGCCCATGGGAATAGGGCCCGTGGATGGAGGGACATATAAAAGGGAGGAGAGAGAGGGAGAAGTTACCGGTTTCCAAAGCGACGTACGTCTTCTCCCTCCCTCACGCTCTCTCTCTCTCTCTCAAAAGGGAAAAAGAAAAACAGTAAGTTTTTCTTCGATTCAAAGTGCCATCGGATCGAACAGGGCCAGATTTCTTCCTCTTCTCGGCGTCGGTGTCTAATCTGTGGCTAACAAGGTACGCTCGAATCTGTGGTGTGCTTTAGGATCGGTGATACATGTTAATTCCCCGGGCTTGTCTTCCGCATTGCATTTAGGGGTTCGATTTGGTGTCGAATCCGGTTTCGGGGATCCGTTATCCCCAACAGATGGGATACATGTTGTCTGCGCTTAAATCGCGCGTGAGCCCAGTCGATTACCCCCCTCCCATGGCGAAGTTGTTCACCGAGGAACATGTGTTGTCGGTTTGGTCACTTTACGATCTGTCTCCTTGTTTTTGTCTCGGTTTCGGGGCTGCCAATCTCGCGATTTTGGAGGCTGCGTCGGAGCAACCCTCCACTAACAAGCTCCATGTAATTGATTTCAATATTGGTTGGGAACGACAGTACTACGATCTCCTTGACGATCTGTCCATGTGTCAGGAGGGCAATCAATTCACCCTCAAAATCATGGCGCTCGTAGACAGCTTCTGCGGTGGGAAGAGGCTGAGGATGCTTGGGGATGGACTGAGCGATCTCGCGGCCCGTAGGGGATTTAGGTTAGTATTTAACATCGTGAGGCAGAAGCTGAGCGAGTTGAGCCGCGACTCGCTGGGCTGCGAGTCAGATGAGGTGCTGGCGGTGAACTTGGCGTTCAAGCTGTACAGAATGCCGGACGAGAGCGAGTCTATGGAGAACCCGCGCGACGAGCTCCTCCGGCGCGTGAAGGGTCTGGTGCCGCGGGTGGTGACGCTGGTGGAGCAGGAGATGAACGGGAACACGGCCCCTTTCCCGACGCTCGTGGGGGAGGCGCTGGCGTACTACGGGGCGCTGCTCGAGTCGATCGAGTCTACAGCGCTGTGGGGCAAATCGGAGCAAGTGAGGGCAGAGGAGGGGCTGAGTCGGAAATTGGGGAACTGGGTTGCTTGCGAAGGTAGGGACCGGGTTGAAAGAAGCGAGGTGTTCGGGACGTGGAGGGCCCGCATGGGGATGGCTAGGTTCAAGTTGAAGCCACAGGGTCGACACGTGGCCGAATCATTGGAGGAGGCCCTCCGCTGTTGGGGCTCGAACTCAGGATTCACGACGATGAAAGAAGAGAATGGCGGATTTTGCTTCAGCTGGCGCGGCCCAACTCTCACCGTCTCATCTGCTTGGTGTTAACCGAATTGATATATGTATGTGTCACGGGCCTAAAGAAAGTCAACCCGAGAGGTTCCCGAGGACGACCGTGACTCATCCGTGGTGGACCTCCTATGCTCGCTCGGATTTCCTACGAGCCTTCTTCCCGAAGTTTCTAGAAGACTCTAGCCCCATTTATGTCGGTAGCTAGTAGTTGGTATGTCGGTAGCTAGGAGTTAGCATTTATGTCTAGTAGTTACCGTTAAGTGTCGGTAGTTGAGGCGGTGCGATCTCGTCCGCCGGTTAAATTCTAGATCAATGGATGTAATCCGAGGCCCTCAACTATAAAAAGGGGTGTCCTCCTTCATTTGGAATCATCCACTACTTTCGCAATATAAAGCTTCTTTCTAGAGCTCCTCTCTCTAGAAATTTCTCTCTCTACGATCCGGGTAAGCGAGCAAGTGAGCATTCGACCGAGCAAGGCTTGGCTTAGGTGCTTCGGCGATCCATTCCGATCCTAAAGTGCCCGAGTCGCCGTGCGGTCACGATCCCAATCGATCGGCCCGTGACAAGTGGTATCAGAGCTAAAGAGAGATCCGTTTCCAGAGATTGAAGAGCGCCAACTGTTTGAAAGAATGTCAAGCCAAGAAGCGGCTATAGTTGGAGAGGCCGGGCAAGTCAAAGAGACTCGCGGTCGATCAAAGAAGAGGGAAACCTCAATGGATGCTGCGGCTTCGTTCGAAGAGAAGATCGGGAAGGTCTAGAGTGCCGTGCTCGAACTCATGGAAGGTCTTGACGATGTGCCAGATCGGATCATGGAGGTTAAGGGCTCGCTCCGTGAGGACTTCACGATCGGCATCAACCAAGCCACGGCTCCATTGTTCGACAAAGACGAAGCTCTCGAAGCATCGATCGATGGTTTGAACGAGCGCGTCCAAATAATCGAGGAGGTAAGCCCGTGTAGGGAAAGGTTGAAGCCATGAAGGTGGAGATCCAAGAGCTCAAGACCGAGCTCGCCTTATGCAAACTAAGCATCACGAACGGTGCTGTGCCTACTCAAGCGGTGCCCAAGATCGAGGTGCTGAAACTGAAGGAGTTCAAAGGCAATCGATCCGCCCAAGAGGTGGATAACTTCGTGTGGAGCATGGAGCAATACTCCGGCGCCGTCAACATCCGAGACGAGTCAATCAAGGTACGAACCGCTTCCATGTTCCTGTCTGATACGACAATGCTGTGGTGGCGCAATAGGTGCGATGAGATTCGACGCGGCGCCGATCCCGTGAACACATGGGATGACTTTGTGAGGAAGTTTCGGGACTATTTCTTCCCCGAGTTCGCTCAACAAGAAGCCCGAAGCAATCTCCATCGCCTCGAACAAAGAGGCGCGATCCGAGAGTACATAAAGGAGTTCACGGAGCTCAAACTCCAAATTCGCAACCTAAGCGAAGAGGAGGCTTTCAGAGCGTTCATGGATGGACTAAAGCCATGGGCACAACTTGAGCTGAAGCGACGGGACGTGAGTAGTCTTGCGCGAGCGCTGAGCATGGCCGAGTCTCTCATCGACCTCACCAAGGTTGAGCCGAGGAACAACCGAGCAAGAGATTGGAGGTCGGATCGACTCGAAGACGACACGAGAAGCACTCCCCGAGGCGCGCAGGATCAAGGCGGCCGAGCCAAAACGTGGGGAGAAGGGACTTCTAAGCCGTCCTTCCAAAGAGGTCGACCGCCAACGGACTACACGAGTAAGTTCGATCAACCTCCGCCCTCTCCTTGCTTCATCTGCAAAGGTCCGCACTGGACCCAAAAGTGCCGGAAGAAGGGTCGAATCAATGCCTTCCTAGCCATAGAAGAGGTGGAGGAGGAGCCCAAAGAAGAAAGGTGACAAACCCGGCTTGGAGGTGTGAAGACGATCAACTCCGTCCGAGCTCGATCGCCGTCCAAAGAAGGAATCACACCAAACACAGACATGTTCTTCGTGGAAGTCGAAGTGTGTGGCCGAACGCTTTACGCTTTGGTCGACACTGGCGCGTCGAACATGTTCATGTCGACCGAGGTTGCAAAAGCCTTAAAGCTTCATGTGGAACCGACTGGGAAGATGTTCAAACCCATCAACTCAGACGGTCTCCATGGCGTAGGATCAACTCCCGGCGTGGGCGTCCAAATTGGTGGATGGAAGGGCAAGCTATCGTTCGAGGTAATCCCTCTCGATGATTATGATCTCATTCTTGGTATGCAATTCTTCAATAGTGTGAGATCCATGATCGACATGAGGACCAAGTGCCTCGTGATCCTCGACCCGCAATACCCAACGACGATCCCCATGATCAAAGGGATGGTCGACACCAAGACCATCACCACGATCCGACGCCTCGACAAGAACTTGAAGTCCGAGAAGCGACTAAACAAGCTGGTCGAGGTGAAGCCGAAGATAGAGTTGGATCCTACTCCAACACACGCCACACCCATCCAAGTACTCTTCCCCGAGGTTGAGTGCGCACCGCATGCTCCGTCCAAGCCAAAGATGGAGCCGCGTGCCAAGTCTGAGTTCATCATTGAAAGTTGCGGTCCTTCGTACGTGAGCGTCCGCACCAAACAAAATCAAAACAAGAGAGCCCGTGCCAAAGCCCGCGCTCGTACCAAGAAGGCTGCCCGTCAAGCTGAGAGTGACGAGGACGTCTCTCGATTGAGTGGGGGAGAATGTCACGGGCCTAAAGAAAGTCGACTCGAGAGGTTCCCCGAGGATGACCGTGACTCATCCGTGGTGGACCTCCTATGCTCGCTCGGATTTCCTACGAGCCTTCTTCCCGAAGTTTCTAGAAGACTCTAGCCCCATTTATGTCGGTAGCTAGTAGTTGGTATGTCGGTAGCTAGGAGTTAGCATTTATGTCTAGTAGTTACCGTTAAGTGTCGGTAGTTGAGGCGGTGCGATCTCGTCCGCCGGTTAAATTCTAGATCAATGGATGTAATCCGAGGCCCTCAACTATAAAAAGGGGTGTCCTCCTTCATTTGGAATCATCCACTACTTCCACAATATAAAGCTTCTTTCCAGAGCTCCTCTCTCTAGAAATTTCTCTCTCTACGATCCGGGTAAGCGAGCGAGTGAGCGTTCGACCAAGCAAAGCTTGGCTTAGGTGCTTCGGCGATCCATTCCGATCCTAAAGTGCCCGAGTGCCGCGCGGTCACGATCCCAATCGATCGGCTCGTGACATATGCGTATGTTATGTGCTATGAATGGCGATGGCGATGTGATATCCATAATGTATTGTTTTCAAGGTGTTTTGCCTAAGAAAATGGAAAAAAGAAGAAGAGAATCACACCCCCCACCCAAGCAATTGAGTAATAAAAAGGGAGGTTTGGATTCGAGGGAAAAACATTCCCGTGAAAAATTGTTCAAAAAGTCCTAAATTTTGTTGGAGCACTTTTGTCAACTCACTTTATAAACCTATTGCACTTTTACCAATTTAGTTATAAACATTTCAATTTTGCTAATTAAGTCGTAAACCTATTTACTTTTTGTCAATTTAATCATAAATATTTTCACTTCCTACCAATTAAATCCATTCGGCCAATTTTGGTGAGCAATTACTAACGTTCGATGCTGACGTGGCACTTTTTAATAATATTTTGAATTTTTTATGGTTTCTTCTATTTTTACTTTCTTTTTTTTTTGATCTATGGTTGGCAAGGGTTGCCGGCCAACCCTCATTAGCCATAGGTGAGAATCGGCCAACCCTCATCGACTCTAGGCAAGGGCCGTGATGCCTTTGCTAGCAAAAGCGAGGGCATGTGAGCCCTCACCTAGAAATAGTGAGGGCCACAACGCCCTCACCAAATCTAGCCAGGCGAGGGCTCCGAGGGCCATGGCCCTCACTAGATAGGACCAAGTGAGGGCTCGCCGTTTCTAGGCGAGGGCTCACGCTCCATTGCTTTCACTAGCAAGGGCGTCATAGCCCTCACCCAAAGCTAGCAAGGGGCACGACACCCTCGCCCAAAACTAGCGAGGGTTGGCGGGCCCTAGATCCAAAAGCCCCCAAAAAGAGCCAAAAAAGTCAAAAGCAAATAAAATAAAAAAATTCAAAATATTATTAAAAAAGTGTCACGACAGCGCCACCCGTCCACGTTAGCAATTTCTAGTTAAAGTGAGTCGGATGAACTCAATTGGTAAAAAGTAAAAAGGTTTAAGACTAAATTGATAAAATTGAAAGGTTTTAAGATTCAATTGGCCAACATACAATAATTTTAGGACATTTTGGACAATTTTTCCAATCTTCTTAGACTTCATGAATATAATTTTGGGTCACGTGCACACGTGCATAATATGACATTTAAGAGAATTGAATCATCACTCCCATCAATATATGAATATGATAACAATTATTGCAATAATGATAGTAATAAGACCAGATATTCAGTTTTATCTAGAACCCGCAGGACGAGGAATTTTTCGCGCCACCTCTTGTTCATCTTCCTTGCTTCGTGCTCATGACCCTGAGCTCTTTTGTCCTCATCTCTCTCTCTCTCTCTCTCTCTCTCTCTCTCTCTCTCGACTTTCACTCCTCATCACAAAGCAAAGCACAAGACGTCTCTCACCAATGGAGCGTTTCGCTTAGCCTAGGAACCTACCCTCAAGCCGCAAGCGCGCGATCCAGGACCTCCTCCATGCCCAGAATCCCACGAAGAAGCTTGCAGATCTCTTCGACGCTCACTCTCAAACTGGCAACAACATAGGGCAGCCCCTGTTTGCAGAACATCTGGTCGTCAATGTCCTCAGGTCGTCCAGCAACAGCCTATCCCTATCAAGCAGCGGCGAGTCCATCGAGGTCTTGCAGGTCCCGACCAATGCCAGTGTCAGGTCCGAGGTCTCCGAGGGAAGTGAGAGCGTCGACACCTCGCTTCCGAGGTAATTAATGGCCAAAATTCATGATCTTTTGCTTCTGACTTTGTCTGAAAAGTAATTTATCTGTTTAAGTGACGTTCAGCATAATTCAAAAATTAAGTGAACTTTCATTTTGGGAAGAACGATTGGATATATGGTAAGCATAGCATGAAGATCTCTTAGAATTTAAGAAAAAGAGAAGACATGAAAAGATGTTTCCGTTGTTCATATGATTTCGAGACACGACTTGATAGATAATAATTGGATTATAACTAGCTTGTCTAACTTGCTAAGAATATAAGTTAATTTTTTTGTCATTTCATTTATCTTGTTATTGGGCAGAGGATGAAAGAGGTTTAGATGGACCTAAATTATATATCTATATATATATATATATATATATATGTATGTATGTATGTATGTATCTAAGTAATTCTAACATGAAATGTAAAATTACTCATTTTTGCACAGAAATACTTCATATATACGGACAAGACTACATCAGAATATGATCAACAACAAGCAGCAATGGAGGACCTGGGTACTTTAACAAATGATACATCCATTTTCATTAATTTCTCATATTTATTTGATTTGATTTGATTTGTTATTAGTTAAGATACACGCATGGATCATGATACTTCTAACATGAACTGAGAATTACTCATTTTATAGAAGGACAATATTCTGCCCTGATTGAATCAACAGGCACAAATGGAGGAAATATGGTAAGAGATTGATTCTCAACAACGAATTCTCCTCATACTTCACAAATGATATATTTTGATTTTCAATAACGAATTCTCCACATACTTCACAAATGATATATCTTTTCCTAAATCTCTCATATATATGCATTACTAAGAAAAATATTGTATAAAATAGAGAGAAATCGATTCTTGCTTGATGTCTAAAACAAATATTGTTTGGGATCTTTAAATAAGTCATGGCTTCAAACTTAATAAGAAACGCATCCATCTATAAACTTGGCTAATAGATCATGCATCCCAGCAGAGAAATCCTATCTACAGAGGCTTCAGAGCTTCAAAAGGAAGCTCAAAGGAGAATTCAACTTGAGGTATGAATAATTTCTTTTTGGCAATTTATTTCTTTAAAAAGGAATATTCATAAAAGTGCATTTGAGAATATTAGGGAACATGAAACATGGCAATCATACAGTCTTTTAAAAGTCTTATCACTGTTAATATGATGCAATCTTCGATCCAAAGTCACAACAAGATGTGTTAATTAGAGATATATCCAAAGATAAGCTTTACTAAGATAGTATTTAATTAAGAGAAGTACGTTCTTAATGTTTAGGGGGATTAAAAGCCTTGGAGAAAGCCAAACCATTTCATGCTAATCACTCAAATCCAAAACAAAAAACAGGTACAGAGGAAGCTGCAGGAGAGAATAGAGGCCAACGAGAAGTAACTGAAGGCAATTACAGAGGAACAACAAAAGAGAGCCTCGCTTGATGGGAGCAATCCTGCGAATCTGGAGGGCGCAAGAGCCCAAAGAGCCGACTTCAATTTGGCCATCTCCAACTCTGTCGACCCCACGCGTGAAAGAGGAGGTGGTGGTGGAGAGAGGGACAACAGCAACATCAGCAACATGATGATGGGCAAGCAAGAAGAGATGAACAAGAGAGGAGGCCATTAAAATCGTGGCTCACCATTCAGAAATATGAAGGTGAGGCCGCCCCACTTGCGGGATCATCCTCAAATCCACCCTAACTATTCATCCTGGACTCACCAAGCCCTAGGGACGATTCCATCCCCCTAAGTTTCAACACAAGCCACTGCCGAACAAGGTGATCACATCAACACCCGTCTTCTTCAACTTTCTATCAGTGAATCATGAGCAATAGTTGCCCAATGAGGATGACCTGAACCCCCACGGCCACAGCCATGGCCATGGCGACAATAGCAACAACAACGATCAATCCACATCAGCTGATTACTACGCTGTATTCAAATCTGCTGAGGAGATCAGTCGTGATTAAGGGGATGTGATGTGATGTCTAGCTCTCATGGTTTTGACATGATTGTGGAGTCTGATTGTGATGATCTTTTGGAATATGAATCGCCAACCTATCATTATCTCCCCTTTTCCACAAAGAAAATGCCTTTTGAGCTAATCATATTTGTGTTGAATCATAAGCAGCGCCATTGACAAGGACAAGAAGCATGAGGCACGGCAATTTTATAAATTAGTTGGACTATACTTGCCAAAATAATAAAGCTATTCTGTCCAAAAAGAACTGATCCAACACCTACAAGAAGATGAATTACAAAATAATGATCATAAGTAGAAAAACCATCAAATCCAAGTCCATCTTAAAAAACTTTGTTCAGTATGTAATAAATCAGTAATTTCTAGAGATAGATTATGCATCCAACTCACATTCTCTTCCAGATTCAGTTTGTTCTCCAATGCAAGTAGCTTGTCCTCTTTTGATCTTATAATGCTTTCTTCTTACTGTACTTCCTGCAACCAAATTGAATAGTGAACTAAGCAACTATTGGAAAAATATGATGTAGGTTGATTGCAAAGATCGACAGGAGAACCAGCAGCATTGAACAGTGAACTTACCTTTTCTTTTGCAGCCAAGTCTGCTAAACTTTGATTTATATCTTTCTCTTTCTCATACATCATTGATTTGGATGACATCATGTTTTTGTAAGCTTCTTCAAGATCCATCTCCTTCTGCATAAGAAGTTGGTCAATTTCACTGGCCTTTCCCTCCTTCACGTTAAGGATTCTCCTATCCTCACACAGCTTTTGTTTCCCTTTCCTGCAACTTTTGATCCCACTCTTGTAAATTTTCTCTCTGTTTATCCTGTGTGCTCCCTGCCTGCCAAAAAAGGCCAGATTTGTAACATCACTTGCTGAGTATTTCTTACAGCTATAGCAATGTAACCAACGTTATCATGCATGATGATGCATAAAGATGCACAAGTTGAAAAGAGCATACTCAGTTTTCAAAGAAAAATGCTCCCTTTAAAGTACACTTTTGCATGCCTCCATCTCTTGCATCTTCAAGTCCAATTGTGAACTTTTTCTGCTGACCTACGAAGTTTGGCATCAACGCTGTGCAGTGTCTCATTCACCTCCAATGACCTATCCTCCATTCCAATAGTCAAAGCACTCGCTTGAGACAACTTCTTCTCAGAATCAAGCTTTATTCGGTCCTGCTCATTATGTATTTTGTGCAGAGCCTTCTCAAGCTGCATTAACGAAGTTCATCTATTTAACAAAAATATGGAAGACTTCAAATGCTAATCACATTCACTTCCAGCACTCACATGAGAGAAGATATATTTAAAAAAATCAAGTTGAGGAATGGCTCTCGTTACATCTTCCCATTTGCAGTGCAACTCAGGCAAAGGAAGAAACAAGGATAAAGCTTGACTTTTTATACTAAAATAGGAAAATATGGCCCCACATTGCCACATATTAAACCAACATCGACAATCTACTATTTTCCCTAGACATAAATTTGTCTAAAACATGCCTATGCATGTCCCGCAAGTCTATGTGTGTGCAGTGCAATCACATACTTCATGTCTGAGAAGGGTCAGATTGTAGGGAAAGGGAGGCTAGCAAATAAGATCCATAATGGCATAAATCCCGAGCGCGTGAAACGAGCTTACAAAAGCAATACCTATTTTCCTTTTCACGCTTGGCTTTTACAGAGGAGTTAGAAAACTTACTTTTAAGAAGATGGTGACTTGTTGCCACAAAACTGAAAATTCAATTGAATGAAAGGAGCAAGCTCTTCCCAAATTATACCATAACCCCACAAAAACCAAACAAAGCTAAAACAGCCCTCTCGTTAACCTTTTTGGCACAAGAAGATTTTCATCAATAATTCATGAAAATATACAGACAAAGATCTTGAACTTTTTTTAAGAATCGGTAGAGCACTCTCAGATTCATCAACCACCAGATTAACACAATCAACTAGAGTGGCTAATCTAATATGATTAGCAACACATAATTTGGCAATCAGAATCAAACTATTGCTCCAGCAAGAGTTCTCCACCAGGAGTACGGTCGTTATGCCAGATCATAGAAGAATCATCTGGCAATTGAGTTTGTTTTACCTTTAAACTATCCGATTTAGCAATCCCTAGTGCCCATGAACGAAATTTTGGCAACACAAATTCAGTAGACAGCTTGTCATTAGTTGACTGTATTTCTAAAATATAAGACAGTTAAAATGCAATCCAAAATCTAGAGCATTCAAATTGCAAGACTATCAGCAAGAAGTAGCATACATTTGCCACGCACTGCCTTTCAAAAGCCAAAGCTTTCCTAAGATTTTCCTCTCTCTTCTTAGCTTCAGACATTGCAATCAGATGTGCTGATTGTTCTTGTTGGATAAGCTGTCGTGCTTCTGATAATGCTTGACCTAACTCTTCAAACTTCAGGTTCCACTCCTTTTTGTCAAACAGAAGCAGCCCCACATTATACTGATGATCAAATAGCTGGCAAAAGACTTCTATTTAGGTTAAGAACAATTGCTAGATCTCAGTATATAAGAATTTCAGGGAATTTAATTCCTAAATGTCAAATGCTTAACCTAATACAACACTACATATACAGATGAACATAAGATTTTGTGGCAATTGCACATCCAAAAGTTGGAAAAAGTACACTTCCACCGTGAACCTCACCCAAAACAACATCATCATCCAAAATAATAGACACGATTCTTCCAACTATTAATGCAAACAAAAATCATAATAAATAATCAAATGAGAAATGTCGAGTATTAAGCAACACATTGCATGTTCATCTCAGTAGGATCGAGCCACATATCAATAGTTGCCATTTGAGCTGCATTTGAGATGCTTATCTTGCTCCCCACACTTTGACAAATTCCAAAGAACCCCATAATTCTCCTAAAATAGTTTTGGGATTCCTACTAACCTGCTAATTTCTGTAAGAGGATTTGAGGGTAGTTTTCCATGAAGTAGCTTGATAAGTCTCGCAACTGCTAAACTGCCAAGTCCATTTAAAAGACTAACAAACACCTCGATTGGACAAGATGCTTCTTGTAGAAAAACAAAGAGGAGATCCTGTGACATCTCACTTTTCACACTTTTCACATCATCTATTAGCGTCTGAAAGTCTCGCTGCATACAGAGGAGCATAATATCTCCCCTAGGAGGGTTTGACTGGTTGATGAATCGGAAGTTACAGAAGTAAATGAGCCCACCTATTCCAAACTGCATCTCATGCTGTGTTTACTCAGGTAGGTAATTACACATGACAAAATTTCCATCCTGCAAACAGGTGCATAGAACATTATTATACAATTGCAAGAAGCAACAACCAACCCAGAACAACTATATACACTCTAAGGAACAAGCATGGCGTCAAAACATAGTATGCCCGGTTTATCTTGAAAAATATTTATCCTATTCCACAAACACTACTACCCTCCCTCCCTCCCTCTCCCTTCCTCCGAACTCAACTATGGACACAAGGTGCTGCATTCGGTCAAACACAACAAAGCTAACCATTCTAGGGCAACTGATATCCAAGAACCCATTCAGCTGAGGTAAACTAACTACTCCAAGCCTTAGAAAATGGTTATAAAGGCAATAAGCCATAATCAACCATATCTATCAAATTTACCTCAGTTTTCGAGCTTCCTAGCGGTCCTTCCGGTCCATCTCTGCTTCGACCCGCCTCTCCAAACCGCCTCCAGTGCCCCCCATTGTCCTCCAACCCAACAATCCCCATTACTTTCCCATCCAGCGAGGTCACTGGCGGAGGCGGCTGCGCCGGCCCATCAAGGAAAGCCGCTGCCTTTCCCCCTTGCCATCGCTCCTCGCGGCCACGGTCCGTCGGAGGGACGCAGAGCCACAAATGGGGAAACAATATATGCAGGGGCCAAATTTACTCAAAATACATGTAAAAATGGTGTTTTAGTTTTTTTTTCTTCATCTTTCTTTTTTTCCTTTTATTAATAGTACCGAAAATCAAGACTCCAATATTCATCCCCCATATGTTGTTTTTCGTTAAACGTATTTTTCTTTTTCCTAAGATTTGTAGATTGAAAACTTTTTATTTCTGATAAATTTAAAAATGCAATAATTATGTATTTTTCAAACTTTAAACAATGCTATTTTTTTTTTTCCAAAAATTTTTGGAGGAAAACGGGAAAAGAAAACCATATCTATACATTTATTTCTCCACTTATTCTAATATTACTTTAATAAAGAAAGAAAATTGACGTATTTCTTAATTACCCATGTATTAAATAATACATGTTAGATATATCTAAGTCTCATTTCACACAATTTCTATCGTAGTCATCTATTTTTAACCTCCGTTAACAATCACCAAACCCGTGATTGTATTATAGAGAAAGGGCATTTAGAAAGAGACTTTGCTCTCCAATCTCTCACTTAGAGTATTAAACTAATTTTGTAAACTAATTTTTAGTATAATTGGCATTACCTACCATTCCTATGATTGCTTGGGCCGAACTGTATTAAAGAGTAACAAATGAAATTTCATGGGCAAACTTTCTCTTCGAAAGAATAAAGACGCATGGTAGTGGATAATAAGTTTTCACCGATAATTGATTAAATGAACATGCTACACGAATAATCGAGAGTTATTGATGCATTATCCCGATTATCTAAGTTACAGTGTCGTTTTGATTTATAGAGAAAGGGAATATATTATTTTCTTGTTTTGGCGACATTCCCTTAACATACTTTCAATGTATATTAGACTTAGGAGGACCTTCCAAGAGATAAGTCACCAATAGGAAAGTTAATGGGTTGCCAAGCCCAAGGACATAGTACGGAAACTTTTGGGTTTTAATTTAATCAATTTAACAAGTGAATTAATTCAATTAGGAGTCAGCACTAATAAATTATTGGTAAGTTGATTAGACCTGTATGTAGGAACTAGAGATATAGTGGGTTTGGGGAACTTAATTACATTAGATTAATCTAGCTCCATTTTCGGTATGGTACCTTTATCATGTTATTTTCAAAAATATTTTGTAGGTAATCTTGATTAATTTTAAGGCTAACCACTAGGGTGCACAATCAATGATCTAGCACTCGATAAACCAAAGCAACAAATAAAAATTGCCAAGGACAAAGCACAACTTTACTATGATGAATTTCCCAATATACAAAAGATGTTGAATAAAAAAGAAAAAGGAAAAAAGAGTAGCATGCATAGCCTAAACTAAACAAACATTGAGTTCTAAATAATCATGCAATCTCAAACTAATTCATTTCGGTACAGTACCTTTATCATGTTATTTTCAAAAATATTTTGTAGGCAATCTTGATTAATTTTAAGGCTAACCACTAGGGTGCACAATCAATGATTTAGCACTCGATAAACCAAAGCAACAAATAAAAATTGCCAAGAACAAAGCACAACTTTACTATGATGAATTTCCCAATATACAAAAGATGTTGAATAAAAAAGAAAAAAGGAAAAAAAAGTAGCATGCATAGCCTAAACTAAACATTGAGTTCTAAATAATCATGCAATCTCAAACTAATTCTTTTTTATGTTTTTCTATATGCAATTTTAACCCAAGTAATATGCATGAATTATTAAATTAATGACGTTTGAGATGACTTGATTTTAATGACAAGTAAAATTAATATGAACTATTCTAAAGACGATGTGGCAAGTGGTGACAAGGCATGGAATTAATGCAATGTCAACATTTTATGGGATTTTCTTTTAAAAGTTAAAATAGGAAAGTACTTAAAATACAATATTTACCGAATTTAAATTAAGAAATAATTAATGGAATTTACTCCCCAATCCACTTTCATCTCTTTTAAAATTTTTATTCTCTCCAACCCGAGCGAGCTGAGCGAATCGAGAGTTTGAGACAGCATGACGATCGAGAGTTCTTCTTCTTCTTCTTCGAGATCGAATTCGACGGCGGATTCGGAGATTGGTATTTGGCATCTTCTTCTTTTTCTTTTCTTTTTTTGGATTCCAATTGGCTCTCTCTCTCTCTCTCTCTTATAATTTCGTATATGGTTTTGTGTGTCGTTCTGACTTTTTGCCAAGTGGATTTTGTGTTGTTTTTAAGTTGTTAAGTAGGAGAAAACTTGTTATTTGTCTCAGATTTTGAGCCATCATGGTATGGCGATTTTCGCGTGCGAGTATAATTTTGGTTTAAGAATCATCACTAAGTGGCTGATTCATTAAAAGGCAAAGGGAAAAAAAAGGGAATGTTCTCTAAGTGAAGAACTGTGAAAATAATGACGTCTGCATAATTGGTGCTGTTTGTCCACCAAGCTTGTCTCTCCAAGGTTGCTCTCAAGTCGGGACGGTGGTTTGGGCGCGCATTTCGGACTAGCAACTTCTTTTAGTAGCATCCAAAATTAGAAGTTATAATATCAAGATTAGAAGTTAAAAATCCAACACGGCTAAGCTATGTTTGCTTGTCAGACGTGGATCTCTAGTCAAAGCCCATCGTTGACTCATCTCGTGGGCTTCCATTCAACGCAAAGGTAAAAACAATATCAGAAGAGTGTCAATGTCAAAGTACAGAAGTCCCTGTTATGCAATTATCGAACCAATAAGAAGTATGTCATATTGTATGTATTCCCCATTTCGACATATTATGAGTGTTAAAATCCCCGAATGCATCATATTAACAAGGGTTAGAATTTACTTTCCTGTATCAAATTCAAATTATAAATCCATGTCAAGATCATCATCTCCAAAAATTATAATTATCATTAAATCAAGCCATAAAAAGATGTTTCTTAGACTCATATTGTATTAAAACATTAAAAGCTATTTTCATAAACATGCTAGAAAAGACTGATATCATTTGGAGAAATAACTCTCTAACCTAACATGATTATTTTTAATCTTAGTACAGAACTACAAATATGTTTTTGAGGTCCTACTATACGGTGACATAAGAAAAAAAGGAGAATGTTTTTGGCTAATTGACAGTAATCTTCCTTTAAAATTCATAATTTTTGTTCATAACAGCAACTTATCCGTCATGTATCATTTTGTAACCTTCTTTATAGAATATAAATTTTCTTTTGTCGTCGCAGATAATATAGATTCTATGATTTGTAATTGTCTAGAAAAACTAACAACCTACCTAAGTTAGTAGTATGTCTCTTTTTCAATTAATTAATAAATTACCTAATGGATCGTAACTTTTATTTGACATTGGCATAGTTTTTCTTAGATAGTCATAAGTTCTTTCAATTACACGGTTCGTAATTTTTCATGAAAATGAAAAATCTACCTAAGTTGATAACAAATTTTTTATGCTATTAGTAGTAAAATATTCTTCGCTCATTGGGAAAGTAGAAATTCCCTTATTTTTCAGAAATTAAAATAAGAAAAAGGAAGCATCTCAGTTCCGTGGTCAGTTCACTTGTCAAGGCTCATTTTGCTCACACACACACACACACACACACACAAAAAATATATATATATATAGAGAGAGAGAGAGAGAGAGAGAGAGAGAGAGAGAGAGTCGTGCGCAGCCAAGCGCTGGTTAGGGTTTTTCTTCTTCTTCTCGGTAGTTCTAGTTTGCTTCTGCGATTCAATCGTCACCGCGGATGCTTTCGTCCATGACTACTTCAACGAAGCTTTCACCTCCCGCTCTAACGCCTTCTTCTTCCATGCCGGCAGTGAAGGCCTCCATGCTCCGAAGTCTGAGATCCCACCTTCTTTGATAGCTCCTAATTCCACGACCAGCCCCAAGGGGAAGTCCTTCATCAGGTACGGATTTTTCCATTCTCTGCTCTGGCTGCGATTCAGCTCCCAGTGATTTTGGTGGTCTTGTCTTTTTGCCTTGGAAGTTTGCTGGTGTCCCAATGGATGAACCATCTTTGTTGGTTTCGGGGAAGTTATGCTGAAATGGTGAACACGTTTAATTTCTTAGGCTATGTGATTTACCTATATATGTGTGTGTGTGTGTGTGTGTGTATTTATGTATATGTATACACACGTGAATGCCATCGAAGTCCTTAAAATGAAACACTCGAAATCGCCCACGCATCATTAACGAATTTTCTATTTTTCAATTTAAGTTTTTGCACTTAATTGTAATTTTTCAATAAATGATTAAGACTTAATTAAAAAAATTAGGATTTGATTGCACTTTCTAAGGAAGGTTTGGGATTTGATCAAACCAATTGGGAAATCGCTTATATTATTTTCCGATTATTTCTAACAACATTAATAAAGCAAAATGATAAATATTATATAACGATCTCCTCAGGCTTCATAACTATAATTTTGAGTCACACACATAATATGACATTTGAGAAAATTAAATCATCTGCTCCCTCGATATATGATAATACTAATAAGACAAGATATTCATTGTTTTCTAGATCCCAGGAGACGCGGAATTTTCGCACAACCCTCCTCCCAAACCAATCTTCCTTACCTCTTTTACGCACGGCCCGGAGCACTTTTATCCTCGTCTAAAAGCCTCTCTCTTCGTTTTCCTCCCTTTTTACCCAGCAAAGCCCAACACCTGTCTCATCGATGGAGCGTTTCGCTTGGCCTAAGAACCTCTCCTCAAGCAGCAAGCGCGCGATCCAGGATCTCCTCCATGGCCAGAATCCCACGAAGAAGCTCAGAGATCTTTTCGACGCTCACTCTCAAACTGGCAATAACACGGGGCAACCCCTGTTCACAGAAGATCTGGTCGTCAACGTCCTCAGGTCGTTCGGCAACACCATATCTGAGTCGATGACCACCGAGTCCGACGAGGTCTTGCAGCTTCCGACCAACGCCTGTGTCAGGTCCGAGGTCTCCGAGGGAAGTGAGATCGTCAATTCTCCGATCCTGAGGTAACTAAGGGCCAAAATTCGTGTCTTTTTTCTTCTGACTTTGTCTGAAAAGTAATTTATCTATTTAAGTGGAGTTCTGGTAATTATAATAACATATGAAGTTTCTTTTTTGCCAAGAACATTTACATCAATGGAGCGTTTGGCTTGGCCTCAGAACCTCTCCGCAAGCCACAAGCACGCGATCGAGGAGCTCCTCCGAGGCTAGAAGTCCGTGACGAGGCTCCTAGATCTGTTCAACGCTCTCTCCCAAGCTGGCAATAACACACGGCGGCCCTCGTCTGTAGATCTGCTCGAAAACGTCAAGAAGTCGTTTGCCAACACCCTATCCTTATTGGGGATGGCCGAGTCCGACGAGGTCTCGCAGGTCCCGACCAAATCCTGTGTCAGGTTCGAGGACTCTGATGAGGAGAGCACTAGTACCTCGGTCCCGAGGCAATTAAGGTCCTTTTTTTTTTTACTTCTGGACTTTGTCTAAAAGTCATTTATCGATATAAGTAGTGTTTCACGCAATTAAAAAAACAAATTATAAAGCTTCTTTTTGGGAAGAAATCACATGTCTGAAAATGATAGTGTGAAGATCTCCCTTCTGTTTAGTAGTTTGATAAAAAATGTATCATATTTTGTGTTTGCTATATGCTCAAAACAGGATAAAGTTGGATATAAAATGGATATAACTCGGATAAAAGAAGTTTTACATGGAGCATAGGATGAAAGAGGTTTTACATGGAGCTAAATTATCTATATTGGTCTAAGTAATTCTAACAAAAAAATTAAAATTAAAATTACTCATTTGTGCGCAAAAAGACTTTAGATAGATGGACAAGACTGGACTAGAATTTGATTTTCAAGTTTGAGTTACCTGGGTACCTCACAAATGATGCATCCATTTTCATTAATTTTTCATATATATTTTATTTGTTTTGTTATTTGTTAAGATTTATATATAAATCTTCATAATTCTAACATGAATTGGGAATTACTCATTTTTCAGTGGAGGGACTTCAAATACATGGACAAGATTGGACGACCACGAATTTGTCTACAACGGGTAGTCATGGAGGAAATATGCTCAAGAAGCGATTCTCAAGTCGGAGTTCCCAAGGTACTTCACAAATGATTTATCCATTTTCATTAATCTCTCATATATAGGAGAAATATAATTTATGAAGTAGAAAGAAATCTATTATTGCTTGATGTCTAAAACAAATAATATGTGGGAATCTTTACAAAAAATCAAGGCTTCAAATTAATAATTATGAGAATATTTAAATAATAAATCATGTATACATTTAATAACTTAATCTTTTGAAACAGTTAGTAATGGTTCACAAAAATCTCACAATAAGAAACACATCTGTCTATCAACCTGGCTAAAATATTTATGCTTCTCTCATGATGAACAATTAAGGAAAATGTGTTATTGCTTGTGATTAAAGTTGTGTCTGTAGGAACTACTACGGGTGCTCTCACAAATTCGACTAGGGGTGTCAAGCGACCAAGCAGGTCTACAAGATAAAGGATGACCCGCCCGTCTATAGGACTATATACCAAGGCCACCACACTTGCAAGTAAGGATGAATATGATTTTAGGGTAAAACTTGAAACTTAAAACTTAAGAACCGGACCGGTGGAAACCTATCCGGTTTCATGTTCTAAAGTATGAATGATAAGTTCCAAATTCTAAAAATTGGAGAATATATTTCGATGGATAGGTTCCAGGTTCTAGATAAGTGAAACCTGGAACTTAGAACAAGTTTTTGTATTTTTCTTTATTTATGTCTTCGTGTGATTCTACGATATTTTAGAGCATCCAATGATGAATGTATAATCTGAAATCATTAGTTTGAGCTTTCATTTTATGACTGAGACTTTTATTTTATTTATGTTTTATAGTTTTCATGTGTCTAAATATAATTTGTGGTTAAATGATTATAGCAACAAGTGGTAATGTTGCAATCATTTAATTAATAATACACATGGAGCCTAGTAGACCTAGGGACCGATCATAGAATCTGTGACAAGATAGATTTCAGGTTACAGAGTATGTAAAAAACATTCTAAGTTCCAGAAAATGAGGAATTTGTTTCAATGGGTAAGTTTTAGATTCTAAATGGAATTTATACGGAATCTAAAACCGTTCACCCTACTTATAAGAAATTTATAATCAAATCCCCCTCACTCATCCTGGACTCACCAAGCCCTAGGGGCTCCTCCGTCCCCCAAAGTTTCAACACTAGCCTCATTGCCGAACAAGACGACGAAAATACCAACCCTATCTTCTTTCAACTTTCTATCAGTGAATCATGAGCAAAAGTTGCCCAGTGGGCATGATCTGAATCCCCACGGCCAAGGCCATGGGCATGGCCATGATGACAGTAGCAAGAGCAACAATCAACCCACATCATTGGATTATTACGCTCCACATAATCTGATTATTACGCTTCTGTCGAGGAGATCTAAACCCTGTCCTCAGATCAAGGGGATGTGATGCTTGGGGTCTCATAGCTTTGATATGGTTGTGGGGTCTAAGTTTCATGATCTGTTAGAATATGAATTTCTATGTTGAATTTGGTGGAGGTTTCTTGATTAATATGGGAGGTGTTTGCTAGAATGAATTTCCTTGAAACTACTAATCCTTTGCCGCGGTTTATTTAGGAGCAAAAGGAGCCATATAATTGCTAGTGTAATGAAAATGATTCCTATTCTTGTGAGCCAGCCTTCTTTTCTCGAAAAATATTTTGTAATTACGGGCTTTTTTATATCCTGTAAAGATTCTCTCAATTTGAGGAACACCAAATACACTTCATTTCCAGAGAAGAAGGTGCAAATACGCATCATTGCAATCAACTCAGATTTACATGGTAAACATCACTAATTATCTGCAAATGAAAATTTATTCCGTAGTAAATTGACTTTATATTGATCAACATAAAATGATTACATCAAGGACCAAGAAGCAAAAAGTTCAAATTCTATGATCAAAATATACTAGAATGTTACATATCCAACATATGCACACCCTCTTAAAATCTAAATCATCAACGATGTGCTGCTGCATAATGGACAACATTGATCTAGAGGTTCATTAGTGACTTCTCCATAGCACGTAATTTCAAATGCAACTCAATGGTGATTCTACTTCGACGGTCCCAACATCCTTTGAAGCGGTGATTGACTGTGAATCTCATAGTTTGAATCACAGCATCAACGAGAGGCAGAGACTGAAAGCAGCTTGGAGTTCTGGCCCTCCACTGATTAATGCGACGCCTCCAAAGTAGCTTCAAGAAACACCAACGAAAATCCCTTCTCTTAGGGGTCTGCTTCAACCAAGATAGTTCAACATATCAATTACCAATGCTTCAATGAATGAATTTCATTTGCAAAATGCGAAACCAAATCCAATGAGAACAACTGCACTTCAAAATAGGTGAGATTTGTATTCACTATGATCATCACAAAACTGCAAGCCAGGAAATGAACAACCTTTTACAAAGCAATTTATCCTTCTTTCTGCTTCCAAGATTCCAGCTCCAGTCCATTTAATTTGACGAAAAAGACCTGGAATCACAATGCTCGACTGATCAGGTATTGGTGGGTCGACTCAACTGAAGAATGCACATGGTTGGATTTACATTGTAGAGAAAAAGGTCAGTAATCACAATGCTTGACCTGTCTCCGATGTCTCACGCTAGCTAGGTTGATTTTGCAGTAAAAAATAAATGTGAATGTTCTCACCGACCTCAGTGCAAATATAGATGCTAAAATCAAATATTGCTGCTTCAGATTTGACTAAACCGAACATGATAGAATCATACAATTTCTCCTTTTTGGGGCCTACAAGTGACAATAATGTGTTCAGAGCGCTTTGAGTATCTAACTAATTCCTATTATAGTGCTAATTCCAACCTCACAAACGTTAAATTGAAGGAATGTGCAAGTTTAGCGATACCTAAGTAGTTGGTGACAAGAGTGTCCATATCAATGTACCAAAATCCCAATTAGGCAATTATTGAATTAATAATTGGATTTCACATTCTAGTAAATCCCCCATTAGTTGAGTGACAAATTTCCACATATTATAGGTGAAAATAGCTGAATGCATCATATTAACTGGGCTTAAAATATACTCTCACGTGTCAACTTCAGATCGTAAACCCATGTCAAGTTCATATTCATCATCGTAAGACATTACGTTTTTTCTATATCAAAAGTAAGCTGAACAATGATGTGTTTTTAAAGTTCATATTTTTTCTTATCGAAATTAGGCTTTGTCAAAAGATCTACTTTCATAAATGTGGAATCAGAGATATCATTTGAAGGATACTTCTGCACAGTTGGGTAAGAGAAAAAGGGGAACGACTCCGCCTAATTGATGATGGCCTAGGCTTTCCATGAACTTTGTGATTTTTAAATTAATATCAATTAACCTATTACATATCATTTTGTAACTTTTCTTTATCAGAACGTAATTTTTGTTTTGTCGTCGTAAGTTCTATAGATCCAATAATTTGTAATAGTCCACAAAAAATAATAATAATAATGAAGTCATCTAATGAAGTTAACAATATTTTTCTTTTCCTATTACCAGTAAATTATCTAAACAATGGTAAATTTCATTTGACACGCATAGTTGATCTCATTAATAGTAAATTTAGCTGTAAAATATTCTTCTACAACTTTCTTTAGAAGGTGTAATTTACCATGAAAATTAGTAATCTACCTCAATTAATAACCATTTTTTTAGGGCAAAAGTTATCAAAAACCCCAAACTATGCCCATCATGAGATATCTATCATAAATTTTTCTATAACATAAAAAATTCCAAACTTATACATGTGTGTTACGTTTACCCTCTATCAAGGTTTTGTCAATGAGAACCGTAAAAAATCTGCTTGCATGGACATCGAAAAGCAAACAACATTGACATTGTGTCCACGTGGCTTAAGTGAAACAAAAGTAACATTGTTTTGACTTCATATGATGGAACATTGATGAAAGGTAAATGTATCACATAAATATAAGTTTAGAATTTTATATCACAAGAAACAAGTAAGATAAATGTATCATTGTGGGCATAACTTGAGATAATTAATGTCACAAAAAAAATTTCAAAGTAAATATTGTTACTGTAAGTATAGTTCATGATTTTTAGTGGCTTTTTTCCTAAGTGTTATCCAAAAATCCAACATAGAATGTAGACCGGCTACATAAAGGCACTTATTAGAAAAGTAGAAATTCCCTATTTTTTAGAAATTAAAATAGAAATGGAAGCATCTCAGTTCCGAGGTTAGTTCATCTGCAAAGTTCTTTTTGCTCAGAAATAGAGAGAGGGAGAAGGAAATGGAAGTGAGAGAATCGTGTAGAGCTAAGCGTCGGTTAGGGCTCTTCTTCTTTGTAGCTTTGGTTTGTTTGTGCAAGCCGATCATCACAATAGATGTTTCCATCCACGACTCTACTTCAACGAAGCCTTCACCTCATGTTCAATTGCCTTCTTCTTCCATGGCGGCAGGGAAGACCTCCAAACTCCCCAAAGCTCTCCAGTCTACAATCCCACCTTCTTCAACAGCTCATAATATTATGATGAGCTCAAGGGGAAGTCTCTCATCAGGCATTGCTAGAAGTGACTTTAACAATTTAATAATATTATAATTTTTTTTTATTTTTGAATTTTGAATTTTTCTTTTCTCTTCTTTTTTTCCTTTTTACCTTTTCCCCTTCATTGGCCATTGCCAGCCTACCCTTGCCAACCCAAGCGAGGGCTGCCCTCACCTAAGTCTAGTGACCTCCACTGACCATTGACAAGGCCTGACGATGGTTGAGAGAAAAAAGTAAAAAGAAGAAAAAATAATAATAATAAATTCAAAAATTAAAATAATTTAAAAAAATTTTAACGTCATCACTAGCAATGTCATATAGGATGACTAACATCCATGTTAGTGATTTCTGGCCAAAATTGGTCATATAGACTAAATTAGCAAAATATGAAAAGATTTATGATTCAATTGTCAGAATTAAAATGTTTATGATTCAATTAATGAAAGTACAATAAATTTAGGACTTTTTGGACAATTTCGCCTCATTCAAGATAGGACTTATAGGACTTGTGCTTCATTTATCAACTTTTTTTACTCCTCCATTGCACAACCGAGCATGGAGTTGGAGTTTAAAGTCGCAGTTCACAAGTTCCTCTCACCCTTCCAAGCCTTGTGAACTCGATACTCTGGCTCATTGGTTCACTTGATACTCTGGCTCATTGGTTTACTCAAGCCTGTTATGATGATTGGTACACCTTCGATGCTATACATATATGCTTAATGAGGCCAACCTCTTGTTTTGGAATGAACTTTTCCTTACTAGGCCGAGAACTTTTAAGTGTCATGTCAAGATATTTACCACGCTCTCGCTCTTGTGTCAGTGTTTAGGTTCATCACCGCATTAGCCTGGCAAGTGAGCTCCCACGCCATGGGTACTAAACTAGGTTCACGTTTATTGCTTGCTCATGCATATGCTTGCTTCGGCTTTTTCATCTGCCCTGATTTGGAATTTTATGATGTGCTCAGCGGGGTCCTCATTAATGCTCGATCAGGCTCACTTTGTTCTCTCGCTTACTCTTTGCTGTTGCCAATGCAATGTTTTGAGCAATTTTGGTGATTAGTGTTCGTTCCTGTGGTTGAGAGAACTCTACCATCCGAAGATTTTTGTCGTTCATTGGCAAAAATATTTGCTTCAGGCTGGGAGTGGAGGACTTTTCCCATCTTACCCCATAAATTGGAAGCAAGTAGAGGATGTCTCCATCCAGTTTTGGCCGGCTGAAGTGCGCGGAGTCTCTCGTCTTTTCCCCTTCAGTTTCCTTCCACCTAGGCGACCTAGCTACTTCCATTTAATTATACGACTGTTTCAATTCTTTAATCACGAAGATGATTTCATTGCTGTCCAATCGTTGATTATTTTTGTTATTCTCAAGTCAGTGGAGTGTGCTTTTTATGCATCCTTGTCCCCCTCCCCTGCCAAGCGATGTTTCTGCTCTGTTTCTCTGCATGTGCTGGCATTTGCATCAGGAGAACATTGGATCGGTAAAAGAAAAAGTGGGAAATGAAAAGAACTATAAAAAGAAAATAGGGAGTAGTTTAGTATGGGCGGGTGAACTAGTGGGAAGCGAGAAGAACAAAAAAAAAAAAACAGAGAGAGACCGAGGAGAGAACTCGCGAGGAAAGGAGTGGGCAGATTTTGAGTGCCCGTCCCCATTTGTCGCGGATGAAGATGAGGTGTTTTGTGCCTTTTGGTTTGATTGCTAAATGCTACGTGAAACCTCGGAGTCTCCAGACTCGAAACCAGCAATCTTTGACTGAAACAAAGATGCATTTTCTTGTATTCTTTTTGTAATGTCGTAATACTTTCAAAGTGGGGTAGAAATTATTTGTTCCATGATCTACGGTTTCCTCGAGCTACCCACTTCGATGAGATACGAAATTATTGAAATTTGACATTTTTTATACATGTTTGATATAGTCCATAGACTATGTGAATTTCTTAATGTTGCATCTCTTCCAAGACCAGAACATTGAATAATTTAAAAGTTCAAGAACCACATTACATATTGTGCTAAAGTTTATGGATCATGTTAAACAAATTAAAAGTTTAGGAGCCGTATTGAATATTTAGTCAAGATTGATACCATTTGTGTCATTTTCCTTTTTATCTCTCATCAACTCCAATCTATGTGTTCACATATTCTTTGAAGGAAAACCAAAACCAACATCTAAAGGGGGAAAATTTCAAGGAAAAACAAAAAGCTAAGAGAATCTCAATCATCGATCGCAATGACAAACCTTGATTGCACTTGTTTTCCAATGATCACAGGTACCAGCACAGCAATGTGAGCTTGAAACTGATGAGCCAAGCGGAAGATGATAGATCTGCAACCTCTGCGAAAGAATACGTTTTAAGAGGAAGCTTTTTAGCCTTCTAGTGGGAGATTTGAGAGTAAACACGGGGAGTAGAAAAAAGATGGTGCAGTGAGGCTGTCAAAAGTTCAAACGCAAACCTGTTGACACTTAGGTTGGAGATTAATAGAGGCAAGTTCGATCAATCTCAAGCAGTCATAGCGGAGCTTGATGACTGAAGCACCCCATGTCAGCCGTGGCTGCAAGCTTAGTGAAACTAGAGTGGCCATAGCCCCAAGGTTATGGCAGGTGGCTGAGAGGAGTGGTTTTAGATTTTTAGCCTTTTTTTTTTATTTAATTCTTATCCTTTTCTTTTTATCCTTCTTCTCTTTCATTTTTCTCACGTGGCACCTATCTTCAAAAAATAATAATAAGGTATTTTTCGTTAACCAAAATGGACGGAATTAACAAAACACTTGATTACATCAATTTGAGAAATTTTAAAATTTAATTATATTTTTTTTGGATGGTTCTAGACTTCTTTATATATTAGCTTTCTAGCTAGTGTTTATTCTAAAAAGAATGAGATATCAAGTTTTTCTGTTCAAGGAGGTAGGCATAGGTGTGGTTCTTTCTCCTCTGTAAGAGCTTCTCTTTTGGTTGGGAGCTTTCCCAGCATCATGATGATGTTTTCTTTCAGTTACCTCCATGATCGTCGTCCCCCATTCTTCTCGATCATCCGTAATCCTTCTGTATTATCACTAGTTATTTCCATTTGCTTTCAGTTTTAGTTAACAAGTCTATTTGGCATTGTTTCATTGCCCCAGTTTTCCCAGCACTAAACACTACCTCTATCAATTGTTCGACAATATTTCCGAGTTGATTCTCTGCTAGTCCATTACCTTTTTTTCTCATTGCAGGATGGCTGCAGAGTTTCCCTTAACAAACCCAAGCATCTCTAGCGGACGATCTTCTGGGGAATCATTTATTTGGTGCAAACTGATGATAAGGAAGCTGAGAAGGTTTTGACAGAAAGCAGTTTGTCGGAGAAGAAGTTCAGTCGAGTTGCTTGGCTAATGTTTTAAGGAAAGGGGCCTTCAAATGAGAAGATGTAGTTGGGCTCGTTTCATGGTCGGCACCAAGATAAAAATATGTGGAAGAGAGAATTGATATAGCTAGTATAAACACCTAGAGAGGGGTGAATAGGTTTAAAAACAATTTATCGAAAGCAATACTAGGCAAGCAATAGAACAGAAGTTCTTCAAGACAGATTATGATCAAAGTAAATAGAGAGTAGGGAAGAGAAAATTGAACACAAGGTTTATAGTGGTTCGGCTTATTCCAAGCCTACGTCCACTCTTCCTCACTGACAGCCCACCGGCTGGATTTCACTATAAACAAAAGAGATATTACAGCAATGCTTTCTCTTGATTCCACAGTGTAGATACTCTATCTCACTTCCTCAAGGTATCTCAAAATATAGTCTCTCTTTTGCGTACAAGATTTCGCTCAGTAAATGAATAGACAAAGAACAAGGAGCTTCAGACTTTGAAATTCTTCTATCGCGCACTCCTCAAAACAACTCGAACATCTTCCTTATATACTCCTTTATGCCATCATACCCGTTGGCACTTACCAAAGGAATTCTTCCAATCTTCCCATTGGACAGAATCAATTAGAAAGATTACTCGAGCTATTAAAGGAACATGACGATAGCCCATCAATCCTGCTCGCCCATACAATCAGGATTTCGGTTTCCATAAGTAGAACCTTCCAAGTATACTTCGCCAATCATCGGATCTTTAATCAATCTTGATTCGAATAAAGTAATCCATTATGTCATATCCAGCCAAGAGATCTTTGTCATTCGATAAGATCAAATCCTTAACGTAACACACAGTCCTGGATAGACCTTCTTCGACAAACTGCAAACTGTCAATGAGAATAGACTTTGAGTCTTGAGTCTGACAGTCCGAAGGTCTTCGACTTTAAATGGTAGAGTCTCGCAAGTCTTCGGACTTTAAATGGTAGAGTCTCGCAAGTCTTCGACTAGACCGATGAAAACGTTTTGTCGGCTTCAAAATATTCCAAAAGATTTCTCCAACAATCTCCCCCTTTTAGATGGTGACAAAACTTTCCTGCAGATTTGAACATCTTTGACCTGCAAAACATTACTCAAGCAAATATGGATATCTCATAAAGGTTAATGGCTTAAAGATAACACTGGAATCTGCAACCACAGAAAATAGGTTAGTCTTGCATGAGAGTAAAGCCATTCATAAGATATCAATAGTACTTAATGTAAGTAGTCAAATTCAAAACTCAAATTCAGTCCAGTCCACAACCAGACACAAAGTTAATCAAAGTCAATCATCAAAACAAATACAACCAAAGATTAAGTTCAAAGACTTCAAAGCTCGCATCTCTCCCCCTTTTTGTCATCAGAAAATGGTTTGAGATGGAATAGAGTCAGGATTGCTTGGGAATACAAACAAGCTGGAAATCTCCCATTGACTGGACGATGCCTTCCAGCTTTTTCAAATCTTCCTTCAGTTGAGCTACCTCTTCACTCTTAGCATTTGCTTGGATCTGAAGAGCAAGAGCTTGGATCTGATCATTTAAAGAAACTGAAGAAGCTTGTCCTGCATTCTGCAAGTTCTGAACTTCGTTTCCCAGAGCATAAATCTGACCTTGCATTTCCAAGAGAACATCTAGAATTCTGCGAAAATCTGCTGAATTATCGTCCGCGTACTTGCATTAGCACGATCAGATGGAGTAAAGGCAGACGATGGTACATCAGCATAGTCTCGCGGATTTGGCGATGAAGCATCATGTCCCTTCTCAGGAAATTGAAAGGCATGAATGTCCTCTGGATCTGCTGGAGAGCGGCTGACTCCCTCACTAGCAGCAGGATATGAGGATGTTTCTCTATTCTCACCATCTCCCCCTGTTTCGATGCTTTCAGGCGGGGAAGAGTGATCCTCATGCTCTTCTTCCTTTGGATTTCCTGTTTCTTCTTCTTCTCCTTCTTCTTCAGACCTTTCTTCCTCTTCAGCTTCTCTCTCCTCTGATTCTTTTTCTTCTCCTTCCTTCTCCTCTGCTTCCTTCTCCTCTGTTTCCTTTTCCTGTCGTTCCATTGATTCTGGAACAGAACGACTCAGATTTTTTAATGCCATAGCAGAGATGGTGATGTCATCCTCATCATCTTCATCCTCAAGGATGAGAGCTCTTCTCTTTTTGGATGAAGCAACCATGGGCTCCTTCCCTTTCCTTTTTGCTGCAGAAGAGGCTTAATGAGGTTTGGCAGGGGTTATCTCCTTGAATTTCTCCAACTCTTTGTCGAGTTCTTTCAGACGCATTTTGGACACCATTTTCAATCCTACCACCATTTTATCACACGATCGAACACAGAGAATTTGTGGAGGTTGAACATTCAAATGTCTGAATAACTTTGACACAAGACCTAGATAAGGGAGTTGACCCTTGTCCTTCACCACTGCTCTATACATGTGGAACAGAATGGTGTGAGGAAGAGAAAACTTCTTCCCAGTAAAGATGGCATACATCAGCTTTGCCTCTGAGTTAGAAACATCAGTCTTTGAAGTAGATTTCGGTCTGAGGCAATTTATCACAATCTTGTGAAGCAGAATATTGAACGCACGCATCCTTGAGTAAGAAATCCTTCCCTCTATCTTTCTGTCCTTAACAAGTTCCAACGTGGCACGAGCAATGGAGATGTTGATAGGTTGATATCTTCCTCTCTCAACCCCAATCACATCAACCGGCATATCTACATCCACCACAAAGTCTTTATCTCGGACACTAAAGGAGATTCTATTCGCATCCAAGAAGCTAAGATTCGAATAGAAGTATGCGTTAGTTCAAAGCATAGGCTTCTGAAGTATCGGAACAGAACTGTTCAAGTTGAAGAAGACGGAACTTTTCCCTCAACTTAATATTCACTGCATCAAGAAAATCAAAATCCACACTCCTAGGGTTTATCACCCCACGTTTCAACAATTTGGAATAAAGATCCCTCTGTTCCTTCGATCGGAACAAGTCTGTCCTTTTTCCCCGAATCTTCGTTGCAACACCCATTCTTGGTTGAAATTGGTTGTACAATTTGTCATCATCATTCCTATCTATCGGATTTAGTCCTCCAATCCGCGGATCACTTGGAATGTTTGCTAGGGCTTCTTCTGCCATCCCCTTAGGGGCAATTCCCAAATGCTCCATATTTCGCAAAAAGATGTACTCATTCCCATATCCCTTGTCCTTAAGAAACTCATCTATGTAGTTCAATGGAGTACCGGTCCTCTTTAAAGAACGGTAAAGCTTATAAATAAAAGAGAGCTTTTGGGTCCTTACAAGATTAGCTTTTTCAACGACTTCTTCCTCTTCCCGATGACCAACACCCTGTGGACTAGTTGGTGGAGAATGACGCTGCTGAGAATGTTGTGGGCTCTGTTGCTGACTGTGTAACTCATCTTCCTCGGTGAGATCAAAGTGAGTAGGCCCCACACTCATTTGCCGTGGTCCCCTGTTTGCAATCCTCGAAGACTTCCTTGAAGACGACATCTTTCACAGTCTTGAAAGATTCCGAACTTGACTTTCCCAAGAAAGAAGACAACTTTTTCGAAGATTAAACAAGAGAAGACGACAGAAAAGGGAGATCGATGAATTTTTTAGGGTTTCTGAGCGAAAGAGGAACTGACTATATATAGGTCAGTCAAAGGGAGGCAAATCAAGCGTCGCAAGGGAAAGTAAAAGATGCCCCTTTTAAAAATAACTGCTCTTTTTAAAATCAATAACTGCCATTTTTAAAATATTAACTCCTTTTGAAAAAGAGAAATTGCCTTTTATCACGGAAATTGAAAGTAGCAAAAATCAATTATAGATAGATGATCGTACCTTTCCGAGATGAAATATAACAGAAAATAAAATAACTTACAGTCAAGAACCGTCTGAGTCTGAGAGTCATTAGACTTTAACTTCTTCAAGTTTAAGGATGTTGAGTTTGGAACGTATGATTTCAAATTGATTTTTCTCCAAAGGCTTTGTAAGTATATCCGCCGGTTGGTTCGTTGAGTCGACAAACGAATCGAAATTTCTCCATTTTGAACATGATCTCTAATGAAGTGATGTCGAATCTCTATATGCTTTGCTCTTGAGTGAAGGATTGGATTTTTGGTAAGATTGATAGCACTAGTGTTGTCACAGTTAATCTCCGTGCATGAATCTTCAATTCCAAAGTCTCTTAGTTGTTGTTTTATCCACAAAATTTGTGAACAACAACTTCCGAGAGATATATACTCTGCTTCTGTTGTAGAAAGGGCTACTGTATTTTGCTTTCTTGAGAACCAAGACACTGTCCTGCTTCCAAGTAGTTGACAAGTGCCTGAAGTGCTCTTTCTATCAACTCTGCAACTGGCTAGATCTGCGTCTGAGTATCCAAGAAGAGTAAAGTCTCCCCTTTTAGGATACCAAAGACCTGTGCTTTATGTTGAAGCAATGTATTTGATAATACACATTGCAGCACTTAGATGAGTTTCTTTAGGGTCTGCTTGAAATCTAGCACAAATGCAAACACTAAACAAAATGTCAGGTCTAGAAGCAGTAAGATAAAGAAGTGAACCAATGATACTCCTGTATAGCTTTTGGTCAACTTTCTTTCCTCCTTCATCTTTGTCTATCTTCAAGGAACTTGACATCGGTATATCAGTCTTTTTGCAGTTTTCTAGTCCAAATTTTTTGACAAGATCATTAGCATATTTTTTCTTGATGAATAAAAGTCCCTTCCTTCCATTGTTTCACTTGAAGTTCAAGAAAGAAGGTTAGTTCACCCATCATGTTCATTTCAAATTCATCCCGCATATACTTAGAGAATTTCTTGCACAAACTTTCATTAGAGGATCCAAAAATAATATCATCAACATATATTTGAACAAGCAGAAAACTTTTGCTTTCTCTTTTGATAAACAGGGTAGTGTCTACTTTATCTTTGACAAAGCCATTTTGAATTAAAAACTTACTCACTGTCGTACCAAGCTCGAGGTGCTTGCTTTAAACCATACAAGGCCTTTTCGGTCTCCGAATACCGAGTCCGGTTTCCTTGGGTCTTCAAATCTAGGTGGTTGTTCCACATAGACTTCCTCATGGATAAATCCATTCAGGAAAACACTCTTGACGTCCATTTGGAATAACCTAAAATCCTTATAACAAGCAAAAGCAAGTAATAATCGAATTGCTTCTAACCTTGCTATTGGTGCGTAAGTCTCGTCATAGTCTATCCCTTCTTCTTGCGTATATCCCTTGGCCACGAGTCTTGCTTTGTTTCTTATGACTTTTCCTTCCTCGTTCATCTTGTTCCTGAAAACCCACTTAGCTCCAATAATAGATTTACCTTTTGGTTTAGGAGTTAACTCCTAGACATCATTAATGCTGAATTTTCTGAGTTCTTCTTGCATAGCTTCAATCCAGCTTTCATCAGATAAAGCTTCTTCTATGCTTTTGGGTTCTATTTCAGAAATAAGAGCCACAGCACTAGACTCTTCACGCCTTTTGGATCTTGTGCGAATTCCTTCATTAATGTCGCCAATAATGAGATTTTTAGGATGACTGGACTTATGCTTCCAGTTACTGGTTGATTTATCAGGTTGATGATCACTTCCTTCATTTGAGTCTTCAATAACTACTTTTTGCTGGTCTTTCTGAGTCTGAGCTGCTTCTTTAGACATTGTAGAGTCTGAAGCTGGTTCAGATTCTTCAAGATGAGTCTAAATAGATTCATTTTGAGAAGAATCCTGGAATTTGACATTCATTGATTCCTCCACGGAATAAGTCTTCTTGTTATAGACTCTGTAGGTTTTGCTTGAGGTAGAATATCCAAGGAAGATGCCTTCATCTGATTTTTCTTCAAACTTGCCAACTCGATCATTTGCATTTTTCAAAATAAAGCATTTACATCCAAACACATGAAAGTATGAAACAATAGGTTTCTTTCCTTTGAATAATTCGTAGGGGGTTTTTTCCAGAATAGGCCTTAGAAAAACTCTATTGATAATATAACATCTTTGTTGAAACTGCTTCAGCCCAAAATCGTGAAGAGATGTTACTTTCAATCAAAAGAGTTCTAGCCATTTCTTGAAGCGATCTATTCTTTCTTTCCACAACTCCATTTTGTTTTGGAGTATATGGAGATGAGAACATATGTTGAAAACCAGATTCATCACAGAATTTTGTAAAATCTTGATTTTCAAATTCACCTCCATGGTCTGTTCTTATACTTGAAATAACATACCCTTTTTCGTTTTGAACCCTTTTAGCAAACTTTTCAAAGTAAGAGAAGGTTTCAGACTTACTTGTCAGGAAATATACCCAAGCAAATCGTGAGTAATCATCCACAATTACTAGGCAATATTTCTTACCCCCAATGCTCGAGTTACGGTTGGTCCAAACGGATCCATGTGCGAAAAGTTGCAATACACGATTAGTGGAAACTTGATTTATTGGTTTAAAGGAATTTCTTACCTGTTTTCCTAATACGCATGGAGTACATAGATTGGACTTTTGGTATGATAATTTGGGTAAACCACGAACAAGCTTCTTTGCTGAAATTTTGGCTATCTGCTTCATATTGATGTGCCCAAGCTTTCTGTGCCATAAGTTCGCTTCGTCTTGTAATGAGATCAGACATTGCGATTAATCTGGATTCACATCCAAGAGGTAGGTGTTTCCATGTCTTCGTCCCATAAATGACTGAGTAGTATCTTTACTAGTTCATGAACAAATTCCTTCTTGAAAGTTTATTTTGAAACCAGTATCACATAGCTGACTAATACTGAGCAGATTGTAGTTGAGTCCTTCCATTAGGGAAACATTGCTTATCGTGAGGTTTCCAATTTTTACAATTCCAAACCCTACAATTCTTCCTTTGCTGTTTCCTCCAAATGAAACTTTTCCACCATTTGCTTGAACGAGTTTTATGAAGCATTTTGAATCTCCTGTCATATGTCTTGAGCATCCACTGTCCAGGTACCATTTTACTCTTTTCTTAATAGTGACCTGCATTTAAAAAGAGACTCAAGCTTTCTTTGGTACCCATATTTTCTTGGGTCCATTGGTGTTAGTGTGATATGCGGTTTTTGCCCATACTTTTTAACAGGTTTTCAAACCATAGGACATTCCTTTTCAAAATGATTTGCACTATTACACCTTGAACATTTTAGAGCATTTCGACCTACTGGTTTCACAAAAACCTTTTTGAAATGATTTTTGTAAGCATATCTTGTGGGTCTTTGCTTAATTCTTTCTTTCACTTTAGGAAAATCAATTAGAGGAATGATTTCCACAGTCATTCCCAAACCAGATTTATTGAAATAAGGTCTTTGTGCTGAAAGAATTTTCTCAAGTTTCTCAGATCCTATTGAAAATCTTTTTGAGATATTTGATATGTCATTTTTTAAGAATTCATTTTCTTTTAAAAGATTTTCTTCACTTTCTTTAAGAGTTGAAACATTCATGTCTAAACATTTCAACTTTTCTTTCAAAGTATTTTCCTGTTGTTTTAGTGCAGAATTTTCCTTTTTAAGTTCGGAAATCCTTTTAAGAGAAATTTTAAGACTAGAACACATATCATCAATGTATTTAGAAACTTTAACAGGGATTTTAAAGTTACTTACCTCAAACTCACTGTCCGAATCCGAGTATGTCTCGGAGTTTGAATCGAATCCGATTGTGCCATCGGACATATATTGGCATAGTCATCATCACTTTCTTCACACTCTGTATCACTCAAGGTTTCTGCTTTAAGAGCCTTTCGATACTTTTCAGCTTTTCCTTTCTTCTTCCTCAGAAGAGGATAGTTGGGTCTGATGTGTCCCTTTTTCTTACATTCAAAGCAGATTATGTCTTTGTTTGATTCATCATCCTCAACAGACTTAGTCGGTTTCTTTTGAAAACTTTGTTTCTTTGGATTGAATCTTTTTCCTTTTCTGTTCAGCTTTTTGAATATTCTTATCATGAGAGCAAGCTCCTCATCATCCATATCATCTTGAGAATGTAACATCGGAATCATCATTGTATTTTAATGCAATGGATTTCTTACCTTTAGGATCTTCATCTTCATTGATTCGTTCCACTTCATAAGATTGAAGAGTTCCAACCAACTCATCGACAGATAGTGGCATGATTCTTTGTGTCTCTCTTATTGAGGTCTTTATGTGATTCCAATCCTTGGAGAGTCCTCGCAGTAGCTTGTTTACTTTCATGGGATCAAATTGGTTGACCTTGATTTTCAAGACCATTCACGATTTCGTAAAACGACTAAACATGTCGGTTATAGATTCTCCTGATTTCATTTTGAAGGCTTTGTATTGACCGAGGAGAATGTTGATTCTGGTCTCTTTCACTTGATCAATTCCTTCATAAGTAATATGTAATCTATCCCAGACTTCTTTTGCTGTAACACAAGAAGATATTCGTTATATTCGTTGGTGACAAAGCACAATATAAGGAATAAATTGCTTTTGCATCAAGAGCTTGTCTCTTGATTATCTCTTCCCGAGTCATTTCACTAGACTCAACATTTACTTTTCCCTCTCTAATTCAGATGCAGCTTTAGGAGTAATTCCTTTTTCTACAACATCCCATTCCAAAGGATCCTTCGATCTTAGGAACGCTTTCATCTTGTTTTTCCAGATGTTGTAATCCTTTCCATCAAAGTAAGGAGGTCTGGTATTGCTTTGCCCTTCCACCAGCCCTGGAGCTAACATACTAGCCATGGATCTTTAACTCAAGTAAAACACTTCAAACAAAGTGAGTACACAAGCTCTGATACCAATTGATATAGCTAGTATAAACACCTAGAGGGGGGTGAATAGGTTTAAAAACAATTTATCGAAAGTAATACTAGGCAAGCAATAGAACAGAAGTTCTTCAAGACAGATTATGATCAAAGTAAACAGAGAGTAGGGAAGAGAAAATTGAACACAAGGTTTATAGTGGTTCGGCTTATTCCAAGCCTACGTCCTCTCTTCCTCACCGACAGCCCACCGGCTGGATTTCACTATAAACAAAAGAGATATTACAGCAATGCTTTCTCTTGATTCCACAGTGTAGATACTCTATCTCACTTCCTCAAGGTATCTCAAAATATAGTCTCTCTTTTGCATACAAGATTTCGCTCAGTAAATGAATAGACAAAGAACAAGGAGCTTCAGACTTTGAAATTCTTCTATCGCGCACTCCTCAAAACAACTCGAACATCTTCCTTATATACTCCTTTATGCCATCATACCCGTTGGCACTTACCAAAGGAATTCTTCCAATCTTCCCGTTGGACAGAATCAATTAGAAAGATTACTCGAGCTATTAAAGGAACATGACGATAGCCCATCAATCCCGCCGCCCATACAATCAGGATTTCGGTTTCCATAAGTAGAACCTTCCAAGTATACTTCGCCAATCATCGGATCTTTAATCAATCTTGATTCGAATAAAGTAATCCGTTATGTCATATCCAGCCAAGAGATCTTTGTCAGTCGATAAGATCAAATCCTTAACATAACACACAGTCCTGGATAGACCTTCTTCGACAAACTGTAAACTGTCAATGAGAATAGACTTTGAGTCTTGAGTCTGACAGTCCGAAGGTCTTCAGACTTTAAATGGTAGAGTCGCAAGTCTTAGACTTTAAATGGTAGAGTACGCAAGTCTTCGAGACTAGACCGATGGAAACGTTTTGTCAGCTTCAAAATATTCCAGAAAGATTTCTCCAACAAGAATTGCATAATTTCTCTCTATTTAATAATGAAGAATACATTAGCCTACTTATAACCTTTACAAGATGACTATTTAATATAACATGATATTATAATGTCAATTATAATCAATCAAGATAAATCAAGAATATGTACAATCAAATTTAGATAATGCATAATTTTAAGAGATATAAAGAATCATAAAATTTAATTATATTCCAGTTGTTTCTAATAATATTAATAAAACAGAATAATAAACATGACATATCGATCTCCTTAGGCTTCATAAATATGATTTTGGGTCACGTGCCTAGTATGACATTTAAGAAAATTAAATCATCACTCCCCTCGGTATATGAATATGATAACAATGATTACAACAACAATACTAATAAGACTATATATTCATTTTTTTTTAGATCCCACAGGACGAGGAATTTTCGCACCACCTGCCGCTCATCTTCCTTGCCTCGTGCTCATGACTCTGAGCTCTTTTGTCCTCGTCACTTGTTCGCCCCTTCTCCTTCCCCCCTTTCTTCTCTCTCCACTTTCACTCCCCCGTCACGAAGCAAAGCACAAGACCTCTCTCATCAATGGAGCGTTCCGCTTGGCCACAGAATCTCTCCTCAAGCCGCAAGCACGCGATCCAGGAGCTCCTTCATGGCCAGAATCCCGCAAAGAAGCTCAGAGGTCTCTTCGATGCTCACTCTCAAACTGGCAATAACACAGGGCAGTCCTTGTTTGAGAAAGATCTGGTCGTCAACATCCTTGGGTCGTTCAGCAACACCCAATCCCTATCGAGCGGTTCTGAGTCCTACGAGGTCTTGCAGGTCCCGACCAACGCCTGTATCAGGTCCGAAGACTCCGAGGATAGTGAGAGTATCAACACCCCGGTCTCGAGGTAACTAAGGGCCAAAATTCGTTGTTTTGTTTTGCTGACTTTGTCTGAAAAGTTAATTATCTATTTAAGTGGAGTTTCGCTTAATTCAAAGAACCTATGAAGTTTCTTTTTGGGAAGAACAATTACATATAATGTGAGGATCGCATGTTTGAAAATGATAGTGTGAAGATCTCTCAAAATTTAGGAAACAGAGGAGACATGAAAAGATCTTTTCGCTGTTCATATGATTTTGGAACACAACTTGACAAATCATGATTGGATTATAACGAGATTGAATAGAAGTTATTATTTTTGGTTATTTCATTTATTTTGTTATTGGACAGAGGATGAAAGAGGTTTTATATTGAGGTAAATTATATATGTGGGTCTAGGTAATTCTAACATGAAATGGAAATTACTCATTTTTGCACTGAAAGACTTCAGATACATGGACAAGACTGGACCAAGATTTGATCAACGATGGACACCGATGGAAGACATATAGTCGGAAATCGATTATCAACTACAAGTTATTTTCATGAGTTTCTCATAAATATTTTCTTTCTTTTGTTATTAGTTAAGATATACCCAGGGATCTTAATAATTCTAACATGAACTGGGAATCACTCAATTTTTTTGCAGAAAGACTACTGTTATACGGTCAAGGCTGGACCATAATTCGATCATCAACGGGCACCAATGTAGGAAAAAAGGTCAAAAAGAGATCCTCAACGCCAAATTCCTCAGGTGCTTCACAGATGATAAACATTTTCATAAATATCTCACATATATATATATTGAGAAAAATATTGTATGAAGTAGAGAGAAATAAATTCTTGCTTGATGTCTAAAACAAATATTATGTGGGATCTTAACAATAAGATATGTTTAAAATAAATAAGAAACGCATCTATCTGTCAACGTGGCTAATATGTATTTATGCTTCTCTCATGATAAACAATCAAGCAAATTTTGTTACTGGTTGTGATTAAAGCTGCGTTTGTGGGGCACTTGCAGCCAGTACCACAGTTGCGCTCACAAGATCGACCAGGGATGTCAAGCGACCAAGCAGGTCCAAAAGATACAGGATGACCCACCCCTTTACAGGACCGTATACAAAGGCCTCCACACTTGCAAGATTCTCAAATTTCCCCCGCCCATCCTGGACTTTTCAAGCGCTAGGGACGACTCCATCCCCCAAAATTTCAACACTAGCCTCATTACCGAACAAGACGACGACGACAACCGCCCCATCTTCTCCGACTTTCTTTCAGTGAATCATGAGCAAAAGTTGCCCAAAAGCTGTGTTTGGGGGGCACTTGCAGCAAGTACTACAGTTGCGCTCACAAGATCGACCAGGGATGTCGAGCGACCAAGCAGGTCCAAAAGATACAGGATGACCCACCCCTCTACAGGACCATATACCAAGGCCTCCACACTTGGAAGATTCTCAAATTTCTCCCCCCCATCCTGGATTCTCCAAGCGCTAGGGACGACTCCATCCCCCAAAATTTCAACACTAGTCTCATTGCTGAACAAGACGACGACAACAACCGCCCCATCTTCTTCGACTTTCTATTGGTGAATGATGAGCAAAAGTTGCCCAGTGAGGATGATCTGAACTCCCATGGCCACTGCCCCGACAACAATAGCAGCAACAACAATCAATCCGCATCATCCGTTTAATGCTGCATTCAAGTCTGCCGGGGAGATCTAAGCCCTGTCGTAAGTTCAAGGGGATGTGAATTTTAGGTCTCACAGTTTTGATATGACTGTGGGTTCTGAGTTTGATATTTGTTGGATTATGAACTTCAATGTTGATTTTGGTGTAGTTTTGTTGATTAATGTGAGAGTTGTTTGCTGGAATGAGTTTCCTTAAAATATTTATCCTACGCGGCTGTTTGCTCAGGAGAAAAAGGATACACCAAATACACTCGACTTTCAGAAAAGTAGGTTACGACGGCTAAAAACAATATTACGACACCTAAAAATATTTTGAAATTAGGGGGTTTTACATATCATTCCCTCAGTTTGAGTCCTTGAGGAGCACCGAATACACTTGACTTTCAGAAAAGAAGGTGCAAATATGCATTTTTAATCAGCTCAAACTTACACAGTAAACTTCGCTAATTATTTGCAAATAAAAATGTATTCTGCAGCTTACTGACTCTATATTGATTAACATGAATTGATTACATCGAGGGCCAAGAAACAAAATGTTCAAATTCTATGATCAAAATATACTAGAGCATTACATATCTAACATATACACACCCTTTTAAAATCTAAACCATCAACTATAGCTGTTGCATAATGGACACCAGTGATCCAGAGGTCCATAAATATATAAGAAAGCTCTCCTTCATTGAAATACTTGTCCGCAGTACATAATCTCAAATACAACTTTAGAGGTGATTCTACTTGGATGGTCCTTACATCCTTCAAAGCAGTGTTTGACCGTGAATCTCACAGTTTTAAGCATAGCATCAACAAGAGACTGAATGCAGCTTGGAGCTCCTGGCTCTCCACTGATAAACTTAGCAACTCCAAAGTAACTTCAACTAATAGTCACGAAAATCACTTCCGTTAGCCGTCTGCTTCAACCAAGACAGTTTAACATTCCAATTATCAATGCTTCGATGAATGAAATGCATTTGCAAAATGTGAATTCGATGAGAACAATTGCACCTGAAAAAAAGTTGAGTTTTGGATTCACCATGATCATCACAAAACTGCAAGCCAGGAATGAACAATCTGAAGCAATTAATCCTTCTTTCTGCTTCTAACAATACCAGCTCCAGTCCTAATTTGACGAAAAAGACTTGGAATCACAATGCTTGACCCATCACATGTTTGACCTGTCTCCAATGTTTCACGCTAGCTAGGTTAAATTTGTATTCACCAAATATATGTAAATATTTTCACCAACCTTATGCAAAATATAGATCCTCATGCAAAATATAGATGTTAACGAATGTTGCCAATTCAAATTCGACGAAACCGAACATGATAGAATCATGCAATTTCTCCTTTTTATGCCGACAAGTTACAATAATGTGTTCAGAGCTCTTTACACATCTAACTAATTTCTATTATAGTGCTAATTCCGTCCCTGCAAACATTAAATTGAAGGAATGTGGAAGTTTAGTGATACCTAAGTAGTTGTTGACATGTTATGACTAAAATATCACAATTAGAAGTTAAAAAATCCAACACGGGCTAAGTTTGCTTGTCGTACGTGGATCTCTAGTCAAAGCCCATCGTTGGCTCAGCTAGTGGGCTTCCATTCTACGCAAAGTAGAGAACAAAGATAAGAAGAGTGTCAATGTCAATGTACAAAAGTCCCAGTTATCACTTATCGAACCAATAAAAATATTTCATATTCTATGTATTCCCCATTAGTTTGATAACAAATTTCGACATATAGTGAGTGTTAAAATCTCTGAATGCATTATATTAATGAGGGTTAGAATTTACTTTCATGTGTCAAATTCATATTATAAACCCATGTCAGATCATCATCTCCAAAAATTACAATTATCATTAAATCAAGCCAGAAAAAGATGTTTCTTAAACTCATATTGTATTAAAATTAGGGTTTTTTTTTTTTAAAAAAATCTATTTCATAAACGTGCTAGAAAAGACCGATATCATTTGGAGAAACAACTTTGTGACCTAACATAATTATTTTCAATTTCGATGCAGAACTGCAAATATCTTTTCAAGGTCCTACTATACGGTGACATAAGAAAAAAAGAGAATATTTTTGGCTGATTGATAGTAATCTTCCTTTGAAATTCACAATTTTTGTTGATAATAGCAACTCATCTGTTACATATCATTTTGTAACATTCTTTATGGAACATAATTTTCATTTTGTCGTCGCAAGTAATATAAATTCTATGATTTGTAATTGTCCACAAAAACTAACAAGCTGCCTAAGTTAATAGTAGGTCTCTTTTTCTATTAATTAATAGATTATTTAATGGATTGTAACTATTATTTAACATAGGCATAGTTTTCCTTAGACAATCGTGAGTTCTTTCAATCATATGATTCGTAATTTTCCATGAAAATTTAAAATCTACCTAAGTTGATGACAAATTTTTTATGCTATGAGAAGGAGAATATTCTTCACTCATTGTAACTTTTTACTTAATGAAATTGTAAGTTTAATCAATTTTCCTGATAATCCAACACAAAATGTAGACCGGCCACGTAAAACACACTTATTGGGAAGGTAGAAATCCCTTATTTTTGACAAATGGAAACAATAAAAAGGAAGCATCTCAGTACCGAGGTTAGTTCACTTGTCAAAGTTCATTCTACTGAGAAAGAGACAGAGACAAAGAGGGGGAAGGAGATGGAAGTGAGAGAATCATATAGAGCTAAAATAAGAAAAAGGAAGCACCTCAGTACTGAGGTTAGTTCACTTGGCAAAGCCCATTCTACTGAGAAAGAGAGAGAGACAGAGAGGGAGAAGGAGACAGAAGTGAGAGAATTGTATAGAGCTAAGCATTGGTTAGGGTTTTTCATTCCTCCTCCTCCTCATTCTAGAGAGATAGAGAGGGAGAAGGAGATGGAAATGAGATAATCGTATAGAGCTAAGTGTGGGTTAGGGTTCTTCTTTCTTCTTTCTTCCTTCTTCTTCTTCTTCTTAAACGGAAGTGAGAATCGTATAGAGCTAAGTGTAAATAAGGGTTCTTCTTTCTTTTTTCTTCCTTCTTCCTTCTTCTTCTTCCTCCTCCTCCTCCTCCTCCTCCTCCTTCTTCTTCTTCGCTTTGGTTTGCTTCTGTGGTCCGATCACCACCATCAACACTTCCATCATGTACTAAAACCATGACGAGTCCTAAGGGGAAGTCCTTTATCAGGTACAGATTTTTCATTCTCTACTTCAACTTCGATTTAGTTCCAATTGATTTTGACAATCTCATCTTGTTGCTTTGGAAGTTTGCTGGTGTCCGAATGGATGATCCCTCCTTGTTGGTTTCTGGGAATTTATGCTAAAATTGTGAAATCGTTTAATTTCTTAGCTTATATGCGATTTACACATATGTATACAAAAATGCCATTGAATTCTTTAAAATGAAACACTTGAAATCACCTACGCGTCACTAAACAATTTTCTACGTTTCAATATAAATTTTAGGACTTAATTGCATTTTTCAATTGTTGACACCTAAATTTTGGCGACCTCTTTAGTTATTTATCACATTAAAAATTAGGGGGTTAATTTTATCCTTGAAAAAATATTAATTGCATAGTATATAAATTTAAGCGCATTTATTTTGCAGTTTTTGCATTTATTTATTGGACTGGTAGCGGATGGGTTCTAATTGGTGATTCTGAGCTGTAAATTGACAGGCTGGACTAAGCCCGCGAAGCGAACAAATTGGCCTAAGCCCGTTTTTTTTAATGATAAGAAATTATCTTGTGAGAAAATAGGAATTCGAAATTTTTCCGGGATATGATGAATTTTTTGGATAGGGCAAATGTGAAAAGTGAATATTGCTTTTGGAAAAAAGAATCTTCATGGATATCAATTTGGAAAAATTAAAACCCTAGTCTAAGGTTTATAAATAGATTGTTCGTGTAGGGTTTTGGGGAGGCCACACATATTGAATATAAAGGCCGCACAAGGGGCTCCTCTCTCGGTTCTCTAGGTCAAAAAATTGAAGTCAAAAAGAGAGGAAATTCTTCCTTCGTTTTAGGGTTTTGCGGTGAAAAATTCGAACACAAAGGGGAAATTCTTTTCGTTTCTTTTTTAGGAGAAGTCAACAGCCAAAAGGGTTTCTTTTAGCTTCTGCAGAAAGAGCAGAATTTGTTTCCCTTCTCGCGACAGCAGCAAAAAGAGGGAGAGATAGTAGAGAGAAGACGTGATAGACAGGAAAGAGAGAGAAAAAAAAAAAAAGAACCCTGTTCTTCTTCTCCGGGAGACCTATCCGACGCCCTCACCGCGTTCCACTTGCAGCTCGACAATGCTGCCCCGACACGGCGCAGATCCCGAGCCGCTGCTCCCACGCCGAGTGACCACCGCTACGCCCGCTCGTCACTCTATGCCCACCGTCGTCCACTGTCGGCCTCCCCTGTAGCCCCTCCACCCGCGACGCCTCTATTCTGACGCTGCACCCACACCACGACGACGTTGCTGCAACCACCGATTGCTACACCCACATCGCCATCTCGCCTATCGCCGGAGCTTTCCATCGCCCGCGAGCTCACTGCTTCGCCAGCAAGTCCTGTATAGAACGCTAGCACTCTGCATGACAGATTTCGGTAGTGACCCGACTGAGATAAAATCTCGATCTGAGCCAAAATAGATGTGTAATTTGAATTTACTCTGGTGTTGCATAGTATCATTTTCATGCATGTTCTCTTGTGCAGGGGCAAAAGCGGATTTTCAGTTTTGATTGATAGGGACAATCTAAGGACATTCATTGCTGATGCAATCCCTTTATGGGGCAATTCCCTGAATAAATGCTTAAAACCATGTTTTAAGTGTGGTAAATTATCTGTTTTGAAATCACAAAAGCTTTTCATGCTTAAAGTTACTGGACTCTTTTGAAAAGAGAATTTTCATATTGATTTAGCTCACCAATTTTATGTGGAGATTTGTCAAGATGGACAACTCAATGGAGTGACATCAATGCTTAAGAATGCTGAATGAGACGTATTAGGATGATGAAATGCAAGCCCTATCCTATACACAGTCCCTTACTTATACACTTGTGAGATGAGTGTAGGAAGTTCCATATCCATAAGGTAAAGAGTTTTCTCGCAAAAGGTATGATGACCAAAATGATGAGGGACAATTCATTTCTTTATCCCAAACACTACAGGTGATTAATTGCTTAACTTCTTTGAGTCTTATACACTTGTGGAGATTTCTTTTCAATTTACCCCTGTCAAGAACCACCCCCACATCGGGGCAAATTAGAGGTAAGACAGCATAGGGAGGAGAGAAAAATGAAAAGAAATTTTCTTGTTCTCACTTGCATTAATCTTCAAGTCGTGCTATTACATTGATTTCATATGATAATTTAAGTGCCTTAGGATGACGAAGAGCATTTCTTTCTCTATCCTACATACTTATATCCTTTGCATAGCCCATTTGAGCTTGCAATTTCATTTCTTTAAACCCAGTCGGTGATCATCCCCTACACTGGGGTAAGGCAAAAGGTAGATGAAAACCCTTGAAAGTTTGAGTGTCATTCAAAGTGTAATTGCTTGACACATGCATTGAAATCAAAATAGAACAAAAGGGCATGAAAAAGCAGTGTGCCTAGTAAAAGCAAGGCCAATGCCCATGAAAAAGAAGTGAAGAAAAAATGAATGAGAACTAAGGGCATGAAAAAGCGGTGTGCTTGGTAAAAGCAAGGCCGATGCCCATAGATGGAAAAAGAGTCAGGATAGATGACCATCAATTGCAAAAATTGAATCCCAATGGAGCAATATTCAAAGATCTCAAATGCTGAGTTTTTATAATCAATAGGGCACTTCATGAAGACAATCCCTGATGGTGAAAAAGAAAACTGGTGGCAATGTCAGGATGATCATCAGCTCTCACCTTTTACACATATTTTGAGCCTATTGATCCTTTCGTTTCTCAACCCAATAACCTAACCTACGTTACGTCCCTTGCAAAGTCTCTTCTGATTATGGCACTTGAATTAACATAGAGATTCACATGTTTTAAGCATCGCTCGAAGAAGTGCGAGCAAGATTATTTCTTTTTCATTTTGTAGGGATTCTTGACTTGTAAACCTGGAGATGATTACAGAATTATTTTTTCAATAGCCTTGACTCAAAGAGTCCCTTTGTTAAGCCGTTGACCAGGCCCACATTATGGTCCCTGTTAAAGACCTCTCAGATTGGTAAGGTTGTACCGCTTACAAGAATACTCAGACCCTTGTCGATATGGTGAGATGGAGTGATTCCCATAAAATAGCTCTTCTAAATGAGAGTGAGTGAAAGTCCTTTCTAACTGAAAGTCTCTTATTTAGTATTCTTAGGAAATCCATGTCACGAGTAAAAATTGTCTTGAACAATAAATCTCTCTAGTGGAAATTTGGGTGATGCAAAAGTCATTATGCATGAACCCCGATTGAATTAATAAAAACTTCAGTGGATTTGAAGTGTGCATTCCAGAATAGCCTTAATTGTTTATTTCCTTGGTAAATGCATTTTTGCTCTAAATCATGTCTAACAGGTAATGTTTTCTCAAAGACCCAAGGCTCCTGACATTCAGGTTCCTTTCAGAATGCCTCATGATATCAGGAGATGAGAAACCTTCACGAACATTCAAGGTGTATCATTGATGTTCCAAAATTTATTTATACTAGGAGATGAAAAACCTCCACAAGATATCTAAATTCCAAAAGACATATTCCTAGAATCAGAGATATCACCAAGTAGGTATATTTTTGCCCATATACTTGTCATTGTGCAGGTATTCTCTCTCAAGTGCATCGACACTTGACTTGGTCAAGCTTTCCTTTTTATTGACTCGGCGTGCTTTCGTAACCCAAAGTCCCTTTCATCGACCTGGTGTGCTTCTGTAACTCGGTGTTTAGTTCTTGACCTGGCGTGCTTTCGTAGCCCAATGTCTCTTTTCATTAATTCGGCGTGCTTCCGTAGCCCGTGTCCATTTATATTGACCTGGCATGCTTCCGTAGCCCGGTGTCCATTTATATTGACCTGGCGTGCTTTCGTAGCCCAGTGTCCATTTATATTGACCTGGCGTGCTTTCGTAGCGCAAGTTCCCTTTTATCGAACCGGCATGCTTCCATAGCCCGGTTTTCTTTTATCGACCTGGCGTGCTTTCGTAGCCTAGAGTCCTTTACATCGACACTCAATTGAGTTGTCCCCTAAAGATTTTTCTCAGTTGGTCGATTCGGGTGACCATAGAATGGTACGGGTCTGGAAGGCGAATCCCCGTTTAGGCGACCATAGAATGGTACGAGTCCTAGACAACATCTATTTTCCTATTCGGGCGACCGTAGAATGGTACGGGTCTTGGAAGGCAAATCCCTATTTAGGTGACCGTAGAATGGTACGGATCTTGGAAGGCGAACCCCCGTTTAGGCGACCGTAGAATGGTACGAGTCCTGGAAGGTGAATCCCCGTTTAAGCAACCGTAGAATGGTACGGATCCTGGAAAATCATTTTATTCAAGATGATCGTATAATGGTACAGGTCCTAGACACAACCAAACACTATCATATTGGGCAACCGTAGAATGGTACGGGTCCTAGGAAAGCAGTTTCTTTGTAAGGTCATGTTATTATTCTAGCGGACCGTAGAATGGTACGGGTCCTAGACATGTAATACCAACTACCTCGAACTACTCTATCCTCCTTGAAGGTAAGTTATTCCAGGTAAGTTCCTTTGACATCTCAGTTTGGATCTAGATGTCTTAATTCTTTAAACATTTCACTCTGGATGTGAATGTTTTTCAATCTTTCTTGTTATACCTTAGTCTAGATCTAGGTATTTCGAGTTCAAAAATTTTGACATCTCAGTCTAGATCTGAATGTCTTAATTCTTTTCGTTGAACATTTCACTCTAGATGTGAATGTTTTTCGATTTTTCTTGTGATACCTTAATATGGATCTAGGTATTTTGAGCACAAAGTATTGACATCTCAGTTTGGATATGAATGTCTTAAGTATTTTCGTCTAAACATTTCACTCTGGATGTGAATGTTTTTTCAACCTTTCTCGTTATACCTTAGTTTGGATCTAGGTATTTCGAGTTCAAAAATTTTGACATCTCAGTCTAGATTTGGATGTCTTAAGTATTTTCGTCTAAACATTTCACTCTAGATGTGAATGTTTTTCGACCTTTCTCGTTATACCTTAATCTGAATCTAGGTATTTCGGGTTAAAAAATTTTGACATCTCAATCTGGATCGGGATGTCTTAATTATTTTCGTCTAAACATTTCACTTTAGATGTGAATGTTTTTCGACTTTCCTTGTTATACCTTAACTGGATCTAGGTATTTCGAGTTTCAAATATCTTGACATCTCAATCTGGACCCGGATGTCTTGATTCTTTTCGTTGAACATTTCACTTTGGATGTGAATGTTTTTCAATCTTTCTCGTTATACCTTAGTCTGGATCTAGGTATTTCGAGCTTCAAAAAATCATGACATCTCAGTCTGGATTTGGATGTCTCAATTCTTTTCGTTGATCATGTCACTTTGAATGTGAATGTTCTTCTCAATCTCAATGTCTTAATCTATTACCTATTAGACTCTTCAAGGAACCCGAGTGAGAGTTGGGTACTTGTGGAGTAAATTGAGATTTATCATGTACCTCAAGATGCTCTACTACACTGATTGGTAAGTAACCGTAGGTACGTTCCTTTCTTTTGCATCATGCATTTGCATTTGCATTTCCATGCATCATATAAATTGCATTTTAAAATGGGATTCATTTTCTGAAAAAGATCAATCATTCAGCGTATGTGCATGGTCAAAATTTAGGTTTCAATTTGTCTTTGAAGGCAACCTCTACGAGCTCACCTTCAAAGAGGGACAGCTGTTGACACCTAAATTTTGGCGACCCGTTTAGTCATTTATCAAATTAAAAATTAGGGGTTAATTTTATCCCTGAAAAAATATTAATTGCATAGCATATAAATTTATGTGCATTTATTTTGCAGTTTTTGCATTTATTTATTGACCGGTAGCGAGATGGGTTCTAATTGGTGATTCTAAGCTGTAAATTGGCAGGTTGGACTAAGCCCGTGAAGCGAACAAATTGGCCTAAGCCCGTTTTTTTTAATGATAAGAAATTATCTCGTGAGAAAAATAGAAATTCGAAATTTTTTCGGGATATGATGGATTTTTTGGATAGGGCAGATGTGAAAAGTGAATATTGCATTTGGAAAAAAGAATCTTCATGGATATCAATTTGGAAAAATTAAAACCCTAGTCTCGAGGCTTATAAATAGATTGTTCGTGTAGGATTTTGGGGGAGGCCACACATATTGAATATAAAGGCTGCACAAGGGGGCTCTTCTCTTGATTCTCTAGGTCGAAAAATTGAAGTCAAAAAGAGAGGAAATTCTTCCTTCGTTTTAGGGTTTTGTAGTGAAAAAATTCGAACACAAAGGGGAAATTCTTTTCGTTTCTTTTCGAGGAGAAGTCAATAGCCAAAAGGGTTTCTTTAAGCTTATGCAGAAAGAGCAGAATTTTTTTCCCTTTTGCTGACAGCAGCAGAGAGAGGGAGAGATAGTAGAGAGAAGACGTGATGGACAGGAGGAGAGAGAGAAAAAAAAAAGAACCCTGTTCTTCTTCTCCGGGAGACCTATTCGACGCCCTCACCGCGCTCCACCTGCAGCTCGACGATGCTACCCCGACACCGGCAGATCTCGAGCCATTGCTCCCGCGCCTGAGTGACTGCCTGCTACCACCGCCCGTTGCTCTATGCCCACCGTCGTCCACTGACGGCCTCCCCTGTAGTGCCCCCACCCGCGACACCTCTGTTCTGACTCCGCGCCCACACCACGACGACGCTGCTGCAACCACCGATTGCTACACCCGCACCGCCATCTCGCCTGTCGCCGGAGCTTTCCATCGCTCGCGAGCTCACTGCTCCGCCAGTAAGTCCCGAACGGAACGCTAGCACTCTGTAGAGACGCCATTCGACTTGTCCGCCGTGCCTCCTCTATGAGCCGCCATATGCAGACCTCCACCGATGCCGCTCCGACCAGCGACCCAATGCTAGTAGGCCTGTGATCACTGGTCGCCGTCTCTGCACGCCACTCGAGCTGCCCCTTCAAGCGACGCTCGCGCTGGCCGCACCCCTGCTCGCTGCTAGTCTGTTCGCCGCCAGTCTGCCCTCCGCCGCCCCTCGCCGGAACGCCGACGACCAACCCCCTTAGCGACCCGACCGATGGCGCACCCACCACAAAGCCGCCAAGCCGCGCGTGGACAGAAAAAAAAAAAAAAAAAAAAGAAAGAAAGAAGGAAAATCTAATTAGGTAGTTTTTTTTCTTCTTTTATTTGCTTTATTATTTTTTTATGTTATTTATATTTTTAGTAGAATTATTCCTAATGTATGGTTAAGATTCCAGTATGAGATTGCCTCTAAAATTTGGGATTGATAATATGATTTTCGCGCCCGAAATCCGACTCGCAATCTCTTATAAAATCGTCAATTCGATCTCACGCCCGAGATTTGATTCGCGATTTACTTAAAAATTGGTTAGCCCGATCTCATGCACGAGATATGGTTCGCCAATTTGTGGATATCGATCATATCTTATCTGATTTGCCGTCATGTTGGTTGAATTAATTATATTTTTGTTAAAGGAAAAATCCAAAAAATATTTGAATTAGGATTAGGTTGGTTTTAGAATATTTCTTGTTATCTTGCATATTTAGAATAGAGATTTTATTTCGAATTTTTAAAAAATAAAAAAATCCAAAAAGTTCATTCATTTAGGATGTTAGTTTTTGTTTAATTTAAGTTGCATGTTTAAATATGTGGCAATTTTAAATTTCGAAATTAATAAAAAAGCAAAAACACAAAAATTCATCATGCATATGTCATGTAGAATTAATGCATCTTTTGTACGTCATTGCACATTAGGATAAAGTTGCATAGTTCATTTTGAGTTTAGATTGATTTAGATAGATTGCATCTTAGGTTAGAGATTACTAAGTTAAGATAATATCTTGATTTAAATTAGGGTTTAGCCTAACCTAATCCTTAATATAAGTTGGATAGAATCTGAATTTAGCTAGATAATTTTCACATTTTTCTAATTTCGAATTTCATAAAAAAAATACAAAAAATCATCTTAGGATAAGTTAATTCCATTCTCTAGGATAGATTGCACATTTATTAAGAAAACACAAAAATGTCATTGCATGTCATTTAGTGATTGTTGCTAAGTTCATTTAATTAGAAATTGCCTGTCATTAGAATTAGGTCATATTGTATTGCATAAAGCATGATTTCCATTGAATAAATGAAAACAGAAAAAAGGAAATTGTGTGTTAATTAGAAATCATATCTAGGGTTGTTGATGTGAATTCTAATCTAACAATGCAGATGCTTTCGTTGCTACGAGATAAGTCCCTGCATTTTTTTCATTTATTTGCTTTCCTTGGGTGTTAAATTAGTGGATTGCGCACCCGCATGATCACCTCACATGTTAGGGAAATAGATTTAAAATCAATCCAAAGCTTCCTTCAAAAACAATTTTGAAAATTAAAAAGAAATGGTACCGAAAGGGCATTAGAGAAGTCTAGTGTAACCAAGTCCCCGTACCCAAAGTCTCAGTTCGCAAGAGTAAAATAATACTCACATTATTTTACTTAGGTGTCTAATCGATCTACCGTAAACTGATTAGTGGCGACTCCTAGATTGAAAATCATTTGCATGTTACGAACTTGAACCTAAGTTGCGAATTGGTATGGGCTTGGGAGAGCCCGAGCTAAGTTTAGACTTAGTAATCCATTAGCCAAACTCTAGGTGGTTCACCCCCGAAAATTTGGTCGCAACATCAATAAATGATTAAGACTTAATTGGAAACCTAGAATTTGATTGCATTTTCTAAGGAAGGTTTGGGACTCGGGAAGAAGCCACAGGGGAAAAGACAAATAAAAAATAAAAGAAAAACAAACGAAAAAGAAAAGTACAGAAAAAGTAAAAAGTAAAATAAAATATGGAAAAAGAAAGTAAAAGTTTGCTGAGAAAAGGTGCAGTGGAAAAGACAAAATTGGGAAGAAGACAAAATGATGGCGAATAAAAGAAATTAAGAAAATCATTAAAAAAATTAAAAAAAATTAATTAATTAATTTTTTTTTTTTATTCCAATTGGGTCGGGTCTAGGTCATCATCGGGTGAACGAGTCGGACTGGGTTTACTCCGTTGGGACCCCTTTTCCCGAATATAATATTAAATATTAAATATATATTAAAAAATTTCAAAAATTAAAAAATTAAAAAAAAAAAAAAATTAAAAATTTTGAAAAATAATAAAAATTAAAAAAATTTCCGAAAATTCAAGAACTTTCAGAGAAAATAAAAGATTCAAAAAATTTCAGAAAATATTGAAAATTAGAGTTTTTTTAAATAATAATTAAAATTAGAAAATTCAAAAAAAAAAAAATGTTAGAAAATTTCAAAATTTCATTTGAAAAGTTTTTAAAAACAAACTTTCTAAGCTATTTTCTTAAAAATGGGAAGTTTCTTAACTTTAAAGTGTGCTAAAAATATTGAGTAAGCCTTTAGGGCTCTAGCTTAGGATTTCAATTGTCTTTAAAGACAATTACCCTTGTTTGCATGCTTTTGCTATTTTGACCCCTTTAGTCTAGTTAAGATTAATATTTATCGTTTCCTTGATGTTAAATATTTTTCTCTCTCATGCAATTTATTTAAACACTTTCCTTGGTTGCTAACTAGTATTTTAATTATTGTGTATCCGCATGATCATCTCGCGTGTTAGTGGATTGGTTTAAAATTAATTCAAACTGTTTGACAAAATTTCATTTTAGAATGAATAAGATTAGGTACCGAAAGGGCACTAAATCTCCAATCCTGAATTTTCTGATTGTGTAGGAAGTAAGGTACACTCTCACACCTCCCTTGGTTTTTAGCCAACTCAAATAAGCTAGTGGCGACTCCTTATTACAAAATTCTTATGAACATCCCAATGTCACGTGAGGTATAGGTTTGGGAGAGCTCGTGCCTTATCATGGGCCGTAAGCCCGCCTTTTAAGCAATACCTCTAAATATATTCGCTTCTCGAGGGGTAGGTCGCGACATTTAGATTAACAACAACCGCTAGATCTCAGTATCTAATAATTTCAAGGAATTCAATTCCTAAATGTCAAATGCTTAACCTAATTCAACACTACATATACAAATAAACAGGAGATTTTGTGGCAATTGCACATCCAAAAGTTGGCAAAAGGACACTTCCACTGTGAACCTCACCGAAAAACAACAACACCATAAGCCAAAATAACATACACTATTATTCCAACTATTAATGCAAACAAAAAATCACAATAAATAATCAAATGAGAAATGTCGAGTATTAAGCAACATATTGCATGTTCATCTCGGCAGGATCGAGCCATAGATTAGTTGCCATTGGAGCCACATTGGAAAGGTTTATCTTGACCCCCCACTTTGACAAATTCCAAAGAAACCCATAGCTACTTTTGGGATTCCCACTACCTTGCTTACGAAAATGGTGATTTATGTAGGAGGATATGAGGGTAGTTTTTCCTTGAAGTAGCTCGATAAGTCTCAACTGTTAAATTGCCAAGTCCATTTAAAGAGTATTAACGTGTTAACAAGTCATCTCAAGACAACCTGCGTACTTTATGGTATCCATATCCTTCCATGTCCCATGCCGTGCACTCGATTGAACGAGATGCTTCATGAATTGTAGCAAACGAAGAGGCGTGTGACATCTCACTTTTCACATCATCTATTAACGTGTGTGAAGGTCTTGCCGCATACAGAGGAGCATAATATCTCCCCTAGGAGGATTTGACTGGCCGATAAATCGGATGGTACACAAGTAATGAGCCCACCTATCCCCAATTGCATCTCATCCTCCATTTAGTCGTGTAGGTGATTATCCACAACAAAATTTCCATCTAGCAAATAGAGGCATAGAACATTATAATACTATTGCAAGAAGCAACTACCAACCCAGAACAGCTTTATACACTCGAACAAGCAAGGCATCAAAACATAGTATGCCCAGTTTATCTCGAAAAATATTTATCCTATTCCTTAAACACTCCTACCTTCCCTCTCTCTCTCTCTCTCTCTCTCTCTCTCTCTCTCTCTCCCCGAACTCAACTATGGACACAAGGTGCTGCATTCGGTCAAATACAACAAGAGCTAACCATTCTAGCGCAACTGATATCCAAGAACCCATTCAGCTGAGGTAAACTAACTACTCCAAGTCTTAGAAAACGGTTAAAAAGGCAATAAGCCGTAATCAACCATATCTATCAAATTTGTTTCAGTTTTCGACCTTGGCGACCTTGTCAGCGAGCGCTTGGCGGTCTTTCCGGTCCATCTTCGCTTCGAATCGTCTCTTTAAACCCCCTCCACTCCAGTCCCCGTTGTCCTCCAACCCAACATTCCCCATTACATTCCCATCCAACGACACCCACTGGCGGAGGCGGCTGCGATGGCCCATCAAGGAAAGCCACGGCCTTTCCCCTTTGCCACCGCCCCTCGCGGCCATGGTCCGTTGGGGGACACAGAGCGGCAAATGGGGAAACAATATATGCAGGGGCCAAATTTACTCAAAATATATAAAAAGGGTCTTTTTTTTTTTTCCTTCTTCTTTCTTTTTTTCCTTTTATTAATATTACCAAAAAACAAGACTCCAATTTTCATCCCCTATATATTGTTTTTCGTTACACGTATTTTACTTTTTCCTAAGATTTGTAGATTGAAAACATTTTATTTAGTCAAAATCACGCACCTGAAACTTTTAAAAGTGTCTCGATAAAAAAAATGTTTAAAAGTGCAATAATTATGTATTTTTCAAAGTTTAAATAACGCTATTTTTGTTTTTCCATAAAATTTTGGAGGAAAACAAGAGAAAAAGCCATGTATATACATTTATTTCTCCACTTATTCTAATATTACTTTTAATAAATGAAAGAAAATAGATTTTTTTAAATTACCTATGTATTAAATAATAAATTTTAAAAATATCTAAATCTCATTTCACACAATTTCTACTATAATTATCTATTTTTAACCTTCATTAACAATTACTAAACTCGTGACTTGATTACATATAAAAGGCAAATAGAAAGAGACCTCGCTCTCCAATCTCACACATAGCGTATTAAACTAATTTTGTAAACTAATTTTTAGGATAATTAGCATTACCTACCATTCCTATGATTGCTTGGGCCGAACTATTCTAAAGAGTAACGAATGAAATTTATGGGGCGAACTTTCTCTTCGAAAGAATAAAGACGCATGGCAATGGATAATAAGTTTCCATCTATAATTTATTAAGTGCACGTGCTACATATTGAGAATTATTGATGCATTATCACGATTATCTATATCACAGTGTCGTTTTGATTTATAGAGAAAGGGATTATTTTATTTCCTTGTTTTGGCTACATCACTTAGCATACTTTCAATTTATATTAGACTCAAGAGGACCTACCAAGAGATGCATCACCAATAGGGAAGTTAATGGATTTTTAAGCCCAAGGACTTAACATGGAAACTTTCAGGTCTTGATTTAATCAATTTAATGTGTGAATTAATTCAATTAGGAGTCGGCACTAATAAATTATTGATAGATCAATTAGACCCTACGTACAAACTAGACATTCAATGAGTTCGGGGAACTTGATTACATTAAATTAATTTGATTCCATTTTCCATATTTTTTTCACTTTATTTTTAGAAATATTTTATGGGCAATCTTGATTAATTTTAAGGCTGACCACTAGGATGCATAATCAATGATCTAGCACTCGATAAACCGAAGCAACAAAAAGAATTGCCAAGAACAAAGCACAAATTTACTATGAATTCCCAAATATACAAAGGATGTTAATTAAAAAAGAAAAAAAGAAAAAGAAGATGCATGTGTCACGGGCCGATCAATCTAGCGTTCCCTAACCCATGCAGCCTTAAGATTTCTCCCAAGCAGTCTTTCCCACACTCAACTCACAAAGATCTTTTAGAGAGAGAAGCTCTGAATGGTATTTCACTTGTGAATGAAATAATACAATGAGGGGAGGAAACCCTATATATATAAGAACAGGACAAGTCATATTCATAGATCTCTCCTCAATCTAACGGTGGAGATCGTATCTCCTCAACTACCATCTATCCGCATTTATTACATAATTGTAAAATTACTGTATCACCACCCTCAAGAGTATTCTAAAACACTCGAGAAAACCCTAAGACTCAAGGATACCAGCCGAGGGTCGCTTGCTCCAAGGATGGGTCACAACCATCGATTAGAACCCTTTTGGATCTCCATTCCTTTGGGCCATGACATTTTCCCCCACCTAATCAGGTGACGTCCTTGTCGTGTCATGGAAAGCATCAATCTCCTTCTTGAACTACCAAAGACCTTCTGCGAGTTCCCAATTAGCTTCGCTCTCCGGAAGACCTTTCCATCGAACCAAGTATTCTCACTTTGGCGCATAGTGCCGCTTCCGTATGACTCAATCCACCATTATGCATTCGACTTCTCGAGTCATACAAGGTTCTTGCTCCAAGTGGCGCTCGTTGTGACTCCCGCGATCCAGATCTTTTCGTCTACCCGGAAAGGTTTAAGCATACTCACATGGAAACATGATATACCTTTAGTTTTGGAGGCAACTTTAGCTTGTATGTGACCTTTCCAACCTGTTGCAGCACACGTAATGGCCCCTCACAATGATGGATCAACCCTTTGTACACGTCCTTGTATCGAAGAACCGTGTGTAGCTTAGCCAACACAAAGTCCTTGACTTGGAACTCCACATGCCGTCACTTCTTGTCAGCCCACCTCTTCATGCGCTTAGAGGCCTTGTGTAGACACGCCCGTGCTATGTCGGTTTGCTCCTGCCAATATTTGACGAACTTGTACGCGGATGGGCTACTCCTCGGATAACCTAACACAATTACGCTTGGGGTTTGCAGTTATTGCCTGGTCGTGATCTCAAATGGGCTCTGACCAATGGACTCGCTCCGTTGTAAATTATAGGACAACTGGGCTACGTCGATCAACTTCGCCCAATTCGCTTGCGTTGTGCTCACATAACGTTGGAGATAAATCTCTAATAGTGCATCGACCCGCTCCATCTGACCGTCGGTTTGGGGATGCAAGCTCGTAGAGAGGTTCAACTTCGACCCCAGCAGCTTGAAGAGCTTGGACCATAAATGCCTCGTGAATCGAGGATCATAATCGCTCACGATTGTTTGGTGGAACTCCCCAAGTACTTGACCACGTGCTTCATGAACAGCTTGGCCGCCTCTTCGGCCGGACAATCCTTTGTCGCAAGCACGAAGGTCACATATTTGGAGAATCGGTCCACCATGACCATGAGAGTCTAATACCCTTCGGACTTTAGTAGATTCATGATAAAGTCCATGGAAACACTTTCCCTTGGACGAGTTGGAATGGGAAGTGGCTCCAAGAGCCTCGGCAATGAACATTTCTCTAGCTTGTCTTGTTGGCATACAAGACACGTCTTCACATAAGCTTCAACGTCATCCCACACTGGAGGCCAATAATATTGGTCTTCGATGAGGGCCAATGTGCAGTGGATCCCTGGATGACCCACCCACTTTGAATCATGGCACTCACGCGGTATCTCCTTCCTCAGCTTCCCATAGAAAGGCACGTATAGTCACCTCCCTTTGGTGTAGAGGAGGTCCTTTTCGCACTAAAATTGTTGGGTCTTGCCTTCCTGCGCATACCCGATGAGGGTTTGATCTCTTTGGTCGTGCTTAAGCCCCTCTTTGATGCGGTCAATATAAGGACAACTCAGTTGACTCACTGTGCTCGCAAGCTCCATCTTTCGACTTAATGCATCAGCCACGGAGTTAGCCTTCCTTGGTTTGTACTCCAGCACGTAGTCAAACTCCGCTAGAAAGTCCTGCCATCGAGCTTGCTTCGGACTTAGCTTTTTCTAGGTTTGGAAGTAACTCGTGGCCACATTGTCCATCCTCATGACGAACTTAGATCCCAGGAGATAATGCCTCCACGTCCAAAGGCAATGGACCACCGCGATCATCTCCTTCTCCTAAACGGTATACCGACGCTCGATATCGTTCAGCTTACGAGATTCGAACACCACTGGATGTCTACCTTGCATGAGAACACCACCAATAGCATAATATGATGCATTAGTCTCTACCTCATAAGGCTTAGTGTGATCGAGCAACTCTAACACCGGCTCCTCGGTCATGGCTTGCTTCTACCGATCGAATGCCCTTTGGCATTAATTCGTCCACTCCCACAGCTTCTCCTTCTTCAACAAGTCCGTGAGTGGCACGATGATGCTTGAATAGCTCCGAATGAAGCGCCGATAATAGTTGGTGAGGCCAAGGAACGACCTCAACTCCATCACCTTCGTCAACGGCTCCCACTCAACGATCGCTTGGATCTTTGCCTTGTCCATTCACACTTGTCTACCCCCTGACAATGTGCCCCAAGAATGGAACTTCCTTCTGGGCAAATGCACACTTCTCATGCTTGACATTCAAGTTTTTATTGCACAAGACTTAGAAGCCCTATCTTAGGTGCTCAACGTATTCCTCGAGCATCCGGTTATATATGACAATGTCGTCAAGGTAAACCAATACAAATCGATCTAAGAATGGGTGGAGTACCTTGTTTATGAGCAAGCAAAATGTGGCTGGAGCTTTGGTCAGGCCGAATGGCATGACGAGGAACTCGCACGATCCATACTACGTCACGCATGCGGTCTTCGGCTTGTCCCCTTCAGCAATTCAAACTTAATAGTAACTCAATCGAAGATCTAGCTTGGTGAACCACTGAGCTCCCCCAAGTTGATCAAAGAAATCTGCAATGAGCAGGATTGGATACTTGTTCTTGACGATCAACTTGTTTGCCCGATAGTCTATGCACATCCGGAGTGACCCATAGTGCTTTTTCTAGAATAGGATTGGGATAACAAGCGAAGGCTTAGATGGCCGAATGTACCCCACATCGAGCAGCTCCTTTAGTTGTTTCCTTAGCTCTTCCAATTCGGAGGGTGCTATGAGATACGGTGCCATGGCAAGTGGACATCAGCTCGATCCGATGATCCACCTCCCTCTAATGTGGCAACTTCTTGGGTAACTCGGGAGGCATTAAATCCTTGAACGAGTTGAGGACTTGGGTCACTTCGGTCGGGACTTCGCTCCCTTTGCCCTCGTTGTTCTCAGCCTTCAAGGTAGCTAGGATGGTCACCTCATCCTTTCTCGCTCCCTTGGTGAGTTGCATCGCCGAGATTATCCTTCGATTACGATCCGACTCATGATGGACCAGGATCACGCATTGACAACGTTTATCCAATACGCATATACACTCGGCAAAAGGCAATATAACCGCATGAATTCTATCTAAGAATTTTATTCCAATGACAAAATCGTAGTCGTCAATGGGAATTACCTCTAGAGTCTCCTTGCTTCTCCATTGCCCAATTTGTAGCTCAACATCCCTTGCGACACCAATGGCGGGGACCTCTTTGAGTTTACAGTTTTGAGCCACCCGGCTCCTTTCTCAACCCGTAGGTTTAGTTTCTTTGCGGCTTTCTCTGATATAAAGAGATCGGATGCTCCCATGCTCAAAAGCGCATTCATCGTGGTCTCTCCGATCCTTAAGTCCGCGAACATCAGTCCTTTAGGCTCCTTCACTTTCTTGGACTTGATCGTACTGAGGATCCATAGTGAACCCAACGGTGACTCCTCCTTAGGCTCATCTTCCTTGCAAAGAGCGACCAACTTGGGCTTGTTTAGGCAGTCTCGTGCCATATGCGGACCATCACAAAAGAGACATTTGTAAGTACGTACCTTCCTTTGTCCTTCTCCATTTGACTCCGCATGAGCTTTATGAGGACTAGCCGGTGGTCTACCTCTAGTCGGGTGATTGAATCTTCCCCGATCTCCCCCACCATAGGCTTTATCCTTTGGACAAGAGTTTGATTGGGACATGGAAGGTGCCTTCTACTTCATGAGGGATTTAGCTACAGTGATGGCCATTGTGAGGTCTCCCACGTTGAACCACTTCAACTCTTGCTTGGTCCATGGCTTGAGACCACTCATAAACTAATAGTACGCCTCTATCTCGTTCATCGAAGGGATTTGGAGTAGCAACTCCGAAAATCGCTTGATGTAGTCACACACACCGCCCTTTTGCTTAAGACGTTTCAGCTCGTCACGAGCTTCTTCCTCCGCATAAGCAGGATAGTAGTTCTATCGAAACGCCTCGACGAATCTACCCCAAGGCGTGATAGGATCCTCAAACCTATCATCCGATTGATGACGCAACCACAATAATGCATTATCGGCTAAGTACATAAATGCAAAGTGTTTAACCGTGATTGGTCGTCGTTGATCCCCATGGTTTGGAAGTACCGCTCCATATACCATAGGAAATTATCCACGTCTTTTGCCACCCACGAGCCCTTGAACTCCTTCGGCTTGGGTGCATCCGTTCGTGGACGTTGCACAGTGATCACCTCATTCATGTGTGCTGCTTCTGATTCAGCGAGCTTCTCCTTCATCTCCGCTATCTCTGCGCGCATTGCCGCCATCATGGCCTCCAAGGACTCATCCCATTGTACGAGTTCTTCCCTCGGGGTCCCCAAAGAACTCGTGTTAGAGTTCTCCCATGCGGCCTTGAGCTCCTGCACCTTGGACACGAGCTCCTCCTTCCCGGCGTCCACTCCATCCACGGTCTAGGTCAGGTCATCGACCGATCCTTGGGCTTCAGTGATGAACAACTCTAGCTTTGTCATCCGATGCTCTAGATCCCCCATTGGATTCCTTGAACTCGAGCCACCGTGGTTCTTCTTTCCCTTGGTAGCGCCCTTCTTGGCGTTCCTCCCATGATCATCACAGTCGCCACTCATGACGAGTGCCTCATCGGATCGTGGATCAGCCATTGCGCTTGGAACGAACTTGCTTTGATACCACTTGTCATGGGCCGATCAATCTAGCTTTCCCTAATCTGTGCAGTTTTAGGATTTCTCCCAAGCAACCTTTCTCACACTTAACTCACAAGAATCTTTTAGAGAGAGAAACTCTAGAGAGAGAAGCTCCGAATTTGTATTTCACTTGTGAATGAGATGATACAATGAGGGGGATGAGACCCCTATATATACAAGTATAGGACAAGTCGTATCCGTAGATATCTCCTCGATCTAACGGTGGAGATCGTATCTCTATAACTACCATCTACCCGCATTTATTACATAATTGTACAATTACTATATTGCTCGCCCCCAGGAGTATTTTAGAACACTTGAGAAAATCTTAGGACTTGGGGATACCAGCCGAAGGTCGCTTGCTCCAAGGATAAGTCACGGTTGTCGATTAGAACCCTCTTGGATTGTCCATTCCTTGGGGGCAATGACACATGCATAGCCTAAACTAAACATTGACTTCTAAATAATCATGCAATCTTAACTAATTATTTTTGGGTTTTCCTATATGCAATTTAACCCAAGTTTAATATGCAGGAATTATTAAATTAATGACATGTGACATGACCTAATTTTAATGACAAGTAAAAGTAATACGAACTATTCTCAAGACAACGTGGCAAATGATGACAAAGCATGGAATTGATGCAATGTCAATATTTTTTGGGATTGTCTTTTAAAAGTTAAAATAGAAAAGTACCTAAAATATGAATTTACCTCATTTAAATTAGGAAATAATTAATTACGGTTTACTCACCAATCCACTTCCGTCTCTTTTAAAATTTTTATTCTCTCTGCGACCTGAGCGAGCCGAGCGAATCAAGAGTTTGAGACAGCATGACGACCAAGAGTTCTTCTTCGAGATTGAATTCGACGGCGGATTTGGACATTGGTATTCGACGTTTTCTTTTTTTTCTTTTTTTTTTTTAGGAATCCCGTCGATTCTCTCTCTCGCTTGGAGTTTCGCATATGGTTTTGTGTTGTTCTGGCTTTTTGCTGAGTGAGTTTGTTAAATAGGAGAAAACTAGTTGCTTATCTCAAACTTTAAGCCGTCATTGTATTGCAGTTTTCGCGTGCCACTATAATTTTGGTTTAAGAATCATCACCAAGTGACTGATTTATTAAAAGGGAAAAAAAAAATGGATGTTCGCTAAGTGAATAACCGAGAAAATAATGACGTCTGCATAATTGATGCTGTTTGTCCACCAGGCTGGTGCTGTCTCTCCAAGGTTGCTTTTAAGTCGGACAGCAGGTGGGGTGCGCATTTCCGACTAGCAACTTTTTCTAGTAGTATTTTTTTGGGGGGGGGGGGGGGTGGCGCCGATGTCCCATTTGGACAGCCTAGAATATCTGTATTAATGTGTTTGTCCCTGTAAATACTCGTTTAACAACGATCGACATAGTTGCAGAATCCTTTTCATGCAGTAGTTTGACCCAATAGTTATCGTTCTTCGTTTGCCCTTTCCTTCAGATTTGATATGTACTGTTGATGTAGATAAGTTTTTGTTTCTCATATTCGAAAGTCAGCTAAGCTCTCTGTGCTTCTCTTTTTGCAGGATTTGCAGGTTAAATGCTCTCCACCTGCTCAGCCTGAACCTGCACCCCCCATCCATAATGACCCAATAATCATACAGGTACTTGGGCGGTGCTTAATGTGCAGCACCCACAAGAGTTTGCATATACACCTACTGCAGTGGGTTATGGTCCTGCACCAAGCATTGGGGCAGTTGCCCCTCCTCCTGCAAGCATAGGAGGGGCGATGGTAGTTCGGTGGGGGTGGATTTCATGTCAATTCCACAGCGAGCTGAGCTTGCTATGAAGGCTTTGTGCAATTATGCTAGAAAACCGGAGGTAATGTGTTTTGTTGTGTTCCCTTTTCTTCCAAAAATGTTAAATCAGGCTACTGATCCCCCCTCCCAATAGAGGCAATCCATTATTTGGCCTGATGTATGAAGAAAACACTTTTCTCCTTGAAGTTGGAGGGCATAATTATGTATCTGATTCTTTTGCTTTCTGTCAGGATTCCCATAGCAAGACCATGTCATCTTTGGCAAAAGACTAATGAGAATTTGTCTTCCTTATTGTTGAATATCACTGCACTTGAGAAATCTTTGTCTGCTGTTGGTGAGTATAATTCTGTTTTATGTAAGTTGTTGCAGGTGTGGCTTTATATTGTTTGTCTTTTACCCATATACTTTAACCATCTTTGTTGATCTCCTTCGATCCGTAGTAAAGGTTAAAGCTCTCCGGTGTTGATGCTTTCTGTGCCCACCAGCAAGCAATCAACAACGACAACTCGGCACAAGAATATGAGTCACCCGATCTTCCCTACTTGTGTTTGACCTTCACAAATTTTGTCAGAACCCTCCCGCGGCGAATAATTTAATTTCACTTTGGCTTCATCGAATGCTTTGTGACTGTCAATTGGGGCGGCGGGAGGTGAAATTAATTAGGTTTGAGCTTGACATAAACTTCATAGACAAGCAAATGAAGATCATAGTCATTTGAGGATGAGAGCTGTTCTTAACTACATTTTGTGCTCCGATACTAGCCAGGCCTAAATCCGAGTCGTGGATATTTGGTTGGCCCCCGGAAATTAGTGAACTTCCTGTGTAGAAAACAAGTGAAGACTTGCCTGAGATACTTTCTCTTCATTCTTTAATCATAGTATATTGCACATCAATTACCAAAGGACAACGACTTAAAGCTGCTGCATAATGGACACACCTGCAGAGGTCCATAAATATGAGGGAGCTCTCCTCCACAGCGCATAATCTCAAATACATTTGCAAAATGCGAACCCAAATCCAATGAGAACAACTGCACTTGAAGAATAGGTGAGGTCTGGATTCACTATGATTGTCACTAAACTGCAAGCCGAGAAATGAACAACCTACACCGAAGCAATTTAACCTTCTTTCTGCTTCTAGCAATGTTAGCTCCAGCCCTCCTAATTTGATGGACAAGACGTGGAATCACGACAATGCCTGACCCATGTCACATGTTTGTTTGAATTGTCTCCAACGTTTCACGCTAGCTAGGTTGATTTGATTTTTGTATTCATCAAATAAATGTAAATATTTTCACTTGTCTCATGCAAATATAGATGCCAAAAATTAAATATTGTTGATTCAGATTCGGTTAAACTAAACATGATTGAATCATACAATTTCTCCTTTTTATGCCGACAAGTTATAATGATGTGTTCAGAGCTCTTCTAACATTTAACTAGTTTTACCAACCCATACATGGCCGCGCCGGTTGAGGCGTACCCCTCGATTTGGCACTGGTCAAGGGTTTGACTCTCGAGTCGTCACAACTCTTAGAGTAGTTTCGTGATTTAAGCGGGGACCCTGCAAGTGAGTTCTTGAGAATGGGCCTCCCCCAAGGTATAGTTGCAGACTGTGCTTCCGGTGCTATTCTCCGAAGGTGAGCTAGGCCGGATCCTTGGCATAAAAAAAAAAAAAAAAAAAAAAACATCTAACTAGTTTTTATTACAGCGCTAATTCTGGCCCCGCAAACATTAAATTGAAGGAACGTGCAAGATTAGTGATACCTAAATAGTTGCTGACTTGTTATGACTAAAACATCAAAATTGGGAGTTGAAAATTCAACACGGGCTAAGCTATGTTTGCTTGTCGGACGCGGATCTCTAGTCAAAGCCCATCGTTGATTCATCTCGTGGGCTTCCATTCAACGCAAAGTAAGAAACAATATGAGAAGAGTGTCAATGTCAAGTACAGAAGTCCCAGTTATGCAATTATCAAACCAAAAAAAAAGTATTATATTTTCTATGTATTCCCCATTGGTTTGATGACAAATTTCGACATATTATGAGTTTTAAAATCTCCAAATGCATCATATTGACAGGGGTTAGAATTTACTTTCTTGTGTCAAATTCAGATTGTAAAACCATGTCAAATCATCATCTCAAAAATTACAATTATCTTTAAATCAAGCCAGAAAAAAATGTTTTTAAGATTCACATTGCATTGAAGTTAGGGATTTTGTTAAAATCTACTTTCATAAACGTGCTAGAAAAGACCACTATTATTTGGAGAAACAACTTTGTGACATAGCATAATTATTTTCATTCTTGATGTGGGACTACAAAAATATCTTTTCGGGGTACTCCTGTACAGTCTCATAAGAGAAAAAGGAGAGCAAATTTTGGCTAATTGATTGTAATCTTCCTTTAAAATTCCCAATTTTTGTTGATAAAAGCAACTTATCCATCACATATCATTTCATAACTTTCTTTGTGGAAAATAATTTCCCTTTTTGTCATCGTAAATAATACAAATTCTATAATTTCTATTTGTCCACAAAACAACAAATGGAGGCAATTATTGTACATGCACGTGTGGCGAAAATGGTTCAAAAGTCATAAACATATTACACTTTTGTCAATTCAGTTCTAAACCATTTTATTTTGTCAATTGAGTCTTAAAATTTTTCATATTTTACCAATTAAGTCATAAACATTTTCATATTTTGTTAATTGAGTCTATCCAATTAACTTTTGTTAGAAATTGCAGACATAAACGTCGGTCGGCATGGCCATTCGTTTGATTTAGTCATGAACATGCAGTTAAAATCCTTATCGTATCATCCCGTTTAAGATTTCAACCACATGCGTGACCGGATATTAGAGTATTAGTTACGTGATGTAGTCATGTTTGATATGAGAAAGCCCCGGATCGCGTGAAGCTTGTTAGTATTTCTTAAATCACGTGTATTAGTACGTTACTGTCAGTATGTTTACGCGGATTGAGAGAGTATGTTTGCATTCCGGAAGCTCAAAAGTGAATCATATCTCTACCTTCTTCACCCCTTTTCGAGTCAAAAGCGAAGCTTCCGAGAAGCGCCGAGGTCAACGCAAACCAGGATCACTGTGTACCGCCCCGTGCCCACCGGCATCCCCAATTGCACGATATTCAACTCCCTCCAAAGACACTCCCAAAAGCACATTCCCAAGTCAACATAATTTATTTCTTCGTAACCCCTCAATCATTTTGTTAGGGCCATAACGCTCATCAATTAAGGATTTGTTCTTTTCACGGAAAATAACTTTTATTAAAATGTTTTTCGGATTTTTTTATGTTTATTTCATAAAAATGAACTAATTGAAAAAATATTTTTCACTTTTCAATTTGGGGAAAATATTTTCTATGTCTTCTGTCATTTCACTTTTTTTCACAAAACACATTTTCCTTTTATTTTAATGTTTTCTTATTTATTTTTATATTTTTTTTGAAAAATCAAGTTTTTATTTATTTTTATAATTAATTTTTCTTGTTCTTCTTCTTTGGCCAATTGCCGACAAAGTGGTGACTAGCCACAAGTGAGCTTGAGCCTTGCCACGGTTCGGTGATGCTTGAGCTCGCTCAAGGCCGCTAGGCAAGCTCGAGCCCCACCCAGCTCATTGGCTTAGGCAAACTTAGCCTCGTCGATATTTGTCAAGTTGGAGCCTCATTGGCTTGTGGCAAGGCTCAAGTTTGCTTGGCATCGATCACTAGCTAGCAACCGATTGAGAAAGGAGTGCATGAAGGACAAGGTTTTCCATACCATACAACAAAAAATATTTTTTACTTCATTTTCAGGTTTTGGCTAAACATCGAAAAATATGACAATTTTCTTGGAAAATGACTTTCTAGAAAAGCAATTGATTGTAATCTTCCTTTTAAATTCCCAATTTTTCTCCAAGTTAATGGTACATCTCTTTTTCTATTAATTAATAGACTACCTAATGGATCATAACTTTTATTTAATGTAGGTGTAATTTTCCTTAGATAGTCATAAGTTCTTTCGATCATATGGTTAGTTATTTCCATGAAAATTAAAAATCTACCTCAGTTGATAATGAACTTTTTACGCTATTTTTGTAGTAAAATATTCTTCAGTCATCGTAACTTTTTAGTTAATGAAATTGTAAATTTGATTATTTTTTCCGATAATCCATCACGGAATGTAGACCACCACGTAAAAACACGCTCATTGGGAAAGTAGAAATCCCCTTATTTTTCAAAAATTAAAATAAGAAAAAGGAAGCATCTCTGTTCCGTGGTTAGTTCATTTGTCAAAGCTCATATTGCTCACATATATATATGGTAGCTTTGGTTTGCTTCTGCGATTTGATCGTCGTCATGGATGCTTCGTCCACGACTACTTCAACGAAGCTTTCACCTCCCGCTCCAACGCCTTCTTCTTCCATGGCGGCAGCGAAAGCTTCCGCGCTCTGAGGTCCGCGATCCCACCTTCTTTGGTAGCTCCTAATGCCACAACCAGCGAAAGCCCTTCATCAGGCATGGATTTTTTCATTCTCTACTCCAGCTCCGATTCAGATCCAAGTGATTTTGGTGATCGTCTTGTTGCTTAAAAGTTTGCTGCCATCTGAATGGATGATCCGTCTTTGTTGGTTTCTGGGAATTTATGCTGAAATTGTGAAATCATTCAATTTCCCAGGTTTTATGCCGAATATGCATCACCAATAATTTTTCAAGTTTTAATATAAATTTTAGGGTTTCATTACTTTTTTAATAAAATATTAAGACTTAATTGAAAATTTTAAAATTTGATCGCACCTTTTAATTAAAGTTTGGGACTTGGTTAAACCAATCGGTAAATAGATTAATTATTTTCCAATTATTTTTAACAATGTTAATCAAACAGAATGAAAAATATGAAATAATGATCTTCTTAGGCTTCATAAATATAATTTTGAGTCACCTGCATAATATGACATTCAAGATAATTAAATCATCGCTCCCATCGATATATGATAACGATTATTACAATAATAATACTAATGGCACAAGCTATTCATTTTTTTTTCCTAGGTCCCACGACACGTCGAACTTTCGCACCACCTCCCACCTATCTTCCCTGCATCTTTCGCACGACCCCGAGCTCTTTTGTCATTGTCAAAAAGCCACTCTCTCTCTCTCTCTTTCTTCACTTTCCTCCCTTGTCACAAAGCAAAGCACAAGACCTCTCTCGTCAATGGAGCGTTCCGCTTGGCCTAAGAACCTCTCCTCCAGCGGCAAGCGCGCGATCCAGGAACTCTGTGGCCAAAATCCCAAGAAGCTCAGAGATGCCTTCGACGCTAACTCTCAAACTGGCGATGACCCACGGCAACCCTTGTTTGCGGGAGATCTGATCGTCAGCGTCCTCGGGTCGTTCAGCAGCAACACCCAATCCCTATCGAGCGGGGCCGAGTCCTATGAGGTCTCGCAGGTCCCGAGCAACGCCTGTGTCATGTCCGGGGTCTCTAAGGGAAGTGAGAGCGTGAAGACCCCCGTCGGGAGACTCCAGAGGTCTCCGGTATCCATCTCGTGGGAGCAGTCGGTAGTGGAGGCTGCGACGGCGATATACAAGGGCAGAGTAGATATGGCTTCGGAGATCCTGACGCGCTTGTCTGCTGTGCCGAACCCCATGAGTAATTCAGAGCAGAAATTGATGGGATACATGTTGTCTGCGCTTAAATCGCGCGTGAGCCCCGTCGATTACCCCCCTCCCGTGGCGGAGCTGTTCACCGAGGAACATTTGTTGTCGGCTCGGTCACTTTACGATTTGTCCCCTTGTTTCAGGGCCGGTTTCATGGCTGCCAATTACGCGATTTTGGAAGCTGCATCGGAGCAACCCTCCACTAACAAGCTCCATGTTATTGATTTCGATACTGGACGGGAAAGACAGTACAACCATCTCCTTCGCGCGCTGTCCAAGCGTCAGGCGGGCAATCAATCCACCCTCAAGATCACGACGCTCGCAGATAGCATCAACGGTGAGGAGAGGCTCAGGATGGTTGGGGGACCGACTGAGCGAACTCGCGGCCAAAAAGGGAGTTAGGTTAGTATTCAACATCTTGAGCCAGAAGCTGAGCAAGTTGAGCCGTGACTCGCTGGGCTGCGAGCCCGACGAGGTGCTGGCGGTGAACTTGGCCTTCAAGCTGTGCAGAATGCCGGATGACAGCGTGTCTGTGGAGAACTCGCGCGACGAGCTCCTTCGGGGCGTGAAGGGTCTGGCGCCGCGGGTGGTGGCGCTGGTGGAGCAGGAGATGAACGGGAACACGGCGCCATTCCCGATGCGCGTGGGGGAGGCGCTGGCGTACTACGGGGCGCTGCTCGAGTCGATCGAGTCTACAGTGCTGAGGGACGACTCGGAGCGAGCGAGGGCGGAGGAGGGGCTGAGTCGGAGATTGGGGAACTCGGTTGCTTGCGAAGGTAAGGACCGGGTTGAAAGATGCGAGGTGTTCGAGGAGTGGAGGGCCCGCATGGGGATGGCTGGGTTCCAGTTGAAGCCAATTGATCGACACGTGGCTGAGTCGATGAAGGGGTGGCTCCACTATTCGTCCAGATCGACGGTGAAAGAAGAGAATGGTGGGTTATGCTTCGGCTGGCACAGCCGAACTCTCGTCGTAGCATCCGCTTGGTGTTAACCAAATTGATATATGTACGTATATGTTATGTGCCATGGATGGCGATGGCGTTGGCGATGGCGATATCTATAATGTATTGTTTTCAAGGTGTTTTGCCTGAAAAATGGGAAAAGAAGAAGAGAATCCCATCCCCCTACCCAAGCCATTGAGTAATAAAAAGAGGTTTGGATTTGAGGGAAAAAGATTCCTAGGAAAATTGTCAAAAAAGTCCTAAATCTTGTTGGGGCATTTTTGTCAATTCAATTATAAACCTATTATACTTTTGTCAATTTAGTTATAAATCTTTCAATTTTACCAATTAAGTCGTAAACATTTTTATTTTTTGTCAATTTAGTCATAAATATTTTCACTTTCTACCAATTCATTTGGCCAATTTTGATCACAAATTACTAACATGGACGGCAGGTACTGACGTGACACTTTTTAGTAATATTTTGAATTTTTGTAAGCAAGGGCTCACGCTCCCTTGCTTTCACTAGCAAAGGCGTCGTAGCCCTCGCCTAGAGCTAGCGAGGGGCGTAACGCCCTCACCCAAAACCAGTGAGGGTTGGCTAGCCCTAGATCCTAAAGCGCCCCCTCCCCCAAAAAAAAAAAGCAAATAAAGCAAATAAAAAAATAAAAAAATCAAAATATTATTTAAAAAGTGCCATGGTAGCACCATCCGTCCAATCGGTAATTTCCAGTTAAAGTGAGCCGGATGAACTCAATTGACAAAAAGTAAAAAGCTTTAAGAATGAATTTGCAAAATCGAAAGGTTTAAACTCAATTGGCTAACATGCAATAAGTTTACGACCTTTTAAACAATTTTCCTAATCTCTTTAGGCTTCATGAATATAATTTTGGGTCACGTGCACACGTGCATAATATGACATTTAAGAGAATTTTAATCATCACTCCAATCAAGATATGAATATGATAACAATTATTACAATAATGTTACTAACAAGACCAGATATTCATTTTTATCTAGACCCCTCAGGACAAGGAATTTTCGCACCACCTCCCGTTCATCTTCCTTGCTTCGTGCTCTTGACCCTGGCTCTTTTGTCCTCATCTCTCTCTCTCTCTCTCTCTCTCTCTCTCTCTCTCTACTTTCACTCCTCATCACAAAGCAAAGCATAAGACGTCTCTCATCAATGGAGCGTTTCGCTTAGCCTAAGAACCTACCCTCAAGCCGCAAGCGCACGATCCAGGACCTCCTCCATGCCCAGAATCCCACGAAGAAGGAGGTTGGGACACCTAGAGTGCCATAACTTGCAGACGGGAGGACACTTAAGTGCCATAACTTTAAAATGGTACACTTGAGTGCTAATTTCGAAGTTAAATGAAACACTTAAGTGCCACTCCGGCGAAAATCCGACCAAATGGCTGACGTGGCAATTTTCCAGTGAGTTTGGTCCAAAACGGCGACGTTTTGCACGTTAATGTGGCGAGAAAATGCAAAAATAACGCTGTTTCATGTCGACGTATAAATAATAATATAAAAATTAATTAAATTAGATTTAAACTTAATTTTATTTAAAATATACTAAAAATTAAAAAAATTAAGAAAATTTAAAAAATAATAAATAAATAAAAAAAAAAAAAAAAAAGGGGAGGTCGAAGGGGGCGGCCGAGGGCCGAGCCCTCGCCTCGCCGCCTCCCCCGCCGTCGGCTGGGAAGAGCCGGCGACGGAGGGGGGAGGGTCGGCCAGGGTCACCGGCCCCTGGCTGACCGACGGCGAGGGCGGTGACCCTCACCCCAAATGGGGCGAGGGCTCGCAGCCCTCGCGCGTCGGCCAGCCTCACCGGGCCCGGCCGGGGCCCGGCGACCTCGGCCAACCCTCCCCACTCCGTCGCCGGCCCTTCCCGGCGGCGGCGAGGAGGTGGCGAGGGCCCACGACCCTCGCCCCACGCGAGCCCTCCCCTAGATCCGGGGCGAGGGTCACCGCCCTCGCCCGGATCCGGCGAGTGCTCGCGGGCCCTTGCCGCCTCCCCGCCGTCATCGGGAAGGGTTGACGATGGAGTGGGGAGGGTCGGCTGGGGTCGCCGGCCCCGGCCGGGCGGCGACCCCGCCGACCCTCCTCCTCCGTCGCCGGCCCTTCCGGGCGACGTGGGGGAGGCGGCGGCGGGCTCGGCCCTCGCCGCCCCCTTCAACCTCCCCCTTTTTTTTTTAAAAAATTTTTAAAATTTTCTTAATTTTTTTAAATTTTTAGAATATTTTAAATAAAATTAAGTTTAAATCTAATTTAATTAATTTTTATATTATTATTTACACGTCGACACGAAACGGCATCATTTTTGCATTTTCTCGCCACATCAGTGTGCAAAACAACGCCGTTTTAGACCAAACTCATTTGGAAAATTGTCAAGTCACCATTTGGCCGGATTTTTGCCGGAGTGGCACTTTAAGTGTTCCATTTAACTTTGAAACCGGCACTCAAGTGTATCATTTTGAAGTTATGGCACTTAAAGTGTCCTCCGTGCCAAGTCTTATGGTACTTGGGGTGTTCTTCTGCCCACGAAGAAGCTCACAGATCTCTTCGACGCTCACTCTCAAATTGGCAAGTGGCAACAACATAGGGCAGCCCCTGTTCGCAGAACATCTGGTCGTCGATGTCCTCAGGTCGTCTAGCAACACCCTATCCCTATCAAGCAGCGGCGAGTCCAACGAGGTCTCGTAGGTCCCGACCAATGCCAGTGTCAGGTCCGAGGTCTCCGAGGGAAGCGAGAGCGTCAACACCTCGCTTCCGAGGTAATTAATGGCCAAAATTCATGATCTTTAGCTTCTGACTTTGTCTGAAAAGTAATTTATCTATTCAAGTGATGTTCCGAATAATTCAAAAATTAAGTGAACTTTCTTTTTGGGAAGAACTATTGCATATGTGGTAAGCATCGCATGAAGATCTCTTAGAATTTAGGAAAAAGAGAAGACGTGAAAAGATGGTTCCATTGTTCATATGATTTCGAGACACAACTTGATAGACATTAATTGGATTATACCTAGCTTGTCTAACTTGCTAAGAATAGAAGTTAATTTTTTTGTTATTTCATTTATCTTCTTATTGGGCAGAGGATGAAAGAGGTTTAGATGGACCTAAATTATATATATGGATCTAAGTAATTCTAACATGAAATGTAAAATTACTCATTTTTGCACATAAATACTTCAAATATACGGACAATACTAGATCAGAGTACGATCAACAACAAGCAGCAATGGAGGACATTTTATCAAGAAATGATTGTCAACTTCGAGTTACCTGGGTATTTTAACAAATGATGCGTCCATTTTCATTAATTTCTCATATTTATTTTATTTAATTTGTTATAAGTTAAGATATACGCATGGATCTTGATACTTCTAACATGAACTGAGAATTACTCATTTTATAGAAGGACAATCTCTGCCCTGATTGAATCAACAGGCACAAATGGAGGAAATATGGTAAGAGATTAATTCTCAACAACGAATTCTCCTCATACTTCACAAATGATATATCTTGATTTTCAATAACGAATTCTCCACATACTTCACAAATGATATATTCGTAAATCTCTCATATATATGCATTACTAAGAAAAATATTATATAAAGTAGAGAGAAATCAATTCTTGCTTGATGTCTAAAACAAATATTGTTTGGGATCTTTACAATAAGTCATGGCTTCAAACTTAATAAGAAACACATCCATCTATCAACTTGGCTAATAGATCATGCATCCCAGCAGAGAAATCCTATCTACAGAGTTTTCAGAGCTTCAAAAGGAAGCTCAAAGGAGAATTCAACTTGAGGCATGAAATATTTCTTTTTGGCAATTTATTTCTTTAAAAAGGAATATTCATAAAAGTGCATTGGAGAATATTAGGGAACACGAAACATGGCAATCATACAGTTGATTAAAAGTCTTATCATTGTTAATATGATGCAATCTTCGATCCAAAGTCACAACAAGATGTGTTAATTAGAGATATATCCACAGATAAGCTTTCCTAAGATAGTATTTAATTAAGAGAAGTACGTTCTTAATGTTTAGGGGGATTAAAAGCCTTGGAGAAAGCCAAACCATTTCATGCTAATCACTCAAATCCAAAACAAAAAACAGGTACAGAGGAAGCTGCAGGAGTATAATAGAGGCCAACGAGAAGTAACTGAAGGCAATTACAGAGGAACAACAAAAGAGAGCCTCGCTTGATGGGAGCAATCCTGCGAATCTGGAGGGCGCAAGAGCCCAAAGAGCCGACTTCAATTTGGCCATCTCCAACTCTGTCAACCCCGCGCGTGAAAGAGGAGGTGGTGGTGGAGAGAGGGACAACAGCAACATCAGCAACATGACGATGGGCAAGAAAGAAGAGATGTACGAGAGAGGAGGCCATTAAAATCGTGGCTCACCATTCAGAAAAATGAAGGTGAGGCCGCCACACTTGCGAGATCATCCTCAAATCCACCCCAACTATTCATCCTGGACTCCCAAGCCCTAGGGACGATTCCATCCCCCTAAGTTTCAACACTAGCCGCACTGCCGAACAAGGCGATCGCATCAACACCCGTTTTCTTCGACTTTCTATTAGTGAATCGTGAGCAACAGTTGCCCAATGAGGATGATCTGAACCCCCCGCGGCCACAGCCATGGCCATGGTGACAATAGCAACAACAACGATCAATCCACATCAGCTGATTACTACGCTGTATTCAAATCTGCTGAGGAGATCAGTCGTGATTAAGGGGGATGTGATGTGATGTCTAGCTCTCATGGTTTTGACATGATTGTGGAGTCTGATTGTGATGATCTTTTGGAATATGAATCCCCAACCTATCATTATCTCCCCTTTTCCACGAAGAAAATGCCTTTTGAGCTAATCATATTTGTGTTGAATCATAAGCAGTGTCATTGACAAGGACAAGAAGCATGAGGCACGGCAATTTTATAAATTAGTTGGACTATACTTGCCAAAATAATAAAGCTATTCTGTCCAAAGAGAACTGATCCAACACCTACAAGAAGATGAATTACAAAATAATGATCATAAGTAGAAAAACCATCAAATCCAAGTCCATCTTAAAAAACTTTGTTCAGTATGTAATAAATCAGTAATTTCTAGAGATAGATTATGCATCCAACTCACATTCTCTGCCAGATTCAGCTTGTTCTCCAATGCAAGTAGCTTTTCCTCTTTTGATCTTATAATGCTTTCTTCTTACTGTACTTCCTGCAACCAAATTGAATAGTGAACTAAGCAACTATTGGAAAAATATGATGTAGGTTGATTGCAAAGACCGACAGGAGAACCAGCAGCACTGAACAGTGAACTCACCTTTTCTTTTGCAGCCAAGTCCGCTAAACTTTGGTTTATATCTTTCTCTTTCTCATACAACATTGATTTGGATGACATCATGTTTTTGTAAGCTTCTTCAAGATCCATCTCCTTCTGCATAAGAAGTTGGTCAATTTCATTGGCCTTTCCCTCCTTCACGTTAAGGATTCTCCTATCCTCACACGGCTTTTTTTTTCCCTTTCCTGCAACTTTTGATCCCACTCTTGTAAATTTTCTCTCTGTTTATAAAATGCAGCCCTGTGTGCTTCCTGCCTGCCAAAAAGGCCAGATTTGCAACATCACTTGCTGAGTATTTCTTACAGCTATAGCAATGTAACTAACGTTATCATGCATGATGCATAACGATGCACAGGTTGAAAAGAGCATACTAAGTTTTCAAAGAAAAATGCTCTCTTTAAAATACACTTTTGCGTGCCTCCATCTCTTGCATCTTCAAGTCCAATTGTGAACTTTTTCTGCTGACCTACGAAGTTTGGCATCAACATCATGGAGTGTCTCATTCACCTCCAATAACCTATCCTCCATTCTAATAGTCAAAGCACTCGCTTGAGACAACTTCTTCTAAAAAACAAGCTTTATTCAGTCCTGCTCATTATGTATTTCGTGCAGAGCCTTCTCAAGCTGCATTAATGAAGTTCATCTATGTAACAAAAATATGGAAGACTTCAAATGCTAATCACATTCACTTCCAGCACTCACATGAGAGAAGATATATTCAAAAAAATCAAGTTGAGGAATGGCTCTCGTTATATCTTCCCATTTGCAGTGCAACTCAGGCAAAGGAAGAAACAAGGATAAAGCTCGACTTTTTATACTAAAATAGGAAAATATGGCCCCACATTGCCACGTATTAAACCCACGTCGACAATCTACTATTTTCCCTAGACATAAATTTGTCTAAAACATGCCTATGCATGTCCTGCAACTCTATGTGTGCGCAGTGCAATCACATACTTCATGTCTAAGAAGGGTCAGATTGTAGGGAAAGGGAGGCTAGCAAATAAGATCCATAATGGCATAAATCCCGAACGCGTGAAACGAGCTTACAAAAGCAATACTTATTTTCGTTTTCACGCTTGGCTTTTACAGAGGAGTTAGAAAACTTACTTTTAAGAAGATGGTGACTTGTTGCCACAAAACTGAAAATTCAATTGAATGAAAGGAGCAAGCTCTTCCCAAATTATACCATAACCCCACAAAAACCAAACAAATCTAAAACAGCACTCTCATTAACCTTTTTGGCACAAGAAGATTTTCATCAATAATTCATGAAAATATACAGACAAAGATCTTGAACTTTTTTTAAGAATCGGTAGAGCACTCTCAGATTCATCAACCACCAGATTAACACAATTAACAAGAGTGGCTAATCTAATATGATTAGCAACACATAATTTGGCAATCGGAATCAAACTGATGCTCCAGAAAGAGTTCTCCACCGGGAGTACGGTCGTTATGCCAGATCATAGAAAAATCATCTGGCAATTGAGTTTGTTTTACCTTTAAACTATCCGATTTAGCAATCCCTAGTGCCCATGAACGAAATTTTGGCAACACAAATTCAGTAGACAACTTGTCATTAGTTGACTGTTTTTCTAAAATATAAGACAGTTAAAATGCAATGCAAAATCTAGAGCATTCAAATTGCAAGACTATCAGCAAGAAGTAGCATACATTTTCCACACACTGCCTTTCAAAAGCCAAAGCTTTCCTCAGATTTTCCTCTTTCTTCTTAGCTTCAGACATTGCAATCAGATGTGCTGATTGTTCTCGTTGGATAAGCTGTCGCGCTTCTGATAATGCTTGACCTAACTCTTCAAACTTCAGGTTCCACTCCTTTTTGTCGAACAGAAGCAGCCCCACATTATATTGATGATCAAATAGCTGCCAAAAGACTTCTATTTAGGTTAACAACAATTGCTAGATCTCAGTATATAAGAATTTCAGGGAATTTAATTCCTAAATGTCAAATGCTTAACCTAATACAACACTACATATACAGATAAACATGAGATTTTGTGGCAATTGCATATCCAAAAGTTGGAAAAAGTACACTACCACTGTGAACCTCACCTAAAACAACGTCATCATCCAAAATAACAGACACGATTCTTCCAACTATTAATGCAAACAAAAATCATAATAAATAATCAAATGAGAAAAGTCGAGTATTAAGCAACACATTGCATGTTCATCTTAGCAGGATCGAGCCACAAATCAGTAGTTGCCATTTGAGCTGCATTTGAGATGCTTATCTTGTCCCCCCACACTTTGACAAATTCCAAAGAACCCCATAATTCTCCTAAAATACTTTTGGGATTCCTACTAACCTGCTAATTTCTGTAAGAGGATTTGAGGGTAGTTTTCCCTGAAGTAGCTTGATAAGTCTCGTAACTGCTAAATTGCCAAGTCCATTTAAAAGACTAATAAACACCTCGATTGGACAAGATGCTTCTTGAATTGTAGCAAAACAAAGAGGAGATCCTGTGACATCTCACTTTTCACACTTTTCACATCATCTATTGGCGTTTGAAAGTCTCGCTGCATACAGAGGAGCATAATATCTCCCCTAGGAGGGTTTGACTGGTCGATGAATCGGAAGTTACACAAGTAAATGAGCCTGCCTATTCCAAACTGCATCTCATGCTGTGTTTACTCGGGTAGGTAATTACACACGACAAAATTTCCATCCTGCAAACAGGTGCGTAGAACATTATTATACAATTGCAAGAAGCAACAACCAACCCAGAACAACTATATACACTCTAAGGAACAAGCATGGCGTCAAAACATAGTATGCTCGGTTTATCTTGAAAAATATTTATCCTATTCCTCAAACACTACTACCCTCCCTCCCTGCCTCCTTTCCTCCGAACTCAACTATGGACACAAGGTGCTGCATTCGATCAAACACAACAAAGCTAACCATTCTAGCGTAACTGATATCCAAGAACCCATTTAGCTGAGGTAAACTAACTACTCCAAGCTTAGAAAATGGTTATAAAGTTAATCAACCATATCTATCAAATTTACCTCAGTTTTCGAGCTTCCTAGCGGTCCTTCCGGTCCATCTCCGCTTCGACCCGCCTCTCCAAACCGCCTCCAGTGCCCCCCATTGTCCTTCAACCCAACATTCCCCATTACTTTCCCATCCAGCGAGGCCACCGGCGGAGGCGGCTACGCCGGCCCATCAAGGAAAGCCGCCACCTTTCCCCCTTGCCATCGCTCCTCGCAGCCACGGTCCGTCAGAGGGACGCGGAGCTGCAAATGGGGAAACAATATATCAGGGGCCAAATTTACTCAAAATACATGTAAAAAGGGTGTTTTAGTTTTTTCTCTTCTTCTTTCTTTTTTTCCTTTTATTACTATTACCGAAAATCAAGACTCCAATATTCATCCCCCATATGTTGTTTTTCGTTACACGTATTTTACTTTTCCCTAAGATTTGTAGATTGAAAGCTTTTTATTTAGTTAAAATCACGCGTCTGAAACCTTTAAAAGTGTATGATAAAAAAAAAAATCTTTAAAAGTGCAATAATTATGTATTTTTCAAATTTTAAACAACGCTATTTTTCTTTTTCCGGAAACTTTTGGAGGAAAGCAGGAAAAGAAAACCATATATATACATTTATTTCTCCACTTATTCTAATATTACTTTAATAAAGAAAGAAAATAGATGTATTTCTAAATTACCCATGTATTAAATAATACATGTTAAATATATCTAAGTCTCATTTCACACAATTTCTACCGTAGTTATCTATTTTTAACCTCCATTAACAATCACCAAACACGTGACTGTATTATAGAGAAAGGGCATTTAGAAAGAGACTTCGCTCTCCAATCTCTCACAGTATTAAACTAATTTTGTAAACTAATTTTTAGTATAATTGGCACTACCTACCATTCCTATGATTGCTTGGACCGAACTGTATTAAAGAGTAACAAATGAAATTTCATGGCCAAACTTTCTCTTCGAAAGAATAAAGACGCATGGTAGTGGATAATAAGGGTGCGTTTGGTAATATTTCTGTTTAAAAATTATTCATGGGAACAAAAATAGAAAAAAGTATTTCTATTTCTGGGAACAATTTTTGAACAAAAAAACACATTTGGTAAATCTGTTCGAGAAATATAAAAAGAATAGAAACACGTTTGATAAATTTGTATAATTTTTTTATTTCTTTTAATTTTTTAATATTTTTATTTTATTTTTTATATTTTCTTTCTTATTTTTCTTATTTTTCTTATTTATTTTTCCTTTTTTTCTTTTTCCTTTTTTTTTCTTTTTTCTTCTTTTGGCCGGTCGCAGCCTCGGCCATGGCCGGCGATCGGCCGACGACGGGTTGGCGGCCTTGCCCGGCCACGGCGAGGCTCGCCGAGGCCCCGGTGAGGCCGAGCCTCGCCGTAGGCGAGCGAGGCTCGGCCGCCTTGGCCGGGTGAGCTCGAGCTCGCCCGGATCCGGCGAGTCCGACCTCGCGCCGGCTAGGCGAGCTTGAGCTCGCCCGGCGGCCGGCGAGGCTCGACGTCGCCGGGCCACCGCGAGGCGACGCCCGACTGGCGGTGGCCGGCGACGCCGAGCCTCGCCGGCCGGCGGGCGAGCTCGGCCTCGTCGGATCTGGGCGAGCTCGAGCTCGCCCGGCTAAGGTGAGGTCGAGCCTCGACCGGCGACGGCGAGGCTCGGCCTCGCCGGGCCGGCGAGCCTCGCCGTGGCCGGGTGAGGCCGCCAGGCCCTCATCGGCCGGTCGCCGGCCATGGCCGAGGCCGGCGACCGACCAAAGAAAAAAAGAAAAAAAAAGAAGAAGAAAAGAAGAAGAAAAAGAGAGAAGAAAATGGAAGAGAGAGAAAAATTGTTCCAAAATTTTGTTAAAACAATAAACAACTTTTTTTTTTTTCTTGTTTCATTCCAAATGTGTTTGGGAACAAAAAAACACTTTTGGAACAAAACGCAACCAAACACGTTTACTGTTCCTTTTTGTTCCTGGGAACAAAAAAACAGAAAAAGTGTTTAAAAACAAAAAAAGAAACGAAAACAAACGCTGCCTAAGTTTTCATCGATGATTGATTAGATGCACATGCTACATAAATAATCGAGAGTTATTGATGCATTATCCCGATTATCTAGGTTACAATGTCGTTTTGATTTATAGAGAAAGGGAATGTATTATTTTCTTGTTTTGGCGACATTCACTTAACATACTTTCAATGTATATTAGACATAGGAGGACCTTGCAAGAGATAAGTCACCTATAGGAAAGTTAATGGGTTGCCAAGCCCAAGGACGTAGTACGGAAACTTTTGGGTTTTAATTTAATCAATTTAACATGTGAAGTAATGTAATTAGGAGTCAACACTAATAAATTATTGGTAGGTTGATTAGACCCTTATGTATGAACTAGAGATACAATGGGTTTGGGAAACTTAATTACATTAGATTAATCTAACTCCATTTTTGGTACGGTACTTTTATCATGTTATTTTCAAAAATATTTTGTAGGCAATCTCGATTAATTTTAAGGCTAACCACTAGGGTGCACAATCAATGATCTAGCACTCGATAAACCAAAGCAACAAATAAAAATTGCCAAGAACAAAGCACAACTTTACTATGATGAATTTCCCAATATACAAAAGATGTTGATTAAAAAAGAAAAAGGAAAAAAAAAAAAAGTAGCATGCATAGCCTAAACTAAACATTGAGTTCTAAATAATCATCCAATCTCAAACTAATTCTTTTTGATGTTTTCCTATAAGCAATTGTAACCCAAGTTTAATATGCATGAATTATTAAAGAGAAAATCTCAAATAAGGATCTGAAGTGGAGCCATTTTCTCAAAAAAAAGATCTAAAGTGGACACTGTCTTAAATAAGGATCCGGAGTGGCTAACTTACTCTCAATTAATGACCTAAACTTCTAATTTTATTCACAGCCAAGGGTACTTTTGTCCAAGAACATTGTTGTTTATTTTTTGTCTCTCTCTTTCTTCTTTTTTCTTTCTTCATCTTTCTCACTCTCTCCATCACCTCAATTATCAGCCCCTCCATCACTCTTTGTGTCATCTCGTTGTATGACCAAGATTGGGTTTTCTTTAATACGAGCCATTACAACGTAGTCTAACTCATTGAAAATTTTAAATTTCACTCCTCAAAATGGTTTGTAGACAATTCCACGAAGCCGAAATGAGCCTTCAAAAATAAGTTCTTTTTATTCCAACATTCATCACAAATTCAAATCTCAAAGCCATAATATGAATCTGCCTTTGTTGAGACTCAACTTCTTGTCCAACTCCCAAGCTATGCAACTAATCCCTTTGGCGACGTATTTCTCTTGCGTCGAGAGTGCATCAAACTCCACTTATTCCAGGCCTTCCGCTAACCCAGCAATTGCAATTTTTTGTGCTGTTTTCGTCCTACTTGCCAACAATAGAGTAATTAATATCCAAGCATCACTAGATCGTTTTGTTTGACTAAGTTATGCCTTTATTCAATTAACACTTTGTGATCAACAATTTCACGCCAAAGAACAATTTTGTTGCAGCTGGTGACTATTTCAACCTCGGCAATAGTTTGCCTCATCAATTTCAAATTTAGGTTTGCCTCTCTTGCGTAAATTCAATCTTTCAAAGATCCCCCATCCCCTTTGCAATGCCAATGGCTCCTTTCAATAATCCTTAGTCTGGAGACACCCACTCACATTCTTGCCATTCTCATCGACACAACTCTTCTCCTCAATCGATACCCCATCTTGAGATTGATCATTAGTCGTATCTGATATCATTAACTGTAGAAACTATTGTACTTCGTTGCCCCATTGCCGCCATTGACAAGTCCCATTCGAGCTCTCGACCTCATCGACCACTACCTCCAATAGAAAATCCAACATCATCGTCGTCAGATGGAGGTCAATTCGAGCTTTAGGCTAAGCACAAGCGAGCCGAGATTTGATGCATCTTGAGGAACCGAGGATTTTAGCATCCGAGAAGGTGGCCAGTAGCAAATAACTCAAATCCGACTTCTTGTCACTTAGACCAACTACGTGATGACATGAAGCTCACGAGGTCGTTGGTAGGGGCCGATTATGGTGTTGAAGAAGGAGGCAACATAAAGTGAAGTAGGAGGTGTGAGGAAGATGAAAAAGAAAAAAAAAATTAAAGAAAAATGTTCTTGGACAAAACTACCCCAAGTTGTAAATAAGATTGAAAGTTTGGGTCCTTATTTGAGACAAAATTAGCTATTTTGGATCCTTATTTGATACAGTGTCCAATTTGGGTACTTTTTTGAGAAAATGAACCTACTTCAGGCCCTTATTTGAGATTTTCCCATTATTAAATTAATGATGTTTGAGATGACTTGATTTTAATGACAAGTAAAATTAATATGAACTATTTTAAAGATGATGTGGCAAGTGGTGACAAGGCATGGAATTGATGCAATGTCAACATTTTCTGGGATTTTCTTTTAAAAGTTATAATAGGAAAGTACTTAAAATACGATATTTACAGAATTTAAATTAAGAAATAATTGATGGGGTTTACTCCCCAATCCACTTTCATCTCTTTTAAAATTTTTATTCTCTCCGACCTAAGCGAGCGAGTTGAGCGAATCGAGAGTTTGAGACAGCACGACGATCAAGAGTTCCTCCTCCTCTTCTTCTTCTTCGAGATCGAATTCGATGGCGGATTCAGACATTGGTATTTGGCGTTTTCTTCTTTTTCTTTTCTTTTTTTGGATTCCAATTGTCTCTCTCTCTCGCTTATAATTTTGCATGTGGTTTTGTGTGTCATTTTGACTTTTTGCCAAGTGGATTTTGTGTTGTTTTTAAGTTGTTAAGTAGGAGAAAACTTGTTATTTGTCTCAGATTTTGAGCCATCATGGTATGGTGATTTTCGCGTGCGAATATAATTTTGGTTTAAGAATCATCACTAAGTGGCTGATTCATTAAAAGGGAAAGGGAAAAAAAAAAGGGAATGAGGGAAAAAAAAAGGGAATGTTCTCTAAGTGAAGAACTGTGAAAATAATGACGTCTGCATAATTGGTGCTGTTTGTCCACCAAGCTTGTGCTGTCTCTCCAAGGTTGCTTTCAAGTCGGGACGGTGGTTTGGGCGCGCATTTCGGACTAGCAACTTCTTTTAGTAGCATCCAAAATTAGAAGTTATAATATCAAGATTAGAAGTTAAAAATCCAACACGGGCTAAGCTATGTTTGCTTGTCAGACGTGGATCTCTAGTCAAAGCCCATCGTTGACTCATCTCGTGGGCTTCCATTCAACGCAAACGTAAAAACAAGATCAGAAGAGTGTCAATGTCAATGTACGGAAGTCCCTGTTATGCAATTATCGAACCAATAAAAAGTATGTCATATTGTATGTATTCCCCATTTCGACATATTATGAGTGTTAAAATCTTTGAATGCATCATATTAACAAGGGTTAGAATTTACTTTCCTGTATCAAATTCAAAATATAAATCCATGTCAGATCATCATCTTCAAAAATTATAATTATTATTAAATCAAGTCAGAAAAAAGATGTTTCTTAGACTCATATTGTATTAAAACATTAAAATCTATTTTCATAAACATGCTAGAAAAGACTGATATCATTTGGAGAAATAACTTTGTAACCTAACATGATTATTTTTAATCTTAGTACAGAACTACAAATATGTTTTCGAGGTCCTACTATACGGTGACATAAGAAAAAAAAAAGGAGAATGTTTTTGGCTAATTGACAGTTATCTTCCTTTAAAATTCATATTTTTTGTTCATAACAGCAACTTATCCGTCATGTATCATTTTGTAATCTTCTTTATAGAATATAATTTTTATTTTGTCATCGCAAATAATATAGATTCTATGATTTGTAATTGTCCAGAAAAACTAACAAGCTACCTAAGTTAGTAGTATGTCTCTTTTTCAATTAATTAATAAATTACCTAATGGATCATAACTTTTATTTGACATTGGCAAAGTTTTCCTTAGATAGTCGTAAGTTCTTTCAATCACATGATTCGTAATTTTCCATGAAAATGAAAAATCTACCTAAGTTGATAACAAATTGTTTATGCTATTAGTAGTAAAATTATCTTCGCTCATTGGGAAAGTGGAAACCCCCTTCTTTTTCAGAAATTAGAATAAGAAAAAGGAAGCGTCTCAGTTCCGTGGTTAGTTCACTTGTCAAGGAATTTTGCTCACATAGAGAGAGAGAGAGAATCCTGCAGAGCCAAGCGCCGGCTAGGGCTTTTCTTCTTTTTCTCGGTAGCTCTAGTTTGCTTCTGCGATTCGATCGTCACCGTCGATTCTTCCGTCCACGACTACTTCAGCAAAGCTTTCACCTCCCGCTCCAACGCCTTCTTCTTCCATGCCGGCAGCGAAGGCCTCCGTGCTCCGAGGTCTGCAATCCCACCTTCTTTGATAGCTCCTAATGCCACGACCAGCACCAAGGGGAAGTCCTTCATCAGGTACGGATTTTTCCATTCTCTACTCTGGCTGCGATTCAGCTCCAAGTGATTTTGGTGGTCTCGTCTTATTGCCTTGGAAGTTTGCTGGTGTCCCAATGGCCGAACCATCTTTGTTGGTTTCTGGGAAGTTATGCTGAAATGGTGAACACGTTTGATTTCTTAGGTTCTATGTGATTTACATACACACACACACACGAGAATGCCATCGAAGTCCTTAAAATGAAATGCCCAAAATCGCCCACACGTCATAAAGGTTTGTTCTACTTTTCAATTTAAATTTTTGGACTTAAATGTAATTTTTCGATAAAGGATTAAGAGTTAATTAGAAATTTAAGATTCGATTGCACTTTCTAAGGAAGGTTTGGAACTCGATCAAATAAATTGGGAAGTCGCTTAATTATTTTGCAATTATTTCTAACAACATTAATAAAGCAAAATAACAAATATTATGTAACGATCTCGTTAGGCTTTATAATTATAAGGGAAAAAACCACCAAAAACCCTAAATTTTGCTTAAAGTGACAAATTTACCCCAAACTTTTTTTTGTGAAAAAACCCTAAAGTTTGCTAACCGTGACACATTTACCCCAAAATTTTATTTGTGACACAAAAAACCCTGAACTTTCATTTGTGTGACATATTTACCCCAAATCATAGGTGCATTTTGGTCTTTTTACTTTTTTTTTTTTACTTTTTTTGTTTTTTTATTTGTTTTTTCTTTGTTTTTCTTCCCTCCGCCGGCGTCCGGCAAGGGCCGCCCTGGCTGGCATCGAGCGAGGGCTCCGCCATGGCCGATGGAGGGAAGAGAGAAGAAAAAAACAATTTTTAAAAAAGAAAAATATAAAACAGAAAAAATAAGATGAACATGCCCTTAATGGGGGTAAATGTGTCACAGTTTGCAAAGTTTGGGGTTTTTAAATGTCAAAAAAGTTTGGGGTAAATTTGTCACTTTGGACAAAGTTTGGGATTTTTGGTGGTTTTTTCCCTAATTATAATTTTGAGTCACGTACATAATGACATTTGAGAAAATTAAGGGGATGCATGACAATCAGTAATTTCTATTTTAGAAACAATTTTTCTATTCCAAACCTGTTTCGGAATAGAAACCGTTTAATAAACTTATTTCATTTTTTTATTTCGGAATAAATTTCTATTTCGAAATAGGTTTGGAATAGAAATCGAAGTAGAAATTTTCTACTTCTCTATTTTCGAAACGGAAATGAGAAATAAAATTTTTTCTCATCGTTTGTCAACCGGTCCCTTCATCCGTTGTCGCTCGACCACCGTCCATCGGTTGCCTACCGTCGCTGCCAGTTGCCGGCCACTGTTGCCGCCGGCCGCTAGTTGCCGCCCGCCGCCATCGCCGTCGCCATTCGTCACCACCATCCGTCAGTCCGCCATTGTCCGAAAGAAAGAAATTTTGTGTCGTTATCAAATAAATTTCTATTTTTAGAGTAGAAATTTTATGTCGATGTCAAACAGTTATGTTTACTTAGAAACTCTCTTAAAAATGAAAACTAAAAAATTTATTTCTGTTCCAAAAATCATTACTATTCCAAAAATTATTTCTAAACAGAATGATTGGCATGCACGCTCCGTATATAATAGTACTGATAAGACAAGATACTCATTGTTTTCTCCTCTCCTCCTCTCTCTCTCTCTCTCTCACGTCAACGCGCTCTATCATCACCCCTCCTTCTCTCTCTCTCTCTCTCTCTCTCTTCACTTTCATTCACTCCCTCATCGTTACGAAGCAAGGCACAAGACTTCTCTCATCAATGGAGCGTTCCGCTTGGCCTAAGAGCCTCTCCTCCAGCCGCAAGCGCGAAATCAAGGAACTCTGTGGCCAAAATCCCAAGAAGCTCAGAGATGCCTTCGACGCTCACTCTCAAACTGGCGATGACCCACGGCGGCCCTTGTTTGCGGGAGATCCGATCCTCAGCGTCCTCGGGTCGTTCAGCAGCAACACCCAATCCCTATCGAGCGGCTCTGAGTCCTATGAGGTCTTCCAGGTCCCGAGCAACGCCTTTGTCAGTTCCGAGGTCTCCAAAGGAAGTGAGAGCGTCAAGTCTCCGGTCCAGAGGTCTCCGGTAGAGAGCGTCAAGCCCCCCGTCCAGAGGTCTCCGGTATCCATCTTGTGGGCATTATTCTTGTGGGAACAGCCGCTAGTGGAGGCTGCGACGGCGATATACGAGGGCAGAGTAGACGTGGCTTCGGAGATCCTGAGAGGCTTGTCTGCCGTGCCGAACCCCATGAGAAATTCAAGGCAGAAATTGATGGGATACATGTTGTCTGCGCTTCAATCGCGCGTGAGCCCCGTCGATTACCCCCCTCCCGTGGCGGAGTTGTACACCGAGGAACATGTGTTGTCGGTTTGGTCACTTTACCATCTGTCTCCTTGTTTCTGGCTCGGTTTCACGGCTGCCAATAAGGCGATTTTGGAAGCTGCATCGGAGCAACCCTCCACTAACAAGCTCCATGTAATTGATTTCGATATTGGTTGGGAAGGACAGTACAGCGATCTCCTTGACAGGCTGTCCATGAGTCAGGCGCGCAATCAATTCACCCTCAAGATCACGGCGCTCGCAGACAGCCTCTACCGTGAGAAGAGGCTGAGGATGCTTGGGGATGGACTGAGCGATCTCGCGGCCCGTAGGGGACTTAGGTTGGTATTCAACATCGTGAGCCAGAAGGTGAGCGAGTTGAGCCGCGACTCGCTGGGCTGCGAGCCTGACGAGGTGCTGGCGGTGAACTTGGCGTTCAAGCTGTACAGAATGCCGGACGAGAGCGTGTCCGCGGAGAACACGCGCGACGAGCTCCTCCGGCGCGTGAAGGGGCTGGCGCCGCAGGTGGTGACGCTGGTGGAGCAGGAGATGAACGGGAACACGGCGCCATTCCCGATGCGCGTGGAGGAGGCGCTGGCGTACTACAGGGCGCTGCTCGAGTCGATCCAGTCTACAGTGCCGAGGGACAAGTTGAAGCAAGAGAGGGCGGAGAAGGGGCTGAGTCGGAAATTGGGGAACTTGATTTCCTGCGAAGGTAGGGACCGGGTTGAAAGATGCGAGGTGTTCGGGGAGTGGAGGGCCCGCATGGGGATGGCTGGGTTCGAGTTGAAGTCACTGGGTCGACTCGTGGCCAAATTTTTGGAGGCGGGGTTCGCTTTTCCCCTTCAGGAGGGATTCACGGTGAAAGAAGAGAACGGTGTGGTTTGCTTCGGCTGGCTCAGCCGAACTCTCACCGTCGCATCTGCTTGGCATTAACCAAATTGATATACATACGTATTATCATGTGCTATGGGTGGTGAAGGCGATGGTGATGGGGATGTGATATCTATAATGTATGCTTCCAAGGTGTATTTCCTGAGAAAATGGGAAAAGAAGAAGAGAATCCCATTTCCCCAATCCCACTTTTGGATTTGAGGGGGAAAAAAACATTCTGATGCGTCGCATTCATTTCTCGCTATTCGATTTGTTTCGTTTGGTGTGTATTGAATTCTTGTGCGCCCTCTTTCTTCTCTGTCCATAGCTGCTTCAGGGCTCCACCTGTTACATCATTTTTGGAGGTTCGTAGTAGTTTGCAGCTTATGCAGCCTACTCACTCTCTCCCAGATTCAGCTTGTTCTCCAATGCAAGTAGCTTTTCCTCTTCTGATCTCATAATGCTTTCTTCTTACTGTACTTCCTGCAACCAAATTGAAAAGTGAACTAAATGACTATTGGAAAAATATGATGGAGGTTGATTTGCAAAGACCGAGAGGAGAACCAGCAACACTGAACAGTGAACTTACCTTTTCTTTTGCAGCCAAGTCTGCTAAACTTGGATTTATATGTTTCTCTTTCTCATAAAACATTGATTTGGATGACATCATGTTTCTGCAAGCTTCTTCAAGGTCCATGTCCTTCTACATAAGAAGTTGGTAAATTTCATTGGCCTTTTCCTCCTCCACTTTAAGGATTCTCCTATCCTCACACAGCTTCTTTTCCCTTTCCTGCAACTTTTGATCCCACTCTTTTCTAAATCTTCTCTCTGTTTATAACATGTGGCCTTGTGTGCTTCCTGCCTGCCAAAAAGGGGCAGATGTTCTTTCTATTTGATGGTTCATGTAACGAGTGAATTTTTAATGCTTTGCTGCCTCTAAATTATGCTGATGTTCTTTCTATTTGATGGTTCATGTAATGTAAGCATCATATTTGTACCTCTTCGTGTGCCTGCTTTCCATTTTTTTTTTCTTTTTTTAAAATGTGCCAGCTACCTGCTCTATAGACACGAACACATGCGTTTGCACAAAATATATTGCCTGAACTTTGTGCATATTATTCCTGGATTGGAGACGGACGGTGTTGTAGTCTCTGATTATACATCTCTTTGGTGCAAACCCTGGTCAATCTCTGTTTGAAGGTTTTCCCTTCGATTATTGATATTGATTCCATTTCTTTATCTTGATTCCCCAACTTACGTATGACGATGTCACCTTCATAAGGACAAAGGAGTCTGCTGATGCACAAAATGAAATGCAAGAGAATAGTGGCTCGGTGGAGGCTATCATACTTGATATAAAAGATCGGAAAAGGATTGGAGGTGCTTATTTGAAATCTGATATGATATGTTGCACTCCGCAGTTGGCTGAAGAGAAAGCCTGCAAATTAAGTCAAGTTATTATTCAGAGAAACCCGGATAACCCCGAATGGCCTAGACGCGCAACTTCCTTTGCTGGGAGAAATCAAGAAGCAAAGATGGAGAGTGTGACGGTCAAGATCGATAAGACAGGGATGTACTACTTGTATTTTATGTTTTGTGACCCACATCTCAAGGGTACCATAATTAAAGGGGGGACAGTATGGAGAAATCTAAGTGGTTATTTGCCTGGAAAAATGGCTCCTTTGATGGTAGTGTTTGGTTTAATGTCATTGGCTTACCTTGTAATTGGACTTATATGGTTTTTGAAGTTCGTTCAACACTGGAAGGATGTCATACAGTTGCATTACCACATAACTGCAGTTATTGCTCTTGGAATGTGTGAATCGGCTCTCTGGTACTTTGAATATTCCAACTTAAACTCCACTGGAAGAAGACCGATGGGCATCACGATGTGGGCTGTCGCTTTTACTGCAGTAAAGAAAACACTCTCGAGACTTCTCTTGTTGGTAGTGTCAATGGGTTATGGAGTGGTGAGACCTACCCTTGGGGGCATAACCTCAAGAGTGCTTTTTGGTGGAGCATATCTAGTTGCATCCGAGTCGTATGAACTCGTCGAACATCTTGGGAATATCAATGACTTCTCCGGAAAGACAGCATTGTTTCTGGTCTTGCCCGTTACGTTGCTGGATGCTTGCTTTATATTATGGATCTTTTCATCATTATCCAAAACTCTGGAGCAGCTTCAGGTACTCGTGCTCTGTTTACTTGGGTAGGTAAATTACACGACAAAATTTCCATCCAGCAAACAGGTGCATAGAACATTATAACTACCAACCCAAAACAGCTCATACACTCTAAGGAACAAGCATGGCGTCAAAACATAGTATGCCCGTTTTATCTTGAAAAATATTTATCCTATTCCTTAAACACTCCCTCCCTCCCTCTCTCTCAACTATGGACACAAGGGGCTGCATTCGGTCAAGTACAACAAAAGCTAACCATTCTAGCGCAACTGATATCCAAGAACCCATTCAGCTGAGGTAAACTAACTACTCCAAGCCTTAGAAAATGGTTAAAAAGGCAATAAGCCATAACCAACAATATCTATCGAATTCACCTCAGCTTTCGAGCTCGATGACCTTCTCAGTGAGTGCCCGGCAGTCCTTCCCGTCCATCTCCGCTTCGACCCTCCTCTCCAAACCGCCTCCTCTCTCTCCCCCCGCTTCCCTCGTCTTCCAACCCAACATTCCCCATTATATTCCCATCCAACAAGGTCACTGGCGAAGGTGGCCGCGGCGGCCCATCAAGGAAAGCCCACCGCCTTTTCCCTTGCCACCGCTCCTCGCGGCCACGGTTCGTCAGGTAGACGCAAAGTCGCAAATGAGGGGAACAATATATGCAGGGGCCAAATTTACTCAATATATAAAAAAGGGTGTTTTTAATTTTTTGTCTTTTCTTCTTTCTTTTTCCTTTTACTAATATTACCAAAAAACAAGACTCCAATTTTCATCCCCATTTTTTGTTTTTTGTTATACGTAATTTATGCGAATCTCAACATGTATTTTAAGGTTGAATCTGACAATTTTGATTCATGGACTAGTGGATTCTTCATTTTATTTTTATCTTTAAATCTCTTGCGGTGTCTACTTGTTATGATGGTCATGTTTGGAATTATCATATTCAGCCAATATTTGAATGTATGTTCATCTCTCCTCCTATACTGGGATCACCTCACACGAGGAAGATCAAGGGGTATTTCTGTGCATTCTGTTTGCCAGGGGACAATTCCCTGAGTATTTCATGAGCATGCAGCATCTTGATTTTACCAGTTGTTCCTTAGAAACCCCCATCTTTGAAAGAGAACGAGCTGACCACCCCTTGTTAAAGATGTGGTCTCTCTTTCAGAAATTCACAAATTGGTCCAAACATACTAATAAACACGTAATATAGTTATGACAATTTTACTTAAAATTAATTTTTGGACATTGCCAAAAACCCCATATTGATACCTATGTAATACAGTTATCCTTGAGAAAGAAAAAGAAATAAAAAAAAGAAAAAAGATTTTGAACAAAAATATCGTCGGTTACATTAAGATTCCACTAGTAAGTTTGGTGTTTTATTTGATATTTAAATTTGTCACTCCAAATTATTATTTGAGATAAGGTCAATTTCAAATCTTTTCTTCTTCTTTTTTTTTCTGAGAAAATGCTTTCACTTTAAATTCTTCTCTAAAATTTGCTCCAATAATAATACTAATAAGACAAGATGTTCATTTTTTTTTAAAGGGGGATTTACCATGTATCATTATACCATTTGCGATCGACCCAACTGCTCGTAGCTTGGGTAAGGTCCCACAGGACGTCGAACCTTTGCACCACCTCCCACTCAGCGCGTGGAGATGGCTAGATCCCTCATGACAAGGAACTTTCGCCCCACCTCCCACTCATCTCGCTGGCCTCTTTCGCACGTGACCATGAGCTCTTTCGTCTTTGTCGAAAAGCCACTCTCTCTCTCTCTCTTTCTTCACTTTGCCCCCTCATCACAAAAGCAAAGCACAAGACCTCTCTCATCAATGGAGCGTTCCGCTTGGCCTAGGAACCTCTCCTCAAGAAGCAAGCGCACGATCGAGGAGCTCTGTGGCCAAAATCCCAAGAAGCTCAGAGATGCCTTCGACGCTCACTCTCAAACTGGCGATGACCCACGGCAGCCCTTGTTTGCGGAAGATCTGATCGTCAGCGTCCTCGGGTCGTTCAGCAGCAACACCCAATCCCTATTGAGCGGGGCTGAGTCCTATGAGGTCTCGCAGGTCCCGAGCAACGCCTTTGTCAGTTCCGAAATCTCCGAGGGAAGTGAGAGCGTCAAGACCCCCGTCCGGAGACTCCAGAGGTCTCCCGTGGAGAGCGTCGAGACCCCCGTCCCGTGGGAGGTGAGGGCTAATGCCGCTAGTTATGCAGGCTTTTGGAATCCGATAGATTTCCAAGGGTCTTGCAAGGTCAAGAAATATGCACACTGAAGTCTTTGACAACCAAGCCCGAGTACAACCTAGGGACCTGGGGGAAATCCAGTCTTTCGTGCAGTTCTTTCGGTGTGCATCAGGCACCCAAGTACCATTTCGACCAAGTGAAATCGTCTGAAAGCCTTCAGAAAATGTACTTTCCATCTAATGACGTTCTTAAATCCAGCCAAGATCGCACAAGGTGTTCCGATTCAACCAACTTCCTCCGAGAGGTTGCCTCCATTAGGTCATTGAGGGTTCAGAATGAAGCGATTGAAAGGACCAAAGTTGACGTCAGGAATCTGGAGAGCATATGCACTTCTCCTAATTTCGGGGACAGTCAAAGAGATCGGACAAATGGGAGTATTGACAGCCTCTTAAGTGGTTGCAAAATATTCGGTTATCCCTTGACTGCAGAAGCGCCTACTTCTACTCTGCAAAATTCTGGTAAGAGGAGTTGTACCAAGGTAAGATGTTTTTTAACATTGTGATGTGAGTCGCTCCGCCGCAGAACCAGAAGATGTTTTTGCTTCTCATTACCTAGAAGAAAGTCATGGTGGACATTCTAAAAATCCATCTGCTCTCAAGGTCCCTAGAATTGACTCTGTTGGGCCTAGTGCTGCTACAGAACAAACAGCTAACTTTTCAAGGCTGTTAGAGATTCTATTGGATGTGAGAAAGCAGCAATATGCTATGGGATATGAGATGCAGGATCTCAAAAATACTTTCATGGCTACTTCAGTGTCTTTACACGATCAATTGACCCTGAAGAATCAAGTTCAGTCTACAGTACATGGTGCAGAATTTCAGTCACTAAAGCAAAGTTTTGAAAGGCTTGAGAAGACTGTGGATTCCATGGGAGAATTCGAGCTTGTTCGCCTTCTAAGACATCCATGATTTTGCATTTATTTCATCAACTCTTTTTATTCATTCTCCACCTTTTGCTGTTGACAAAAAGGGGGAGAAGTGCAGATTTATCAGTTTTGTTAGTTGTTTGACTTATTCTTTTGAGTTTTGGACTGTCTAAATTGATGCTTTGACTTGCAGTAACTTAAGCTATGTTGATGATGATTATGGCAAGGGTAGTTGTTTGGTTTGGCAAGACTAACACGTTTTCTATGGTTGCAGAATCTCTACTATATCTATATTCTAATTTGTTTATCTTGAGATATTTTGTTTTGCTTAAGTGTTATTTTGTATGTCAAAAGTGTTCAAATCTGCAGGAAAGTTTTGTTACCATAAAAAAAGAGGGAGATTGTTGGAGAAAACTTCCTTATTTGTTTTGAAGCTGATAAAACGTTTCCATCAGTCTAGTCTGAAGACTTGTAGACTCAAGTGCAAAAGTTTGACATACTCCAGACTCTATTATCAAAGTCTCAAGACTCAAGACTCAAGATTTAAAGTCTGCCCTCATTGATAGTTTCTAGACCGACGAAGGAAAGATTTATTCGTTGGAGAAGATTTGTCTAGATGCGAGTATATCTTTAAGGATTCGGTTCGGTTGAAGAAGATTTCACCGCTAGAGAAAGCATCTCATGATCTATTATTCTTATTGATTCAGATAATTAGATCTTTTGATTGGCGAAGTATACTTGGAAGGTTTTACTTATGGAAACCTAGATCCTGATTGTATGAGCGAGCAGGATTGGTGGGCTATCATCACATTCCTTAAATAACTCGAGATCTCCCTAATTGATTCTGTCCAACGGGTAGATTGGAAGAACTCATTTGGAAGGTGCGAACGGTTATGAAGGCATGAAGGAGTATATAAGGAAGACGCTCAAGTTATTCTAGAGTGTGTGTGAAAGAAGAATTCCAAAGTCTGAAGTTTTTAGTTCTTTGCTGTTTCATTTCATTGAGCTTACATTGTACTCAAAAGATATATTAAATACTTGTGAGACCTTGAGGAAGTGTAGGAGAATCTCCACACTGTGGAATCAATGACGTGAGATTGTAAAATCTCTTTTGGTTCTTAGTGAAATCCAGCCAGTGGGCTGTCAGTGCGGGAGAGTAGACGTAAGCTTGGTCTAAGCCGAACTACTATAAAGCTTGTGTTTCAATTCTCTTTCCCTAATCTCTTTATTTTAATTCGCAGCATTATATTACTGTTTATAGTTGTCAGTCTATTATCCTTTGTTGAATCAGTTTGTTAAAGATTTGCAAAAATTTCTTTGATCACCTATTCACCCCCCTCTAGATGCTCTTACTAGTCCTATCAATTGACATTAACAAAAGCTCTAGAGAGTGGATCTGCAATATCCTGTGACTATCCCTGAATGTAAGGTAGTCCTTCGAGATTTCCAATAGAACCCTCTTGCTCATGCCTCTCAAAAACTTCTTCTGCATCTACGGGAGATCGTCTGATTTGAGTCTAAGCACCAGTTATGTCCAGATTGAAGGTTCCATCCTTTTCTGGAATCTTCATAACATGGATGTCTCAATCTGGAGTATGTTCAGAACTAAGTTTAATGGCTTCAAGTGCATTCTGAAGAATGTAAGTCCTATCAATAGGTTGATCTAGTTGCAGTATGGTCTGACCGACAGCTTCATCTTCAAGTCATGCTTCGGTATGTCCTTCTTCCTTTTCCTTATTACTGCTATCTGCATCTTCTTCAAGCTCTTCTTTCGGATCTTCTTTAGTGTCTTCCTTTTCTAATTGCTATTAACTAGTTAATTCTTCCTCATGATTCTTTTCTTCTTTAGAATCCTCTTCATCTGTGTCCTTTAGTAGAATTGCAGGAGCCTTCTTCTTCTTTGGAGGTTTTAAGATAGTAGATTTTCCCTTCTTTTTCTTTGCCAGGGCAGTGGTAGGTGCAGGCATGAAAGATCTCTTCTTCTTTCCCTTCAAAACTCCTAGGATGTCCTTGAGTTTCATCTTGGATACCATTTTCTCACTAATGGACATGACAGGAAGAGGCTGGCAAGGGTTGGCGAGCATGGGGACACCCCGCCTCTGGCGAGGGTCTGTCTCGCCTGGATGAGGCTCCTCGCCATCGCTAGACGCTGGCAAGGCCCCTCGTCAAATTTGCCGAGGGGACCCCGTGGTGATGGTAGCCTCATTGACCTTTGGCGATGGCAAGGGGCCTCGTCTAGGTGAGGCCGATCCTCACAAGAGGTCGGCAAGGGCTTCCTAGTGCTTGCCAGCCCTTGCCGGCCTTTAGTGAGGCTTTGTCGAGGGTCCCATCAACGTATTTGGTGAGGGGCAGCCTCACCCAGCCCTCGCCAAAGGCTGGCCAGGGTTGGTCTTGCCTAGAGTCAATGAGGGAGTGCTAGCCCTCGCCCTTGCCCTTGCTGGCAACTGGTGATCTCGCTGGCCATCACAGAGGCTAGCAAAGGAAAATAACAAAGAAAGAGAAAAAAAAAAAAAAAAAAAGAGGAAAAGAGAATGAAAAAAAAAAAGAGAATGGAAAAGAAAAATTAATAAAACTTTTCTAAAAAAATCGAAAAAAATAATTAAATATTAAATAAACAGTCTATTTTAGTATCGATCATGTCGCGTAGGATTTGTGGCGTCCAAGTCAGTAATTTTTAACCTAAATTGGTTGGATGGACTCAGTTGGTACCATTATGATTAAATTGGTCCAATTGAAATGTTTAACATTGAATTGGTACTAATGGAATAGATTTATGACTTTTCTTGGGTACTTTTCCCCGTATTTTGGAAGTTTTGAGACTTTTTATATATTACCTTTCTAGCTATTGTTTATATTCTTAAAAAAATGAGATATCAAGTTCTGTTCAAGAAGGTAGGCATAGGTATGGTTCTTTCCCCTCTGTGAGTGCTCCTCTCTTTGTTGGGCGCTTTCCCAGCATCACAATGATGTTTTCTTTCAGCTACCTCCATGATCGTTGTCCCACATTTCTTCTCGATCATCCGCAATCCTTCTCTATTATCATTAGTTATTTCAATCCGCTTTTAGTTTTAGTTAAGTCTATTTGGCATTGTTTCATCGTCTTAGTTTCCCCACCACTACACCGTGCCTCTATCAACTGTTCGACAATATTTCCGAGTTGATTCTCTGCCAGTCCATTTCTTTTTTCTCATTACAGGATGGCTGCAGAGGTTCCCTTAACAAACCCAAGCATCTCTGGCGGAAGATCTTCTGGGGGATCATTTGGTTTGGTGCAAGTTGATGATGAGGAAGCTGAGATGACGTTGACTAGAAGGAGTTCGTCGGAGAAGTAGTTCAGTTGAGCTGCTTAGCTAATGCTTCTAGGAAAGGGGCTGGTACGGGTGAGATTACTATATCCCCTCAAATGAGAAGATGTAGATGGGCTCGTATCCTGGTCGGTATCAAGATAAAACTATGCGGAACAGAGAGTGGTATAATTTCTTTATATTTAATAATGAAAAATACATTAGCCTTGACTATTTAAGGTAGCATGATACTATAGCATCAATTACTGTCAATCAAGATAAATAAAAAAAATGCACAGTCAAATGGAAATAATGCATAATTTTAAGAGATATGAGGAATCATGAAAATGATGTGAAATCGCTTAATTATATTCCAGTTGTTTCTAACGATATTAATAAAATAGAATAACAGATATGAAATAATGATCTCCTTAGGCTTGATGAATATAATTTTGGGTCACATGCATAATATGAAATTTGAGAGAATTAACTCATCATTCTTGCCGGTATATAAATACCATATCAATTATTACAACAATAATACTAATAGGACCAGATATTCATTTTTTTTTCCCTAGATCCCACAAGCCGTGGAATTTTCGCACCGCCTCCAACTCATCTTCATCGGCAAACTGCAAACTACGAACCTCCAGAAATGATGTAATAGGTGGAGCCCCACAGCAGGTATCGACAGAGAAGAAAGAGTGTGCACAAGAATTCAATACACACCAAATGAAACAAATCGAATAACGCAAGAAATGAATGCAACGTATGGGAATTTTTCCCGCTCAAATCCAAACATCTCTCTTTATTACTCAATTGCTTGGGTGGGGAAAAGGGATTATTTTCTTCTTTTCCCATTTTCTCAGAAAAAAACACCTTGAAAACAATATATTATAGATAAGGGTGATCGGTTTCCGGTCCGGTGGCTGATCCTAAAACCGGAAACCGAACTGACCAATTGATTTGGTTTAGTCCAATGGAACCGGTCACTATTCGACTTTCGTAGCAAATCACAAATTCCCAAAAAAAAAAAAACTTAACGAAACCCCTCCCTCGCCCCTCTTTCGCTCTTATGAAGACAACAAACCATCAAGCACCATGTAAAGCAGAAAAAAGAGTCGCACACAAGAAACAAAGACATGATCATCTCGAAATAGAAGGGGATGGGAAATTGGGAAAGTTAGGGTTTATTAAGAAATTAAAATATATAAATATAGTCGGTCCAGGCACGAGTTAGTCTGATTTTGACCTTGGAATAAAAAATTGGGAAGCGGACCGATCGGCCTTTGGTTCTAAGTATAGGAACTTGGAATCGGACCGTCGCTCGTGGGAATTGCTCAAAATTGGTTGGTCCAATCTCATCTGATCTAATCCGGGCGGTTCCATTTATAGCACATAACATAACATACGTATATCAATTTGGTTAATACTTTTTGAGGAAAGTGGGGGCGAGGGGAGCGTGTGGAGTTTAACGCCAAGTGGATGCGACGGTGAGAGTTCGGCCAAGCCAGCCGAAGCAAACCCCACCGTTCTCTTCTTTCACCGTGAATCCGGGTTGATCCGTTTCCCACAGCCGAGCAACATGTCCATCGACATGGCCACGAGTCGACCCAGGGGCTTCAACTCGAACCCAGCCATTCCCATGCGGGCCCTCCACTCCTCGAACACCTCGCACCTTTCAACCCGCTCCCTACCTTCGCAAGCAATCCAGTTCCCCAATTTCCGTCTCAGCCCCTCCTCCGCCCTCGCTTGCTCCGAGTCGTCCCTCGGCAATGTAGACTCGATCGACTCGAGCAGCGCCCCGTAGTAAGTCAGCGCCTCCCCCACGCGCATCGTCAATGGCGTCGTGTTTCCGTTCATCTCTTGCTCCACCAGCGTCACCACCCGCGGGGCCAGACCCTTCACGCGCCGGAGGAGCTCGTCGCACGGGTTCTCTGATGGTTTTAATTGGTGATGGGCTTAAGGCCCGTCCGCCCATGCTGGGCCCAAAAGGCCCGGCCCACGGGAATAGGGCCCGTGGATGGGGAAGGTATAAAAGGGAGAGAGAGAGAGAGATGACACCGGTTGGAAACAGAAAACGAACGTACGTCTTCTCCCCCGCGCTCTCTCTCTCTCCAAAAAGAAAAAGAAGAAACAAGTAAGTATAAGGCACGTTCTTCTTCCCTTCAAGGCGTCATCGGATCGAACGGGGCCAAGTTTCTCTTCCTCTATCGGCGTCGGTGTCTAATCTGTGGCTAACAAGGTACGCTCGAATCCGTGGTGTGCTTTAGGATCGGTGATACGTGTTATTCCCGGGCTTCGTCTTCCGCATTGATTTACGGGTTTGATTTAGTGTCGAATCCGGTTTTCGGGGATCAGTTATTCCTAACATTGGTATCGAGCCTAATTCACGTTTTCCCGACCTGTTTGATGTTTTTTGATTGATTTTCGCGAAAGTAATTCGGCCGTACGGATCGGGGCAAGAAATCCCGACACCCGAGCGCTGTTCGTCCATTTTTTCGAGTTTCTGTGATTCGAAATCGATTTATGAAGGCATAGGGTGAAAGAGCTCGTCGAGACGAGTCCGGCGACATGTCGTGCGCCGCCGGGAGACGCCGCACGCGCCTACACGCGCGGCCAGAAGACGTTGTGTGTGGGCGCGCCGCGCCCGGAAGCGCTAGCTCGCCCAGCCCGTGCGGCACATGCGCCGGTCGTCGAACCGGCGCGTGCGCACCGCCGGCCGGCGAACCGGCACGCGCCGGTCGACGGATTGACGCGCGTGCGACGTCATCATGGCGTCACCCAACGGTCGGTAACGCTGGGATGGCGTCATCGATGACATCATCGCCGACGACCGTTGGCCAGCCAGCGGCCCGACCCGACCGGCGACCCGACCCCGGACACGGACACTGGCGCGCGCGCACGTGCCATATGACGTCTGCGTGACGTCATCCCGCGCACGCGCGCGGCACGTGCGGTCGGTTCGTCCGACCCGGCCCGATCGGCCCGACCGGTCTGATCGGTCCGTCCGGCCGATTGGCCCGACCGGTCCGACCGGTTCCACGACCTGACTGTTGACCCGTTGACCGTTGACTGACTACCGTTGACCGTTGACTTTGACCGTTGACCCGAAAAAAAAAAAAAAAAAAAAAAGGAATTTGTTTTTTTTTCAATTATGTCTATGTCGGTTAGAGGTAATCCATTTTTTATTCTGCATTTGTTGCATGAATCATGGAAAATTATGTATTTTCCATTTTGTTTAATTGTGGATTATAAGTGATTCATTTGAGTTCTGCATTCGTTGCAGGAACTATGATGCGTTGTGCACGGATACCTGCAATCCCGAGAACGGACGAAGGAAGAGCTTGATTGAAAAGGCTGATGAAAGAGTTAGCTGATTATCGGTGGCTTGATGGTGATTTAGTATCACATATGGTCAAGGTCAATCAGATGATACAGGAAATCATCTAGAATGGTTATCTTATGCCGGATTTTGAGAAGGTGCCGGCTTTGATGAACACTCTTCCACTTGAATGGCAAGCAGTGTTAGATCGGCTATGGGAGGTCAACGTGGTCCCGGATTACAGGGGGCTAGTGGAAGCTTTTGTAAGAGAGTATTATAGGATTGAGTTGGCCAAAACTTCAACCCTTAGATTGAGCGCCACATGGCGCAGAGTGAATGCGCCTTGGTGGCGACATGAAAGCTCTCCAAAATTTTTCCCATAGTTGGCAAATGTGCCTTCAATTTTCTCAGATACTTTGGTGATAGATTAGAAGGGACTTTCCCTATTTATTTCTTAGATTAGTTTGAGATGTTTTTGAGTGTTGAATATCTCTTTCTATGTTGATATTTCTTTTTGGATATATTACTTAGTGTAATGGATTGTTGTATTAGTTGAAAGCATTATTATTTCATTGGATGTCAATTATTATTTGCTTTTACATTAATTGCTGATTGCTTTGTGGGTAGTTAGTGTGGGTAGTTATAGAAGTTTTTGTAACTTCATAGAATTTGTTTTGCATAAGACAATTATATTAATGATAGTTTTAAGTTAGGATTTTGGAGGATGATTGGAAACATAGTGACCTTTTGATTCTGAAACCTTACTTGAAATTATTCATTGATATGATGGGTCTCAGTGCAAATAGGGATGCATAAATGATAGGCATTAATTATTCGTGCATGTATGTACGATGTGTTCGGATCGATGTTTTCAGCAATTAAGAACGTAATTGCTGATATGAACGGCAACAATTGTGAAATATTGAATATGAAGATTCAATATGTGCTGGAAAAGCAAGAAGCACTAGAAGCTCTTGACCATATTATGGAAGATCTTGAGGATGCCGTGCGCCACCTTGAGCTAGCTGAGGACCGCTTAACGGCATTTGAGTTGAAAATAGATATTTGCAATGCTGGTTCTGGCTCAGAAAGAGCTTTGAGCTCTAAGCGCAAGCGTATTGATTCGTTCAATATGTGAGAATGCAAAGGATCAAGTCCTTATTGCAAGAAATCAAGAGTTAACCAACACAAGAGAGGAAAACGTCCTCAAGTGAAGAAAATATCAAGGGTGAGGTGTTACAATTGTGACAAGAAGGGTCACTATGCTCGCGACTGTCGTGAGCCAAAGAAAGTAAACACCTCTTGTACATTGGAGAACTTTACTTTTGTGTCAAGTTCTGTATTATTAGCTGAATCCAATCCTTTGTGGACTGTAGATTCAGGAGCAAAGACGATGTAGTGAAGGATAGAGGATCCTTCGTGGAATTCGACGAATACCAACCGGAACTAAGTGGATCTATGTGGGAAACAACTCCAGAGCTGAAGTTAAAGGGATTGGCACCGCCAACTGAACATGTGTGGTGAGCGCACCTTGTTCCTACATGATGTTCTAAATGCTCTGGAGATTCGTCGAAATTTAAGTGTCTGTTTTGATGTTGGTTAAGCTTGGTTTTAGTGTGAACTTCCATAATAACGGTGTAGATTTGTATTTGGATACAAACTACTATGATTGTGGTCACTTTCTAGATGGTTTTATTGTACTAAATGTTGACTGTGGTGATATCAATATATGTTATTCCCTTGTTTCACGTCTTCTACTTCATATGATAATGATGTGAATGTGTGGCATGCTAGACTTGGTCATATTGGCCAATAATGTATGAATAGACTAGCCAAAGAGGGCTTGTTGGGCAACATTGAAAAGTCGATTTGCCCATATGTGAGCATTGCCTAGTAGGGAAAATGACAAGGAAACCATTTGGAAAAAGTAAAAGAGCTGAATTTCCTCTGCATTTAATCCATTCGACGTACGTGGTTAAATGACTGTGAGAAGAAGGCATTGGGCTGTTTATTTCATCACTTTTATAGATGATTATACTCGATTCGGATATGTCTTTTTGATTTCTCATAAATCTGAAGCATTATGTTGTTTCAAAAGGTTTATGAACTTGGAAGAAAATCAATTAGACAAGAAAATAAAAGTATTGAGATCCGTTCGAGGTCGAGAATATTTATCTGATGAGTTCAGAAAATAATGTGATGAAAAGGAATATAAATACAGTTGTCTATTCCATATACTCCTCAACAAAATGGTGTTGCAGAGAGAAGAAATAGAACCCTGCTGGAAATGGTTAGGTCCATGATGGCGCATGCTAACTTACATATCACTTTTTGGAGTGATGCGTTGTTAACTGCTGCCTATAAACTTAACCGGGTGCCTTCCAAATCAGTTAGTTCCACTCCATATGAGTTATGGACAGGTAGAAAACCGGACTTAAGTTTTCTTAAGCCATGGGGTTGTGCTGCCTATACTCATGAGTCCTCTCACAAGTTTGGGAAATTGGGTCCTAAAGGAAAGAAGAGTATTTTAATGAGATGCTCCGAACACTCGAAAGGGTATGTGTTCGTAGGTGAGCAGGAAAGTGGGAGTATAACTGAATTTGAATCACGGGATGTCACATTCTTAGTGGATGAATTTCCTAAGAAGGGCGAAATAGGGGAAGATTACCCCTATTTGAAACCTTGGATCAAGATAATGATATTAATGGAGTTCATCCAAGTGGGAGTAATATGAGAAGTGATGAATTGAATTCAACTCATTCTCAATTACAACCACATGATGAGATGATATCGTCATTATCTAATCCGAGTGGGAGCATAATGGGGAATGATGTGCTAAGTGTACAATCTCCCATATAGCGAACAAGTCGCCAAAGTATTCCCCATCGACGTTTTGACATTGAAGGAGAAACTTTTATGATTGCTCCACAAGATGAGGATGAGCCAAGAAATATTAATGAGGCTCTGAATTGCCCTAATAAGGAAAAATGGATTCATGCAATGGAAGAGGAAATTGAGTCAATGAAATCAAACCAAGTCTGGGAACTGGTTGATCTTCCAAAAGGACACAAAGCTATTGAGAACAAGTGGGTTCTCAAAATAAAGCGAAAGGCTGATGGCTCGATAAAAAGGCATAAGGCTCGCCTTGTGGCGAAGGGGTATAATCAATAGGAAGGAACTGATAATGAAGATACATTTTCTCCTGTAGAGGGATTTACCTCGATTCGCATTATTCGACAATAGTGGCTAGTATGGATCTTGAGTTACATCAAATGGATGTAAAGACTGCTTTCCTCAATGGAGAATTAGAAGAAGGAACATATATGGAACAACCTGCTGGTTTCATAGTGAAAGGCCAAGAAGAAAAGGTATGTCGACTTTGGGGGTCGATATATGGTCTTAAGCAGTCGTCAAGACAATGGTATATACGTTTTCATAATACCATAATGGGATATGACTCTACAATGATAGATAAGGATCACTGTGTATATATCAAAAGATCCTAAGATCAATTTGTGATCATATCATTATATGTTGATGATATACTAATCGCCGGAAACAATATGGAGTTTGTTAATACTGTCAAGAGTTGGTTATCTTCCAACTTTGAGATGAAAGACATGGGTGATGTAGCTTACATTCTTGGAGTTAAGATTTCAAGATTGTAAACCCATAGATACTCCTATTGCAAAAGGTGAAGGATTGAGCCATAGACTGTGTCCAATGACTCCACAAGAGAAGGAACAAATGCAACATGTTCCTTATGCTAGTGCTGTTGGAAGCTTGATGTACGCTATGATGTGTACAAGACCTGGCATATGTTTTGCAGTTGGAATGATGAATAGATACCAATCCAATCCAGGTCAAGCACGTTGGAAAGCCGTTAAAAGAATACGAGGTATCTAAAGGGGACTGCTGATTATACGTTGAGTTATTATGGAAATGATCTGCAACTCAAAGGCTATTTTGATGCTGATTGGAGAGGAGATTTAGATGAAATAAAATCTACCTCTGGGTTTGTTTTCTTACCGAATAATTGCACCATATGTTGGAGCAGTAAGAAACAAAAGTGTATAGCCTTGTCCACGATGGAAACTGAGTTCGTGGCATTATCAGCAGCAATAAAATAAGATGTTTGGCTTAAGAGATTATTGGATCATTTAGGTGTTATTTGAAGTGCTGCAGATTCATTATTGATTAACTGTGATAGCCAAGCAGCAAAAGCGTACACCAAAGATCCAAAATATCATGGCAAGACCAAACACATAGATACCAAGTATACTTTTGTCAAGGATATGATTGCACGAAAAGATGTGAACTTAGAGTACATACTACGCATAGAATGATAGCAGATCCTATGACAAAGCCAATACCTAGAGATGTGTTTTGTGGCCATATGAAATCTCTAGGATTGCGTAGAGTCCGATGTACTTTGGATTGTAATTTCCTAAGCGTTCACATTTGATGAATTTGTATTTTTCATCATTAATGCCTATGAATCTTTGTTTGATCTTTATGCATCTTAATGCTTAGTGCATTATTTTAAGTTGAGGAAGTATGTCGGACAGATATAAGATTAGCCCACTCACACGGGTAATCGCCTCTATTTCTTGTGTGATAAATAGAGATGGGACTGTTTTTAAGCTTATTATCTAGGTGATAATCGAGAGCTCAAGCTTAAAATACGTATGTCGCCTTAACTGGGTGTTAAGATGAGGACATAATACTTACTATGTCCGAAAGTAAAATACCCCACATATTTTACTTTATCTGTCTATGATGCCAGATGTGAGTTCTGATGAATTTTGTGAATGAGTAGATACGTGAACTCAAGTTAGACATTGAGTATGTCTGAACTATCATCTGTACGGTATTGAAGGTGTAGACATACGCTCCATAGGAAAGGAGTTATTACCGTAATACGTATTTCATACTACGTATGCATGAGACAACCAATAAGAGTGACAAAAGTTTGATCTCAACTTTTATGTCGTGTGAGACTCTTGAGGAATAGAGTTCCTCAATTTTTTAGTCCCCTCATGACTCTTATTCTCAAAATTTCTATTTTGTGTTTGCTATCTTAGGATGTTGCCAATGGTCATGAGTTTGATTCGATCTAATGGGGCATTTCTAGAAAAGCAAGCTGAACTGAAATTGAGAGTTTGAAGGAAAGAGGAAGATTGATTTTGGAGAATCACATTGTAGTTTTGTATTCACCGGTTAACCAATTATGACTGTCTTTGCGATAATCATAATTGTGAATACAATATATATATATATATCATTGTATAAAAGAGATTAAGAGAGATATAAATGTGATCGATCGATCTAGGGTACTACATACTAAATCTACTCGGAGTGTGACGCCCATTATGAGCTGCTATATATTCCTAACAGATGTATAGCAACGAGCTCTCAAAGTATGCTGGTCGCACGGATTATTCACCGGTATGAATGTTGAAGAGAGGTAAAGAGAATCCTGTTTCAACCCACCATGTGCGAGTGGGAGATGATGGTTTTAATTGGTGATGGGCTTAAGGCCCGTCCACCCATGCTGGGCCCAAAAGGCCCGGCCCACGGGAATAGGGCCCGTGGATGGGGGAAGGTATAAAAGGGGAGAGAGAGAGAGAGATGACACCGGTTGGAAACAGAAAACGAACGTACGTCTTCTCCCGCGCTCTCTCTCTCTCCAAAAAGAAAAAGAAGAAACAGTAAGTATAAGGCACGTTCTTCTTCCCTTCAAGGCGTCATCGGATCGAATGGGCCAAGTTTCTCTTCCTCTATCGGCGTCGGTGTCTAATCTGTGGCTAACAAGGTACGCTCGAATCCGTGGTGTGCTTTAGGATCAATAATACGTGTTATTCCCGGGCTTCGTCTTCCGCATTGATTTACGGGTTCGATTTAGTGTCGAATCCGGTTTTCGGGGATCAGTTATTCCCAACATTCTCCATGGACACGCTCTCGTCCGGCATTCTGTACAGCTTGAACGCCAAGCTCACCGCCAGCACCTCGTCGAGCTCGCAGCCCAGCGAGTCGCGGCTCAACTCGCTCAGCTTCTGGCTCACGATGTTGAATACTAAACTAACTTCCATCTTGGCCGCGAGTTCCTTCAGTCGATCCCCGACCATCCTGAGCCTCTCCACACTGTTGAAGCTATCTGCGAGCGTCGTGATCTTAAGGGTGGATTGATTGCCCGCCTGACGCATGGACAGCGCGCAGAGGAGATAAAGGTACTGTTTTTCGAGACCAATATCGAAATCAATTACATGGAGCTTGTTAGTGGAGGGTTGCTCCGATGCAGCTTCCAAAATCGCGAAATTGGCAACCACGAAACCGACCTTGAAGCAAGGAGACAGTTCGTAAAGTGACAGAGCCAACAACAAATGTTCCTCGATGAACAACTCCGCCACAGGAGGGCGGTTATCGACGGGGCTCACGCGCGATTTAAGCGCAGACAACATGTATCCCCTCAATTTCTGCTTTGAATTACTCATGGGGTTTGGCATGGCAGACAAGCGCCTTAGGATCTCCGAAGCCACGTCTACTCTGCCCTCGTATATCGCCGTCGCAGCCTCCACTAGCGAATGCTCCCACGGGATGGATACCGGAGACCTCTGGACGGGGTTCTTGACGCTCTCACTTTCCTCAGAGACCTCGGACATGACAAAGGCGTTGCTCGGGACCTGCAAGACCTCGTAGGACTCAGCTCCGCTCGATAGGGATTGGGTGTTGCTGAACGACCCGAGGACGCTGACGATCAGATCTTCCGCAAACAAGGGCTGCTGTGGGTTATCGCCAGTTTGAGAGTGAGCGTCGAAGACATCTCTGAGCTTCAGGGGATTTTGGCCACGGAGGAGCTCCTCGATCGCGCGCTTGCGGCTGGAGGAGAGGTTCTTAGGCCAAGCGGAACGCTCCATTGATGAGAGAGGTCTTGTGCTTTGCTTTGTGATGATGAGGGAGGGAAATGGAAGGAGGAAGAGAGAAAGAGAGAGCGAGAGAGAGAGAGAGAGCTACAGGTCATGGATGACGCTCGCGGCCACAAGTGAGCGCCGCAACACCCTCGCCGGCCCTCATCTGTGGCCAGCCGTCGACCATAGGCCAAAGGAAGAAACCCAATAAAAGAAAAAAAGATATATTCAATAAAAATCCTAAAACTTATTATGAAAATGTAATTGGATCCTAAAAATTACAAAATGTGTAATCAAGTCTTAAAACTTGTTAAATTAATTCAATCAAGTCATAAAGTTAACACTGTCAATTTATCTAACCGAAGATACTGACGTGGCATTTTTTAATTACTTTTTGCTTTAACTCTTATTTAAATAATAACCAAAAACAAAAAACAAAAAAGCTAAATAATTTTTAAAAAATAAAATAAAAAAAGTTTGTAAGGATCATGATTGCCCTTGCCACCATGGGCAAGGACGGCAGGCCCTTGGTGGTTGGGGGCCGGCGACCCATGGTGGCCCTCGGCAAGGTTTGCTAGTCCCTGCTGAGGGCTAGCATTCCTCGCTGAGGGCCGGTGACCCTCGCCGAGGACTGCTAATAATAGTCTTAATTCTCATCTTAGAATATTCCATGTTTTTAACATAACCCGAACATGTGGCCCTCTTATAATGGAAATTTCTTAATCGTTGACCGAGTTTTGAGTGGACAAACAGCCTTTTATTCTGGACTGAGGACATAGCCAACTACTTCGTCATGCATGAGGTGTTTTGGTTTTCTTGGCCAGGACGGTTCTTGTCGGCATATGTAAAGAAAATACTCAGGACTAGGAAAGGGAGAATGTGGGAGTGGTCTCTGAATGTGTGTTTAAAGTTGTATGACGCTTTCGCGATTCCCAGCGGCAGAAAGAATCGAGAACTGTATATTCTAAGAAGGGAAATGTTTAGAATAGAAAAGGGCCTATCAACGAATTCAACCGTGGACATTTCCTCCGGGAATCTTCCATCGCCACGCTCCAAAGAGGCCGATTCTTCAAAAGCAAAAAAAAAAACAGATCAAGGTAAACTATGAACAACTATCCTCAAACGTATGTATCCTCAAACGTATGAACGGGGGCATGTTTAATTTCTTTGTAAATATAAAAGGTGGGTTTTTGCATTTTAAGTTGTTTAAATTTGGGACATTAATTACTTTGATTCAATTCTTTTTGAGTATCAAAAGTAAAGAATTCCAAATTATCCGATGGTGGGTAATATTTGTGAAGTATCTATATTTCCTAATGATGAGAAAATTCACCCTAGCTAAATAGACTCGGTACTTAAAAAAAAAAAATCTGAAGGGTACATATTAAAACTAAAGTAAATTGAAGCTTTGGTACTATACAAAAGGGCCTATCAACGGATTAAATGGAGATAATGCACAATTATAAGAGATATAAAGAATCATGAAAGTTATGGGAAATCACTTAACTATATTCCAGCTGTTTCTAGTAATATTAATAAAACAGAATAACAAATACAAAACAATGATCTCCTTAGGGAAAATTGTCCAAAAAGTTATGAACTTATTGCATTTTTGCTAATTCAATTTTAAACTTTTCAATTTTGCCAATTGAATTATAAACATTTTCACTTCTTGTCAATTTAGTCATAAACCTTTTTAATTCTTATCAATTAAGTCTATTTGGTCAATTTTAGTTGGAAGTTGTTGACGTGGACGGTTGGTGCTGACATGACACTTTTTTAATAATATTTTAATAGTATATTAAATTTTTTATGGTTTTTTTTTCTTCTTTTACTTTTTTTACTTTTTTTTTTTTTGGATCTAGGGCCAGCAAGGGTTGCCAACCGACCCTCGCCGGCCACAGATGAGGGACTACCGACGTGTGCTGGCTCTAGGTGAGGACGTTGCACCCCTCGCCCGAAACAACAAGCGCTACGAGCCCTTGCCGGATCTAACCAAATGAGGGCTTGCCGTTTCTGGGTGAGGGTTGGCCAGCAATCCTTGCTGGCCCTTGATCCAAAAACCAAAAAAAGTAAACATGAAAAAAAAAAACCATAAAAAGTTAAAATATTATTAAAAAAGTGTCATGTCGACGACCATCTACGTCAGTAATTTCTGGCTAAAATTGGCTGGATGGACTCAATTGATAAGAAGTGAAAATGTTTAGAATTGAATTGACAAAATTGAAAGGTTTAAGACTCAATTAACAAAAGTGTAATATGTTTAAGACTTTTTGGACAATTTTCGCGATCTCCTTAGGCTTCATGAATATAATTTTGGGTCACGTGCATAATATGACATTTAAGAGAATTTAATCATCACTCTCATCGATATGTGAATATGATAACATTTATTACAATAATACTAATAAGACCAGATATTCATTTTTGTCTAGACCCCCACAGGATGAGGAATTTTCACGCCACCTCCCGCTCATCTTCCTTGCTTCGTTCTTATGACCCTGAGCTCTTTTGTCCCCATCTCTCTCTCTCGACTTTCACTCCCTCATCACAAAGCGAAGCACAAGACGTCTCTCATCAATGGAGCGTTTCGCTTGGCCTAAGAACCTGCCCTCAAGCCGCAAGCGCGCAATCCAGGATCTCCTCCATGCCCAGAATTCCACGAAAAAGCTCGCAGATCTCTTCGACGCTCACTCTCAAACTGGCAACAACACAGGGCAGCCCCTGTTTGCGGAACATCTGGTTGTCAATGTCCTCAGGTTGTTCAGCAACACCCTATCCCTATCAAGCAGCGCCGAGTTTGACGAGGTCTTGCAGGTCCCGACCAACGCCTATGTCGGGCCCGAGGTCTCCGAGTGAAGTGAGAGCATCAACACCCCGCTCCTGAGGTAATTAAGGGCCAAAATTTGTGTTCTTTTACTTCTCACTTTGTCTGAAATTTAATTTACCTATTTAAGTGGCGCTCTGCATAATTCAAATATTAAGTGAAGTTTCTTTTTGGGAAGAACAATTGCATATATGGAGAGCTTCGCATGAAGATCTCTTAGAATTTAGGAAAGAAGAGAAGACATGAAAAGATGGTTTTGCTCGTCATATGATTTTGGGACGCCACTTGGATGGTTAATGACTGTATTATAACGAGATTGTCTAACTTGTAGAGAATAGAATTTTTTTTTTTTTTGGTTATTTCAATTATCGTGTTATTGGGCAGAGGATGAAAGAGGTTTTACATGGAGCTAATTTATAAATATTTATAAATGTGGGTCTAAGTAATTCTAACATGAAATGAGAATTTCTCATTGTTGCGCAGAAAGACTTAAGATACACAGATAAGAGTGGACCGGAATTTGATCAACGATGGGCACTGATGGACGACATTTGATCCGAAATCGTTTCTCTCCTCCAAGTGGGGCAGCTACTTCCCAAATGATAAATTCATTTTCATTAATTTCTCACATATATATATATTTTGTTATTAGTTTTTATATTCATGGATCTTAATAATTTTAACATGAAATGGGAATTACTGATTTTATATAAAGACAATATTCAGCCTTGATTGGATCGACAGTCACCAACGGAGGAAATATGGTCAAAGATTGATACTCAATGACGAATTTCCTATGTACTTCACAAATGATATATCCTTTCCTAAAATATCTCATATATATGCATAAACCAAGAAAAATACTGTATAGAGAGAAATAAATTCTCGCTTGATGTCTAAAATAAATATTGCGTGGGATCTTTACAATAAGCCATGTCTCCAAACTTAATGAGAAACACATCCATCTATCAACTTGGCTGATAAATCATGCATCCCAGCAGAAAAAGCCAACTTCATGAGGCATGGGAGCTTCAGATGGAAGTTCAAAAGGGACTACGTGAGCAACTTGCGGTATGAATGATTTCTTTTTGTTAATTTATTCCTTCAAAAAGGAATATTCATAAAATCGCACTGGAGAACATTAGGGAACATGAACATGGCAACCATACCGTCAATTAAAAGTTGTATCATGGTTAATATGATGCGATCTTCGATCCGAAGTCCCTGCAAGATGTATTAATTAGTGATATATCCAAAGATAATCTCTACTAAGTATTTAATTAAGAGAATTAAGTTCCTAATAATGTTTAGGGGGATTAAAAGCCTTGGAAAAAGCCAAATCATTACATGCTAATCACTCAAATCCAAAACCAAAAAACAGATGCAGAGGAAGCTGCAGGAGAGATCACTGGCCCAAAATAAGTACCTGCGAGCAATCATAGAGAAATCCCAAAAGAGTCCCTCGCTCAATGGGAGCGATCCTGTGAATCTAGAGGGCGCGAGAGCTCAAAGAGCTGACTACAGTCTGGCCATCTCCATCTCTGTCGACCTGGCAAGTGAAGGAGGAGGAGGTGGTGGTGGAGAGAGGAACAACAGCAACATCAGCAACTTGATGATGGGCATGAAAGAAGAGATGTACGAGAGAGGAGGCTGAAAGGAAGCGAGAAGAAGCGTAAAAGTTTAGGGAAAAAGATTTTTGTATTTCTTCAATTCTCCCCAATGTACATTGCTATGTAATTATAATACAGGATGTACACATTAAATGACAATGAAATATTCTACAAATCAATCTTAAACTTAATCTCATCCCTAATTGATTTAGTGCACGATTATAATCAAATCGGATTCTCAACATATCTTCTGGATTCTCGATCATATCTTCCAACACTCTCCCTCAAGTTGGTGGCTTGTAGATGTCCAAGACGCCTAGCTTGCTTAACAGATATGCGTGTTGTCTTTGACATAGAGGTTTGGTGAAGATGTCTGCAGGTTGTTCTGTGGTTCCAATTCCTCTTGTTTTGAATATCCCTTCTTGAATTTTTCTTGAGTAAAATGACAATTCACTTCTATATGCTTAGTTCTTTCATGCACTATGGGATTTGCGGCAAACTTGAAAGCCACATCATTGTTGCATAATAACTTTGTTGGACCTTTTAGTTGTATTCCAAGGTCCCCAAGCAAGCCTCGTATCCATACAATCTCACATGTAGTTTTTGTCATAGCTCGATATTCTGCTTTTGCCTGCTTTTTGGTCTTCCATGAAAGAAGAGATTCTCCTAGTTTAATGCAAAAACCAGTGATGGATCTTCGGCTCATGGGATAAGTTGCATAGTCCGCATCACAATATGCTGTCATTTCCATATTGCATCTTCTAGACAAGAGTATTTTGAATCTTGGGCACTTTTTCAAGTATTTCACAATCTTCAAGGCAGCATTCATGTAAGATTGCTTGGGATTGTGCATAAATTGACTGAGTATTTGTCCCGCATATGATATCTTAGGCCTGGTGATAGTCAAATATATGAGTTTTCCAATGAGCTTCTGATAACTCATCGGATCTTTGAGCACGAGATCATTATCCTGAGATATTCCCGCGACATAATCTGTTGTAGTTAGTCTGGTGTTCTGCTCAATTGGGATAACTACTGGTTTGCATCCTGATAAACTGGTTTCTGATATAATCTCCAATACAAATTTCCATTGATCGAGGGAAATTCCTTGGTCGGATCAAGCAATCTCAATCCCAAGAAAGTATTTAGGCACTCCCAGGTCTTTTATATAAAAGGTGGTATGCAAATATTTCTTAAGGCTCTCTATGGCAGTTTTATCATTTCCCATGATGAGAATGTGGTCAACATATATCATTAAGTAAATAGATGACATACCTTTAGTCCATGTGAATAGAGAATAATCATATTTGGACTATTTGAAGCCTGCAATTGTGAGAGCATTAGCAAACTTGGTGTATCATTGCCTGGAAGTTTGTTTCAATCCATAAAGGGATTTGCAGAGACGACATACTCTATTCTCTCCCTATCTCTGTAAACCCTAAGGAATATCCATGCATATCTCTTCATCTAAATCGCCATGAAGAAAGGCATTGTGGACGTCTATTTGATGTAACGGCTAATCATGGATAGCAGCAACTAATAAGAAGGAACAAACTGCGACATCTTTAGCAACTAGAGAAAAAGTCTCGTGATAATCAAAACCTTCTTACTGAGTAAAGCCCTTAGCCACCAACCGAGCCTTGTAACGCTTAATGGATCCATCAGCCATATATTTTATTTTATAGACCCACTTGCATCCAATTGGTTTTCTATTTGGAGGAAGGGTGACTAAATCCCAAGTATGATTATTAGTCAATGCCTATAATTCCGCTGCCATAGCCTTCTACCACCGTGGATCACTGGACGCCTCATCATAACTAGATGGTTCCTTTTCATTAGATATGTGACTAATGTAGCATCTATGTTCTAGCGAAAGCTTATGGAAAGAAACATAAGGAGAGATCAGATAATGGATACTTGGTGAATTAAGTGAGGCACAAACATAATCTTTTGTCCATGTCGGTGGTCGTGTAGTGCCCCTGGAATGACGTGGATGATCCGTTTGTGGTGGAAGAGAAGATATTTCCTCGGTGTTGGGTTCTGGTGAGATATCATAATCATTTGCCATGTTGGGTGTATCTTCAGGCACACGTTCCATAACGATCTTCGAGGGCAAATGGTTAGACGAGATTGGAGCTATCGCTGGAGGAATAACCTTTTCTGGAGGTGTTTTAGAACATATTCAGGAGATGGATCTTCCTCGGTTAAGAAACGGTGGGAATTGGTCAAAACACCCAAATCTTCATTTGAAGATGTGTTTTCACAAAATGGAAAGACATTTTCATGAAAAGTAACATCCTTGCTAACGAAAAATTACCCTGTCGATGAATCAAGAACACAATATCCTTCTGTAAGTTGGGATAACCCATGAATATGCATCGCCTGGCATGAGGACTCATTTTGTCGCGGGGGCCCATTATAGTAGTATAGCATAAGCACCCAAAAATCCTTAAATGATCCAGTGTTGGTTCCTTCCCAAAAAGTAATTCGAAAGGTGATTTTCCATCCAATATTTGAGTAGGCATACGGTTGATGAGATAAGCTGTAGTAACAATACAGTTGCCCCAATAATTCTTTGGAATGGACCCCTGAAATTTCAATGCTACTGCAACTTCTAGAAGATGACGATGTTTACGCTCCACCACCCCATTTTGTTGTGGGGTTAAATGTAGGAGCTTTCATGTAGGATGCCATGAGACAAGAAGAGGGAAGCATAGTCATGGTTGAAGAACTCTTTCCCATTATTAGTGAGGATTTGCTGAATTGACTTCCCAAACTGATTTTTCGACAAGGTAATAAACATTTTTAAATGGGAGGGAACTTGAGCTTTTAACTGCATCAAAAATACCCATGTGGCACGGGAGTAATCGTCCACAATTGTGAGAAAGTAACGTGATCCATCATGGTGTGATGTGTGATAAGGTCCCCAAACGTCTACATGAATTAATGAAAAAATATGACTAGCACATGTTTTACTAGAAGGAAAAGGGGTTCGTGACTGTTTTGCGAGAGGGCATAAATGACATTTAGAGTAAGGAAAGGAATCACTATGACCCATTCTCGAATGCATAATAAAATCTTTATCATTGGCAATCATATTACACAATGATATTTTATTCAAGGGAATTGACGACAAATCAAAATTACTTAGGAACAGGTCCAAAAAAATAATCATTTGGAAAGATTACCCAAGCCCATCGGTTGCCGGTCGAAAGAGCCCGAAAGAAGCAAGTATTAGAATCGAAGAATACTCGACAGTAATTTTTTTTTTTTTGCAAACTTTGGACACGAAATAAGATTGAATTGAAATTCTGGGACATAAAGGACATTTTGAAGGGTAATTTGAGGACTCAGTTTAAATTGTGCCTGTCACAGTGACATGAGTGATATTCCCATTTGCCAGTTGCACAGAAATAGGGAGATCCAAGTTCTTATGCATAGTGGAAAAAAATTCCTTATCACAAATAATATGATCACTTGCTCCTAAGTCAATTATCCAAGCCTTTCTTGAAATAGAATTTATCAGGCAGTGAGATATACCTTAAAAACTTCCTCCTTTGTTTGAAGTGTCAATCTTTTGCAATGCCTACATCAGCTGTTGATATGGCCCATATGTAATGGGTCGATAAGCATTTAGGCCAGTAAGTCCAGTGACTTGGTAAGCTACATAAAATTCTTTCTTTTTTCCTTTTTCTCCAGTCTTGCCATGCAATTTCCAACAATTATCAATCGTATAGTGCGGGCATTTGCAATATTCGCAATATAATTTACCTTTCCCTTTTGAATTTTGGCCAAAATTTTTTGAGGATGCAGAAAAAATGTGACCGTCGGATGTATTGGTCACAGGATCATATCCATTGTCCGATTCAACTAAAGGATCAAACCCTTGCAAGCCATCCAATCGGTGTGGATGGTTTGAGCCATTCATCCCATCCCTTTTAAGGGTTCGCTCATCGCCTCCATGGAACCCTAACCCTTCTCGACGCTCTCTCTCTCTCGAGCTAGGGTTTTGACACCTGATTCTCGCTGCTCGCCGTGGGATGCAAGAGCGATGCTTTCGCCTCCTCGTGCATACTGTTGATTTGGCTGGGTCGAGATGGGCGATGCAAGAGCGATGCCCATTGGTAAGGATGGCCCGAAATGGGATGCCCCAGATTTGGTTGAGTCGAGAAGGGCTGCCACTGCACACCTTGGACCTGATCCTATTGATGTTGGGTCACAGGAATTTTCCCAGAATGATCTTGATTTTCTTAAGACTGTGGTGTGACATCTCCTGTAGGTTGGCCATCAGTGACAGAAGGCAGCTTCTCTGGGTGAGTCATGGTAAAGGTTTTCGCTTGCTTCTTGTTCCTTTAAAGAATTTGATTCCTACTGCAAAAAAAAAAAAAAAAAAAACTCCATTTTGCATATAAGAGTTTCTTGGCAAGCAATCGAAGACAAAGCTGAATCAAGAGCCTGGCTGCTCTAATACCATGAGAGGAAGCAAGAAGAAGCGTAAAACTTTAGGGAAAAAGATTTTTGTATTTCTTCAATTCTCCCTAATGTACACTGCTCTGTAATTATAATACAAGATGTACACAATAAATGGCAATGAAATATTCTACAAATCAATCTTAAACTCAATCTAATCCCTAACTGATTTAGTGCACGATTATAATCAAATCGGATTCTTAGCATATCTTCCGGATTCTCGAGCATATCTTCCAACAGAGGCCATCAAAATCATGGCTCAGCATATTCCAGATTCATGTAGGTGAGGCCAACACACTTTCAAGAATCTCATCCTCAAATCCACCCCAACTCATCCTGGACTCACCAAGCCCTAGGGACGACTCCATGCTCAAGGTGATGACATGAACGCCCCGATCTTCTTCGACTTTCTATCGGTGAATCATTAACAATAGTTTCCTGGTGAGGATGATCTGAACCCCCATAGCCACAGCCATGACAGACAACAGCAACAGTAGCAACAATCAATCCGCATCATTTGATTATTACATTGTTTTTAAATCTGCCGAGGAAATCAGTCCTGATCAAGGGGACATGATGTGATGTCTAGCTCTCATGGTTTTGACATGATTATTGAGTCTGATTTTGATTATTTGTTGGACATTGTTCAATGTTGATCTTGGTGTAGGTTTCTTGATTAAAGTGAGGTTTTTACTATATAAGTTGTCGTGACCTCTTTTTTTCGACGCCCGATCGGGGCGGGCACCTTCAGAGGCTAATGGTTTAGCTAGGTTTATTAAGCGTAACTCGGACTCTCCCAAGTCCACCAATTCACGACTTAATGGTTGAAGTTTTTAACCTATGAGTTAATTTAAAAAGGAGTCGCCACTAATCGATTTGGGGTGGGTCAATTAGAAACCCAAGCGAGTATTGGAAGAAGTACTCACTCTGTGCAACCAGAGAAATTATGATCGGGGACTTGATTACACTAGTTAATCACTAATGCCCTTTTGGTACCTAATCTTGTTTAAATCCTAAGGCTTTTTGGATTTTTTAGGGATTTTCCATGCATCTGTGGAAAAATATTTTTTGGTGTCTTTTTCTATTTTTTTGAACATAAAAAGGGTTTTTTTATTTTTAATCTTTTTCCGAAAATAAAAATAACTTTTTTGGCTTTTTCTGATTTTTGGCCTTTTTTTTGGGAAAATATGAGATATTCTCGATTTTTTTTGGAAAATAAAATATTTTTTGATTTTTTGATTTTAACAATATTATTTTATATTATAATATATTAATATATTTAAAAAACGACCCAGTCGGATCCCCGAGTTGGGTCCGGCCCGGGATTTTTTCTTTTTAAAAAAACCAAACCATTTTTGGCCCGCTTCATAAAGAAATTTCCAGCCCAACAACTAACCAATCCACGCGTGTAGGCCCAACTCGAGTAAACCCTACCTGGTCTTCAGCCGCTGACCGGCTTGCAGCCGTGACCCGATTCTTGAAACCCTACTCGGATTCGTGACTCGGCTTCGTGGGAACCCTAAAGCTCGATGATTTGCAGCGTTGGGATGGTTGGCCGGGACGTCACTGGGAAGTGCCTCGACAGTGGCGACCTGGCAGATGGCGGCTAGGGTTTCTGGGGGAGAGGACAACGACGACGAGCGGCTGTTGGTTTTCTCAGAAAAGACGGCGGCAACGTCAACGGGCGGCTGCTGGATTCTCAAGGGGGAAGCGACGGCAAAGGACGGGTCCCCACTTGGCGGCGACAGATTAGCTGGAGTCATCGGTGGTGGAGTAGCAGAGTAGCGATCGCGGCGACAATGGCAACAACGGACCTTCAGCTTTGCAGATCTGGAGTGGCGATGGCGTCGGGCATGACTTGAGGCGGTGTCGGGGGTGCGATGAAGCTAAATTGACCCCAGATCTGGGCCTTGACCGACCCTTGCTCTCTGAAATCCACTCGCTCAACCTCTTCCACCCTCTGATTTCCCTCTTTGCGGGTTCGCTTGCTGGCAGCCTCCCCCAATGTCTCTCGGTTGGAGGTTGTTTAAGCTCATGACCCACTCTTTCTCTTACTCGCTCTTCAGTCTCCCCGTGAAGTCTCTCAGAAGAAGGTTTCCGAGCTTGCGATCTTTGTGTTATGTCCTTCGATGGAGGTGGCACCTCGCTATTTATAGGTGAGGGGGTCCGATCGACGGAGGCTAAGCCAGCAGTGCCTAGTGTGCCGACTGGCCTTCCTCCGCTGGTCGAACTGGCGTCAAATCTTCCTTTTCCACGGAGGCATGCTCGCATTCAATGCCGCGTCCCCTCAGCCACCATCCTACACTCCTCTCTCTATTGTAGGCTATCGTCAAGCGCGTCTTCGTCGCCTCGCGTGACTCGTAGAGGTGGAAGAAAGAGGAAGGAAGAAGAAGCTGGGAGGAAGAAGACAAAGGAAAAGGAGGGGACTGGGCCAGGTTACGCGAGCCGGGCCGTGGGGGCCTACGTGAGAAAAAAAGGAGGGGTGGGCTCGAAGGCCCGGCCCGACGAGCTACATTTGTTTTTTTCAGTTTTCTTTTCATTTTTGTTGTTTTCTTTTTTTATCTATTATTTATTATCCGAAAAAAGGAAAAACAAAGATTGAAAGAGACTAAGGCCTAATTAAAACAACCTAATCAAAATTTAGTTGTCAACAGTTGCCCCTCTTTGAAGGTGAGTTCGCAGAGATTGCATTCAAAGACAAACTGATACCTAAATTTTGTCTATACATATGCAATAGATTATATCTTATTTGGGACCTAGCGTCCTATGCAGAAAATGAGCAATATAACATTACACATACTAAGACAAATAAGAAGATATCCGTAGTTACTTATCGGGAGTGAGTGAGATAGGGTGGGAACCCCGAGTTTGGCAAGTATCAAGGCGTCATCTTACCTGATGATATGAGGAGGTTGCTTCTCTAGGACCCGAATCATTCTTCGGTCGCTTGTTAGAGCAATAAGTGGTTTGTCTAGGACTCAAACCTTTCTTTGGTAGCCTTGACGGGGAATCATTTTTCCAAGACCCGAACATTTCTTCGGTCGCTTGTTAGAGCAATAAGTGGTTTGTCTAGTTATCGAACCTTTCTTCGGTCGCCTTGACGGGGAATCGCTTTTCCAGGACTCGAACCTTTTTTCGGTCGCCTGTTAGAGAAATAAGTGGTTTGTTTAGGACCCGAACCTTTGTTCGGTCGCCTGTTAGAGCAATAAGTGGTTTCTCTAGGACCCGAACCTTTCTTCGGTCGCTTGTTAGAGCAATAAGTGGTTTGTCTAGTTACCAAACCTTTCTTTGATCGCCTTGACGGGAATCGCTTTTCCAGGACCCAAACCTTTCTTTGGTCGCCTGTTAGAGCAATAAGTGATTTGTCTAGGACCCGAACCTTTCTTCAGTCGCCTTGACGGGGTATCGCTTTTTCAGGACCCGAACCTTTCTTTGATCGCCTGTTAGAGCAATAAGTGGTTTGTCTAGAATCCTAACATTTCTTCGGTCGCCTCGACAAGGAATTGCTTTTCTAGGATCCGAACCTTTCTTCGGTTGCCTATTAGAATAATAAGTGGTTTGTCTAGGACCCGAACCTTTCTTTAATCGCCTCGATAGGGAATCACTTTTCCAGGACCCGAACCTTTATTCGGTCGCTTGTTAGAACAATAAGTGGTTTGTTTAGGACCCGAACCTTTCTTCGATCGCCTCGACTGGGAATTGCTTTTCCAGGACCCGAACCTTTCTTCGGTCACCTTGACAAGAAATCGCTTTTCTAGGACCCGAACCTTTCTTCGGTCGCTTGTTAGAGCAATAAGTTGTTTATCCAACCTTTCTCGGGGAACGCGCCGACCTTTCTTAGGACATCTGTTTGTTGGTGCCCGATCTCTGTCAAGGACACTGGTTGGTACCCGACCTTTCTCGAGAGATGTGCTGACCTTTCTCAGGGATTGATTTGTTGGGGTGCTTGACCTTAGTTAAGGACACCGGTTGGTACTCGACCTTTCTCAGGGGATGCGCCGACCTTTCTCAAGGCATCTGTTTTGGAAGATACTTGGACATTTATAGGCATTTGAAAGAGTACCTGGATATTCACAAGTACTAACCTGTAGGATATTTAGGCCTTTGCAGGCGTCGGAAGGGGGGGTACTTGGATGATCACAAGTGCGAATTCTGAAGGGTGCTTGGACTTTCGTAGGCGTTGAAGGAGTACTTGGATGATCACAAGTACTAGATGCTGGAAAATAACTAATTGCTTGCAGGTATCGAAAGAATACTTGGATGATTACAAGTACGAACTTTGAAGGATGCCCGGATGTTTGCAGACATCGAAGGGGGTACTTGGATGATCACAAGTACAAACTCTTGGAAGATACCTAGACGTTTGCAGGTATCAAAGGGGTACTTAGATGAACACAAGTATTAAACTCTGAAGGATACCTGGACATTCACAAGTATCGAAGAAGTACTTAGATGATCATAAGTACAAACTCTTGGAGGATACCTAGATGTTCGCAGGTATCAAAGGGGTATTTGAGATATTCATGAAGGTCTCTCACCTCCTGGTAAATCGAATAATTGGACAGTCACAAGCATCTAATCTCTGAAGACAACTTGAACTAGTCGATTGTCGATAAGAGAGAACCTAGACAGTGGTAGGTATCTAAACACAAATGGGGATATGGATATACTTACTTGGCGGTATCTCTGATCTTTGAGAGTATGTCTGCTATTTGCACAGTATGCATACATGATTATATATGCTGTAAATTCATGAATTGAAATGTGATTCATGCATAACAATCTTGTCAGTTTTGCATCATCTGAATTCCACTGGGGAAGATTTTGAAAGACAACATTCATTTAGAATGTAGCTGTTTTGAGCATGCTAGATGAGGGACTTTCAGTTTGAAAGGACTTCCCGTTCACTCTCATGGAAAAAGCTATCCCAACCATTGATGCAGGATTTATGAGGATCACACTTCTCATTGTCATCATGTTAGCAGGGGTCCGAGTATTTTCGCAAGTGGTACGACTTTACCAATATGAGAGGTCTTTGCTGAGACCGTAATGCAGGCTCGGTCGACGACTTATCCAAGGGGACCATCAAGGTCACTGCTTTGTGAAAAAGATGCCGCACGATCATCTCCGGGTTTACAAGTCAGGAACCCTGGGAAAAGAGATAGAATAGTCTTGCTCATACTTCTTCGAGCGATGCTTATAGACATAAAATCCCACGTTAATTGAAGTGCCTTATTCTGAAGAGACTTTTACAATAGGATGCAATGTAGGCTTGACTCATGTGTAACAGGGTGAGAGTTGGTGATTGCCTTGGCATTTGTCACTTTTCTTCTCATTGTTAGATGGAGGCTCTATCAATCGAACCAAAATAGCAACTTTTCTTGGGAATATTTTTGACTGGGGGGCATTGGCCTTACTTTTACCAGGCACACTGCTTTTTCATGCCCCTATTTTTTATTCCAGTTCTTCATTTATGGGCATTGACCTTACTTTTACCAGGTACACTGCTTTTTTTTTTATGCCCCTAGTTTTTCTTTGTTGCTTGAGGAACTAATCTAGGCAAGTTCAAACAAAACACTGTTATTAGACTCTTAAGTCTTTATTTTCAACCGGTGCTCTAGGCTATACTGCTTGAATGGCAGTAACTTCTATTTTGCCTCCATGTGAGGGTGAAATTACAGACTCAAATGGGCTGTACAATGAATACAAGTGCGTAAAGAAAGAATTGCTCTTCGTCATTCTAGGGCACTTAGATTATCGTGAGTGTTCATATGCAATAAAGACACTTGAAGATTGATACAAGTGCGAGCAAGAAAATTTCTATCCCTCTTCTCATCTTGCAATGTCGCCTCGTCTTCGACTTGCCCCTATGTGGGGTGGTTCTTGATAGGGGTATGAGAGAAGCTTCACCGTGTGTGAGCAATGAAATGCCTCTCATTGTTTTGGTTATCGTATCATTCGCGAGAGAACTCTTTACCCCGCAACCATGGAATCTTCTGCACTCATCTCACAAGTGTATAGATGGGGGACTATGTGTAGGATATGGCTTGCTTTTCATCATCCCGACGCGCCTCATCCAGCATGTTCGATCAATCTTGTATTATTCACTTAGCTGTCTATTCCAATAATCCTTGTAGAATCAGTGATTTAGACGGACAAAATCATCATGCAAAATCCATTTGGAAAAGGCATGCAGCATTTTAAATGTGATGGAGTTTGTACTCTCAAAATAAATGAATGGTTTTTACTCAAGAAACCCTATTAACAACTTTAGGGGTGTTTACTTAGTGGAATTGTATTTACAAATACATCAAAAGAGTTATTTATGAATGGGTTTCGATGAACTGTTCCTATTGATTAAGGATATGACACATGAATGATTAGCCAAGGATTGAGAATCTGATCGGGCATCTTTGCTTTTGCCCCTGCAAAAGAGAAGATGTACAAGTAGATCAATTAGTCTGGCCAAAATCAAATGTGAGTTGAGGCTTGAAGATTTTCTGTCATTTGCTATGGTGATTACTCAAGACACTATTTTGCTTAGGAGAGTTTGTCATGCCTCTCATTGACTTGTTATCTTTGTTTTTGATAGTCAGGTGATCCTACAAAAGATAGGAAAGAACGTGTTAGTCATGAACTCTCTCAGGAGTTAAACAACTAGGAGTGATACAACATTATCCTTCACTGGTTTACAGATGCTTGGATGGACCTGAAGTGCCAGTGGGACATGAAGTCCTATGTCTCCTTGCTTCGTTAGGTCAATTATTCTTTGAATTGGCTCCTAGATGACACGTCCTTTTACACGAAGTCAGGTGAATTCGATGTGGGTCATTTCAATGTGCTAGCTTGGCCAACATTGATTTGCCAAACCTAATCATCAAGTTTGGCTCTTGAATCTTGATGCTTCCTGCCGATAGGGAAAATATGTCGAAAGCGAGCTTAGAGAGAGTGAGTATTAGAAACGATACCAAGCTACCCTTCCCCAAAGTTTGTATTTGCTGACTCTTAGGGATATTGGAATGTTGATGACATCCTTTTGTCTTGACACAATTCAACGTCTCTTTTGATTGGCCGTCCTCATTTGCGGCTATGTATGCATGATTGATGTTTGTTGATTCATCTTCAACACCCTCCTTCTTGTGGAATTTTTCTTCTGCTTTTGATCGCATGAACATTAGCAGCATTTGGCAAAGTCATGTACCTCGGGTTTCCATGGAATCCTATGCTTCTTGGCTCATCAAAGCTGGAAGTCCCATGAACTCGTGATGTCCCTTTTGAAGCGGGAGGATCATTTCTATTTGTCCCTGCTTTCTTAGAAGGGTATCTTTGAATTTGGGCGAGTTCACATGATGTGCCAGCTTCAAATGCCTCCTGTCACACTAAGTTAGAGGATATGATATTTCAAGATACAAAATGAATGAGTCAGAAGGACAAATTTAACATCTTGTTTTGACAAAAACTTTTGGTAATGAAATATTTCAAAAGCATGTATTTGGGGGAGGAAGCATGAGGGAACCCAATTCTCAGTATTCTCCTTGGATGATATTTTCTTTTCACGGTTGGATAGCATCATCGGGCTAGTTTGGTGTGTCTCCTCACGCCCTCAAAATATTTTCAACTTTATTTAATAGGTGGATTTACATTTTGGAAGAGTGATTTCAAAAGTTAGTTCCTCAAGTGGAACTGATGTTAAAAACAAAACAAGTCGACTTAAGAAAATGTACAGGTTCCCACGTAGGGGAATATGTAAGGAAAATAAGAAAGGTTCTACTTGAGCGGGCCTGCACCCATTTCCCCTGACGGTTGGGAGAAGTACACTATCAGTGCCATAAGTTGTGTACGGCACTTACTTTGGTGCAAAAAGTTTCCGTCGGATCACTTAAGTGCCAAATTGGAGGAAAAACAATCACCTTGGTGCCACCAGCAAGAGATTCCGGCCAAAATGATTACGTGGCTTTTAAAAAAAAAAAAAAATTGACAAGGCCTTTAAACGACGTCATTTTCTGTCCTCCTTAAGAAAACGACATCGTTTTGCCGTCCTAAGTGGATGGCCTCGAGAAAACTACGTCACACAACTCATTTGGTTTTTTATTTTATTTTTTTATTTGGGGATTGAAATTAGGGTTTTTTTGTCCAATCCTCGCCCAACACCGGCCGCTGTCACTCGACCGTCGTCGCTCGACCGCCGTCACTCGACCAAAGTCGCTCGGCCAAAGTTGCTCAGCCTCCGTCACTCGGGCCGCCGTCGCTCGGCCTCCGTCGTAGTAGCGCCGTGTCCCAATCTCGGTAACATTTTACCAGCTTCAATGTCCTCAAATTCTTCGAGCTGGGACCGCGTCCAGCAGCTCCGAGTAGGCATGGAGGGCGAGCTTCTGGCGGCTTTGGCCTTCGATCGTGAGCTAGTGGCGGCACACGAGGGAGCACGGGCCCGAGTCGCCGAAGCCTAGGTACTGAAAGACGCATGCCAGACACTCGTCAGGGAGATCAGAGATGGAGAGGGAGAGATCAGGGGTGGCGGACTCGTCAGCGGCCTCCCTAAGCATCGGCCAGATTACGGCCTTCGACTTGGCTGCCGAGTGGCCGTTGTTAGGGTCGGGGTCAAGGTCGGAGCCATGGCCGCCGAGCGTGGGGGCTGTCACGGACGGCGACTGGCCAGAGATTTAGGGTTTTGAATTGGGGGAGACACATCAAACGCCATCGTTTTGTTGTTTAAATGCTGACTATACTCTCCGGCGAGCCACATCAGCTTCAAAAATTAATAAAAAAAGTGCCACGTCGGATTTCCAGCCAATCAGATCGGAATTGGCACCAAAGTGAGCATTTTTTAAACTTTATGGCACTTAAGTGGTCCGACAGAAACTTTTGGCACCAAAGTGAGCGCCATATACAACTTATGGCACTGATAATGTACTTATCCCCTGACGGTCCTTCGTCAATAACGCCCATGAAAAGGTCTCCAAACATTGTGGTCATGTCATCTGACCCTTCTTTCTTTGTTCCTAAGGGCGGTACTTCATTGCCTAAATAATATTCGGCCTCTACCAGCCCTTGATAAGTGTCAGTGGTATGTGCTTCGACATTTCTGATCTGACTGACCTCAAAATTGAATACCGCGTTTACTTTGTCGGTGTGATCAGGGAGCGGATTGCTTTGAAATGAGAAAACTTTAGTGTTTAACAGGTTCTGGATTCGATTCTTGAGGGTGAAGCACTCATCAGTCGAGTGCCCCACTTCTCCCACGTGATAGTCGCATATCTTTGACGGGTCGTAGTTGGAAAAACTTTCAGCGTTGGGTCATTTTGGCTCAATCGAAAGGAGGTTCTTCTTTCGGAGGACTGCCAGTACCTATGATGGAGATCCAGGAAGAGGAGTAAATTGTCTCCTATTGCTGTAATGCTGGGACGGCTGACGGCTGGTGGTCTGTTACTGTCCTGCGCTTGTCTGAATTGTTGGAGGATGATTGTAGGTCGCATTGACATCTACTAGGGATTCTTTATCTTTCTTCATGCTGAACCTGCCCGTGGGTGCAGGTTCAGTGAACCAACCATCCTTCAACCCTATCTCGATTTGCTCTCCTACTGGAATGAGTTGATTAAACAATTCGGTTATCGTGGTTACCATTCGATTGTGGTACTCGTAGGGGAAGGTTTTGATAAACATCTTTCTCAGCTCGAAATCAGTTGGTTCAGGACTGATTTGGGCGGCCAAATTCCTCCATCTAATAGTATATTCTTTGAACGATTCGTGCTTTTTCTTTTTGGCACGCTCAAGATCCTCACGAGAAGGGGTAATGTCCATTATGAACTTATACTACTTGAGGAATGCCTCACTCATTGCGCTCCATGTTTCGAGGAGGTTTATGTTCTTCGTGATGTACCACTTCAAGGCTGGGCCTACTAGACTTGATTGGAACAGCTGGATCATTAATGGTGCATTATTAATGTGTTGAGTCATTTGAACCAAGTACATTTGCAAATGAGCCCTCGGGTAAGTCGTGCCATCGTACTTCTCAAATTCAGGCATTTTGAATTTTTTTGGCATTTTGACCTTGGAATAAATGGAGAGGTCCGTCAAAGTAGGATCTTGGAGGCCTTGCAGTTGTTTCAGCCTCTCCTCAAGCTTTTTGAGGCGTTTGTCATGCTCAGTTTTAGACAAATTGTCTGGCTTTGCTTTCTCAATCGCGGTTTGGTGCGGATCATCCTCCAATTCAAGCATGTTATCGTCAGTATCTCCACCTTAATCACCCTTGGTAGATAATTGTGGCAACAATACCTCGATTAAGGCTGGGGCGGGAGTGAGTTTGCCCTGGATGGAGTCTATCTGCTTTGAAAGTTGTTGAATCACATTGAAGACTTGCTTCATTTTGCTTTCCACGACGCAATACGGCTTGGTACATTTTCTTCGGCCATTCTTGCTCTTGCTTTTGAGCGAGTCTGGATCGGCGAACGTTGACGCTCCGTGATTACTTGTCTATGAATAAACAAGCATGTGTGAAGACAAGGTGTAAATAGGGAGTCAGTCCATGATGACAATCTAATCCTATTTTTTTTGTTTATTCATGAAAAGGTAGAGGGCATGTGACATGTTAGCATGGACTAAAAAGATATTCAATTTGAAAGGCAAAGAAAGTATGAAGTGCAACAAATTTCGAAAAGACTTCTATCCCTTTTTGAAGCAAACGAAAATCCTTGTAGAAAAGAATTTTGTAAAATGCTAGAGAAAAAAAGAGAACTCAAATTGAAAGTAATTTCCTTTGCAAAAGTTTTTTTTTTTTCAACTTTATGACAATTACTTCCAAATTTAAATGATCGTGGCATTAAATCCTAGACTAATCATGGACCACTCAATATTTACATGAAGGTAAGTAAATCACAAGGTGCATGGAAAAAAAAAAAAACTTACTTCAAGCGAGAAAATTGATGACAATCACATAGACATGCGCATGATAGGTGCGGCTCGATTTCTAATCGGGGAGGTTTGTTGAGATTAAAAGGGTGTCTGCTTGTCGTAGTCTCGCGCTGGCATCGCATCCCTTTAATCTTGGCTAAAGAAATTCGGGGAAAAGAAAGACAACCTCTACAACGCAGTCTCGCGTTTGAGGCCATATCTTTCTTAACACCATCCTAAATATCCTATGGCGGCCTAGGTTTGGCGGCCAGGTTGTGTGTGCCATGTGTAGTGTTAAAACAGTAAATTGTGCACAATAGTTTATAATCACAAGACATTTTATTTTAACGGAGTAAAAGAAAAAGCTACTAACCTGCACAGAAAAAAAAGCCAAGTCAGCAAAGCATTTAAATAAAATAAAAAAGGCCTAAGTCTTCAAATCCCTAGAGGAGTCGCCAAGCTGTCATGACCTCTTTTTTTCGGTGCCCGATCGGGGTGGATGCCTTCAGAGGCTAATGGTTCGGCTAGGTTTATTAAGCGTAACCCGGACTCTCCCAAGTTCACAAATTCATGACTTAATGGTTCAAGTTTTTAACTTGTGAGTTAATTTAAAAAGGAATCGCCACTAATCGATTTGGGGTGGGTAGATTTGAAACCCAAGCGAGTATCAGGAGAAGTATTCGCTCTTGCGCAACCAGAGAAATTAGGATCGGGGACTTGATTACACTAGTTAATCACTAAATGCCCTTTCGGTACCAAATCTTATTTAAATCTTAAGGCTTTTTGGATTTTTGAGGGATTTTCCATGCATTTGTGGAAAAATATTTTTGGTGTCTTTTTCTATTTTTTGAACATAAAAAGGCTTTTTTTATTTTTAATCTTTTTCCAAAAATATAAATCGCTTTTTTGGCTTTTTTCTGATTTTGGGCCTTTTTGGGAAAATATGAGATATTCTCGATTTTTTTGGGAAATAAAATATTTTTTGATTTTCTTTATTTTAAAATATTATTTTATATTATAATATATTAATATATTTTAAAAAAATGACTCGGGTCGGATCCCCGGGTTGGGTCCGACTTGAGATTTTTTCTTTTTAAAAGAACCAAACCGTTTTTGGCCCACTTCGTAAAGAAATTTCCAACCCAACAACTAACCGGCCCACATGTGCAAGCCCAACTCAGGTAAACCCTACTCGATCTTCAGCCGCCGACCGGCTTGGGCCGCGACCCGATTCCTGAAATCTTACTCGGATTCGTGACCTGACTTCGTGGGAACCCTAGAGCTCGACGATTCGCGGCGCTGGGATGGTTAGCTGGGACGTCACCGGGAAGTGCCTCAATGGCGGCGACGCGGCGGACGGTGGCTAGGGTTTCGGGGGAGGACAACGACAACGGGCGTCCGTTGGTTTTCTCATAAAAGATAGCGGTAACATCGATGGGCGGCTGCTGGATTCTCGAGGGGGAAGCAACGGCAAAGGACGAGTCCCCACCTGGCGGCGATGGACCAGCTAGAGTCGCCGGTGGCAGAGTAGCAGAGTAGCGGTCGTGGCAATGACAGCGACAGCAGACTTTCAGCTTCGCAGATCTAGAGTGGTGGTGGCATCAGGCACGAATCGAGGCGGCGTCAAGGGTGCGACGGAGCTGAATTGACCCCAGATCTGGGCTTTGACCGACCCCTGCTCTCTGAAATCCACTCGCTCAGCCCCTTCTGCCCTCTGATTTCCCTCCTCTCTCGCGGGTTCGCTTGTCGGCGGCCTCCCCTAATGTCTCTCGGTTGGAGATCGTTTAAGCTCACGACCCGCTCTCTCTCGCTCGCTCGCTCTTCAGTCTCCCCCTGAAGTCTCTCAGGAGAAGGTTTCCAAGCTTGCGATCTCTGTGTTGTGTCCTTTGATAGAGGTGGCGCCCCGCAATTTATAGGCAAAGGTGTCCAATCGACGGAGGCTAGGTCGGCGGTCCTTGGTGTGCCGATTGGCCTTCCTCCGCTGGTCGAACCGGCGTCAAATCTTCCCCCTTCCATGGAGGCATGCTCACCTTCAATGCCGCGTCCCCTCAGCCACCAGCCTACGCTCTTCTCTCTGTTGTAGGCTGTCGTCAAGCGTGTCTTCGTTGCCGCGCGTGACTTGCAGAGGTGGAAGAAAAAGGAAGGAAGAAGAAGATGGGAGGTTGAAGACAAAGGAAAAGGAGGGGGCTGGGCCAGGTTATGCAGGCTGGGCCGTGGGGGCCTGCGTGAGAAAAAAAGGAGGGGCTGCATTTGTTTTTTCAGTTTCTTTTCATTTTTGTTGTTTTCTTTTTTTTATCTATTATTTATTATTCGAAAAAAAAGGAAAAACAAAGATTGAAAGAGACTAAGGCCTAATTAAAAAAACCTAATCAAAATTTAGGTGTCAACATAAGTTTCCTTGCAAATGGACTAAGATCCATAATGGCATACATCATTAATGCGTGAAAGGAGCTTACAAAAGCAAGACTTCTTTTCCCTTTTACGTTTGGCTTTTACAGAGGAGTTAGAGAACTTACTTTTAAGAAGATGGTGACTTGTTGCCACAAAACTGGAACTTCAATTGAGAGAAAGGAGCAAGTTCTCGCCAAATTATACCACAACCCCACAAAAACCAAAAAGAGCTAAAACAGCACTCTCATTAACCTTTTTGGTACAAGAGATCCTCATCGATAATTCATGAAGATACAAAGCATGAACAAAGAAATGTTTTTTGAAAATCAGTAGAGCACTCTCAGATTCATCAACCACCAGATCAACACAATCAACCAGAGTGGCCAATCCACCCTCCAATCAAGCAAACACAAACTGTTGATTTATATGCTTGAGTTGGCTACATATATTCAGTAAGATTGTCTGGAAATAGAAAAAGTAAACATTTTCACACAAGTCCTACTTCACCAAGACACAGAAGACCAATTGCAAGAAAAGAAACGAGGAAAAAAAGAAAGAAAGACACGAGTCCTACATAAGAGAAGTGCCTAATTAAGCAGTGCATTAATCATAAACTTCGCAGGCAGTTAAATATACTCATGATGAACACACATATCACACTGGGGATCTAGCACTAATGTAATAATTGGGGTTAACTAGTCTAGAGAAAATTCCTCACTTGATCAATCCCAATGCCTACATTTGATTCGTGTCCATAGCGATGAAATATTGTACTTTAATTACTTGTCCACGAGGATAAAATATTGTAACGTGGCACTTCGCAACAATTTGGAATAAGGGTGTGTTTGGTTAGACTTTTGGGGAAAGCCTTTGAAAAAATACAAAGAACTTTAAGTTAAAGGAGTTTTCTAAAATGCAAATTGCGTTTGGTAAATTAAAGTTTGTAAGTCCATTGGGAAGTACTTTGAGCAAAATAGTATTTGGAGAAATTTATATTTACAAATGACTTGTGATTAAAAAAAGAAAAAGGAAAAAAAAAAAAACAACATAGTTGGCTGGCGAAGGATAGGTGGCCATTGGCGGTGCTCGAAATCTGTCATTGGTGGTCGATGTATCAGGTTGCAAGATCTTAGGCAGCCGTCAAGGACAACATCTTCTCCTCCTCTTCATCTTAGCCACCATCATCTTCTCCTCCATCTTCTTCTCCACCATCTCAATCTCTCTTCTCTAGGACCATGAAGAAGCAGAAGCTCGACGATCCTGACGTCGGAGGGCTCCACGCTCTTTAACCTCTTGTTTGAGGAGATCGTCCTCCTGATCCTCAACTTCCTCAACCTAGACCTGCTCGATCGCAAGTCCTCCCTCATTTGCTACTCCTTCCACGCCGACGAGTCCCGCCACAGTAAGTTCCTTTGCCCTCTTCCATATCGAGCACCTCTCTACCGCTCTCACTCGTTGCCCCAATGCCGCCACCCTCGACGTGTCCCTTTGCCCTTGTGTCACCGATGCCTCCCTCCTCCTCGTCGCCATCGCCTGCAAGGACGCCCTCTGCTCCCTCGCTCTCTGCGTCATCGATTCTTCACTGCAGCCAAGCGGATCTGGGTTGCGGCAACCCAGATTGGCGAGGATCTAGGTGGCCGCGACTTATGGGGGGTCACATGACCTAGATTGGCAACCCCTTGCTATGGTCGCACAACGACTTAGATTTGGGTCGTCACGACTTGCGAGGGGTTGCGCGACACCGTGACTCGTGGAGGTCGCTTGACTCTCCGACGACAGTCACCTGGGTTGTCGCGACCACACTAGCGTCTCTCTAGCCATCGCTGGTCCCTCGTAGTTAGGTACAAGCAAGTTGGCCACCCCAACAGAGAAGATGAACAGTGTCACATAACAAGGGCAAAAATGGAAAAACAAAAAATTCGTGAGGACAATTTCGGGAAAGAAAGGAGTGCACATTACCGGCGTGGGCATGCCAAGAAAGCTGAAAGCCCAAGACAGCCTAGGACTTGCCTTGGGCTTTCAACCTTCTAAATGCCCACTTTTCTCCAATGGGTTTTGCGAAATTTTTGCCAAACACCCAATATTTGGCCCAAGGGACTTTGAGTGTCCAAAGTCTCTTCCAAATGATACTCTCAAACGCATCCTAACTAGTCCAAAGAAAATTCAAAAATTCTACACTTGAACCCCATTGCCTACTTTTGATTCCTTATGCACGAGAATGGACTATAATAGAGCAAAAAATCTTAGGCGAGATATTACAAAATATAAAAAAAAAAAAAAAATCACAGAGAAATACCCATGATTTTATGTCTTCCGAATTCTAACATGAACGGCAACACATAATTTAGCAATCGGAAGCAAGCTAGTACTCCAGCAAGAGTTCTCCACGCTATTTCAAATCATAGAAGAATTATCTCAAAATTTAGCTTTTTACCTTTTAACCATGCGATTTAGCAATCCCTAGTGCCCATGAACAAAATTTTGGCAACGCAAATTCAGAAGACAGCTTGTCATTAGTTGACTGTATTTCCAAAATAAAAGACTGAAAATAGATACAATGCAAAATTTACAGCATTCAAATAACCGAAAGTTCAAATTGCAAGACTATCAGCAAGAAGTAGCACACACCTGCCACACATTGCCTTTCAAAAGCCAAGGCTTTCCTCAGATCTTATGTCTCTAGAAATCTAATATGAATAGCAACTCATAATTTGGCAATCAGAATCAAACTAGTGTGCCAGCAAGAGTTCTCCACCCGGAGTATGGTCATTATGCCATATCATAGAAGAATCATCTTGCAATTGAGTTTGTCATACCCTTAAATTATCCGATTTAGCAATCCCTAGTGCCCATAAATGAAATTTTGGCAACACAAATTCAGTAGACAGCTTGTCATTAGTGACTGTCTTTCCAAAATATAAGACAGTTAAAATGCAATGCAAAATCTACAGCATTCAAATAAGAGAAAATTCAAATTGCAAGACTATCAGCAAGAAGTAGCATACATCTGCCACGCATTGCCTTTCAAAAGCCAAAGCTTTTCTCAGATTTTCCTCTTTCTTCTCAGCTTCAGACATTGCAATCAGATGTGCCGATTGTTCTCATTGGAGGAGGTGTTATGCTTCTCATAATGCTTGACCTAACTCTTCAAACTTCAGATTCCACTCCTTTTTGTCGATCAGAAGTAGCCCCATGTTATACTAATAATCAAATAGCTGCCAAAAGACTTCTATTTAGGTTAACAACAACTGCTAGATCTCAATATATAAGAATATCAGGGAATTCAATTCGTAAATGTCAAATGCTTAACCTAATTCAACACTGCAGATACAGATAAACATGAGATTTTGTGGCAATTACACATCCAAAAGTTGGCAAAAGTGCACTTCCATTGTGAACCTCACCGAAAAACAACAATGCCATCATCCAAAATAACAGACAATTCTTCCAACTATTAATGCAAACAAAAAATCATAAGAAATAATCAAATGAGAAATGTCGAGTATTAAACAACATATCCCATGTTCATCTTGGCAGAATCGAGCCATAGATCTGTTGCCATTTGAGCCATATTTGAGAGGCTTATCTTGACCCCACACTTTGACAAATTCCAAACAACCCCATAACTCTCCCAAAAACTTTTGGGATTCCTACTAATCTGCTTACGGAAATGGTAATTTATGTAAGAGGATTTGAGGGTAGTTTTCCCTGAAGTAGCTTGATAAGTCTCATAACTACTTAACTGCCAAGTCCATATAAAGACCACCAACAACGTGTTGACAAGTCATCTCAAGACAACCCGCGCACTTCATGGCATCCATGTCCTTTCATGTCCCATGCCATGCAATCGATTGGACAAGATGCTTCTTGAATTGTAGCAAACAAAGAGGTGATCCGGTGGCATCTCGCTTTTCGCATCATCTATTAACATGTTTTGAAGTCTCGCTACATACAGAGGAGCATAATATCTCCAACTGCATCTCATGCTCTGTTTACTGGGGTTGGTAATTACACACGACAAAATATCCATCTAGTAAACATGTGTATTAAACATTATAATACTATTGCAAGAAGCAACTACCAACCCAGAATGGCTTCATACACTCGAAGGAACGCATGGCGTCAAAACATAGTATGCCTAGTTTATCTAGAAAAATATTTATCGTATTCCTCCCTCCCTCCCTCCCTCTCTCTCTCTCTATCTCCGAACTCAACTATGGACACAAGGTGCTGCATTCTAGCGCAAATACAACAAAAGCTAACCATTCTAGTGCAACTGATGTCCAAGAATCCATTCGGCTAAGGTAAAGTTTGTCACGTCCCGATCCTCGGGCATGCGCACATCCTTCTACTTGGTCGATTTTAGAATACAATATCCCAGGACTAAGTATCGCCGACCATTTCTTTTATTAAGCACATGCGAAAGCAATTATAAATCCCCAGACAATAAAATGATGGGATAGAAAAGTAAGGCCATATTTTTCTTCTTAAAATTCACAACCATACTTTTATACAAAGCATAACTCAAAGTATTTCACAAACTATTCATGACTTTCTAATTTCACTCTATTCACATCAAAATAGGATCCACAAAAGAGGATGGGATCTCATTCCTCATCCGGATCGTACTCAGGATCATCCTGATCCTCTTCTGACTCTTCTTCACTAAGCTCGTTTCCTTCAAGCTCTTCATCTTTTTCTGGTTCATCGTCGTCTTCTGGTTCCTCCTCCTCAGGCTCATCTACGGGCCTGAAATGTTGTCCCACAACCTGGATGAGATTACGTCTCAGCAAGTTCTACCCCACTAAGACCCAATTAGTAAACCAATACACTATGGGCTGCCTAAACATGCACAGGTCAAAGGACTTACCTTGGCCTCAGATTCCTCCTACAAGTCAGTACAATTCATAATAAGCACCCACTTACTCAAAACAAATCGAACCAGTTGATTGCATGTCACCCAAATCATTCCCCCACGGTGGAATATCTAGAAATCAGGCCACGTGCATTCTTTAGGACGACATTCCAAGTCTCCAAGCCATGTGCTATTTCCAGGATGACATACTCAAACCTTGGGCCCACGTGCATTCTCTAAGGCGACCTTTTCGCCAAAGTGATACATCAAGTCACCGAGCCACGTGCCCTTTTAGATGCCATTCTCAAACACTAGACCCACATGCATTCTCTAAGGTACTAGTTCACCAAAGTGACGCATCATATCACCGAGCCACGTGTCCTTTTAGATGCCATTCTGGAACGTTGGGCCCACGTACATTCTCTAAGGCACTAGTTCGCCAAAGTGACGCATCAGATCACCGAGCCACGTGCCCTTTTTAGATGCCAATACTTAATCATCGAGCCACGTACCCTTCTCTAGGTGATTTACTTTCTACCGTGATTCCACTATGATACAATGCCTTTCTCTGTAGTTTGCCAATCTACTATCGATACCCAATTATTTCTCAATCAACTAATCAAATCAACTCAATATGAACATAATCAAAAATTCACAATTTAAATCAATTCCATACAAAGCTCAATTAAATAAATGAACTGCGCCACGACGATCAACATGAAATTCCAGTCACTGACCATCCCGGTTGAATTTCCGGAAAAATAAATAATTAATTAATTAGTTTCGAAAATTAATAATTAATTATTAAAAATCCAATTTAGGCCCGTATTGCCTAATTGAAGCCCGATAAGGGTTGGGAAAAATCCCGAGATGCATTCAATAATTAGTAGACTAAATCTACTTGCTAATTACACGATCAAAATGTCTAACATGCATCACAATTGTCTAATAATCACTAATCTACTCTAATCTAACCACCTAATTGCACTTAATTAAATCTAATCAACCCCTAAGCATAATTAGCAAACTAAGCAGGGATTAGTGAGATTACTCACTGGAATTAAGCGCAAAACGTATCAATCCGATAGGGACGACACGAGGAATGATAAACCCCAAAGCGGGCCTCGGGCTCGGGCCTCGGAAACGGCCCAAAATGGCCCACGAACGTGCTGGAAACCCACTCGGTGGGTTGCTGGTTTGGCTGCAAAACAGAGGGCAAATGAGATGGTTGGGGGCAGAGAAGGGTTGGGAAGGTAGGTGGCGGTCTGGCAAGGCTGCACAGTGGCTCCAGCGGGGCTGAACAACGGCCGGAGGTGGCCGGACAGGAGCGGAACAGAGGTGCTAGAGCTGCACGGTGACCAGACTGGCGGAGGGGAGACGGCAAGGCGAGCGGTGGGTGGCGAAGTGTGGGCGGCGCGCGAGTGGCGGAGGGCGGGCGGTGGTGAACTGCTCCTGTCTTCGTGCGGCTTCTACTTCTGTCTTCTGTCTTTTGTCTTCTGTTTCTGTTCGAACAGTGAGGGGGAGAGAGAGTGTCAAGGGAGAGAGAAGAAGAAGATAAGAGTTGAAAAGTCAAAAGTAAAAAGGGAGAGAGGGAGAAGCAAAATTGAAACCGGCAAGGAGGGGAGTCAGTGGAGGTTCTCGCATGTGGGGAAAGAGAGAGAGAGAGAGAGAGAGATTCGGCCAAGGGGGAAAGAAAAGAAATAAAAAGAAATAAAAGGAACCAAATGGTGTTTAGCCAAAAATGGAAAAAGAGAAAAGGAAATGGGAGGGAACTAAAAAGAATTTCCTAACATAGAAAATTCTCATCCCATTTTCTTTTGAATTAGCTCATTTATTCTCAAAAGGATTTCCAACTAGGGCACTTGGTCCCCAATCGTGTTTCTACAACCAATTTCCCTCTTGATTTTCTCTCAATTAACTCTCAAAAAATCAATTGATGTCTCAAATATCAAATTGATTAATTTCCTTCTCCAAGGATCCCTCAAGCTTCTCAATTTCACAATCAGAATCAATCCCTGGCCTCAACTGAATGAAAACAAACCATAACTCCGACTTTTTCCCAAAAAGTCTCGGTTAAAAAAAAATTTTCCGAGATCGAGTCGTGGATCCTAGAATTTATTGTGACATGACGTAACCTTCAATTTCGAAATCGGACTTGAATCGACGGTTAATTTTCATTTGGCGTGTTTTTAGCGTGACCTAGGCTACTCGGTGGTTTTCAGAACTTTTTAAGGCAAATGACCCGTGTTTGATTTTCTTCGAACCACTATGAACTCATTCGACTCAATGGTGACTCTCGATTGTCGTAAAAATCTCGAGGATTCAATTACGGACACTAGGTACCAAAATGACAGTAAAATCAAATTAGTGTCGGTCAACGAGAATTTTCCAATTGAGTGAAATCACCCACGATCGGCCACACATCTCAGTCGAACAGACCTATCTTTGATCTTAAATCGATTTTTAACTGTGCCGCAATGGCCTCTAAAGATGAGCACGGTCGAGAAGCCGATTTCTGATCGAATTCTCAAGTTTATTGCCCTAAAATTTCTTAATTACTTACCTGCATGCCTAGTTATCTCAAGAGTGATCGGCTTTAAGAATAGTCCTATAAACGCGTCAACGAAATGCCCGATTAATTCAGTAGAAAATAGGTTACGAAATTCAGGATTTCACAAAGTTACTACTCCAAGCCTTAGAAAATAGTTAAAAAGGCAATAAGCCATAATCAACAATCTTTATCGAATTCACCTCAACTTTCGAGCTCAGTGTCCTTCTTAATGAGTGCTTGGTGGTCCTTCCCGTCCATCTCTGCTTCGACCCGCCTCTCCAAACTGCCTTCAGTACCCCCAATTGTCCTCCAACCCAACATTCCCCATTACATTCCCATCCAGCGAGGCCACTGGCGGAGGCAGCTGCGGCAGCCCATCAAGGAAAGCTGTCGCCTTTACCCCTTGCCACCGCTCCTTGCGGTCACTGTCCGTCAGAGGGACGCAGAGCCGCAAACGGGAAAACAATACATGCAGGGGCCAAATTTACTCAAAATATATATAAAAGGTATTTCAGTTTTTTCTTTTTCCCTTCTTCTTTCTTTTTTTCCTTTTATTAATATTACCGAAAAACAAGACTCTAATTTTCATCCCCCATATGTTGTTTTCCGTTACACGTATTTTACTTTTTCCTAAGATTTGTAGATTGAAAACTTTTCATTTAGTCAAAATCATGCCCCTAAAACCTTTAAATTATTTTTTTAAAATGGATTTTTTCATTTATATTATTTTTTTAAAAATGGATTTTTCATATTTAAAAATCGATTTTTAATTATTTTTATTTTTAAAATTGATTATTCAATTATTTTTTTCATTATCATTTTTATTTTATTTTTCTTTTTCTTTTTTTTTCCATCTTCTTTTGGGCCGGTCAGCCACGGTGATGACCAGCAACCGGCCATAAGCGAGCCACGAGCTCGCCGATTTGGCGACACTTGAGTTCGGCGAGCACAAGCTTGTGGCCGATGAGCGACAAGCCCGAGCCGGCTAGAGGTAGGCGAGCCTCGTGCTTTCCGGCGAGCTCAAGGCTTGCCTCGTGGCCGATCGTCACCATGGCCGGTGACCGGCCAAGAAAGAAGCTGGGAAATAAAGAAAAGAAAATTAAAATTAAAAATTATTTGAATTAAAAAAGAAAAAGAAATTTGAAAATAATTCAAAAAAAAAAAAAAAAGAAGAAGAAGAAGGAGGGGAGGATGAAGTGAGGATTTGTAGAGATGTGAGATAAGAGATATCAAGTGCGGAAAATGTTTTACACTTTTCAAAAGTATAAAACATTTTCCTCTAATTTAGAAGACTTTTTTCATTTCATGGAAAATGTTTTTTCCCCAATGAATTCATTTTCCATAAAACGAACGTCAGAAAATCTGGAAAACGTTTTTTTGGAAATTATTTTTTCCGAAACGAGCGGAGCCTAATTTTTAGTATAATTGGCATAACCTACCATTCCTTTGATTGCTTGGGCCGAACTGTATTAAAGAGTAACAAATGAAAATTCATGGGCGAACTTTCTCTTCGAAAGAATAAAGACACATGGTAGTGGATAAGAAGTTTGTATCGATAATTGATTAAATGCATATGCTACACGAATAATCGAGAATTATTGATGCATTATCCCGATTATCTAGGTTATAGTGTCGTTTTGATTTATAGAGAAAGGGAATATATATTTTCTTGTTTTGGCGACATTCACTTAACATACTTTCAATGTATATTAGACTTAGGAGGACCTTCCAAGAGATAAGTCACCAATAGGAAAGTTAATGGGTTGCCAAGCCCAAGGACGTAGTACAGAAACTTTTGGGTTTTAATTTAATCAATTTAATGTGTGAATTAATTCAATCAGGAGTCAACACTAATAAATTATTGATAGGTTGATTAGACCCTTATGTATGAACTAGAGATACAATGGGTTCGGGGAACTTAATTACATTAGAGTAATCTAACTCCATTTTCGGTACCTTTATCACTTTATTTTCAAAAATATTTAGTAGGCAATCTTGATTAATTTTAAGGCTAACCACTAGGGTGCACAATCAATGATCTAGCACTTGATAAACTAAAGCAACAAATAAAAATTGCCAAGAACAAAGCACAACTTTTTACCATGATGAATTTCCCAATATACAAAAGATGTTAATCAAAAAAGAAAAAAAAAAAGTAGCATGCATAGTCTAAACTAAACATTGAGTTCTAAATAATCATGCAATCTCAAACTAATTCTTTTTGGGTTTTCCTATGTGCAATTTAAACCCAAGTTTAATATGCGTGAATTATTAAATTAATGACATGTGAGATGACCTGATTTTAATGACAAGTAAAATTAATATGAACTATTATAAAGACGACGTGGCAAGTGGTGACAAGGCATGGAATTGATGCAATGTCAACATTTTTTGGGATTTTCTTTTAAAAGTTAAAATAGGAAAGTACTTGAAATACGATATTTACTAAATTTAAATTAGGAAAAAATTAATGGGGTTTTACTCCCCAGTCCACTTTCATCTCTTATAAAAATTTTATTCTCTCCGACCTGAGTGAGCTGAGCAAATCGAGAGTTTGAGACAGCACGACGATCGAGAGTTCTTCTTTTTCCTCTTCTTCTTCGAGATCAAATTTGACGGTGGATTCGGACATTGGTATTTGATGTTTTCTTCATTTTCTTTTCTTTTTTTGGATTCCGGTCGGCTCTCTCTCTCACTTAGAATTTTGCATATGGTTTTGTGTGTCATTCTGACTTTTTGCTGAGTGGATTTTCTGTTGTTTTTAAGTTGTTAAGTAGGAGAAAACTTGTAATTTGTCTCAAATTTTGAGCCGTCATGGTATGACAATTTTCATGTGCGAGTATAATTTTGGTTTAAGAATCATCACTAAGTGGCTGATTCATATATAGGGAAAGGAAAAAAAAAAAAGGAATGTTCTCTAAGTGAGGAACTGTGAAAATAATGACGTCTGCATAATTGGCGCTGTTTGTCCACCAAGCTTGTGCTGTCTCTCCAAGGTTGCTTTCAAGTCGGACGGTGGTTTGGGCGCGCAATTCGGACTAGCAACTTCTTCTAGTAGCATCCAAAATTAGAAGTTTTAATATCAAAATTAGAAGTTAAAAATCCAACACGGGCTAAGCTATGTTTGCTTGTCGGACGTGGATCTCTAGTCGAAGCCCATCGTTGACTCATCTCGTGGGCTTCCGTTCTACGCAAAGGCAAAAGCAAGATCAGAAGAGTGTCAATGTCAACGGACAGAAGTCCCTATTATGCAATTATCGAACCAATAAGAAGTATGTCATATTCTATGTATTCCCCATTAGTTTGATAACAAATTTCAACATATTATGAGTGTTAAAATCTCTGAATGCATCATATTAACAAGGTTAGAATTTACTTTCCTATCAAATTCAAATTGTAAACCCATGTTTGATCATCATCTCCAAAAATTATAATTATCATTAAATCAAGCCAGAAAAAGATGTTTCTTAGACTCGTATTAAAATTAGGGTTTCTATTAAAATATATTTTCATAAACATGCTAGAAAAGATTGATATCATTTGGAGAAATAACTTTGTAACCTAACATGATTATTTTCAATCTCAATGTAGAACTACAAATTTGTTTTTGAGGTCCTACTATACAGTGACATAAGAAAAAAAGGAGAATGTTTTTGGCTAATTGACAGTAATCTTCCTTTAAATTCATAATTTTTGTTCATAATAGCTACTTATCCGTCACATATCATTTTGTAACCTTCTTTACATAACATAATTTTTCTTTTGTCGTCACAAGTAACATAGATTCTATGATTTGTAATTGTCCAGAAAATCTAACAAGCTACCTAAGTTAATAGTATGTCTATTTTTCTATTAATTAATAGATTACCTAATGGATGGTAACTTCTATTTGACATTAACGTAGTTTTTCTTAGATTATCATAAGTTCTTTCAATCACATCGTTCGTAATTTTCCATGAAGATGAGAGATCTACCTAAGTTGATAACAAGTTTTTTATGCTATTGGTAGTAAAATATTCTTTACTCATTGGGAAAGTAGAAAGTCCCTTCTTTTTCAGAAATTAAAATAAGAAAAAGGAAGCATCTCAGTTCCGTGGTTAGTTCACTTGTCAAGGCTCATTTTGCTCACGTATAGAGAGAGAGAGAGAGAGAGAGAGAGAGAGAGAATCCTGCAGAGCCAAGCGCCGGTTAGGGCTTTTGTTCTTTTTCTCGGTAGCTCTACTTTGCTTCTGCGATTCGATCGTCACCGTCGATTCTTCCGTCCACGACTACTTCAACGAAGCTTTCACCTCCCACTCCAACGCCTTCTTCCTCCATGCAGGCAGTGAAGGCCTCCGTGCTCCGAGGTCTGCGATCCCACCTTCATTTGATAGCTCCTAATGCCACGACCAGCCCCAAGGGGAAGTCCTTCATCAGGTACGGATTTTTCCATTCTCTACTCTGGCTGCGATTCAGCTCCAAGTGATTTTGGTGGTCTCGTCTTGTTGCCTTGGAAGTTTGCTGGTGTACCAATGGATGAACCGTCTTTGTTGGTTTCTGGGAAGTTATGCTGAAATGGTGAACACGTTTAATTTCCTAGGTTCTATCTGATTTACACACACATACACATATATATACACACATATGAGAATGCCATTGAAGTCCTTAAAATGGAACACTCGAAATTGCCCACGCGTCATTAACGAATTTTCTATGTTTCAATTTAAATTTTTGGACTTAATTGCAATTTTTCAATAAAGGATTAAGACTTAATTAGAAATTTATGATTCGATTGCACTTTCTTAGGAGAGTTTGGGACTTGATCGAACCAATTGGGAAATTGCTTAATTATTTTCCAATTATTCCTAACAACTTTAATAAAACAAAATAACAAATATTATATAATGATTTGCTTAGGCTTCATAATTATAATTTTGAGGTCATGCGCATAATATGAAATTTAAGAGAATTAAATCATTGCTCCCATGGATATACGATAACAATTATTGCAATAATAATATTAAGGGCATGTTTGATAATGTATCAAATAGTGTTTGATTCTATTCTTTTGTTTCTCGGAACAAAAAAAGAATAGAAATCTTTTTGATAACTTTTTTGTTCATGGGAATATATTTAGAACGGAATTAAGAAATAGAAAAAAATCATTTTATTGTTCTCCGGAACAACTCCAAAATCAAGCCAAATTATGTTCTTTTTTTTCTTTTTTTTTTCTTCTTTTCATTTTCTTTTCTCTTCTTCTTCCTCTAACCGGTCGCAAAAATATAATAAAATTATTAAAATAGTACAATAAAATTATATTTAAAATATGTTAAATTATATAATAACATTAAAAATATACGATAAGATAATTTTATTAAAAATTAAAAGAGAAAATATAATTAAATATTAAAAAATTATAAGAAATCTCAAGTCACAAAAAAATTTAAGAGTCGTATCAAATACAATTCTATCACGACAATAGAAATTTTTGGTAGTTACCAAATGTTTTTAAATGTTCAGAAACTCATCTAAGTAACATAATAAAAAGAATTATTTTTAAATAGAAAATTATTTTCAGAAATAGAATGGTTATCAAATGTATCTAAACAAGATATTCATTGTTTTCTAGATATCACGAGACGCGGGATGGTGGAATTTTCGCACGACCCTCCAGCCTATTTTCCTCGCCTCTTTTGCGCATGGCCCGGAGCACTTCTGTTGTCCCCGTCAAAAAGCAGCCCCCTCTCTCTCCCCCATTTTTCTCCCTCGTCACCAAGCAAAGCACAAGACCTGTCTCATCGATGGAGCGTTCCGCTTGGCCTGAGAACCTCTCCTCAAGCCGCAAGCACGCGATCCAGGATCTCCTCTATGACCAGAATCCTGCGAAGAAGCTCAGAGATCTTTTCGACGCTCACTCTCAAACTGTCAATAACACAGGGCAGCCCCTATTCGCGGAAGATCTGGTCTTCAACGTCCTCAGGTCGTTCGGCAACTCAATATCTGAATCGTTGAGCGCCGAGTCCGACGAGGTCTTGCAGCTCCCGACCAACGCCTGTGTCAGGTCCGAGATCTCGGAGGGAAATGAAAGCATCAAGCCTCCGATCCCAAGGTAAGCAAGGGCCAACATTCGCGTCTTTTTACTTTTGACTTTGTCTGAAAAGTAATTTATCTATTTAAATGAAGTTTCCGCAATTATAATAACATATGTAAGTTTCTTTTTTGGCAAGTGTATTTACATCAATGAAGCGTTTCTCTTGGCCTCAGAACCTTTCCACAAGCCGCAACCGCATGATCGAGGAGATCCTTCGAGCCCAGAAGTCCGTGACGACGCCCCTAGATCTGTTCAACGCTCAGTCCCAAGCTGGCAATAACATACAGCTGCCCTCGTCTGCAGAAGATCTGCTCTAAGACCTCAAGGAGTCGTTCGCCAACAGCCTATCCTTATTGGGGATGGCCGAGTCCGACGAGGTCTCGCAGGTCCCGACCAAATCCTGTGTCAGGTTCGAGTACTCTGATGAGGAGAGCACTAGTACCCCGGTCCCGAGGCAATTAAGGTCCTTTTTTTTTTTTTTTTTTTTTACTTTATCGATTTAAGTAGTGTTTAACACAATTAAAAAAAAAAATATGAAGCTTCTTTCTAGGAAGAAATCACATGTTTGAAAATGACAGTGTAAAGATCTCCCTTCTGCATTTAGTAGTTTAATAAAATCAAAATTTATCCTATTTTCTGTTTGCTATCTCCTCAAAACAGGACAAAGTTAGATATAAAATGGATATAGCCCGAATAAAAGAAGTTTTACATGGAACATTGGATGAAAGAGGTTTTACATGGAGCTAAATTATCTATATTGGTCTAAGTAATTCTAACAATAAAAATGTAAAATTACTCATTTTTGCTCCTAAAGACTTTAGATAGATGGACAAGATTGGACTAAAATTTGATTTTCAAGTTCGACTTACCTAGGTACCTCACAAATGATGCATCCATTTTCATTAATTTTTCATATATATTTTATTTGTTTTGTTTTTTGTTAAGATTTATAATAAATCTTAATAATTCTAACATGAATTGGAAATTACTCATTTTTCCAGTAGAGGGACTTCAAATACATGGACAAGTTTAGACGACCATGAATTTGTCTACGGCGGGTACTCATGGAGGAAATATGCTCAAGAAGCAATTCTCAAGTCGGAGTTCCCAAGGTACTTCACAAATGATTTATCCATTTTCATTAATCTCTCATATATAGGAGAAAAATAATTTATGAAGTAGAAAGAAATCTATTATTGCTTGATGTCTAAAACAAATAATATTTGGGAATCTTTACAAAAAATCATGGCTTCAAATTAATAAGTATGAGAATATTTAAATAATAAATCATGCATACATTTAATAGTTTAAGCTTTTGAAACAATTAGTAGTCGTCCACAAAAATCTCACAATAAGAAACACATCCATCTATTGACCTGGCTAAATTATTTATGCTTCTCTCATGATGAACAATTAAGGAAAATGTGTTATTGCTTGTGATTAAAGCTGTGTCAGTAGGAACTACTACGGGTGCTCTCACAAATTCGACCAAGGGTGTCAAGCGACCAAGCAGGTCCAAAAGATAAAGGATGACTTGCCTGTCTATAGGACTATATACCAAGGTCACCACACTTGCATGGTTTTAGGGTAAAACTTGAAACTTGGAACCTAAAAACCGAACTGGTGGGAACCTATCCAGTTTCAGGTTCCAAGGTATGTACGGTAGGTTCCAAATCCTAAAAATTGAAGAACTTGTTTCGACGGATAAATTCCAAATTCTAAATAAGTGAAACTTGGAACCTAAAATAAGTTTTTTGCATTTTTCTTTATTTATGTCTTCGTGCGATCCTACGATATTTCATAGCATCCAATGATGAGTGTATAATATGAAATCAGTAGTTTGAGCTTCAATTTTACGACTGAGACTTTTATTCTATTAATGTTTTATAGTTTTCATGTGTCCAAATATAATTTGTGGTTAATTGATTGTAGCAACAAGTGGTAATGCTGCAATCATTTAATTAATAATACACATGGAACCTAGTAGACCCTAGGACCGATCATGGAATCTGTGACAAGATAGAGTTAGGTTATAGGGTATGTAAGGTACATTGTAAGTTCTAAAAAATAAGAAACTTGTTTCGATGGGGAAGTTCCATATTCTAAATGAAACTTATACGGAACCTGAAACCGTTCATGCCTACCTATGAGAACTTCATCCTCAAATCCCCCTCACTCATCTTGGACTCACCAAGCCCTAGGGGCTCCTCCATCCCCCAAAGTTTCAACAATAGCCTCATTGTCGAACAAGATGACGACAACACCGACCCTATCTTCTTCAACTTTCTATCAGTGAATCATGAGCAAAAGTTGCCAGTGGGCATGATCTGAATCCCCACGGCCATGGCCATGATGACAGTAGCAAGAACAACAATCAATCTATAACATCTGATTACTACGCTCCACATCATCTGATTATTACGCTTCTGCCGAGGAGATCTAAGCCCTGTCCTCAGATCAAGGGGATGTGATGCTTAGGGTCTCATAGCTTTGATATGGTTGTGGGGTCTGAGTTTCATGACCTGTTAGATTATGAATTTCTATGTTGAATTTGGTGGAGGTTTCTTGATTAATATGGGAGGTGTTTGCTAGAATGAATTTCCTTGAAACTACAGGAGCAAAATGAGCCATATAATTGCTAGTGTAATGAAAATGATTCCTATTCTTGTGAGCTAGCCTTCTTTTGTCGAAAAATATTTTGTAATAAAAGACTTTTTTATATCCTTTAAAGATTCTCTCAAGTTGAGGAACACCAAATACACTTCATTTCCAGAAAAGAAGGTGCAAATATGCATCATTGCAATCAACTCAGATTTACATGGTAAACATCACTAATTATCTGCAAATGAAAATTTATTCCATAGTAAATTGACTTTAAATTGATCAACATGAACTTATTACATCAAGGACCAAGAAGCAAAAAGTTCAAATTCTATGATCAAAATGTACCAGAATGTTACATATCCAACATATGCACACCCTTTTAAAATCTAAATCATCAACGATTGCTGCTGCATAATGGACGACATTGATCTACAGGTTCATAAGTAACTTCTCCATAGCACGTAATTTCAAATGCAACTCAAAGGTGATTCTACTTCGACGGTCCCAACATCCTTTGAAAAGGTGATTGATTGTGAATCTCACAGTTTGAATCACAGCATCAACGAGAGGCAGAGACTGAATGCAGCTTGGAGTTCTGGCCCTCCATTGATTAATGCGACGCCTCCAAAGTAGCTACAAGAAACACCAATGAAAATCCTTCTCTTAGGAGTCTACTTCAACCAACATAGTTCAACATATCAATTACCAATGCTTCAATGAATGAATTACATTTGCAAAATGCGAAACCAAATTCAATGAGAACAACCGCACTTCAAAATAGGTGAGATTTGGATTCACCATGATCGTCACAAAACTGCAAGCCGGGAAATGAACAACCTCCTATAAAGCAATTTATCCTTCTTTCTGCTTCTAAGATTCCAGCTACAGTCCATTTAATTTGACGAAAAAGACCTGGGATCACAATGCTTGACTGATCAAGTATTGGTGGGTCGACTCACCTAAAGAATAAACATGGTTGGATTTACATTGTAGAAAGAAGGGTCGGAAATCACAATGCTTGACCAGTCTCCAATGTCTCACGCTAGCTAGGTTGATTTTGCAGTAAAAAATAAATGTGAATATTCTCACCAACCTCAGTGCAAATATAGATGCTAAAATCAAATGTTGCTGCTTCAGATTTGACAAAACCGAACATGATAGAATCATACAATTTCTCCTTTTTGGGGCCTACAAGTGACAATAATGTGTTCAGAGCGCTTTGAGCATCTAACTAATTCCTATTATAATGCTAATTCCAACCTCACAAACGTTAAATTGAAGGAATGTGCAAGTTTAGTGATACCTAAGCAGTTGGTGACAAGAGTGTCCATATCGATGTACCAAAATCCTAATTAGGCAATTATCAAATTAATAATCGGATTTCACATTCTAGTAAATCCCCCATTAGTTTAGCGACAAATTTCCACATATTATAGGTGAAAATCGCTGAATGCATTATATTAACTAGGCTTAAAATATACTCTCACGTGTCAACTTCAGATCGTAAACCCATGTCAAGTTCATATTCATCATCGTAAGACATTACGTTTTTTCTATATTAAAGGTAAGCTGAACAATGATGTGTTTTTTAAATTCATATTTTTTCTTATCGGAATAGCGCTTTGTCAAAAGATCTACTTTCATAAATGTGGAATCAGAGATATCATTTGAAGGATACTTCTGCACAGTTGGGTAAGAGAAAAAAAAGGGGAACGACTCCGCCTAATTGATGGTGGCCTAGGCTTTCCATGAACTTTGTGATTTTTAGATTAATATCAATTAACCTATTACATATCATTTTGTAACTTTTCTTCGACAGAACGTAATTTTCTTTTTGTCGTCATAAGTTCTATAGATCCAAGAATTCGTAATAGTCCACAAAAAATAAAATAAAATGAAGTCATCTAATATTTTTCTTTTCCTATTACCAGTAAATTATCTAAACAATGGTAAATTTCATTTGACACACATATTTGATCTCATTAATAGTAAATTTAGCTGTAAAATATCCTTATACAACTTTTCTTTAGAAGGTGTAATTTACCACAAAAATTAGTAATCTGCCTCAATTAATAACCATTTTTTTTAGGGAAAAATTATCAAAAACCCCAAACTATGCCCACCATGACATATTTATCATAAAATTTTCTGTAATACAAAAATCCCAAACTTATACATGTGTGTTACATTAACCCCCTATCAAGGTTTTGTCAATGAGAACCGTAAAAAATCTGCCTACATGGACGTCGAAAAGCAAACAACGTTGACATGGCGTCCATGTGGCTTAAGTGAAACAAAAGCAACATTGTTTTGACTTCATCTAATAGAACCTTGACGAAAGGTAAATGTGTCACATAAATATAAGTTTGGAATTTTTTATCACAAGAAACAAGTAAGGTAAATGTGTCATTGTGGGCACAACTTGAGATTATTAATGTCACAAAAAAAAAATTCAAAGTAAATATGTTACTGTAAATATAGTTCATGATTTTTAGTAGCTTTTTTCCTAAGTGTTATCCGAAAATCCAACATAGAATGTAGACCGGCTACATAAAGACACTTATTGGAAATGTAGAAATTCCGTATTTTTCAGAAATTAAAATAGAAAATGGAAGGATCTCAATTCTGAGGTTAGTTCACCTGCAAAGTTCTTTTTGCTTAGAACGAGAGAGAGGGAGAAGGAAATGGAAGTGAGAGAATCGTGTAGAGCTAAGCGTCGGTTAGGGCTCTTCTTCTTTGTAGCTTTGGTTTGTTCGTGCAATCCGATCATCACAATAGATGCTTCTGTCCACGACTCTACTTCAACGAAGCCTTCACCTCATGTTCAATTGCCTTCTTCTTCCATGGCGGTAGCGAAGACCTCCACACTCCCCAGTCTACAATCCCACCTTCTTCAACAGCTCATAATATTATGATGAGCTCAAGGGGATGTCTTTCATCAAGCATTGCTGGAAGTGACTTTGACAAATTTTAATAATATTATAATATTTTTTTGAATCTCGAAATTTTTTATTTTTATTTTTATTTTACTTTTTTTTTTCCTTTTTACCTTTTCCCCTTCATGGCAATTGCCAGCCTACCCTTGCCAACCCAAGTAAGGGCTGCCCTCGCCTAAGGCTGGCGACCTCTATTGACCATTGACGAGGCCCAACGATGGTTGGTCGAGAGAAAAAGGAAAAAAGAAGAAAAGAAAAATATTTAAAAATTCAAAAATTAAAATAATATTAAAAAATTTTAACATCATCACCAGCAGTGTCATATAGGATAACTAGCATTCATGTTAGTGATTTTTGGCCAAAATTGGTCATATAGACTAAATTAGCAAAATGTGAAAAGATTTATAACTCAATTGTCAAAATTAAAATGTTTATGATTCAATTAGCGAAAGTGCAATAAGTTTAGGGCTTTTTGGACAATTTTGCCTAATTCAAGATAAGACTTATAGCGACAAAAAGAAAAAGGATAGGACTTGTGTTTCATTTATCAACTTTTTTTACTCCTTCATTGCGCAACCGAGCATGGAGCTGGAATTTAAAGTCGCAGTTCACAAGTTCGTCTCACCCTTCCGAGCCTTGTGAACTCGATACTCTGGCTTATTGGTTCACTCAAGCCTGTTTCGATAATTGGTACACCTTTGATGCTATACATATATGCTCAACGAGGCCAACCTCTTGTTTTGGAATGAACTTTTCCTTACTAGGCCAAGAATTTTTAAGTGTCATGTCAAGATATTTACCACGCTCTTTCTCTTGTGTCAGAGTTTAGGTTCATCACCGCATTAGCCTGGCAAGTGCGTTCCCACGCCATGGTACTCAACTAGGTCCACCTTTATTGCTTGCTCCTGCATATGCTTGCTTCGGCGTTTTCATCTGCCTTGATTTGGAATTTTGTGATGTGCTCAGCGGGGTCCTCGTTAATGCTCGATCAGGCTCACTTTGTTGCCTCGCTTACTCTTTGCTGTTGCCAATGCAATGTTTTGAGCAATTTTGGTGATTAGTATTCGTTCCTGTTGTTGAGAGAACTCTACCATCCGAATATTTTTGTCGTTCATTGGCAAAGATATTTGCTTCAGGCTGGGAGTGGAGGACTTTTCCCATCTTACCCCATAAATTGGAAGCAAGTAGAGAATGTCTCCATCCAGTTTTGGCCGGCTGAAGTGCGCGTAGTCTCTCGTCTTTTCCCCTTCAGTTTCCTTCCACCTAGGCGACCTAGCTACTTCCATTTAAATATACGAATGTTTCAATTCTTTAATCACGGAGATGATTTCATTGCTGTCCAATCGTTGATTATTTTTGTTATCCTTAAGTAAGTGGAGTGTGCTTTTTATGCATTCTTGTCCCCCTCCCCTGCCAAGCGATGTTTCTGCTCTGTTTCTCTGCATGTGCTGGCATTTGCATCAAGAAAAAGTGGGAAATGAAAAGAATTATAAAAAGAAAATAGGGAGTAGTTTAGTATGGACGGGTGAACTAGTGGGAAGCGAGAAGAACTAAAACAGGAAAAAAAGAAGGAAAAAATAAACAGGGAGAGACCAAGGAGAGAACTCGCGAGGAAAGGAGTGGGCAGATTTTGAGTGCCCGTCCCCATTTGTCGCGGATGAAGATGAGGCGTGTTTTGCCTTTTGGTTTGATTGTTAAATGCTACGTGAAACCTCGGAGTCTCCAGACTCGAAACCAGCACTTTGAAATCTTTGACTGAAACAAAGATGCATTTTCTTGTATTCTTTTTTTTAATGTCGTAATACTTTCAAAGTGGGGTAGAAATTATTTGTTCCATGATTCTACCCACTTCAATGAGACACGAAATCATTGAAATTTTACATTTTTTATACATGTTGATATAGTTCATAGGCTATGTGAACTTCTTAATGCCGCATCTCTTTCAAGACCAGAACATTTAATAATTTAAAAGTTCAAGAACCACATTGCATATTGAGCTAAAGTTTATGAATCATGTTAAACAAATTAAAAGTTTAGGAGCCATATTGCATATTTAGTCAAGATTCAAATACCATTTGTGTCATTTTCCTTTTTTATCTCTCATCAACTCCAATCTATGTGTTCACATATTCTTTGAAGGAAAACCAAAACCAACATCTAAAGGGGGAAAATTTCACGGAAAAACAAAAAGCTAAGAGAATCTCAATCATCGATCGCAATGACAAGCCTTGATTGGACTTGTTTTCCAATGATCACAGGTACCAGCACAGCAATGTGAGCTTGAAACTGATGAGCCAAGCGGAAGATGATAGATCTGCAACCTCTGCGAAAGAATACGTTTTAAGAGGAAGCTTTTTAGCCTTCTAGTGGGAGATTTGAGAGTAAACACGGGGAGTAGAAAAAAGATGGTGCAGTGAGGCTGTCAAAAGTTCAAACGCAAACCTGTTGACACTTAGGTTGGAGATTAATAGAGGCAAGTTCGATCAATCTCAAGCAGTCATAGCGGAGCTTGATGACTGAAGCACCCCATGTCAGCCGTGGCTGCAAGCTTAGTGAAACTAGAGTGGCCATAGCCCCAAGGTTATGGCAGGTGGCTGAGAGGAGTGGTTTTAGATTTTTAGCCTTTTTTTTTTTATTTAATTCTTATCCTTTTCGTTTTATCCTTCTTCTCTTTCGTTTTTCTCACGTGGCACCTATCTTCAAAAATAATAATAAGGTATTTTTCGTTAACCAAAATGGACGGAATTAACAAAACACTTGATTACATCAATTTGAGAAATTTTAAAATTTAATTATATTTTTTTTGGATGGTTCTAGACTTCTTTATATATTAGCTTTCTAGCTAGTGTTTATTCTAAAAGAATGAGATATCAAGTTTTTCTGTTCAAGGAGGTAGGCATAGGTGTGGTTCTTTCTCCTCTGTAAGAGCTTCTCTTTTGGTTGGGAGCTTTCCCAGCATCATGATGATGTTTTCTTTCACTTACCTCCATGATCGTCGTCCCCCATTCTTCTCGATCATCCGTAATCCTTCTGTATTATCACTAGTTATTTCCATCTGCTTTCAGTTTTAGTTAACAAGTCTATCTGGCATTGTTTCATTGCCCCAGTTTTCCCAGCACTAAACACTGCCTCTATCAACTGTTCGACAATATTTCCAAGTTGATTCTCTTCTAGTCCATTACCTTTTTTTCTCATTGCACGATGGCTGCAGAGTTTCCCTTAACAAACCCAAGCATCTCTAGCGGACGATCTTCTGGGGAATCATTTATTTGGCGCAAACTGATGATAAGGAAGCTGAGAAGGTTTTGACGGAAAGCAGTTTGTCGGAGAAGAAGTTCAGTCGAGTTGCTTGGCTAATGTTTTAAGGAAAGGGGCCTTCAAATGAGAAGATGTAGTTGGGCTCGTTTCATGGTCGGCACCAAGATAAAAATATGTGGAAGAGAGAATTGATATAGCTAGTATAAACACCTAGAGGGGGGTGAATAGGTTTAAAAACAATTTATCGAAAGCAATACTAGGCAAGCAATAGAACAGAAGTTCTTCAAGACAGATTATGATCAAAGTAAATAGAGAGTAGGAAAGAGAAAATTGAACACAAGGTTTATAGTGGTTCGGCTTATTCCAAGCCTACGTCCACTCTTCCTCACTGACAGCCCACCGGCTGGATTTCACTATAAACAAAAGAGATATTACAGCAATTCTTTCTCTTGATTCCACAGTGTAGATACTCTATCTCACTTCCTCAAGGTATCTCAAAATATAGTCTCTCTTTTGCATACAAGATTTCGCTCAGTAAATAAATAGACAAAGAACAAGGAGCTTCAGACTTTGAAATTCTTCTATCGCGCACTCCTCAAAACAACTCGAACATCTTCCTTATATACTCCTTTATGCCATCATACCCGTTGGCACTTACCAAAGGAATTCTTCCAATCTTCCCGTTGGACAGAATCAATTAGAAAGATTACTCGAGCTATTAAAGGAACATGACGATAGCCCATCAATCCTGCTCGCCCATACAATTAGGATTTTGGTTTCCATAAGTAGAACCTTCCAAGTATACTTCGCCAATCATCGGATCTTTAATCAATCTTGATTCGAATAAAGTAATCCGTTATGTCATATCCAGCCAAGAGATCTTTGTCGGCCGATAAGATCAAATCCTTAACGTAACACACACCCGGGATAGACCTTCTTCGACAAACCGTAAACCGTCAATGAGAATAGACTTTGAGTCTTGAGTCCGACAAAGTCCGAAGGTCTTCGGACTTTAAATGGTAGAGTCTCGCAAGTCTTCGACTTTAAATGGTAGAGTCTGCAAGTCTTCAGACTAGACTGATGGAAACGTTTTGTCAGCTTCAAAATATTCCAGAAAGATTTCTCCAACAAGAATTGCATAATTTCTCTCTATTTAATAATGAAGAATACATTAGCCTACTTATAACCTTTACAAGATGACTATTTAATATAACATGATATTATAATGTCAATTATAATCAATCAAGATAAATCAAGAATATGTACAATCAAATTTAGATAATGCATAATTTTAAGAGATATAAAGAATCATAAAATTTAATTATATTCCAGTTGTTTCTAATAATATTAATAAAACAGAATAATAAACATGACATATCGATCTCCTTAGGCTTCATAAATATGATTTTGGGTCACGTGCCTAGTATGACATTTAAGAAAATTAAATCATCACTCCCCTCGGTATATGAATATGATAACAATGATTACAACAACAATACTAATAAGACTATATATTCATTTTTTTTTTTTAGATCCCACAGGACGAGGAATTTTCGCACCACCTGCCGCTCATCTTCCTTGCCTCGTGCTCATGACTCTGAGCTCTTTTGTCCTCGTCACTTGTTCGCCCCTTCTCCTTCCCCCCCTTTCTTCTCTCTCCACTTTCACTCCCCGTCACGAAGCAAAGCACAAGACCTCTCTCATCAATGGAGCGTTCCGCTTGGCCACAGAATCTCTCCTCAAGCCGCAAGCACGCGATCCAGGAGCTCCTTCATGGCCAGAATCCCGCAAAGAAGCTCAGAGGTCTCTTCGATGCTCACTCTCAAACTGGCAATAACACAGGGCAGTCCTTGTTTGAGGAAGATCTGGTCGTCAACATCCTTGGGTCGTTCAGCAACACCCAATCCCTATCGAGCCGTTCTGAGTCCTACGAGGTCTTGCAGGTCCCGACCAACGCCTGTATCAGGTCCGAAGACTCCGAGGATAGTGAGAGTATCAACACCCCGGTCTCGAGGTAACTAAGGGCCAAAATTCGTTGTTTTGTTTTGCTAACTTTGTCTGAAAAGTTAATTATCTATTTAAGTGGAGTTTCGCTTAATTCAAAGAACCTATGAAGTTTCTTTTTGGGAAGAACAATTACATATAATGTGAGGATCGCATGTTTGAAAATGATAGTGTGAAGATCTCTCAAAATTTAGGAAACAGAGGAGACATGAAAAGATCTTTTCGCTGTTCATATGATTTTGGAACACAACTTGACAAATCATGATTGGATTATAACGAGATTGAATAGAAGTTATTATTTTTGGTTATTTCATTTATTTTGTTATTGGACAGAGGATGAAAGAGGTTTTATATTGAGGTAAATTATATATGTGGGTCTAGGTAATTCTAACATGAAATGGAAATTACTCATTTTTGCACAGAAAGACTTCAGATACATGGACAAGACTGGACCAAGATTTGATCAACGATGGACACCGATGGAAGACATATAGTCGGAAATCGATTATCAACTACAAGTTATTTTCATGAGTTTCTCATAAATATTTTCTTTCTTTTGTTATTAGTTAAGATATACCCAGGGATCTTAATAATTCTAACATGAACTGGGAATCACTCAATTTTTTTGCAGAAAGACTACTGTTATACGGTCAAGGCTGGACCATAATTCGATCATCAACGGGCACCAATGTAGGAAAAAAGGTCAAAAAGAGATCCTCAACGCCAAATTCCTCAGGTGCTTCACAGATGATAAACATTTTCATAAATATCTCATATATATATATATATATATATATATTGAGAAAAATATTGTATGAAGTAGAGAGAAATAAATTCTTGCTTGATGTCTAAAACAAATATTATGTGGGATCTTAACAATAAGATATGTTTAAAATAAATAAGAAACGCATCTATCTGTCAACGTGGCTAATATGTATTTATGCTTCTCTCATGATAAACAATCAAGCAAATTTTGTTACTGGTTGTGATTAAAGCTGCGTTTGTGGGGCACTTGCAGCCAGTACCACAGTTGCGCTCACAAGATCGACCAGGGATGTCAAGCGACCAAGCAGGTCCAAAAGATACAGGATGACCCACCCCTTTACAGGACCGTATACAAAGGCCTCCACACTTGCAAGATTCTCAAATTTCCCCCGCCCATCCTGGACTTTTCAAGCGCTAGGGACGACTCCATCCCCCAAAATTTCAACACTAGCCTCATTACCGAACAAGACGACGACGACAACCGCCCCATCTTCTCCGACTTTTTCAGTGAATCATGAGCAAAAGTTGCCCAAAAGCTGTGTTTGGGGGCACTTGCAGCAAGTACTACAGTTGCGCTCACAAGATCGACCAGGGATGTCGAGCGACCAAGCAGGTCCAAAAGATACAGGATGACCCACCCCTCTACAGGACCATATACCAAGGCCTCCACACTTGGAAGATTCTCAAATTTCTCCCCCCCATCCTGGATTCTCCAAGCGCTAGGGACGACTCCATCCCCCAAAATTTCAACACTAGTCTCATTGCTGAACAAGACGACGACGACAACCGCCCCATCTTCTTCGACTTTCTATTGGTGAATCATGAGCAAAAGTTGCCCAGGGAGGATGATCTGAACTCCCATGGCCACCACCCCGACAACAATCAATCCGCATCATCCGTTTAATGCTGCATTCAAGTCTGCCGGGGAGATCTAAGCCCTGTCGTCAGTTCAAGGGGATGTGAATTTTAGGTCTCACAGTTTTGATATGACTGTGGGTTCTGAGTTTGATGATTTGTCGGATTATGAACTTCAATGTTGATTTTGGTGTAGTTTTGTTGATTAATGTGAGAGGTGTTTGCTGGAATGAGTTTCCTTAAAATATTTATCCTATACGGCGGTTTGCTCAGGAGAAAAAGGATACACCAAATACACTTGACTTTCAGAAAAGTAGGTTACGATGGCTAAAAACAATATTACGACGCCTAAAAGTATTTTGAAATTAGGGGGTTTTACATATCGTCTAAAGATTCCCTCAGTTTGAGTCCTTGAGGAGCACCGAATACACTTGACTTTCAGAAAAGAAGGTGCATTTTTAATCAACTCAAACTTACACAGTAAACTTCGCTAATTATTTGCAAATAAAAATGTATTCTGCAGCTTACTGACTCTATATTGATTAACATGAATTGATTACATCGAGGGCCAAGAAACAAAATGTTCAAATTCTATGATCAAAATATACTAGAGCATTACATATCTAACATATACACACCCTTTTAAAATCTAAACCATCAACTCTAGCTGTTGCATAATGGACACCAGTGATCCAGAGGTCCATAAATATATAAGAAAGCTCTCCTTCATTGAAATACTTGTCCGCAGTACATAATCTCAAATACAACTTTAGAGGTGATTCTACTTGGATGGTCCTTACATCCTTCAAAGCAGTGTTTGACCGTGAATCTCACAGTTTTAAGCATAGCATCAACAAGAGGAAGAGACTGAATGCAGCTTGGAGCTCCTGGCTCTCCACTGATAAACTTAGCAACTCCAAAGTAACTTCAACTAATAGTCACGAAAATCACTTCCGTTAGCCGTCTGCTTCAACCAAGACAGTTTAACATTCCAATTATCAATGCTTCGATGAATGAAATGCATTTGCAAAATGTGAATTCGATGAGAACAATTGCATCTGAAAAAAAGTTGAGTTTTGGATTCACCATGATCATCACAAAACTGCAAGCCAGGAATGAACAATCTGAAGCAATTAATCCTTCTTTCTGCTTCTAACAATACCAGCTCCAGTCCTAATTTGACGAAAAAGACTTGGAATCACAATGCTTGACCCATCACATGTTTGACCTGTCTCCAATGTTCACGCTAGCTAGGTTAAATTTGTATTCACCAAATATATGTAAATATTTTCACCAACCTTATGCAAAATATAGATCCTCATGCAAAATATAAATGCTAACGAATGTTGTCAATTCAAATTGATTAAACCGAACATGATAGAATCCTACATTTTCTCCTTTTTTATACCGACATGTTACATTAATGTGTTCAGAGCTCTTTGATCATCTAAATAATTTTTATTATAGCAGTAATTCCGGCCCTGCAAACATTAATTTGAAGGAATGTGCAAGTTTAGTGATACATAAGTAGTTGTTGACTTGTTATGACTAAAATATCACAATTAGAAGTTAAACAATCCAACACGGGCTAAGTTTGCTTGTCGTACGTGGATCTCTAGTCAAAGCCCATCGTTGGCTCAGCTAGTGGGCTTCCATTCTACGCAAAGTAGAGAACAAAGATAAGAAGAGTGTAAATGTCAATGTACAAAAGTCCCAGTTATCACTTATCGAACCAATAAAAATATTTCATATTCTATGTATTCCCCATTAGTTTGATAACAAATTTCGACATATAGTGAGTGTTAAAATCTCTGAATGCATTATATTAATGAGGGTTAGAATTTACTTTCATGTGTCAAATTCATATTATAAACCCATGTCAGATCATCATCTCCAAAAATTACAATTATCATTAAATCAAGCCAGAAAAAGATGTTTCTTAAACTCATATTGTATTAAAATTAGGGTTTTTTTTTTATTTTAAAATCTATTTCATAAACATGCTAGAAAAGACCGATATCATTTGGAGAAACAACTTTGTGACCTAACATAATTATCTTCAATTTCGATGCAGAACTGCAAATATCTTTTCAAGGTCCTACTGTACGGTGACATAAGAAAAAAAAAAGAGAACGATTTTGGCTAATTGATAGTAATCTTCCTTTGAAATTCACAATTTTTATTGATAATAGCAACTTATCTGTTACATATCATTGTGTAACATTCTTTATGGAACATAATTTTCCTTTTGTTGTTGCAAGTAATATAGATTCTATGATTTTTTATTGTCCACAAAAAATAGCCAGCTGGCTAAGTTAATAGTATGTCTCATTTTCTATTAATTGATAGATTACCTAACAGATTGTAACTTTTCTTTAACATAGGTGTAGTTTTCCTTAGATAATCGTGAGTTCTTTCAATCATATGATTTGTAATTTTCCATGAAAATTTAAAATCTACCTAAGTTGATGACAAATTTTTTATGCTATGAGAAGGAGAATATTCTTCACTCATTGTAACTTTTTACTTAATGAAATTGTAAGTTTAATCAATTTTCCTGATAATCCAACACAAAATGTAGACCGGCCACGTAAAACACACTTATTGGGAAGGTAGAAATCCCCTTATTTTTGACAAATGGAAACAATAAAAAGGAAGCATCTCAGTACCGAGGTTAGTTCACTTGTCAAAGTTCATTCTACTGAGAAAGAGACAGAGACAAAGAGGGGGAAGGAGATGGAAGTGAGAGAATCATATAGAGCTAAAATAAGAAAAAGGAAGCACCTCAGTACCTGAGGTTAGTTCACTTGGCAAAGCCCATTCTACGAGAAAGAGAGAGAGACAGAGAGGGAGAAGGAGACAGAAGTGAGAGAATTGTATAGAGCTAAGCATTGGTTAGGGTTTTTCATTCCTCCTCCTCCTCATTCTAGAGAGATAGAGAGGGAGAAGGAGATGGAAATGAGATAATCGTATAGAGCTAAGTGTGGGTTAGGGTTCTTCTTTCTTCTTTCTTCCTTCTTCTTCTTCTTCTTAAACGGAAGTGAGAATCGTATAGAGCTAAGTGTAAATAAGGGTTCTTCTTTCTTTTTCTTCCTTCTTCCTTCTTCTTCCTCCTCCTCCTCCTCCTCCTCCTCCTTCTTCTTCTTCGCTTTGGTTTGCTTCTGTGGTCCGATCACCACCATCAACACTTCCATCATGTACTAAAACCATGACGAGTCCTAAGGGGAAGTCCTTTATCAGGTACAGATTTTTTCATTCTCTACTTCAACTTCGATTTAGTTCCAATTGATTTTGACAATCTCATCTTGTTGCTTTGGAAGTTTGTTGGTGTCCGAATGGATGATCCCTCCTTGTTGGTTTCTGGGAATTTATGCTAAAATTATGAAATCGTTTAATTTCTTAGCTTATATGCGATTTACACATATGTATACAAAAATGCCATTGAATTCTTTAAAATGAAACACTTGAAATCACCTACGCGTCACTAAACAATTTTCTACGTTTCAATATAAATTTTAGGACTTAATTGCATTTTTCAATTGTTGACACCTAAATTTTGGCGACCTGTTTAGTCATTTATCACATTAAAAATTAGGGGGTTAATTTTATCCTTGAAAAAATCTTAATTGCATAGTATATAAATTTAGGCGCATTTATTTTGCAATTTTTGCATTTATTTATTGGACTGGTAGCGGATGGGTTCTAATTGGTGATTCTGAGCTGTAAATTGACAGGCTGGACTAAGCACGCGAAGCGAACAAATTGGCCTAAGCCCGTTTTTTTTTAATGATAAGAAATTATCTTGTGAGAAAATAGGAATTCGAAATTTTTCCGGGATATGATGAATTTTTGGATAGGGCAAATGTGAAAAGTGAATATTGCTTTTGGAAAAAAAGAATCTTCATGGATATCAATTTGGAAAAATTAAAACCCTAGTCTAAGGTTTATAAATAGATTGTTCGTGAAGGGTTTTGGGGGAGGCCACACATATTGAATATAAAGGCCGCACAAGGGGGCTCCTCTCTCGGTTCTCTAGGTCAAAAAATTGAAGTCAAAAAGAGAGGAAATTCTTCCTTCGTTTTAGGGTTTTGCGGTGAAAAAATTCGAACACAAAGGGGAAATTCTTTTCGTTTCTTTTTTAGGAGAAGTCAACAGCCAAAAGGGTTTCTTTTAGCTTCTGCAGAAAGAGCAGAATTTGTTTCCCTTCTGCTGACAGCAGCAAAAAGAGGGAGAGATAGTAGAGAGAAGACGTGATAGACAGGAAGAGAGAGAGAGAAAAAAAAGAACCCTGTTCTTCTTCTCCGGGAGACCTATCCGACGCCCTCACCGCGTTCCACTTGCAGCTCGACAATGCTGCCCCGACACCGGCAGATCCCGAGCCGCTGCTCCCACGCCTGAGTGACCACCTGCTATGCCCGCTCGTCGCTCTATGCCCACCGTCGTCCACTGTCGGCCTCCCCCGCAGCCCCTCCACCCGTGACGCCTCTATTCGACGCTGCACCCACACCACGACGACGTTGCTGCAACCACCGATTGCTACACCCACATCGCCATCTCGCCTATCGCCGGAGCTTTCCATCGCCCGCGAGCTCACTGCTTCGCCAGCAAGTCCTGTATAGAACGCTAGCACTCTACATGACAGATTTCGGTAGTGACCCGGCTGAGATAAAATCTCGATCTGAGCCAAAATGGATGTGTAATTTGAATTTACTCTGGTGTTGCATAGTATCATTTTCATGCATGTTCTCTTGTGCGGGGGCAAAAGCGGATTTTCAGTTTTGATTGATAGGGACAATCTAAGGACATTCATTGCTGAGGCAATCCCTTTATGGGGCAATTCCCTGAATAAATGCTTAAAACCATGTTTTAAGTGTGGTAAATTATCTGTTTTGAAATCACAAAAGCTTTTCATGCTTAAAGTTACTGGACTCTTTTGAAAAGAGAATTTTCATATTGATTTAGCTCACCAATTTTATGTGGAGATTTGTCAAGATGGACAACTCAATGGAGTGACATCAATGCTTAAGAATGCTGAATGAGACGTATTAGGATGATGAAATGCAAGCCCTATCCTATACACAGTCCCTTACTTATACACTTGTGAGATGAGTGTAGGAAGTTCCATATCCATAAGGTAAAGAGTTTTCGCAAAAGGTATGATGACCAAAATGATGAGGGGCAATTCATTTCTTTATCCCAAACACTACAGGTGATTAATTGCTTAACTTCTTTGAGTCTTATACACTTGTGGAGATTTCTTTTCAATTTACCCCTGTCAAGAACCACCCCCACATCGGGGCAAATTAGAGGTAAGACAGCATCGGGAGGAGAGAAAAATGAAAAGAAATTTTCTTGTTCTCACTTGCATTAATCTTCAAGTCGTGCTATTACATTGATTTCATATGATAATTTAAGTGCCTTAGGATGACGAAGAGCATTTCTTTCTCTATCCTACATACTTATATCCTTTGCATAGCCCACTTGAGCCTGCAATTTCATTTCTTTAAACCCAGTCGGTGATCATCCCCTACACTGGGGTAAGGCAAAAGGTAGATGAAAACCCTTGAAAGTTTGAGTGTCATTCAAAGTGTAATTGCTTGACACATGCATTGAAATCAAAATAGAACAAAAGGGCATGAAAAAGCAGTGTGCCTAGTAAAAGCAAGGCCAATGCCCATGAAAAAGAAGTGAAGAAAAATGAATGAGAACTAAGGGCATGAAAAAGCGGTGTGCTTGGTAAAAGCAAGGCCGATGCCCATAGATGGAAAAAGAGTCAGGATAGATGACCATCAATTGCAAAAATTGAATCCCAATGGAGCAATATTCAAAGATCTCAAATGCTGAGTTTTTATAATCAATGGGGCACTTCATGAAGACAATCCCTGATGGTGAAAAAGAAAACTGGTGGCAATGTCAGGATGATCATCAGCTCTCACCCTTTACACATATTTTGAGCCTATTGATCCTTTCGTTTCTCAACCCAATAACCTAACCTACGTTACGTCCCTTGCAAAGTCTCTTCTGATTATGGCACTTGAATTAACATAGAGATTCACATGTTTTAAGCATCGCTCGAAGAAGTGCGAGCAAGATTATTTCTTTTTCATTTTGTAGGGATTCTTGACTTGTAAACCTGGAGATGATTACAGAATTATTTTTTCAATAGCCTTGACTCAAAGAGTCCCTTTGTTAAGCCGTTGACCAGGCCCACATTATGGTCCCTGTTAAAGACCTCTCAGATTGGTAAGGTTGTACCGCTTGCAAGAATACTCAGACCCTTGTCGATATGGTGAGATGGAGTGATTCCCATAAAATAGCTCTTCTAAATGAGAGTGAGTGAAAGTCCTTTCTAACTGAAAGTCTCTTATTTAGTATTCTTAGGAAATCCATGTCACGAGTAAAAATTGTCTTGAACAATAAATCTCTCTAGTGAAAATTTGGGTGATGCAAAAGTCATTATGCATGAACCCCGATTGAATTAATAAAAACTTCAGTGGATTTGAAGTGTGCATTCCAGAATAGCCTTAATTGTTTATTTCCTTGGTAAATGCATTTTTGCTCTAAATCATGTCTAACAGGTAATGTTTTCTCAAAGACCCAAGGCTCCTGACATTCAGGTTCCTTTCAGAATGCCTCATGATATCAGGAGATGAGAAACCTTCACGAACATTCAAGGTGTATCATTGATGTTCTAAAATTTATTTATACTAGGAGATGAAAAACCTCCACAAGATATCTAAATTCCAAAAGACATATTCCCAGAATCAGAGATATCGCCAGGTAGGTATATTTTTGCCCATATACTTGTCATTGTGCAGGTATTCTCTCTCAAGTGCATCGACACTTGACTTGGTCAAGCTTTCCTTTTTTATTGACCTGGCGTGCTTTCGTAACCCAAAGTCCCTTTCATCGACCTGGTGTGCTTCTGTAACTCGGTGTTTAGTTCTTGACCTGGCGTGCTTTCGTAGCCCAATGTCTCTTTTCATTAATTCGGCGTGCTTCCGTAGCCCGTGTCCATTTATATTGACCTGGCATGCTTCCGTAGCCCGGTGTCCATTTATATTGACCTGGCGTGCTTTCGTAGCCCAGTGTCCATTTATATTGACCTGGCGTGCTTTCGTAGCCCAGAGTCCTTTACATCGACACTCAATTGAGTTGTCCCCTAAAGATTTTTCTCCAGATTCAGTCTGATTCAAGTGACCATAGAATGGTACGGGTCCTGGAAGGCGAATCCCCGTTTAGGCGACCATAGAATGGTACGAGTCCTAGACAACATCTATTTTCCTATTCAGGCGACCGTAGAATGGTACGGGTCTTGGAAGGCAAATCCCTATTTAGGTGACCGTAGAATGGTACGGATCTTGGAAGGCGAACCCCCGTTTAGGCGACCGTAGAATGGTACGAGTCCTGGAAGGTGAATCCCCGTTTAAGCGACCGTAGAATGGTACGGATCCTGGAAAATCATTTTATTCAAGACGACCGTAGAATGGTACAGGTCCTAGACACAACCAAACACTATCATATTGGGCAACCGTAGAATGGTACGGGTCCTAGGAAAGCAGTTTCTTTGTAAGGTCATGTTATTATTCTAGCGGTCCGTAGAATGGTACGGGTCCTAGACATGTAACACCAACTACCTCGAACTACTCTATCCTCCTTGAAGGTAAGTTATTCCAGGTAAGTTCCTTTGACATCTCAGTTTGGATCTAGATGTCTTAATTCTTTAAACATTTCACTCTGGATGTGAATGTTTTTCAATCATTCTTGTTATACCTTAGTCTAGATCTAGGTATTTCGAGTTCAAAAATTTTGACATCTCAGTCTAGATCTGAATGTCTTAATTCTTTTCGTTGAACATTTCACTCTAGATGTGAATGTTTTTCGATTTTTCTCGTGATACCTTAATATGGATCTAGGTATTTTGAGCACAAAGTATTGACATCTCTCAGTTTGGATATGAATGTCTTAAGTATTTTCGTCTAAACATTTCACTCTGGATGTGAATGTTTTTTCAACCTTTCTCGTTATACCTTAGTTTGGATCTAGGTATTTCGAGTTCAAAAATTTTGACATCTCAGTCTGGATCTGGATGTCTTAAGTATTTTCGTCTAAACATTTCACTCTAGATGTGAATGTTTTTTCGACCTTTCTCGTTATACCTTAATCTGAATCTAGGTATTTCGGGTTAAAATATTTTGACATCTCAATCTGGATCAGGATGTCTTAATTATTTTCGTCTAAACATTTCACTTTAGATGTGAATGTTTTTTCGACTTTCCTTGTTATACCTTAATCTGGATCTAGGTATTTCGAGTTTCAAATATCTTGACATCTCAATCTGGACCCGGATGTCTTGATTCTTTTCGTTGAACATTTCACTTTGGATGTGAATGTTTTTCAATCTTTCTCGTTATACCTTAGTCTGGATCTAGGTATTTCGAGCTTCAAAAAATAATGACATCTCAGTCTGGATTTGGATGTCTCAATTCTTTTCGTTGATCATTTCACTTTGAATGTGAATGTTCTTCTCAATCTCAATGTCTTAATCTATTACCTATTAGACTCTTCAAGGAACCTGAGTGAGAGTTGGGTACTTGTGGAGTAAATTGAGATTTATCATGTACCTCAAGATGCTCTACTACACTGATTGGTAAGTAACTGTAGGTACGTTCCTTTCTTTCGCATCATGCATTTGCATTTGCATTTCCATGCATCATATAAATTGCATTTTAAAATGGGATTCATTTTCTGAAAAAGATCAATCATTCAGCGTATGTGCATGGTCAAAATTTAGGTTTCAATCTGTCTTTGAAGGCAACCTCTACGAGCTCATCTTCAAAGAGGGGCAGCTGTTGACACCTAAATTTTGGCGACCTGTTTAGTCATTTATCAAATTAAAAATTAGGGGGTTAATTTTATCCCTGAAAAAATATTAATTGCATAGCATATAAATTTATGTGCATTTATTTTGCAGTTTTTGCATTTATTTATTGGACTGGTAGCGGATGGGTTCTAATTGGTGATTCTAAGCTGTAAATTGGCAGGTTGGACTAAGCCCGTGAAGCGAACAAATTGGCCTAAGCCCGTTTTTTTTAATGATAAGAAATTATCTCGTGAGAAAAATAGAAATTCGAAATTTTTTCGGGATATGATGGATTTTTTGGATAGGGCAGATGTGAAAAGTGAATATTGCATTTGGAAAAAAAGAATCTTCATGGATATCAATTTGGAAAAATTAAAACCCTAGTCTGAGGCTTATAAATAGATTGTTCGTGTAGGGTTTTGGGGGAGGCCACACATATTGAATATAAAGGCTGCACAAGGGGGCTCTTCTCTTGATTCTCTAGGTCGAAAAATTGAAGTCAAAAAGAGAGGAAATTCTTCCTTCGTTTTAGGGTTTTGTAGTGAAAAATTCGAACACAAAGGGGAAATTCTTTTCGTTTCTTTTCGAGGAGAAGTCAATAGCCAAAAGGGTTTCTTTAAGCTTTTGCAGAAAGAGCAGAATTTTTTCCCTTTTGCTGACAGCAGCAGAGAGAGGGAGAGATAGTAGAGAGAAGACGTGATGGACAGGGAGAGAGAGAAAAAAAAAGAACCCTGTTCTTCTTCTCCGGGAGACCTATTCGACGCCCTCACCGCGCTCCACCTGCAGCTCGACGATGCTACCCCGACACCGGCAGATCTCGAGCCATTGCTCCCGCGCCTGAGTGACCGCCTGCTACCACCGCCCGTTGCTCTATGCCCACTGTCATCCACTGACGGCCTCCCCTGTAGTGCCCCCACCCGCGACACCTCTGTTCTGACTCCGCGCCCACACCATGACGACGCTGCTACAACCACCGATTGCTACACCCGCACCGCCATCTCGCCTGTCGCCGGAGCTTTCCATCGCCCGCGAGCTCACTGCTCCGCCGTAAGTCCCGAACGGAACGCTAGCACTCTGTAGAGACGCCATTCGACTTGTCCGCCGTGCCTCCTCTATGAGCCGCCATATGCAGACCTCCACCGATGCCGCTCCGACCAGCGACCCAATGCTAGTAGGCCTGTGATCACTAGTCGCCGTCTCTCGCACGCCACTCGAGCTGCCCCTTCAAGCGACGCTCGCGCTGGCCGCACCCCGCTCGCGCTAGTCCTGTTCGCCGCCGCCCGCCCTCCGCCGCCCCTCGCCGGAACGCGGCGACCAACCCCTTAGCGACCCGACCGATGGCGCACCCACCACAAAGCCGCCAAGCCGCACGTGGACAGAAAAAAAAAAAAAAAAAAAAAGAAAGAAGGAAAATCTAATTAGGTAGTTTTTTTTCTTCTTTTTATTTGCTTTATTATTTTTTTATGTTATTTATATTTTTAGTAGAATTATTCCTAATGTATGGTTAAGATTCCGGTATGAGATTGCCTCTGAAATTTGGGATTGATAATATGATTTTCGCACCCGAAATCCGACTCGCAATCTCTTATAAAATCGTCAATTCGATCTCACGCCCGAGATTTGATTCGCGATTTACTTAAAAATTGGTTAGCCCGATCTCATTCGCGAGATATGGTTCGCCAATTTGTGGATATCGATCATATCTTATCTAATTTGCCGTCATGTTGGTTGAATTAATTATATTTTTGTTAAAGGAAAAATCCAAAAAATATTTGAATTAGGATTAGGTTGGTTTTAGAATATTTCTTGTTATCTTGCATATTTAGAATAGAGATTTTATTTCGAATTTTTAAAAAATAAAAAAATCCAAAAAGTTCATTCATTTAGGATGTTAGTTTTTGTTTAATTTAAGTTGCATGTTTAAATATGTGGCAATTTTAAATTTCGAAATTAATAAAAAAGCAAAAACACAAAAAAGTCATCATGCATATGTCATGTAGAATTAATGCATCTTTTGTACGTCATTGCACATTAGGATAAAATTGCATATTTCATTTTAAGTTTAAATTGATTTAGATAGATTACATCTTAGGTTAGAGATTGCTAAGTTAAGATAATATCTTGGTTTAAATTAGGGTTTAGCCTGACCTAATCCTTAATATAAGTTGGATAGAATCTTAATTTAGCTAGATAATTTTCACATCTTTCTAATTTCGAATTTCATAAAAATAAATACAAAAAATGTCTTAGGATAAATTAATTCCATTCTCTAGGATAGATTGCACATTTATTAAGAAAACACAAAAAATGTCATTGCATGTCATTTAGTGATTGTTGCTAAGTTCATTTAATTAGAAATTGCCTGTCATTAGAATTAGGTCATATTGTATTGCATAAAGCATGATTTCCATTGAATAAATGAAAACAGAAAAAAGGAAATTGCGTGTTAATTAGAAATCATATCTAAGGTTGTTGATGTAAATTCTAATCTAACAATGCAGATGCTTTCGTTGCTACGAGATAAGTCCCTGCATTTTTTTCATTTATTTGCTTTCCTTGGGTGTTAAATTAATGGATTGCGCACCCGCATGATCACCTCACATGTTAGGGAAATAGATTTAAAATCAATCCAAAGCTTCCTTCAAAAACAATTTTGAAAATTAAAAAAGAAATGGTACCGAAAGGGCATTAGAGAAGTCTAGTGTAACCAAGTCCCCGTACCCAAAGTCTTTGGTTCGCAGGAGTAAAATAATACTCACATTATTTTACTTAGGTGTCTAATCGACCTACCGTAAACTGATTAGTGGCGACTCCTAGATTGAAAATCATTTGCATGTTACGAACTTGAACCTAAGTTGCGAATTGGTATGGGCTTGGGAGAGCCCGAGCTAAGTTTAGACTTAGTAATCCATTAGCCAAACTCTAGGTGGTTCACTCCCGACAAATTTGGTCGCAACATCAATAAATGATTAAGACTTAATTGGAAACCTAGAATTTGATTGCATTTTCTAAGGAAGGTTTGGGACTCGGGAAGAAGCCACAGGGGAAAAGACAAATAAAAAATAAAAGAAAAAACAAACGAAAAAGAAAAGTACAGAAAAAGTAAAAAGTAAAATAAAATATGGAAAAAGAAAGTAAAAGTTTGCTGAGAAAAGGTGCAGTGGAAAAGACAAAATTGGGAAGAAGACAAAATGATGGCGAATAAAAGAAATTAAGAAAATCATTAAAAAATTAAAAAATTAATTAAAAAATTAATTAATTTTTTTTTCTTTTTTTATTCCAATTGGGTCGGGTCTAGGTCATCATCGGGTGAACGAGTCGGACTGGGTTTACTCCGTTGGGACCCCTTTTCCCGAATATAATATTAAATATTAAATATATATTAAAAATTTTCAAAAATAAAAAAATTAAAAAAAAATTAAAAAATTTCGAAAAATAATAAAAATTAAAAAAATTTCCGAAAATTCAAGAACTTTCAGAGAAAATAAAAGATTCAAAAAATTTCAGAAAATATTGAAAATTAGAGTTTTTTTAAATAATAATTAAAATTAGAAAATTCAAAAAAAAATGTTAGAAAATTTCAAAATTTCATTTGAAAAGTTTTTAAAAACAAACTTTCTAAGCTATTTTCTTAAAAATGGGAAGTTTCTTAACTTTAAAGTGTGCTAAAAATATTGAGTAAGCCTTTAGGGCTCTAGCTTAGGATTTCAATTGTCTTTAAAGACAATTACCCTTGTTTGCATGCTTTTGCTATTTTGACCCATTTAGTCTAGTTAAGATTAATATTTATCGTTTCCTTGATGTTAAATATTTTCTCTCTCATGCAATTTATTTAAACACTTTCCTTGGTTGCTAACTAGTATTTTAATTATTGTGTATCCGCATGATCATCTCGCGTGTTAGTGGATTGGTTTAAAATTAATTCAAACTGTTTGACAAAATTTCATTTTAGAATGAATAAGATTAGGTACCGAAAGGGCACTAAATCCCCAATCCTGAATTTTCTGATTGTGTAGGAAGTGAGGTATACTCTCACACCTCCCTTGGTTTTTAGCCAACTCAAATAAGCTAGTGGCGACTCCTTATTACAAAATTCTTATGAACATCCCAATGTCACGTGAGGTATAGGTTTGGGAGAGCTCGTGCCTTATCATGGGCCGTAAGCCCGCCTTTTAAGCAATACCTCTAAATATATTCGCTTCTCGAGGGGTAGGTCGTGACATTTAGATTAACAACAACTGCTAGATCTCAGTATCTAATAATTTCAAGGAATTCAATTCCTAAATGTCAAATGCTTAACCTAATTCAACACTACATATACAAATAAACAGGAGATTTTGTGGCAATTGCACATCCAAAAGTTGGCAAAAGGACACTTCCACTGTGAACCTCACCGAAAAACAACAACACCATCAGCCAAAATAACATACACTATTATTCCAACTATTAATGCAAACAAAAAATCACAATAAATAATCAAATGAGAAATGTCGAGTATTAAGCAACATATTGCATGTTCATCTCGGCAGGATCGAGCCATAGATTAGTTGCCATTGGAGCCACATTTGAAAGGTTTATCTTGACCCCCCACTTTGACAAATTCCAAAGAAACCCATAGCTACTTTTGGGATTCCCACTACCTTGCTTACGAAAATGGTGATTTATGTAGGAGGATATGAGGGTAGTTTTTCCTTGAAGTAGCTCGATAAGTCTCAACTGTTAAATTGCCAAGTCCATTTAAAGAGTATTAACGTGTTAACAAGTCATCTCAAGACAACCTGCGTACTTTATGGTATCCATATCCTTCCATGTCCCATGCCGTGCACTCGATTGAACGAGATGCTTCATGAATTGTAGCAAACGAAGAGGCGTGTGACATCTCACTTTTCACATCATCTATTAACGTGTGTGAAGGTCTTGCCGCATACAGAGGAGCATAATATCTCCCCTAGGAGGATTTGACTGGCCGATAAATCGGATGGTACACAAGTAATGAGCCCACCTATCCCCAATTGCATCTCATCCTCCATTTAGTCGTGTAGGTGATTATGCACAACAAAATTTCCATCTAGCAAATAGAGGCATAGAACATTAAAATACTATTGCAAGAAGCAACTACCAACCCAGAACAGCTTTATACACTCGAACAAGCAAGGCATCAAAACATAGTATGCCCAGTTTATCTCGAAAAATATTTATCCTATTCCTTAAACACTCCTACCTTCTCTCTCTCTCTCTCTCTCTCTCTCTCTCTCTCTCTCTCTCTCTCTCTCCGAACTCAACTATGGACACAAGGTGCTGCATTCGGTCAAATACAACAAGAGCTAACCATTCTAGCGCAACTGATATCCAAGAACCCATTCAGCTGAGGTAAACTAACTACTCCAAGTCTTAGAAAACGGTTAAAAAGGCAATAAGCCGTAATCAACCATATCTATCAAATTTGTTTCAGTTTTCGACCTTGGCGACCTTGTCAGCGAGCGCTTGGCGGTCTTTCCGGTCCATCTTCGCTTCGAATCGTCTCTTTAAACCCCCTCCACTCCAGTCCCCCGTTGTCCTCCAACCCAACATTCCCCATTACATTCCCATCCAACGACACCCACTGGCGGAGGCGGCTGCGATGGCCCATCAAGGAAAGCCACGGCCTTTCCCCTTTGCCACCGCCCCTCGCGGCCATGGTCCGTTGGGGGACACAGAGCGGCAAATGGGGAAACAATATATGCAGGGGCCAAATTTACTCAATATATATAAAAAGGGTCTTTTTTTTTTTTCCTTCTTCTTTCTTTTTTCCTTTTATTAATATTACCAAAAAACAAGACTCCAATTTTCATCCCCTATATATTGTTTTTCGTTACACGTATTTTACTTTTTCCTAAGATTTGTAGATTGAAAACATTTTATTTAGTCAAAATCACGCACCTGAAACTTTTAAAAGTGTCTGATAAAAAAAATGTTTAAAAGTGCAATAATTATGTATTTTTCAAAGTTTAAATAACGCTATTTTTGTTTTTCCATAAATTTTTGGAGGAAAACAAGAGAAAAAGCCATGTATATACATTTATTTCTCCACTTATTCTAATATTACTTTTAATAAATGAAAGAAAATAGATTTTTTTAAATTACCTATGTATTAAATAATAAATTTTAAAAATATCTAAATCTCATTTCACACAATTTCTACTATAATTATCTATTTTTAACCTTCATTAACAATTACTAAACTCGTGACTTGATTACATATAAAAGGCAAATAGAAAGAGACCTCGCTCTCCAATCTCACACATAGCGTATTAAACTAATTTTGTAAACTAATTTTTAGGATAATTAGCATTACCTACCATTCCTATGATTGCTTGGGCCGAACTATTCTAAAGAGTAACGAATGAAATTTATGGGGCGAACTTTCTCTTCGAAAGAATAAAGACGCATGGCAATGGATAATAAGTTTCCATCTATAATTTATTAAGTGCACGTGCTACATATTGAGAATTATTGATGCATTATCACGATTATCTATATCACAGTGTCGTTTTGATTTATAGAGAAAGGGATTATTTTATTTCCTTGTTTTGGCTACATCACTTAGCATACTTTCAATTTATATTAGACTCAAGAGGACCTACCAAGAGATGCATCACCAATAGGGAAGTTAATGGATTTTTAAGCCCAAGGACTTAACATGGAAACTTTCAGGTCTTGATTTAATCAATTTAATGTGTGAATTAATTCAATTAGAGTCGGCACTAATAAATTATTGATAGATCAATTAGACCCTACGTACAAACTAGACATTCAATGAGTTCGGGGAACTTGATTACATTAAATTAATTTGATTCCATTTTCCATATTTTTTTCACTTTATTTTTATAAATATTTTACGGGCAATCTTGATTAATTTTAAGGCTGACCACTAGGATGCATAATCAATGATCTAGCACTCGATAAACCGAAGCAACAAAAAAGAATTGCCAAGAACAAAGCACAAATTTACTATGAATTCCCAAATATACAAAGGATGTTAATTAAAAAAAGAAAAAAAGAAAAAAGAAGATGCATGTGTCACGGGCCGATCAATCTAGCGTTCCCTAACCCATGCAGCCTTAAGATTTCTCCCAAGCAGTCTTTCCCACACTCAACTCACAAAGATCTTTTAGAGAGAGAAGCTCTGAACTTGTATTTCACTTGTGAATGAGATAATACAATGAAGGGGAGGAAACCCCTATATATATAAGAACAGGACAAGTCATATTCATAGATCTCTCCTCAATCTAACGGTGGAGATCGTATCTCCTCAACTACCATCTATCCGCATTTATTACATAATTGTAAAATTACTGTATCACCCGCCCTCAAGAGTATTCTAAAACACTCGAGAAAACCCTAAGACTCAAGGATACCAGCCGAGGGTCGCTTGCTCCAAGGATGGGTCACAGCCATCGATTAGAACCCTCTTGGATCTCCATTCCTTTGGGCCATGACATTTTCCCCCACCTAATCAGGCGACGTCCTTGTCGTGTCATGGAAAGCATCAATCTCCTTCTTGAACTACCAAAGACCTTCTGCAAGTTCCCAATTAGCTTCGCTCTCCGGAAGACCTTTCCATCGAACCAAGTATTCTCACTTTGGCGCATAGTGCCGCTTCCGTATGACTCAATCCACCATTATGCATTCGACTTCTCAGTCATACAAGGTTCTTGCTCCAAGTGGCGCTCGTTGTGACTCCCCGCGATCCAGATCTTTCTCGTCTACCTGGAAAGGTTTAAGCATACTCACATGGAAACATGATATACCTTTAGTTTTGGTGGCAACTTTAGCTTGTATGTGACCTTTCCAACCTGTTGCAGCACACGTAATGGCCCCTCACAATGATGGATCAACCCTTTGTACACGTCCTTGTATCGAAGAACCGTGTGTAGCTTAGCCAACACAAAGTCCTTGACTTGGAACTCCACATGCCATCACTTCTTGTCAGCCCACCTCTTCATGTGCTTGGAGGCCTTGTGTAGACACGCCCGTGCTATGTCGGTTTGCTCCTGCCAATATTTGACGAACTTGTACGCGGATGGGCTACTCCTCGGATAACTTAACACAATTACGCTTGGGGTTTGCAGTTATTGCCTGGTCGTGATCTCAAATGGGCTCTGACCAATGGACTCGCTCCGTTGTAAATTATAGGACAACCGGGCTACGTCGATCAACTTCGCCCATTCGCTTGCGTTGTGCTCACATAACGTTGGAGATAAATCTCTAATAGTGCATCGACCCGCTCCATCGACCGTCGGTTTGGGGATGCAAGCTCGTAGAGAGGTTCAACTTCGACCCGGCAGCTTGAAGAGCTTGGACCATAAATGCCTCGTGAATCGAGGATCATAATCGCTCACGATTGTTTGGTGGAACTCCCAAGTACTTGACCACGTGCTTCATGAACAGCTTGGCCGCCTCTTCGGCCGGACAATCCTTTGTCGCAAGCACGAAGGTCACATATTTGGAGAATCGGTCCACCATGACCATGAGAGTCTGATACCCTTCGGACTTTAGCAGATTCATGATAAAGTCCATGGAAACACTTTCCCTTGGACGAGTTGGAATGGGAAGTGGCTCCAAGAGCCTCGGCAATGAACATTGCTCTAGCTTGTCTTGTTGGCATACAAGACACGTCTTCACATAAGCTTCAACGCCGTCCCACACTGGAGGCCAATAATATTGGTCTTCGATGAGGGCCAATGTGCAATGGATCCCTGGATGACCCACCCACTTTGAATCATGGCACTCACGCGGTATCTCCTTCCTCAGCTTCCCATAGAAAGGCACGTATAGTCACCTCCCTTTGGTGTAGAGGAGGTCCTTTTCGCACTAAAATTGTTGGGTCTTGCCTTCCTGTGCATACCCGATGAGGGTTTGATCTCTTTGGTCGTGCTTAAGCCCCTCTTTGATGCGGTCAATATAAGGACAACTCAGTCGACTCACTGTGCTCGCAAGCTCCATCTTTCGACTTAATGCATCAGCCACGGAGTTAGCCTTCCTTGGTTTGTACTCCAGCACGTAGTCGAACTCCGCTAGAAAGTCCTGCCATCGAGCTTGCTTCGGACTCAGCTTTTTCTAGGTTTGGAAGTAACTCGTGGCCACATTGTCCATCCTCACGACGAACTTAGATCCCAGGAGATAATGCCTCCACGTCCAAAGGCAATGGACCACCGTGGTCATCTCCTTCTCCTAAACGGTATACCGACGCTCGATATCGTTCAGCTTACGAGATTCGAACACCACTGGATGTCTACCCTGCATGAGAACACCACCAATAGCATAATATGATGCATTAGTCTCTACCTCATAAGGCTTAGTGTGATCGAGCAACTCTAACACCGGCTCCTCGGTCATGGCTTGCTTCTACCGATCGAATGCCCTTTGGCATTAATTCGTCCACTCCCACAGCTTCTCCTTCTTCAACAAGTCCATGAGTGGCACGATGATGCTTGAATAGCTCCGAATGAAGCGCCGATAATAGTTGGTGAGGCCAAGGAACGACCTCAACTCCATCACCTTCGTCAACGGCTCCCACTCAACGATTGCTTGGATCTTTGCCTTGTCCATTCACACTTGTCTACCCCCCGACAATGTGCCCCAAGAATGGAACTTCCTTCTGGGCAAATGCACACTTCTCATGCTTGACATTCAAGTTTTTATTGCGCAAGACTTAGAAGCCCTGTCTTAGGTGCTCAACGTATTCCTCGAGCATCCGGTTATATATGACAATGTCGTCAAGGTAAACCAATACAAATCGATCTAAGAATGGGTGGAGTACCTTGTTTATGAGCAAGCAAAATGTGGCTGGAGCTTTGGTCAGGCCGAATGGCATGACGAGGAACTCGCACAATCCATACTACGTCACGCATGCGGTCTTCGGCTTGTCCCCTTCAGCAATTCAAACTTAATAGTAACTCGATCGAAGATCTAGCTTGGTGAGCCACTGAGCTCCCCCAAGTTGATCAAAGAAATCTGCAATGAGCAGGATTGGATACTTGTTCTTGACGATCAACTTGTTTGCCCGATAGTCTATGCACATCCGGAGTGACCCATCGTGCTTTTTCTAGAATAGAATTGGCATAACAAGCGGAGGCTTAGATGGCCGAATGTACCCCACATCGAGCAGCTCCTTTAGTTGTTTCCTTAGCTCTTCCAATTCGGAGGGTGCTATGCGATACGGTGCCATGGCAAGTGGACATCAGCTCGATCCGATGATCCACCTCCCTCTAATGTGGCAACTTCTTGGGTAACTCGGGAGGCATTAAATCCTTGAACGAGTTGAGGACTTGGGTCACTTCAGTCGGGACTTCGCTCCCTTTGCCCTCGTTGTTCTCAGCCTTCAAGGTAGCTAGGATGGTCACCTCATCCTTTCTCGCTCCCTTGGTGAGTTGCATCGCCGAGATTATCCTTCGATTACGATCCGACTCATGATGGACCAGGATCACGCATTGACAACGTTTATCCAATACGCATATACACTCGGCAAAAGCCAATATAACCGCATGAATTCTATCTAAGAATTTTATTCCAATGACAAAATCGTAGTCGTCAATGGGAATTACCTCTAGAGTCTCCTTGCTTCTCCATTGCCCAATTTGTAGCTCAACGTCCCTTGCGACACCAATGGCAGGGACCTCTTTGGAGTTTACAGTTTTGAGCCACCCGGCTCCTTTCTCAACCCGTAGGTTTAGTTTCTTTGCGGCTTTCTCCGATATAAAGAGATCGGATGCTCCCATGCTCAAAAGCGCATTCATCGTGGTCTCTCCGATCCTTAAGTCTGCGAACATCAGTCCTTTAGGCTCCTTCACTTTCTTGGACTTGATCGTCGAGGATCCATAGTGAACCCAACCGTGACTCCTCCTTAGGCTCATCTTCCTTGCAAAGAGCGACCAACTTGGGCTTGTTTAGGCAGTCTCGTGCCATATGCGGACCATCACTAAAGAGACATTTGTAAGTACGTACCTTCCTTTGTCCTTCTCCATTTGACTCCGCATGAGCTTTATGAGGACTAGCCGATGGTCTACCTCTAGTCGGGCGATTGAATCTTCCCCGATCTCCCCCACCATTGGCTTTATCCTTTGGACAAGAGTTTGATTGGGACATGGAAGGCGCCTTCTACTTCATGAGGGATTTAGCTACAGTGATGGCCATTGTGAGGTCTCCCACGTTGAACCACTTCAACTCTTGCTTGGTCCATGGCTTGAGACCACTCATAAACTAATAGTACGCCTCTATCTCGTTCATCGAAGGGATTTGGAGTAGCAACTCCAAAAATCGCTTGATGTAGTCACACACACTACCCTTTTGCTTAAGACGTTTCAGCTCGTCACGAGCTTCTTCCTCCGCATAAGCAGGATAGTAGTTCTATCGAAACGCCTCGACGAATCTACCCCAAGGCGTGATAGGATCCTCAAACCTATCATCCGATTGATGACGCAACCACAATAATGCATTATCAGCTAAGTACATAAATGCAGTGTTTAACCGTGATTGGTCGTCGTTGATCCCCATGGTTTGGAAGTACCGCTCCATATACCATAGGAAATTATCCACGTCTTTTGCCACCCACGAGCCCTTGAACTCCTTCGGCTTGGGTGCATCCGTTCGTGGATGTTGCACAGTGATCACCTCGTTCATGTGTGCTGCTTCCGATTCAGCGAGCTTCTCCTTCATCTCCGCTATCTCTGCGCGCATTGCCGCCATCATGGCCTCCAAGGACTCATCCCATTGTACGAGTTCTTCCCTCAGGGTCCCCAGCAACTCGTGTTAGAGTTCTCCCATGCGGCCTTGAGCTCCTGCACCTTGGACATGAGCTCCTCCTTCCCGGCGTCCACTCCATCCACGGTCTAGGTCAGGTCATCGACCGATCCTTGGGCTTCAAGTGATGAACAACTCTAGCTTTGTCATCCGATGCTCTAGATCCCCCATTGGATTCCTTGAACTCGAGCCACCGTGGTTCTTCTTTCCCTTGGTAGCGCCCTTCTTGGCGTTCCTCCCATGATCATCACAGTCGCCACTCATGACGAGTGCCTCATCGGATCGTGGATCAGCCATTGCGCTTGGAACGAACTTGCTTTGGTACCACTTGTCATGGGCCGATCAATCTAGCTTTCCCTAATCTCGTGCAGTTTAGGATTTCTCCCAAGCAGCCTTTCTCACACTTAACTCACAAGAATCTTTTAGAGAGAGAAACTCTAGAGAGAGAATCTCCGAATTTGTATTTCACTTGTGAATGAGATGATACAATGAGGGGGATGAGACCCCTATATATACAAGTATAGGACAAGTCATATCCGTAGATATCTCCTCGATCTAACGGTGGAGATCGTATCTCTATAACTACCATCTACCCGCATTTATTACATAATTGTACAATTACTGTATTGCTCGCCCCCAGGAGTATTTTAGAACACTCGAGAAAATCTTAGGACTTGGGGATACCAGCCGAAGGTCGCTTGCTCCAAGGATAAGTCACGGTTGTCGATTAGAACCCTCTTGGATTGTCCATTCCTTGGGGGCAATGACACATGCATAGCCTAAACTAAACATTGACTTCTAAATAATCATGCAATCTTAACTAATTATTTTTGGGTTTTCCTATATGCAATTTAACCCAAGTTTAATATGCAGGAATTATTAAATTAATGACATGTGACATGACCTAATTTTAATGATAAGTAAAAGTAATACGAACTATTCTCAAGACAACGTGGCAAATGATGACAAAGCATGGAATTGATGCAATGTCAATATTTTTTGGGATTGTCTTTTAAAAGTTAAAATAGAAAAGTACCTAAAATATTATTTTACCTCATTTAAATTAGGAAATAATTAATTACGGTTTACTCACCAATCCACTTCCGTCTCTTTTAAAATTTTTATTCTCTCTGCGACCTGAGCGAGCCGAGCGAATCAAGAGTTTGAGACAGCATGACGACCAAGAGTTCTTCTTCGAGATTGAATTCGACGGCGGATTTGGACATTGGTATTCGACGTTTTTTTTTTTTTTTTTTTTTTTTTTTTTTTTAGGAATCCCGTCGATTCTCTCTCTCGCTTGGAGTTTCGCATATGGTTTTGTGTTGTTCTGGCTTTTTGCTGAGTGAGTTTGTTAAATAGGAGAAAACTAGTTGCTTATCTCAAACTTTAAGCCGTCATTGTATTGCAGTTTTCGCGTGCCACTATAATTTTGGTTTAAGAATCATCACCAAGTGACTGATTTATTAAAAGGGGAAAAAAAAAATGGATGTTCGCTAAGTGAATAACCGAGAAAATAATGACGTCTGCATAATTGATGCTGTTTGTCCACCAGGCTGGTGCTGTCTCTCCAAGGTTGCTTTTAAGTCGGACAGCAGGTGGGGTGCGCATTTCCGACTAGCAACTTTTTTTCTAGTAGTATTTTTTTTGGGGGAGGGGGTGGGGGGGGTGGCGCCGATGTCCCATTTGGACAGCCTAGAATATCTGTATTAATGTGTTTGTCCCTGTAAATACTCGTTTAACAATGATCGACATAGTTGCAGAATCCTTTTCATGCAGTAGTTTGACCCAATAGTTATCGTTCTTCGTTTGCCCTTTCCTTCAGATTTGATATGTACTGTTGATGTAGATAAGTTTTTGTTTCTCATATTCGAAAGTCAGCTAAGCTCTCTGTGCTTCTCTTTTTGCAGGATTTGCAGGTTAAATGCTCTCCACCTGCTCAGCCTGAACATGCACCCCCCATCCATAATGACCCAATAATCATACAGGTACTTGGGCGGTGCTTAATGTGCAGCACCCACAAGAGTTTGCATATACACCTACTGCAGTGGGTTATGGTCCTGCACCAAGCATTGGGGCAGTTGCCCCTCCTCCTGCAAGCATAGGAGGGGCGATGGTAGTTCGGTGGGGGGTGGATTTCATGTCAATTCCACAGCGAGCTGAGCTTGCTATGAAGGCTTTGTGCAATTATGCTAGAAAACCGGAGGTAATGTGTTTTGTTGTGTTCCCTTTTCTTCCAAAAATGTTAAATCAGGCTACTGATCCCCCCTCCCAATAGAGGCAATCCATTATTTGGCCTGATGTATGAAGAAAACACTTTTCTCCTTGAAGTTGGAGGGCATAATTATGTATCTGATTCTTTTGCTTTCTGTCAGGATTCCCATAGCAAGACCATGTCATCTTTGGCAAAAGACTAATGAGAATTTGTCTTCCTTATTGTTGAATATCACTGCACTTGAGAAATCTTTGTCTGCTGTTGGTGAGTATAATTCTGTTTTATGTAAGTTGTTGCAGGTGTGGCTTTATATTGTTTGTCTTTTACCCATATACTTTAACCATCTTTGTTGATCTCCTTCGATCCGTAGTAAAGGTTAAAGCTCTCCGGTGTTGATGCTTTCTGTGCCCACCAGCAAGCAATCAACAACGACAACTCGGCACAAGAATATGAGTCACCCGATCTTCCCTACTTGTGTTTGACCTTCACAAATTTTGTCAGAACCCTCCCGCGGCGAATAATTTAATTTCACTTTGGCTTCATCGAATGCCTTGTGACTGTCAATTGGGGCGGCGGGAGGTGAAATTAATTAGGTTTGAGCTTGACATAAACTTCATAGACAAGCAAATGAAGATCATAGTCATTTGAGGATGAGAGCTGTTCTTAACTACATTTTGTGCTCCGATACTAGCCAGGCCTAAATCCGAGTCGTGGATATTTGGTTGGCCCCGGAAATTAGTGAACTTCCTGTGTAGAAAACAAGTGAAGACTTGCCTGAGATACTTTCTCTTCATTCTTTAATCATAGTATATTGCCATCAATTACCAAAGGACAACGACTTAAAGCTGCTGCATAATGGACACACCTGCAGAGGTCCATAAATATGAGGGAGCTCTCCTCCACAGCGCATAATCTCAAATACATTTGCAAAATGCGAACCCAAATCCAATGAGAACAACTGCACTTGAAGAATAGGTGAGGTCTGGATTCACTATGATTGTCACTAAACTGCAAGCCGAGAAATGAACAACCTACACCGAAGCAATTTAACCTTCTTTCTGCTTCTAGCAATGTTAGCTCCAGCCCTCCTAATTTGATGGACAAGACGTGGAATCACGACAATGCCTGACCCATGTCACATGTTTGTTTGAATTGTCTCCAACGTTTCACGCTAGCTAGGTTGATTTGATTTTTGTATTCATCAAATAAATGTAAATATTTTCACTTGTCTCATGCAAATATAGATGCCAAAAATTAAATATTGTTGATTCTGATTCGGTTAAACTAAACATGATTGAATCATACAATTTCTCCTTTTTATGCCGACAAGTTATAATGATGTGTTCAGAGCTCTTCTAACATTTAACTAGTTTTACCAACCCATACATGGCTGCGCTGGTTGAGGCGTACCCCCTGATTTGGCACCAGGTCAAGGGTTTGACTCTCTGAGTCGTCACAACTCTTAGAGTAGTTTCGTGATTTAAGCGGGGGACCCCGGCAGTGAGTTGCTGAGCCAGTCTCCCCCAAGGTATAGTTGGTACTGTGCTTCCGGTGCTATTCTCCCGAAGGTGAGCTAGGCCGGATCCTCGGCATAAAAAAAAAAAAAACATCTAACTAGTTTTTATTACAGCGCTAATTCTGGCCCCGCAAACATTAAATTGAAGGAACGTGCAAGATTAGTGATACCTAAATAGTTGCTGACTTGTTATGACTAAAACATCAAAATTGGGAGTTGAAAATTCAACACGGGCTAAGCTATGTTTGCTTGTCGGACGCGGATCTCTAGTCAAAGCCCATCGTTGATTCATCTCGTGGGCTTCCATTCAACGCAAAGTAAGAAACAATATGAGAAGAGTGTCAATGTCAAGTACAGAAGTCCCAGTTATGCAATTATCAAACCAAAAAAAAGGTATTATATATTCTATGTATTCCCCATTGGTTTGATGACAAATTTCGACATATTATGAGTTTTAAAATCTCCAAATGCATCATATTGACAGGGGTTAGAATTTACTTTCTTGTGTCAAATTCAGATTGTAAAACCATGTCAAATCATCATCTCAAAAAATTACAATTATCTTTAAATCAAGCCAGAAAAAAATGTTTTTAAGATTCACATTGCATTGAAGTTAGGGATTTTGTTAAAATCTACTTTCATAAACGTGCTAGAAAAGACCACTATTATTTGGAGAAACAACTTTGTGACATAGCATAATTATTTTCAATCTTGATGTGGGACTACAAAAATATCTTTTCGGGGTACTCCTGTACAGTCTCATAAGAGAAAAAGGAGAGCAAATTTTGGCTAATTGATTGTAATCTTCCTTTAAAATTCCCACTTTTTGTTGATAAAAACAACTTATCCATCACATATCATTTCATAACTTTCTTTGTCGAAAATAATTTCCCTTTTTGTCATCATAAATAATACAAATTCTATAATTTCTATTTGTCCACAAAACAACAAATGGAGGCAATTATTGTACATGCACGTGTGGTGAAAATGGTTCAAAAGTCATAAACATATTACATTTTTGTCAATTCAGTTCTAAACCATTTTATTTTGTCAATTGAGTCTTAAAATTTTTCATATTTTACCAATTAAGTCATAAACATTTTCATATTTTGTTAATTGAGTCCATCCAATCAACTTTTGTTAGAAATTGTAGACATAGACATCGGTCGGCATGGCCATTCGTTTGATTTAGTCATGAACATGCAGTTAAAATCCTTATCGTATCATCCCGTTTAAGATTTCAACCACATGCATGACCGGATATTAGAGTATTAGTTACGTGATGCAGTCATGCTTGATATGAGAAAGCCACGGATCGCGTGAAGCTTGTTAGTATTTCTTAAATCACGTGTATTAGTACATTACTGTCAGTATGTTTACGCGGATTGGGAGAGTATGTTTGCATTCCGGAAGCTCAAAAGTGAATCATATCTCTACCTGCTTCATTCCTTTTCGAGTCAAAAGCGAAGCTTCCGAGAAGCGCCGAGGTCAACGCAAACCAGGATCACTGTGTACCGCCCCGTGCCCACCGGCATCCCCAATTCCACGATATTCAACTCCCTCCAAAGACACTCCCAAAAGCACATTCCCAAGTCAACATAATTTATTTCTTCGTAACCCATCAATTATTTTGTTAGGGCCATAACGCTCATCAATTAAGGATTTGTTCTTTTCACGGAAAATAACTTTTATTAAAATGTTTTTCGGATTTTTTTATGTTTATTTCATGAAAAATGAACTAATTGAAAAAAATATTTTTCACTTTTCAATTTGGGGAAAATATTTTCTATGTCTTCTGTCATTTCACTTTTTTTCACAAAACACATTTTCCTTTTATTTTAATGTTTTCTTATTTATTTTTATATTTTTTTTGAAAAATCAAGTTTTTATTTATTTTTATAATTAATTTTTCTTGTTCTTCTTCTTTGGCCAATCGCCGACAGCTGGTGACTAGCCACAAGTGAGCTTGAGCCTTGCCACAGTCCGACGATGCTTGAGCTCGCTCGAGGCCACTAGGCAAGCTTGAGCCTTACCCGGCTCATTGGCTTAGGCAAGCTTAGCCTTGTCGATATTTGTCAAGTTGGAGCCTCATTGGCTTGTGGCAAGGCTCAAGTTTGCCTGGCATCGATCACTAGCTAGAAACCGATTAAGGAAGAAGAAGAAAAAAATTGATTTAAAAATTAAATAAAATAATTTAAAATTTGACTTTTAAAAATAAAATAATTAAAAATAGTATAGAAAGGAGTGCATGAAGGACAAGGTTTTCCATACCATACAACAAAAAATATTTTTCACTTCATTTTCAGGTTTTGGCTAAACATCGAAAAATATGACAATTTTCTTGGAAAATGACTTTCTAGAAAAGCAATTGATTGTAATCTTCCTTTTAAATTCCCAATTTTTCTCCAAGTTGATGGTACATCTCTTTTTCTATTAATTAATAGACTACCTAATGGATCGTAACTTTTATTTAATGTAGGTGTAATTTTCCTTAGATAGTCATAAGTTCTTTCGATCATATGGTCAATAATTTTCCATGAAAATTAAAAATCTACCTCAGTTGATAATGAACTTTTTACGCTATTTTTGTAGTAAAATATTCTTCAGTCATCGTAACTTTTTAGTTAATGAAATTGTAAATTTGATTTTTTTTTTCCGATAATCCATCACGGAATGTAGACCACCACGTAAAAACACGCTCATTGGGAAGTAGAAATCCCCTTACTTTTAAAAAATTAAAATAAGAAAAAGGAAGCATCTCAGTTTTGTGGTTAGTTCATTTGTCAAAGCTCATATTGCTCACACATATATATGGTAGCTTTGGTTTGCTTCTGCGATTTGATCGTCGTCATGGATGCTTCCGTCCGCGACTACTTCAACGAAGCTTTCATCTCCCGCTCCAACGCCTTCTTCTTCCATGGCGGCAGTGAAAGCTTCCGCGCTCTGAGGTCCGCGATCCCACCTTCTTTGGTAGCTCCTAATGCCACGACCAGCCCCAAGGGGAAGCCCTTCATCAGGCATGGATTTTTTCATTCTCTACTCCAGCTCTGATTCAGCTCCAAGTGATTTTGGTGATCGTCTAGTTGCTTTAAAAGTTTGCTGCTATCTGAATGGATGATCCGTCTTTGTTGGTTTCTGGAAATTTATGCTGAAATTGTGAAATCTTTCAATTTCCCAGGTTTTATGCAGAATATGCGTCACCAATAACTTTTCACGTTTCAATATAAATTTAGGGTTTCATTACTTTTTTAATAAAAGATTAAGACTTAATTGAAAATTTTAAAATTTGATCGCACCTTTTAATTAAGGTTTGAGATTCAATTAAACCAATTGGGAAATCGATTAATTATTTTCCAATTATTTCTAATAATATTAATAAAACAAAATGACAAATATGAAATAATGACCTCCTTAAGCTTCATAAATATAATTTTGAGTGACCTGCATAATATGACATTCGAGATAATTAAATCATCGCTCCCATCGATATATGATAACGATTATTACAATAATAATACTAATGGCACAAGATATTCATTTTTTTTTCTAGATCCCACGAGGCGTCGAACTTTCGCACCACCTCCTACCTATCTTCCCTGCATCTTTCGCACGACCCCGAGCTCTTTTGTCATTGTCAAAAAGCCTCTCTCTCTCTCTCTCTCTCTCTCTCTCTCATGCTTCTCTTTCCTCCCTCATCACAAAGCAAAGCACGAGGCCTCTCTCATCAATGGAGCGTTCCGCTTGGCCTAAGAGCCTCTCCTCCAGCCGCAAGCGCGAGATCCAGGAGCTCTGTGGCCAAAATCCCATGAAGCTCAGAGATGTCTTCGACGCTCACTCTCAAACTGGCGATGACCCACGGCAGCCCTTGTTTGCGGAAGATCTGATCGTCAGCGTCCTCGGGTCGTTCAGCAACACCCAATCCCTATCGAGCGGGGCTGAGTCCTATGAGGTCTTGCAGGTCCCGAGCAACGCCTGTGTCATGTCCGAGGTCTCTGTGGCAAGTGAGAGCGTCGAGACCCCCGTCCAGAGGTCTTCAGTAGAGAGTGTCCAGACCCCTGTCCCGAGACTCCAGATGTCTCCGGTAGAGAGCGTCAAGACCCCCGTCCAGAGGTCTCCAGTAGAGAGTCTCAAAACCCCTGTCCGGAGACTCCAGATGTCTCCGGTAGAGAGCGTCGAGACCCCCGTCCAGAGTTCTCCGGTATCCATCTTGTGGAAGCAGTTGCTAGTGGAGGCTGCGACGGCGATATGCGAGGGCAGAGTAGACGTGGCTTCGGAGATCCTGAGTCGTTTGTCTGCCGTGCCGAAACCCATGGGTTATTCAGAGCAGAAATTGATGGAATACATGTTGTCTGCGCTTAAATCGCGCGTGAGCCCCGTCGATTATCCCCCTCCTGTGGCGGAGTTGTTCACCGAGGAACATGTGTTGTCGGTTCAGTCACTTTACGATCTGTCTCCTTGTTTCAGGCTCGGTTTCATGGCTGCCAATCTCGCGATTTTGGAAGCTGCATCGGAGCAACTCTTCACTAACAAGCTCCATGTAATTGATTTCGATATTGGTCGGGAAGGACAGTACAACCATCTCCTTCACAAGCTGTCCATGCGTCAGGCGGGCAACCAATCCACCCTCAAGATCACGACGATCGCAGATAGCATCAACGGTGCGGAGAGGCTCAGGATGGTTGAAGATCGACTGAGTGTACTCGCGGCCATGATGGAAGTTAGGTTAGTATTCAACATCGTGAGCCAGAAGCTGAGCGAGTTGAGCCGCGACTCGCTAGGCTGCGAGCCCGACGAGGTTCTGGCGGTGATCTTGGCGTTCAAGCTGTACAGGATGCCAGACGAGAGCGTGTCCATGGAGAACACGCTCGACGAGCTCCTCCGGCGCGTCAAGGGTCTGGCACCGCGGGTGGTGACGCTGGTGGAGCAGGAGATGAACGGGAACACGGCGCCATTCACGTTGCGCGTGGGAGAGGCGCTGGCGTACTACGGGGCGCTGCTCGAGTCGATCGAGTCTACAGTGCCGAGGTACAACCGGGAGCGAGTGATGGCGGAGCAGGGGCTGAGTCGGAAATTAGGGAACTCGGTTGCTTGCGAAGGTAGGGACCGGGTTGAAAGATGTGAGGTATTCGGGAAGTGGAGGGCCCACATGGGGATGGCTGGGTTCCAGTTGAAGCCACTGGGTCAACACGTGACCGAATCATTGAAGGCGTCGCTCCACTGTGGGGCCGTCGGGAACCCAGGATACACGTTGAAAGAAGAGAATGGTGGGTTTAGCTTCGGCTGGCGCGGCCGAACTCTCACCGTCGCATCTGCTTGGCGTTAGCCAAATTGAGATACGTATGTGTATGTCATATGCCATGGATGGTGATGGCCATGGCGATGGGGATGTGATATATGTAATGTATTGTTTTCAAGGTGTATTTCTGGAGAAAATGGGAAAAAAAGAAGAAGAGAATCCCATTTTCCCATCCAAAACAAAAAGAGAGATGTTTGGATTTGAGGGAAAAACATTCCGGTGCGTTGCATTCATTTCTTGCGTTATTCGATTTGTTTTGTTTGGTGTGTATTGAATTCTCGTGCGTACTCTTTCTTCCCCGTCGATAGCTGTTGTGGGGCTCCACCTGTTACATCATTTCTGGAGGCCAGTATTTTGCAGCTTAGCTCGAGCTCCATTTCCGCTCGGTCTTTCGGGGAGGGAGGGAGGGAGAGAGAGAGCATGTCGCACATTATTATATTTACATCATCATTGTGCACCTCCGGTTTAACCCCTCCCAAGTGATTCACGCCAGGGATAAGGAGGCTGTAGACTTTTCACACGTTCATGTGTTTGTTCTTTTTCAGGTTGCGAGGATCGTGTGCAATTGGGGTGTTTCTCTCGTGTAATTGAGGGCATGTAACAATACTGTATGTGCTTAAATAAATGAATATTGTTCAATCATCTAACAAAAAGTAAAAAAAAACACTACAATGTCAATCAATTATATCGAACTTTGCATCCTTAGAATTCCCAGAAGGAAAATTTTCTCAAAGCCAACAGCGAGCATCAATGTGAACTCATAAGTGAACATTTTGTGGTAGGTGTGAAGTTCCTACTGTAAAACTCAAGGTGAGGTAGCTACTTGGTCGTTTCCTCTCACCCTGATTCTTTTCTGGAAAAAGAGCTTGAATAAAAATTCATGTGGAGCAAAGAAAGAGAAAATTCCAAAAATCCCTATGAAGCGGTGTTAGTTTTTCAGGGTTCTTTCTAATCTTGACTCTAATTCAAAACATCTCTAAACTTGTTTACTTTGACCCAATAACCCCATAAGATTTTGTTTTTCAAAGTTTCCTCCGAAGTTGACTTTAATTTAAGATACTCCTAAACTTAATCACTTTGACCCAATAGCCACTTAAGTTTGCAATGAAAATAACGAGCAGCTAACAAGCCTCTCAGCGGCCACTTCCTATCGACCCTTTCAAAGCCTCAGGGATCAGGGTCAACCTAAATTTCATTAACAGCAGGGCCAGCCAAAAGGTGTCGCATCTTGCGTCCACCACATCTGCACTTAGCAGATCTCCACGCTACGGTCATGAAAAAGGTTAGCCCACGATGGGGTGAGATAAAATCTTAGCAAATCAAAACCCTAAACCCCAATTAGGACGCAAATTCGCTTCGAATGCGGTCTTAAGCACACACCATACAGAACTTATCTCGCCTCGGCACGTTCCTGCACGTTAGCTCAACATATATACCATCATTAGTGCAGCAAGCGCAGTTTAATAATCGGAACACCTTATTTCAATCACATGGGTCATGATTATAAGACAAAACCATTATGATACGTCCCATACCGTGTCACACAATTTTGTCCCATAATCAGGCGCAGCTATCACAACCATACAGGTGTGTTCCAATTATTACGACCCAACGGGTACGGCCAACTCAACAGTCGCGGTATTCCGGCATAATCGGACGTCGTCTCGCCCCATCGAGCATGGCAACGTCTAGAACCCCCCTAGATGGCATTCCATAAAGGAGCATCGGCCCAACCTCCACTGCGACTGGCATCTGGACCCCCGCCGGGCATCCGATAAACATCGAGCATCATTCTCAAACTCCCGCTGGGTGACGGGTTCTGATAGTGACCACATGCACATCCATACTTGGCCAAGAACACCGTGCTTTGCACTCAAAAACCTCGTGTTCAAATAATGGACTTGGCCACTTTTCTTCATATTAAAAATCATCCCAGTAAAATAACCGTGTATGGTCACGCATTTAAATTGAACCAGTAAGCATGGTAAACTTTCCTTTCAAAATTCCATGATTTTATATACCAAATAAAATATTTTGGCGTTAAAAACCGACACCCGGTATTTTTCTATTTAAATGCCTATAAAGTTGGGTTATGCAATAATATCCAATGATCACCACCAAGCACTCAATTGCACATCATAGCATATAAAAGTCATCAACTCCACACATAATGACTATGTTAAACTACAAGATGTGATAAACAATTTTTGTGAAGAAACTCTTTCGAAAATCGGACCCTAAAGGTTGATAAAAATCATTCGAACACCAAAAGGTCACAAGTTCGGCACCAACAGAGGTTTTGTTTTGTTTTTAACGAAGCTGAAATATTATTCTTTTAAATCCATAAAATATTGGGTAAAATATATGTCATAGTTGAAGACATCTAGAACATTTTTCAAGAAAGAAACAACCTCAAAATCGTAGCACATTTTTCCCCACAAAAATGACAAGTGGCGAGGGTCCAGTAACCAGATTTGAGGGAAATCCACTAAATTAGACTAAACCATCCTCATTAGTGCCAATCTAACCATTTAGATTAACACTAATCAATCTTAAGGCTAATCTAACTTAACACTAATCTAATCAAGCTAATTAACATTAATCTAACTCCCTAAGTGCAATTAACAATCTAATCAAGGATTAGAGAGTTAACTCACTGGATTAGGGCGGCGGTAGGTTCACGGCGACGGTGGTGCGAAGGCAGTGAAGACTCGAAACTACCGGGTCTCCAACGGAGCTCAACCGGCGAAGGAAACGGCCCAATAAGCCTTCAACCGAGGCTGGTCGGTTCTGTGATTGCTGGACCATGGTTGCTTGAGGGGCTATGGTGGGCTAGACAGTGGTTGCTTGCGGGGCTGAGGCGATGGCGCGATGGGACGATGGTGCTGTGGTGTGGAGGTATGGAGCTGCCAAAATATCCAAATAATCATCAAAGTGCCACAAAAGTCTTCATCCCATAGTCAAGTGTCCCTCCAATGATAAATTTGCTATAATATCTCCTAAAATACTCCAATTTAGCAGCCAAAAAGTCCCTTAAATCAGCCCCTCCGAATTTCCTCTCCATTTTCTTTTTGCCGAATTCAATTTTTCCGCAAAATTCCGAGCTCAACGAAAATTCTCCGAAAGATGAGATGACATCCTAAAAATGAATTGTGACATGCTCAAACATTCAAATCCCTGAAACCGAATTCAATTTCGTGGTTAAAATCGACCGAACACGATTTTAGTATAACCCAACCTATCAAGTAGCTTTTAGCGATTTTTGCGCGTTTGATCCATGGTCGATAATTTTCGATCCATGTTTGTGCATCTCCGACTCGTAGACGATTCTCGGTTATCGTAAAAATCGCAAGGTTTTAATTACGTATCCTGAGTGCACTATTGATAGAAAATCGAGTTAGTGCCGTTTGACGTGAGTTTTGCAATCATGCGGAATCACCCGTAATTCAATTAAATGTTTCCGTCAAATCGACCTATCTCTGATCGCTAATCGATTATAACGGTGTCGTATAGACCTTTACTGATTATAACAGTCGAGCGATTGATTTCCGATCGAATTCTCTAGTATGCCGCATTTATATCACTTAATAGCTTCACATAATAGATTAGTTAACTCGTGAGGGGCCAGCTCAGAGAAAAAAGATCATAGACACGTCGACGAAATGCCTATTTCATATTCGAGATGGGGTTGAATTTCAGAATGTCACACGACGACTGGCCAGACAAGGGTCAGCGAGGTTGCCGGCCTCGGGAGAGCCTCGCCGGCCACTAACGAGGTCACCCCAAGCCTTGTCGTGACTGGGTGAGGCGGAGCTTTGCCCGGCGACCTCACGATGGCCGAGTGAGGCTCGGTCTCGCCAGATCTGGGCGAGGTCGAGCCTTGCCCAGCCACTGCGAGGCTCGAGGGAACCTCGCCCGACCACAATGAGGCTTGGTCTCACTAGATCTAGGCTCGGCTCGGGGGAGCCTCCCTAGCCATGGCAAGGCTCGGGAGGGGGGGTGGCCTCACCAATGGCCGGGAAGCTTAGAGCGACCTCATAGGGCCTTGTCTAGCTAGTCGCTGGTCGATGCCGACGCCAGCGATCGGCTAGGGGAAGAAGAGAGGAAGAGAAAGAAAAAAAAAAAGAAAAGGAAAAAAAGCTTGATTCTTGTTTCTTGAGTTGTTCCAGAAACAAGAAGCAATGTTTTTTTTAGGGGTGTGCAACCGGACCGGGTCAACCCGGTTCCCGGTTCGGCCCACCCGAAAAACAGGGTCGGGAACCGGTTCCGGTTGAAACCGGTCTAGGAACCGGTTCCCAAAGTTCAGACCCTGTTTGAACCGGTCCGGAATCGGTTCGAGGGAATACCCACCTAGGAACCGGATCGACCGGACCGGTTTGGGAACCGGTTTGAGAACCGGTTTTAGGCCCCAAAATTCCAAAAGACCAAAACCCTAGTCGTTTCTTTCTATCTTTAGTCTTTACTCTCACGCCGCTCGTCGCTCTCGGCCCTCTCACCGCCGCCGATCCATCCGAGCACTGCGCTGCCGACGCTGCCTCCACTCGCCCACCTGGTCCCGGCCATCCTTGCCACCCCGGCGCCGTCGGCCTCGGACACAAACGTGACGGCGTTCGATGAGTGTTCTGGATCTCCCTGTTTCCACCTTGTTCAAAGATTCGAGCGGCTTTCGGATCCGCCCGAGAACCAATGTTGGCGATTCCTTGCTCTGCATGAGGGTTTTGTGATGGTTTAAGCCGTTTTCTTTTCCTCTCTCCTCGTACCTTTCTCCAAACTGGGAATTACTCGTAATTCCGCTTTTCTGTCCTTGAATTTCAAGTCTTGACATTTTCTGACCGTCCATCGGTATTTTTCTTTGATGTTACCTTATGCGAGTCGTCAAAACCCAATCTTTTCCTCTCTTTTCTGCAGTTTGCATATCCCTTAGAGTTTTCCCAAATTAATGTATTTTTTCCAGTGTCAAGCTTGGCTAGATCTGCGAACTTCTGGACTTTGAACTCTTGTCACGGATAAATGTTTTTAAATTTTGTTAAATTGTGCATTAATTGTGGGAATTAGATCATAATGGCTGGAACGGGTTTATTAATTTGTCTTTTCACTTCTTGACGACTACCCTAAGCAGTGACATTGTTATGAGTTTTTGTTGGGGAGAGTAATATTGCCGATCAAAACTGCTTCTTAATTGGAATTTCCACCAAATGTGATTTCGTGAATTGATTTTTACTGTTTAAATGTTATGTCTTGTGATCATTGCGACACAAAAGATTGGAGTGGTATTCTGTGTGTGTGGGTGCCTGCTTTTGTGCATGCATGCGTGCGATCATGATAATTGCGAATTAATCAAGCAAGTTTTTTTCTTCCGATAGATATAATGTAGCAAATTATGTGTTTTTATTTTGGATCATAGTGTCTGCTCTCCATTTAGTTTAATGCTGCAAACTTTTTATGCTTTCAGGTTCTGGTATGGTGTCTCAAGCATTGAATGATAGCTGAATTATAAGATGGATTGAAGAGAGTTTGTTCCCTGTATCTGGTTGATCTTATTTAGTATGATTTCTGCGATATGGTGCTGAATAGGAGGTTAGAATATGGATTCAATGGCTATCAGGTGCCTGCCATGCCTCGGGGCGCCAGATCTGCTAGAGTAAGTGGAAAGTACATCCTAGAACTGGTAAGTGGTCACTCATCATTTAGATGTGACAGGTTTGTTGCTGCGTGTAGTCTTGTATTTCCATTAGGGTTTTGGATCTATTAATGTCCTCTTAATTTTAGTTCATGGGAGCAGGTGTAAATTTCAAGGCTGATTACAAGGATAAGAGTAGTTATTATAAACGCCAATGATCTCAGAGGAACTATCCTTTCAAGAAGAGAAATTTTTTTGATATTGACTTTGAGTCGTATTCTGACAAGGAAATTAGTAGCAACGCCACTGTCTATCCACCTGAGAAGCATACTGATGGAGATGTTTCTGGTTAGTTTCAGAAAAAATGCAATAGTTCCTTTCTAGTTTATTTTTCTTTTGCCTTTTTGACATAGAATCCTGTCTAAGTCTTTTTTCTGCAAAATTGGTCCTCTTGCAGCCAAACGGCCATCCCCTCCAGCATCAGGTCAACATTTGTCGTACCAATCTACAGATTCCCATGGTAATGGAGCTTTTGGAAAGACGTCGTGTACTACTTGTGGTTTTGTAGGGTAATTCATTTTGCTTATCAACGCTCTTTTTATATTCAGTGAAGCTTCGGATTGAGTCTTTCACCGTGCCGGAGCTATTTATTGAAATTCCAGAAACAGCTACTATTGTCTCATTGAAGGTATATTGGCCATCATTTTCTTCAGATTATACCACAATATATTGCTTGGCCATCTTGCATAGCTGATTGCAGGAGCTATTCGTGAGTGTGTTTAGGGTCTCCACTCGACTCTCTCTATGCATTTCCCTATTTTGTTCACGGTATGAAGAAAGGTGTGTAGGATGAGTGGTTTGTCATTTTACTTCTTCTTAGTCTTTTGAACCACAGACTAACTTTTCTCTTGATGGCTTGGATTTGGCTCCTTGTCTGGGGATTTCTCTACAAATTTCCTGTCAATTCTCTGTTCTTTAAATTCTTTTGTCTGTGTGCAGAGGGCAGTTATGGAAGCAGTTAGTGGTGTTCTTGGCAGTGAGTTACGTGTTGGAGTTCTTCTCCAGGGAAAAAAAGTTGGAGATGATAGAAAATTTTTGCAAAACAGGTTCCAATATAAACAGGGTTAACCCTGTTCCCGGACCGGAAAAACAGGGTGGGCCGGGAACAGGGTCCAACGCAAACATGGTAGGGAACAGGGTCCAAAAAAAGAGAACCGGTTATAACATGGTCGGGAACAGGGTCCAGGTCTAGACCCTACCCACCCTAGACCCGATCACCCCTAGTTTTTTTGTTTCTTATTTCTGTTCCAAATCTATTTGTGGGAACAAAAAACTTACCAAACGCATTTTTGTTCTATTTCTACTCCGTGAACAAACGAACGAAACACTGTTCTCGGGAGCATTACCAAATGCAGCTTAAGTGTCCAAAATTTCTATTCTCATAATAGAATTGTGTTAGGCACCGCCTTCAAAATTTCTAATCCAAACAATTTTCTTTTAATTTTTAAATAATTTTATTACTTTTAATTTTTTTCTTCTTTTTCAAGCTTTGGTTGGTCGCTGGCCTCGAGATGACCAACAACCCCATTGGAGCATCACTAGCCCCCGGCAAGGCCGTGCCTCATCGGCCGAGCCTCGCTGAGCCTTGTCGGCAATTGGATGAGGCTTGACCTTACTTAACCAAGGCTCGGCCAAGCCTTGCCCAGCCAGGTGAGGCTCGCCGGTGGCTGGGCGAGCCTCTGGCAAGCTCGTTGGACCTCGCCCTAGCCTAGCGAGCCTCTGGCAAGCTTGCTAGACCTCTCCCAATCGGTCGTCGGTGACCGATGGTGGCAGACGGCGACAGCGGCGGTGGAAGAAGAAGAGAGAAGGAAGAAGAAAAAGAAGAAACAAAGAAGAGAAAAGAGAAAAAAGAAATTTGGGTTGGCTTCCCGAGAACAAAGAAGTAACTTTTTTTTTTTTTTTTTCTGGGTTCTATTCCAAATCTATTCTAGAGAACAAATTTATTTCCTGGAACAAAATATCTACCAAATGGATTTCTGTTTTTTTTTTTTTCCCAAAAATAAAAGAGTGGAATCCGGTACTATTTAGTTGGTTGCTACACAGATCCTTCGCTATGCTTGGATGTTTTGGTTTTCTTGGTCAGGACGGTTCTTGTCGGCATATGTGAAGAAAATGCTCAAGATTAGGAAGGGGAGATTGGGGAAGTGGTCTCTGAATGTGTATTGAAAGTTGTATGATGCTTTCGCGATTCCCAGCGGCAGGAAGAGTCGAGAACTGTCTATTTTAAGCAGGGTAATGTTCAAAATAGAAAAGGGCCTATCGACGAATTCAACCGTGGACATTTCCTCAAGGAATCTTCCATGGCCATGCTCCAAAGAGGCCGATTCTTCAAAAAAAAAAAAAAAAAAACAGATAAAGGGAAACTATGAACAACTATCCTCAAATGTATGAACGGAGGGCATGTTTAATCTCTTTGTAAATATAAAAGGTGGGTTTTTGCATTCTAAGCTGTTTAAATTCAGGAACTTAATTACTTTGATTCGCTTCTTTTCGGTATCGAAAATAAAGAATTCCGAGTTATCCGATGGTGAGTAATATTTGTGAAGTATCTCCATTTCCGAATGATGAGAAAATTCACCCTAGGTAAAGAGACTTGGTATTAAAAAAAAAAAAAAAATATATATATATATATATATATATATATCTGAAGGGTACCTACTAAAACTAAAGTAAATTGAAGCTTTTGTACTACACAAAAGGGCCCATCAACGAATTAAATGGAGATAATGCACAATTATAATAGATAGAAAGAATCATCAAAGTTATGGGAAATCGCTTTATTATATTCCAGCTATTTCTAATAATATTAATAAAACAGAATAAGAAATATGAAATGATGATCTCCATAGGAAAAATTGTCCAAAAAGTTCTAAACTTATTGAACTATTGTTAATTTAGTCATAAACCTTTTAATTTTAACAATTGAGTCTTAAACATTTACACTTTTAGTCAATTCAATCCGAAACATTTTCACTTCTTGCTAATTGAATCCATTCAACCAATTTTGACCAGAAATTATTAATATGGACGGCCGGCGTTGATGTGACACATTTTTAATAATATTTTGAATTTTTTATGATTTTTTTCTTTTTTTTTTTTTTTTTTTTTTTTGGATCTATGGTTGGCAAGGGTTGCCAGTCAACCCTCGTCGGCCAAAGGAGAGAATCGGCCAACCCTCATTGGCTCTGGGCAAGGGCATCGCACCCTCGCCAGCTTTGGGCGAGGGCCTCAACGCCATCGTTGGCCAAAGTGAGGACACGCGACCCTCGCCCAAAAACGACAAGGGCTGTGATGCCCTTGCCGGATCTAGCCGGTGAGGACCTTGAGGGCCGTGATGCCCTTGCTAGATAGGGCTAGGTGAGGGCTTGCCGTTTCTGGGCGAGGGCTCGCGCGCCCTTGCTTTCACTGGTGAGGGCGTTGTGGGCCACGCAAAGCCAGCGAGGGTTGCTTTGGATAGCAACCCTCGCCGGCCCTAGATCCAAAAACCCAAAAAAAAGTAAAAAAGGAAGAAAAAATCATAAAGAAATTCAAAATATTATTAAAAAAGTGATATGTCAACGTCGGCCATCCACGTTAGCAATAGGTTTAGAATATTTTGGACAATTTTCCCAATCTCCTTAGGCTTCATGAATATAATTTTGGGTCACGTGCATAATATGACATTTAAGAGAATTTAATTATCACTCCCATCGATATATGAATAGATAACAATTATTACAATAATAATAGTAATAAGACCAGATATTCATTTTTATCTAGATCCCATAGGACGACGAATTTTCGCACCACCTCCCGCTCACCTTCCTTGCTTCGTGCTCATGACCCTGAGCTATTTTGTCCTCATCTCTCTCTCTCTCGACTTTCAATCCCTCATCACAAAGCAAAGCACAAGACGTCTCTCATCAATAGAGCGTTTCGCTTGGCCTGAGAACCTGCCCTCAAGCCGCAAGCGCGCGATCCAGGATCTCCTCCATGCCCAGAATCCCACGAAGAAGCTCGCAGATATCTTCAACGCTCACTCTTAAACTGGCAACAACACAGGGCAGACCCTGTTTGCGGAACATCTGGTCGTCAATGTCCTTAGGTCGTTCAGCAACACCCTATCCCTATCAAGCAGCGCTGAGTCCGACGAGGTCTTGCAGGTCCTGACCAACGCCTGGGTCAGGTCCGAGGTCTCCGAGGGAAGTGAGCATCAACACCCAGCTCCCGAGGTAATTAAGGGCCAAAATTTGTGTTCTTTTACTTCTCACTTTGTTTGAAAATTAATTTATCTATTTAAGTGGTGTTCCGCATAATTCAAAAGTTAAGTGAAGATTTTTTTTTTTTGGGAAGACCAATTGCATATAAGGTGAGCATCGCATGAAGATCTGTTAAAATTTAGGAAAAAGAGAAAACATGAAAACATGGTTTCCCTGTTCATATGATTTCGGGACACAATTTGACAGATCATGATTGGATTATAGCGAGCTTGTCTAACTTGTTGAGAATATATTTTTTATTTTATTTTATTTCATTTATCTTGTTATTGGGCAAAGGATGAAAGAGGTTTTAGATGGAGCTACATTATATATATGGGTCTAAGTAATGTAACATGAAATGTAAAATTACTCATATCATCAAGAATCTATAATCAACTTTGATTCACTTGGGTACTTAACAAATGATACATTTATTTTCATTTATTTCTCATATATATTTTGTTTGATTTGTTATTAGTTAAGATATATACATGGTTCTTAATAATTCTAACATGAATTCGGAATTACTCATTTTTCCATAGAGAGACTTCAAATTTATGGTGAACAGCAAGAGCGAGTCATGATTTGGACGACGGGTACCAATGGTGGATGACAGTTGATCAGGGAACGATTCCGATTCTGGGATACTTCACAAATGATATACCTTTTCATAGTGTTGTACTTAATCAGTACGTTCATAATGGGGTGCGATGAGAACGCACCGTTTCATCTTGATATGCTATGATGGAAAGACACCATTTGAAAGGAGTCATATAAAAGACTCCCGAAGACAACCATTGAGAAAGTTGGGAAACGTACGCTCAGAAATTCCTCTCTTTTACTTGTCCCATTCTTCTTTATGAGGAAAATTGGCATTTACGCTATGGAAATTGAATGCTTTCCTTGTGATTACATTCAGACAAAGGCGAAGTATTTTTGTTCGTGATTCATCCGCAATTCAACGATCGTTCCGAGGTAAATTGTAGACTGCGCATTGAAAATAGGTAAGTCGTCTTCCGCCGACTTGAATTCCAATATTGGTATTAGAGCCCGGTTGTGTTTTTTGCCTTGTTTTCATCGAATTTTCTCATTTATCACTTGATATCGAGATCAAGAGACTGAATTCTACATTGTTTGGATGTTTATTGCTCGGAAATGCAATCTGAATCGTCAAAAATGAATCGAAGCAAAGAACGGGTTTGGGACTGTGTACACCCGTATGGTTTTGGCCATTTTTCAGAGTATTTTTTCGGCTAAAATAAATTTCTAAATATACAGGGTGAAAGTACTTGTTGAGACGAGTTCGTTGATGGGTCGAGTGTCGCTAAAGGACGCCGGACGCACCCACACACGCGGCCAGAGGCAGTTGCGTGTGGGATGCATGCGCCAGACGCGCTGGCTGCCCAGCGCGTGAGCGTCACTCATGTGTTGGCAAATCGACGCGTGCTGACGTCATCATGACATCACCCAACGGTCAGTAACCGCTAGATGGCGTCATCGATGACGTCATCACCGGCGCAATTGGCCGGTCGGTTGCCGGTCGACAACCCGACTCGGACCCAACCAGACCGTTGACCAGTCAACTAGCCCGCGGTCAATCTAGTCGGACCGATTGCCGGTCAGACCAGCTAGGAGCCTTTTAGGCTTACTGGCGCATATACCACATGCGCCGCACACTCAGGCGGTGCGTGTGGGCGCATGGGACGTTGGATTAGAGCGTGGTTGGCGGCGTTTGGTTCGTATGGAAGTTCTATACACTGTGATATAATTATTTTATATGTTTGAGTTTTATAAATGTATAAAATTGTGTATGGAACCCTAAGTACGCATATTTTTAGAGTACAAATGCATAGTCTATTTTTTTTTTTTTAGCTTGTATTTTCTTATGTTTTAGGAAATATAATAGCTAACCTATATGAAAATGATGTCATATATGCTGTGTAGAGCTTAGTTCGATGGTAGCATGTATATAGTTTAATACACTTGCAATTTTCTAGTTCTAAGAAAATTCGAATAATGGTAGGAAATCCTTGTTTTTCCGTTATAGTTAAATTGCGGTTTTGATTGTAGTTGCAGTATGATTGTTTTTTGTACGTTGGTTCAAATCATGCTGTACTTTTGTGTTAATGGAAAAATGTAGAAATTACATGAGGTCATGTAATTATTTTTCCTAATGGGAATTCGTAGGTTGGTAGAATTCGAAGGAATTCTCACATAAACCTTAAAATTTGTGCAAATTAAACTAATTAATGATAATAGAACAATCGTACATAAGAGCTGATTGGGAACATAGTGAACTTCGTTTCTATGTCTTTTGTTGAATTATAATTAATTTAGTTTGTCTTTGCTGCAAATTAAATATGTGTATTACTTTGAAAAGTGTGCTAGTATTGATTCTGCGTCTATTATATCAATGTGTTATAGCAATTGATTATGGCTTTAGCATCTAAAACCATTGTGGCTGACCTTAATAAGGGTGAGAAGCTAAACGGTGACATTATGATATTTGGCATCGAAAAGTTCAGTACATCCTTGAGGAGCAAGAGGTTTTGGAAACCCTCAACCACATCATGGATGAACCTGAGCATGGAAGTTCAGCTCAACACAGGAGAGATCTGGAAACTTATCAATCTTGGAAGAAGAAAAATAGCACTGCTCGCATCACGTTGCTGAGTTGTATGCAAGATGATCTCATGTATGAGTTTGAAAGTTATGATAAAGCTCAAGCAATGTAGGTTGTCTTGAAAGATAAGTTTGGGGGTTCATTTGCCATTAAGTTAAGGAGACTCATAATCAAGTTTGACACATATCGAAAGCACCCAAATATAACGATGATGCAGCATTTTCGGGTGATGTCAAATATGATTCGTGAGCTAAAGTCGGCAGGTCACTTTCTTATTAATGAACAACAAGTTCAGATTGTTATAAGGTCTCTTCCTAACAATTAAGAGCATATGAAGATCAATGTAACGCATAATTAGAATATTGTCACTTTTGATGATATAGCGCGTCATTTGTAATTAGAGGATGAGCACCTAGAGGCTACGAGATCCTCTACCCGTGCTTATGTTGTTGAATCGAGTTCATGCAAAGCTTCGGTCTTCAAGTGCAAAATGAATCATCAATTCAACAACAAAGGGAAAAAGAATGATCAGGCACTTAAAATGGCTAAGACTTTCCGACACAAGAAGCGTGGTCAGAAGAAGAACAATGCTAAGATAGAGTGCTACAATTGTGGCAAGATGGGTCACTTTGCTCGTGAATACACTGAGCCGAAAGAGATACCTTATTACTCCATTACTTTAAGTAATGCTTTTGTTTCTAGCATTGTAATGCTTGTTGAGTCTCATCCAATATGGACTGTAGATTCAGGAGCAACAGACCACGTAACTAGCAACCGAGATGCATTTGTAGAGTATCGTTGGATACAGCTTGGAAGAAGATGGATATATATTGGAAATAACTCAAGAATTGAAGTGAAGGGTATGGACACATGTAAATTAGTTTTACGTGGTGGTCGAAGCCTATTTCTACATGATATCCTCTATGTTCCAAATATTCGATAAAACTTGGTCTTCGTAGTTGTTTTTCTTAGCCTAGGTTATGTATTGAATTTTCATGGTAATTGTGTTGACATTTCGTTTGGAACAGTTTATCATGGTTCAGGTCATATATTGAATGGTTTTATGGTGTTAGACATTGACTATAATCAGTACAATGTTAATGTCGATGGTTGTTTTTCTTTAATTGCATCTTCTAGTAATGTTGAGATTGATGCAAGTACTTGACATGCTAGATTAGGTCACATCGGGTTACAAAGAATGCAAAGATTAGCTAGATAAGGCATTTTAGGGTCACTCACTAATATTAATCTACCTGTATGTGAACATTATCTAGCGATAAAAGCAACTAGAAAATCATTCGATAAAGGGACTAGAACCGAATTTCCATTGCAACTCATACATTTTAACATTGTTAGTCCTTTGAATGTGAGGGCAAGGCATAGAGCCTCATATTTCATTACTTTCATAGAGGACTTCACACGTTTCGATTATGTCTTTCTAATCTCACATAAGTCAGAAGCATTAGACTGCTTTAGACGATATATATCAATGGTAGAGAATTAGTTGAACAAAACAATAAATGCATTGAGAACCGATCGCGAACATGAGTATCTATTGGAACAATTCAAGGCTTTTTGTGATAAAAAGAGAATTGTATGACAATTGATTATTTCTGGTACTCCACAACAAAATGGGGGTAGCTGAGAGAAGGAATAGAACCCTATTGAAAATTGTTAGGTCTACGATGGCGTAAGCAAATTTACCTATCTTCTATTGGGGAGATGTGTTATTAACTGCTGCCTATGTATTTAACCGAGTGCCCTCAAAATCAGTCACTTTCAGTCCTTATGAATTATGGACTGATAGGAAACTAGACTTAAGTAGTCTACATCCATGGGGATATGCAGCTTATGTTCATGATTCTTCACACAAATATGTCAAATTAGGTTCTAGAAGGAAGAAATATATCTTTATAAGATATTCTAAACACTCAAAAGGGTACGTGTTTATAGATGAACAAGCTGATGGAAGTATGACCGAAATAGAGTCACGAGATGTCACGTTCTTGGAGAATGATTTTCCTAGTATGAGATGGAAGACTTAAGAACACACTTACTAATGTTGTAGAGGGAAATGAAGATTTACCTTAACACACAAGACCTGGTGGGAGTGTTGTATCACCTGGCAAATTAAATTCAAGAGAAATTCAACTGTGTAAAAGTAATCGTAAAAGCATTCCCCGTCATCGTTTTGAGATTGAAGGGGAAGCATTTATGATTGTTTAGAAAGATGATGCCAAGTTTAAGACTGTTCAAGAGACTCTCATCCTTTGATAATAAAGAATGGAGAAAAGCTTTGGAAGATGAAATGGAGTTAATGAGGGAAAATTGTGTCTGGGACTTGGTTGATCTACCACCCAATCGTAAGGCCATTGGAAACAAATGGGTCTTTAAGATTAAGCGAATGGCGGATGGATCCATTGAAAAGTATAAGGCTCGTCTTGTGGCGAAAGGTTATACTCAACAAAAGAGTATAGACTATGAGTAAACATTTTCGCCAGTTGTAAGGTTTGCTTCAATACGTCTTATCCTAGCCATCGTTGCACATTTGGATCTTGAATAACATCAAATTGATGTAAAAACGGCATTTCTTAATGGAGAACTAGATGATGAAATCTATATGAAATAACCAATAGGTTTCATAGCTAAAGGTCAAGAGCATAAAGTTTGCAAACTTTATCGCTCAATATATGGTCTTAAGCAATCATCTAGACAGTGGCATCTTTGTTTTCATCGAGCCATAACAACTTTTGGTTTCACGATGATCGAAGAAGATCACTGTGTATATGTCAAGCAGTTCGAAGATAAATTTGTGATTTTATCACTTTATGTGGACGATATTATATTGGCTCAAAATGACAAGGTTTTGGTTATCACCATAGAAGAATGGTTGTCCTCCAATTTTGAAATGAAGGACATGTGAGAAGCTGCTTTTTTATTAGGAATTAAGATCGAAATAGATCGATCGATGAAACTTCTTGCTTTATCACAAGAGTCTTTTATAATGAAGATTCTCGAACGCTTCAAAATGCAGCACTGTAATCCTATTGATACCCCTGTCATGTAAAGTGAAGGCCAAAGTACTAAGATGTGCCCTAAAACTCCAAAAGAAATTAAAGTAATGGAAATTGTTCCTTACGCTAGTGCGGTCGGAAGTTTGATGTATGCTATGATGTGTACTCGACTCGACATATGTTATGCTGTGGGATTGATGAGCTGATATCAATCAAATCCCGGTCAAGCACACTAGAAAGCAATGAAGAGGATCTTGAGATACTTGAAAGGCACCATGGATTATCGACTTCTGAATATGCGTTCTTGCTCAATGGAGATGCAATTTATTGAAATAGCAAGAAACAGACATGCACGGTTTTGTCTATGATGGAGGTAGAATTTGTTGCATGCTCTGCCACAGTGCAAGAAGCAGTATGGCTAAAACGTTTCTCGGAAAATTTAGCCGCTGTCACTGAGATTCTAAGACCGCTGATAGATTATTGCGATAGTCAAGCAGCCATTGCCTATGTGAAAGATCCTAAATATCATGGAAGGACGAAAGACATTGACATAAAGAACAACTTCATAAGAGATATAATAGCGCAGAAATAAGTAATCTTACAATACATTTCAACCAATAGAATGGTTGCTGATTCATTTACGAAGGCTGTCCTTAGAGATATATTCTTGACCCACAGGATGTCACTAAGATTGCATAGAATGTGATATGTGCTATTGTAAAGGATAATTGGTTTATGTATATATAGACATATGTATTATACTTGTTTGTTTATTAGTGACTTTAATGTTTTATCAATAAGTATAAATCCATTATGAGACTAGTACAAACACACATATATTATTGAAAAGTATGTCAGCAGGCAATGATTGGCTCACTCACACGAGCAATCACCTCAAGTGTTATAGTTAGCACATTGAGATGAGACGTTATGTACAAATAAATGCTGAAGAGCAAATTTAGTACATAAAATAATATGTCACATTAATTGAAATCAAGATGAGGTCTGTGATTTGTTTATAATATGACCGAACATGATAGTCCCATAATCATGTATGCTTGAAAGATGCCGGATGCGAGTACTTAATTGGGCGCTATAAAAAGCAAGCTGATATAGCACTCGAACTAAACATAAGTACGTGAAAAGTACATGACTATATTTAGGCTAAGATCCGTATAGTGGATATATTTAATAAATGACATACGCTCTTATAGAAAGATAAATCCACTATAGCATGTAATTCATACATATGCGTTGTACGATCGACAATGGAATGTGAATGAAATTATTCCTATTTACTCATCGTGTGAACCCTTGATGTAATTTATAATTTATCTTATTTTGTGCCCTATGTTACTTCTGACTATGCTCTCGAAGTGAAAGATCAATATTGCTACTTTAGCATGTTATTGGCAGTCATGATTAGATATGGCTTTATGGGTCGTGTCTAGGAAATCGGTTGTTCTAAAATGGAGAGATACATGAGTGCGAAGAAAGACTATTGTTGTTTTACATCTATCACATGTATTTATTGATTGACCAATTATGTGACGCCCAAAATTTTTCGTTTCGTTCTCGTTAGTTAGATTAAGCATATTAGAGACTAAGGTCGTTTCTTGGGTTAAAAAAAAAAAAAAGAAGAAGGGAGAAATAAAATTAAGAGAAACATTCTGCCCTTCCCCCACGTGGTCACCAGGTGGAGTTCGAAAGAGGGGGATGGCTGCACCTTCATTTTATTCTCCTTTTTCTCCCTTTCTTGAAAATACTTAGCTTCGGCAGCCCTGTTCTTCACGAATGCTGCAGCCCTTCCTTTTGGACGACACCCACCGCTTTCTTCTTCTATTTCTTTTCCTGCGCCCAAATTCCAAACCGATCCCTGCCCTCGTAGCCCAGTGCCTCCGACCAGCAGCGAGATCGCCGCCGTTCGGTTCCGTTCGGAGCTCCCGCCGCCGGCCGTGAAGCCCAACTCGCCCGACGCTTCCTCTCTCTTCCGCCAGTGAAAAATCCAGGCAAGTGGAGCTGTCCTTGTGGTTTGAGTTCATAAATCTGCCTGCCTAGCTCTGCATGTTGATTTAGGGCTTGGTTGTGGCGGTGAGGGCGCAAGGGACGGGTGATAAAGTGCTGTCCGTAGCTGGGGTTGGGGGTAGGTGCGGCGGATTGCTGTTCCTTTGTGATTGTGGTGCTGCTTTGGAGTCTTTAGTTCATGGGTAAACTCTAGGAAGCTTTGCATATACAATTCGTGAGTTGAAGTGGTTGTTGGAGCCGGGATTGATGGCTGAAAACGCTAGTTCTTAGATAGAGTAGGTTCTGGTTTTGGTGGCCCCGCCAATGAGTCGTAGGTATCGCGTCCTATCCAGTCGACAACCCACCAATCCATGTTTTTCTCTCTCTGTCCCATATTCTCTCTTTTCCTCCCTCGACTTGAATGGAATAGAGTTTTGATGTCACTGTCTTGAGCGTATATGGGTTAGCCGAGAATCTGAATAAGAGCTTGAGGAGTTATATGGGAGAGGAGGCTGTGAACGAGAAGAGGGGGTGTGCGAGAGAGAGACAAAGAGAGGGAGAGTCCGTGAGAGATGCGGACTAAACGAGTTGAGGACAATTCTGGATTTGATGGTTCTGTTTTGGGCTCATTTGGGCTGGTCGCAGGGTTGATCGGGCGTTCGGTGACTTGCGTGCAAGGCTTGTGGATAGTATGGTATAGGTCGGGGCAAAAAGGGAGGCTGTGGTCCCTCGTTGTGGAGTAGGAAATACTGATGAGTTACGAAATAGGCTTGCGTGTTAACTTAGGAAGATCGAGAGTTTAAATGTGGCTTTAGACGGATTCTTTTCAAGTTGTTGAGGGTGAATCGCTGGTGGTTAGCGCCCATTTAGGTGCTATACGTGTGTGGTCGAGTCTAAAAAGAGGGTTCGTGAGAGAATTAAACAGCTAGGAACCATTGAGTGCAGATGATAGAATTTATAGTTGATCTGTTCAGTAAGAAAAACCAGCTGAGGGTGCTGGTTTACCGATTTTCTGTCGATCAAATACATTAAAAATTTGATGGATTTATCTCTAAAGAATTGTGCATTACTTTCTGATCTCTAACATATATTTAATTGGGATTTTTCTGAGTTGAATTGATCCTCACGAAGGCTTGAATTTAAGCTGTTTGTAAGCTGTCCAGAATAGTTAAATCATGACCTCAGTGTGCATCTGAATTTTTATAAAATATTCGAGTTAGGGTAAGGACTTGATTTCTTCATGAAATTAGTAGGAGACATGTAGATGCAGAACATATCAAAATTTGAGAGCAAATGGTCAAGGTTAAGGTGGTGAAACGATATTTCTTCAGTAGGTACTAAATTTGAGAGTTGCTGCAGAATTTTAAGGAGAAGACAGCAACTTACTGCTCTTAATACACTGAGATTTAGGCTTAGGTTTCTTCACGGAAAATGTTAATCTATATCTCTTCTATAACATACTGAAATTTCATAACATTCCAATAAGGTTAGATATACTTTTTGTGTCTGTGATTGAAACTGCTCATTTCAGTCTATAGACTGCTTTGATCCGAGAATGTGCAGCAGTTGCTGTGTCGCCTTTAATGAGAGTTCCTATATACTTTGAAGCATTTAACGATATGTGTTTAGACCTGTTTGTGGTTGTTCACATGCTGAGGTTGTTGGTGCTGCAACAAGGGAATTGTGAATGTGTGAAGTTGGCTAAGAGCCAATGTGAGACCCCGGGTGTCGGGATGCCTGGAGAGGGGTGATGAAGAGTACTAGTATTCTCTCCAGAGGTCTGAGAAGGGCTGAATAGCTTCTCAGGGATCTCGTGATGCCAGGTTGGGTGCGAGGGGGACAGGGTGGAGTGTCATCTCCCCTTGGGTGATCGTGGACCTCGTGATGCCAAGTTGGGTGCGAGGAGTTCAGGGCGGAGTGTCGTCTCCCCTGGTGATTGTTGCAGCTAGATTTCTTTGGATTCAGCAAATTGATGATTATGTTTACCTATTTGTCTTGTTATTGGCCAAATCCAAGTTAGGACTAACCGCCCACTTGCTGAGTTTTTATTTTAAAAACTCACACTTATTTATTGTGTCTTTTCTTCAGAGTAGGAGGTGGCAGAGGAGCGCTTGATGTGTGGGAGAATTTTGTTTTTGGTTGTCTGACAGCATGTACATACTCAACGGGAGGCGGGATGTTTAGTCTTGGTGGTTCATAGTGTTTTTTGTAGAAATCCCCCTCTTAATCTCATCTCCCCACGTGTAAAGAAACAAAGTTTTATAATAAATAGAGCCGAGTGCAGCTCAGTTTCTAATGATTTGGCTTCACTGCAATTGATTTTATAATTATAATATGAATTTGAAGCAAGTCAAGGGACTTGATATGAGATCCTGGGTGTCACAAATTATATCGTCTTATGTGGTTGCGGATATAATTGTAAATATATGTTGTTTTTTAGAATAGTCAAGTATAGCCTTTAAGGGATATGTATAGTTGGATTGATGTAACAAAATATGTCTGGGGTATTGTGAGACATCGATTGTTTATTTTTTTTCGGGGTTGTAGCCATTATATCATCCCTAACAAGTGCATAATTTGAGCTCCCAAGTGCAGGTGTACTCATTGGTCGCATGACTTACTTGCCAGTATGAATTATCTTGTAAAGTTTATGAATGTTGAATGCTTTAAATTCTTGATAGAGCACTATCAAGCCCATCATGCCCAAGTGGGAGATGTTGTACTTAATCAATACGTCCATGATGGAGTGCGATGAGAACACACCGTTTCGTCTTGCTATATTATGATGGAAAGACACCCTTTGAAAGGGTGTGAGGAAGTCATATAAAAGACTCATGAAGACAACCGTTGAGAAGGTTGGCAGAATGTACGCTAAAAAATTCCTCTCTTTTGCTTGTCCCCTTTCCGTCAAAAGAAAATAAGGAGTTCCATTTCTTCTTCACGAGAAAAATTTGCATTTACGCTGCGGAAATTGAATGCTTTCCTCATGATTGTATTCAGACAAAGGTGAAGTGTTTTTGTTCGTGATTCATCTGCAATTCAACGATCGTTCCGGGGAAAATTGTAGACTACGCATCGGAAACAGGTAAGTAGTCTTCCGCCGACTTGAATTCCAACACACACACACATACATATATATGAGAAAAATTATCGGATGAAGTAGAGATTATTGCTTGATATCTAAAACAAATACAATGTGGGAATCTTTACAAGGTAAGAAACTCACCCATTTTATAAACTTAGCTAATATATACTTATATGCTTCTCTCATGATGAACAACTGAGCAAACAATGTGTTATTGCTTGTGATTAAAGCTGTGTTTGGGGGGCACTTGCAGGAGCTACTTCAGGTGCGCTCACCAGATCGACCAGGGATGTCAAGCAACCAAGCTGGTCGAAAGGACATCGCGTGACCCACGCCTTTTCCTGATCACATACGTGGGGGTTCAGATCATCCTGGACTCACCAAGCCCTAAGGACGGCGACTCCATCCCCCAAAGTTTCAACACTAGCCGCATTGCCGAACGAGGCGACGACAGCAACATCCCATCTTCTTCGACTTTCTATCAGTGATTCAGGAGCAAAAGTTGCCCAGTGAGGATGATCTGAAACCCCACGGCCACAGCCGTGGCCACGATAGCAATAACAACAATCAATCCTTGTCATCCGATTACGATGCTGCGTTTGAATCTTCTGCGGAGATCCCTTGTGATCTAGACGATATGATGCCTAGGTCTCCCAGTGGGGACAATAGTTACAACAGTCAATCCCCATCATCTAATTACGATGCTGCATTCGAATTTCCCGCGGAGATCCCTTGTGATGTAGAGGATATGATGCCTTGGTATCCCAGTTTTGATCTGTTTGTGGATTATGTGGTGCTCTTTTCCTAAAAAAATCTCGGATGAGGCAGTCTGTTTAGGAGAAAAAGGAGCCATATAATAGCTAGTGTAACTATATTACATTGCCGGAACATAAAATATTTTCTTGCTTTGAGGAACATAAAATATATAGAGAAAATTGTCTAATCAGTCTCAAGCCTATCGTACGGATACCAATACAGTACTAAACTTTCAAACTTGTCAATTTAGTCTTGAACTTTAGTGCAAAATTTCAATGTAATCTTTTTTATCAATTTTCGCTAGAAATCGTTGACATGGCAATATGCCATGTAGGATGGCCAGAAATGACTAGATTGCCGCATCAGCAATATTCAGTAAAAATTAATCGAAATGATTATATTGAAATTTCGCGCAAATACTTGAAACTAAATTGGCAAAATTTTTAAAAATTTAGAACTGAATTGACATTTATATAATAGGTCTAAGACTGATTGAGTGATTTTCCCCGAAAGGAACAATAATAATCTCTCACTTTAAGGAACCCAAAAGATTTTTGGGAGAGTATTTTGAGTTTAGACTAAAGGGTTTTCACGATGTTGCAGAAATAAACAATCGAACAGTAAAATAGATGGAACAAGGAAATAATTCAGACATCAAATTTACATAGTTCGGTGTGGTGACCTACAAGGGCATCAAAAGATTCTCCATATATTAAGCGATACAACGATATTGCAACCACACTCAAGTCACTGAAATACTGTTAATATTTTTTTAGTCCCCAATTACATCCAATACCTCATGCTACCTCACAATTCGTTTAGGAAATAATCTTTTAATCACACAAAGAAATTCGCAAAATCTCAATACCGGATAACGGTGTAATCGATCGAGAACTCTCGCGACTTTTCACGTATGGCTCACGCACTGCTTCACAAAACGATTTCCCTCATACATGGCGAAATCCTACCGCAAGTACCTTTCCTCCTTTGCTTTTCATGGACAGACGGAGTTATTCTGTTTTCTTATTTTCTTTTCACGGTCAAAGTCCATTTCCACCTTGGACTCCAATGTAAAAACTTATCAAAGCCGATTCCAATGCAGAATCAATTTCCGAATCTGTAAGATGCGGCTTTCAACTTTCATGCTTACACACAATTCGATTCGGGTCCAATCCGTTCAACAAGCTTAAATTTGAGAAATATTTTAATACGCAAAATGCATAGAGTGTTCGATAAACTTTACTTAAAAATTATATTGGGAAACAATTTTGGTTTAAATGTCATTTGGAAAATACTAAGTTCCAAAAATGATGTTTTGTGTGATCAATTTAAGATTTTTCCTTATTAATTTGTTTAAAATAGGAAGAAAAAAACAATGACCACAATTTTTACAATATGAATGTTCAAAAAACTAATATAAAGGAAACGTATTAACAAGTTTATAAATATAAGAAAATCACAATTCTTTTTTGGCTCCAAGAACTTTGGGCCTCGTGTCCCAATTTTTTCCAATCTCAGTTGCTAACGTCCCACCTCACTTTCAACATAGGTTAAGGTGCAAATATGCATTGTGACAATCAACTACAATCTTACCCAAAAAACATTTAGCAATCTCATGTCCCAATATTGCAGTTTTTTCTATCTCAATCACACCAAACAAACTAGCCATGCTCATGTAAATAGATTTTGTCCATTTTTTTTCCATTACTCTAATACCATAGAAATTTAACAAATCCATGAATCCTTGGGGGGTTTTTATACTTTCTATAGGTCCCTGTGCAGTTTATATAGCGGAAGCATATCCAACATCTCCCCATTCCATATTCAGAAACAATGCACACCAACTAAACTTTTTATAAGTTAAAGCCGGACACTTTTATTTACATAGCTTGATGGACATCACAGGTCGGTACATCAAAATCCCAAGATCTTTCTAAACTCGGCTATTCTCAAAAAGTACTCGACTCTATAACAACCGTGTACATAGGCCCATCGGTCAATGTCGGTGGTCCAAAAATGCTTCATCTGCTGACCATCACTCTCGGTCACACCCAATCCGGTCCATCAGCTAGCGGCAGCGGCAATGGCCCCAGCGTACTCCCATCACGGCGAACGAACACAATCAGAAACTCCTGGAGCACTGGGCCGGCGGGAGGACCAATGTCAAACATGATCAGTATCCTCACTCGAACAAAAACCAACCCTCGTATTTCAAGATGGTGGTGGTCCGTACGCTCACACTCAAGGTCGACCGGTATACCATAGAATGTGCCGGGGTGACGGTAGCAGAGGCATAGCTTCTAGTCTGAAATGTTAGTCCCCAAACGGGGTGAGTACAACCACTCATCAGTAAAAGATCCATTGAACTATACTATGCAAGCCATTACGATCCGGTTTTATGCAAGATAGACAAGATAGGTCATCAATGAATGAGTATGCATCTAAACCATATACTTTTCAATGAAATTACCAGTGTAGTTCCAACAAATAAGATGCATTATGCTCAGTCACATGAGTCCCGATCATAGGGCCAAACTGTTATGACACGTCCCATTCCATGCCATATAATTTAGTCCCATAACCAGATCACACTCACACTTAGTATAATAATCCATTTTAACATTCAAAAGGTTTTATCCCCCCAGAGGACCAATGTTTGCATCCTTCTGGGATTTCGCACCCAACCTGGCGTTGCGAAAGCCTCCGGCATCTGGCCACAAGGCCATCGGGCATCCAGAGTGTTGCATCACATCTCCGAGCATCTCGCACCCCACCTAGCGTCACGAGGAATCATTGGGGTGCCATAGACATGGTTACCCCTACCCTCCGGAATTACGTACCGACAAACCACTGGGCATCTCGATGCTCTTGGGGAAAAACCTCTAAGGCACTACGGTCCCCAGGCATTCACAAGGCATCGACTCATTTGATCTTTTGGGCATCCCGACTCCCGGGGCATCGTTGACCCGAGGGTCCAACGGTAACAATTAACATCTTAATTTCCAAAAACACTTTTCAATGCAATGACAAGATGTCCCTTGAGTCTCATCAAATCTCAATATTGCATGATATGCTGAATGCCAATATCATCATGTCAAATAACAACTCAAGATGCATTCACCTTTGGGACAAATTGAGCAGTTTCGATCACAAGCAGAGAAAGTATATCTAATCTTGTCAGAATGTTACGAAATTTCAGTATATTATAGAAGAGACATAGATTAACATATTCCATGAAGAAACCTAAGTCTATATCTCAATTTATTAAGAGCAGTAATTGCTATATTCTTTACTAACATTCTGTAATAGCTTCCAGATTTAGCATTTACAGAGAAAATCGTTTTACTAACCAAAATTTGTCCATGTATTCTCAAATTTTGATATGTTATTCCTAAGGATGTGTCCTACAACTTTAATTAAGGGTTCGAAGTCCAATTCTAACTAGATAATTTCATAAAATTCACGGAATCATCAAAGATCATGTTGGTTCCTACGAAACAGTTTACTAATTCAAAGAGAACTAATTCTACTCATCCAAAATCCAGCATCCAACATCCACAACCCAAACATCTCCAAGTCTATTGCACTACACTAGACAACAACAGCACAACATGATATAGGTTAATGGACTTTCACTTGCCTCTAGCTCTTTAGCTCAATTGCAAGCAAGACAGGGGCTCGGTTCGGTGGTGCAGCTCGATGGCGGCGAAGACAAGCGGCGTCGACAGTGGCAGCTCGAGCACGGACGGAAGGCGGTCCTTCTCTTCCTTCCTCAAGGCTCACACTAGCGCGCCTGCTTCTCTCGCGAATTCCCTCGCTCGAACTCTCTCTCTCTCTCTCTCACTCGCTCACCCGCTCACTCTTGGTTTCTCTCTTTGCTCAAGTCTCATTCGGTTCCTTCTCTCTCCTCCTCACCTGTCCAAGAGTTTTGTTCTTTGGTTTGTTGACTTTGAGAGTCAATTGCATGGAAGATGCGGTGGCTTCCAAGACTGAAGACAGCTGAAGAGAGGCGTGGCTCTCCCTTGCTCGGTTCCCCTCCATGCGCTGGCCACCGAAGGAGAAGCAACGTGGCTGTTGCTAGGCATGCTTCGGTCAACAATTTCTCCTCACAGTTGACTCATGTGTCAACCGAATGGAGAGAGATTGGGGCGGCATTGGACATGGATGAGTAGTCCTCTCCGCGCGGGCATGCATGTTCCTCATGCATAGCTGAATTCCATTTCCTTCGGTTCTCTAAAATTAATTGATCAAAATCCAAATTCCTCTCTTATCCCACATACACTTAGGTGGTCTAGTTGTGTCGTGTCATCGAGAGAAATATGTACGTAAATCGGCGGGGTCTAACATCGGTGTCGACGACGAAGTTCGACAATAAATTCATCAATCCACGATGTGTCGTCATTTTTCTGAAGTCGACAAAATTAACTGATGAGATTGGTCTCACCAATAACCTTAAGTAAAGGGATTCCGACAAGGCTATGCTTTATCCCACAATCGGGCCATTACTAAAAGTGACCCATCGGTCCGATGGTGATAACGAAATAATGTCCGTACATGATACCAATGACACAATCCGATGATACTTCTGTCGACTAGTCATGGACTGTCGTATATCTAAGGGTCGTCACAAAATTCTGGATGCCATAATTCTCCCCTCCTTAGAGAATTTCTTCCTTGAAATTGGACATCACTCAAGTCTCTATAAACAGATGAGGATACCTTTCCCTCATTTCTTTCTCACTTTCCCATGTGGCCTCCTCCACATCGTGATGTCGCCACAATACCTTAAGTAGTGGGATTTTCTTTGTTCGAAGGACTTGTTCCTTTCGATCCAGTACTTGTATCGGCTCTTCCAGATATCTCATTTTCTCATCCACTTTGATGGCTTCATGATCGAGCATATGTCCAAGTTCAGGTTGATACCTTCTCAACATCGATACATGGAACACATCATGCAAATTTCCCAACTTAGGGGGTAATGCTAACCGATAAGCTACATCTCCTATTCTTTCAAGTATTTCAAAAGGTCCAACAAATCTGGGGCTCAACTTGCCTTTCATTCCAAACCGTCATATTCCCTTCATCGGAGATACTTTAAGGAATACATGGTCTCCTACATTAAATTCCAATGGTCTTCTACGTCTATCTGCGTAGTCTTTCTGTCGGCTTTGGGCTGTTTTGAGTCTTTTTCCGATGACCTCTACAGCCTCTGTAGAAATTTTCACCAACTCAAGTCTTGTCAACTTCCCTTCACCTACTTCATTCCAACAGACAGGGGTCTTACATCTCCTTCCATACAATGTTTCATAGGGAGCCATGCCTATACTTTTCTGAAAACTATTGTTATAGGCGAATTCTATCAAGTTTAACTTTTCATCCCAACTTCCTTTAAAATCAAGGACACAAGCTCTTAACATGTCTTCTAGTGTCTGGATCACTCTTTATGTCTGTCCATCCGTCTGTGGGTGAAAAGCAGTACTAAATTGGAGCTTAGTCCCTAATGCGGTTTGAAGACTTCGCCAAAAATTTGAAGTAAATCTTGAATCTCGATCAGAAGTGATAGTCACAGGAATACCATGTAAGCGTACTACTTGGCTTACATATATCTCAGCATATTTATCCATCGGATAGTCTATATGGACTGCTAGGAAATGGGCGGACTTAGTCAAACGATCCACTATCACCCAAATATAGTCGTAACCACTTGATGTCCTTGGTAATCCTTGCACAAAATCCATTGTTACATGATCCCACTTCCACTCTAGTATATCCAATGGTCTCAACAATCCTGCGGGTTTGCGATGTTCCTTTTTCACTTGCTGGCACGTTAAACATTGAGAAACATGCTTGGCTATATCTGTTTTCATGCCATTCCACCAGTACTGTTGACGTAAATTCCTGTACATATTCGTACTACCCGGATGAATACTATAGTTACTTCTACGTGCTTCCGACAGGATTTCCCTTTTTATTTCTTCATTATCGAGAACACAGAGCCGTCCTTGGCATCTTACCACTCCATCTTCAGAGACTTGAAATTCTGGTCTTTTTCCTAAAGATACGGCATTTCGCACTTTCACAATTTCCGGGTCTGATTCTTGCAGAATTCTAATTTTCTGGATAATTTCCGGTTCAATTCTTAATGCAGTGAGCATACCAATAAGGTGATCTATTTCAAATTTAAACTCTAAATCTGCTACTGACTTTAACAAGTTCCATTATGTCATTCTCATATGTGGCACCCCCATCACGGCCCCCAATCCGTTAGGGTCGCCACAGTTAGCTTACCTTACACTTGTCCTAACAACATGCCACTTTGATACCATTTAATTATAGTGGGTCCGTTTATCCTGGGGGTTTATATTATCTCAATCGGTCCCAACGCAGTTCATATGACGGAAGCATATTCGACATCTCCCTAACCCAAATTCAAACTAATTAATACAATGCAATACACACCAACTACACAATTTCATATATATATATACTTTGATACTTTGATCGGACATCAAGAGTTGATACATCAAAAGGCCAAGGCTTTTCTAAGCTTGGCTATAACCAAAAGTACTCGACTCTATAATAGTCATGTATATTGGTCCATCATCCAGTGTCGGCTATCCAAAAAGTGTCGTTCGCTACCCATCACACACACCATCACACCCAACCTAGTCCATCGGCTGGCGGTGGCGACAGCATCCCCATCATGGTCCCGTCGTGACGAACATGCACAGACAGGAATCCTGGACTACGGGGCCATTAGGTAGACCCACGTCATACATAACTAAAACTCGAACACGAATGAATACCAATCCATGAACACCACTATAGGAGTGCTCCAAACACTCAACCTCGACGTCAGACGGTAAGCCATAAAAAGTACCACGTGTGACCGGTAACAGAGACATCTCTAATCTGAAATGTCAATCCCCAAAGGGGTGAGTACAACCACTCAGCAGTAAAAGATTCATCAAGCTATATCAAGCATTACTATTAACATTCAGATTCAAGTATAGTAGACAAGACAAGAAATAGAGAATAGGTATGTATTAGAATCATGAAATCCTTCCATGTATGACAACATATCCATAATAGACAAATTTCAATCATAGGGCCAAAGTGAAATAACACATTCTATTCCATGCCCTACACTCAGTCTCATCTCCAGAACTCACACCCCTTTTTTTCTGTAAAATCATTCACTTTATTATTCAAAAAGGGTTTCATCCCCGGAGGACCAGTGTTTGTATCTCTCCGGCATTCGCATCCCTCCAGGTATCACGAAAGCCTCCAACGTTCAGCCACTTAGGGCCATCGGGCATCCGAAGCGAATCACGCCTCCAGGCATCTCGTATCCCATCTGGCATCACGAGGAACCTCGAGGGTCTCCCATGAAAATGGTCACCCTGGCCATCCGGAATTGCGTACCGACAAGCATACTACCGGGCATCCCGAAACTCCCGAGGAAAAACCTCTAGCATTCAGCCATTTAAGGGCACTGAGCATCCACAAGGCATCGACTCACTTGATCCTTTGGGCATCCCAACTCCCAGGGTATCATCGAATTTAGCATTTTAATTTACAAGACACTTTCAAATGCTAAAACAAGACGTTTCATGGACCTTCTAACAAATCTCAATATTGCACAATTATCCACAGTCAATACCATCATATCACATAGCCATTCGAACATCACATTCACCTTCGGATACTTTGTGAAAATTCGAAAATAGAGCACTCGATTCTACCATGCACAGCTTTGGTAAATATTTTGAAATAAATACTAAATGGACTCAGAAAATTATGAAATTTTGACACGTTATCAATGAGACTTAAAGGAATAATTTTCATGCAGAACACCAAGTCAAATTCCATAAATATCGAGAGTAAAAACTTCGGTATTTCTTGCTACAGTTTCTGTAAAATTTCCAGATTTAGCATTTTCATATGAAAATCATTTCATCGACCAAATCTTGTCCATTTATGCTAAATTTTTTATATGTTACTCTTACAGATGTGCTCTCCAACTTTCATTAAGGACTCAAAGTCAAATTTTGGCTAGAAAATTCCAGAAAAATTGAGAAATCACCGGTGGTCATGCTGTTCTTGCGGAAACAGTTCACTAGCCTAAAGAGATCTATTCCTATACATTGAGTTTCGGTATCCAACATCCACAATCAAATAGATACAAGTGTATTACACCATAACACAGCCTTATCACTTCCAAAAATCCTCCATAGTCAGATTTTAAAATTCTTGTTCCATCTCAAATTCGAAATCCACAATGCATGCCTTGTTTTTCCTAGTTTTCTTGATCTGGCTTCATCTTACATGTCCAAAATCCAACATGCAGCTCTAAAATTTCACCTTTCTCACATCCACCAACTCTTAGCTAGATAAAACAACAAGCAAAACATAGATTGAAGAACTTCTACTTGCCTCAAGCCCTATGCGATCACAGCAAAACGGAGAACTCGGGGTCTCGGACATGGCTTGGCGACGACAAACTAGGCGGCGTCGACGGCGGCGGCTAGGACACGGCGGGGCTGGTCTCCTTCTTCCCCTCGCCGAAGCACCCTCACAACTCTTTCTCGGTTTCGCTCTCTCTCTCGACCTCACTCTCTCTTTCTCTCGGCTTTCTCTCTCTCTTTCGCGCGAACACCCCCCTCGCTCACTTTGCCCCTTCTCTTTTCTTTCATCCTCATGATTTGTTAGTAATCATTAGCTTTGCATGCAAGAGACACTTGTATAATCCCTCTCGCCACTTGTCATTCTTCATGCAAAGATGATGGGCCTCAATCGGCTGGGCTTGGGCCAACCTTGGTCGATCGAATAGGGGGGAAAGGGTGGGCTACTTTCAGGCCTGAAAGTTTTGGGCCAAGTTGTCCCATGTCCAATTTAAATAGCCCATAGAAATATCAATAATAAGCCCATAATTCCTACACCACTTTAGGGCATTTGATTTTTATATAGGAATCAATATTATATTCCCATAACAAATTTCACATAGGGGGTTTGGTCCTAGAGATAAAACAAAGTGGCCAATGATATAATTGTCCCTATGGCCATTCAAAGACAAATCTCCTTTTCTTAAAATTAATATTTCGGGTTATCAAAATTCTCGAATGCCACATCATACTGGCCATATCCATAGCCGACTTAGGACTAAGAGCGTCTGCCACCTTATTTGCCTTTCCCGGATGGTATCGTATTTCACAATCATAATCCTTTAACAACTCCATCCACCTTCTCTGTCTCATGTTCAGTTCCTTTTGTGAAAATAAATATTTCAAACTCTTATGATCTGTATAGATTTCAAATTTCTCTCCATACAGATAATGCCTCCATATTTTCAAAGCAAAAATTATAGTTGCCAACTCTAAGTCATGGGTTGGGTAGTTCAATTCATGGGGTTTCAACTGTCTAGATGCATAGGCTATGACATTGCCGTGTTGCATCATAACACATTCCAGTCCTTTGTGAGACGCATCACTATATACTGTGAATCCGCTAGATCCAAATGGTATAGTTAAAATGGGAGCTGTAGTCAATTTCCTTTTAAGTTCCTGAAAGCTCCTTTCACACTCTCCATCCCATTCAAACCTTACAATTTTCCTAGTCAATTTCATCAAAGGCCCTGCAAGTCGCAAGAATCTTTCAATAAACCTTCTGTAATAGCCTGCCAATCCCAAGAAACTCCATATTTCAGTCAACGTTGTTGATCTCAGCCAATTTACTACCATCTCAATTTTTGCTGAGTCTACTGCAATTCCTTCTCCTGACACCATGTGTCCCAAAAATATTATCTGGTCTAGCCAAAATTCACACTTTCTAAATTTGGCATATAACTTATGATCTCCAAGGGTTTGCAACACTAACTCCAGGTGTCGCTCATGCTCTTCAAGTCCTTTAGAATATATCAGGATATCATCAATGAAGACAATCACAAATTGATCCAGATAAGGTTTAAATATCCTATTCATCAAATCCATGAATGCAGTCGAGGCATTTGTCAATCCAAATGGCATAACTAGGAACTCATAGTGTCCATAGCGAGTCCTAAATGCAATCTTAGGAATGTCTTCTTTCTTGATTCTTAGCTGGTGGTATCCTGACCCTAAATCAATCTTAGAAAAGATCGAACTTCCTTGCAGTTGGTCAAATAGGTCATCAATTCTAGGCAAGGGATACTTATTCTTAATAGTCACCTGATTCAGTTGCCTATAATCGATACATAAACGCATTGACCCATCCTTCTTTTTCACAAATAGTACCGGTGCACCCCAAGGAGAAGCACTTGGCCTGATAAATCCTTTATCAAGCAATTCTTGTAGTTGCACCTTCAACTCTTTCAATTCCATTAAGGCCATCCTATACGGGGCTTTAGATATCAGTCCTGTTCCAGGCATTAATTCAATCTTGAACTCAATTTCTCGTTCCGATGGTAACCCTAGTAGTTCCTCAGGAAATACATCCTGAAATTCTCTAACCATTCGAATTTCATCAAGCTTAGCCTCTTCCTTAACATAGTCCTTGACTACTGCCAGGTATCCTTGACATCCTTCATCAAGTAGTGCACGGGCTTCTATCACTGAAATAAGTGCTACAGAGGGATTTGTCTGACCTCCAAAAAATTCAAAACTAGATCGGTCAGGTAAAACAAACTGGATCACTTTCCTATAGCAATCCATCTTAGCTTGATACTTATGGAGCCAGTCCATTCCAATGATAACATCAAAGTCATACATGGCCATCATGACTAGGTCTATTTCCATATCCCGTCCCCCTACAGTTATCTTACATTTTTCACATACCAACGTAAACAATACCACATTCTTTAATGGCGTGGAAACACAAAGAGGAGTCTCAAGAGATGCAACTTCTATCTTACTCAACTGTCTATACCTTTCTGACATAAAAGAATGCGTAGCACCCGTATCAAACAACGCATATGCTCTTTTACCATTTATAAAAATCATACCTGAGATGACATTTTGGGAAGCTTCCGCTTCCTCTTGGGTGATCGCATACACCCTTCCTTGCACTGGTGGCCTCTGTTGATTCCTTGGTAGGTTTGGTCTAGCAGTACACTGTTGCACCTGTCGCACTGAACTGACATTCTGCTGCGACCTCTCTTGTGGACAATCTCTTCTAAAATGTCCTTTTTGCCCACAACCATAACATATTGGTGGCCTATTACAAAATCTGGGCCCATGTTGTCCACCACACCTCTGGCAACTATTTCCCTGGTAGGGTACTCTCCCTAGAACCGGGCCACTTCTTGCTCTTCCAAAATTCCCATAATTACTTTTCTTCTTAGATTCCCAGGGTTGTCATTGACCAGGATAAGGTCTCTTACCCCTTCGAACATCACTAAAGGTCATCTGCTTCATAGATTCCGATTGCTCTCTCATTAACTCTTGCTCCACCAACTGTGCCCTTTCGTAAATCTCATTATAATCCCTTATATTCAGAGGCACTAGTTGTTTCTTGATATCAGTCCTTAATCCTTTCAGGAATCTCTTAGCCTTTTCCTCTCGATCCTCAATCAACCTAGGAGCATACCTGGATAATTCAAAAAATTTTGCCTCATACTGGTTCACTATCAGCTCCCTCTATTTCAACTGAACAAACTCTGTGATCTTACTATCCCTGGCACAATCAAAGAAATGCTTTCTATTGAAAGCTCTAACAAACTCATCCTAGTTTATGTCAGTACCGGGTGGAAAGGTCGCGTCCCTTGAAGCTCTCCACCAAAATTTAGCATTTCCCTCAACTGGTACTCTACCAAGGTTATCCTTTCAGCATCGCTACAGTCCAACAACTGGAAGATCAGTTCCATCCCATCAATCCAATGTTTTGCCTCCTCAGAACTTCCCATTCCATTAAACGTGGGTGGTTTCAACTTCAGGAATTATTCCACCAGTCCTTGAGTACGGCATTCTGCTCCGGGTTGTTGCTGAGCTTGCCTTTCCATCAAATTTCCTATGTTGGCCAATGCCTGCAGGATATCTTCCATTCGGGGTTCAGCCCTTGAAGCAGAGGTTTCAGCCCTCGATGGATGAGAACTCCCAGTTCGCACCATATTTTCCTGCAGTTTACCAAGCATTCGCCTCAGGAATAATTTGTGGCTTGATGTCATTGGTCAGATAGCAAAATAAGGTTATTGCTAAAGTCACATAAGTAATATAGAATGTTACTGGCACACAAAGGTAACTAACAACCGTTACTAGGGATCTACGAGTGAAAATTAATCAACCGTTATTCAAAATTAGTCAACTACTCTTGGTTAGTGTCCTATGGTGTGCATCATTCTATCCTCAATTCCATTTGAGGCACCTTATCACTCCAAGTAAAACCATTGCTCTGATATCACCCGTTGTGGCACCCCCTAAACGGCCCCCAATCCGTTGGGGTCGCCACAGATACCTCTCGCATTTGCTTTCTCTTAACCTGAAGGTCCATTATTCTGATACCATAGAAATTTAACAAATCCATGAATCCTGGGGGTTTATATTCTTTCTATAGGTCCCTGCGCATTTTATATAGCGGAAGCATATCCAACATCTCCCCATTCCATATTCAAAAACAATGCACACCAACTAAACATTTTATAAGTTAAAGCTAAACACTTTTATTTACATAACTTGATGGACATCACGGGTCGGTACATCAAAATGCCAAGATCTTTCTAAACTCAGCTATTCTCAAAAGTACTCGACTCTATAACAACCGTGTACATAGGCTCATTAGTCAGTGTCGGTGGTCCAAAAATGCTTCATCTGCTGACCATCACTCTCGGTCACACCCAGTCCGGTCCATTAGCTGGCGGCGGTGGCAACGGCCCCAGCGTACTCCCATCACAGCGGACGAACACAGTCAGAAACTCCTGGAGCACTGGGTTGGCGGGAGGACCAATGTCAAACGTGATCAGTATCCTCACTCGAACAAAAACCAACCCTCATATTTCAGGATGGTTGTGCTTCATACACTCACACTCAAGGTCGACTGGTATACCATAGAATGTGCCAGGGGTGACTGGTAGCAGAGACATAGCTTCTAGTCTGAAATGTTAGTTTCCAAACAGGGTGAGTACAACCACTTAGCAGTAAAAGATCCATTAAACTATTACTATGCAAGCCATTACAATCCAGTTTTATGCAAGATAGACAAGATAGGTCATCAATGAATGAGTATGCATCTAAACCATATACTTTTCAATGAAATGACCAGTGCAATTCCAACAAATAAGATGCATTATGCTCAGTCACACGAGTCCCGATCATAGGACCAAACTATTATGACACGTCCCATTCCATGCCATACAATTTAGTCCCATAACCAGACCACACTCACACTTAGTATAATCATCCATTTTAACATTCAAAAGGTTTTATCCCCCCAAATGACCAATGTTTGCGTCCTTCTGGAATTTCGCACCCAACCTGGCGTCGCGAAAGCCTCCGGCATCTGGCCACAAGGCCACTGGGCATCCAGAGCATTGCGTCACATCTCCGGGCATCTCGCACCCCACCTGGCCTCATGAGGAGGAATCCCTGGGGCACCATAGACATGGTTACCCCTACCCTCCGGAATTACGTACCGACAAACCACCGGGCATCCTGATGCTCCCGGGGAAAACCTCTGAGGCACTACAATCCCCAGGCATTCACAAGGCATCGACTTATTCGATCCTTTGGGCATCCCGACTCCCGGGGCATCGTTGACTCGAGGGTCCAACGGTAACAATTAACATCTTAATTTCCAAAAACACTTTTCAATGCAATGACAAGATGTCCCTTGAGTCTCATCAAATCTCAATATTGCATGATATGCTGAATGCCAATATCATCATGTCAAATAACAACTCAAGATGCATTCACCTTTGGGACAAATTGAGCAGTTTCGATCACAGGCACAGAAAGTATATCTAATCTTGTTGGAATGTTACGAAATTTCAGTATATTATAGAAGAGACATAGATTAACATATTCCGTGAAGAAACCTAAGTCTATATCTCAATTTATTAAGAGCAGTAATTGCTAAATTCTTTACTAACATTCTGTAATAGCTTCCAGATTTAGCATTTACAGAGAAAATCGTTTTACTAACCAAAATTTGTCCATGTATTCTCAAATTTTGATATGTTATTCCTAAGGATGTGTCCTACAACTTTAATTAAGGGTTCGAAGTCCAATTCTAACTAGATAATTTCATAAAATTCACGGAATCATCAAAGGTCATGCTGGTTCCTACAAAACAGTTTACTAATTCAAAGAGAACTAATTCTACTCATCCAAAATCCAGCATCCAACATCCACAACCCAAACATCTCCAAGTCTATTGCATTACACTAGACAACAATAGCACAACATGATATAGGTTAATGGACTTTCACTTGCCTTTAGCTCTTTAGCTCAATTGCAAGCAAAACAGAGGCTCGGTTCGGCGGTGCGGCTTGATGGCGGCGAAGACAAGCGGCATCGACAGTGGCAGCTTGAGCATGGACGGAAGGCGGTCCTTCTCTTCCTTCCTCATGGCTCACACTCACGCGCTTGCTTCTCTCACGAATTCCCTTGCTCGAACTCTCTCTCTCTCTCACTCGCTCACCCGTTCACTCTCGGTTTCTCTCTTTGCTCAAGTCTCATTCGGTTCCTTCTCTCTCCTCCTCACCTATCCGAGAGTTTTATTCTTTGGTTTGTTGACTTTGAGAGTCAATTGCATGGAAGATGCGGTGGCTTCCAAGACTGAAGACAGCTGGAGAGAGGCGTGGCTCTCCCTTGCTCGGTTCCCCTCCATGTGCTGGCCACCGAAGGAGAAGCAACATGGCTGTTGCTGGGCATGCTTCGGTCAACAATTTCTCCTCACAGTTGACTCATGTGTCGACCAAATGGAGAGAGATTAGGGCGGCATTGGACATGGACGAGTCCTCCTCTCCACGCGGGCATGCATGTTCCTCATGCATAGCCGAATTCCATTTCCTTCGGCTCTCTAAGATTAATTGATCAAAATCCAAATTCCTCTCTTATCCCACACACTTAGGTGGTCTAGTTGTGTCGTGTCATCGAGAGAAATATGTACATAAATCGGTGGGGTCTAACATCAGTGTCAACAACAAAGTCCGACAATAAATTCATCAATCCACGATGTGTCGTCATTTTTCTGAAGTCAACAAAATTACTGATGAGATTGGTCTCACCAATAACCTTAAGTAAAGGGATTCCGACAAGGCTATGCTTTATCCCACAATCGGGCCATTACTAAAAGTGACCCATCAATCCGATGGTGATAACGAAACAATGTTCGTACATGATACCAATGACACAGTCCGATGATACTTCCGTCGACTAGTCATGGACCGTCGTGTATCTAAGGGTCGTCACAAAATTCCAAATGCCACATCTCAAGCTGTAAAACTGCTCATGCTTTGCACCAATCTCAATCGAACCTAAAACTGCTCATGCTTCACTTCACTTTCAGAAAAGAAGTGCAAATATGCATTGTCACGATCAACTCAAACTTACACTGCAAACATCGCTAATTATCTACAAATGAAAATTTATTCTGCAGCAAACTGACTTTATATTAATTAACATGAACTGATTACATCAAGGGCCAATAAGCAAAAGGTTCAAATTCTACTATCAATATATACCAGAACATTACATTTCCAATATATACACAACCTTGTAAAATCTAAACAATAAACTATAGTTGCTGCAAAATGAACACCACTGATCTAGTGGTCCATAAATATAAGGGAGCTCTCCTCCATCAAACCTCCTTTGTAGCATGTAATATCAAATGCAACTCAGAGGTGATTCTACTTTGACAATCCCTACATCCGTTGAAGTAGTGTTCTACTGTGAATCTTGCAGTTTGAATTACAGCATCAACAAGAGGAAGAGATCGAATGCAGCGGGGAGTTCCTAGCTCTCCACTGATAAATGCAAAAAACACTTACGAAATTTACTTATTTTAGCGGTCTGCTTCAATCAGGACAGTTCAACATTCCAATTGCCAATGCTTTGATGAATGAAACACGTTTGCAAAATGTGAACCCAAATCCGATGAGAACAACCGCACTCAAAAAATAGGTGAGATTTGGATTCACTATGATCATCACAGGACTGCAAGCCAAGAAATCAACAACCTACCCTAAAGCAATTTATCCTTCTGTTTTCTTTTAACAATATCAGCTTCAGTCCTAATCTGACGAAAAGGACCTGGAATCATAATGCTTGACCCGTCCCATGTTGGTGGGTCAACCTGCCTAATGAATGCACATCGTTGGATTTAGAAAGGTCAAAAATCACAATGCTTGACTTGTCTCCAATGTTTCACGCTAGCTAGTTTGATTTTGTATTCACATATAAATGCAAATATTTTCAACCGACCTCGCACAAATATAGATGCTAACATCAAACATTGGTGATTCAAATTTGATTAAACTAAACATGATAGAATCATACAATTTGTCCTTTTTATTTTATTTTTATTTATGCTAACAAGTTACAATAATGTGTTTAGAGCTGTTTGAGCATCTAACTAATTCCTATTATGGGGCTAATTTTGGCTTCATAAACATTAAATTGAAGGAATGTGCAAGTTTAGCGATACCTGAGTAGTTTTTTTTTTTTTTTTTTGTGACCAAGGAACTGTCGGAGACTCCCTTTCGCTTATACTATTTTGGGTCACACGACCCGCCGGTGCCCATTGACATCGTCGAGTCTCACTATAAGCTGTTATTTAGACGTAAAACTAGGGGAAGGCTAGCCCAGAACCCCAACACCAAGACCCTTCGCTTAAGACACTTCAGCAACGAGAGAGCTCGAACTCTCGACCTCTATGGTGGAAGAGAGAACGCACACCAACTGTGCTGCCCGTGGTTAGGTAGTGATACCAGAGTAGTTGTTGACTTTTTATGACTTAAAAATATCAAAATTAGAATTTAAAATACAACACAGCCTAAGTCATGTTTGCTTGTCGTAAGTGGATCCGTAGCAAAAAGCCCATCGTAGACTCAGTTAATGGCCTTCCATTCCACGCAAAGTAGAGAACAAGCTCACAAGAGTGTCCACGTTGATGCAACAGAATCCCAATTAGGCAATTATCACCGACCCAAAAAAAGAAAAAGGAAAGGCAATTATCGAATTAATAATTGGATTTCATATTCTATTTAGTCCCCCATCAGTTTAATAAAAAAATTCGACATATTATATGTCAAAATCTCTGAGTGCATCATATTAACTAGGCTTTGACAAAAATCATGATCACAGAACATTACGTTTTTTTTTTTTTTAATATTAAAAGTAAGCTGAAAATGACGTGTTTTAAATTCATACTTTTAGTTATCGGAATTAGGCTTCGACAAAAATCTACTTTCTTAAACGTGGAAGCAGATATTTCATTTCAAGGATACTTTTAAACAGTTCGGCAAGAGTAAAAACAAGAACGACCGCGCCTAATTGATGGTAATCTTTCTTTGAAATTTGTAATTTTTTATTAATATTTATCTGCCAGTCACTTATCATCTTGTAACTTTTCTTTATCAGAACTTAATTTACTTTTTGTCTTCGTACATTCTATGAATCCTATTTTTTGTAATAGTTCACCAAAAAAAAATAGCCATCCACCTAAGTTAATAGTAGTTTTCTTTTCCTATTATGAGTAAATTACCTAATGAATCCTAACTTTCATCTGACGTACGTAGTTGATTTCATTAATAATAAATGTAGCTATAAAATATTCTTCTACAACTTTTCTTCAGAAGGCCTATTTTTCTTCGATGGCTGTAAGTTTTCTGGATCATATGAAAGAAACCGAAGGCAATGGAGAGAGGAATAATGTTTTTCTGTATTTCCTCAATATGTTTGTAAACTGTACAGATCCTAAAGATATAGGACTAGGTTTGTACAATTAATGGAAATAAAGAATTCTATGTATCAATCTAGATCTGTATCTAATCTTTAATTGATATGTACATAATCAAATCAAATCCAAATCTCCTAAAGAAATATCGCATATCTTCTAACACTCCCCCTCAAGCTGGTGGCTTGTAGATGTCCAAGACACCTAGCTTGCTCAGTAGATATGCGTGCTGTCGATGACATAGGGGTTTGGTGAAGATGTCCGATGGCTGCTCTGCTGTGCCAATTTCTTCTGTTTCAATAACCCCTTCTTGAATCTTGTCTCGTGTAAAATGACAGTCCACTTCTATGTGCTTAGTCCTCTCGTGCACTATAGGGCTTGCTGCCAATTTGAGAGCTGCATCGTTGTCACAATATAATTTTGTCGCTCCTCGTACTTGTATTCCGAGGTCATTAAGCAACCCTCGTATCCACACTACCTGACAAGTGGTTTTTCCATAGCTCGGTACTCAGCTTCAGCCGAAGACAAGGATACAGTAGGCTGCTTCTTGGTCTTCCATGAGAGAAGTGAATCTCCTAATTTGATGCAGTATCCAGTGACTGATCTTCGACTAGTAGGACAAGTAGCATAATCAGCATCACAGTATGCCCTCATTTTCATGTCACATTGTTTGGACAAAAGAATTCCAAGTCCTAGACACTTTTTCAAATACTTCACAACCTTCAATGCAGCTTCCAAATGAGACCGCTTTGGACTGTGCATAAACTGACTAAGTGTCTGTACTGCATAAGAGATATCAGGTCTAGTCATGATCAAGTATATGAGCTTCCCGACAAGTCTTTGATACCCTGATGGATCTTTGAGTATGGGATCATCGTTTTGTGATATACCCCTATCATATTCTGCAGTAGTCAACTTAATGTTCTGCTCAATAGGAATCATAGCTGGTTTGCATCCTGATAAGCCTGCTTCTAATATAATTTCTAAGACAAACTTCCGTTGACTAAGAGAAATTCCTTGATCAGATCGAGCAATTTCAATTCCAAGGAAATATTTAGGTGCTCCTAAGTCTTTAATGTGAAAGGTAGCATGTAAATAATCCTTGAAATTGTCTATGGCAACCTTATCATTTCCCATAACAAGTATGTCATCGACATATATTATTAAATAAATGGATGACATACCTTTAGTCCGTGTGAATAAAGCATAGTCATGTTTAGACTGCTTGAAGCCTGCTGTTGTAAGAGCATTTGCAAATTTGGCGTACCATTGTCTGGATGCTTGCTTCAATCTGTAAAGGGATTTACGGAGACGACATACTCTATTTTCCCCCTGTCTCCGTAAGCCTTGAGGAATATCCATATAAATTTCCTCATCAAGATCCCCGTGCAAGAAAGCATTGTGCACATCCATTTGATGTAGACTCCAATTATTAATAGCAGCAACAGACAAAAAAGAACGAACTGTGACATCGGTGGCAACCGGAGAAAAGGTTTCGTGGTAGTCAAAACTTTCCTTTTGTGTGAATCCTTTTGCAACCAACCGTGCCTTGTATCGTTCAATGGAACCATCAGCACGATACTTTATCTTGTAGACCCACTTGCAGCCAATTGGCTTGCGATCAGAGGGTAGTGGGACAAGATCCCATGTTTTATTGTCAATCAATGCCTGAAGTTCCGCCTTCATGGCCTGTTGCCATTTTGGCTCAATAGATGCCTCATTATAACTAGATGGCTCATGTTCTTCTGATAGGCGACTAATACAACATCTATGTTCCTGTGATAATCTATGAAATGAAACATATGATGAAACTGGATACTGAGTACCTGGAGAATGATGAGTTGCACAGATATAGTCTTTAGTCCAGGTAGGAGGTCGTGTGGTGCGACCAGAACGCCTTGGAGGAGTGGTGTCCGTATTTGTCGCATTGGTAGGTGGCGACTCAATATGCTGACTTTCCTCAGTATCATGGGGATCTTCAAGTCATGGTTCTAAAATTTCTTCTGAGCAGTCGGTCTTCTCAATAGGTGTTGACGTTGATACTGGAAGAAGTGAATTAGTGGGAGGAATGGACCTCGATTCTTCCATTGGTATATAGGTAGGACCTTGAGGCATTGCTTCATCAGATATGATGCTATGGGGAGAGGCTGTCATCCCTGTATTTGCATCTGAAGTTGTCTGCTCAGAAAAAGGAAAAATGTCTTCATGAAAGATGACGTCACGACTTACCAGAAATTCCTTTGTGGAAATGTCAAGAACCCGATACCCTTTCTGCAAATTGGGATATCCCATGAAAATGCATCACCGAGCACGTGGACTGAATTTGTCTCTAGGTCCCACTGTTGCAACAAAATAAAGACATCCGAAGACCTTGAGGTGCTGGAGTTCTGGTTTCTTCTGAAATAATAACTCAAATGGAGTTTTTCCTTTAAGTATCTGAGTTGGCATACGGTTGATGAGGTAAGTGATTGTGACCACACAATCTCCCCAATAATCGTCTGGAACTGACGCTTGAAATTTCAAGGCTCGTGCGACTTCCAATAGATGACGATGTTTACGCTCTACCACGCCATTTTGTTGTGGTGAATAGATACATGAGCTTTCATGTTGTATGCCATGTGTAGTAAATAGTGAGGAGCAATCATGGCTGAAGAATTCTCTCCCATTATCGGTACACAGCCGCTGTATGGATTTGCCGAACTGATTCTTTGAGAGTGAGATAAAACTTTTCAAATGAGAATAAGTTTGATTCTTAGACTGCATCAAGAAAATCCAAGTCGCACGAGAATAATCATCGACTATAGTGAGAAAATATCGAGACCCATCATGATTTAATGTATGGTATGGTCCCCATATATCCACATGAATCAAGGAAAAAATCTCACTAGTCCGAGTGTTACTAGACGGAAAAGGCATACGAGATTGTTTAGCAAGAGGACATATAGGACATTGTGGACATGGAAAGGAGGCACTTTGTGGCCCAATCTCAAATGCATAATGGAATTTCTATCATTGGTAGTCAAGTTACACAATGATGGCTTATTTAAAGAATTGCAAGGAAAATTACTTGAGAAACTATTCCAGAAAAAAAGGCCTTAAGAGAGACTACCCAAGCCCATCAGTTTCCGAGTCGAAAGGTCCTGAAAGAGACATGTGTCAGCATTGAAAATGGCCCTGCATGAATTTTCTTGACAAGCTTTTGACACAGAGATCAGGTTAAACTGGAATTCTAGGACATAAAGAACATTTCTCAGAGTAATCTGTGAACTGAGATTGACTGTTCCTGTTTCATGGACATGGGTGATATCCCCATTGGGCAATTGCACGGAAATAAGGAAATTCAATCTGTCATTTATACTTGAGAAAAAAAACCTGTCACATATAATATGGTCGCTTGCCCCTGAATCAATTATCCATGCCTTTCTGGATATTGAATTAATCAAGCAATAGGTAATACCTGAGAAACTCGCTCCTCTGTTTGTCGTGTCCATTTTTTGAAGTGCCTCCATCAACTGATGATACTGACTATACGAGATAGGCTGGTCAATTTTTTTACCGATCGACCCAGTAACTTGATAAGCTGCTAAAATATTTTTTTTCTTTTTCACCGGGCTTCCCATGCAATTTCCAGCAATTATCAATTGAGTGATTAGTACATTTGCAATAATCACAAAATAATTTATTCTTGCCTTTAAAATTTCTTCCGAAATTTCTTGATGATGTGGCAAGCATTTGACCATCCGTTCCTTTGATCGCAGCGAAGATCTGACCGTCCAATCCTTTGGTCGCGAGCTGCTGTCCGCCGTTGGATCCGAACGGGGGATCAAAAGTTTGCGAGCCGTTCGATCCTCGTATCAGATCTTGACCGTCCGTCTGGTCTGCTTTAAATAGCTTGAGTTCCTCTTATGCGAACCCTAATTTGGCCGCTCGCCTCTCTCTCTCGCGATTTAGGTTTTGAGTTCTGGTGGCTGCGTCTCGCCGATCTCCATGGGCTGCGAGTGCAACACTCTCGCTGCTTCTGGTGTGGTCTGGCGTCGCGTGTAGCTGACTCTCCTCCTGCACGGCCAATTGAAATATCCGCCCAATCGGCGGCATGGGATCCATGGCGAGGATCTGTGAGCGAAATCCGAGGTAAGTTTCGTTCAAAATGAGGAGAAAGCGTGTAGCTTTCTCCCTATCTTTGATGGATCTGTATTGTTTGAGAGTGGACTCCGGTCCCACGAGCTTCTCCTCGGCCGCTTCGAGATTGTTCCACGAGAGACGAGAGCTCGTTGAAAACGGGCTATGACCGTTATATTACCTTGCTTCAATTCACTGAGCTCTTGCATTAGATTAAAAATTTTCTCCTGGTCCAGCTTCCCGTACATTTCCTGGATATTTTCCTACATTTCTTTTGCATCTTCTATTGGTGGGAGTCCGGCCGCGACCTCGGAGGAGACACAATTGCCGATCCAGGTTCGGACCAGGCGGTTGCTCTTCCTCCAGAGTCGGGCCAGGCGTTCGTCCACGGGAACTAGAATGGTTCCGTCGAGGAAACCATCTTTGTCTTTGGTTGCCAGGGCGCGCCGGAATTCCTGCGACCATCTTGTATAGTTTTCTGGCCCGGTCAATTGCTGGCAGATGAGCTGCAATTCTGGTCCGTCGGCATTAGAGACGAACAATCGATCGCCGGGTTCTAGTCGTCCAGCGAGCACCGCCGCCGGAAAAGGTAGAAAACCAGGCGCGAGGTTCGGGTAGGTATTTCCTTGACCCGATTCATTCACCCCAATTGGATAACCCGCATGATAAAAACCCGGGTAGGGATTTGTTCCCATACCCGGCTCTCCCGACCCGCTCAACTGCTCCGATCCGATGGTTGGGCTTGCCCCATTCGTGGTTGGTGGGCCCCCATCGGTTTGGACGTAGCTCTGGTGGCCCACATATGCAGACAATGATGGATTTGGGCTTGCCCCAAAATAAAGTGGATACGGAATCCACTGGTATGGTTGACCCGCCAAGGGTTGCCCCACATTGAGCTGAGTCTGCGTGGGTCGCCACTGAGCGGGTTGTAATTGAGTCTACTCTCTTATGGCTGGAAGTGTCGCAGGTTGAAGTTCAGCCTGCAGATCTTGAGGTGTTACTTCTCCAGTCAGTGAATTTCCGGAAACAGATGTGTTGGTTTGTGGGGAGGCCATGGTAAGTAAAAAAATAAACTCCTTCAGATATTGATTCTAATGCCGAACAGAACCCTTTTTTGTAGGTCGAAGAACTATTTGGCAGAAGAACAGAGCGGAAGCAAATCAAAAGCCTGGAGGCTCTGATACCATGAAAGAAACCGAAGGCAATGGAGAGAGGAATAATGTTTTTCTGTATTTCCTCAATATGTTTGTAAACTGTACAGATCCTAAAGATATAGGACTAGGTTTGTACAATTAATGGAAATAAAGAATTCTATGTATCAATCTAGATCTGTATCTAATCTTTAATTGATATGTACCTAATCAAATCAAATCCAAATCTCCTAAAGAAATATCGCATATCTTCTAACATCATATGATTCGTAATTTTTTACGAAAATTAGTAATCTACCTAAGTTAATAACCATCTTTTTTATGGTATTACTAGTAAAATTTTTTTTAGTGTCAGAAAATATTCTATGCTCATTGTAACTTTAGTTAATGAAACTGTAAGTTGGATTATTTTTATCCAATAATCTAACATTGAATGTAGAAATTCCCTATTTTTCAGAAATTAAATTTGAAAATGGAAGAATCTTAGTTCTGAGTTAGTTCCCTTGTTAAAGCTCATTCTGCTCAGAGGGAGGGACGGAGGAGGAAATAGAAGCGAGACAATTGTGTAGAGTTAAGCCTCGGTTAGGGTTCTTCGTAGCTCTGGTTTGCTTGGGTGATTCGATCGTCACCGTGTATGCTTCCGTCCCCGACTACTTCAACAAAGCCTTTCACTTCGCGTTCCGATGCCTTCTTCTTCCATGGCGGTAGCAAAGGACTCCACGCTCCCCGGTCCGCGATCCCACCTTCAATAGCTCCTAATACCACAACGAGCCCAAGGGCAAGACCTTCATATTATTGTTTTTTTCAATCATCAAATTTGGAATAAGAACCTTACCCAAAAAAAAATTGGAATAAGAAATGATATCGATTCTAAACTTTTTTTTTTAAAGAAATGGTCATCGCATAAGTTTTGGGACCACGTATTCCCATAATAGCAGTAAATAACATCCTTGTCTTCCAGTATGATTAAATGCACAATTAGAAATAGCCCTTACCACTTAATAATAGTTAAATTTAGGTCAAAATAACTTGCTTTATTATTAGATCTAAATGTGAAGGCTATCCATCGTCGCATGTATTTTACAACTGATCAAATTTTATAAAGGGAGGGGGGACCTTTTTGGACTGCACTTCATCTCCCTGAAGGCAGTGAGCTTGCGCAGAGAGAGAGAGAGAGAGAGAGAGAGAGAGAGAGAGAGAGAGAGCAAGTTGTAAGATATCAGAGTGAAAAAACAGAGAGAGCCGTGAGTTGAGGTAAGTGCGTCGCGGGTGTGAGATCGGAAGAGCAGAGGATGTGTTTATCTGCCTTCACTCTTCATTTTTAATTATAAAAGCCACATAATTTCTCTAGCAAGAATTTCTCACTGGAGGCACTTTTTTTTTTGTCAAAATCAGAGGCATTTAAGTTTTTTTTTTTTTTATTTGACATTTAAGTGAGCCAATAAAAATTTTTAGTATTAATATGAGTGTCGTACACAACTTTCACACTTTTATTATCCTTCTCCCCATCTTTTCTCTCACTTACTCATGTTGCCAATGGAATGTTTTGAGCAATTTTAGTGATTAGTGTTCGTTTCCCTTGTTGAGAGAACTCTACCATTCGAATACTTTTGTTGTTCATTGGCAAAGATATTTGCTATAGGCTGGGACTGGAGGACATTTCCCATCTTACCCCATAAATTTAGGAGAAAGTAGAGAATGTCTCCATCCCGTTTTGTCCGGCTGAAGTGCACGTAGTCTTCCGTCTTTTCCCCTTCAGTTTCCTTCCACCTAGGCTACCTAGCTACTTCCATTTAAATATACGAATGTTTCAATTCTTTAATCATGAAGATGGTATCATTGCTGTCCGATTGTTGATTATTTTTGTTATTCTTAAGTGAGTGGAGTGTGCTTTTCATGCATCTTTGTCACCCTCCCCAGCCAAGCGATGTTTCTCCTCGTTTCTCTGCATGTGCTGGCATTTGCATCAGGAGAACATTGAATTCGTGAAAGAAAAAGTGGGAAACGAAAAGAATTAAAAAAGAAGATAGGGAGTAGTTGAGTATGGACGGGTCAACTAGTGGGAAGCGAGAAGAACTAAAACAGAGAAAAAAAAAAAGGGAGAGACCGAGGAGAGAACTCGCGAGGAAAGGAGGGGGCAGATTTTGAACGCCCGTCTCCGTTTGTCGCGGATCAAGATGAGGCGTGTTTTTACTTTTCTTTTGATTGTTAAATGCTATGTGAAACCTCGGAGTCTCTAGACTCGAAAATATTGAATAATTTAAAAATTCAAGGATCACATTGTACATTGAGTTAAAATTTATGGACTATATTGAACAAATTAAAAGTTTATGAACCAAATTGCACATTTAGTAAAAGTTTAGAGACTATTGATATTATTTTCCCTTTTATCTCTCGCCAACTCCAATATATGTGTCCTGATATTCTTTGTAAAAAAAACCAAAACCAACATCAAAACGGGGAAAATTTCAGGAAAAAGAAAAAGCTAAGAGAATCTCAATCATTGATCGCATTAACAAGCCCTGATCAGACTTGTTTTCCGATAATCACAGGTACCAGCACAGCAATGTGAGCTTGAAACTGATGAGCCAAACAAAAGATGGTAAATGTTGACACCTAAATTTTGGCGGCTCGTTTAATCATTTATCGCATCAAAAAATTAGGGGTTAATTTTATCCCTAAAAAAATAATATTAATTGCATAACATATAAATTTAGGTGCATTTATTTTATTTTTTTGGTAAAAAAGGTGCATTTATTTTTAATTTGCATTTTTTGCATTTATTGGACCGATGGTGGATGGATTCAAATTAGTGATTTTGAGCTTTAACTTAACAGATCGGACTAGACCCACGAAGCGAGCGAATTGGCCCAAGCTTGTTTTTATGATAATCGAAATTATCTCGTGAAGATAGGAATTTGAAATTTTTCGAAATATGATGGAATTTTTTTAGATAGGGCAAGTGAAAAACGAATATTGCGTTCGACAAAACGAATATTGCATTTAGAAAAAGAATCTTCGTGGATATTAATTTGAAAAAATTAAAATCCTAATCTGAGGCTTATAAATAGATTAGTCGTATAGGATTTTCGAGGAGGCCACCCATTGATACATACGGCCACACAAGGGGGGCTTTTCTCTCGATTGCTAAGGAAAAAAAAAAAAAAAAAAAAAGGTAAAGAGAGAGGAGAGCCTCGCGTGAAAAAAAGAGGAGAAAAAGTGCGCAGAGGAAAAGAGAGGAAGGGACGTGCAGCAGAGGGGGAAAAGAGAGAAAAAAATAATAATAACTGAAAAGACCCTTACTGTTCATCTTCTCTGAAGGTTTTGCTGCACTGCCGGTCCTTGCATCGCTGGTCTTTGGTCTGCACCACCTCCGCCGCGTCTCCTGCCGGACCGACGCCTGCCGGCCCTACCCACTGCACCAGCAACGACGCTTCTGCTCCGTCTCGCTAGAAGCTGCCACCGCCGCGAAACCCGACATCGTTGCTCGCCGTCACAGCGTTCGCCCGCCCCTGCGCTGGACACAGCCTGCTGTCCGGGCTACCAGCAAACTCTGAGCCGCTGAACGACGCTGCTCTCCCGGCGACGCTGCTTCCCGAGCTCCCCTGCTGCCGATCCACCGCCGCCTGAGCCACGCCCCTGCTCTGCTCGCGATCTGGCCCAGCCCCCTCGCCGACGCTTGCTGAAGCCGCGTCGATCCTTGCCGCCCCATATGCGACCGCCCAGCGCCGACCCGCTTCTGCTCCGCCTCGCCTTCGACTTGCAGAGCCCACGTTCGCCGAGCCCCTCGCCGCACTGCCGGGACTCCTGCAACACCCTGCTCCGCCTCTGCTCCAACGGCCGGCAGCCCTCGCCTGCACTGCCACCACCCGATCTGTAGCGACGGAACGCCGATCTCGGTCGCGACGCTCGCCGAGCCGCCCAGCAGTTGAAGTTCGGTCCCTGCCCCATCGCGCTGACGCCAGAAGCCCTTTGCAGCAGATCCCGAGCGCCGCCGTGCCTCGCCTGCGGCCCGCACCGACCCGTGACGACCCGGCATTGCTCCTGCTCCGCCGCAGCTGCTGACCACGACGCCGCTGCCCTTTCCTCGCCAGCCATCGGATCTCTCGCCGGAGTCCCCGCGCCGGAGCTCCGATCCACGACCGACGATCAACGGTGACCAGTCACCACGAGCACAAGCTTGCTGGGAAGAAGAAAAAAGAAAAACAGAAAGGAAAAAAAATCAATTTAGGTATTTATTTATTTTGTTTTTATTATTTTTGTTATTTCACTTTATTTTTCTTTTTTAGTATAATTATTCCTTAGTATAAGGATGAGATATTCGACATGAAATAACTTGTGAAATTTGTGATTGTCAGTCCGATTTTTGCGCCTGAAATCCGACTCGCAATCACTTAAAAAAAATAGCTAATTCGATCTCCGGCCCGATATTCGATTCGCGATTTATGTAAAATTAACCAACCCGATTTCATGTGCGAAATATGATTCGTCCATTTAGATATCAATCTTGCTCTAATTTGCTGTCGTGCCATTTAAGTTAATTTTGTTTTTGTAGAAAAATCAAAAAATGTGGGTTAGAATTAGGTTTATTTCCTGTTTTAAGGGTTTGCATATTTAGAATAGGACTTTCATTTCGAATTTAAAAAAATCAAAAAAATCAAAAAAATCAAAAAAATCAAAAAAATCAAATCAATTTATTTAGGTTGCTACTTTTTTTTTAACTTGGATTGCATGTTTAATTATTTGGCAATTACTAATTTCTAAATTAACAAAAACACAAAAAAATCATCATGCATATGTCATGTAAAATTAGGGCATATTTTGTACGTTATTGCATATTAAGTAAAATTACACTTAGTTTAATTCTAGATAATATTTTTCTTAATTTATTATAAGTTTAGATATTAGGTAGATTGCATTTTAGGGATATTTAGGTTAAGATAATATTTTAGTTTAAATTAGGATTTGGCTTAACATAATTCCTAATGCAAATTGAATAGAATCTTAATCTAGCTAGGCAATTTTCACATTTTACCTAATTTCGAATTTCATGAAAAATAAAAAAAAAAAAAAATGTCATAGGTTAAATTAGTTTTATTATTAAATAAAATGCATTCTTTTAGGAAAAAGAAAAAAATATCATATGCACGTCATTAGGGTTAGATTCATTGAGATGCATGCCATTTAGTATTTTTGCTAGGCCCATTTAATTAGAAATCACATGTCATTAGAATTAGGTCATTTAGTTAATATTACATTGCATATTGCATAATTTTCATTAATTAAGTGAAAAAAAAAAGAAATTGCATATTAATTAGAAACTATATCGAGGGTTGTTAATGTGGATTTTAATTTAACATTGCAGATACTTTCGTTGCTTTGAGGTAAGTTTCTGCAATTCATTTATTGCTTAACTTGGGTGTTAAATTGGTGGTTTGTGCACCCCGCATGATCGCATCACATATTAGGGAAATAAATTTAAAATCAATTCAAGCTGCCTGCCAAACATTTTTCGAAATAAAAGAGAAATGTACCGAAAGGGCGTTAGAAAAATCTAGCGTAACCAACTTCCTGAACTCATAAATCTCTGGTTCGTAGGAATAAAGTAAATCTCCCGTTACTTTGCTTGGGTTTCTAATCGATCCACCAAAAATAGATTAGTGGCGACTCCTAATTGAAAAATCAACTGCATGTTAAGAACTTGAACTTAAGTCGCGAATTGGTATGGGCTTGGGAGAGCCCGAGCTAAGTCTAGGCTTAGCAATTCATTAGCCAAACCCTAGGTGATTCACACCCGAAAATTTGGTTGCGGCAATAAATCTGTGACCTCTGCAAGAGAAGACGATTTGAGAGGAAGCTGTTTAGCCTTGTGGTGGGAGATCTGAGAGTAAATGCGGGGAGTTGAAAAAAATATGGTGAAGTGAGGCTGTTGAAAGTTCAAACGCAGACCTACAGACGCTCAGGTCATAGATTAATAGCGGAAAGTTCGATCGATCTCGAGCAGTCATAGCCGAGCTTGACGACTCAAGCACCCCATGTCGAATGTGGCTGCGAGCTTAGTGAAACTAGAGTGGCCATGGCCCCAAGCGGTGGTGGCTAGTGGTCGAGAGGAAAGGTTTTATATTTTTAGCCTTTTTTTATTTAATTCTTATCCTTTCTTCTTCTATTTTTATCCTTCTTCTCTTTAATTTTTTTGGCCACGTGGCACCTATCTTGAAAAAGTAATAAAAAGGTATTTTTCGTTAACCAAAGCGGACAGAATTAACAAAATACTTGACTACATCAATTTGAGAAATTTTATAACTTAATTATATATTTTTTGGAAGGTTTGAGACTTCTTTATATATTAGCTTTCTAGCTAGTGTTCAAATTCTAAAAAAAAAAAAAATGAGATGTCAAGTTTTTTTGTTCAGGAAGGTAGGCATAGGTATGGTTCTTTCTCCTATGTAAGCGCTTCTCTCTTAGTTGGGAGCTTTCCCAGCGTCACAATGATGTTTTCTTTCAGCTACCTCCATGATCGTCATCCCCCATTCTTCTCGATCATCTGTAATCCTTCTCTATTATCATTAGCTATTTCCATCTGCTTTCAGTTTAGTTAACAAGTCTATTTGGCATTTTTTCATCGCCTTAGTTTCTCCAGCACTACACATTGCCCCTATCAACTGTTCGACAATATTTTCAAGTTGATTCTCTGCCAGTCTATTACCTTTTTTTTCTCATTACACAATGGCTGCAGAGGTTCCCTTAACAAACTCGAGCATCTCTGGCAGACTATTCTGGGGGATCATTTGGTTTAGCGCAGTTGATGATAAGGAAGCTAAGAAGGTTTTGACGAGAAGCAGTTCGTCGAAGAAGTAGTTCAGTCGAGTTGCTTGGCTAATGTTTTAAGGAAAGGGCCCCTCAAATGAGAAAATGTAATTGGGCTATGGTTGGAACCAAGATAAAAATATGAGGAAGAGGGAATTGCATAATTTCTCTCTATTTAATAATGAAGAATACATTAGCCTACTTATAATCTTTACAAGATGACTATTTAATGCAACATGATATTGTAATATCAATTACAATCAATCAAGATAAATCAAGAATATGTACAATCAAATGGAGATAATGCATAATTTAAAGATATATAAAGAATCATGAAAGTTACAGGAAATCGCTTAATTATATTCCATCTATTTCTAACAATATTAATAAAACAGAATAACAAATATAAAATAATGATCTCTTTAGGCTTCATGAATATTTTTGTTGTTCATTGGCAAAGATATTTGCTTTAGGCGGGGACTGGAGGACTTTCTCAGCTTACCCATAAATTAGAAGCAAGTAGAGAATGTCTCCCTTCAGTGTGCGCGTAGTGTTGCGTCTTTTCCCTTAGTTTCCTTCGACCTAGCTACTTCCATTTAGCTATACAAATGTTTCAATTCTTTAGTCATGAGGATATTATATTATTGCTGTCCAAGTTTTGTGCCGTGCTTATTTTTGTTATTCTCAGGTAAGCGGACTGTGCTTTTTATGCATCCTTGTCCCCCTCCCCTGCCAAGTGATGTTTCTTCTCTGTTTATCTGTTATGTGCTAGCTCTTGCATTAGGAGAATAATGGGTTGGTCAAAGAAAAAGTGGGTAATGAAATAATAAAAACAAGAAGAAGATAGGGAGCAGTTAAGTGTGGATGGGTGAGCTAGTGGAAGTGAGAAGAACAAAAACAATAAATAAAAAAAAACAAAGAGAGAAAGAGAGCTCACGGGAAAAGTGTTGGAGGTTTGTTTATAAAACAAACTAAGTGTATATTTCCTTGACAGTATTAACAAACTCCATATTGCTTCTAATAACCAGTATATTATCAACATATAATGATATGATCACAAATTGATCTTTGGATCTTTTGATAAATACACAATGATCCTCATTAATCATTGTAAAATCATATGCCATGTCATGCCCCCATTCTCCGAGCACATGCCCATCTCTCATTGGTCGATTAATAGCGACGTCCCAGGATGTATCGCCGACCCATTTATTTTAATACGCATGCGGAAGCAGATAAATAATTCCTTAGACAATAACACAATAGAATAAAAAAGTAAGGCCATAAATTTTTCGAACTGAAACACAACCACACTTATATATATTTATATATGTACATAGCAAACCATGTTATGTCATATATAATACAAGCCAGTTCAAGAAAACAAGTCTAAAAGTAGGGGTGGGGTTTCACAACTTTACGGGTCCTCATCCTCCCCATCATCTTCGATTTCACCTTCCTTTACACTCCAACTGGGGCCTTCAGCAGACTGCATCGAGGACTCTGGAACTTCAAGGGCATGGTCCACCACGTCTACGATCGAGCCTTGAGGAGGATCAGCTGTGCCCTTCCCAAAAGCGACCTCCAGAACATACATAGGAATCTTAGATTCCTGGAATAGGACCCTTTCTCTGACCATCTTGAGCCTGGCGGTACCATGATATGTATCAATGGAGCCCCTTGTGGGTGAGACCTGCATCGACCCAGACTACGGACCTTACTAACTCATAGTTCCAACCTCTAGGGCCCCGATTCATCAAAATATAAGATGTTTGCTCTATAATATTCTTAGGTCGTCCAAAAAACTGAGGAGCTGCCATCTAAGGACCTGAAATGTTATCTCACAACGGGGTGAGACAACGTCTCAGCAAGTTCAACCCCTAAGACCCGACTAGGAAGAAAATACATCATGAGGGCTGCCTAGGCACAATCACGAGTTAGAGGACTTACCTTGGCCTCAAATTTCTTCCTACAAGTCAATACAATTTATAATCTCATCGAGTCATATCAACGAATCAAATCATTCTATCAGATCGAATCATCGATCAATCGACTCAGTCGATTCAATGTCAATAAGACCATTCCTCGGTCATCTCGATCAATACTATCTATCAGTCTAACTATAACCTAGGACTGCTTACTCTAGCTGATATGTAGATAGAATAGTTCACTAGAAGCTGCCGCAATTATACTCATATAGTATACTATTTATGCTCACCGGAAGCTGCCGCAATTATATTGTATACTATTTATGCTCACCAGAAGCTGCTGCAATTATTAATTCTAACCATCTGATCAAATCACCATTTTTATCCTTCCCAATAAAAATATTTGTGTGTAGGTACATGGTTGGCCTTAATCAAAATATAATATTTTCACCTTTGAAAATCCCACTAGTTTCAATAGCCCATAAACATATTTTTGGCGCTATAAACCGACACCTGGTAATTTTCTAATTAATTATTGAAATTAATTAATTTTGGGATAAATACCCCCAACTACAAATCACCCTCAATCGAACAAATTATAACTCAATTAAATAAACATATCACACTATTGCAATCAGCATGAAATTCCAGTCACCGGCTATCTCGGTCTAATTTTCGGAAAATAAATAAATAATTAAATAATTACGGAAAATAATTATTAAATACCAATAAATGCAACTTAGACTCGTAAAGCCTAATTGGAAGCCAAGACAGTCCCGAAAAATTCCCAAACCACTATAGATAAATACTAGAGCTTGTCTAGGCTCTAACTACACTACTCTAATCACCTAAATGCAATATCGACTAATTAAATCACTAATCTAATCTAACTAACCACTTAATTCATGCTTAACCTAAACTAATCAACTCTTAAGCGACATTGAGCTACTAAGTGAGGATTAGTGAGTTAAAATTACTTATTTAACGATCTGGTCGGATCGAAACGATGGGGACACGAAGGAGCTCGACAAAGTCCAAAGCGGGCTTGCCTTTCAAGGTCTAGAAGACCTTGAAAACGGGCCCGACAGCAGCTGGAATACCCACTAGTTTCTGCTCTGTTCGGTGGCTGAAACGGCTGGGTGGAGGCTCGTTTGAGGTAGGGATGGATCGAGACAAGCTGAACCGGGTCCAGACGGGGCTAGACGGTACTTCATAGGGGCGGTGGCAAGCTAAATGGTAGCCTAAGCTGGTCGGAGAAGCTCCTGGGCGCACGGATAGAGCAAGACGGGCATGGCTGGGATGGTGAGAAGGCGAGATGGCCAGGCGCACACGCGGGGCAGCGAGTGACGGCGAGGGGCGCGACGGTGGCTGCGATGGGCGGTTCGGCGTGTGGCAGGGGTGGCGACGGCTTGCTAGGTCTTCTGTGCAGAATTTTGGAGCTCACAACGCACAATGAAGAGGGAGAGAGAGCTGGTCAACAATTTGAGGGGGAGAGGGGTCAAGGGGACTACTTAGTCTCTCTTATCTCATCTCTTTGTCCCCCATGGAGGTCCCCACCAACCCAGCTATCTTCCTCCATCAATTTCCAGCCCAAAACTCTTCTAGAAATCTTTTTGAAGTAGTCCACAAGTTGTAGGCAAGGGGGCACACGAATTTGCATAGATTTCCCTCCAATTGGATACTTATTGGCTCTTGAATCAACTCAATTTGGCTTCTAAAAATTCAATTGTCAAACCCTTGATCAAATTGATATTTTTCATCACCAATTGATCCTACTTGCATCCCAATTGCGCAATAAAAAATGGTTTCTGACATTTCTTGGACAAAAGCGACCCTACAACGACTTTTTCCCAAAAAGTCTCGGTTTGCAGAAAAATCTGTGGAGATTGAGTTGATGTTCCTAAAATAACTTGTGACATGACAGAACTTTCAATTTCTAAAATCAGATTCAAATTCGCGGTTAATTTCACTCTAGCGTGTTTTTAGCGTGACCTAGGCTATCGAGTAGCTTTCATAAATTTTTAGTGCAAATGACTTGTGGTCAATTTTTTTCTAGTCACAATGAACCTATTCGACACATTGGCAACTCTCAATTGTCATGAAAATCTCAAGGATTCAGATACGGACACATAATACCAAAACGACAGAAAAATCAGTCTAGTGCCGATCAACGAGAATTTCGCAATTTAGTGAAATCACCCACGTTTAGCCACACATCTCAATCAAACCAACATATCTCTTATCTCTAAGCGATTTTTAACTATGCCGTAATGATCTCTGCAAATAAGCACGATCGAGTAGTCGAGTCCTGGTCGAATCCTCAAGTCTATTGCATTAAAATTCATTAATGACTTTCCTAGATAGTCTAGTTATCTTAGGAGTAATCAGCTCTAAAAATAACACTATAGGTGCGTCGATGAAATGCCCGATTAATTTAATTGAAAGCAGAACTAAAAAATTCAGGATGTCACATGCCATTATGGCATTATAAAAACGTATATACTATTGTCTCGACGATTGCTTAAGGCCATATATAAATCTCAAAAGTCGACATACTTTTTGTTCTTAATATTTCAAAATGAAACCAGCCAGTTGTTCCATATATATATTTCTTCTTCTAATTCTCCATTGAGAAAAGCAGTATTTACATCCATTTGATGTAACTTAAGATCCAAACTACTTACTATTGCCAAAATAATGTAAATCGAGATAAATCTCACTATAGGAAAAAATGTTTTCTCATAATGAATTCTTTGTGTCCTCTTAGAAGGTCAATCAGTTCTTAAACATGGTTTGACTTTATTGACTCAATTTCCTCTTCCATTGCATGCATCCATTTTTCCTTACTAGAGCAATTTAGATCATCATTTACATTTCTTAGCTCATTTTTATCTTGTGGAACAATCATAAAAGTTTCCCCTTCAATGTTAAAATGTTAATGGGGAATACTTTTGTAACTTATTTGCCGTACGGGAGATTGTACACTTTACACATTATTCTCAATTATGCTCCTACTCGAATTAGATAATGACGATATTGTCTCATCAAGTTATTGTAATTGAAAATGAGTCGAGTTTAATTTCTCACTTCTCATGTTACTCCCACTTGGATGAACTCTATTAAGTTTATTATCTTGATCTAATGTTTCAAATAGGGAGTAATCCTCACCCATTTCATCCTTCTTAGAAAATTCATTCTCTAAGAATGTGACATCTCGTGATTTAAATTCAATCATATTATCACTTTCCTGCTTAATTATAAACATATATCATTTTGAGTGTTCTGAGTATCTTATGAAAATACCCTTCTTGCCTCTGGGACTCAATTTCTCATACTTGTGAGAAGGCTCATGAGTATAAACAGCATAATCCCACGATTTAAGAAAACTTAAGTTCGGTTTTCTACTTGTCCATAATTCATATGGAGTGGAAGTAACTGATTTGGAAGGCACACGATTAAATATATAGGCAGTAGTTAATAAAGCATCACTCTAAAATGTGATAGATAAGTTAGCATATACCATCATGGACTTAATCATTTCTAGTAGGGTTTTGTTTATTCTTTCCGCAACACCATTTTATTGAGATGTATAGGGAATGGACAACTGTCTTTCTATTTCTTTTTCATCACATAAATTTCTGAACTCATCGATAAATATTATCGACCTCGATAAGATCTCAATACTTTTATTTTCTTATATAATTGATTTTTTATCAAGCTCATAAACTTTTTGAAACAACTCAATGCCTCAGATTTATGAGAAATCAAATAGATATGTCTGAATCGAGTATAATTATCTATGAATGTGATGAAATAAACAACCCCGTGCCTTCCTCTCACACTCATTGGACCACAGATGTCGGAATGGATTAATTGTAAAGGAAATTAAGCTCTTTTACATTTTCCAAATGGTTTTCTTGTCGTTTTCCCCCTAAACAATGCTCACATATGGGTAAATCGATTTTTTCAATATTGCTTAACAAGCCCTCTTTGGCTAGCCTATACATACGATATTGGCTAATATGACCAAGTCAAGCATGCTACGCATTCACATTAATATCATATGAATTAGAAGATGTGAAAAGAGAATAACAAACATTGGCATTATCATAGTTAACATCCAATACAACAAAACCATCCAGAAAATAATCACAACCATAGTGGTTTGTACTCAAATACAAATCCACACCATTATTATGGAAGTTCAAACTAAAATCAAGTTTAACCAACACTAACATAGATACTAAATTCCGACAAATCTTTGGAGCATATAATACATCATGTAGAAACAAAGTGCGTCAACCACACATGTTTAATTGGCAGGTGCCAATCCTTTTTACTTCAACTCTAGAGCTGTTTCCTACATAGATCAATTTAGTTCTAATTGGTACTCATCGAAATTCCACGAACGATTCTCTATCATTTGCTACATGGTCTGTAGCTCCCAAATCTATAGTCCACTGTTGACGCCTAAATTACGTTTTTTAATTAGGTTATTATTATTATTATTTATTTTTCCTTTTTCGGATAATAAAAAAAACAAAAACAAAAATAAAACAAAAAAAAAGCCCATTTTGCTCTCTCTCTCTCTCTCTTCCCTCTCCGCATGGGCCCCTAAGGCCCATTTTCCTCCTCCTTTAGCCTGGCCCTTTTCGGTCATCTTCCTCCTCCATCTGCCTCTACAGTACACACGTAGAGGGCGCGATGCCGGATGAACGGACGGACGGCGATGCGCATGGGGGGCAGCTGGCGGTCAGGTGGCGGATGGGACGCCGGTTTGATCGGCGGAGGCCGTTTATCGCACGAGGATCGGCGGTCGAAGCTCCATCGACCGGTCGCCCCCTTGCCTATAAATAGGCCCTCCACCTTCGTCGGAAAACACATACAGAGGAGAAAGAGGAAGCCAGCAAAGCTCGGAGATCCCCTAAGAGACTTCAGGGAACTCGAGAGCAGAGAGAGGAGAGAGATTGAAGCTGCGAGCATTCAAGCTTCCCCCGAGAGACTTCAGGGGAGGCTCGACACTCGCGAGCCCAGATCGAAGGGAGAGAGGAGAGAGATCGAAGGCGCAAGCATTCAAGCTTCCCCCGAGAGACTTCAGGGGAGGCTCGATGCTCGCGAGCCCAGATCGAAGGGAGAGAGGAGAGTTCGAGCACCCTCTGCTGTCGTCACCGTTGCTACCATTCGCCGTTCAAGCTGCCGTTCGCGGACAGGTAACGTACCGCCGCCGTCGCCGTCATTGTCGCCATCGCAACCCCCCTCGTCGTCTAGTCCTCGTTCTTTGCCGCCGCCGCCGCCGCTGCCGCGATGCATCAGCCCTCCCCTTCTCGGCGCCACGAATCGGGAACCCTAGGGTTCCTGATTTTTCGGGTCACGGCCCTAGGTCGTCGGGTCGGACCCGGGCCGAGAGTCGGGTAGGGTTTTGCGCGTTTTGGGGGCGGTTGGAAGCCGGGTCGTGGGGTCGAATCCGAGTCGGGTAAGGTTCCTTGCGGGAACCGGATCATCGATCGAACTCGGGTCGGATTTGGGTAGGGTTTCGCGAATAGGGTTTGCCCGCAAGCGGGTCAATCGGCTAAAGCGAGTCGGACCCAACCGTGGATCCGCCTGTGTCGGTTTTTTTAATATTATTTTAATATAAATAATATTTTAATAAATAGAAATAAATACATAATTTATTTTCCAAAAAAATCAAAAATAATTTATTTCAAAAAATAATAATAAATAATAATAAATATTTTATTTTCCAAAAAATAAAAAAATAAATAAAATAAAAATATCTTATATTTTCCAAAAAAAAATCCAAAAATTCCATAAAAAGCAAAAAATCCATAAAAAGCCAAAAAGACTTGTACTTTAAAAAAAAAAAAAAAAAATCCAAAAATGCTTTTTATGTCCAAAAATGAGAAAATCATCCAAATTTTTTTTTTCCTCTACAAATGCATAGAAAACCCCTCAAAAATCCAAAAGCCTTAGGATTTAAACAAGATTAGGTACCGAAAGAGCATTAGTGATTAACTAGTGTAATCAAGTCTCCGATCCTAATTTCTCTGGTTGCGTAGGAGCGAGTATTTCTCCCAATATTTCGCATGGGTTTCTAATCAACTCACCCCAAATTGATTAGTGGTGACTCCGTTTTAAAAATTAACTTACAGGTTAAAAATTTAGACTATTAAAGTTGTGAATTGGTGGACTTGGGAGAGTCCGGGCCTAATAAATTTAGCTAAACCATTAGCCTCCGCCAATGCCCGTACCTAATCGCGGGCGCCGAAAAAAGAGGTCGCGACAGCTTGGCGACTCCACTAGAGACTTTGAGGACTTAGGCCTTTTTTGTCTTGTTTAATTTCTTTACTGACTTAGGTTTTTTTTTCTTTATGCAGGTCAGTAGCTTAGAAATTTATTTTAATTTTTCTTAAAATAGATTATCTTGTGATTATAAACTGTTGTGCATGTTTTGCTGTTTTAACACTACACATGGCACACACAACCCGGCCGCCGGACCTAGGCCGCCATAGGATATTTAGGATGGTGTCAAGAAAGATACGACCTCGAACACGAGACTGCGATGTAGATGTTGCCTTTCTTTTCCCCGAATTTCTCTAGCCGAGGTTAGGAGGGTATACTGCTAACGCGAGACTGCGACGGGCGAATACCCTTTTAATTTCAACAAACCTTCTTAGTTAGAAATCGAGCCGCACATCCCATGCGCATATCCTTGTGTTTGCCATTTTCTTTAAAAGCAAAGTAATTTCTTTACTTTTACTTAGTCTTTTTATTGGCCCATGGCAATTTAGGGTAGGTTTTTTGAGTCCCGGTTTATATGAGATGGGAGAAGATGATATCCAGTTTATTTCCGCTCTCAAAACGGTGCTCTTCAGATGGTGGGGTCAATTAGACCCGTTTGCCCAAGAGCACGTGAAAGCTAAAGTCGGTCACCTCTTATCATTGTTCCAAATCTCTGTTCATTCTGAAGTCCTGCAGGCCATGGCACATTTCTAGTGTCCGAGGACATCCACTTTTATGATCGGTAGGTTCGAGCTAACCCCAACTCTGGAGGAATACAGCATCATCACTGGAAAGTCTCTTGAGAATCGGCTTGTTAGGCCACCAACAGGCATTGACCCGTTGTGTGGGTTAGCACGACTTTTAAGAACTGAAGTCCATATTGTGAGGCAAACTCTTGAAAACAACCATAATACCTATCCACTAGCATTTTTGATTGTCTGTTTTGAAAATCAACCCATGGCCGAAAAAAGTGAAATTTTCCTTCTAGCTTTTTTTTGGATTCATTATTTTTCTCCATCAAAGAAACGCCATAAGTCCCTTAATGGCATGAGTGGTTGATCAGGTCTCAAGAGGGCAAAATTGCGTCAACATGATTTTAGTCGAAACGTTCTTATCTCTTAATCGTTTTAAAGAAAACACGAAAAAAATCACGCGAGCCTCCCCGGAAATTTTGCAGGTCTAGTTCTTTTCTCACCTAAGCGAATTTCAATGCCTCATGCAATCGTCTGAAACAAATAATTTCAAAAATCCATTACAGAAATTTGTGATTCTAGAGCCCTATATTCCCAGCCAAAGCTGTTTTAACTGGATAAATTTCTTAAGAGACCCCGCTCTTGAGACATTCCAATGGTGTGCTGGTTGGTTTCATGAAAAGAGGGCTCGCTTTGCTTACAAACGTAGCCATCCAATTCCGTTGCTCGGTCTCACCGACGGCACCCCTTATTACCATATAGGGTGGCCCAACAGTATAGAGTCCTTCAAGAGATCCCGCCGCTTTCCAGGAGGAAAATACATCCACTCTGTTTTACCCATCAAAGCCGTGACTACGCATTCGAGATTGCCATTATCGAGGAAACCTGGGACAAGTGCCATCGCAAAAGGATCATGGTACCTAAAGGGCTTGAGGGAGAAGAAAAAGCCCACCACGCCTCTACTTCCTACATCCACAATCATCATATCCCGACAAGGTGGAAGCCATCAGTCCCTCACTCAATCAGCGAGAGCAGCCAGCACGAGCAAGCAGAGCTTATGCAAAGGATATGGGAATAGGCCGGATACTCATCTCAAAGCCGGTCCAAGAAAGCAAGCAGCCTTTGCAAGAACAAGGCTCCCCGTCGCTTATAAAATAGCAGTCATGTCTCCCTTAGTGTTTATTTTGTGAAAGTTTTGTCCCATTGTTTAGGGGCTTTTGTATCTAGTACTTCATTCTATCATTTCAAGTTCTAGATGTCAAAAGTCTGTGATCTATAAAATCCTTTTTCTATAAATAAAATAGATAGACCGTTGCCATGGGTCAATCTTTGTCTACTCTTGTGCTCATTCATTGTTTTCACAATGACAGGTAATTATAAATCACCAACTACCATCCACCTGCGAATGGCCCCACATAATAGGGCTTGATCAGAATGAAGTACAAAATTGCCTCTCCAACATTGAAGACGGCGTAGGACAGATGTCTATTATCCTTCGACAACTCTCGAGACAAATGGAATCCACTCAAGCTGAGCCTAACTCCGCAGTTGCTTTAAGCACCGTCATGACACCTACGAATTTGCCAGGAAATAACCAACACCATAGACAATTTGAAAAGATCATGAAAAAGTTAAGCCAGCTACAGGGACGGATTCCTATCGACTTGTCTAATTATGCCGATTTTGAAATCCCTAAAGAGCTCAAAACGCCTGAATGTGAAAGGTATGCTGATACCTCCCACCCAGAAACCTACTTACAGGCCTACCTAGTCCGAAGGATGATTCAATCGTACCAATCAAACCTGACCGGCCCTGCCTTGCGATGGTACATTGTCAGGAAGATTAGTCCCCTTAAAACCTGGAGGGAACTAATCCATGTTTTCCACCAAGAATATAATATTGACATCAGCCCTGACATCACCTTGCCCTACAAAGAATCGATGATCGCGGAGCACAAGGAGCCGTTAGTTGCTGAGATAGGAAAAGAAGATGTCAATGAAGCCTTGCATGATAAATGGGTGACTGAGCAACATCATATTACTGAAAAGTTTCCCACTGGGAAAGGCAAGGAACCTTTGTACAAGATCAAAGACACGGAGCTTGTTCAAGACCGGGGCACAACAAGACAGCTCCCTAAGCTTACTGCAAGAGTTAGGCTTCAAAGAATACCGACCCCTATCAACCTAGAAAGTGAAGCAAAGAGTGATGCTCTAATATCTCTCACTCCCCTTGATAGAATCGAACTGGCGAAATGAAGGGCCTTACTCAAAAGGTCTGGACCAGGAACCAAGGAAAGAAAGCCTAAACAAATCAATTCAACATCTACCACTGAGTATAGGTGAAATTTGATAGCTGATGAGCCGCCGCACCAAAACTTCGAGCATTCCCTAGAATACAACCCTAAAGGCTACCATCCCCTAGAGTACAACCTTGAAGACTTCTAATCCCTAGGATACAATCCCAAGGACTACTAGTGTTATACAGATGAAATTGGCCATTCATCGTATAACTGTTTCCTACCCTCACACAGGGTCGAAAGCCTGTCAGAAGAGGGAACATTCGTCTTTATCCACTATGATCCCAATGAACTACTAAGCTCGTCACCTGACCATGAGGATAGCTCAAATGCCTCATCCTCGTTCGGTAATTTTGACCCGAAAGAAAGCAATGGGATAATCTCGGTAGAATCTAGCTTCCCTGAAACACAAAAATTCACCACTACGATGAATATGCAATGGGAAAACCAGTGGCCTAACCAAGACATATCAGGCCTGTCTTGCCCTCATAGGATCATGACCCCCAGAGAAATGTGGATACCTAATCTCCGCAAGTATAACAACACGACTTGCCCCATGGCTCATTTGCAATATCTCCATGCTAAAATGAGTTGATACTATGGCCCGATGTCATTCACAACTCAGGCGTTCCAAGAAGCTCTTACGAGGTCTGCATTGCAATGGTTCGTCACAGTAAGTATTTACCTCATAAAGGATTGGAATGAGCTGTCTTCCACATTCTTGCATCAATACCAAAACTAGATTGGAACTGAGCTGCCTTGCGAGAGTTTGGCCCACTTCAGAAGAAGACCAATAGAGGATTTCCGAGCATATGCAAGGAGGTGGAAGGCTTTTATGATGCAAACCCACCCTCAACTGGCCGAAGAAGAATCGATAAAGCAGTTCATAGAAGCTTTGCCCCACAAACATCGCTGTTGGCTGCATGGGTTACACTTCTGTAGCTTCAACGAAGTAGTCATCGCATGCGAATACTTCGAGTCTACTAGAGGCGAGGAATTCAAAGACGCTTGACTTTAGGACCAACACTATCAAAGCACTCCTTTTCATAGGAGTTTTCATTGGTTTTGCTTGTTTTTATGTTTCTTATCTAGTGTGCTACTGTTGTATTTTACATTCCAATACTTTAATGTACAGTTATAATATTTTGTTTTGAGAGCATGAGGCGGCATTCCAAACCAGCCTAGTAATGCTATCCAACCATGAAAAGAAAATATCATCCAAGGAGAATACTGAGGGCTAGGCTTCCTCATGCTTTTTCTCCCCCAAAGACATATTCTGAAAATAAAAAATATTTCATCACCAAAAGCTTTCGTCAAAACAAGATGATAAATTTAACCATGTTTGTCTTTCTGACTCTCTCACTTTATGTCTCAAAATATCATCCCCTTTGACCTAGTGTAACAGAAGGCATTTGAAACTGGCACATCTTGTGAACAAACCAAATTCTAAGACACATTTTCAAGAAAGCAGGGGCAAACAGGAAGGAGCATCCCGTTTCAAAAGAAGGTAAGCCTTATTCCCTTAACGTAGTATTGAGAATGATGTCCCCTCTCTTCTATTCACAGGATACAAAAGATGAAACGTAATAGGTACAGGCATACAGTTGAACTCGAAGCATGCACAACATGTCTCACTCCTATCCAACTCTCTCCTAAACCGGAGGAATATCTTGTCGCACAATGTGCCCAAACAACTAGACGTTCTGGTTTCCAGCTTCGACAAGCCCATAAGCATAAGGAAGAAATTTCTTCTCTTCCTTTGAATTGATTACTGTTAACAGGAAGAAAATCCAGACTGTCAAGGCGATCTATAGCGCCCACTCTAGACAATGACTCTAGAGTCTGGAAGCTTCACTCCATGTTCTAGACACGTATTCTTCCAAAAAATAATTGCCATCAGAAAACTAGAGGTTTTTGATTGTCCATCTCAGATTCCATAGAAGCTTGAGGTATGTGACTTTTTGCTCAATGCAGCTATAATCAAAGACAGAAGGAGAAATTCCACAGAAGGAAGGCGTTGTAGATGAATCAACGACCAGTAATCATGCATACCTGGTCACAAATGAGAAAGGCCAATTGAAGGAAACGTTGAACTGTGCCGAGATAAAGAGGCCATCATCAACATTCAAATATCCTTAGGAACTAGCACAGACAAACTCTGGGGAAGAGTAATTTGGTATCGTTTCCAGTACTCCAACTATCTAAACCCACTTTTGACATATTTTCCATATTGACAGGAAACATTGGGAATCAAGAACCAAACTTAATGGTCAATATTGGCCAAGTGAGGTTCATGAGAATGACCCGTATCGAATTCATCACTTCGTATAAAAGGACGTGTCATCCATAAGCCAATCAAGGAGAATAATTGACCTAACGAAATGGGAGATGCGGGACTTCGTGTCCTCCTCGTACTCCAGGTCCACTTAATCATTTGCAAACCAGTGAAGGATAATGTTGTATCGCTTCCAGTTGTTTGACCTCTGAAAGAGTTCGTGACTAACACGCCCCCTCTTATCTGTTACAGGATCACCTGACCTTCCAAGATGTGAAAAACAAATCAATGAAAGGCATGTCAGACTCTGATAAGCTTTCCCAAACAAAATGGCGTCTCAAGTATCACCAAAGCAAATGACAGAAATCCTTCAGGCCTCAAGTCACTTATGATCTTGGCCCTACTGGTTTAGCTATTTCCATATCTTCTCTTCTGCAAGAGGCAAAAGTAGAAATGCCTGATCAGATTCCCAATCCCTAGCCGATCATTCATATCCCTAACCAATAGGAGCAATTTATCGACACCCATTTGTAAATAGCCATTTGTGAATAACTCTTTTGATATTCAAAACATTTGTGAATACCATTCTACCAAGTAAACATCCCTAAAGCTGTTAATAGATTTTTCTTGAGTAAAAGCCATTCATTTATTTTGAGAGTACAAACTCTATCACATCATATGTTGCATGTTTTTTTTCAGGTAAATTTTACATGACGATTTTGTATGTCTAAATCTTTGATTCTATTAAGGATTATTAGAATAGATAGCTAAGTGAAGAATACAAGATTAATTGAGCATGCTGGATGAGGTGCGTCAGAAGGATGGCAGGCAAGCCATATCCTACACACAGTCCCCCATCTATACACTTGTGAGATGAGTGCAGAAAATTCCATGACTGCAAGGTAAAGAGTTCTCTCGCGAATGGTACGATGATCAAATCAGTGAGAAGCATTCCATCGCTCACTTTGAACCCCATACACTGGCAAAATTTCTGCCCTACCCCCGTCAAAGAACCACCCCCACATTGGGGCAAGTCAAAAGCAAGTCAGCATCATAAGGTGAGAAAAGGGATAAAAATTTTCTTGCTTGCACTTGCATCAATCTCCAAGTATCTTTATTGCATATGAATACTCATGTTAATTTAAGTGCCCTAGAGTCATGAAGAGCAATTATTTCTTTACACGCTTGTATTCATTGTACAACCCGATTAAGTCTGTAAATTCACCCTCACAAGAGGCAAAGCAGAGATTACTACCACCCGAGCAGCATAATCAGAAGCGCCAGCAAAAGATGCAGACCCAATAGTCTAACCAAGGTGTTTGCTTGAACTTGTCTAGACCAGTTCTTCAAGCAGCAAGAAAAAAAAACTAGAGGCATAAAAAAACAATGTACCTGGTAAAAGCAAGGTCAATGCCCATAAATAAATAAATAAAATTGGAATGAGAAATAGGGGCATAAAAAAGGCAATATGCATGGTAAAAGAAAGGTCGATGCCTCAAACAGAAAATATAGCCATTTATATTCCCAAGAGAAGTTGTTGTTGTGGTTCAATTGATAGAACCTTCATCTGACCGTGAGAAGAAAGACCGGTGACAAATGCCAAGGTAATCACCAGCTCTCACCCTTTTACACATGAGTCAAGCCTACATTGCGTCCCATTAAAAAAGTTTCTTCAGACTAGGGGCACTTCAATTAACGTAAGATTTTATATGTCTATAAGCATCGCTCAAAGAAGTACGAGCAAGATTATTCTATCTCTTTTCGCAGGTTTCTTGACTCGCGAACCTGGAGATGATCGTGCGGCATCTTTTTCATAAAGCCGTGACCATGTTGGTCCCCTTTGATAAGTCATTGACCAAGCCTTTATCACAATTTCAACAAAGACCTCTCACATTAGTAAAGTCATACCACTCGCGAGAATACTCAGACCCCTGCTGACATGATGACAGTGAGAAGTGTAATCCTTATAAATCTTGCATCAATGGTCAGGATAAAACAACATTTCCATGAGAGTGAGTGAAAAGTCCTTTCAGACTGAAAGTCCCTCATCTGGCATGCTCAAGACATCTACATTCTAAATGAGGGTTGTCTTTCAAAATCTTCCCCATGGAATTCAAATTGTACAAAACTGACAAAATTGTCATGCATAAATCACATTTGAATTTATGAATTTACAGCATATACAATCATTGTGTACATGTGTGCATATTGTGTAAATAGTGGACATACTCTTAGAGATCAAAGGTATCGCCAGAAAAGCATATCCCCATCCCTATTCCCAGAACTTTATGTCTGATAATCTTTGAGTACCCACCGTCTAAGTGCTCCCTCTTATCGACACTCAGCTTATTTGAGTTGTCCCCAAGTATCGATATTTGAGATTGTCCAAGCATCTCCCTTTTTTCGAGTGTTTGCCGCTACTCAAGTGCTCTCTATGTTGACACTCGACCTATTCAACTTGTCTTTAAAATTTGGATACTCATAACTGTCCAAATATCCTCTTGTCTTTGAGTATCGACCACTGTTCGGATACTCCATTTCTGTGACACTCGACCTGTCCGAGTTGTCCTCAAAATTACGCCATTGAATGCTAGCAGCTACTCAAGTATTCCACCACATTATGCACCTGCGATCACCTAGGTATGCTTTCTTACACTTGGACCAGTTGAGTGGTCCCTGATCATATCATTAAATATTTGTGTTCATTCAAATATTCCTCTACTTTGTACACCTGTGTGCCATGGTCATCTAGGTAAGCCTTGTGCTACATTCAAATTCCCAATTTCCAAAAGGTAAGACACCTTCACGAATATCCAAGGTACATCCTCGATATTCCCCAATTTCCCGAAGGTGAGAGACCTTCACGAATATCCCAGGTATGTCCTTGATATTCCTCAATTTCCTGAAGGTGAGAGACATTCACGAATATCCCAGATACACCCTCGATATTCCCCAATTTCCCGGAGGTGAGAGACCTTCGCGAATATCCCAGGTACACTCTCGATATTCCCAATTTCCAGGAAGTGGAAGACCTTCACGAATATGCGAGGTATGTCCTCAGTATTCCCAATTACCAAGAGGTGAGAGACCTTCACGAATATGCGAGGTACGTCCTCGATATTCCCATTACCAGAAAGTGAGAGACCTTCGCGAATATCCTATGTACGTCCTCGGAATTCCCAATTTCCAAAAGGTAAGACACCTTCACGAATATCCAAGGCACGTCCTCGATATTCCCCAATTTCCCGAAGGTGAGAGACCTTCACGAATATCCCAGGTACGCCCTCGATATTCCCAAATTTCTCAGAGTTGAGAGACCTTCGCGAAGATCTCAGGTACGCCCTCGATATTCCCAATTTCCATGAGGTGGGAGACCTTCACGAATATGCGAGGTACATCCTCGGTATTCCCAATTACCAGGAGGTGAGAGACCTTCACGAATATGCGAGGTACGTCCTCGATATTCCCATTACTAGAATGTGAGAGACCTTCGCGAATATCCCAGGTATGTCCTCGGTATTCCCAATTTCCAGAAGATAAGACACCTTCACAAATATCCAAGGTACGTCTTCGATATTCCCCAATTTCCCGAAGGTGAGAGACCTTCACGAATATCCCAGGTACGCCCTCGATATTTCCCATTTTCCCAGAGGTGAGAGACCTTCACAAATATCCCAGGTACGCCCTCAATATTCCCAATTTCCATGAGGTGGGAGACCTTCACGAATATGCGAGGTACGTCCTCGGTATTCCCAATTACCAAGAGGTGAGAGACCTTCACGAATATGCGAGGTACGTCATCGATATTCCCATTACCAGAAAGTGAGAAACCTTCGCGAATATCCCAAGTACGTCCTCGGTATTCCCAATTTCCAAAAGGTAAGACACCTTCACGAATATCCAAGGTACATCCTCGATATTCCCTAATTTCCCGAAGGTGAGAGACCTTCACGGATATCCCAGGTACGCCCTCGATATTCCCAATTTCCAGGAGGTGAGAGACCTTCACGAATATGCGAGGTACGTCCTCGATATTCCCATTACTAGAAGGTGAGAGACCTTCGCAAATATCCCAGGTACGTCCTCGATATTCCCAATTACTAGGAGGTGAGAGACCTTCACGAATATGCAAGGCCCGTCATCGATATTCCCAATTACCAGGAGGTGAGAGACCTTCGCGAATATCCCAGGTACATCCTCGATATTCCCCAATTGCCAGGAGGTGGGAAACCTTCACGAATATGCGAGGTACGTCCTCAATATTCCCAATTTCCAAGAGGTGAGAGACCTTCACGAAAATCTCAGGTACGTCCTTGATATTCCCATTGCTAGGAGGTGAGAGACCCTCATGAATATGCGAGGCACGATCTCGATATTCCCAATTACCAGGAGGTGAGAGACCTTCACGAATATCCCAGGTACGTCCTCGATATTTCCATTGCCAGGAGGTGAGAGACCTTCATGAATATGCGAGATACGTCATCGATATTCCCCTTACCAGGAGGTGAGAGACCCTCACGAATGCCTAAGGTATGTCCTCGATATTTCCCTTACCAGGAGGTGAGAGACCCTCACGAATGCCTAAGGTATATCCTCGATATTTACAATTATCAGGTACCCTTTCGATACTTGTGAATATCCAGGTATCCTTCAAGAGTTTGTACTTATGGTCATCCAAGTACCCTTTCAATACTTGTGAATGTCCAAGTATCCCCCAAGAATTCGTACATGTGATCATCCAAGTACCCCTTCAATACCTATGATCAGCCAGATACCCCATTTGACGCCGGCAAAGGCCCAAATATCCTTTGGGTTAGTACTTGTGAATATTCAGGTACTCTTTGAAATGCCTGTGAATGTCCAGGTATCTTCCAGAGCAGATGCCCTGAGAAAGGTCGGTGCATCCCCCGAGAAAAGTCGGGTACCAACTGGTGTCCTCGACAAAGATCAAGCACCCCACAAATCGATGCCCTGAGAAAGGTCGGTGCATCCTCCCAAGAAAGGTCGGGTTCCAACAAGTGTTCTTGACAAAGATCAGGCACCCCACAAATCGATGCCCTGAGAAAGGTCGGTGCATCCTCCCGAGAAAGGTCGGGTTCCAACAAGTGTTCTTGACAAAGATCAGGCACCCCACAAATCGATACCCTGAGAAAGGTTGGCGCATCCTCCTGAGAAAGGTTGGATTCCAACTGGTGTCCTTAACAAAGATTAGGCACCACACAAAACTAATGCCCTGAGAAAGGTCGGCGCATCTCCCGAGAAAGGTCGAGTACCAACTGGTGTCCTCAATACAAATCAGGCACCCACAAATAGATGCCCTAAAAAAGGTCGGCGCATCTCCCGTCACGGCGACTGAAGAAAGGTTTGGGTCCAAGACAAACCACTTACTACTTTGACAAGCGACCGAAGAAAGGTTCGGGTCCTGGAAAAGCAATTTCCTGTCAAGGTAACTGAAGAAAGGTTCGAGTCCAAGACAAACTACTGATTGCTCTAATAGGCGACCGAATAATGGTTCGGGTCCTGGAGAAGCAACATTCTCATGTCACCAGGTAAGATGACGCCTTGATACTTGCCAAAACTCGGGGTTCACACCCTACCTCACTCACTCTCGGTAAGTAACTCCAAGTATCTTCTTATCTGTCTTAGTATATGTAAAGTTATATTGCTCCTTTTCTGCATAGAATAATAGATCCCAAATAAAATATAATCTGCTACGCGTGTATGGATAAAATTTAGGCATCAGTTTGTTCTTAAATGCAACTTCGCGAACTCACTTTCAAAGAGGGGCATTTGTTGACGCCTAAATTTCATTTTTTAATTAGGTTATTATTATTATTATTATTATTATTATTATTATTATTATTATTATTATTATTATTATTTATTTTTCCTTTTCGGATAATTAAAAAAAAACAAAACAAAACAAACAAAAACAAAAATAAAACAAAAAGAGCCCATTTTTCTCTCTCTCTTTTCCCCCTCCGCATGGGCCCCTACGGCCCATTTTCCTCCTCCTCCAGCTCGGCCCTCTTCGGTCATCTTCCTCCTCCGTCCGCCTATGCAGCACACGCGCAGAGGGCGCAACACCGGATGAACGGATGGACGGCGACACGCGTGGGGGCAGTTGGCGGACAGGTGGCGGATAGGACGCCGGTTCGGTCGACAGAGGCTGTTCGATGCACGGGGATCGGCGGTCGAAGCTCCGTCGACCGGTCACCCCCTCGCCTATAGATAGGCCCTTCACCTTCGTTGGAAAACACACACAGAGGAGAGAGAGGAAGCTAGCAAAGCTCGGAGATCCCCTGAGAGACTTCGGGGAACTCGAGAGCAGAGAGAGGAGGGAGATCGAAGCTGCGAGCATTCAAGCTTCCCACGAGAGACTTCAGGGGAGGCTCGACGCTCGCAAGCCCAGATCCAAGGGAGAGAGAAAAGAGATCGAAGCTGCGAGCATTCAAGCTTCCCCCGAGAGACTTCAAGGGAGGCTCGATGCTCGCGAGCCCAGATCGAAGGGAGAAAGGAAAGTTCGGGCACCCTCCGCCGTCGTCGCCATCACTACCGTTCGCCGTTCAAGCTGCCGTTGTGGACAGGTAACGTACCGCCGCCGTCGCCGTCGCCATCGCACCCCGTCATCCAGTCCCGTTCTTGCTGTCGCCGCCGTTGCCGCTATCGCCGCCGCGACGCCTCAACCCTCACCTCCTCGGCGCCGCGAATCGGGAACCCTAGGGTTCCTAATTTTTCGAGTCGCGGCCCTGGGTCGTCGGGTTGGACCCGGGCCGAGAGTCAGGTAGGGTTTTGCGCATCTCGGGGGCGACTAGAAACCGAGTCATGGGGTCGAATCCGAGTCGGGTAGGGTTCCTCGCGAGAACCGGGTCATTGAACGGACTCGGGTCGGATTCGAGTAGGGTTTCGTCGAATCGGGTCACGGCTACAAGCGGGTCAACGGGTGAAGACCAGTCGGACCCAACCCGTAGATCCGACCCGGGTCGGTTTTTTTTAATATTATTTTAATATAAATAATATTTTAATAAATAGAAATAAATAATTAATTTATTTTCCAAAAATAATAAATAATAATAAATATTTTATTTTCCAAAAAATAAAAAAAATTAAAATATCTCATATTTTCCAAAAAAATCCAAAAATTCCAAAAAAGCAAAAAATCCATAAAAAGCCCAAAAGACTTGTACTTAAAAAAAACCAAAAAAATCAAAAAATGCTTTTTATGTCCAAAAAATGAGAAAATGATCAAAATTTTTTTCCTCTACAAATGCATGGAAAACCCCTCAAAAATCCAAAAGCCTTAGGATTTAAACAAGATTAGGTACCAAAAGGGCATTAGTAATTAACTAGTGTAATCAAGTCCCCGATCCTAATTTATGCGGTTGCGCAGAGCAAGTATTTCTCCCAATATTTCGCATGGGTTTCTAATCAACCCACCCCAAATTGATTAGTGGCAACTTCGTTTTAAAAATTAACTTACATGTTAAAAACTTAGACTATTAAAGTCGTAAATTGGTGAACTTAAGAGAGTCCGGGCCTAATAAATGTAGCCAAACCATTAGCCTCCGCCAACGCCCGTACCTATACGTGGGCACCGAAAAAAGAGGTTGCGACATCTACAAAGGATTAGATTCAGTTAAGAATACAGAACTTAATACATAAGCAAAGTTTTTAAGAATAAAAGGGATGTTTACCTTCTTTGGCTCACAATAGTAGCGAGCATAGTGACCCTTCTAGTCATAGTTATAACATTTCACCCTTGAAATTCTCTTCACTCGAGGACGTTTTCCTCTCTTATATTAGTTAACTCTTAGTTTCTTGCTTGAAGGACTTGATCCCTCGCACTTCCACCTTTTGAACAAATCAATGCGCTTGCACTTAGAGCTCGAAGCCCCTTCTGAGCTAAAACCAGTACAACAAATATCTATTTTCCGCTCAAATGCCACAAGATGGTCCTCTATTAGCTCAAGATGGTGCACAGCATCCACAAGTTCTTCCATAATTTGGTTAAGAGCTTTTATTCCTTCTTGTTTTTCAAGCACATATTGAATTTTCATATTCAATATCTCGCAATCCTCGTCATTCAATTTCTCTTCTTTGTTCAACTCAGCAATTATACCCTTAGTTGTTGAAGCCATCGGATCTGAACATATCAGACACATATGCACGAATTATTAATGCTTATCATTTATGCATCCATTTTGCATAAATTCATCATATTAATGAATAATTTCAAATAAGGTTTCAGAACCAAAATGTCACTATGTTTCCAATCATCATCCAAAAATCCTAACTTGAAATTATCATTCTCAAAAGAATTGTAAATTAACATACTAATTTACAACGATAGATAACATTGAATTTTTAATAAGTAAACATGTAATTTACACTAAGTAATATATTCAAGGGAAATGTATCAACATAGAAAGAAATATTTACACCTATCTCATACTAATCTAAGAAAAATAAATAAATAAACTCAAATATCCTTATTTATCTCATAAATTAGGAAAGTCTCTTCTAATCTCCTAGTAAAATCCTCTAAGAATTCTAAAGGCACATTAATCAACCACGAAAAGACCTTCGGAGAGCCCTTATGGCTCTTCCAATGCACATTCATTCTAGGCCATGTGACACAAACTCAAGGGTTGAAGTCTTGGTTGCCTCAATTCTATAGTACTCTCTTACAAAAGCTATTGCAAGCCTTCTATAATCCAGGACCACGTTGACCTTCCATAAGCGATCTAATATTGTTTGCCATTTTGGTGGAAGAGAGTTCACTAGGGCCAGCACCTTTTGAAAATCCAGCATAGGATAACCATTTCAGATGATTTCTTGTATCATATGATTGACCTTGACCATATGTGATACTACATCATCATCATTCCACTAATAATTAATTAATTTTGTCTTTAGCCCTTCAAGTCTTGCCTTTTGTTCGTCTGTTCTCAGAAATATAGGTATGCATACAAAACACATCATAGTTCCTGCAACAAATGCAGAACAAAAGGGATTATATATAATCCATAACGAACAAACTTGGAAAAACATTTTTTTCCTCTTCTTTTTTTTTTGCCGATCAACAATGGTCAACGGTGGTCAACACCAATCAACGGTCAACGGGTGACTGGGTTAGGTCAACATGTCAATAGGTCGGGTCAACGAGTCAGCTAGTGGCAAAATAGTAATAACATCGAACAATAAAGGTATAATCGTAAAAACAACTGTCAATGGCGAAAACATAATATTGTAAAGAAAATAGGGGCAAATCAATAACATCGCACAGGCTGCGGTTTACCCCGCGTGTGTGTCGCGCATGCGCTTAGGAACCACCCCGGTGCGTGCGTTGCAGGCACTAACGACACTAGACATTCCGGCTGTGCGTGATAGCATGTCCGGTGGTCCCTGGTAGCGATCCACCAGTCGTTCTTCTCGTTTCAACGAGAACTATGACTTTGCACTATCATAAACGAGTTTTTTGATTTACAAAAAATCAAACGGGGGGGTGAATAGTACGGGCATGTCGAGATTTGCATCATCGAGTGTCTGACAGCGTTTGTCAAAATTTTGGCAAAAAACGATTTATAAACATCAACAGTGATTGGGAAACATGAACATCATTACTCTGATACCGATGTTGGAAACAAATTCCTAAAAATCCAATACTCAAACAATCAAATACTAAAAACGAATGCGGAAACGTGCCCAGAAACATGTAACACCGATCAAAGGCATATCATGGAGGCGGACATATCTTGATTGCTACAGATTAAGTACCGTCGCAGTTTCAGAGGAATCCTTTGAAGCCTTAGAGTTCTATTCGTCTAGAGGGAGTGTACTGCTTCAAAAGGGGGAAATATAGAGAAGTGTCATGGACCGACAATTTCCTTGGCCGCGGAACGACCCGTGTAGCGCCTAGCGAGTGGAATTCGCCAGGCCAGCCTTCCTTCTATAGTTGTTCCAGCGAACAATACGGTGAATAACTTCTCTATACGAGATTGTACCGCGCCCAGCTTCGCTCAGGCGTCTAGTCCATCGAGTGAAATAGCAGATCTCTTTAGGCTCAACAACTGGTTTCGGCCTGCCATGGCCTCATTAGGAGAACGGCATTAGCTCCTGATCAATTTGTGCACGGGAGGCCAACCCCGAATTCAGAGCTCCAAAGTGATATATTATTTTTATCGTGATAAGTACACTATCAGTGTCAAAAGTTATGTACGACGCTCACTTTGGTGCCAAAAGTTTGCGTCGGATCACTTAAGTGCCAAAAATTTTGAAAAACGATCATTTCAGTGCCAACATCGATGAAATTGATCGGAAATCTGACGTGGCCTTTTTTTAATTAATTTTTGAAGCCGTCGTGGCTCGTCGGAGAGTTGAGTCAGCATCCAAACACCAAAACAACGCCGTTTGGCATCTTTCCCCCAACTTAGAAACCCTAATCCCCAAATTAAGAGAGAGGGAAGGCTCGTCTTCGTCTTCTTCTTCCTTGAAGACCCACACTAGCAACGGCACCAGCACGGCACCAGCAGCAGCACCGGTAGCGCACCAGCAATGACACCAGTAATGCAATAGCAACAGCAGCGCACCAGCAGCACCTTCAACCCATCTTCTTCCTCCTCCTCTTCGCCCTCGCCTTCGATTTTTCCTGCCACTTATTGCTCGAGCAATAATCTCAATCTCTCCTCGCTCACCTGGTCGAGCAACTACAATAGTGGCTGAGCGATGGTGGCCGAGCAACGGTGGCCGAATGACGGTGGCCGAGCGATGGTGGATGAACGACGGTGGCCGAGCAGCAGAAACCCTAATTTCAATCCCCATGTGAGCTAAATGGCATTGTTTCCGTGAGGCCATCCATGTAGGACAGTAAAACGACGTCGTTTTCTTAAGGAGGACCAAAAACAACGTCGTTTAAAGGCTTGTCGATTTTTTTTTTTTAAAGTCACGTAATCATTTTGGTTGGAATCTTTCGCCGGTGGCACTAAAGTGATCGTTTTTTCTCCGATTTGACACTTAAGTGATCCGACGGAAACTTTTGGCACCAAAGTGAGTGCCGTACACAAGTTTTGGCACTGATAGTGTACTTATCCCATTTTTATCCTAGAACTCCTAGCACCAACCGTCCTAATGCCACTCCCACATACCAGTTGTGTTCGTCCCCTCTGCCTCATCACTCTTCACTTGATAACGCTAAGCACCACTCATAAGTGTCACAAGTACGGGAGAATTCACGGACTGTGAAATTTTCCCCCACTCAATTTCGCAACGCCCTTGTTGCGATTTGTTTTGTCGCTTTCTTGCATCCCTTAACCATTGATTCGCCACTTTTGGGATTTCACATCGAATGGTCATGCTTGCCCAACAAAATAGGTTTTCTCATTTGTAGCCTCTTTTGATCTCAGTTGTTCGGGCCCTTCTCGGTCACTTGCATTTTCTTTGGCAAGTGTGGCATTTTTTGCCAACCGCATCTTTTGGTAGCACCATTTTTGCCTACTAAGCATCTTAACCCTAGCAAACCAAATGGAGGTTCTTTCCTTGTGGAAAACGTGGCAGTAGACCTCTTCTTTGAATTCACCAATTGATCCAGGAACATTATCCCTATTCAACGAGGATTCAGTTCTTCTCTAACCTACTGTCTGCTCGGCGAGGAACTGACTCTTCCTAGTGCCCCCATTGTCATCCTAGGAGCTTTCGAGAGCCAGGCTTTGTCCGAGCACCTTTTGCCCTAGCGATTCACTCTCCGCCCTTGTAGGACCAGGTAGACCACTAGTACTTCTCAGCTCAACCCACATTGGAGCGAGGAGTCCGATTCTCTGACTCACCCACTTACTAGAGGGATTCCTGCTCTAATACCATGTGTCACGGGCCGACAGTTTCCTTGGCCGTGGAACGACTCGTGCGATGCCTGGCGAGTGGAATTCGCCAGGCCAGCCTTCCTTCTATAGCTATTCCAGTGAACAATACGGTGAATAGTTTCTCTGTATAAGATTGTACCATGCCCAATTTCGCTCAGGCGTCTAGTCCATCAAGTGAGATAGCAGATCTCTTTAGGCTTAACAACTGGTTTCGGCCTACCATGACCTCGTCAGGAGTGCGACATCAGCTCCTGACTCGTTTGTGCACGGGAGGCCAATCCCGCCTTCAGAGCTCCTAAGTGATATAATCTTTCCATCCTAGAACTCCTAGCACCAACTATCCTGACGCCACCCCCATAGACCAATTGTGTCTGTTCCTTCTGTCTCCTCACTCTTCACTCGATAACCTTAAGCACCACTCACAAGTGTCACGAGTACAGGAGAATTCACAAATCATGACAAAAGCATATTGCTCTCTAAAAAACGCTACAAGTAACCTTATCCCCTTTTATTTTATTATTTTTTACATATATTGCAGTTATTTTCACTTAAAAAATAACTGCCCTCTCCTCTTATGGGCCCTTCACATACGGGTCGAGTTTTGGCCCAACATGGGCGGACGGGCTTAACTTGACCCATCAAATAAAAAACCAATCAGTTAGAATACTTTCAAAGTGGGGTAAAACCTATTTTCTTCTTTGTTCCATGATCAATGGTTTACTCGATCTACCCACTTTGACAAATTAGGCAAGATTTTGACCGGATATGAAATTATTGAAATTTTACTTTTTTAGTCTTACTAAGGTTCAATTTCGTCGCTTAGTTATATTCATGCTTGCTAGTATCATCTTAGTATGGATTGATTTGTGCATGGTTTGTTTTAGGATAACATTTCATAAAGGATTGTTTTTATTATATCATGTTTCGTTACCTCATGAAGTAGCTCACTTTGGGAGAGTCAAGAGTTATTCTAATATAACATGTCACATTTGCATGTGCCCTTTTCTTTTACGCATTAGTTTATCCTAGACAATTGGTTAGAGTATTTTTATACTTTCCTTTCACCGCTCACGATTCTTGTCCTCAAGTGTAATAATAAGACCTTATTTAATTTTTATTGGATGCGGCTTGGGTCTTTATTTTCTCGCACTTTACTAACTATTATTTTGTGATTGCTTTGTTTATTACTTTGATTGTGGTTGGTTATATTAATTGTTTGCGCACCTCCTTATGATCACTTTTTATTGGCTTAGGTTAATAAAATTGGACAAGATCGAATGTTCATACATTTTTGAAATAATGAGAAAATGTATCGCAAGGGTGCTAGTTAGACCTAGCATAATCTAGTCCTCGCTTTTAGGTATATGTTAGTGGTGACTCTTAGAAAAGGGAATAAAAATAGTCATAATCAATCAAGTCAATCAAATGTCATGTATTAGTAGGGTTCGGGAGAACCTGCCCTGGTATTAGCACAATCTCGCAAGGCCCTCAAAGATATCATTTGGCAATCTATCGTCCTAACAGATGCCCTGCTCCCCTTCTTGAGGGGAGGGTCGTAACACTCGGTATATGGCACATAACAAAAAACTTGAAAATGTAAAAAAGACAAGGAATTTTTTTTTTTTTTTTATGAAAAAGGAAAAATATAATAATTCAAATAAAAGTAATAAACTAAAAATCTACCACCACCAATAGGAGCCTTGCCCACCTCGCGGCAAAGCCGCCACCACTTCCGGAGCTTGAGGCCATGGTTGAGCTAGCGGCCATCGCTGCTTGAGTTTTGTCAAGTTCTGCCATGGGAACTTGGACTTTCGAACAATGTTTCGTCAGTCTCAGCAAACTTTAGCGCTAGATGTGCCATCAAAGCAAAGCATAATATTGACTCTAGTTTAGTATTTTGGGATAATGAATCAAATGGTTCCTCAACTTTAATTTAATATCATTTGTTCAATGTGATCCCGAAATTTTATCCCAATGTACAATGTAATACCTAAAATTTTAATTTATTCAATGTAGTCCATAAACTTTTGATACATGTTTGATTTAGTTATGAATTATGTGAAAATGTTCAATATTTTCAATTTATTAATTCAGGTTCATGGACAAAATTAAATATTTTCATATAGTCTAGGAACTAAATCGAATATGTAGTAAAAGTTTAAGGATCATATTGCACAAATTAAAAGTTCAGAGACCACGTCTCATATTGGGTCAAAATTTATAGATCATTTATGTCATTTTTCGTTTTATCTCTCGTCAGTTCTCATATTCTTTGAAGAAAAACCAAAGGGTAAAATTTCAGGAAAAAGAATGCTAAGAGAAATAAATAAATCAAACCAGAAGCAAAAACGAGAATAATCACGGCTAAGCGACGAAGGCCTTAGAAAAGCTAGAGATGATGAAGCGTTGATCAGGAGAGAAGACGTTCGTCTCAAATGGTACAGACAATTTCCAGCATCACCGCTACCAGCACAGCCATCTGAGCTTGAAACTGATAAGCCAAACGGAAGATAATAGATCTTCCACTCTGCGAGAGAAGATGATGAAGAGGAAGCTTTTTAAACTAGTGGTGAAAGATCTGAGAGTTAACGTGGGGAGCACAAAAAAGACGGTGCAGTGAGGCTGTTGAAAGTTCAGACCCAGACCTGTAGGCGCTCGGGTCCGTGATTAATAGGGCAAGTTCAACGAAACTCGAGCGGCTATGGCCAAGCGTGATGACTGAGCACCCATGTCAGCCATGGCACGGGCTTAGTTAAACTGGAGTGGCCATGGCCGGAGGCAGCTGTGGCTGGTGGTCGTGAGGGGTGGTTTTGATATTTTTAGCTCTTTTTTTAAATGACCTTTTTATTATTCTTGTCCTTTCTTTATTTTTTATTTTTTTATCCTTCTTCTCTTAAATTTTTCTTTCAATGCTGCACCTATCTTTAAAAAATAATTAAAATGTATTTTTCGTTAATTATGTGAACGGAGTCAACGAAACACATGGATATGGTTCTTTCTCCTCTGTGAGAGCTTCTCTCTTCCTTGGGAGCTTTCCCAGCATCACAATGATGTTTTCTTTCAGCTACCTTCATGATCGTGGTCCTCCATTCCTCTCGATCATCCGTAATCCTTCTCTATTATTATTAGTTATTTCCATCTGCTTTTAGTTTTAGTTAACAAGTCTATTTGACATTGTTTTATCGCCTTAGTTTCCCCACCACTACACACTGGCCCTGTCAACTTTTCGACAATATTTCCGAGTCGATTCTCTGCTAGTCCGTTTCTTTTTCTCGTTACACGATAGCTGCAGAGATTCCCTTAACAAACCCAAGCATCTCTGGCGAACGATCTTCTAGGGAATCATTTGGTTTGGTGCGAATTGATGATGAGGAAGGCTGAGATGGTTTTGACTGGAGGGAGTTTGTCGGAGAAGTAGTTCAACCGAGCTGCTTAGCTAATGTTTCAAGGAAAGGGGCTGGCATGGGTGAGATTACTATAACCCCTCAAATGAGAATATGCAGTTGGGCTCATTTCATGGTCAGCATCATCTTGATGCGGAAGAGAGAATTAATTTTTCTATATTTAATAATGCAAAATACATTGGCCTATTTATAACCTTTACAAGATAATTATTTAAGGTGACATGATATTGTAACATCAATTACAATCAATCAAATAAATAAAAAATAGGCACAATCAAATTAAGAAATATGGGGAATCATGAAAGTTAAAAGAAATTGCTTAGTTATATTTCAGCTATTTTAAATAATATTAATAAAACAGAATAACAAATATGAGATAATAGTTTCCTTAGGCTTCATGAATATAATTTTGAGTCATATGCATAACATGACATTTGAGAGAATTATATTATCACTCCCATCGATATATGATAACAATTATAACAATAATAATACTAATAACACAATATATTAATTTTTTTCTAGAAAAGAATTTGCTATGTATCATGAAATCAACTGTAACTTGTACGCGCCGCGCATGGGCATCGCTGGATCCTGCAAGACGTGGAATCGTACCCCCTGCTACTCATCTTCCTCGCCTCCTGCCCATTACAATGGAAAATGAGCTCTCCCTCTCTCTCTCTCTCTCTCTCTCTCTCTCTCTCTCTCTCACTCTCTCTCTCTCTCTCTGCTTTTCATTCACTCCCTCATCATTACAAAGCAAAGCACAAGACCTCTTTCATCAATGGAGCGTTCCGCTTGGCCTAAGAACCTCTCCTCCAGCCGCAAGCGCGCGATCCAGGAGGTCTGTGGCCAAAATCCCACGAAGCTCAGAGATGCCTTCGACGCTCACTCTCAAACTGGCGATCACCCACGGCAGCCCTTGTTTGCGGAAGATCTGATCGACAGCGTCCTCGGGTCGTTCAGCAACACCCAATCCCTTTCGAGCGGGTCTGAGTCCTATGAGGTCTTGCAGGTCCCGAGCAATGCCTGTGTCATGTCCGAGGAGTCTGAGGAAAGCGAGAGCGTCAAGATACCCGTCCAGAGGTCTCCGGTAGAGAGCGTCAAGAGCTGTGTCATGTCCGAGGACTCTGAGGAAAGTGAGAGCGTCAAGATACCTGTCCAGAGGTCTCCGGCAGAGAGCGTCAAAAGCTGCGTCATATCGGACGACTCTAAGGAAAGTGAGAGCTTCAAGATACCCGTCCAGAGGTCTCCGGTAGAGAGCGTCAAGACCCCCGTCCGGAGACTCCAGAGGTCTCGGCTAGCGTGGGTCATGGACCACGTCCGGAGACTCCAGAGGTCTCCGGTAGCGAGGGTCAAGACCCCCGTCACCCCCTCCTGGATACTCCAGAGGTCTCCGGGATCCATCTTGTTGGAGCAGTCGCTAGTGGAGGCTGCAACGGCGATATTCAAGGGCAGAGTAGACGTGGCTTCGGAGATCCTGAGGCGCTTGTCTGCCGTGCCGAAACCCATGGGTTATTCAGAGCAGAAATTGATGGAATACATGTTGTCTGAGCTTAAATCGCGCGTGAGCCCCGTCGATTACCCCCCTACCCTGGCGGAGTTGTTCACCGAGGAACATCTGTCGTCGTTTCAGTCACTTTACGGTCTGTCTCCTTGTTTTAAGCTCGGTTGCATGGCTGCCAATCTCGCGATTGTGGAAGCTGCATCGGAGCAACCCTCGACTAACAAGCTCCATGTAATTGATTTCGATATTGGTTGGGAAGGACGGTACCTCAATCCCCTCATTCTCCTTTACGCGGCGTCCGTGCATCAGGCTGGCAATCAATCCACCCTCAAGATCACGATGGTAGCAGATAGCTTCAACGGTGAGAAGAGGCTCAGGATGATTGGGGATCGACTGAGTGAACTCGCGGCCCAGGTGAAAGTTAGGTTAGTATTCAACATCGTAAAGCAGAAGCTGAGCGAGTTGAGCCGCGAGTCGCTGGGCTGCGAGCCCAACGAGGTGCTGGCGGTGATCTTGGCGTACAAGTTGCACAGAATGCCGGACGAGGGCGTATCTGTGGAGAACCCGCGCGATGAGCTCCTCCGGCGCGTAAAGGGTCTGGCGCCGCGGGTGGTGACGCTGGTAGAGCAGGAGATGAACGGGAACACGGCTCCATTCCCGATGCGCGTGGGGAGGCGCTGGCGTACTACGGGGCGCTGCTCGAGTCGTTCGAGTCTGAATTTTTGGAGGACGGCTCGAAGCGAGGGAGGGCGGAGGAGGGGCTGAGTCGGAAATTGGGGAACTGGGTTGCTTGCGAAGGTAGGGACCGGGTTGAAAGATGCGAGGTGTTTGGGGAGTGGAGGGCCCGCATGGGGATGGCTGGGTTCGAGTTGAAGCCACTGGGTCGACAATTGGCCGCGATGAAGGCGTTGCTTCACTGTTGGCCCTCGCCCTGGGACCCGAGATTCACGGTGAAAGAAGAGAATGGCGGGTTTTGCTTCGGCTGGCGCGGGCAAACTCTCACCGTCGCATCTGCTTGGCATTAACCGAATTGACATACGTATGTGTATGTCATGTGCGGCAATGGGATGTGATATCTATAATGTATTGTTTTCGAGATGTTTTTCATGAGAAAATGGGAAAAGAAAGAGAGAATCACATTTTTCCACCCAAGCAATTGAATAATAAAAAGAGAGGTGTTTGGATTTGAGGGGAAAAAAACATTCCCGTGCATTGCATTCATTTTTTGCGTTATTCGATTTGTTTCGTTTAGTGTGTATTGAATTCTTGTGTGCACTCTTTCTTCTCCGTCCATAGCTGCTGTGGGGCTCCACCAGTGACAGCATTTATGGAGGTTCGTAGTAGTTTGCAGCTTAGCTCGAGCTCCAATTCCACTGTCTTTCAGGAGAGGGGGAGGGAGGGAGGGAGAGAGGGAGGGAGAGAGAGAATGTCACGCATTATTCTATTTGCGTCGTCATTGTGCACCTCCGGTTTTAATCCCTCCCAAGTGATTCACGCCGGGAATAAGGAGAGAATTGTTTTAACTGCTATTTGAACCTCCATTTCTTTAAGGATTAAGCCTTTGTTTTCAATAGCTGATATAACATTTTAAGTTAAATTCCTACATTTTCGTTCCATTTTGAGATCGAATAGTTTTATGAGTGATTTGTCTTTTTTTATGAAACTGAAAGTCAAAATTAGTTTTCGACATGAGTGATACTTAACGTTGTAAGATGCTCATATTTGTGCTTTAATTTCTATCCATGATGGTGATATCTCCTTCCCTGGTTTAATAGAGGAGCAATATTATTCGTCTACCAAGGCTTTGCCTTTGAATGTCCTTCCTCAAACTCGCACTTACACTAAAGAAGCCCTGCGCAAGCTCCAAAAAAACATGAGGACTCTTGCTTCAATGAGTAGCTCTCGCTATGCTGCGGGATCGAATCTCGCTATGCTACGGGATCGAAGTCCAAGCCCGTCCCTAAACACGAATTCTTCATTGTTTTGAAGGGTCTCGTGAAACGCAATGCCATGGTTGAACAAACATTGAGGCAAGTGGAGGAATTGAGCTCTAATGAGGAAGAGGGTGAAAAGGGACAGGCGTTTGAGGAGAAAATGGAAGGTTCATATAGAGATGATGCAGAGAGACAATTGGCTGCGATTGGAATTGCGAAGGGGCAAGATTCATCTAGGTTGTTGTTTCCCCTTCAAGCAATGATAAATGCGATAAGGGCAGAGAGAGAACAGCTGAGACAATCGTGGGCAGTTGCGCCAGACTATACTTCACTGGATGGAGGGTGTAATCATGGCACAGCTGAGGGCTTGAGCGATGAGGAGCTGGAGTTTCAGGGGCGAATCGCCATGTTCGGAGGGAAGATTGAGGGTGGAAAGAAAGGTTTTTTCAAGAGTTTTGACGATAGGGCGGTGGATGTGCCGTTGAGAAAAGAGACTGAGCTTGAGGACAATGAAGACGAGATAGGGGAGGAGGAACAGTTTAGGAAGGGATGATGGAACTACGAGGGAAGTATCTATTACCGATAATGGCAGTACTGTTCCTGCTTAATGTGCAGCAGCCACAAAAGTTTGCATATACACATCTTGCAGTGGCTTATGGTCCTACACAAGCATCAAGGCAGTTGGCCCTCCTCCTCCAAGCATAGGAGGGGCGATGGTTGCTGGGCGGGAATTGGATTTTATGTCGCTTCTACAGTGAGCTGAGCTTGCTATGAAGGCTATGTGCGATTATGCTAGGAAGCTGAAGGTAATGTGTTTTGTTTTGTTTTGTTTCCTTTTCTTCCAATAATGTTAAATCAGATCCCCCTTTCTTCTCAGTAGAGGCAATCCATTATTTGGCTTGATGTATGAAGAAAACACTTTTTCTCCTTGAAGTTGGAGGACCTAATTATGTATATGATTCTTTTGCTTTTTGTTAGGAATCACATAGAAAAACCATGTCATCTTTGGCAAAGATCGATGAGAATTTGTCTTCCTCATTGTTGAATACCGCTACACTTGAGAAGTCTATGTCTGCTGGTGGTGGGTGTGCATCTTTCTGCAAAAGCTTCGTGAATATATTTCTGTTTTATGTGAGTTGTTGCAGGTGTGGCTTTATTTTGTTCATCTTTTACCCATATCCTTTAAACCATTTTTGTTAATTTCCTTTGATCCGTATAGGATAGGTTAAAGCTCTATGGTGCTGATGGTTTCTGTGCCCACCTACAAGCGATCAACACGACAACTCTGCGCAAGAATACGAGTCACCTCATCTTCCCTGCATGTATTTGACCTTTGCAAGTTTCGTCAGAAGTCTCCGATGATGAATGTATTCACTTTCACTTTGGCTTCATCGAATGCTTTGCAAATGTCAATCGGGGTGGCAGGATGTGGAATTAATTAGGTTTGAGCTCGAAATGTTTAGACTTCATAGACAAGCAAATGAAGATCATAACCATCTACACTATGTGCTCGAATAATAGCGAGGCCTAAATCTAGGTCATGGATATTTGTTTGCCCCAAGAAATCAGCAAACTTTCTGTGCAGAAAACAAGTGAGGAGTTGCATGAGATACTTTCTCTTAATTTTTAAATCATAGTATGTTACACATCAATTACCAAAGAGCAACGACTTATTGGTTGTCACAGATTTTTGTTTGAATGCGGTTGGAGAGAATCGAACTTTCCAAATCTTGTAAGGTTTGAATTCAGGTAAGATTTCAACGTGCAGCAATCCGGGCAATAAAACCATACTACTATTAAGCATTCACTTAGTTTTGTGACCGAAAGATGCCATGCTTTGCCTATCAAAAGGAAGATGATGCGGTGAGCTTACACAAAACTCTCCTAGTCATGGGAACTATGGCATAATTCCATAAAGATCACCATAATGAGTACACGATTTGCTCAAGCAAAAACTCCAAAATTAGAGACCTCTATGATTAACAAAAGAGCAAGAGAATGAATCTACAGTACAAGAAAAAAAAATTGTCACTAAGTACACCCAAGATGGAGCAGCCCTCATTAGTCAACATCAGGAGAGGGATCCTTCTCATTATTGAGAGAACTATCCATTGGCTATTTTCTTTTTCCTAACCGACTTTATATTAATTAACATGAACCAATTCCATCAAGGGCCAAGAAACAAAAAGCCTCAAATACTATGATCAAGATATACCAAAACCATTACATATTCAACATATACACCACACCCTTTCAAAATCTAAGCCATTAACAATAGCTGCTACATAATGGATGCAACCGCTCTAGAGGTCCATAATATGAGGGAGCTCTCCTCCATAGCACGTAATCTCAAATGCAGCTCAAAGGTGATTGTAACTTCGAGAGTCCCTATGTTTGATTGTGAATCTCAACAATTTGAATCACAACATCATCAAGAGGTAGAGGAAAAGATTGAATGCAGCTTGGAGTTGCTAGCTTTCCATTGATGAATGCAACAAACACTTGTGAAATTTACTTCTTTGAGTGGGTCTTGCTTCAAACAAGATAGTCCAACATTCCAATTGCCAATGCTTCGATGAACAAACACGTCTGCAAAATGCGAACCCAGATCTAATGAGAACAACCGCATTGGAAGAATACGTGAGGTCTGGATTCACTATGATCATCATGAAGTAGCAAGCTCAGAAATGAACAACCTACTCCTAAGCAATTTATCCTTCCTTTTGCTTCTAACAATGTTAGCTCCAATCCCTTTTATTTGACAAAAATACCTAGAATTACGGTGCCTGACCCATCACATGTTTGACCTGTCTCCAATGTTTCACGCTAGCTAGGTTGACTTTGTATTCACCAAATAAATGTAAATATTTTCACCGACCTCATGCAAATATAGATGTTAATGGATCTTGATGATTCAAATTCAACTAAACCGAACATGATAGAATCATACAATTTTTCATTTTTTTATGCTGACAAGTTAAAATAATGCATTCAAAGTTCTTTGAGCATCTAATCGATTCATAAGGAAAATTACCAAAAATGTCCTAAATCTATTACAATTTTTCCTATTCCGTCCTAAACCTTTTTTTTTAATCAATTCAATTTTAAATTTTTTTGCATTTGTGCTAATTTAGTATGGCAAAGAAAAAAAGAGATAGGAAAAAAGGAAAAAAAAGGAAAAATTAATAAAAAATAAAATATTATTTAAAAAATTTTACGTCGGCGTCGCCCAAACGGTCGACACTAGCTAGCGTTCACATTAGCGCGCGCCTCTCAAAATTAGTCGGATGAAGTGAATTGACATAATTGTAAAATTTTTAGGACGGAATTGGCAAAAAAAAAATTAGGATTGTTTCGGTAATTTTCCTCGGATTAATATTGGTTTGCTAGTTCCAGCCTTGCAAAAACATTAAATTGAAAGAATGTGCAAGTTTACTTATAGCTAAGTAGTTGTTGACTTGTTACGACTAAAATATCAAATTAAAAGTAAAAAATCCAACAAGGGCTAAGTTATCTCTAGTCAAAGTCCATCGTAGCTCAGCTCGTGGAGTTCCATCCAAGCAAAGTAGAGATTAAGATTAGAAGAGTGTCTATGTCAATGTGCAAAAGTCAAGGTTATGCAATTATAAACCAATAAAAAAAAGTATTTTATATTCCATTTATTCCCCACTAGTTTGATAACAAATTTCGACATATCACGAATATTAAAATCTCTGAATGCATTATATTAACAAGGGTTAAAATTGACTCTCATGTGTCTAATTAAGATTGTAAACCTATGTCAGATCATCATCTCCAAAAATTACAATTACCATTAAATCAAGCCAAACAAAAAGGAGTTTTTTAGATTCATATTGTATTGAAATTAGGATTTTTGTTTATATCTACTTTCATAAACATACCAGAAAAGACTGGTATCATTTGGAAAAACAACTTAATTATTTTCAATTTTGATGTGAAATTACAAAGAGATCTTTTCAAGATCCTCCTATACAATGATGTACAAAAAATATGAGAAGGGATATTGGCTAATCAATAGTAGTCTTCCTTTGAAATTCACAATTTTTGTTGATAATAGTGTTGACACATAAATTTTGGCGATCTAGTCATTTATTTATTGCATAGAAAATTAGGAGTCAATTTTATCCCTGAAAAATATTAATTGCATATAGATATATGTGCATTTATTTTTAATTGGCATTTTTTGCATTTTATTGGACCGGTGGTGGATGGGTTCAAATTAATGGTTCTGAGCTTTAATTTGGCAGGTCGGACTAAGCCCATGAAATGAGCAAATTGGCTCGAGCCCATTTTCTTTTAATGACAAAAATTACCTAAATGAAGATTTGAAATGATATTACGGTGGATTTTTGGAATTTAAGAAAATTTTGGTGAAAAAAAGAACACAAAAGTAAAAAGAGAGAAAAATGAGAGAGAGAGAGACAGCGAGAAAGTGACAAGTGAGAAAAAGTGAAAAAAAGAAGAAGGAGTCATCTTCTTCGAGGGATCCACCACCGGTCTCCGACCGCGAATGCCGGTGCCGACGCCGCACCCGCGCCACCTCGCTGCAGGCCCCGCATGCGACCACCACCACCGTTCCACCGGTTGCTCGAAGCTCTACCTCGCCGGTCATTGTCCGTGAAGCCCGACGTCGGAGCCACTCCCGCCCGTTCGCCGCTTGTCCGCGACTCCAAGTGCCGCTCACTACCGCGTCGGAGTCCCAAGTCACCCACGCCGGCACCAGCAACCTGCGAGTCCCCGGTGCTCGCGCCTCAGCCAGCCTTGCGACCCCAGCCAGTCACCGTCGCATGTTGCTCTTCCCTGACGCCTCAGATCCCAAGCCACACCGCCGATCTTCTTGCCTCCGCTGACCCGATTGCGATTCCAATGCCTAGCGAGCACCGCGCCACCGCACCAACCGCTTCCACCTCCAATTTCCTTTGCCGACGCCAACCACGACCCGGCACTGACGCCCATTGCTGCTGCCGTGCTTCCTTGACCCGTAACACCCTGCCATCGCTCCTGTCACCAGCACATCGGTGACCGCCAGAAGTCGCCGCCCCTGTTGCAACTCCGCCCTTCAGCTCGTCCGCGTCTGCCTCGTGGCCATCCCCCACAACCCTCCAGTGATGCCGGGCTCCTTGACAACAGCAAGGCCAAGTTCCCTTACTGCCGGCCCGTTGAGGTTTAGGATACTGTTATCGATACAATTCCTGATAAGTTTGTCAAGCATTTTGGGTGTAGGATGAAGTGGTTGCAGTAGCTCCACTTAAGAGTCTATTAGGGAAGGATGTTCTTTTATACCACCAGACTATATAGCCTATCGGTGAGAGCATGACTAGATATCTACTACGTGATCGATGTAGTGACTTATATGAATACTGTTTCTTGTCCTCAATCAAATCTGAGGTTAGATGCGTTGAAAGACGAGATACAATCTATTAAATATGATAGTATCTGGAAGCTTGTTGAATTGGTTGAAGGTCACAAGCTCATTGGCTGCAAATGGGTGTACAAGATGAAAAAAAAAAAATTCCAAAGGAATATTGAGAAGTTTAAAGTTTAAACTCAAACTAGTAGTGAAAGGTTTCACTCAGAGAGAAACCTAATCTTTTCTAAAGATTCTTTCAGAATGAATATGATATTAATAGCTCATTTTTGACATAGAGTTACGTTAGATGAATGTTAAAACTGCGTTTCTCAATAGATACTTTGATAAAGAAGTCTATATGGTTTAACTTGAAGGTTTCGCAGTAGATGATTCAAGTAAACTTGTGTGTAAATTTAAAAGCCTTGTTTACGGCCTTAAGCAAGTCTGTAGACAATGGTGCTTAAGGTTTCATAGTGTTGTCACTTCATTCAGTTTTGCTGGGAATAAAGTAGATTAATGTATATACTGCAAGGTCAGTCGGAGAAAATTTAGTTTTCTCACATTCTATGTAAATAATATTTTGCTTGCGAGTAGTGACATTGGATTACTGCATAAAACAAAGTGGATGTTGTCAAGAAATTTTGACTTGAAAGAGTTTGGTCAGGTATCTTTTGTCCTTGGTATTGAGATCCATATGAATCGTTCTCGTCATATGTTAGATTTATCTCAGACTGCATATGTTGATTGTATTTTGAAAAGATTCAACAAGCTGAAGTTGCTCCTGTCATTAAGGCTAATAGATTGAGTATCTGATATTGTCCTCATTCAGATTTTGAGAAAACCCAAATGTAGGATATATTTTATACTAGTGCACTTAGAAATTTTGCATTAGGTTGGATATTGCTTTTGTGATAAGGCTTTTAGGCAGATATCAGTAAAGTTTAGGACATGATTACTAGATTGCAACCAATAAGGTTTTGAGATACTTAAAAGGACAAGAAAATTGTATCCTGACAAATATGTTTAGGATTTGGAGTTAGTAGGGTATTCGAATGCAGACTTTGCTAACTGTTAGGATGACAAGAAGTTGACAACAGAATATCTTTATATTAGCAAAAGGTGCGGTATTATGACAAAATAATAAACACAAATCTATGTCATCCTCTATCGTACAAACAAAGTTTGTAGCATGCTTTTCAATAACATATTTGGCTAAAAAACCTTATTGAGGAGTTGACCATATTTGATCTTGTGAATAGACCCATACGGTTGGATCAAGACAATAATTTTTCAGTATTTTTTATTAATAACAATAAATGTCTTGATGGGTCATATATATGGCGGTCAAGTTTTTGAACATAAAGAAATGACACAAAATGGTAACGTTACAATAGAGCATACTTTCACAGATAATATGGTTACAAATCTACTGTCTAAAGACCTTTACCCTTGTGTATTTGAATGAAATATCATAAATATGGTTTGAGAAGTATCATTGGATGCTGTTATTTAGTGGGAGCTGTTTTGATTTTGCTCTAATAAAGCTTACATTTATGTTTTGTTACATTTAGTAATATTTTGACATATATAAACTCTTTCACATTCGAAAAAGTGGCCATGAATGTGTTGTCATCATATTGAATTAATTGCATGTGATAGAAATCTCAAAGTATTGTGTGAACTTTGCATGAAGGCTAGGGGCATCTAGTTATTAGCCTTGTACATATGTCTCAATTACACATGAAGAAAGGCTAACCGTAAAGAAAAGATATATATGGGTTCATTAGAACAATAAAGATATTCTCTAGTGTTACATCCAGTTTTCGTTGGCACTTAAGGTAAGAGAGTAGTGATCGACAAAGAGAATAACACATCAAGGATTACTCTTTATGAGGTGTTATCCATTTGCCACACAACCATATTGAATCAATATTAGTAAAGTTGAAAGCACTCGCGACCATGGAAGGCTCTGTGTGATAGTACATGCAGTTACTATCATGATTCGGTATTTGAGACTTTATGGGATAGGATTGACCATTAAGAGTTGTCTCTAGACCAATATAAATGTGCGCACATACAGTACGGTTTTAATTAATATAGCCCAGTGAGAAAATGTAAAAATTTTCCTAATGTGAGCTACATTAATTGAGATTGTAATTTACTGTTTTACGGGATTACTCTAATAAGGTAAGACATAAGGTTTATTAATAGTCGAATATGGGCCTGGTTTGTGTGGGTCGAGTTGGGTTGGGCCCGTGATGAGAAGGCCCAGCTGCAAACTCTATAAATAGCGCTGAGATCCTTCTTCTAACCCTTATTCTTCCATGAACAATCTCTCACCTCACATAAGGAAGCCGTGAGGGGCGGTCTCATTGTGCCAGGATCCGAGTGTCATAAAGGAGAAGAACCTGAGCGTCGAATTGTCGTCATTCTGTATGAGGTACGCAAATCTTCGTTTTCTTCTCCAATATGTTCGAGTTTCTAGCTATGTTGATCTTGGAATGTTGCTTTGACGGCCAATGATGACAACTCTAGGATCTCATGTAGTCATCGGTTTGGCTTTATGGAATAGTAGAGACTCGATCGACAGCCATGGCAAGTGCAGCAGCAATCCTCGTGGCTGGCCATGGACAGGTCATGGCGAAAACAGCAGCTTCGTGGGTAGTCTGGACACGACGGGGCAGTAGGTTGTCATGGTTGGGGGTCACGGCAGGCCAATAGCAGCAGCGTCGAGTTCTTTGTTGAAGCACGGGTGGCGTAGCAGTGGTTAGTGCAACGATAGGTTTGCGGCACGAGCGGTGTTGGTCATCACACACGTTGGGCTCGGCAGTCGACAGCATAGGGGCGAATGGAGGCTACATCTCCCCGCTGTGGTTTGGCTCAGGCAAAACAGCATTGACGGACAGTGAGCGGGCATCGTCGGGTGCTGCGGTGGAACAAGACAGCAGCGCTCGGCTCACGTCGGTAGAGGGCACGGTGACGGTAGTGCAGTAGGAGAGGCGTCTCAGCCAAGGCTTAGCCAAGAGCTTCTTTTCCCTCTCCCGGTGTCTTTTCTTCTCCTCTTTCTTTGATTCCGTCTCTCTCTCTCCCTATGGCTGCAGCTCCTTTTTCTCTCAATTGTGGCCGCGTATTCAATGCAGTGTGGCCTCCTTTCTTGAATTTTATTCATATGTCAGAGGGAGAGTGAGGACAAGCTCTCCACCTTTTCTCTTATAACAGTTCTTCTCACTTTATGCGTGGTTAATCTAACTTGCTAAATTAAAGTTTAGAGTTATCAGTCCAAACTCATCCGTTGGTCCGATGCAAATGTACTATACAAAATATAAATTTACTATTTTTATTTAGAAGTTAAAAATCAATCGCTAATTTTCTATGTAATAGTCAAAATTTAGGTGTCAATAATGAATTATCAGTGTGTTGAATTTGCTACTAACAATATTCACACCGTTTATGCTGTCATCACACGATTTACCTTCTCCTCATCGGTCATTCTAATGTTTGCTACACCAATGAGGATTTTATTCTAGTGATGCTCTGTTTCAACTTTCCAGTATGCAAGTAATGTCTCATGCTTCTCTCTAAATTTCTAATGATCTTGCTCTTCACGATGTAGGAACTGCGAATAGAGCCAAACTTTAGAATTTTGGAGGATAACCATATATGTATTCCAAAGAAACTTATGAACTATTACATGTTTGAGCAATGTTATCTACAAGAGTCATGCTGGATTTGTGAGAAGAAGCCTTTTGACGAGTTTATTCACTTTATGACGAGTAGCAACATCTCACAATCTATCAATGCTCCACCTATATCTTAGTGGAAATATTGATCCTTATGTATTATGAACCAAATGACATGTTATGTGGGAAGATCTTTGGATTAAAATAAGACATTAGAAGAAAAAGTTTCAAATTTTACTATACTAATAAAGCCATATGTATTTTACTTAGATTTTTAACACTTAAAATACTTTCCCAGACGAAACAACTTTTTGGGAACCCTACGAAATATGAATTGATGCTCTGGCACTCTAATCCATATTTCTATGACTCTTCCCATTTTTCTGCGGATTGGTTTGAGGAATGAACTGGACACAAGCCAAATGGTTGATGTAATAATTGGTGACTAAAGCAGAAATACTATTTCGAAAACAGACACCTTCTATGTCACTAAAAATTACGAAGAAATGTGTCTATTCAAATCTATTTTTTCAAAACAAAGTGTATATTTAGTAAAACATAGTAGAAGTAGATAATATTGATTGATATCTTTAAGAGTGTAGAAAGAAAGGAAAACATAATATATGTATTGTCAAAAGAGTCATCTAGATCAACATTTGTTGGCCTAGGTGGTAAGGAGCCTGGGTTCCCTTAAGCAAGGTCTCGAGTTCGAGCCTTGTGTATGGAGCAAATGGCGCTAGGAGAGCCACCCCCTTGTGGGTCTGACAGTGGTTGATTCCGGATTTCATAGGGGATACCGGATACCGGAAGATCATAGACCAAAAAAATAAAATAAAATAAAGAGTCATCTAGAAAATGCACCACTCAAAATGAGAGGAGGAGTGTCTCTTTATGCATACTATTGGTTGAATGTACGTCTTTTCGTGCGATAGCAAAGTAAATGATACTAATTGATTGGGCATTTTTGCTTTGAATTCGAGAAAGAAGAAAATCGTTAGTAGTGTAAGGAACGACATCTATATAAAATCAATAGAGTCTGACTTTTCAATAAAAATGTGAAAAGTGATGCATATTTAACTGCGACTATTTTGAATAATATGGATAGAAGCTCTGTTTATCTACGTTATTTATGTAAAAAGCGATGCACATATAAATGTCATTATTTTGAATAATATGGGTAGAAGCTAAACATACTATTTTGATTAAGGAAATAACATCGACAAGATATTATAGTGAAGATGCTATTTTAACATTGAACAAACAGTGTTTGCTCAAGAAGGTAGACCACAAAACTAAATAACTTCCTTTTTAGAAGAATGATGCAAATTTCCCCAAAGATATTCAGAACCACAAAAGAATTTATAGAAGAATTGTTATTACAATATCCATGCATATATAGATATATCTGAAAATTAATTGAGCTCGCGATTTTTGTAGAAAGTGTACACAAGAAAGTTTTAGCATTGAAATTATAGATCAATTTACAATGCCGTACTATACTTTAATAAGATTGTACAATTAAAGTATTGTGTTCTCAAAAATAATTTATGATTTAATTTGAGAATGATGTAATTTAAATAGAACATTTATTTACAAACATACATCGTCAATAACATATTTACTAACTTTTTAACGTCAAATAATTATCAAAACTTATATCTTTAATGGTTAATATCATGAAAAATCCCATATTAGTACACTTAAGATAAATTAATTTCAAATTAATTTTTGGGTTGACAAAAACCCCATATTGGTACACACGTGACACAGTTATCCTTCATTAGTTTCCATCAAATTAAGAAAGGGAAAGAAAAACAAATCCAATAAAGAAAAAGGCTTTTGGATGAAAATGTCCTTGGCTATATTAAGATTTTATTAGTAAGTTTGGGGTCTTATTTGAAATTAAGTTTGTTACTTCAAAGTATTATTTGAGATAATATTTACTTTAGACCCTTTTTGAGAAAACACTTTCACTTCAAATCTTTATTTAAAATTTTCCTTGATGATAATAATACTAATAAGACAAGATATTCATTTTTTCTATAAAAAAAATTACTATGCATCATAATATCATTTGCGATTGACCTAACTGTAACTTGGCTAGATCCCACAAGAGGATGAACTTTCGCCCCACCTCCCTCTTATATTCCTTGGGGATAAGTACATTATCAGTGCCAAAAGTTGTGTACGACGCTCACTTTGGTGCCAAAAGTTTCTGTTAGATCACTTAAGTGTCAAAAATTTTAAAAAACGATTATTTCAGTGCCAACGCCGATGAAATTGGCCGGAAATTCGACGTGGCCTTTTTATTTATTAATTTTTGAAGCTGACGTGGCTCGTCGGAGAGTTGAGTCAGCATCCAAACACTAAAACGACGCCGTTTGGCATCTTTCCCCTAACTTAGAAACCCTAATCCCCAAATTGAGAGAGAGCGAAGGCTCGTCTTCGTCTTCTTCTTCCTCGAAGACCCACATTGGCAACAGCACCAGCACAGCACCGGCAGCGCACCAGCAGCGACACCAGCAACGCAGCAGCGCGTACCAGCGACACCTTTGACCCATCTTCTTCCTCCTCCTCCTCCTCCGCCCTCGCCTCTGATTTTTCCTGCCACTTATTGCTTGAGCAACAATCTCAGTCTCTCCTCGCTCACCTGGTCGAGCAACTACAATGGTGGCTGAGCGACGATGGCCGAGAGACGATGGCCGAGCGACGGTGGCCGAGCGACAGCGGGCGAACGACGGTGGCCAAGCGGCGGAAACCCTAATTTCAATCCCCATGTGAGCTAAATGGCATCGTTTCCGTGAGGCCATCCATGTAGGACGGCAAAACGACATCATTTTCTTAAGGAGGACCAAAAACGACGTCGTTTAAAGGCCTATCGATTTTTTTTTTTTTAAAAAAAAAAAAGCCACGTAATCATTTTGGCTGGAATCTTTCGCCGGTGGCACCAAAGTGATCGTTTTTCCTCCGATTTGGCACTTAAGTGATCCGACGGAAACTTTTGGCACCAAAGTGAGCTTCGTACACAAGTTTTGGCACTGATAGTGTACTTATCCCTATTCCTTGCCTTCTTCTGCACATGACCCTGAGCTCTCTTGTCCCTTCTCTCTCTCTCTCTCTCTCTCTCTCTCTCTCTTTGCTTTCCTCCCTCATCATAAAGCAAAGCACAAAACCTATCTCATTGATGGAGTGTTCCACTTACCCGAAGAACCTCTCCTCAAGCTGCAAGCGTGCGATCCAGGATCTCCTCCATGGCCAAAATCCCACGAAGAAGCTCAGACATCTCTTTGACACTCACTCTCAAGCTGGCGATAACACAGGGCAGCACTTGTTTGCGGAAGATTTGATCGTCAGCGTCCTCAGGTCCTGAGCAATACCCTATCGGAATCGATGAGCGCTGAGTCCGATGAGTTCTTGTAGTTTCCGACCAACGCCTGTGTCTAGTCCAAGGACTCCGATGAGAAGAGCGTCAACACCCCGGTCGGGAGGTAATTAAGGCCCAACATTCATGTTTCTGTTTTGTTTTGTTTTTTTTTTTTATCTTTTTGGTTTTTCTGAATATTTTTGAAATGTAATTTATTTATTAAAATGGAGTTTCGCATAATTTAAAAAACAAAAAAATTTCTTTCTGGCAAGAACAAATACATATAAAGTGAGCATCGAATGTTCGAAAATGACAATGTGAAGATCTATTAGAATCTAGGAAAAAGGAGAGACATGAAAAGATCGTTTCGTTAGTTATATGATTTTGGGACACAACTTGACATATCATGATTGGATGATAATGAGTCTGTCCAACTTGCAAGATAAATAAAAAAAAAAAAAATTTCTTGTTATTTTATTTATTTTGTTATTGTGTAGAGGATGGAGGTTTTATATGGAGGTAAAATTATATATATGGGTCCAAGTAATTCTAACATGCTCCCCTTTTTCATAGAATAAGTTCTCCTACATTGACAGAAGTGAGGTCTCAATTAAATGGGCAAAAGTACGCTTCAAGTGCCAAAAGTTAGCACAAATGGACATTTAAGTGCCAAAAGTTACGAAAGTGACACTTAAGTGCCAAAATTGGAGAGAAATGGATCACTTAAGTGTGGCTTTGGCTAAAATCCAGCCAAAATGCTGACGCGCGCAATTTCCGGCTAAATAAGTGCAAAACGGCGTCGTTTTGCACGCCGACGTGGTCAAACAATGCAAAAGTAACGTCATTTTGGTGCGACGTGATAAAAAAAATATTAAAAATTAAAAAAAAATTAAACAAATTTTAAAATTTTAAAAATTTAATAAAAGGGGGAGGCGGTTGAGGGTGGCTGAGGGCTCATTCCTCAGCTACCGCCGGCTAGGGCCCGGCGACCCCGGCCAACCCCCCTCCGTCGTCGGCCCTTCCCGGTGGCGACGGCCTCCCCCTTTTTTTTATTTTAATTTTAATTTTTTAATGTTTTAATATTAAAATTTTTACTTTTAAATGTTTTGTATAAATTTAATTTAATTAATTTTTATATTAATTTTTTATCACGTTAGCACCAAAACGACGCCATTTTGTATTTGCTTCGCCGGAAAATCGCCACATCAGCATTTTGGCCGAATTGACACTTAAGTGATCCATTTTGCTTCGATTTTGGCACTTAAGTGTCACTTCCGTAACTTTTGGCACTTAAGTATTCATTTGTGCTAACTTTTGGCACTCCAAGGGTCCCGGTGTCCAATTAAATGACGGGTACTCATTGGAGGAAATACGGCTCGAAAGAGATTCCCAGCGCCAAATTCCCCCGGTGCTTCACAAATGATACACATTTTCATATAAGTAGAGAGAAATCCATTCTTGCTTGATGTCTAAAACAAATATTATGTGGGATCTTAACAATAAGGCATGGCTTCAAATTAATAAGAAACCCATCAACTCTTCTCAACTTGGCTAGTATATTTATGCTTCTCTCGTGATGAACAATGGTCGTGTCCTCACCACGTGTTATAAATTTAAGGGAACGAGTTCTTTCTTTAATTTTCTAAAATTTAGCTTCATCTCATCACAACAAGATACAATCCAGTCGAAACAAGCTCAATATTTCCTTTTATCGACTATCATCATTCGAAAAAATTTCGGGTTATCTTTTGGATTGGAAGATCCAAACCCAAATCTCCAATCGGGTGGTCATTAATTTACGATTTAATCGAAACAAATGATTCAAGCCGTGTTTCGGGGAACTTGCAGGAGCTACTCCAGGTGCACTTACAAGCTCCCCAGGGATGTCTAGCGACCAGGCAGCTCCAAAGGATGCCGGACGACTCATCTAATTATAAGATCACACACCAAGGCCACCACACTTGCAACGAACCTCATCCTCAAATCCCCCCACTCATCCTGGACTCACCATACACTGGAACAACCCATCCTCGTCATTTTCTACACCAGCCTCACTCCCAAGCAAGACAACAACAACCGCTTCTTTTCAAACCACCCCCCCACCCCCCCTGGGGGCGGTGGCTGTGGCCACGACGACGAAAGCAGCAACAACAATCAATCCGCATCATCTGATTACTACGCTGGTATTCAAATCTGCTGGGGCGATCTAAGCCCTGTCGTCAGACCAAGGGGATGTGATGTTTAGGGTCTCATACTTTGGATATGATTGTGGGGTCTGAGTTTGATGATCTGTTGGATTATGAACTTCAATGTTGATTTTGATATAAATTTCTTGATTAATATGAGAGGTGTTTGATAGAATGAGCTTCCTTGAAACTATTTATCCTATGCGGCGGTCCTTTTAGGAGAAAAAAAGGAGCCACTCAATAGCTAGTGTAACAATATTACCTTGTCGAAAAATAGTTTGTAATTATGGGGTTTTATATATTCTCTAAAGATTCTCCCACTTTGAGCCTTTGAGGAGTACTGCATACACTTCACTTTCACGAAAGAACGTGCAAATATGCATCGTTACAAATTACAATCACCTCAAACTTACACAGTAAACATCACTATTTATCTATAAATGAAAATTTATTCCGCAGCAAACTGACTTTATGTTGATTAACATGAGCTGATTACATCAAGGGCTAAGAAACAAAAGGTTCAAATCCTTGATAACCAACTCCACATTCTATGATCAAAATATACTAGAACATTACTACATATCCGACATATACACACCCTTTTAAAATCTAAACCATCGACAAAAGCCGCTGCATGATGGACTCCATGGTAGTTTCGACAAACACTTACGAAAATCACTTCCCTTAGTGGGTCTGCTTCAATCAAGACAGTTCAGCATTCCCATTGCCAATGCTTCGATGAACGAGACACATGCAAAATGCGAATCCAAATCCGATGAGAACAACCGCACTTGAAAAATAGGTGAGATTTAGATTCACTATGATTATCACAAAATTGCAAGCCAGGAAATGAACAACCTACTCCGAAGCAATTTATACTTCTTTCTGCTTCTAACAATATCAGCTCCAATCCTTCTAATTTGATCAAAAGGACCTGGAATCACAGTGCTTGACCTGTCACATATTTGACCTGTCCCCATTGTTTCACGGTAGCTAGGTCGATTTTGTATTCACCAAACAAATATAAATATTTTCATCAAACAAATGTAAAGATTTAAACGTGCCAAAAAAAGTCCAGTATCATTGGGAGAAACAACTTTGTGACCTAACATAATTATTTTCAATTTCGATGCGGAACTACAAATGTCTTTCAGGGTCCCTCTGTATAGTGACATTAGAGAAAAAAGGAGAATGGAATTTGGCTAATCGATAGTAATCTTCCTTTAAATATCCCAATTTTTCTCTATAATAGCAACTTATCCATCACGTATCATTTTGTAACCTTCTTTACGGAACATAATTTCCCTTTTTGTTGTTGCAAGTAATATAGATTCTATGATTTGTAATTGTCCACAAATCAACCTTGCAGCAGGAGGCAATTATTATACATGTGTGTGTGGGAAAATTGTTCAAATTCCTAAATCTATTGTAATTTTGTCAATTCATATTTAAATCTTTTAATTTTACTAATTGAGTTTTAAATCTTTTCACGTTTTACCAATTGAGTTCATCCAGCCAATTTTAGTTGGAAATCGCCAACGTACACAATGGCCATACGGCCGTCCATTGGATTTAGTCATGAATGTGCAGTTTAAATCTTTATCATATAGTCCCATATGAGATTTCAACTGCACGCGTGACCGGATATTGGAGCATCAGTTACGTGAACGGATTTTTGTAGTCATGCCGGATATAAGAAAGCCACGAATCGCGTGAAGCTTGTTAGTGTTGCTTAAGTTACGTGTATTAGTACATTACCGTGAGAGTTTTTTCGCGGATTGAGAGTATGTTTCCGTTCCGAAGCTCGAAAGGGAATCATACCTTTTACCTTCTTCCCTTTGGGTCAAAAGCGAAGCTTTCGAGAAGCGCCGAGGTCGACGCACGCCAGGCATGACCAGCAAAGTGCGCGGAAGCTGCCCTAATGGAAACCCCGACACGGCGTTCCCAAGTCAACAGGACCACCTACCACCGTGTACTGCCCCGCGCCCACCACCGTCCCCCAATTCCACGAGATTCTCCTCCCTCCAAAGACCTACTCGCAAAAACACGTAGTTATAACATGATTATTTATTCATAAATCCTCAATTATTTTGTAACGGCTATATAATATTCATCAATTAATTATCAACAAATTTATAACAGTTTTTTAACGGCTTTTTCTTGGTTTGAATATAAATTACAAACTACAATCCTTGGAGCTACTTGGAATTAGAAAGAGAATATAAGCGCACAAATATTACCAATGCCAAAGCCTACCTACATGCTCTAAGAAAAATTGATATTTCTTAAGATCACAGAATGTAATTTGAACCATTCAAAATCGTTTGAATGGATAATGAGATTTCTAATTTATCCATTATATGCACTTTACCAGCAAAAACAATAGAATGGATAAAGGAAATGAAAAAAAGCAACACCTTAGAGGACAGGTATGGAGATAAATAAGGCTAAAAACAGACTTAGAACTTTGAAATACCTTATACCTTAAGAATCATTTTGATATTTCCAAGCACAGGTCGGAAGCTATTTGAATGGGATAGAAAAGGGAGAGAACCGAATTGGTGAGACAACTAAACCAGTTCGGTCTGGGAGGATGGCTTGGGATGAATCGGCTTCGGCTTAGTCTGCAGAGGAAGAACTAGCTGATCGTGTAGGCTATGCATCAGAGGCTGACGTAACTTGGCGACAATGTGGCAGCTACTTGCGATGAAGAGGTGGCTGACAGGTGCATTGACCGGATGGCTCGACTTCCTGCGCATGGATCCGAGAGGCAGGGCTACGTGGTAGGCTGGTAGCCTGTGAGAGTGTGTGACAATAGGTCGCGATGAAATTTTAATGACTTATCTGGTGCCCGTGAGTTTGATGATGGTTTGTTTTTTTCCCATTGACATAGTCAAGAGCGGCATGCTTGGTGGAGAATGGATACTAGCGTTGTTGACGTTGCTACAACCCGTGTAAAAAGAATCGATGAACCATTCCTTAGACAATGTGAGCTCTTATATCAAGATAAGAATATGTGGACTAGAGAATTGGGTAATCTATGCATATTTAATAATTAAGAGTAAACTAGCCTATTTATAACCATTACTATAGGACTATTTAAGATTACATAATGTTATAATATTAATTATAATCACTTTAAGATTAAAAAAAGGAATATGCACAATCAAATAAAAATGATGCGCAATCTGTGAATATTGAGAATCACAAAAGATACGGAAAATTGCTTAATTATTTTTCAATTATTTCTAATTATTTTTCAAAGTAGAATGACAAATATGAAATAATGATCTCCCTAGGATTCACAAATATCGTTTTGAGTCTCATGCATGATTTGAGAGAATTAAATTATTGCTTCCATTGACACGGAACTTTTGCACCACCTCCCACCGGGCGTGTGCACTGCATATGGCTAGATCCCACAAGACGCAGAATCTTCACACCACCTCCCACTTATCTTCCTTGCCTCTCTTGCACCTGACCCTAAGCTCTTTCGTCCTCGTCAAAAAGCCACTCAAATAACATGCAAATCTCAACATGCATTTAAGGTTGAACCTGGCAATTTTGATTCATGGACTAGCGGATTCTTCAATTTTGGTGTATTTTTTAGTTTTCCCCATAAAAAAATAACGGTATCGATGCCTTTTTTTTATTAAATGGGGGTCATTTCTCAACTGATGATTTTTGTGGTATTCTTTAAATCTTGTTTTTGCATGTCTATATAACTTGCAGTGTCTACTTGTTATGATGATCATGTTTGGAATTATCATATTCATCTGATGTTTGAGTGCATGTTCATCTCTCCTCCTATATTGGGATCACCTCACACAAGAGGAAGATCAAGGGATATTTTTGTGCATTCTCCTTATCGGGGGACAATTCCTCAAGTAGTTCATGAGCATGCAGTATCCTAATTTTACCGGCTGTTCCTTAAAAACCTTGTCACGACCAAAATTTTCGGGTGTGAATCACCTAGGGTTTGGCTAATAGATTGTTAAGCCTAGACTTAACGCGGGCTCTCCCAAGTCCATACCAATTCGCGACTTAGGTTTGAATTCTTAACATGCAAATGATTTTCAATCAGGAGTCACCACTAATCTATTTTTTGGTGGGTCGATTAGAAACCCAAATAAAGTAACGGTAGATTTACTTTATTCCTACGAACCAGAGATTTATGAGTTCGGGGACTTGGTTACGCTAGATTTCTCTAACGCCCTTTCGGTACCTTTCTCTTTTATTTTGAAAAATTGTTTGGCAAGCAACTTGAATTGATTTTAATCCCCTAACATGTGAGGTGACCATGCGGGTGCGCAAACCACCAATTTAACACTCAAGAAAGCAAATAAATTGCAAAACTTACCTCATAGCAACGAAAGCATCTGTAATGTTAAATCAGAATTCACATCGACAATCCTAGATATGATTTCTAATTAACATATAATTACCCAATTTTTGTTTTTGCTTTTCTTAATGAGAATCTAATCCATATGCAATGCAATGCTTCTAATCTAATATGAAATGATATAGCATGGCAATATGCCCTAAACTATATGAATGAGTAAAAAAAAAAAAAACTAGTGATTTCTCAATGAACATGCAATAATTAAATATGCAATCTAAATTAATCAAAATGACCTAATTCTAATGACGAACAATTTCTAATTAAATGAACCTAATAACAATCACTAAAATGACGTGCATTTCATAGGCCTAATTCTATATGACGTACACATGATTTTTTATTCTAAAAATGCAATCTATCCCAGAAATTGCAACTAATTTATCCTAAGACAAAATTTATTTTTTATGAAATTCGAAATTAAGATTAAACATGCAATTCAAAAAAAAAAACTAACATCCTAAATGAATGCACTTTCTTTTTTGTTTTCTTTTTTTATGATTCAAAATAAAATCCCTATTCTAAATATGTAAGATAAAAAAAAACAAACCTAATCCTAATTCAGATTTTTTTGGATTTTTTTTTTACGAAAACAAAATTGATTCAAGCGACATGGCAACAGATCGAGCAAGATAAGATTGATATCTAAAAATTGACGAACCATATTTCGTGCATGAGATCGGATTGGTCAATTTTAAATAAAACCGCGAATCGAATCTCGAGCGTGAGATCGGATTGGCGATTTTTCCGTGCGATTGCGAGTCGTATTTCGAGCGTGAAATCGGACTGTTAATCATATGCACGTTGTGACAGCTATTCGAGATTATGATAACATCATTCGAGAGTTCAATCAAGAATGCAATAATTCGAGCAAGGCAACGAAATATATGAATCTTGACTAAGATAAAATTATTACCTTGTTCAAACACTTGCTTGTCAAAATTGGACAAACTCGACACGATGAAGAGGTGGTGTTGTCTCACGGATGCTCGGCGGGATGCTCACGGTGAAGGGCAAAGAGTTATCATGGTGAAAGCTTAAGGACAATCAAGAATTATTGACGTGCAGTAATATTGATCAACACTCATATGCACTTAAACAGCAGAGAAAGTCAGGTCAACATGCTCTAATCACGAAAACACCAATTTGCACGATTCATATTGGATCCAACATGAAACACCAACAGTTTGACTCGAAATTGACCCTCGTTATCCCAATCCTATCGACATGAACAAATTATGATATTACACTTCCCAAGCTCATAAGTCAAGTTCACGATTTTTTGACTCCGATTGGACTCAGCAAATTAATGATGGTGAGATCATCTTCAACCTGTAAACAAGTCAAAACCAATCTCAAACTTACCAGTTGAAAGGAGCACACAATCTGATGGAGGTCAGCAATCGTTCATAGATAGCACGGATTCAGCGATGACTTAGATCGACCATGGGCTATCGCGGATGAGTTTCAGAACGGCGAGGTGGCAATTTGTGTGGATGCGAGCCTATGGATGACAAGCAAGAGAAGATCGCATTGGGACTGTCTTGGCTTTCTTTTTGTGAGTCTTTTATTGCATGTTCCTTTTCTTCCGTATCTCCTCCTGGATGCGTTACACTAGTGGAGATGTCCCTCCTTGTAACCTGCAGGACAAGATAAAAACTTTTGGTCTCTCTTTCTGTGCATATCGTGGCTGTCTCTCGATCAGGCGGTGCTCGGCGACAGTTTGGGTAGCGGCAGGTGGCGGTCAACGATGGATCGGCAGTTGCGGGCGTCAAAGTTGTAGGCGCCGAACTTCACGCTTGAAGACCCCACTGGAAGAAGACAACCCCACCTTTTTTTAGTTTTTCCTTCTTCACGTGCTCTTGGTGTGATGTTCCTTGGACAACTACTCAGCCCGCCGATACGAGGAGGATGACAGCAGCTTCGGGCAGGTGACGTTGAGGAACTGCAGCAACTCCTTGTCGTCAGCAACCGCGACACGGCACATCAAGAGAGGAGCGGACAGCGCGCAATGTTGATCTTTGCGGGAACTCGTCAGGAAGCAACAGGCGTCTCGGAAGAAGGCTGCTGGCGTCAATGGACTGGGCTTTGTCTCAAGGGACAACAGGCTTCGTCGTCAGGGCTTGGATCAGATTGGACTTCGCCGAGGGGGCTCCAAGATGAACGTCCTGCTCGTCGCGTTGTTGATGTCGTGGGAGCTCCTTGGAGGACTGGAAACTGGATGGGCGATAAGGAGCGTCGAGTGGCAGTGTTCCACAATGTGGGAAGAAGCGACCTTGGAACAAGCGTGCGGCAGCAACACAGGCACATCGCCATCGAGGAGCGAGAGGGCGCCGGGGCCGGGGCAACCGTGGCCGAGCTCTCCAATCTCAAGCCTCTCTCTCCGCTTTCGTGAATGAACGAGGCTCTCTCCTGATTTGTGGCTGTGTATTCTCAATTGTGTGGCCCCCCCTTTGAAACCCTACGCGTTTTTCTTTTTATAAGTTACGAATTAGGGTTTTAATCTTCCCAAATCGAAATCCACAAAGATTCTTTTTCTAAACGCAATATTCGTTTTGCCGAACGCAATATTCGTTTTTGCACTTGCTCTATCCGAAAAATTCCATCATATCTTGGAAAATTTCAAATTCTTATTTTCACAAGATAACGGGCTTGGGCCAATTTGCTCGCTTCGTGGGCTTAGTCCGGTCTGTCAATTTAAAGCTCCGAACCACTGATTCAAACACATCCACCACCGGTCCAATAAATGCAAAAGATGCAAATGTACCTAAATCTACATGCTATGCAATTAATTAATTAACTAATTTTTTTTGGGTTAAAATTAATCCCTAATTTTTTATTGCGATAAATGAATAAATGGGTCACCAAAATTTAGGTGTCAACAAACCTCCATCTTTGAAAGAGAACGACTCAACGGCCCTTTGTTAAAGATTTGGTCTCTCTCTCAGAAATTCACAAATTGATCCAAACATACATATACACACGTAATGCAGTTATGACAATTTTACTTAAAATTAATTTTTGGACATCGCCTAGAATTCCAAATTAGATACAATTATCCTTGGAAAAGAAAAACAAATCAAAAAAAGAAAAGAGGATTTTGGATGAAAATGTCGTTGGCTACAATAAGATTTTACTAGTAAGTGTGGCATCTTATTTGAGATTAAAGTTGTCACTCCAAATTATTATTTGAGATAAGGTTTACTTCAAATCTTTCTTCTTTTTTTTCTTTTTTTGGAGAAAATGCTTTCACTTTAAATTCTTCTCTAAAATTTGCCCCAATAATAATACCAATAAGACAAGATGTTCATTTTTTTCTAAAGAGGGAATTTACCATGTATTATTATATCATTTGCGATCGAGCCAACTGCTCGTAACTTGGCTAGATCCCGCAAGACATGGAACCTTCGCACCACCTCCCAATTAGCGCGTGGAGATGGCTAGCTCCCCCAAGACAAGGAGCTTTCGCCCCCACCTCCACGCGCTTCTTCCTTGCCTCTTTCGCACATGACCCCGAGTCCTTTTGTCTTCGCCAAAAGGCCACTCTCTCTCACTCTCTTTCTTCACTTTCCTCCCTCATCACAAAAGCAAAGCACAGAACCTCTCTCATCAATGGAGCGTTCCGCTTGGCCTAAGAACCTCTCCTCCAGCGGCAAGCGCGCGATCCAGGAGCTCTGTGGCCAAAATCCCAAGAAGCTCAGAGATGCCTTCGACGCTCACTCTCAAACTGGCGATAACCGACGGCAGCCCTTGTTTGCGGGAGATCTGATCGTCAGCGTCCTCGGGTCGTTCAGCAGCAACACCCAATCCCTATCGAGCGGCTCTGAGTCCTATGAGGTCTTCCAGGTCCCGAGCAACGCCTTTGTCAGTTCCGAGGTCTCCGAGGGAAGTGAGAGCATCATGTCTCCGTTAGAGAGCGTCAAGACCCCCGTCCAGAGTTTTCCGGTAGAGAGCGTCAAGAACCCCGTCCGGAGACTCCAGAGGTCGCCCGTGGAGAGCGTCAAGGCCCCCATCCAGAGTTTTCCGGTAGAGAGCGTCAAGATCCCCGTCCGGAGACTCCAGAGGTCTCCGGTGGAGAGCGTCAAGCCCCCCGTCCAGAGTTTTCCGGTAGAGAGCGTCAAGATCCCCGTCCAGAGACTCCAGAGGTCTCCGGTGGAGAGCGTCAAGCCCCCCATCCAGATGTCTTCGGTATCCATCTTGTGTGAGCAGTCGCTACTGGAGGCTGCGACGGCGATATACGAGGGCAGAGTAGACGTGGCTTCGGAGATCCTGAAACGCTTGTCTGCCGTGCCGAACCCCATGAGTAATTCAAAGCAGAAATTGATGGGATACATGTTGTCTGCGCTTAAATCGCGCGTGAGCCCCGTCGATTACCCCCCTCCCACGGCGGAGTTGTTCACCGAGGAACATGTATTGTCAGCTCGGTCACTTTATGAACTGTCTCCTTGTTTTAGGGCCGGTTTCATGGCTGCCAATAACGCGATTTTGGAAGCTGCATCGGAGCAACCCTCCACTAACAAGCTCCATGTAATTGATTTCGATATTGGTTTGGAACGACAGTACTACGATCTCCTCAAAGATCTGTCCAAGCGTCAGGAGGGTAATCAATTCACCCTCAAAATCACGGCGCTCGCAGACAGCTTCTACGGTGAGAAGAAGAGGCTCAGGATGCTTGGGGATCGACTGAGTTTACTCGCGGCCCAGGTGAAAGTTAGGTTAGTATTCAACATCGTGAGCCAGAAGCTGAGTGAGTTGAGCCGCGACTCGCTGGGCTGCGAGCCAGACGAGGTGCTGGCGGTGAACTTGGCGTTCAAACTGTACAGAATGCCGGACGAGAGCGTGTCCGCGGAGAACGTGTCCGCGGAGAACACGCGCGACGAGCTCCTCCAGCACGTAAAGGGGCTGGCACCGCAGGTGGTGACGCTGGTGGAGCAGGAGATGAACGGGAACACGGCGCCATCCCCGATGCGCGTGGGGGAGGCGCTGGCGTACTACGGGGCGCTGCTCGAGTCGATCAAGTGTACAATGCCGTGGGACAGCTCGGTGCAAAGGAGGGCGGAGGAGGGGCTGAGTCGGAAATTGGTGAACTTGGTTGCTTGCGAAGGTAGGGACCGGGTTGAAAGATGCGAGGTGTTCGAGGAGTGGAGGGCCCGCATGGGGACGGCTGGGTTCCAGTTGAAGCTACTGGGTCCACACGTGGCCGAATCATTGAAGGAGTGGCTCGACCGTTGGACCTGGAACCCAAGATTAACGGTGAAAGAAGAGAATGGTGGGTTTTGCTTCGGCTGCGCCAGCCGAACTCTCACCGTCGCATCTGCTTGGCATTAACCGAATTGACATACGTATGTGTATGTCATGTGCTATGGGTGGTGATGGCAATGACGAGGGGGATGTGATATCTATAATGTATTGTTTTCAAGGGGTATTTCCTGAGAAAATGGAAAAAGAAGAGAATTCCATTTCCCCACCCACGCAATTGAGTAATAACAAGAGAGATGTTTGGATTTGAGGGGAAAAAAACATTCCGATGTGTTGCATTCATTTTGTGTTATTTGATTTGTCCCGCCATCACCGGGGCATCCTTTAATTCTCTACCTCACCATTCATAGCGAGTCACTAGGTGCAATGTTGGCTCAAGAAAGTCCTGTCGACAGAAAAGAACGAGCCATTTATTACCTGAGCAAGAAGTTCACTGTATCAGAACTAAAGTATCCTGATGTCGAAAAGACTTGTGCGGCTTTGGTGTGGGTATTTCATAGATTGCGACAATACACACTACATTATCAGACATTCCTCGTGACTGAGAACGACCCCATCAAGTACTTACTTGATCAACCAGCTTTGGTGGGTAAGTTGGCCAAATGGCAAATTTTAATTTCCGAATTTGATGTGCAATTCATGCCACAAAAGTCGGTTAAGGGACGAGTGATCGCTGACCTATTGGCCGAGAATTCAGGAGTTTCTAATGACGATGACAGTTTCCTTGATGACCGTGTCTTGAGTGTAAATGAAGACTCATGGAAGATGTTCTTTGATGGAGCTGTAAACTTATCTGGTTCTGGTACTGGATAGGGGTGATCGGTTCCCTGTTCGGTCCGGTTCCACCTAAGAATCGGGAACCGGACCGGGAGGACCGGTTCCCACTTTTCTGGACCGTGGACCGGACCGGCTATCTTGGAACCGAGAACCGGACCGGACCAACCGGTCCGGTTCCAATGAACCATCACTTGTTTTCATTTCATTTAACAAAAAAATAAATAGTAATTACTAGTAAAGTAATGCACGAGATTATGATCCGGTCAAGTTTTTTTATTCACTTTGTGACCAACAAAGTGACGCCCTATTAAATTAAAAACGTCGACTTTGTGGAAACAAAAATTAAAATCCCGCATCATACCTTATGTCCTTGCACTATTATGAAACAAAAAAATAAGCTAAAGATCCACACAAATTTGAAATATCAGAGAAGTTTTTCTTTCCAAACATATTTCACACACTCACCTTCATTCTCATGAACATAAATGTTATTAGAGAGGCAAAAAACAAAAGAAAAACAGAATCCGAACTCAACAAAAATTCAACACATAGTTTGGCCATTGTTCAATACCATCCATTAGTGGTCATAACTAATCTAGAACAAACCCTCCATGGAATAAAAAACAAAATCAAATTCCAAAATTAGCACAAGAGATTCAACATTAAACTACCAAACTCCATACATCTCGTCGAATCACTCAATGTTGCATGGCCCGAGGGGAATAGATTCTTTGTTCAAGCAAGCAAAATATGATCAAATCCGAGAGCCCAAAACTTGCTAATAGTCCTGCAATAAGTATATATGATAACTCAACATTAGTTTTAAAGTAGAATTACTTTTAATTGAACTCAAATAATTAATGAAAAATCTCACCACATATATTTCTTCCACTTGAACTTGCAAACTCTATTTATCGATAAGCTCCGAATGAACATCATTCATATCTAACAAAACAAATATTAAATAGAGCATTCACTGATTAGATATACAAAAGAATTACAAGATAAAAAGATACATTGATGACTTACCCCATTCAAATCTTTCCGCATTCTCAATGCACTCTTCAACATTAATCGGCATGGTAGCCTATCTTAACCAATCTTGAGTGCAAATCAAAGCTTCCACCACTGTAGGAGTTAAAGAACTTCGAAAGCCATCAAGCACACGACCGGATGTACTGAAAGTCGACTCCGAAGCAACGGTTGTTACAGGAATAGATAAAATATCTCGAGCCATTAAAGAAAAGATTTCAAACTTTTGGCCAGTAGTTTTCCACCACATCAATAGGTCAAGATCACAATTTTCTTCACGTTCGGCTTTAAGATACTTATCGAGCTCAGATAGCTTACCTGCTGACACTTTTTTCTCCTCGCGAAGAAAGATATCAAATGCCTTGTCTGAATTGAAATCCTCAACCAAATCAAGATCATCCTTCTTAGCCTCCTCATGGTTATCAGGATCCCAACTACTATCAATATTAATACCCAAATTTCTATCACAAGAATTAAGATGAGATTTTTCATAAAAATGAAACAATCTTTCCAGGGCAATTCTCACCTTATCATACATTTCATCAACTTTCATACTATCATCATAGATTAATCTATAACAATACCGCACATAGCTCATCTTTCTTCTTGGATCCAATATCACCGCGATCAACACCATCATATTTACTTTTTCAAAACTCCCGTAGTATCTGTCAAACTTCTCCTTCATCTTTGCACCCATAACTTTCAAACTAAGATCTGAAGCCTTCTCCGCTTGTTTCAAAGTTTTATATAAAGTTGCTATCTCATTGAAATAATCATTCGCAGTGATATATAGAGTCCCGAACATCTTGTTGGTGGCATCATAAAACTTCTTTAAAAATACTGAAAGAATTCTGGCATATTCCCAATCTTTATGTGTAGGAGTGTCATAGTCAAGCTCACTTAAGAAAGAAGGATCATCTTCTTCCATCATTTCAAAAGCTTTTCTGAATTTTTAAGCAGTATTCAACATGAGATAAGTAGAGTTCCACCTAGTTGTGACATCAAGACAAACCGAACCCTTATAAGTGATCCTCGCACTTTCAATGCAACCTCGAAATGTTTTAGCTCTCATGGGAGAACTTCTCACATATTTAACCACGTTTCGAATACGTATAATAGAATCACGTACCTCGGTCAATCCATCATTCACAATCAAGTTTAAAATATGAGCCGTGCACCTCATATGTAAAACATCACCTTCCAAGATCAATAGCCTATCTCTTGATAATTTTTCTTTTAAAAAACCAATGGCAACATCATTAGAACTAGCATTATCCACAGTGATTGTGGACACTTTTTTCTCTATTCCCCACTCATAGATGCATTTCTCAATCATTTTCCCGATATCCTTACCCTTATGACTAGGCATCACCACAAAATTGATTATTCGTTTGTGCAATTTCCAGTCGTCATCAATAAAATGTGCGGTGAGACATAAATAATTCAAATTCTGGATGGAAGTCCATGTATCAGTTGTGAGTGCAATCCTAGACTTAAGCTTGCCAAAGAAAGTCTTCAAACTTTTTTTCTCACAAAGATATAACTTCATGCAATCTCTAGCCACTGTAAATCGCGAGATGTGATGAAAGAGAGGTTGTAACTGATCAATAAAATCTCGGAATCCAACACGCTCAACCATCGAAGAAGGTAGTTCATCCGTTATAATCATTCGAACAAGCATTTGTCTACAACGATTTTGATCGAATTCCCATGCTGATAAGACAGTTGCACTACCATCAGTATTAGTATGCCCCATTGTTATCCCTTGTGCTCTACGTGGGGTGAAAATTTTTGCTTCTTATCTATGTTGCGAGGATGCTTATTGCACTTTTTCAAGTGCTTCAACATAGCGGAAGTATCATTATCAACAGAGTACGTATACTTGGCCCCACAATAATTGCAAATCACCATAGTTTTCTCCTTCTCGATTTTGCCCTTACGAAAATGAAGCCAGACTGTTGATGCTCGTTTACTAGAACTAGGAAGACAAGCATTAGTTACCTTGTTTGTGTTGGATGCCACTTCGAGGTTTTCAATTTCTTCACCTTTATGTTCTAGTGAGTCCATCATAGGATTCATATCATCATTTGATTGATTCACTTCCATTGACATATAAAAAGATCGCCTGAATCAAACAAAACATTATAATGAGCCATCAAACCATCATATTCATTTACAACAATAGGGATACTAAAGATATGATTACAGCCTTACTTCTTAATGCCATGTCCATATTTATCATATAACTATACCTACCAAAATAGATACTAAAAAATTAAGCAAATATTAAGTCGCAACTCGAGCAAGAGCAGATTTCCAGCAGCCAAAGTGATACTTTTTCTTCCAAAAAGGGAGGAAGGAACAAGATCAAAACCAAGGTCAAGATATGTTAGGCCAAGCCAACAAAATGGATATCAATATCTACTCCACGTTTGAAGAGAAAGAATGGGGCACAGTCTTATGCCAGATAAAAATGAACAAAATCAAGTTTGGAACAAATAAAATTTATGGCATGCGGACACCAACAAGCACGCCCATTCATTCACAACTCACAAGGCAATATAGCTGCTCTTCGATCAACACTAGCCGGACGAGCATCGGCAAAACAATAGTTCTCCCCATCACCGAGTGAAAGCAAATTGGGGGACACTAGATCGAGCGCACGAACTTGAAAACGACTATGCACCAGCAATACTCACGCATAGAGCAACCCCATTCGATTAAGTAGACAAGCTGACCAAGAATTCCAGCACTTAACTATGACTACCCCCACTGGAGTCTACACATCCATTCACTCTACTCATCAGCAATTACACTCTAGAGCTATCACAAACAAAACACGCCAGACAATCACGCGCTACAAAGAATTGAAAGAAAGGCGAGATCTTCCAAAGAAAGAACATTTCGTCTTTTCACTACAACATATGGAAAAACATAAATGGGTCATGTTCAGAGACTAGCTGAACAACCACGTAACATCCAATCAAAAGCACAAACAAATGCACTCTTTATTACTTGCAAAAGTTCTAGAACAAGAGACGTCATTCAATTACATCCAACAAAACCCGCTAAGCTTTGCAAAATCTTAACGATGGGATTCCAAAATCGCACATCATAATCCTAAATAGAAAAGGGACTCAACAAAACATCAATAATCAACGAAAAAAACAAACAGATAAAGAAGAAACACTAATCCAAAGCATAAATTCTGTCCCTCTCTTCTTCGAATCAACTCGACAAAATCCAGTGGTTTAGCAGCTCGCTCGAGCATCGACAACGGAAGATATAGGTCACGGCGGCGCCTAATATAGCAACACCGTCCACGAAACACGACCAACACAAATAATAGAGTTACACCAACCCATCTTCCATCAAGACATGAAGAATTAAATCTCAACAGAGAGCCAAGAGATTGAAATCCCCTAACAAAGAGCGCTCTTACCCACACCAAAATGCGCGAGGAGACCAAATCCAACCGCCCACCGCCCCCCCAAATGCGACATCAATACAGCACAATCGCATGTCGGAAACAAACGAAGATGGGACTACAAAGTATAAATGATCAAACAACGAAGCCGTGCGGCAATGAAAACATAGCAAAAGAGCTTAACGAGGATGGGACTCGGGACTCACCTCAAAGAACAAGAGGGCCTTGGGAATCAATGAGGCCGCGACGGGAGACGGGAGAGAGTGAAGAGATGATGACGCTGCGGGGAGGAAGGGTTTGGGAAAATGAAAGTTGAATCGAATTACTGCCGAGTTGGATCACAAAAATTGGGAAAATGGAAGTTGATGTGACGGTTACTGTATATTAAAGCAAAAACTAACAAAAAAAAAAAAGAGGGGTTTAGCCGTTCGTTTAGGTTTCAAGAGGGAAAGGCAAGTGAGGAGAATTGCAAAAATTTGGAAAATAAAAGCTAATGTGATGGTTACTGTTGAGTGTAGTTCAGAAGCGTTCGTTTAGGTTTCAAGAGGGAAAGGCAAGTGAGGAGAATTGCAAAAATTTGGAAAATAAAAGCTGATGGGATGGTTACTGTTGAGTGTAGTTCAAAAGCAAAAAAGGGGAGGGATTATTAGCTTTGAGTTATGAGAGAAGAAATGAATATGATGATAATGGGTACTATAAATTATTTCAATATATATAAATGGTCGGTCCGGTTCTGACCCCGAAACCGGGAACCGGACCAACTGGCCACCGGTTCCAAAAATAGGAACCTGAGATCGGACCGAGACCCTCTAGGACCGCCCGAAACCGACTGGTCCGGTCCGGTCCGGCCGATTCCCAGTTTGGGCGGTTTCCGTTGCACACCCCTAGTCTTGGAGCGGTTCGATATCCCCAGATGGACAACACCATTCGGTGGCTGCAAAATTGATATTTCCATGCACTAACAATGTGGCTGAGTATGAAGCTTGCATCATCGGGCTTCAGGCCGCAATTGAGATAGGTGTGGCCAAGTTAAAAGTGTTTGGAGATTCCACACTAATCATAATGCAGACCGTAGGTGAATGGAAGACCAAGGAGGCCAAGTTGCTCCCATACCACAAGTATTTAGAAGATCTGTTGGAAAAGTTCGAGGAAGTTTCGTTTGAGTACTTGCCAAGGTCTCATAATCAATTTGCAGACGCACTTGCGACGCTGTCTTCTATGCTGCAAGTCACTGATGGGTTAGAGGTCGAGCCTTTGAAAATAGAGGTTTTGCCGAAGCCAGCTTATTGCATGGTAGTGATAGAGGAACCGGATGGAAAACCATGGTATCATGACATCATGACCTATATTCAAAAGCAAGAGTTCCCGAAGGTAGTAATCCAGTGACCGAAAGCATCTCATGAAACTTGCCTCCAAATTCTTTATTAGTGGGGATACATTATACAAACGGTCCTTCAACTCCGTCCTACTTAAATGTGTCAATGCTAAGGAAGCCACTCAGTTGATGGAAGAAATACATGAAGGAGTGTGTGGTCCTCACATGAACGGCCACATGTTAACAAAGAAAATTATGAGACTAGGTTACTTCTGGCTAACCTTAGAGACTGATTGCATTCAACATGTCCGGAGTTGTCACCGTTGTCAGATTTATGGAGACAAGATAAATGTCCCTCCAAATGAGCTGCATCAATCAAGCTTGTCGAATCATGGCCTTTTTCAATGTGGGACATCGATGTGATCGGCCCAATTAATCCAAAAGCCTCGAATGGTCATCGTTTCATCCTTGTCGCTATCGATTATTTCACAAAATGGATAGAGGCAGCATCCTATGTAGTTGTCACCGCAAAGAATGTTGTGAAGTTCGTGCGGCGGGATATTATTGCCCGATACGGCGTGCCTGAAGCCATCATCACAAATAACGGGACGAACTTAAACAACAAGTTTATCAATGATTTGTTTAGGGAGTTTAATATTCGCCATTTGAATTCATCGCCTTATCGCCCTCAAATGAATGGTGCGGTTGAAGCAGCGAACAAGAACATCAAGAAAATTCTAGCAAAAACAGCTGATAATTATCGTGACTGGCATGAAAGGCTTCCTTACGCTCTGATGGCGTATAGGACTTCCGTTCGTACCTCTACCGGGGCAACTCCTTTTTCTCTGGTGTATGGCATGGAAGTAGTCCTGCCAGTTGAAGTAGAAATCCTTTCTCTAAGAGTATCGTCTCAGTCTAAGCTGACAGAAACTGAATGGGTTCAACAGAGGTATGACCAGCTCAATATGATTGATGAAAAGCGATTAAAGGCTGTATGTCATGGTCAGTGTTATCAACAGCGAGTGGCCAGGTCTTTCAATCGGAAGGTTCGCCCAAGACATTTCAAGGTCCATGATTTGGTGCTACGCAAGATGCTGCCAATTAACCTTGATCCTTGCGGCAAGTTCACTCCAAATTACCGTGGGCCATACATTGTGAAGAAAGTACTTCCCCGGAGGTGCTTTAATCTTAGCGAGAAATGGATGGGCGTGAATTCACGAATCCTGTAAACTCTGATGCTGTAAAGAAATACTATCCATGAATAATAAGGACTCGTAAAAGCCTTTCTCTCGCTCAAAATTGATCAGATCTCTAAGTGTATAATGATACATGTTTTATTTTTGCAGGGGCAAAGAACGGATGTGAATGATGGTGTCATCTATCTTTGTAAGGAACCTTTATGAGCTCCTTTACAAAGAGGGGCAAGACACAGACACATAACAGCTTTGACTTTATGATTTGATGTGCAAAAATAAAGCATGGCCTTTTTTGTCATTATAGAATGCTTTCACATGATATTATGCAATTCGTCAATTCCACTTGAAATTGATCAAAATGGATAATTCAGTGAAAAATGTTGAGTTACTTGAACATGCTAAATGAGGTGTGAAAGGCAAGCCTTATCCCATACACAGTCCTTTGTCTACACATTGTGAGGTGAGTATGGAAACATTTTGTGTTTCAAGGTGAAGAGTTTTCTTGCAAGAAGTACGACAACTAAAATGACGAGAGGCAGTTCATTTTTCTATCCCAAACACTACAGATGATCCATTGCTTAACCCTTTTGAGCCTATACACTTATGGATATTCTTTTTACCCCTGTCAAGAACCACCCCACATCGGGGCAACTGGGAGATAAAATGACATCATGAAGTGAGGAAAATGAATTGAAATTTTCTTGCTCTCACTTGCATCAATCTTCAAGTCATGCTATTACATTGAATTCATGTGGTAATTTAAGTGCCTTAGGATGACGAAGAGCGTTTCATTCACTATCCTACACACTTATATCATTTGCATAGCCCACTTGAGCCTGTGATTTCGTTTCTTTTAAACCCAGTTGATGATCATCCCCCACACTGGGGCAAGGCAAGAGATAGATGAAAACCCTTGAGGGTTCGAGTGTCATTTAAAGTATACTTGACACACGCATTGTGCGCGAGAATTGAAATCAAAATAGAACTAAGGGGCATGAAAAAGTAGTGTGCCTGGTAAAAGCAAGGCCAATGCCCGTGAAAAAAAAGAAATGATCGATGAATTGGGGGGCATAAAAAAAAAAGCGGTACCGATAAAAGCATGACCGATGCCCATCATCAAAGAAAATGATTTTAAAAGAAAAAATGTTGAGAAAAGATCTCCAGTTGAATAATCATTGGCATCGGGTGATAAACTCTTGAGCCAATAAAGAAATCTCTCAAGAAGACAAACCGTGGCAAAGAAAATTGGTGGCAATGTCAAGATGATCACCAACTTTGACCCCTATACATATCTTTGAGCCTAACGATCCTTTCGTTTCTCAGCCCATGAACCCAGCCTATGTTACGTCCCTTACAAAGTCTCTTTAGATTAAGGCACTTGAATTAACATGGGAGTTCACATGTTTTAAGCATTGCTCGAAGAAGTGCGAGCAAGATTATTTCTTTCTCATTTTTGCAGGGTTCTTGACTTGTAAACTTGGAGATGATTACAGAATTGTTCTTTCATTTGCTTTGACTCGAAGAGTCCCTTTGTTAAGCCATTGACCAAACCCGCATTACAGTCCTTGTCAAAGACCTCTCAGATTGGTAAGGTCGTACTGCTTGCAAGAAAATTCGAACTCTTGTCGACAAGATGATGATAAGATTGAGTGATATATTCCCGCATCAATGGTCGGGAAAAATAACCCCTCCTAAATGAGAGGGAGTGAAAAAGCCTTTTCACACCAAAAGTGTCTCATTTAGCATGTTCAAGAGATTCACAGCTTAGTGAAAATTGTCTTAATGATAATTTTTCCGGTGGAAGTTTGAAAATCCATCATGCATGGACCTTCATTGAATTTTTTTTTAAAATAAAAAATAAAAAATAAAAAAAAAATGAAATGAATTTTTCTCAAAGACCAAAGGATTTGTCTTTGAAGCCCCGAGTTTGTTCAATCATCTTTGAATACTTAATGAGAATTCCAAGTACCCATTTATAAAATGTTTTCAAATGTCTAGTGTGAATTCCAGATATTTGAACCTTAAAATGCTTGACGTGATTTCCAAGTGTTTGTCTTTTTTAAATATCCGATGTGATTTCCGGATGTTTAGTAAATGTTTTCAAATGTCGACATAAGAATCAGATTTTTGAAATTTCAAGTACTTGATGCAATTTCCAGGTGCTTGAGATCGATGAGAGTTCCGGATCCTCGAAGACTTTGAACTTTTCAATTATCTGAAGAGAGTTCTAGATGTTTGTTAGGTCTCATAAGAATCCTTTCACAAGTACGACAGGTACGTGTTCTTCTTTGCATTAGGATTGGGCATAAACACATGGAGATCTATGAGCCTGACCAAATTATTGCATTTACATGGCATTTCTTATTGCATGACCTTGCATTTCAAAATGGGATTAAATTTATTTGAGACCATTTCTTAAAAAAAAAAAAAAAAGTCATTGACATTTGCATATTCATATTCATTTTGCATGTTTTAAATTTATATGTCATTTATCTTTGAAGGAAACCTCTACGAGCTTCCCTTCAAAGAGGCAAAAAAATTGTTGACACCTAATATTTTAGAAAATAATAAATATTTTTTTGTTGAAAATATATCTTCATTTCAAAATTAAAAAAAAAAATCAGTTTTTATTTGATTTTGGAGCCTTTTTATTGTTGGAGTTGTTGAGTGAATATCTCACTCACAAAAACAACTTTAAGCCTTCCTCTATAAATAAAGGGTGAGGTTTCGGAATCAAGGGGGGGGCGACAAGAAAAATTCAAAAAGGTTCTTCCTTCGGGGGCTTCTCTTCGTATTCGTCGAGGGAGAAAAGAATATAGGAGCGAAAAGAAAAAAGAAAAGGGAGGAGAGTTTCTCTTGGTAAAAAAAAAAAGGAAAAAGTCTTCGGAGAGGAGAAAAGTGAGAGGACGGCAAATAGGGGTTGCAGAGAGAAGAGTCAGAGAGAAAGTTCACGAGAGGAAAAACACAGAAGAGGGAAAAGTGGAAGGAAAGTAAAAAAAAAAAAAAAAGCAGAAAAAGCAGAGGCAGAGGAGAGGGGGTGATTGGACGTATACTGTTCATCGTCTCCCTCGCACTTGCTGCTCGCTTCCTCCCCTGCGACGACCGGACCCGTTTCTTCTCCGCCCCGCGACCACGGCCTTCCACGTTCGCTGCTCGTGGCTCCGATTGCCGACTCCACGTTTGCTGCTCTCATCTGCAGCAGCACGACGCCAGCCCACACCGGTCGCTGCGCCTCCTAGCCCCTATAGCAACTTGCGACGGCAACACTGCAGCAGCTCGCATCAGCATCCGTGACGCCCTGCCACCGCCGCTGCTCGAGACCTCGCTCCCGACGCCGTTGATCCAGCACCTCTACTGCAACCCCGAGCAGCCAACGTCCCTGCATCTCCTCGAGCACCGCCGTCTCGCCACACCGACACCACCGGAATCCTAGTACCACCGCTGCAGCAACTCCTCAGTGCCCGACGCCCACGGCCAGCATCCGCCTCTGTCCTCGACGGTCCGCCGACGCCGCACCTCCAGTCTGCCGTAGCTCGCGCCTCTGCACCCACGAGCACACCCCGACGCCCTTCTCCTCCCGGCCGCCGGTTCCCTGCGCAGCTGCCGGTTGCCGCGTCCGCGACGCACATCCGCGAACACCTGCGCCACCTAACTCCGCCTGCTTCTGCTCTGTCTCGCCGGAGTCGGGCCCGAGTTAGATTTGCCTGCCGTCTCCGCCCGTAGCATCGACGACCCCGACGCCTCTGCTGCTGCCGACAGCCCAGCTTCGTCGCTGTCTCTGTTCCCGACACACGACGAATCGAACACCCACCGACGCTGCTGCTACCTCCGTCTTCGACGCCAACAGTTGCGACCCAGCCTCTTCCGCTCGCTGCTGTGCACGCGGTATTCCACCTGCAGCCTGCCGCCGCCGCTCCTGATCCGAGCCTGCTGCCGTGCCCACGACCCACCTGCTGCCTCCCCTGTTTTGTTGCAGGTCCGGTTATCACCCGAGCCTCGCCGGAGTTCCGACGAACAGCCCCTGTTCCGAACGGCGACCCATCACCGAACCACCAGCTGATCCTCTTCATTCCTCAAGTCAACCGTGAGTTAGACTAGGTGAATTTTTATATTTGATTTCATGTTTTGTTTTTATTCTAACTTGATTCATTTTGATTAATTTATTATCTAATTAAGAAATTTGTCATATTAAGCGATGATAATAAAAAATATTGAACTACGAGACAGCGGGTTAGATTTTTTATTATTTCAACTTTTTATGACAAATTTATGGTTTGCCTTGCATTATTGACTTGCGTTAAAATATATGTCATTGATATACATTGATGGATTATATTTTGGTGCGTCGTCATTATTTGCTCCTTACATATTATGCATATCTAGAATTTAAGTACTTAGGTCCATATGCATTTCATATTTAGAGCTTTGCATTTTTAAGATTTATGTAGAATTATGATGATTTTCCTTTAATAAAAACCAAAAATAAAAAAAGAGAATAAAAAAAATGTTATTTAGGTCATATAAATCACACCACATGTTGCACTCTAGTTAGTGGGTCATAGATTAATGTTTTAATATTCCCATCATGTAGTTTGTTTTTTAATGAAAGAAAAGCCAAAGATTGTTATTGCATAATTATGTTGTTTTAATAAGAATTATTAAGTAATTTTAAAAAAAAAAAAAAGATAAAAAAAAAAAAGAAAACACAAAAGGTCATTTATTTGGTTAGTTAATAGGTTAGTTCATAATTAATCCTATTTTATGTCATCATTATTTAGTGTAGGTTGCATACATTAAAAAAAAAAAAAAAAAAAAGAATCATAAAAGGAACATGCATATAGAATTATTATGTCATTCATCCCATATCACGTAGCACATGCATATTTAGGATTATATAAATTAAGATTGCATATAATTAACATTTTTTTTTAAAAAAAAAAAGAAAAAGAGAAATTAGGTGTCATGGCATTTAGAAATCATGTTTAGGGCATACATTTTTATTAGCATTTTTATTGAATGTTATTTTATTGATTGTGCACCCGCATGACCACCATTTGCATGTTAGTAGCTTAAGTTAAAATTAATCAACATTGCCTGCAAAATATTTTCGAAATTAAAATAAAAGGTACCGAAAGGGCGTTAGATTAATCTAGCGTAACCATGTCCCCGAACTTATCGAATCTCTCAGTTCGCAAAAGTAAAGTATTCTCCCATACTTTACTTGGGTTTCTAACCAACCCTAATTGGTTAGTAGCGGCTCCAAATTGAATATAATTGCATGTTTAAATAGATTGATTTATTAACACCAAGTCGCGATTGGTAGGACTTGGGAAGGTCCGTGCCAAGTTTTCGGACTTAATAATCCATTAGCCTTTTGTGTAATTCACCTTCAAAAGAATTCGGGAGGGTCGCGACACCATTGAATGTCCTTCCTCAAGCTGGCACTTAAACCAAAGAAGCCTTGCCCAAGCTTCAAAAAAAACGAGGACCCTTGCTTCATCGAGCAGCTCTCGCTATGCTGTGGGATCGAAGTCCAAGGCCGACCCTAAACCCGAATTCTTCATTGTTTTGAAGGGTCTCGTGAAATGCAATGCCACAGTCGAGCAAACATTGAGGCAAGTGGACAAATTGAGCTCTATTCAGAAAGAGGGTGAAAATGGAAAGGCGTTTGAGGAGAAAAGGGAAGGTTCGTATAGAGATGATGCAGAGAGACGGTTGGCTGTGATTGGAATTACGAAGGGGCAAGATTCGTCTAGGTCATTGCTTCCTGTCAGGCAAAGATAAATGCCATAAGGACAGAGAGAGAACAACTGAGGCAATCGCGGGCAGCTGCACCAGACTATAGTTCGCTGGATGGAGGGTGTAATCATGGCACGGTTGAGGGCTTGAGCAAAGAGGAGTCGAAGTTTCAGGGGCGAATCGCCATGTTCAAAGGTAAGATTGAGGGTGGAAAGAAAGGTGTTTTCAAGAGTTTTGACGATAGGGCGGTGGATGTGCTGTTGAGAAAAGAGACTGAGCTTGAGGACGATGAAGACAAGATAGGGTAGGAGGAGTAGTTTAGGAAGGGATTAGGGAAGAGAATGGATGATGGAACTACGAGGAAAGTATCTATTACTGGTAACAGCAGTACTGTTCCTACTTAATGTGCAGCAGCCACAAAAGTTTGCATATACACCTCCTGCAGTGGCTTATGGTCCTGCACCAAGCATCGGGGCAGTTGGCCCTCCTCCTTCAAGCATAGGAGGGGCGATGGTTGCTGGGCAGGGGTTGGATTTTATGTCGCTTCTACAGCGAGCTGAGCTTGTTATGAAAGCTTTATGCGATTATGTTAGGAGGCTGGAGTTAAACGTGTTTTGTTTTATCCATTTTCTTCCAATAATGTTAAACCAGATCCCCCTTTCTTCTCAATAGAGGCAATCCCTTATTTGGCCTGATTATGAAGAAAACACTTTTCTCCTTGAAGTTGGAGGACCTAATTATGTATATGATTCTTTTGCTTTCTGTTAGGAATCACATAGAAAAACCATGTCATCGTTGGCAAAGACCGATGAGAATTTGTCTTCCTCATTGTTGAATATCTTTGCACTTGAGAAGTCTATGTCTGCTGCTGGTGGGTGTGCATCTTTCTGCAAAAGCTTCATGAATATATTTCTGTTTTAAGTAGGTTGTTGCAGGTGTGGCTTCAATTTTGTTCATCTTTTATCCATATCCTTTAAACTATTTTGTTAATTTCCTTTGATCCGTATAGGATAGGTTAAAGCTCTACGGTGCTGATAGTTTCTGTGCCCACCTACAAGCGATCAACGCGACAACTCAGCTCAAGAATACAAGTCACCTGATCTTCCTTGTATGTGTTTGACCTTTGCAAGTTTCGTCAGAAGTCTCTGGTGATGAATGTATTCAATTTCATTTTGGCTTCATCGAATGCTTTGCAAATGTCAATCGGGGTGGCAGGAGGTGGAATTAACTAGGTTTGAGCTCGACATGTTTAAACTCCATAGACAAGCAAATGAAGATGATAGCCATTTACACTGTGCTCGGACAATAGCCAGGCCTAAATCCAGGTCATGGATATTTGTTTGCCCGTTTGCCCCAGGAAATCAGTAAACTTTCTGTGCAGAAAGCAAGTGAGGAGTTGCATGAGATACTGTCTCTTAATTCTTAAATCATAGTATGTTACACATCAATTACCGAAGAGCAACGACGTATTGGTTGTCACGGATTTTTGTTTGAATGTGGCTGGAGAGAATCGAACCTTCCAAATCTTGTGAGGTTTGAATTCACGTAAGATTTCAATGTGCAACAATCCTGGCAATAAAACCATACTGCTATTAAGCATTTACTTAGTTCTGTGACCGAAAGACGCCATGCTTTGCCTGTCAAAAGGAAGATGACGTGGTGAGCTTACGCAATACTCTCCGAGTCATGTGGACAAGGACATAATTCCATAAAGATCACCATAATGAGTACACGATTTGCACAGGCAAAAACTCCAAAATTAGAGACCTCTCTGATGAACAAAAGAGCAAGAAGATGAATCTACGTTATAAAAAAAAAAAAAAACCAAGAACAAAATTTTCATTGAGTACACCAGAGTTGGACTGGCCCTCATTAGTTAGCATCGGGAGAGGGATCTTTCTCGTTATTGAGTGAAGTATCCATTGGCTGTTTTTTTTTTTTCCCTAACTGACTTTATATTAATTAACATGAACCGATTCCATCAACCGATTCCATCAAGAACCAAAAAACAAAAAGCTTCAAATTCTATGATCAAGATATACCGTAACCAATACATATTCAACATATATACCACACCCTTTTAAAATCTAAACTATCGACAATAGCTGCTACATAATGGATGCAACTGCTCCAGAGGTTCATAAATATGAGGGAGCTCTCCTCCGCAGCACATAATCTCAAATACAGCTTAGAGGTGACTGTAACCTTGAGAATCCCTATATACATCAAAGCTGTGTTTGACTGTGAATCTCAACAATTTGAATCATAGCATCAACAAGAGGAAGAGGAAAAGATTTAATGCAGCTTGGAGTTCCTAGCTCTCCATTGATGGATGCAACAAACACGTGCGAAATTTACTTCTTTTAGTGGGTCTTGCTTCAACCAAGATAGTCCAACATTGCAATTGCCAATGCTTCGATGAATGAAACACGTCTGCAAAATGCAAAGCCAAATCCGATGAGAATACCTGCACTCGAAGAAATGGTAAGGATCATCACAAAACAACAAGCTAGGAAATGAACAACCTACTCCAAAGCAATTTATTCTTCCTTCTGCTTCTAACAATGTTAGCTCCAGTCCTTATTCGACAAAAAATACCTAGAATGACAATGCTTGACCCATCACATGTTTGACCTGTCAAGAATGTTTCACGCTAGGTAGGTTGACTTTGTATTCACCAAATAGATATAAATATTTTCACCGACCTCATGCAAACATAGAGGCTAATGAATGTTGTTGATTCAGATTCGACTAAATCGAACATGGTAGAATCATATAATTTTTTATTTTTTTATGCTGACAAGTTAAAAAAATGTATTCAAAGCTCTTTGAGCATCTAATCGATTATAAGGAAAATTACCAAAAACGTCCTAAATCTATTGCAATTTTTCCTATTCAGTCCTAAACATTTTTTTTTGTCAATTTAGTTCTAAAACTTTTGCATTTGTGTTAATTTAGTATGAGAAAAAAAAAAAAGGAAAAAAAAAGGAAAATTTAATAAAAAAATAAATATTATTTAAAATTATTTACATTAGCATTGCTCCAACGGCCGGCATCGGTTAGCCTTCACGTTAATGCTCGTCGCACAAAATTGGTTGAATGAATTGAATTGACACAATTGTAAAAGGTCTAGGACGGAATTGGTAAAAAAAAATTAGGATTGTTTTGATAATTTTTCTCTGATTTATATTGGTGCGCTAGTTCCGGCCTTACAAACATTAAATTGAAAGAATGTGCAAGGTTAGTGATAGCTAAGTAGTCGTTGATTTGTTATGACCAAAATATCAAAATTGGAAGTTAAAAATCCAACAAGGACTAAGTTATCTCTAGTCAAAGTCCATCGTAACTCAGCTCGCGAACTTCCATTCAACGCAAAGTAGAGAACAAGATTAGGAGTGTCAATGCCAATGTGCAGAAGTCCCAGTTATGCAATTATCAAACCAATAAAAAAAAAGTATTTTTATATTCCATGTATTCCCCATTAGTTTGATGACAAATTTTGACATATCATGAATAGTAAAATCTGAATGCATCATATTAACAAGGATTAGAGTTTACTCGCATGTGTCAAATTAAGATTGTAAACCCATGCCAAACCATCATCTCCAAAAATTGCAATTGCCAAAGGTCTTTTTTAGATTCATATCATATTGAAATTAGGGTTTTGTTTATATCTACTTTCATAAACATACCAGAAAAGATCATCATTTGGAGAAATAACTTAATTATTTTCAATTTCGATGTGAACTACAAAAGAATCTTTTCAAAATCCTCCTATACGATGATTTACCAAAAAAAAAAAAGAAGAGAGAATGGATATTGGCTAATTGATAGCACTCTTCCTTTGAAATTCACAATTTTTGCCAATAACAACAACTTATCCATCACATATCATTTTTGTAACCTTCTTTAGGAAACATAATTTCCCCTTTGTCTTCACAAGTAATATTGATCCCATGAGTTCTAATTGTCCACAAGAAATAGCCAGCTACCTGAGTTAATAGTACATCCTCTTTTCTATTACCAATAAATTACATAATTAGTCGTAACTTTTATTTAACGTGGGCGTAATTTTCCTTTTGATAGCCACAAATTCTTTCGATCATATAATTTGTAATTTTCCACCAAAATTAAGAACCTACCCAAGTTGATAACAAATTTTTTATGCTATCAGTAGTAAAATATTCTTTACTCATCCTAACTTCAGTTAAAATAAGAAAATGGAAATTGGAAGTTTGATCATTTTTAATCCAAATAATCCAAATTTACTTATTGGGAAAGTAGGGAAAATTCCCCTTGTTTTCTCATAAATTAAAATAAGGAAGATGGAAAGCATCTCAGTTCAGCTCCGAGGTTGGTTCCCTTGTCAAAGCTCATTCTGCTCAGGAAGAGAGAGAAACAGAGAGAGAGAGAGACAGAGAGAGAGGGTGAAGGAGGAAGGAGATGGAAGTGAGAGAATCGCGCAGAGCTCATCGTCGGTTAGGGTTCTTCTCCTCCTTCTTCGTCGTCGCGGCTCTGGTTTCGATCGCCGCCGTCGACGCTTCCGTCCACGACTACTTCAACGAGGCCTTCACCGCCCGCTCCAACGCCTTCTTCTTCCACGGCGGCAGCGAGGGCCTCCGCGCCACGCGGTCCGCGATCCCGCCTTCCTCCTCCACGACGTCGTCTCCCAACATCACGACCGGCCCCAAGGGGAAGTCCGTCATCAGGTCGGATTCCTTCGTTTTCGGTGGTTTACTGGCGTCCCGAATGGATGCTCCGTCTTCGTTTTGGTTTCCGGAAAGTTGTGCTGCAGCCGCGCGATCGTTTGAACTCGCTTAGATTCTATGCGGTTTGTACGTATATCCGCGGAAGAACGCGATCGAAGTCCTTTTGGATGAAACGTCTGAAGTCGGCCGCGGGTTCGCTAGAGGATTTCCTACGTTTTTAGTTGGGTTTTTGGGCTTAATTGGGAATTTCAGGACTCGATTGCGCTTTGTAGTCGAAGTGCTGGGCTAGATTGCGTTCGTTACATAAGGTTTAGGACTTAAAGGTGCGGGTTACTCATTCTCTTTTTATCGTAGATGGGGTGCTGGAATTTCTTTGTTTTACTCTGCGTCATTGACCGGGTAGAGCTTTCGCCGGAGGTCCGAGAAGTCGATGATTCGTTACGAGGTTATAATGGAAATGGCAGTTGTAGGCCCCCCCGGATTGTTGCTTGCTGTGGAAGAACTGTTTAATAAAATTGATTGTATGTCGGGTTGTCTAAGGAAAATGCTTTTTTTCTATTGAAATAAGAGTAACGAGTGATTTTTTAATGCTTTGCTGCCTCTAAATTATGCTGATGTTCTTTCTATTTGATGGTTCATGTAATGTAAGCATCATATTTGTACCTCTTGGTGTGCCTGCTTTCCTTTTTTTTTTTTCCTTTAAATGTGCCAGCTACCTGCTCTATAGACACGAACACATGCGTTCGCACAAAATGTATTGCCTGAACTTTGTGCATATTGTTACTGGATTGGAGACGGACGGTGTTGTAGTCTCTGATCATACATCTCTTTGGTGCAAACCCTGGTCAATCTCTGTTTGAAGGTTTCCCCTATGATTATTGATATTGATTCGATTTCTTTATCTTGATTCCCCAACTTAGGTTTGATGATGTCACCTTCATAAGGACAAAGGAGTCTGCTGATGCACAAGCTGAAATGCAAGAGAATAGTGGCTCGGTGGAGGCTATCATACTTGATATAAAAGATCGGAAAAGAATTGGAGGTGCTTATTTGAAATCTGATATGATATGTTGCACTCCGCAGATGTCTGAAGAGAAAGCCTGCAAATTAGGTCAAGTTATTATTCAGAGAAACCCAGATAACCCCGAATGGCCTAGACGCATAACAACTTCCTTTGCTGGGAGACATCAAGAAACAAAGATGGATAGCGTGGAAGTCGAGATCGATAAGACAGGGATGTACTACTTGTATTTTATGTTTTGTGATCCACATCTCAAGGGTACCATAATTAAAGGGAGGACAGTATGGAGAAATCCAAGTGGTTATTTACCTGGAAAAATGGCTCCTTTGATGGTAGTGTTTGGTTTAATGTCATTGGCTTATCTTGTACTTGGACTTATATGGTTTTTGAAGTTCGTTCAACACTGGAAGGATGTCATACAGTTGCATTACCACATAACTGCAGTTATTGCTCTTGGAATGTGTGAATCGGCTCTCTGGTACTTTGAATATTCCAACTTAAACTCTACTGGAAGAAGACCAATGGGCATCACAATGTGGGCTGTCACTTTTACTGCAGTAAAGAAAACACTTTCTCGACTTCTCTTACTGGTAGTTTCAATGGGTTATGGAGTGGTGAGACCTACCCTTGGGGGCATAACCTCAAGAGTGCTTCTTCTTGGTGGAGCATATCTGGTTGCATCTGAGTCGTATGAACTCGTCGAACATCTTGGGAATATCAATGACTTCTCCGGAAAGACAGCGTTGTTTCTGGTCTTGCCTGTTACATTTCTGGATGCTTGCTTTATATTGTGGATCTTTTCATCATTATCCAAAACTCTGGAGCAGCTCCAGGTACTCTTTTTTTTTCCCTTTAATTTCAACCAGAAACCTCTCATGCTTTTATTGCTTTTATCTGTTATGCATAGCTAGTTCTATTCCTAGTTATTTAGCAGTGGCGACTAATCAGTAGACATGCATGCAGATGAAGATTTTATTACAACAGTAAATTTTTTTTTTTTTTTTATGGGGAAGTGGTGAAATGAATACTTTCGTTGTCAATGTAAAAATTTGATATTTTCAATGTTTTCGCAGTCTACTCGAATTATATCATGGGAAAACCCTATTTACTATCCTTTTCCGCAAATGTCTCTCAACTTAATCAACAAACGAACCAAAGAAGAACCTTGAATGAAGTCATAATTTCACATTGATGCGCTGTGAAACAGTTTTTCCATCTCCCTTTTGGTTTGATGATTTTCAATTTCTGTGCAGATGAAGAGAAATATGGCTAAATTGGAGCTTTACCGAAAATTTACCAATTCTCTTGCTGTATCTGTGCTACTTTCAATTGCTTGGATTGGCTTTGAGGTAATGAACTTTGCCCTTCACGAAATGATATTTAACCATTGCATGATGATTGGATATGGCTGATATATGTGAGCAGATATTATGATAAAAAAAACATCTAATGTCAATGCATTTCTGAATTGTTCTGGTCCAGTTATACTTCAATGCTACGGATCCATTGAGTGAGCTGTGGCAAGTTTATTGGATCATTCCAACATTCTGGGCTATTCTTGCATACTCTCTCTTGGCTGTTATTTGCATTCTCTGGGCTCCTTCATGCAACCCAACAAGGTATGATTTACATGCTTTCAGTGTTCATTACTTTTTGCTACTGCCTTTAGTACAATAGCAAATGTTGGCTCTGAAGGACCTCCACATTTGACTTTCACCTCTATATTTGTTCCTGTGCTTGTTTGGTCAAATCAGAATTTAAGTTGGACATGTACTTGAAGTGTTCTCCCATTTTGGTCCACTCTGCTCGTGTTCCATTACCAACAGTGTGGCATAAATTTCTCATCCTGATATTCTGAGTCTTTTTAAATTTCTATGTTGAAATATTTTTTCATAGGAAGCCAAATTAGACTGCAGTCAACTGGATGAATAGTGAATTTGTTTTGGCATAGTAAACAGCTGTACACTGCTGCATAGATTGTACCCTGCAATTTGATGGATCAAATGTTAAATAGGAAACTATATATTCTTGATGAATCAATATCCATTTTTGGTTTTTATGACAGGGAGGTATGCATGCTGATATATTAGTTTGTGAGTTCTCTCCGAAAAAGGAAAATGAAAACAAATGGGGTATACCCTGGAATGTTCAAAGCTAGAACTTATTCATTGTCTGTTGTTTGCTTCCTCAATTCTGATGTCATTGAGTCTGGATCTCTGTCGTCCTCCTGTCTCAGTTACCCCTTAGGATCTTTACATGCACTTGCACCTTGTGATCCTCCAAAGTGGAGTAAGGAAATGGCGACAAGAATTATATGATACAATATTGTGATGACAATTATGTGATATGATATTGTTTCAAGTGGCAAACATAGTCGCATTCCATCTAGTCACTTTATTGGTCATGTCATTTCTTTTGAATCTATTCTGTTCCCTTCTATAATGTTCCCCATGCTTCCAATGGTTCCCTACCCTCATTTACATGTAATCATCCTTCTTTGGCTTGTTAAGGTACTGTTCAATGTGGTAATGTCTTGTTGAACGAATCTAAATGGTTTGTGACTTGTAGATATGCATACTTGGAAGAGAATGAAGACGTTGAGGAGGGCATCTCTTTGACAAGTGGTAGCAAAACTACTGGTGATAGCGTGGCCAAACTCGGAGAAGACCTTGAGGAGGAGAAGCGCGAATAGATGGCATATTCTCTGTGGTGATGTCATGATTTTCTGTACATTTTGTTGCACAATCCATGCTGTACCTACTACAGACTTGCGACTGATAAGTTCATAGGGTTTGCAGACAGGGAAGAGAGTTATTACTAACGAGATAATGTGGATATACAGTGTGAGGACACCTCCCTCTAGTTACGATTTTTCTTCCTCTCTGTGATTATTCAATAGAGAACTCAAACTAGGAAATGGAACTGATAAATGAGAAGATGTCTTATAGCTGAGGCTTTTTAACTCTGTGCCCCCTTTCTCTCCATTGATGTAATTCAATCCCTTTTTGGGATATTTCCTAGTATACGCTTGGATTTCATGCGTGATGCTTTTTGTATGTTTTCATTGGAATCGGACATGCTTAACGGCTGGCTTTGCACTGTTAAATGCAATTCAGAGAACTATAATAACAACTAAAGTTAGAAATAGGTTTGAGGCATCAGCATGAGGCCATCTCTACTTCTGAAGAATAAGCCGTGAAGAGAATTGGACATCGAACTAGTCATAGGGAGACCATCAGGTACTTGAAGAAGTTCTACTGCATGCTAATTTTGGACCCGAAAGATATAAGTGGGGAATACTACAAAAGACGGTCACACCAGATTCGTTGACATGGTACAGCTTCAAATTCATGTCACGTAGAAGAGAATGCATTCAATTGGATTTTCTTCTTTTGTGAGACGCAGCAGATTGGCTATTCCTTCTTTCCACTCTTTCTGGTGATGGTAAATGATCATGGTCATTATTCAAGTTTTTCTTATCTCCAGTGTAATAAAAGGGTTACAAGCATTTCAATTAGTGTCAATCTTTATGTAGCAATTCTATGCAAAACGTCGGGTTACAAGCATTTCAATTAGTGTCAATCTTTATGTAGCGATTCTATGCAAAACACCACATTTATCATCACGAACTTGGTGGTAAGAAGATCCTGTTTACCATGAATTCAGACATCTGGGTGAATATTGGCAGTTCGAAAGAACAATGGAAGTTCTTCTGGATGCTTTCGTTTTCAAAAGCAAAAGCACGGGCATACATAGTCGGACAGGTACATGTCTATACCACTAGATTGATCACCTCTAAAATTTGTTTTCCTGCTCGAACTTCCCCGGGAATTTAACAGCTGATACAGATCAGAAATACTCACTGAACACGTATCATCGGGACTTGAGCATAGACGATTTGATCACTGCAAATAGAACATCATCTAACATCTAAAAGTTCACCGGGATCTGGCCATTGCTAGAACTTCAAAGATCTATCGATTTCTCTCTCTCTCTCTCTCTCTCTCACACACACACACACACACACATGCGCGCGCATAGCTAAACCCCATCAAAAACCTAGCAGCAGACGATGCCTTGGTGTTTCTTTATGGTGACTGCTGTCTTCAATTTTGTAGTAGTCAGGTCAATGCAATTCCTTCTTGTTCATCCGAAAAGAGACGAAACATCGGTACACCTGATATGATTATCATCGGACCCTCTGGCGCTTTAAAGTTCCGACTCTTCTTTCAGTATGTACCGTGCTTATCTGATGATGCCTCGAAATCCTTGATCTCCGTGAACCTCTCCCCGATGCGAAAGAAACACGCCTCGGCTTCAGTTTCACATGCCTGTGGTGGTGATGACCATGGCGCCGGTGGCTACAGTTGCTATATGAAGCAAGAGGGCCTTCTGTCCTCCCTCTGAGTAGTTTCCTTTTCCTACTTGTGCTGAGATGACCACTCGAATAATCATAACTTATGTCACTCAGGCTATGTCCTGCTTGGAAGTCTCGGAAGCGGCGTCGCCCGCGGTATACCCGCTTAGTGCTGCTTATCTTGTACCACATGAAACAGCAAATGTGCCCGAGTGCGCGCCAGTACGTCTCACACGCGAGCCAGCACATGTTACAGAGGCTTCTCCCTATGCACTGGCAAATCCCCAGCTTGAACAACAGATACAGGAATAGTAGAGCTGAAAGCCATCGCACCCACACGAAGACACATCAGCTGATCATGAAATTGTAGGAATACTATATCCTGGTTTTCTAATCGAATGTACAAGACTATGATGCAAGAATTACTCATGAAAGCTTCAAAGGAAAAGGCAGATGGTTCTCTAAACACCAAATCCTGCCGATAAGTATATCTTAAAAGCAGATAGTTTCTCAGACTTATCTGAAATCTGAGAGAATATCGAATGATGAAAGCCGTCACTGGAAAAATGTTCGATGTTACTTCTCTTGTAGAATGCTAAAATGAGACTATCAATATGTATCCCTTATCGTAGTCTCAACCAAAAAGTACAACAGGACAAGAATTGAAGGACTGATTTTTGGCCAGCAAATCAAATATTTTAGCCTAGAAGCGAAGCTCAGTGGCAAGAGAAGAGAAATGACCTCCTGAACGGAGAGATAATAAGTGAAATGAGTAAATTACCTATGTAACAGAGGACACATATCAGCAAGAGTTTGATCAGATTCGTAACACATAGATGCTCAATAAAACAAACTACGTCCCACGGTCCCGAGCATAGTTCCCTGCATCATTTAAAAACAATGGGAAACTAAACTAGAAATGGACTTATTTTTTGGACATGACAGCATGAACAAGAACTGGAAATAACAACATAGTTTGTAATTGGCAGACACCAAAACTTCCTCAATGAAGAAAAGTTTATGGTAAGAAAGTGCTTACTCGCATGATCCACCAAAAATGGTCTTGAACGGAGCAGCAACAGCATTTCCAACAACAGAGCCGACACTATGAGCAGCTTTACTTAGAACATCTCCCATTTCTTTACGTGCCTTTCTCCATCCAAATCAGTGCCTGAGAAATCATAAAGTGCAACACTAATGTCATTCTCTGAGGGTAAAATAATAACAAAAAAGGGACAAAACAATTCCCCAACTTCTGTTCCTTTATTTCACAACGTTTCATTGCCACTTTTCCCGGTTTACATTATCAGAAGAATTGAACAGCCTCCTGCAATCAACAATACGGGAACGCAGCTTTTTGCCATCCCAAAATCATCGAAAGCCCCAGAAAAGGAAAAGGGCCGTTTACGTTACACGATATCATCAATTCATAAACTCAGTTTCATGACTTTTGCCCAAACAAGATCATGGAGAAAGAAGGAAACTGCCTATTATGGATGTTACAAAGCGAAGCAGAGATGAAGGAGCACTTTGTAATGTAGAAAACTCTCAATGTCGAGTTGTGGTCGATCTTCACCAGATACTTTAGGCCACGACGCGCACTCCAGGGATGCTCGCGTTGCCCAAAGCAGCCTCCCACTCCAGAAGGAACAATGGAAGAGGGTGTCAGGAACCCGTTAAAGAATACGTTTGACAGAACGGAATGCTCGAGAGAGATGGAAGCAACAAGAGTATCTAGGGGATTCCCATTTGAACTGACGACAGGACCGTCGATACACAGATCCCAACAGACCTTTTTTCCTTCCACAGACGATCGGAGACGACGAATCTGTGGGAGGGAGAGACCAAAGGACGCCACTTTTTAAAAAGCGTTAGTAGAACAGAAGGAGAGGATGAAGAAACGGTTACCATTCCTCGTTTTCAGTTTTCTTGTTTTCATGACTCCAGTCCTATACAATTGAGACTACATTTGATAGTCAACATAAAATTGGATATAAAAGGATATATAATCCTCGTAAAAATATGCTAATATCGGGGAAAGTAAAATAAAGTTGGATAGCATTTTTAATATTCTTAATGTAAAAGATATTTTTTTTTATAGAATATTAAACTTCTTAAATGAATAAAATCAATATAAAATTTTAATTCTAATATAAAATAAATTGGAAATAGCAAAAAGTAACAATTTCATTTTTATCTGTTCCTATATGTATTTATATATTCGAATTTTTTTCTACCTTATAATATATATCAACATATAAATATATTTCACCAAAAAAAAAACTTATAAATATATATTTAGTATTTATATTTATTTCATATTTTAGGTATATTAGTATAGTTTATTATTTAATAAAATTTTATTAGAGAATGGTGGAATGGGAAAAAAGAAATTAAAAAAAAAAGAACAGAAATGTGAGGGAGAAATGATAATATAACAAAAATTATAAAAATAAAGTTGGCAAAAGTGTCATGATAGATTCTTATAATCTCCGTTTGTGCAATTTTTTAAATTCATAATCGGATGTGAAAATATCCAATTTTATTACTATGATTCACCGAATAGTAAATAAGATATAGAAAAATCTATGGATTTCATATCTTGTCATATCTAATTTTATCCTGACTAAAAATTTAGATGACCAAACGAAGCCTAAATTGATTTAATCATAATTCATGGATTTTGTGAAGGGATGTGATCACCTATTGGTGTATAATTATATACTAGCCATCATGTATGCTCTATTTGCTTGCAAGTTTCACCCTACGTCGTTCAACCGGACTCTTATTTGGAAATTATCATTCGTAAAAATCAATTTGAACATCACATTTTAAAGGAGGTCGAATGACTTTCTCAACTTAAGTCTATAGAAATTCAAATGATCAAAAGTAACCTAAATTAATTTAATCATCAAATCATGGATTTTGTGAAGGGATGTGATCACCTTTCAATGTCTAATTATATACTAGCAATCATGCACGCTCTACTTGCATGTAGGTTTCACCCTGCGTCATTCAAGTAGACTCTTATTTGGAAATTATCATTTGCAAAATCCGGTCGTCTATCTCCATACCCACCATTGTGAACATCACATTTCAAAAAGGTCAAATGACTTTCTTGACTTAAGTCTATATGTACCTACCATCGGAGTACTACAAGGGATGGGTTTATGTCCCTCTCGCATGCAAATCAGATGAAGAACGACAATGCATTAAATCGACAAATCGGATTAAGGTTGACGAGAACTGCAAAAGGAATTATGTATAAAAATGAGCATGAACAATAGAAATTTGGTTTTTATACCTTTGAAAAAAAAAACAATTATTGGTCCACCTGAATTATGATCACGAAGTATCATCAGGTGGCCTCATTTGAAACATTTGAATTAATTACTCTAATTAATTGCAACGACCAACCGATCCGTACTCAACTTCCCTCGATACACGTGTCCCATGTTCAAACCCCTTCACATCAGGAAAAGTGCCAAAAAAACAAATTATAAACATATTTATCGATACAAATTCAGTCCTAAAATTTTGGAAAATTTTCAAAAAAATACTTGAAGAACTCTTATTTTTTCAAATAAGAACGTGAAATGAACTTTATTTCAAATAAGAACCTAAAGTAACTTAGTTGTTTTAAATAAGGATCTGAAGTGACTTTGGATGTTTCAAATAAAGGACTTGACCTTGCTAGTCACCTGCTAGCTAATTTTTCTAACCAATCAAGGGCATTTTCATCCAAATTTTTATCTTTTTTTTTTTTTGTTTTTTTTTTTTTTCATTTTTGGCGTTGGCCAACAGCCATTGGGAAGGGTCAATGAGGGCTCAATGACCCTCGCTGGTCATTGGGAAGGGCTGACAAGGGCCTACAAGCTGTCGGCGAAGGCCGGCCGATGATAGGCAAGGGCAAGGGTGAGGGCTTGCGAGCCCTTGCCAACCGTAGGCAAGGCCACCCTTGTCATATCTGGTGAGGGTCGGCCTCACCTACCCTAGGCAAGGGCTTGACCACCCTTGCTAGTGGGCAATGACCCTCGCTGATCACTAGTGAGTGTTCTTGAGCTCTCGCTTGGGACAGGCGAGGTCGCCCAACCCTCGCGGATGGCTATGAAGAGTGACCTACCCCAAGGCAAGGGTCACCTCACCTAGCCCTCTATGGGCATCACTGGTGGCCAACCGACCACCAACGAAGAGGAAGAAGAACCAAAAAAAAAAAAAAAAAAAAAAAAGGAAAATGATAGATGACGAGAACACCCTTGATCGCCGACAAGTTAGGTCCTTATTTGAAACAAGATCTACTTCAGGCCTTTATTTAGGAAAGTGATGGCATTTCAAGTCGTTATTTGAAATAATATTCACTTTAAGCCTTATTTGAGAGAATGAGGACACTTCATATCTCTTTTTGGAATTTTCTTAAATTTTTAATTGGATCAATTTAATCCTAAACATTTTAACATTTGTATCAATTCAGTCCATTGGTTAATTTAGGCCGGAAATTGTTGACATGGACAGCGGTCATCCTATGTGACACGGTTGGTGTTAATGTGGGCATTTTATTTAATTTTTCTATTATTTTTTTGAAATTTTTTTTAAATTTTCTCATTTTCCTTTTTCTTCTCTTTTTCCTTCTTTTTTTTCTTTTTTTTATTTATTTATTTTATTTTCCTTTCGTAGAGGGGCGAGGGGCGATGGCGAGGGACCTCGCCCAGGGTGGGCATCCCGGCTGAGGTCTGCATCGTCGAGAAGATGATGAGAAGACCGAGAGGAGTGGGCTGTCTGCGTCGTGTGTCATCGCCTTCTTCTGCATCAAAGTAAATACCAAGATTTATGGCGATTGCGATTTCAATCCTCTCCCCTTCTTTTTCCCTTTTTTTTTTTCTTCGCCAATCTAGAGCTTTCGGGCTTTGCCTATAAAAATGGCTACGGCTCCTTTCGTTCACGTGCGATGCGGTTGACTATCGAGGCTTAGTGGCAGTTTTCGAAATGGCTTGCATGGATCTGTTGGTTTAAGCCCGTACCCTTCTTCATCTACTATGTTGTGTTCTCCTCCTCCTCCTTCTTCTTCTTCGCCGGCCTCTGGCGAGGACTAGGCGGGGATCTCCACGCTGGATCTGGTGAGAGGCGACCACGTCTAGCCCTCGTCAGTGGCCGTGGGCCTCCGTTGGTCATCGTGGAGGCTGGCCGCGGGCGGCTGGCAAAAGGAAGAGAAAGAAAGAAAAGAAGGAAAAGAAAAAAAAAAAAAAAAAAAAAAAAAAAAAAAAAAAGGAAATGAGAAAAGAAAAGAAATAACTAATAAAAAATTCGAAAAAAATAATATAAAAATTAAATAAAATGCCCACGTCAACACCAATTGTGTCAATAAGACGACCAATGTCAACATCAACAATGTAAAAAGGTCTAAAGACTAAATTAGCCGAATGGTTTAAATTGATACCAATGTAAAAAAGTTTAAGAGTAAATTGATTCAATTAAAAAGTTTAAGACTAAATTGATATTAATAGAATAGGTTTACGATTTTTTTGATACTTTTCCCCATTTACATCATGTCCCCTCTTCCTATCCTAAAGACTAGGCTTCGTTTATTTAATGAAAATTGAATGATTCAAAAAATGTTTTCTACAAATGATCGCATTCTTGTTTTGAAAAATGAGAAGTATTGTCATATTTCACAAAAATGATAAATTATTTTGAAATGAAAACATTTTCATTTGACTAATTACTTGACTAATCACTTGACTAATCACTTTAAGTAATAAAAGTGATTATTTTAAGGATAATATTTTTTAAATCTTTTATTTTTCACACAACATAAAGCCCTAGAAGGGCGGTCTTGAAGGGCGAATAACAAATGGAATACATAGCGTGCGCCCATGGGAAAACATATTTCATGCCTCCATTAGTCAAAATACCGACCGTTCATGTTAGCGTGTGATAAGGATTCCAATCACCCCCTTGCGTTGGAATTTCGAAACTCTCGATCATTATCTATTGATTTCTCTGCACATGTCACTTTCACGTGATGTAATAGCCATAGGAGAAGAGAATGCCTTCTCCTGCCAGTAAAATGACGAATTTTAAGTGTTGTAAACCGACAACATTACACCACGTAAAAGTAATGATCCTCCATGAAGCATCCCTACGTTTGCAAACATGTATAAAGTAGTAACTAAGGCGAATTATGCACTATTAATCTCAAATAATGAAATTATCTTTAGATGTTTCACAATAGTTATGAGGTAGATTAATTTAATTTATGAAAAAAAGGAGGGAAGAGAGAAACTCTAAAAGGCCAAGAAGACTCTCATAGAGAAGTGTTGTATGAGATACTTTACTATCAAGATGTCTAAACCTAAATCTTAAAAATTCCAAGAAGTAGTTGTGTAACACAACATCCATTATTGCGAGTCGCCACACTGTGTATTGGCACACCATTTAGTAACTTGATGCTACATTACAACACTTGCCTTCATCCATCGGTGCATACTAAATTAGTTATCTGATGCAAGACTATGCTTCACTAATGCATACGCACACGCACCTTAACGTAAGTAATGCAAATAAACAACCTCCCAGATCGAATAATCCACTATTTCAAAATAAACTATTGCTATCAATAAATTATGGAGCGAATTGTCAAGATTCGATCTCGAAACATGTACTCTAGTATCATGTGGGACATATCATCCTTTCTAAAATGTCAAAATTGTAGCTTATTGCCTACCCTATTGAGTTAGGTCACCCATTTCTAGGAAAAAACATCGCATGGTCTATAGATCATATAGATCAAGTCCACCTAGACTGCTGATCATGTGGAGTCCATAGTAAAGGTGACACAAATAATGATTGAAATGATATCAGTTAACGTGATTTATGTATCATGCAATAGCTTAAATGTCAGTCTTATTCGAAGAAGTAAGAATCACAGTTAAAGGCGCGAGGGCAACCCAGATGACTAAGCATCATGAGGTTGCACGAAGTCAAGACGTTCAATTTACTCTCTCATGACGGCAACCCAGAAGACCAAGCTGTCGCATGAAGTCGAGACGTCCAATGTACTCGTTCAATTTACTCTCTCATGACGACAACCCAGAAGACTAAGCTGTCGCATGAAGTCAAGACGTTCAATTTACTCTCACATGACGGCAACCCATATAACCAAGCATCACGAGGTTGCACCAAGTCAAGACGTTCGATTTACTCTCTCACCACTCGGAACAAGCAACGAATATTCAATCTCCTGGGACACGTGTCGAACGTTCAACCAGTCCGCACTTTCGATATAAACTCACCAACCCAGTCACGTTTAGACTCACCCAATTGACTAGAGCAATTGCTTTCATATACTCCACAAAAGTTAGCTCTCGCTTTTATAGCTCGGAGAATTCGCAATGGCTCACTTGCATTGTTGAAGCTGGCTTGTGTGCTGCTCGCATGCATGGCGGCGGCGGCTCCGGTGGCTCGAGCCGTGGTAACATGCAGCCAGGTGTCGAGCCCTCTGGCCCTGAGCATTCCCTACGTGAGGAGCGACATGGGACCCATGCTGGCGTCTTGCTGCAATGGGATCAGGTCGCTCAACTCGGCGGCTCAGACCATGCCGGCCTGCCAAGCCACTTGCGAGTGCTTGAAACCGGTCTCGGGAAGCATCTCCGACCTTAACTACGGAGTCGTCGCTGGGCTTCCCAAGAAGTGTGGGGTCAGCATCCCGTACAAAATCAGCCCCGGCAAGAACTGCAGCAAGTATGTGCTTCTTTTAGCCTCGTGGTCCAAAGGTGCAACGAAACCTTGTTTTTTCTTGACCGCATATGATAGTATAGACCTATTAAACAGGTAGGTCGGGTCGGGTTTGGGTTGGGTCATAAATGGTCTGACCCAAATCGACCTATTTAACCCGTTTATGATCCATTTATTGCAATACAAAATTTTTGACCCATATCCGATCCGACCCATACACAATCCATACCCGACACATTTAACTAAACTTAACTAAAAGCTTATTTCTTATATATATATATATATATTATATATATATATATATATATATAAATATAAAATTTTTATACAACACAAATTTAATATAAATTTTTTATAATTTTTAAAATAATTATTTTAAAAAATCGAATTTTAATTTTTTTTATTTTTAAAATTAAATTTTTTATTTTTATTTTTATTTTTAAATATAATTTTCTTTTTTTTTTTTGTTCTTCTTCTTCTTTGGCCGGCCGCCAGCCATGACGACGGCCGGCCACAAGCAAGCCTCGAGCTCGCCCCTCACTAGCATTGGGCAAGCTCGAGCTCGAGCCTCCGCCTCGCCGCGATCGGCGAGGCCTCCGAGCTCGCCCGAGATCCGGCGAGCTCGAGGCTCGCCTAGCCAATAGCCGGCCATTGCCGTGCCGATGACCGGAGGAAGAAGAAAGAAAAAAAAAAGGAAAGAAAAAAGAAAATAAAATTAAAATTAAAAATAATCATAATTTCGGTTTTTTAAAAAAAATATTTTTGTAAAATTAAAGAGAGAAGAGAGAGATTGTGAGGTTTTGGGTAAAAATGGGTTCTAAATCCAACCCATTTAAGATCCATTTAAAATCCACCTATCAAAGTATTTAATTGTTAAACTCATTTAACTACTTTTTTGTCAAAACAAGTGACCCATATATGACCCATTTATAATTTAAATGGGTCATATATGGGTCTAAGACCCATTTTGCCACCTCTAATAGTATATCATGTGATACATGCGTTGTGTAACACATACTTTTCGGCTGTTTTTGCTTTTGTTTTTTTTTTTTTGTTTTTTTTTTGTTTGTTTTTTTTTTTTTTTAAGTTTATAGTTGTGAAGCTCATTGTTAGATGTTTTGTTGCAATGTGAAGTGAGAACGGATCATGCGGGTACTTTTCAACTTTAGAGATAGAGTAGACAGCTTCGAATAAAATGAACGTCTGAACCAATACTAGGTTTTTTAACTCGATCATGGACGACTAGCATCCTTTGCTTGTGCTATGTACTAATAAGAATATAAATGAAGGAAATTATAATATGTTTCATTTCCTTTGTTCTTATGGAGTGTTTTGTAACCGGTTAAACAATGCTTGATTCTATTCTTTTGTTCTCCAGAATATTAAAAAAAAAAAAAAAATTTATTTGATAACTTTTTTTTTTTTCCCAAAAAGAGATTTGGAACAAAATCAAGAAGTAAAAAAAAAAAAAATTACTTCTTTATTCTAGATGACAACTCCGTATCAAGTTCATTTTCTTTCTTCTTTTTTTTTTTCTCTTTTCTTTCCTTTTTTCCTTTTCTTCTTCTCCTTCATCCCTTGGCCAGCAACCTCATTGAAGCATCACTGGTCCTTGGCGAGGTAGAGCCTCGTCGGAGAGCCTCCTTGGCGGTTGGGCAAGGCTTGACTAACTAAGCGAGCTTAGCCTCGCCCAAATCCGATGAGGCCAAGATTGCCCAATCGTCAGTGAAGCCAAGCTTGCCCGGCTGCTGGCGAGACTTGACCTTACCTAGCCACCGCAAGGTTGAGCTCACCATGGCTAGGTGACAATGCCCTCACGGTGGTTCGGCAAAGCTTTGCTAGTGGTTAGATGAGACTTAGCCTTACCTTGGAACCTTGCCCAGATCTAGCGAGGCCGAGCTCACCAGCCAAGGCTCGACTAGGCCCTCACTAGGCCATCGCGAGGGCAATGTTGCGGGCCATGGCGAGGCTAACCTCATGGTGGCCCAGCAAGGTCGAGTCTCGCTTGTAGCTAGGTGAGCTTGGCCTTGCTAGATTTGGGCAAGGCCACGTGGCCCCAGCCAAGGTTTAGCCGAGCCTCACCTAGCCATCAAGGTTTCTTGGCCTTGTCAGGGGCCAATGACACTCCAATGATGTCACGGCCTCGCCAGGCTAGCAACCAGCCAAAGGACGAAGGAGAAGAAAAAAAGAAAAATGTGAAAAATGTAATAAAATTATTTGAAAAATAAAAAAGATATTCTAAATCACAAAAGAATTTGAGGTCTTATTAAATGCATTTATATATCAGGTGTTCAAAAACTCATCCAAAGAACAAAATAAGAAATAATCATTTATAATCATAAATTATTCTTGAGGACATAATAGTTATCAAACACGTCCTTAGTATTATTTTGTGTTCTTTTCTTTTTTCATTATTCTTCTTATATTGGTCATTTTCAAAGGAAGAAAAATCGTAACTAGAGAGAGAGGTGTCCTCACACTGTAAATCCACAGTATCTTGTTAGTATTACACTTCCGCGTCCTGCAAACTCTATGAACATACCAGTCGCGAGTCTGTAGTAGGCACAGCATGGATCATGCAACAAAATGTACTGAGAATTATGACATCACCGCAGATAGAGCGCCATCTATTCGCGCTTCTCCTCTTCAAGGTCTTCTCCGAGTTTGGCCACACTATCACCTGTCGCCTTGCTACCACTTGTCAAAGAGATGCCCTCATCACCGTCTTCATTCTCCTGCAAGTACGTATCCAAAGCAGGTAGCTCTTATATCTGGTGAGACTGGATGCGGAAAGACCACAAAGGTTAGGTTACCAACTCTTTGCTTTGCTTTCTTTACGGTACATAAATCATGTTCAATCTGAAATATTCTGCGGAGGCATGCTTGCTATCATGTGGCTGTTGCTTTTCCAATTGAAGCCCTATTCCTCCGCCGCATTCCTGCATACTTTAAGAATTGAAAGACATAATATTACCATTTTCACGCAGTTTTCAGAAATTATGGTTTATTTGAAGTTTATTTGAAGATTGAATTTCAATGGTTCCCAGCAAACTATAGAGTCAGTCTTTTGACACCGTTTTTGGGGCACCATGATATCCTTTGCAAAGCTTGAAGTTATGGTTAAACGCCCCAGATAGCTCAAAGGCCACACCACCACGCTCCCACCATCCAAATCCAGAGGGGGTAGTGTGAAGATGAAGATGCAGATGATGATGAAGAATAGAATCAGAAGAAGTAAAATCTGTACAAGAAATGCTCTCTATTTCTTTATATCAGAAGCTCATTTATGTACAATGTATCAACTACAACAACAAAACAAATTCTCTGTTCTTCCTCCTCTGTTCTATCTACTCTGTATCATTGTATGTGCATATCATAGCCAAGCTTTTTCCACCACTCTACGAAGTTTTCTTTCTTTCTATATATATCGAAGGGGAGAAGCTGACTTTCCAGTAACAGAAAAACTGAACTACCGAACTTAGCTAACTGTTTATAACAGAATAACAACTCGTTAACTAAGACAGCTTGGCGATCCGTGTCTTCTTCATCACATGCTCTTCTCCGTTGATTAGTCAGCCAGCTTGGCAATCCATGTCTTCTGTGCAACTCATGTCAGTCTTCATCACAAGCTTTTCATTGTTGACCATCAGCTTGTTTTTGTTCTTCTATTTCTGTTTTTCGCATACTTGATCTATCTTTTCCTTTCTCACAGTCACCAGCTGACTTTATAGTAAAAGGGTGAGATGATCCTGTTCCTTTAACAGGTAGTTGTACTTCCACCTCTCCATCCTCATGAGAGGTGGTGGCCAATAGGCAAGCCCTAGCGTTTTTCTTAAGTTTATTTATTTTGAATCTATTTTTCTCTAGGAGCTGTGCTTTTAGAAAGATGAATTTGCTCGGAATGACGTAACCCCTGGATATTTTTCTTGCACCATTTCGTTGTGGCACAAGTGTTACATGTTTCGATCTCTTGTTCAAGCTAACAACAATCATGAATTGGCGATCTCAACTGCTCATGTTAGAGCTGACTTTATGCGGCCTTAAGCTGAGGGTGATCATATGATATTAAGGGCAATCATCTTTAGGGCGCGCATGACAAAATTTCTGTTCCAGAAATTGATTTCTCAATTTCTATTCCCCGGACAAGTTTCTGAGCAAAAAAACCTGTTTGATAACAACTTAAAATTTCTATTTGGAATGTAAACCGTTTGATAACAGAATAAAATTTATATTTCTAGGAATAGAAATTGATTAGATAACAACATAGGAAATCCTTAAATACAAAATAATAGTCGAAATAATACTAAAACAACATAGGACATCCTCAAATACAAAATAATAGTGGAAAATAATAAGTTGAAAATACAATTTCATGGAATTTCCTATTACATGTACTTACATTTCCTATTACGTAATATTTTCTTTCGAAAAATAAACGTGGCAAAAAAAAATCAATTGAAATTCAATTGTAGTGAATATGGGCGCGCATGATAAAATTTCTATTTCTCGATTTCTTGTTTCTCTGTTCCTAACAGGGTTTGGAACAAATTCGTTTTGGTAACGCAATTTGATTTCTCTATTTCTGAAACAGATTTCTATTCCAGAAATAGAGAAATCGAAGAAATCAAGCTGAAATTTTTAACTTCTCAGTTTCGAAATAGAAATAGAAATAGAAAATTTTTTTCTCAACTTTTCAATTTAGTCCAAAATATTTTAGATTACTAATATTGAAATAGAAATAGAAATAGTTAATTTAGTCCAAAATATTTTAATGATTTTTAGTATAACCATTTCAATCAATATTGATTGAAAATCTTAACTATTAGGCTAGATGGTGAGAATTGAATGAACAAGGCTTCATTTGTTGCACGCAAGAGATTTCACGCATGGTAATAGTCAACTTGCCATATTCATATCTAATGAGTCTTTCTTTACCTACTCTTCCATAGTACGCTCGACAACGGCTCTATCTAGCTACCTTTTTTTTAATCATAAACTTCATATTAAGGTGGTAAAAATGGGTCAAATCATTAGGGTTTCATCTGATTTTTCTTTTATAAGGAAAGGAGATCTAATTAGGAGTTTGTTGTTCTTGTAAGAGTGTTGATGAAAATACAGATTTTGATAATAAATTTTTAAATAATCCTAGTGTTGATAATTTTGAAAAAAATTGGTGATGATTTTTGAACATGGTGAGGATTTTTTTAACAAAATTTGGAAAGAAATTGGAATTAGACTTGAAGTTAGGATTTTTTTTTTTAGGAGATTAGACTATTATAATCATGGCTATCATTAGACTTATTTGATTAATGTGAAATCAATTTTGGCAAAAACATAACGACATATTCATTACAATTGAATTTCAATTGATTTTTCTTTTCGCCACGTTGTTTATTTTTCGAAAGAAAATATTACTTAATAGGAAACATAAGTACATGTAATAGGAAATTCCATGAAATTGTATTTTCAACTTACTATTTTCCACTATTATTTTGTATTTGAGGATGTCCTATGTTGTTTTAGTATTATTTTGATTATTATTTTGTATTTGATGATTTCCTATGTTGTTATCTAATCAATTTCTATTCCTAAAAATAGAAATTTTATTTTGTTATCAAACGGATTTTGTTTTAAATAGAAATTTTGAGTCGTTATCAAACAGGTTTTTTGCTCGTAAACTTGTCCTGGGAATAGAAATTGAGAAATCAATTTCTAGCCAGAAATCAATTTTGAAACAGAAATTTTGTCATGCGCGCCCTATGTCGTTATGTTTTTGCCGAAATTGATTTCACATTAATCAAATAAGTCTAATGATAGCCATGATTATAATAGTCTAATCTCCTAAAAAAAAATCCTAACTTCAAGTCTAATTCCAATTTCTTTCCAAATTTTGTTAAAAAATCCTCACCATGTTCAAAATCACCACCAATTTTTTTCAAAATTATCAACACTAGGATTATTTAAAAATTTATTATCAAAATCTGTATTTTCATCAACACTCTTACAAGAACAACAAACTCCTTATTAGATCTCATTTCCTTATAAAAGAAAAATCGGATGAAACCCTAATGATTTGAACCATTTTTACCGCCTTAACATGCGTTGTCTAGCATACTATGGAAGAGTAGGTAAAGAAAGACTCGTTAGATATGAATATGGCAAGTTAACTATTATCATGCGTGAAATCTCTTTCGTGCAACAAATGAAGCCTTGTTCATTCAATTCTCACCATCCTGGCCCAATAGTTAAGATTTTCAATCAATATTGATTGAAATGACTATATTAAAAATCATTAAAATATTTTGGACTAAATTAACTATTTCTATTTCTATTTCAATATTAGTGATCTAAAATATTTTGTACTAAATTGAAAAGTTGAGAAAAAAATTTTCTATTTCTATTTCTATTTCGTAAATCGAGGAGTTAAAAATTTCAGTTTCTGATTTTTTTGATTTCTCTATTTCTGGAATAGAAATCTGTTTCAGAAATAGAGAAATCAAATTGCGTTACCAAACGGATTTCTGTTCCAAACCTATTCCGGGGAACAGAGAAACCGAGAAATCGAGAAATAGAAATTTTATCATGCGCATCCTTAGCGTCCAACATGGACGCCAAGTGGTTTGACTTGTTTAGGAGATGACATGGAACAACTGTATATTGCATTTGTTATTACATGATTGAGTTGGGTGATTACGACGATGGAAGTGTCCGGCTCACATGTTTTGGCTGGGTGATTACGGCTGTGAAAGTATTGGGGTTTACATGTTTTGATACGCTACTCTTTTTATTGTAAGTTGTAACACTTGGAGATGGTGTGCTCCAAGTGGATGCTTTTATTCATACATTAATTATCCAAGTTCTTTATACAAATTAAGAAGCGGCTCCTTGCTAAAGGAGACACCAATTTTCAATACATTCTGAGGACTAAATATAGCATGAATTCTTCAGGTCCCTCAGTTTCTTTCCGACTCGATGTGGGCTGTGGGTGAGGCATGTAAGATTGTTTGTACCCAACCTCGGTGAATTTCTGCAACATCAGGTGCGCTATTGTGGGTGATTAAAACTCACTGTTTCTGACTCTTAAGCCAAAAATCTGATTGTCTTCTGATTCTGTGTAGTTGCCGAGAGAATATCTTCTGAAAGAGGAGAAAACGTCAGTGATGATATCAGATACAATGTAATCAGTCATATCTCATCGAGCTAGTAGAGTGTAGTGCATCGATGTTCAAACTTCAATTACCCAATGGACTTTTGAAGCTAGAAGTCGTATACTGTAAAGCATAGGTGAGATATTGTTTTTTGTGAAGCATAGATTCTTTATGACCTGTCCAGGTATGACTTGTAGATATGCATACTTGGAAGAGAATGCAGACGGTGAGGAGGGCATCTCTTTGACAAGTGGTAGCAAGGCGACAGGTGATAGTGTGGCCAGACTCAGAGAAGACCTTGAGGAGGAGGAGCGCGAATGGATGGCACTCTATCTGCAGTGATGTCATAATTCTCTGTATATTTTGTTGCACAATCCATGGTGTACCTACTACAGACTCGCGACTGATATGTTCATAGAGTTTGCAGACACTGAAGAGAGTAATACTGACGAAATACTGTGGATTTACAGTGAGGACACCTCTCTCTCTAGTTACGATTTTTCTTCCTTCTGTGATTATTCAATAGAGAACTCAAACTAGGACATGGAACTGATAATTTAGAAGATGTCTTACAGCTAAGGCTCTTAACTCTGTGCCCCTCTTTCTTCCCATATGACAATTACTTATAGTTGACAACTTTCCGTTAATGCAATTCAATCCCCCTTTTGGGATATTTCCCAGTACGCGCTTGGATTTCTTGCATGATGGATTCTGTCCCTTTTCACTGGAATGGGATGTGCTTAAATGCAGGCTTTGCACTGTTAAATGCAATTCAGAGACTGCAATAACCAATAAAAATTAGAAATAGTTTGAGGCATTAGCATGAGGCCATCTCTACTTCTAAAGAATAAGCCGCCAAGAGAATGGTACATCAAACCAGTATCAGGTACTTGAAGAAGTTATACTGCATACTAATTTTAGATCTGTATGAAGAATACTATAAAAGACGGTTGCACCAGATTCGCTGAAACAGTACAGCTTCAAATTCATGTCTTGTATGAAGAGAATGCATTCAATCGAATTTTCTTTTTTATGAGCCGCAGCAGATTGGCTATTCTTTCTTTTCCTCTTTCTGGTGATGGTAATTGAGGTCAGCTCCATTAGATTCACAGTCGTCATGCCCAATGTAGCAAAAGGGTAACAAGCATTTTGATTACTGTCGATCTATATGCAGCAAATCTATGCGAAACACCACATTTATCATTGCGAATTTGGTGGCAAGAAGATCCTGTTTACCATGAATCCAGACCTCTAGGTAAATATTGGCAGTTCGAAAGAACAATGGAAATTTCTGTTGATACTAAACATTTTCAAAACCAAAAACGTGGGGGTACATAGTCAGACAGGTCCATGTCTATTCCATTAGATTGATTGCCTCTAAAATTGGTTTTCCTGTGCGAATTTCCCCGGGGAGTTTCACAGCCAATACAGATATGAAACACTTGCCGAACATGTACTGTCAGAACTTGGACAGACAATTTGATCACAGCAAAGAGAACCTCATCTAACATCAAAAAGCTCACCGGGATCTGGCCATTGCTAGGGCTTCAAAGATCTCTCTCTCTCTCTCGCTAAACCCCATGCAAAACCTTGCTGCAGACAATACCTTGTTGGTTCTGTATTGTGACTGCTGTCTTCCATATAATAGTAGTCAGGTCAATGCAATTCTTTCTTTTTCATCGGAAGAGAGATGAAACATCGGTAGACAAATCTCTTTTTTACCGCACCAAATACGATCATCATCGGATCCTCTGGCGCTTAAAAGTTCCACCTCTTCTTTCAATATATACCGTGCTCATCTGATGATGTCTCGAAATCCCTGATCTCCCTAAACCTCTCCCCGAGGCGGAAGAAACACGCCTAGACTTCAGCTTCACATGCCTGTGGCGGTGATGGCGATGGTGCCGGTGGCTACTGTTGCTATATGATACAAGAGGGCCTCCCGTCCTCTCTCTGAGTAGTTTCCCTTTCCTACTTGCGCTGAGATGATGACTCGAATAGTCATAACTTATGTCGCTCAGGCTATGCCCTGCTTCAAAGTCTCGGAAGTGGCGCCGCCCGCGGTATACCCGCTTAGTGCTGCTTATCTTGTACCACATGAAACAGCAAATGTGCCCGAGCATGCGCCAGTACGTCTCGCACGCGAGCCAGCACATGTTACAGAGGCTTTTCCCTATGCACTGGCAAATCCCCAGCTTGAACGACAGATACAGGAATAGTAGAGCTGAAAAACATCACACGCACACGAAAACACTTCAGCCAATCATGAAATTGTACGTATACTGTTTCCTGGTTCCTGGTTCCTAATCGAATGTACAAGATTATTATGCGAGAATTACTTGCGAAAGCTTCAAATGAAAAGGCAGATGGTTCTCTAAACATTGCATCCTGCCACTAAGCATATTAAAAGCAGAGAGTTTTCTCAAACTCGTTTGGAATCTGAGAGATTATCAAATGATGAAAGCCGTCGCCAGAAAAACCCCCGACATTATTTCTCTGGTAGGATGCTAAAATGAGATTATCAATATGAAAAAGACCGGATATATCCTTTACCATAGTCTCAACCAAAACGTACAACAGAATAAGAACTGAAGGACTGATTTTTGGATCGCAAGTCAAATCTATTTTCACCTAGCGATGCGAAGCTAGGTGGGTAGCGGAGAGAAATGACATTCTGAACGGAGAGATAATAAGGGAAATGAGTACATTACCTATGTAACAGAGGACACATATCAGAAAGAGTTTGATCAGTTTCGTGACACATAGATGCTCAATAAAACAAACTACATGCCACGGTCCCGAGCATAGTTCCCTGCATCATTGGAAAACAGTGTGAAACTAGGTGAAAATATGGAGACGGGAGAAATGAGGTGAAACAGAAAGGTAACTCAAGAATTTAATATAGGCGAAAGATAAATTGCCCGTAAAAGATATCCAGAAATGCCTGAAACAATTATTATTTCTTTTTTTCTTTGTCTTGTTACAAGCAAACCAGACCAGGAATGGACTTATATGGTTTCAGACATAACAACATGAACAAGAACTATAATATAACAACATAAGAGTTGTAATTGGCGGACACCAAAGCTTCCTCATCGAAGCAAAGTTTATATTAAGAACGCACTTGCACGATCCGCCAAAAATGGTCTTGAATGGGGCAGCAACAGCATTTCCAACGACAGAGCCGACGCTATGAGCAGCTTTACTTAGAACATATCCCATTCCTTTATGTGCCTTTCTCCATCCAAATCAGTGCCTGAGAAATAATAAATTGCAACACTAATGTCATTCCCCGAGGGTGAAATGATAACAAAAAAGGGATAACACAATCCTCCAACTTCTGTTCTTTTGTCACAACGGTTCAATGCAATTTTTCCTGTCTACATTATGAGGAAAACTGAACAACCTCCTGCGAGGAACAATGCAAAAGCTTCAGGGTTTCCCTCCATCCAAAAATCATCGAAAGCCCCAAAAAAGGAAAACGGCGGTTTACATTGCATCTTTCATTGTTTTCTAAACTCAGTTCTATGGCTTTTACGCAAACAAGATCATGGAGAAAAAGGAAACTGCATATTATGCTTGTCACGAGTGAAGCAGAGATGGAGGAACACTTTGTAATGTGAAGACTCCAGGTTTGTTCGGTCTTCACCGAATGCTTCGGGCGGTGATGTGCACTTCGGGGATGCTTTTGTTGCCCAGAGCAGCCTCCCACTCCAGAAGGAACAACGGAAGGAGGGATGCCAGGAACCCATTTAAGAATACATTTGACAGAACAGAATGCTCGAGAGAGATGGAAGCGCCGAGAGCATCTACGGGATCCCCATCTGAACCGACGACAAGACCATCGATGCACAGATCCAAACAGACATTTCTCTTCCACAGACTATCGGAGACGACGAATCTGTGGGAGGGGGAGACAAAAAGGGCACCACTTTTACAAAGCGTTAGTTGAACTGAAGGAGAGGATGAACAAACGGTTACCATCCCTCGTTATCAGTTTTCCTTGTGTTCATGGCTCTTGGCATATACATTTGAGACTACATTTGATAATCAACATAAAACTCAGGATATAATAAATCCCCTATCATGTGTTTGATTCTTATCGAAAATAGGATAAAATCAGATTTGAAAGGATATAAATCTCATAAAAATATCACAGTATCTCATGGAGAGATGAGATATTGAGATAGATGTAAAGAGGATTTCTAATATCCATAATATAAAAATTATTTTTATTGAACATGAATCTTCTTAAATTAATAAAATTGAAATAATATTTGAATTCTAATATAAAAAAGAGAATTAAAAAATAAAAAAAAATCGTTTTTATTTATTCTTATTTTTATTTATATATTTGAATTTCTTTCTACCTTGTAATACATATTCAATAAATATAAATATATTTAATATAAATATTTATTACATATTTTGGATATTTAAGTATTTTTGGTATATTAGTTTGGTTTATTATTTAATAAAATTTTATTAGAGAATGGTGGAATGGGAAAAAAGAAATTAAAAAAAAAGAACAAAAATATGAGGGAAAATTGATAAAATAATAAAATAAAAATGAACTTGCATGAATATTATCATCATCTCTATTTATGCATTTTTAGGTTCTTTTATACCGATATGCCGTTTATACCAAACAATGGAATATAATAGGAATGTAAAAATATCCACTTTATTATAACGATTTACAAAATGGTAGATAAGATATAAAAAATTCATGAATTTCATATCTTATCTTTTATAGCCCTACCTAACTTGAAATTCGGATGACCAAAAGAAGCCTAAATTGATTTAACCATAATTCATGGATTTTGTGAAGGGATGCAATCACCTATTGGTGTCTAATTATATAATAGCCATCATCTATGCTTTACTTGCATGTGGGTTTCGCCCCACGTTGTTCAACACGACTCTTTTTTGGAAATTATCATTTGTAAAATTAATTTGAACATACCTAACCATGGGCAATTGCGCTAGATTAGAATCTCTTCTTCATCGCCGAGGTCAAGGGTTCGAAACTTGCAGATGCTGAAGCGTTGTAAGTGGAGGCCGTGATGTTAGGGTCATGTACTAGTCTCCCCCAAGGTATAGGAGTCAGGCTTGACGACGCCACTGGGCGCGGCGGGTCAAGGCGGAGTCCTCGGTTACCAAAAAAAAAAAAATCAATTTGAACATCACATTTCAAAAGAGGTCAAATGACTTTCTCAACTTAAGTCTATATGTAGTGACCATCGATGTACTACGAGGTTAGGTTTATATCTCTCTCGTGTACAAATCAGATGAAGAACGATGATGCATAAAATCGACAAATTGGTAAGGTTGAGGAGAACATGAGGAATGATGTATAAAAATGAGCATGAATAATTGAAATTTGGTTTTTATACTTAAAAAAAAAATTATTGGTCCACCTGAATTATGATCACGAAGTATCATGAGGTGGCATCATTTGAAACATTTGAATTAATTTCTCTAATTAATTGCAACGACCAACCGATACCTACTCAACTTCCACCGACACACGTGTCCAATGTTCAAACCCCATTTCACATTTACATCATGTCCCCTCTTCCCGTCCCAAAGACTTTATGCTTTTCATACTGATTCATGGCAAGATTCTATTTATCTTGCAAAAATTGAATAATTTAAAATTTGTTATTTTAATAAATAACCATTTGTATTACTCATAAAATGAATCAAAGAAAAATATTTTTATCTTTCACGAAGACGTTTAGCTATAAATTATTATTGAGAATAAAAAATTTTATTATTGACTAATTATTTTAAGTGATACAAGTGATCATTTCTAAAAAAAAAAATTAAATCATTTATTTTTCGCGAAACAAACGGAATTAAGAATAGGCGGTCTTTAAGGGTGAATAACAACGCAGCATGCGCTCATGGGAAAACATATTTCATGCCTTAATCACTTGATTGACATACCACGCATTCATGTTAGTGCATTATAAGCATTTCAATGACAGTTTCCATTTGAATTTTGAAACTCTTGATTATTATCGATCAATGTCTCCACACATGTCACGTTCACATGATGTAACCACTGCAAGAGAGTGCCTTCTCCTGCCAATAAGATGACAAATTGTTAGTAGTGTAAAATTAAGTCACAACATTACACCACGTAAAAGTAATGATCCTCCATGAAGCATCCCTAAGTTTGCAAACATATATGAAAGTAGTAACTAAGACTAATTATGCACTATTTATCTCAAATAAAAAATCATCATTAGATGTTTCACAATAATTATGCAGTAGATTGATTTGATTAAAAGGCCAAGAAGATGAGATACTTTAATATCAAGATGTCTCAACCTAAATCTTAAAAATTCCAAGTAGTTGTTTAACACAACATCCATCATTGCATGTTGCCACACCGTGTGGTAACACACCATTTATTAACTTGTTGCTACACTATAACATCCACCTTCATCCATTGTACTTCATCAGTGCATACTAGATTAGTTATCCGATACGAGACTATGCTCAACTGATGCATTTACACATGCACCCTTGCGTGAGTAATGAATATAAATGACTTCCTAGATAGAATAATCCACTATCTTAAAATGAAATATTCCTATCAATAAATTATCTTTGGAGAGAATTGTTAAGATTCATTTCGACACATCTACTCCAATATCATGTGAGACAAATCATTCTTTTTCTAAAATGTTAAAATTGTTAGGACATGGATCAACAATGTATAAACATGATTCTCAACAAACACCATTTGACTAAGATAATTTGCAGGTTATTGCCTGAACTATCGAGCTAGGTCATCCACTTCCTAGAAAAAAACATTGTACAATCTATAAATAATATAGATAAAGTCCATCTAAACCATTGATTATGTGAAGTGCATGGTAAAGTTCACAAAATTAATGATTGAAATGATATCGGTACACATCATTTATGCATCATGTAAAATAGCTCACATGTCGGTCTTATTCGGAAACGTAAGAATCACAATTAAAGGCACGGCAGCAACCAAATGACTAATCATCATGAGGTTGCATGGAGTCCAGACATTCAATTTACTCTCTCATCACTCGCAACTACCAACTAATACTCAACCTCCCTCAACACGTGTCGCACGCTCAACCGCTCCCCACTTTCTATATAAACTCACAAACCCAATCACGTTTAGACTCGCCCAATTTCCAAGTACAATAGCTTTCATATCCTCCACAAAAGTTTGCTCACAATGGCTTCCTCTGCATTGTTGAAGCTGGCCTGTGTGCTGCTGGTGTGCATGGTGGCGGTGGCTCCGGCGGCTCGAGCTGCAGTGACGTGCGGCCAGGTGTCGAGCTCTCTGGCCCCGTGCATTCCCTACGCGAGGAGTGGCAGGGGGGCCGTGCCGGCGGCTTGCTGCAACGGGATCAGGTCGCTCAACTCGGTGGCTCGGACCACGCCGGATCGCCAAGCCGCTTGCAAGTGCTTGAAATCGCTCACAGGAAGCATCTCCGGCCTTAACTATGGAGTCGTCGCCGGGCTTCCCGGGAAGTGCGGGGTCAATATCCCATACAAGATCAGCCCTAGCACCAACTGCAACAGGTATGTGCCTCTTTTAGCCTCGTGGTCCGAAGGGGCGACAAAACCTTATTTTTCCTTGACCACCGATTGTTAGTATGTCACGTGATACATGCTTTACATAACACATACTTTCTTCATATCTCGATCGGCTGTTTCTCCATCTTTTTTCTTTATTTTGTTTTTTGAGAAGTTTATAGTTGTGAAGCTGATGGTTTGATGTTTTGTTGCAGCGTGAAGTGAGAATGGATCGTACGAGTACGTTTCAGCTTTGGAGATCAAAAGAGTAGTTAGCTTCGAATAAAGTGAATGTACGAACCGATACTAGGTTCGTAACTCCATTATGTATGACCAGCATCCTTTGCTGGTGCTATGTACTAATAAGAATATAAATGAAGGAATTATAGTACGTTTCCTTATTTATGTTCTAAGTATTATTTCGTGTTTTCTTTTTTTCATTTTCTTCTCATATTGGAAATTTTCAAAGGAAGAAAAGAAGAGGTGTTCAAGGTGTGAATAACGATTAGACATATGGTGCGAGATAAGGGGACGAACGGAGCCAACACAAAATGTTATTAGGGTCGAATCAAAACCAAAGTGATAGTTCACAGATGCTCCAATCTCCTTGACAATCATGTTAAGTGCAAGCTCATATCGTTATGACTAATGCGAAAGCTTAAACAAATCAAATGATTTGTGCAAGAAATGAATTGTAGAATTTAAACCTGAACTAGAGTGATTTACGTGTTAAATTCTTATAAAATGGATCCACAATATATAAACATAGTTCTCAACGGTTATTAATTTGATAATATTAATCATTGCATGCAATAATTTACTAACAGAATAGTTGCCTGAACTACTGAACTAGGTTATCGACTTCTTGGAAAAATAATTTACGATCTATAAACAATATAGATCGAATAACCTATCTATACCATTGATCATATGAAATTCTTGGGGACCTCACACAATTAATGATTGAGATGTTATTGTTCTTTATGATATCATTAGTCATGTAATAGCCTCTCCGCTTCTAGCACGTACTGGTAAGCAGAACGAGGAACCTGTCGGTCGTACTCAAAGAGGTCCAAATCACAATTAAGGCTCACTAGCAACCAAATGGCCAGGCATCGTGAGGATTCCGTAATTATACGTAACCTAGAAATAGGGACATGAAGTCTTCATGTCATTTTAAAAAGTTTCAGAGCTCTAAATGAGTTTTAACTTATTGAACTCACTTATTTCAAGGCTCTCAAGGTTTTCGCAAGCTTCAAAAGGGGAGTGAAAATCTGAACTCGAATGTTATTCTGAAAAAATTCAAAATGGCAACAATTCATCTACCGGATAATTTTGATAACACCATGTTTAACATTTTAAATGAAAGGAAAAGCAAAAAGAATGAAAGCTAACATTAGATATGATGTTGGTATCTCGTTTGAATATATAATGAAGGGAAATAGCGTGTGGGAGAAGATAAAAAGACTATAGAATCTGAGTGAGGGAGCATGTCGTCCTCTCGGTTAAGACATTGCTTACACTTGATTTGCGCAACACAGCCAACGACAAGTACTTACCTCTCCAAGACACTTTCCTATGTTTAAGACTTCCTCACTTCCTACTTAAAACCCTAAACACCCAATCATATGTACATTCATCGAATTTCTTAATATCATCTTCTATTAAGATAATTGTCCAAAAAAATCATGAACCTATTATAAAACGACAAATTCAATAATAAACATTTCAATTGTATTAATTTATTCATAAACCTTTTAACTATTTATCAATTTAGTTCTTCCGGTCAATTTTAATCAGAATATATTACTTTCAAAATTTTAGAAAGCTTGGCACATGAAATTATTAGATTAATTGAGACTAAGGATATATTTATTTTAGGGAAATTTTCTCGATAAAGAAAAATATTTTCTTATTTTCAGGTTCAGAAGGTTAAGAGGGTAATTTTCCTAACTTTGAGAACTTATATTTTTTAATCGTAAATAATTATTTATTGACTGATCATTTTCAATAAATTAAATTTGTGAAAGCTTTAAAAAATCAAATCGCGAAAAAAACACCGCAGTAAGGGCCTGTGCAAAGTCTTGTCAACCTAATGAATGAGGACGTAAAACTCACCCCAGATTTTTTTTTTTTTTTTTTCACATGTTATATTCGAAGGAGTACGGATGCAATCAAGGCTCGATAGCCAAAGAAACCAAAAGCCAAAGCGAAAGCGAAAGCGAAAGCAGGGACGGCCACCTTAAATGAGAGGCATTCAATGCCGGTAATAAACTCAACTACCAACAGTTACCAATCTCCTGTACTCTCACCCACACCTGGCGCGACCAATGGCCTTTTCTTAACCATGCGAACTTATAAAACCTACCCTCGCCCATTGCATTTAAACTCATCTAATTTATTGGGACCGCCTTTCGCATTCTCCCGATTAGGGTGAACATTCCCAGCAATCGAGAATCGTCCACTGAAAATTAATTTCAAAAATTAAAATTTAAAACCACCCCTTGGCATGATCCGATTTTCTGATGGGTTCATAGAACTAATCCCACCAAGCTTCCTTAGATAAATCAGAAAAATGACGGGACAAAGAAGCCCATTATATTGATATTTTCTTGCCCTCCACGACTTTTAAAGCTTCTGCAGGACCTGCTGCAAGCCTCAAGAGGCTCTCATTTAAACTGACAAATGAAATGAGCCTAAGACCCTCGGAAACAATGATGCAATGCAAATAATTTCTTCCTTTTCTTCCTTTTTGTTTTTCAGGATGGCGAGCGATCATCATAACTAGGCGACTTTTCACTGTCGTTGAAAGTGAACTAAATTTGTATATATATATAACAGTCCAAGTCTAGGTGAGTAAATGAGCGGTTCTGTACTTAAAATAGGGAACTAAATCGATGCTAGTAAATGAGAACTAATAATTTTGGGCCAGTTCAATCCAGTTCCGGACGGTTCTTAATTTCTTTTCACACACCTACTCCCAACATGCATGGCGGCAACAACAATGGCTTCGGCTACTTGAGCCTCAAACATGCGGCTCGTCGTCAAGGGCGTTCAAGCTCCATGCATTCCCGTGCAAGAAGCGGCGCAAGGTCCATGCCGGCGACTTGCTGCAGCAGAATCCGATCGCTAGACTTGGCCATCAAAACCAGGCCGGACCACCAACCTACTCGTGAGTGCTTGGAAGTGGCTTCTGGAAGCATCTCCGGCCTTAACTACGGAGCCTTCGGCGAGCAGGCGGCGGGGTCAGCATTACATTTATGCTCCGCACTTCATGAAAATGAAGAATTTTTAAATCATGGACCGGTGTGGACTAAAACTTATAGGCTCAATACTCGCCCCACAACACCCAAGCCTTTTTTTCTGGTAATTCAAGGGCAAGACTACAAAAGGCCAGTTCTTAGTAGGCGATTGAGCAACCCACAAACATCCTTGTAAGTCCAGGTACTTGGCCTATTCAAGAGGCCATAACCCAGAATAAATGGGTGGGATTCGAATAAGTGATCTCTAATTTATAAACTAAAAATTAGTAGACATTCCAATTAACTTGGTCCCCCATGGGGATTAACCAGGTCTAACCATGTGACACAAACTAACATAATGTTTTATCCCTGAGACAAGGCGAGGAGTACCTCAAAGGTAGGCGTTTTAATTTTATCCCAGAGGAAACTTACTATAGGCCACCTCAAATTGGAAAAGTACTTATATGTACTTGAATCTATGAGCTCACTTCATCTTAATCATTAATGATATGGATCTCATGTGAAATTCACATGATCTAATAACTAAATGTGGTAGGCTCGTATACACTGCATGCATGTGAAATTTGCTTCAAGATCATAGGTGGAAAATTTCTGAGGTACCATTGGGGTCTAATCATACTTCCCATCAATAAGATAGCACAAGAAATCCCATTCCTTGGTGAGCGGATGGGAGTTTGAGGACTGCCTTGAAGAGGGTTGCCAAGACAATGCCCTCAAGCCGCAAGATCGTTTTTATAGTTTGAGTCCACATTTTATAAATAGTGAACAGCACTATGTATATACAATCTCTCTCTCTCTCTCTCTCTCTCTCTCTCTCATATAATCTCTTTTTCCTTGTCAATGAGAGTTGTAACAGAGAGGTGTGGAGTGCTAATATAGTGGAATCATCTACTAAATGTACTATATAGTTTACCTTTTACCTCGATTTTTGTTTTCTTTCCTCTATTTCATTGCATTTGTATGCCAAATCCTAACAGGTATGCACTCATGCGAATAAATGCTTCGAACTTAATTACGTTGTATTGTCGTAACGTCGTTGTCAATATTTATGACTTTATTGTATTTGATTATGACTCAACGTTGTATAGCTATATGATACATATAAAATTAGAGTGTGTTGTAGAAAGTTCCCGATTGTTGGTAGATTCAATTCTCTAATATGCACGAGCCGTCCTAAGCTATCTCTAAATACACTCTCTCTCTGATATTTACCGAACTCCATCATAAAAACTAAATGAGATTCACCTACCAGCCCAAACCTCCTGTTAAAATCTCCTCCTATATAGACGCCAGCTTCTTCATATAATCCCCAAGAAGAAGAAGAGAACAGAAAGTGGTGTATCATCCAAAGGTCTTGCAAGTGCCCTTCAAGCAAACTAGCCACGAATATGGTCAACCCTGGTCTCCTCAAAACCGCAGCTCTGGCGGTGGCCATCGTGTACATGGTGGTGGCCAACGTGCCTCCGGCCACGCCGCAGATGTCCTCGTGCAACCAGGTGGTCAACAGGCTGATGCCGTGCGCATCCTACGTGGTCAATGGCGGGGGCGTGCCGCCTGCCTGCTGCAGTGGGATCCGGTCGCTGAACTCGTCGGCGAAGACCACGGCCGACCGGCAGGGCGTCTGCAACTGCCTTAAGTCCGTCCTCAACGGGATCCCCTCCAATGCCTACAACATCAGCCTCGCGACGGGCCTGCCGGCCACGTGCGGGGTCGACATCCCTTACAAGATCAGCCCCTCCACCGACTGCAAGAGGCAAGTGTAACGTTTCAGCCGATAGAGTAACGAAGTCAAAATGCCTTAGGCTGTACGCGCTAAGTCTCATTTTTTTCGATTTGCGCGAACCTGTATTGCAGCGTGAAGTGAGAGCAAGATGGAGCGCAGGCAGGACGAAGTGCTTCCAGTTCTAAGGGCAGGACGTGGATCAACATCAGAATAAGAGGAACTACCGTTGCCTTGCGTCCGGTTTTCTCTAGTTACGATAGTAGTCGTTATTGCATCGTTCTGGATCTTGTGTCGAGCAGCCATGCGATGCGTCGTTTAATATGGTCCGACGTGAACTACCGTTGCCTTATGTCCAGTTTTCTCTGGTTACGATAGTAGTGATTGCTGCGTTGTTCCGGATCTTTTGTCGAGCAGCGATGCAATGCGTCGTGTAATATGGTCCGATGTGTTCTAGTTCTACGCCATCTATGGAGAAACCACATTGAGCTTTTGAATGTTAACGTGTTTTCTGTGCTTACCTTTTTATTGTTACGTCCACATCAATTAATAAATTTTGAGAGGCTACGGAGACCAAGATCCGCACTTAAGTTGGGCTGCGGGGGCTCAATCTAGCTTTAGGAAACTCTCAAATACAATTACAGATGACTTCAGATCACTTGATTTAGAACACGAAGGATGAGCCATTTGGCCAAAACCTAACATGATAGCTAAGTTCGGTACGTACAAATGCTTGTAGATAGCTCACACGAGATTTTTATTGACCCAAAATCAATTAGAGATATAATTTGACAAGTAAGATTACTATAATTTCGTTAGCAATTTCATTGGAAAGTTCATAAATTTGAAAAGTTGGTGCTAAGGTATGCAAAAAAATATTGGTAAGTTACCAGCAAATTGCGAAAAAAAAAAAAAAAAAAAAAGCCATGGGTCAGTTTTCCTACAAATGGTCATGCGAAAAAGGACACCAGAAGTGTCATAAATTATGTATGGGTCTCATTTTAATGTTAAAAGTTTTCGTCGGCTCACTTAAATGCCAAAATCAGAGTTAATAAATTATTTAAGTGCCTTTGGCGAGAAATTCCTATTAGAAAAATTATATAGCTTTCATAATTAAAATTTTTATATGATGTGACATTTTTCTAACACTAAAGTGGTCATTTTTTTTTTTTAACGACTAGCATTGAAATTGCTACTTTTTAACGTGCTATACAACATTGTTATTGGGCACATTAGTGGGTCACATAAGATTGAAAAATTAATAAAATATAGTCACATTAGATTTCTAGTTACTTATATCGAAGTTGGCACTTAAGTGATCCAAAAAAAAATAAAAATTTGGCACTAAAATAAGTATCGTACACAACTTATGGCACTTTTATTGTCCTTTTCCCAACGATCATTCAACTCTTGTTGAAATTTATCACTATGGAATACAATTTGTAATCACGAAACCATGAAATTCAAGGAGAATGGCCTTTTTTGCTCGAAGTAGTATCATATGTACATGTTTGGTTATGTGAATCTTGAAAATCAGTCATTTGTTGTAACTACGAAAAGTGACATCATTGTTCCATGAAATATAATTAAACATAAGGAGACTATCAATCAATTTTGCAAGCTTGTACATGTGGGAGTGACCTATTGATATTGGTACCATGTCGATATATATATAGGGATGGAAATATGTTGAAGGTTCTTAAATTTTTGTTATCATTAAAGAAATAATACAAGGACTATTTTTCAAATAAAAGAAAACCAAATGCGAGGACCAAAATGTATACAAATCTAAAAGTACGGGAATCGAAAGTTGAATTTTCAACTAGAGACACTAGGGTTGTGCATTGGTCCTGGTATAACCCAAGAATCAATCAATTCTAGGTGGTTCCTACAAGAATTGGTCTGTTTCTCAAATCCAAATCTAATTCCCGATTCCAAGGAAAGAACTAGACGGAACTGGCCTAAAGTATGTTATCTGTTTCTAAAAGTAAAAATTATTGAGGGAGTAATCTCCTCTTTTACTGATTACCTTCTTATAAGTAGTAATTGCATCCTACACAAAAAAAAAAAAAAAGTGATTTTCAATATATTTAAGAACTTTTGAGAAAGAAAGCATTTAAAAAAAAAAAAAAAAAAAAAAAACATAAAACTGTCAGTTTTTGAGACAACTAGGGAACTAGATTAGTTTTGAGATTGACTAGCCCAATCCGATCTGATCTAGGCTCGGAGTGGATAGGGTAGGTTCCCAATTTCACAGTCTAGGAACCAACTTTATTATGTTTGGTTCACAACTCTAGGATTGGAATTGAATCATCCCAAAACCTATCACCTCTATCACATGTCAACGATAGCTTTTGCCTCGATAACACTTCATTGGATTTTGAAGAGGAATTTGATGGGAAATTGATAAAGCAAAATATGGAGACCCCAAAATGTACTAGTGCCAAAGATATAGTACGAATGTTATGTGATATTTTATTATGTCGTGGCATATCGATTCATTATCAATTATTGACCAATTACTTGGCTTTTCTCGTTGCACATTTTTGTTAAATGACAAAATTTCCGCACTAAGGAAAGTAAGTTTAGTTAAACTGATTCAGTGGTTCTGTATATCATGAGTGGACCTAATCACGACTTCAGTACTCTCCTAGGCCTGTTGGATCTTATAAGGCCCCAAACAAGGGGCGGGTCTAAAGATGTAATTTCTGATTGTTCTTGAACTCGCCTACATCCGTAGACCCGCTTGAGCTCGTTCAAGTCCAATCAATTAATGAAAATGAATATTTTTAAATCACGGACCGGCGGGGTTTGAAACTTTTAAAACAGATGTTCGCCCTACATCAGCTAAGCCTTTTTTTAATATATTTTTTTAATATATATATAATAATTAAAATAATTCAAGAATAAAAGCACGATCTATATCTAAATTTTAACAACCCCATTCAATCATTCAAAGAAGTACAAAAGATCAATTCTTGAAGGTCCACGGAACAATCCGCAAACATCCATGTAAATCCAGGTACATGACCTATTCAAGAGGCCGCAACCCAGATTAAGTGCGTGGGATTTGAGTAAGTTATTTAGTTTCTGAACAGGAAATTTGTTGGCATCCTAACTAGCTGTGCCACCATGGGTATTACCCAGGCCTAATCATGCGACACAAACTTTAACATGATGTTTTATCTTTGAGACAAGGCGAAAAGTACCTAAAAAAGACGGGCATTTTAATTTTACTCCAAAGAAAACTCACCATAGGCCAACCAAAGTGGAATTCTTTTTAAATGTATACAAGTCATGTAAGCTCATTTTATCTTAGTCATTAATAGCGTAGATCCTATGTGAAATTCATATGATCTAATGATTGAGATATAGTGGGCTTATATTCCCTGCATGCATGCAAAAATTGCTTCAAGATTGTGAATGAAAATTCTTTAAGGTACGCACTCATACCGGACAAATACTTTGAACTCGTTTATGATGTACCGTCATGGTTATGACATTCTGTGCTTGATTACGATTAAATAACGTTGCATAGTTGTATGGTACATGGAATTAGGGTGTACTGTAAAAAGTGACCTATTGTAGTCGCCTTCAATTCCACAACCCGCGGGCCGTACTAAAGTGTCTCTAGATAGTAAATACGCCCTCTCTCTCGTATTTAACCTCCCCAACCAAACTCCACCGGAAAAATTAAATGACATTCACCTACCAACCCAAACTTCGAGTAAAATTCTCCTCCTATTTAAACACGCATTCTTCATGTACTCCCCAAGAAGAAGAAGAGAACACAAGCGGTGTATCATCCGAAAGTCTTGCGAGTGCCCATCAAGCAAAGTCTCCATGAAAATGGCCAACCCCAGACTCCTCAAAGCCACGGCTCTGGCAGCGGCAGCGGCGGCCGTCGTGTGCATGATGGTGGCCAACGCGCCTCCGGCTGCGGCGCAGGTGTCCTCGTGCAACCAGGTGGTCAACACCCTGATGCCGTGCGTGTCCTACGTGCTCAACGGCGGGGCCGTGCCGCCTGACTGCTGCAGCGGGATCCAGTCGCTGTACTCGGCGGCGAAGACCACGGCCGACCGGCAGGGCGTCTGCAACTGCCTGAAGTCGGCCGTCAACGGGATCCCCTACAACGCCTACAGCGCCGGCCTCGCGGAGGGCCTGCCGGCCAAGTGCGGGGTCAACATCCCTTACAAGATCAGCCCCTCCACCGACTGCCAGAGGCAAGTGCAAGGGTAATGTTAGTCAGAATACTTCAGAATGTACGTGCTAAGTCTCATTTTTTCTGGTTTGTGCGAACCTGTATTGCAGCGTGAAGTGAGAACAAGGATGGAGCGCAGGCAGGAGCAGATGCTTCCAGGGGCAGGAGCGTGGATCCACGTTAGAATAAGAGGAACTACTGTCGCCTCGAGTGACCGGCTTTCTCTAGTTATGATATGGTCGAGCGTCGTTCTGGATCTTGTGTCGAGCCAGGCGATGCGATGCGTCGTGTAATATGGTCCGTTGTGTTGTAGTTCATCTATGGAGAAACTACTTTGTGCTTTATTGAATGTTGACGTGTTTTCAGTGCTTCGTCGACCAGCTTTGCCTGTGTCTGTCGCTCTCTCGTTCTCAATATGATGCGAAGCTTGTGAACATAATATGCTTGCTGAGAACAAGCATGGAGCTCTGGCCAAAAACAAAAAAAAAACAAAAAAAGAGAGAGAGAGAGAGAGAGAGAGAACAAGCATGGAGCCAAATATAAACAGATCTTTTAATACATGAAGATTGTTATCAAGGAGGAAACTTTGAAACTAACGTATTAGAAATGCTAATAAGATGGGATTAGGATCTTTAATCCTAATACCCTTTTTTAATTGTAATCCTAATACCTTATCGTCACTAAAGGAGATACCAAGCGAGGTAGAGGATTTATTCCATTACTATACGAGGCTCTGTAGTTATTTAAAATGGTCGAGCAGTGCATCTTGAAATCCTGGATCCAACATTTCATTTGGGTTTCATTTGGTCCGCGGGAATCAGTGATTTTGAAAAATATTTTTCTAAAAATGATTACTTTTATCATTTGAAACAATTAGTCGATGGAAAATGAAAAATATTTTATTAACAACTACAATTTATACGTAAATATTTTCGTAAATGATAAAAATATTTTTCATTATTCATTTTTGTATGCAATACAAGCGATCATTTAAAAAATATATATATTTAAATCATTCACTTTTTTGCAGAACAAACATAATTTAAATATATATAAAAATACCCTCTAATTACCATCTTTATGACCAAAAAACAGAAACCATTTTTTTGAGTGACTACAATAGAGTTGGCTCGGTAAAATGTTTTCCATTTCAGGGATTGTTATACTATTTCTGAGTTACACTGAAATTTTGAAATGAGTTCGAATTAATTCTCTAATTTTTGTAACTTTTTATTTTTATTTTTTATAATTGGACATGGATTTGATGCATGATCGCTGGAAACCCAAAACCCCAGTCACTGGCCACGGGATTGGGCACCTGACCCCGTGCTTGAGTAAAGATCTGCCACTTAAAAATATCGTTTGCATAATGCCGGTTTAAGACAATACGAGCTAGAGTTGCAATTGGCGTAATTGAGCGTGAATATGAGTACTATTGGAGCCGATTTGCCTACGGTAACTCCTTAATTCTTGGTAATTTAAACCATAAGGAATAACTAATAGAAGAAAGAATTTTTGTTGCCTGAGGACCTAGGTCCGAGGTCATCTACAATGGCCAAAAGACTAGTGATAATTAGTTCCCGAGTTGAGCCGATTTCACTTTAGAACTAGGAAGCGGATCGGGATCAATCCTTGATTCAATTTAGGGTTTTGGCAATTTCCTTTTCCTTACTCTTTAATAGAAAAGGATATATGTATCGGTCTAGTCTGATCCAAAAAGTTCAGTTCTGCACTTGAAATTAAGAATCGCCAAAAACCAACGACCTCGCATTGCATCTCTAAGAGAGAGAGAGAGAGAGAGAAGTGAGACGAGTAAGAGAGAGCACGAAAGCACGAGCTCTGAATGGGGCAGAGACTTTCGCTAGGTATGGACACAACAATTGGAGGTGGCTAAGAGGCGGACAATAGCGGCTAGTGGTGGTGGTGGCAGTGTGAAGATTGCTGCTTGGGAGTGAGTAGGTCTATTACGGACTTAGCGTGAGTTTGGTTAAGCTTTTCCAATTGTCCCTTGGAAAAAAAAATAAGGTGTTTGTTTTAGTTTTTGGTTGTCTTGGCAATGCTAAACACCTAAAGTAAGTCTCCACCCGCTTTGGCTTTTAACATTTGCATAAGGCCATTTCTACTATTAAATGATTTTTCTTTGCAATGCAGGCGACAATCGCCAAGTTCCCACTACCCTAGCAATGATCATTGGTTCTCATAACCTAGGTGACGGTTGCCCAAGTCTCACAACCTCAAGTGACCCTTGTCTAGGTTGTGTGACCCTCATTGAGGATCGTTAGAAATCAAGCATCCTTAGACAATAGTTGCCGTCGCCAAATCTGTTTCGGTGGCGGCTTGAGTCTTTGGCCAATTCCGGCGAAAGGTTTCATTTTTTTTTTAATAAAACCATATTTAAAAGAATGTAATCAAAGCCTTTTGCAAGAAGAAGTTCGCCAAACACTACTTCGACTCAAATTTGTTTTATAAAGAAACTCTTACGAAACGTAATTCATATTTCCCTAGAAGGCTTTCTTTGTACTTTTCCAAAGCCCATTGTTTACCAGAAGCTGAGAGATGGATAAAAGGAGTCCATTCATCCATAGGGCCTCCACTTCCAAGTTCCAATCCATCGACTAATACCACGGAGAAGAAAAGCCCAAACAAACAAATCCCCCCACACTCCTCCATCCCAGGAGACTCCTTTTCCACTTTCCACCCCAACGGCTCCCCGACAAAACCCAGCCCCGCCGACACCCTCTCTTCACTCGTCGGCCTCCGCCGTGACCTAACCGGCCTCGCCATGCCGGCTGAGCTCAAGCATCCGCCGCCGCAGTGGAGAGTCAACCTCCGCGCGAGGTCCAGGAACTTCAGCGTCGAGGTCAGGGCCGCAACCCCGATCCCGACGTGGAGGCCTCCCGGCCACCACCGCGTCTCGGTCTTGCTCCGGCTCTGGAGCTTCGTCCTCCGCCTGCAGTCGGACTGCGGGGCCGGGCCTCCGAGGCTACGCCGGCGATCCCTCGGGTCCAGATTCCTCGGAGCCCTCGAGCGAGTCCGAGGATTCCGAGCCAAGAAACGAGCCGCCGCGACGCGCCAAGCCGATAAGGTACTGGTACAGTACGGACTACGGATTCCTGCTTTGACGATGCAGTTTCGAAGCTGAGGGAATGTCGACTTAATTCCGTTGATCTTGTGTAGGCTGAGATCAGGATCGTTCGGCTGTCCCTCGTCCCCGTCCTGATCTCCGCGTTCCTTCTCGGTGCAATCTCGGCCTGCCGCCTGGACAAGATCGGCGCAGCCATCGCCGCCGCGGCTCCGACGGTCCTCGGTCGCTGGTCGAAGGAATTTTTCGCCTGGCAGGGCAGCTTTGCGGCGGCAGCGGCGGCGGTGCTGTTGGGTCTGTTGACTGTAGTCCGATCATGGTCTCGAGCGATCGATCTGGCGAAGCAGGCGGACTTCACCGGCGATTGGGCGCGAGGAATCTTGTGGAAGATCTGGAGGAGCGCGGCGTCTTGAAATTCTTGATAAGTCGATTTGTTTCGAGCTTTAAAAACATCTGTTAGTAGAACTTTTTTAAAACATCTATTATAGCGATCCTAACAAGCCACATTGCATTTTTAAGCAAATTAAATATCCATACTTCTTACTAAGGGCTTTTCCTACAAATTTTGGTTTGATGACAAATTTATCTTAAATTAATTTTTTTAATCATTAAAAATCACAAATAATACATTTATGATAAATTTACCTCAAATTAATTTATTTTTTTTTGGTAAGAACCTCAAACTAATTTGTTCGATCGCCAAAATTCCCAAATTAGGGCATTTTTATATTGAGCACTACGGACTCTAATTTTTTACATTAGCAAAGTATGCATTGTCCAATCTCTCTCTCTCTCTCTCTCTCTCTCATGCACGCAAGACGAATACGCATGCTCTTTAATAAACAACTTGTAATTAATAATATGATTAGTTGCCCATATAAGGAAAAAGTGTCAAAAAAAGTCTTAAACTTATCGCATCGATGTCAATTTAGTCATAAACCCTTCACCTAACATCAATTTAGTCTTAAACTTTTTAACTTGACACCAATTTAATTTTTTCAGTTAATTTTGGCTGGATTGACATGGATGTTAGTCGGCTAACATGGCACACGGGTGTTGACGTGGGCAACTTTAATAATATTTTAATATATTTTTTTGAATTTTTTATTACTTATTTATTTCCTTTTTTCCCATTCCCTTCCTTCTTCCTTTAGCCGGTCACCAATCAGAAATTAGCTAGAGGTGAGAGCTCACAAGGTTGACCTCTAGCTAGTCAACAAGCGGTGACCGGCCGGAGGAAGAAAGAAGGGAAGGGGAACAAAAAAGGAAATAATAATATAAATATAAAATATAAAATTTTGAAAAATATATTAAAATGTTATTAAAAATTATTCACATTAGTATAAGTCATGCCCCATAAGTTGATCGGTATCAAGTCAGCAAAATCCGGCAAATATTAGCCGTAAGGATTGAATTGGCACAAAATCAAAATGTTTATGACTAAATTGTTATTAATAAAATGCTTAAAATTAAATTGGCACTAATATAATAGGTGTATGACATTTCCGATACTTTTTCCTACCCATATATATAATTGCAAATGGCAACCAGACAAAGACAATCAAAATGAGGCAACAAAAAATCACAACTTCATCAAGGCACAACTTGCTATTAAGCGGTGTTTATCACATTAGTTGCCACGTAGGTTCATTTGGATAGAATAGATAACAGTGGGCATCTCTATCCCTCGATTAAGAGTAGGAGACATTTGAAAAGTGGGATCATTTTTGTCCGTTTTGATGTTATGAAATTTTTTTACAGATTGGGAATTTTCATCCAGGAGACCTTCTCATCCTAAATGAAGAAAATGAAAATTTTCATTTGTCCTGTGACAAATATACCCTTCATAATTATCACAAAAATTATATAGTTATGATAAACAGAGTAAAATCTTAAACCGGTACACTAATTTACATATATCATCCAATTTAATAATTTGACAGTAAGGTAAATTTGTTATAAGTGTACCAATTTAGGATTAATTTATCAAATGTATATCAATCTGGAATTTTTTGCGGTCGAAAGATTAGTTTGGGATAAATTTATTATAGATGTATCAATTTAAAGGTTTTCAAGATATTAATTTTTTTTAAAATAATCTAATTAATGCTTATTAATGCTTGGATATTGTCGAATATTTTTAAATAGTTCAAGCCCTTAGTTAAACCTATGAAAGTGAAGTACGAAATTACATGGTATTATTCGAGAATTCATAGACCAATAGAGTCATTGTCTATTTCCCAATTAAATTGAATTTCATGTTCTCCCCTGTAATTTTCGAGCCATTACGCGTGCTTCGTGAGAGAGAGAGAGAGAGACCCCAGAACGATGAAGCCGACGAGTGTCCGCCGCCCTGCTTCTTCCATCTTTCTCCTCCTCCATGCGCCGACTGCGATCTCCAGCCAGCCATCATCCCATTCCATCCTCCCTCTCTCGTCTCGCCGCCGTCGTCGTCGTCGGTTTTCCTCGACCCCTAACCCTAATTTAGATGACCCCAGCGAGGTCTTGAGTCACGTGAGGAAAATTTGCAGGAATGGTGGTGTGTTTTCGAGCGTCGGCGATGCCCAGCGTTGCTTCGGTGCAATGATGAAGACGGACCCTTTGCCTTCCCCCCGGGATTTCAGTCTTCTGTTGGGTGCTGTAGTGAGGATGAAGCACTACTCCACTGCCATCCGCTTGATTGAGCAGCTGCGTTCGTTAGGGATTGAAGATGATCATGTCTTGCTGTCGATTTCGTTGAATTGCTTCTGTCGGTTAAGGCGGGTCGATTTGGGTTTGTCTATCCTGGGCAGAATCTTGAAGCTTGGGTTTCCCATCACTGTGGTGGCATCGAGTTCCTTAATTGATGGTCTTTTTATTCAGGGCAAAACTGATCAAGCACTGAGGTTCCTCGATGATATGGGACGAAATGGCCCCGAACCTGATGAGACCACGCATGCCATAATCGCGAAGGGGTTATGCAGGGTGGGTAACACCGGATTGGCGATTGAATTGCTGAGGGACTGGGAAGAGAGAAGCTGCAGGATCAATTCCTTCGCATATGGCATAATAATAGATAGTCTTTGCAAGAAGGGATTCATCACAGAGGCATTGAAACTCCACGGCATTATGAGCAAGAAAGGCGTTGAACCAGATGTTGTTACTTATACCTCCTTGATCCATGGTCTGTGCTATGTAGGCCAGATGGAAGATGCTCTCGTATTGTTGAAACAGATGACGAGCGGAGGCATCCAACCCAGCATATTCACTTATAACTCCTTGGTTCATTGCTTATGCAACCGAGGCCAATGGAAAGATGCTATGGTCTTGTTGGAGAAGATGATGAAGGCAGGAATTGAACCGGACGTCGTTACTTATACCTCTGTCATTCAAGGAGTTTGCAATTCCGGCCATTTGGAAGAGGCTCAAAGACTGCTGAGTCATATGGTGCAAAGCAGAGTCATGCCTAACGTTCTAACCTTCGGTGTCCTGGTGGATGCACATTGTAAAGAGGGATTGCTTGTAGAGGCAGAGGCCATAGTTGACCAGATGATTCAATTAGGTAAAATGCCTGATAGTTTGATTTATAATAGATTGATGAATGGTTATTGTTTGCAAAATAGGATGAAAGATGCAATGGAAGTGCTTAATTTGATGGTTGAAAGAGGCTGCTCACCTACTGTTGTTACTTATAGCACATTGATTAACGGGTACTGCAAAGCAAAAAGAATGGACAAGTCAAAGATGCTTTTCCAAGAAATGCTCCGAAGGGGCCTGATTCCTAATGTCATAACATACAGCACTCTCGTGGACGGATTTTGCAAGGTTGGGAACCTTGAAGCCGCAGAGGAGTTAATTAACGAGATGCAGTCTCGCGATCTCTCTCCAAATCATTATACCCTGAGTGCTTTCCTCAATGGCTTATGTAAAATGCAGCAGATTGACAAGGCCATGATATTACTTCGAAAGATGGAAGAATCCAAATTCGTCCCAGACATCGTGACTGACAGTATCCTAATAAATGGCATGTGTAATGCCGGAAAGCTCGACGATGCAATAGGGCTGTTTGATTGTTTGCATGCTCGAGGGTTGCAACCTAACGTGTGGACGTATAGTATTGTCATGCGTGGATTGTGCAAAGGAGGACGCACGGAAGAAGCATATCGGCTGCTAAAGGAGATGCAAGGAAATGGATGCCTTCCAAATGGTGTCACTTATAACACAATTATCCAAGGACTACTAAGAGATAACGAAAATACGAGAGCAGCGCAACTTGTTGGTGAAATGGTTGAAAGGGGTTTTTCTGCAGACTTAGCAACGATGGAGTTGTGGATTAAATATCTCTTGACAAATGGAGCTCCTTCATTTTCTAGTTGAACTCTCCATTGTGTGTGAGATCTGTCCACTTTTTCATCTGAAATTTGATGGAGAGTAAACCAGATTAATGGCAGGTTTTCTTCCAGACATCACATCCTTGAGTTCCATGTCCCATTAATGAAGTTGTTTTAAGTCTGGGAGATTTTTCCTCTTGCTTCATTATCAGGCTTTTAGAGGGGTGGAAGGTTGATTTTGCTTTTCGTATACCTAGGTTTTGCAAGAAATCTCTGTATTTAACTGGTACATGTGCTTGTTGGTTAGTGCTTCTTGTTGGGTTCAAAAAATTATACCATAAATCCAGATTAGCTTGTTACTTATGTGCTTGAAGCTGAGATAAACTAGTTTTCTTTTATACTCTTTTGCTGACAATCTGATCCCTTCAATGTCCTGTTGTTACTTCAAAGAAGATGCATACGTGGAAGTGGATGGTACTTGATCATGGTGATGTGCACTTTGCATTAATAGGGGAGAATAATTGTGGCAAGCTGGTTACTCAGATTATCATCTCAGGTAGATTACACATTTGGGTTATCTGCTCTGCTTCTTGCTGACTAAGGGACGTGGCCGCAAGTGTATGAAAACTACTTGCAGTATCTTTTTCTTTGCACTGTGAGGGATTTTCAGAAAAGCCTCTGCTTCTGGGTGAACATGAACACCATTGACAGATGGCAAACCACATAGACGTCTTGAGCGACACCAACTAAATTCATCACAGTCAGGCCCGTATGATTTACCTTTCCATTGTCATTTCCACTGCATCAATCGGTTTACTTTCCCAATCAATAGGGTTGTCTCTCAATGGAGGCTCATTTCTTGCCTTTTTATCTGTTTCAATTACTGATTTTTCTGTTTGTTTTTGCATGTTTCGCTTAAGGCAGCCGGATTGCTTGGACAGTCTTCCTCTTGTCACGCCCACTCCTCTTTGTTTCCTCACATAATCATAGTAGCGTGGAAGCATTCCAGAGAACGCTCTTCTAGCAAAGTTCACGTGTGGATATCATGGCCGATATGATCGATTGAACTCAGAAGAAAGAACCTGTCAAGCAAAAGGATCAATTGGAAGTTCTGCATATATAACAAGAGGATCAACTCAGCTCTCTGTTGTCCATTTTCTTGTTTACAAAAGCTGGTCCATGGGCTTGCCCACTGAAGCAAAGCCACTGTTTTTGCGATGATGGTTTTAATTTCACTTTTCGAGATTCTTCGCTGACTAGAACCATGTGCAAGCGCATCAGGCTTCAGTTTTAAAAGAAGCTTTATGATTTCTTTTGCTGGAAAGTCGTGAGCATGGTGTATCCTTTACTGCAAATTATGTCGACTCACCTCAGATTGATCCTTTAGTGTTAGATATCGATATCAACTAGAGGCCTATCTTTGCAAGAATTGAGAGTACAGTCATTAAGGGAACATCATTTTCGAAATAGATTCACGCTCTGGACCATCAACGAAGGAATACAGCAAGCATCAAGACATTATTGTAAGAGCACAGCCAAACAGCTCGCGTTACACAGTCACAAACTCAATGGATAGCTTAATGCAAGCAAGCAATGTATAAGAATGTTTTCTTCCTAAATGAAAGATGGGATTAGGGTCTTTAATCGTAATGCCCTTTTTTTTAATTGTAATCCTAATACCTTATGGTCACTGGAAAGAGATACCAAGCGAGGTAGAGGATTTATTCCATTACCATACGAGGCTGTGTAGTTATTTAAAATGGTCGAGCAGTGCATCTTGAAATTCTGGATCCAACATTTCATTTGGGGTTCATTTATTTCGCGGAAATCGATAATTTGAAAAATATTTTCGTAAAAATGATACTTTTATGGTTTGAAACAATTAGTCAATGAAAAATGAAAATTTTTTACTAATGGCTACAATTTATACATAAATATCTTCCTAAATGATAAAATTATTGTTCATTATTAGTTTTTATATGCGATGCGAGCGATCATTTTAATAAAAAATATTTTTAAATCATTCAATTTTTTGTAGAAAAAAACGTAAATATATCAAAAAATACCTTCTCTAATTACCATCTTTATGACAAAAAAAAAAACGATTTTTTTGAGTGACTACAATAGAGTTGGCTCTGTAAAATGTTTTCCATTTCAGGGATTGCTATACTAATTCTGAGTTACATTGAAATTTTGAAATAAGTGAGAAATAATTCTCTAATTTTTGTAACTTCTTGTTTTTTTTAATAATTTGACGTGGATTTGATGCATGACTGCTGAAACCCAAAACCCTGGTCACTAACATGGGATTGGGCGCCCGACCTTGTGCTTGAGTAAGATCTGCCACTTAAAAATACTGTTTGCATAATGCTAGTTTAAGACAATACGAGCTAGAGTTGCAATTGGCGTAATTGAGCGTGAATATAAGTACTATTGGAGTCGATGTGCCTCGGGTAACTCCTTAATTCTTGGTAATTTAAAGTAACCATAAGGAATAACTAATAGAAGAAAGAATTTTTGTTGCGTGAGGACCTAGGTCCAAGGTCATCTACAATGGCCAAAAGATAAGTGATGATCGACTCTCGAGTTGAGACGATTCCACCCTAAAACTGGGAATTGGATCAGCATCAGCCCCAAATTAGACTGATTCGATTTAAGGTCTGTTTGTTTCGCGGAAGATGGGCTATTTCCGAAAAATATTTTCCTAAAAGTTATTTTCCAAAAAAATGACAATATTTTCTGGTATTCAGCTAAAACCTGAAGATGTTTTGGAAAATATTTTCCTTTGTTTGGTAAGGAAAATATTTTCTAAGACTTCACTACTTTAGGCATGCATCACTTATCGACCTATAAATCCATCAACTATGAACTTGCCTTTAAATTCGGACAAACTTACTTTATATCTGTATTCCCTCATTATCACCAAACGCTTATCTACTCTAAAAAATATTCGTATGGATTTTAAAAAGAAGCAAAAGAGAAAAGAAGCAAAGCATATACAGCTCTAATGGGAATCTTTTAGTTGAGTGACCTGTTTTCCCCCTACGTCTTTTGTGTTTTAATAAACAAAAGAAAAAAGAAACAAAACATGTAGAGCCCTTTGCTTAAGTAATCTACAACTGCAGGGTAAATAAAAAAAAAAGGATAAGCAAGAGTGCAGAGCACGAGCTTGAGATCGATGAGCTCAAGATTCGCGCCGGCAACGACCGACGACTAGCCAAGAAAAAAGAAGATGAGAAACAAAGAAAAAAAAATAAATAGAAAAGAAAAAGGAAATTAAAAATAATTAGAATTAAAAAAAAGAAAAAGAAAATTAAAAAATAATTCGAATTAAAAAAGAAAAGGAGAAGAAGAAAGGAGAGGAGTAAGTGAGGTTTTGTAGAGGTGTGACATAAGAGAAATCAAGTGGGAAAAATGTGTTCCACTTTTGAAAAGTGGAAAACATTTTCCCTTAATTTCAAAGACGTTTTCCTTTCATGGAAAACATTTTCCCCAAGAAATTTATTTTCCGTGGAGTGAATGCCGAAAAATCCGGAAAGCCTGTAGCGGCAACGTTGGCTTCGCTCTCTCACCCTCATCCAGGGAGGGGCGACCGCCATTTGTACAGGGGTTCCAAGGTCATAAAAAAAAAAATCGGAAAGCCTTAGAGTTTTGGCAATTTCCTTCTCCTTACTCTTTAATAGAAAAGGATTTTTTCTTTAAAGAAAAAAAAAAAAAACCGGTCTAGTCTCATCCAAGCAGTTCAGTTTTGCACAGAGAGAGAGAGAGAGAGAGAGAGAGAGAGAGAGAGCATGAAAGCACGAGCTTCGAATGGGGTAGAGACTTCGCCTAGTATGGACGCAACAATTGGAGGTGGCTAAGAGGCTGATGATAGCGGTTGGTGGCGGTGGGGAGATTGTCGCTTGGGAGTGAGTGGGTTTATTACAAACTTAGAGTGAGTTTGGTTAGGCTTTTCCAATTGTCCTTGGGAAAAAAAATAAAGTGCTTGTTTTAGTTTTTGGTTCAACATTTGCCCAAATGCCGGTCTTGGCAATGCTAAATGCCTAAAGTAAGTCTCCACCCTCTTTGGCTTTCAACATTCGCAAAAGGCCATTTCTAGGGTTAAATGATTTTTCTTTCCAATCCAGGCAATAATCGCCAGGTTCCCACTACCCAAGGGACGATCACCGGTTCTCACAACCTAGGCAACGGTTGCCAAACACCACTTAACTCAAATTTGCTTTATAAAGAAATTTTTACCAATCGTAATTCATATTTCCCTAGAAGGCTTTCTTTGTATTTTCCCAAGCTCATTTCCAAAACCGACCAAAAGCCGGGAGATGGACAAAATGAGCATTCATTCATGGGCCCTCCCCTTACAACCCATCGACTGATACCACGGAGAAAAAGCTCAAACAAACAAATCCCCCCACACTGCTTTATCCCAAACCCCTTTTCCACTTTCCTCCCCAACGGCTCCCCGACAAAACCCAGCCCCGCCGAAACCCTCTCTTCACTCGTCGGCCTCCGCCGTGACCTAACCGGCCTCCCCATGCCAGCTGAGCTCAAGCATCCGCCGCCGCCGCCGCCGCCGCCGCCGCAGCCGGAGTGGAGAGTCAACCTCCGCGCGAGGTCCAGGAACTTCAGCGTCGAGGTCAGGGCCGCAACCCCGATCCCGACGTGGAGGCCTCCCGGCCACCACCGCGTCTCGGTCTTGCTCCGGCTCTGGAGCTTCGTCCTCCGCCTGCAGTCGGACTGCGGGGCCGGGCCTCCGAGGCCGCGCCGGCGATCCCTCGGGTCCAGATTCCTCGGAGCCCTCGAGCGAGTCCGAGGATTCCGAGCCAAGAAACGAGCCGCCGCGAGGCGCCAAGCCGATAAGGTACGGTACGGACTACGGATTCCTGCTTTGATGATGGAGTTTCGAAACTGAGAGAATGTCGACTTAATTCCGTTGATCTTGTGTAGGCTGAGGTCGGGATCGTTCGGCTGTCCCTCGTCCCCGTCCTGATCTCGGCGTTCCTTCTCGGAGCGGTCACGGCCAGGCGGCTGGACAAGATCGGCGCAGCCGTCGTCGCCGCGGCCCCGGCGATCCTCGGTCGCGGGCCGTATGAATTTTTCGCATGGCAGGGGAGCTTTGCGGCGGCGGCGGCGCTGCTGGGTCTGTTGAGCGTAGTCCTATCACGGTCTCGAGCGATCGATCTGGCGAAGCAGGCGGACTTCGCCGGCGATTGGGCGCGAGGAATCTTGTGGAAGATCTGGAGGAGCGCGGCGTCTTGAAATTCTTGATCGGGTCGTTTTATTTCGAGCTGAGTCCTCCGCCGCCATCGCCGCCGCCGCCGCCCAGGGCCGGTACAAGTTAGAGTAAAGCCGGCCTAATTTCTAAGCGCTGGATATGAGCCGATCACAGACGAACCGAAATAGGCCCTGAACGGCTCGGCCGGTCACCTCTATGTGGTTTTCGACGGAACATAGTCGCTATCAGCATTAATTTCGGGTTCCATCTAACTCGAAAAAGAGTTTGGATTAGAGTATTCAGGGGTTATTTTCTAGGGTACATTATGGTACGTTGCCGACGGGAAATATTGACTCGCCTCTTTCTTTATTGCCCGTCTCCATAAGAACGTTCCGAAAAGCCATGGTGCGGGCATCACGCCATTCAAACACGGGTCCAGACTCCAGACCATCTTTCCAATTCGCAATAATCAAAGATCAAAAGCAAATTCAAAGTCAGCAATCGAGGGCAACAGAAAAGTCCCCTGAAGTTGCGCAGCCCGGAAAGCATTCCCATCACGACATCCTCGCAAGTGGCGGCCGACCCTCTCGCCAGCAGCCGGCAGGGATCGATGGCCCTCGCCGGCGAAGTCGGGCACCAGATAGCGTCGCCAAGACCATGTTAACGGAGATAGTCTCATTAATCGAACGAGTTTTAGGATTCAATCCCGCAACGAGTTTTAAAATCTTTAGTGCAATTTTAAAGGGGCCGGATCCTACGTTCGGCCCAATCGAGATACGACAAGTGGGCCCGAGGTGGGCCCGCTGTCGTCTTAGTTGTGGGGGCCCCACTTCGGGTTCGCGATGATGGGAAGCTTCGGCACGAGTGCACGGCGCGTGTGATGTATGGCACCGTCGACATAGCTGTCCGTGTCAGGCGGGGCCCACCGCAAACTGAATCTCCCCTCGCTGGAAGCACGGGAACCGTCGATCGGCGCCCGGGGGGGTGCATCCGACGGCGCGCGTCGAGAGTCAAAGCGGGATCCCGATGGGTCTCTTTGACCACACGGGAATTGTGTCGTTAGAAATAATGGTTTTCTTTTCCTTTTTGTTTTTATCTTTTTTTATTTTTTTAAATTTTTTTCTTCGTTCTTCTTCTTGGCCTTTGACTGGATTGTCACTTCAAACGAGGGCTCTCTTTAGTTGAAAATCGAGGCCAGTGGACCCGCTTTTACGTAACTGCCCCCCCGCCCTTTCTGGATCCCATCATGAAAATATGCTTTACATTTAATTTGTTTTTGCAAAACAAATATCTCATCAAATATTTTGGATGAGTTTTGATAATTATAATCGATGTTTTTTTTTAAAAAATTTTCGAGAATGGGAAAATGGGTCAAACTAATTTGGTGTTGGGAAAAAGGTTGAAATGCAGATTCTTCTTTTGAATTTGTTAAGTTTAGGCCAGTCGAATAAATGCAGATTCTTCTTTTATAAAATTAGGCAAATTGAAAGAGCTGTCCTTGAGTTTTCCTCAATTGGACTTTGTGATTCATAATGCATGCTTTGCTTTCCTTCCTTTTTTTGGAATAAAAAAAAAGACTTACATCACGATATTTCACAAAGTCATAGCTCACAATATATTGATACTATGAATATAGACCTGCAAAATATAAGTCCCCCAAAATTGCAACAAATGAATTTCACATTTTAAACTGCATAATAGAAATTGACTTTCCTTTGTCACTTCATATGTTTATGTCATCAATTACGTGTCCCACTAATCAAAGTTCGATAATCTTCAACTCGCACAGGTTTTACTAATCAAACATAACAGAATAGGAAATTCTTATATTAGAGAAGTCATATCTCACAATATATGTATACTATAAATATAGACCTACAAAATATCAATCCCCCAAAATTGCAACAAATGAATTCCACATTTTGAATTGCATAATAGAAATTGACTTTCCTCTGTCACTTCTTCATATGTTTACGTCATCAATCACGTGTCCCGCTAATTAAAGTTTGATAATCTCTAGTTCGCACGGGTTTTACTAGTCAAATACAACATAATAGGAAATTCTTATATTAGAAAAGTATGACGGAGCACACGGTTTGCGGCGAAATTTTCCAAAAGCGGATACGCACCTTTGAAAATTTCCAAACTCCCCCAACGATTCAAACCCCCACGAGCAAATTTCACAAATTCGAAACTCTCGGAAATGCATAATAAAGAGGTACCGGGGGGGGAAGAAAAGTCTGGAGGGGCGGGGCAAAACCGTCAAATCATATTTCCGATGCTGTGGAAAGAGGGATATAAAAAGATAATGATTAAATTACTAAATCCGGGGGTTTCCCCCTCTTTTTTCTTTATGGTTAGGTTTGACCACTGCCCACTGGGCCCCACTACTTCCCTTCTCTCTCTCTCTCTCCATTCAAGTCCAATATTCCTCCACATCTTTCCAATCTCTCTCTCTCTCTCTCTACTTCGACGCCATTTCCTTCTTTCCTTTCAGCTCTGCTTTCTTTCTTTCTCTCTCTTCTTCTCTCTCTCTCTCTCTCTCCTTTTTTTTTTTTTTTTTCTTGCGTTGTTTCTTTTGACCTCCTGTAGCTTCCCGTCCTCTATTCTTCCGCAACCAAAATCGCTCTCGATTGGACTGCCGAGAAGGGAAGAAAGAAAAACCTTCAGCCGCACTCCCTCCCTCCTCCATCTCCATCTCCATCGCTCCTCTCCCCTTCCCGTCTCGCCTCCCGAATTCAGCTCCAGCTTGTCTTCCCGGGGATTCCGGTTTCTCAGGTAACGATGCCGTTTTCTTTGTTCTTTGCTTTGGATTTCGCGTCGGGGGTCGTTCGGGGTCGCTTGACGGGACTTGGGGAAGGCCCGCCGTGGCCTTTGGTCTTGGGTCGTCCTCCTCGCCAGCACGCCCCGTGGTTCCCGGGATCTCTCCTCCCCCCTCCATCCTGCGGCCGCCCCATCTTTGACTGGCCCGCCGGCGGCCGCAGATTCTCCGGCTGGGTGTGTAAATGGGCGGTTTTTAGGAGGGGGGTTGGAGCTTTGCGTGATGGGTTTTGGTGGGTTTCGCTAGATCTGTGGTCAGGCGGTTTCCTTTTTGTACTTTTTTTTTTCTTTTTCGGGTAGTCTTGCTTTTGGTGAATGGGTGATGATTGTTTGGAGCGATCAGTAGCCGCGTTTTCACTTGACCGGCGCATAGGGTCGATGCGTTTGCTCGTGTTGGTCAGTGGGTTAAGGAGATTTTTCGATGTTATCGTTGTTTGGGTGGTGAGTTCGAGTGGGCGGAGCCGCGGAAATTTATATGGTTAGATGGAGTCCTTCAAATTTCTACTGCCATGCTCAACTGGAGAATGTCGGACGCCTGCTGGCCGGCCCGTGTTGAATGGCTTTGTCCCACTTTCAAAATCTGATTTCCAATTGCCTTGAAATGGTCGGTGCATCATGTTAGTCTAGGGAAGTAATGGAATGAGTGCCTGGAATCTCCTTTTGGGGACAGGCAATGAAAGCAAATGAAGACCAGACCTTGGGTATTGATTTTTAGCCGGCTATGATGCGGGCTGTGAAGGTGGGGGAACATTATAAGAGGAGGAAAAGGACAAGGCTAATTAAAAGGAGGGGAGAAACATTTTGTACAACCTGCTATTTATGGTGCCTCATTTGCTTGTGCAGTTTGATATGACTTTTTCCTTCAATGTGTTGTGGCCGATGTGTTCCATATAAATGATGATGCCTTCAGAGTTGAAGACAGTATTCGTGAATTGTACTGCCAGATGTGTTTCTTTTATGGACCCGTATGAAATTCTGGAACATGCAGAGGTTTGAGATGTTTATGTGTTTATTGTTATGCTTTGGCAGGAACAGAGACTGCGAGATAGCAGCTGCAGATTTCTGAATCTAGAATGGGTTGTTTCACTGTCTTGAAGGGTAGGAAGAAGAAACCTGAAAGAACCAGTTACACCAAAAACAATAAGGACTCTAAGGAGCTCCTGCCAATGATTCTGCCCGAACCCCAAATACGGACACGGTCATTGCAGTCTGCTCCACCGAGTTTCAAAACTAGAGTTAAACCTGTTCCGACAGTTTACGTGGTTCCCAACGGTAGGACGCGCGCATTTTCTGCTCCATCTATTGCCTTTGATGTGGCCGAACAAGATGCTTTCTCATCAGCTGAATTCGAGGAACTAGAAGATTCAAGACACCATGCTTCCACAAAAGAACAAAGGTCCTCAAGTCCACAACCTCTTCCCCTTCCATCACCTCAGGGTCCTGCTGTCCTAAAAAATGCTGGAAGCTTTAAGTCCCCAGCAGGGAGTGGCCCACTATATCCTTCTGGACCACTTCATCCTTCTGGACCTTTGCCTTTGCCTCCCTCAGGAGCCCTTCGAAGGTTTTCATTTGATGAAATTGCTGCAGCTTGCCATAATTTCTCTTTAGATCGATGCACATCAGAAGGTCTATCTTCAATCATGTATAGAGCATCCTTTGGAGAAGATAATTCGAGCTCAAGAAAATTTGAAGCTACCGTCACTCGCCTTCAGACGTCCACTCAGGTAACAAGTGCTTTAAATTGTTGTCGATGCAACATCCATACTTTCTGGAAGAGCTTAAGATATTCGATGCAAAAGAATGCTAGGAGTGCTTTCCTTTGCTTTGAATATGAATTTGACAGTTTATGAAACCTTGATCTCATGACACTCACTAGAGGTTTGGTTTTAATAAGATGATTTGTCCTACAATCTTCACTGGCTTACATGTATATGTTTGAGCTGATTGGCCTGCTTGTAATGTAGCCTTACAAATTTTTTTCACTTGTTGTTTTCAGGGAATAAAAGAGTTCATAAGTGATGCAAACACTCTTGCATCTTTGCAACATCCTTACCTCAGTAAGCTGCTCGGCTACTGTGCACCTGAGGGTTCAGAGCTAAGAGCTCTTGTGTATGAGAGGCTTTACCATGGAAGCTTAGACAGGCTTCTATATGGAAGATCTGACGGACCACCTCTAGATTGGAACACCAGAATGAAAGTTGCCTTATGTGCTGCACAAGGTCTTACTTTCCTGCATGAGGAGGGGCCCTTTCAGGTAACCAAATGGCTTTTGTTCCTTGTTTCTCAATGCATTATGGATGATGCACAATGCAGTTTGTGATGGAGAACACTTGAGAAGGCTTTTACCAAGATCACATACCTTTAAAGATGAAAATCTGACGTGATGAACTTCCTGATTCCAGGACTTGTGGCTTTACAGATTTGTATTTATAATTTTTGATCTTTTTAGATACTGATAGGACTCTTGCACTCACAGGCTATGTTCAATGAATTTTCAACTGCCAACATCCAAGTTGACAAGGATTTCAGTGCCAAGCTTTCGGGATATGGTTGCATTGGGCACATTCAAGAGTCAGATATGTCCAGTAGTTCAGTGGTAAGTTCCTTCTCCGACTTGTGTTCTGACTTGCTTGGATTGTTCAGACCGATTCTTGGTCAATGGAATTTCTATTAACTATCATGTTTGCCTAACTTTGATGGTAGATATAATTGTCATTTTTATGTGTGTTCAGGCATTAGCGAACCTTTCCGTGGAGACGGTGGAGAAGGGATTGCTCACTCCAAAGAGCAACGTATGGAGTTTTGGCATAGTTCTTCTTGAATTGCTCACTGGTCGGAAGAATCTGGAGAACCGGTATCCTAAAGAAGAGAGGGACCTGGTCAAATGGAGTCGGCCTTTCCTGGCTGATGATTGCCGGCTATCACTAATAATGGACCCTCAGCTTAAAGGTCGTTTCCCGGCTAAAGCAGCAAGAACTGTGGCTGACATTGCTCAGCGATGCCTCCAAAAAGAACCTTCAGAAAGACCCACGATGAGAACTATTGTGGACCTTTTAAAAGTCATACAAGACATGAAGTATTCCTGCCGATTCCCTTTGCAAGAGCCAGCAGCAATTACCGGGAAGCAAATGTTGAAATCCACAAGCCTAAACGGAATCATGGTCCCAACACCCAAGTTGAATTTTTCACCGTCCCCACCCGCTAGAGTGGTGCCGCCATCTGTCTCTCCCAGGAACTTCCGTGCTCTACCCACATCTCTTCCTCCTCGCGCATGTTCCTCAACCCTTTCCTTAGAGGAATTAAATTCTCAAGAAAGCCGTAAATCTTCATCATCATCAACCGTGCGAAGGGCTAGTGTGGAAGGATTTTGATTGTTGATAATGTGATTTTATTTATTTTTTTCCCAGGTTCTCGTGTTCATTCGTGATTTAGTATGAAGTATAGATTATAAAGGTGTGGTTTTTTCACCATTCCATCCCTCTAGATAGCGGGTCATAGAGGGGATGCTGTTTTGTAGATAGAGTGCAGGATCATGCTGTTTATTGTTATACAAGAATGCCATTTAAGCCGGAGTGGCCATGTCCATCATCTTCGCAATGTTGTCACGGGCGCTCTTCATTGTATATGCATATGTTCTTGTCTGAATTAGAGTTAATGGTTTTGCAATAAAGCCTCTGTGGAGGAGAATGGCGTCGATATATTCCTTTAAAGTGGATCTTGCAGATGATGTAATTTTTGAAAACATGACATCCTTGTGTCTTGTGCTCATGACCTGTTTGGTGAGCAGGAATTTTTATACCGCCGATCAGAATTAGTTATCTATTTCACGTTGACTGTTTAAGGGAGGTGTTTTGGTGATGATTTCCATATGTTGGATGCTGTTAGGGGCTGTTTGGTAACCATCCAAGAGGTACTCGATTCTATTTTTTTGTTTCCGGGAGAAGTTTTAGAATCGCGTTTGGTAAAATTTTTGATCCCGGAAAGAAATTTATTCCTGAGAACAGATTTGGGGTAGAATCAAGAATAAAAAAAAAAAATTGATTATTTATTCTGGGAACAATTCTAGAATCAAATCTATCTAATTTTCCCTTTTTCTTTCTCTTTCTTCTTTTATTTTTTTTCCCTCTCTTGTTCTTCAAGTGTCGCCGCGGCCGCCATTGATGTTTGTCGAAGGGTCGAATGCTGCCGTCCACCGCCCACTACCGCCAGCGAGGCCTGGCGAGCTCACCGGAGGCTCACCCATCGATGGCTAGGCGAGGCTGCTTGCCCAGCCAAGGCTCAGCCAAGCCTCGCCCAGCTGCTGGCGACACTCCGGTGAGGTCGCTGGTTGTCCCAAGGCCAACGACCGGCCACCTTGAAGAAGAAGGAAGAAGGGGAGGAAGAAAGGAAAAAGTTATTAAAAAAAATTGATTTGAAGTATGGATGGAAATTTTGCTATATATAGAATACATATTTAATTTTGTATTTTAATTTATTATTTAGTATTTATATTTATAGTTTATTATTTACTATTTAATAAAAGTTTAATTAGTTAATATGTTTATTACTTAGTATAAATATAATTAATTAATAGAATTTTATGATTTGATAAAATTTTATGTAGTTATCAAACGCATTTCTATTCTTTTTCTATTCTAGAATTAGAAATTTTGTGCGATTCAAACGCGTTTTTTTGCTCAGAAATTATTCCCGAGAACAGAATAAAAAAAAATCATTTTCTATCAGAATCTGTTTTCGGAAACATAATCGTTACCAAACACACCCTTAATAGGACTGTATGAAGCGGATGAATTCTAGAGCTATCTTTGCAAAGACAATTGCTATGACCTAACTTCAAAGGCAGGTTATTCTGTCTTGGCGGCAGAATAAAGCTTGATACCGATGGTTCAATTCAAGCGGGGGCTGGAGGTTTGTTTCATGACTACCTCCTCAGTCAAGGTGGAGCTCGAGCTCCGGATTGCCGATTGCTCAAAAGATGGAGAAGCTGCTGATTGAGAGTTAAGGGTTCAACTGATCCTTCCTTTGCTGGTTGAAAATTAAGTGTTCAACTCATCCTTCCTTTGCCAGATGGACTAATTTGACAAAAATCAAAGTTAAAATGATGGTCGTGCCGGTTAAAAGGATCAAAGTGATTCAAACTAAATGAACAAATTTGACAAAAATAATATGTAAAGGACAAAATTGAACATTAATTTAGAGTTCAAGTAAATATGACAAATGGGCTAGACAACCTAGCCTAGCACAAGAGCCACGATCATTTGTCATGGCCACTTGAACAGGGTTTTGGTCCTTGCCATGCGGAGCCTGCACAGCTAGTACAATGTCAAGCCAACAATCGAGCTAGCCTCTTTAACATCTGTAAGTTTAGAGAAAATATTGACTGTACAAGATGTGTTGGCACAACAAATAAGAAAAGTCCTGAAATTGTGACACATGTCCATAATGGACTCAAATGTCGGACTTTTTTTTTTAAAAAATTGAGTTGGCACTCTTTTCTCTTTTCTTTCCTCTCTCTCTCTTCTCTCACCCGACTCTCTCTCTTCATCGCCCCCTTTCTCTCCCACTAAGTCTTTGTCCAATCGACAAACCACCGCACTACCCCTTTGGCTCCGGCTTGTCCTACCTTCTCTCTCTCTCTCTCTCCCTGCCTAACGCTCGACTCTACCCCCTCTCTCTCCCTTAGACGAGCTACAGAGCCCTTGTACGATCAATGAGCCACCATGTTGCCCCTCCAACTTCGTTGTTATTGAATCGTTGCCTCCTCCCAGTTGTGCCCTCTCTCTCTCTCTCCCTCTCTCTCCGTTGAGCCCTTGTCTAACAAACCACCACATGACCTCTGCCTCTGCCTTGAAAGGTTGTGTCTGTTGTTGCAAAGTTCGTTGATCGAGTGCAGTGGTTTGTTAATCGGACGAGGGCTCAATGGGAGAGAGAGGGGACGGCGAAGAGAAAGAGGGCATCGAGAGAGAGAGAATGTAGGGGAGAGAAAAAATTTCCTTAATATTTGGGCACCATTTTGGACATATGTCACAACCTCAGGATCTTTCTTGTTTGTTGCGTTGACATATTTTGTGTAGCTAATATTTTCTCATAAGTTCAAAGATAATATTAGATATTATTGAGATCCCCGTTGTCAAAATCCTAATCCAATCACCGGGTGACATGTGCTGCTCAGGTCCCACCGCACCAAAACCCCTCTGACTCCCTCACTGTCTCACCTCTCTTCCCTCTCTTCAAGGTCTCTCTCTCTCTCTCTCTCTCTCTCTCCCCCCACCTGCCCCATTTTCCCTTCTCAAACCTCAACCTCGAGCTCGACCTCAGACTCGTCGCTGTTGCCTTCGACACATTGCCTCCATCTTCACTCGCTCATTCTCCGACCTCCAGTGCCACTGCCTCCTGTCCAACTCCTCCCGCTTTGTGTCACACCCACATCGGCCAAGAGACTAAGGCCCCATGCCGCATCAACAAACCATGCTGCTACCTCTGTCATGTTTGTTGCTTAAGCCAACCTTGGTCAACCTCAAATCAACTCAGATTTGAGGTCAAGTTGAACTTTAGATCACAAATCTAAGGCTTGCTCGACCTTAGATCCAAAATTCGAGGCCCATGTTCGCTCGCCGAGCTCGAGCTCAAAGACGAAGGACTAAAATGGTGATGAGGTGGTGGGGGTGGAAGGGGAAGAACGTATGTTGTTGTCCTCGTCGAAGTGAAAGGAAAGAAGAAGAAAAAATAAAGGAAAAAACAAGAGAGGGAAGAGAGAGGCAAGACAATGGGAGAGTCAGAGGGGTTATGGTTTTGACAGTATAGAATCCCACCAGTACCCAATATTTTCTTGTAAATTCAGGATCAATTTTGACATTGTCCATTATTATGGTCAAAGCATGCCTGGCTTATATGCAACGATAAAAGAACTAGGAAAAATATGAAAAAAAATATTGTTTACTCTTGTTATTACTTACATAGCTCTATTTTTTTTTTTTTTTATCTAAATGCAGTCTTACACCAAAAGGACCCCTACAAATCCTAAGCACCTAAATCTCCGCAAGCCCTAACTTCCATCACTGAAAAACCCTATCTCTCCTCCCCCATCGGTCACCATTTACCACCATCCATCACCGTCAAGCCCTCTCCTTATTCTGAAATCTCGACTCTCCTTCCTCCCTACGTTCATTGTTTCCCTCTCGCTGTCCATCCTTTGCAATCTCTCTCTCTATGCGCATGTGCGCCCCGGCTACAAAAGGCCTACCTATGTGGTCCAATGGCGGTGGCTCTCGGCCTCGACCGAAGTTGTCCACGGCCTTCTCACGGTTGGCAGGCATTATGAGCCACCGCAAACAACCTTTGACTAGAGGCCATCCCTAGCCCTAGTGAGGCTTGCCGGCCTCAGATTAAGCTCAGCACTATCGTGACAAGACTCTGAGAGAGAGCTCAGAGAGAGAGAGCGTCCAAAGGAAGCACATAGAGGATGGAGAGTAGTGGTGCCAAGGTCGATAGCAAACCTATGGACAAGGGGCATGGTGGCGGAAAGCACCGATAATAATCGGTGGCAATAATTATACGTAAGATATGAATCTGTCGAGTAATTTCAAATGAATACGAGAATTTAGGATCTAGGCAAATAAATTTTCAAAAAGATATGATATTTGGTTAATAAAGTTACAAAAATAATTGACCTGAACATGTCAAAGTGCCATTTTAAAAAATTGAAGGTAAGTTTATGGCAATGGGAAAAAATAAAGTAGTCCTATGATTTTCGTTTTATCCGACAAAAACGAAAGTAAGAGAAAATGAATCACCTTCCTTATCCGACTGATTTCATTCATGGCCCTGTAAGAAGGAACGCTTCACAGGACAAATTCATTCACCGACGCACTGAGAAAGCTCGTCCGCGGCAATGGCGTCTCTCAACCTCTCCTCCTCCGTGGCGTCGTCCTCGCCGTCGTCGTCTTCTTCTTCTTCCGCTCGTTCGATGCTCCGTGCGCCCGCGCTCTCTCTCTCCTCCTCGAAGCACTCCGTCTTCTCGTCCCGGTCCTTCCCCGGATTCCATCGACGCGCTTCCTATCCGAGTAATCAGTCAACAGCCTCCTCAGTCCATCCTGCCTACGCAGGGCTCAAATTCAGCTCCTTTATGACGTGGGTTTCGATTGACGCCCTCGCATTTGCGGTTGTTTCTCGCAGGAATTTATGCTCTGTCCAGTAACGACATAAAAGTCGGCACCAGCCTTGTCGTCGATGGGGCTCCTTGGCGTGTTCTCGGTAACTGCTTCCTCCGTTTCCTCTTGAGATAATTTGGGTTCTTCTCGCTCTCCCTACTGGTGTTTGTTGGCGTGGAATGTGCACATGGTTTAGGCAAATTCTTGTGTTTGAGGGTTGTATCCTCCAACGTCATTACAATGCATTCTTGGTTAATGGAATGCTGATAGTCTGGTGGGTTTACGTTTATCTGGTTTCTGATTGTATGGATAACTATAATCGCGAGAACCCAGCAGTGGATGCGGGGTTTTGACTTACGAGGGGACGAAAAGATAAGGAATTTGCCAAAATCTAAGCTTGGGGGGGCGAGATATACAGATTTGACACGAAATTTTTGAATAACATAGCAAATACTACGAAAATTAGCTCGAACACCTGACAGTTGGGGCTGGTTAGCACCGGTGGGTACCAGTGATTGGCCTTTCTCCTTTTCTCTCATCGCTTCTCGGTTACTGTAGATGGATTCTTCAAGGGTTTTAGGGCCAGTTGGCTCCATAAATTGCCGGCTCTCAGTTTACTTAACTACTTATAAAGACATTTTTCACAGCGATATGGAGATCATGTTCCCTTGTGGAAATTTTTTACCACACTGGCCATTTTTAACTCTCACACTAATTGGTTCCCTTTTTTGAGTAGTTTTCTTCTTCTTTAAAGCTGGCATTGGCTGGTTATGGGACTTTGGTTCGGTGTGTTGTATGTTTTGCGAAGTTTTAAGCTGTCCACAAGGCTTATGTGTTTGCTATTTAATTCATTTGGCTTGTCAGGTGCTGTGCTTTACTGTGGCATTCTTCACCATGTAATGGTCCTATGTCTTCTGTTGTTTGGTATATGCAGAATTCTTACATGTGAAACCTGGAAAAGGAGCAGCTTTTGTTAGAACCAAGATGCGCAATTACATAACAGGAAACACTGTTGAGAAAACCTTTAGAGCCGGAAGTTCGGTTAGTTTCTCAAGTCTTATTGGTCTCTTATCACCGTTTGTGTTATTGAGAAGGCTAGCGTAGTATGAACTTGTATTTCCAGTTAACTGATTGTTGATTTGAGTAGAAACCGTAATTGTTATGTACTGAAAGTTATGTCATTTCATATATATGGACTTAGAGACTTGCATTATATAAATTCTATCACAGGATGTTCTTGTGTTTGCCATACCTGCCAAAATATAAATTCATTGTTCAATCGCAGTTTACTTTTATTTAAAGTGATGGTTCAGTCCATTAAAGGTGAGGTATTTGAGCGTGGACAGAGGAATCACGCTTTCCATACAAGCCTTGGTCAAATGAAAGCCTGCCTCGATCATTTGTAAGAATGACACTGGACGTTACTTATGCAAGATATTATGTGCAACCTCTGATTTGCAAACAGAGTAGCTCCATCACTATTATCTTGCACATCGGAGCCTATGGGTCCTTGATTCCTGGGCTAATTGCATAGAGTTCTATGGTCTAGCTCAGTAACTTATCTCGAAGACGCCTTATGGAAAAGGAAGTCGAATTTAGTATGTCAAGTGCAATGAATTGGGCAAAGCTTTTTGGAACTTATGGGTTCTGTTAGAGACGGTTTATGTGGGCTTGTACTTTAATTGCCTTTATTTAAGAATTGCTTTTTGGATGGCGGTGAACATGGCCGTGGTCCTCCTTTAGAAGAATTGCCACAGTTATAGTATAATCTCACAGAAATAAGTACCTGCATTTTGATTCAGCACCTTCGGCAGAACCCTTCCTGAGTCTTTTTTTCTCATTGAGCTTATGGCAAGCATTTAGATCTTTTGGAGATTGCTGTCTAAGCCAAGACTATCTGATATCTGGATCATTTTCCAGATTGACGAGGCAGATGTATTCAAGGAAACCAAGCAATTCACTTACAAAGATGGTGCCCAGTTTGTCTTCATGGACTTGGTATGTTTCTTTGTTCATCTAGTTTCCATTTAGTGCACTTTTCTCTGTTCATCTAGTTTCCATTTAGTGCACTTTTCTCAACCAGCTGTCTCTGCTCAAGCATCACCTGCTTCATCACTCGAGGAAAGTCTTTTTTTGCAGTTGTTTATGTGAGAGTATTATTATCTAGGCCACTTCAAAAATGAATTGATAAAGGAGTGGCTGCTGTCATTATGTTCAGTCTTCTAAGATATGTACTTCTCATATGACAGACTACCTATGAGGAAATTCGTCTCAATGAATCAGATGTTGGTGATGAGACAAAGTGGTTAAAAGAGGGTTTGGACTGCAATCTGCTGTTTTGGAATGGGAAGGTGATTTTAATTTCTGACTTTAGTATATGGTGATTTCAGGTGTTTTCATCATATGATTGTGATATGCCTTCAGTGTTCTCGTGTCATAAAGTACATATGGATTTAATTGATTTAGGAGCAGTTTGATGTAGGGCCAATATCAAGCTGCACCTTGACAAAGCCCTTATGTGCTTCTGTGAATAAAGAGGCATATCGGATAAAATCTCTCTAATGACACTCAAGCTGCTATATTCAATAATTGGCCGTCTCATTGTGCAGCATTGTCTCTGTTGCAGGTTATTGGCTTTGATGTCCCAATCACAGTTAAGCTGAAGGTGGTGGATGTTGACCCTGGTCTTAAAGGCGATACTGCTCAAGGTAACTTCCTTCTTCTTTCTCAAACTAAAGAAACTATTTTCTTAATAGTGAGGTATAAGAACACTAAGTCTCTAGAAATATGAAGTGAGGCAGATGGATCTTGTAGGTTTCATGCACCTCTGTTTGATTTGGCAGTATCTGAGCTGTGCACGATGTAGTGAGAAAAAGTTCAGGACTTTGTGCTTTTCCTTTGTTGCATTAGGGGCTTGGGTGGTGAAGGAGAAGTTGGTTGTTCTTTCTGACGATCTGATCTTATGATTCATGTTCTTATTATAGGTGGAACGAAACCAGCGAAACTTGACACAGGTGCTATGGTGAACGTCCCACTGTTTGTGAACATAGGTGACGAGATTTTGGTAGATACAAGAACCGGGCAATACATGAGTCGTGCGTGAGGTTTTAGCCCCGTATGATTCTTACTTACTCCAAACGTGTAGCCTTTTTTCTGTCGGACCTGTGACCTGTGAAATCACTCGTGAGGCTTAGATAGCAAAGAGTTAGTTGCCCAAATTTCATAGTTGAGCAATTCTTTTTGTGTAGTCGATTGTTGTATTTATTACGTATCATGTATGTAAGAAAAGAGCAAGTTTTGTGCCCAAAGCTCTGGCCAAATTGAAATAGCAGCGTAGATACTTTGCAATTGCTTTATTTGTTTTAAACCTTTTCAAGTGTGGGAGACGGTCATAATCCTGCTTTAATTGAATGTTTACAAGCCAATAACTGTACAAAAAGGTCCTTGTTTACAAGTCACATCTTCAAGGACGAGTACACATTCAGTTGGATCGCACAACAGTCTTTGGAACATACAGGATTGATCAACAGATATCGAGCCTCTCTTTTTATGACGGTTGGGCTATCTCTGCCGGGGAGTCGTTGCCAAAAGAATGGAAGATAATCTGCTTGCTTTGACACTTTGAGGGTCATGACAATTGACGTGGGCTGAGGAAGAAGCTGGCCAACCAGAAGGTTCGACCATCACACGCAATTGATGTTCGCAGATGTATATTAAGAAGCATTTGCTCTGTTGATGACTTCAATTCAAGAGCTATTTTCACAAAAAGTTGCTCGGAACTGTGAGGCCATTTCCCTTTGGTAGTGACACAAGAAGGTAGTTACTGTCGTGATTTGGCCAAGACTCTTCCCTTGGCGTCTTCTGGCTTCTTCTCGGGCAAAACACCTTGCTTCAGTGCCATGCCATACACATTACGAGCGCATAACCACCTTCCTTGTCGATTAAACTCGTTTATAATGACGTTGTACGCTTCTTTACTGGGATGCCCCAATCTTTCATCCATTAGGACCGACAAAGCCTTGCCCAGCTTTCCCTCCCTACAAAGTGCTCTCAACACTCTAGCTAAGCTAATCATTTTTGGTGAATGCCCCATTGTCATCATGTGCTCCAGATTGAACAAAGCTTCTTCATTTCTATTCCCGACTGAAAGCGTTTGTATGATAAATCCATAAGAGCTCTCATCGATAGCACAACCCTTGCTTCTCATTTTCTCGAACATCTGGTATGCATCATCCAATAGGTCTCTCTCCTTCCAAGAAATCTTGCACAATGCCCTCAGCAACGTATTCAACATCCTCTCTTCAACTTCAAAACCATCTCCTACCATCTCTTTATAAGCCCTCAATGCAGCCCTTATCTTCCCCCACTTCAACAAGCCGTGAATCAAGGTGATATAACTGATGTGGTCCGGCGCACAATCTCTCTCCTTCATCAGCTTCAACACCCCAAAGCCTTTGATTGGCTTCCCTTCTTTGCAATACCCATTGAACAAAGTATTGTAAGTGACCACATTCGGAGCCAACCCCGCCTCTAGAGCTTCATCAAGCAGTTCCGTGGCCTCTGGTGACCTACCCACTTTGCAAAACCCATCCATAACAGCTGTGTATGTGTATATGTCCGGCTCGATCGAAATCGATTCCTTCTTGATATTCCCCAACATCTCGTATGCTTCCTCCACCCTCCCAACGTAACACAACCCTTTGATCAAGCAATTGTACGTCTGAATCGTGGGCTCGCAACCAGCTTTCTTCATCACGCCCACAACCTCAAAAGCCTTCTGCATTTCGCCCTTTCTGCAGAACGAATTCACGAGGGTCGTGAAAGTCGCGACGCTCGGGCGGAGCTCATTCTCCACCATGAAGTCCAAGATCCGCGTAGCATCATCCAAACCGTTCTTCAGACAGTGGCAGACGATCAGGGTCGAAAACGTCCACGCGTCCGGGACCAACCCGTGAGCCGGCATTTCGTCGAACACCTGCAATGCGATGTCGGGCTCGTGCGCCACGGCCAGAGCCGCGAGCAGATCGTTGGCCCCAGACAAGCTCCCCATCTGCCCATCACGCCGTAGGAGGCGGACGAACTCGACCCTGTCCCTAGCGGGCACCGCCCTGATTCTTTCGGCCAAGTACTGGACGCGGACCGGACAGCTCCTCTGCCCCTGCACTTCGCTCGGCTGCGTTAGGACGGCGCCAGTTCCATCGACAGAAGAGCCGCGCGAATCTCTGCTCTGCGAGGATCTCGCGACAAGGTTGCTCCGTCGGATCGTCCTGAGATGTTGTCGGGAGATGATGACGCTTCGAGACGAGCAAGGCTGGTGATGCGAAGGAAGATGGAGGAGTGGGGATGGGGGAGGATGTGGAGGGGATGACAGCGAGGGAGGATGAGGAGGCATCATGCGCAATGACGTGTCCGCCGTGCCCCTCGGGCCATTAGAACCCGCACGGAACATTGTATATTGCATAAAACGACCGATATCTATGATAGCGATTTATGGTTGGAATTGACTAAAGAAACTATATCGATAAATTATCAAAAGATGTATGGCTGAATTAGCCAAATTAAAAGATTTATGTTTAAATTAACATCCGTATAATATATTTAGAATTTTTTTGGTAACTTTGTCCCTAAATTAATATGTTACTTAGACGGTCATTCAATAAAGTCTAGGCTCATTTAATATTGTATAAAATACATATCAATATGCAACTACATTCCCTCGTTAGATTCCGTGGGGAAATTTAAAAACAGGGCCAGCTAAAGAAATTTACCGATAATTTGAAGGCGTGGAAATATCAGCCCCTCCTAGATATCTGACATGGTCATGGTCTCATTCTCATTCTTCCCTTTTACTCGGTCTTCGTTTCAACCACACGGCAGCTGAATCAGCCTCAGCTCCCTCTGCAGAAAAGACCAGAGGAGAAGGACAGCTTGAAGCGGATGAAGCTTCCATCAGCGGTAATCACCCAGTCAAGGCATCAACCGTGACATTTATATTCCAGAGCCTTGAACAATTTTTGGGTTTAGTACGTTTGACAAGTCTCACATGACTAGAGGCGAAGTCAAGTTTTGGCGGGGAGCCATTCCGATGTACTCCATTTGCTAGAACCTAGAGGCACGGGAGCCTAGCTATCTGGAGGCCATTAGAACATCTCGCAACCCTTACGAACATGTGGTTAGGTTCAAGCATTAGGCTTGTGCAAATTGTCCTGACTCAAACTGACTCGTGCACAGTTTGTAGGTTTTGACTAGGTGACTTCTGTTTTCCCAAGTTGGAAATGTCTTGACATCCCAATTAAACTATGACGACCCTAGGGCTACTAATATGACTTATTGAATTCAAAATATTCATATTAGCTTTCTCTAGGAGGATGCCTAGGAAAGTAAAAGGTTCTATCAAATGTGATGCAAGAAAATTCCGAAACAAGATCGATGAGTAATATGCAGATTTCCTACCCTAATGGAAAGATGAATTTAACTATCCAATTTCCATTACATGAGGTTGTTGAAAAACCAAAATGACATTTCGGGTGCTTTTGTTTCAATGAAAGAGCTTTCGGTAAATTAACTTTTTGAACTTTCACGTGTTTGGTTCGCTGAAATGGTTAGTCTCCGAAAAAACACATTTGTAGTCAAAGAAAACACCCACACTTATAATTAGAAAAATGAATTTTTGTTTCTCAATTCCCAAGCATAACAAATTTTCCAACAAAGGCTCACTTATTCACCTTTCTCAATACCGGTTGTTCAAGTAAGATCCAAATATCTGAAAATGTTTTGGTCACACATTTTCAACATACCATCACATTTCTTGAAAATGAATTTCACAGAAAGTATTTTCCTCCATCATAAAATTTTACATGAAACAAACACACTCCTATTTTGTAAACCTACCTTGAATATGGACACTAGTATCCAATGAAACTTATTTATTTGGCTAGAAAATAGTTTAGGTAATCGTGTTGTTCAAGGAATCTTCACAATTGAATTAGGGAAAAAATCACCTAAATCTATCAATCAATTGTACTGTTTAACTTTTGCTACAAAGTAAATTTGATGATTGGGCCGGGCCCTAAAGTCTAACCTAATAAATTTTTGTTGAAACCATTTTGGTTACCTTCGGGCGTGGCCGGACTTTCTCACTAAATGTCATTGCTCAAACCCATTAAAAAATGCCTTTGGGACCTTGTGGGTTGGGTATAAGCTTGAGCGGTCTCACAGGTAGCCAAGCCTATGACTAGGTGGTCAAAAGAGAGGGTTTCTTCTTCCTCTTCTTCTTCTTTTCCTTGACATGAATGTGAGAGGAGTAAATATATATTAGAGTTATATCACGAAAAAAACCCCAAATTGATATATTTGTAATAAATTTACTCTTTATTAGTTTTCATTAAATTTAACAGTTAAATTGCTATATTGGATAACATGTGATAGTTAATATGTATATTAGTTTGGGGTTTTACCATTCATTTATCACATGTGTACAGTTTTTGGTTTTTTGCGGTATTAATCTAATTTAACAAAAACTAATGGATGGTAAATTAGTTACAAATATACTAACTTGACGATTTTTGGTTAATTTGTCATAAGTATACTATTCATTTATCACATGTTTATTAGTTTGCGGTATTTTGGTGATTAAAAAATTAACTTGGGTAGACAGGCCTTAGTTGCAAATCTTTTCTCTGATGTTGGCCAGGCTCTCAAAACAGTCATTGAGTTGTGGGATTATCCTCTTCCGACCCTTTCTCAAGTAGCGAATTGCTGTTGCTGGAGGGAAAACCCGTCAGGTTGGTTCACGGTTACGACTGCTTGGGAAACCATCAGGCACAAGCAGAACATTGTCTTTTGACATGATTTCATTTGGGATAATGCAATCACACCAAAGTATCAGCTTAACCTTTGGCTTATGACCAAGTGCAGATTGCCCACTCAATCTATGTTATTGTCTCATGGTAGAATAGAGAGGTGATCTTGCACGTTTTGCAATGGGTTGCCTGATTCCATAGATCATTTGTTTTTTGATTGCTCTGTCATGGCCGGTGTTGCTTTCTTTTGGGCAGCGAGATGCAATTTGCCTTGGCGGAACAAGTCTTGGGGAGAGAATCTTCGTTAGGCCACCTCTTTCTTGAAGGGTAAGGGCTTCTTTAAATGCATTGCTCGCTTTTCCTTTGGGACTCTTTGTCACATTATTTGGGAAAATAGAAATAGCATCCTATTTAGAGAACAACCCCTTACCATCCCGGCTATGAAGAATCATCTTTTTAAGGTGGTTAGGGATAGGGCTAGCACCTTTAGAAACGTTGAGGATATCTTTAGAAACAGAAGGTTGCAAAGGAGTTGGGGCATCGATCCCATTATCTTTTCAGGGGACCCGTAATCGACCCTAGTTTGGGCCGACGCTTCAAGGAATTGCTAGTGCTCTGGAGTCGACGTCTTTCTCCTCCTTCGCTAAGGTGTTTGTATCTTTGCCGGTTGTTCATGCCGTGCCTTTCTAGTTGTTGTTTGCCTTCTTTTGGGCGTTGCCTTGTGTTTTATATCATGGCATCCTTTCACTCATTATGATTATTCATCTTGTGTGCAAGTTTTTGGTGCTGTGATCTTTTGTATATTTTGCATTTTCTCAATATATTTATTACCCTTTACCAAAAAAAATAAAAATAAATAACTTGGGGTATATTTATCAGAGATGAACCAATTTAGGGTTTTTGGTGATATTTGCCCTATATTTTATAATTAGAGAATGTGTTTCCAAAGGCTTGTTGAAAAGTTGATAGCCAAATTAAAAATGGTTAATACCAAGAAAAATCTCAAAGTAGAGATGTGATAAATTTATCAAAAATTAATTTTTTGACTACGAAAAACCTCAAACTGGTATACTTTTGACAAATTAATCTTAAACTAATTTTTTGATTAGAATATCCCCAAACTAGTATACCTATAACAAATTTATCCCAAACCAATTTTTTGACAACTAAAAATCCTAAGTTAAATTCTATTAAATTTATTCTCAGTTAAATTCTATTAAATTTTACTATCAAATTATTAAGTTGAATGACATATAACAGTTGACAGGCATACAAATTTAAGTTTTTACCCTCCATATGTCATAAGTGTATCGATTTTGTAATTTTCCGTAATATTAATCCAATTTAATAAATGGTATATTTGTCACAAAAGTACCAATTTAGGAATTTTGGCAATCAAAAAATTAGTTTGAAGTAAATTTATCATATGTATATAAGTTTGAAATTTTTTATGATCACAAAATTAGTTTAGGCTAAATTTGTCTCATGTATATTAATTTGAGATTTTTGATGATTAAAAAATTAGTTTGGATTTTCATGATAAAAAAATTAATTTAGAATAAATTTATCATATGTGTACATATTTAGGTTTTTTAGTGGTATTAACCCACCTAAAATACCACTAAAAAAGACTCTCCAAACGTGGACATCAATTTTCGACCAAAAAAACTAAGGGTGTGCAATGCAAACCGCCCAAATTGGGACCGGACCGAACTGGCCGGTTTTGGGCGGTTCCCACGATCGGCGGTCCGGTTCCTGATTCCTAATCTTGGAACCGGTGGCTGGTTGGTTTGGTTCCGGTACCAAGGTGGGAACTGCAGACCAACCGGATCGACCGGATTTGGACCACCAAATTTTTTTATATATAATTTATATACATATAATATATAAACACATATAATATATGAATATTATATATGAAACTTATTGAAATCGGAATTACAATTGAGGTAACAACCTCTTATGTGGCCAAGAGACCACCAAAGCTCTTGTTGTTACTCTTTATTTATAGAGAAAATTTGTTAGTTTCATAGAGAGATTGTCTATAAAACCTAAGCCAAGCACAACCTTTAATCACATTATTCATGGCTTTAATGCTTAAAATTAAGCGTGAAACACATAAACTGTGATTATAATTCACGCAAGTGAAGTTTGAATATTTTGCACATGAAAACCTATGTGAGTAGTTTTATTAGATTGCCCGGGAACCGAATTTGATTGATCTAGTGAATGATCGTTCTTTAGTGAAAAAGAAAGTGCCGATTCTGTTGGACCGGACCGGACCGGACTGGAATCGATGGTCCGGTCCGGTTCTCGGTCTTAGGACCAAACGGTCCGGTCCACAGTTTCCAAAATTGGGAACCGATTCTCCTGGTCTAGTTCCCGGTTCCACCTTGGAACCGGACCGAATCGGGAACCGATCACCCCTAAAAAAAACAAAAAACGTGGACATCATTTAGGAAAAATTACTGATGGATCTGACTTTACGCACGGAGAGTTGGGAACCTTAAGAAGTGACATGCCTGAAACGTCCAGTCCAACTATGGTTTGACTTTACGAGTCAACGCGACTTTACATGGAACTGGAAAGGCACGATGGATCTCACCAGCTTTGCTTTTAAAACATTGACTCAGTAGAGTCCCGCTGCAACTTGCACGCGAATGACCGGGTTAAGTGCCGGATGCTTGTGTCTCGTCTGTATCTGGCTGTCTCTGCCAACTTCCGAAACCGGAATGATCCGATAGAGAGATTATATAAACTTCTTTCTTCTTGAGCACGCAAGATTATCAGTTTTCACTTACTCTATTTCGCGGCGAATAATGCGCGAATACTTGTGGTTCGCCTGCGGGGTGACAGTTTCCGCCATCCTCTTCGCCGCTCTTCTGTTCAATGATTTCTGGAAGAGAAGTGCAGGTCGCTTGGCTAGCGAAGACAGGGCCGATAAAGATGCAGCTGTCCATAATGGAACAGCGGCAGGTGGGCCCGCTCTTGATACTGATACAGCACCGGATAAGAAGAGGACAGCGACTTCTTCCTCGGGATATGATCATGAGGTGTTCTTGAGCTTTAGAGGGCCGGATACCCGAGCGGGCATCACCAATTTCCTCTGCACGAGCCTAGTGGATGCGGGGATCCGTACGTACAGAGACGATAAAGATCTCCCATGTGGGCAAGAGGTTGGCCCGGAGCTCCTTAAAGCAATCCGCCAGTCGAAGATTTCCATACCCATCTTCTCGAAAGGCTATGCCTCTAGTAGATGGTGTCTCCAGGAGTTGGCCCACATAGTGAAGTGCAAGAAGACTCGGGGGCAGATCATCATGCCTATTTTCTATGATGTGATGCCTTTGGAGGTCCGACTGCGGACCGGTGTCTATGTGGAGGCCTTGTCTTTGCACGAAACCAAGAAGCGGTACAGTGACAAGACTATTCGAGAGTGGAAGGCGGCTCTCGAAGAGGCCGGAAACATAAAGGGCTACGACCTGCAGAGCATGCGCAACAGGTGACCCATTCCAACATTCCATTTAGAATTTGCATTCATCTCTAGTTGAGTTCTATGCTGGATTTGTGTTACTTAATATGGAACTGTATTTGCTTCTGTTGAAGTTCAGACCCGATAGAAAAATTGGCAGTGTGCATAGAGTCTAAATAAATTGGAGATAGTTCTTAATAAGTTCTACTCATGTTTGCTTTTTGCATTTCAATCAAAATCATCCGACTTCTGGCAGGTCATTCCACCGACACGGGACAGGTAAAGTCAATTATAATTGAATTGAGGACTTGAAATTGCAGACGGATGGTTAAGGTATTCTGATTTTGTCTGTCGCAGCATACGGTTCAACACATTTTCTAATTCCTTGTGCTTTTGACAATATTAAATATCAGGGGCGAAGGTGAGTTCGCGAAGCAGGTAGTCCGGGACGTTCTCGTTGCATTGAAGAAACCTTACTTGGTAGTATCTGACTGCTTGGTTGGAATCGACCATCATGTGGGTGAAATTATGCAAATGATGGGCACTCGGATACAGGAAACACGGATTGTTGGAATCTACGGAATGGGTGGTGTTGGAAAGACAACTCTCGCCAAATTCATCTACAATCAACTCTCGCCTGATTTTCAGAATTGCTGTTTCCTCTCCAACATTCGAGAAACTTCGGAGCTCTATGGTGACGAGCGGGTGCAGAATCAGCTCCTCTCTGGGGTGCTCAAACAGAATTGGCCCATCATAGAAAATAGCAGTGAAGGGAGTAGGATGATCGAAGAAAGGTTATCAAGTAAAAAGGTTCTTCTTCTTCTCGACGATGTTGACAATGAGATTCAACTGAATGCGCTTATGGGCAAGCGTGACTGGTTTGGTGAAGGAAGCAAGCTTATAATTACGACTAGAAACAGAGACCTTCTCAATGATCACGAAGTGGATTATACTCATGATCTTACTTGTATGATTTGGACCAATCTATGCAACTGTTTAGTAGACATGCTTTCAGAAGAGAGAGTCCGTTGGATGAGTATGTCACCCTCTCCAAAAAGGCAGTGGACATTGCTGGAGGCCTGCCTCTTGCGCTTGAGGTTATAGGTTCACTTTTATCACGCACCAATAAAGAAAGGTGGGATGACAAGCTGGAGGCGTTCAGAAGGGCCCTCGTGAAGTTCAGAGCAAGCTGAAAGTAAGTTATGACGCCTTGGATGATCGGCAAAAACATATCTTCCTCGACATAGGTTGTCTATTTATTGGATGGGATGTCGATACTGTGATTCATGCGTGGGATGAGGATAAGTATTCCCCGAGAGAAACCATAGAATTTCTGCAGCACATGTCTTTGATAAAGATTGAAAAAGATAAAAAGCTGGGGATGCATGATCATCTGAGAGATCTCGCAAGGGAAATCACTCGTCAGGAATGTAAAAGGCGAGATGCAAACCAGAGGAGGGTGTGGGATCACAAGGAAGCATTTGAATTGCTAAAGACACGCGAGGTAAAGTGCCGGTACCACTTATTTCCGATTCGAGAAGACAAGTTATATGCCTTGTCTCCTGCACTAACGCATAACCTCTATGATATGATAGCAGTTTAAACCGTTAAAATTCATAAACCAAGAATTCACGTGCTTCCATCTCGTTTCCATTTTGTACAGACAAAAGGAAAAGTCGAAGCTATTTGTCTCAAGTTCGACCATCGGAAGCAATACCGTTTTTCGTACGGAGACTTCTATAGATTACCGGGTCTTACGTTCCTCCATGTTGACAGTCTAAACTTGCACGAACACGTCATGGGAGACTTTCGTGCGCAATGGAGGCTTTCCTGGCACAATTTTTCATCCGAGGTTGCTCAGGCTTTTCTTCCTGGGAGGAGGTCAGGTCTCCTGCCGAAGCTGCGATGTCTCTCTTGGCACAATTACCCTTTAAAGTTCGATTTTACCGAATTTTCGTTGATAAATCTGGTGTTTCTTGATCTGTCGTGGAGTAAACTGAAGGAGAGTTGGGATGGTTGGAGTCACATAAAGGTATGTTATATGCTTGGGACTGTATGTTATACGTTGTCGTGCAATTCCATGAGCTCTAAAAACTTATCTTGGTATGATCACTTTGTTACAGATGTCGAAGAATCTGAAAGTGCTGAATCTGACTGGTTGCACACTCTTGAAGAAAACTCCTGACTTATCTGCTAATGTGAAGTTAGAGAGATTGATCCTAGAGAAATGCAGTATCTTGGAAGAAATTGATAGGTCTATCGGTCAGTTACGACACTTGGTTTTATTAAACTTAAATTTCTGCAAGAAACTCCGCCACCTCCCAAAGCAACTTTGTGATATGGAATCTCTGGAACTCTTGATTCATGAGACATCAATAGAGGAAATGCCCGCATGTCAAGGTGATACGGGAGCATCAAGTTCTATGGAACAAAATTCACGCCCGCACGATGTTTTGTCAATTAGAACAGGCCAATTCTCATTCCGGCAAGCGAAGGCCAAGTTACTCCAGCGAGCAGATGCCAAATTACACTCACAACCAAATGGCAGTCGCCGCTACAGGTTGATTCGAAGGGTTCTAAGTTGAAGTTGCCGATTTTCTAGGGAAGTTGTCTATTCAATGGACTAGTTGTCAATTTCATGAGTGTCAATCAACTACCAAGATATTGATTTATAAGTTTGTTGTCGACTCCGAGGCTACTAATCGATTATTCAGTGACCGGAGGCTGTTATGGTCAATTTCTATTATTGTTTGTCGATCTTCCGAGATGACTGTGTTAAATTAATATATCGAGTTTGAATTCGGATAACGATTTATTAAATCGAATTTGTTGATAAAGATTTCCCAAGTAGATTTCAAATTAGATGAAGAAGCTTTTCTTTTGTTGGATTTCTTATAGCTACGTAAGGGAGGAAATAAAATAAAATAAAAAGGGAGCAAACTTTTATCTAGAGGAGTCGAATCCGTGCAGGTTATCCATGGTGGGGCCAAAGTCAAAAATTTGACTTTGGGCACACGATACAGGGCTAGGTTTATTTTAGCCGATAGAAATAAAGAAAGAAGCCTCTGCACGTAGAGCAAAAGTAAAAAAGGAGCGCCGCTTGAGAGAAGCCGCAAAAAAGCCAAGTAGAGCCGCATGTCCAGCAAGTGCAGAAGCCAACAAGAAGTAGCAACCCACCGTACGTGAAAGAAAAAAAAAAATTCAAGAACGCTGCACGGTCCTGATTTTCAGTCGTACGAAAAGAGTATTGATTGGGCTTGAACACATGATTATTTTTTCGTGTTGTGTGTTTATATTATTTATTTGTAAACATTTAGATTTGAGATTAAATTTAGGTGTGGAAAACACTCGAGCGTGTGAGAGATTATAAATCTTGATTCTTTGATTATAGTAGATTATTTGTTGTTGGCTCTTCCCGTGGACGTAGATACCGATAATCGGATCGAATCACGTAAATTTCCGATGTCCTTATTATTTCTCGTTTATTTCTCTGGTGATTTTGCATTGACCTAAATTGTAAGATTCTGTCGTTTCCGCGTATTATATTCCAACAGGCTGTTCGGCTATGCAAACCAATGGATGAATTCGGAAAGTCAAGAATAAATTACTATGCATTAAGTCAAGTTGAAATGCATTTAGTCCTAGTTTTATAAGATTATGGTGTCAATTTCAAAAGTCTTAATTATGTAAATACTCCAAGAGCCCTTTTGGTTTCTAGGACTCCAAAAGTCATTTTCTTTTGTTTAGCATAATCTCTCTTTAAAAAGAGGAGTAATCTCATTTGTACGCATGCCACACTTCCATTTGAATATATGTGAAATTTTTGCAAGTGAGCAAATTTCTTATTTCAGTTGTTTATCAAAATCCATTTGGCGGTGAACCAAGAAATCATTTTTCCTCGGTTGATGATGTTGTCTAAACTTTGGTGGTGAACTTCATATATCCCAATCTTTATACTTGATCGAGAGCGTGCCTTTCATGCTTTGGTGGTAATCATCTTCTATTAAACTTCCTATTGTCACTCAAAACACATCCCCATCACACATCACAAGGATTGAAAATTCTATGAATTCTCAATGCCTGCCATCGTTCCTCATTGACCATAAGCCCTTCAGTTGGTCACTTAACTTCGCTATCAAGGCATTCTCCACAAGGAGTTGGGATTATGCAGTTTCCTGAGTCAATTGGATCCCTCGTAAGCCTTGAACACTTTGTCTTTGAGAAACTGCAAGTCGATAAAGATGCTACTAGACTAAATGTGGAACTTCCTGATCTCTTGAACTAGAAATGGAAGGTGATATCCCTAGGTGGATTGGTGGGTTAACCAAACTAGAGTCTTCAAAGTTGTCCTCTTTGATAATGACTACCTTATCACCAGATATTGCATGGCCTTCTCGTCTCAAGAGACTTGAACTCTCTAGTGAATGTCTGCGGAACCTCCCAAGGCTTCCCTCAAGCTTATCATCCTTGTGCATTGGACATTGCCCGTCAATGCATACATTGATAGACCTATTGCACTTGAAGAAGTTGCAGAACTTGTAATTGAGTGTTGCGCAGTTACAGAAATTCAAGCCCTTCCCTCAAACTTCTTTTCTGACTTTAGCAAAGGATTATTCTTGATTTCTCGAACTTCTTGGGTGCTGCCATCCCCTATGCGAGAAATTAGATTCATAGGTGTTGTACTTAATCAGTACGTTTATGATGGGGTGCAATGAGAACGCACCATTTCGTCTTGATATACTACGATAGAAAGACACCCTTTGAAAGAGTATGAAGGGAGTTGTATAAAAGTCTTCTAAAGATAACCGTTGGCACGGTTGGTAGAATATACGTTAAGAAATACCTCTCCTTTTCTTGTTCCCTTTCCATCAAAAAATATAAAGAAGGCGTTCCATTTCTTCTTTATAAGAACAATCGGCATTTACGCTGTGGAAATCGGATGTTTTCCTCGTGATTGCATTAAGACCAACGTGAAGTATTTTTGTTTGTGATTTATCCGCAATTCAACGATTGTTCCAGGGTAAATTGTTGATTGCGCATCGGATAGAGGTAAATCGTCTTCCGTCGACTTCCTTCCAACATTGGTATCAGAGCCCGGTAGTGATTTTTGCCTTGTTTTCATCGAATTTTCTCATTTACCACTTGATATCGAGATCAAGAGATTGAACTCTATAATGTTTGGATGTTTATTGCTCGGAAATGCAATCTGAATCTTCGAAAACGAACCGAAGCGAAGAACAAGTTTGGGGTCGCGTACATTCGTACGATTTTGGCAATTTTTCGGAACATTTTTTCGGCCAAAAGAAATTTTTAAATATACACAGTAAAAGTACTCGTCGAGATGAGTCCGATGACCGTCGGAGGATGCCGGACGCACCCACACGCGTGTCTAGAAGTCGTTGCGCATGGGCGCCACACGCCTGACATGCTGGGCACGCTAGCACGTGAGTGTCACACGTGTGTTGATGAACCAACACGTGATGACGTCACTTTGATGTCATCCGTGACATCATCCAACGGTTGGTAACCGTTGGATGACGTCATCAATGACGTCACCGCCGGTAGCAATTGGCCGGCCGGCGACCCAACCTGTGACCCGACCCGATGCTTGACTCGGACCGAGATTTGACCCGATCATTGACCGGTCAAACCGGTCGAATCGGCCAGGAGCCTTTTAGGCTTGTTGGCATGTGCGCCACACGCGTCGCACACTTAGGTGGCGTGTGTGGGCGCGTGTGACGTCGGATGGGAGCATGGTCAGCGGCGTTTGGTTCGTATGGATATGCTCTACACCGTAGTACAATTATTTTTTATTTGTGAGTTTTTTAAAGGTATGAAAATGTGTAGGGAACCCTAGGTACGCGTATTTTTGGGGTTTAAATGCACTATTTATCCTTTTTGGTCTTGTATTTTTTGTGATTTTGGAAATACAATAGCTTGCCTATATAAAAAAATGATATCATATATGCTGCGTAGAGCTTGGTTTGATGATAACATGTATATAGTTTAATGTACTTGGAATTTTTTAGTTCCAAAAAAATTCGAACAATGGTAGGAAATCTTTTTTTTTTTTTTTTTTCTGTTACATGTTGAATTGCGGTTTTTGATTGTAGTTGCAGTATGATTGTTTTTTTGTACGTTGATTCACATCTTGCTATACTTTTGTGTTAATGAAAAATGTAGAAATTACATGAGGTCATGTAATTATTTTTTCCTAGTGGGAGTTCGTAGGTTGGTAGAATTCAAAGGAGAACTTAAAATTTGTGCAAATTAAATTAATTAATGATAATAGAACAATCGTACATAGGAGCTAATTGAAAACATAGTGAACTTTCATTTCTGTATCTTTTGTTGAATTATCATTAATTTAGTTTGTCTTTACTGCAAATTAAATATGTGTGTTACTCTGAAAAATGTGCTAGTATTGATTTTGCGTTTATTATGTTAATGTGTTAGAGCAATTAATTATGGCTTCGGCATCCAAAACCATTGTGGCTGACCTCAATAAAAGTGAGAAGCTGAATGGTGACAATTATGATATTTGGCATCGAAAGGTTCAGTACATCCTTGAGGAGTAAGAGGTTTTGGAAACCCTCAACCATACTATGGATGAACCTGAACATGGAACTTCAGCTCAACACATGAGAGATCTAAAAGCTTATCAAGTTTGTAAAAAGAAAAATAGCATTGCTCGCATTACGTTGTTGAGCTGTATGCAAGATGATCTTATGTTAATGTGTTAGAGTAATTAATTATGGCTTCAGCATCCAAAACCATTGTGGCTGACCTCAATAAGGGTGAGAAGCTGAATGGTGACAATTATGATATTTGGCACCGAAAGGTTTAGTATATCCTTGAGGAGTAAGAGGTTTTGGAAACCCTCAATCACACTATGGATGAACCTGAGCATGGAACTTCAGCTCAACACATGAGAGATCTAGAACCTTATCAAGCTTGGAAAAAGAAAAATAGCATTACTCGCATCACGTTGTTGAGTTGTATGCAAGATGATCTCATGTGTGAGTTTGAAAGTTATGATAAAACTCAAGTAATGTGGGTTGCCTTGAAAGATAAGTTTGGGGGTACATCTGCCACTAAGTTGAGAAGACTCACCATCAAATTTGACACATACCGAAAGCGCCAAAATGTACCAATGAGGTAGTATCTTCGGGAGATGTCAAACATGATTCGTGAGCTGAAGTCGGCAGGTCACTCCTTAGTAATAAACAATAAGTTCAAGCTGTTATAAGATTTATTCATGATAATTGAGAGCATATGAAGATCAACATGACGCATAATGAGAATATTGTCACTTTTGATGATATTGCGCGTAATTTAGAATTATAGAATGAGCGCCTAGAGGCTGCGAGATCCCCTACCCATGCTTATATTGCTAAATTGAGTTCGCGCAAAACTTCGGGCTTTAAACGCAAAATGAATCATCAATTCAACAACAAAGGGAAGAAGACTGATCAAACACCTAAAAGGGCTATGACCTTCCGATGCAAGAAGCATGGTGGGAAGAATGACAATGCCAAGATGAAGTGTTACAATTGTGGCAAGATGGGTCACTTTGCTCGTGAATGCAGTAAGCCAAAAAATGTATCATATTACTCCATTACTTTATGTAATGTTTTTATTTCTAGTATTGTGATGCTTGCTGAATCTCATCCCATGTGGACTGTAGACTCAGGAGCAACAAATCACGTAGCTAGAGACCGAGAAGCATTTGTGGAGTATTGTCGGATACAGCCTGGAAGAAGATGGATATATGTTGGGAATAACTCAAGAATTGAAGTGAATGGTATTGGCACATGTAAATTAATTTTAAGTGGTGGTCGAAATTTATTCCTACATGATGTCCTCTATGCTCCAGATATTCGACGAAACTTGGTATCCATAGTTATTCTTCTTAGCCTAGGTTATGTATTGAATTTTCATGGTGATTATGTTGACATTTTGTTTGGAACAATTTATTATGGTTCGGGTCATGTATCGAATGGTTTTATAGTGTTAGACATTGACTATGATCAGTACAATATTAATATCGATGGTTGTTTTTCTTTAATTGCATATTTTAGTAATGTTGAGATTGATATAAATACTTGGCATGCTAGATTAGGTCATATCGGGTTACAAAGAATGCAAAGATTAACTAGAAAAGACCTTTTAGGGTCACTTACTAATATTAATCTACCCGCATGTGAACATTGTCTAGCGGGAAAAGCAACTAGAAAACCATTCGGTAAAGGGATTAGAGCCAAATTTCCATTGTAACTCATACATTTTGACATTTGTGGTCCTTTGAATGTGAGGGCGAGGTATGAAGTCTCATATTTCATTACTTTCATAGATGACTTCACGCATTTCGATTATGTCTTTCTGATCTCCCATAAATCAGAAGCATTAGACTGTTTTAGACGATATATAACGATGGTAGAAAATCAGTTGAACAAAACAATAAAGACATTGAGAACCGATCGCGGACGTGAGTATCTATTGGAGCAATTCAAAACTCTTTGTGATGAAAATGGAATTATATGACAATTGACTATTCCTAGTACCTTACAACAAAATGTGGTTGCTGAGAGAAAGAATAGAACCTTATTGGAAATAGTTAGGCCTATGATGTCGCAAACAAATTTACCTATCTCCTATTGGGAAGATGTGTCATTAACTGCTGTCTATGTATTTAATCGAATGCCCTCAAAATCAGTCACTTCCACCCCTTATGAATTATGGACTGGTAGAAAACTAGATTTAAGTAATCTACGTCCATGGGGATGTACAACTTATGTTCATGACTATTCCATAAATATGGCAAATTAGGTCATAGATGGAAGAAATGTATATTTCTAATATATTCTGAACACTCCAAATGGTATGTGTTTATAGGTGAACAAGTTGATGGAAGTATGACTGAAATGGAGTCACGGACGTCACGTTCTTGGAGAACGATTTTTCTAGTAAATGTGAGATTAATAAGGACTTCCAGTTATAAGAGATGGAATATCCTAATAACACATCCATTAATGTTGTAGAGGAAAATAAAGATTTATCTCAATATACAAGATCTAGTGGGAGTACTGTATCGCTTGACGAACTGAATTTAAGAGAAATTCAGTTACGTAAAAGTAATCGTAAAAGTATTCCTCATCGTCGTTTTGAGATTGAAGGGGAAGCATTTATGATTGCTCAAAAAGACGATGCCGAGTCTACGATTGTTTAAGAGGCTCTTTCATTCTTTGATAAGGAAGAATGGATAAAAACTTTGAAAGATGAGATGGAGTCAATAAGGGCAAATCATATCTGGGACTTGGTTGATCTACCGTCCAATCACAAGGCCATTGGAAATAAATGGGTCTTTAAGATTAAACGAAGGGCGGATGGATCTATTGAAAAGTATAAGGCTCGTCCTATGGCGAAATGTTATATTTAACAAGAGGATATAGATTATGAGGAAACATTTTCACCAGTTGTAAGGTTTGCCTCAATACGCCTTATCCTAACCATCGTTGCACTTTTGGACCTTGAATTACATCAAATGGATGTAAAGACGGCATTTCTCAATGGAGAACTAGATAATGAAATCTATATGAAGCAGCCAATATATTTTATAGTTAAAGGTCAAGAGTATAAAGTTTGCAAGTTTCATCACTCAATATATGACCTTAAGCAATCATCTAGACAGTTGTATCTTTGTTTTCATCAAGTCATAACAACTTTTGGTTTCACGATGATCGAAGAAGATCACTGTGTATATGTCAAGCGGTCCGAAGATAAATTTGTGATTTTATTACTTTATGTGGACAATATTCTATTGGCTAGAAATGACAAGGTTTTGGTTATCACCATAAAAGAATGATTGTCCTCCAATTTTGAAATGAAGGACATGAGAGAAGCTGCTTATATATTGAGAGTTAAGATCGAAAGAGATCGATTAAGGAAAATCATTACTTTATCACAAGAGTCTTATATTATGAAAATTCTTGAACGTTTCAATATGCAATACTGTAATCTCATTGATACCCCTGTCATGCAAGGTGAAGGCTTAAGTACTAAAATGTGTTTTAAGACTCTAGAAGAAAATAAAGTGATGGAAATTATTCCTTACGCTAGTGCGGTCGGAAGTTTGATGTATGCTATGATGTGTATTCAATCCGACATATGTTATGCCGTGGGATTGGTGAGCCGATATCAATCAAATCCTGGTTAAACACACTGGAAAGTAGTGAAGAGGATCTTGAGATACTTGAAATGCACCATGGACTATCGACTTTGTTAATAAGGGAATGATTTACATTTATTAGGCTATTCAGATGCTGATTGGGGTGGAGACTCAGATGAGCGTAAATTGACTTCTGAATATGAGTTCTTGCTCAATGGATGTGCGATTTCTTGGAATAGCAAGAAATAGACATGCACGGCTTTATTTACGATGGAGGCAAAATTTATTGCATGCTCTGCCGTGGTGCAAGAAGTAGTATAGCTAAAATGTTTCTTGGAAAATTTAGTCACTGTCAATGAGGTTTCAAGACCGGTGATAATTTATTACGGTAGTCAAGCAACTATTGCCTATGTGAAGGATCCCAAGTATCATGGAAGGACGGAGCACATTTACATAAAGAACAATATAATATTGCAGAAATAAGTGATCTTACAATACATTTTAACCAATAGAATGGTTGCCGATTCATTTACGAAGGCTGTTCCTAGAGACATATTCTTGACCCATAAGATGTCACTAGGAATGTGTAAAATGTGATATGTGCTATTGTAGAGGATCATTGGTTTATGTATATGTTGGCATATGTATTATATTTATTTGTTTGTTAGTGACTTGATGTTTTTTTTATCAATAAGTACAAATCTATTATGAGACTAGCACATACACACATATATTATTGAAAAGTATGTCAGCAGGCAATAATTGGCTCCTCACACGAGCAATCATCTCAAGTGTTATAGCTAGTACGTTGAGATGAGACGTTATGTACAAATAAATGTTGAAGAGCAAGTTTTGTACATAAAATAATACATCACCTTGATTGAAGTCAAGATGAGGTCTCTGATTTATTTTTACTAAAACTGAACATGATAGTCCCATAATCATATATGCTTGAAAGATGCCGGATGTGAGTACTTAATTGGACACTATATAAAGCGAGCTGATAGAGCACTCGAGCTAAAATGAGAATGTGAGAAGCACATGATTATGTTTAGGTTAAGATCCATATAATAGATATATTTAATAAATGACATATGTTCTTATAAAAAGAGAAATCCACTATAGCATGTAATTCATACTACATGTGCATTGTTTGACCGATAAGGGAATGTAAGTAAAATTATCCCTATTTACTCATCATGTGAGCCCTTGAGGTAATTTATAAGTTACCTCATTTTGTGTCTTATGTTACTTTTAACTATGTTCTTGAAGTGAAAATCAATATTGCTACTTTAGCATGTTACTGGCGATCATGAATAAATATGGCTTTATGGGACGTGTTTAGGAAAGCAGTTGTTCTGAAATGGAAAGAGACATGAGTGTGAATGAAAACTATTGTTGTTTTACATCTATCACATGTATTTACTGATTGACCAATTATATCACCTTATGTGGTTGCGGATATAATTGTAAATACATAGTGTTTTTTAGAATAGTCAAATATAGCCTTTAAGGGATATGTATACTTGGATTGATGTAACAAAATATGTTTGGGGCATTGTGAGACATCAATTGTTTATTTCTTTTTAGGGTTGTAACCATTATGTCATTGCTAACAAGTGCATAATTTGAGCTCTCAAGTGCAGGTGTACTCATTAGTCTCATGACTTACTTGCCAGTAGAATTGTTTTGTAAAGTTGATGAATGTTGAATGCCTTATATTCTTGATAAAGCGCTATCAACCCATCATGTCCAAGTGGGAGATGTTGTACTTAATCAGTATGTCCATGATAGAGTGCGATGAGAATGCACCGTTTTGTCTTGATATGCTACAATGAAAGACACCATTTGAAATGGTACGAAGGGATTTGTATAAAAGTCTTCTGAAGATAACCGTTGGCACGGTTGGCAGCATATACGTGTAGAAATACCTCTCATTTTCTTGTCCCATTTCCATTTAAAAATTAAAAGAAGGCATTCGATTTCTTCTTTATAAGAATAATTGGCATTTACGCTGTGAAAATCGGATGTTTTCCTCGTGATTGCATTCAGACCAATGTGAAGTATTTTTGTTCGTAATTCATCCGCAATTCAACGATCGTTCTAGGGTAAATTGTTGACTGCACATTGGATAGAAGTAAGTCGTCTTCCACCGACTTCCTTCCAACAATAGGAGTATCAGCTGAATTTGAGCCAAGCTGATGTGGACATCGAGCCATATCGAGGAGGAGGTGCTAGGGACCCATTGTCTATTCCTACTGGTTCGATCACTCGAGCACGGGCCAAGCAATTTAGGCAAGCTGTTGGTGTCATGGTTCGTGATCTTTGGTGTGGAGATGACCTTGGATCAGATCTTGAAGAATCTTGGAAATCTTGGCGCAATTTGATTATCTGGTCACCAAATATTTGACCAAGTCAAATAGGAATATTCTTCTTGTTTAGGAATATTCTAGAATAGGAATATTCTAGAATATGACGTATTAGATTTTTAGGATTGTGTGGCGGCTAGAATGCCTATATATAAGACTGACTAAATTTCTTTGGGGACAGATATATTTTATTTTTTGAGGAAAAAGTTGAGAGATTCTCTTCTACTGTTCTTTTGAGGACTTGACCTAATCAAGGTTCCCTTGTGACGGTTAATTTGGCTTATCGAGCGAGATAGCGAATTCTTTCATTCGTGGCGTCTATAACGTTGGTTGGTTGACACGCGTTCGTCAACAGGTCACGTTCATACCGAGGTTGCCAATCACAGGTTTAATTGGAGGCCGAGGTTCGCAATTCGCACCATCTGGGCATTCGTAAAACGATCCTTCTGCAACGATTCACATCAGTTTGGTATCAGAGCTTGGTTCTACAATGTCTATTTATCTTTAATTTTCTGTTTATATTCAGCAATTTGAGATTTATTGAGCTAGGGTTTCGATTGCTTTTATGCTTCCATATGAAGTTGTTTGCTGTTAGTTTTTAATTTTTTTTTCTAGCATCTTAAATTGTATTTGAGTTCGTCAAAAAAAAAAAAAAAAAAGAAAGTTCGTCAAAAAAAAAAAAAAAAAGAAGAGAAATAAAACGCACAAAAAAAAAAAAAAAAAAAACAGATTCGGCAAAAAAAAAATAGCCAAACAAAAAAAATCAAGAAGACGACTCGTTTGTTAGTAGATTGAATTGAAACAAAATTAGTAGTGATTTGTGTTTCAATTGGAATTTTGAAAGTTGTACTTGTTGGTTTGAAATTGTTACTTGCTGAAACAAAATCAATAGTGATCTAATCTTGTTTGATTAGTTTGATTGATTGTCGTGAGGGGGTTGAGAGACAGGTTTTGAGTCCAATAAAGAGCTTGTGAAAGAGAATACGAGAGGAAAAAAGCAAGAGTGTGTAAGCTTAATTGAGGGTGGAAAAAGCCTAGACTTGAGTTAAACACGAGGGGAGTGACAAACACATTGAGAGAAACACGTGACGGAGTGATTGTTGAGGATTTTTGTGACTAACGTTTACTTGCAGATCTAAAATATGTCGCGCGAAGAAAGCATGAATCAAAGGGAGGTTGACTCCATACGAAGGGATGAAGCGCCCGTGGAAAGCATCCAGCAATTGAGGGCCGTAGTGGAGGAGCTTAGTGACCGAATGATGGGCCGTAGTGGAGGAGCTTAGTGACCGAATGATGGGGAATGACATGAGGGTTGATGGTGAACAAGAGCTATCCCGGGAAGGCCGTAACATCAACGAGACACCTCTAGAACACGACATAGAAGGCAGCGGCATTATGATGATGATGAGGCCGACATGGATGATGATCGAGATGCTCGATTTGGAAGGTGGAATGGAGCCCGAGGGTTTAGACACCGAGAAGATAATGAACTTGGCAATATCAAGATGAAGATTCCTTCTTTCCAAGGGAAGAATGATCCTGATGCATATCTAGAATGGGAGAAATGCATGGAGATGGTATTTGATTGCCAACGATACTCCGAGCTCAAAAATGTAAAAATTGCAGCTGTTGAATTTACTAATTATGCTATAATTTGGTGGGATCAACTTGTGACTAGTAGGAGGCGCAATGGTGAAAGACCGATAGAGACGTGGGATGAGATGAAAGTGGTGATGAGGAGGCGTTTTGTACCTAGTCATTACCACCGAGATTTGTTTCAAAAGTTACAAAATCTCACACAAGGCAATAAGAGAGTGGAAGAGTATCACAAGGAGATGGAGATTGCCATGATCCATGCTAATGTGGTGGAGGATCATGAGGCCACAATGTCAAGATTTTTGAGTGGTTTGAGCCGAGACATAGCGAGGGTGGTGGAGCTGCAACATTATGTTGAATTGGAGGAATTGGTGGACAAAGCCATCAAAGTTGAGCGGCAATTGAAGTTGGACCGAAATCACAAGAGTGGAGGAGGTTAAAATCAAAATTGGAGATCCAATTGGAAGAGAGATGAGAAGCCAAATTGGAGAGGAAACAACACCAAAACTGAAACCTCAAAGGAGAAGGAGAGGGACGGTAAAGTTTGAACGAATTCGGCTTCAGGTAAAACCGAAAACCCTAACACTAGAACTCGTGAGATTAAATGTTTTAAGTGTTTGGGCAGGGGTCATATGGTGAATCAATGCCCTAATAGGAGGGTGATGATCATGACTGGACATGGTGTTATTGAGTCCGAAAGTGAAAAGGAAGAAGAGGATGATGAGATGCCACCATTGGAGGATTGTAGTGATGGAGAAGTGGCTATAAAAGGAGACTTATTGATGGTTAGGCGTTCTCTTAGAGTGCAAGTAAAGGAGGAGGAGCATCACCAACAAAGAGATAATTTGTTTCATACAAGATGTGTGGTGAATGGTAAGATCTGTAGTATAATAATTGATGGAGGTAGTTGTGCGAATGTGGCAAGTTGTATTATGGTGGATAAGTTGGGTTTGAAGATGACAAAGCACCCTGGGCCTTATAGACTTCAATGGTTAAATGATAGTGGTGAGGTGAAAGTGTTGAAGCAAGTTTGAATTCCATTTGAGATAGGGAGATACAAGGACGAGGTGGAATGTGATGTAGTACCTATGCAAGCGGGTCATATCTTACTTGGAAGACCATGGCAATATGATCGAAAGGTATATCATGATGGGTATATGAATCAAAAGACTTATACCTTGGTGCCAATGACACCTGGTGAGGTGTATCAAGATCAATTAAAGTTACAACAAGAAGCCGAGAGAGAGAGAAAAAGTGAGAAATCTGAGGGCTTGCGTGGTGTGTCTGAGACGCAAGGAAAAGGAGAGGCCGAGAGAAAGATTGTGGTAAAAACCGAGGGAAAAGAAGAGAGGAAAGAAAAGAGGCAAAATAATTTTTATGCAAAATCAAGTTAAGTGAGGAGAGCCTTAGTTCTAGATCAACCAATGCTTGTACTTGTGTATAAGGAGGTTTTGTTTTCTACTAACGATCTTGACCCAAGTTTGCCTAGTCCTATTGTGTCTTTATAGTAAGAATTTGAAGATGTCTTTCCTGATGAACTTCCTGGAGGGATACCACCGATTTGAGGCATAGAACATCAAATTGACTTGATTCCTGGTGCGCCATTACCTAATCGACCCGCATATCGAAGCAATCCCGAGGAGACAAAGGAACTTCAGCGGCAAGTTAGCGAACTATTGGAACGGGGGTATGTGAGAGAGAGTTTTAGCCCGTGTGCCGTCCCTGTTTTGTTGGTGCCAAAGAAGGATGGAACTTGGTGAATGTGTGTCGATTGCCGAGCAATCAATAATATTACAGTAAAGTATCGACATCCTCTTCCTAGGTTAGATGACATGTTGGATGAGTTGCATGGTTCTTGCATTTTCACTAAGATTGATTTGAAAAGTGGCTATCATCAAATTAGGATGAAAGAAGGTGATGAATGGAAAACTGCATTTAAGACCAAGTATGGATTATATTAGTGGTTAGTCATGCCATTTGGATTAACTAATGCACCGAGCACGTTTATGCGACTTATGAATCATGTTTTGCGTGCTTTTATTGGTCAATTTGTGGTTGTCTATTTCGATGACATCTTGATTTATAGCCGAAGTCCTGATGACCATATTGAGCATGTGCGAGCTGTCTTGCAGGTTTTAAGGGCCGAGCAATTATACGCTAATCTAAAGAAGTGCTCTTTTGTTACCAACAAATTAGTATTTCTAGGATTTGTTGTTAGTGCTGATGGTATATAGGTTGATGAAGAAAAGGTCAAAGCAATCCGTGAATGGCCAACGCCTAAGACCATAGGAGAGGTGCGTAGCTTTCATGGATTGGCGAGTTTTTATCGATGATTTGTGAGAAATTTCAGCACCATTGCTGCACCTTTAACTGAGGTTATCAAGAAGCACGTGGGTTTCACGTGGGGAGAAGAGCAAGAGAAAGCATTTAATCTACTAAAAGATAAGTTAACTAATGCTCATTTATTATCTTTGCCGAATTTCAATGCTACTTTTGAGATAGAGTGTGATGCTTCTGGTGCAGGAATTGGAGCCGTGTTGATGCAAGGAGGGCGTCCCATAGCTTATTTCAGCGAGAAATTGAGTGGAGCAACATTGAATTATCCTACCTACGATAAGGAGAGGTATGCTTTAGTGCTAGCTTTGGAGATTTGGCAACATTATTTATGGCCAAAGGAGTTTGTGATCCACACCGACCATGAGACCTTGAAGTACTTGAAAGGGCAGCAAAAGTTGAATAAAAGACATGCCAAATGGATAGAGTTCACCGAGACTTTTCCATATGTGATCAAGTACAAAAAAGGTAAGGAGAATGTGGTAGTCGATGTACTTTCTCGAACGTATGCGATTCTAACTATTTTAGAAGCAAAGTGTCTAGGTTTTGAGCATATCAAGGGCTTATATACTGATGATGATGACTTTGGGAGAGTGTATGAAGCATGTGAACACGTTGCATTTGATAAATTCTATAGGCATGAAGGTTATCTTTTCCGTGAAAACAAACTATGTTTGCCTAAATGTTCTTTGCGTGAATTGTTGGTGCGAGAAGCGCACAGTGGTGGTTTAATGGGGTATTTTGGTATTAATAAGACTTATGAAGTGCTACATGAACATTTTTATTGGCCACATATGAAGAGAGATGTCACACGTGTCTGTGAGAAATGCATTGCTTGTAAGCAATCGAAGTCTACAACTAAATTGCATGACTTGTATATACCATTACTTATTCCAACGCATCCTTGGACTGATATTTCTATGGGTTTTGTGTTAGGATTGCCTAGGTCTAAGAATGGTAGAGATTCTATTTATGTGGTTGTTGATCGGTTTTCAAAGATGGCTCATTTTATACATTGTCATAAAACTGATGATGTATCTCATGTTGCTGATTTGTTCTTTAGGGAGGTTGTACGTTTGCATGGCATGCCTAGATCGATTGTTTCAGATTGAGATTCTAAATTTCTTAGCTACTTTTGGAAAACATTGTGGAAAAAATTAGGAACATTATTTTCTACTACTTGTCATCCACAGACCGATGGTCAAACTGAGGTAGTTAATAGAACTTTAGGGGTATTGTTGCGTGCTATTATTAAAAATAACATAAAAGCTTGGGAAGATTGTTTGCCACATGTTAAATTTGCATATAATAGGAGAATGCATTCTGCTACTAAATTTACACAATTTGAGGTTGTCTATGGCTTTAATCCGTTAACTTTAATCCGTTAACTCCGTTAGATTTAACCCATTTATCTATTGATGAGCGTGTGGATTTAGATGGAGCAAAGAAAGCTGAATTTGTCAAGGCGTTGCATGAGAAGACGCGCGCAAATATTGAGCGCAAGACTGAGCAATATGCAAGGCAAGCTAACAAAGGGCACAAGGAAGTGGTGTTTGAACCTGTCGATTGGGTTTGGGTTCATATGTACAAAGAGAGATTTCTTGAGCAGCGACATTCTAAGTTATTACCATGAGGGGATGGACCATTCATGGTTTTGGAAAGAGTTAACAATAACGCCTACAAGCTTGATCTTCCAGGTAAGTATGACGTTAGTGCCACATTTAATGTTTCTGACTTGACTCTTTTCGATGCCAGTGATGATTTGAGGGCAAATCCTTTGCACGGGGGAGGGAATGATGTGGACATCGAGCCATATCGAGGAGGAGGTGCTAGGGACCCATTGTCTATTCCTACTGGTTTGATCACTCGAGCGCGGGCCAAGCAATTTAGGCAAGCTGTTGGTGTCATGGTTCGTGATCTTTGGCGTGGAAATGACTTTGGATCAGATCTTGAAGAATCTTGGAAATCTTGGCGCAATTTGATTATCTGGTCATCAAATATTTGACCAAGTCAAATAGGAATATTCTTCTTGTTTAGGAATATTCTAGAATGACGTATTAGATTTTTAGGGTTTGTGTGGCGGCTAGAATGCCTATATATAAGACTGACTAAATTTCTTTGGGGACAGATATATTTTATTTTTTGAGGAAAAAGTGGAGAGATTCTCTTCTACTGTTCTTTTGAAGGCTTGACCTAATTAAGGTTCCCTTGTGACGGTTAATTTGGCTTATCGAGCGAGATAGCGAATTTTTCCGTTCGTGGCGTCTATAACGTTGGTTGGTTGACATGCATTCGTCAACAGGTCACGTTCATACCGAGGTTGCCAATCACATGTTTGATTGGAGGTCGAGGTTCGCAATTCACACCATCCGGGCCTTCGTAGAACGATCTTTCCGCAACGATTCACATCACAAGCCCACCCATCATCTATTCTTAAAAACACAGGGCGTATTTCCTTTGACAAGGTTAATGATTGTCAAAAATCCAAGTCCAAGGAAACTTTAGGAACGGGGCAAGTATTGGGTGAAGATAGCGTGGGAGACTGAAATATCTCCTGAATGACTCAGAATGGTTGGTGTTTGTGAAGTGAACCCATTTGGACGTAGAGATTTTTGAACGAGAAAAATCGCACGACTGTAATAAGGACACAGGAACGCTGCCCATTCTTGCTAGTTACTAGGAATATTAAGTATGCAAGAGAAGATATTGTTCAGATTCGTCTAACGTACAAACTTAGAATCATGACTCGAGAACTTACAATTTTCTTCCAGACTGCAATCTATTATGTTTAGTGAACTGTCTCCATTGTCACAGAGAGAGAGAGAGAGAGAGAGAGAGAGAGAGGATCGTGACAATGGTCACATGAGCTGCAATCAACAGGCGATCACCACAACGGTGGTCGAATACATTAAAATGGCAGCAACTAGCAAGTGGCATGCAGTGGTCCCAAGCAAATGCCCATGGAGGTCACTCGTTTCTCTTTTTGCCAAAGCTGCATGAACGAAAGATTATGGCCCTGAATAAGAGATGAAACCAGCATGTCCCATTCCAAAACAAGCATAAAAGTTACCACCACTTGGTGATAACTCTCTAAGCGTGTACTGCTGTCTTGAATGTATGCAGTTGCAGCGAGATGAGGCAAGATTTCATGTACCGATCAATCATCTCGGGTATGGCTGAAAAATTCTATGAATTTCCAGCGATGTGCTCATGATTTCACAATAAGTTGCTCTGACAGGCAAAGCGAAATGGCATTTTAATCAGATGTTAGACAAGCATCTGCCATTCAAGAACAACTGCAAAATGCTCATTTTTTAGCATAGAGAATAGATATAGTTTGTGTTATATGAGCCGGACAGAGCTTATAACGAGCAATAGGATCGAGACACATTTGGCAACATCAGCGGACCTCAGAATGGATTGGCGACGACAAAGTTCAAGAAGTGAAGCTTCCCTTACCGTTTCATTGCTTGCAATGAGACTTGAATTGAAAGGCAGAACTCTGGAACAAAATCGGATTATCAGCTGATATACAGTATCCGCCCTAAAAAGATCATAATAAGTAGATGAGCTAATGTCAAGCCCCATTGTCAAGAATAGCAGAAGCTATCTATGCTATTGGAAAGAGGGATTTAGAAAGGCAAAAACACAATTTAGTCTGAAGAGCTTAAAGGGTGCATGCTACTCCCAGTACTAATGACAAGCAAATAATCTAATAAAAGGTCATTTCCACTTTCAGGGACAGAAACAGGGAAAAATACAAAGATTGGGATTCCAAAGGGGAACTCCACAAGACAGGGGACAAACATGTACCAATTATCAAGCAGTTGATTGGTATTCCGAAGGGAACTCTGCAAAACTGGAGACAAACCTGTACCGAATTATCAAGCAGTTGAATGAATCAGAACATCACATGAATGTTTTGGAGAGACCGGATTGAACTCTGGTCCTAGCTGATTTGAAATGCAATGCATGGCATATTGGAAGTCAAATTAGAACTTTCGATAAATGGTGGCACACTGTCGCACCATGGTCCTAATATGGATTAACTTGACCTTACATTAGCTCAGGGGTAAGGTGATAGAACTTGCAATATAAGACAAAGGGGAATGCGTGACATACAGAGAAGAGGAAGTTCATTGGTGATACACTCATCATGTGGACTTGGTAATACAGAGCCAATCATGCTTTCCAATATTCAAAGTTTGAAAAACTCTCTTGTTATCATATCATCAAAGTGGAGAAGCATGATCTGAGTAGTGATTTATGTTAGCATGACACATGGTATCACATGCACGAGATACTTTTCATTAGAGACTGTCTAGAATGCTGCTATCTCCGGAGAAGTTTATAACCTGCTATTTTAACGTCCTAACTAGAGGTGCTGCCAACCTAAAAAGGCGGGAAAGAGAATTGTGACTACCCATTGCCCATGACCAACACAACCTCAGGACACAAAACACCAAATTGTTGACAATCAAAGCACAATAAGATGCAACACAGTATGGTAGAGTCAACTTCATTGAGTCTCACTGAGTACACCATTTTTGTAATTCTGACCACTCGAACAATAGAAACAATATCTGAGAACAAAGATAAAAAGACTACAAAGTTGGAGAGTACTCATTGTCAATCCAACGACGAAGTGACTGGCAAAGTCGAATCATGAGAAGGATGTGATTATTCTTGTTCCACAAGCTGCTGGTGTGGCAGTGGAGGTGGTGGGGGCGGCAGCGGTTGCTCTCCTTGCCAGGTCCAGACAATGTCCTTGAGAGCTGGTCTTATTTCCTCCTTCAATACCTCCTGATACTTCATTGTGTCCCCACTTGACTTCTTCATCTCCACCAAATGGAAAGCCAGAGTGACCTCAAAGATTACTGCATCGAAACTGAGGATACCCTTTCTTCCAGCCTTGGTGCCTTCGAATTTCATCAGTCCAGCATCCTTCTTCTTAACCTTCAGCCTCAGGCGCTTGGCTATATCTTCAGCTTAGAGATTATAGTAGAAGCAGGTTTATTCACGGAGAACCGAACTTCCTTTCTTTGATCCACTCCCTCAAACGATCCTGACAAGTCAAATCCTACAGAATCTGATATGATATCAAAAGCATTGAAGTTGCTAAGCCTTGAAGGTTCCTGCTTTGACTCGGTAATGGAATTTTCACCCTCGTCAGGGCCAAATAATGCATCCACATCAAGAGGCGGCGATTCTTTCACTTCTCTTATGATACATATAGTTCTGGACTCTACACCTTTCTGGAACCAAGAACTCTCCATAATCTTGGTCATTGAAATTCTTGTGTTTGGGTTCCAATCTAAGATCTTCAAAAGGAGTCGACCCATATCTGGGGCAAACCAGTTTTGGAAATTTGAATTCTCCCTTTCGAATCTTTCGGTAAATCTCCATGAGATTAGAGTCATGAAAGGGAAGGTAACCAGCTAATAGAACAAACAAGATCATGCCGCATGACCAAAGATCAGCTTTGGATCCATCATAACCCCTTCGATTGATCACTTCTGGAGCAACATAATCAGGGGTCCCGCAAGTTGTGTGGAGCAACCCATCTAGACGCTTTGATTCAGCAAGGGCGCTCAACCCAAAGTCGGAAACCTTCAAGTTCCCATTCTCATCTAAGAGCAGATTCTCTGGTTTCAAGTCACGGTGACAAACACCCCGGCTGTGACAATAATCAACAGCAGCACTCAGCTGTTGAAAGTATCTCCACGCAACGTCCTCCTTCAGTTTCCCTTTGGCTACCTTGTTGAATAGCTCACTGCCTTTAGCATATTGCATGACAAAGTAAATCTTGGTCTTGGTGGCCATGAGCTCGTAAAGCTCCACCACATGCGGGTGCCTAATAAGTCTCATGACCGAAATCTCTCGTTTAATCTGATCAATCATTCCAACTTTCAAAACCATCTCTTTGTCGATCATCTCGATGGCAACGCTCATGCCTGTGCTGATATTCCTCACATAATGAACCTTGGCAAACGTCCTTGCCCAAGTGATCTTCCCAATTCATATCAGCACATCAGAACACCCCCTCTGTTCTCCATTTCAACTGAGTACTTCACTTTATCAAAACTTTGTACAATATAACCAACTACTGATATGTGCAGAAATTAGAAGAAAATCAGAAATGCTCAACCATCTTCACAGACATCATACTTCAATATAGCATACTCTCAAGTTACACTTTATAGAGGGCATGTGAGAAACTATGATGATTGATTTATCAACTAACTCCCCCACCCCCATCCAAGATAATCAAGGGCTCCCCACATAGAGCTAAGGCCCCATCAACCTTCAGAAAAGGATTCTCAACTTTCAAGCACATCTTTTAGCATTCCCAGGTTGTAGTGATTTCGTAGAGAGTACTGCAGAAGGGAAGTACTCTGCAAAATTGAGTGTCCGAGGGGACAGTGGAGAGCCAAAACTAAGCTTCACTCTGCTGCAAAATGCTAGAAATATATCCCGCAACAGAAAAAGGTGGAAGAGGATACAGTCGTTGACTAACGTGACGTTGAAAGACTGCATGACTCTGACTGTAAATAGCTTGAACGCCAATTAAGCAACCCAATACACATGAGATATGCACCATCCAAGAGCTGCAACCACTACTGAACCAAGAATCAAGCTAAGCAGTTTACAACAATTCAGATTAAGAACTTAAAAAAAGGCAAGCAGATATAAATTAAGAGAGAATATGGCATATTTCTTGAAGAACGCAGGACACTACAACATGAGAGCAGAACAAAATATTAGCCACGACATTAATCCTAATCTCCTAGACAATTCAAAAGTTACAATAGTGCCCAATATCCATTGCATTCACATAGTCGTCTCTTGAACACCGACAAGTTACAAAAAGACGGCTCAAAACCGAACATAAACGAGTAACGTGCCAGCTAAATTGCCAAACCCACATCGGACACGCGAAAAATCGAACAAAAACGCAATACCCAGAAACCAAAACCTATAAAAATTACGAAATTTCTTAACACCCAAGAAATTTTCCACCCGGCGGCGGACCACCGCCCTCGTCGGCGTCGATCTCCGTCCCGGCGGCTCCGATCCCCCCATATTCGATCGCGCCTAGGCAAGTCCGTACAGGCCCTTTCCCTCGCTTCGAGTCTTTTCTCTCTCTTGGTTTGGATTGTGTGGGGGCTTTTGCTGGTTTTTCGATGCGATAATTCGAGTGAAGTTTTGATTTTTCCCTCGTGCCTTTGCCACGTGCACACGACAGTCTTCCGGCGCCGCTCGAATTGAACACTCGCAAAGCAAAACACCAGTCAGTCAGCAGACCAGAGTAAAAGCATGTTGGGTTCTCCCGCCGTCCCCACCTCCTCCTCCGCCGCCGCCGCCGCTTTCCGAAGCTCTCTGCTGCACACCACCACTACTCACCGGACCAGAACTTGCCCTTCCACCTCTCACCCGGTAGAAATTCCAGCGCAATTCGTTAATCTCATAAATTTTTAGTTTTCTTTTCGTTTTGTCCTTCTCTTTTTGTGTGGCTTTCAGTCTCAGCTCTCGGCTCTATCTGCTTTCTCTCCGTCTTGCCTCATGGGGGTTGCAGGTACCTGTGGCGTGTGTTCGACTTCAGTCGTGTTCGTCGTCGCGCGCTGCTCCTCCGATCAAAGCCATGGCTGCCGAGGCTGAGATTCTATCCGCACCCGACAATGAGCTGCGCCCTTCTGCTCCTCGTACCCTTCTTTTCTCTCGCGTCTTTAACTTCTTCGTTGATCTTATCATTCCAGATTATGAAGAGGGCTGCTTCAGCGTCGTCGTTCTTTATTCCTGGGCGTGTGCCCTTTTGTAAATGCAAAAAAAAATCTGATTTTTTGTTTTTCCTTTCTTCAATGTTCAGGGAGCAAGCAGGCATTGATATCTTTGTCTGATAAAACTGATTTGGCTTTTCTTGGAAAGGGCCTCCAGGAATTGGGGTGAGGACTTGACTTTGCACACTTTTCTTGTGTGCGTGTGCGTTTGTATGTGCGTGATGTAGCATAGGTGCTGAAGTCTCACTGTTTTTGTTTGATTTTAGGCATGCCTCATTGCTTGTGGATAGTATTTTTATACAGGGGTGTGCATGGTATAAGTATTTGTCGGGTTGGCACATTCTGAGTGTTCATGTTGTCTTAACCCATTAAACATGTAGGTATACTGTTGTCTCAACTGGAGGAACTGCATCTGCTCTGGAAAATGCTGGGTTGTCTGTCAGCAAAGTGGAACAGCTTACTTGCTTCCCTGAGATGGTTTGTTTCTTTGTCCCTTACTTGCATTGTTTATTCTTTTCTTTCTTTAGTTGCCTTGTCTTAGGAGGTTGATTGTAACGAGTGATGACAACAGCCAAGATTGGCACTGCACTGATGCCATACAACTTGAAGTCCATCATGGATTCAAGTGGTTTATCTGGGATCTTCACAGCTTTTGCTAACATTATCATGCTACATCTATTCCTAACAATGGTGGTATAAATCAGATACCTTAACCATCAGACAGCAAAAGACTTTCCAGCTCATGACAAAGAAATCAATTTCAAGTCATTAATGCTCATCAAAGATTTTCAAGAGTTCCTCTACTGAGACAGTATTTTCTGGATTTTAAAGATCACAATTTTCAATTAGTGCATTCCAAGTATTTGTCAAGGTTGTCTCTTTGTGAGTGGTTGTGATATCTCTGTCCTTTGAGACATTTGACAGAGGATTTCTCTCTTTAACATTCAATATGATAATTTCATCTTTTTTCTCTGCAACCAGGCGCACACCACATAGAGAAGATTCTTCTTTTGGCAAAACGATTTAGATTTTAACTTGGGATTGTTACATTACTCTATTTAACAGCTGGATGGTCGCGTAAAGACCTTGCATCCTCATATTCATGGAGGAATCCTTGCTAGGAGAGATCAACAGCATCACATGGAGGCTCTTGATAAGCATGGAATTGGTGAGTTGTCTTGTAGGTTTATGCAATCTGCATTTAAGGTGTCCACAAACAAATTCATATACTTGTACATGCTAATGTTTGTAGTAACATTCTGACAGTTTTTCAACTTGGAAATTCTGAGTACAAACAAATAATGTTCTTGGCATAATTTTACTGAACTAAATGCAAGATGGAACTTGTGCAGGTACTTTTGATGTAGTGGTGGTTAATTTGTATCCTTTCTACGACAAAGTTACCTCTGCAGCTGATATTGAATTTGAAGATGGAATTGAGAATGTTGATATTGGTGGTCCTGCCATGATCAGAGCTGCTGCAAAGGTTCTTCACTATTTTATGTTCATGTTCATTGTTATTGAGCATGCACTTGTTTATGTTTCGTTTTTGCCTCATTGCATATCAGTTTGGATGTATGTGGGAATATGATTGTATTGGTGTCTTTGGTCACATTGGGCTTGCTGATATCATGCAAACTTTGCTACAATGGCATTATTTATTGAGACATGTAATTGATTGAGAGCATGGTAGCTTTTCCATTGAGATTGTGTCACCAGACTCTCTTCTTACTATTTGGGGAATGATTTCTCTTGTGCTTTTTTGCTAAAAACAACAATTTCTCTTGTGATGCTTGTTAAATAATATACTATAATAGGTATGTCTAATATTTTGCACTTTTTTTTGAAGAGTTGTTGCTGGCTTTGCCCCTCTAAATATCAATATGCATTTAATAGATTTTTCTGTATTTTTTGCATCAAGTACCATTATTTATGCTCATAATCTGAATTGATGTTGACATTTGTCTCCTAACAGAATCATAAGGATGTCCTTGTTGTGGTTGATTCACATGACTACCCTGCGCTGTTGGAGTTCCTGAAGGGTAATGGAGATGATCAACAGTTCCGTAGAAAACTTGCTTGGAAGGCCTTTCAACATGTTGCTTCCTATGATTCTGCAGTGTCAGAGTGGCTTTGGAGACAAACAACTGGAGGTATTCATCTGGTTCGTGTTCTCAATTGATGCCATAGCCACTAGGGCAATTAAAAATGCATGTAGGTCTAAAGACATGCAAATGAGGGGCTTTTTTAGAGACTTGGTTTGGATGCATCCTTTAGTTTATTTCCTTTGGAGATTGGTAATTTAGTGTTTGTGTTACCCTGTTAGTTTTCAACTGATTTATGTAGAGGTTGACGACTCCTTTTTGATAGAGAAATTCCCTCCCAGCTCAACAGTCCCTCTATCTCTTAAAAGTTCTCTTCGTTATGGTGAAAATCCCCACCAAAAGGCTGCATTTTATGTGGACAAGAGTCTTGCTGAGGTTAATGGAGATGGTATTGCGACTGCAATCCAACATCATGGAAAGGTGAGTCCCCAATTGTTATAAGTTTAAATCTAAATCAATCTTTTGTGGTTGTTGATATTAAAGTGGATTTAGAAATTATCTAGCTTTTAAAATTTCATGAGATAGAGGAGGCAATTTCTAAAAATGGATCTTGTTAGAGAATTAATTAACAGACCGTGTCTTCTTCTAATAGCTGAAGCTTTTTGACAAAGGCCTTATGAAATCAATATCATATCAGTGCAAGAGGTCGTCATTTCGAATCTATCAGGCACTTTATTTGCTTCTTCAACATAATGATCTTCCACCCTTTAATCTTTGGTAAAATGCTAGCCTGTGGGTGATGAAAATATAGAGCATTTAAATACCAAACTACTCCATCTAACAGGGTAGCTCAAACTTTTGGTTTGGTTGGCAGTGTGACAAAATTCTACAAATCATTCTCTAGGAGCATCTAGTTTCTTTTCTTTTCTTTTCCAGGTCAACTATCTGTATATTTGGATGTGCAGATTGTTAAGTTATAATAAAGCACTAATATTTATTCAGTTATAGTAAAATGCTAATATGTTCTTCAAAGGAGATCAGTGCTTCAGGGGACACTATTTAGCTTTCTCTTTTACTGTTCAATCATGTGTTTTTGACATGAGATTAGATGCTCTTTAGAAGTGTAATTGCAGGAGTCATTTGTTACACAAATTTCTTTTTCTTGATCAACATATCATGATAACAATGGCTGATCTATCTCTCATTTGTTGTGAATTATATATTGATGCTGCAGGAAATGTCATATAATAACTATCTGGATGCTGATGCTGCATGGAATTGTGTATCCGAGTTTAGCGACCCTACATGTGTTGTTGTAAAGCATACAAATCCTTGTGGGGTGGCTTCCCGCAGTGATATTCTTGAAGCATACAGATTAGCTGTCAAAGCAGATCCAGTCAGTGCATTTGGTGGTATAGTGGCCTTCAATGTAGAAATTGATGAGGTAATTTCTTATTTTATTATGTAAGTGAAATAAGTATTCTAATTTCCTTATATTGTAGATTCATTGAATCCTAATATAACAAACTGAAAGAGACTTGTCATTTTTTATCCCATGTAGTTCCAGAATGGAAGCTCATTCTTGAGTCAACTAGTTTGAGCTAAGAACTAGGGCAAATGTGAGGCCTATAGTCACATTCCTTGCCATATGATAATTTGCTAATAAATAAAAAGGAGCATGTGAGTAAACGTAAAACCTCATTCAGCACAGGCATCCCTCAAAAATGAAATAAAAATAGTGGTGTAGGTGCTGGTCTTTTGTTGTTGATTCAGGATTATAATATTTCACTTGCTAATATTGATCAAGTTGAACATTGACACTATCTTGCAATGTCCTACTGTGCATATAGAACTTGGCTAGGGAAATCCGGGAGTTCAGAAGCCCAACGGATGGTGAAACTCGGATGTTCTATGAGATTGTAGTGGCACCAAAGTACTCAAAGAAGGGGCTAGAGGTTCTCCGTGGGAAGTCAAAAACGTTGAGGATCCTTGAAGCGAAGAAGAACGAAAAAGGGAAGCTTTCACTGAGACAGGTCGGTGGGGGATGGCTGGCTCAGGATTCCGATGATTTAACTCCTGCAGACATCCAATTCAATGCAGTCTCAGGGACGACTCCACAAGAGAGTGAACTTGAAGATGCAAAGTTTGCATGGCTCTGCGTTAAGCATGTCAAGAGCAATGCCATCGTCATAGCGAAGGTGTTTTTGTCATGCCATCTTGTTTTATTTCTCTTTTGCTCGCAAGTTGATGGGAGAGCTGAATACTATTTTATTGACTGTGGCCAGAACAAGTGCATGTTGGGCATGGGAAGCGGACAACCAAACCGTTTGGAGAGTTTGAGGATAGCTATGAGGAAATCTGGAGAGGAGGTCAAGGGAGCAGCTTTGGCGAGTGATGCATTCTTCCCATTTGGTAACAATCAAGCTAATTTTTCTTTATATTACTTGTGATGGTGATGGGATAGCCCCAATTATCAGTGGGAAAAACCCATCGCTGGCTTTAATGGTGTGGCTGATTATGCTGGCTGGTGGACAATTGTTAATGTTATGTACTTCTCTTACTTAACATCCATAAATGGTTAGGTGATCTGGGATACATTTTAGAAAATGACATTTGGAAGTCATTACCTAAAAACTGTGATTCACGTGCTTGTACTGGAGTCTTGCATCTAATGTCAAGGTGGATTTACTAAGCTGAATGTCTATTATCCGTCCATGATGGGTCTTTGTTCTCCTGTTCATGTGCAGCTTGGAACGATGCAGTAGAAGAAGCTTGCCAAAGTGGGATTGCTGTCATTGCAGAACCTGGTGGAAGCATTAGAGATCAGGATGCCATAGAATGTTGTAACAAGTATGGCGTCTCGCTTGTTTTCACCAATGTGAGGCACTTCAGACATTGATGCTGCACTTGACCTCCTCCTGCTCCAATATCTCGAGGAAATTTTGTGGAAAGAAATCCTAGTGATTTTGTTCTTCGTTATACCGTGAGCAATGGGTGAATGTGTTCAGTACTAAAGATGATCTGTATGTGAGTTTTGCAGTCGCTCGCTTGATTTGTGCGATTGCTTTTGGTTCTGTGTCAGAGTCGCCGAAATGAGCGCTTGAAGACTTCATGACCGTTTTGAATTTTGTGCTTTGAACATGTATCGCAGCTTAATTTGCAATGGTTCATGAACATGAGCATTGTCGCCGAGACAATTGATAAAGAGAAGGTTTTGAAAGTTGGAAGAATTGATCAGATTGAGCGAGAGATTTTCGGTCATGAGACTAATTAGGCACCCGCATGTGGCGGAGCTTTACGAGCTCATGGCCACTAAGGCCTAGATTTACGTCGTCATGGAAAATGCTAAAGGCCGCCAGCTATTCAACAAGGTAACCAGAGGGAAACTTAAGGAGGCCGTAGCCCGGAGACACATTCGACAGCTGATTGCTGCTGTCGATTGTCACGGCCGAGGCATCTGTCGCTGCGCCTTGAAACTGGAGAATATGCTCTCGGATGAGAATGGGAAATTTGAAAGGTGTCGGACTTTCGATGGAGTCCGCTCACCATTTCAAAAAGCGTCAAGGATGGGCTGCTCCACAACTTCCGGGAGTCCAACGTTGCTCCGGCAGCGATCAATCCGAAAGGGCTGTGATGGATCCAAAGCTGATTTTGGGCATGCGGCGTGATCTTGTCTGGTTCTATTTGCTGGTTACCTCCCCTTTCATGATTCTAAAATCTCATGGAGATGTATCGAAAGATTGGAAAAGGGAGAATTACAAATTTCCAAACTTGTTCGCCCTGGACGCGCGTCGACTCCTTTCGAAGATCTTCGATCCGAAACCAAACACGAGAATTTCAATGACCAAGATCCTCTAAAAGCTACATGTATTCATTGATCTTTACACCACAAAAAAAAGGACAAATAACGTGAGGTATAGCTAAGTTTACACTTAAATATTCTCATCAGTCATCCCAAAAAAATGTTGAATCACTCGCAATTGAAAAGAAAACAGAAACGGTCTTTTTCATTTTGGTTTTATATACTTCATATTTACATTTGAATCAAGCTTCAGGAACCTTGTCACGCCCACGAATGCTGTTTTCATTCCCATTTGAGGCCTCATTACGCGGATTTAATTGCCCCATGTTTCTCCAAATCTCGTACCTCCCCAAGATTTTCTAGCCCCAGTCTCCGACGTGCAAGATGACATACGTCCCGATGCCGCCGATCATGCCATAAGCTATGGAGTACGTCAACGGCATGAGGATTATCATCACGAACGCCGGAATCGCTTGCCTCATGTCCTCCCACTCTGTCTCCACCACCGATCTCATCATCAGCGCCCCCACCAGGATCAACGGCAGCTCCACAGCCCATGCTGGGATTGAGGTGAGCAACGGTGTGAAGAAGAAGGCCAGGAAGAAGTAACCCTGCCACGGTTACCGCCGTTAGCCCAGTTTGACCGCCTTCCTTGATACCGGTTGACGATTCAATGAATCAACGAGGCGTCAAACATGAAAGCAAAGTATTGGCCCTCAAAGTCACCGTTCGCGTCCGTGAAGCCGGCGAATTTGGCCATCGAGTACAACGTCCCCGTGGTGTCCAGTATGTCGACAAATAGGAACGTCACTAGAGCCTCCCAGAAACTGGCTTTGTCGATGTCCTTGAAGCTCAGAGCTCTGGCCATGGTCTTGATCGAGCGGACGTCCATAATCTTCCTGAAGTACTGGTAGTGCAACTTCCCTTGCTCCGTGTCGGGAACACCGTGACGGCGGTGTTCAGGAGCCACGAGATGACCGTGACGAAGACGATGCCGTATATCATCGCCCCTTTGACGTTATTCACCAGGCAATATGCGATTATTATGAACCCTACTATGCCAGGCCATAAGGTTGGGCTTTCCATGCGATTGCCCAAGCACATTGTCACCCAATACGGAGAATTACTTAGTAAAGCCCACGTAATTCGTTGTTAAGCAGTTTAGGAAAGGCAAGTCATCTTAATTTGTCCTAATGATCATGATATGTCGTCCTAAAAAACTGATGGGCAATTGAGATGTGCTTTGGACATGATGATATGTCACGATAATGACATCTTATATGTAAGGTATGCATAACTCATATCCATGTACGTACGTCATCTTGTACATTTTCAAGAAGTTATTTATATGTGATTGAGTGAGTCGATTAGTTAAATGAATATCTCACTTGAACGGTGCCTTGAGGCACCAAGTCACCCGTGCCATTGGCCAATATCTCGACGGGGACTAGAGCCACTTTAGAAGATCTGGGGCAGCCTCCACAAGCGTGACTAGAGTCGAAGGACTGTAGCCAATGAGCCCGATTCCTCGATTGTTTTGTAACCCGACAAATGCCAGAAACAAGCCGATACCTGCCATTGAGGAAACCCAGATGGTCTTTGGGACCAGCTGCGCGAGTTTCGCTCGTAATCCGACCGCTAACGATAGAAGAAAGATCAAAGCCTTCGATGAATATGGCCGAGAGGGCGCTTTTATAAGGTACTTTACGGACCCGTGGAACCCGACCACGGTGTAAGCGAAGTAAGCGTTTGTCCACATGCCGGGAGCCAAGCCTATGGGGAAGATTGGCCAATTTTCCCATCACGTTTAGCTTTATAGGGGATGGTAGCACCGAAAAAGCTCGAGAAATGAAGAATAATCCTTTGCTAAAGTCAGAAAAGAAAAAGAGCCACTCTTTATTACGTAGCATCATCTACAGGACATGGACTAGCTTTTAGAACAAGGAAAAAAACAAAGACAGGACCGAACTCAGGGCAAATGCTTGCCTCGGCTCGGATCCGCGACCGATCATGTCAATCACGGTCGTTGGCACAGGTCCCACAAAATCCAACAACTGTGATCGCCGCGGCGAGTATTTCCCAAACGTTAGACCCTCAGTGATCTGCTGAAAGCCTTGGAATACTGGAAGTGGGGAATCCTGGCGTCCGCTTCCTCTGCCGCTGCTGCCGCTTCTGCCGCTACATTGTTGTTCCCTGATTTCTTCTTACCCAGAATGGGCCTGAATAGCTTCTTGAACACTCGTCGGAAGCTTGACGGGCGTCGCTCGGCAGCTGCCGCCGAGCCACCGTGAGCCGAACCGCGGTCCGCCCTCGATGGTGCATGGCGGGGGGCCGGGGCGAGGCTCGGGTCGGAGAGGCTCCTCCCAGCATGGCCTGGTTCAGCTGGACCTCGAAGGAGATCCGCTCGAACCGGTCCAGCAGGGTGCTCTGCTCGTCCCCGAACCGCTTCAGGACCGCGTTGATCTCGTCCACCGCCTTGGCCTGCTTGGCGTCCTGCGGCTGCTGCAACCATCTCTTCATCTTCATCGTGCGGGGCGCTCGGAGGAGGAGGAGCTTGGGGGAACGGACTGATGATCTTCAAGGAAATGGAGGGGTTGCTTTGGTTACGTTAAAGGGCTAAAGGTAACGATTTAAAGGGACGAACAGTGGTGAAGGAGATCTCGGATTCAGTACCTTGACGTTGGAAGCGAGAAAGGTATCTCAAAAGAAGAACATCAGCGACGGGAAAGACGGGGGGGGGTAGTTGTATGGTCGCCAGAAGTGATAATTGGTAATAAATACGAAAATACAAGCTTAAGAGAGCTTTAAATAATTAGTTATGATTAATTGGGAAAAATGGTTGTCTGCTCATGAAATTGAGGAGATTTATATTTACTAGAAGCTAATTGGTGTAAAGATAATCGGAGTTTGGAAATTTCAAAATTTTGGAAGACGGCAACGACAGTCTATGAAAATCCAGAAAGGGAACGAGAAAAGAATCGAGATTGATGGTGCTTATTTTTCGTAGCAAGCTATCTGATAGCACTTGCACTGACTCGATTTTAGATGATTAAATAAAGAGATCGCATGAATGGAATACGATGTCAATGGATATGACTCGAAATTAGTATAAATTAGCATTTTTTTATTTTTTTTTTGTAAAAAACAGTAATTTCGTCGATGCATGAAAGGACACAAATTAAATGACTGGGGGTGATGCAACTTGACTGTAAGTATGATTGTGTATTATGATTTTATCTCCCGACAGAAGTAAGACAGGACAAAGAGGCGTTAATTTGAAGTTGAAAAAGCATTGAAATTCGATTATCCCAATATCAAAAGACAAGAAGATGGTGTCCTTTATGAATAAAGGGAATTGGGATCCCACGATAGAACTCATGTCACATTGAGAAAATATAAGGTATGCTTATATTTGAAATAGTATCGACATTAACACGCGACATGACATGATATGAAAATTTTGACACGTTAAGACGCATTATATATTAAATATATAGTTTTATATATAAATGATTATCATTTCAATTAAATTAATTTGATTCAAATTCACAAATAAATCAAAAATAAATAAAAAACTTAAAATGAATTTACACTAAAAATATCAATTGTTAACCTCATTCATTATTTTAATTTGACAATTCAGCTATATATATACAATTCAACTATATTTCATTCCAATAATTCATAAAATTTGGAGAAAAAAATAAAGTAATCCATGTTCCATTGTTAAATTTAATATTTAATAATAAGTATAAAAAAAAAACCCATATTTCACCATCGAATAGAACAAGAATTTGTTCCCCATTTATTATTTTTATTATTTTTAAATATTTATATTTTTACTATTCATTTATTGAAAATTTTTAAAATTAATGCGTATTAGAATCACATGTCGGAATTGTGGACTTACATGTTGAAGTGTGTTAAAAGAGTTGATCGTGTCGGATTTTCCAACACATGTTGACTGCGTGTTGAAATGTGTTGGATATATGTTGGGACACGTGTCCAATATGACACACTCTATGAGAGTATATGTGCTTCATAATTTATATTGTTATGCTAATAATAAGCCATTCTATTAGATAATCACCACGTATCCAAACGGGTGCTCACTTGTCGGTCTCTTGGGCTCCCTCTACACTTCGCATTTCTCTTCTTCTTCTTCCATTCTTCCTTTTAGAGCCATGCCCATGAAGCCCCTACCACCAACCACGGCGTTATCACGCTGGCCTTGCTCGACCTTGAATTGGATTTTCCTTTTTTTTTTTTTTAATCTTGTGAAGTTAGGAAGAGGGGTCATCTTGAGTTTTTTCCTTTTGGAGTTTTGCTTGTCCTGGTTTTGAATTGGTGAGAAAATTTTGATTTTTTGGGTTTCGATTATCACCTCCAATGTGACGTAGTGCGGCGTCCCCATCATCATCGACCCGAAGTCGGCGAGCCTCATGTTGTTGCCCCAGTCGAGCAGGATGTGGTCGGGCTTCATGTTGCGATGGACGACTCAGAGGCGATGATAGTGCACCAATTTGACGAAATGGCAGGTCTTGGGCACGGTGGGGGTGACGGGCAATGAGGTCGAAGGTGTGGCGATCGCAGAGATCAAGGACAATGGAGAGGTAATCCGGGAGTCAAAAGGCATCAATGACGTAGACGATAATTGGGTGGGGGAGAAAGTGCAGGTGAAGAAGTCATGATGTCTGTCGTGGGGTCTCGGCCATGTTTAGGGCAAGGGGCAGAAGAGAGATAGGAGACTCACCGGGCCTCTCCTATACACGTGGTGATTACTAAATGGCATGTCTTATGTGGTGAGATAGGTCTACCCAATATTTCTCACATAAAATATAGGTTGTGTCCTTACCATTTCATTGTGTTTCTTTATCGTACTAATGAAGCTTGAAAGAGCAAGGATTTTTCACACTTCTATAATGGACAGGAGTGCAAATTTTCAATCCAAACAAAAAGAAAAAGGACTTTGTTAATTTAAATTTGGGAAATTGACACAAATAGTTAATGAAATTTGGTTTAATGTATAATTTAATCCGTAAACTTTTAATTTGTTTAATGTAGTCCCTAAACTTTAACCTAATGTGCAATGTAATCCTTAAACTTTGATCAAATGTGCAATGTAGTCTCTAACAACATTGAGCATTTTCATATAATTCAAGAACTGGATTGGATATGTACCAAAAGTTCAAGGATTATATTAAATAAATTAAAAATTTATGGACCATATTACACATTGGGTTAAAAGTTCAAGGATCGCATTGAACAAATTGAAAATTCAAGAACCCAATTGCACATTAGATCAAAGTTTATGAACTATTTGTGTCATTATCCTTATAAATTTAATGAAAAACTATTCGATTTTTGAAAACTTTGTCATGAGAATAGTTAGTATACCGAAAATTGCAATAATCTCATTTTGTGACACGTTTTATCAAACATCTTTTCGATTCATATTCTCTATAAAGGATAAAAAATACCCGACCTCCCTTCCCTCGATTGCCTCGGTTTGTTAGCATACTTATGCTTGTTGGAATCGCATTTACAATAAAAGAGTGCCTTTGTTTCGCGGAAAACATTTTCCACATTTTCCAACATTTGATTTTCTTAGAAAAATGAGTCAACGGAAAATGTTTTCCTTATCAATGGAAAAAAGGTTTTCCTACTAGAGCTTAAATTAAAAAAAAAAAAAAAAAAAAAAAAAGCATTTGAAAGAATCGGAAAATGTTTTTCCAAATATTTTCCTAGTCTTTGGATCCTTGATTGATGAAACTTTTATTCTTATAAAAATAACATTTAAAAATATATATTTTGAATTATCTTTTAAAAAAAAAATAGATTTTTTTTTTTTTTTTTTTTTTTTATAAGAAGATCTCGGATTTGGTGCTTTGTCCAAGGAAGCGAGAAAGGTATCTTATATGGAGAACATCAGCGACGGGAGAGACGGTCCTTGAAGACGGGGGTAGTCGTATGGTCGCCAGAACCGGAAGTCATAATTGTAATAAATAAGCAAATTCAAAACTTCGCAGCATGTGTTCGGGTGGGAAAAAAGAAGAAGAGAGCTTTAAATAATTGGTTATGATTGATTGGGAAAAATGGTTGTCAGCTTATGAACTTGAGGAACTTTATATTTACTAGAAGCTAATTGGTGTAAAGATATACGGAATTTGGAAATTTCAAATTTTCGGAAGACGACGACAATCTATGGAAATTGAAAAAGAGAACAAGACAAGGATGAGATTGATGGTACATTTTCTTTTCTTAGCAAGCAATTCGATAATATTTGTGCCAACTCAATTTTGAATGATTAATGGCATGAATGGGATATGATACCAATGGATATGGCTCAAAATTAACTTAAATTAACATATTTTATTTTAGGAAAAATAACAAAAATGGTCTTCGAACTTTGACTCAATATACAATGTAGTCATTGAACTGTAATTCAATATGCAATATAGTCTTTGAACTTTCAATTTGTTCAATGTGATCTATAAACTTTTGATACATGTTTAACTTAGTTTCTAAACTATATAAAAATATTGATATTGTCTTTCATAATAATTTCATGAACAATATTGAACATTTTCATATCATTTAAGGATTAAGTTGCACATGCATCAAAAGTTTAGGGACTACATTGATTAAATTGAAAGTTCAAGAACCACATTGCATATTGGGCAAAAATTTAGATATTACATTAAACAAATTACTAGTTTTGTGACCATACTACATATTAGATCAAAATTTATAAATTATCTATGTCATTATCTTTCTGTCTTATTTTGTTTTATAAGTAACATTAATTCCAGTCCTCTCAGTGGTTCATTTTGAGTTAGAAATCATATGAAATGACACAAATTCACGGCTGCTGGTGATGATGCAACTCGACTTTTTTGGCGGGGGTAGTGTCACTCAGTATTATGATTTTATCTCCCGACATGGGTAAGACAGAACAAAAGGTTTTGATTCAAACATGAAAAAGCATTGAAATCTGATTATCCCCAGTATCAAAAGACAGGAGAATAGTGTTTCTTTATGAATCAAGGAACCTGGGGTCCACAACTCACATCAATCCTAGGTTTTGTCTTGACTAGTTATGGGGCTTTTCACCGTATGAATGAAGCCTGAAAGAAAAAAAAAAATTCACCCTTCTATAGTCGGTATGAACAGTTTCAAATTTTATATGAGTTCTATTTAAAATTTAAAATCTACCTGTTGAAATAGGTTTTTCATTTTTTAGGACTTATAACCTATCCTATATACCTTGAAACCTATAATGTCATATGTTTCAGGATCTACTCAAATTCCACTTGTATTATTGATTGAATGATTATAGTAAATCATCACATTTAATGATCATCATTTACTACTACAATCCACTGATCACAACTTATATTTAGACACATAAAGAATATAAACTATTAATAAAGTAAAAGTCTTAGTTATAAAATGAAAGCTCAAACTAAAAGTTATAGATTATAAACTTATAATCAAACGTCAAGGTATATACTATAGGATCGTGCAAAGACACTAAAAAAAAAACACACAAAAACTTATTTCAAATTCCAAGTTTTAACCCACGTGTCGAAAAAGGTTTCTCAATTTTTGGAACCTAAAATTTATCATACATATATTGGAATTTGGAACTATACATGTTCCCACCAGTCTAGTTCTCAAGTTTCAAGAGAATTGAAACCATGCTCAGTTTTAACTAGGAGTCCAAATCTTCAATCCAAACAAAAAGAAAAGGGGCTTTGGTGATGTAAATTAACGAAAAAAATATTTTATTTTCAAAATTTTGGTTTGTGCATGTCGAGAACAATTAGTGCAGTAAAAATCACAATAATTCCATATATAGTTGCTTAATAAGTATTTCCTAACACATTTTTATCAAAATTCTTTTGGGCTCATATTCTCTATAAAGGATTAGATATCCCGACCTCCCTTGTCTCAATCGCCTCAGGTCGTTAGCATTCTTATGCTTCTCGGAGTCTTATTTGCAATGAAGTTCGATCAATAAGTAAAGTTCCAAAAAATCATAATTTTCTCTTTTTCTGAAGAACCGGGTTAGGCACAAACCTTCATGGACCGAACCGGATCAATTCAGTCGCGGCCCACGGTTGGGTCCGAGAACTTGCTTTCCGGTCTAACCTCTTGGTTTCGGGCCGGCCCGGACCGACCCGCACGAAACTGGTACTCTCAGGAAATCTCACTTTTTAACGTTGTTTTTATTTATTGAAGAACATCTCTGTTCCTCGATTGATTACGTTGACTAGTCAGCGAATTCATGCCAGTCTCGCTCGTTTTAAACCTTAATTAATGCTAATTACATTCGACTTCCTGGCGAATTTTGGCAGATGCCCGCGTCACATCTCGACCTCTTTTCGTACTCAGAGTAAAGAATTTCGAGAACCCATCATCTTCCGCTTCGCGCCTCCTTTGTAATCCTCCGATTTCTCCTGCTTAATGTTAAGATGGTTTCCTCCTTCGCAAGAAAGCTAAGCTCGTGCATGTTCAGTTCAATTTCTTGACCCTCGATTCGTGGGTTGCTACTGACTCTTGTGGGAGTTGAATATCGAAGACCTAGCGTCGAGTCATTCGCTGTTCGGAGGGCTCGAATTTGAAGTGGAGTCATGAAACCGTGAGAGACGACTGATGTTCCAATGGCGAAAAGTGGATTTCTCGCTGCGATTTTGGTGTGCTTGATCTTGGCCGATGTTCCAGTTTCGGTGAGTTTCAGAAAGCAACTTGGTTCGGAGAAATCTGTAACTCCTCTCCGCCACAACAGGTATGTTCTCTCTTTTTTCTGGGAGTGTGAACCGTCATTTTCTATTGTTTTCACTCGTGTAGGAAAATAACACAAATTGTCTTTAAATTTCAGCCAAATATGCAACGTAGTCTTAAAAAATTAGCCTATTATTCAATATATTTTTCAAACTTTAATCTAATGTACAATATAATCTTTAAATTTTTAATTTGTTTAATATAATTTATGTACTTAATTTTTAGACTCTATGAAAATGTTTAATGTTGTCCATACTATTGAATTAATAGAATGACTAGATTAAACATTTTCATATATTTCAGGAATTATATTGAGTATGTGGCAAAAGTCTAGGGACCACAATGAACAAATTAAAAATTCAGCGATCATATTGAACAATTTAAAAGTTCATGAATCATATTGTATATTAGGTCAAAGTTTAAAGAATTTTTGTGACGTTATCCCTATCAATTTTTGGTTCATAGTAGTAAAAGCGATAGCTTCAATGATATGTTTTGTTTAGGCGTCTCTGCTGCCAAATCCTGTTTCAGGTTTCCAGAGATCAGATAGTAGAACAGACAATCACAGTACATAAAGGGAGGTGACCACAACTTCGACCAATTTGACCCCAAAAGGCCAAAATGGCGGTGTCTCTATGAGTTCACCTTCGGTTGAACAAAAGGAGAAGAAAAAGAATGATGAGAAGAAGGAACACAAGGAGCTGCATGAGCCAGCAGGAATGAGCTAGACTTGTGATGGAAAAGAAGACAATGTGTGTTGCGATCGTGGAACTCTGACTACCTGCATTCTGAGCTTTGAAGGTGGTGATTTCTATTTTCTTTCGTTTCATTTCATTCCATCTCATTTGAATTGGAGATGGCCAACTTCCCATTTCTTTTGATTTGTTGTCAAAAACTGTGCTATCTCTTCTGCATTTAGTTTTTGAAGATCTATTTTGGGGAAAAAATATGAGTTTGAAGCTTTGCAACATGAGTTCTCGTGATTGATAGAAGCATGTTGCCCTTATGTTGCCTATTGTTTTGACATGAACTTTGGAGACAGCTTGCTACACAGGCCACAAGCCATACATCAAGTGTAGAGTCAGTTCTGATTGTTATAATCTGTAGCTTTTGTTGCTTGCATGAAGTGGTCAAGAAATCTTACCATTGAAATGATATGCTTCCTGTCATTCTTTAAGGACACTCTTGGCCTTTACTAGAGAAGTCCTCATTGAGAAATTAGTATTTCAAAGCTTATGGGAATCTTCTCTACCGAGGCTGGTGGGCATAGTCAGGATGACGGAGTAGGTAATCATGATCAACTTACGACTGAATACTTCATGGATTCACAGAGTTCTGAATTTTCATGGAACAAGAAAATTGCACCAAAGGTCCTAAATGCATTGTTGGTTGTGCAATCAAGTTCTAAATGTTCTGGATTTGGGGAAATCAAATCCTTCCAGCAAGGTATCAACTGAGTTTGCTGACATAGCATGCTCGAAATTGGACGTGGCATTTTTTACTATTTTTGAGCTTATGCTAACGGGGCATTGACATGGCACCACATTAGACAGTAAGCCAAATAAATAAATAAAAATAAAGGGAAGCTTAGGACTTGATTGCACGTCAGGCTAAAGATCTACTAGTTTCAGGCAATTTTCCCTTGTAGAAACGAGCCCAGCATGGACTATGGTGGGTAATAGAAGAGGACAAGCGTATGCATGTGGAAAAGAAAGTGAAGGGAAGTTTCAAATGGGTAAAGGGAAGAGATGTCAATTGAAGATTTGAACTGTTTCAGGAAAATGAAATTAAACTGTCATCGGATGAGAGATTTTAATTTTAATTTCAAAATGGATGAGAGGTTTAAGGGATTGCATAGCAGTTATGTTGATCAGGTGAAATTTTCAATACTTTCTTTGACATACAATTAAAATTCATCATTATTAGGGGCATGACTTGAAATGAAATTCTTATGTAGAAGTTGCAGTTGACTCTGTTTTTGAGTTTGCTGTTTACATAATAGAGATCACTACAATGGTTAAGATTTGAGATGTGGGGAGGCCAGGGGCTCACTCTCTTGAGAGTCATCAGTCTCTTAATTGGTTAGTTTCGTAATAATTTTCCAACAGTTGCTTGGAAGGCCTTTGTATGGTAGGTGATTTTAGTTGAATTAGTCTAGTCTGCTAACAATAAATTCAATCGATCGGTCAATGGGGAAATAGAACTGGAGCCTCCAATTCTGAATTACGCTTTAGCTCTTTCCACACAATTGGACTTGTGAGTGTTTACCCCCTTAACAGTGGCCAATTCTTTACATCCACTTCAAAGCTGCAGAACTGTTAGAGATCTCCAGTTTGGCTTGTCTAATATAGCAAGCCATGCAAATTATTGTCAATTGAATTAGATTTGCTTGTATTCACTCTCTTGCTTCTGGAGGCTCTTTTACACTGTATTTTGACTGCGACATCACTGTATCTTTAATCTGCTGCTTCATTCTAATTTTTTTTTTTCCTTTTTTGGGGTTTCCTATTAATTTTTTTTTCTTCCTCAGATTAATATCTCTCTTTCTACCGGGGAAGGCCATAAAGTTGTATTAAATGCTGGGAAAGGGATTGTGTGCTTCACATGGGGCCTCTTGTATCTGACACGAGTGTTTTCCTCTCCCTCCCTTTGTTTGACAAGCTAAGTACCCCGATCGATGGTGCCTATCTCTTGATTCTAACAGTAGTAATCTTTGGCGTGGCATGGCCTTGCTGTGTGTTTAGGAAGCAGCAAAGAAAGAGTGAGTTCAGGTATCAAGAGCTCGAAATGGGGTCAGGAGAAGGGACCAATAATGAAACTGAAGAAGGTTGGGATCAAGGATGGGACAATGATTGGGATGAGGAAGATGCTGTGAAATTCCAGGTCAACCTCACGTAGGAAATATATCTGCAAATGGCCTCAGTTCTAGGCCTGCAAAAGGGGATGGTTGGCAATGTGACTGGGACGACTAGGAATCGACAACAAGAAGGGTGTTTGAAAGAGTTATACTACTACATGGGAAGAAGGAAAGGAAAATCAGGAGACACGATGACAATATCGAAAACAGGTACTTGATTCAATTTCATACCACCTATACGCTTATCTTGTGAAAAGTAGCTTCAGTTTGGCTTTCCCAGTTAAAGGTTTAGAATTAGGTTTATTGAAATTTTTGAGCTGAGGAGGTGAATTGTGCTGCCCTCTAATACTGTTTGACTTGGATAGCCTGTACATTTAGTTTTACATCAAAGGAGTTTTTTGTAACATTGAACAATTTCTTTCTATTTTCTTCTGATGTCAATTTGTTGCTTATATAAGTACGTGATTTTGGGTTGGGCACAGAAAAATATCTCTGTAGTAACATTTCTTTTTCACATGAAAAGTGAATGGTTTGCATTTTTCTGTTTTCATGTTTCTCTTGCTAATTGGTGTTATCAGGCATTGATTTCTTATCGTGTGCTCTTTGAGTCAAGTTTTCGGATACAGTTATTGGAGGAGTGGAGATTGCACGTCGCAAGATTTTGGCATCCCATACGAGTAATTATCTACTTTTCAAGGTTAAATCCTCTCATAGATGTCTACGAATAGTGACATGTAAACTTGAACCAAGGATCCTCTCTTCAAGGCTTCATATAGTATCAGATTATGATTCCATTCCAGTTATCTTTACCTTTACCTCACGCTTTTCGGTTCTGAGTGTTTAATCTTTATAGTAAGTTGCTGTTAACGACCCAACCTAATAATTTTGCTTTGCAGAGAGATTAGAATTGGAAAGTGACACTTTAGTTTCGTTGTTTGTTTGAGCTGTCAAATTGCCGCAGAGATAAGAAGCGAACTCCTATCAATAGTGTCGCAAGGCTAGAGCTAATATAAGTGAGTATTGTGTTTAGAACCGGCAATTTGGGTAAGTTTTTGTCTGGGTTCTGATCGTGAACTTGCCATTTAGTCCATGGAGGTAAGCTTGATCCCCATTTGTCTCTAGTCTTGACATGGTTTCGAAATTACTCTAGTTTAGAAAACTATGTAAGCTTGATCTGGCACTCTAGGTTGGGTCGTCTTTCTCATATAATATATACATGCAGAAGCTCCTTCTCTTGAGTATGCTTCTTTCTAGGTCAGCTATACCGACTTGTTGATTAAGTCAGGTGAACACACAGAATGGTCCGACAAACCGACGGTGAAGGTGGCTGTGACTGTCGACGCTCCCTCTGTTGTGGAATTAGTCCTGGAGCGACTGATGGAGTCATGACTTGAGAAGGCGCCAGGTGAAGCTCAGGTTTGTTCAGCGGTCACGGTGCGAGAATTAGCTCAGACTAGAGGAATCAAATTGTTGGCTGCCAATGGATTTAGAAGTTCCTAGGTCTGTGCCTGTTGCCACAACTTGATCATCTGATATGGTTTTATTGTATCATGTTGAAGTGACTACGCACTTCTTGCAATAAGGAAGTCCTATTTCCAAGTCTGAATTAACTTTATAATTAGACCCGTCTCTTGAAGTGAAACTTTCCCCTTATCGGCTTCCTTACATGGTCGGCAAATTTGTCTAGGATTGTCTCATGGTGTAGGCCTGCATGGGAAGCTACTCGGATCTTGGCTAACTTATCTCATGAGAAAAGAAAAAGGGAAACTTGGGAGATAGAATGAACCCATTTTTCTCCATTTTGCCACTTAGCTCAAGAACTTTTATTAGAAAATTATTTTTTGTTATGACGGACATAAATTAAGACCATTAAATAGCAAATCTTACACAAAAGAAGTGAAATTTGAGATTATGTTTACATCTTTTTTTTTTTCTTCTCCTTCAAGGTCTACTAGTCGCTGGCCTTGGGATAACCGCCGACCGGCCAAATAAACCTCGTCGGTGACGTCGTCGGCCCTTGGCGAGGCCATCCACTCGTCGCCAAGCCTCACGCTTAAGATCCCGAGCCTTGGTTGGCGTGATTCGAACGAGACTCACTTCCCGCAGTGAAAGGGTCATGGGAGCCTTATTCAGTTGAAGAAGAAGAAAGAGGGAAGAAGAACAAGAAAAATTGATTCTAGAATTGTTCTCGGGAAAAAATAATCAATTTTTTTTTTTAATTTCTTGATTTTGTTTCAAATCTACTTCCGGGAAAAAAAAATAGAAATTTATTTCCAGGAACAAAAATTTTACCAAACGAATTTTTGTTCTCAATTTACTCTTCGAAACAAAATAATAAAAATTATTACCGTTTGGCAAGTTGCCGAAGAGAGCCTTAGCCCCTTCACTAAAATATGTCCCGACATAAACTAAGACCATCAAATAGCAAATCTTACACAAAAGAAGTGAAATTTGAGATTCCGTTTACATCTTCAATAATTCATTTTAGAGGGAAATACATTGGCATTTTAAATTTCAGTGGTTAAATGAGCGTTTTTTTTTTTTTTTTTCCGTTCACTTCTTTATTTCCCTTTTCTCCTCCTTCCCCGTCCAGAAAGCTCCATGGAACAAAGCCCCATTGCCAATCGTTGCCACTTCGGGCATTGCCACTCCAGACAGCTTCATATCTCTCTCTCTCTCTCTCTGAAGAGCGTCTTCACTTTGCCAGTGTTCAAGGAAGATAGCGGAGAAAAAGATTTGGAGATTAGGGATGGCAGTTGAAAATAGGTAATTTGGAAAAAAAATGAGTTAATAAAAAATACTTTCGTCATTCACAACAATCTACACCAAGAGGATTTTATTGATAATGAATATATTTTCAGTTAACTCATTCTCCTCAACATATAAATGATCAAATTCAGAAAATGTTTCTTTTTTCAAGTTATTGATTTTTCTGAAATAAATATATCAAATGTGCAAGTTTTTTTAAAGTGTAAGGGTGCCTTTATGTGTTCAAAAAAAAAAATGTTTAAACACTTCTTTTTGGGCATTTGGTCCTTCAATTGATAAGAAATTTAAGGAATTAATTTCAAAATTGAAATAGTAAAATGTCATTTATTTACAAAATTTACTATGCTTTAAAAATCTTCTTCCACGACTTGTATAAATTTTATATATTGATTAGACCGATTTGCGATTATAGCTCATTCTACAAGCTCCATAGAGGATTCTTGATATGTTTTAAGTTTTAACACAGTAATATCCTCTACCAAATTGGGTAAATAATTAAAGAAGTTTAGGTTACCTTTTTTTGCTTCTACTATTTCATAGCAACATGATTCACTAACATGTAATCATCGTAAGTTTTTTTTTTGGTAAAAAAATCATCGTAAGTTTTTATTCTTTAGAACGTTATACTTTTTCAATTTTATTTTAAATTATGCATACAATATTCAAAATGAATTATAAAATTTAAAGTAACATATATATTATTAGCTTTATTAAGTACTTTTTTTAATTAGGTAAAGTTTATTCCTTAATTAAATAAGAAATACATTAACTTTTAACAAACTTTTCAGTGACAATATCAATTTATTGTATTTTCCATTTTAGCTTTATAATATATGTCTTCTTAATAGTTTTTGAATTTGTATTAGCAAACTTTTCCATTAAGCACGTGATTATTAAGTTTGTTATTAATTATTCAGTTAATCAAATAAGCTATACATCAAATTATGAATAGCACTGAGATACCTTTTTCCTTTTTATAATAATTTTTTTCATAATAGTTAAACTTAACAAAAATTTAATAATGTTAAATGAAATTTGTTCTTTCAATAAAGTAAGCTCTATGCAAATTATAGTGATCTACTTATGAATTAGATATATTATTATTGTTTTTAGTTTTCATCTTACTTTCATTTTAAATCAAATAAATGCCTTGAGTTTATTATTGTAATTTTTTTCAATATATGTTAAATAATTGGTCCCAAAAAAAAAAAAATAAGTTACATAATTTAGAAGTATTTTTGAATATATTTTCTCTTTACTCATTTTTTACTCGATAAGAAATAATAGTTTGGGGATGATAAATAAGCTAAAACTTGTTGTTGTATGTGTACCCCACAATGACATATATGAAGTTAAGTGTGATGTGGTATGGACAAACATATATATTCTATCAATTTCGACTTTTAACTTTCAATTTTATATTAAAAAATACTGGTAGTTTTAGCTTTACCATAGTGAATTGACAAATATTCTTGAGGGTCAGAAAAATATAATCTTGCAACTCGCTGATAAAAGAAGCTTTAACATTGCGCCCTTAAGAAAAATTATTAATTGATTTGTCCAATAAAAATCAATGGATCTAGTTGTTGATAAAAGCAAGACATTGAGAATGGGAAGGAAAGTGAAGCTAGGGTTTCGGAAAGCACTGAAAGAAACCGATAATTATGGAAATTGATTCAGTTATTATCAATTAGAAGAGTTGTGTTTCACTATTCTATCATCTTCCTCTTAATTTCTGTATCATACCCATTATGATCATTTTTTTCTATCTTGTTCTGACCCGACACCGTTTCTTTGCTTCCTTTTGATCGTTGAGCATTATCCATTCGATTCTCACAGGCCATCAATTATTTTCTTAGCACTAAGATTACATGTAAACATAAAATCACAGATATAAATTACTTGGGGTTGCACTAGTAACCACCGTTCCCACATACTTCTAAATTGGGGGTTTGTAGGTTTCTCAGGTGAGCCCAAATGGGACCCGCCCCAGCTCCTCAGGAAAAAAAATCGCAGATATAAAATTGCATGCAGTGCTAATTTTTGTATTAATTATTTTATAGCCTATGGAAGGATAACTTCCACAACAACAACAACAACAAAACCAAATCTACATCATTTTATATATACAAATAGAGGAAAAATGAATTGATTGAATATTGTCTTAAATCATCAATTTACTACTGAAGGCTTGCGATTCAGAAATCAAACCATTTGGACCATTGCCCCAGGGGTTCACTATTCATGCCCCATTCAGATTTGTAAATACAACCAAAATGAGCCATCAACAGCCACACAAAGGCAAGAAGCTCTCCACCGTTGCTCAACATTTGCATATGTGCCTCTCCCCGACTATGAATTGCTGCATATGATAGCATCTCAACCCACACTCCGCTCATCACCTTCCACTTCATTTCCTTGAGCCTTCCATCTCTTGGGCCAAATAGATTCCCCTCTCTGAACGGGGATGTCCATCGAGGGGATCTCGAGTCGAGATCATCCTCATACAATTTCTTGGATAACCTTTCAATATCCTTGGTCACATCATTGATGTACTCTCGTAGCTCGAGCACAGTCCCGGCTGATGTGATTTGGGCAATGCCAGCCACAGTAGACACCAAATTAGGTTGATTAAGTAAAAGATACAACATGTAATCGGAAAGAATCTTACTAAATTCTCTCTCATCATTTTGGTTGTGGGGCTCATAAATTGGTTTTCTCTATTGTACCAAATTTCAGTAGCTAAATGCCAAATTATAATGCTGGCATCGTAATTAGCATGGGTAACATATTCTAATAGATTGCAACAATCAATCCTCTCCGGTCTACTCTCGAGAAACAAATTACCTCTTGCCTCAAATATCTTTCTCCAATCATTGAATCATTCACGTTCTTAGATTTACGTCTCACCTCCGTAAAGATAAAGACCCATAGTTCCTTAATAAAGGGATTTGTGGACAAGTACTTCGTATTTGCAATCCTTGGTATCATCCCATAGATACGGAACCATGAACCACAGCCTCCAATGATTGCCTCACCTGCTTGATGGAACCAAGAGATGATCTTCTCAACCATATGGAATGGAAAACTGCAAATACTAGAAAAAGCCATGATACCACAACGCCTATCACACTTATAAATTTGTCTTGGACTCTCCTTCAAGGACTCGGATAAAAGGTTGCAAGCAGAGATGGATTTTGACCACCTTCGAAATATTAATGGTGTGTTTAAGGCCCCATAAGAAGAAATAAAAACCTCCGAAGTGGTGCCTTAGGCTCTGCTTGACATTTGGCAAATTGGGGCTTCCTTAGGTTAGCCATAGCAAATACCAATTGTGGAGAGCTAGATCTAGTTTAGATGATCCTTTGTTATACCACTTGATTTCGCAATAGTCCAATTCGGAGAAAATGAGCATGAACAAAGCTATTACATCAAGAGCAATCCCTCCGAAAAGAAGGGAATAAGTAATTTCCACATCGAATTTGGGAGCTGATGCTTCTTTAAGCGATTGAACAGTATGAAAGCCATCATGATATTAGTGAAGGCTATGAAGCGGAAAATGTAGCTCATTTTGGAACGTATTGCCAAAACTTTTGTGTGAAGCATCTCGTAAATGAAATCTAGTTCCATTGAAATGATCCTCAAGGCATCTACCGCAGAAACATTGTGGAAATATTCATGGCTCAATTTGCATTCTCCTTTTTTAAAGATGAGGTCGCCAAGAAAGAACATAAAGATTTGAAAGAAGCAGTAAGCATGCTTCACTACGATGCTCTCGGCAAGTTTTACTTCTTCTTCATTAGAATATCCATCTCTTGAAACATTGAGTTCTTCAAGCAACTCTCTATATGGATCACGAGAAGACTTGTTTGGGAGCTTTGCATTTTAAGTCTACGGAGGCTCGAGATCATCCATTCCCTGAGCCTCGAGAGGCTGAGAGATTAAGTGCCAATAACCTCTCGGCATTTCTTATGACTCCAGCAAGAAACACTAGCATCGTTGGAATCGCCAACAAATTGTTGCTAGGGAATATCTGCACAAAAATATAGATGGCGGCACTAACTTGGAAGATGAGACTGAGCAGGTGTCGTCGCCAAAGTGAACTATCTTCCAGAGAGAAGGCAGTGATGGTGTCCGGACCTCCAAGATGTAACAAGAGAAATGAGGCCCAAAATACCTTAAGTGCTCCGTCTACTTCAGTTGTAGGAGTGCATGAATTACCTTGGTTGTGAGAGATGAGCCCGATCGCAAATGCAGCTACCCAATCAGCCATCAAATAGGCCAACCACAAGAGGACAATGATGCAGCGGTTCTTTGTTTTCTTTCTAAGGGGTGCAAATAGAATGAGAAAAACTTGAAGCAAGAGGCTCAAAATGACAAAGCCTCGGACATTCCATTTGATCCACAAATCCGAAATGGAGCTAAATGACATGTTTTTGCTTAGTTTCAATTTGATCGCTCTTTTCAAATATAATTCTAGTTACAACAAAACGTATATATATACACAAATTGAGATGGTTCCTTGCATGTTCGTCGAAGACATTATCTATTTAAAAAGCCAAGAAGTTAAATAATTGTGAATCAACCATTCCACGGATGAAATGGAGCTTCGAGTTGGTTTAATCACTAGAGGATTAAATTAAATCATTACAATGTTTCATGTATCCACGAAAGTGGGAGAGGCCATTAGGTTATTAATTGCTAAACCCATCCATTATTACGTACTTCACAAGATAATGACAATGCCATATCACTCAATTATGATCTTGATTGAATTAATGACAAAATTCCACTAAAAAGTAAAGACGCCATTAGGTTATTAATTGTGAAACCCGACCATTATTATGTACTTGGTTAGATAATGACAATGTCCTTTCACTCAATTATGACCTTGATTCAACCAATGACAAAATTCCACCTGAAAGTTTAATTTAGCCAAAGAAATGGAGAAAAGAAAACTCGCCCTTTAATGTGGATGATTGATATAAGCCAAATCTATATTGGAGTTACTATAAGTAAGACGCTCCAAGAAGGCATCTCCCACCAAAAGCAAGTGGCCACAGGTCTTTCACTAATCTTGGAATCTCTCTTTATCTTTTTTCCTATTTTTGGATTATTGATTGCTTTGATCTGAAGTGATCCCCTTACTTTCTCCTTTTTTATTAGACAAGATTAACAATCACAAAATTAAAATTTATAGAAATATAAAATTTCTTTGTTAAGAATGCATGAGCTTAATAAGCTTTGTCCATATAACAAGCAAACTATTATTTTCTTCTCTTTCATCACCCTTTTTGCCTTTTGTCCATGTAGGGCAAAATATTCTTCTTTTTTTTCCTTACCTTTTCCCCTCTTGTATGGAAATCTATCATTTAAAATGATTGAAAATTCTGGGCAAAGATTATTGCTTATTTACAAGTATCACATGCATTAAATGACAAAAGAAAAGTATCATATGCATTGATGATGCTTCTTGCTTTTGTCAAGTTCATGTTTTATCATCAAATCGTTCCTAGTGGCGACAGGTTTCCACAAATCTCAAGGATCTCTCTTTATCTTTCTTTTTATTTATGGATTATTGATTGCTTTGAACTGAAGCAATTCCCTCACTTTCTCTTCTTTTTTATTAGACAAGAATAACTGGCATGAAATTAAAGTTTATAGAAATATAAATTTTTCTGTTAAGATTGCATGAGCTCATAAGCTTTGTCCATATAATGGGCAAACTATTCTTTTCTTCTTTTTAGTCACCCTTTTGCCTTTTGTCCATGTAGGGCAAAATATTCTTCTTCTTTTTTCTCACCCTTTTCCCTCTTTATAAGAAAATCTATCATTTAAAAGGATTGAAAATTTTAGGTAAAAATTATTGCTTATTTACAAGTATCCAATGCATTAAATGTCAGAAGAAAAGTATTATATGCGTGGATGATGGTTCTTGCTTTGTGCCAAGTTCATATTATATTGTCAAATAGTTCCTAAAGGCAACAAGTTTTCCACAAATCTCAAGGATCTCTCTTTATCTTTGTTTTTATGGTTAATACCTTGAAAAACCCCAAACTGGTATATCTCGTGACAAATTTACCCTAAACTATTTTTTTTTACCTTAAAAATCCCAAACCGGTACACTTGTGACAAATTTACCCCAACCGATCATAAAAAACCCCAAACTGGTAAATTTATGACAAATATACCCTATGCTAAATTGGATTAATACCATAAAAAAATCACAAAAATTGTTAACTATGACAAACGGAACGTAAAATCTGAAATTGGTATACAAATTAACTATTACGTGTCATTTAACTTAATAATTTAATAGTAAAATTTAACGAAAACTAGCAAAGGGTAAAATTGTCACAAGTGTACCAGTTTGGGGTAAATTTGTCAAAGGTATACCAGTTTGGAGTTTTTTATGGTAAAAAAAATAGTTTTTGGTAAATTTGTCACAAGTGTACCAGTTTGGGGTTTTTCAGGGTATTAACCATTGTTTTTATTTTTGGATCATTGATTGCTTTGACTGAAGTAGTTCCTGTACTTTCTCTTCTTTTTTATTAGACAAGATTAACTATCATATAATGAAAATTTATAGAAATATGAAATTTGTCTATTAAGAGTGTATGAGCTCAATAAGCTTTGTTCGTATAACAGGCAAACTATTCTTTTCTTCTCTTGTCCATGAAGGGCAAAATATTCTTTTTCTTCTTTTTTCTCACATTTTTCCCTCTTTATATGCAAATCTATTCAATTAAAAGAATCGAAAATTTTGGGTAAAGATTATTGCTTTTTTACAAGTATCCAATGCATTAAATGACATAAGAAAAGTATTAGATGCGCGAATAATGCTTCTTGCTTTGTGCCAATTCATATATTATATTCAAATCATTCCTGGAGGCAACAACTTTCCCACAAATCTTGTCACACCCCGATCCTTGGGAACGCACCCATCCTTCTACTTGGTTGATTTTAGAATGCGATATCCCTGGACTATGTATCGCCGACTCTTTCATTCTTATACGCATGCGAAAGCAGTTATAAAATCCCTAAACAATAAAATAATGGGATAGAAAAGCAAGCCATATTTTTCATGCACTCAACCACCTACAAACATGGTTCACAAAGAAGATAGGATCTCAATCCTCATCCGGGTTGTACTCAAGATCCCTCTCTGGATCATCTTCTTCTTCTTCAAAAATCTTTCTCCTCCTCTGGTTCCTCCTCCTCGACTCCTCCTCAGGGTCTTGAAATAGTTATTCAATAACCAATGAGACCATGTTTCAGCGAGTTCTACCCCATAAGACTCAATTAGTAAACTAATACGCCAAACGGTTGCCTAAGCACAACACGAGTCAGAGGACTTACCTTGATCTCATTTCCAACCTGCAATTCAAGGTTAAACACAGAAATTCAAACAATTCACAACATCCGATCAAGCATTGATCAATCAACTTAGTCGATTACATGTCATTCGAACCACCTCTAGGTCATTTCCACTCATACCATAATTCCCTAATGGTATACTCCTTCACCAGATCACATGTGTTTCTCGAGCGTCGTTTTCGCCAGTGACATACCGATCACCGACACCGTGCGTTCATTAAGGCGCCGTTTTCAACGGTGATATCATCGATCACCAAACCACGTGTCCTTTCTAAGGCGCCGTTTTTGCCAAGGAGACATCAGCAATAGACAACATCGTGAGTTATTTAAGGCGTCGTACTGAACCACGTTTGTCTATAAGTCATTCATATCCGTTCTTTAAGACGCCGTTTTCACCAATGATGCTTCCAATCACCGAACCACGTATATCCAATAATATCGTACCTGATTGGTTTCAGCCAATAATATTCTCAATTAGCTCTCACCATTCTCTCTACTATATAGCCCATCAACGTAACTAGCGCTATATACATATGCTTGGCCATCTACCAATCAAATATTCAATAATAAACAATTTAGGACAAATCCTCCAATTTCACAATTTAAATCAATTCCATATAAATTGAAGCTCAATTAAATAAACAGACTGCACCACGACAATCAGCACGAAATTTCGATCACCGGCCATCCCAGTTGAATTTCTGGAAAATTAATTAATTTCGAAAATTAAATAAATAAATATTGAAAATCCAATTTAGGTCTCAGTATTGCCTCGATTGGAGCTCGAAACGGTCAGGAAAAATCTCAAGATGCATTCAATAAATAACCGAACATTTCTACTTGCTAAAGACTAGATCTAACCATCTAACAAGCATCATTCAGTCATTAATTTAATTGTTTTAAACTAATGTAACCACTTAATTGCATTTAATTAAATCTAATCAACCCTTAAGCATAATTAGCAAACTAAGAAAGCATTAGTGAGTAAAACTCACTTGATTAAAAGCGGAGATCGAATCACCGTGACGGCGGCCGAAATCGAGCTTTCGACAACACTGGCAGGTTTGGACCGGGCCTTAAACTTGGCCCAACAAATTTCAGCCCAACTAAGATTTGTTCTTGCACTAGACTAGGCTCGTTTTTGGGCTTGGACTTGGTTGCGATTAGGCTTTCTTCGCAGGCCGGGCTTAGGCCGAAGATGGGCTGACTTGGTTGGGCTTGAAGACTGAAATTTGGGCTTCAAGTTGTGGGCTAGACTTCAAGTGATTTGCTGGAAATTGGGCCTAAAAAATGGGCTGCAAACTGATTTCGCTTGCTGGGCTGATAATGCAAAAGATGGGCCTTGCCGAACTGGGCCTGTCTTTGCTGGATTGATGGATCTCACGGCTTGCTTCATGGATTTCGCTGGCCACTGGACTGAACCAAACGGAGAGGGAGAAACGCAGCTTCGGCGTGGCTGGCAGCAACCAAATGAAGTGAAGCTCGGCGAGCTGAAGACGCGTGAATGGCAGGCAGCTTCGAACGGTGCTGCTCGGTCAACAAATGGGGAGAATTTACTGCTATTGACCGAAACAGATGGAGGAGCGGGCGGGTGGCAGCGTGGAGATGGAGCGGTGGCGTGTAGTCGTGTGACGTGCGCGGGGATGGGGGCTTCACCGCTTGTTGACTTCCGCCCGTTGAACTGAAGACGTGCAGTTGTGGCATGGCTGCTGCTTCTATCTTCTTGCGCTGGGAATTCACGCGTACAAGTGGCCGAGATGGAGGGGGCAGTCGCAGACTACGTGGACATCGCTGTTGCTGGGCTTTTGCGGTCAACCGAGGAGCTTCGGTTGTTGCTGCTGTTGACCGAAACAAGCCAAGAAGTCGACAGGTGGCAGCTGAGGAGAGAAGAGACCGATGACGACGGAGACGCTGGCTGCTCTTGCTTCTGCTGGTCTCTCGGTCTCCAAGCAACGGTAATGGAGGGCAAGAAGGAGCAGTCGCACGAAATGGGGGAAAAGCTAGGTATCCGGTTAGGGTGAGGGAAGGAGAGTGAGGGAGAGAAGAGATAGAGATGATGAGAGTTGGGCTCCACCAAGCCCATTTTTTTCACAAAAAAATATCTTCCAAGCCTTGCCCAAGAAGTTTCATCACTTGGCTGCAATTTAGCCACATAAACACACCACTCAACTCCCTAAATGGTCCAATTTTGCTAGGCTTAAGGGGGATTACGAATTTGAGGGAGATGGCTTTAATTGCACAACCATTCTCTCTTGATTCACTTTCACTTGGCCTCCAAAATTTCAATTGATATATCAATTATCAAATTAATAATTTTCCTCACCCAATCACCCATCTTGCATCTCAATTTTGCGACCGAAAACCATCTTTGGCATTTTCTCGCACTGAAACAACCCAAATGCGACGACTTTTTCCTAAAAAGTGTCGAGTGTCAGAAAAATTTTCTGAGACTGAGTCGACACTCCTAAAATTTATTGTGACATGACAGGAGCTTCAATTTCTGAAATCGGACTTGAATTCACAGTTAATTTCACTTGGCGCGTTTTTAGCGTGACCTAAGCTACCGGGTAACTTTCAGAAATTTTTAAGTGCAATTTACTCGTGGTCGATTTTCTTCGAGCCACTATGAATCCACTCGACTCATTGGCGACTCTCGATTGTCGTGAAAATCTCGATGATCCAAATACGGACACAGGATACCAAAACAATAAGAAAATCAGTCTAGTACCGGCCGACGAGAATTTTTCAATTTAGTGGTGTCACCCACGATTAGCCACACATCTCTGTCAAACTAGTCTATCTCTGATTTCAAATCGATTTTTAACTGTGTCGTAATGGCCTCTAAAGATGGACACGGTCGTGAAGCCGATTCTTAATCGAGTTCTCAAGTCTATTGCCTTAAATTTTCTTAATGATTTCCCCAGATAGTCTAGTTATCTCGAGAATGATCACTTCTGAGAATAGTCCTATAGGCGCGTTAATGAAATGCCCGATTCATTCAGTAGAAAGCAGGACTGAAAAATCTGGATGTCACAAATCTCAGGGATCTCTCTTTATCTTTCTTTCTATTTCTAGATTATTAATTGTTTTGACCTAAAGTGGTTCTCTTACTTTCTCTTCTTTCTTATTAGATAAGATTAAAGGTGATAAGATTAAAATTTATAGAAATATAAAATTTGTCTATTAAGATTGCATGAACTCAATAAGCTTTGTCCATATAATGGGCAAACTATTCTTTTCTTCTCTTTCATCACCCTTTTGCCTTTTGTCCATGTAGGGAAAAATATTCTTCTTCTTTTTTCTCACCTTTTTCCCTCTTTATATGCAAATCTATCATTTAAAAGGATTTAAATTTCAGGTAAAGATTATTACTTATTTATAGGTATTCCATGCATTAAATGGTAGAAGAAAAGTATCATATACGTGGATTATGCTTCTTGCTTTGTGTCAAGTTCATGTTTTATCGTCAAATTGTTCCTATCTCCATTCTATTTGCACATCCATCTATAATTACCTAGGTTTCAAACCATCAAACTTCAATAGGTAGTGTAGTGAAATGTTTGGTGATACCACATCTAACAAGACACTTGATATTATTGATAAACAAGATACAACTAATAAGTCAAATGACTGGGTTTGTGAAGGATATTATTGAAATGTTTGGATGTTGTGGCATAGTGAGCGCTGATGTAAGTAAATTTTAATAATATTTTAATATTTTTTTTCAAATTTTTATTAATTTTCTTCTTGTGTTCTCTTTTCCTTTTTTCTCTTTTCTTTTTCCCTTTTCCCAGCAACGGTTAACTAGGCCAAAGCCGCAAGCTTCAAGGAGCATTGAAGTAGGACAGTTATGCTTTCGATTCGAGCTCTTCACCTTTTATGACCGCAAAACAAAGCATAACAGAGGGGTCCTAGGTATAGCTATAGTTTATGGTTACTACGAGAGACAACAGTAAACGGCATCGAGTAATCTCTTGGCCATGACTGGGTTGCCTTGATGGTGCTCTCTGAGAAACCCCCAAAACGAAGATTCCCCCCTTCGCCTCAAAACCAATCCTCCTCTCTCGTACCTCCCCCTTGGTGTATAGATGCCGGGTCCCAATCTCCATGAGCAAGCCGTTATGGAGACAAAGATTTCCTCCACAATCGCCGTCCTACTAGCCTAGATCTTAACATTCGAGGATCCTTGAAGCTGCTGACCTTGACCCACCAAACGAGGGCGGCCCTCACTCAAGGCCGTTGACCTCCACTGGCCATAGACGAGGTCTAGTATAGGAAAATGGGGCAAGAAAAATAAAGAAGAAAAAGAAAAAATAAATAAAAATTTAAAATAATATACATTAAAATATTATTAAATATTGTCAACGTCAGTGCTGATTATCCTACATAGCACAGTTGGTATCCAAATTTCTAACCAAAATTAGCCTAATAAACTCCACTGACAAAAAATGAAAAAAATTAAGATTCCATTGACAAAATTGAAAAATTCATCACTAAATTGGCAAAAGTGTAATAAGTTTTTGACTTTTTAGACAATTTTCTCCAAAAAGGACTCAATTGGAAGAATTAAAAAATTTAATAAATTTAGGGCTTTTTGGACAATTTTCTCCTAAAATCACAGCAAAGTAAGAATATCCAAGAAAAATTGATTACAACATTGGGCTATGGAGCACACTAAACCATAAACCAAAATGAAACCTAGACTCTGCAATCCTATATTACGAGTTAGAAATAAAGGCATGAAGAACAACTAAACAAAATGCTATAGAAAAGTATCACTGCTAAGAGGAGAGTTAAAGAACCAGTAGACCGAGGTAATGAGCTTGCAGTGCCCGTGAGAGCAAGGCAAGCTTACCTTAGCCTCAATCTATGATCAAAAGAGTGAGGCAAATCCAATCCCTAATTTTTATAAAATGCGTGAGTATTCCACAAGAGGGGAATCTTAGGTATCTATAAACTACAATACCTCTAATTTCTAACTGCAGAAAAAAAATACAACAAGAAAAATGAATTCAAAATTATGTGGAGTCGCTTTTTTTTTTTTTTTAAGGGAGGTCAATTTGGTCCCTATATTTTATAAAATACATGAATAGTGTATGGGAATGGAAACTTCTGTATTAATAAACTACAAAATCTATAGTTTCTAAATGCAACAAGATAAATAGTACAAAATTATGTCAAATCACTGTATTTTAAGGGTTGAATCATGTCGTTGTTGGCGAATTCGATACCTAATTTTTGGCAAATGCAATAAGGATCTACGAGCAAAATTTTGGATTTCAACAGGAGGTATTCCTCCATATTAGAAAAATAAAATCCTCTTAAATCACATTAAAATTGAGAAGATAACTAGCCAAAATTATGTTTTTCTATGGGTAAGATTTAAAGGAGGTAATACCTCACGCTAGTTGCCTGTCCTCATCTCTTGAGTACAAAAAATTTAGCAAGTAAGATGGTTCAAATTTATAATTATATATAGATTACTCTCTTTGATATGTCTAATGATTTTACATTAATCCAATATATATCAGCATAGTCGAAGATTTCGATAGTTCTTTAAAATGTCAAATAAACATTCAAATCAAGAATTAACAAAACCATGTAAACCCAACGAATGGGCTAAATAGGCATGCGTTTGGTGTAGATATGTGTCGTGACCTCTTTTTCTTTCGACGCCCAATCGAGGCGGGCGCCTTGTGGAGGCTGACGGTGCGGCTATGTCTATTAGGCGTAGCCCGAACTCTCCCAAGTCCACCAATTCACGACTTAATAGTCTAAATTTTTAACCCGTGAGCTAATTTAAAAAGGAGTCGCTACTAATCAGTTTGGGGTGGGTCGATTAAAAACCTAAGCGAAGTATCGGGAGAAATACTCGCTCCCGCACAATCAGAAAAAAATCAAGCCGATTCTTCATCTCGCAATCAAAAGGGACATTTTGCAAAAAATTGTCCTCAGACAAAAAAAAGTCAGAATCATTTGATATATCATATAGAGAGTGAAACTGGTTTTTCTCTTGAAAATGATGATATCGAATCTTTATTTTCCGCAGATGAAGAACCATGTGAACAAACCCTTTGTGTCATTCCTAGTTACCAAACTCCCAGCGAAACTGATTCGGACTTAGATCTTGAAGATATTTTCCACATCTCTCTTACCCCTTCTGAATAAAGCATTGACATATTTGTAAACCAAACTCACTGTCCCCATTTCCCTGTGAAAATCTTCACTTCAAAGTTTTCCTAACCAATCAATGCCATTGCCCTCATAGATACTGAAGCAACTTCATCAATCTTAGACAATAAAGTTCTTCTTGAAGAATATTGGACTTCTTATGTCCGATATTTCAACTCTGTTTCAGGAGATACTTTTTCTACAAATGTGAGAACCACTCCGATAATTGTCCAGTTTTTTCCACAATGCTTCATAACCACAAAAATCTTTGGTTCCAGTCTTCCCAACAAAGATTTAATCATTGGTTAGGATATTATCACTCAGATTTCTCAACTCAGCATCATTTTTGGAAAAGGTCTTAAGTATAAAGATCAATTCTCTGAATTTGTCAATATTCAAAGACTTTTCTCCATTCAAATGAGTCTGCTAGACCCGATCATGCAAAAGTTGTTCGAATCCTGTTCGGAATCCCATTCTGAATTTGCTCAGAAGTGTTCCCATCCTTTATGGAAGAACTCAGAGTTCTTTGTTCGCTTTCCTTTCAAGAAAAATGAAAATATAAATCCAACCAAAGCAAGCCACATGGGAATAAATCCAGAACACCTGATTTTAGCTCAAAGGGAATGCTCGGAATTATTGCAGCAAGGCCTTATTGAAATTTCCAATTCTCAATGGGCTTGTGAAGCTTTTTATGTCAATAAACGTGCCGAGCAAAATCGAGGCAAAATGAGATTGGTCATTAATTACCAGCCTCTTAACCTTTTCCTCTAGGATGATAAATTCCCTTTACCCTTCAGAAACTCTCTTTTTGCTGGATTATCTACTCTAAATTTGATCTTAAAGCCGAATTTTAGCAACTGGGCATTCATCCTGAAGATAGACCCAAGACAGGGTTCTGCATCCCAAACTAATTCTGCATCCCAAACTAACACTTTCAATGGAAAGTTCTTCCTTTTGGTTTAAAGGTTGCTCCATCACTATTCCAAAAGGCCATGTGTCGAATTCAAGTGCAGCAGTATCCATTGATGATATTCTGCTCTATAACCCTGATGAGCAGACCCACTGCCAACTTTTTGAGCAGTTCGCAAAAATTGTGAAAAAACATGGCATCATGCTTTCTCAAAGAAAGATGAACATTGCCCAGACCGAAATTGAATTTCTTGGTATGCATATTAACAAAGGTACATACTATCTAAGGCCACATATTGTTTAGGAACTGTTGAAATTTCCTGACCAGAACTTTACAACAAAGCAAGTTTAGCAATTTCTTGAGATAATCAATTATCTTAGAGATTTTGTTCCAAATATTGCAAAGCTGCTGATCCAACTGCAGACAATGCTGAAAAAGAATCCTCCACTTTGGGGAAAATCTTAGACTAATGCAGTTGCTCAACTCAAGGAGATTATGCAGCCTCTTCCTCCACTACAAATCCCATTGACATGGAAGAGAATTCTTTAGACTGACGCCAATGATGAATACTGGGCCGCCGTCCTGTTCGAAGAAATTGTTGGTAAAAAGCACCTGTGTGCCTATAAAAGTGGTAAATTTTCTCAAGTTGAAATGCATTATCATTTCCCTTTTAAAGAAATCTTGGCAGTAAAAAATGGGATAAAAAATTTGAGTTCCATCTTATTGGCTATCACTTCTTGGTAGAATTGGATATGACATCTTTTCCTCAGATAACCAAGTTCAAACAGAAGCAGGATCCAAATTCCCAACTATTTCGATGGGCTGAATGGTTTTCAAAATACTCTTTTGAGACTAAACACATTGCCGGAAATAAGAATGTGCTTGCAGACTTTTTGTTCAGACCAAAAGCACCAGCAGAAATCAACATGTACATCATGAGACATGTTTTCCATACTTTTCATCACAATGAGAAGTACAATATTGAGAAAATAAAAGATTGGCCAAGTTGGCAATACCCCGCGGAGATCATTGAACAAATCTAGAATGACAGTTTCACTGAAAATCTGGATAAACTCATGTAGCAATGCCACACAGATCTGTTCCGCTTTAATGGATGTTCAATTCTTTATCATTTTGGATTGAATGCAGACTATCCGTTTATTCATCCCCTTATCTGGAAGGAAGATTATTTTCCTGACCAACTTCGATGGTTATTATGGTACTTAATCAATAAGTACTTGATAGCTATTGAAATTCCAACTAGAAGGTTCATTGCTAACCTCACCAGGATATTTGCACTCGACAGAGGTAAGATTAAAAACAAAAATGACAAAAATATTTTAGATTTCCTTAACTGGTTTTATCCTCCAACTCATTGGAAATGGCTCCTCGAGAAAGAACTGAGAACCACACAACCAAACCCTGAAGTCCACACCATTATGTTCTTTCGGTGACTTTGACATTTTTTCACAAATAATGGCAACATCATCAATGCCCCCACAAACTATAGGTACCACATCCTATAAGCCTCAGCTGGACAACAAACAAGCTTGAGTTCACAAATCTTATCCAGGACCTATTGGATGTTGTAAGCACCAATACCGAGAACTTCAGAGAATTTTGTGCCAAGAAAATAAAATCATTCCTCCATATGCATGGAATTATAATGTATCAACTGCACGGGATCATTATAGCCTCACTGAGGAAGCCACGGAAGCTCTAGCAGAGTTTAGACAGGCATCATCATCGCAAGGGATGGCAAACACAACTGACATTGCGCAATCCTCTCGAGACCCCTATGCTAAATGGGGAGATCCTCTTTCTCAAGACCCCTATAATCAAGGACTTTTGTTCTTATCCCAAGGCATGAACACATCCTTCTATGCACAGCAATCCAATTGGCCACAGCCAAGCATTCCTACTGACACTACAAATAATGACAATATAGACTAGGCTTAGGAGGAAGCATCCGCATCCACAACACACCAACTGAACCAGATTCTCTCACCAGAAGACCTTGAAGCACTTGAACAAAAATATAATGAACATTACCTAGCAACAATGCATAGCTCAGATGATTCAGACTATGACTACAATGCTCGTGACAGATGAGACCGCTGAAAAGCCAATGTCCGTACAATTTCATTGTAGCAAGTTACTGTTCACTTTTACTGTAGTAATAGGCTAGGGAAATCACTGTTCACTGTCACTGTTCATACTGCGCAAATAATTCCTTTTCGGCGCATCTGTTTGTTCCAAGACTCGTGAGCTTGGTCCTTATTTGTGTGTGACCTCTTATTGCCTATAAAAGGCGAGAAGGATGTAATGTGTTGGGTAGAGTCCCTTAAGTAAAGTGTGTGCTTTGTGAAATTCTCTCTATGGCTTTCTAAACCCCTATTCTTCTCTAGCCTGGTAGGATCCTCTGAGAAATGCAGCTCGAATAGTTAGAAATGTTACCATCCTAATTCTATCTAGGTGTCTCTAAGCTCTGAACTAAAGGTCTGAGTGGTTTTCCGCTAAAAGGCTGTCCCTGAAGGGCTTGAACTAGAGTTATGTTCGCCCATGTGGGAAGGCGTACCTATAGAAAACTAACTTAGTCCTCCCCGGTTCTAAGTCTAGATCCATTCATGTGGTATTAGAGCACGAGTTAATCACTAATGCATTTTCAGTACCTAATCTTGTTTAAACCCTAAAGCTTTTTGGATTTTTGAGGGGTTTTCCATGTAGTTATGGAGGAAAAACATTTTTAGACCTTTTTCTATTTTTTGAACATAAAAGGGATGTTTGGATTTTTTGGTATTTTTTGGAAAATATAAGTCATTTTTGAGTTTTTTTTGGCTTTTTTTTTGGCTTTTTGGGAAAATATGAGGTATTTTTTATTTTCCTGATTTTTTGGGAAAATAAACTATTTTTTTTATTTTCTGAAAATTATTATTAAAATGTTATAATAGTATAATATTATTTGACCTAGGTCGGGTCTCCGGGTCGTGCTTGACCCGGGTCACGCACGGCCGGCTCGGTTAGGCCTAAAGCGTAGGCCCGAATGGGCCCGAAACGCGGGCTGGACTCGCAGCCTCTCTAAAAAGAGATCCGGGTCCATATCCTTGCAGCCCACGTTTGCTCAACCCACAGGACAAATGCCCGGCCCGAATTCCAAATCCGGCCCGACGACCCGACCCCGCTCGATGAAACCCTAGAGCACCAGGTCACGCGCCCGACCCAAGCTCAACCCGGTTTCATGACCCTCTCTCCTTTTGTCTATCCACGGCGCCAATGGAGGGATAGGGGGTACCACCAGGTGGCGATGGTGGTGACACAGCAGAAGGCAAAAGCCAGTGGTTCAATGGGGTCGGCGTCGGGGTGGTCTTGGCGGAGCTTGCGTAAGCCAGGTGGTCACAGGCTTGACCTACTCGAATGCGAGGCAACAAGCAGAAGGTCAGGGGACGTTCACCGTCTTTGGGGATGCCGGCTGGAGGTCGCCGAGGTGGTTCAACAGAAGTTTGTTGCAGCGATGGCGTCGAGGGGTAGCGTCGGGGTTAAGCGGCAGTGACGGCGAGCTTTCTCCCCACCAGACCTGATCGTGTGGCCTTTTCTTCTCCTTTGATCGTCTTTGGCTGCGGAGGTGTTGGGTCCAACAACCGGTGCTGCGGCGGTGAAGAGAAGCTCACGTTCCCAACCTGATTTCTCTCAGATCTGGAACCGGACTTGTCCGTCCTCCCCGACTCCGATTCCCTCTCCCTCATATATGGATTTCTTTGCTCACAGTCCTAGCTTCCCTCCTCCGAAGCCAACCTTCTTCGGTCGTCTTCTCCAGCTAGATCTAAGATCTCCGACGGTTCGTCCTCAGGCCTCCCTTGAAGTCTTTCAAGGGAAGCTATCGAGGCTTGCCGTCGGTGATCTCTGTCCTCGCCCTACCTTTGGCCTCCCCTCGACGCCCTATTTATAGGCCAGGGGGGGCCGGTTGACGGAGGTCCGGCCGCCGGTCCTTCGCACGCCGAACAGCCTCCGCTGGCCGAACTAGCGTCCCATCCGTCGAGGTGGCTCTAGCTAGGCCGCCTCGCATTGAAGATGCATCCACTCCATCGTACGTCACTGCCTCTTTCTCCATTTTGGAGTCGCATGCGTCCTCGCCTCCGGCGCGTGCTGCTGATCAGGGAAAAAGACAACAGAGGAAGAAGACAAGTAGGGGGGCCAGGCTTTGGGGAAAAAGGCTGGGCCCTGGGCTTTAGGGGGCCCGTGCAAGGAAGAACAGGGGGGGGCGCGAAGGCCCGGCCTCGATGGGCTGCTTCTTCTCTTTTTTTTTTGTTTTCTTTTTGTTTGTTTTTTTGTTTTGTTTTGTTTTTATTATTTATTATCTGAAAAAGAGGAAAAAATAAATAAAAGAAATTAAGGCCTAATTAACTAAAAAGCCTAATCAAAATTTAGGTGTCAACAATATGATGGAATCATAATTAGATCTTAGTGTTTCTCACTTGAAATCATTTTAGAAGTCTTATACGATGCTATATAATCAATACATATGCATACGATCGTTTGCATGTGTTCATCATAGGATATTAAGTCAAGAAATCGGAAATCCATGCTATTTGTCTAAGCCATATTATTTGCTTAAGAATGGACTCGTATATTTTATTTAGATTACTCATAAAATATTATAAAGGATTAATTCCTTATTTACAGAACTATATAATAAACGAAATTGATTCAACTCACAGAGCACAAATATAAAATTGACCAAAATTAAAATTTATTGATCATTGAACATTTATTGAGAGTTTAGGGACCAAATTTGGCAACATCTCACCTTTTATTAATGCTAGAAATATATGAAATTGAGTTGTAAAAGAGGTTGTACATCTTTATTGAATATTTATAAATGATTCACTCGTTAAAGTAGCTAATTCAAGTCTGTTGCATATCATTTTTGCTATAGATTTGTGGAACTGTTGACACCCAAAAACACCCATGTTATCACGTACTGATCAGGAGGAATAAAAGCATCTTAGATCATTCTCGCTGTCACGTGTGAGCTGTGCTTAAATTAGCCCAGCTCATGGTAGTTATGTGTTGACACCTGAATTTTAATCGATGTATCATAAAAAGGTAAAAACCGAAATTAGGGCTTTCGATCACGACGGAACCTATTTCTTGACAAAAAGTATTTGTTTTTTATTTTTTTTTCATTGCCGTTTTTAAGCAATTTCTTATTCATTTCCAATAAAAACCCGAAAAGTCAAACGATTGACATTTCAATTGAGTTTTTGGCCACACTTTTGGTGAGTTTCCAATTTTTGGTTTGGTCTAAGTTCGCCTAACCTGAGGATCCTAGCTTGACTACATGAGGGTGGCCAACTATAGCCTAACTTGTTTCAAGCTTATCTTTCGTTCACCATTGCCAAGCCCAGTGGGCCCCTATCACCCGAGCGCGCAAACACTCCCCATTTTGCCCTGTTTTTCGAGCTCGCTAGATGAAACTCGTGGTTCTTCAGTTCGCACGAGTTCTGACTCCAGCGGCACTGCGTTCTCTTCTCTCTAGACCTCACCAAGATGTTGGCTTCTATCTCGATTGATGTTTTATGTCTTAATCAAACTCTCGTTAGCTTTTCAGTTGACGCGCCCCAAGCGTTCATGTTTCGTTTGGGTCGAATCTAATGGTTTTCTTTGTCTTTTTTGGTCAGGTTGTGGCGGCCCAAGCAAAGGTAAGGAGCAACGATGGCAGCCCATGTAGGTGTTGAAGAATTTTGGTAGCAGGGCTACCTTAAATTAAGGGTGAGCGCGATTTCTGAGTAGAACTAGGAATCGGAGAACAAAACCAGAGGGTCCAATTCGATTCTACTTCTAAAGAGACCGATTTCAATTCCCGATTCCCTTTTTTTGGGAACGACGGTTTCGGTTCTAGGTGGAATTGGAACCGATTAAATTAAAAAAAAAAAAAAAAATCCTATAGCACATGATTTCTCTTCCCCACGTGATTTCCCCCTTCCCTTTTCTTTTTCTCTCTCTATTTTCTCCCCTTTTTCCTCCTCACGTCACTTCCGCCCCCGACATTTTTCTTTTATTCTCTCTCTCTCCTCTTTCCCGTCCTCTCGGCCGGACCCCCCCCTTCTTCTCTTTCTTCTTCTTCTTCTTCTTCTTCTTCTTCTTGCTGGTTGCTGCTTCACCCACCACCACACCGCCACCCCACGCCCTACTCACCACCTCATCTTGGCCACCGAACCACCATCACCCACCGCTCGTCCGACAAGCCATCTCACAATTGAGCCCGACGAGTTATCGCACCGTCCGCGTCACCCCTCGCCACCGTGAGCCGCCGCCGCCGTCCCAAGCCACCATCACCACCTCTTGCCGCCACTCGCTCGGCCGTTCGGGCCGTTCAGGTCGTCGTTGCTCCGAACCGCCACCACCTCCGCCACCACCTCCGCTCGAACCGAGCTCTTCCCCCTTGGCCGTGGGTTGAGCCGCAACCACTGCCGTCTTCGCCCTCACCGAACGCCGCTGGATACCAATTGCCGACGTCGCTCGCCCTCAATGACGCCGCTCACCCTCGACGCCACCCCTTCCTGCCCTCCACGAAGAAGGCCGATTGTTGCGGAGAAAAGATCAAAACACCAATCGCAACTTTCCTCCTCCTTTTCTCTTTTTGGGGGTGGTAGGCGGGCGATAAGCAGCGAAGAAGAGTGTTATCTTTGCGCCTTTGATTGACGTCAACCCGTCATTGTCCTCAGGCGAATCGGTCTCAAAAGGCGTGGCGTGTCCTCTCTCCCTCCCTCCCTCTCTCTCTCTCTCTTGATCGGCCCACCATTCTCTGATCGAGACCAGCCTCTCCAGGCATCGACCTCCCTTTTTCCCTTCACGTTTCCGACACCCGATTCCACTCAATCGCATTGCGGGTCGCTTTTTCCGTTGGTTTCGCACCAGGAGTTCATCCAGTTGCCTTCCGTCGGTCGTTGTTCTGGTGCGCGCTTCGCAATTCGACCTCGATCTGCTTTTTTGCTGCTCGGTAAGTGGTCATGCTCTTGTCTTGTCATTGTCATTACAGTAGCGGAGTTCTGCGGAAATGTTGAGATGTGCAAGCTGATTGAGCAGGTTGTTTTTTCTGACCCTTACAAAGTATCCTAATACAACCGTTGGACTTCCCCTTATGTCTCTATGCTTATGTCTCATAGCTCTTCTAGTCCTTGACCTTGCAAAGTTCTGTAAATTGGTTTCTCTTTTACTCCTAATAACTACTATTGCTTATCATGTCTTGAACCTTAATATCTGTTGCTCATGCAGCTAAATTCAACTCGAGATTTGCAGACATTTATGTATACAAAAGAAAAATTCATACTCTCATGTGATGATTACTTGTAGTTTATTGTTCTTTTATGCCCCACCCCCAGGATAAACAAAACAAAAAGTTGGCGCTGCTGTTTCAGTAATTGCAGAGATGAATGCACAATTGTAATTGGTAGATATTGAGGCAATGATGAAAGAGATCATATTATGCACTCCCCCATTAGTCATTTCATCTCTTTCATGCTTGTAGACTACTATAAAAAGAAAAGAAAGGACAATATAAACTATTTTTACCATCGATGATATGTTAATGAATTGTTCCATAAATGCGCATATTATACAGGGATACAAGGAATGGATTTTGCAAACCACTGAAGAGACGTGGAATCTAATCCAACAGAAGTTTGTAAGCCTCTGGAATGAACAGAAGAATGGGTCTGGTGACTGGTGAGGCATATCTACCAGCAATCTATAACAATGATGTGCTGCTCGAGATGGTCCAGAGGAAATTCATGAAGGATTTATTCCATGATCCTCTTGGATTTGGGGCTGCCAGAATGATAAGGTGTGACTGGATGAAGTGGCAATTCCTGCTCCTTCATGTGTAGATTATGAACTTGCTAGATATCTAGTAGCTTTGGGCACTAATGTCACTTTTGGAGCATACAGCTGTCTAAGTACTCACTTTTGCCTTCATGCATCTTTGGTTTTGATTTCAGGAAAATTGTTGGGGTCGCACAGCTATCTAACTTGCTAGAAATCAGTGAAGTAGTCTCATTAGTTCGGAAATCGAACTAAGCCTTGGGCTTAATGTATTGAGGTTTCGTGCGGGTACCCCCTCCTTCACTGTTGTGTCCTTATGCATTTTGAAGCTACGGAGGCTCTGTATTTCCAATATAACGTCCCATGCACTGCCTGTTCAAATCATTAGCAGCTCTATGCTGTCTTTGATGGTTAGTTCCGCTAACGAGTCCTTGCTCCGATGAATCTACTTGAACTTTGTCTACGTCGGATCAATGGATGTAACTATGCTGAGGCCTTTCTCGACTTTGCTTGATGCAGAGTTGCTTATGGAACTACCATATGTAGTTGGCGATTCTTTTTTAAAATTTTTTGCTACTTGTGTATGCGCTAGTTGCAGATTTGTTACTACCATTTCTCATTTGTTACTTTTGCTTGGGTAGAATAAGAATCAATTGGTAGAGCTTTTGCTTGCTTTTACTTATGACCAAATAGGAGATTGGAGTTGGAACCGTCAATTGTTTGAAAAGAGCTTTTCAAATCTGAAAATGAAAAAAAAAAAGAACTTATTGGAACCTGGAACCAACCCTAAAACCTATGACAGGGTAGGTTCTAGATTCTTGGTTCTGACGGATAGGTTCCACGTTCCAAAAAATGAGGAATTCGTACTCGAGGATAGGTTCCGGAGTTCCAGGTTCCAGATGAAACCGAACCGGAATCGGGAACCACTCACCACTACCTTAAATGGCGTCTGGTCGAAAGGGTGAAGTCTCTCTCCTCAACCAATCATGGCTAAGTTGGGTCTTGACCAAGGCCGAGCTTTGCAGAGGCCAAGCTAAGTCTCGACCAACGACAGCAGCCAGCTAGGCAAAGCCCACCCCTTTGGGCTTGGGGCGTTAAGGCGCGCCCTTAGCCAAACTAGGGTGAGCGATGTCGCCGCCTTAGTTGTCCCCTTCATCGTTGCATCGAGACTTGTTGGCGAAGGAGTCAGGTTTGATGTGGGCGCCAGGTCGAACTCCAATCATGACCAACTTTAGGGTTTGGCCCATTCGCCGAGCCCGGTCTAGCCAAGGACCAAGGTTGTGGGCCCGTGCTAATCTCGACCATGGTTGGATCCGGTGGTCCGACTCGAGTCCACCTAACTTTATATTATAATATTATTTTAATATTAAAAAAATTATTAATTATTTATGAAATTAGCAAAAGGCTAAAAATGGTTCTCGAATATTTTTTTCCTTAAAAAATCAGAAAAATCCTAAAAAATCTTATTTTTTCCAAAATAAAAAAAAAAAGCCTTAAAATAGCCTTTGAATGGTTTTTCCTTAAAATATGTGAAAATCCTTAAAAGAAAACAAAATAAAATAGCACTCAAGTCCTTGAAAGAAAATGTTGGATTGTTGTTTGCACATTTCCTTTATTCCAATTGTGCCATTCTAATGCATGGATTGCTATTTCCTCAACCATTTCCTCAACCCGGTTAGGAATTGAATCCTAGAACTCATGATCGTATAAAATGTTGCCTAAATGCCTTTATTGATATTTAAACAAGATTAAATACCAAAAAGGCATTAGTTAATTAACCGGTGTAACCAAGTTCCTAATCCAAATTTCTCTAATTGCGTAGGAGTAAAATATTGGGAGAAATATTTTATTAAGGTTTCTAATTGACCTACCACAAATCGATTAATGGCGACTCATAAATGAAACAACTTGCAAGTTAAAAATCCGAACTAAAAGTCGCATATTGATAGGCTTGGGAGAGCCTAAACTAAGCCTAAACTTAGTGCCCGCCATTAACCTCTACGCCCCATGGAGGGTTTTGAGAGGTTGCAACAATATTTTCTCACATCAACCCTAAGTTTTGTCAAAAGCTCTTCTATGGGCTCTTATCTTCAATTTTTGAAGCTAAGAACCTACTTAATCTTTGATTATTATTTTTTTCACTTATATTGTCTTTTTTTCTCTTCTTTTTGGGAGTTTGTGTATGTGAATAAATTTCTACAGCTGTTCTTCGGTGAACGTGAAGACTAGCTAGAGTATTCGTCTAGTCAACAGCCACCAAGGAGGATGTTCATGACATGGCTCCACAACCTCTCTGAGATTAGGCCGCTCTCATCTCTCGATTTAAATTTAGGTCTAGATCTGGGGGTTTTACTCTTCTAATCTAGATTTAGATATAGATGTGAGGGTTCCTTATCTATGTTCTTTCAACATATTGATGTTGGTGTTTCTGCACTATGATTTGGAATGGGAGATCTTGACGTGCACTTATCATTTAATTTGGTGATCGGCCACCGAATGTTTATGGTGACAAATTTGTTCTTAAGGGATGAGAGTGTGCTTCTAGCTGCAAACTATGCTTTGTTATTTGCATTTTGGCATTTACGTTCTTCCACAATTATTTGGAATTTGTTAGGTTTAAAAGCTTTTTATGGACTTCTCCAATATTTTTCTGAGAAATGAATGAAATCTTTTGTTCAAAAAAATAAACTCTACATTTTGTCCTTACCATTTCATTGTGGTTCTTCCTCGTATGAATGAAGCCCGAAAGATTAGGGATTTTTCACACTTCCACAATGGACAGGAGTACAAATCTTCCATCCAAACAAAAAGAAAAGGCGCTTTGGTAATATGATTTTGACAGTAAACTATTCGATTTTCGAAAACTTTCATTTGTGCATGCCACAAGAATAGATACTGCATGAAAATTGCAATAATCCCTTCGTTGGTTGTTTAAAACACATTTTGTGACACATTTTATCAAATATCTTGTTGATTCATATTCTCTATAAAGGATCAGAAACACCCAACCTCCCTTCCCTCGATCGCCTCGGGTCATCAGCGAACTTGCGCTTCTTGGAATCACATTTCCGATGAAGTTTGATCAACTAGCATAATTCCATAAATCAAAAACTTCTCTTTCTCCTTCTTCTTCAGAAGAACTGGGCCGGGCAACAACCTTCATGGACCGAACCGGATCGATTCAGTCGTGGCCCACATTTCTTTGTTCGCCCGGGCCCCTTGTTGGGCCCGATCAAATACACCAGAATCGCAGCGTCCTTGGGCTAGCCTTGCTTGATTGTGAATTTGATTTTCTTCTGTTTTTCTTGTGCAGTTAGGGGAGGGGTCATCTTTAGTCCTTTCCTACTGGGGTTTTGCTTGTTTTTGTTTTGAACTGGTGAAAAAAGTACGACCCTTTTTTGGAGTTTCAGATGGTTCTGGATTTTCGAAGGGAGATTTGGATAGGCATTTCGATTTCTTTCTTCGTTGGATGCCGATTCCCTCAACAACAGCACCTCCAATGTGACGTAGTAATACGTCCCGTTCACGCCCTCCGTTGTTCCCTTACCCTTGCTGCCAACCCAAATTGTCGACCCAAAATCGGCGAGCTTTCAGTTGTCGCACCAGTTGAGCAAGACGTTGTTGGGCTTCACATCATGGTGGACGACTCGGAGGTGGCGGCAGTGCGCCCATTTGACGAAATGGCAAGTCTCGGGCACGGAGAGGGGGCGATGAGTGATGAGGTCAAAGAGGGTGTGGTGGTCAAAGAGCTCGAGGATGAGAGATAGGCAATCTGGGGAATCGAAGGTGTCGAGATGTTTGACGATGTGTGGGCGGGGGAGACGATGCGGGCGAAGAAATTGTGAGGTCTGTTGTGGGTGTCTTGGCCATGTTTAGTGCAAGGTGCAGGAGAGAGACAAGAGATTGACCATTGGGCCTCGCTGCATGCATGGCGATTAGTGAATAATGTAACTTAAGGTTGACGTGATAACTGATAAGATAGGTCTACTCAATATTTTTTCACATTAATCCTATGTTTTGTACTGACCATTTCATTGTGGTTTGTCATCGTATGAATAATGCCCAAAAGAGTGGGGATTCTACACACTTCCATAGTGGACAAGAGTGCAAATCTTCAATCCAAACAAATAGACAAAGGAGCTTTGGTAATAAAAATGTAACAAAAAACTAAATGATTTTGGAAAACTTTGATTTGAGCACGACACAAGAATAGTTAGCATATTGAAAATTGCAATACTCCCTTTTTTGGTTGCTTAACACATGTTTGGTGATGCGTTTTGTCAAAATATCTTTTCGATTGATGTTCTCTATAAAGGATCAGAAACGACTGACCTCCCTTCCCTCGATCGCCTTGGATCGTGAGCATACTTATGATTCTCGGAATCACATTTGCAATGAAGTTTGATCAACGAGCAAAATTCCATAAATCAAAAACTTCTCCTTCTTCGTCTTCAGAACCGGGCTAGGCACCAACCTGCATGGACCGAACCGGATCGATTCAGTCGCGGCCCCGCATTTCTCCGTTCGTCCGGGCCGCTTGTTGGGCCCGGGCCCGAGGACTTCCCCTTCCGGTCCAACCTCTCCGGTTCATCAGACCCGGCCGGACCGGCCTTTACTAAACCGCTACTCTCGCGAAAAGAATCTCACTTACTTAATTTCAACGTCGTTTTTATTTAATATTTATCGAAGAAAAATCCCTGTTCCTCGATTAAATTAAAGAATTAATGGCGGCTTCCCTCTTTTCAAACCTTAATTAATGCTAATTAAATCCAACTCCTTACGTAGCTCGACGCGAAGAATCGAAGAAAACCCCGTCACCGTCGTCTTCCGCCTCGCGCCCCCGTCGAAAACATTCTCCGGCCTCCGCCCCCTCGATCCCGGCCGCCGCTTCCTCCGCCGCCGCGCCAGAGCCGAGCTCGCTCCGTATCCAGCTCGGTCCCCCCCGCAGCTCCTTCGGCTCTCGATTCGGCCGGAAGGTCCGCCGCCGCCGCCGCCGCCGACGTCGCCGCCGGGGCCTCACGGGAGATGAAGTCGGAAGGCCCGGCGCCGAGTCGGTTTCTGGCGATTCGCCGTTCGGAAGCTCGAGTTTGAGGCGGACTTTTGATGCTCTGATGGCGAAGAATGGGTTTCTGGCCGCGGTACTGGTGTGCTTGATCGCGGCGGATGCTCTCGGTTTCGGTGCTTCTCATCCTGATTCGGAGAAATCCGGCAACTCCTCTCCGCCGCCACAGCAGGTCCGTTCTCTCTCTGTTTGGCTGTGCGAACTGTCGTGTCTGCAAGTTTTTTCGGTTTCGTGGTAGCGAAAGCGACGGCTTCGATGATGGTGTTCTGTTCAGGCGTCTCCGCTGCCGGGTCCCGTTTCGGGTTCCAAGAAACCGGATGGCGGAACGGACGATGCCGGAAAATCTAGCGAGGTGCCCGCGACTCCGTCCAATTCGCCGCCGGAAGGCCAAACTGGCGGTGCTTCCGTGAGTCCGCCTTCGGTTGAACGGAAGGAAGAGAAAAAGAATGATGAGAAGAAGGAGGACAAGGAGCCGCGTGAGCCGGCAGGAAACCGCGAGACTTGTGGCGGGAAAGACGAAGGCAAAGTTTGCGGCGATGGGGGAGCTCTGACCGCCTGTATTCTGAGCGATGAAGGTGATGATCTCGACTTTCTTTCATTCCATTCCATTTCGATTGTAAATGGTCATCTTCCAGTTTCTAAGTTTGATTTGTCATCGGAACCCACGCTATCTGTTTGGCATTTCGTTTTGATGATCTATCTCGGGGGAAATACAGGAGTTGGAAGTTTCGCGACAAGAGTTCTTCTTGTGATTCATAGAAGCATGTTGCAAATGTGTTGCCTATTATTTTGATACGTACTTTGGAGACAGTTTGAGACACAGGACACAACCAGTATATCATCATAAAGTGTAGGGTCGATTCGGATAGTTACAACCCATAGCTTCTGCTGCCTGAATGAAGCAGTCAAGAAGTCTTACCGTTGAAATGATATCCTTCCATTTGAAAACATATAAACACTCTTGGCTTTTATCTTAAGAAAATCCTCATTGAGAAATTAGTTCTCAAAGCTTATGGGAATCTTCTCTATCAAGAATTGTTGGCATAGTCCGGATGGCAGAGTAGGTAATCATGATCGACTTATGACTCAATACTTCAATGGTTCACAGAGGTTGCATCTGAATTGGTAGAAGGAAAATTTGCACCGAAAGTCCTAAACATTTTGCTAAATGTGCAATCAAGTACTAAACTTTTTGGATCTGATGTTGTTAAATTCTTCTGGTGAGGTATCAACTAAGTTTGACAACTTGCACACCAGAAATCCAGCATGGCATTTTTTTTTTTTTCAATCTTTGTGCTTATGGCAGATGTGGCGCTGATGTGGCACCACATCAGAAAATAGGCCAAATAAAAATAAAAATAAAAGGAAGGTTAGGACTTGACTGCTTATTGGGCAAGATACTTCGGAATTTGGGTGCTATTTTCCCTTGTGGAAAGTAGCCCAGCATGGACTATGGTGGGTCACTGGCTTCTTATCTAACTAGTAGATTTATAGAGGAGGAAAATCATATGCATATGGAAAAAAAGTGAAAGGAAGTTTCCAACGGGTAAGGAAGGAGATGATGATTGAAGTTTTGAACTGTTTTAGGAAAACAGATTTAAACAGTCAGAGGATGATGGAGATTTTACTTTTAATTTTAAAACAGGCGTGTGGTTTAAAGGATTGCATGGCAGTTATGTTAATTACCTTAAATTTGTGATTCAGTTATTCTGTGATGTACAATTAAAATTCATTTTTATTAGTGGCATGAATTTTAAGGAAATTCCAATGTGGTAGTTGCAGGGGCTAAATCTCTTGAGGGCAAGAGAACGTCTGTTCCTTTGACTTTACTCTTTGTATCTTTAGTCAATTTGAAGTCTAAACCCAGTGAATGGGAGACCTGACTCCTGGATGATCACAGATAGTACCATGAAGAGAAAATCAGCTTGAGAATGATAGCTCTATGCCAGGTCTCTTGATAGTATCTTATATCAGTATGTTCATTAAAGATTAGTAGAATAAGTACTTCTGATTGATGTATTTTCTTTTGTAGTACAGTCTAAATTGTGGTACTGTAACAGCAAACAACAAAAATTATGGGGAATAATGACTTGCTTTTTCAAGTGAATAAATGGTTTGGGTGCAAAAGTCAGTCATTTGCATGGGTTAAAATTATGTATTCTATTAATCTCATTCGGATAAACATTCTTACACCCAAAAATTATGCTTAAGTGGTGTTCGTATTTGGGTTAACTTCACCTTGGTACTTGGACATCATAAGGATAAGTTCCTTCAGCATAAGTTCAAATCTCTAAGATAAGAAGATGGAATATGAGGTGTTTTTGTGTTTTTTTTTGTTTTTTTTCCTGCTTATCAACGTGAAATTTGTTGGTTTAGCTGGAGGGACATTCTAAGAATACCAATTGCTTATTGTAGTTCATGGATCGTCAAATTATTAGCAGTTCCAAAGGTCCCTTTACATAACAAACCCAAAAAAGGAAATTATATATTCCAAAATATGTGATTATTGTCCATAAGTATTCAATTCAGTGCTACTTAATTAATTCATCAAATTCTGAAATGATTGAAATCTCTTGACCATATATGTAAAATTGTGAATGGGGGGCCAACCTTGTTAAAACTATTGAACTAATAGATTCAGTAAACTGATATGTGTGATTGATGCTACCCTATCAGATGGAATGTACTTAGTCTGGCTAATAATATATTTTGTATATATGACTCATCTCAAGCCTTTGAGAAATGCTTTCCTTCCAAAGCTTTCCAGAACAAGTTGATGTCAATCCATAAGAGTTGATGTATTGGCTCTGTACTTGTCATAATGTTACGATATTGTACATCTTCTTCAATTGTTCATGTCAATGTAGATTGAGAAGTTAATGCATTGTTTAGAAATTTAATCGTCCCTTAGGTTTTCCCTTTGTGCATGTTCAATTCTATGGTTAGATGGAAAAAAAAAAAAAAATTGACATGTTGCATGATATTTGGAGGACCTGAGTTATAACTGATGCTAAATTTGACATGTTAAATTTGTTTAAGCTGTGGCCATTCACACATGAAGGGGCAGGTGACCAGTACACTGCACAAGCCCTGATAAGTTACTCTTTTATTCAGTAAAGAAAGATATTCCCTTGTTTCGATAACATGTGGTGTCACTTACCTGAAACTAAGTATTAGAGTGATATTTACTGGCCAGAATACGAAGTATCATAGTACTGTTCGACTCTTCGGTATAAAATCTGTTTATAGCTTGTAATATTTATGCCTGAATCCAGTTACATGTATATGCCATTCAATTATGCTTTTTATAATAATAATGTTAGGTAGTTTAGAGGACTTTTCGTAGATGGTTGAATTCCTTTTAGGAACACTCTCTTTATTGCGTCTTATACAAGGTGAGATTAATAGGAATTAGCTCTCTAGTTCTCAGTTAATTTTGTATTTCTTGTTACTGAGCTGTAATTTGGTAAATAAGCTTTGAAGGAGTTGCAGCTATTCCAGATGTTCTATAATACTGCAACAAAATGAGGGTTCTGTAATTCTTTGATGTCTTTGTCATTTCATGGTCATTATCTCTTTTAGGAAAGAGGTCGATCAAGGAAATACTTTTACTGCTTTAATTTTTTAAATTGGGAATCTCATGAAGACTGACAAATACTTCATTTCATTTTACCATTCAGTTGCAGCAGGGTTGAGCAAATTGGTGGTTTTAGTTCAAAATAAAGGGGATAGCGCCTTGATAGTAAATAAGCTCCTGCCAAAGTCTACCACAGGTGATACAGAGAAGCTTAAAATACCGAAACACCAAAACGAAAAGGTATACATCAATCCATCTGGTGCTTAGATAATATTGGCTGTTGCTAAGTTTTGGTACAACCAGGGTATACAATCAGTTGGTTAGTTTAATAATAATTCTCCAACAGTTACTTGGAAAGGCCCTAGTATGGTAGGTGATTTTTGTTTAATTGAGTAGTGTGCTTATGATTAATTCAATCGATCAACGAGGGAATAGAACTGGAGCCTCCAATTCAGAAATTGCGCTTGAGCTCTTTCCACACCATTGGACTCATGAATATTATTCCTTTAGCAGCAGCCAGTTCTTCTACATTTTTTCCACCTCCACTTTCTACCATTCAAAACAAGTAGGATAATCATTTTCTTCGTCCCCCCTTCTTCCCTTTGTTCACCTCCATTTCCTTCAATTCCTAATTCTTCTTGCAAATTAAGTGTAAGATTGACAAGCTTCTGTGAGAAATCTTCGGGCTTGTTTGCCTAATATAGCAAGCTGTGCAAATTATTGTACAATTAAATAAGATTTGCTTGTATTCACTCTCTTGCTTCTGGAGGCTTTTTTCTGCAGTATTTGGACTGAGACATCAATAGCTGGAGAAAGAACTTTATCATGGAGAGTCACTTAGAGAGCATATCTTTCATCTGCTGCTTAATTCTCATTCTGTTTTCCTTTTTAAAAGGTTTTCCTATTAATTTCTTGTTTCTTCCTCAGATTAATATTTCTCTCTCTGCGGTGGAAGGCAACAAAGTTGTATTAAATGCTGGGAGAGAAGATTGTGTGCTTGACATGGGGCCTCTTGTATCTGACACGAGTGTTTTCCTCTATCTCCCTTCGTTTGACAAGCTAATTACCCCAATCAATGGTGCGTATTTCTTGATTCTATCAGTGGTGGTCTGTGGTGGGGTGTTCGCTTGCTGTGCGCTTAGGAAGCGGCGAAGAAAGAGCGAGTTCAGGTATCAAGAGCTCGAAATGGGGTCAGGAGAAGGGACCAATATAGAAACTGCAGAAGGTTGGGATCAAGGATGGGACGATGATTGGGATGAGGAGAATGCTGTGAAATCTCCAGGTCAACATCGCGTAGGAAATATATCTGCAAATGGCCTCACTTCTAGGCCTGCAAATAGGGATGGTTGGGAACGGGACTGGGACGGCTAGGAATTGACAACGAAAGGGGTTTTGGAAGAGTTCTACCTCTACATGGGAGGAGGAAAAGGAAACCAGGAGACATGACAATACCAAAACCAGGTACTTGCTTCGATTTCATACCACCTGTACACTCATCTTATGAAAGGTGGCTTCAGTTTGGCTTTGCCAGTAAAAGGTATACAATTTGGTTCGTTGAAATTTTGAAGTTGAGGAGGTGGATTCTGTTGCCTTCTAATACTGCTCGACTCAGGTAGCCTGTACAGTTAGCTTTACAACTAAGGAGTTTTTCGAAACATTGAGCAATTCTCTTTCATTTTCCACTGATGTCAATTTGGTAACTTTTATTAGAACGTGATTTTGAGTTTGGCAAAGAAAAGTGTCTTTGGTGGCAACTTTTCTTTTTCACATGAAAAGTGAATAATTCACATTTTTCCTTTTTCATGTTTCTGTTGCAAATTCATATGCTCAAGTATCCATTTTTTCACCGCGTGCTCTCTGAATCGAGTTTTCCGGTGCAGTTAATGGAGTAGAGATTTCCACATCGCAAGAATTTGGCATCCGATACAAGTGGCTGTCTGTTTTTCCAGTTTAAAACGCCTCCTAAACGTAAAATGAATAATGACATATAAAGTGGAACCAAGGATCCTCTTCCATTCCGGTTTTCTTTACGTTAGGTGTTTTTTCCGAGCTTTTAGTATTTATTGCAAGCTACGGTTGAGTTCACTTCCTTTATTTGTTTGAGCTGTCAAATTTCCATGGAGAAATAGAAGGGAAGTGGTTTGGGAAGAATGACCAAAAAAGACCCAAATCTATTGCAATTATACCAACTTAGTCATAATTCTTTTTTTGGTCAATTTAGTCATAAACCCAATTATGTCAATATAAATTTTGGAAAAAGTTAAGGGGTGAATTGGCCAAAAAAAAGAAAAGAAATTTAGAACTGGATTAGCACAATTGAAATAAGCTTAGGATTTTTTTTATAATTTTCCCAAACTATTCCATCAATAATGCCATAAGGCAAGAGCTAATATGAGTAGGTCTTGTGTTTAGATCGGGCAATCTGGTGAACTTAAAGTTTGGGTTCTGATCGTGAACTTGCCATTTGATCCATGGAGGGTGAGCTCGATCCACATTTGACTCTAGTTTTGACATGGGTTTGAAATTGCTCCCGCATCCCATAAGAAAAGTTAAATAAATTCACCTCATCTGGCAGTGAATTAGGTCAAGCACGAAAATAACATTACTCAGAATGGCAATAATTGTCCTTCAACTTCTATCTACTGTTCGATGTGATTTTAGAATTTGTTTTTTGGGTCTACTCATGTTATCTAACCTTCTTTATGCTGAGGGGTCAAGTGGAAGTTTTCAAATGATTTGATCTACCATAGGAGAAATGGGTCTCTGGTTATTCATGCTCTTCATTATGTAACACGAAATAAAGAGAATTTCTTCATATAAAAGAAAGATGAATCAATAATCAAGACAAGAATCCTTGGTCACACCAACCCAAAATGAATGCAATTTATAAGTCATTTTAATTTTTTATTCTATGAAAAGCTTCGTTCTTATTAATTTTCAACCTTAAATTATGATTTTATTCCAGCAGATCTTATGAAAGGGTTTTTTGGGTTGTATTAGATCATCCTATCAAGAGTATATGAAAGCCAACGGATAAGAAAGAGCTTGACGGGGATGTGCATACCGACAACGAAAGTTTATAAAAAAATTGTCAGTATTCAAAAGTTAATTATGGCCAAAATTTTCCAAAATATTCTTGACAATTGATCTTTAAATCAATAACATATTAGTATAATAAATCAAATTTTCCAAAATGTAGTTACATCACATATTAGGATAACAAATGAATAATGTTTTTTTTTTTTTTAAAAAGCAATGATTTTCTTATATGAGAAATTCAATTTTAGAAAAATTAAATTCATCCTTGATTGGGTCACTTCTCCACATGTTCATGAGACGAGGTGTTATAGCTTCAAAAGACTGTTGTCTTCATCTAAAATTGAAGTTCGAACTCAACGATTCTCCGATAAACCCATTAATCGAGGCTTAAATATTCAATTTGGGCCTACTGAGTTTCAAATCTTTTGAAAGTACACGGTCGAGTTCTCACTCTCCGTGACCATATTTAGTGCCAAAGAATGAGATTTATTTGGCTTTATACGAAGCTAACCACATTGGTTTACCATAAGTAAGAAATAAAACACAGATTTCGTGATTATGAAACTTGAAGGACAATCAAGACTCGAATATTCATGTAAATTGAAGGGAAAATTCAGTTTAGTCTAAAACCATTAAGCCAGCCCTTTAATTTTAGTTTTCCTTTGTTGAAGTCTTTACCTAGATTTTTTTTTTTTTTTGGTCGTAAAGTCTTTACCTAGAATGATTGACAAAATTCATGTGCTTTATCCCTTGATATGGTGTATATTATGCATAGCTTTATGAAAAATCCAATGGGTATAATTTTACCGTGAAGAAATGCTGCTGGTAAGATTGGGCCTTGCCCAAAAAATTTTCGTAAGATTTAGGGTTTTTCTTTTTGCCAAAAACTATAATTCAAATTGATGAAGATGAAACATTATTTTTCAATTGACTAAAGACGTGCGCTTTCCAAAAGTTGAGTGGAGAAAGACCGAGAACTCTCGAAGACTTGTCTTTCATATCATTATAACAAGACTTCAGCCCAGTTGTTGATAATGTCAATTAATATGAGTATTATTACGATAAAATTGAATATGTTTGATGACCATAATTATTTTTAACTTGAAGCATTCAATTGAGTCAAAAATCACTTGATTTGCTAAGTCAGGGCTACTAAATTCATTCAATAGAATAGACATTTAACAGAACTGATACTTAATAATTAGCTACCACCAAACAACGCTATATTTTCATTCCAGCACTTAAGATTCAGCATTCAATTTTTAGTGTCACTAAATAGGCCGTAATCTGGCGATTTCTTTGCTTATAAAAGCTGTCTTGGATGGAAGAAAATACTATCATTTTTTAAGGGGAAAATTACCCAAAAATTCATTAACCTTTGTAATTGTGTCAATACAGTTATAATTTTTTTTTTTTTTCTAATTTAGTCATAAACTTTTTGTATTTGTGTCAATTTAGTCTATTAGGCCAATTTTGACCGATTAGTGCTGACATGGATGTCAGCTGTCCGACCAACGTTAACGGTGGATATTTTTTTAATAATATATTTTTTTGAATTTATTTTAAATTTTTCCTTTTTTCTTTTTTTTTTCCTCCTTCCTCCTCCTTCTTCCTCGTTCCTTTGGTCGAACCAACTAGAGGTGAGGCCTTGCCTAGCCATGGCAAGGCCCAACCTTACCAACCATTACTGAGCTTGAGCCCACCATCACTAGGTGATGCCTAAAAAAAAAGGAGAAAAGAAAAAAAAAGATATTATCAAAAAAATTTCCGCGTTAGCGTTGTCTAGATAGCTGACACTACCTGGCATCCATGTTAGCATTGGTCGGCCAAAATTAATTAGATAAATAGAATTGATCAAAAGAAAATTTTGATACTGAATTAGGATAATTATAATAGGTTTATAACTTTTTTGGTAATTTTCTCATTTTCTAAGGATAATAGCCACCAAAAAACCTAAACAATGCCTACTATAACAAGTTTAACCAAAACTGTTTTTTTTTTTTTTACACCAAAAATCTCGATACATATTTACTCCAGACTTGTTGTACTCTTGTGACACATTTACCAAAAAAAAAGTGTAACACAAAATATACAAACTTAGACCTGCGTCACACATTTATCTTTTGTTAAGAATTTTTTTTCCTTCTTCTTTCGTCTTCATTGTCGCTGCCATCCTTACCATTGCCATTGCCACCATTCTCACCATTGTCAAACCAATGAATAAAACAAAGAAAAAAAAAAAGAGAAAAGGAAAATATATTATGTCAAAATCATTTTTTTCCATTATCTACGTAGGTAGCCACAAAAGATTTTTAGCAGTATTCGTTCACGAAATTTTGATGGAAGTTAATGTATTACACATTTATAAACTTAAGGTTTTTTATGTCATTGAAAAGGGTTTCGGATAAATGTATCATAAATATACGCGGTGTCATAAAAAATTTGAATAAATATGTCAAACTACATATAATTTAAGATTTGTTATGACCTTTTTTTTCTTTTATATAAATATTATATCATGCCTTTTTCTCCGTGGCTTATCAATAGAGGCCGACTACCATCGTGTCGAGCTGCTTCGATGTTCCCACGAAACAGGAATCGCCGTCGACGAGGCTGCTTTCGATGTTCCTCCTTTGCATAAAAAAACAATAAATAAATATAAAAAAATCAATGGATTAAAAAAAGGGGAGAAAATGAGAAACCATGTTCCCTCCTGTGCACTGAGCTTTGTGGGCAGACAGAACGAGCGTCATAAATCCCCAACAGTCGCATGATTTGGGGTTGTCCGACCCCATCATTCTGTCCTCGCAATGTTAAAAAAGTGTAAGAGAAAAGCCAACAATCTGGTGCTTGCTTTATCAAATTCCCCTCATTCCAAGATGCCCTTTTTCCATTGCATGCATCGCTTTAGCCACACTCTCCTATCATTATCCTTCCACTAAAGGCTAGCACTCCCCCCCTCATATCATGATTGACCACGACTTCACTGACCTTTTCCCCATTCTCCCTCTCTTTTTTCTATTCTCCTGTTGATCTTTCTTTTCTTTTTCGATTTCGTCAAAAAGGGGAAAAATTCAATTCGCAGAACTCTTGTTATAGGTAGTTTCGATGGTACTTCATAGCCTGTGCGAACATGGGGAATGCATGCTTTGAACCGACTGGGGCCAAATTCCGCTTGCTCATCGCCTCATCAATCCCGGGTTCATTGTGTTTTGCTTGTCGGATTGTGATTCATCGACAATCCTACCGGTGACTCATGGGGGTCATTATTTTATCTAGGGCCAATTCATGTTTATTGTACTTCTTTTGGTGCCTCAGTAACTTGCTTAGCGTGGCAACAAAGGCACAAGATTAACTATATAAACTGCAATTGGCCTCAATCACTAGAGCTGAGTAGAAAATGGGATTGATCATTGAAAAGAAAGATGGAGACATGAAAAGTTCCCACTGCAAGACATGATGTGATTGTTAGGCACTAATTAATGCCACTCACTGCTTTTGAGCACCTCATGTGATGCTCTCTCATGGTGTCCAAAGCACTTCGAATTGCTCCTGCAAAAGTGTAAATTTAAAAAAGAAGGGGAAAAAGGTAAAGCAAAGCACTTGATTCTTAGGTCCCCCTTGGGTCCAACACCATGTTTTCTCCACAATAAATTTTAAAAACAAAAATCTTCAAATTCAAGAATTCATTATTATACTCCATCAAGTTAAAAAAAAAAAAACGGAGTGGGGGTGTTTGCTTGCAATGCAGTCAATGCTTCATGCGATGTAAGCGTTGGAGTGCTTTGGTTCTGCATAATTGCACTCACTAGCCAAAATGAATGTCCATGATTCTTTTCCTGAGAAAGTTGACCATAGATTTAAACTACACTGATGGGAGTTTGACTTTGGCGTCAATGGAGTCCTGGTGAGTGAGCTGACACAGTTTCTTTAATGATGACACCATCAGAAAAGCACATAAAAGACCAAAGAGGGGAGAAAGAAGAAATTTCATGAAGAGATCTCGGAAGATTTCCAACTTTTGTAATAGTGATATGACTTATAAATCATGACAAAATGGAGTGTGATGCTTTAGAAAGCTCAAAATGTTAGCGAATTGCCTCAGTTACATATATTTTGCTCGTCACAAATGTCGTGTTTTTTCTCAAAACAAGTAAAATTCGTTTCCTACTTAATTTCAAATGTATAAGCGACATACACTTCTGATTTTGCGAATGAAATATTATGTAACATGTTTATACAGTAGAACTTCAGAGATAATTATGGTGACACCATCTTCATCAGAGTGGCGTCAAAACTAACAAGGAAGCTCCTTCATTTCAAAACCTGCACTGAGTTCACTTGTTGTCTGGAAAGTTTGATATCGAGCACTGTTCAGTGAATACACAGGTAGAGCAATTTAACCAATCCAAATCCTCACTCTCCCATTGCGATTCTTTCATTTTTGTTCTAGATCTTGGAAAAAATGCACATCGAAATCAATCTTGAGTTTTAATGGCAAATTTATTGGACAATAGTAAGCAGAGTGTCGCAAAGAAAGCTGAAAATTACTCTAAATAGACTAGTCCGCACTCTGCAGATATTACTCAACATGTAACATCAATATCCTGTACCATATAACTTGATGCTCATATGTGGACAACAATATAATCCAAAACCAAGAAAAAGCACCAAATGGGAGAGATTCAGGCTGTCTTTATGTGAAAAGTAAAGTTGATATAGATGACATAACATTTGGACTCTTGTAATATCACGCCAGTGAAAGAGGAATCCACAAATAGAGTTGTCAAGATCTTTTCAGATCAAGCAAACTGGGTTCCTCTGCAATGGCAAACTCTAGAACCGTATCGCTCTTGAATTTAAACAAAACTATAAGGTCATTGTATTTCCTCTTGACCTTCCGAGGGGCACTGGATCAACTCCAAAATGTTGACGACTTCACTCATTTCTGGCCGGTTCGAGGGCACCTGAGATGCGCAAATTAGACCAAGCTTTATGACCGGGATCGCCTCCTCAGGTGGAAAACTACCTCCGAGACTCCCATCAATGCATTTCTCCACCTTGTTTTCCTCTAACGCGCCCCTCACCATGTCACATAGCACCACCACATCATCCTCCATGTACTCCACTGGCCTCCTCCCAGTTATTACCTCCAGAACCAAAATTCCAAACCCGTAGACATCGCATTTCTCTGTTATTTTTACTGTTCGGCATGCAAATTCCGGAGCCATGTAGCCAAGTGCACTCTGGATTTTGCTGCTTAAGATACAACGGTCTAGCATCGGCAACAATCTCGCCAGGCCAAAATCGCCTACCTTTGCCTCTCCTGAGCCGTCCAATAGAACATTTGTTGACTTCAGATTGTAATGAACCACACCCATTTGATGCAAATACGATAATCCTTTAGCCAGTCCGAGTATTATGTTAAATCTCTGCCTCCAAGTTAGGCTGTTTCTCTCATCTGCATCATGAAGATGCTTATACAAGCTCCCGCTGGGAACGAATTCATAAATTAGAAGCTGCAATGATGATGTCCAATAGTATCCTTCTAGCTTTACGAGATTAGGGTGCCAGATCTTTCCAAGTGTCTTGACCTCCCTCTCGAAGTCATCTTGGGACTTCATCAAACCAGAGGCTGTTAGTTTCTTGATTGCCACTGATCGCCCATCACGTAGGACTGTGCGATAAACAACTCCGAAACCACCACGACCCAGCTCCGAATCTTTGTTGAGCAATGCATGGGCCCCAGTGAAAAAATTAGCATCTCCAGAAAACATGACTAGTTTCCCATAATTTGGGTCGGCAGTTGGCGAACAGCTGAAATCTTCACCTCCAGATAGTGTGAGTGCTGGAGCAGAATGAGCCATGGAAGACCGGACATGAATATTCAGAAGAGTTATGGTTATCACTCCGATGGCAATAAAAGCTGCGGCCCCGATGGCAATAAGGGAAGATATGCTGAGTATAATACGCTTGTGCCGGTGATCTGAAGAGGACGCAGCACCTGCTGGATTGGAAGAATTAGGGTTTAGGACAATGGGTTTTGGATGGACCGAGGGACAGGAATCATTGACAACAGAGCCGCAAAGAGATGGGTTGCCGGAGACGGATGCCAGAGGAATGGTGTTGAAGAACCCGCCGACGGGGAGCTCGCCTTCCAGATGGTTGTGTGAGATATTGAAATAGACCAGGTGTGAAAGATTTGCCAGCTCCTTGGGTAAGCTTCCAGAGAGATTGTTCAAGGAAAGGTCCACGTACTCGAGATTAGTGAGGTTTGCCATGGCAGGAGGGACTGGGCCAGTCAGGTTATTCTGTGACAGGATCCTGCACAGTATGAAAATATGACATAATGAGAGAATTTCCAAGATCATACAATCTTTGCATTCTTGGTTGAGAGAAGGCGCAACACAAAAGTAAGAAAAAAGAATTATCAATAATAGACATGTCATGTCGTAAATTAATTTATGGAAAACAAGATATGATTGGCATCCATCATCTGAAAAGAACAAACAAGCTTCATATTCCAAATTTAGACCATCAATGTGCTTCTCACTCTATTCATACTGCCAAGACATATAAGTTATGCTTTTACTGACAGAGCAATTTGGCCAGTCTCCAGGTAGAAAAACTGCTTTTAAAGTTTGAAGATGCGACATGAAAGTACATAGGATTTCCATTTGTAGTTTGTACCATATAAACCTCGATAAAATATACAGAGACCCAAATTTACTTAGGTCATCGGAGCTGAACTTTAGACCACAGTACTATTGCATTGTATGTGAAGCAAGCAACAGAGATTAAAGCAGCAGATAAAGGACTCACAGTGATGTCAAATTCGAGCATGCCCCAATTTGAGTTGGAATATTTCCACTTAGGAAGTTTTTGTCCAGCTTTAAGTCCTTGAGTGAGATTACTACTCCAATTTCAGGAGGAATGCTTCCATTCAGCCGATTGTTGCTCAAATCAAGAAACTGAGTGTACTTTAATACACCTATGCTGGCTGGGATGGAACCAAAGAACAAGTTCCTCGACATATTCAGTGACTCCACACTACTAAGAACACCGAGGTTGGCTGGAATTTCACCAGAAAGAGAATTTGAAGATATGTCCATGACCTGCAGATTGTTATACAACGTTGTAGCTGGAAGTGAAGTATATTCCGCGCTTTCATCTACTCCATTTCCCGAAAGTGAGACGCCTCCAGTGTCCAGCTTAAAAGGAAAACCGCCCGTTAACAAATTCTGGCTAACATCTAGAACCGAAAGGTTCTTGCAGTTAGATATTGAGTCCGGTAAGCTTCCGGTGAGAAGGTTTGTGGACAGATTTAGTTTCTTAAGTGACTGGATATTTCCAATTGATGGTGGGATTGAACCAGAAAGTTTGTTTCTCGAGAGATCTAAATTCTCGAGGTTTCTCAATTCCCCAATCCAATCTGGAATCTCCCCTGTAAGTAAATTTCCATGTACATCAAGAGAACTGCATAGACCCAGTCGTTGCATTGATTCTGGAAGGCTCCCAGAGAACAAATTGTCGCTCAGATCAAGAGAGCGTAAAAGCAAATTTCCTCCAATATCCCTGGGAATATGCCCGGTGAACCGGTTTCTCCGTAGGTTCACCACCCTGACATCATATAAGTTCTGAATTCCTTCAGGGATCTCTGCCTCCAGTAAATTTTCAGAAAGATCAAGCGATTGAAGCCCCCTTGAAAACCACATTCCTAGAGGCAACTTCCCAGATAGCTGATTGGAGGAGAAGTTAACAGCAACCAGTGTCGAGCAATAGCTTAAGGAATCAGGGATCCGCCCCATGAGACTATTTTTAGCAAATGAAACTACTCTTAGCGAGCCACATTGCTGAAACATCTCATCTGGGATTGATCCCGTGAAGTTGTTCTCGCTCAAGTCTAGAACCTGCAAGGTCCCAATGTGCGTGAGACTAGTGTTGATAGGTCCACTGAAGTTGTTCTTGGAAAGTGAGAGAACGTGGAGGAATTGCAATCTTAAAAGGCCACGGCCTATGTGCCCGGAAAGAGAAAATCCATCAAGATCCACCTCGGTGACTCGTTTAGACCTCGGATCACATTTGATCCCGACCCATTCACAAGGATATTCGGCATCTTCATTCCATGTAGAAAGCTTATCTTTAGGATCGTGAAGCCCGGCTTTGAACACAATCAACCCCAAAACGTCATCATTGAAAATTGCGTCTAGAGATTGCGTGAAAACCGGAGCAAAGAGAAGTAGAAGAAACACTCTGAATACCATTCTTAGCTCAGTGCATAGAGATAAGAATATGATATGTAGGTCTCGAAAGAAAAGATTTTGATAACAGTTTCTTCAAGGAAGGGAAGCACTAGGACTATGGTTCATGAGGGTAGCGAAAAGATCAATGAAATCAAAGGAAGCTCAAAATGCACTCGAGCAACAATCGAAGAAAGCAGATGACTGAAGAAGTAGTATTGTATACTTTTAAAGGTGACAGGGCAGAAGCAACAAAACCCCGCAGAACAGAGCAACAGAGGATTAACGACCAACTCACCAGCAATGAGGAGGAAGTGCAGTACCTTCACAATCTCAAAGCAAGAATGGCAAGCTAAGAAGATACCAACATGATGCGTTGGAAGGCTCAGCACGAAATATTCCCACTCCTTTCCCCTCAAAAAAAGGAACTTTCCTTCATGTACTGCTGTCTAACATGAGGAAAAGTTGACAGCAATACTCACAGGAGGAGACCCAACAAAAAAAGAAGCACCAGCAGCTACAACTTCAACAGAAGGAAGACCCCACCAACCACCATACAAGGCTAATCATCAGCAAAAACAACCCATCAGCAAGCAAGAAGGGACCCCAGGTCCAAGAAAAGCTTGCTCTCAAGCTTCACGGCCCTTCAAGAATGCTTCCAACATTGTCAATGAACATAATCAAAGATTCTGAAGCAGGAACAAGTGGGTTCTCGGCTTATTTTTTATCTTGGTGGCTCCTGAACAGGAGAGAAGTTTAAAAAGAAGCAAACTTTCTTCTTTTTTCTTCGTTTTAGATTGATGGGTATGGAGGAAATGGGCAGAAACCGGGAGAGTTTCGGAGCGGAGATCGCCGGGAAGGGCGGGCGTGAGGTTCGGGGTAGTCGAATTTTCTTTGGAAGGGCCTGTCAAATTCCGGGCGCCATTAAATGAAGAGAGAGAGAGAGAGAGAGAGTATGGAGAGTGGTGCTGGCAAAAAAAAACCACAGAAGAGAGAGAGGAGTCAAGCTCAGAAAAGAAGTGGAAGGAAAAGCAGTGCATTTAAAGCGTTCGAACGGCGAGACAGAGCAGAAGAGTAGAGTGAGTGAGAACACTCGCGGCTTTTTTCCTTTGAGTTTCTTCTATACTGATACTGTGTTATTAATGATTAGGATTTCTCTATTTTCTTCTCCATCTGGTTTTGTTTTTTTGCTTGTCCGGTCTCACACCCGACGTGGCAATCAGCAAGGATTGCTTCCCCGTGTTTAACCCTAACATGGAATCGTCAAACTTACTCCTGCTTTGATTATATGGAAATATTGTTCTGAGGCACCTGCTAAATACCCTAAAGAGGAAGAAAGGATAAATATTCGTATTTTCAATATTGAGTTTCGTTCGTATTATTGTATAATCAATGTGTTGGGAATCTAGACATTTTGAGTATGGCTACTAAGTATTTTAAGAGCACTCGTTGACAATGCCCATTTGCGTTTAGTAATTCTAGACAAAATTAAACTCGCATATGGGAGTAACAACAATTTCAATATGGTGCAGCCGAAATATAGTGCAAAAAGAGAGGGAGAAATTGGGAGTCGTGGTTTGCTCGTACTTTTGATCAAAATTTAAAAAAAAAAAAAATCATGAGACAAATGAAGTCTATATGCTAGCATTTATATAATTTCTACATGAGATAAGTGTACTGAAAATCTTAAAATTTGTCACGAAAATATAATCGATTGTTAAAACTTTCAAAAATAAAACTTGTTAGTAATGTAAAATTGAGTCATAAAATTTTGAAAATGTTCAATCAACGGAAAAACTTGATTAAACTAATTTGACAAGTTTTAGAATTTAATTATATTTTAAAAAAAATTTAGAACTCAATTGCATTTTTATGATAAATTTTAGTATTTCTAATGTGCTCATCTCCTTTTAATTTTGACAATTATTTTTATTTCATCAGCATTGGATTTTCACTTCACTTTGTGTAATAGGCCTTTTACACCGGCGGCGTACCTTAACACATCCCAATCTAAAAGGATAAAAATTCCGCACTCTTCCATCACTTGTTATGTTGTAAGAAGTTTAAGAGGGCAAAATTTGGAAAAAAGAATATTTCCACAAATTTCCTCAACGTCGTTTTTCATTATTTTTCGAACGGTCGTGTCCATTCAAGACTTGTACAATAAGTCTGTCTCAGGAACTCTCATCATTGACGACAGACAGAATCATTCCGTCCAAAACGCCATTAATTCATCTCGTAACTTCATCCGCACGTCTGTTTCGGCCAAACCACGACGACTTCCGCGGCTTGAAGCAAACGATCCCCCACCGGCGACGGCACTCCGGAACGCGACGACCGAAGGAGGGCCGAGTCGCGGCGGAGTTCCCTCCCCAAGGCGGAGAAGGCGACAAGACACTGCAGCGTAATGACTAATGACACGCGGTTTTTTAAATGCCCAGCGAAACGACAGTCAAAAGGGGAAGAGAATCCGAGTCCTGCAGTCCTCCGATTTTGTTCCCATTTTCCTGGCCTTCTTTTTCAAAAGCCCGTTTTGGCCCGTAGCCGTGGAAAAGCTTTGCCTTTTTGACGTTTTACTCGTGGGCTCGCTTGTCTCCTCCAATTGACCTCTTTTTTTGGAGAATAATCTAATGAATGGACGACTGGAAGAAACAAGATTAGCACATTTACCCACCATTGCCATCGACGTACGGGACCTTGACAAGGCATTTTTTAATGCAGTTTTCTTGGGGGTTGCTGTGGCTACGGTGTGGATCTGGCGCGACGGGCGGGGCGGGGTATATCCTCGGTTCTGGCCATAGAACATAAATGCGCATTTTAATAGATTATCTCAATTAGTACTTCGAGGATCAAGATTGATTATTGGGAGAGCTCATTGATTAGCCCGTCAGATCGATGTTATGCACGTTCACTGAAGTCGTGTCGTGTGAGAATTGAACTTGAGAGCACGTACTTCTCAAGTGGAAGAGTCTAAATGTGGATCATTTTGCAATATTGTTGCAAACTCGGCCTAGAGAACATGGGCGCCTAACGACCGGGTTAGTTTAAATGAGGTATGTGCGTCCTAAGAGACCGTATTATGATCAGGTCATTTCTGTTTAAAAAAAAAAACAGATGAATACAGACATTGTGTCTTCACTTCCAAACGTGATCAGAGAAACCTTAAGTTCCAAGCTAACATCGGGAAATGCCGGACCGAGAGAAAACTGGAAGTCCGATCTGGAATTGGCTTCTCCAAGAAGAAGATGAGAGGAAAGGAGACGACCCAGTATCTTCATTGGAGACGATGCTTATGAGCCACGCGACAACGGACGATCAAGACTGCTCCGACAATTGAAGCCATCGAAAGAGCATGCGAAAATTGGCACCTAGGAATCCATTTCTCGTTGGGTGAAGAACATTACAGGTAACGAATGTCTACTTCTCGTGCCTAATACATGAAACCTTTCTAGAGAACGCGACATAATTAAGCCTACCACAACAAGCACGGACATAAGTTAAACGAATCATGCTCCCCAGGAAACCCAATGAGAGAAGGGACAGGATCGACGTATCACAAGCGAGACCATTATTTTGCTAATTAGACTAAGGATTATTTGTGGTATCGCTTGAATCTGTGTAAAGCCAGATAAAGATTTAGACATTTACAAAACAGTAACTCTTCTAATTAAACCGTCACATGATGACTGAAAAGCAGCCTCGGCGCATAGCACAGGGTCGATCAGACAGCAAGACCACTAGCGCTTGATTTCACATGAAGAGGGTCTGGAATTAGGCGATGATGAGTGACTTCATAGTTTTCTTCCTCTCACGCTACACAGATGTCCGCCGCTTTCAGACGCTCCCACGGGAGGCATGAGTATGACTAGGTATCTCGCCCTGATTATCCAGCGGCATGTACTGAGCCATGATCGCCCTTATCTCAGAATCCATGTACCTCTGCACAGAAGTTCGACAAATATCGGAACGTCACAATGTTGTTAATGGACAGTAATAGGTACATAGCAGAAAGGTGATCATCCACCGGTTTTTGAATAAAATCATACCCTGATTCTGTACTTGTAAACTGCATAGCCCGCCACTCCGGCAGCAGCCAAACCCAAAACGATAGTCCAGATGAAGCCCCAGCTATACTCCGTACGAGTATTCTTATCTGCATTTGAGCATCGTAAAATTAGTAAGAGGACACAGAAAATGCAGAGCACAGAGCAACGACATTAGATTTTTCCTGTTCTGGAGATTACATGCTCCTACATTTCAACACAACCTGAGAAGCACTGGCCTGTTTTATTTCCTTAAGTGCAACTAACAGGTAACTCGTAAATAAACAGAAAACAGTAGTAAAAAGATTCTCAGTTGCAGGTATATCTACTAGCTGATGGTCTAAAATATTGTTCCCATTCATCACAAGGTTCAAGCTTGAACTGCAAACAAACAGGGGTCCAAGGGTACTCACTGATACACATGTCATGTTCCTGCATGTATAATAAACCACCGCTGCAGCTGCACTCATAACTACCCCAGACGTTCTTGCATTTACATTCCGGGCACTGGCATGCCAGTTTATCTTTGCACTCGTCCACATCTAAAATGATTGCAACAAATAAGAAAATGTACAGATGATCTCCGGAGAATGAGGTGCTGTGACCAAATAAATGACATTTGACAAAAAAGGAGCTAACACATAAGCAGAAAAGCCTAACTTCAAAAAAATTGCAATATTTTTCTTTTCTTTTCTTGGTAATGAAAGAATTCTGCACTTTTTACTTCCCACTAAAAGACCTCCACAGTGAACCAAAGAGTGAACCTTGGATCCTCTTCACATATGCAAGATATGATAGGAGGTATCCACTTAATGGTCAGAATCTCAATGGTCACAGTGAAGACCCCATCCCCAATCGACCATCATTGAAGCTTAAATCGAAAGTCCACGAAAATATGAAAGAAATCACTAACAGGCAGGAAGATTAGCAATATTTCATGCCATGCAAAACTAAGTAAGATCCTTTCTTAACTTAGAATAAATAAACTCCTATTGGGCAGATGAGTGCAAGGCAATAAGATTCAGTACCCTCACAAGACTTGACTCCATCTCCCCGAAATCCATGAGGACATTTGCAGCCTTTTGTGTGATCATCCTATCAAATAAGTTGGGGAAAATCATAATTAAACCAACTCTAGCAACAGCATAACAAATCTTACAGCATTAGGAAAAAAAGAACAACATTTGAACTCACAATGCAAGCAGAGTATGTCCTGCCATTTTGCGAATCCTTCCAGCATCCCCCATTGTTGATTTCACAGCGCAACGCTCCAGAAGCTGAGAAGCAAAGTATCAGAAAAGAAATTATGCAAACGGAGCACAGCGTCAAACATTAAATTCCACAATCTTATATTTCCATAAAGAAATGATGACGTTGAATTAATGTATTTACAGTTATGAGTGCTTAAAACAGATCTACAACCAAAGCACGTTTACCTTCACAGTGAGTATAACCATCACCAACAAACTTCACATTTTGCACTGTAGGGCATTCACATACTCTTCCCCGGAATGTATCCTGCATAAGTGGCATGTATCAGAGACATGTGAACCACATGATTCAGAAACAGTCTAAAACCAAATTAAGAAGATTTTTTTATAGAATACACCAACAAAAGCTAGAAAAGATACCCTGCATGCAGAAATATTAGCAGTCTTGTCCTGCCAGCAGCCACCATCGTTCTCCAAACACTCATTTGTCTCAATTTCTGTAAAAATTAATGCATGAAAAGATATTTCACATTATCTCTGCAAGACTCAATTTTCTACAATCACTTGAACATAATTAACTAAAGCAATAAACTGCTATGAAACATATTGCTTAAACGGATTAGGAACAGACAATTCTAAAGGAACAAATATGCGCTTAATTTTTTTTAATACTAAAGATTTTGCACAGAGTGACATTAACTTCTTTCAAGCAAAATGGTAGTTCTTACAATGTCTTAGGAAAGGAAGGAAGAAAAGATAGTTAATATAACAACTTTTCTATTCATAAAAGTTCTTTTCCAATGGCATAAGTTGTTAGTTGTTATTACAACATGATTCAAGTTTTTGTTTCTTAAGCCACATCAATAATTTATTATGCAGAAATTATTTTAAGACATGTAAGAACATGAACTTAATAATGTTATTTTCCAAAAAACAAGGGACCAATGCTAAACATGTATGTCATAAAAGAGTTTGAAACCTTCTTTGTATCATCCAAAGCTTTAAAAAACGTTGCAATAAGCCATTCAAAATCAGGAGGAAAAAAAAGAAGGAATTTTTCCAAAGAAGAAATATTCAGCTTAAAGGATGGAGAAGAAATGGAAGAAGACACGAAACTGAAAGAGAGAATGAGGTAAAAGACACTTCCTCAGAGTAGTCAATGTCTACAAAAAAATGCTATAATGCTCTCTACTCATGAAATAAAGCTGCCAAAGAATAAAAATGACGTCTACGTAGATGAATTTCAGAAAAACAGATTAGTCACTATAGGAGTAGGGCGTGGCCTTTGGCATGTTTTAAACAGTAAAGTATATTCAAAAGCCTCATTTAAGAAGGCAGTTGAAGAGCACCTTGACTAAGACAGATGGCTGGTTCAGTGGTCTCCTGGAAACCAGAGCAGATGGCCTTCAAGACCGCTATTCTGTCTAACTTACCTGAAACATGAAAACAGACCATTAATAACTCAAGATCCAGAAGTCCTGCTACATTGTCAATTAGTGGCTTATTACCTCTATACTGTCCGTTATTTATGACAAGAGTCGGCAAAATAGTTACATCTCCACGAGCACCCTTGCCAATCTGGCATAATTGGAACAACAACAAAAATTAAATACAACAATATGAAGAGACTACTGAGGAAGGAGCTGTCTATTGCTCGTGATAGAAGTTGGCAAAATTATTACATCTCCACAAGCACCTTGGCCTATTTGGCATAATCACGTATGAATACAATAAAGAATCGAAGTAACACACAGTCAACTTAGAAAAAAGGTAATAATTACCTGTGCTTCTTGTTCAGCTTTAAGAACTGGATTGTTCTCGTCAGCATCAGGGTTGCCTATGCATTCATCTATCTTCTTGAGATCAACACCTTAACATAATAGAAGATAAAAATATCATAACTAAAAATTTCTTTTCAATAGGGAAGGAAAGATACAACCAACTTGAGAACAGAACTTCTTTATAAGGTAGAAGTCGGAACCTTGGGCGCTGAGTAACCTTTTTGGCTCAAATACGTTACATAGTCCCAATAGAGTATATAAAGAAAAGCAAATATTATGGCTTACCAAAAAGGAAACTAATAAAGTGTCCTCCAAGAAAAAAGAAGATTGAAAGAAGGGTAATGAAAATTGGACGAGAAAAGGACAATAAAATGAGACTTGCCAGTATGGTAGCCAAAAAGCATCATCTAAAGATGCAAAAAAATGAACCAGACAGATAGAGAGGAGGATTCAGATGGATGAGAAGTGAGTCAGACCTCCATTACCAGGAACATGAAGCTTAATGGTATTACATCATGAAACTTTAATTTAAACAAGAAAATATAGAAAATAACGAAACAGATGTTGGATATGCACAACAATGTCTTATCTGCATCGTCCAAGAGTGCGACCACAATCATCACACTTTTCCTAATTTCCCACTCTTAGATCAATTAATAATTAACAAAATGTACTAAACTGAATAAAACACCTTTTAAGCCATTAGGCTCACAGTCTATTCGTTACAAACACCTTTGGATATGTGGGAGGTAGGAAGTTCAATTAAGCTATTTATGTTCTATTTCCCATATTCTTCCAGGAAGTTCTCATAGAAGCTTGTTAAGAGATACTATACTTCACCAAAATCAAGATCACCAATTAAAAAGCCAATATATTTTGAGAAGATACAGTAGCTAGTCAGATTGGCCCTGTCTGTCATGAAAGAGATTCAGCAAGTAGTACATGGTTCACCCTAAGGAACCAGTTTAATATCTCTACAACAAAAAACATGCAACAATATCACATTTAATTCTGAATTAACACAGAAATCAAGAATATCTTTTCAATGCTTTATGTAACTGTAAAGTCAAAGGAAATCCTAACAAGTGCATGCATCAGTACCAGATGACATCTAAGAATAAGTAAATCTTACCAAGAGACTTTATAACTTGATCTGCACATTCCTTTGTGTACTTTTTCTCTTTCATTGGGCAACGGATCGAAAAGTCAGCCACATAGTCCCACCAAAGCCATGGCTTCCCACTTTCGTTTGCCACTTTGAAGAAACAAGCTTGGCGTAAATTCTGTACTACAACATCCTTTCCATCATATCCTCGGTTAAAATCTTGGTCAGGATCAGGAGCACAGTATCTCCCATGATTGATGCACTGTGACTTGCACTGTTTGCTCAAAAGAAAGGCTTCTGGGCAGTACCAAGTTATATAATGAGGGGTGAACTGAGTATACCCTTTCTGCTCAAGAATTTGCGCTGCTCCTTTAAAGTTCTTAACAAAGTCAATCTGACCATCGCATTTTGGCCCGCACTCATCATTGCTATTTGTCCAGAATTCATACTCAACCCGCTCATCAGGATGAGGAAGAGCCTCAGTCCAATCGAGATTGAGGTTAACCATATTACCACCAGACAAAGCTTTCTTTATGCTATCACCCAAGTTTTTGTGGATAAGGGCCGATGGAATAGTGATTTTCTCAAGATAATCAGCATCAGCTTTCTGTTCTTCAGGAACGTCCATGGTGATCAATGGTTCTTCTCTATCATCCGCAACAAGAATGGCAGCTGCTCCACCATTCTGGGCATTCCACGCCTTCAACGTGAAGTAGCAATCTGCCAAATTAGCCAATTCACACGTCAATTGGTATTTCAGAAGCAGGGGAAATCGGAAAACATTCTTCACATTCCTATCTGCGGGAGCGCACATTAAGTACTGCCGTAGCATCAATCTCAGGAATGACAAAATACACTCCTAGAATCCATTTAATAAAACCCCAGTAAAGACATTAGAGGGAAAATACTCCCGGAAGACTTCGGAGTAATTAAATGGCAAAACTTTCCAGGATTATGTTTTAGTCTCTAATAAATGACCGGCTTCAATAATAGAGAATTTTATACTAAAACGATCAAATTCCCTAATGATCGAAGCATGCATGTCTAAATTATCTGGATATCCCGCAACAAGACACGGAACAATCGGTCACTTCAACCAGCCCCGAACAAGAGATGCAATCGATCTATCAATCGCACGAAAAAGAACCAACCGACCAATCGATTGCAAATTACGAATTCCAAGCAACAAAAGAGTATTGTATTGCCATACGAAACTCAAATTGCACACTAACGAAGCTAAAATACCTCAAATTGAAGCCCAAAAAAGTCCTAAATCGATGCCAAGCAAATACGACAAACGCAACAACAAGCTTCAGGCCAGCGACAAAACATAACCAGCAACACTCGAGACACCGCGCGTAAACTCACCTCCCCGATCGGCGAGGACGAAGACCGGCATCCCGCCGGGCTTCGTCTTGAAGCTGACGTCGAACTCGCGGAACTCCTTGCACGCGTGCTGGTTCGCCGACGGGTACACCACGGTGCCGACGAGCGTGCCCCCGTACTGCGGGACGCCGAAGTTCCCGATGGCGCACTCGTGCGCGCCCTTCATCGATTCCGGGCTCGTCACCTTCAGGCTGTTCTTCTGCACCACGAACCGCCCCTCGCAGCCGCCCCACAGCAGCAGCAGCAGCCACGCGCCGAGGGCCAGCCGCGCCAGCCCTAGCCGCTCCTCCACTCTCATCCTGGCGGCGGCGGCGGCGGAGGCGGGAGGGAGAGCGTCTCTCGAGATCGGAAGGGGAGGGGGGACGGACCGGCGATCCTCGCGGCGGCGGACGGCGGAGATCGGAGGGGGGAGCCGGCGAGGAGAGCGATGGGAAAAGCTCGTGGGAGAGCGTGAGATGTAGGAGGAGGAGGAGATGGAAAATTGGAAGAGACGTGCTGCAACGACTTGCCGTAGCGGGGCTAGAAGGAAAGTACGCCGAAGCCGTTATTCAACGAGGAGCGGAAGGCGGGTCGGTGCGCGAGATATTCGGGAGCACTTGTTTTTCTCGCGAGATGATACGAGACGGGGGCGGGGGAGGATCTTTCATGTGGGCTTTGCATGAGATCCACGTGTTTGGTTTCGCCATCACGCGCCTCCGCAGGCGTCTGCGTCTGCGGGTCCGGCTCGCGTGCCCACTTCCAAAAAACATTATAAAAAAAAAAAAAAAAGGATTTTTTTAATTTTTAATATTTTTATTCAAATTATGGGAGAATTTAAAGGAAACTGGTTTTGTTACGGAATTGAATTGATCCTTGTGTTTAATTTGATGACTTTCATGACTTAGCAATTAAGTATGGTTTGCCTTCTCTCCGAAGTATTGGATTGAGTCTTGTGTTTCCCTTCTCTTATCATCGAGATTGATGGAAAGACCTTTTCATCCACTGAATTTTATTTTTTCGCTATCAATGTAATGAAATGATCGACGGAACATTGAGTCTATGAATTAAAATGTTAATATCATGAAAAACCCAAGATTTATGTACTTGTGATAAATATATCTCAAATTAATTTTTTGAACCAACACTAATATCAAATTTACTCCAAATTGATTAGAATTTCTATGTGAACCTGTTATGTTAATCGAATTATTGTCATATATGATCCAATCCAATAAGTTCATGATAAAATTTTGAGAAAAAATAACGGAGGTAGAATATGTCACGAGTTTACTAGTTTGAAGATAAATTTATCATAAATTTATTGATTTAGGATTTTTTTTACTTTAAAAATTACTTTAGAATATATTTGTCACAAATATATTATTTTGAATTTTTTCACAACGTTAATTCTAAATTAAAATAATGAAAATACTAAATTAACTCCGCAATGATGTTTTCGCTTTTTTCCCCACGAAGCAATGGGAAGTAGCCAAACAGGTCGGTCGCAGTCATGTCACTCGCTTACACGTTGGACCACGAAATCGTTATTTATTTTCCGAAAGCTCTCTTACACGTTAAACCTCGCACTTTATAAATCGTTACAATTTATCATCTCGAAAGTTGCAAATTATTTACCGATAAAAAAAAAAAAAAGGTTGCCAATTATTTTTAATGGTCGCTCTCGAGATATATATTTTTCCGCTGGAAAGAGCGGTGCCTACGTGTTTCTTAAGCTGTCCGCTAATAAGTTCTTTTTTTAATGGACGAAAATGCCCTCGAATGCGATGCCTCATTGCAACTTGATGTGCAAGTTCACCAAAAACTGTTATTTTCAACGGTCGCTCTCACCATATATTTTCCGCCGGAAAGAGTGTATGTGATTTATAAGCTGTCAACTTCAATATACTAAAAATTCTTTTCCTATGGACGAAAATGGCCTATAATGTGATGCTTCATTGCAACTTAAAGAATCGCATGGACCACCCATTTTGATGGGGAAATTTTGGTTATGGAAACCAGTCCATAGGACCTACGACCCCGCCCTCCAACCTAGGAACTCAAGCCCCATGAGTCGGACCCGGCGTTTGGACTAGAGACCTCGAAGGCTGAATTCGGGATCACGGACCTTAAAATCAGGACCTTGCCATCGGACTCAGAGCTCCAATGACTTACTTCTAAGGCCTTGGCACTTTAGACTCGACAACTAGGCGCTTGAACATAAAGGCATTGAGGGTTGGACCCGGAGACCTCGACATTTATACGAGGTACAATAGAGGTTGGATCCAAGAACTAGGGGTTGGATAAGGGATCTTGGGGGCTAGATAAAGTACTGTCCGGAGTGGACACTTGAACCTAAGTGCTCAAAATTGGGTCCGGTCCTGTCCAACCCCAAGGTTTGGGTTCAAGAGCCGAGGTCCTAGATGAGGGTGCAAGGTCCAACTTTGTGGTGTCGGGATTTCTTAAAGTTTAGAATAGTTAATGATATTTAAATTATGGAAAATAACTTTTGTCCCCATCAAATTTTTGGCAAATATATAACTAAAGTCTGTAGTAAATGTTTTCATTGCAATGTAACCCCCAAAAATTGACAAAATATAGTAAACAATTTTAAAATCAGGAAAATGCGGTTGTTTTAGATAAACAAAACCTACATAATTCCAAATTTTAACATCTTGCCAAGTGTAATAATATTACATTAGTTATAGAAATTTTAATTCTGCAATAGTCTTCACTTCTCGCCACGACAGTCGGTGTGCATTCACACTATAAAGGGCATATTACTCTTAATAAGTATAAAAAAAAATTACAAAGTTCAGTTCGGAATTTTGTAAATATTGTTCTTGAATTTTTTATATGAGCCTAGATAATTATTTGGGCTAGAGAAATACTTTTTCTTGGTGGCTCTTCATTATAATTATATAATTTTGTAATGCTAAGCAAAGTACTTTTCCACAAAAATACTAAATTAATGTTGGCTTCAACCGTATCTAGATAATATTTTTGAAGAATGGCGAAAAAAAAGTAATAACGTCAGAAAAAAAGACAATCTCTTACGAAAAAAAGTAATACGAAAAAAGAGATAATAGAATGGAATTGTCAATACGTTTAAAGTATCATTTAAGAAAACACAATGCTATATGAGTACATTAGTGGAATTCACTCAAGTAAATCGACATGGATCTCGATGGAACTTTGAAAAACAAAGTTCTAGTTTGAAAATAAAGATGGGATCACTTTCATTATAAGAGATTAATAATTTCTTTTGGGGGGTAATTCACTTTTAATTGATTTTATTCCCATATTTACACATACTACATCATATCAAACAATCCATGATTTCATATGCTAATCTTAATTTAACTCCGTATCCTAGAGTTGTTTTTCTATGAGGAGTCCGCGTCAAGCGTATAAAACGACTTAACGCAAGTAAGTTTTAAACAGTGACAGATGTGCAATTCTTAATTTTAGCACGTAGGTTCATGCCATGAACGGATCAACATTTCCATTCCGAGATTGCTCGTGCGAAAAGATTGTTACGCTGGCGGCATACGCCGTATAAATCCGTGAAAGTAGTAGGGTATAGGTCGAGTTGGTCGATATGAATCGGTATCTCTTTCTCTCTCTCCCTCGTCTGGATCTTGGTTCCATTGGGTAATTTAATGCATGTGATCATTAATGTTCACCAGCATACTCAAAATAACACTGAAGAATAGATGAAGAGAGAACTCGAGGTATGAAAAACATACGCATTAACGCATTATCGCATTGCAATGGTTGACCATGTTATTTCACCAAGACAAATACAAGAAAAAGGACATGAGAAACAGCATCGATTCAGAGAGACTCGCCCAGGTGGAGCTCCTCTGCGGGTTCCAGAAGAACCCTTCTTTTATTTCTTCATCCTCGGCCACGAAATCACATTCATCTCACCCTGCAACAGAAGAAAAATCATTCGTGTGCTTCAGACAGTGCAGGAGAAAGGAAGTCGTGTATGGCTCAATGCTCGTCATTAGGGAAACCACTACGTGCGTTTCGTGGATGGTTGCGTTTAAAGATTTAAAGAAGAGCCAAACTCGGACGAAAGATGGTGGTAACGGAGTACCTGCTGCAGTCGGTGGAGGGGCTGATCTTGTAAGGGACGCCGACCCCGCATTTGCCTGGGAGCGCGGACGCGAGGCCAAGGTTGAGGCCCCGGATGTTGCCGGCGGCAGACTGCAGGCACCGGCAGGCGGTCTGGCGGTCGGGAGTGGTCCTGGCAGCACTGTTGAGCGACCTGATTCCGCTGCAGCAAGCTGAGGGGATCGCTCCGCCGGCCCTCAGGTACCCGAGGCATGGGGCCACGCAGCTCGCCACCTGGCCACAGGTGACGGCCGACTCGGTGAGGGGCACGGCCACCACGAGACCGACCACCAGGGCCAAGCACACCAGCTTGAGGCTCGCCATGTCAGGGCGGGGGCAGATGGCGCAAGTGGTGATGCAGTGCAGTGTGCTTGAGAAGTGATGAGAGCGAGAGAGACGAGTACACGAGGGCTGGCTGTGCTTGAGGGTCGGCTCTTATAGGCGAAGGCCGTGATGCCTTGAGGGTGTGAAATGAAGAAACGAGGGGCTGCGCTGCATGGGGAGGAGGTATGGGGGTTGGTTGGTGGTTGGGGCCCGAATTGAATACTGTTGCCATTTTCGGATCAGGTCGTGTAAGACCCATGCTTTCACATGCACTCTGTATATCATCCTGCTTCACCTAGGGTTTCTGAAGGAGTTTGGTGTCGTTATTATAGAAGTGACTAACAAGAGCTTGCCGTATTACTTCGATGATGAAATTATATATAGTTTACAATGCAGGTTCCCATGCGTCTGTGCAGAGCCACAAGTAACTGCTAGCCTTGAATGCCGCCGATCGAGACCATTAGATTCGGGAGCGACTGCCCCTACCACTGCAAATTTGAATTGAAAGCTTGAAGATAAGGCCCTGCGTGCAAGATAGAAAGCGAGAAAGAAGAATGCATCAAACCATCGTAGACAAAAAAACTCTACGGTTAACAATCCTAACATTGGTCCTGAGCAGGACCTTAAACTTAAACTGCTCCGTGGGACAACCCTAAGGGAGGGCGCTCACGTACCTGCATAGACCCAAGGCAGGGTAGCCCTGGCAATCTTGGAAACCCTCAGCATGGCATTAAACTGCTCAACCCCATAACCAAAGGGAACCCCTGATAGGGCTTACGAGCTCGAAGCAGGTAAAATTGGTGGTCATGAGCAGGACCTTAAAAGGCTCTGACATCTTGGAAAGGTAGGGTAGTGTCCCGGATTCGGGGGCACAAAAACTAATACCAGCCCCATTGACTCACCCGTCCACAACCCCCCTCAGGGAGTTAGGGGAGTCAGCTTGGATCCCAACGGGCTTCTCCCTTGAAACACAGGGGCGCGCAACGTAGGAACTGTAGATGGATGAATTTCTGTATCGTGTGAAGGTCTAACATCGCGTCATGTGCCAATAATGATACCACCACCAAACACATTGAGTGCATTTATTGGCATTCATCGGGTAATAAGTAGATCGTCGATGGCCTCAATCTCGGGCTAATTTAAGATTAAAGAGGCATCTCTCGAGTCTTTCTAACTATTGAACTACACAATGAGCGATGACCCTAAATGTAGCCACAGAATATTGAGCCTCACATGGACTGTTTGCCCATCTAGACATTAATAGTAGATAGAGCCAAGATGACTGTGCAAATTATATGCTTGAATTTAAGTAAATGGGGTCCATTTTCAGTCCCTTCTAGGACCACGAGTAACCGGAGCCACAACGTTAGTTCAGAGAGAGTGCAAGTGGAAACCCTAATTTGAATTTACTTGGAGACGAAAATTATCCAACGTGAGTTCTAAATTAGCTATGACCGTGAGAGCCATTTGGGTTAAACATTATCTTGCTAATAATTTTTCGATCACATGTTTGGGAATTTTTTTTTCCCAAAAGACCAAATCTATGTCTCTTCTGAACCCTCAACGGTTTACTCATGACTAGGCCATATACCATACATGGTGGAAATAAAAAACCCTAAATTCCACTTGTTTCGCATAAAATTTAATTATGTGAATAATATGTTCTTGATTTTTCTGTTGTGAAAACAGTGTGGCATGATCTGAAATTGAGAGATGAAGACATGTTGGGTAAACTGAATCACAAAAGAAGCAACTCATCGACCTCACTAACAGTAGATTTGAAGATCATAATCAAAAGAGAGATCCGATGATGATGGGGCAAATTGAGAATCTATAAAGGCACGAAGAAATGTATTTGAGAATGAGATCATGAATCAATTGGTTGAAGGTGAGAGATGAGAACACGAACCACTATTGTACAAAGAAGACAAAGGAACAAGATTCCTATGCTAAAAAGTGATGAGCAGGATTGGTGACATGAGCCTAATCAGCTAAAACAATGCACCATTGACTTTTTTCAATCAATATATGTCACAATAGAAGCAACTGACTTTCAACCATTACTGGATGAACGCCCTTGTCTAGTTTTGGATGCTATAAACGAATCTCTAATGGCTTAAGTGACTATAGAGAAAGTGACCAGGTGCAATGAAATCCCCAGGAGCGGTGGCCAATTTTATTAACACCACTGGAAAGGCATTCAACTTGATGCGCTCAAACTGGTGAAAAGCTTCCTCGAGGCATTTAATCTTGATCCCAATCTAAATAAGACCGATATATCACTAATCCCCAAAATGCTTAATCCAAAGAGTCTAAATCATTTTGAACCAATCGGTTTATCCAACTTCGCTCATAAATGGTGTGTTTGGTTGGACTTTTGGAAAAAGCTTTTGGGAAAATGCAAGAGATTTTAAGTTAAAGTAATTTTTCAAAATGCAAATTGTGTTTGTTAAATCGTAATTTAAAAATCTATTGTGAAGTACCTTTGAGTAAAATTGTGTTTGGAAAGATTATACTCATACAAAGCACTTTAGTTATTAAAAAAAAAAAAAATTGGTCCTAATAGACCATGTGCCACCTGTGTTGTGCAAATTCAGGTAGCTCTTGCCGGCGGCATGGCGCGACCCTCACAAGGGTCACTCAACTTCAACGAAGGCCAGTTAGGTCACACGAGTTGGGGCCAACTAGGTCATGCAACCCCTTGCCGGGGTCACTCAACCTTGGCAAGAGCTAGCTAGGTCGAGCAAACCCAAGCCCTTGTCAACGTGACCCTCACGAAGGTCGCTCGACCCCGACGAGGGCCAACTGGGTTGCTCGACACCAAGCAACCCCTCGCCGTGGTTGCGCAACCACCGAGGGCCATCTACTATCTGGATTGGGCGACCTTAGTCGGCCTCGTGAGGGTCACACGACCCAGACGACACTCACCTAGGTCGCGCAACCCCTTGGTGACGTTGCCTAGGTTGCCGGTGATGTCGTCGGCCTCTCTTTAGCCCATGGTGAACCCTTGCAACCATAGCAACCACGTCGGCCAGCCCTAGGGAGAAGAAGATGAACAGTCGCAAACAAGGGCAAAATCGGAAAACCAAAAAATTAATGAGGATAAAATTGGAAGAAATTTTTTTACTTTCCCTTGCCTTTTGAGAAGGTTAAAAGCCCAAGGCGGCCTATGAACCTGCCTTGGGCTTTCAACCTTTCAAAGGCAAACTTTGCTTCAAGGTGGGTTTCAAACATTTTACCAAACACCTAATATTTGGCCTAAAGATCTATGAACTCCCAAAGTACCTTCCTAAAGTGTTTCCCAAATGCAGCCAAAATCGTTTCTAAGGTTGTCGCTAATCACCTTTAACTTTGATTACCTGAACTAGTAGCCAGATAACAAAATTCCAGGTTCAAGAGGTTTTGCATCAACTTCAAATTTAAAAAAGAAAGAATAAACTCCGGGCAATGCTGAAACTAAATATATAGAAAGTTAATGCACTGCATGTTAAAGATAAAATTCTATGATAAATGGCTATCTTTGATCATGCACAATGTCTCCCAAGTTACTTTTGATGGAATTCAAGTCGGCGGAAGACGACTTATCTTATTCCGATGCGCAAACAGCAAATAGCCCTGGAATGAACACTGAATTGCGAATGAATCACGAACAACACTACCTCACATTAGTCTGCATGCAATCACAAGGAAAGCACCAAATTTCCACGGCGTAAAGGCCGATTGTTCTTGCAAAATTGAAATGGAATGCCTTCTTCTTCTTTAATGGAAAAAGGGAGAGGAATTTGGTGCGTATGTTTTTGCCAACAACAACCACCAATGGTTGTCTTCAAGAAGTTTTTATACCTCTCCCTTCATACCCTTTCAATAGAGTCTTGCATCTCATCATGGACGTATTAATAAAATACTACATCTCCCACTCGGACATGATGGGCTTGATAGCACTCTATTAAGAATATAAGACATTCAACATTCATTAACTTTACAAAACAATTCATATTAGCAAGTAAGCCGTGCGACCAGTGAGTACACCTGCACTTGGGAGCTCAAATTATGCACCTGTTAGGGATGACATAATGGCTACAACCCCGAAAAAAAAACAAACAATCGATGTCTTACAGTACTCCAGACATATTTTGTTACATCAGTCATAGTATACATATCCCTTAAAGGCTATACTTGACTATTCTCAAAACACCATATATTTAAAATTATATCCGCAACCACATAAGGGCGATATAATTGGTCGACCGGTAAATACATGTGATAGATGTAAAACAACAATAATCTTCCTTCGCACTCATGTCTCTCTCCATTTCAGAACAACTGCTTTCCTAGACACGTCCCATAAGGCCATATCCATTTATGACCGCCGATAACATGCTAAAGTAGCAACATTGATCTTTCACTTCGAGAGCATAGTCAGAAGTAACATCTGTCACAAAATGAGGTAAATTATAAGTTACCTCAAGGACTCACCCGATGAGTAAATAGGGATAATTTTACTCACCTTTCATTGTCGGTCGTACAATGTACATGTAGTATGAATTACATGTTATAGTGGATTACTCTTTCTATAAGAGTGTATGTAATTTATCAAATATATCCACTATACAGATTTTAGCCTAAATATAGTCACGTGCTTCTCACATACTCATGTTTAGCCCGAGTGCTATATTAGCTTGCTTTCTATAGCGCCCAATTAAGTACTCGCATCCGGCATCTTACGGGCATACATGATTGTGGGACTATCATGTTCGGTCTTATTATAAACAAATCACAGACCTCATCTCAACTCCAATCAAGACGACATATTTTATGTACCAGACTTGCTCTTCAGCATTTATTTGTACATAACGTCTCATCTCAATGTGCTAACTACAGCACTTGAGGTGATTGCTCATGTGAGTAAGCCAATCATTGTCTGCTGACATACTTTCCAATAATATATGTGTGTAGTGCTAGTCTCATACTGTATTCGTATTTATTGATAAAACATCAAGTCACTAATAAACAAACAAGTACAATACATATGTTCACAAATATATAAACCAATGATCCTTAACAATAATACATATCACATTCTATGCAATCCTAAAGACATCCTATGGGTCAAGAATATGTCTCTAGGAACAGCCTTCGTAAATGGATTAGCAACCATTATATTGGTTGAAATGTATTGTAGGATCACTTCTTTATGCGCTACAATATCTCTGATGAAGTTGTTCTTTATGTCAATGCGCTTCGTTCTTCCATGATACTTGGGATCCTTCACATAGGCAATGGCTGCTTGACTATCACAATAAACTATCATCAGTCTTGGAACCTTAGTGACAGTGGCTAAATTTTCCAAAAAACGTTTTAGCCATACTGCTTCTTGCACTGCAGCAGAACATGCAATAAATTCCGCCTCCATCGTAGATAGAATCGTGCATGTCTGTTTCTTGCTATTCCAAAAAATTGTACATTTATTAAGCAGGAATGCATATCTAGAAGTCGATTTACGCTCATCGAGGTTTCCACCTGAATTAGCATCTAAAATGCCGCGTAAATCACTCCATTGGTAACAAAGTCGATAGTCCATAGTGCCTTTCAAGTATCTTAAGATCCTCTACACTGCTTTCCAGTGTGCTTAACCGAGATTTGATTGACATCGGCTCACCAATCCCACGGCATGACATATGTCGGGTTGAGTATACATCATAGCATACATCAAACTCTCGATCGCACTAGTGTAAGGAACAGTTTCCATTACTTTAATTTCTTCTGGAGTCTTAGGACACATCTCAGTACTTAAGTCTTCACCTTACATGACAGGGGTATCAATGGGATTACAATGCTGCATATTGAAACGCTCAAGAATTTTCATTATATAAGACTCTTGTGATAAAGCAAAGAGTTTCCTTGATCGATCTCTTTCGATCTTAACTCCTAATATATAAGCAGCTTCTCTCATGTCTTTCATTTCAAAATTGAAGGACAACCATTCTTTTATGATGATAACCAAAATCTTGTCATTTCCAGCCAATAGAATATCGTCCACATAAAGTGATAAAATCACAAATTTATCTTCAGACCGCTTGACATATACACAGTGATCTTCCCCAATCATCATGAAACCAAAAGTGGTTATGGCTCGATGAAAACGAAGATACTACTGTCTAGATGATTGCTTAAGACCATGTATTGAGCAATGAAGCTTGTAAACTTTATCCTCTTGACCTTTAGCTATGAAACATATTGGCTGCTTCATATAGATTTCCTCATCTAGTTCTCCATTGAAAAATGCTGTCTTTACATCCATTTGATGTAATTCAAGGTCTAAATGTGCAGCGATGGCTAGGATAAGGCGTATTGAGGCAAACCTTACAACTAGTGAAAATGTTTCCTCATAATCTATACCCTCTTGTTGAGTATAATATTTTGCCACAAGACGAGCCTTATACTTTTCAATGCAACCATCCGTCCTTCGCTTAATCTTAAAGACCCACTTGTTTCTAATGACCTTGCGATTGAGTGGTAGATCAACCAAGTCCCAAACATGATTTGCCTTCATTGACTCCATTTCATCTCTCAAAACTTTTCTCCATTCTTCCTTATCATAGGATGAGAGAGCCTCTTGAATAGTCTTAGGCTCGGCATCGTCTTTTTAAGCAATCATAAATGCTTCATCTTTAATCTCAAAACGACGACGGGGAATACTTTTACAATTACTTTTATGCAATTAAATTTCTCTTGAATTCGATTCGTCAGGTGATGCAACACTCCCACTAGGTCTTGCATGTTGAGGTGAATTTTCATTTCCCTTTACAACATCAGTGGGTGTGTTATCAGGATCTTCTATCTCATATAATTGGAAGTCCTTATCAATCTCACCTCTACTAGGAAAATCGTTCTCCAAGAACGTGACATCTCGTGATTCCATTTCGGTCACACTTCCATCAGCTTGTTCACTTATGAACACATATCCTTTTGAGTATTCTGAATATCTTATAAAGATATATTTTTTCCATCTAGGACCTAATTTGCCATATTTGTGGGAAGAATCATAAACATAAGCTGCACATCCCCATGGAAGTAGACTACTCAAGTCTGATTTCCTACTAGTTCATAATTCATAAGGGGTGGAAGTGACCGATTTTGAGGGCACTCGATTAAGTATATAGGAAGCAATCAATAAGGCATCTCCCCAATAGGAGATAGGTAAATTTGCTTGCGCCATCATAGACCTAACCATTTCCAATAGGGTTCTATTCCTTCTCTTAGTTGCTCTATTTTGTTATGGAGTACCAGGAATAATCAATTGTTGTACAATTCCCTTTTCATCACAAAGAGCCTTGAATTACTCCGATAGATATTCACGTCCACGATCGGTTCTCAATGCCTTTATTATTTTGTTCAACTGATTCTCTACCATTACTATATATCGTCTAGTTACTTTTCCTGCTAGACAATGTTTACATACGGATAGACTAACATTAGTAAGTGACCCTAAAAGGCCTTCTCTAGCTAATCTTTACATTCTTTGCAATCCAATGTGACCTAATCTAACATGCGAAGTACTTGCATCAATCTCAACATTACTAGAAGATACAATTAAAGAAAAACAACCATTGACATTAACATTGTATTGATCATAATCAATATGTAACACCATAAAACCATTTGATACATGACTTGAACCATAATAAACTGTTCCATACAAAATGTTAACGCAATCACCATGGAAATTCAATACGTAACCTAAGTTAAGAAGAACAACTATGGAGACCAAGTTTCGTCGAATATCTGGAGCATAAAGGACATCATGTAGGAATAGGCTTCGACCACAACGTAAAATTAATTTACATGTGCCGATACCTTTCACTTCAACTCTTGAGTTATTCCCAACATATATCCATCTTCTTCCAGGCTGTATCCGACGATACTCCACAAATACTTCTCGGTCTCTAGCTACATGGTCTATTGCTCCTGAGTCTATAGTCCACATATGATGAGATTCAGCAAGCATTACAGTGCTAGAAACAAAAGCATTACTTAAAGTAATGGAGTAATAGGATACCTCTTTCAGCTCAATACATTCACGAGCAAAGTGACTCATCTTGCCACAATTGTAGCACTTCATCTTGGCCTTGTCCTTCTTTCCACCATGCTTCTTGTGTTGGAAGGTTTTAGCCCTCTTAGGTACCTGATCAGTCTTCTTTCATTTGTTATTGAATTGAGAATTCCTTTTGCGCTTGAAACCCGAAGCTTTGCACGAACTCGATTCAGCAACATAAGCATGGGTAGAGGATCTCGCAGCCTCTAGACACTTATCCTTTAATTCCAAATGACGAGCAAAAGTGACAATATTCTCATTATGCGTCATATTGATCTTCATATGCTTCCAATTATCAGGAAGAGACCTTATAACAGCTTGAACTTGCTGTTCATCAGTAAGGAAGTGACCTGCCGACTTCAGCTTACGAATTATGTTTGACATCTCCCAAAGATGCTGCCCCATCGTTACATTTGGGCGCTTTCAGAATGTGTCAAACTTGATGGTGAGTCTTCTCAGTTTAGTGGCAGATGTACCCTCAAACTTATCTTTCAAGGCAACCCACATAACTTGAGTTTTATCATAACTTTCAAACTCACACATGAGATCATCTTACATACAGCTCAGCAACGTGATGCGAGTAATGCTATTTTTCTTTTTCCAAGCTTGATAAGCTTCTAGATCTCTCATGTGTTGAGCTGAAGTTCCATGCTCAGGTTCATCCATGGTGTGGTTGAGGGTTTCCAAAACCTCTTGCTCTTCAAGGATGTACTGAACCTTTCGGTGCCAAATATCATAATTGTCACCGTTCAACTTCTCACCCTTATTGAAGTTAGCCACAATGGTTTTGGATGCCGAAACCATAATCAATTGATATAACACATTGACCTAATAAACGCAGAATCAATACTAGCACACTTTACAAAGTAACACACATATTTAATTTGCAGTAAAGACAAACTAAATTAATGATAATTCAACAAAAGACACAGAAGCAAAAGTTCACTATGTTCCCAATCAACTTTTATGTACAATTGTTCTATTATCATTAATTAGTTTAATTTGCACAAATTTTAAGTTCTAGGTGAGAACTCCTTCAAATTCTACCAACCTACGAACTCCCACTAAGAAAAATAATTACATGACCTCATGTAATTTCTATATTTTTCCATTAACACAAAAACATAGCATGATATGAATCAACATACAAACAACAATCATGCTTTAACTATAATCAAAATCGCAATTTAACATGTAATTGATTTTCTACCATTGTTCGGATTTTCCAGCAACTAGAAAATTACAAGTATATTAAACTATATACATGCTACCATCGAACCAAGCTCTACACATCATATATGACATCTTTTGTACACAAGCTAGCTACTGTATTTCATAAACCACGAGAAAATACAAGCTACAAATGAATAACCAATGCATTAAACCCCACAAAATACGCGTATTTAGGGTTTCCTACGCATTTTCATACTTTTATAAAATTCAAAAATATAAAATAATTATATCACAGTGTAGAGAACATTCATACGAATCAAACGCCACCAACCACTCTCCAATCCGACCTTTCACGCACCCACATGCGCCGCCTGAGTGCGCGACGCGTATGACGCATGCGCCAGCAAGCCTAAAGGCTCCTGGCCAGTTCGACTGGTCCGACCGGTCCAACCACTGACCGGTCCGACCGGTTTGACCGCTAGACTGGTTGACTGATCTGACCCGTTGACCGGTCAACGGTCAGGTCAGGTCGGGTCAAACTCGGGTCGGATCTCGGGTCGGGTCGGGTCACGGGTTGATCGCCGGCCGAGGATCGACTGGCCAACTTCCGCCGGTGGTGACATTATCGATGACGTCATCCAAGCGGTTACCGACCGTTTGATAACGTCAGCACGCGTCGCTTCACCGACACACGCGTGACGCTCACGCGTCGGTTCGCCAACGCTAGCGCGTGACATCACGCGCCGATTCGCTAGCGTGCCCAGCGCGTCAGGTGCGTGGCATCCACGCGCAGTGGCTTTTGGCCACGCGTGTGGGCGCGTTCGGCGTCCTCCAGCGATGCTCGACCCATCGTCGGACTTGTCTTGATGAGTACTTTCACCCTATATATTTAAAAATTGATATTGGCCGAAAAAATATTTCGAAAATTGGACAAAACCTCACGGATGCACGCGACCCCGAACCCATTCTTCGCTTCGGTTCATTTTCAACAATTCAGATCACAATTCCGACCAATAGACATCCAAACAAAGTGTAGATTTCATACTCTTGATCTTAATATCAAATGGTAAACGAGAAAGTTCGATGAAAAACAAGACAGAAATCACGATCGGGCTCTGATACCAATGATGGAATTCAAGTCGACGAAAGATGACTTACCTTATTCTGATGCGCAAACAGCAAATAGCCCTGGAACGAATATTGAATTGCGAATGAATCACGAACAACACTATCTCACATTAGTCTGCATGCAATCACAAGGAAAGCACCCAATTTCCATGGCGTAAATGCCGATTGTTCTTGCAAAACTGAAATGGAATGCATTCTTCTTCTTTGATGGAAAAGGGAGAGGAATTCGGTGTGTATGTTTTTGCCAACAACAACAACCAACGGTTGTCTTCTAGAGGTTTTTATACCTCTCCTTTCATACCCTTTCAATAGAGTCTCGCACCCCATCATGGACGTATTAATAAAATACTATAACTTTCATGTCAAATTTAATGGGGAACTTTTGTTGTACTTTCAATTTACGTTGGGCATCAGACAGGGTAACACGTTTTTCCCATATTTATTTATAATCATGGCCAATGTCCTCTATCATCTCATGGAGAAAGCAGTCAAGGAAAATAGCTTCAATGAAATTAAACTGAACAGATTTTGCCCCACTTCATCTCATCTGCTATTTGCAGACAATTCTATTTTCTTTCATATGGTAAGATTAAAGAATGTTAGAAGCTAGCAACTTTTCTAAATTGATATTGTTTTGCTTATGATCAAGCCATTAATCTAAACAAAACTGGAATGTACTTTAGTAGAGGTTGTCCACAAAATCTAAGGAGGAATATGGCTTAAGAGTTGAGAGTACTAGAAATTGAGAACATTGGGAAAATCTAGGAATGCATTGAGATTGGGGTCAGTTAAAGAAGAAAATGTCTACATAGAATTTAGCTAGGTACACTTGAAACTGGAAGATTGGAAAGAGAAGCCGATATCTAAAGCAGGCAAGAAGATCCTAATTAAAATAATTGTGCAAGTCTTGCCCCAATATGTAATGTCGATATTCAAGATCTCAATCTCAATTTGCAAAGCTATGAAGTAAAGAATTGCCTTGTTTTGGTGGAATAATAGTAGTTTAGCAACATCCAAAATTTCATATGATCGATAGTAATGTATATAAGGTGTAAAGTTATGTAGCTTGGAGTTTTGAATAGCTCGTGTGGAATCTCCGGTGGGTCATTAATTTTGTAAGGTATGGAAGGTGCAAAAGATGATTTTCCACAATAGTCACCTGAAATGTGATACTTTAGTATTAAATAGATTGATGTTGACATGTATGTTGATGGTGTAGAGTGAGGATAGTTGATTTACGACCATATTAATGGCAGAAGGGGATTGAAATGCTCCAAAATATGTATTGAAAAGTTTTCAAGTTATAAAACTTATTGACTTGAGATTTTCCTAATATTTGTTATCTTTCACTAATAATTTTGGTGGGTTCAAAATATTTTCCCAATTTATCAATGTTTCTATATACTTGTGTGCTTATGCTTGAGTGAATGCACGAAAGAAAGAAGCTTGCTCCTTTTCTTTCATTAAAGATTCCTTGCATGATGGCTCTCCTAACCTAAGAAAGAGTTCTTTTTTTATACTGGCTTCCTATTCCTTTCTTGATTCCACTGCGGATATACCTAACTTAATCAAATATTTACTTTGAAAACTATATAGTAAAGCCATTTGTTACCTTCGAATTTGACCACATCACCTCTTTTAACTTCAGCCAATTAATGCTCTTGATAACTCATTTATGCATTTCATTTGGACGAAGAAGCTCTCTCTTTACCAATCAAAATATCTTCTTTTAACTACTCTCATTGGGCCACTTGAAGATTTTAGATTGGAAAACCAATTCCTCTCTTTACACTCAGTAATTCTAACCCAAGGTCCTCGTTACTCTAACCTTGGTTATTTATTCAAGCAAATCTAATGTGGCCATGTGTAATATTTTTTTATGACATCTCCTTCGATTCTTACCGTAAACTCAAGGTCATTGTTAATTTAACATTGGTTGGCTAAGTCAAATTAAAGACTTCAAGATAAGGCCTATGTGCAAGACAAACTGAAAAAGAAGAATGCATCAAATCATCATAGATAAAACAAAACTCTACAGTTAACGATTCTCACTTGTGTAGACAAATGTATATATGTACCATGTAAAAATCTAAAGTCACGTGATGTGACGATAATGATATTATCGCCCAACGGATTGAGTGCATTTACTGGCACTCATTGCATATAAGTAAATCATCCACGGCCTCAATCTTGAGCTAATTCAAGGCTAAAGAGGCATCTCTCGAGTTTCTCTCTGTGTTGAACTGCCAAACGAGCGATGACACTGGATGTAGCCATGGAATGTTGAGCCTCAAATGGACTATTTGTCCATCTAGTCATTAATGGTGGACGGAGACAAGTCGACCGTGCAAATTGTATGCTTGAATTTAAGTAAAAGGGGTCCATTTTCAGTCCTTTTTTTAATAAATGCTCGGACCAGGGAGAAAATATTCCAAAACGCTAGTTCAGAAAGCGTGCAGATGGAAACCCCTACTTGAATTTACTTGAAGATGAAAATTATCCAAGGCAAGTTCTAGATCAGCTATGACCGTGAGAGCCACTTGTGTTAGACATTATCTTGTAAAAATTTTGAATCATATGTCCGAGGTTTTTTTCCCTGAAAGACTGAATCTATGTGTCCTCAACCCTCAACGTTCTGCTCGGAACCAGGCCACATGCCATACATGGTGGAAAATACAAACCCTAGATTCTGTTTACTTTGCATAGAATTAACAATGAATAATATTTTCTTCATTCTCAGGTTTTCAGAAAATGTTTAGGAAAATGAGTTGGTGAAAAAATCTTTTTGTAATTAACGGAAAATCTATGCAATTCATGAACTTTCATTTCTCTTTTGAAAATCAGAAATCATTTTCCACATTACAACTTGACCTGATACATGGCCTGTTTTAGAGAAATATGATAAACCGCGCATGCTTTTTCTCGGCTGCAGGACTCGTCACAGTGAAAGTTATTAAAGCAGGATCTAAGACCTGTTACAGAAAAGTCCATACAAACCAAAGGTAAAATAGGACTGTCCTAACAATGCATGGAGTTGGAAATCCACCCATTACACAAATTATCATGCTCAGCTGTGTCCACAAGATTGCATGACTAGCAGCTCCAAACGTCACAACAGAAACAATGCCAACCAAGATCATTTCTAATGATACCGAAATCTGTGACGAGTTATAACTTAAGCAAATTGGCCCAGCCCAACCTAGCTCTCACCAACACTTCATTTATATTGACGGTCAGTTTAAATCCAATGAAGCGGAGAGAGGAGGTTGAAGGTGCGAAATTCTTTCCCTCCAGATTCATTATCGGCCCTCCCATGGACCATTGACCGACCTGGATTGCGATTAATTGGGCCAACGGACGGGATCAGTGCGCCTCAGTAGGTGAAAATTGTAGACATTTGGGACTTCTCCCGAGTGTATAAGTGTTTCACGACCCCAACTACAGATCAAACATGATATTATCATAAACCACACGAAGGAGCTAAAAAAAAACCCTTGCTCATTTTAATTAAAAAGAGCATAGATAATTCTCAACAGAACCATCAGTTGAACCAGTCAACCCCTAGAGACACAGAGAGAGAGAGAGAGAGAAAGAGAGAGAGAGAGAGAGAGAGAGAGAGAGAGAGAGAGACCGGAAACAAGAGAAATTTGCAAGTTACATAAAAGATCAATTATCAGGCCAAAGAAACACAAATGGAGGACAAATCAACTAGCTTCAAGACGAAGCAAAAATATGGAAATCAGAGAGAGAGAGAGAGAGAGAGAGAGGGGGGAGAGAGACACTAGAAACAAGAGAAATTTGCAAGTTACATAAAAGATCAATTATTAGGCTAAAGAAACACAAATGGAGGACAAATCAACTAGCATCAAGATGAAGCAAAAAATATGGAAATCAGACAAAAACGCGCAGTATGTTTATAAAGACCAAAGTGTGAAAAGGTTAAAAAAAGAAGAAAAGATAACATTCTTTTTTAAGGAAATGAATTAAAAATCCTAAAATTCTTTTTTAAGGAAATGAATTAAAAATCCTGAGTAATAGTATAATTATGAAAACTTGTGAAGAGTAACAAAGAAATGATTTAACTTTTGTATGGAAAGTTGAGAGAATAAAGAATAAATAAAAAGTTTAGGAAATAAATTGAACATTTCGCAATAATTTAGGGACTAAATTACACATATCGCAATAGTTTAAAGACTTGTGGTGACTTTTTCCCTCTTTTGATGATACGAAAGAGCTATATTGAATATTTATAAATAGCTCAAGACATTTTGAATGAGTTAAAAGTTTAAAGATGATATAGCATCCATTAGTGAAGGAAAGAAAAACCATAAAAAAGGAAAAAAATTCAAAAAAAAAAGCTACATTACTAAAATATATATGACCAGCCAGAAAGTTAGGCCCTTATTTGAAAGAATATCTACTTCAGATCATTATTTGAGAAAATAATGATACTTTAAGCTCTTGTTTGAAACAAGGTTTACTCCATCCCCTTATTTGAGAAAATAAAACACTTCAAGTCCTTGTCGGCCCTTCCTAGTGGTTGGCGATCGCGGCCTTCTTCAAGCCAAAAAAAACAAGAAAAAAAAAAGTGAACAAAGAAAAGAAAAAAAGTAAAAAAAATTTTAAATTAAAATTGTAATTAGATGAAAATGCCCTTGACCGGTTAGAATATTTAGTCGGCCGACGACCGGTGAGGTGATTCCCTTATTTGAAACAACCATTACCACTTTAGGTTTTTATTTGAGACAATCATTGCCATTTCAAGCCATTATTTAACATAAAGTCTACTTCATACTGTTATTTGATAAAATGATAACACTTTAGGTTTTTATTTGAAATTTTCCACTCTTTTTATTACCAAATTGGCAAAATAAACCTAATAAAAAAGCAAATAAATTATTTAAAAAATTTCAAATAAGAGCTTGAAATGCCATGATTTTTTCAAATAAAGGCCCAAGTAGATATTATTTCATACAAGGGTTTGGAGTGGCCATGGTAGTTTCAGATAAGAGCTTGACCTCGCTAGTCATCGGTCGGCTAAATATTCTGATTAGTCAAGGACATTTTTGTCCAATTACAATTTTAAATTATTTTTTATTCTTTTCCTATATATATATATATATATATATATATATTTATTTATTTATATTTATATATTTGCTTTTCTTCTATTGTAATTTTCTTTCCAACGACTCTCATTTAAAAAAGGGCTTGGCAGGATTTTATTTGACTCTCAAGCTTATTTGAAACCGACCATCGTTGATGGGCATGAAAAAGGGAAGGGCAAGTTGGTGGCAACAATTCCCGATATATTTCAAAAAGGTTTGTCAAAGTGGGGAAAGAGTAAAATCTGGTTTGCCTATTTATCCTTGAATGCTCTAGAAATTCAACTGCCACTCTCATAGGAGTGTTGACCAAAATTCTTATTGTAAGGTGGAAATCTCACTAAAACCATTAATTCTATTCAACGCTGTGGTTTGCAGTAATGCAAGTGCCTAAAATAGAGTTACTTTACCTATTTTAGAATGCTCTAGAAATTCAAAATAATGATAATTTTATAAAAATAGAGTTACTTTACCTATTGTAGACAGCAAATAATGCAATGAGAAAATTTGTATTTCCTTCCATTTATTTTTTCTTGTTTATACAGCATAATAAGTTATGGAGAAAATAAGGAAAATAATGACAAAGAGAAGGAAAGTAAATTTTTGATTTAGGAAGCTAAATTAGAAGCGTTGATTGATGCAAAATTAGGGATTCTGCAATTTATTACTTGATTTTATGCCCAAAAAAAATAAACAATTGCATTGTGTTAGGATTCTTGAATGTATCCCACAACTAGGATGATGTTGAGAGCTTAAAGAGATAGTTAGGTTTATATAATTTAGATCATTTTTCATTATTTTGGGAGTTTTTCAAGTATTTTGAAGAAAAGAAAAAAAGTGGTGATAGAATTCTTAATCTTTGATTCAAGATGTTGATTTAATTTATATTTTTATTTCTTCTTTTATCATGTTATAATTTTTTTTTTTGTTAGGGCTTCAATATAGCATGATTATGATGATATGAATTTCATGATTTTTATGTTTTGCAAGTGATTTAATTCATGTGAGTTAAAAAATTTTGCACTTAATGCTTTTAAGTAACTGGCTACCATTTAAATGATCTAATGTGCATGTTTGAAATTGAGAAGTGATAATATGCAATTGCTCATTATAATATATAACCATGAATTAAATATGGATAGAGATATAACATATTATTTGTATAGCTTTCGGTGATAAGGTGGTCCAAAAGATTCATTCTAAAACGGAAATGTACACAGATTTTAATACACTTATGCTTATTTAAATTCAGATAGAGATATGATGGATTAATAAATTGAATAGGTTTGCTACATCTAGAGATAGGCTAGTTAATAAATTAGGAAATTTCACTATCACATTTTTTATATCATTCTTATATGTGTAATAATTTTAAATTCATATCTAATGATTATGGTGAAATCATATGCTGTAACATATTTATTTGATTGATTTACTACATTTAGTTCCTAAATTTTGCTTTTAAGATTGTCAATTTTAATTCATTCTCAATTCTATTTTAATCTGTTAGATAAATTTTAGAATTAGTCCATTTTTAATATTTAATTGATTTATTAATCTTCAATCTCTATGAGACGATATATTTTCTTATCATTATATTATTTGTTTGACAGATTCATCGCATTTAATTTTATGAACAAGTGGCCCCACTCCACGTTCATATAAGTGATTCCATCAAGTATACACTACAAATAAACATATACTAGTTACTATGCATAATTTAGCACTAATCACATTCATTACAAGAGGGACCTATAATACATTTTGGTGCTATAATATCAACGAATGACTTCTTCTTATCTAGATAATTACACTCTTATGAGATCTATTATCACATAGATTGAGTTACTACATTATTAATATTTCGAATCTGCGTAAGGCTCATTCCCCTGGACATTTCAACTATTTGTTTTTTTCCCCAAAAGTTCAGTCATAAGGATAGCTCAAATTCACTTTTGACATAACATGATCATCAGCCACACAACTCCACATTTCAATTTACAAGCTCCAGGCCAAAAGTAGGATCTTACAGTTTGGTCGACATCCTCTGTTTCTCATTTCCCAATGTCCAAAGGCTTAACAACGTTTCGCTTGCTACGCTAAAAACCTACGGAAGTCGTTCCTTTCTCCTCGGATGAAGCCGTGGCATCGTTCGGAATTGACTATGATGACATCGGGCCGAATGTAAACCCAAGCATATCGCCGACCCATCCGAACCCAATTCAATCAAGAGCAAGGCAAGGCAAGGCAAGCTAAGCCAAGCCAAGCCAAGCCAATGCCATTTCGCATCCTCGCCGTGCCCGGAAAACACCCACTTCGCCGCTTCATCAGAAGCTTCAACGCATGGGCTCGTTCCATAAGGAAGGCCGCCGTCTCCCACCCGCACAGACCCCACAAGGCCTTCGAACTCTACTCCCGGATGCACCGCTGCAACGTCCCTTTCGACAGCTTCTCGGTTCTGTATACGGTCAAGTCTTGCACGAACTTGCGCGACCCAAGAGTCATACGTCAGCTCCATTGCCATGCCATTAAGCTCGGCTTCGGTACCCACGTTTACGTCGCCTCGTCGCTGTTGTATGCGTACGTTGTCGTGTCTTTCCGGGATGCTCGCGTGCTGTTCGACGAAATGCCTCAGAGAACCACGGTGAGTTGGAATACTATGATTACTGGGTTCGTGAAGGCGGGTGACGTGGAGAAGGCGCGTTCGGTTTTCGCCGAAATGCCTAGGAGGGATGTGCCTTCGTGGTCTGCCATGATTGCGGGGTATGTGAATTACGGCAGTGTGGTTTGTGGATTAGTGCTGTTTCAGGAAATGATGGTGAAGGAGAGACTGTTTCCCGACCAAATGACAGTCTGTTCCGTTTTGACTGGGTGTGCTCGGATTGGTTCCTGCAGTTTGTTGGCTGGGAAATCAATTCATGGTTTTGTGGTGAAGAATTCGTGGGAGATGAATGTTGCGATCGGGACTGTTTTGGTTGATATGTACGCCAAGTGTGGATTCTTCAAGCAGGCTGTCCGCATATTTGACATGATGGAGGAGAAGAACGTCATGACTTGGACGGCTTTAATTTGTGGGTCGGCGCAACATGGTTTCAGTGAGGAAGCACTATCTTTGTTCGAGATAATGCAAAAGAGGGGTGTGAAGCCAAACGAATTGACTTTCACTGGGGTTTTGACCGCTTGTGCCAATACAGGCTTAGTAGAGGAGGGACGCAGATACTTCAATTTGATCGAGGAATATGGCCTGGAGTTGAGAATTCAGCATTATGGATGCATGGTTGATTTACTTGGTAAGGCAGGATTGCTAGATGAGGCTTACGAGATAATTCGGACCATGAAATATGAACCCAATGTAATTGTTTGGACTGCCTACTTGTCAGCTTGCAAGACACATAACCAATTCAGGATGGCTGAACGAGTAATTGACTGGGTTTTGAGGATGGTGAAGCCGGAGAATGATGGAGGCATTTACACACTCATATGCGATATCTATGTCTTGAGCGGGAAGTGGGATGAGGCACAAAGGATAAGAGATTTGATGACCAGAGAAAGTGTGAGAAAGATCACTGGATCTAGTTCTGTCAAAAGCTAATATTTGTAGCTAGTTGTTCCATGCCTTGTATCTCCCATGACTGAACGATGCACAATGAAACCTCAGGATGCTAGTAGAATGGGTTGCATTTTCTGCTAACACATTGTAGAGGTGGTTCTCAGGTAACAACCTTGGAGCTAATTCATTTCATTCTTTGTGGAAGCATGGTCTTCTCCTAGACATACAAGATTTTAGAAGAGACTGTCGTACTGTATACAATGAAATCCAGGACCAAGAGTTGAAGAGCAGTTGACAATTTACCGATCCCTGAACTGAGTGCATTATTGTTGCCTTTTGGATAAATTGGCGAGATTTACAGTCTAACTCTCACCACTGGTTTTCAAGAATCAACATTTAAATCTGTATAAGGGCTGAAAAACTGATTTCTGGATCTGGGTGCCCTTATTTTGACAGTTGAATCTTAAATTTAGCTGGCCGCTAGTGCAATTGTGCTCTTGGATGAAGATAGCATGATTTGCTTTTGTATTTTGTACTTTCTTCTTCTCTTTCTCTTGGGCTGAGAATTTTCACTGACATGTTCAAGTTGTGCTTTGTATAGGGATAGTCAGAGGTCACCTTATTCTTTGAATCAGGGATAGGATATAGTTCTACTCTTGCTTGACAAGTAACGCCCATATGATTCTTTATCATAAAACCGACATATTTCTATTGTGCACTGTATGTTTACAACATTATCTTTTAACAATATTCCCAGGTTCGATTGCAAGTTGTACTGTGCTTCCACTTTTCCTCCTCTTTTCAAATTGGTTCTTTGATTTTACTGCTTCCTCTGTACGTCATATTAGTCAAGTGGGAAGGATTATGGAATTTCCACAAGGTGTCTCTGTTCTTCTGTGGACAGACCTTTGCTCAAGGAATGACTGCCAGACAGCTTCCTTCTACTCTGGAGAATAAGCTTGATTGATTTTTTCACCGCAGCTCGCCTTTCACGTATTGTGCAACTACTACGCATAAAGTAAACAGTGCAGAAACCTAAGATCAAATGATAGTCGAATCAGGTTCAATAAGGACCCAAGATCACTTCAAGCATTGGTTGGCATGCTTCAGAGGGACGACTCGGGGGGTTGCTGCACAAAATTGTTTCTGTGAGCATGAAGTCTTTGTGTATATCATCGTCTTCTGCGGGGCTGGGGTGTGGACAGAGAGTAGGATCATGTCTGAGTAACAGCATAGAGTAATATAGAGATCTGGCCGGTACGAGTAGATATGCCAGAGCGATTTTTGAGCTTTCGGTTGTGGCAAAGTTCACTTTGATGGCACTCGAATTCTTACCACCAATATCTACTGCGAGTTGAGAATCGGGCTATGAAGCTCTCCTTCCATGGAAGCCAACCGTGAAAAAAAATGCCTGCGCGCCATCCCCCGGCATCCGAAGCATCGACTCATCTATCAAAGACACCACACAGAGGTGAAAAATGATTCTGATCTGTGTGAGCCGGCTTCGGTGTAAACTCCTCTGTGAGTCGCAAAATTCATTTTGGTAGTCGTGACAGCTACCCGAGATTATTCAACACAGATTCATTGATTCATCAAAGGCACTGGGTTTCTGCTTAACTAGCTACAGTAATGCTATGCGGATCGAGAATCATGAACAGCGACGCAATGGTGCGAACCAGATGCAACAAGTTCTATGGGAATATTAGATGAAGGAAAGGATTTTAGTGTTATTTTGTGGATCAATCTAACTCGGTAGACCGACTTTCTTCTGGTTGAATAGGGTCCAAATCGATGAAACTTGAACATTATATGATACACATAGTAAAGTGCATAATCGGCCTTACTCTTTCCGGTTCGCTAGGGTCGTGTCATGCATCTAGAGAAGAATCCTTAAGATGATAACCTAGTTTTTAAAACCAACCGCTTTACACGACCCTCGGTTTTGATTGGTTTTGGGTCAATTGATTGATGCCACGTCAGATAACTACTGTCCATCAAGATTCCCGTTTGTTGACAATTTAGAAAAAAATGACACAAATGGTCATCAAAATTTAGATTTAATATACAACATTATTCTTGAACTTTTAATTTATTCATTATGATCTCTGAACTTTTGGTACATGTTTAATTTAATTCATGAACTCTATGAAAATATTTAATATAGTCATTCCATTAATTCAAGTAAACGAAATTTGCTGATTTGACTTCCAATTAGAAACGATGGAATGATGAAAAAAAAATGTCATATGTGGATTATCTAGTCATTGCCAATTATTTGAAATGACAATTTTAGGTGAAAATTGACCATAATGAATACCATAAAATTTCGTGCAAAGATTTAATATCAAATTGATAAAATTGAAAAGTTTAAGATTGAATAAATATATGTACAATAGGTTTATGATTAATAGCTTAATTTTTTTTTAGTAATCAAGCACAACTAGTGCTCGGGAACAAGGGCAGGTGCTACGGCTTCCCAAACATGTGTCTTAAGCTAAGATTGGAGTGTTAACTTTGTGTGACATTTCATACATTGTAGGTACTGCTAAATTCACATTTAATAGATACAAAGAAATGAAAAATGGGAAAAAAAGGAAAAAGCCACGTGGAACCCGAAATGGGCCCTGATTGGGTGGGTAGGTGGCACTTTTTGGAGAAGGGGGGGATACGTGTCGAGCTACTCAACTAGAAAGGAGGCGCCTTTCTGGTTAGGCCGACGTGTCAATGGCCACCCAATAAATGGCCACCAGCAAAGCTGGTCAACGACACGTCAGCATTCGAACCCCTCTCCTCTCCCTCCTTTCCTCCTCCTTCCACGCCGGTTCGTTCCCTGGTCATGTGAACGTTCTAATTCCTCCAGCAACAACAGTCAACGATTCCAATCTCACTTGCCTCAGCTACTCGATAAGGTTTCGCACGTGAAAGCTCCAAATGTTGCAACCCCCTTCCAACCAAACCCAGATTTTGTGTAGATTCTCTAGTCGAGTCATTCGATCAAAAATATCAATAAGTCCCGATGTAATACCGGAGCATGCAAGAGAAGCGTGTGAAATAAGAGAACAAGAGTTGCGCTTCATATGACCACGATTGACTCGTGACTAATACTGCTTGGCATTTCTTGATACGTATATTTTCTTTTCCTTTGATGATAATTGACTCGTTCACCAATGAAATCAGATTATAAAGACATGCCGGCATGAGCACGACATTAAAGTCATCGGTTTGAAAATCCTAACCGGTGCATTAGCAACTTATGCTTCTTGATAATTGAATCGACCCCAAAAGAGATCAATGAAACATGCATTATGTGCATGCTTGAACAAGTAACTACACCAAGCTGCAGAAGATCAATGAGACATGAATGGTCGCAGGTCTTATGGCTTGCGAAAAAAGACTAGGAGAGATTGTAATGACTCGCATGCTTAGTCCGCTTGGCTAGTGTTCGCCAGTGTGCTAAGTATCATCTACGTTGCTTGTATTTTGCGAAAAAGGAGATAAATTTTCTTAATTTGGACATTGATTAGGCACTCAGAATTTGGTGGAACCTCAAGCACGAAGCATGCTAAACAATAGTTTGGAGTTCTGGTTTGATCTCTTAGGCTCTGTCTGTCTTGCAAAAAAATTTATGACTTTTCCAAATCAATTGATCATTTTTTATAAAATAAATAAAGTCGTAACTAAAGCTTTTTAATTAAGTTGATTGGAAGAGGCAAAAATACAAAACACACGCACGAGATAAAAGAAAAATGTTGGGGCCCATCTCTCCAACCATATCATATCTACCAATTTTTTTTTTTGCTACTACATCTACTTATCTATTTAATTTATTGGCCATGAAACTATCTCTATCTTAGTGAAGTGACTTCTACCTCTCTGTCTCTCTCTCACTTGTATAAATAGCCCTTCCTCCCACAGCAACTTCTCAAACCTTAATCCTCATACCAGCCTCACTAGTAGTAGCTCCTCCTCCCTCTCTTTTTGTCTACACTAGAAAATGAGAACTACTCGTGCTATTCCAAGCTTGCCACTACTCTCTCTCTTGTTCATAATGCACGCCGTGTTCTTTCGGAGCGCCGCCGGCAACTACGGCCCCTGGCAGAGCGCCCACGCGACGTTCTACGGCGGCCATGATGCATCCGGCACGATGGGTAAGTTTAAAACGTGGGGAGAACTTTCATATATATAGTCGAAAGGGCTAGACATTGTCTTTCGCATCACATATTGGCATGAGAAAATACCATAGAAGATGAGTGCCTTTTCCTCTGTTGCAGGAGGAGCGTGCGGCTACGGCAACTTGTACAGCCAGGGCTACGGCACCCAAACGGCGGCGCTGAGCACCGCTCTGTTCAACAACGGCTTGAGCTGCGGGTCGTGCTACGAGCTCCGATGCCGCGGCGACCCGAAATGGTGCCTCCCCCACGCGATCATGGTGACCGCCACCAACTTCTGCCCCCCTAACTACGCATTGGCCGGTGACAACGGAGGGTGGTGCAACCCTCCTCGCGCGCACTTCGACTTGGCTGAGCCCGCGTTCTTGCAGATCGCCCAGTACCGGGCCGGGATTGTTCCCGTGAGCTTCAGGAGGTAAATTACATGACTCAAAACTAACGATCGAGCTTGAGCTTGCCTATTTCCGATGCGATAACCGTCATCGGCTGCATTGTGCCGTGCCATTGTGACAGGGTCCCCTGTGTGAAGAAAGGAGGCATAAGGTTCACGATCAATGGCCATTCATACTTCAACCTGGTGCTGGTCACCAATGTGGCTGGTGCAGGGGATGTCCGATCGGTGTCCATCAAGGGTTCAAGGACTGGGTGGATGCCAATGTCAAGGAACTGGGGCCAGAATTGGCAGAGCAATTCGTACCTGAACGGCCAGAGCCTCTCCTTCAAGGTCACCGCCAGCGACGGCCGGACCCTCACGACCTACAACGTCGTCCCGGCAGGTTGGCAGTTCGGACAGACTTTCTCAGGCGACCAGTTTTAGGCAAATGAAAATGATCTATCCGAGGAGGGCGTAGATCGATGTATAACACATAAAAATGTATCCCTGGTTCATATATGAGACGAGGCTGATAAATGTACAATCCTAGAATCTACCTCAAAAAGGAAATGGAAAAACCAAAGTAGTCATTAAAAGTATCATCGCTTGTGTGTTCCTTTCTTATGTACTTACAAAACTGAACGCTTAGAAAGTTGCCTTGATCAGGTATATGCAGAAATACGAAATACATAAATTTCGGTGTTTGTTTCGCTTGCTGAAGGTGGATTGTTGGAAAAAGCTACAGAACAAGAGGGAACGAAATTCTCTCCAGGAGTGCAGATGCTTGATTTGTTTCGTGTGTGAAAACATGTTTGCCATTTAAGATGAGCCAGCAGTGTTATCTTCCACTTTAGCATCACGTCTATTAGAATTAAGCCATGGATGTGAACCTGCCCTGCACAACTAACATTCTCTACCGTCTTCTAGAAATCAACTCAAAATGGGCACTGAAAGCTGAACAGTAACATTTCTCTGCAACATCTCTATAGCCTTCGGTTTTGAGTGACGTGGATGACAACTTGATGGCTGCACCAGTAAACCGGAAGTTTCAATGTTACAAGATCATCTGTGTTCGGACTTGCTAAACAAGTAACAGGTCACCCTGTCTCCCTAACCCGGCAAATCAAATAATACACCATCATCGGGGAGACTTCGAAGAAAACCCACCATCAGCTAGTCGAGAGGGTGACAAAGATAACAGAGAGGTCCAAGATAAGCTCTGTGTAGCACGAATCATCCGATAACACCTTCTAAGTTTGCTCCCTTTCTTGCTTTAAGCATCTTTGCAAAACCACTCCAGACTCGTTTCATTGCCTTTTCCCCTTCCATGGTACTTCTTATGACCAGCCATCACTGAAAGCTGATAGCACCTAAACTAAACTGATCATCTAAGAGGAGACATAACAAAAGAAGGGTCTTTAAGTGGAATAGGATAAAAGGACGACAAGGATGGAAGGAAGACACAGCACGTGGTTGAAGTGGTGAAAAAACTGCATGGTGACAATAAATGAGACAACTTCAGATACATGTATCTACAATTTGGGAATCTCCACTTGTCAAGGGGCATATTAGCCCCGTTCCAAAATTAGGAAGACGCAATTCCCCATCAAAATTGGAAGAATAATACATGCTCAAGACCACCCATTAAACAACTTTGAACTGCAATGTTTCCCCACACGCGAACACTACTGCATCTCTACTACAATCGCCGATCCCACCTAACTAAAGTCAGCACCGGAAACGATACAGAGGCACATTCACATTTTCAATAATTTAACAAGGAGTACTTCACCCTCAAAACAATCTTTCTATTCTCCACACCTAGCTTTCCGCCAGTAACTATCCAATGACCGGGGGGGTCTTGTGGTCCCTTGCTCATTTCTGACATATCGACAAACTTCACCAACTTGTTGCCACCAGAAGAGTTTTCGCTTGAACTCGAATGGGAGGCACTGGAGTTGGCACTGCTTCCATTGTTACAAGCTTTCCTTGACATGTCTTGCGGTGAATGGTCCCATAGTGATCTTCGAATTGTGCAACCGGGTAGCCGAGAATACAAAAGCTTCATGTATAGAACATTTCTTGACCCAAAATCCCACACTCCAAGTTGAGCTCCGGTGACAATGTAGATACCAGAGAGATCGCCATTGAAGCTCTCTGTATTTTCAATTGGTGCTGTACTAACATGTGAAAAGTTCTTCCATTTGACTGGCTCGAACCATCGACTATCTTGTTCCTCTGGCCCCTGCCACTTGGGAGCACCAATTGCGACATGGGCATCCCAGTATGGCTGAAGGATCTTTGGAAGAGATGCAAAATGTTGAAGCTGTATGCATAGCCTATTCTGCTTGCTTCCTTCCAGATGTAACCGCAGGCCTGTGACAGGTTTCCTTCCTACTGACACCTGCATGTTTGTTGAGTGAATCTCAGCTGAACTTCATTTACAAGCTTAGTGTTAGTCCAAAAAATGAAAGGGCAACGCAATATCAGCATGATTACACACCATAAAGAATATCATAAATTTCATCATCAAATCAATATAAAGCTTGATTGGCCCACCAAAACAAGACAATACATTATTTAAAGCAAGCCAAGGCAAGTGATGCACTTCATTGCTTCATCAATGTATATCAGGGGACAACTGAAAATTTCACCATGATGCCATTTGATTCAATTTTTTTAATTAATTATGGCTCTCGATATCATACAACAACTGTCCACAATAACTCTTATTATCATGAAAAGGACCTCCTAACTCTATATTCTGAGCACACAAAGAGTTGTTCATATACTTGCTTGATAGAATGCGACAAATTAGTTGTTATCAGAAATCACCCCGTGCCTAATACCCATGTAATTGCATGGAGTGTTGACCATTACGAAACCCAAGAGGTTTTACTGATTGATAGTCACACAATTTACTTGTAGTTGTAGATTCAATCAGCCCTTAGATGGTACAGGTTGTCAAAGATTTATTAGATACGGACAAGAGAGAAGGTTCAACAACTTGATCATTTCGTTTGTGACTAGCAAGTGCAAAATGCAGCAACCAAGAGTATCAAGGCTCAAGTGCAAGCATCCATGCATGACTCTGTTTGAATGGTGACGTGTTTTGCTCCAAGCACTACGGATTTTTCTCTCTATGCAGATATAGGAAATATAGCATCACTGCTGATACCTGCTCTTGGCTGACATAAAGTTTCTGCCCCATTATACTAAATTGCAAAGATGGACAAACAGGTTCTTTTCTTTGGGGGCCCAGAATTTTGTCCTGGACAGGAGCCCATATCCGTGGAATCTGGAACTCTAAAAAATACCTCAGCTCTTCAATCTGTGGCTTGTCTGCAGAAGTGAAAAGAGAGTTCATGTGTGCTCAAAGAAGAAACTAGTGAACAAGAAAGAAGAATTTTCAATCATCTCCAAAGCAATCAATCTCCTCACATTCAAGATAGAGATTAATAGCTCGAGTCAAATGCTCCTTTCCAGTTATTCCATCAATGAGAGCTGTAATTGGATAAAAGGTCATCTCAATGATATCAGGAGAAGACTGCACTGTTTTTGCCCACTGGACATGATTTTGTTCTAAATCATCTCCACCCCTCCTCCGGAATATCACTGTAACATCCTTCAAAATTTTTATAAGAAAAAACTCTCAGTTCATGGCATGACAATAACAAAATAGCACCCGTGTAGTCACCCATATGGAATTAATATTATAATTTCAAACAGTTATGACGGAAAAAAGGCAACTCATTCTCCACGTGGTTGTCACATTTATAAACAAAGGCACTGTACTTAAAATTTGCAATTATCTGTCACTGATATAAAATACCATCACCAATACAAATCGGAGGATTTAACAAGTTGCATGTTTCTTAGACCTGAAAAAGGAAAAAAGGTTGGATGGTTCAACATTGAGTGGGGCATAAATATTGCCTAATTCAACTGGAAAAAAGGAAGGGCCAAGCGGTTTAATTTTCAAACATGCTAAAAGCGTTCTCTTCCTGGAATGCCAACTTCTGGAACCCAAAACTATTAGTTGGTTGTCTTACATTATGACATTGGCCAACACAGTATGTGAATCAATGACAAAAAGTGGAAAGTATTAATTAATTTATTTAATGATAAATAAGATTTCATTAAGAAGGTACCAGGGGGTACCATCGCTGTGCAGAACAGCTTCAGATAAAAGCCACCCATATGCAAAATTATGCACAAAAGACTGTTTCTAGCATTTCCAAATAACTAGATGTATGATAGTAAACTTTCCTGCTATACTGTAATTGAACAGTGCACAAACAATCACCCCCAAAAATCCTCTTATGTACTATGTAGAAAGTTAATCTCCAACACCATTTTTCCGTTGTTTCTCTTCCAACAGTCGCTCCCCCTAGCTCTCGTTTCTTGCTAGTGTATACTCACCATAACTATGATTAATATATTTATTCCTCAAGAGATAATTATCACCCACATCACTTTCAGTCTATCACTCCAAAAAGACCATCTGCCATCGCATTGACAGAAACTCGACATTCAGATTTTAAGATGCAAATACAAATTTCTTTATTTGATTAACAGGACAAAAAGTAAAACTAATCTAGGTTGTGCTCCAATGCATTTAGGATGCTGGCTCAAATCATCATGTAATAAGAGTAAAGCTTGATAATCATTAATCTGATACCGTCACACAGTTATCGGCTTGTGTACTAAAAACTAAGGCACCAAAGAGAAAGGACTTCTCCTCATCATAACATATCTCAAGTATCCACATCTCAAGTTCTCTTATGTAGATATAACAGATCATCCTTTGTTTTATCGAATCTTAAGTCGTAGCACAAAGAATTGGAATCTAGATTCCATGTCCTTCGCAGAAGTGATCTGAAGTTTTATCAACATGCTTAAATTCTGTTCCACCCGCAGGCTTATAGACTGCCAAACTAGAGTCCGTCATGATACAGGTTTAATGGGATTATCCAAACAGCACTGAATCCAATGGGATCCTTGTTTTCTAGGATTACCGAGACCTTTAGTGAAGACCCTTCAAAAAGAAGGTTAATAATATACGAATAACTGTCATAAACCTTAAGCCCTATTGGGCTCTAGGGCAAGTTCTGGTATCCATATGGACTGCCTCCAATTCTTTGTTTATGGCAAATGTCAAAAAAATAAGACAACTAAGACAAACAAGATCAAGATCTTGCAGAGTTTAGATTATTTCCTAAGAGAATACTTGATATTGGAACAAAAACCACCAAAGAGTCCTCCAAGAAGATCAATTTCAAAAGTCAAGCAAACTGGCACTCTGAATCTAAGAAAGTGCATAATTATGGGAGGCAGAAATTGTTGGCAAGCAAATTAGATTCATATTTAGTCATCATGTCGACAGGATGTAAAAATCCTTGAGGGAACTTTACTGCATGATCATAGAGGTGACCCCTCATTGCATAATAGGCATTCTTGATCTAGAAGCTAGATACTAAAGAACAGAGAAAACATATCAATTACTCCCACGACTGTTTTAATTCAAACTCTCACTACCATCTTTCCTGGGAAGGCATCATAGAAAATTTCTGCCGAATGGGCAAAAATAGAGGGACTTTATTTCAACAAATAAATCTCAGTACAAACTAAGCAGAATAAGACAAAAAAGAGGCACTTAGGTTCCGTGTCACATAAGCATTCCATCGGAAAGAATAATAAGAAGGTTACTTACTTCTTTACCGGATAGAAATGGTGCCCCCGTAGGCTGAGGGTATACTCCCTGGCTATTAAATAAGTGAGGTTCTGCACCCTGTTGAGTTTAAGACAGGTCCACAGAAAATAGTACTGTCAATGATCAAATAAATGGAACTACAATATAAGAAAATGAGGAAATAGTCGGCACTAGCCTTGTCCTTAATCTTCATTTGACCTGAACTTGAATGACTCTCTGTGTCAGAAAATCGCTGGTTTCCAATTTCCTGGACATAACTTTTTATTTCCGTAGTTGTCAGAGGCGATGACTGATGCTGTTTGACATAAATCACATCTTTCCCACCAATTGTCACAGAAGTAATCACATGTGTCCCAAAGTTCTCAATGAAGCTGCCAAAATATTAAAAAATGATTAACACTAATGACATCAGAATAATAGTTAGAAAATCCAAATGTTACCTTGCTAAGGAGGGTGGGTCCCATGAAGAGGGAACTGCTTGCTTCACATTTTCTTGCAACACTAAAGGAGATTTGCTAATTTCGACCTTAGCAAGTGGTATATAGAACCCATCTGTAGAGAGGGTCTTTGTTGCCGCTGCATCAATATGCTTTGAGCCAGTAAAGCTAAATGCAGCATTGAAGCTCCCTAAAGGAGGGCTTCCTAATAGATTAACCTTTCCATTGAAGTATTCCACCATCTGCACCCACTCATCCAAACACATGATACAACAATTGAATGAGCACAAATTTTGGAAAATATCACTATATATCTCAACATATAATTTGAACAAATTCCAATCATATAGTCCACACCTCATAAGCAAAGTGAATTTGAATATTCTCTCTATTGCGGTTCTTTCATTAAGGCTTTGCGCAATCCATTAATCCAATCAAAAATCCAATTTGTGGATGATCGGATGGGCCTCTAGCTACAGATGATGTGCTCGAAAATCTTCCTTTTTTGTTTTAACTTCTTTATGTTCTCCCATATGAAATAAAATAATTATTTCTATCTTTCTAAAGTTTTTGGATTTTATTGACTTGTTATTTGATCTTATCAGTTTCTGACCAATCTAAGGACATTTTAACCGTCTCAGACTGCCAGCTCAACACATGGACAAGTGACATATCACAGAGTTGCCAGATTGCCAAAACTGAAGGAAGCAAACAGAAACAGTGCCATAAACGCAGACTTTGTTCCAGCAAATGGATTTTAGCATATCCAACACTCAATTTCAAAAAATTATGTAGCTTGGGGAATACCATTGCACTCTTCCTAATAAGGTGGTTGTTAAAGGCGTGCTGAAGCCACACTCTAATCAATTGCTAAAAATGAGCCGGCACTGTTTAGCGGTAGCTCATTATCTAACAAAGTACGCCAATTGTACGAAAAACAGAAGATGGAAACTAAATTTTCCGAATGTCAGTACATGCACTGAACCCTGAGTAAAGGTTCACTTCAAATTGATTTCCTTGCAAATTTGAAGAATTTGGAAATATCAGCTAACACAGCAGTACTAGTGGCAGAAACATCCCTCGCTCCACCATCACAAGCACATTGCTGCAACAGTGTCTTCCCTCAAACTTTCCCCTTCTCAATTCACAATCCCTAAGTGGACACACGTTCAGTGGGAAATCACTCCACCACGACAAGCATCAAAGGGTCCCCCGAAATTCGATATCTAGAGAACAAAACGCTCGAAATCTAACTAAGCCACAAGCCGAGAAACGCCGAACAATCACCGCTCCATACCTCATCGTAGGTGTGAATCCCGGATTGCCGGCGGCCGGAAGGCGGGTGCGAAACGCCGATGTCCCTGGAAACGCCGCGCACGGCCAGGCCATCGCACAGCCGGAGCTCCCAGGCGTGCTCCTCGTCGACCTGCACCACCCTCGACCCTGCGGCGCCCTTGCAGTACAGCAGCCTCGTGTCGAAGTTCACGTCGAAGCCCCGGCCCAGCGCCTGCACCGCGTTCGCCGCGGTGTGCAAGGCAACCGGATTATCTCCCATCGCTCATCAAAAAAAAAAAAAAAAATTAAACCACCACCGCCTCCACCACCACCACCACCACCACCACCGCCCCCGGCGAATCGCACCGAGGAAGAAGAGAAAAGCTTCTCCGATCCCGCCCCGGGGGGTGGAGTTCAATTCCGAAACCCTAGGAGATCCTCCTCGGCCCCCGTTCCTCCACGGCGTAGGAGCGCGCGCCGGGATCGAGCGGCTAGGCGGAGCGAGTTGACCGGTCTACCGGGAGTTCCCGAAGCGGATTCGCATTGCCGGCGGCGCGGCGGGCTCCTCCAGATCTCGAACGGCGGCCGCCGCCGGGGGGCATTCCGGTCGTCGGCGAGCTCCTCGTACGGCGGAAGGACCGGGAATCTGGCCGCGATCTCTCCCTTTCTCTCTCTAGAATTGGGGAGCTTTCTCTCTCCTCCGTCTCTACCGTTTATACTGTCCACACGGGGCATTGACTCGTCAGTCGCTTCCGAAATTTTCCTCCGTTTTCTTTTCTCTTTCACTTTCTTTTCCCTTTCGTTCGTTTTTTTTCTTTTTTTTTTTCCGGGAAAATCGCTGCGGTCAGCGCGCGCGCGAGCGGATCCGAGCCGTCGGATTTCCTCGAACGGTCCGGATGAGATTCCTCGTGGTGTCGGGCGATGGCCTGGTCAATGTCTTTCTTTCTGGATTGCTTCTGCCTTGGGGCAAGGCGAGATGATGTTTGGCGTGTCGATGTTATCGATTCCCATTGATTTTTGAATTAATATTATAAAAAACTCTAAATTAATCCTTTTATTATAAATTATTTTTTCGATTATCAAAAATTCAAACCGATACAACTATCCGTGACAAGCTTAACATTTATTAGTTTCTATTAAATAGCATATGACAATTGATGGGTATATTGGTTTGGGGTTTTTGTGATATTAATTCAATTTAATGAAAATTAATAAATAATAAATTTGTCATAAATATATCGGTTTGAAGATTTTTATAGTTAAAAAATTATTTTATGTTAAATCTGTCACTGTACCAATTGGGGATTTTTAGTAATCAAAAAATTAATTTGAGGTGAAACTATCATAAATGTATTAGTTTGAGATTTTTCGTGATATTAATTTTTGACTTTTTACCTTGTTTTTTTTTTTAAGTCTACAATGCATTTCACACCTTCGATGCGTGTATCTATTAAGAGGAACGATGTGGTATTAAAGTATATGATGTGATGGGGCCTCTCTAATGAATTTTCATTGGGTCGAGATCTTCTAAGTTCGATTAGGGTTAATGATGCACGGTGGATGGACCTCCTTTAATGATTTTTGAGTTAGGAGGGCTCGAATTCGCGTCATCGGTTGAGGATACCCTAAATTGATCGACTTGCGTCGATCGGAAGTTCATTCACTCCCTCCTCCCTCCCCTTTTTCTGTCTGTTGCTCCGCCACGGCCACGTCTCTACCGTCGCTTGCCATTGCAACGCCGGCTTATTCCACCACGCCGGCCTCCGTGAGGACGGCTCAGCGCAAGGCTTGCTCTCACCACCCAAGCTCCAAATCATTTTAGCAGCGGAGGAACAGTCAAAGTGGCATTATTAAGAGATCAAGGCGACTTTAATAACCATTAATTTGCTCTGGTGAATGTCAAAATTTCTTTTATGTTTTCTTTCTCTCATTGTTCATGTCTCCTCGTTCAAATCTAGTGACATTGTCAGTAACTTTGCAAGGTAAGTATGAGAAATTACATGTTGATGAGAAACGGTATAAGATATTGCATGAGGTTTTCCGTACCAGTAACCTTTTGTAATAGAATATAAGTTGATACCTATTAGTGATTATTAATTTTTTTTTCTAGTGCATTTAGTAGCTTTGAAAGGTCAAAAAGAAAGTTCAAATCTGCATATAGTGAGTTTACACGCACTGATGATGTATTGATAAAGCTAATTTGAACTGATGATCATTATTCTTTGAACTTTGATGACCCTTGACTAGTCGTGTCAAAAGGGTAAGGTCAAGTCGAAAATGATTTAATTCGAATTGACCAATTTAATCCATATTAATTCATTTTTATATGATACATATTTTAGCCATGCAAACTTGATCAAGACTCCGTTTGGACCGAACTCATACCCGATCGGATTTGGACTTCAATTCTCAATATTTTTTCTTCTTAATTGTTGCATTTAAAGAATGGATGGCTCTGTAGATCTGCTCGCTAAGATTTCGCGTGGCACGTGTGCAATGTGGAGACGTACTCCCAACCTAGCTTGGCCACATTGGTTTTTTTTTTTTTTTTTTTTTTTGGGGTAATTCTGGCCATATATTGGCAAAATGGAACAGCTCACGTGCTCCTCCTTTTTGTTCGATAGTCCAACTTCAGTCCTTGAACCCATTTTGTCGCATGTCCAGCTCGGCTGCCGCAGTCTCACCTTCGACCGAGCTCCCACGATGTCGGATCCGATGTCGCGAGCGTAGATCGGACGTGGCCCATCGCTGTGGTTGCGGCCTCACCACAATTTGGAGCCCTTCTGTCTTCGTTAAAAGAAGAAGGCGCCACGGAGTGGCTGCATTTGAAAACTGCTTTGTAAATGGGCTTTGAACACCTAAAGTTTTTGGGCTAAATATAAGGTATTTGGGAAAATTTTTACAAGTCCCATTAGCCAAAAGCCAGCATTCTCAAGGCCTAAAGCCCAAGGCTGGTCTTGGGGGTGCCTTAGGCTTTCAGCCTTCTGCACATGTAAAAATTATTGTTCATCATATTCGGCGTTCACTGTTCATCTTCTTCGTTGAGGGTGGTCGGCGGGGTTGCGCAAGGCTGCGAGGGCCCGGCGACTGGCTAGAGGGAGGCTAGCGACCGTCACGGCGACCCAAGTGACCGTCGCCAGAGTGTTGTGGCAACCTCCATGCCATCTGGGTCGCGGCAGCCTTCGCAGGGGACCGCATGATTTGCATCTCAACGACCTTGCCGTGGCCGCGCGACCTCAAGCAAGGGTCACGTGGCCCCGACGACGGTTGCTTGAGGTCGCGCGACCCAGGCGTGGCCCTCGCCGAGGTCCCCCAACCTCAAGCGAGGGTTGCATAGCCTCGGTGATGACTGATTAGGGTCATGCGACCGTTGGCGAGGTCGCACGACCCAGGTGTGGCTCACGCTGAGGCCCCCGACCTCAGGCAAAGGTCTCACCAAGGGTCATGCGACCCCTGCCAGTAGTCGCCCGACCTCGGGCGACCCTCACCGATGGTTTCCAAGGGCCGCCTGAGGTCCAGTGACCTCAGACGACGGTCGCTGCTGGCAATCCCATATTTTGTTGCCCTTACCGGCCAATTTTTTTTTCTTTTTTTAATAATAAAGGTTCTTAGTAAATATAAGTTTTCCAAACACCATTTTGTTCAAAAATACTTTGTAATAGATTTTAGATTATAATTTTCCAAACGCAATTTGCATTTTGAAAAACCCCTTTCACTTAAGGTCATTTGTATTTTCCTAAAGACTTTCCCCAAAAGTCTAACCAAACGCACCCACAGTCGAGGCTTGACACTTCATAGGCAACGGACGACGACAAGCCAGACTCAATAGTGGGTGAGACATGATGGTAGGCGAGATGCGATGTTAGGCGAGAGGCGAGGGCAATGTCGTCTTGCTTGATGAAGAAGAATAAGCTTGAAAGGCCAGACTTCTTTGGACTTAAATGGGTCGAAAATGGGAGCTCTAGAAACCCATTAAGACCCAATCTAAATGAGCTTTAAATTTTGGGATATTGACGCATATTAGAGGTGAGCATGTTGGATCGCCCAAATTGGGAACCACCTGGATTAAATTGGACCAGCTGGTTTGGTCCGGTTCCCAATTCCATAAAAATGGAACCGGCAATTGTTGGTCCGGTTCCCGATTTCGAGTGGGAACCGAACCAGACCTGACTTTTCTTTAAAAATATATAAATTTTTTAATTTCTTAAAGTAGCAATAAACCCTAAACATCACCTAATTAAAGTAGTCAATGACAAAGCCTTGACCTTCAGCAATGTTGCTGACACTGCAAGGAATAGAAGAAAACAACGCAGTTAGGGAATTGACCCGTCCGTCTTCTCTTCGGCGATGACTGATATTTCCTTGTAATTTCAACTTTGTGTTGTTGGTGCTGCCTTCCCTGTGTTTGAAGTGTAGCCTTGGGTGTTGTTTCCTCCTTTTGGTTTATATTGTGGGTTGCAATAGTTGGTTCCCTCTTTCTTTTTTGCTCGGCACCCTCTCACTCAGTTTGACTTGTTTGTCTTATTGAGTGCGAGTTTTGGTGTCGGGTCTCTTGCTGTATAGCTTTCTTCGTTTCAAGTCAATATATTTCTTACCTTTACCAAAAAAAAAAAAAAATTAAACCCTAAACATAGGGCCTGCATGTTTGTGTTTCTTTTTTTTGTTTATGAACACATTTTCTGTTTTTTTGTTCCCGGGAACAAAAAAAAACAAACGCGTTTGTTTGCGTTTTTGTTCAAAATTTGTTTTTTGTTCCAGGAACAAAATTGGAACAGAAATGAGAAACAAAAAAAAGTTGTTTTTTTGTTCCAGAAACACTTTTGAAGAACATTTTTTCTCTCTCATTTCTTTTCTTCTCCTTTTCTTCTTCTTTTTTCTTTGGCCGATCGCCGGCCTCGGCCATGGCCGGCGACCGGCCGTCGAGGGCCGACAACGCCATCGAGGGTCGGCAACCTCGCCGGAGTGTCGCCGGTCCCCGGTGAGGCCGAGCGTCGCTGGCCTTGGCGAGGCTCGGCCTAGCCATGGTGGGCGAGCTCAAGCTCGCCCAAACCGGGCGAGGCCGAGCCTCGCCAGGGGCCGGCGACGCTCGGCCTCGCCGGATCTGGGCGAGGCCAAGCTCGCCCAGCCAAGGCGAGGTCGAGCCTTGCCCGCGCCGGCGACGCTCGGCCTCGCCTTGGCCGGGTGAGACCGAGGCTCGGCCTCTCGGCCTCGCCGGATCGGGCGAGGCCAAGCTCGCCTAGGTAAGGCGAGGCCGAGCCTCGCCCACATTGGCGAGGCTCGGCCTCGCCTTGGCTAGGCGAGCCCGAGCCTCACCATGGTTGGGCGAGCCCGAGCGAGGCTCGACCTCGCCGGATCCGGGCGAGCCCGAGGTGAGCCCGAGCTCGCCCGCGCCGGCGACACTCGGCCTCGTCGGGGCCGGCGAGCCTCGCCGTGGGGGTCGGGTGAGGGCCCGCCCCGTCGGCCGGTCGCCCGGAGGCCGGAGAACCGGCCAAAAGAAGAAAAAAAGAAAAAGAAAGGAAAAAAGGAAAAATAAAATAAAAACATTAAAAAATTAAAAGAAACAAAAAAAGAATTTAAATTTACCAAACATGTTTCTATTCATTTTTTATTCCCGGAACAAGTTTACCAAACGCGTTTTCGGTCAAAAATTATTCCTGGTTTCTATTTCTATTCCCTGGAACACTTTTTGAATAGAAACACAAACAAACGCGCCCATAGTAACAACTTTAGTATTTTTTTTTTAAATTTTTATTTTTTTTGGCTAAGCAATTGGTTCCATGGAGCTAGTTTGGTTCGGTTCCCAATCCTAGGATCGTATGCGGTTCGGTTCCCAATCTCAAAAATTGAGAACCGGTTCTCCCGGTTTGGTTTTCAGTTCTTAGATGGAATCAGACTGAACCGGAAACCGATCATTCCTAACACATATAGTCCCTAAATTTTGGTATAATGAGCAATGTCGTCCGTAAAGTATCGATATGTTTACTATGATTCCTAAATTTTAGTTGTACCTGAATTTTCAATTTGTTCAATATGGTCTCTAAATTTTTAGTATATGTTCAATTTAGTTATTGGACTATATGAAGAAGTTTAATGTTGTCTATAAACTTGAATTAATATAAGGATATTTTTTTGATATTTTTATATAATCTATGGATTATATTGAATATTTATCAAATTTTTAGAGATCACATTGAATAAATTAAAAGTTCAAGGATGTCATTGCATATCGGGTCAAAGTTCATGATCCATTTATGTCATTATCTCTCAAATTTTTTAGCCCATTTTCAATTGGTTGATTAAAGTTTAAATTACCCGTGTATCCTATGAGTCGTGACACCTCTACCCGCATGCGATGTTTTGAGACCTTTTACCGTTCTTAAGCCGATAAAAAAACAAACGTTCATAACGAAGTCAAACTTCACCTTTTCTCTCTTCCACATGCTACTTTGTTGCTTCTATTATCTTTGTGGCACTAATAGTTGTTTGCGGCAATTCCTTCCTGATTTATATGGTATCATGATAGATCATATCTCGAATTTGAATCAACGAAAAAAAAAAAAAAAAACTCGATCTAAGTAGGTTTCTTTATTTAAGTGATTTGTTATTTTGAGAGGATTTTCTAAACAGGCTTTTTTGGATACAAATATACATTGGAATTTTACTAGGTTTTTACATATTAGACCTAAAAAGAGTAGTGTTAGGATTTTCTTTATAGGTGACTTCTGTGAGAGATTGTGAGATAACACTGAACCATGTAAATATCTAATATCATCATCATCTATTAATTTCTATGGAAATTTCTTCTTCACGTGTTAGATTTGAATTGCAAAATTCGTCATCTTCCATGTTATTTCAGAACATACTCTTTTTTTTTTATAGATTCTATGATGTATTCAGCCAATAGTACGACTCGCCACCCGGTCAAAAAGAAGCACAAGGTCCGACAACTTTCATAAAGTGGACTGATTCCATGGCATACTTAGAACATGTTTTTCGAATTGTTTGACTCTTGCCTCGTGTTTCACTCGCACACAAGATAAACCGAATTCATCACCCAAGAGAGTAAGAAATGAACGCTTCACTAATCGAAGGATTTATTGAGGACTCCAAGGATGATTTCCAATGATTCTAGGACACTTAATTTATAGTGTCTCCTACTTCTCCTAATACATGAATGCAAGGACTAGATACTCACCCTCTAGATGCGTCCTAATACAATGTATTACATTCAAACAAGGTTCATTCCCTCCCTTGAAAACATTTCGTCTAATCCTAATACATGAACCAACCACGGATATCAAGAGAATGTTCTTCAACTTTACTTGTTCTTTGCTCTTTCATGTCTAGCCTGCACATTGCACATGGTCATGCATGCATATCTCATTTGCATTGTGCATCTAGCTCATGTGCACATGGTCGTGCATGCGCATCTCGTTAGCACCGCTCTCGATCAGCCCGTGCCAATCTCGTACACCTGATTGAGTCGAGTGATAGCATTCTCCCCCGCCTATTTCTGAAATGCCCTCATTTTGAAAACCCAATATTTGTCGAAAGCCTTCTTCTATTATCACATCCGCTCCACAGGCTTCCATGAAATGTCACCTTCCCTACCTCCCTTCCACTTGACAGGGTACTCAAGCCTACTTGGCTTACCCACCGCCTATCGGTAAGGATTTGCTCCACATCCTTGTCATACTCATCATGTTGTGTATCGATAAATGCTCGATGGTTCTCCTTACAACTCGGATCATTGTTATCGGAACGGTGGATTTCATGATTAAATCACAACATCTCTCATTTAAAGTAACTTTGAAGGTTATGTTTGTTTTCAATGGGCATTGCCTTACAATGAACGTGAAATGTTGTCACGTGAAGATTACTAAAGCCAAAAAAGAAAAAAAAAATCATATTTGTTCAATAAGACGAAATAAGTTATATTTTCACATTTTTTTAAAAGTGTATTCCGCCTATTGATAACTACTAGTTCTTCATGTGATAAAGTAGTTTCAAAGTCGGGGAAAAAAAACAATTTTGCACCTGTCAATGGTCAGCAATTTGCAATGATGGTAGTGACTTTTCATAAAACAAAATAAGTCTGACCCCGTTTTTAGCAAAAAGCTTAATGATTGCTGCATACGAAAGGAATTTCAAATTTCAACCAACCTTAGTCAATATTTTTTGGATTGCTTTTGCGTTGGGGTAAGTAGATAGATTTTGACGTCATGTATTTGATGGTGATTTTAATTTTAATTCTTTCCCACTATCTTTCTGTCAATATTATCGAGTCACAATTGATTTTTTTTTTTTCACTTTTTATCATGATTTTGATTCTCGATGGATACCAAATCATTCTTCTTTCTTAAAGAGACTTCAAAACTAGTTTAGAACCGATTTAACTCGAAACCCTAGCCAATTCTTTTTATAATCGGTCAGGTTAATTCCCGGATTGAACCAAACTCTGTGCTCACCCCTAACTGGTCGGTCAAAGTTTTTTAAACTATCTTTCTTTTTTTCTTATCTCATTGTTTGCTTCCTTTTTTATATATAGTGACACATTGTTAGTGACTCCGTAATAAGCACGTCAAACTGGCGTTGGGTTGGATAAAAAATGCATAATCCGATTTGAGTTTTTTCCATGCCATATTAATTTAGTGATCCATACCCAAATTCATTTAAATCTAGCTCATACCTAACCCAATCGAAGGGAAAATTATCATAAAATTTTTAAACCTTTTGCAACTTTACCAATTCAATCATAATTTTATTTTGCCAATCAAGTTCTAAATCTTTTGCAATGTGTTTGTTTAGTCTATCTGGCCAAATTTGGTAGGCTCACGTTGACGTGCACATAGTTGTCAAGCCGATGTTGATGTGGCCAATTTTTTTAATAATATATATTTTTTCAAATTTATTTATTTATTTTATATATTTATATTTTTTTTCCTTCCTTTCTTCTTCCTCCGGTTAGTCACTAGAGCTGAGCGACCGGCCAAAGATAAGGGCTAGCAAGGTGTGACAGCCGATGGCCAGGCTCACCCCGGCCACAAGCGAGAAAGAGGTCAAGCCTCACCAAATCTAGCTCGGCCTCACTTAGCCATATCTGGCGAGGTCGAGCCTCACCGGCCTTGCCTCTGATTGGTCACCAAGTTCTGGTGACCAACTAGGAAGAAGAAGGGAGTGAAAAAAAAAAAAAAGGACAAAAGATTAAAAAATAAAATATTATTAAAAAAAGCCATGTCAAAGTCGACCAGCCAAATTTGGCTGAATGGACTAAATTGGCACAATTATAAGAGATTTATAACTTTTTTTGGATAATTTTCCCCCCAATCAAGATTTCAATTCTTAGGAATTTTTCTCTTTAAATTGTTGCCTTTGAAGAACGGGTGACTCAATGAACTAGGTCGTTGAATTGATGAGGGAGCTCGAGTACTTAGGTGGAGTTGCAAGTTAGAGGTTCACATGGCACATGAGCAATGTGGGGACGTGGCTAAGCACCGCCCTGATGAAAAAGAACACATGCCTGGACAAGTTCCGACATCAAGTCCTGGACGGAGGCATGAAGATGGTTGAGAGGCTAAAGGGTAGTGCATCTCGTTCAATCGATGAACCGGTTTGCTCCCAAGGCATCGTCAATTCAAAGATCCTTAGTCAATGAAAGTTGTCCCAACAACACATTACAAATTGCAATTTCCCAAACCAGAAAAGATCACTTTGTTTGCTTACAGCCCTTGCTTTCTTTCTTGCAACAGAGGGCCAAAAAACTGTAACAATTTACCAACCTAATTATCCACCACTTTTCAGACATAGCTCAATGCTGCAGCATAAAGCCCTAAAGTATTTTTTTTTTAATCTCATCTCTTTTATTATTTTTGGCAATTTATTGTACTCGTTGAGTTTGAGGGTAAATGATGTATTGATTAAGCTAATCTATGCAATGTAATTAGGAAATGTCCCTTCATTTTCGCACGCTCCCTCCAACGCATCCGAAGTAGAGCTGAATCATTGATCAGTTTTGCACCGTCTGGCGTTTTCTTCCCCCGATGTGAAGCTTTTGAGAACAATATTATTGTAGGTTGTTTGGCTCTTCTCTATTTTTACCCACCTATTCTGACGGGGAAAATCTTCACAGGCTTCAAATTGAGATTGAGATTTGGCTGCCGATTAGATGAAAGAAAACGTTCCATTTGTAATAGTAGTTTTAAATAATTCGAGGCATATCAAATTGAGAAAATGAAGTTTCACTGGAAGTTTTTTTTCCCTTATATAATTGGCAAAAAAATAAAAATAATTATAAGTACGAACATTATGAATGGAAAAGATTATGGAAACATTGAAAGCCTTTAGGGGAAAAAAAATAAAAAAATTGGGTCCATTTAGAGAGGATAATAAATTTAAATAACTAGATATTCACCTTCTAGATGCTTCTTTATGCAATGTATTGCATTTAGCAAGATTCATACCACTCCCTTGAACACATTTTGGCTAATAGTAATACATGAACCAACCACAAACTTCAAAGAGAAAATATACTTGAAGACTTGCTCTTTACTCATTCATGTTATGTTGCACTCGTTTGCGCATGCACATCCCGCCTGCATCTCAGGTCCGGCTCGCGTGCACGCTACATGCGCTCGGCTTTCGGCCAGCCCGTGCCAAGCTCCGTGGCACCTAGTGGCTTGGATGGTGAACATTCTCCCCCGCCTATTTCTGAAATGCCCTCGTTTTGAGAAGCTCGATACTTGTTGATAGCCTTCATAAATTGCCGCATCCACTCTGCAGATTTCCATGAACTGTCACCTTCCGTAGGCAAGGATGGCAAGGATTTACTCCATGCTTTTCATCCTCATCGTGTTGTGTAGAGGGCTCGATGGTCCTGCTTGCGACTCGCGTCACTGCCATCGAAATGGCAAGATTTCGTGCTTGAATCACAGAATCTCTCGTAACCTCAAAGGCCGCGTCTGTCGCTTATGGATATCGCCTTTTGGTGAACATTCTGTCGCTCATCTGTTCAAAGATTGATGAAACATCTGACATTAAAACCACGGTCGTGCTTCATCAGGTTGAGTCTGCTTTGTGTGGATATTCTGAAAACCTGATCGGCAGGCCATTTCTGGGAGAAGGTCAATCCTTCCCAATAGAAAACATACTGTAAATGAATGAGGTTGATCAACACCATCTAAGCTATCTTCCAACTTCTAAAGACAACAGTCTAAAGAAATCTGAAGTAATGTTAATATGTGCCAAGATAATTCCTGAAAATCTAGTCAACAATCTTGTCTTTCTGTTTTTTTATTTTTCTTTTGTTGCAATTCAATCACTGATCAGGGAGCAGGCCGGACTCTAAGTCATTCTGGTCTCCAGCGTTAGGGTCTCCAGCGTTAGGGACCATCGTCAGCTCGTCGGCCCTCTTGACCTGATGCTTCCAATCCGTCTGAATCAATGTTTTAGTCATCAAGCACACACAGGAGATCTGGGATGCCAGGAGTCCGAACCACAGCCCGCGGAACCCGACTTTGAATTGGAACGTGGTGAGCACCGCGACGGGCAATCCGACCAAGTAGAACGAGAACAGGTTTATGCGGGCCCCGACGTTGGGTCGGGCTGTCCCCGTCAGGACCCCACAGGATGCGGTTTGAGGGGAGTTCCCGAGCTCACAAAGGCCAAGGATCGGGAGTGCAGAGGAGACCAATTTGAGGATCTGTGGATCGTCTGTGTAGATCCGGCCCCACACCGACCGGATGGCGATCATGAAGACGAGGGCGGTGAGCCCGAAGGCGACCGCCGCGGCAATCCCGATAATAGTTATGAGCTGGGCTCGGGATGGGTGCCCCGCCCCCAGGGCCTGCCCAATGCGTGCGGACAGGCCCGAGCTGAGTGCAAACGGGAACGTATACAGCAACCCGGTCGTTTGAATCAATATTCCCATTGCTGCGACTGAGGCCTTGGGGTTGCTGACCAGGCCACAGAGGAAGAGCATGATCTCGTACCACCACCACTCGAGGCACACTGAGGCACAGCTCGGCAAGGCCAGGGCCAGAAGCGGCCGCCACCCCTGGAGGATTGACGGGAGGCTGGCCCCGTGCCATGGCTTCAGGATCGTGTCTGATGTGGCCATGTAGATGAGCAGGCCGAGGTTGAGGTTAATTGTGTTCCAACCGAGAGCAAGCGACACACCCTTCACACCAAGGCCCAAGTAGACCACCAGGAAGTAGTTGATGGGCAAGTGCAGGATCACCGACCAGACACAGGCTATTGTGAGGGGTGTGGTCACGCCCTGAGTCCTCATAAAAATTCTCAATGGATGGAGGCAAGCCTGGGCAAAGAGCTCAGGGATTGAGAACACCATGTAGACCTGGGCAATGCGGGTGATCTCCAGGTCCTGGCCGAGCCAGGTGAAGATCGACTCCATGTTGAGCCAGAGGAACGAGATCGGGACGCACACAAGGAGCATCAGGCACAGGGTTTTCTGGTACGTCTGGCTCATGACTGACCACCGCTTCGCCCCAAAGGCCTGGGCACAGATTGGGTCCATGCCTATGGCAAGGCCCTTCAGGATTGAGTTGCCCGTAATGTTGCTAAAGCCAAGGGCTAGGGACCCGCCGGCCAGCTCATCCTTGCCGAGGTGGCTAAGGAAGAGCATGGAGATCACCGACCTTGAGAAGATGAGCAGTGTGGTCATCACGATCGGGCATGCGATCTTCATGAGCGACTGTAATTCCTCTCCAGCCTGTGAAGACTTTCCATGGAAATTTGCCAATATTAGGCACAATGACAAAAGTAGAAGTCCTGGATTATACCACAACTTCAACAAATTCAATCACAATATAGAAATATATGTCACCCGGGAATGGCTATGCAAAGAAACAGTACTAACAATGAAGTTTGAGACAAGCCCACAGTACTGAGCTGAGCCGGGTTGACAGGGATGTGAAAAATAGAGGACATACAAGTGCACCAACAAGTTTCAATAGCAATTTATTACACTCTTCGAGCCCAGGGACATCACTAAGAGATTATTCCCAGACAAATAACTAGATAGGACACTGTAGACTGATCTTCACCTTCAATCTTTTCTTTTATTATTGAGCAAGAAAGAAGATTGATCGTCTCATGTTCAAAGGTAAAACTAGTGTCCTTAAAACTGACGACCCAAACAAGAAAGAAGGAAAAGCTTTCTTCAATTCTGGTAGAAACTCTGGAACTGTCATATTTAGTTTGGATATGACCTTATGCTTTGATAAATGATCAACCTAGGGGGTTAATCTCTATATATATTCGACAATACAGGCTCTCTGAAACATAGGAGTTGATCACTTTGATATGGGGGGTGGAGTCTTTGACATGAATAATGATCCCTCAAGAACTCAATTTAATGTTCTTGTCACACGCAAAAAATGAAAATTGGCTCACTCCAGCAAAAGAGTAGAAGTTGAGATCTCACCAAGGTACAAAGGACACTACAAGTAGATTGTATCTGCCAAATATTATTAAACTATATCGGACTCGTTAGTGAAACTAAAATACATATGAGTTTTAAGTGTATGTGTAAAATTTCATCAAAGTTTGGAAGTTGTAACAGAAACTAGCTAGCATATACCAACTATAGAGTTGAGATTAGGTTCCCAATGAGGAAAACTAAAACCTGCAAGAGATCCTATAGGGTTCTTGCAATGCAGTCCCAAATACTCAGAATCCGACACTGTAGATTGAGTCAGGGAACACCTAACCGGCAGTCGCTATCCCAACACCACTAAGCCGTCTTGTGCTAACAATGCGCGCTAAACAAAATCTGTCCTAGAGAAATTAGTATCTGTACTGGTGCGTCCTAATCCTCAGGGGACAACTCATTGCCTTATGGTAGCCCCACAGCAAATTGCCAAAAAGTAAAGTCGAGTTGAATATTTCTGCAGAAAAAGCGAAAATGAACTTTTGGAATGAGATGGCCAGTGGGAAACCCAGACCATGTGTATCATTTTCTGGAAAGTTCCCGCTGAAATGCTTATGGAAAGAGGTCACCCCTGATCACGCTGCTACACAGTGAAAAAGAGGCCTTTAAAGCCCGGTCTCTGAAAAAGCGAAAAGCTTTAGTTCATTGGAGAACAAGATAGTGGGAAGAAAGAAAAAAAAAACAAGACTCTGCAAGTGTACAACCACATGATCCTTCCATTTTTCTACTTATGTTGCTGCCTGTACACATACGAGGATTCTCAAAAGGTTATGCAGATCACAAGCACATGCGATTTGATGGGTGCGTGCGGGCACACGCGATTTGATGGGTGCGTGCGGGCACACGCGTGTGCATCATTGGATTTGGTCGAAACATTGTGTTGGATCCACCTCATCTTAGGATTCACATACATTGAACTTCCGTGCACTCAACGCATGTGATGGTAACTTCTCGATGTCTGGGTAGTGGACTGAGAAGAAAAGCGCAAAGGGGACGTAAAGTCATCCTAGAAAACATTCTACCTTGTTTCCTGGGATCATGTTTGTCGTTCATAGGTCTTCTTCTAGTCAAACATTGATTTTAGGCAGGCTATCTATGCCCTCAGAAGCCCTGGGATTTTAGGCAGGCTATCTACGCCCACAGAATCGCTGGACTCAAAACGAAAGGAATGATGTTTGACCCATCATTACTAGCATAAATCTAAAGAGTCTAAAGCATGATAGACAAATGTCGAATCTACAGTTGAGCGTGTTGGGTTGGGAATTCAACGCTGCTTAATTCTCTTTCACTCTGAGGGTAGATCTAACAAACATCAATGAATAAAACATGCTGAACAATCAATCACGATAATTAACTTCTCTTGTGATACGATGACTTGCAATCACTTTTGAGTAGAATGAGACGTAAAACTGAACGGAGCCAGAAGATCAAGAGGTGTGGAGTTTGGCTCTCCAGACTTTTAGAATTGACAATGTGATATACTGATATTATAGTAAAATAATGATCGATATGAGTTTAATGTTGAAACGTTGAATTGTCCAAGGATGTTGAAATGCTGAAACATGTCCTTATGTCAAATTCGAAAGAGAGCTAACTTTGTTTGAGACATCATTCCACACTTTCGAGTCGAAACACTTTCGAAGGTTTTGCATAAACAAGAAAGCCCCCACATCTTATGCCTTTGCTCATCGGAGCATGTTTTCAACATTAAACTCATATTGATTAAAAAAATTAAAAAATTAAAAAAAAATTGATTCTAATTGGGAAAATAGCCTTAAAAGAACACAAAGCGCACATCTGAATGATTTCTGTAAATCAAATCTTATGTCGCTTGAAATTGAAAACCTATTTCATTTTGACAAAACCTTTAGTTTTTACAAGGAAAAAGAAGGCAAAGTTCCATCACCAATAAAGGGGCAAAAAAGGAGAACTTTTGGGGGAAAGATTAAAGAAGAACTGAAGAAGTCTTTAGAGTAAGAAAAGAGGAGAGCTGTCTCCTATAGCTCCATCTCTTTGAAATCTGCAGATATTGGAGACAGAAAACAGAAGCAGTGCTTCGTCTTCCCCTTTCTTTTGGGCACAAAAACGATGCCATTTATAAGAGAAAAGGGAATAAAATATAGAAGTAGAAAAAAAGACTTTTAACTGCAGTTCCCCCTAGGGCATAGGGAGGTGGGATCCACGTGGATTCCAATTGGCTCCAAACCCACATGAAAATGATAGCTTCAAGAAACCAAACAAATCAAAACACTAGGAGGATACTTACGTTTACCGATCTTACGTTTGACTCCCCCAAAAATGCCAAAAAATTTCAACTTTTCCTTCTTATTCTTCTTTTTTTGTTCTTTTCGTTTTTCAGTTTCCCCATTTTCTCCCACGAATTTGGTCCTACCCCAGGAGGTCATTGTCATTTGTCTCACATCAAACGAAAATGGTAAGATCCCAGGAGAGAGAGTTCTCTCTTTTGGAAGAAAAAAAGATCATTCTTGATGCCCCATGAACGGCAAAAACCTCAAGAAACAAAAAACAAATTAACCTATTCATCGTACATGCAGGAACCAATGCAGAACATCAAAAACTTCCACATCATTCCAAAAAAAAAGAAGGAAGAAGAAGAACAAGGAGATGGTAATATGTGATAAATAATTAATTGATCACCTGGTTCAAGGAGAGCTTTTCAAGAGCGGCAATGACTGGGAATCTCTGCGAAAGCCTGTGCAAGAATCTGCCTTCTCTTGATCCTCTCATTGTTTCTTCTTCACTATTCCACTCACCATCATCGCCGTCGTCTTCCTCCTCTTCTTCTTCTTCTTCTTCCTCTTCTTCTTTTGCTACTTCTTCCTTTAAGCCATCAAAACGGTCTCTGCTTATAGTTTCAGCAGATTTGCTAGTTGAGCACATGCTTTTCCCCCTTTAGGGCTCACGCAAATGGGCAGAGAGGGACACTCAAATTAAGAGAAGCAAAATCGATTCGAAGCCAGAGGGGAACATGAATAATTCTGAATGTAGGTCTATATGACCGCTCAACAAAACCTGCAGAATTAACGCATTACATATGCCATTAGGAATAAATATTTAAAACCCTGAACGTACGGCAGCCATGAAACTGAAGTTATTTTTGTTTCTTCAAGCCACAGACTACATAAAGAAACAGAAAGCAAAAAACAAGGAGATGGTAAGGGAGCTTAAGAGTGCCACATACAATGTGACCTTAGGGAGAGCCTCGGCAATGGAAAAATGGAAGAATCACGGAGGAGGAGGAGGAGAAGGAGGAAGTAAAAGAAGAGAGAAAAGAGACTTGTGTTGCATTGGGAAGTGGAGACCACTGCAACAAAATTGCTTGGAACTTCACAGCCGTTGGCCTCGATTTATAGACACCAATCAATGGAATAGTTACTTTTGGGCAAGTGGGAAAAAAAATTAGAATTCTTTCATGTCACGTTTAATTTATATATAGTTCCGATCACACTGGCTATCACGGACCGAATGTTTTCATTCAAACTGTATATACTAAGATTGGTGTTGTTTGATCAGATGCTGATATTACGACACTAATGCGATGCGATATGGTTGTTACACAAAATTGTCCAAACTGTTGTAATTTCTGGTGTGATTGGAAAGGCTTAAAGTGGGGTTGGGGATATGTCACAGAAAAATGAGTGAAGACAGAGAGCAGAACTCTTTTGCTTAACCCAAAAAGAAAGATAACCCCCACTTCTAGTACTGCAATGGAATTTATAATATATGGGGAAAGCTCTCTGATGCACTCATGGTCCAAAATTTTAACTATGAACCGAGAAGAGAGACCTCTGGTTGGGGTTGTTTTCAAGTGACGGTGAAACAAGCATATAGAAAACTTGTTTGATGGGACAGGTACGATACGATCACATCGTGTTACAAAGGGGTGGGAAGATACGGCGTGAACCCATTTTGTTTTTTCCATGACTTCATTCTTACTCTTTTCGGGTCAACATCTTCAGGGATTTTAGGTATGTTTAAATATATGAATGTATATATCTATATGTGTAATAAATCATAAATTTACTTCCATTCTTAAACGTAGTGCAGTAGTCCATTAATACAATGTAAGCCATTTTAAGGCTCCATAAAAAATAAATGATTTGAAAAATATTTTCTTAATAATGATCGATTTTATCTCATATGAAAATAAATAAACGAAAAATATTTTCATTGTTAACGAAAATGTTTGGATATAAATTGTTGTTGGTAATAAAAAAATTTTCATTGACTAATTATTTCAAATGATATAAACAATTATATTTAGGAAAATATTATCCAAATCTTATTTTCGACAAAACTAACGGAGCATAATTACATGCTACTCTTTTGTGGTGCTTTTGCTGGGTTCGGCAATTACAGTCTCTGGTTTTTGGGAAATTTAGATAGTTTGAGCTTGAATGGCAATTTTAGGAAGGATTTTGCTAATGGTTAAAACCCTACTTAAGGAAAAATTATAATTTCAAATTACTGTTTGTCTCATGTTATGTGTGCTACAACACTGCATCGAAAATCGAAACCTTTCCTTATCAAATAAATTGATAAGTGCCCCAAGGGCATTCATTAACAATACCCTATTTAGGCATTTAGATAAATAAACAAGCCTCTTCAGGGTTTCATCCATGTTGCTTGTATCATACGAATGCCATGTTACTTTATTTCACATCTAAGGTCGAATATAATTGAGTACCCAACCCACCCAAACCTCAATGCTTGTAAATGATTTAGGGTTTCAAGTAGTAGGACGATTTTGGATCAACTACTGAAAACCCTGTATGGGATTTCGGATGCCTCTAGAATTTTCTTGTAAGGACATCATATATCTAATCGTGATGTATTAAATAGTAAAATTTCCATTATTTCCTTTAGTGTCCTTAGGTTATTCAGTAAATATACATGATCCCAAAACAAGATTAGTGATAGCCTAATATTTTGAGTAACAATCACCATCTTAAGCCTGACTTCTCATTTTCGGATTGCTAGACTCTAGAGTGCGGCCATAACTTATCTTGATCATTTCCTCAATTTTATATATTCACGATGATATGGGCTTTTCAATTTACAGATCCACAATGCTGTGAGTTCCAAATAAACGATCGTGCTTGGAGATTTGAGATGGTTTATTATGTATTTAATGTGAGACAGTTGTTCATTAAAAGTCATTCCTACGGAATGGGTTTAGTAGTCGGGTTTGGGATCTTATATCAAAACTTGTACCGGGTTTGGAAAATAGCAGCAAGTTAACCGGCATGTGTCGAAGCTTTCGTTTTGCTTTTCGGTTTATTCCCGGAATCGGATTGTAAAAGTTTGCTCTTAACCGGAGCCCACTCAAGAGTCTCAGATTTCACAAAAAAAAAAAAAAAAAAAAAAAAAAATTGCTCTCTTGATCTCAATGCAGCGAACCTTAATTTCTGCAACGTGCCTATGAACCGTAGTTAATTCGAAAGTGGGAGAAACGAAAATCGGATTATGAATTATTGCGCAACGGGTGACACAATCTCTCTCTGATTGGAGCTTTTCCATTAAGAAATAAAGTGGTTGCCCCACTTGATAAGACTTGTAAATGGTCCCCGACGAATTGTTTAATGCCGACTTTCGTTGCGCTAGGTAATGATCGCACGAGCCGAATGATTCGAGCAAAGGGGGAAGCGAAAAAAGGGAGTGTTGGATGCTTCAAGACAGACGACCATCAAAATCTTTCGTGACCTACCAGATTCGTGGCGATGTTAGGTGATGGATTAAATTTTCATGACCAATGATCATGGGATGGATTAAAATTTAATTTTACGGATCACATGGGAGATTTGTCGATCGTTTTTTGAGGTATAAATTTCGATGCCTCGATGTGGATGTGGAGTGATTTGTTCGGAATTTTTTTAGAAAATTTCCGTCATAAGGATTGCCATTGAAGAGAAGATCATCGCAAAAGAGTCTTGATTGCGATGGCTCCTTCGATTTTGAATGACTAACCATTGTTCATATGATTAGCAATTAGCCGCATGCGGAAATTTTTTTGTTTTGTTTTGTTTTGTTTTGTTTTGACGGGTAATAATAATGATAACCTTATTTTTTTATAATGAGTGGCCCTCGGATATTGACTAATGAGCGCCTCTTCAATAAATTATGTAACACCACTCATAACACAAATTTTGCTTTTATCGCCTTGTTATTAAAACAATGCTTCATTTATTTCACAAAAAATAAATGATTTGAAAAATATATTTTTTAAAATGATTTTTAATTTGCTTGAAATAATTAGTCAATGAAAATATTTTAATTATCAATATCAATTTATATTTAAATATTTTCATAAATGATGAAGATATTTTTTCGTTCACTCATTATTGTCTAAATAAATGCACTCTCTGTTTAAAAAACAAACATATACTATTTGATGATTAACTTAACAACTTTCCAACTAACACATGCGTGGAGGAAATCTCATACCAGAGTGGAAAAGGGACTGTGCTTCCCCCCAACTTTATTGTGCTTGTTTCCTCGGACTTTGCTTCTCCTTAATTTGTCAGCTTGTGATGGGTACGAGGTTTTTGTCTTGGAATTTCTAAAAGATCGTGCAGAAATTGACTCCCTGGATTCATTGCCGAAGACTCCAGCTCACATCTTGCCTAAATAATCCAAGAACACGGCGATGAAGCAACTACGAGACACGGGAATAATACCGACTCAGTTTATTTCATGATAAATAAATAATTTAAAAACTATTTTCTTAAGAATAATCTCTTGCGTCATTGGAATAGTTAGTCAATGGTTTTTTTTTTTTGTTATTAACAATAATTTACATCCAAATATTTTTGTAAACGATAAAAAAATATTTTTTATTGATTCATTTTTGTAAATAATATGATCGATTTCTTTTTTAAAAATGTTATCCAAATCATTCATTTTTCGCCACCCTTTTAGATGAATGACACAGTTTTGGAGCAAATGTGGGTTAGAATGATGTAGGGGGACGTTAGGGAGTGATTTTATAGCATGTGGGACAATTTTTTTTTTTTTCAAAATCATTAGAATAATATTGTTAAATTACAGAAGTTATAAATAGTTCCTGCCAATATATATTTACAATTATTAACATCCTCTGTCATGTATTATAAACTTGACCTTACATATGAAACGTAAGATGTAGCTTTATCAATGAAAGTTGACATAATATAAAATTTTAACAATGGTGCTTGTACCCATCTTCATTCAAAAGTTGAAGGAATTAATAATTGATTTAGATATATTAACTACTTCACATAACATATTCCTATGCATGGCAACAACCATAAATCACCAATTCAGGACAGCGTGGCGATAATGTAAATCCATGGTCTTTCTTTAACAAATTGAGTCGCGATGACAATTCTTTGCCTAACAAACATGTTGATCATGAGATTCTTCCTTAATATTCACTAAAACACAAATCCACATTGGGGCTTACTAGTCAATCATCGTCTGATGCAAACTTTTTAAAATGCACAGTAGAATAGCGATATCTCATCCCAATGATATCACCAAGAGAGAAGCCCAAATCTAACCCATTAACATGCCCTGTTAAACCTATTTTTACTCAAAGTGCTTAATTGAATGAGTGGCCAAGATAGGGATCACCAGTGTTCAGCCCCTCATGACCAAGAAGAAGGCCACTAGAGGGTTGCCACAGCCACAATGGGTGGCGCACAACCTTGATCTGGCCGTGTGTTGCCTCACAAACAAGTTTGAAAAAAGAGAGGAAGAAATCGACTCATTGAGGCTTGGGCTGACGGACGCTGGAATTGACAACAACGAAAGAGGGACGATGGGCAGCGAGAGAGAGAGAGAGAGAGAGAGATTAGGGCTTCATATTGGGAGTTTGAAACTTATCTCTAGTAACCAATCTAATTGGGTAGCTGGAGACCTAAATTTTGGTCGCACAATGCCAGTTTTAGCGACCGAGGTTGGAATTGACGACAACGAAAGAGGGGCGATGGGCAGGTTGAGGGACAGGGAGGGGGAGGGGGAGGGGGAGGAGGAGAAAGAGAGAGATTAGGGCTTCATATTGGGAGTTTGAAACTCATCTCGAGCAACCAATCTAATTTGGTAGCTAGAGACCTAAATTTTGTCACCCGATGCCAGTTCTAGCGACTGAACACATGTTAAGTCATTTGGTCGCTAGAGCCTCTCTTCTACCGATCGAATGTAGGTTGCTAGAATTGCCTCTAGGTTTTGGTTGCCTACAAATCATACCTTTGGTGGCGACTCTACACCGTAACAAATCTCATATAGGTAAACCTTAACAATAGTTGTATCAAATGACGCAATGTGTGACTCTTAATAACAATTGAATATAACTCACTTTCTTGCCACGTCACTTATAATTCTGGTATTAATGATCTGGCTCTACTATATTCGAGCAACTCATTATAGTTTTTATTGCATCATTCCGTGAATAAATTTCGTAGGGTAGTGTCTTTATGCCCTGGACATCATAGGGGAGAAGGGTACATTCTAGTCGGATTTGCATAACTCCTCCCCATGAAGAGACAAAGTTATATCTAAATGGGACACATGTTGGTCACTTCAAGGCAGACATGTGAACTTTCAAAAAATTATGATTAAACCTTGCCTCATTGCGAAATGATTACTCTAAGCTATAGACCACTGAAATTATTTTGTTCCTTACTAAATTATATTCGTTGAGTAGGGTGTCGATTTAGCATATCTTTTGGATTGTCGAACTTGTGAAACTGTTTAAATTAACTTAAATATTCTAGCATCGGGTTGTCTCATGTCTTGTACTCATAGCTTGGTCTCAGCTGATGTTGGGAAGTGCATCAGCCAGCTTTCTAACCCAGCGAAGCACACTCTTACCTTGTGAAGAGAAAAGGAATAAATCGAGAAAATAAAGTTTTAAAAAAATCTACATTCTAAAATAAGTATGTCTATCTGTGAAAGGTAAAAAGTTTTTGAACAAAATACTTTACCAGATTTAACTACGATATAGATAGCTTTTATAAGTCTAAAAGAGCCTCCCACTTAAACAAGAAGTCCACTAGGTGATGCTTCTAGAATATATATATATTTTAAATTATCACTTCAATTTTAAAGTTAATACCACATAAAATCTCAAATTGGTACATCCAAACCACATTTATCCCAAACTAATTTTTGTGTCACAAAAAATTCCGAACCAATACTCCTCTACTCTCCATTAGCTTCTGTCCAATATCTTGTTAAATTGCTGACATGGAAATACATGTAACAAACAAATTAAATGATTGGTGTGTGATGTGGATCTAACGTGGAAATTCAACATTAATGAGTCTATTAAAAGATGTCGTTTTGGGAAAGCTAGATTTGAAGAAAATGAACTGAGATTGGAAAATTTGTTAAAACTTGCTACTTTTGCCTTACAAGTTCTTTCACTATGTTAAGATATCTAATTTTGCCCCAATTTTGTCATTAAATTCTAATAGATTTTTTTACATATATACCAGAGTGAGATTTTTTGTGAGATGAAAAACTAATTTAGAATAAATGTGGCACAAATGTACCAATTTTGAATTTTTGTGACACGAAATTTAGCTTAAAATGTGGCACAGATGTACTAGTTTGAAATTTTTTATGGTAAAACTCTAAATGCCCTAATTTTTCAAAACAAGTTTTTTTTTATAACGGCCATTAAAATGAGACCACATGTATTAAGCTGTTCTGGTTGAAATTCTGTAAATACAAAGAAACTCAATTTTACCACGAGAGAAATAAATTAAGTATATGTTCTGATCCAAAAAGTAAAGCTAATGATTAGGTTAGTGGAGCTCGTGTTGACAACTGCGAGTCTGTACTGTTCTGAGACCATTTGCTTTAGATAACCACCCCCATCTTTGGTTAAGAATGACTGAGCTCAACAATCGAGGATATTCAACTGTTATATATTATCATAAATTTTAACAATTTGAAAAGATTAACCAAGGGCGTGTTTGAGTGAAATAATTTTTAACAAATTAATTTTCTGGATTTTCACGTTTTTAATTTGCTGAGAATGGACAATTAACGAAAAATCATTTACAATCAAAGAAAATATGTATGCTTAAAATTAGGAAGATGAATTTCCTAACCTGAAAAGGAGGAAAATTTATGAGAAAATTATTTATCGAAAACAATTTTACTTTTTCATTAATTTTTTCTTGAAATAAACACACCCTAAATTGAATCTTAATTCTAAAGACTTAATTGGGTTTTCTCATATATTATACTCATATGGTCTCATATGATGTTGGGAAGTGCATTAGCAACCTCTGCCTAATACTGCGAAGCACAGTCTTGCTTTGTAGAAGGGAAGGGAATAAATCAAGAAAATGAAATTCGAAAAAAAAATCTACACTCTTAAATGAGGATGTTTATACTAAAAATGCAATGAACGGAAAATAGTTTTTGAACAAATTACTTTACCAAGTTCAACTTTGATACGTAGCTTTCATAAGTTTAGAAAAGCCTTGCAATTAAATGAAAATTGTCACTTAGATTTTAGAGTTGATACCACCAAATATCTTAAATTGGTACATCCATACGACATAACTAATTTTTTGTGTCACAAAAAAAAGAAGTTAAAATTGGCATACTCATGATAAATTTACTATTTGTTAGTTTCCATTTAATGTCCTAGTACATGCCTAGCAAACAACTCGGATAATCAACATGTGATGTGGATCTGACGTGGAAAATCAAAATAAATGGGTCTCCCAAACTACATTGTTTTGGGGAAGCCAGATTTGAAGAGAATGAACTAAGATTGAGAAATTTGCCAAAATCTACTAATTTTGTAATGAGAGCTCTCTCATTTTCCAAACATACGTTGAATCTCCAATTTGTCTTGATTTTGCTCTACGATTTTGGTAAATTTATACGGTTATACAAGTTTGATATTTTTTGTGATACAAATATTAGTTTGGAGTAATTGTGGCATGAGCATACCAATTTTACATTTTTAGTGGTATAAACTTTAAATGCCCTTTTCACCAAAAAAAAAAAAAAAAAAAAAAAACTTTAAATGCCCTAATGTTCAAAACAAGTTGTTTATAGCAGCCATTGGAATGAGGCCACATGTATCAAGTTGCTCTAGCTGAAACTCGAAGAGAAATAGATATTCAACTTGATGTTCTGTTCCAAAGAGGAGAGCTCATGATGAAGATTGTGGAGCCCGAGGACCACTCGCTTAAGAAAATCACCCCCATCTTCGGTTAAGAATGATTGAACTCAACAGTTACAGATGTTCAACAATTTCATATATATTACGACAATTAATAACAAATTCAGAAGGTGAATCGAAATGATTTTATATCGGGGAGACTTCGCACGAAAAAATGCTAATGAACAGACGGATGAATGTAGTGGACGAAGATATTTCTGAACAATTAATTCCCCCCAGTCCCCCTTTATAAGCAAGTTGTACTTATTATTTTTATTTTATCTAACTTTAGGACTTTAAATTTTGTACACAAGATTTCAACAAGCATTTATTCCATCCAGAAGTAAATGCTTCCTTTAGGAACCCTGTTTTTTCCTTTAAGATTCCTTACAATAATGATGGTACTTTTAAATTGAATTACAAACTTATTTCAAAGGAGCATTTGAAGTAGGACCTGCTATCCTGTGAAGGTGTGTTTTGATTATTTCATATTTTTTCCCACAAAAATTTACTAATTTTCTATAAAGTGAAAAAAATAAAATAAATCTAGCGGCCCTAATTGTTAATATTTACCATTTGTCAGATAATCAGAATGTTTGATCTTGAAAGCTCAAATTACAAGCAAATTCTTGTAAGTAGAAACTATCCCAAACACTCGCAACGAATGAAAATACTCTATCACTTCTTTTTCACCAATGTTTGGACATATTGTGACGCCCAAAGTCTTCTGATGCTTGGGTGAGATCCATGATGTGAATGTGATTCATAACTAAGAAATCATCTCAAAATAATTACAATCTTGTATAGTTATTTACAGTTATCTTTTTATGCACTCATCTCACGTGAAATGTGTAAGGTCAATTAAATAGAATCGGAGTAGGACTTCCTATAGTAGATGCATGATTTAAGGAAGGATTTGGCCCAACACAATCCCATGAGGGATGGGGAGTGATTACTAGAGCGAGAGGGCTCAAGCAAAGTGCAACTCTTGACAAGTTTATAAGATGGTGAAATGATATGAATGGATTTGAACTTGCGTTAAATAGAGGGAGACTCGCTTTGGATGACATAATTGGTTTTAAGGGGAGAAGGGGAGGGAAGTTTGTGACACCCAAAGTCCCACATTCATTGGGTACGGCTTTGTGATTTGATTCTCAAATTAAGGTTTACATTTAATGATTGCCACCTTATGTGGTTATTTAAGTACAACTTTTGGGAGTTTGATTCATGTGGAAGGGGCTAAGTCATTCACATATTGGGCTCAACAAATTTTGTGGGATAGGAATTTATCATAGATAGCTTCACGAATAAAAGATTATTAGACAATGAGACGATAAACTATGAGATGATACATGAATACCTTTTATATTTTAGCATCGAATGAGGTGGATATCACTAATACTTTTTCTTTGATTTTAAAATTCAAGGGCTCAAGCACAAGGACATGAGCACCTATGGCCTGGGAAACACCCTATAAACCCCATGAACCAGTTAAGTCCAAATCTTTGGCTTAAGTACATAGGTGTCTTAACCTAAAGCAATTTGCATGCAATTAGTGGGATTTGAACAAGCGCGCTTCAATTTTTTGGTAGAAAATCCCTTGATGTTCCAACCAACTACATCAAAGCCTAAGGGTTTCAGTTCAAGTAACAGTTGAGATTCACAGTCGCATGTGTACTTGGTGGAGGCAATAACTTTCATGGTTGGACACCATGAGGTGATAGTGGTACCAACTTATTACCTATCGAGTATACAGAACAGAAACACACCGAAAGGAGGCATAAACAAATGAAATCGATGTGCAACTTACTCCTTTCGCTGTCCAAGACATAAATTAATACATTCTTTTTAGTCCCAATTCCACCGGCATTTCCAAAGTACTTTTTAACCTAAAAAGTCTACATAGGACCATTTTTTCTTCCTAATCCTTCCCTTGATTGAGTCATTACAGTCACGACTCTCTTAAAAGTGGCTCTTACAATACTCCATCGGCCTAATTAGCTTCCTTTGCTATTGCATATCCAAGCTGTGTTTTTGTACGGCAATGTCTTTTCATTCCTACCATTTCTTGACTTGTCCGTGACTAAACCGACCATCTCTAGAAATTATAGTCAACTTTGAACCCCCATTGATTCGTCCTTGCTTGAGAGCAAATGGGTGGAACTTCTTTTCGAACATTATCATCTGTAAGGAAGATTTTAATATTTGACAGAGAATTTTGTTTGCTTTTCCTTTGAAAAAAGTTCAAAGGAGCTAGCACCTTAAGCCATTGGCCCCGAAGCCTATAATCTATCACTAATCCTCGATTATAATTATTGTTAGCAATTTTTTTATATTGCCTATTGTTTTTTCAAGCAGGAATCTGACTAGGAGGCCATTATCATAATTGCACGCCTTTTATATGTTTTGGCCAAAATGATGATGCTTGGAATGTCATCAAATGTTTTCAGTCATGTTCCCATATCTTGGAGACATCCTTTGAAAGTAGAATATAGATAAATAAATCTCAGTGAGAAAATACTATAAGCATTGTTGCTTTTTCGATGCTCTTTGGCTGTTGAAGTTCAATCATACACGCTTGCGTAGGCAGGAATGATGAATGTTCATGTTGGTGTCTCCCTTTCCTTACACATACTATACTATTAGGTCTCAATGTCGACCTGAGGATTCGGAAACATATGCACAGTGTTCTTATGAGGGATGAGTGGTCCTGTAATGAAAGTAATTAACTCCAACGTCTCAAACGAAATGGAAAAAAATTTAGACTTGTTCGTTCTGTAGATACCCAACAATTCACTTTATGGTTATCAATCTTGAAAGGTGATATAGGGGCATTTGATCAAGATCAAGCAAGTAAGCTCCAATTCCGGGACGGGTTTGGAATGGGACTTGAGATCAAATCCCTCGAGAGACGCTCCGGACTTGTAGAGTGCAAATTAACTTATCAAGAAAGGGAAAATTTTGGAAGTCTGAAAGTATTACTGGGCCAAGGCATCTATAAATGTAATGCATAATCTAATAAATTTTTTGGTTTTACCTTGAGAAAATTACATGCAAGAAAATGCTATTGAAGTGGACACCGTCCGGAGTTTGGACGTGATCCCTTGCTGCGAGAGGGTGCTTATTGTTGCATGCACAGCATACGTTGAGCATGATATAGTAGAGAGGAGCGAGCAGTTCTAGCATATACTCAAATGCCTGTTGACAGATGAAGCGTCTTAGGTTGCTCGAAGTCATTGGAGGATGAAGAATATGCGTAGATCGAATGCAAACTTTCAGATCTCATATCAGCAAAATCTTTTAAAAGAATCCTCAAATCTAAGGGGTATATATTGCGAGCGGGTCACCATGCTCAGCAAACAGAATCTTGCGATGCGAAAATCTAAGTTCAGTCAAATATGTGGTTGATATATCGTGGCATGTCGTAAGTATGGCAGCCTATAATTGGTTGCAATAGATTGTGAGGACAATGACACTAGAGGGTTAAGCATGGGTCATCATCAAGCCCATTAGAAAAGAGTAGGAAATGGATTGAATCTTTTTTAATGAATACCATTTCAAGACCACCAAATTAATGCTTCCTACATGAAGTAACCCCCATGAGGTGCACCTGCAGACAAGTTCCTAAATACTCACATTTTTAGTAATAAATTTGCAAAATCTAAATAAGAAAAAATAAACATATACTTGTCTAAGCATTCCGTTTTTTTTTTTTTTTTCCTTTTAAGAAACCAGGGGTATGACGTGAAGACCCGGCTACAAAAGGCTCAAGGAATACCTTACAAACCCTAAGAACCAGTTAAGTTGAGCTCTTTGACTTATGCAAGTGGCCCTTACCTAAAACAATTTGTTAGTAGATGGTAAGATTTGAATATGCAACTTTTAGTTAATGAGCGGAAAATCCTGGATATCACAACCAAATGCAAACCATAAAGGTTAAGCATTAATTCTTTCCTTTTGTTTTCACCCCTAGCCCGCTCGGGAAATATAAGGTGATAAGAGCCTCACTCCATAGCAAAAACTGACATCACAAGCGCATATAACAAGAAGGAAAATTGAAACTTGCCGAGTACAATTTCTAGAAATATAGTTTCCATTTATGGTAATCGTTGGAATAGATGGGTTAGTTATAGTTATTAACAGAAGGATCACATTGCATATAATCGAATGAGTTAAAGCCCTCTTCACAAAAGAAGAAAAGTTGAAGCACAAACTTATAAGAGTTAATGCCTTGAAAAATTCAAAACTGATACACATATGACAAATTTATAAAAACCTAATTTTTTTTACTACCAAAAACCTCAAATTGGTACACCTTTGACAAATTTACCCCAAATTGGTATACTTGTGACAAATTTACCCTCTGTTAGTTTCCGTTAAATTTTACCGTCAAATTACTAAGTTAAATGATACGTGGCAATTGATTAGTGTAGCAAGATTTTACTCTCCGTTTGTCACAATTATACATTTTTTATAATTTTTTGTGGTATTAATCCAATTTAATGGGGGTATATTTATCATGGATGTACCAGTTTATGATTTTTGGCAGTCGAATAAATTAGTTTTGAGTAAATTTATCACACGGGTACCAATTCGGGGTTTTTCAGATATTAACCCAACTTATAAAAAAGGAAAATTACACGAAAATGCTTGAAAATCTTGTCCAAGTGTAATCAAGTCTGAAACTATTGATTCTTTTGATATACTTACCATACATCTTCCAACATTTAGGACTTGATTGCATTTTGGGCAAAATGTTTGAAGAATGTCGACCGCCCAAACATATTTATTCTCGATTGGTCCCTGCGACATATGAAAACAGTATCGGGTCTGCAACGTCGAGTCGAGCAAAGTGGAGAAGTTGGCAGCTTTGGCTTTCGCGTTTTTGTATATTATACTTCCCCTTTGAAACTGTGCATCATTATCCGAAACCCTAACTGTCTGCTCGTCTTTTGCTTTGTGTTTACTACTGCTTCATGGGGAGAGAGGGAGAGAGGGAGAGAGAGAGAGAGAGGGAGGGAGAGTGAAAGCGCGCGTGCGTGCTGTCTTGAATCCATGGCCACGGGACAAAGCAAAACTCTCTGTCCGTACGACGTTCGCCCAATAAAAGCGAAGGCATATGCGATTCAGTTCCGAATGTGTTGGCTGTTAAAGTGTCCGTGACCTTTTTTGTAACATGCAGCGTATGGAACTGAGGATGAGCAGGGGGGGAGAATATATTCTACGCGTCGATCGCATAACTAATCCGTTGAGATTTCGAGCTTGAACTTTTCGAGATAAAGTTGCCATGGATCCCTAATTTTTTTTTCTCGACCCCTGCGATGAAATCCTCGAATTATATATTTGCTTGTTCAAGTTGGTCCCTCCATAGTATATTTAGACAAAACGGGTCGCGTGAACATCCAAATCAGCACCACGTCATCAAGCTCCTCTATCGGGTTTCTGACGTGGAAAGAAAGATAAAAAAAAAAAATTGCAAGTTCGAGAGAGAGAGAGAGAGAGAGAGTGATGGGGTTTGTGCTATATGGGAAGGGGAAGCAGCGAGAAGGAGGATCAAGCTCTGCATCTTGACTCTTCTTGCTGATTGCAATGGTAAAACCCCTAGGCAATCTAAACCCGCGAGTAAATAACAGCTTGGCCAGGCCCTCATCTTCAACCAATCTACTATTCCCCTTGTTGCTAATCACCACCAATCATCTGCAGAATGCTTGTGCAAAAACCAATACACAAGGTGTTGAGGCGAGGTTCGAAAGGAGAAGGAGATGCATGAGGGAATGTGATTGCCCGCGCGGATCTGGTCAGTGAGTTTTGTTGGTTGAGACCTTCGCTGGGGCGAGGGCTGCGACCTTGCCCCCTACTTGAGGAGGTTTCTGCGGTCCTCACCAGCGTGTGTCAAGGGTCACTGAGGGTTTGTGATTGGGATGCAGAGGCTCATAGTAGAGCCAATAACCCTTCTGCAGCAAGAACGCATTTTGCAGTCAGATATATCCAAAACTTATTTTCCTTCTACACTTAGGTACCTCCAAACACATTGACTGTCCTTATGTTGAGTAGATTGTTCATCATTTAGTTGGTCTATTTAAACTCTTCGACGATCACACGTCCTTATTTGTCCACAAGGTCCATCCAAACTAGCTGACGTCTTCATGTCCTTTCGTCTGTTTACATTCTATTGCTCCATGCAAACTTTTCGACAATCATACATCCTCTAATTTGGTCACCATCCACGAGATTTCCCAAACATTAATCTCTCTTATGTGGAGTAACTTGTTCATCACTTGCGAGGTCTGTCCACTCATCGACATATTTCACATTCGATATCCCGTTCACCTTTTGCAGAGCAAAGGTCCTTCCACACTCTTAGACATGGTTTTTGCTAACAGCATCTGTATATAGAATATGAATCTATATACATAGAGACAATGTATTCTACATAGGATTTTTACTAACACGTGGAGTTTATCTTTGTAAAAACATAATTGAGGATGAATGTTCTATATCATTTCATGATAGTGTCTCATTATATATTGTACATTAATATGTACAAGATGATGGTACATGTCTATAACCCCTGGAACTGGGACAATTGGTTGGGGCATTAGGTGTTTTCCAGTTTAGGAACTAGATGCCACTTGTTCGTATCACACTAGATTGTATGCAGACTATTCTAGATTAGGATTACCTGCATAAGGCGAAAGTTTGAGTTTAACTGATTCATGAGATTTGCAGGACTTTTCATGATACCCCATAAAATTGGATTTCCAAGTCTATGCCCGTAAAATGTCAAAAGATCGTACGTGTCAATGACTTCATAAACATCGTGCTCCATAGATGTTAAGATCCTATTTATATGCATTTGGGACATGATAAAGTGATGGAAGATCCCTTATTCTGAACTGATATTCGCTAGAGCAGTGGTTCTTTGCTTTTGTCGGCCTATAGCATGATTTGTCCTTTTATTATATGTTATCCAAGTTGCTATCATTCATCATCTTCGCTTGGTTCCGACCCATCGATTTTCTAGGACATTGGACAAAAGATGTAGCAACTCGCTTTTACCTGACAAAGGCCAAACACACGTTTTGAGGTGGGATTTTTTAATCAATTCCACAACCTATAATCAAGTTCTTTCCACACACAAAATAAATAAATAAATAAATAAATAAATTTCTTATCTTGATATCATACAAAATCCCCCAAAATCAAAAGCTTTTGGTCCTGATCACTTTTGCAAATTAGGTTTCTTTTCGAAAAGAACTATTCTATAATTGTACTTTTAGTGAAAGTAACTATTGAGTGTAGAAGATAATATTAAATGCCTCAACTTTCTGTGGATTGTGCTGCCTTCTTCTTCTTCTTTTTATTTTTCTTTTTAACGTCACCCAAATTATGTGCTCACCTTATGATAATTAATAAGTGTAATGCTAAAGCCTATGGAAAAGATTAGGTAGAAGAAGGTACGATATATGAGCTAAATACCTTTTGTAACTATACCAGGAATCTTTGATAGTGGAGCCCGACCTGTTGTCCCTCCCACTAATACTCCCACACAATTATGATTTTAGCCCCCGACTTTTATGCTAATAATTAATCAATTAAATCTTATCACTAAGTAAGGTTATCATCTACTCATGCTTCAGATTTTAATTTGATTTGTTCCTGATGAATGGGGCACTTCCGTCACCTGCTCATGCCATGACAAACGGTGCTTTTCAAGCTGCTTCTTAGTTCACAACAACATCTGTCAATGTCAATTTTAATTTTTTAAATTGAGAACCAGGCACAAATTAAAGAGTTTATTGGTCATTAGCCAAAAGGAAAAGAAAGGGAAAAATTACCAGAAAGTCCTAAATCTATTGTATCTATGCTAATTCAGTTCCAATGATTTGTCAATATAGTCCATCCGCTCAATTTTGATAGGAAATTGTTGATGTGGTGGTTTAGTAAGTGCTGACATGGACAATTTGATTTTTTTTCTCCTTTATCTATTTTTTTCTTTCCTTTTCGTAGGTGGCCAACCTCGGGTGAAGGCCACAATCCTCATAGTGGCCAACAAGGGTCATCGAGTCATCATTAGCCACAATAAAGAATAAATAAAGAATTCAAAATTATTAAAAAGTTACAAAAATTGTTAATGTCAATGCTGGCAGAGCACCGAGGATGGTTAGTATTTACGTTAGTGATTTCTTGCCATAATTGACTAGATGGACAGCATTGATAAATTGTCAAAAGATTTAGAACTCAATTGGTCATATTACGAAGTTTAGAACTAAATTGGCGTAAATGCAATAGGTTTAGGATTTTTTGGTTTCCAAAGAAAGGAGAAAGCAGCTGAGTTAAGTAATTGATAGGAAGATGGGGTCTTGTTGCACGTACTAAGCTTTTATGGGGGGCAAATAATTAGTTTCCAATGTATTATATTCTACACTTTGGTAGTGAAAAGTATCATTGCAACAAGCACATATATTCGATTTTTTTTCTTTTGGCTTGTACTAGATTAATGGCACGTAATATCAACTTATAGTCCCAAACTTCTGTCAATCCTGGCCAAGAATTCACAAATAATTTGCTTTACCGCCTATAGATATATATATAAAATATATATATATATATATATATATATATATATATATATATATATATATATATATATATATATATATATATATATACTTCATTTGTGACGAAGGACCATTTCAATATTATCAAGATTTCTTTTACATGTATCCAAATTGCATGGAGGCTGTTCATACCTGCTGGAAGAATATATATATTGGTCATACTGCTGGAAGAATATTTAAAAGTCACTTTCTTCTAATATTTGAGAGGGTTTTCATGGCTCAGCATGATCAAATAGTATATCGTTGTTAGACCCCTCTATGTGTAATAATTTCAAATGCCGCAAGTTTCATATAATTTGGAGACTTCTTGATGAAGTTACATCGTACATACCATATGTTGCTTAGTTTACACCGAGATGTGCCTTCTAGTATTTCTAGATTTTTGTTGAGTACTATATGTTGACTTTGTTTCTTGTATCTTTTTAAGACAATGGTAGGATTTGTGTTTCAGATCGTTGATCTTGGTCTTTAAATATGACTTAGTAGATGCCTTGGTGCAATGTAGTGGCGGGCCTCTGCTCGCCCCATCGAACTACAGGATCATTCCGAGCTTTCCGAGAAAACGAAGTTTTAGATTCAAAATCAAAGACTAAAAAAGTCGAAAGTGAAAAGAGAATTTATAATGTCTGAAAAATCTATTCCGCGATCTAGGGTCTAGAGTCTTCCCTTCCCTGGACCATTTGGTGGGCACCGTATATGGACCATTTGGTGGGCACTATATGTGGTGCATTTAGTGGGTGCTGTGGTCCTCCAAGCTCATTTAATCCGACTCAAAAGGGCATAGCTAGCTAATTCCATTGATCATCAGGAAATAAGATGGGAAAGCAATGTTATTCAAGTCCTTTTTGCTGATTTGTTAATCGTAATCAACCTTTTCCCCTTGAAATAGCAATGATTCACCTCTCTTTTTTTTTTCTACACAATGGGGTTTCCAATACTTTTTGTACACATGAATGATCTTCACCAGACATGACAGTTCCCTCACCTCATACAGATTAAGTAATTCCTGGAGATAGACAAATCTACGTTCCTCGAGATAGCTTTAAGAGAATATGCAAATATAATGATTCGAATGCAAGCCTTGAGCCGCAAAGGTCAAACACACTCATCACTTGAGCAACTCATAGGGACTATAACCACCACTGATTGACCCTGCGAGCTTCATTGACATTTACAAAGTCTTTAACCCCTTGTGGTAGTTGGTTGAGGCGTTGGAGAATTTTCTATTTATGTTCGAAAAGTCACCAATTCGAATCATGCCAATTGTATACAAATTGCTTTGAGTCAAGTTGCCAATACAGGTCAAAAGTCTTTTGACCTGGACTTAACCAGTTCATTAAACTCGCATGATGTTCCATAGGTCTCAAGATAGTTGCATCTCCGCGTTCCATGCCCTTGTGTTTTCCAAAAAGAAAAAGAAAAAGGTTACTTTTGCCGATAAAATTATACAAGGCCTAAGTTTTTCTCCAAGTGGGTACATGCCCAACTTGGATAGTTGGGCCTTGGCAAGTTGTTCTAAAGAAACCTAGCAATTTTTCAATAAAAATTCAGAAGGCCTTGGTTTTTCCCCAAGTGGGTTCTTGCCCCACCTAGATAATTGGGCCTTTGCAAGTGGTTCTTGATTTTACGATTTGTGAAATCCGACACTTCTTTCCCCGGTTTCTTTTGGGGGGCTTGAAGAAATATGTAAATAAATGGGACGAGAGCCTCTAAATCTAATTTAACATATATTAGGGGTGAGCATAATCCGCATATGCGGTTGGAATTGAGAACCAATCACTAAGGACCGGTTCCAAAAATTAGAATTGGGAACTGCCGTTGGTTTCATGGATCCACTCAGAAATTGGACTGCTGGTTCGATTTGATTCTTAGATGGGTCCATGAAACCAATCCCCAATCTCTATTGCATTCATTAATTAATATCAAAGTGAACCTAGTTTCTATTTTAGAGCACCAAAGCTTGTTTGACCTTATATTCGAGTTGAATTGCAAACCATTGACTTTTACTAAGGATTGAAAACTATAGGGCAGAACGAATCAACAATACTCGTTAATTAGTACATAATTTCTTCGAAGGTTATTGTATGGTCCTCTTAGAGTTCCCCAACACTGGGAACATATAGAGATTTAGACTCTACATTAAAAGTCCTAACCTCCATAGAAATGAAAACATTCATCGCTTGATCCATTTTCAACGTCCATTAAATCATGTGGATGACCAAGGAAAGAACTAAGTAGGCTCTTAAAACAAGCCGTTAGCTCTTAATTTTATATCATAATGACAAAGCACCACAACATTTATGGACATATTCAATCAGTCCTCTCATTTCTCTTTGTTTGTTTATTTTGTTTTGGTTGAAAAAACAAGTTATAGATTATTAAAATGAAAAAAAGAAAAAATAGTAGGGGATTAATTTTATTACACACAATTAATAATGTTTAATAACTATAAATATACATATATGTACATATATATTTGGTCGAAAAAACTATAAAATAATTAAGTAATTGAGATGGAATTTCTTTTTTTAAAATATATATAAATATACTGGTCTAGTCCGAGTGGGTGGGTGAGCGGTTCCACACTTAGAATCGAGAACCAGTCGAGAACCAGACTGGTACTCATTGGTTCCACTAAATTGGAATCGAGAATTGGACCAACTCCCATTGAAACTATTGGTTTTAGGTGGTCTAGGCGATTCTTGGTTTTTTTTTCACACCCCTAACATGTATATAAGATCAACATCTAAATCTAATGCAACATGTATCCAATGATAACAATTTATGTGAAAAATGAGGTATCGTTTCTATGCTTGACATAGTTAAGGGGAAAATTGCCCAAAAAAGTATTAAACTTATTATATTTTTGTCAACTCAGTTTTAAATCTTTTAATTGTGTTAACTGAGCCCTAAACCTTCTCACATTTTACCAATTGAGTCTATCCATTCACTTTTAGCATAAATCACTAATATAAATACCAGTTGCCCTATGTGGTATGGTCAACATCAATGTAGATATTTTTTAATAATATTTTTATATTTTTTCCTTTTGTCTCTTATTTTTTTCTTTTTCCCTTTTTCGCTCTACCAAGCATCACTAGGCCCTAATAAGGGTTGCTCTTGCCAGCCCAGGCCTAGGTGTCCCTTGCTTGAGGCCAACAACCTCCACTAGCCATTGATGGGGCCTAGTGATCACGTGCAGAAGGAGAAAGAAAAAAGAAAAGAAGAGAAAAAAAAAAAAAAAAAAAAGTAAAGAAGGAAAAGAGAAGAAAGAGAAAACAAAGTATTGAAAAAATGAAAAAAACTATTCACATTAATGTCAATTGTGCTACGTAGGATAATCGGCATTTATATCAGCAATTTTCAGTTAACTATAGTCAAATGGACTCAAGTGGCAGACGTGAAAAGGCTTATGACTCAACTAGTATAATTAAAAAGTTTACTACCGAATTGGTGAATGTATAATAAGTTTAAAAAATTTTGGACAATTTTTCCATAGTTATGAGTAGTTGTGTTTCTAGAAGAAACGCTTTTGGGTAATTTTCTAGCATCATTTACCATGGAATCGTGGGTCGTTGGTACATTTTCTTTGTAAAAAAAAAAAGGAAAAATATTTAACGTCTTACATATATAATTCTAACCATAGAAAAACATCTGACCCCTGAGTATTCCATCTAATTAGGTCCTGCCTTATTTGTTTTTATTTTTGAGTCGTAAGACAGTAATTCTAACAGATTGAACGTCTCCAATTTAAAAAGGGAATGACCCACTTTCTTGAACAGAACATAAGTGGTATCCTCGCAATTTACGAGGTTTAATACGTGAATCTTATCATTGTTAGCGAAGCTTTGAAATCCTTTCTAAGTAACCAATTAAGAAAATATCATAATTTACAATGTGTTAATTGTTTTATTGAAGTATGTAATTAGTGTCCTAACAGTTGTTATTGATTAAAATTAATTAGCACTTTAGTGACACTTATTAATAAGACTCAATTTATTTAAAAATGTATTTATGACACTTATTAATTAACTAATTTGAAATGTTTTTTAATTTCCAATATATTGACATTTATCATGATATATGCAATAAGGATTCATAACTTTAATATTTGGATGGATTTGATCTGGGATGAAAATGCCAGCTTATACTAGTTTTTAATAGCAATTCATCACAAAAATAAAACGCATCGATAACAATACATGCAGAGAAAAATATATATACTTCCTCCATTCGTTCCTTAGTCAAACCTTAAATTTGTAAAATAAGGTCTCCGCATGTTCACTAGAACCTAATCCAACGCAGAAACTAAGATCAAGTCCTATGCCACAACAATGAAATTACTATATGACTGCATTGGGCACGTTTTGACATGTATGATCCCATCACTTTGGTCACAAAATCTGGTCCGTCTCTTCTACTTCATCCTTGGCCAATTCAAGAATCCAATTGTGTAACCCAGGCAAGCAAAACAAGTGGAGCCTTATCCAATTGGTCTTGACACTGATTAAACAATGCTTGCAATATTATAGAATTCAAGTGCTTCATCGCAATCTTGTAACACTCTCTTTTTTCACTAACATAAGCTATGAAGCATCCTCTTCTTGCTAGCTTCTTGCCATCTCCTAACCTTTGACGAGCCAATGCAATTTTCTTCGAGAAGGGCCATCGGAACTTTCCAACCAAGACACCAACTCAGTAGTGGATTTCATCTCTCAACAAAAGGAGGGATGCTGAGATCGGAATTACCATACAAATTGTTGGAGGCTTAGCGAATGGATTATCTATAGAAAGATAAGGAAGATAGAGAAAAAAAAAATTGTATAATTAGATTGGGCTTTGCTAGCGTAAGAATTTTTTGGATACTATGAAAATAACAGTTTATTATGGATCACAAATTTTTAAAGAAGTGAATCCCAAAATAATTTATAATTATTTGCAATTTGATTTTTTGTGGTCTAAAATAGACTATTATTTTTACAGTATATTAAAGACTATTACACAATCATTTTTCAATTAGATTAGGATTAGGTTTGTTATTCTCATTAGAATTGGGACAAAGAAGCTCAATTCGGAGCTCTAGTGGAACTTTAGAACCGGATAGAGATGTCCAGAACTAATTCCGCGCACAATATAGCCGGATATAAGTCCTCCTATTCATCTGATTTTCGCTTACATTAATAATTTTTCAAATTGCTGATGTTGCAATCTATTATTAAATTGAAAAAAAATAGAGAAAATCATGTAGAGTTATCTTGAATTAATATACGGCCTTTTGGCCTCCCCTTTGACCAAAAAAATAGAGGAATAAAAGTATCTTAAAGTAAAAAAGGACCATTTCAATTGAAGTAAAAGGAAAAGAAAACAATCTGAAAAATTGTGTTGATCTTTGATTCCGGTGATTTTACTAATTTCCAACAACCGTCTCTTTATTAACGACAATTGAATAGAGTATTTTTGTGGTGAAGGTTTTGATGGAGAGGACTCCGACAAAGAAAGGGTGAAGACTCTTTCCTCCACCTTCCAAAAAACGATAAAAAAAAGAAAATATACATATATCATGCGAGCAGAGTATCCACGTCCTTGGCAATTTCTATTTTAAAACTGAGAAGTGCAAACTTTCCTGGATGGTGAAACCCTCACTCACCTTGACCCAAAGATCGATAGTCAATCTATGGTGGCGTGATTTGATTTCGGGTATTCTCGCGAAATATCCTTTTTCTCTCTACGAAATGTAGAGCGCTTCTACCTTCATGGTAGTTTTTTCGTTGTAAAATCTCGCCAGTTTTTACAAACACTTCTCGAAGCTCACCCTGTTGGATCTTTTTACCCAGAACAGTACATTCGCTAATCTCTAATCGGAACAATTATTCATCTCCATCTCATTCCCTTTTTTCATCCCCATCTTCAATGGCCTTTACCGACCCTTTTTTTGCGACCTGCATGTCAAGATCGGGTTGATTGACAGTAGCCTTTTCCTTCAATTTTCCCTATTTCTTCTCTCGTCTAGTCGAAGAGAGGGTTTGACAAGCTGTTTCTTTTAATTCCACTGCTGGATCTTGTTTTGCTAAGGGTTTCCTCAGAATTTGTTTGGTCTCCAAGTCAATTATAAATTGCTCGACTGCTGATGATGAAGCTTGCCTAGGGGCTTTATGCAATCGAATGGTTCACCTATGGTCGGAACACGCAGTGGAGGTCTGGGACGATGCAGCACCTGTTGACAAAATTGAGGAATGTCGGTTAGTTTTAGTCGGTAAGATTCTCAATAATCCTACAGTCAACTTTCAAGCATTTCAGAATACTATGAAACGGGCCTGGCGCACTGAACTTGTGGACATCTCTCTAGGCGACTCTAGTTTATATATAGTAAAATTTAAATCTGAGGAGGTAAAACAGAGGGTTCAAGAAAATGCACCTTGGTTATTTGCTCATCATCTGGTTATGTTAAAGCCCTGGATTGCAAATACACCTCTACATTGCTACGACTTCAACACCTGCGAGTTTTGGGTCCAAGTTTATGGTTTGCCATTGGAAAGATGCACTGAAACCATGATAAGTAAGGTTGCTGCTCACATAGGGAGAGTAAAAGCTGTGCGAATAGAGAATAAGGATGGATCAATGCTAAGAACTGGGAGGGCTCAGGTAGAATTCAATCTTCAACAGCCGCTTATGACAGGGATACTAATCAAAATTGAAAGAAAGAATTTCTGGATTGATTTCAAATATGAACGACTTTCTCACTATTGCTATTCCTGTGGTAAGCTTGGCCACTATGCCATGAATTGTGCAGAATTTCCTTATGACGAGAGTAACATGGATAAGCATGATTGTTTCCTATATGGCTCATGGCTAAAAGCAGAGGTCCGGGACCATAGCCTGTTCTGGCGTACCTTTTATGAGACAAATCCATCCCAAGATGCTGTTGACGAGACTATCCTGGAGACTCCTCCATCCCCTTCGACAATCATCCCTGTTCAAAAAGATAAAGGAAAGCAAACCATGGAGGCAATGGAGCTTGATCATTCTATCATTGCTGCAACTCCTATTAAGTGGCAATCTATGGTACCAAATTCATCAGCAAGTTTGAATGTTCAAAAGAAACTTCTGGATAGTAGCATAGCAACGGGTACTATACAGTCCAAGAAGGTTAAGCACTCACGCCTTACCGCACGATCTAGACCTATTAAGAAGGCAAAAAAACTCATTAGCCTTGACGTTCGTACTCAAATCCAAGAGAATCTTGATGAATCTGTTTTGCAGGAGACTCCTATCTATGAGGCAGATGGTTATGCCTGTTGGGCCCTGGTGGCTAGCCCTAAAAAGCCACCAGATGAACAATGAGAATAATAAGTTGGAACTGCCAGGGGTTGGGCAACCCCCTGACAGTTCAAGCATTTAGGGTCTTAGTGACCCATGAACAGCCCGATCTGGTATTTTTGATGGAAACGAAATATCATGAACAGAAGCTTATCTATTTGCAAAGGAAACTTGTATTCTCAGCTAGTTATATTGAAAATCCAATGGGACTAGCAGGAGGTGTAGCACTTTTTTGGACTGCTAGAGTGGATATGAAAGTCATCTATAACTCTGCGGACATGATTGACTCTATTTGTACTGACCTGGATTTGGGGATCGCTATGAGTCTCACCTGCCTCCATGCTCCTGTAAGTTACCAGCTTCGACAACACTTGTGGACAGCATTAAGGCATATCAGTAGTTTTAATACCATGCCTTGGTTGTGTTTAGGTGATTTTAATGAGGTAATGTATCTTTGGGAAAAAGTAGGGAAGTGACCTGCTGAGACTTATCGCATGCATTCGTTCCGTGATCTAATTAATGACTTATTCGGTTTGGCGACGACATGGTCAAGGAAAGAATAGATAGAATGCTATGCACTAAGGACTGGAGACTAAGGGGCTGCATGTTTATGTTCTTTTTTTTTTTGTTTATGAACAGAAATTTTGTTTTTTTGTTCCCAGGAACAAAAAAAGAACAGAAACGCGTTTGTTTGCGTTTTTGTTCAAAATCTATTTTTTTGTTTCCGGAACGAAAAAAGAACATAAATGAGAAACAAAAAAAAATTGTTTCTTGTTCCAGAAACACTTTTGAAGAAACACTTCTGTTCAAAATCTATTTTTTTGTTTCTTGTTTCTTCTTCTTTTCTTCTCTTTTTTTCTTCTTTTTTCTTTGGCCGGTCGTCGGCCTCGGCCATGGCCGGCGACCGGCCGTTGAGGGCCGGCGACACCGTCGAGGGTTGGCGACCTCGCCGGAGTGTCGCCGGCCCCGGCGAGCTCGAGCTCGCCCAGCCAAGGCGAGGCCGGCCAAAAGAAGAAAAAAAGAAAAAGAAGGGAAAAAAGGAAAAATAAAATAAAAACATTAAAAAATTAAAATAAACAAAAAAGGAATAAAATATACCAAACATGTTTCTATTCATTTTTATTCCCTAACAAGTTTACCAAACTCGTTCTTTTGTTCAAAAAACTTCCCCGGAACAGAAATAGTTTTTTTATTTATGTTGTTGACACCAAGGGAAAGCGCACGGATTCGCGCCGAAAGGGGGCTCTCTTTTCGCTCGCTCCGGGAGGCTCTCTCTCTCTCTCAAAAAGGCTCGAACGAAGGCTCTCTAAAAAGGGGGATGCTGGCTGGGGTGGCTGGCGGGAGATACTCCTTTTCTCTCTCGCAACCTCTCGAAAATTCGGAGGGGGGCGAAGCCGATTTCTAGGGTTCTTCGAGTTCAGCTGATGACCGGAGGAGCTGACGATCGAACGTTGTGGCAGAGGCGGCGACGGTAGCGGCTCCTTCTCTTTGCCCTCCCTTCAGATGAAATCGGATCGCGATCTCCTCCTCCGTTAAAATCCCTATCTCCGGCTGAGTGGAAGGGGAGTTCGTTGGGGATTTCGTCGCTGGTGTTCGTCCGCGCAAGAAGGCGGAAAGCTGATTTTCTCTCTGGAGCTGGTTATCTCTCGATTGTTTGTTCTCGGGCTTTCTCTGGGAAGACGGCCAAACGAACTCTCTCGATCGGAATCTCTCCACAAATCTGTTCGGTTCAAAGGATTTCGATCGATCAGAACCGACAGACGAGGATCGGCGAAGACGGTGGCGGCGGCGGCGACGACAACGACGCTTAACCGATCTTCTCTTTGGATCGGGCTCACCGGATCGATACAGGGGTTCAGGTTCGCGCCGAGTGGGAAGTCTTGGCTCAGCTCCAAAGATAGAGCTTCAAAACTGATCGGTGACAGCGACTTTCTGTCTCTAGCTTGATCAGGTTTTTTCTCTACCTCTCTCTCTCTTAATTGCTCTGTCTCACGCACGAACCGTCGTGCTCTCTCTCTTGAATTGTTCTCGACTCGATTGCGATCTCTCTTTCGCTCAATTTGTCTCTCTCTGTTTTCACCCACCAATGGCATATTCGAAAGCTAATTTTTTTAGTAAAATTGGTCTTCAATATGCATGCTTTTTTTTTTTTTTTTTTTGTGATTTTTGGCTTAGTCATAAATAGTTAATCCCTATTGCATCATGTTTACCTACGTTCCGATGTCCCATTAAAGTTGTAATGCTTGTGTCTTACCGCATTTCCCATATAAAGATTACTAGAATGCGATTATGTGTGCTTTTAGTGGGTTAAATGCAGATCATATGCAATTGATGTTTGCTGTTCATGCTTTACTCTATAGAGTTCATATTGCTGATTTGAGTGTCTCGATTCTCTCTGGTATTAATCAAATCATGCAACTGGGTTCAAGAGTAGATTCCTTCATAATAGTTGCAAGTTTCATGTCTTGAAATGACTACTCTCTTCTGATGTTTGCTTGACTGACTTGCCTAAGGGTTTTGTCTTGAAATGCATTTGCTTGCTGGTTTTGCAATCTGTCCTATAGAGTACTTCAAGGTTATCAGTGACATGCATTTTGTAAATGTTTGTTCAGAAGGGAAAGATGGACAGGATCACGAAACTTTTGGTTCAAATGTTATACTGATTTCTTGATTTGAGATATTGCCATTGGGATTGTGTCAGCATGCGGGCATGTTTGGGTAGATTTTGCTTCTTTCTTAATATTTCGTAATAGATGCCGAGAGTTCTTGGATTTGGTCAGCATTTACTAGATTCAACAATTGTTAAAAACGGAGCTACAGTTTGTAAATGATTAAGTGTTCTGTTTTCATGCCTTTAATGATCTGTGCTGTTTGCCATTTTCACATGATTTTTTGTGATTAGATTCTAAAGTTGATGCCTAAATGAAAGTTGCTCATTAGGTTCCAATCTATACCAAATAAAAATTTCGTGATAATTGAAGATCATTTACCCAGGTCGAGTATGTCTAGAATATCCCTGACCTTGTTTGAAATTTTGCTGTTCTGATTGGTTCTCTGTTTCGGATGACCTTTTGTGCAAATGACCTGATTCGAGCTGGTTGCTGTGGTTTTATGTGTTTTATGCCTTCATGAGAGCTGAAGATGGTTCGTCTAGCTTTCCAACGAGCTATAATACACTCTGATCCGATATCATTAGCCACATGAAATCTTCTTTAAAAGTCTACTCCAGAATCTGGAAAATTGTTCTGGTCTGTGCGGTTGTTTCTGTTACTGATCTGACCTCTTTGCCAAATGCCTCTGCTTGAGCTAGAAAAAGACCTAAATTGCAATTGTCACCTAATAGGAATTCGTAAAGGACACCTTGAGCTTTCTAACGATGTCTAGTTTGTCCAATTTTCTCATCATTTGCCCTGCTTTTTTTTTTTTTTTTTTTTTTTTTTTTTTTTTTTTTTTAGATCAAGTTTTGAAGTCTGAAATTTGTCTTGACCTGCAGTGCTGTCTTGTCTCTATGAATCTGACTGTCCACCGATTTTATGTGGCCTTATACATGATAATCTTGAGGATAAATTCTCAATGAAAGCTGTCCATAGTATCCATATCCATCTCATGCTAAAATTTGAGAATTTTTAAGGTCAAGTAACCTTAGAATTCAAGTCGACATGTAGCAATTTAAATTGTTATGCATTTTGCTCCTAATGACAAGTCACATATCAATGTTAATGGATTTGTGTGGCCTTTTGCACATGAATTTAGGGTTAAATGTTTTAATCAAACTTGTTCTTCACATTTAGCCCTACGTCATGTTCGAATTTCATAATTTTCATGCATTGATTAGGCAACTTAACAAGTCGGTTACTATGCATCATTTTCTGATTTGCTTATGATTGATTTGCATGCTTTAGCGATTGTTGCTTTTTTGGTCATGAATTTGACAGAACTTGAACCTGATACATTTTAGGAAGCTTCATTCATGAAAATTGTTCTTCATGGTGTGCTTGATGTTTTGTGCTTTCCTTAGAGCCAAATATTCATGGGTTTTACCCCATTTGTTTTGATCTTATGTGTGATGTTTGATGATTTCTGTTGTGATTCTTTGTTATGATTTCATTGTAGGATTTCTTTTAGAATATCTTGCATGCTGAATTGAGATTACTTGTCTTCATGAAAATTTTGAAAATTGCTTGATGTGTTTGACTGTTTCTTTCATTTGTACGCACCTAGTTATAGGTTTCTTAGGCTAAGATTAGATTTAGAATCCCGAAGGTGGAGAAGGCGTGAAGATGGTGGAGGTCGATGTCCATTCCGACCATTGTCATGTACTATTCGTTTTCCCGACATATGTCTCGGGTTTCATGCATTGTATAAAGCCCGACGAGTTGCGGGTTTTCTTTCTTTCTCGATTGTGTTCTCTTTTATATTCTTTAGAATTGCATGATTAGGTTTACTGCTTTATCTTGATTGTTTACTTCATGTCTTGCAATTTAATTTTCATTTCATTGTTTGTTTTCCTTTCATTTCTTAGGAATAGAATAGAATGAAAGTAACCCACCATGCATGATCATTTAGTATAGAATTGACGATCCTGAAAATATAAAAAGAAATGCATGAAAATGTTAGGAAAAACACAACATACTATTTAGGTACCGAAAGGGCGCTAATAGCATATTAGCGTAACCCAAGTCCCCGAACCTAGATATCTGGTTGCGTAGGAATCGAGGGAATACTCCCGACCCTCGATTGGGTTTCTAGCCGACCCCCAAAATAGAGGCTAGTGGCGATTCCTGTATATTTTTAGGTTGTTATAAATAACTAGATCGCATAAATAAACCCGCTGTCGCGCGGGGTACGAGCTTGGGAGAGCTCGTGATCTTGAAATCAAGTACCCCTAAACCCGACCTTTCCCCTCCTTGGACATTTTCGAGGGGCGGCGAGATCAGGTCGCGACACCCTGGAATAATTTTTGAACAGAAACACAAACAAACAACCCCTAACTTACCCCCTAGCTGAAGTGTTGGCCTTACCAGCCCTAGGATCTGACCATAGTCCTCTTCTTTTGTCTACTGCAGCAACTCAGCGATCCAAAAAGGCAAGATCTTTCTACTTTGAAGCTTATTGGTTACAAGATCTAGAATGTCGTACCACAATTATGGACTCTTGGACATCTTATAAACCCAGAGAGGCGATGCTCCCCCAGAAGTTAAAAGCTGTCTTAGTGGCTCTTTTAAAATGGAGCAGATCCAGATTTAGCAATGCCAATGATCATATTTATTACCTTAAATACCAACTTCAAGCTCTGACAAATCAGCCTCATGGCCATTATGATAAAGCTGAGATATCAGACCTGAAAGAGAAAATATATTTGTTATGGCAACAGGAAGAGAAATTTTGGGCTATGCGATCACGTGTTAATTGGCTTCAATGGGGGGATAGGAAGACCAATTTTTTTCATGCAGCCACTGTTCAAAGAAGACAAAATAACAAAATCAGCATGCTGCAAGATGATCAACAAACTTGGGTACGTGACTCGACTTCCCTCAAGGAGATGACTTCTAGTTTTTTCAGGACTTTATATACTTCTACAGGGTCTAGAGATTATAGCCCAACTTTGAATATTTGTAGGCATGTGGTGACTACAGAAATGAATGACACTCTTATTGCTGAAGTTACATATGAGGAGGTCCATAAAGTAGTGTTCCAGCTAGGTGCAACTAAAGCACCGGACCCAGACGGATTTAATGGTCAATTTTATCAGGCACACTGGGACATCTTACAAGAAGATATAGTTGCAGCCGTGCAACAATTCTTTCGCACAGGAATTTTGCTGCCTGAATATAACCGCACTTATATTTCTTTGATCCCAAACATCCCTCACCCATAAAGATTAGATCAATACAGACCTATTAGCCTTTGTAACTATATTTATAAAGCCATTTCTAAAATCCTAGCCAATCGTCTCAAACCCTGGCTGCCAGAATTGATAGCCCCAGAACAAAGTGCTTTCGTAGGTGGTCGGCAAATCCAGGACAATATTATTGTGGTTCAGGATGTACTTCATCAAATTAGAATACGGAAAAGAAAGAAGCATTTTCAGGCAGTACTTAAATTGGACATGGCAAAGGCTTATGACCGGGTAGAGTGGGACTTTCTTGGAGCATATCTTCTAAAGTTGGGCTTTCATACTCGATGGGTTAATTGGATTTTGCAATGTGTGACTACAATCTCTTACAATGTGAAATTTAATGGCGAATCTCTGCCCTATTTTCATCCAACCCGAGGTTTAAGGCAAGGTGACCCTTTATCACCGTACTTGTTCATCCTGATGGCCAATGTTTTAACAAGCTTAATCAACAATGCAGTGGCTATTGGCAATCTTAAAGGTATTAAGCTAAATCGATGGTGTCCCACCTTATCTCATTTATTTTTTGCATATGATGCTATCTTCTTTCTTGATGCGAAGATTATTGAATGTCAAAACTTAGCTTCTATCCTGAATGAATATTGTTTAGCTATAGGACAAGCTGTTAATATGAATAAATCCGGTCTGTTTTTTAGTTCAGATTGTCCTAGCAATTTGAAAGAGAATCTGGCCAGTGAACTTAGAGTCCCTATATTGCAAAAAACTGGCAAGTATCTTGGCATTCCTTCGGACTGGAGGAAATCTAAGAGCGACATGTTTAAATGGATTATGAGTCGTGTGAATTCAAAGCTAGAAGGTTGGAAGGAAAAGCTTATCTCAAAAGGGGGTAAGGAAGTCTTACTAAAAACGGTGGTGCAAGCAATTCCTCAATATGCTATGTCGATATTTAAAATCCCTACTACGTTGTGTAAGTTAATTGAAAAGAGGATAGCTAGATTCTGGTGGCAGTCTAATTACAGCAAGCAAGGTATACATTGGAAGAACTGGGAGTCTATTAAGAGTAGGAAAGATGAAGGGGGTTTAGGTTTTCGCGATCTTTTGGCTTTCAACAGAGCATTACTAGGAAAACAAGCTTGGCGGCTAGCTCAACAACCACATTCTCTGCCTAGCAGAATACTTAAAGGCTTATATTTTCACTCTCGGGATTTCTGGACTGCCACTAAAGGTGCTAGACCCTCTTGGGGTTGGCAAAGCATTTTGCTAGGCCGGGAATCTATTGCCAATAAGGTCTTATGGTCTGTTGGGGACGGTACACAAATCAAAATAAGAGAGGACAGATGGCTGGCTAGGGGTGTAATAGAGGGCCCTGCTCCCAGAGATGAACCACAGCGAGTAGCAGATTTTATTATCTCAGAACAGCAAGCATGGAATACTGCTATGCCAAAGTTTTGATAGTAAACTAGTCGAAGAAATTCTATCTATTTCTATCCGGCCTTAGCACATGCAAGACAAACTTGTCTGGACAGGAAAATAGAATGGACAGTTTACAGTAAAAAGCTGTTATAATCGAATCAAAGCTCAGCAAACACGCCACAACAACAATCAAGCATCTTCATCTTTTCAGCTGTCTTGTAAATTATGGAATGCAATATGGAAAATCACTACTATGCCTAAATTAAGACCATTCCTATGGTCAATTTGTAGCAATGCTCTGCCGACTAGAGAAAACCTATATCGTCGACACATCATCTCATACCCTACTTGTTGTATGTGTACAACGCAGGTAGCCGAAACACCAGAGCATTTATTTTTGTTATGCCCATGGACTTTAAATGTATGGTTACACTCAGAAATCGACCTCCAACATCTTCCTACAGGTGTGAATCGAATAGAAAGCTAGTTGGTTGCTGTTATTGAGAAACATAATAGCTTACCAGAGCTTGAAATTGTTGCGGCTATTCTTTGGCATATATGGAAAGCCAGAAACAACCTCTTATTCCGTCAGCAACATCCCAATGTGGAGCAGGTTTGTGCAATCATCGTTAGTTGACGCTCGATCCGGTTGGAGATTCAGCTAGAAGAGGAAGCGGTGTGGGATAAATCAAAATGATTCGAATCAGCGATGGCATCCACCAGCCAAAGGCTTTCTAAAAGTCAATATTGATGCGGCTTACCTTTCCCATTGCAATGACGCTTTGGTGGCCTATGTGTGTAGAGATTCCTCTGATGTCTTGCTTGATGGCTTGACGCGATCAGTGTCTGCATCATTGGCACTGCAGGCTGAGGTGCTCGGCTTAAATCAAACCTTGAAGTTTCTGCTCCAGAGAGGGCGAGGATCGGATCATATTGAAGTGGAATCCGACTGCTTGACTCTTGTAGACACCATCAACGATCCTGCCCTAACGCCGTGGGAGCACATAGGCATTCTTCATGAGATACGGGATATGAAGCTTCGGTGCCCTAATCTCACAATCGTTTACTACAATAAGGCAGTGAATTTTGTTACGGACCGGGCTGCAAAGGCCCATCGGGCTTCTCTGCTTTCCTCATATTGGGTGCAACATCCTCCTTATTTACAAGATCTTTTGTATTCCGAAATGCCTGCTAATGTAACTTCAACTCTAAGCATATAATATATTTATGTTTCTGACAAAAAAAAAAATCTATGGTGGCGATGGCGCTTGGTCTCTCTTTCATATTGACGGTATGATTTAGGTTGTTAAAGTAAACTAAGATTAGATGATTAAGATTGCACCAAAATAGTTTGAGCATCCCATGCAAAACTAAGCAATCTTTAAGAAGCGTCTTATTTTTCACCTCCTCCCTCTCTACAACATGGACAAAATGATTAGCAAGATTGTTACATTATCCTATTTCCTTGTCTTTAGGATTGTAGAAATTTTACTTAATGTTTTAGGTGATTTTATTGATGTAGTTATAACTAGAGGCAACACACTTGCTATACTCATAACTATAGTTTTGTGGTTATGTAAAAAGAGAAAGAGGGTAGTTTTGTTATTGTTTGTGGAAAGAAAAGTAGCTTGTTACTTTGAAGAAGTGGATGGCAATGGGGGAGAAAAGTGCCAAAAAATCTTCAACATATTATACATATTATACCGATACTAATTTAGTCATAAATTTTTGAATTTGACTAATTTAATCTTGAACATTTTCATGTTGGTACTAATTGAGTTCATCTAACTAATTTATGTCAAAAATTGCTTACATAGATGCCGGTTGCCTACATGGCCTGTTTGACGCTGACGTTGACATTTTTATATAATGGTTAATTATTTGTTTGAATTTTTATAATTTTCTCCTTTTTTTTTTTTCCTTTGTCTTTTCCTTCTTTTCCTTTTTCCCCCCTTTTCTTTCTTCCTTATTTCCCCCGCTAGCCTTCATGTTGACCAACGAAGGTCGTCGATGAGTGCGGGGAAGCCCTCGCTTGGATGAGGCCCCTTACTAGTGCTAGAGGTCGGCGAGTGTTGGCAAGGGCTGGCCTCGCCTCGATGAGGCCCCTCGCTATTTGAGCAAGGCCGCTTTTGCCGTAGGGTCCCCGCTAGATTTAGTGAGGGGTGGCCTCATCGGCCCTAGCATTGGTCAGGCCAGCGAGGGCTTCCTAGCACTTGCTGGCCGTCGCCCGTTGAAAGCCGGCTATCATGAAGGCTAGCGGAGGAAAATAAAGATGGAAAAAAAGAAAGAAAAAAGAAAATAAGGAAAAAAGAAAAAGGGAAAGGAAAAATTCATAAAAATATTCATAAAAATTCAAAAAATTATTAAATATTATATAAAAATGTCCATGTTAGCACTGGTGGTACTACGTAGAATGACCGGCATTCATGTCAGCAATTTTTGATGTAATTTGGGTGGATGAACTGAATCGGTACCATTGTGAAAATGTTTATGACTAAATTGATTTAATTAAAATATTTTAAGACTAAATTTATATAAATGCAATAGGTTTATGACTTTTTTGGCACTTTTCCCGGCGATGAGAGATCCCATAATGCAAGAAACTAATTATCCATTAATAGAAAAGTGACCTAGTCAAAATGTGTAAAATTACCATTTTTGATTTTCTTATTCTAAGAAAGCTATAAACCTTATGATCACGCTTGGTCATCTAGAATTCTAGTAAGAATAAGACTTGATAAGATAAGATATAAAATCTAGGGATTTTGATATATCCAATCCATTGTTTGGTGAATCATAATAATAAGTTTGGATATATTCATATCATATCATATACAATTTTTTAATATAAGGGTAAGTGTTCCAGAATTCCTACAATTTGTCACGAAAATGCATTTTAGTCCTAAAACTTGCAAAAAGTGTATTTAAGTCCTAAAACTTGTCAAATTATTTCAAACAAATCCTAAAATGGACACCGTTAGCCTTTTTAGTTAAAAATGCTGACGTGGCATTTTAAATAATTTTTTATTTTTCATATGGATTTTTAAAATTATTTTTTATTCATTTAAAAAAATAGATTTAAATACTAAAAAAATTAAATTTATTCATTTTATCTTATTTTCACCAAAAACTTTAAAAAAATTTATAATATTTATTAAAAAAAAAAAAACAGCGACTCCTCTCCCCCGCCACCGCCGCCGCCGCCCATCGCCGAAGGGGCCAAGCGACGGTCGTCGGCCCGGGTGGGGGTGGCGGGCCTCGCCGGCCCCGGGCGAGGGCGGCGACCGTCGCCGACCCTAGGTGAGGCCTCGTCGGCCCTCGCTCGGGGCCGGCGAGGGCCGATGAGGCCTCGCCTAGGGCGGGCGACGGCCGGCCCTCCCGAGGGCCGGCGAGGCCTCTCACCGGGGCGGGCGACGGTCGCCGGCCTTCGCCCGGGGGCGTGATGCCTCACCTTGGCCGGGTGAGGGCCGGCCACCCCCCCGGGCCGACGACGTCACCCAGCCCCTCCGGCGATGGGCGACGGTAGCGGCAACGGTGGGGGGAGAGGAGCCGCATTGATTTTTTTTTTTTTAACAATTTTTAAAAATAAATTTTTTAACTTTTCTTTTTAGTTTTTGTTGAAAATAAGATAAGAATAAATTTAATTTTTTATTTTTAAATCCATTTTTTAAAAAAAATGAATAAAAAATAATTAAAAAAAATACACCTGGAAAATAAAAAAATTTATTTAAAATGCCACATCAGCATTTTTAACGGAAAAGGCTAACGGCGTTGATTTTAGGACTCGTTTGAAACAATTTGACAAATTTTAGGACTTAAATGCACTTTTGCAAGTTTTAGAACTGAAATGCATTTTCGTGATAAGTTTTAAAGCTTCGGAACACTTATCCCTTAATATAAATACATATCAATGTAAGTGAACCTAAAATTTGCATAAACGGATATAGTAAAAAATTTTTCTCGACACTCTTGCCTACTTCATTTTTATTTGCTTTTTGCCCCTTCTTTTTGAATTATTTTCTTTTTATTTCTTTTTCCCCTTCTATCATTCTATAAAATAATCTTATTAAATAATAAATTGTACTAATATACCTAAAATACTATATATATGATAAATTTGTATTTTTATATCGAATTGAATATATAAATAAAAATAAGATTAAATTAAAAAAGTAAATTTTCATTTTTTTTGTTATTTTGAAATTCTTATATTAAAATTGAAATATAATTTATATGGAAATGCAATTTTAATTTTGTTAATTAAAGAAGTTTGTCACTCAAGAAATATAACTTTCCTACTATGGATACTAGAAATCATTTCCACATTTATCCCACCTTCCTATGGAATAATTTTATTCGAGTCATATCCCTTTTATATCCAATTTTATCTTATCTTAAGTAGGCATTAAATGCAATCTTGTCCTATCCTAAATTTTATCCTAATTATCAAATGCAACCCAAAGGTATTTTTAGTATGTTTGGAGTTGGACACCATATTTGCAAATTCTCATTAGATTTTTATTTAGGTTTTTTTAATTTCAAAGTTGTCTAGGGTTTTGAGATCTATAAAGGATAATGTAGTCGATTCAATATAAAAATAGGTATTAGGAGCTAATAAGGGCCTGTTTGGTAACTATCCCAACAGTGCCAGATTCTGATTTTTTGTTCCCAGAATTAGTTTGGGACTAGAATTCCGTTTGGTAAAATTTTTGTTCCTAGGAACAAATTTGTTCCCAGAATCAGTTTGGGACGAGAATCAAAAAAAAAAAAAAAAAAAAAAAAAGTTGATTATTGTTTCGGAAACAAAATTGAGAATCAAAATTCTTCTTCTTCTCTTTTCTTCTTCTTCATTGACCGCCATCCCATGACCGTCGCCCGCCGTCATCCGCCGCTGCTTGCCGCCGCCCCCCTGCCGCCGCCGCCGTCGCCCGCCGCCACCCGCCGCCACCGCCGCCGTCCGCCGTAGCCCGCCGCCGCCATCGTTCGCCGCCGCCCGCCGCCATTCAACGCCGCCAGTCGTCGGCGACCGGTTCGGCGAGCTCGCCAGAAGCTCGCTAGGCTAGGGCGAGGTCCAGCGAGGCCGAGCCAACGAGGGCCGGCCTCGCCGAGGCCCGGCGACCGGCCTAAAGAAGAATTAGAATAGGAGGAGAAAAAAAAAAAAAAAAAAAAAAAAAGGAAAAAAAAAAAAAAAAAAAGAAAAGGAAAATGGAAAAAAAGGAAAAAAATTATAAAAAATTATTTAAAAATTAAAATAAATTGATTTGGAACAGAATCAATGAACACGGTATAAACGAAATTTTATTCCAAAATCAGAAATTTTGTACAGTTATCAAACACGTTCTTTTACTCAGAATCAATTCCGGGAACAGAATAAAAAATAATCATTTTTTATCAGAATTTGTTCCCGGAAACAGAATCGTTACCAAACGCGCCCTAAGAGGCTGGAAATAGCGCAAGACTTATTGTATCCTATTATCAAATAGGAAAGTTTACCTCTTTAAATATTTATATGAAAATTTGAGTTTTGTTTCCGTTTTTGCCTTTTAATGTGTATACAAGGTTTCTTTTTTCTTTTTTTTTTGTGGGAAATAAATGATCTGCAAAATATTATGTTTTTAAATAATCACTTGTATAGCTAGAAATAGTTAGTTAATGAAAAATATTTTAATTATCAACAATTTATGTCTAAATACCTTTGTGGAAGATAAAAATATTTTTCATTCCTTCATTTTTGTAGGCAGTATAAACAATCATTTTAAGAAAAATATCTTTCGAATGAGTAATTTTTCATGAAACAAACGCATGCTTAGTGTTTGGTGAGTGAAACTTTGTTTATTATTTAGTTTCCTTTTCTCCGTTTCCACCGCATCGCTTTGGCACCTCTTTGCTGTTTTTTTTTTTTTTCAATTCAAATTTGGTGCTTATATTTCTTTGTCAAGCATAAGTTGAACAGACTTCCACAGATTTGTTTTATTTTCAAGTTATATATATCATACGCCATGTAATTGCATGAGACGCATAAGGCATATCATGAACTTGGACGAGATAAACAAATTGAACAAATGCATAGATTATAACATGTATGCTTATTAGTATGTCTATATATTTCTTTTATTTTATCTATATTTGTCCAATTCAACCTTCTCACATCAAAACCCTCTCTAAAACACCACCTTTTTCCATAGTAGTCTATCTAATTTTGCCTTTTCCTTGGAAAAGAAAAAAAAACATAAATTTGGGCGGAGCGAAAGAACTCGAATCTTATATTCCCGTAACTCTCTTCACCCAATAGTCAAAGCTTCTCGCGTTGAACATTCTATCATGCTACCAACAATGATTTTCTATTATGTTAAATAAGGCAATAATTACTGCTTGAAAAAATCTATGGAAAACCTTAAGAAATTAATATCTTAAGGCAACAAGTGTGGCGGCTAAAGACAGCCATAAATTGATCCTGTATATAGTGTTTAATAATATATTATACAATTCTTTATAAGAGAACGAATGTGAATAAATATAGGGAAGAGAAGCAGTGCTAGGGTTCTAATTATGATAACAAATTCAATTTTGGAATAAAATATACATAAACTAATCAGGAAAATAATCATGGAGAAAATCTCTGCTAAGCTGTAGCCTTGCTATCTAACATCCCCCGCTCACAGTAAGCTTGATCTGAGAAGACAAAAACAAGTAGTGGAGAGGCCTTTAGCGAAGACAGCAAGACTACAGCTCAGCAAAGATTTACTTCCTGATTAGTCTGTGTATATTTTCTATTCCATAATTGAATTAGTTACCATAATTGGGGCCCTAGCACTGCTCCTCTTCCCTATATTTATTCCCATTCGAGAGTACAAAATATTATTAAACACTATATACATGAGCAATTATGGCTGCCTTTAGCGGCCACACTTGTTGCCTTAAGATATTAATTTCTTGAGGTTTTACATGGTATTTGAGCCAATTAAACTTGTGGTGAAAGTGACTGTTGCCGATGTGTGTTGCCTCCAGAGAACCCAAATTGTTGGTTGAACCGATTGTGACGAGCAACGGCCTTGTGTCCTGGGCGATTACAAATTTGACACCTCACATTGTTGCGTCTTTGATTTTTGTTGCCATTGAAATTTCAGTATTGAGAGTTGCCCGAATTATTGAAGTTGGGCTGCTGTCCATGAGGATTAAAATTCCTCTGCCCCATATTTGAGTTGGGGCTGTTGAAATTGGAAGTAGGGCCACGCTGTGAATGGGAATTTGGGCCCAAGCTGATGTTGTGCGCAACGAAGGCAACTGATTGGGTGGTTTGTGATTCGTGGAGCTCCAACAGTGCTCCATGAGCCAAGAAAAAGCCATGAAAAGACTCCTCGGTCATTTGTTGATGCTGAGTGTGAACCGAAATTGCAACAACCAAGCTTTGAAACTCAGCTCCTAAGCCTCGGAAGATATGCGTTCGGTACTCTTGTGGTGAGATGATCTCACCAATGGAGGCCAATTGACCAGATATAAAAGTAGCCTGTTGAAAAAATTCGGTCGCGATTTGATTATCTTTCCACATCATCTGAAGTTGCAGCCGCAATTGGGTAGCTTGCGCACTGTTTTGGGCAGCGAAAGATGCAGGGAAGAAATTCCACGCAACATGAGAGGTGTTCATATTACATAATTGACTCACAATTGAATCAGTTGTCGTGCTTAAGATCCACCCAAGAGCAATTTGGTCTAGTGTATACCAGTTATCATATTCAAGATTGGGCACAATATTGAAAGAACCATCTGTATTGGTTTGAGTAATTTGTTGTGAAGGACATGGCAGCATTCCATCAACGATCGAAATCAGTTTATTTGCTCAAAGGAAGGGGAGGATTCAAGCTTTCCACACCACATAGTTGTCCCCAGTGAATTTCATCCCAAGATTTGGACAATCGGATGACCCCATGAGATTTTCAGATGGCAAAAGAATGGGGGTAGTGAGAGACAAGATTGTTGAACTGGACGGCATTGAGATACCAACAGCAGCGGGAGTCGTAGGACTCGATTTTGTTGAGAAACTTAGATCGGAACCCATGGCTATGATGCTTTCGCAATTGATAGCTTTAATACAATGTAAACCTCAAGAAATTAATATTTTAAGGCAACAAGTGTGGCGGCTAAATGCAGTCGTAATTGCTCCTGTATGTAGTGTTTAATAATATTTTGTACATCCCTTTGTAAGAGAACGAATGGGAATACATACAAGGAAGAGGAGCAACAAATTCAATTATGAAATAGAAAATATATAGAGACTAATCAAGAAAATAATCATGGAGGAAATCTTTGCTGAACTGTAGCCTTGCTATCTAACAATCTCCATAATAAAACCATGTACCGAGTCCTATATAAATAACAATTTATGTGATGATTGGGGTATAATGTTTGCGCTTGATATAGTTGGGCTAAAAATAATTGCTTGCCAAAGATACGCCAACATTCTATTTGAACAAAATGAGAAGTTTGTCTGAAAAATCGTAAATTTATTGTATTTTTTCCAATTCAGTTATAATTTTTTTAATTTTATCAACTGAGTAACTTATTTATGTTTTGTCAATTAAGTCAATCTGACCAAATTTTGTTGGAAATTGCTAATATAGATGTTGGTCGTCCTATGTGACGCAATCAATGTTAATGTGCACAATTTTTATATTTTCTTTTTTTTTTTTAAACAAACCCTTTCTGGCCAATGCATAAGGGCCATGAGACAGGCTCGCGGTTCTCACCGGGTGACTGACAAGGACCGCCAACCATTGGTAGAAAAAAAAAGGAAAAGAAAGAAAGAAAAAGAAAAAGAATAAAAATTATTAAAAATTTTATTTTAAAAATAAAATTATAAAAATTGCCCACAAAGTACCGTCTATCATACATGGCACTACCTATGTCCATGCCGTCGATTTCCAATTAAAATTGATTAGATGGAATTAATTAATAAAACTCTAATAAATTTAAGATTTTTTAGACAATTTTTCTGAAAAAAAGAGTGCCTTTTTGTTTTGAGATCAAACACGTCAAGATGAACATCTGGTAATTGAATCGGACTGCTTGCTCTTGATCGAAACGGTGAATGAGAAAAGAACGCCACCGTGGGAAGAACGCGTGCTATTCGCTGAGGTCAACGATCTCCTTTCCTCTTACCCTAATTTGTAGCTCCGATACTGTAGACGGGAGGCCAATGCAATGGCGGACTGGGCTACTAAGGCCTATGGCAAACTGGATATGACCCGCAACTGGAATATTTTCCCCCCTTTCTTTCTACTAGACCTAGTGTACATGGATGCAGTATCTTCTGGTTGTACTCTTTCGATGTTTTAATATATTGTATCTTTCGACCAAAAAAAAAAAAAAATACATGTCAAGATGAAACCTAATTGGTAATGCTTTCGTCATTCGATCCTTAAGAATATTATCCAATGACACGAGGCATTAGGAATCTCTTTGTGTAAGTGCTTTTAGATGGATTTAACCTAGGACATTCCAAAAAATTGTGAAAGTGCTGGCTTAGACTAGTTTTTATTAGCAATTCATCACAAAAACATACCCTTGGCATCAATAACAATGCCCGCAGAGAAAAAAAATGCGTACTTCTTCCATTCATTCCCCGGTAAAACATTTAATTACAAAAGGTTTTCACATGTACATTCCTAATCCGACGGAGAAAATAAGAGCAAGTCCTATACCACAACGATGTAATTACGGAATGACTGTATTGGACGCTTGTAGGCGTGTATGATCCCGTCCCCCTTGATAGCAAGATTGGGGTCAGTCTCTTCTACTTCGGCCTTAGCCAGTTCGAGAACCCAATAGAGCAACCAAGGCGAGCAACACAAGTAGATCCTCTTGCACTCATCCAGTCGGTCTTGGAATTGATGAAACAACGCTTGCAATATTCTGGAATTCAAGTACTTCACCGGGATCTCACGACGTTCTCTTTCTTCGCCGACATACACTGCAAAGCATCCTTTTCTCGCCAGCTTCTTGACGTTCCTAACTTCTCAACGAGCCAACGCGTTTTTCTTCCAAGAACGGCCATCAGAACTTTCACGGAGGATGGGGGCTTCTGAGTGAATTTGTGATCTTGAGACCGGAATTACTGTAGGATTGTTGGAGGCTTATCGAATGGATTATTTATAGAGGGATAGGAAGAGAGTATAATTTGTTGGATGCAAATTGCGCAATCTCATGATCTCCATAACCAGCACAAGAACACATATAATTGAGTAGAAAGATTAACGCATTTGTTTTGGGATCTATCGTTCTTGAAGTGGAAAAGGAAAACTGATGTTTCACGCACAAGTCATTGTCCTCTATTACTCTATGTATCACTGGCTCAATGAACGCTCCTTATGTGAGGATACTTGTGAGAGTTTTGGGTTAGAGGAGAAACTTGAGCACTGAGTTTCCAATCATGCCCTCTCATTATGGGTCAGGCTCAACTCGGCCCACACTAGCCAGTCTCATATTTAAACTAATTAAGAAATATTATATCTCATCTTAGACCAAACCTCGTAAAACGGTAAATTATAATAACAATTAATGTAGTCCACATCAGAAAAACTCTTACATAATTATTGTGGAATTAGAGTAGGAGTCGGTTTATTTTTTATTAGGATAGGAAAGAACAAGCTTGATTTAATTTTGAAGCGTTTAAAAGAGATTTTAGGTTTGGAACTCTAGTGGGATTTTAAATCCGGATAGAGATGTCCAAAAAAACTAACCGTGGCCAGGATATAACAGAATGTAAATCATTTAATTGAGCTGATTTTCACAATCTAAGTCTATCTGACATTAAGATTTTTAAATTTGTTGATGTTGCTATCTATTATTAAATTAAAAAATAGAGAAAATCACATACGATTATCTTGAGTTTTTTTTTTTTTTTTTTTTTTTTGGGTAGAACAATTATCTTGAATTGATGTACGGCCGTTTGGCCTCTCCTTTGACAAAAAAAAAAGGGAATAAAAGTATCTTGAAGTAAAAAAGAGTAATTGTAATAGTAGAAAAAGAAGGAAAAAAGAGAGAAAAATATGGAGAATAAAAATTATTGTTGATCTTTGATTAATATGCTAATTTCAAGCGATATGTCTTTGTTACTAACAATCGAATAGAGCTTTTTCAAGGTGAAGATTTTGATGGAGAGAACCCCTAGCGAAAGGGTGAAGAATCCTTTCTCCACCATCCAAAAAAAAAGACAATGAAAGGTTCCTCCAGATAGAGAATCCACGTCCTTAACTATTTCGATTTCAAACTTGTAAAGTGCAAATTCTTGCAAGTGGTGGAATCCTTATCCACCCGGACCTGCCACGGGCTAGGTGGAGGTCCCCATGAAAGAGAGAGAGAGAGAGAGAGAGAGAGTCATTTTGTGACGGCGATCGGGGTTGATAACTTGATCTTTCGTATTGACGAAGTGATTGATTTAGATTGCGAAAGTGAGAAAAGATCAATGGATTAAAACTGTACTAAAAAAGTTTGAACATCCAATGCAAAAACTTAGCAATCTTTTTTTTCTCAGTAGCATCTTATATTTCCGTCTTTTTCTTCTCTCTTTATGACGTGGGCAAGATAATTAGCAAGATTGCTACATTATCATAACTCCTAGAAACATTTTATTTTAGGTGACATTATTTAATTTAGTTATAATTAGAGGCAAGACAGTTGCAACGCACGACAATAGTTGGGTGAGTTAGGCACGAAAAGAAAATGAGTAGTTATCTTGGGGGAGTTGATGATTACAAGAGGTAGAATAATGCAAGAGTGGTTCAATGAAAATAACTACACATTAACCAAAAAGCTACCCAATGCATAAAATTAATATTTTCGTACTATTTATAGATGTAAGAATCATATAAACCTCAGGAATATTTTAATAAATATGGTTTGGACACCAATTTTTCTCTTTATAATATTATAGATTTTCCTATTGGATTTAACTTAAATCTTTATTTAGGACTACTTCAGAGTTGTCCAGGTTTTTGAGACACTTGGTTTGTTATATTCCGTTACCAAGAAAGCTTATCTTTTTAAAAAAAAAAAAAATTAATATGAAAAAATGATTTTTGTTTCTTTCGCTTCTTTTAGCGAAACATAAGTTATAGACTTCCACATATTTGCTTAAAATTTTACAAGTAATTTAGCATAAAACATATAACTACACGAGCCTCATAATTCATAAACGATGCGATTAATTTTCATTAGTGAGAGAGAATGTTTAAATGACTCCAATGTGATTGATTCTTGTGAAATTTGGTGAAACCATAGCCAACCATTCTAAAAACTTAAACTATTACATGAATGTATTGTTTATTATTTAAATAATCTAACATTTCCTCTCAAGCATAGACTGGACTTTGGCCTTAACCTAAGGTGTTGAAATATTTGCTTGGAGAGATACAAAGAGGCTTGGAAGATTCGAACTCGGGATTTCTTAACTGTGATATCATATAAGATTTGGTTGAATCACGGCCAACTATTCTAAAAGTTTAAATTATTAAATGAAGGTGTAGTTTATTATTTATATATTTTAATAATTCTATATGATATTGCCTGTTGAAGGAAAAAAGCAAATAAAAAAGAATACACGTGGAAGCAAAAGAACCCGAAAGGGAACCTGACTCCTACACCGATCCTCAAAAGAACCCCGGCAAGGGGGGGTGGGGAGGAGTTGATTGGGGTCACTTTTAGAAAGTTCGTAGATTCACACACGATTGATTCTTTAGTGATATGCTGCATATATAACAGTATCCGAATCTTAACAAAGTAAACTTTTGAGAAAAATAATGTGCCCAGCATTGTATTACAGTCAAACATCAATTATTTTTATCTATCTTATTTCCAGTTCATCAAATAGACGTGTTGTTTTACATGCAGGATGGGGCATAAGACCAATCTCTCATTCCTAATCTGCATGGTTTGTTCGAGTCTCATGTCGATGTAATCTCTCTCCATACGATAGTCGAAACTTTTCAAGTTGAATTTTTTACCGTGCTATCGAAGCACGGGTAATAAATTCAAATGTCGACACTATTTATAATACCGATAATATCTTCTATTGTATTAAAGGAGAAAATGATTATTGCTCCAAAAAGATTTTCACAATTAAATCTTGCACCAAACACTATAGTTATAACGATTTATGTAAAAATCGAGGTTTGTTTGTTCATGAATCACTCGTGTCAAGATGAAATTCTTTTTGGTAACACTCTCGGCATTTGGTCCTCTAGGAACAAAATCGAAGAACATGAGCCACGTTAGGAATCTCTTTTTACAAGTGCTTTTAGATGGATTTTGAGCTAGAATGAACAGGGATTACCAGCAATTCATGACAAGAATACACCCACCAATAACAATACCTGTAGAGAAAAAATAAATGCTTCATTCGTTCCTTTGTGAAGCATTGTATCATAAAACAAGTTCTTCATGTGTACATTCGAACCTAATCCAACAAAGAAACTAACATCATGTGCTAGACAATGAAACTACTGAATGACTGGATCGGGTGCATATCCGCGTGTATGATCCCATCATTCTTCATCACAAGATTACAGTCGGTCTCTTCTACTTCGGCCTTGGCCAGCGCAAGAACCCAATCGAGCAACACAAGTGGAGGCCTATGCGCTCGTCCGATTTGTCTAGACATTGATTAAACAATGCTTGCAACATTATAGAATTTAAGTTCTTCACCGGGAAGCATCCTCGTCTCGCTAGCTTCTTGCCGGTTTGTAACTTCCCGGCGAGGCAACGCAACTTTCTTCCAATGACAGCCATCAGAACTGCCCAATGGAGAACGGTGACTCCTTTGTGAATTTAATCTCTAACCAGTTGCAGAGATGTTGAGATCGGAATCAAATGTACAAATTGTTTATGAAGGGATCAGGAAGAGAGAGAATAAACCTTGTGAAATTAGAGTAGGATTCGGTTTCCTTTTCTGATTATATTTGGGATGACGAAGCTTAGTTAGAATTTAGAGGGGATTTTAAGTTCGGAACTCTAGTGGGATTTTAAAACCGGTTTTACAAAAGTATCTAACAATTAACAGAAAAACTACCCAGTTAAATGAATAAAATTACCATCTTCAATTATTTTGTTGCTGTAAGAATCATATAAAACCTAGGGTGTATTTTAGTAAATTTGGGGTTGGACACCAGATTTAAAAGTCCTTTTTGTAATAGCATAAACTAGCTTCTTAGATTTTATTTAGATCTTTATTTTTGAAAATTCCACAGTCGTAGTGGGTATTGAGACTATGTATATGTTATATACTAATATCTAGTTATAAAGATTGCCTCTTTAAACGTTGATTTGAAAATTTGAGTTTGGTTTCTTTTTTTTTTTTGCGCTTTAATGTAAATCTATATTTTTGTTATGTAGCTTAGCTTTTCTTTATTTCCACTTCATCGCTTTCGCATATCTGTTTTTCTAATTAACTTACCACAACAATTTTTTTCTTTTTATTTTTTTGTCGAAAAAAGTTAAATAGACTTCCACAAATTTGCTTTAACTTTTCGAGTTTATGGCATAAACCATATAATTACATGAGACCATAAATTACATTATCTTTAACAATGCAATTGGTTTTCCTTAGTGAGATGAATGTTTAAATGATTTACATGTTATTAGTTACGTTTGATCTTTTGCACATAAATTAACTTCATTTTCATAAAGTACCATATATAATCCGTATTAATGAATTAGTGTGTATCAATCTAATTTTCCCCTTTTCTAAAATAAAAGAAAATGAATTCGAGTGAATACAAAAGAACTTGAAAGGGAAGTTGACTCCTACATTGATCTCGAAGATGGTATAGACTCTCTCTCTCTCTCTCTCTCTCTCTTGTTATTTTCAGAAAGTCTATAGCTATCATCAAGTGGTCATTCTTTAGTGATTCTCTCTCTCTCTCTTGTTATTTTCAGAAAGTCTATAGCTATCACCAAGTGGTCATTCTTTAGTGATTCTCTCTCTCTCTCGCTATTTTCAGAAAGTCTATAGCTATCACCAAGTGGTCATTCTTTAGTGATTCGCTATAACTTTTTTTTTTTATCGTGATCCGAATATCAGCAAATTAAACCCCTGAAAAAAACAATGCCTCGAACTATATATTCTAGTCGAACATCAATTCTTCATGTTGATCCATTTGACCTTTTGTCTAAGATATGATTTTTATCTTTCTTATTTCCCATTTTGTCTAATTCACCTATTGTTTCGCATGCGAGATGGAACATCAAACTAATCTCTCTTCATTCAAGACTATTCATGTACTCTTTATATCTAAGTTGAATATTCTAACATGCTTACCGAAATACAAGTCATAAGTTTGAACATTGACACTAATAGTGATGCAATGAGTACTTCTATTGGATTAAATTGGGCAATAGTTATTATTGCTTGAATAGCGACAATAATTTAGGCAAAAATTGAGGGATTGTATGTATGCTCGAAATAGTTGGACTAACAATAGTAGCTTATCACATATATGTAGAGATTCTATTTGAATAAGACAGTATCCTTTTTGGTTCAGAAACCACTCGTGTCAAGATAAAACCCTTTTGTTTGGAGATATTTCTTGGAATTCGATCCTTAAAAAAAGGAAATTAAATAACATGAGCCGAATTAGGAATCTCTTTAATAAGTGCTTTTAAATGGATTCGACCTAGGATGAACATCTAGACTGATATACAAGCAATTCATCACAAAAATAAACCCATCAATGACAATACGGAGAAATAAACCCATCAATGACAACACGGAGAAACTTCATTCATTCATTCAAATAACAAAACAAGTTCTTCGTATGTTGATTACAACCTAATCCAACGGAAAAAACTAAGATCAAGTCCTATAACGCTACAATGAAATAGCTATACGACCAAATCGGGCTCATATCGGCATGTACGATCTTGTCATTCTTGATTGCAAGATTATGGTCGGTCTCTTCTACCTCGGCCTTGGCCAGTTCAAGAACCCAATTGAGCAATTCAGGCGAGCAACACAAGTAGAGCGCCGTGCCCTTGTCCGATCGGTCTCGGCACTGATTAAACAACGCTTGCAACATTATAGAACGCAAATACTTTACCGGGATCTCGAGACGCTCTCCCTCTTCGCCAACGTACACCGCGAAACATCCTCTCCTCGCTAGCTTCTTGCCGATTTCTAACTTCTGAACAAGCCGACGCAGCTTTCTTCCAAGGACGGCCATTAGAACTCTCCGATGAAGAATTGTGACTCCTTGGTGAATTTGATCACTCACCGGTGCGAGAGATACTGAGACCGTTGATGTACAAATTGCTGGAGGCTTAGCGAAGGGACTATTTATAGAGGGATAAACATTGTAAAATTAGAGTAGGATTAGGTTTCCTTTTCCGATTAGATTTTGGATGAAGAAGCTTACTTTAATTTCAAGGGTTTAAAAGAGATTCCAAGTTTGGAAATCTAGTGGAATTTTTTAAAACCAGATAGAGAATATAAATACTTTAATTCATCTGATTTTCGCCATCTAAATTATTCAAATTGGTAATGATGCGATCTATTATCAAATTAGAAAATAGAGACTATCGTTTCAAATTATCTTGAATTAATTTGCGGCCTTCCTGCATCTCCTTTGACCAAAACAATAGAGGAATAAAAGTATCTTTAAATAAATAAAAAGAACCATTTTAATTGAAGAAAAAGGAAAAGAAAAATATGTAATTAGAGGATTAGATTGCATCAAGAAAATTTGAGCATCCGATATAAGAACTAAGCAATCTCCATTTTTTTTCGGTATCACCTTATTATACACCTTCTTCTTCTTTTCTTTTTCTCTCTTTGCCCCACGACAAGAAAATTAGTACTATTGATACATCATGCTATATCATTATCTTTAGGATTTTAGAAATAGTTTTCAAAGTTTAATGTGCTTTTGTTTGATTTCGTCATAATTAAAGATCAAGATAATGCAAGAGTGGTCTAATGAAAGTATCTAACAATTAACAGAAAAAAACTAACCAGCCGAATGAATAAAATTACCATCTTCTATTTTGTTGTTGTTGTAAGAATCATATAATCCTCAGGTGTAATTTAGTAAATTTGGGGTTGGACACCAAATTTAAAAGTTCTTTTTATAATAACATAAATTAGCTTGTTAGATTTTATTTAAACCTTTACTTTTTAAAATTCCAGAGTTGTCCTATTTATTGAGACTATATATTTGTTATATTCTAATATCTAGTTAGAAAGATTTCCTCTTTAAACATTGATATGAAAATTGAGTTTGGTTTCTGTTTTTGCGCTCTAATGTGAATCTATATTTATTACTTAGTTTCGCTTTTCTCCATTTCCACTGCATTGCTTTGGCATTTTTTTTTTCAAATTAACTTTGTAGCTCAAATTTCTCCTTTTAATTTTAAATTTTTTTTTGCCGAACATAAGTTGAAAGGACTTCCACAAATTTGCTTTAAATTTTCGAGTTACATAGCATAAACCATATAATTACATGAGACATAGTTCGTGATATCTTTTGACGATGCAATTAGTTATTCCTTGATGAGATGAATATTTAAATGACTTAAATGTGATTAATTACATAAGATCTTTTGCACATATTAACTTTATTTATATTAAGTAACTTGGTATTAACAAATTCGTGTGTATGTATTTGTCCAGTTCAATTCTCACATCAATCTAATCTTGCCTTTTGGGAGCAAAAGAACTCGGAAAAGAACTCCTACTACATTGATGATCAAGATGGTATAGACTTGCTCTCTCTATCGTTACTTTTAAAGAGTTTGTCGCTTCACGATTGGTCATTCTTTTGTGATCACTAACATATAAAATTGGATTCGAATCTTAACAAATTAAACTCCTGAGAAAAGCAGTGTGCCAAACATTGTCTTACAATCAAACATCAAATTCTTCATGTTGACCCATTTGGCCTTTCATCTGATATATGATATTTATCTATCTTATTTGTCGTTTATCAAATTCACGTGTTGTTTTGCATGCAAGATGGAGCATCACACTAATCTCTCTTTGTTCGAGTCTCATATTCATATGATCCCTGTCTACCTGAGTTGAATATTCTGACCTTCGTGAGTTTGAATTTTGACACTATTTGTAATACAAATACTTCTGTTAAATTAAATTGGGCAATGGTTACTGCTTGAAAAGATTTTCACAGTAAAATCCTATACCAGTCTATAGCAACAACAGGAAAAATGAGGTATCTTATGTACGCTTCAAATAGTAAGGTTAAGAATAGTTGCTTGTCACATATATGTAGACATTTTATTTGAACATAGTATTTTTTTTGTTCAGAGGCCACGCATGTCAAGATGAAACCCTTGTGTTTGGAGATCTCTCTCGACATGCAATCCTCTAAAAAATTGGTAAGTGCTTTCTAGATGGATTAAACATATGATGAACATCTCCATGGCAAAAGTCTCTGAAGAATGCTGACTTATACTAGTATTTACGAGCAATTCATCACAAGACAACACCTGCTGATAAACTTCAATCATTCATTCAAATTACAAAACAAGGCTTCGCATGTACATTAAAACCTAATCCAAAGGAAAAACTAAGATCAAGACCTATACCGCTAGAATGAAATTACTAGACGACCAAATCGGGCTCATATCAGCATGTATGATCCTATCATTCTTGATCGCAAGATTATGGTCGGTCTCTTCCACTTCGGCCTTGGCCAGTTCAAGAACCCCATTGAGAAACTCAGGCGAGCAGCACAAGTAGAGCCCTGTGCGCTCGTCCGATTGATCTCGGCACTGATTAAACAACGCTTGCAACATTACAGAATGCAAGCACTTCACCGGGATCTCGCGACGCTCTCCCTCTTCACCAACGTATGCTACGAAGCATCCTTTTCCGGCTAGCTTCTTGCCAATTCCTAACTTCTCAACGAGCCGACGCAGCTTTCTTTGGAGAACAGCCATCAGAACTCTCCAGTGAAGAATGTTCACTCCTTAGTGAATTTGATCTCTAACCGGCGGGAGAGATATTGAGACTGTTGGCGTACAAATTGTTGATGGCTTAGCTGAGGGACTATTTATAGAGAGATAAACATTGTGGAATTAGAGTAGGATTAGGTTTATTTTTCTTAATAGAATTGGGCGAAGAAGCTTAATTTATTTTTAAGGGCCTAAACGTAGAGATGTCCCAAACTGGCCACGTATAGAATCGTTTGCTCAACTATATTAACTAATTGCAGATTTAGAAACTATAAATAGATGGGCTTTAGTGATTAAAAAAAAAAGAAAAAAGAAAAATTTGGATACAAAGTAATGGATGCTTGCCCTGCAAATACCATTAGTTTTTTTTTTTTAAGGTCATTTATCTTATGAGAAAATTCAACCCAAAAGTTTAAACTCATAGATGGAGCTAAACCTCATAGTCAAGTATTAAGGGTTATTTTGATAGGTGGAGAGAGATCACACGTATATAACAATTCATATTCCTATAGTTATGATATTTTAACACGTTTTAGTTCCTTTTTTTAACAAGGGATGAATCCATATTGACCATTGACTCGGATGGTTCGTGTAATTGAGTTTTTAGACTTTTTCTCAGCAGAATATCAAGTCCTCTAAATTCATCTAATCTTCGCAATCTTAATCGTTTAGACAATAACATTTTTCAATCTCTTCATGTTGCAATCTATTGCTAAATTAAAAAAATTAGAGAGAATAATGTAAAATCATCTTAAATTTATGTACGGCCCTTCTCCGTTGACCCAAAAATATATATATAGAGGAATAAACGTATCTTAAAGTAAAAAAGAATGAGCTCAATTGAAGAAAAAGGAAAAGCCAAAAAATCTAAAAATAAAATAAAATCCAACTATGTATCTTTATTACTAACGATAGAATAGAGGATCCACGTCCTTTTTTCTTTTTGCTTTTTTCGATTTTACAATCGTGAAGTGCAAACTTTTTGTACTTGCCACGACCTATTCCTGAGAGAGATTTGTGTCAGTGACGGCGGTCAATCTGTTTCTCCTATTGACGAATTGATTTAGACTGCGAAAGTGGGTTAAGATTAGAAAATTAAGGTTCCACCTAAAAATTTTGGGCATCCAATGCAAAGCCTAAGCAACTTTTTAGATTGCGTTTGGTTGTCTGGATTTCTAATAATGATAGAACTTGATAAGATAAGGTATGAAACCCAAGAATATTGTTATATTATATCAACTATTTGATTATTATAATAATAAAGTCGGATATATTTACATCATATTATGTACATTTTTAGTATAAACGGCATATTAGTATAAATGAAAAGAACATACAGATGGAGATGATAAAAATCTTTCATGAAACTCTTACCTACTTTTATTTTATTTTATTTTCCCTCTTTTTTAATTAATTTCATTTTTATTTCTTTCTTCCACTTCCATTAATAAATAGTACTAATATACCTAAAATACTAAAATACCTAAAAGATGTGATAAAATATATATTTACACAATTAAATTATATTATAAAAATTAAATTAAATTTGAATATATAAATAAAAATAAGATTAAATTAAAATAACTAAATTGTTATTTTTTATTTTGAATTTCTAATATTATAATTCAAATATTATTTATATTAAAATATATTTTTAATTGTGTTAATTTAAGAAGTTTGTTATTCTAGAAAATAATTTTCCCACTATGGATGTTAGAAATGCTATCCACATTTATCTTACTTCCCCCATGAAATAATTTTATCCGGTCTATATCTCTCTTATATCCAGTCTTGAATAGGTACCAAACGCAAAATAGGATAAATTATCATGAATTTTATCTTGACTACCAAACGTTAGTGTTTTTGGGTGGCATCTTATTTTTAACCTTTCTATTGCCTCTCTTTGCGACGTGGAAAGAATCCTATTTAAAAATATTTTCTTAATATTTTACGTGATTTTGTTTAACTTACTCATAATAAGAGGCAACGCACTTGGTGCGTGTGACTGTACATGAATGAAAATTGAGTGGTTTTGTTATTTGTTCATGAAAAAGAAAATAGGTGGTTTTGAGAGGAAGGTTAAAGCAAGATTGGTTTTATTGTTTCATTAAAATTACTTTCCGTTAAAAAAGAAAAATTACCTAGTCAAATGCATAAAATTACCATTTTCAATTGTCTTTGCTAAATCTGAGGTTAAAAACCTAATTTAAGAGTTCGATTATATTGTTTTATTAGATATGTTAGAATATCCAATTTAAGGACTTATTAAGAAATGTCGAGATTAAGGATTTTTTGCTTTGATACTATGTTGAAATTGTTCAATCCAAAAGATTAAGCCAACGCATGGAAGGATGTTAGTATGTATAAAGAGTATATAAATCTCATAAATGCACACAAGATCTTTATTTAGATTTATTTTAGAGTTGTCCAAGGTTTTGAAGCTATATCTTTTCCTTTTTTGTTGAAAATTTATTATATCCTATCAACTAGTAAGAAAGATCACTTCTTTAGATATTGACTTGAAAAGTTGAGTTTTGTTTCTCTTTTTATGCTTTAATATATGTACAAGAGTATGTTGTATGGGATAAATAGAGTAAAAGTTCTACAATTTATCATGAAAGTATAATTGAGTCATGAGACTTTCATACAAGACTTGGCTACACTAATTTAAACAAATTTTAGGACTTAATTAAATTGAATAGTTTTAAGAATTGATTACGTTTTTTAAAATTTTAGGACTTAATTGTACTTTTGTAATAAGTTGCAAGACTTGATTGTACTTTTTCAAAATTTTATGATTCAATTGTAGTTTCATAATAAGTTTTAGAAAACTTTCAGTACACTTCCCTATTTATTGTTTAGTTTCTCTTTTTTCCATATCCACTGCATGGTGCATGGTTTTGGCATTTCTTTGTTGTTGTTTTTTTTAATTATTTCAAAATTCGTGTGTCTAAATTATTGAGTTGTATAATATACAACACAATTACATGAGACCTATAATTCACGATATTGCTAACGATGTAAATAGTTTTCCTTAATGAGACAAATATTATTAATTAATTATTATGTTTTTATCTATTCAATTCTATCCTCGCATCACAATTCTATGAAATACCACAATTTTCCATATTAATCTATCTTATTTTGCCTTTTTTGACAAAAAGAAGAAGAATAAGGAATTGGACATAGAAGTGGAAGGGGAACTTGACTCCTTCATTGATCATGAAGATTGTAAAGACTTCCTCAATTGGTCATTCTTTAATGTCATGCTACATAAATGATAGTGATATGAATCTTAGGAAATTAAACCTTTTGAGAAAAAACAATGTGCTCGATATTGTATTATAATCAAACATCAATTCTTTATGATTAGTTTGACCTTTCGTCTCGTATATAATTTTCATCTATCTTATTCCTTCTTTATCAAATACATGCGTTTTTTCTCATGCCAGATGGGGTATCAAATTGATACTTGTTGCTTATCTATATGTTAAATGGCAGAAACTTTGGGGTCGAATATTGTAGCATGTCACCAAAACATTGGGTATAAATTCGAATTTTGACATTATTTGTAATCCCAATAGTGTTTTTGTATTATATAGCATCATACAATGATCATTGCTTAAAAAGCTTTCACGATAAAGTCACGTGTCGGGTCCTATAATAATAGCAAGTTAAGTGAAAATTGAAATGTCACGTCCACGTTTGGAATAATCAAGATAAAAATAGTCGCGCATCCGCATGAAACCCTGTTTGGTAATTTTGCAGCTATCATTTTCCATGGAATCTTGGGTAATTGGGAAAGTACCACATTTTCTTTTCTTTTTATCTTAAAAGATTGAAAATATTTGAGGAGTTATATTTTTGGTTTTTCAATATGAAAAACATCTTACGTCTAAGGCCCTGTTTATTAACCGGCCAAATAGTAAAAAAAATTTATTTTTTTGTTCTCAGGAGTAGTTTTAAAATATAATCGTGTTTGATAAAATTTTTATTCTAGGGAATAAATTTATATTTTTTTGTTCCCGAAAATAGATTTGGAATAGAATCAAGAATAAAAAAAAGAAAAAAGGTTGATTCTTGTTCCTAGGAACAATTCTAGAATCAAGTCCATATTTTTTCTTTTTTTCTTTTTTCTTGTCCTTCTTCCTTTTTCTTCTTCTTCATCTACTGCCACCGCCGCAATAGCTGTTCGCCGTCCGTTGCCCATTGCCGCCGGTCGCCATCAACCGATCCAGCGAGCTCGCTGGAAACTCGCTGAGCCAAGGCAAGGTCCGGCAAGCTCGTCGAAGGCAAGCCCAGCCATCGGCAAGATTGGGCCGACTGGGCAAGCTCAGCCTCACTAGATCTGGGCCAAGCCACTCGCCCAGCCATGGCTCGATCGATGAGGACCGGCCTTGTCAAGGGCCGGCAACACTCCGGTGAGGTCGCCGGCCCTCGTCTGGCCGGTCACCGGACGTCCCAAGGCCGGCGATCGGCCACTTGAAGAAGAAGAATAGGAGAAAGAAATGAAAAAAATAAAAAAAAAAATTAAAAATTAAAAGAAAATTATTTGGAGTAGAAATTTTGAGCACGGTACCAAAAACAATTTTATTTCAGGAATTAAAATTTTGGACAACTACCAAACGTCTTAAAATACTTATAAATTATTCCCGAGAACAGAATAAAAAATAATTATTTCTGATCATAAGTTGTTCCCGAGAACAGAAGCGTTACTAAACGCGCTTTAAGTGTTTCATCTTTTTAGTTCATGCCAATTTCTTCTTCTTTAAAGGGGGGAATGACACCACATTTTTTGCACATAATAGAAGTGGTATTCTCGTAATTCCCTCCATTTAATGGAACAATCAATAAATTTATGAGGTTTAATGCGCATATCTGGTCATAAATTTTGTTGACGAAGCTTTCGATCCCATATTAACAGGGTAAGTATGGTTCTAGGTAGAATAAGGAATCGGAGAAATGGACCAGTGGGTGATTCCAGGTTTCGTGGTATGCAAAGTAAGTTTTGATTCTAAGTTTCGTCATCTGTATGGTAAGTTTCAGATTCCAAAAATTAAAAAATCGATTTTGATAAGTAAGTTCTAAATTTTACACCTGAAACTGGGAAACTAGAGCAAGTCTTTACGTTTTTCTTATTCTACGTCTTCGACTGATTCTATGGTATTTCATAACATTTAACGATGAGTGTGTAATCTAAGACTATTAGTTTGAGTCTCCATTTCCAATTATACTCATGACCTAAATTTTTACTTTGTTAATATTCCATATATTTTATATATATAGAAATGAGTTATGGTAAGTAGATTATACCAAATGGTGGTCATTAGAGACATGATTTCGTAAAATCGTTCACTTAAGAATATAGGTAAAAGCTGGGTAGACCTTGAAATATATGACATGATAGGTTCTAGGTTCTTAGATTTGTATGGTAGGTTTCGGATTCCAAAAATTAAAAAAATCGATTTCAATGTATGAGTTTCAAGTTTCAGGTATAATTTAAGTAAACGCAAGAACCACTCAGTCCTACTTATTAAGTTACTAATTTAGAAATTTTCATATTTTTCAATGCACTAATTGTTCATCTAAATTGGGCAATCAATGTCTTAATAGTTTATATTTATTTATAGTAAGATTTGATTTCCAATAAACATTTATCATCATATACATACAATAATGATTTCATACCTTTCATTTTTCCAGTAACGTTTGGGTATTAGATCCTTTTAGCTCGATTGTTGTATGTGGATGCAAGCAATCGCCATATTCACGTGCACAAGATGAAATTCTTTCTAAAGTGTTAATCACTGTATTTCTTATTAGGTCATATTAACAAGTTGCTCTACTAAACAGTTGATGCATGAAAAAAATGGCAAAAGTTGCTAAGTTAGTTATTTAGGGCACGAATGATAACCATTCCGATTAAAGATTGATTTTTAGAAAGGAAATAGATTTTTCTATTTCTATTTCTAGATGAGTTTCTAAATAAAATTACCCGTTTGATAACGACACAAAATTTATATTCTTAAAATAGAAATTCGTTTGATAACAATATAAAATTTCTCTCTTTCGGACAGCGACGACCGGTGGTGGTCGGTAGCAACCAACAGCCGACGACAAATGGCGGCTGGGGTAGGCAGTGGCGGCCAACATCTGTCAGGTGGCAGCGATCGGCAAGCGGTGGTCGACGGCAACGGATGGATAACTGATTTATAGCAAGAATAAACGATGAGAAGAATTTTTGTTTCTCATTTTTGTTTCAGAAATAAAAAAGTAAAAAGTTTTTACTTCGATTTTCATTTCGAACCTATTTCGGAACAAAAATCTATTTTAGAAATAAAAAAATGAAATAATTTTATCAAACAGATTTCTATTAAAAAAAAATTTGGAATAAAAAATTATTTTTGGAACAAAAATTTTGGTTTGTCATGCACCCCCTTAGCAAGTGTCCTCAAAACATATGCCTGACAAAATCATTTTTTCTAATAACCTGTCGGAATTGTGGTGCACCTATTCACATATGATACACGATTAGTTACACAAAATAAGTTAACATTATAAATTTTCAAAGCTCCTCGATTTTGGTTGAACCCCTATTGAATTTGCATCGGGCGGGTATTTTCCTTCAAATTCGTTCGTTGCTCATTTTTGTGAAAAAAGATTGACAAACGGATTAAAAACGGTTCCCTTCTTTTAGTCACCAAATTAAAAATTTTACCCAATAAGGAAAAATCACATCGACATTTTATTTATAGCCGTATCATTATTACTGACACATTCCTATTTAGAAAAAAAGAAGAAAAAACATAAACATAAACAAAACAAAACAAAACAAAAAAATAAAATAAAATAAAATAAAAATCCTCCCTCCGTAAATAAATAAAGAAATAAAAATTTTAAAAAAAAGGAGAAAAACAAAAAAACCAGTTTCTGTTCACATTCTGCGTTTCTGCACTTTGCACACCAGTTTTCGATCAAAAATCCCCGTCGCCCTTGACCGATTCGTGTCGATCGGTTTCTTCGGGTTCTGCGAATCCCAACCTCCGCCGCCCAACCCGCCGCCGCGACGATCGCCGCCGCCGCCGCCGCCTTCGCCGCCGCCCTCTCCGGCGAGCGCCTTTGAGGAAACGGTCCTCTCTCGCGGAGGAGGCTTGTCCGTTTTGCGAGGGATCTTTTCGCCCCCTTTCCTTCCTTCTTTTGGCGCTTGCGGTTTCTTTCGCTTCGCCGCCGAAAACGGAGCATCCTCTGCACTCCCATGGGCGATCTTCTAGCCTGGTCTCCTGAAGCCAACGGCGCCGCCCCCCTGGAAGACCGCTCCTCCTCCTCGTCGTTGTCTTCGTCCTCCTCGTCGTCGGGGCAGGCGGCGATTAGCGCCGAGCTCCTGCGGAAGGCCGAGGAGGTGACCGGGGGCATCATCGCCCAGATTCAGCCGAATTCCGTGTCGGAGGAGAGGCGAGCAGACGTGATTAGATACGTGCAGAGGCTCATCAGGAATATCCTCGGATTTGAGGTATGGCTAGGGCGGCGCTCGTGCTCATTAAAACGCGGCCTTGCGGTGGATGTTTGTGTTTATGCGGTTTCGTTCTGGTTCTTGCATTGGCTCCGTTCGGCGAGTCGAATGCTGTTTGTGTAGGATGATCGCTCGCGATGATTCTGCTTTCTTAGAGTTCATGCATTTAAAGTTCGCGAGATGAAATCGGAAAGATGAATTGCGTGCTGAATGTTGCTTATTGAGCTCGTCAAAGTTAAGATCGCTCATTTTTGGTGTGAAGAACTCTGATTTCTCTTGTCCGAAGAATTTTCATTTAAGCTCCAGCAGTAGCTATGTTAGTGAGGTGCGATGGATGTTCGGATTGGCCGGATTCTCTCATCTTAGAGTATATTGAATGCCTGCTGTGTTCAATAGAGTAAAGTTAATCGATTCTTTTGGCGGTTATGCGAAATTGGTTTTGTAAATAAGGAATTATACGATGCATACTGAACTTGCAATTTTCAACATCACCCGTAGGTTTTAGTGAGACAGCTTTGCAATCTTTCTGGTTCAAAGGTAGGTGATGAAATGAACAGTCGGTAATTGGTCTGCTTTCCCATGGTTCGTGCATCTGCATGTTCTTTTTTGGTAGTAAGACTACCGTTTGGTTTCGATTAGACGATCTTGTCCATGTAAAACGCACTTTACCAAGGTGTATTGAGCTTGATGATAATTTTTCACATTTGTAAGTACATGACCATCTTCCGTTCTTTCTTTTGGTTTTGTTGAGATAAAACTGGTGCTTCTTACAGGTATTTCCATTTGGTTCGGTTCCTTTAAAGACTTATCTTCCTGATGGAGATATTGATTTGACTGCCTTTGGGGTTCTTAATGCTGAAGATTCGTTAGCTAGTCAAGTCTGTACAGTTCTTCAAGGAGAAGAACAGAATGAAGATGCTGACTTTGTGGTGAAGGATGTCCAATTAATTTGGGCCGAGGTTCTTATATTTAATCCAATCTATCCAAAGGATGCTGCACTTCTAGATTTTTAATGTCTGGATGACATGATGAAATGTGTTGTTTCTCTATTTAATGCTTGGTGATCTCTCTCATTCACGATTCTTGCATTTGAGAGTGCCACTACTATGAGTATAGGAGGCGTAGAAAGAGACTATGAGAGTCAAGACAGGTCTAAAAGGGTAGACTTGGACTCGGAATGAGCTTGATACTGCAATTGATTAACTAGCTGAGCACCTCACTCCTCGACTCTTTTTGTCGACATAAAGAACACATAGCGCCTGGGCGAGTGAAGTCGTGGCTTTCTTATATAATTTTTTTTTTTAATAAACTAAATATGTAGAATCATTGAATGATGCTAGAGTAAACCAAATGTAGGACTATCAAATGTTATCTTCCATGTTGAAAATTATCAGCAACTTCTTATCATGTTTAGCTTATGAAAGCCAGCATGAGTCATATTTGTCTTACATCTAGAAAGTTACCTATGTGTTTAACCTGAACTGCACGATCATTTCACTTGTGATGATTTAACAAATTAATGTCAACAAATGTTGGCCATGTGCCTGAAATCTTCCCAATTGCTATGAGCTTATGTACGTTCTTGATATTGTTCCTTGCCATTTTTGAATCCTCCCTCAAGAACATACATAAGCTCAAACCAACTGGGAAGATTTCAGGCACATTGCCAACATTTTTTTTCTTAAAAGCGGTTTTGTTTAGAGAAGGCTGTGTTTTCCCCGGAGCGACGAACGTAATTACCTTTTTTTTTCCTGGTATACTTCCAGAGTACATGAAGTGTACCACTTCTTTTTCTTGCTTACATCATCAATGGTTTACTATCAAAAAGAAAGTTTTCTTTTTATACAAGGGAAAAAGGAGCACGGAAACATGTTATTGTATGTACATCAGCCAAAACTTGATGCATATTATCATTCTGCCTGTGTTGGAACTTGGAAGCTGTAATTTCCCCGAATGCACCTTGTGCTTTCCCTTGACCACCCCAGGAATAAGACTTAGTTCTCCATTTTCTGCTTCAGTTTAGTGTTTTCTAACTTTTGAGCCCCGCCCTTTCTTTTTGAATATTTAAAACCAGACAGAACTGGTAGATAAAATCTTTATCTCTGATGCACTTTCTATTTGCTGCTTGGAATTTCTCACAATTAGCTGAATCCTAAACTTTTCACCCACATCATTCAGAGGATGTTCATTTTGCTTTTTATTCCTTCAACTCTATGTAGGTCGTCATTTTGCCCTTCTTACTTGATATCTTTGTATCTCTACATTGAGTTTGTTATTGCATTACATTGCATTTTCGTAGTTTGATTTCCTTTTATTTGGGAGGGTAGGTTAAAGCTTGGTGTCGCCAAAGAACATGTGTATTTTTGCAACTTTTGGTTTTCTTGCAAGTTTTGTCTGCTTTTAATGAACTGATTAGTATTGTTCATCGATCATTCTTTGACCTGCTTAAGTTGTTGGGGACCAGGGTGACACTACAACTGTCTTTTTTAAAGTATTAATCTACATGATAATTGGGAAATATTGAGTGGTTGTTGTGATTGATGTCAAACAGAAATTGTAGTTGGTGGCTTGTGTTCTGCTTCAATGATTCATCATACTGGTTCACTCTCAATTAGAATTAGGGGGATTTTTTTTTTCACGTGAGAGGGGGTTATCTCTAGTATTAAAATCATTTGATCAGTGATGTAAGAATTCCAACATGACAGTGTCCTTCTTAGTTTTTTTTTTTTCTCCCGGCCGTCTTGTGTTTTTAGTAATTCTATTCCGAGATTACATATTACTAATAATGATTAAGCTTTTTTCCTCTAGTGGGGCTGACTTTTACGATTGTGAACTTTTTCAGCTATATGCCTTTTATTAAATTAACTTGTTCCCCTTCATAAATATTTTGTAGCTTTCACCAAAAATGTAAAGTGAAAAAACCAAGTCTTATAAATGTGAATACTCATATGTAATTGACCTTATTACATAGGGTGTTTGAGTTTTCTCATAGCAATTACAACTATGAAAATTGGTGCTTAAGTTTTACAAAATCTTTTTGGGGTACGCCTAACAATTGCAGCAGCTCTGGTGGACCCAGCTTATAGGAAGCTGCCGCACTAGCTGTAAAATATGAATTGCCAAAGATACGCTACAAAACATTACAACGTGATTGCAGTCCAACTCAATGACAGCACAGCTAAGCTATACCAAAAGGACTCTAACGTTATTATCCCAAGTTTGTGGCTTTAGTCTTGTAAAGGTTTTACTTAGGATATTGCTGCTGTCGTTACTCATTGCAGGACATCTAGGTAGAAGGGAAAACCATAGGTTGATCAAGGAGTTTAAATGTTTATTGATTCATTTAGGATAGAGTACCGTTATTGATATGCTGTGTGTGTGATTGGCTGAAATTCCATGCAACACAAAAATATGCAAAAAAGACCATTTCTTGCATTTCAACGAACTAGAATTATGAAATCGAACATGCCTTGCTCTACTGAAAGTGAAAAATCTATAACCTCTAAAAACACTCGTAAGAGGATTCGACTTGTAGAAATGCCCCCTCAGTATTTTCTTATCCAAATGAGCCTTGAGGAGAGGAACCATATTGGTCGTTCTCATCATGTTGCATTGTGTTTGAAGTCACCAAATTTACTCTTGAGAGTGCAAAATCTATAGTCCAATCTGTCTGGTCCAACTACAATGTAACAATGAGTGAATCATGCTCTCTCTTTCATTCTTGCACAAAAAAATCTACTCATCAGTTCTGTCTTTTGAAGATTATTCAAAATGAGGGTATGTCCCCAGGGTGCTTCCCAAGAGAAAAGAGACACCTTCAGAGGTAGGCTGACTTTTCAAGTAGATTCTCATGGGAAGAATGTGAAAAAATTGAGTTAAATTTACATCCAAGTAGAGATGACATTAGAATAGTAGGATTTGACAAAAGAAATTTGAGAGTTACAACAATCGCTCCATAGCCTATTGTCCTCTCCCAGATCTTTTGTCGCTTGGGGCCTCCTTGAAGTGCAAGCTCTTACACCACTTCTCCATTGTTAACCTTTAATTGATCAGCAACATTATCTCCTTGGTTCCTTGCTTATGCAATAACATCTGAAAATGATCTTTCTAGGCTGTGTAGCGGCAGTCACCATACTATCTTTAATTGCACAAGAACGAAATCATACCATTTCCTCTTAATAGAATTTCTGTGGCTGAAGTGATCCCATCCTTGCCTTATGTCCTTCCAAATCCTGAACCCATTTTCTCCTTGACCAACACAATTATTTTCCTTCTATCTTCCAATCGAAAATTTTCAAACAGTACCTCTCTATATGAACTATTGTTCTCCTTGTTAAACCTCCAATGCTATTTTCCAAGCAAAGATTTATTGAAAGAGACCAGTGATTTCTCCCCAAACCTTTTTAAGAAACTAGTCATACTACAATTATCCAAGTAATTAGATGAATTCTCAGCTCATCATTCCAGTCTCCATAAAACAATTTTTTCTTTATGCTTTCATGTTCTTCCCTCACCAAGACAAGAGTTGGAAACAAAGAGAGTAAAATTCGAGAATAGAAAGCGGGCACTTCAATACTGTAAGTCTAACTCCCTTGGATAAATAAACCATCTTTTTCACACTAAACTCTTCTCAAATCTCTGTATTGTGGGGTTCCAAACAGTCTTTTCTTTGTATTGGATCCCAACGGCAATCCTAGATACAATATAGGTAATTGCTACTTATACTGTGTAACAGTTGCTCTTATTGCTGCTCAATGAGCTGAAGTTACGGTGAGTATATATTGCACATGGGAACAAGAATTGGAGGGTGTCATTTCACCTCTCTTCATTTTACTTTATTCTTTCTTAAGAAAGAAAATGTCCTACAATTTGATGTGACCTCTCTCTCTCTCTCTCTCTCTCTCTCTCTCTCTCTCTCTCTATAAGACACACTCACGTGCATGCACGCACACGCACACTAATGGCTAATTGTATTTGTAGTTGATATTACACTATTTAAGTCTTGCTCATTGTAAATGCTAGTTGTGTTGCTCTTTTAGCATGTGTACTCTATCACACAGTGACATTTGGGCATTGTTCTTATACTACTCTCTTGCATAATATGATTTTTGAAACCGAAAATTGGTCCTTTGATTTTCTCTTTGCGTAGCTTTTTATTAGAAGGTTGAGATATTTGGAATTCAGCCTTTCTTGATCTCACTTTACCATAAATCCACTTTTATCATGTGATTACTGCATTAGTACCTCATTTTATCCTACAGAGCAATGTATTATGCTGCTTTTTGAGGCGATCACCTTAATGCTTGATCTTGTAGACTACTGTTTTTGGTACTAGTTGATGCCATGCATGCGTGCTGACGTTATTTTATGTGCTTCTTGCATTTTGGCACTCCATGATGATATCAATGTGTGCTCACCTAGTCAAGTTTCTTTCAAGTATTTTGAAGAAAATGATGTTTTCTGGATTAACAATTAATCTTCCGATTGCAGGTCAAGCTTGTAAAATGCATCATACAGAACATTGTGGTAGATATATCGTTTAATCAGCTAGGAGGGCTCTGTACTTTGTGCTTTCTAGAGCAGGTAGCTTGTTTAATGCAGTCTTTTTACTATTAAGTGATTCTCAATGTCCTCGTTTTTTCAACTAGTGATTGTTCTTTCTTCCTTTTTCTTTGCGGGGTGGGGGCAACAATGGCTTGATTGGTATTGAAAATCTTGCTTAGTTAGAAGATGTGCCATTTTTTTTTATTACTGTGGATGTTTCGTGCTTTTTTGTTGATTTCCTACTTTTAAGGATGACCATTGGAGTCTCATGGTGGTTAGTGAAGTTCATTGTAGTTTTTTTTTGGGTTTTGTAATAGTCTTTTTCATGATGCTAGGAATTGGATTGCATATTTTTGTAGGCTTCTTTTCACTTCTATCATTTTTGAGTCAGTAGCCGTCTCAGTTCATTTCTCTTTCAATTTATGACTTCCAGTTTTCCATATTTATAAAATCTGACTTTATTTAGAAAAAATAATATATAGCAGTATGTGTGTCAATGTCTATGCATTGCAGGAAATCTCTGTTTCTTTCTGTTTGCATCTATTTCCACATAAACATGACTACACACGAACATTGTTAAACATGCGAATACACACATAAACACTTATTGCATGTATGCAGTGGCATGCGCAGATTTTTGCATCTTCAACTGGATGGTTTCGCTGACCAATAGCATTACTCATATAGGTGTGACCAGTATATTGAGGTTATAAAACTGCTAACGTTTCCTATGTTGGTGCTATCATATTTTGATAAATGTTAGTGTGATTTACTGCAGTATCTCCTGTTTGTATGCTGTGCCCTGGAGGAACTTGTGTTGTTAGCAATCTTCTTTCTTTTGTTCTCTTTCATCTTGAATACAATGGAGGAATCAACATTCAACATTCCTGCTGCTTCATATTCTACAGGTAGATGATCTCATTGGCAAGGATCACCTCTTTAAACGCAGCATTATACTGGTTAAGGCTTGGTGCTATTACGAGAGCCGTATACTTGGTGCTCATCATGGTTTGATTTCCACATATGCCTTGGAGACATTGGTTTTGTATATCTTCCATCTGTTCCATACATCTCTAGATGGTCCCCTAGCGGTAAGGTTAATGATGTGGATTGTTCGTAGAATGCTGTATAGATTTTGATGTTATTTCTATACTTATTTGTGGTGATGTTAGGTTTTATACAAATTTTTGGATTACTATAGCAAGTTCGACTGGGATAAGTATGGTGTCAGTCTGAATGGTCCTGTCCTTATCTCATCACTACCGGAAATTGTTGGTAAGCTATAATGTCCACCAATTTTGTGCAAGATAGGTGTGTTTCTCGCGTGCTTTTGAGATAACTTATCGGTTTTCTTTATAGTTGAGACACTGGAACATAGGGGAGAGCTACTGCTCACTAAGGATTTCCTGAAGGACTGTGTGGAACATTTCTCTGTTCCTTCAAATGGATTTGGAGCAAATGCCCGGACCTTTGTTTCAAAGCATCTTAATATAGTTGATCCGCTGAAAGAGAACAACAACCTTGGTCGCAGTGTAAGCAAAGGTATTGGTCTTATAGGCTAGTGTTACTTCTTGATGTTCTTTTCTTTGAATGTGAATGTTATGTCTGGGCATTATTTTTCTCCTGGTCATTCTCAAGAGATTGTGGCTAAGCTGTTTGAGGGGGATAAACTGTCTAAAGCTGGGAAGAATGGTTGATAACTGGATATATGTTTCAAAATTGTTGATAAGCAGTAGCAAATGACAATTTGCAATTTGCAAATTGGTACTGGTTTGTATTTCTGATTTGATTATATGTAGTTATGGTATAGTGGTTGTCAAAGGTTAGCTCTCATTTTAAGGAAATAAATTGAAGCTCACATAGAGGATGATGGGGAGTCATAACCAGTATATGGAACTTCCCATTAAGTCATGAGGGATCAGCTTGTTAAAATTAGTTGCCAGGTAGATTGTATACTTTTAGGAAATACCTAGGGAATATTTATTACGATGCAGAGTTTGGTCTAGCTATGAATTTTGGCTATGCTACTTTAAATTTTGGCATCATTGTTGTCTTCTGGAGGTCCCAATCACTCTTGCACATGATGACATGTTTTAATTTCTCTCGAACTATGTAGGGAGCTTTTTCCGAATTAGGAGTGCCTTTTCTTTTGGTGTTCGTAAGCTTGAAAAAGTCCTCTCTGACCCAGAGATAGACATAGCTGATGAACTTAGTGAAATTTTCTCGAATACACTGGATCGGCATGGAAATGGTCAGAGGCCAGATGTTCAGGACTTGATACCAGTATCAGGACATAATAATGTTGACAAATCTCGGGAAGAAGATTCATCAGGTAGAGTTTTGAATGAAGTACAGCAAGGCTCTGCAAGATATTCAGGAATTGTAGAAGTGGAGAATACCGCAAATTCCCCTATGTCAGATGTTCTTTCATCTTCTTCTGGTCAAGCAGATGAGCTTGCTACATCCCAAAGTTCTGTTAAATCAAATGGCTCACTTAAGGCTTTGTCTTTGAGCGGCTCAGTACACTCTTCCTTGTCGGGTAAAGCATATCATGCTCCTCATCTTTATTTTCCACAATCATCAACAGAGACAGGGGAGACAAGAAATGGGGATGCTGGCCAGGAGCACACTGAACAATCTGGAAATGCCGTGGTGACTTCTGTTGCTCTGCAATCAGATGCTGCAGAACCATGTGTAGTTGCTGATCGCAACGGGGATGAGAATGAGCTCAGTAGAAGTCATGCTGTTCCGTCCCCTCCTGGATCAAAAAAGCTCTCTTCAGATTTGAGTCCATCATCCTGGACATCTGATGATACTTCTTCTGGCTATCTTGGTGTTCAAGCCTCATCTCATATTTCTAGAAGCCCTGGACAACTGAATTCTCTATCAGATCTACGTGGAGACCTTGACAGCAACATGAGGAGTTTGGATTATGGCCGGTGGTGCTATAATTTCACCTTGAGTGGACAACTTTCTCATGCTTCTCCATCATACTTTCCACAGTTCCCAGTAAAAAATTCATGGGAAGTGGTACGAAGGTCAGTGCACCACAGGCATGATGTTTTTTCTCAGATAAGTGCCAATGGTTCTGTCACAGGGCGACCATTATATAACATAAAGTCGCCAATTGTAGCTAATGCTCCCTTTGGCATGGAAGAAATGTCAAAACCGCGTGGAACAGGAACGTACTTCCCAAACACGGTAATGTTTCCTTTGGCCTCCCGATAATTATGATATTGGGTTTTTTGTGTTAGCTAGACTGTATAGAGGGGCTGCCTATGAGCACTACTTGTTCTGATGCATGCAAGCATGACATGATGCCCCTGGGGTTTGCCCGTATATATCCAAAGTTTGCACTTTGTATATAGCATCCTTGATGTTGAGGTGCAGTTTCCAGAACCGACACTTTTATTCATGTCATTCCCTATGCGGACTGATTGTGGTACAGACGATCAGGATTAGAATTAAAATGTAGGTCCGGACAATTTCAGTGTCGGGTAGATGTATTGACTTGGCATCTAATTGCAGCTGCTGGTACTTTGAGTTTGTGAAACAGCTGTCTATTGTCATCTCAGTTTTATGTGATGTATTCTGGCAGAACCACTACAAGGATAGAAACTCGATGGGAAGGGGAAGGAATCATGCACCGGTGAGGTCTCCTCGCAGCAATGGCCGCACTTTGACACCCTCGGAGACTAATTTCTCTGAACGAAGTAATGAGTTTTCACAAACGCATGGGAAGTCTTGGCCCTCTGATTTAAACAATGGTTCTCCTATAAGAAAACCTTATTCTACTAGCAATGGATCTTTGCAACTTTGTGAAGGCTCAGTAGAGTTTGGTTCTTTTGGACATCAACCACCGGCAACACCTCTGCCTCTCTCCCTGGAGAGAAGTAAGCAACCAATCTCTGGGTCAGCACCAGTTTCGAGAACTAGTGCAAGCCATTCGACACCAGGTGCTGTGACTGAATGGCCATCGGTTAATGGATTGAAACAAGATAGGTAACCAATAGCTTAATGCATTTGAGTTGTTCATTAGGTTGTTGATGCACTCTAAAATCTTTTTATTTGCCTCGGTTGTTACATGCAGGATCTCTCTACAGTCTTACCGTTTAAAAGATGAAGATGATTTCCCACCTTTGTCAGAGTCTGCGGGGAAGGGATGAGCCATATGTATGGTTCAAACCCAAATCCAATTAATTGGATTGTAAATGGTAAACCGATTAGTCTGAGTTTGAGCTTTTGATCTCATGGATTCCTCAGAACCACGTGATGCTGGCGCTGAGTTTTATATCTACTGTGTGATCTAGAGGCTTTTTGTACCATTTACCAATTTTATTTTATTTTTTTTGGAGGGGGCTAGGTTCTTTGTTAGCTTCACGTCACGTGCTACGTGTAATTTTATAGGGTGCTTGGGCCGAGGTTTGATTCAGGTATCGTTGTTACATGTTTAGGTGAATGTCGTGTACTTGTTGTTCCTGCCGTCAGATGCAATTATAATGAAAACCGGTTCCTTTACTGGATGAACCAGGCATATCTTGTGTGTGCTTCACAATAGACATCTGGACAGTTGCTTTTGAGTAGCGAAATTGAAGTGTACATGGTCCCTTGACATTTGTTCGGGCGGATGGAGTTCGGATGCAAATTGCACCATGCAGGATGTCATATCTATTGCAAAATATGAATTTTGTCCGGTGTATTAGAAAAAGGTTCGAAAGTTTTGAATGTGTAGGACACGTAAAAAGGTCAGGTACAAGGTTTGAAGCAATCCTGCCGATTGAAAGGGGTTAGTTTCAGATTGCGTATGGATTGAACTCAACTTCGCTTTCAGAAGATTCATTCTGATCTAGATTGACATATCACGTGTATTTCATGTGAGATGGAGGGATCGATAGAGTTAGGAGACTTAGCTGGAGATGGAATTGAACACGCAAGGTGTGCAATATCTCTTTTCACCATCTACGAAAGGCGTGTCAACGTCACTTTCTCCGCTCTTCTTTCCCCTAGGAGAGACGAACTTGTAATTTAACCAACAAAGGAGGGCGCTTCTATAGGACTTGCATCAGAGCTTCTGTTTACATGCGTGAGTTGACCGCCACTTGCCATCTTCATCGCCTCTTTGGGCCCACGGACCCTCTCTCTCTCTCGATCCGACCCACGCGGGTGTGTCTGTATGGAAATGTTACACAACAGTTGGCTCCGCTGGTAAGAAGTGTTTTATTTTTTTATTTGGCTGAAATATGAAATTTCCGTCATTCAGAAATTGAAACTTAATCTCATTTTCTTAAAGAGATATGCACTATTCGTGTGATATAAGGAATACTCAATCAGTGGGGTCCTGGTTGCAAGAGCTAGGATTTCTCGAGTCTAGTCTATAGGAATTGAAGCACGGACATTGTAGACTTAGGCCTAAGTGCTGGTGACAGGAGCCAAGTACCCATGCATAGTAGGGGTGAGCATGGTCCGGGTTGGTCCGGGCCACCCCTAACTCTAGGACCAACTCGTACAGTGTCGGTCCTCAATTTTTAGGACCGAGGACCGACCCTATTGAGCCTGGGACCAAGGACCGGACCAACCCAATGCGTTCAGTCCGGTTCCAGGGTCAATCCAGGACCAATCGATAATTTTTTTTGTCTTATTTTTTATACTCCCTAAAAAGCAAACCTACAAATTCAAATTATACATCCATCGACAATGCGGCATTATGCAACTAAACTATAAATACCAATACATATTTAGCAAATTTAAGATGACACAATAATAGAAATTTCGTACCTGCTAACTGCTCATCGAGATATGGGACAAGATGGAAAGTTCTTGTAATCATCTATCTTTAATATTCATAATACCATATGCAAAAGTGTTTTCTTGCATTTGATCATGTAGAGTTCACTCAACCAAAAAATGAGCTTCACACCACTTGACTAGCAAATCACCGTAGCAATTGCAATACTACTCTACTCTTCAAAAACTTCTACCATTTAACACAAATTGAAAAGCAAAGTGCAGCTGAAATTCATTAGTAAAATATAATTAAACCATAAAAAGTTCAAAATACTTAATATAAACCATGAATATATAACTTCACATTTTGTTAATTCACTTGAACTTCTAAACACTTGAAAACAAAACAAACGACACTTAATTAATACTCAACAAAAATTTTAAATTGAAATTACTATTAGTGCTATTAATAGAACATCTCAATATAATATAATATAATAGATATTTTACTTAAGTTTGAATATATAAAAGAATTATAAATAAATAATATAATATATAGGGTTGGTCTAGGGTTGGATCGACCTATAACTCTTAGGACCGGGACCAACTCCGCACAATGTTGGTCCCGAAATTTGGAGGACCTAAAAGGACCAACCCCGGTGTTGGTCCCTTGAGAACCAAAGGACTAGGACCAGGCGGGGTTGGGCCGGTCGGGGGTCGGTCCGGGGGTCGACCCTAGACCGCTGCTCACCCCTAATGCATAGCTATTGGGGACCGGAGCACAAGCATTAGTTCTTGGGCTTGACCTCGAAGGACTTGAGCCCAATTATTGAGGAACTAGACCGAAGAGCTAAGGACTTGGACGCAAGAGCCAAGTGGTCGTCGAGGACTTTGGCACAAGCATTAGGGTCCTTGGCCTGACCTCTGTGGACCCTGCCTTGTGTGACAATGACCAAGGAATGAGAGCCAAGTTATAGGGCACACCATTGAAAATTTGAGTAGGAGCACCAATGTCATGGGCTCGACCTTAGTGGACTTGGGGCCAGCTTTGATGAACCTGAGCCAAGGCGTTGGTGACTTGTGTGCAGAAGTCCACCTGACATGGTCGTCGGAGACATAATCACAAGTACCCAAGTCTCGAGATTAGCCTCTATGGACGTAAGCTGACCTTGATGGATTCAAGCTTGACCAAGCAAAGCATCGAACATAGCATGTGGTGGGATCTCTTCCTCTGCCCAATCCCGTCTGTCTAACATGCTCACCTACGCCGTTGGGATCCACCTCGTCCAATAGGCCTTAAACGTTGACAACATACTACTCTATAGCCCTATTATTTTTAGGAAGGATGACATCACCTCCTTTTACATAAAGCTGCTCGCGAACATGGCAATTGTCTTCGTAAAGATAGTGTTCATCCTCATCACCAAATTCCTCGGCCATTGCTGTTGAGCAGCATCAGCGGGATGATCTTCCCACTCACCTCCCTTAGATTGCATCTCACCATCATCAATCACAACCACTCAAAGCTCATGTGGCTAATGACCATGTATTTGCCTCTGTGTTTTCCTACACGGTCTTATTCTCCATTAGGATGGGACCGATCACGTTGGTGTAAAGCTCAGAGATCTTCCCATTAAGGCTGCTCCCGTTAAATAGGCAGCGAGTATAGTGTTAACAATGTACAAGGCGATCACCCTTGGTGGGGCTGCGTTCTTGTTGGCGGCAATCGCGAGTGCTCCTGTACGATGATGCCGGAGACAATGGAGTGGGCGTTGGAGGAGATGGAATAGTTGTTTGGCAAATACACCAACGGTTCGCGGCAAACGAGGTGCAGATGCTAAGGACTGGCGACGCGATTGAGGCAGCGGCGAGAGGCAAACGGTGAGACTTCACTTGTAATGCACGTACAATTGATATCGTGCCTAGGAATCTGACAACTCACTCTAGTTCATCTTTTGATTTTATATCCTAGTTATTCAATTAGATGGAGTCAAGATGTAGCTATGTATAGATCCTGATCCTAGGCTTGATATTTTCCGGTTACTCAATATATTTTCTTTGGGCGTTGATATTTTAAGTTGCCCAGAGACTAATTCAATTGATGATCGGAAGATTGCAATGTTCCAATCTTTCGTGCAATGTCATACTAGTTGGAAAATTTATCAGAAAAAAAATTAGTAAGTCACTCAAATAAAAATTGAATTTTTGATATAAGAGTTGGTGAATTTAAAAACATTTGTAGGTATTACTCAAGTTTTTAGTCACCAAGTTATCACAATAATTGGTAATTTATAAACAATCAAACAAATTTTAATAACTCAAATATATGTTGGTAATTGACAAATTAATTGGAGAATAGTTGATAAGTCACTTAAATTAATGACTAATAATCTGATATAAGAGTTGGTAAATTTAAAAAGTTGGAAAGTCATATAAATATTTTTTTTTATCAATCCTACTATACTATTATTCAAGCACTCATTTTCAGATTTTTCTTTACTTCCTCATAAGGTACGAAAGTTGAAATTCATAATCGAAACTAAATCATCTCCTTTCCGATCTCTTGATAAAATGGACAGTTGATACCCCTAGCTCTCCTTTCTAACCATTAGGGCAAACGCTGGTAGTAAAATAAAAGTTAAATTATTAGGAAAACTAGTAATTTAAAAAGTACCACTCAAACCTTATTAAGTAGTTCAAATAAAAGTGGGTGGCTTTAAATTCATTGGTAATTTAATTGAAGAAAATTTAATAAGTTACTCAAATTATGATTGGTTATTTGATATAAGATCTCACAAAACAGATTTTGATAAGTTATGAGAACAAAAATTCATACGTAACTAAAAGTTGATACTATAAATGCCAGCAACTATTTCAAAGAAATGCAAGTAACCTGATATTTATTGGTAACTTAATTAGCGTAAAGTTGAGGAGCCTCTCGTCATCAATTTCATGTAAGATTTCAATTTAATTATTTACAAACAGATTCTATTAAATTCATTTATTATGCGGTAAACTAATAATGTTATAATAGGAAAAACAATTTGCCGGTAGGGTGTTTTTATAAATAATATTTGAAACTCATCAGTTTATACAATTTCAATTTTGTTATTACATTGAGTTTCCGCAAAATTCCTTTTATTCGTTTTCCCCCCTTGCAGCATCCTCTCTCTCTCTCTCTCTCTCTCTCCGCGGCGGCCATGGCAGTTCACCGGCGGTTTCCTCCGCCGGCAGGCCGCCTCCACCGCCGTGGCAGCCACTGAAGACGAGCCGCCGCCTCCTCCTCCTCCTCCTCCTCCTCCGTAAGTCCTTTTCTTCAGACGATTCTTCGGTGGTGCCATGTGTTCTGCTTTACCCTTTTATCGATCGTCCCTTAGTTCCACGTTTCACTTGCATCCAGTGACTTCTAGATCTCGTTCATACGTATTTCCACTAGAAAGTCGATAAATTTGCATAACATTGGTTGTGGGTGTTTGAGTTTCGATGACGAATTTGGCGAGTGCAGTGACTTCTGGGTGCTAAAAATGTAAGATTTTTTGTTCCCCTGCGCTTTCGAGTTATCTTCCTCTGTTGGGCCTGCACGTTATTTGTTAACTTCAGCATTAATGATTTCTTGGGTTTGCAATAGAGTGAGTTTATTGGTGTGCTTTGAATGAGTAATTGGTGTCTGTTCTCTTTCATTTTGGTTGAAATGCTAGAGGTGAACTCGTGCTTGTCGGTATGTTGTGGAATTCTCCTAATGCTGATGTTGTTGCCGGAGGAATCCGCCTTGCTTTTATGCCAATGGTATTCATGAGAATCTGCTGCTTTATGGATACAGATTTGCTGCATCCCCTGATTCTCAGATGCTTGGATGGTCCTTAGAGATCCTATCCTTTTCTATGTAGCGCAGCATTGGGTTCGTCCTCACTGGGGTAAAGCCTATCAAGCCATGCAAATTTAAGTATCTGGTTATTCGAGTATGGTAGCGCGCAAATCATGGGCAGTGCACCAAATCTTTATGGATTGCAAGAAACTTCCTTTCTCTTACCACTGCGGTTTCTTCTTTTCTTCCGCGACATCCTCATCTTCTTTCCCATGGATATCTCCCCTTCGAGTTCCAGGATGTACCTCCTCATCCGAGCCATGCCCTCCCCCTGCTTCTTCCAGCATCCTCGTGGAAACGCAAAGGAAACCCAGATCAATATCTCACCAAGATGCCGTAGACTTGATGGACCACGAGAGAGATCCGCAGCGGGCGCTGGACATATTCAACAGGGTGGCGGACCAAAAGGGTTTCAACCACAACAACGCCACTTTTGCGACCATACTTCAAAAGCTTGCTCGTTCGAACAAGTTCCAGGCTGTCGATGCTGTTCTTCAACAGATGACCTACGAGACCTGCAAATTCCATGAGGGTATCTTCCTCAATCTCATGAAGCATTTCTCAAGATCGCACATGCATGAAAAGGTGCTCGACATGTTCCATTTGATTTATCCAATCGTACGTGAGAAGCCCTCTTTGAAAGCCATTAGTACTTGTCTTAATTGTCTTGTGGAGTCAAATCAGATTGGCCTTGCCAAGAAGCTTCTCTTGCATTCAATGAAAGTTCTAAACCTGAGGCCCAATACGTGCATCTTTAATATCCTTGTTAAGCATCATTGCAAGAATGGAGACATTGAATCTGCTTTTGAAGTTGTGAGAGAGATGAAAATGTCCAAGTGTTCTTACCCAAATTTGATTACTTACTCCACCCTGATGGATTGTCTATGCAAAAGCGGGAGGGTCAAAGATGCTCTCCAACTGTTTGAGGAAATGATAGCAAAGGACCAGATTGTTCCTGATGCCTTGACTTACAATGTTTTGATAAACGGGTTTTGTCAAAGTGGAAAAGTTGATGGGGCAAGAAAGATAATGGACTTTATGAGAAATAATGGGTGCAATCCCAATGTTTACAATTTTTCAACCTTAATGAATGGGATGTGTAAGGAAGGGAGGTTGCAGGAGGCCCAAGATGTTATCACGGAAATGAAGGACCTGGGAATGAAACTTGATGCAGTTGGGTACACTACTCTGATTAATAGCTTCTGCAGATCAGGAAGAACTGATGAGGCCTTGGAGTTGATCAAAGAGATGAAAAGCATTGGATGCAAAGCTGATGTTGTAACTTTTAATGTGCTACTTGGAGGGTTGTGCAGAGAAGGTAGGTTTCCAGAGGCGCTGCAGATGCTTGAAAGATTGCCTTTTGAAGGTGTTCATCTTAACAAAGTAAGCTATAGAATTGTGTTAAATAGCTTGTGTCAGAAAGATGAAATTGAGAAGGCAACGGAGTTGTTGCTCCTGATGTTCATTAGAGGATTTCTTCCACATTATGAAACATCAAATGAATTGCTCAGCTCCCTTTGTAAGAAGGGAATGACTTTTGATGCCATCAGGGCATTATTTGGATTGGTTGAGATGGGGTTTACACCAAAGCCTGATCTTTGGTCCCTTTTAGTTGAGGTGATTTGCAGGGAAAGGAAACTACTGGTCACATTTGAGTTGCTGGATAAGTTGACTGGACAGAAAGGTAAGATGCTCCCTCCAACAGCTGAAATTGATCAATGAGATCTCGTTGAGAATAGGGAATGCTTTCTTGACCAAATAATGATCATGAGCATTTACTCTTCTTGGACGAAAAAGAGGACGCGCTGCTTGTTTATCCATTTAGAAGTCCACAAATTCTACAATTTTTAAATGCCTCAGTTGAGTCTCTTTTTGGAGCAGTATGCGATGTTATTCCCAAGTGGGTAAAGAATATCATCCACCTCAAGTTTGTTTCCCGTGCTAATAGACTGAAAAAGCGAGACAAGGGATGCATGCCAGGAGCACTGTAGACAATCGAAAAATTGTGTGGTGATTTCTTTGGCTCTGCAAGCAGATGGCACAGAACAATGCATCTCTACTGATTGCCACGGACTGGGGATCACCCCACTAGTTTCTGTCTCTTGCTGGATTGTAAAACCATCCTTTTCTTTGAGCCTGTTGGCCTTGACTGTGGAAGATACTTATCCTGATCTCTTACTTCTAAAAGCCATGATCGAGTCAACTCTATCAAATCAAGTGGATGACTGTTAGAGCCACGGAAAAAGTTTGCGGTGGGTTTGGTTGTGCTATGAAAAAGCCTACTTTTCACTGCTGTCCCTTCTGGATTTCCTTACCGGTAGTCCGAGGTTTGGTGCACTACAGGCAGAAGTTTTCTTTATAGATAAATGCCAATGTAACTGTCCCAGTGTGACCAGCCCATCCGATCAGGATGCCAATCTTCTGCACGTAGAAATTGGAGAAAGCGCAAGGAATAGGTAGACAGTTACCCTAGCTTGTAATCTCAGCTTGTCATATTTCCGCCCTATTTTTTCCACCCAACACTCCAGAACATGCTATGTTGATTTTTCTGTTGTTTGTGTTGCCTAGACTTTGACACAGAAGCCAGCTACTGCGTGTCCTCGTTTCTGATGCATGTTTGTCTTTAGACATTGGATCCAAGGCTGAACATGAAATCCTTAGCGAGTGCTTATCTTCACAAAGCAACTCAAGACAGTACATAATGCTTTTGCATAGTATTCTAAGACATTCCATCATTGCACTTCAACAAGATCTTTTGATTGTTCTTCAGCCAAAGTTTCATTCTGTTGGCCGTGGGTCGATTTCGTACTTGGGCACTCTCAAGTGTCCCGCACAACGACCTTAGTTTTGTCGTATCTATTTGGGCCCATTATATGAGTGGAAGCAATACGATATGCTGGAGAGTCGAGAATCCCCAGCAGCTTTGCCAGGTTCTTTTGAATTCGTGCAGCACCCTTCGAAAATTCCCTTCTGCAGTCTCCATACTTTCACCCTATTTTTATTTTTTTTTAATGCAAGTTACTCTATTTTTGGTTTGTCTAATCAAGTGCGTTTGTTTTCACAAATGTTTTAATCAAAGTCCTTCCATCACTAAATCCCACTAGGCGTCACAGTGTGATGTGGATAAGATTTTTCCAATATGGACGTTCACGTTGATAACAGTCGATGATAAAGACAAAAATGACCAATAAACTCCTTTTGTGTGTGTCTCGGTTGCATCCCAGACGTAGTTGTTAAATGGAGATACGTATAGTAAATTCAAATGTTGGTTTAATGAATTGTGGATCGAGAATCGAATCATAAGTTTCAATAAAATATTTAGAATTAGTATTTTGTAAAGAGGCATTTATAAAGTTTGTAAATAATATTCTGAAATATGAATTTTTGAGTAAGACTTAGGATCTATGGAAAAAAAAAATCTTAATTTTGAGTAGATGTGATGTTTCCCATTCATAAGAGTCTAAATTTTCCACTGTTTTAATATGTCATTCCATATATTATTGGAATGTAACGTGCATAATTTACTTTCAATCACTTTGTAACTATCAAAGTGTAACTCGAAAATATAACATTATGAACATTATATTTGAATCACTTGAATTGTAAATTTGCTAGTGAATTGACATATTTGCTTGCAATTTAGGAGATTAGTAGTTTGCCTAATTAATACATATTGATAAGACTCTAAATCGATTCGTACAATATGAATCGAGAAATGACTGATTGAATTTTTATTTTCTTTAGAAGCATGTTAGCCAATTGTTAAAAAAACCATTAGGGAAAAAAGTAGACTTTACTATGCGAAAAAATTGCATTTCATACGCTTCCCTAAAGTTTATTTTATTTTATCTTTTGCCAGTTCAATCTTTATATGTGTTGCTTGTTTATTTCTTCCATTGAGCAACCAGTAAATCGTCATTCAGCCTCGTGAATTATAATATTCGGTAGTCCTAAACATATTGCGAGTGTCCCAATTTAGTCATAAACTTTTTTTTTGACTAATTGAGTTCTAAATCTCTTGTATTTGTACCAATCGGATCATCCGGTCAATTTTGGCCCGCTAACATGAACATGGACGTCTATGATGCGGTCGATCTCGACATGGACACATAATATTTTAATATTTCTTTGATTATTTATTTATTTATTTTTTTCTTTCTTTTTTTCTCCTTCATCTTCATCCTCGGGTGAAGGCGAGTCTCGCTGGCTCCTAGCAAGGCCTGACCTCGCTGTTGCTGGAATTGCCATCATCCTCATCCTAATCAAAGAAGCTCTAAGCAACAAGACGCTCTCTCCTCTTCCTTTGTTGTCCTCATCCTTCATTCGCCTCGTGAAATCGCTCGAATCATTCACGCGGCTAGCCGCAATTTCGATCATCGAATCGAATCACGTCTGCTCGGAAAATGGTGAGACTCGAAGGACAGCTTGTCTTCATCTGAAACGCGGTCTATAGGTTGCAACACGTCCTCCTCAAGGGCATTAAGAGTGAGGCCCAGCTCCTTGCGGCTGGCTCAATCGTGTCGCATTGCGACTACGAGGATGTGGTTGCTGAGGGGTCGCTCGCCAACCTCTGCAGCTACCCTTGCACGCAAACCTCTTGCCCTCTTGATCACCTGCGGAAGCAGTGGCACTAGATTTTTGGCGTCGATCACGCCGGCCACTGGCAAGGTCGAGCCTCCCAAGGGCGGGCGAGGGTCACCCTCATCATAGGCCGGCAGGGCTTACCTTGCCAGCTAGAGGATGAAGGTGAAGGGCAAAAAAAGGAAATAAAAAAAAGGGAAAAAGAAAAGAAAAGAATACAAAATTAGAAAAAAATATTATTAAAAATTATCTATACCAACATAGGCCGCGTCGCATAGGATGGCCAGCGTCCATATCAACGCTAGCTGGTTAAAATTGATTGGATGGGTTGAATTGATATAAATACAAAAATAGATTGAATTGATACAATAATAACAGATTGAAAACTTTTCTAATTCTCCCATGTTTGTTTATATTATCATTTTTCATTTTTCTTCCGTTTGTAATGTGAGGCATTGCATTAAATATGTTAACAAAATCGGTTCTACTTAAAAGGAAAAAAATATTGGCTATGATGCATTGTACATGACAATATATTTGGTCAAAGCGATGATATTGTAATATTGTTGGTTCATAATATCCAATTACTCATGACAAGCAACTTCAACCTATTAAATAATAATCTTGACTGAAAAGCTAAAGAATAAAAAGGAAGAATGTCAAGATGAAAAAAAAATTTCGACAAAAGAATAAATTAAAGAGGGAAAACTACAATTGAATGAAATATTGGACCGGGGAGATCCTTGTGGTCGGAAATTTCTAGAAGCAATAATAAAGCTCTATTTGTTTCACGTAAAATGAATATTATGAAAAATATTTTCTAAAAATAATTTTTTATATTGCTTGAAATAATTAGTCAAAAAAACATTTTTATTGACAACAATAATTTATATTTAAATAATTTCGTTAGTAATGAAAATATTTTTCGTTTATTCATTTTTAAAAGTTATCCGAACCATCATTATTAGGAAAATATTTTTTTAAATTATTCATTTCCGTGAAACAGGAATAAAAGTTGCTGAAAATATTATTGCTTAAATAACTAGGCAGGTTATTGGTGTGACGTGGTAGGAACTAGGAAGAAGTCTAGTTCTAGTTTGGAAAATTACTTTTAGAGATCTATTTCGAAGATTACTTTTCTGCAGAAAGAAAACGGTAATTTCAGTCGCCTATTTTAAAAATAATTTTCAGCTACCGTTTCAAAGCGACACGTCTCAGCTTATTGCCGTGCATGTCTTCACCTTCGACATCACGCACATAAAAGGTGTCTGTTTGTCAACGATTGATCATGTTAGAATTCCGGATAAGAGTAGACCAAAAAAAAAAAAAAATCATCTTAGAATTCCCGATTGCAAATTGAACCAGTTTCGATTAAAGATATGTACATTATTGAAAAAAAAAATGAAGATAAATATGACAAATAAATAAAAAAATATTTTAGTCACTATATAACGGTTGACATGAGCTAAAAGCTATATCTGGTGACACTTTTCCTTTTTTTCCCATTAAAAAATGAGCCATTATTTGATAACGTGGGCCATGGAATTTGAATTTTTTTATATGATCATTATCAATATAGATAAAGTAATTTATTTGAATTATGGAGATGAAGCAATGGAAGCTAGTGACCCCAAAAAAAAAAAAAAAAAAAAAAAAAAAACAACCATCAAATGAAGCTTAGAGCGATTTGAATCCCATGCTCGACTAATTCTAATTGTTCACACAATCACTTTGCTCATATACATTAGGTATATCAAGATCGATATGAGTAAAACACGTCGCAATTTTGATGTAACACCTATGGCATCCAAATTGGCTACCTAACCATTCGATGAAAGTCATGAAAGTCAAGATCATGGTATTTGTAATGACCATGAGATTGATCCTACATCAACTTTAGCGTGAAATCTTAGAAACAATGTGGAGACCATCAAGAAAACACATGAGAGCTAAAGCAATTGTAACTGAGCTAGGCTTCAGGTCGAGTGAGAAGCTAGAGTCAAATATGGAATCTGATCTAGCTTTACTTGCCCAACTTAAAAAGAGTATTGAAAGTTCTAAATTTTAGTTGTAGAGGGTGCATTTGGGAAAACTTTGGGGAAAGTCCTTGAAAAAATGTAAATGTTTTTGAATTAAAGGAGTTTTTCAAAATGCAAATTGTGTTTGGTAAAAGGTATTTGTGAAAGCCCATTGTAAAGTATCCTTGAGCAAAATAGTGTTTGGATAAATTAAATTTACAAAAGACTTTTGTTATTAAAAAAAGGAAAAAAAATGAGAGTTGGCCGACCAAGGTCTTGGCCGGTTACCACTGGCGAAGAGCTAATAGTTGCCGGCGAAGGGTAGGCGGTCCGGCGAGGGGGAGGCGGCGCGGCGAAGGGCACGCGTTCGGTTAGGGTTGCCATTCAGAGGACACGGCGCGGTGAGGGACGCACGACCCATCATGTCGCAGAGGTCGCCGGTGCCCGCGATCTAGTCGTCGTGACCCAGATCGCGCGACTAGATCTGTGTGCAATCTAGTCGCCGTGACCCAGATCACACGACTAGATCTGTGCGCGATCTGGGTTGCTGTGACCCTCGCCGCGCAGTGTCCTCCGCGCGGCGACCCTCGTCGAAGGGTCATGGGACCCTAGCCGGACCACCTGTCCTTCACCGCACCGCCTGTCCTTCACTGGCGACCATGCGAGATGCTGGTGTTTAGTAGAGAGAAGAGAAGAAGATGAAGATGATGATGAATGGTTATCGGGGTAAAACCAAAAAAACGAAAAATTAGCGAGGACAATTAACTTCAAAGCCAACATGCTAAGCAAGCCCAAGGCAGCCCCCAACCAGCCTTGGGCTTTCAGCCTTGGGAAGGCTTGTCTTTGGCAAAGGCAAGTGAAAAAAATTTGCCAAACACCAAATATTTGGCCCAAAGGCCTTTACACCCCCAAAGTCCCTTGGGAAGACAATTCCCAAATGCAGCCAGAATGTAATTAAATCTAAGACCTTTGGATTAATTTAATTGAATCCTAATTAATCTTTGAGGTAGTGCAATCAAGTCCCTTTAGAAACCAATAGCCAAAACTTTTTATGATTATGACCTGATATTGAGCTACTGTTATTAAATGTCACGTCATCATCAAATTACAGTGATTTATTTAATTATTGAGATACATGTGAGAGAGTGTCAAGAGGATCCCAAATTGGAGAATCGAAGCAGTGCGGAATTATTAATGATATCTAATTAATTTATACTCTTGGATCGGACTTTTTGGTAAAAATCTCCTTAGGTAAAAGGCATTGGAATTCCACTACCCCTCAACACGCATCATCTTCAGTAATTTCGAGATGACATTCTTGGTCATCAAGTAGTAATCTTATCCGATCAACAGGGGAGAGTTACATTTACTCATCGGTAGTCAATCATGTTTCCACGCCATGAGAAATTCACCGACAAGGTTATCGCAGGTGATCACATGATCGTGAGGATGGATCAGTCAGAATCGAAAGCTTCGAGCGCCCATGTCGACGTCCCTCCGACGCGGTAATAAGTGAGATTTCGAGGACCTCATCCGATCCGATACAGCAAGCCACGTAAGGCGTGGGCCCCGCCGATAGCAATAATTGAATAAATATTCTCTCCCCCAGGCCTTTCTAATGCCCCACCAACTCTCCCTCCCCACCACCATCCCCCACCCCACCACCATCTTCGGCTCCTTTGTCTTCTGCTGCAGTTCCCTCCACCATCTCTCTCTTTCTTCTCTCTCTCTTTATAACCTTCTGCTGATTGTCTCTCTCTCTCTCTCTCTCTTGGTGATTCCTCTCCCGTCCACAAATGATACTACCAAGGCGTAGCCACAGGTTCTTCAAGTTCAGAATCTCCAGCACCCATCTCCTCCTCAGCGATCACTCCCTCCTCTGATCTCGACATACAAAGATCTCCTTCTTTCCCTGTCTCTCTCTCTCTTGCACGAAACTTCGTCCTCGTCCACATATCGGACACCACCCCCCAGCTCCTTTCTTTTCTTTCTTTTCGAACCCGGATTCTCCTCCTGGTCCCCCTCTCATCTAATTGCCTCCACTGTGCTCGGCGCTCCGCGCACAGGTCCTTTCTTGAGTTTCCTCCTCGTCCTCACCACTACATATATCGCGAAGGAGAATTATCTGTCGCCCCGAGAAGACAAATGATCAATAAGGACTACGAGTTCTCGCGCGGAGTGGTGGAAATGGCATGGATCATGCTCAGCGTCGATTACTCGAGGCTCTTCTGGCTGTTGTTCGGGGTCTTCTCCTATGAGAATCACGAAGGAAAGCCTCGGATCTTCTTCTAGCGACCGCTTCCCTCTTCCCGTCCTTAGAAAAGTTTGTCCGTCCGCAGTAGTGATAAAAGTAGTCGTAATTCTCGCTTCTTCTCGATCTCTAGCTTTAGTGAATAAGATACAAAAGTACTTGTTAAGTGTTGGAAGACAAGAGCCCTCTCGAGAGGCTTCGTTTTGGAATCGCCGTTAGCCATGCAGAGGATCGCAAGGGCCGCCGGAGGGTGTTTGGATGCGGCGAACGCGTGGCCCGAGTATGCCGAGACCGACCCGACCGGTCGATATGGACGCGTAAGTAGCTCTCTATCAATTTTTCTGAATAACTCCTATTATGCTTTTGATTTCCCGTCTTTAATCTAGACACTATGTTTAGTTCTTATCTCATGCATGTAGAATGACTAGTCCTTGATAAACACCCCTGAAATTAGAGTCTCATGTCAACTATTTGGGGTTCGATTATATCCCAACGTGGATGTACTCGCTAGAGTCCAAACTTTTCCGACTATAATTTAAAAGAAAATCGAATCCACTTAGTGGTTTCCATGTATGAGAAACCCTATAGAAATTAACGAGAGTATCGAAAGGGTCGAATTATAAAAGTTAACTGACCAAAAAAGAAGAAAGTTAAAAAGGTTAGGATGCTCCGTATTATAAAAGGAAATCAAGTCCCTTCGTATCCGTCCATCTGGAGAGAGATCAAGATGTGACTTTGACTAATGATAATTATAATCAATTAATTAACTAAGCAGTAGGTATGCTCTGTACACAACTATTGTACTAGATTGCAGCGTGCGCCGCATTGTCGTATTACGAGAGCCGGACCCAATAAACAATGTTTTTCATGTGTTTTATTGGTGAGGCTAATATATTATTAGGAAGGGCACGCCACTATTGGTGTTGGTCAACGGCAAGAGGAAGTGGAAATCAATATACGAACAACCAGCTGCCCCTTTTTTTCTAATATAAGAGATGGGTTTTGATTGACCAATTTTGATGACGCACGTTTTAAAGCTTTATTCAACCCCATTATTGCCTATCAATGTGGTGAGAATATCAGTCGGAACACCTCAATATATTGTCCATGTTCATGCACATATGCATAATATATACATAATATATATTCTTGAGAGTATGACATATCCAAGCCTTAATGATTCTATGCGATAGATACGGAGAATCGATGGGGACATATGCATATCCTCGATTGATATGAAGAATTGATAGAGATGTGGAGAATATTGTAAATATTATGCATAATACCTAGGCCTATATTCGCAAGCAAGGTAGGATCGGATTAATGGTAGGTGCACAAGAACTATTTTCGTTGTAATATCATTGGCACACTTTAAATTAAAAGGGTCTCTATTCAAGCACGAGGTCGAATGAGCTCTCAACAAGTCTTTGTCTTATCATGTTCTAAATAAATTTTGAAATTGTACGCGTGCTATCCAAAAAGAAGGAAAAAAAAGGAGAAAGAATCAGATGCAATTTTGAAATTATACGCATGCTAACCAAAGGAAAAAAGAAAAAAAAGAATCGGATGCAATCTGTTTTATGGATAATCTTCATTTGCATGTATGATCAGAATCTATTATCGCATGTTAAGTTAGTTCATTTGACCAAATATTCAGATGGACTTGATTGTGTATTTAGCGTTTAGTGCATGTGATCGAGGAAGGAACCGAGAAAAACCCCAAGCCGCCGAGAATGCGAAAAAGACAAGTTCTGTAGCAGATTAAGCTGCTTTTCACTGTTTTTTTTGACTTGGAGTAATCAAGTGCTGGGGCCATGTAAAGGGTTAAATCTGACGAATTGATTTTTGACCTTTACTTGAGTAAAATTGAGTTTGACTTCGACTGATTACGTCCAAAATGCTTTAGGATCAATTTAAAGAGCCCTTTTGGAGCGTCTAAATACGAGGAGACACAAATATGAATAACGTTAAAACATTCCATATTGCTTGTATATGGGGTTTGTATATTCTCTGTATATAGTTAGATCTTTTAATATGATATTGAAGTTAGATTCCACTTGCACATAAGAAAGTTGTTAAAGTATCCCGCATTGCTAACTTTTTTACAAGTGATTTTCAGCTGCAAATCTAAGACTCACATAACTAATATGATCCATGTCTCAGAGAGAAAATTAAGGTCGCTAATGATGCAGTTTTGCGCTCCCTTTCGATGCTTTTTATTGCAGTTTAGGGAGGTCTTGGGCAAAGGAGCGATGAAGACGGTGTATAGGGCATTTGATGAAGTGCTTGGAATGGAGGTGGCTTGGAGCCAAGTGAAGCTCCACGATGTTTTCCGCTCGCCAGAGGACCTCCAGAGACTCTACTCGGAGGTTCACCTCCTGAAGAATCTCAATCACGAGTCCATCATGAAGTTCTACACTTCATGGGTCAATCCCGATCGGAGAACCTTCAACTTCATCACCGAGCTCTTCACCTCCGGCACCCTCCGAGAGTAATAACACCTCAACAACTTGAATCACCTTCTTTTGTTTTCTTTTCAATGTTAAAACTTACTTTTTACATAATGTTAACATGAATTTGAAATATCTGCAAAACTTAGGATGTTATACTAGGTTTATATGGTCATGAGACAGTTTGGTCCATATTCAGGTTGTATGTAAATTGACCTCGTTATGTTTCTTGATAAATGAAATCTCTGTTTGTGAAATATGTGCAGGTATAGGAGGAAGTATCAAGGAGTGCACATGGTAGCAATTAAGAACTGGGCTCGCCAAATCCTGAAGGGCCTCGCTTACCTCCATAGCCATGATCCTCCAGTCATACATAGAGACCTCAAGTGTGACAACCTCTTCGTCAATGGCCATCTCGGCCAAGTCAAGATCGGCGATCTCGGTCTGGCCACTATTCTTCGTGGATCGCAACATGCCCACAGCGTCATAGGTACTCTCCCTCCCCTCTCTCTCTCTCTCTCTCTCTCTCTGTGTAGTGGGCGTACACGCACTCGATATGGATGAATTTTTGCGTGATCTACATTTAACGGACTTCGATAACATATAGTCTAGTGAAAAATATTTATTACACTATGTCCCCTGAGGTTTATAATCTCTTTGTATTAAGTTTGCTCCGAAGTTTATTTGGCGTCATTTGCGTTGAAATTTATGTGAAACTTTGTTTAGCTTGATTCATCCATGTTGAAATGTTTGTTAGCTTCAGTTCTATTTTGTGAAATGACCAAGGTTGCTTCGGCTGAGTTCATATGTTTTCCTCATGTAATTACCAGGTACACCAGAGTTCATGGCACCAGAACTGTACGAGGAAGACTACGATGAGCTAGTTGACATATATTCCTTTGGCATGTGTTTGCTTGAGATGCTCACTTCTGAGTACCCGTACAGCGAGTGTTCGAACCCAGCTCAGATATACAAGAAAGTCACTTCGGTAAAAGTTTGAAATACGCAGGTTAAGCTCAAATAATACACATGCATGCTAATATCGGAAATTATAACTATTCCGTTCGTTAATTATTAAATTAGGGAAAGTTACCGGAGGCCTTTTATCGGATTCGAGATGACGAAGCACGCGAGTTCATCGGTAAATGTCTGAAAGAGGCGTGCGATAGATTGCCCGCTCAAGAGCTCTTATTGGATCCCTTTCTTGCCTCCGATGATGGAGGACAGCTCCTGCTCGCGCCAAAAGCTTCAAGTGGAAGTTCAACTCCTAAATCAACGGCGGCAGCAACGGATTTAACGGTGCCACCAATAGTTGTGGCCGATCGTTTGAGGAATACCGACATGACTATCACGGGGTCTATGAATTCGGAAGATGACGCCATCTATCTCAGAGTGCAAATTACTGAAAAAGATGGTACGTGCATCAATTCTTGTTCTGTTTACGTTCAATGTACTAAGATTATTTGTAAGAGGGGCAACCTAGAGGCACCGGTTTCGGCCTGTTGACTCTTTTTCGGAGATCATCATGCTAAAAGACGCTGCTAGGAAAGAGAGTTCTCCACGAACGGCCTGATCTCCAGATTGTTGATTTTGAACAGAAGATTACATCCGTTTATGACATTGTGGGAGATGATTTAAAACATTGCGATTCAATTAAAACCACCTTCAAAGTATAGACACGCTTTAATGTCTAGTCTATCTTGCATGTATGTCAATATGTTCAGTTTGATTTCCTAATTCTTTTCATTCCAAATGAACTTTTTGGGCTGACCTCATAATAATACATTGCCCTTCTTGTGTAATTAACAGGACATGCAAGAAACATATACTTTCCCTTTGATATTGTGAATGACACTGCGCTAGATGTCGCTTTGGAGATGGTAAGGGAACTGGAAATTTCCGATCGGGAGCCGACGGAGATCGCCAAGATGATTGAGGAGGAGATATCTTCTCTCGTTCCGACGTGGAAAAGATCCAACCTCCCACTTAAGAATCACCACAATAGCTTCAGTTACGAAGATGATGACGATGACGAGGAAACACGCCCGCCGTTTCACACTTTCTCCTCTTGTTCTTCTTCCCATGCATCTCTCCCAAATTTCAACTCAGCATTCTCTGATGCGAATCTCAAGGACGTCTGCAACAACATGATGAACATCGGCCTGAATTGGCTGCAAGGTATAGTGTTCCATGAAAGAAAATCTGTGAAAACTTTCTTTTGAAAGGCAGGAAAAATCTTTGTTGGAACTTTCTCCAGATTGTTGATTTTGAACGTATTTGGGATATATGCACGTTGTTCTTTGCTATCATTGGGACACAGAACTTAAACGTGCAAATCCATGCAGATCGTGATGTCACTGCGCATGATGAGGCAACTTCTCCAAGCTCAGTGAGCTCTCCAAAGTACTCGAATTTCAGCTACTGCTCAAGCAATGAAGATGATTACGATACAAGTCCCCACGGCGACCCTCATTGCTTTGAGAAGACCCACCAATCTACACGATTCTGTCCTGAAGAGCGCAAGAGAGTGAACGATAACTACCAACGGAACAATGTGCAGTGTGACGCTCAGAGAGGTCAACATTTCATGAAACGCAAGCAGAAGTTAACACGGATCCAGTCACTCGTGGACATCCGGAGCCAGCTGTTGCACCGTTCTCTAGTGGAGGAGATCAACAAGAGGCGCATGTTCAAGACCGTCGGAGCAGTTGAAAACATCGGATATCAAGAACCTTGTGACTTTGCCGGCACTTCTCGCAGAGATAACGAAAAGCAACGATTTTGAATGGTGAAGTTGCTACTTCATTTACGTGCCCAATCGCCATATATTGTATTGGTGGCGGTTTTCCTATTAATTGTGTTACTTGTGTGGTTAGCAATGCATTGGATGAACATGTAAGTGCTGAGTTCATGATGGTGCTTATTCTGTGTGTTTGAAGTGTTTTGCAGTTCTGTGATTGTATGAACCTTGAAATGTATGCATGGTTATGAACCATGATTTGCGTGCGCTTGCAATGTAAAATGATTTGCCTGCAGGCATTAGACATTCAGCGTCTTCCAAGGTTTACATCTTTTAACTGAAAGGGCAATGTTTGCGTCTGTTAGCGATAGTAAGAAATCTACTTGATTGTGAATATCTCTCAAGATTATGTATATATCTCATTTGATAATGCATATGTTTGGTTTGTCACCTTCAATAGTCAATTCATAAAGCCTATTGATAGGCTGATGTAATCCTCATTATGAATATATTGAATTATATAAAAAAAATCCTCAAATTTGTCTTCCGCTATATGATTTTCAACTTGGTATCAAAGCCTCTTTTCTTGAGGCAATCCTACTTTGCACCCGGTGCACCTTTGAAATTTCCTAATCCTAATTTCTTTTAGCTTTATCATTCTCAATGGTGCACTCATGCATCCCAAGCAAATAAACCCATCCACGCCGCTTGACAATGTTCACCCAAGTGCATCATTCCTATTTGAGTAAGTACCACGATGGTTGTGTTACAATGTCTCTCATGTGTCGTCAAGCTAAGCTTTTCTTTTCCACAAAGGTATTTTCCATATTGTGAATACGCGTATTCACATAGGAACTTTTCTTTCAGCAAAGCCTAGCTTATTCTGCTGCTGTAACCACACCAGTTGTATCAGCCATGTTTAAGTTATTGTCCCGATAGCAAAGTTCATCGCAAAGAACACATGCTGCTCGGCTCAAATATCTTCGATTCTCGACTTTTTACTCCTCATTTTGAGAAGCTGACTCCACCGCTAGATTCATTGCCGTCAAACAATCAACATAATGGAATCTTCTTGCCAACGGAAGTTGGAGTCATCACATGTGCCACCACACACCGCCTCACCTTGGATATGTTGAGTTCATTTTAATTGAAGATTTTTGTGATGTTGTTCAAATTATTTTTCAAACTCAAGCTGATTTGTTTCAACTCAACTTGCATTTGATGGGGGGAATGTTAGTGATTTTAGGAGATCCACTTGATTATGAATATCTCTCAAGATTATGTGTATATCTCATTTAATAGTGAATCAATAGTCATCTCATAAAGCCTATAAATAGGCTAATGCAATCTTCATTATGAATATATTGGATTATACAGAGAATTCTCAAATTTGTCTTTTGCAATATTATTTTCAATTGCCTCTACCGATGTTTCCATTGGAGGGTTGCATACATAGATATAACTGTTAGGATGGACATGAGTTATGTTAGAAAAATCCCACATCAGAGAATTAGTGCAGTGTAAAGTAGTTACTATACTTTAGTTGACTCATAACTTATTGACTCAAACTTTTGAGTGAAGGTGGGTCCAATTAAATATATTGATAGGCTTGAACATGGGCTCCCTCTTAGGTGTTTGGTGAATATCTCAAAAGAGGGATTTGCTAACCAATTCGGTTTTCAGGCAATGGGCATTGTGATGTAGCAGCACAGGATTGATGGCACACTTTATGGTCCGGTCCATTGAAAGAGACTAGTAATGAAGTTGGGCATTAGAGATTCAAATTTTGATAAAAGGATACTTAAATCAAGGAGGAGAAAACCCAACATGAAAGCTTACAAGTGAGGAGTAGATTATTAAAATGCACGTGTGAGCTCTCTTAGAAAAGAGTCACACATTGGAAAATTGATGGGTCCAATTGGATATATTGATGGGCTTGGACTTTGGCTCCCTCTTGGTGATCTCCCTGGGTGCAGGTATCGGACTTTTATTGGTCGCTCCCAATAAATGGTATTAGAGTCGATGGTTGGTGACCAATGTGGTTTTTAGGTGATGGGCGTTGTGTTGTAGCAATGTCAGCTTGATGGCAAATTTCATGGTTCAGTTTGAAGTGACAAATTTCATGGTTCCATTTGAAGAAAAAGACTAGAGATGGAGTTAGGCATTGATGGAGATTTAAGATAAGATATATTGATGTAGAAGGATACCTGGATTAAGGAGCAGTACACTTAATACTGAGCTCACATGTGAAGGGAAGATTGTTGGGATGCATGTGTGAGTTGCGTTAGAAAAATTTCATATTGAAGAATTAGTATAGTGTAGAGTAGTTGATATATTTTAATTGGTTCATAACTTATTGATTTAAACTTTTAAGTGAAAATGGGTCCAATTGAATATATTGACGGGCTCAAACTTGAGCTCTTTCTTGACAATCTCCCCAAGTAAAGACATCATACTTCTGTTGCGCGTTCCCAACAATAACCTACATTTATATTTAATTAGGTTTGGTATGTAAGACATGTACTTTTCAAGTAGGCCATGTTAAATATAATGGCAATAAGGACTAAAAATATAATAATTTATTAGTGTTCAAATTTCTAAAGGCAATACATGTTAGTAATCATGCATATTACGCTTAAGCTTAGACATTGACAAGTAGATATGGGCATTCCATACATTAGTGTATGTTCAGTTTGTGATGCAACATCATTTTCCAAGATAAGCGAAAAAAACATAACACTTCCGCTTTAAAGAACTTCAATCATTACTGTGCACATGGAGGTGCTAATTTTTAACTCAACTCGAGAATATGCATAGCTCACCTGGAATCTCACCCAAACCCAAGGGAAAAATTGTCCAAAAAATTCTAAATCTATTGCATTTTTGCCAATTGATTCATAAACCTTTTAATTTTACCAATTGGGTCATAAACATTTTCACTTCCTGTCAATAGAGTCTATCTGGCCAATTTTGATTGGAATTTGCTGACGTGTGTGCAGGCCGCTCTATGTAGGATAGCTGATGCTAACATGGACAAAATTTATTATTTTTAAATATTTTTTTGAATTTATAAAGTATTTTTAATTTTTTATTTTCTCTTTTCTAACTTCTTCCTTTGCCAGTTGCTTGGCCTCTAACGATTGGCTAGAGGTTGCGACCAGCAAGGTCGCTCTCACCGGGAACTAGCGAGGGGCAACCTTGTTGGCCTTAGGTGAAGCTTGCCCTCGCTAGAGGCCAGCAAGGGTTGGCCTCGCTGACCTCATGCAAAGTCGCCCTCATTGGGATTTAGCAAGGGACAACTTTGCCGACCTCGAGCGAGGCTCGCTAGAGGCTCGTGAGGGTCAGCCTTGCCGACCTCACACAAGGTCACCCTCTATGATCTGTTGAGGGACGACCTTGCAAACCTTAAGTGACGCTTGCCTTCACCGGATCTGGTGAGGGTGAGCCTCGCTCGTGACCGGGATGGTCACCCTCGGCCCCCTTGCTAGATCCAACGAGGGCGAGCCTTGCTAGTTCTTGGCAAGGGGGACCTCACGTGAGATTGGTGAGGCCGTCCCTCGCTGGCCTTTGGGGAGGTTTGACCTCACCGGATTTGGCAAAGATGAGCCTCACCTAAGCCTGGCGAGGTTACCCCTTTCCAGTTCCCACCGAGGCCAAACCTCATCGATTGCTGGAGGTTGGGCGATCGGCAAAGGAAGAAGAGAGAGAAAAAAAGGAAGAAGAGATTAACAAAATTTTAAAAATATTTAAAAAATTTCGAAAAATGTTTAATAATAAATTTGTCAACGTTAGCACTGTCTGTGCTAGGTAGAACGACCGGCATCTCTATTAGCAAATTGTGGCAAAAATTGACTAGATAAACTCAATTGGTATGAAGTGAAAAAGTTTATGATTCAATTGGTAAAATTAAAAGGTTTAAGACTGAATTGACAAAAATACAATGTGTTTAAGGCTTTTTGGACAAATTTCATCAAACCCAAGTTGATTGAAAAATTCATCAATCAAAGTTTGACGGAAGATCTTATCAAAGAGATAATAGGAAAATAAATGGATGCAAAGATGAGAAAAGTAAAAGAGTATTTTTTGTATTGATTGTTTTTCACTTTGCACTATTTTACAAAGCGAGTCTCTTTATATATACACTTCAAGTAATAGTCATCTTGTGCTGAAGATTAGGAAAATATCAATATCATATCTTGTTTTGATATATATACTTCAAGTAATATTCATCTTGTGTTGAAGATGAGGAAAAGATCGAGATCATATCTTATTAGGATAAGATCATATCTTTGACTTATTCAACATCCCCTGCAAGCTGACGGTGCAATACGAAGAGTTAGATTGGACCTCAAAAGTCTAAAAGTGTATGGAAGAGAGACCTTTAGTGAGGATATTAGCTAGCTAATCCATAAATGAAATGAAATGGATGTTGATTTGTCCACAAGCTAGGCGTTCACAGATAAAATGAAAATTAATTTCCTCGTGCTTTGTTTGAGCATGGAATATAGCATTCGCAGTGAGGTGCAAAGCTAATATATTGTCAAACCAAAGAGTTGGTGGATGTTGTGGAAGAGCATGAAGATCTTTCATAGATATTCAATCCACATCACTTCTGCAGTTGTGTTAGCTAAGCACTTATATTCAGCTTTTGTACTTGAGCTGGCCATGGTTCGTTGCTTACGAGAACACTAGGAAATAAGATTGCGACCAACAAAGATACAATAGCCTGATCATTTTTCACTCTACACCATTTTACAAAGTTTTACAAAGTTAGTAACTTTATATTTGCACTTCAAGTAATATTCATCTTGTACTGAAGATCAGGAAAAAATCAAGATCGTATCTTGTTTTGATTTATATACTTCTAGTAATATTCATCTTGTGCTGAAAATCAGGAAAAGATTGTATCTTGTGCTAAAGATAAGGAAAAGATCAAGATCATATCTTATTAGGAAAAGATCATATCTTTGACTTGTTCAATATAGATTTATCATGTTCAAGTTTTGGACAATCTGCGCCCAAAATAATCCTTGAAGGAATTCAAAATTGATCCAATCCGAACTGGAAAAAAACAAAATAGACATTATCCCCGACCATGAAGTAAGCAAATCATGATGAATGTGAAGCACCATGATATTGATTTTGATACGATTGGACGTGAAATCGAAGATAAAAAGAGCCTAAACCATTCGAAAACTGGGCAGATTTGTAACGGAGCACTATCCAAGTCGAGCACATCAAAGAAAATGAAAGTCATTAAGATGATACAAAAGCTGATTGACCTGAACCGAACTTGATCCATATTCAATTCCGAAACGATCGATACCTAAAATCTAATTGTACTCGAATGATCTTTCAAAATCAATTTGATCTACCCATTTGTCATCTCTACACTACAAACACATGGAGCACAATTTAATTCATTTGCGACCCAATGATAGAAAAGACCTTTATGTGTCAAAGGATCTCCATATCAAAAACAATAAATGATTAGGTACGAGAAATCACAAGGGTAGGCTCCTAATTTTTTACCCTATTAATGAGAGATATGACTCTAATTAGTAGCGATTGCTTTCAATCACGAAAGATGAGCATCACTAGTAGAGTAACCATCACAACTTTAAACCCTAATTAATTGAAGCATTTCGGAATATGGGTTTCTTCCATTGAAAGAAGTGTTACCCCAATGGTCCGTGGGCAGGATAATCGGCATATATTCATGAAGAATTAGTCGAATCGATTGGGTAAGCATAAGGTGCGCTTTGTTATAAAAAGGACAGGTCCTTATAAATTTCCAGAAGAGTAAAGTAAGCTCAGCCTATCTGTCGACTCTAGAGCAGCTTAAAACCTATCTAAGATTCCAACCTCAATGGGAACTAGAAGAAACACGGGCCAGCCAAGCCTATTGAGTACCTATCAAGGTTTAATTGAAAGAGCGAAAGGGTAGTTCGTGATAATGAACCTGTGAGCTGATGACTAATAATTCACATTGACAACCACCACCTAAACTCACATAATTCGACAATTATATGATTGGACTGATGATCAGAGCCACTCGATTTTTCAAGCAAACAAAAAAAGCCAATTGCCTGTCTGACGAACGTGTCGCCCCACATGAGCAATCAATCGATGTCTTCGGCTTTGTGACGTTTCAATTGAAAAGACTCGCCGGTTTTCCTTGGATGAAACCCCTACGATCAAGATTCAATCAGCATTGCTTCGTACGGATACGACTCCTCTTTCGTGGATCAATTAATTAGGCTGACGAATAAGATCGGACAAGGGCATATGTAAATCTTTGCTCTAAGGCAACCCGGATTTTGCCACTTGTTCTACAATGAGAGTTCATTGTCAATATAGAAGAAATTATAATTATTATGTTAATCAAAAGATTAGGCCAATTCTTTACTATATTCACTATGTTAGTCGAAAGCCACCAGAAGTTAGGAAGTGACTTACTAGTGTTTCCGAAGCCATTCCTATGACTTTCTTGCAAGGATTATATATATTTCATCTTCAATTGGAGGAATCCTCCAACTACATCTCTAAGTGGATTACAATTATGACATCATTCACATGTAAACTTAAGCTCCGTTCGTTTCATGAAAAATGACTTCCAAGAAAACTTTTTCCGAATTTTCCAGTGTTCGTTTCACGGAAAATAAATTAGTCAAGAAAAATATTTTCCATCATTGGAAAAAACAACCTTTAAAAATGAGGAAAATGTTTTCCATTTTTCAAATTTCCATTTTTCAAAAGTGGAAAACATTTTTCATAACTTCTTTCACCTTAATTTTTTTCACCAACACATTTTCGTTTTATTTTTATGCTTTCTTTTTCTTTTCTTTTATTTTCTTTTTTTCCTCTTTTTTTTTTTTTTTCTTTCTTTTCTTTTCATTTTCTTCCTTGGCCTCGGCCGGTCGCCGGCCACAATGGCAGCCGACAACCGGCCGCGAGCTAGCTCGAGCCTCACCCCAGGCCGGCGAGGCTCCGCCTAGCCCGATTTGGGGAAGTCAAGCTAGCCCGAGCTCGGTGAGCTCAGGCCTCGCTAGATTGGGTGAGGCGGAGCATTACCGGCCTAGGGCAGAGCTCGGGCCTCGCCAGATCCGGCAAGTTGGGCGGGGCTTGGGCCTTGCCCGAGCTCGCTAGAGGTTTGCCGGGCTTTGGCGAGTCGCGAGCTCGGGCGAGATTGGCCAAGCCTCAAGCTCGCCGGATGCGGCGACCGTGTCTTGGTCGGTGTCGAGCGGCCGGCCATCGTCGGGCCTATGGCGGCGAAGGACGGAGGAGGAAGAAGGAGGAGGAAGGAGGAAGGAAAAGAAAACGAAAGAAAATATAATAAATAATAAAAATTTCAATTTTTTAAAAATACAAATAATTAAAAATTCATTTTTAAAAAAACATTTAAAAAAACTAATTTTTTGGTCAATTAAAAACATTAAAATTCAATTTTTTGATAATTTTTCCCAAACAATTAAATTAGTTAATGAACGGTGGAAAATATTTTTCACTCAAAATTCAAGTTTTAGCTAAACAACGAAAAAAAAAATTACATTTTTCTGAAAAATGAATTCTTGGAAAATATTTTCCAGAAACGTCACGTTTTCCGCGAAACGAACGGAGCTTTAAGTACAAACAAATGTTTGTGTCATCAATGCCACTACTTTTTAACTTTTTCCTGCTCAAGAATCGTGCTTGAACTTGCCAATTCCTTCCTAAACCGATCGGCTGCTTTCAAGTTTTGATAATCATACGTCAATTCAAGTTCTATATCAAGAACCAATCCACATTGAAATCAATCATCCTTGAGAGAGAGAGGGGGGGTGATAAATCATAAATAAAAAAATGACAGTCAAAGGAAGAGAAAAGAGAGATTGGTGTTGAGGTTTCGTTGAAAACTTCTTCATAAAGATGTTTTTTGGTAAAGAGGGAGAAAGTAATGTGGCTGACCATGAACTCTTATTATTGAGTTGTTGGTGTGTCAATCATTTAGATTATGCCAACTAAAATGTCAGCTTATCTTTAAGTGGAGAGATGACAATTCGGCCCATTCCACAAAAGTCAAGCCCTAGAGAAGAATACTCAAAATAATCACATAACGCCATAACCATTTTGGGATATGTGTCAGTTTACATATTACTCAATGAGACATCTCCCATCTCATGGAGGATTGAGATGTCACAAATTCCTACTTAAATAATTTATGTCCTATCCCCCTATTTGATATGTGATTTGATTCATTTATACTCCATTCGTCTCGAGACCTATTAGTAGTTGGACATGGTCCAAGCTCCCTCTTTCTAAGGTAGTCACTCCTTACCCTTGTTGGATTGGGCATAGCCTAATCTATCCACAACTAAGATATCTATTAAATTGGGTCTTGCTCCAATATCATCTACAATTACATGCCCTGTTTTTAGCGAGTCAAATTTCCAAAAGGATTACTAAAAGCAATCACATAAAAAGGCGACCATTTAGAGGTAAATATTACCTCATTTATCATATAATAAGGCTTCTCCAATTTGATATAGAATTTGGAATGTCACACCAATCTTTATTTGGTGCCCTAAGCTTTTCGATAAATAACTAATTCCAATAGAAATTAGCGATATGTGCTTTTATAATTTGCAATTTTAAAGACTGAGTAATAGAAATAGATGTATTGAACTCTCTATATATATTTGAAAACTTAATTGATGATCACCGCAAAGGGATTCATATCTATCTCCGGATGTGATGCGACCTTCATTTCATGCAACAGTAGTCGAAAGAGATGCCAAAGTAAATGGTGCCGCTTCCTTTCCCGATAGGATGTGCTAACCGATTCTTTTCACGAGAAATTTGGATGGTGACTATCGGTGATGGGTTTGGAATATCATATACGACAAACGACGGCCAAGGACGAGTTTGGAAGCAGGGGAAAACAAATACGAGGTGATTGAAATGGGAAGTGCTTGTCAATCAGAATCAAATCGAAGTCACACGGATGCTGTCTGTCCCCGTCATGTCTATTGTCTACTCTGGAAAATAAATGTTACGGTTTTTTTTTTACGTGTGCTTGTAATGGACCCAAATGAGAATTTTGTCTTTTTGTTCAGGACATAAGAGTCAGCAAAGCTTTACTGAAAAACTACTGCCAATCGTATGCAATGAATATGTCAGTGTAAATATAATTATACCATATACTTCCATGTTCCTTAATTTGATATTTTTTTTTTTTAAATCATGAGAGTACATACTTCTATAGCTATGTGCCAATCTCAAGAGTTAGATAAGATGCAAGACAAAATATGAGATTGTTTGCACTCAATGTTATGGGGAATCAAATTTATATATCACGTACCTAACTTACAAACATAAAATTTTGTTTTGATTCTATTGTTCACATTGTGGGTTAAAAAAATAAAATTGATGGGTGTGAAACCCAATCTATGGTTGCAATCTATCTAGTCTGTATATATTGGGACAAGACGCAAGCAAGTGGTAATAAAATAAAATTCATATATAAAGGACCGATAAAATAAGCCATTTAAATATATCTCATTGAGTGGCCATAACACAACGGAGAGACAAAAAAAATAAAGAATGCTCCCCTACCATATAGCAAGTTGTAGCCATGTAAACCCTAGCTGAGGTAAAATAAGATCTCGACATTGACCAAGCGGAGTGAAATCTTAAGCAAATCCATGAGAGTTAGATTGAGCAATTGAAAGATCTGAGATATATTAATCATAGGCACGTGATAGAGCCGAATTCATCGATAAAAATAAGGAATAAGCGATACATCTCTCTCTTATTAGAAAAAAACACTCATTTAAAATTCGATCATACATCTTACTTAATTTTCAAAACGAGTGAAATATTTCGCGAGTTTACAAATTTCACCGAAATAAATGATTTTTCAATAAACAATGTGGGGTCTACATTTGCTGTGATTGTTCTTGAGATGAAAAGAAAATATACAATTTTTTTTATTGTACGTTAGACCCGCACGTGGCCACAGACAGTCAAAATCTCGAGATGGTCGAATTATTTGTTGGATTTTTCCTTATAGAAAGCAGAAGAAAAGACCGTGAATACACACGAACGTGCATTCCGAGCAAGAAAGCCTGTAGCAGCATTGTCAATTTGACAAATGTCAAAGCAGTGCCCCAGAATCCCCGGAGTCTTGTTGAAGATATACATGTCCTTCAATCGTGCAAGAAATAAACAAAAACGAGAAGGAAAAAAAATAAAAGAAGAGGACACTTTTACAGCCGACACAGTCTCTGAAAAATTGCCATCGACATTGATCTAACATAAAACCGTGCAATCACTGTCTGATGCGATTAAAATAAAGAATGCAGCTCGTACTGACATGGAAATTAAAGAGAGTTGACCAGTTACTAATCGTTTGTACTTTTTTCCATCTGTTAATCCTGTATCTATGATGCTATTGAACATAAATTAACGAATAAAATGAATCATCAAATTAAGACTCGTCGTCGTCTGGGTCCGGTGCTCGGAGAGCTCCGTGTTTATTACATGCGAAACTTAACTCGCGACTGCGGATTTGATCGCGAGTCATTCTTGTCCTCCCCCACACAATTTGGTTTGCCCACGCTCGGAGAGTTTAAAGCGAGGCTGCTTAAGGAGGTGTGGCTATCTCTTCCTCAGTGTCTCCTTCATAGAGGACTTGATGTCAGTCCGTGTTTCTTGCTGATACGCAGCGATGGGCCAATTGATTAATCAATTGATTCGACCACATCAAAGGGATTGCTTCCGTGGAAAACTATCGATTCGCCAATTCTACGTGTGCAAGCCCCTTGCAACCCGATTAGCTAGTGATGATGTTTTTATTTGCTTGCTCCATTGATATGATAGGCAATTGCATACACAAGAGACACCCTAACGATGAGCGCATGGTCAATGGTCTTTGTTCTTGCTCTATTATAATTTGCCTTATTCTACGCATCAACTTGCGGCAGTGGCCAATGTGCATTGAATTTCCTTCTATGAAATTTCCTATCTTTTCGCCTAAATTCGTGAGAAGAGAGAGGAAGACAACGTCGCAAGATTTCCTTCCGTGATTGTAAAAAGATCGCTTGATGAACCAAAGTCAAAGTTTTGGATTCGTGTGATCAGAGGGTGGCCCAATAGAAACATATAGATGGTTGCGGAGTTTCGATGGTGAATCTGCTGCCGCTCCTCAATTATTTGATTTTAATAAGAGAAAACATTTTCCTAGATGCTGCTCAACTATCTCTTAGTGCGTCAACAAGGACAAAATTCAATAAGTATTATAATGTCTAGTGATAATGTCTGGTGTTGACCTAAGACAAACGTGATTTGCGGAAAAGGAGAAACGACACTGGAAAAATTGTGGAATGAGGATAATATATAGTCTAAATTGTAAAATTTGGTAGGAGCAGTTTTAGTTTCTAGACTATGTGATGAGTATCCAACCTAAGTTCTATGGTTTTACCTATTAGGTGGAGCAGCAACACGTTGGTTTACATATATAAGGCCCCTTGGAATTTCGTCTCCAAAGATGCCAAACTTTCGAAGCACTTTAACCTGGGTACAAGTTGAATAAAAGACAACAAAACAAGGCTATCAAACGATCTTGAACACAAGAATTTTTGGTTGCTTTCAAAGTATGACATTCCCATTCACCTAATTCAATTATCATATGTTGCAGGCTTCCTCAAATGATAACCCTTAGGACTGTTATAGTCTTTAAGGATATTGTGTTTCGAGAGTACCTAAAAGTTTCTAGTAGAGTAGATGAATGGAGGAGTGACTAGTCAATAGTGGCACAAATTGAGGCTTTCATGACATGTTATAGATAGGAATGAAGATTGATTGGGTTTGATCAGGTTGTACTCTGCCAAAATATTAGTAGTTTCTAGCTAGGTTTTCAGAAATATTAAGGTCGAATCGAATTCACCAACTTTTACAAAATTCTATATGCAATTTTGCAAAGACTCTAGTCAGCCTGTTTTTACAATAGTTTGCAATCACATTGACTGGACAGGAGAAGCAATTAGAGTTGAGTCCTTCACCGGACCGACAAGTCCATCCCAATTACTTGGTAATTTCTACCCTTAGCATTAATAACATAAAATGAGAACTATAATATTTAAAGTACGTTTACCAATATATGCTGACGCGAAGCGCGGGGCTAGTAATTAGCTGTCTGCCTAGCCAGAGTGAGAAGCCATTGCTAAAGTACGATAGACCACACGTAACGCTGTTGGTACGAAAAGGAGTTCCGCTAGGATGGCCACTCTCTCACTTTTGGGAATGACGGAGCGATGGTGGCCACAAGTGTTTCAAATGAAAAACTTGAAACCAAGCAAATCGATTACCCTTTATATTCACATCTTTTTTTCATTTAATATTTCCTCCTCTACTAAATAAATAAATAAACCTATAATTAAACCCACCTTTTTGTCTAATTGTTCCAACAGTAGATATATTTTCGTAATAGGAATTCACGAAAAATAGAAGTCTACAAACGTACAAAATTGGACTTATTTAAAAAGCAGCAATACATTATCCAGGTAATTTATTCTTTACATAAGCAGTTCTTAGATAGATACGCAATGACTATTTACGTTAGGTAATTATTCCTACGTAAGTTAAAGACTATTTTGGAAAATGAAAAAAAAATATATCACTTTTATAAAAAGAAAAATAGATTCTATTATCCTTGTACGCTATAAATTCTCCAATTTACTCGTGTAATGCTGCTTCTTCTTTTTTTTGTCTGGTCCTATTCTGTATCTATTTTACAAGATAGTGTGTGCTACTGCTATGTGCAGTGCGCAGATTGTGAAACACTATTTTCTCACTCATACATCCCCATCTCCAGCCCCTCTGAAAAAGGTGAGAAATTAAACTCTCCATGCAAATTATGACCATGAAAAGATTACACTAATATATATAGGCTTGCTACCGTGAGACCTATATCATTCGTATTTCAGTTCATGCATGCAAGTGTGGCTTTGAAATGGACTATGCTAGTTTGAGATGGCAAAAGAGTTACCTATCAACGCAATATCGTAAAATCCCCCAACATTAGTGTCCTTGTTTAACAAAGTAGGCAGCCCCGCCCGACCCTCTGCCAAATTAATTTGCCCATAAGACTTTAAAACACGTCTTGTTAATTGTTGGAAATCAATGATATATCTGACGTCAAATGATTTAGATTCATTACTTTTACGTAACATCACTTTACATATCCTAACTCCTCCATATATAATATGTAAATCGAGTAAACTAGTTGACATATCTCCGCTATCATCCTTTCAAAATATTAGTATATTTCTCTTGTTTAAAAGTAATTCGTACTGTGTTTCTGTTTATCAATATCACATTACTAACTTCCTGTATGAGTAAGGCCATCAAATGGTGGAATGCGCAATGCATTTATCTGAGGAGGAAATTATGTGAAATGAACCAGCAAAGGAGGTTAATAAGTAACACGCTACAAAATGAACGGTGAATAGACGGTTGCCAAAGCATTTTTCTAGGAAAAATTGGACCAAAAGTTCTAAACCTTATGTACATAATACAATTGAGCTTTAAACTTTTCAATTGATTTAATCAAGTCCTAAATCATTACCAAAAAGTACAATGGAGTCATACTAAAAAACGCGAGAAAAGCCAGTCATAATAAAAAGTGTAATTTAAGGGTGTCATGTAGGCAATCTTTAAGTGACATGTGACTATTTTAGGTGTTAATCATCCATTTGCATTTTATTTACAAGAAAGATTTTGAACTTAGTTGTATCAATAAATATACTTAGAACTTGATACCACTAGTTAGGACTTTCAACGCACTTTTTCACTATTCATACTATACAAGAATTTATCAACCAAAAAAAAAAAAAAAATACTATACAAGAATTTACTTTCTTTATTTGTTTGAAGATAACTTTCTAAGATATTTTTGACATGGGTCTTTCAATAGTTTCTGTACTCGTGCTTGTGCACGTATACATATACGTTTGTATGATATTTCTTTCAACTATAATGTAAAAAATATATTTAATTTTCTAACTCCATCTTCCGGTTCTCGCGAAATAGTTTAACGATCATTTTTCACCACTTCAATATTATTCCTGCTTTTCAGAAATTGGCTCGGTAAAAAGAGGAAAAAAAAAAACGAAGTAGAATCACGAGACATATGTAGTTATATCCACATGCACAGTCGACATGCGAGGCCCCTGCCCACACATGTCATGTCACCATTACTCCATCCTTCGTTTTCTGGTTCAGTGATTATCTTTCTTTACCAGCATAATGCCCGTCCAGATCGTGACAAGAAAGTCTTGTATGCATAAATTAATAAATGATGGGAAATTATTTCTTTGTACGGGGAGTTTAGAAAAAGTATATGCACGCAATCGGCTGAAAAATTCCATATCCCTTAACCGTGGGCTTTACATGTCCGTCACAAGCTGAGAAGGACTTTCTGATATAATATTGGAGTGGAGTTCTGCCTCAATTTATTTTCCATTTGTATGTTCCCCATTAATTAAATTTCACGAATCTAGCTCGTACATGAGAAGAGATATTAAAATATCCCATATCACTCAACTATGAGTTCATAGTCTCTTTACTTACATGCTTCACTTAAATTGGACTTTCAAACACCAAACAATGCACGGTTTTTCTTCTTCTTGCATCTAGTATAGTCACATTTGAGTCATATTATGGTCTCACTAAAGCTGGTTTATGAAGTAATTAGTCACTTCATAAAGTGAATTTTACAGAGATTGCTAGGCATTTGAACAAGTATGCCACGTTTAGCATCCATCAGATGTACACCCAATTGAGCTCGTCGCGGTAGAAATCGATTTCGAGAATCGGTCTTCAGAATGCAAATTTGCTAGATTTGGTACTTAAAGAATCTAGTAATAATCTTGTAATAGGCCATAAATCAAAAGTCAAATGTTTGATCCAACCAAATTTAATAATTTATCAGTTCCTTCGAACAGGAAATATCACTCAGATCGAACCAAATTTGCTTGAACACATCGACAATGACCTGATGATACTCATCTGAATTCAGCGAGAGATAGCATGTGAGAAGCTCTTCCAAGTCCCTAGAAGCCTTGATGTTGTTCTCCACGATCATCTCCACCATCGACTCTCTGAAATCTCTCGCCGGGTCCGATGACGACTTCACCACAGCAAAGCTGTTTCCGATCCGTGTTGGATTGAGTGATACTGCTGGCGAGCTCTTCCGTGCGTGGCCCTCGAGCTTTATCTTTGCTAGTAGTCTCGGGGACTTGGTCTTCAGCTTCACTCCCGGAGAATGAGAATAATTTGCCGAAGATCGTCTTCTTGAACCAATCTTGTGCTGTTCTTTCGCTGAGATGTTGCTCTCTTCTTGCTTCGTTGTACTGTTTCTGTGCTTGAACTTGAGTTTGGTCACGATGGTAGGAAGCTGCCGCTGAAAAAACGAGTTCTGCGTTGAGTGCGACCCCTTGGTTTCCTTGTCGAAAGAATGTTGATCCACTAAGATTATGGGTTCACTGCCGGCGATAGAGTTGACTCCATAGCTGCAGGTGGAGGAAGAAGAGGAGGAACACGAAGTCGTCTTGTCAAGTGGTGGTGACTTGGCAACGAGAAGGCGGTCCCGACGGAATTCTTGGGTAGGGAGAGGCTTAGGCTGAACCGTCACCGTGGAGACATCAGGAAATGAGTTGGCATGAGCAATGGAACAATGGACTGGTTTTGGGTCTTGTTTGGATGGTGTGTTCCTCGGTGGGTCATGAGGAAAGTGAGAATGGGGCTGTGAGTGGTCTTGAAGTTCTGATTTGCGTGGAGATCTCTTGTGAAGTAGTAAGACTTTCGTGGAAGAGAGTGGTGGTGGTGGTGGTGGTGTTTGGTGGTGGTGGTGGGTGGTTGCTTCTTCTTGGGTTTGGAGGGAGTATTCTTATGGTGGTGGTGGTTTCTTGCTCTCTCCATGTCTCTCAGCTTGTAAAACCAGGCATTGGGCATCATATCTGATAGCCTGAACTTGTAGTTGCCCATCTCTCTCTCTCTCTCTCTCTCTCTCTCTCGGGGAAGCAATTCTCTAGGGAGAGTTTGGGGACTAGAGGGGGTGGCCTAGCAGATATATTGACCATTGGGAGAGAAGTTGTTTGTCTATGTAGAGTGCGGAGGAAGAATCCTTGCAAAGACTTTAAGGTACCAAATCACCCATCATATTCTTGAAGAGTAATGCCAGAAAGTTAAAGAGTGTGTTAAAATTGGTGTATTTTAGTGAATAAAGAAATGGGTGTAAATTGGACGCACCATATGGAATTGTTTCCACACACAATAAAAGTTCAAGTCACCCACCAACATTGTACCATATTCGATTTATAAATTGGTGAGAATTTCATGTGTTGTGGACTAGTTTATTGCAAAATGATTCATGAGCAATATACACCTTCAAATGGTAACCATCTTGAATGTGGATTTAGCTCTTTTTAAAGATTTGATCCATGTAAAATGCATTTGACTCATATGTACCAATATAGCTCATTATGATTGGAGCAGGATGCTCTCTAGTAAACGCAGGACATGAAGGTGGATTATGCCCAAGTCAATTTGACAAGAGTGCGAAGTGATGTCAGGCAAAATGGTTTTTCATGAGGTGTGGCTTGGCAGGCTTTATGAATGAGAAGGGGCACGAATTATTGAATCAAACATCAAATTGGGGAGCATTGTGTGGGCGATATGGGGCCTAATATGATGAGGACATCAGCGTTTTAAGTGGAGATTATGATATTCCAAGAACCATATTAAATGAGAGGGACTTTACAAAGTGATTCATAAGCAAAACCCTTCTCAAATGGTCACTATCTACATAGTTGCCAAAATATTCATTTCAGAGGCTTGGCATTTGAAATAGGCCGGGTTGTTATAATTTGCCTTTAAACAACCGACATAATTTGATCATTGAAATAAATGACATGTTTGGAAGCAAGAATTAAAGGTTCTAGCATTTGGTCAATTGATGCAACAGAAATAACATGAATATAGACAAATGTTAAATTGGCAAACACTAGTCGCAATTGGCAAACATGCAAACTTCCCAATACCAGATTAAATTCTCTAATTTCATTAAACTGTTCAGCAAAAAGGATGTAAGCTAAGTTACTGTGAAAACATAGCCAATCTATAGACTGCAAATCCTAACAAATCTAAGGAAAATTATAATTCGACAAGGAAACTGAATTAAGAAAAATAACCTCTACTCTACTAAATTCACTTGCTACATAAATTAAGTAGGAGCACCTAAGATATCAAAATAAAATTTTGAGCTCTAAAAAAAACCCTAAAGATGAGGGAAATAATCAAATTACAATCTAGAAAATTCACGTCCCACGTTATTCTCTCCTAGTAGGAAAAACTCAACTCCAGCAAGTTGTGTCTACTTCATCCTCATTTTCCAGCTTGCAGGACTTGATTGATGTGGTGGGGCGAGAGAGAAAAAGGAGTTACGTTTGCATCCGGGTTTTCCTTTTTTGGGTAAACTTCTTCAAATACAGGGGCAATTTGATCTTTTCAAATAACTGCAATGGTGCCTGGGTGTAATTGGGCTTTCCTGGTCAACGACCTAACCTAACAAAAAATCTTTCGTGCTTCATACACTTAAATTTTTCTTTTTGGAGGTTGGTATTGCACCCACCATTATTACTTCCATCAAGAAGCCCAACTCCCAGCAGTTGGCCGCTGTTACCATTAGATAAACCCCAAATCGAATGATGGAACATTGCAAAGATTCATCTTTCTAAACCAACCAAATCAGTCACATTGGGAAAGATATCTGCTGCTATCGTTGTAAGGCAACTCTCTACCAAACACCATACGTGAGAATGACAACTACTTTCTCAGGTAAGATAATTTCGCATTGATGGCATCCTGCATCTTGCCATCACCGAAGTAATCACTTTCCTTTATTTTGGCAACGTACTATAGTTACCCGATTTCGAATTCCGAAATCTGAAGAGACACGATTGATTCTATGATAGTATGCAGTATAACACATGATATCATCGACAAGAGTTTCGTATCCAAAACAGTTTCCGGGTTCCTACATAAACGAGACAAAGTTCATAAAGGGAGACCAAGAGAGCAAAACGACATAAACCAGAAGGAGAATTTTACAAGCAAAAGCTATAGCCCTTTCGGGCACAGAATCTTATGAATCAACCGGCTGATATCGGCTGCTCTCCATCTACTCTGCCAAATTGATCATACAAGTATTTCTATATATGTTTTCATATAGTTTAAATATTTTGGAATATGCAAGTTGAGGACGCATTCATTCACATGAACGAAACAGAAACTGGTTAGCTTCATTATGTGTGCTAAGGCACATGTTGATTGGTCACGTAAGAACAAATTCTGAATTTCAGAGCTTCATTATGGGCATCGCAGCAGGACGACGCTGACGTTGTGGGCATCGAATAATTTCTCTAGGCATTTCATACGCGACTGCTGTGGCCCCCGTGTTCATTAATTCACTGTGAAAAGAACGACAGAACTGGTCCAACCAACGTAGGAAAACCTATGTGACACAGAAACTGGCTTCATTAAGCATTGCGACAGAATGCGATCTACCCACGAAGAGGTTTTGGTTTTGCTCGACACTTCCCAACAAGTTAAATGTGAGAAATTCGAGCGCGTTTCTCTCTCTCTCTCTCTCTCTCTCTCTCTAATTCGAGAGTTTCATCATCAAACAAGCTTAGAGACAGCGAAAGATTGCTCAGAGCACATCAGTAGCATTGATGCAAGCTCGAATCTATCATCACCTTCGATCAAAATACGTGTCAACACCACATCAGCAACTTGTTCATTATATTTCTCATGCCAAATTTCCACACATTGAATCTGAATGTAGTATGTACCATGAGTGCTAGCGATTTGCAAAGAAATTCACTTAAGAACTCATTTGGAACTTATGGCGGTTTACTATATTATTGTAAAGAACATGTAACTCAGATATGTATACGAAGGAAGTTGGACCTAATCCTTTAGATAAAACCAAGACTCCACGAAATCTCAACTGGGGTAGAGATCTAGAAATCCTTTGACAGGCAATTTTCCTTGCATGCTTACCTGATTGTATATATATCTGATTCTTGTTTCAGCCTCCGATGCCAGTCCTGCTACATTTCCAACTTACTTTTTTCGTTCTTGTCTTGTTATAAAGCAAGAAGAATGCCAATCGATCTGACTATAGACGCTTTGCGCAATAGTGGATTCAATAGATGTTCCCTTGAACAATTCAGATGGAACGGACTATTGGAACGATACTTCAGACACGTTACATTCACCAGTCAGGCGATTTCAAGAGCAGGTATGAGTCGAAGAACAATCAACTAGTAACTACGCTCGTCGCGCATTTTAGCCCCATCCCGATAGTGAAGTAGCTTTCATGCCAATGGACACCACCCCCAGAAACGTAAAAAACACTCGATTTTCGGGCATGCGGAAGCCGAAATCAAAATCAAATGGTCCCGTCGAAAGAGTCATTGAGTCCTGACAATCTTCTTGTGGGTGTGCATTCACGTAAACGAAAGGCCCAGCAAGTACGAACGTGTCCAATCCCTGAGGAAGCGGCAGAGGACTGGGGACCAAATGAATTTTTTTCTGTGTTGCCCGACCGGTCTCTGTGCTCTATCCTACGATGATGTATTGACATGATCGATCCCTTCTCGTTCTAGGCATTTGGGGGCGATGTCCTTTAAAACTGTGGAATGGGACTCGTGTCCGATTTACCCCCAGATTGAAATGGGCATGTGAATCCAAGACTTCACGGAAAATTATCAAAAAAATGCTAAATTTATTGCAATTATGTTAATTTAATTCTAAACACATTTTTTTAGCAAAATGAATTCTAAATATTTTATAATTGTGTCAGTTCAGTCCTTCTGGTCAAATTTGGTTAGCCGATATTGACGTGGCCACCGGCTGGTGCCGATGACAATTTTTTTAATAATATTTTATTTTTTCAAATTATTTTATTAACTTTTTATCTTTTCTTTTTCTCCTTTTATTTTCTTTCTCTTTTTTTCTATTCCCTCCTCCTCCCTCCTTCTTCTTTTGGCTCCAATGACCGACCAAATGGGAGGGTTGACCAATGGTCGAACTGAGGTAGTTGGGCTAGCTTGCCTCATAGTTGCTGGGTAAGGGCAAGCTCACCCAGCCATTGGCGAGGCGAGCCCTCACTAGACCCAACAATAGTGAAGCCCTCCTCGTCGAATCGGCAAGGGCTTGCCTTAATAGTGGCTAGGTGCTTGCCCTTGCCTAGCAACTGTGAGGCAAGCTTGCAAACTAGCGAGGCGAGCCCTTGCCAGACCTAGCGACGACGAGGCGAGCTCACCTGGTTGCCTCAGTCCAGCAATTGGCCAACCCTCCCCTTCAACCGGTCACTGAAGCCAAAAAGAAGAAGCAGAGAAAAGGAGGGAGGAGGGGAAAAAAAGTAAGAAAAAAAAAAAAAAAAAGGAAAAAAGATAAAAATTAATAAAATAATTTGAAAAAATAAAATATTATTAAAAAATTTGTCACTAGCGGCCACATCACTGCCAACCAACTAAATTTGGTTGGATGGGTTGAATCGACACAATTACAAAAGGTTTATGACTCAATTAGCCAAAAAAATAAGTTTATAACTGAATCAATATAACTGTAATAAGTTTAGGACATTTTTGGAAATTTTCCTAAGACTTTACCAACCCGACGCATGTGCAACTATATGTTTTTCGGATTTTACTAAATGTACCCCATTGGAGTGATGGGAGAACTTTTACCAACACATGTGCAACCATATGATTCTTGAACATGTGCAAGCTTAACAAACTGCCTTCGATGTTATGGGTACGTATTATGGGTACGTAGTTGATTCTTGATTCAACATATTTCAATTTTCAAAACATAACGTGAGGAACATGTTTGAATAGCTTGCAAGCAAGAAATTCAAGCCCCCTTATCATTACCTACGAAACGCTAATTCAGTTAAAATTTCAGTCCGAGCTTTGACTCACGTCTATCCCATCCGCTAGTTATCTAACTAGCATCTAAATATCCTTCTAGTACTATTGGCTATCTTTCATAGAATATACAATAATATAGAGTTTTCTTTAAGTAATCAAGAATTTTACATATGATTTTCAAAACCACAGTATTAGGATTACTAGTAAATCTGGAGAATTTACACATTATAAAGGATATATTAGTCTAGTGCAATGCATAGCATACATCAAACTTCCAATTACGCTAACATGTTTTAATCGTGCTAAAGGTTGTCCAATATTTTCATATAAATTTAATTGATACATCATATGGTACATTTTGACTCTTTAATTAACAAATATTGATATTTTTTTAATGATTTTCTCACTATAGTGATCTTGACATAAAGCATAACCCAAACTATATTTGATCACTTTGATACCTAAAATCGTATCTCCCAAATCTTTCATTTTGAGCTAAGAAGACAGATACATTTTAGTTTCATTTATCCCAAAAATATTTGTACCAACAATTAGCATTTATCTACGTATGAGCAGATTTTAACGCCATGCTCTTTAGTAAATTTTTAATCAAAGCACTTATCAATATTGTTATGCTTAAATCCGTATAACAATACCACCAAATCAAATTTCTTATGCCATTGTTACAATGCTTAATCCAAACCATATAATGATTTGTTTACTTCTTATTTTCTTTGTTTCGGCTTATGTTGCCATTCTCAACAAATTGCATCTTATTTCCAATTTCTCTCATATTATTAGCCTCACATTCTTGAGAAGCTTCCTCAATTAGAACACATTTTTATCAAATTATCCATAAGCAGGTTCTCAATTATGTGGAGAAATTTTTTCGATAATCATTCCAAGTCAAAGGTACTTTTGAAATAATTGCAGTAATTTGAAGGGGTTTAGAAACTTCAATCATAAGATCTTTGAGTTTTGTAACATATGTTTGAAGTTCCTCCACTTGCTTGGAGACAAGTTTTCCATTAATTATAATAAATTCAAAACACTTCAAAAAAGTAGATCTATCCTTACCTTATTTGTCAGTAATATATCGGTCTCCAAGACAAGTCAAATGTCTCTGGGGTTTGGTGTAAGATTAAACAAATTTCATAAAGACAATTTGATAGAGCATTGAGAAATCTTCCTCAACACCTCCTTTCATCATGATTTTCTTATTAAGATTATCTAATGATATCATACTACTTTTATTCATAAATTTCAAAGTACTATAGCCAACATGTGATAATCTATCACCATAAGGAAGACCACTCAAGCATATAAACAAAAACGAAAGTTTCATTAATACTCATCTATCAAGATTGCGAGTATCTGATGCAGTTACTATCTCTATTTTCATGAAAAAAAAAATTACCTTATGATTACTAAGGAAATTTGATTGTTGATAAAGATAGAGTAGTAATTTATAGTCCTTTAATGCTTTGATGCATGATGGTAATCATTGTCCTTGAGATATTATTTACCCACATTATTGTTCCTATTAAGTAGCAATTGCATCGAACAATATATGATTTGGTTCTATTTATAGATAATCAATCAATACATCTCCTAGGCATAGGTACTTTATCCCCATCATCACTCATTTTCATGATGAACAATCACCACTTTTCATGCCAATAATTACTTCTTTTCATATCCAAGAGGCACCTCTTTTTATAATCAAGAGTCATCTTTTTTCATAACCAAAAGTCACATCTTTTCATTCTAACAAATTATTTCAACACATAATTCATCTACTACATGTTATAAGAGACGTGGCCTATGCGCTATTTGTGTTTGGAGCAAGTGGCTAACGGTGCACACACGGCGGACTAACCAAGAAAATCTCATGAGATTAACGGATCATTTCGCTTTCTTGAAATGCACTCTCTTAAAAACCATGGTTTAGCATCAAAACGAATAAATACAAGAACTTATACGGAGGGAATCGGATTGGGCAGAAGATGAGATTGGCCCAGCCTACAGAAGGGTTACGAGAAACATGAGGTCCAGATGAAAATGGAATAGCTAAAATGGAGCTGGCCTTAACCAATACAAGAAATTGACATGTCGTGATAAATGGTTGAGGAGGACTCGACATTCCTAATGTTTGTACAGAGGGTCTATGATTGATGACTTTTCAGTCCAGCCAATGAAATGAAGTTGCTATAATTGGATCAGCTTCAAAAAAAAAAAAAAAAAAAAATTGGTCCACCTCGTCTTCACTTCCTAAAATGAGCACCATAATGTTCGATACGCTCTCTTCGTCTTCTTTTTCCAAATTACTCTTTGAAAGGAAAATACATTTTTGCCCTCCTCAAGGAGTCTTGTCACTTTTCAAGTTGCCATCTGCAATTAATTGAAGACATGTTGATTTTGATAGGACTAGGTACGTGGTCATGTGCGGCATCATCCGCAAAAGTTGGTGACATCACAATCGAATGAGAAGTAAACATTTATACTTCCAATTTTTCGGTGAGTGTTCACTTCTCCTCCTTTTTCGTTGCGATTTTTCCTTTTCACTTACTTATCATAGTGCTAAAGTATACGTATATAAAAGAGAGACCCTGACCCTCGTCGGAGAAAACGGTGAGGGTCGTTGACCCTCCAGCAACACCCACAAGGGGTTTGAAAACTGTAATGGCCTGAGCATCAGGTTTCAAAACCCTTAGGGCAGCAAGAATTAGAGAGGGAAAGAGAAGCAAGGAGGTGGAGCCACCTCCGCTTAGCCACCAGAAGACCTCTTCGACCCTCAATGGGGGTAGAGATAGAGAGAGTTGTCGACCTCCCTTTAACATCGAAAAAGGCTTGGATACCCTGATGTAGAGGAAGATGCGATGTCATGACTTCATTGACAATGCTCACCTTGGGCTTATTTGGATCAAATGAAAAGTATATGGACAATATAAATTTTGAATCTTCCTAAAAACATATGTAGTGAAATTTGGGAAAAATGTTAAAAAAAGTCCTAAACCTTTTGCATTTGTGCAAATTTAGTCTTAAACATTTTTTTGATGCCAATTTAGTCATAAACATTTTTACTTAGTGCTAATTCAGTCTTTTTCGGCTAATTTTGGCCGGATTTTTTTGACGGACGCCGATTACTGACGTGGTGGACGTGGCTAATCGGTATTGATGTTAACAACTAATAATAATATTTTAATATTTTTGAATTATTTTTTTTTTATTTTTATTTTTATTTTTCTAATTATTTTTCTTTTTTTTTTTTCCTTTTTCCTTTCCTCCTCCGGTCGCCGGACCTCGGTGACTAATCAAAGGTGATGGCCGGCGAGGTCGACCTCGCCGGACCTCGCCGGCCACCTCGCTAGTGGCCGCAAGGGCGACCTAGCGCTGGGTTGGCGAGGTTCGCCCTCGCCGGATCTGGTGAGGTTGAGCCTCACTCATGGACGGTGAGGCTCAACCTCGCCGAATCGCGGCCTGGGCAGCGTCGACGAGGGCGAGCCTTATCGCCTAGCGCGAGGCCGCCCTTGCAGCCACTGGCAAGGTGGTCGGTGAGGGCGAGCCTCACGTTGGGCTACTAGAGAGGTGGCTGGTTAGGTTCGGTGAGGTTGACCTCGCCGACCGTCACCTCTGGAGGAGAGGAAAGAAAAAAGAAAAAAGAAAAAAAAGAAAAAAATTATTAAAGTTGTCAACATCAGCATCGATTAGGTCATGTAGCCGGCTGGCGTCCAGTCAGCAAAATTCGGCCAAAATTAGTCGGAAAAGATTAAATCGGCACTAAGTAAAAAGGTTTAGAACTTTTTTAACGCTTTTCCCATGAAATTCTATCCATGAAAGCCAAAATCCATGTCTAAACCAATCCAGTGATGAAAAGAGATATTTTCAAGAATTGTTTTGAATAAAATAAAATTGGATGATTTTAAATTTAAAGTAAAAGAGAGAATGCCATTTTCATGTTGAATAGAAAAAAAAAATGAAATAGTGAGATCAGTATTTTTTATGAGGAGGACACCGCATTCCTGATATCTATACTAAGATGGTCCATGATGGATGATGTCTTTTTAGTTAGGCTAAAAAAGGAAATGTGTATTCTAAAGAAAATTACATTTTTAACCTCGAGGGTCTTCATCACTTCCAAGTTGCCATTTACAATCAATTCATTTACCCAAAAAAAAAAATCAATATAATGAAGGATTAGATTTTTTTTTTTTTTTTTGGGTCAAAATAAAACTACATTTCATTCAACTAGGAAATCCAAAAGGGCCCATTAAATGAGCTCCAGTACACAAAAGGTCCAAAAGAATTTGAGGAGGTACAGAATTACGTACGTGGGCTTTAGCGGCCTAGTCCGCAATGAAATTAGTCTCCCTTTTATAGTGCTGGATCAAAATACATGGAAAGCACACTAACAGAACAAAACATTAGGAGAAAAGAGCTCTGACCTCCCAAGGCATCTGACTGGAACTGTGCAAGGCATTGACCTGACTCCAACACTAGATTCTCCTCTCTTTTTTACCGCCGAAGGAGAAATTTTACGATTAGTAGCAGGGCGTGCGTTTCTAGTTGCAGGGAGGATGCCACACGGACAGAATGGGAAAATCCATCAAGAAGCCTTCTTGGTGATCTCGGCACACGCTAGCTACTGCTCCTTCTTCCCCTTCCCAATGTGGAAGCTCCATCTATATTTATTTTAAGATACCGAAACATCGGTGGACACCAAATCTGAGAGGAGCTGGTTGGGTTTTGATGGATTATCATGTTGTGAAGGCCCCAAGAGCTAGTTATTCTCGAGCTTACAAGAGCGGTATCCACAGTAGATGTCAAATTTGGACGTTGATTTCTAAATATGAAATGGTTTTGTGCCTTCCATATTTGCCAAGAACTGAGGCTACGACTTCCAGATCAAGTGAGTTATCTCGACTTTCTGTCAGATCTGCTAACCAAGCTTCTATTCTCTTCTAAGTTGATGAAATCAGCCACTAAGGAAGGTTCATCTCTAGGTGCTGGCCCTCTAATTACCCCCCTTCTCAACCATTTGTCTTCTCTAATTTTTATTTTCTGTTCATCCCCCACTGACCACTGCACATTATGAGCAATTAAGTCTCTTCCCATTAGAAAACTTAGCCATCCCCATGAAGGTCTTGTGATTTTTTCCGCATGCCAAAAGTCCCTATGTGGAAAGTAGGTTCCTTTTAGTATATGGCCCCAAAGAGATCACGTATTCTGAAAAAATCTCCAAGCCTATTTACTCAACATTGCTTTGTTCAAGGCAACTAAGTCTCCAAAGCCTACCTCTCCCATGTCTTTCCTAGTTGTGAGAATTTCCCATTTTTTTCCATGCATACTTGGTTTAGCTACAAAGTTCTTCCACCAAAAGGATGCAATTCTCTACTCAATTGACTTATAAATGGACATTAGGACTTTAAAAATAGACATTACATACTATGGGAGAACCTAGACCACGGTTTTAATAAGAATTTCTTTTCCCACTTTAGATATTAATTTTTCTTTCCATCCTTCCAACTTAGTATTCATTCCCTCCAAAATCCATGCGAACATTTCTTTTTTAGAACATCCACAGTCCAACGGAATCCCTAAATATTTGCCTGTTTGTCGCGACCAAATTTTCGGGGTATGAACCACCTAGGGTTTGGCTAATGGATTGTTAAGCCTAGACTTAACTCGGGCTCTCCCAAGCCCATACCAATTCGCGACTTAGGTTTGAGTTCTTAATATGCAAATGATTTTCAATCAGGAGTCGCCACTAATCTATTTTTAGTGGGTCGATTAGAAACCCAAGTAAAGTAATGGGAGGTTCATTTTACTCCTACGAACCAGAGATTTGGGTACGGGGATTTGATTACGCTGATTTCTCTAACGCCCTTTCGGTACCATTTCTTTTATTTTGAAAAATGCTTTTGTAGGCAGCTTAAATTGATTTTAAGTCTATTTTCCTAACATGTGAGGTGTTAAATGCAGTGCGCAAACCACCAATTTAACACCCAAGAAAACAATTAAATAATGCGGGACTTACCTCAAAGCAACGAAAGCATCCGCAGGTGTTAAATTAAAATCCACATCAACAACCCTAGATATGGTTTCTAATTAACAAGCAATCACTCAATTTTCGCTTTCACTTTTTAACGAGACTATAATCCATATGCAATGCAATGCTTTTAATCTAATATGAAATGATATGGCATGGCAACATGTCCTAAACTATATGAATGAATAGAAATGCAATAATTTTTTAATGAACATGCAATAATTAAATATGCAATCTAAATTAACCATAATGACTTAATTCTAATGACGTGTGATGCAATGCGATGACGTACAAAATTATTTTAACTAAAATGACATGCGACATACGATTTAATATGTAAGTTATATGTCATGCGACATTTATTAAATGACCTAATCTAATGACGGGCAATTTCTAATTAGAAATGAACCTAACAATAATCACTAAAATGACGTGTATTTCATGAACCTAATGCAAATGACATTTTTTTATTTTAAAAATGCAATCTATCCTAGAAATTGCAACTAATTTATCCTAAGACAAATTTTATGAAATTTGAAATGATCTAGCTAGATTAAGATTCTATCTAATTTAAACTAGGGATTAAGTCATATTAAATCCTAATTTAAACTAAGACATTATCTAAATCTAAAATGCAATTTATCTAAAAAAGATGATCTAAATTTAAAATGAAACATGCAATTCTAATCTAATTTGCACAATGATTTTTTTTGTGTGTTTTTCTTTAAGAAATTCGAAATTAAAACTAACACATAATTAAACATGCAATTAAAATAAAAAAACTAACAACTTAAATGAATGCACTTTCTTTTTTGGATTTTTTATTTAAAAATTCGAAATAAGATTGCAATCCTAAATATGAAATATTCTAAAGCAAATCTATTCCTAACTCAAATATTTTTTTGGATTTTTCTTTTACGAAAATAAGATTGACTCAACTAACTTGACGATAGCAAATCAAATAAGACAAGATTGATATCCAAAAATTGACGAATCATATCTCGCGTGAGATCGGATTGGCCGATTTTAAATTAAATCGCGAATCGAATCTCGAGGGCCTGAGATTAGATTGTCGATTTTGTAAAGATTGCGAGTCGGATTTCGGGCGCAAAAATCGGTTGTCAATCCCTAAGCTTGAGGACTATTTCATGTCGGAATATTAATCATATATTTAAAGAACAATTCTACTAAAAAAAAAAAAAAAAACATAAAAGGAAAAATCATAAAAACTCAAGAAAGAGATAAATAAATAAATAAACTACCTAATTTCCCTTTTTTTCTTTTTTTGGTTTATCCTTCTTTTTTTTTTTGTCTTTTTCCTCTTTTCCTTCCCACGACTTGTGCTCGTGCGGCTGGTCTCCGGGCAGAGGGTCGTCGGTCCGGTGAGGGGCTCCGGCAAGGGTGAACCGGCAGCGGACGAGCGGTGAGGAGGTGAATCGGCGGTGGGCGCGCGCGTGGGGGTGAACCGGCGGTGGCTTCGGTTGCTGTAGAGGCGAAGCCGCGGTGGCTGAGGCGCGATGGCGTCGGATCTGGACCGACTGCTGCGGGGATCTCAGATCTACAGGCGGCGAGCGGAGGCAAAATCGGGTCTGGTAGAGGCTCCGGGCAGCGTCAGCGTAGGGATCGGGCGATGTCCGGCAGGCAGGAGACAGGGCGTGGGCAGACGGCAGCAACGGCGTCACGGGCGGATCTCGAGTGGCAGAGACCGGCGAAGGGATTCGACGAAGGCGAGATCTGCGCTGAGCAGTCGCGGATGAGTGGTAGAGCAGGGCAGGAACGGCTTCGGCGTCGGGCTTCACGGACGGCGACCGGCAGGGCAGAGCTTCGAGCGGAAGAGCAACAGCACGCGAGCAGATGCGGGCGCCGGGTGTGCGAGCGTGAGCAGCGAGGGGAAGGAGACAGTGAACAGTAACTGTTCCTTCAAGCCTCACTACTCCTCCTTTTGCTTTTTACTTTTCACTTTCCTTCACCTTTTTTCTTTTCTTTTCAGTCAACCAAAGGAAACCCTCCAAAAACCCCCCCATTAACACTCTCCGTACATGTTGCTTTTATAGGTAAAAGTAGGTGATCTTCGTAGAATATTTAATCTCGTTTTTTCAATATACGAAGATCGCCTGTAACCTCTCGATCACCAAAAATCCTCTTCCTTATCTCTCGAATATCTTCTACTGATTTTTAAAGATAAGACGTAACCCGATTTTCTTAAATTCCAAAATCTTCATTTCAAATCTCGATTTCGTAAGACGGGCGCCATTTGATTCTTCGCTACAAAGTCATTAATTCGTTAATTTAAAACCCAAAACCACTAATTCGACCCATCCACCACCGGTCCAGTAAATGCAAATAAAAAATAAGTGCACCTACAACTAAATGCTATGCAATTAATTAATTAATTAATATTTTTTTTAGGGGTTAAAATTAATCCCTAATTTCTTAATGCGATTAATGACTAAACGGGTAGTCAAAATTTAGGTGTCAACACTTTCATCAATTACAGGTACTCTCAGCTCTCTAGCCAAATTTACTTTTAGGCCTTGAAGACAATTTGTACATAAAAATATTCCAGACTTGTTCAGATTAATCGCACATACATTTGCAAGCTTCTTGTGTCATCCATGAACTGATTTGTAATTGAATATGTAAAGAAGATTTGATGTGACTCCACTTACAATGCTAGCCTTGGCCATTTTAGAACCAAACGGAAAGTACATGTACCATATAAAATTCTGAACTCACTAACAATATAGTAATGACGTCCCATCTACGTCGGCCGAAATCTGACATAGAGAACAATCTAGTCTTTCCTTTCTCTGATCTTTTCTTATGAGGAAATGTTTTTGAAAGGAATGAAACTACATGGATAATTTTGAATTTCAATTAAAAGCAAAGAATGCCATTTTTAGGGAGAGCCCTATCGTTAAATGACAATAACTCTTCTTCTCTTACCCTAGAGAGAGAGAGAGAGAGAGAGAGAGAGAGAGAGATTCGCGGTTACAAACATGAAATCCTAACAATGCTAGTCTTCGATGGAAATGGAAAATTTAGGCCTTTCAAAGGCTTCTGAATGGCCCAAGAACAATTTATGAGTCAAGGTCCATATGTTCTATTCTATAAGATTGATCACTTAGATTGTGTCTTGCTATGTGAAGTACTGATGGCCCATTATCTGAAATTTCACTCGAGTCCAATTAGGTCATTTGATGGTTTGTGTTCCTGCTAAGAAGTTGAGAATTCGAAAGGAGAAAGAAAGAAGTAACTAAGGGCGAGTTTAATAGAACTGAAAAATAAGTGTGAAAGAGTTTGATAGAACTGAAAAAAAAAAAAGATTTTCTGACAACAGATAAGAAAAATAATTAAATCTATGAGTTTCTACCGAAACGTAGAATAGCAAGCATTATTGAAAGATTTAGAAATTATAATTAGTAAGATTTTGATTTCAATAGAATATTTGTAATCATTAAAAAAAAAAGTGTGATTTGAGGTTCTCCAGTGTACTTAATGTGGTTATTAGATGCACCCTAAGTTTCTCACACAAAAATCAGAGCAATGATACCAGGGGTGTGCATTGGTCTGTATCTAACTCGGGAATTGGATCAGACCATATTGAACCGGCTGATTCTGGATGGTTCCTATGCGAATTTATCTGATTCTTGGCTAGCCAGAAATCGGATCAATTAGATCAAATCAGCAGTACTAGCTAAAGTATATCATTTTTTGAGATAAATATACTAGAAGTCTTAAAATGTGTTAAGAGAGTGCAATTGCATTCTAAAAATTTCAAAAAATATAATTAAGTCCTAAAAGTTATCAAATTAATTCAATCAAGTCATTTTCTTAATTCCGTCTAATTTAGCTAATAGAAAAATGCTGATGCAAATTTTTTTTTTATTATTATTTTCTCTCCTATATGGTGCCAATGTTGATTAAAACGACGTTGTATTGGTTCAAATATAATTTTTAAGTACAAATTTTATTTAAATTATATTAAAAATAAGCTAACTTAAATAACACAAGAATAATGATAAATAAAAAAAGAAGAGAAAAACTAGGCGATGGCTTGTAGCACTCGCCATTGCTAGCGCCACCACCCCACCATTGTCAAGAAGGGTTGGCAATGGTGGGGCAATGGCCAATGGGCCGGGCCCTAGCAAGTGGCCAACGACCCTCACCAACTATAGGCAAGGGCTTACACACCCTCACAAGTAGAAACCATCGACCAGGAGCAAGGGTCCAATTTGAGGGAAGGCTACGATTCTCCCTACAATTGACGAGGGTCGACAACCATTGGTCTAGGCTTGTTGACCCAGCCAACCGTTTTCAACAATGGTGGGCGTAGTGGGAGTGAGGACCAGGGCCTTGCCTAATTTCCTTCATTCCTCCCTCTTTTTTTAGTTAATATTTTAACCTAATTTAAATAATATTTGGATATAAAATTCAAATTTGGATCAAAATGACGTTGATTTAGCCTCTTTTTTTTTTATAATATTTTAGTTATGCTAGTGTCATGTAGAAAGGATAAAATAATAACAAAATGAAAAAAAGACACGTTAGTATCTTCTTGGGCCAAGTTGAGCAAAATTAATGGAAGAACTTAATTGCACTTTTTAAAAAATTTTAGGACTTAATTGCACATTTATGACAAGTTTTAAGACTTCATGTGCACTTATTCCTTATCTTATCATCCAACAAGTTTAAAAAATATAGATTATTAATGTCTTTTCTATGAGTAATTTTCCCATGATTATTAATCACATCTTACACTTAAGTAATTTTAAATATATTTAGGAATTTTTAAGAAAGAAAATAAAAAATTAATAAATAAATAAATAACACCACCTATTCCGGGATACCCCGGAAACTAAATTGGGATTGATTTGGTCCCGTTACAATGTAGATGGGATCGATTCCCGATTTCAATCCTATCCATTTCGGTTATTGATTTTAGATTTTAGGATGGAAATCGATTACCCTTACACAATACCACTTTTACATGTCTGCTTCACATGTCATAGTTTCTTCTCTAAATAGAGAAAGAATGTAGGAAGACGATATCGAATAGGATTGGAACGAATGATTAGAGAGGACATTTGAGTTTGGTCATAGATAGCTAAACGACTTTCGCAGTTAGGTGATTCCGGCTACTATGTCATGTGCACATCATCCCTTTGCATGGAATCTTAGCCGTTCATTCGACTAACAGAGATCAACAATTGAGATTCCATATGAGTGATCAATTATCAATCCATTGTCCACATCCCTAGGCGCTTAGGGTCTATTTAATAAAATCTATTTCTTCTATTCTCCATAACAAAAATTTATATTCTTTTGCTCCGGGGAATGAAAAAAAAAAAATAGAAGTCTATTTGGTAAAAAATTTATTTATTTTTTTGTTCTCGGGAATATATTTGGAAGTAAACAAAAAGTAGAAGCTTCTTGTTCCCGGGAACAATTTCTAGAATATATTTTTCTCTCTCTTATTTTTTTTTTCTCTTTTCTTCTTCTTCTCCTTCCTTCTAGCCGGTCGTCGACCTTGGCCATGGCTGGTGGCTAGCGATCGGTCAGACGAGGGCTGACGACCTTGCTGGAGCGTCGCCGACCGCCGTCCTAGCGGGGGTCGGGCGAGGTATAGCCTCGCGCGGCCACGGCGAGGCGCGGCCTCCCCATGCGGCGCAAGACCAACCCTGCGTCGCCTGGGCGAGACCGAGCCTCATTGGGGCCAAGCTGGCCTCCGGCGAGCTCACCGGACGTTGCCCAATCGGTTGCTGGCCACGGCGGTGGCCGGCGATCAGCCAAAGAGAGAAAAAGAAAAAGGAAAAAAGAAGAAAAACTAATAAAATAATTAAAAAATTAAAGGAAAAAAAAAAAAAAAACTAAGAATCTTACCAAACGTATTTCTATTCCGGGAATAAAAATTTGAATAGAAATTTTGGGAAGTTAGGGTGTGTTTGTTTGTATTCTTTTTTTTCTGTTTTTTTGTTCTCGGGAACAAAAAAAGAACAGAAACGCGTTTGTTTGCGTTTTTGTTCCAAATTTGTTTTTTTTTTCCCGGGAACAAAATTGGAACAGAAACAAGAAACAAACAAAACTTGTATCTTATTTCTGGAACAATTTTAAGAAACAAATTTTTCTCTCTTCTTTCTTTTCTTCTCTTTCTTTTCTTCTTCTTTTTCTTTGGCCGATCGCCGGCCTCGGCCATGACCCGGCAACCGGCCGTCAAGGGTCGATGACCTCGCCGGAGCGTCACCGGTCCCGGCGAGGCCGAGCATCGCCGGTGCGGGGCGAGGCTCGGCCTCGCCTTAGCTAGGCGAGCTCGGGCTCGCCCAGATCCGACGAGGCTGAGCTCACCCAGCCACCGGCGAGGCCGAGCCTCATCGGGCCACCGCTAGGCCGCCAAGCGACGCCGACCTGGCGGTGGCCCGGCGAGGCCGAGCCTCGCCGATGGCTAGGCGTGCATGGTTTTTTTTTTTTTTTTTTTATAAACAAAAATTCTGTTTTTTTGTTCTCGGGAACAAAAAAGAACATAAACGCGTTTATTCGCGTTTTTGTTCAAAATCTATTTTTTTGTTCCCGAAACAAAATTAGAACATAAATAAGAAACAAAAAAAAAAGTTATTTTTTTGTTCTAGAAACACTTTTTGAAGGCCCGAAAAGAACAAAAACACAACAAACTTGTTTCTTTTTTGTTTCTTGCTTTCATGCCCTCTGTCGTTCACATGCGCCCTCTCTGTCTCAAGTCCTTCCCTTTTTCGGCGTCTCTCATAGGTTCTCCACCATCATCCTTTCCGGCGCCTCCCAACTCGTCATTCTCTCTAGCGCCGACAGTTGCTGCTCCTTCACCGGCTAAAGGTTCTGATTCGAGGTAAGTTTCATCCTTCACCGGCTGTTGCTCCTCCTTAACCGTTTGACAAAGGCTTCGGCGAGAGCCACCCTTCGCAGATTTGGGCGACGGCTGCTCGAGGCTCGAGCGCAACGGCTCGCTCGAGCCAGTGCTTGCCCAGATCTACGAGACGCTTGCTCGAGCGAGCCCTCACGCATGAGCCCCGATTGAGCGTCTCGCAGACGCTCGCCCAAATCTGCGGCATCGTTGCTCACCCAAATTTGCGACAGCGTCCGCTTGCTCGAGCGAGCAGAGCAGCAAGCGTCTACTCGCTCGATCGAGCGTTGCTGCTTTGCTCGCTTGAGAGCAGAGCAACGATGCTCTGCTTGCTCGAGTGAGCGTCACTACTATGCTTACTCGAGTGAGCCTCGCGAGCAGAGCAGCAACGCTCGGCTCGCTCAAGTGAGCATCGCTGCTTTGCTTTGCTACTTTGCTCGCTCGAGCGAGCATGGCGAGCAGAGCAGCGACGCTTATAATCGATTACCTGGTTACAATGTAAGAACTTGTGCTTGGTTGGGATATTACATAGGAATTTCTGGTTTTCTATCGAAGGTGGAACTTTGTGGGATGATACATATTTTGGCATCCAGCTACCGTAGTTTAATTAGTTTCTAGTAAGTGTCATACTTGATTGTTGGAATGCCGAGTTCGAGCAGAGCGTCGCTGCTATGCTTGCTCGAGTGAGCCTCGCGAGCAGAGCAGCAACGCTCGGCTCGCTCGAGCGAGCGTCACTGCTCTGCTTTGCTCGCTCAAGCGAGCATGGCGAGCAGAGCAGCGACGCTTTGCTTGCTTGAGCGAGCGTCGGTGCTGTGCTCGCTCGAGCGAGCATCGCTGCTCTACTTTGCTCACTCGAGCGAGCAGAGCTGCTGTGCTTGCGTCGCTATTGTGCTCATCCTCCATCATTCATGATATCAATATTGATCGACTAATCTGTGCCCACTCTTGAAAAATGACCTAAAAAGATATCCAAGCGATCATTTATTCCTGCAATTTTCGGGCATAAGCGAAAAAGTTTCAGAGCTTCAGAAGGCCATCTTAGATTTCTGTTCAAACATGATTCTTGATTTTTATGCTAAATGTTTAATTCCATGATTTGTTTGATGTGAACAACAGAAGTAGTTGTTTCATATTTGAGCTGGTTCTTCATTTGGCGAAGATAATGATGCTCTGGGAATAAAGAGGATTCAATTTTTCTATATCTTTTGTTTATCTTGCTAGCTCAAATGCCTTGTTACTACTTTGTGGAATCAATTTGCTCTCTACCTCCTCAAATTTTACTAAAATTGGTGGTGCTCTGCTCGCTTGAGCGAGCGATTCGACGGTAAATTTCTTTGGACTATGTTGAGAAATTATGAGCTCATCCAAAATCACCATGAGAGCTATCTCTTTTGACGGAGAGTGACTATAGTTGAGAAACTTAGAAAGGAAACACTGAAGGACTGGAGCCACTTTCAAGAACTTCTTTATGTGTGTGAAGGTAAGAAGCAATCTTGGAATTGCTATACTTGTGGTAAGACCTGCCATAAAAAAATTGTCTTGAATATGTTTGAGAACCGCATAACTTGCTGAGTGTAGGAAAACCACAGTACCAAACTCAATCAGATTTGAGCTGCAACTTACCTATGTTGTTCTCAAGTGGTTCATAAAGCAAGCAACCACTTTATCAACCTCAAGACATCCTGCATGAAGATATTAGATGAGCAAAGATTAATGATTCTATAGTATATAATTCGAACAAGCGAGGTTTTTATTGCAATTGATGGTTGTTTGGTCATACTTATTTTTCTTTTTTGGCATATGCAGGTACATCTGTTTGATCATATGGATGAAAGGACACTCAATGCGATTTGTGAAAGGCTCAAACCCGCCTTGTGCACTGAAGGAATGTTCTTAGTTCGTGAAAGTGACCCGGTCAATGAGATGCTCTTCATCATCCGAGGCCACCTCGACTCTTACACTACCAATGGGGGCCGCACCGAGTTCTTCAACTCGTGCTGCATCGGTCCGGGAGATTTCTGTGGTGAAGAACTACTCACATGGGCCCTGGACCCAAGCCCCAGCATTATCTTACCATCATCGATCCGCTCGGTCAAAACCCTCTCCGAAGTGGAGGCTTTTGCACTAAAGGCAGATGACTTGAAATTTGTGGCGTCGCTCGGTCAAACATGTTAATGTGATGAAGTTGAACAACAATGAACTATATTACTTCATTATTGTGATGTCATGTATGAAAGGGTCTATGTAGAGATCTATAAAGATACTCTTCTTTTTGCTAGCTCTTAATGTACAAACTTTACTTACAAAATTTTCTTCCAAGTATGCACATATGACCATGTTCAGAATGTTTGTCTTCACTCACCATGAACAAAATTAAATTGATGAGCATTTCATGAGAATGAGAATTCAATACCGAGTTTACACTTTATTTAAAATAAAATAAAAAACACTTTTTGATAAATTTGGAACATAAATTTTTTACATTTACCAAACGTGTTTCTGTTCTTTTTTTATTTCAGGAACAAAAATTGTGTGCAATTACCAAACGTGTTTCTGTTCTTTTTCTATTCCAGGAACAAAAATTTTGTATAGTTATCAAATGCGTTTTTTTATTCAAAAACTGTTCCCCGGAATAGAAATGGTTTTTTCAATTTCTGTTCCCTGGAACAATTTTTGAACAGAAACGCAAACAAACGCACCTCTGTTTTTTGTTCCCGGGAACAAAAAAAAAGAACAGAAATGCGTTTGTTTGCGTTTTTGTTCCAAATTTATTTTTTATTCCCGGGAACAAAATTGGAAAAAAAAAACAAAAAAAAACTTGTATCTTATTTTTGGAACAATTTTAAGAAACAAATTTTCTCTCTTCTTTCTTTTCTTCTTCTTTTTTCTTTGGCCGATCGCAGACCTCGGCCATGACCGGCGACCGCCGTCAAGGGCCGGCGACCTCGCCGGAGTGTTGCCGGTCCCCGACGAGGCTGAGCGTTGCCGGTAAGAGGCGAGGCGAGCTCGGGCTCGCCCAAATCCAACGAGGCCGAGCTCGCCTAGATCCGGCGAGGCCGAGCTCACCCAACCACCGGTGAGGCCAAGCTCACCCAACCACCGGTGAGGCCAAGCCTCACCGGGCCATCGCCAGGCCCCCAAGCGACGCCGACCTGGCGGTGGCCCAACAAGGCAGAGCCTCACCGATGGCTGGGCGGCCTGGCTAGGCCGAGCCTCGCCGGGGACCGGCGAGCCTTGCCGTGGCTAGGCGAGGCCGCCGGCCAAAAGAAGAAAAAAAGAAAGAAAAAAAGAAAAAAGAAAAATAAAATATTAAAATAAACAAAAAAAGAACATAAATTTATCAAACGTGTTTCTGTTCTTTTTTTATTCCCAGAACAAGTTTACCGAACGTGTTTTTCTAGTCAAAAATTGTTCCCCAGAACATAAATAGAAAAAATCATTTCTCATCAAAAATTGTTCTTTAGAATAAAATCGTTACCAAACACGCTCTTAGTGATGTTTTCCATTTTCACTTCTTTGGTGTACAAACCATTGTGCAGAAAAAGTACATGAAATTCTTATCCAAAATTGATTTGATTGTCAAGTTTAGCACCAAACTTGGGATTGTGATCAACAAGAGAGACACTAGGGGTGTGCATGACAACCATTATGTTCCAGAAATAGTTTCTGGAACAGAAATAAATTTTTCTATTTATATTTCTAGAAGAGTCTCTAAACAAAAATAACCGTTTGATAATGAGACAAAATTTCTACTCTAAAAATAAAAATTCGTTTGATAACGACACAAAATTTCTTCCTTTTGGATGGCGGCGGACCGGCGGATAGCGGTGACGGACGGCCGCCGTCGCCGCTAACCAGCAACGGGCGGCTGGCGGCGGCCGGCGATTGGTGTCGACCAAAGGCCGACGGCGGTGACTGGCGGCGACCGGCGGCAACCAGCGATGGCGAGGGCTAGCGAACGATGGTCGACGGCAACGGATGAAGAACCGGTTGACAAACAATGAGAAAAATTTTTATTTCTCATTTCTGTTCCAGAAATAGAGAAGTAGAAAATTTCTACTTCTAATTTCTATTCCAAACTTATTTCTGGAATAGAAATCTATTCCAAAAATAGAAAAACGGAATAAGTTTATCAAATGGATTTCTATTCCAAAAACAGTTCTAGAATAGAAAAATTGTTTCTGGAACAGAAATAGGCAGTTGTCATACACCCCCTAGTATTCTGGATAAGGAAATTATTATAGAGAAATTCAAAGTCGAGTAGGATGATTTACATGCGATAGACATGATTAAACATGTAGGCACAGGCTTGCGTTGTCTAATGTGCTTATTAACAAAGTGTAGGTCATTGCAAAGGGCATCTAGTGGACGACCGGTATGCATATCTTCTACGAGGGAAACCATTGATTCCTCAGCTAACATAGAATGCAACTAATTATTAGAGGTGTGCAAAGAATTCGGAAACCGTCTGAACCATCCAAAACTGGACGGATTGACCTAAGACTGGTTGTTGCTGATTTCAATAAATTGGATTTGGTGGGAACTAGTACTATTACCGGTTTCAATTATAGAACTATTTACATGAACCTATAATATATAATATATATTTAAAAAAAATAAAAACCCTAAATCCTTGAGCTTGCTTGTTAGTCGTCTTGTCTCATCTCGATCTCTCATCTCAACTCTCTTAAAGCAACTCCCTTGATCTCTCCATTTCTTAACTCTCAACTCTCATTGACTGACAGCTTCGCCTTCTTTCTCACTCTAGGTTGCCTCTATTAGTTGTAAGTTTGAAACTGTAATTGTTGCCGCAGGGGTTGCGGCCCTTTACCGTAGGCGAGGGCTATGTAGCACGGACACGGACACGCGACACACGAAACGACACGACACAACACACTAACACGTCATTTATTAAAAATAGAGAATTTTAACACATTCCGACATGTTATATATTAAATATATTTTTATATATAAATACATAAATAAATAATAATAAAAATAGCCTAGAATTAATTTACACGAAAAATATTAAATAATATCATTCATTATTTTAATTTGTTACAATAATACACAAAACTTAGAGGAAAAAAAAACATTGTTTAAAGAAAAATGCTGAAATGATATTTTTAAATTTATCTATTTATCATATATAGCATTTTTTATTACTTCTTTCATAGTAAAATACTTTTTAAAAAATAAAAAAATTCTAAAAAAACAAAACTGAAAAGAAAAAAATTGACCCCGTGCGTGTATATTTATAGCAAATTTATTACTTCTTTTATTACTTCTTTTGTGTATATTTATATTTTGACCCCTCAAGTATTAGAAATTTTTAAAATTGACCCCATGCATGTCGGAATCACGTGTTGGAATTCTGGACTCGCGTGTCGAAACGTGTCGGAGAGAGTTGACCACGTGTCGGATTTTTCGACACTCGTTGACCGCATGTCGAAGCGTGTCGGGATGTGTCGAAGCGTGTTAGACACGTGTCGGAGTGTCGGACACGACACGAAGGCTTCCGGAGAGTGTCCATGCTACATAAGGCGAGAGTCACGACCCTTCGCCAGAGTTTTGGTCCAAATTTGATTTTTCAATCTAGTTTTTAAATTTAATTAATATTTATATTAAAAATCAAATTTGGGGGCAAATTGATATTGTTTTGGGATAATGATTACCAAGTAGATATTCTGACAAGCAACATAGACCAGTTTTATTAATAAAATAACGTCATATCAGATTTCCTACAAACCTCTCACCATAGTTAGTATTTAAGTATCAATTTATTTTATTTTTTGTTTAAAAAGTGGCATTTAAGTGTACATTTTGAAAGTGTTGGCACTTATATGGTCATCCGTGTTAAGTTTTGACACTTAAGATATTCTTCCCCTCATTCGAATTCCCAAGTGGGTCCATGAAATAGTGGACGATTCCCAAATCCAATTTTTTGAAAGCGATCCTCAGTGGGCGTTTCTGATTTTAGAGTGCGAATTGCCCACTCAAGAACCGATCACCCTGCTAATAATGATGAAAAACCTTCTCTCTATCTTTCAATTCTAATGTCAAAACATTTTGATAATTTGTCAATATATTCATTCTGAACTGAAATCGACTCTCCATTCATGCATTGACGTTGAAACAACCTCTTATTAGCTATCAATAAAGTTTCCTTTGCAATTGTGGGCTTAGATTAGACAACATCCTTGAATTCGAGGTTGTCGCCTCATGATCGTGCGAGAGAGAGAGAGAGATCTAAATAATACTTTATAGACTGAAACATTCCACGGATCAAGACTAGCACGTTGAGAAGAGCCACATTGGAAATCTACCATCACATGAATCGTTACGTGCAGCTATCAAGTCGTTGACAATGACGTCGCTAGAGGCATCGTCGTCTCGAATTTCCTAGCTCCTAGTCTCTTGCGTGCCTCTTGCGTGCATTCAGTGGACAGTATGCCCTTAGATACCGAACCGCGGCATCAATCATGCGTGCTGTTGCTGAAGTAATAAGAGACGTTAGTCATGCGTGCAAATTGAGAAGTAGGAGCCCACGAAGGAAGCAAAAATTAAATATTATGTCTATGCATGCCTGTTCTCGTTTGTGATGCAAACTTTGTATTATGCATCATTATCAAGAAACAATGTGATTCACGCTGCATACATCGCTCTTTATGATTAAATCCGAACCTTCGACCAAATTGATTCTCATATTCTCTTTAAATATGCGAAAATCGTCATGCCACCCAACCGATTGATGGTCCTATGAGCTATGTCATGAATGACCTGACTATCAAGACCTTATCATACCTTCGATTGTCCTCTAGAGCTCTTTTTTTATGTCTTTTTCCTTTTTTCGAGCTACCCCAACATTGTCCATTACCAGCAAGAGTTGGAGGAAAAGCTAACTTCACCGGTTAAAGCTAAACATGATCAAGATAGTACGCCCAAAACACTACCTAGTCCACTGGAGTATTTGATTTACATTCTACTAATTTTTTTTGAAGAAATAATAATAATAATAATAAAAGGGTAGATGTAATCGGTTTGGTTGGTTCCCCCTTCAAATTGGGAACCAAACCACCTGGACTCCGGTTCTATTATTAAGAACCAAAAACTGGACCGACACTTCCGAGAATCAAACCGAACCAGTCAGTTCAATCTAGTTTGGGCGGTTCCTGGTTCGAGTGATTCATTTTGCACACCCCTAGTCAAAATAGGTTAAATGAGTCTATTTAGGTCAAAGCATTTTCGACCCTCATTGACTTACTCATTTGACCGGTCTAACGGCGGTCAATCCAATTCCGAACCTTTCAATTGTGTTACTTTAATTCTAGATCTTTTGATGATTTGTCAAATTAATTATTTTGGCCAATTTTGGTCAAAAATTGCTAACATCGGCACCTATTGTCTTACATAACATGGTCGGCGCTAATGTTTTTGTAAATTTTTAATTTTATTGATTATTTTTTCTTTTTTTTGGTTTACAAAGCAGGTGAACCTCACCAACCATTGGGTAAGGGCCAAGACTCCCGCCAAGGGCATGAAGCCATCATCAAATATGGCTGAGATAGTTGTGTCCCTTGCTTGTCCTCACTAGCATAGGGTTAGGCTCATGATGCTCGTGCCAGCCTTATGGAATATAAAAAAAATAATAAATAAATAAAATAAATGGTTAATATCCTAAAAAACCCCAAACGGGTATACCTGTGACAAATTTACCTCAAACTGGTATATCTTTGACAAATTTACCCAAAATTGGTACATTTGTGACAAATTTACCCAATGTTAGTTTCTGTTAAATTTTACTGTCAAATTATTAAGTTGAATGACATGTAATAGTTGACTAATATACAAGTTTAGGATTTTACTTTTCTTTTGTCACAGTTTACAATTTTTGTGATTTTTTTTTGTAGTATTAATCCAATTTAAGGGAGGGTTTATTTGTCACAAATGTACCCGTTTGGGGTTTTTGGAGATTGAATAAATTAATTTGGGGTAATTTTGTCATAGATGTACCAGTTTAGGGTTTTTTATGATCAGTCGGAGTAAATTTATCACAGGTGTACAAGTTTGGGGTTTTTCATGGTTAAAAAATAGTTTGGGATAAATTTGTCGGGTGTCTTAGTTTGGGGTTTTTCAAGATATTAACCCTAAAATAAAATAAAATAAATCGATAATAAAGTAATAAAAAAATTCAGATTTTTTAAAAATTATAAAAATTGCCCACATCTGGTCCCACGTAAGATGTCTAGCATTAATGTTAGCAATTTTTGGTATTTATGCAAAGTAATGAAGGAATGGAAATAATAGGCCTTTATGCCCATTTTAACTTTTATGATGGAGTTTGACCACTTTAGTACCCAAACCGTTTTTTGGCCATCAGAGGCAACCTCCTCATGTGACCTCTCTTCTACTGTACTTTTTTACATTCAAGTTTACCAAAATCTTTAAATTACTTTATCTTATTATTAGTAAAAGGTATATACTTTTAAATTTTTCGTAATTAACTTAGAGAAATATTAGCATCCCTAATAAATTTGACTTTTTATTTCAGCGCAATACTAAAATTGAACTTAGTTTTATATATTATCTAAGAATATAAAAATTTATACAACAAATTAAAAAGATTGTACTCACTATATTTGGACATTTAATAATACTCTTTATTCTTTTGTTCTCACTTAATAATTTGAGTTGATTTGATATATTGCGACAATTGTCATTATATCCAATCAATCAATTGTCCTACGAGCTATTTCAAGATATTAACCCTCTAGAAAGACTATATCATACCGTCGGTTGTCCCTTAGAACTCTTCTTTATATCTTTTTCTCTCTTTTAGACTATCCCAATGCTATTTATTACTCAGCAAGAGTTGGAGGGACGACAAACTTCACCAGTTAGAGCTAAACATGACCCAGAATGTATTATAAAAGAAACCATACATGATCATAGATTGTACCTAGGTCCTAGTACATGTCCTTACCATCCAAAAGTTAAGACTAATCAATTCGTTCACCAAGTTGGCTCTAGATGTTATGTTTCGCCTCGCTTGACACATTTTCCCACACTTTTTGCTGGTCCACTACGGTACTATCAATGACATTTTGTTTGTAATTGTGGGCTTAGATTAGAGGTGACATCCTTGGATTTGAGGTCATCGCCTCTTGTTCGCGTGCGCAAGAGAAATGTAAATAATGCTTTATAGACCTAAACATTCTATATATCAAGTTAGAGTGGTCGTTGAGAGGAGCTACTTTGGAAATCTATCATCACATGAAACGTCTCGTTCAATCATCAAGTCGTTGACAATGTTTTCCATAGAGGTTTTGCCGTCTCGACTTTCGCAGGTATCGAACCGCCGCATCAATCATGCGTGCTGTCGCAGGAGTGATAATAGAGATTAGGCATGCGTGCAAATTGAAAAGTAGGATCCAACAAAGGAAGCAAAATTAAATATTATCGTCTATGCATACCCATTCTCATTTGTGATGCAAACTGTGTATTATGCTTCAATATCAAGAAACAGTGTGATTTGTACTATATATATCGCTCTTTATAATTTAATCCAAACCATCGACCAGACTGATTTTCACGTTCTCTTTAAATATTGCGACGATCATCATGTCGCTTAATCAATCGATGGTACCAGAAGCTATGTCATAATATGACCTGATTACAAAGACCTAATTCATACCTTCGATTGTCCTTTGAGCTCTTTTTTATATCATTTTCCCTTTTTTCGTGTTATCCCAGCACTGTCTATTGCCTAGCAGGAGCTCGAGGGAAAACTAACTTCATCAATTAAAGCTAAACACGATCGAGATAGTATGTCGAAAATAACCAAATGATAGATTGTACCTAAGTCAATATTTGTTCAAAAAATCCTAAACCTATTGTACGGTGGCCAACTCAATCTTAAACTTATCAATTGTGTCGATTTAGTGTTAAATATTTTGATTATTTGCCAATTTAGTCATTTGAGCCAATATTGGCCCAAGAAATTGCTGATATAGACGTCGACTGTATTACGTGGTATGATTGGCGTTACATGAATAATTTTTATAATTTTTTTCTTTTCTTTTCTTTTTTTCGTTCTTTTTCTTTTCTTTTCTTTTCTTTTCCACAAAGTCAGTGAACCTACCCCCGCTGGCCCTTGTGCAAAGGTCGTGAAGCCTTGACCAAATTTGGGCGAGGGAGTCAAAGGCCCTCGCTAGTGCTCACATGGGCTTGGGCTCAGTTTTGGGCTCGCAATGCCTACATTGGCCTATGGAAAATAAATATAGAAAAATAAAAAGTAATAAAAATTTTCATAAAATTTACAAAGATTATAAAAAATGTCTACATCAATACCGATAATTCTACGTAGGACATTCAATGTTTCTGATAGGTCTTTGTGTGAAGTTGTGAATGAATGGAAATGGTAGGCCTTTATGCCCATTTTAACTTTTCTGGCGGAGTTTGACCATTTTATTACCCAAACCTTTTTTTTGGGCTATCGGAATTCAGCTCGTCATGTGACCCTTCTTCTACTTTTCTTTTTTGCATTCAAGTTTACCAAAATCGTTAAATTAGTTTCTCTTATGATTATTTAAAGATAAATATACTTTTAAAGTGTTCGTAACTAAGAGAAATATTAGCATCCCTAATGAATTTGACATTTTATGTCAGCGCAATGCTAAAATTGTACTTTGCTTTATATATTATCTAAGAATATAAAACTTCATGCAACAACTTCAAAAGATTGTACTCACTAAATTTGTTCTCTATTCTTTTGTTCTCACTTAATAATTTAAGTTGATTTGGTTTCTTCATTAATATGAAAAAAGTCAGATGTGAATAAATATTTAAATTTTCATTTTTCACTCCCAAACTAGTTTCCCTTTAATGTATTATTAAGGATGCGAATGGGACGGAGGGAATTCGTGCCTGGTGGGACACAGCCACCGACTGAAGAGATTTTCCCCACAAAAAAATGCCTTGCGGGCCCAAGATGGAATTATTCGTACATAATTGTTCGATAAATCAAACACGTATCGTATATTTATATACATGGAATTATTTGTACAATCGTCATTACATCCGATCAGTTGATTATCTTACAAAATTTTCATAATATTACCTCACTAGAAAGACCTTATCATAGCTCAGATTGTCCCTTAGAGCCCTTCTCCATGTCTATTTTCCCTTTTAGACTAAACCAACGCTATCTATTACCTAGCAAGAGCTGGAGGGACGACAAACTTCACCAGTTACGACTAAACATGACCCAAATTGTACGACCAAAGAAACCATACATGATCATAGATTATACATAGGTCCTAGTACATGGCCTTGCCATCCAAAAGTCATGACCATAATCAATTTGGTCCCCAAGTTGGCTCTACATGCTTTGTACAGCCTCGCATGCCACATTTTCCCACACTTCGTACTGGTGCGCTGCTATAGTACCTTCAATAACACCAATCTAAATTTACGTGGGGACCAAACTCGAAAAAAAAAAAAACACTCGAGCATAACTTCTTTAGTTTACCGTCAATTTAAAGCGGGTCACATTTCAATGCCTGCCGTGAGTCATCTCTCATTCGACATGAAATTTTTTATGATTACAAGAACGTCGTGATCTAACTTTCATATGATTACCGTCACGCCACAGGATGATCACGGCGGTCTAATCTCATCCTTCCTCCCTATTTCCGTGAAGTGACAAATGATGGCAATCAGTACGCCTCGATTCCCAATTCCTCCGACTTTTTCGACCAAGCTTGATCACTTTTGTCCCCACAATTTATGCGGGCTATCATAGGCCAGATCCTCATGGGACCCCTCTTCGACTTTTCCTTTCACTCTCCACCAATTTAAGCTGCTGCTTTTTTTCATTATCGAGTTAACCAAGATCTTTTAAAAGTACTTTTTTTTTCTCATGATTAGTCCTTAAATAAGGTGCATATGGTTTTAAAGTAATATATTTGAGTTTCTAGGTCAATGCGATATTAAAGGAAAACTTAGTTTTATGCATATTTATGAATATAAAGCTTTATACGAGGAATTCAAAATATTGTCATCACTAGCTTTGGATATTTAATAATAATATCTATTTGTTTGTTATCACTTAATAGTTTAAAGTTAGTTTTATTCCTTCAAGAATATGAACAAATTGAAATATGAAGTTAATATATTTAAATTTTCATTTTTCACTCTCAAACTGTCATCCTCAATGTAACATTGGTGATGGGCATGAGACATGTGGAATCCGTGCTCAGTAAATCTTAACCCCTTTTCTCTGTCTTTGTCTCTGTCTCTACCCAGTAAATCTTAACCCAGTCTCTCTCTCTCCCCACTCTATCTTTACAGAAGTATTTAATTGCACTAATTTAATAAGTCATATAACTGTATTACATTTTTGAATATTTTAAGACTTGATTACACTTTCACAATAAATTTTAAAATTTCTGATCACCTATCCTAGTAGTTGGAGTTCCAATGTTAAAGCTATCGTCACGTCAGATTATACCTCTTGTGAGTTAATTTCACTTTCGCATATGTAATTCAGAAAAACTCTCCCATGTTCAATGCACAAATCAATGCATTCCTGCTTCCTTCACCATATCAAGAGCCGCTTTTTATCTAGACATTTTTGATCCAATGATCAATCCCTGCCTTCATTCGAGCAGGTTTTTGAAGGAACCATCTCCTGATATGTTTATATTTTTTATTTTAAGTTACTAAATGCTTTGGAAAAATTATTAGTTAGTACATACTCAACTTGTCCAACATAAAGAAACCACAACAATGGTGACAAAGTTAATGAACTACAGCAATGATTTGATTGATACTTTAAAATTCACTATTTTCTTTATGAGAAATAACTAATCACTCGTTAAGTTTCGTGGTTTATAATTTATTTTTCCTCCTGCAGGCTGATTTTGTTTCCTTAATTATGTGTACATATGATATGTTTTCCTTTAATTTGTAGTTTGTTTGTTTCTCGGAGGCATACGTAAATAGAAAATTTTGGAGAAATAAAACAAAAATTCGTTAATCAAACTTATAAAAGCTATAAAATTGGAAAAATGATTAGTCAAATTGGAATCACTTCTCCATTGCAGCAAGCAAGGTCCAATTTAAAAGACCAGAAATTGATTGGTCTTTCGATCGTGCGCTTGATGACGTACAAAGCTATGATCTTCTTTGTTTAATGTAGAGAATAGCGCGATTAAAAATCTTATGTGGTAGATCTTGAGTAGCAGAGCACATCTAAGACATAGGTAGTTCAAGTCAACTCAACTGATTTTTCATGTAAATTAATGGTATATACTAACGTCTAAGCTCGAGTTATGTTCCCACTTAATTAAAAAAAAATTACATTGAAATTAAAGCAAGTTTATAATTAAAAAAGAAAACAACTATTCAAATAGGTTGGTCAGTTATTCGAGTCAAATGTTTTTAGCTCGAGCTTGGCTACTACCTGACGGAGTTATTCAAACTTGAGAAGAACCAGCCAAGTTGGAATAATGTACCGATTGCTCACTCGTGGTAATTCGACTCACTTCACTCTAGAAGTTGCTCATGAACAATTTTCTTTTATTTTTTCTCCTATAAAATCATGAAACTCACTTTAGTAATGAGAAATCAAACTAATGTCGTGTGTCTAATCCATAACAAACCACCCTAGACTAATAAATCTCTCTCTCTCTCTCTCTCTCTCTCTCTTTTCTCTCTCTCTCTCTCTCTCTCTGAATAATCGTGGCCATTAGGTAAAATCGATTCTAAACCCCAATTTAAGTCGAGTTGCTTAGATATTGGTTATGGTTAAACCAATCGCACATCGCCACCGGTAAAGACAACGACACTGTTCTTCATGTCCTCTTTGGAAAGGGAGAAGCAGGTGGTCCGTGCAATGGCGAAACGTTCCGGAGTCGACACCAACCACGTAACCGCAAAACAAACAAGTCGTGCTTCATGCGATGACATTGTCACTGTCCAAAATCCGTAAGCGGACAATTACAGCTCACTAAGGATGGTATCGCTTTTCCTCTTGTGCCCTTGCAATGTGGAAACTGCCCCGCCATTTCCTTTGGGAATCGACAGAGGAAATGGCGTCTAGCGTAAGGGGAATAATCGCCACAAGACTTGGAGGAGAGTAGTACCATCAATGATGATGGCAAAGCCAAAGAAAGTTGGTTCAGCAGTCAGTCGCGTGTTTGAATTCAATGTCGCCAGCACTAGGCAATCTTTTTTCAAAAAGAAGAAGACAACTCCATAATCTTTATCCAAATGAATTTATGTTGCGATGATCAAATTCTAAATCGCACGTTCATTTGATCTTTTAAAACAGTTAGTAATGGGTTTATAAACTTTTACAAGATACTATTGAAAAAACACGTGCGTTGCACATGATCCCACATCCTTATTTATTTCTTTTTTCATTGTATAGTATTTATATGTTATTTGAAAAAGAGGAGAATAGTATGATTAAAGCAATAGAATGATGAGGATGAAATGAGTTGCATGGTACTTCAAATTATATGTTATTACTTTTTATGTTATTCGATAACTTCTTCTGTTGTTATCCTTCCCAATGTGCTCTCTTGGGTTAGTTAACCTTAGTATTTAAGACGCAACACTATCTCTTACATCGGGGGATCTGCTAATTGATTCCCTTTTTGTGATAATCCAAATAATGAAAAAAAATTATTGACTCCAATTTTAAACAAAAGAAACCATGGTCGTAATTAATTTTAGAGAAGGAAGACATCTAATACCAATCTTTGTAATTGGATTAATTCTTTGTCTAGGAATCAAATAACTTTTTAAGCTATCTTAAACTGTAACGTCCTGGTCTAACGAGGGCAGAGAGTGGTCGCTGAGACCAAAGAGTTTAGACAAAGAGAAGCTCTTGGCAAGCTTTTAGGATGGTAAAGATGATAAAAATGAACTGAATTGCACACCGAATAGAGAGAGAGTGTGCATGTATATATATATGTGTGAATATTGACATTAACTTTCCAAGGAGCCTTTTGATATAACAACAAGTTTTATAACTCAAAAGTTAAGCGTGCTCAAACTAGAACATTCAAAGATGGGTGACATCCTAAAAAAAGGGTCTGTCCATATGTCAAAGGACAAAATCGTAAGGCTCAAAATAGGACTTTTAGGTAGACAATATCTCCAATGAGTAAATCTAAGGACATTACACAAATAATATTATGTGCACTTATCTAGTTTCATCATCAACCATGAGTTTGAACATGTATCCATTGATCTATCATTTTAGAATATAAAATATATTGTTTGTCATTATTTTTTTAAGGAAAATAAAGGATATCACAAGTAGAATTGCAAAATGCGAAAAGTTGCAAAGAGCTGCGAACATCTCATCTTACTTTTACCAAATAATACACATTTTGTACTACGTTTGGAATATTCCGCCATTCCCCCTTCTGGATGACAATTTTCTCGCATTTGTTTCACACTTTCAATGGTGAATGTTATGACTATGTTTGGTCGCTTAGATTTTTAGTTAAGATAAGCTGAATAGAATAGGATATGAAATTTAGAATTTTTGTTGTATCCTAATCATTGTTTAATGAATTGTGGTGACAAAGCCCTATATTTTTCTATCCTCTACTAGAATGAGCATGGGTTCTCGGTAGAACCAAAAATCAGACCAAACTGACCATAGAAACCAATCTGATTTGAAGTTCCTGCAATTCCAAGTTCAGTTCCCTGGTTCCTAAAAGAGTGGAACCGATACTATATGGTTCGGATCTTGGTTACTGGTTAAGAACTAAACTAGGAAGGAACCAAAGAATCGAACCTAGAATTAATGAATTGGATTTGATGTCACGCGATTGGTTTTGCCAAGAAAGTGAAACTCTCAAGCAAAAGTGAGACTAAAATTCTCCATAGATGGACCATCAAAGGTATTGTGCTGAAGTTGCCAAATGCTTGCTTTAGTTACTGTCCGCTAAAAGGAAAAGACCCTGAGCTTCACGAAATGTCTAGTTGCACACTCTCCCTCTAAACTTATCTATGCTAATAATGAGTTGTATTCGAAGGCTCATCATTCAACTCAAATATGGAAGCAAAGACGGTGCAAATATGAGTTATTTTTGCTAATAATAAGTTGTTTCCGTTACGAGTTATTTATGCTAATAATAAGTTGTTTCCGTTATGGGTTATTTTTGCAGGATCGATTTTTAGGTAAAAATGGTGCTTCTCAAAGAAATCGTGTTTGCCCGTTCTTTGACAGGCTCTGGAGTTAAGCATCCACCACGTGTTGACATCTCGGACAAGAGCGCAAGCGCAAGTGAAAGAAAGTTTCTTGCAAAGTCTATGTACGAAGGAATTAAGAAAATTTGAGTTTGGCATTTTAAGTTCTGTGTTGGTGATTTTGTGTGCTTTCCAAGTGATGCACTAATCAGCTTTAGTTTGTTGTTATTGACAAATAGGGATTTTTGTTGTTGCGCTCACTTGAATTTTACTTAAAAATAAAAATGGAGCAAAAAATGAAAGAAGAACAAAAATAAGAAATTGGCCAGTTTTCGAGTAAATCCTGAAACCTATTGACATGGTAGATTCCAAATTTCAAGATATATCGATAAACTAAGTAGCATTGACACGGACACAAACACGTACACGCGACACGTCGACACATCATTTCTCAAAAAAAAAAAATTTCGACACGTTGGGACACGCGTTGTATATTAAATGAATATTTTTATATATACTATTCAAATTCATAAATAAATAAATAAGAGCCTATAATGAATCTACACTAATAACATTAATAAATTTATTCATAAAAAATTGGAAAGATATTTTCTGACTTTAACAAAAGTTATTAGTGAAACAAATGACTAACGAAAGATTAGTGTCAAAATAAATTTATGATTTATTACGGTGATCAAAATTTATCATTATTTAACATCTAACGTTTTTATTTTTCTAAATAACTTTTTAACCCATCTATTTATTTATTTTTTAGTCTTACCTATTCATTAATAAATTTATTTAGCATTCAATATTTTTTTTAGTGGGGCTAAATGGGCCCCACCCATTTGTTTCATCCTCCGCTTTTTTCCCCCACCCCAACCCACCGCCTGGTGCTTGTCACTTTCTAAAATTGTAATCACCATGCACGAGTCTCCATCGTCCTCTCCCTCAAAAAAAAAAAAAAATCACAAATTCTTTTCACCCCTCCTCCCCTTACTTTTCTTCCTAAACCTTAAAAATGAACCTCAATAAAGTAACAGCCCAAAAACCCTAGCACTTGCCTCCTCTGCCTTGCTCAGTCTCTACCTCTTGATCTCTACTCCATCTCAGTCGCCTCATCGTAATCACTTGCCACCTTATTTGCCTCCCTTCATAGCCCTCCCCTCCCCTCTCTCCTTTGTTGTCACAGTCGGCGGTCGCAGCCCTCTCGGTCGTCTCAGTCTCTGTTCTTCCTCTAGCCCTCCCTCGTCGTCACTCGCGGCCTTACCTCCACTCCCTCACCCTTGCCTCCGGCCTCCATCACCATTTTCCTTTCACACTTGTAGACCCGCCCCAGAAACCTCCGGACATGCGCGTCGGAGTGTGTTGGAAAGAGTTGACCACGCGTTGGATTTTTTGACACGTGTTGTCCGCGTGTCCGCGCGCATGTACAACACCTGTCGGGGTGTCCGACACAAAACGAAGGCCCTCTAAACGTGTCTATGCTTCATAGCCGATAGATTCAAGATTCCAAATCCCAATAGGTTAAGTTCTAGGTTTCAATTGAAACTTGGACTAACCCTGAAATTGCTCACCCCTATTATCTACCATGTCTATTGTTCGGTAGAAATTGCATATTAATATAAATGACAAATATGCCCTAATGTACTGTCCTTGAGAAAATACCTTGTTTGTCATCATTGACTCCCAAATCCAATATTCGTCCCAAAAAAAAGAAAAGAAGCTCCCAAATCCGACTTAGAATATTCGCATATTAATTCTTTAAGAGAATAGTGCATATCCTGGACATATAGAAGGACAATTATTGTTCGTAGAGACAGCTAATTTCCATAAAATATTACACAAAAAATGTAAAGGACGTGCCTTAAATTCATAGATTAACTATTGTATGACGTCTTTAATGTGCACATGCTCATTATTGGCGAGAGATCTCGGTTTCGTGGAAACTTAAAAGGAGCCTTCGCTTTTTCTCTTTTGCCAGGCAACGTCCTCCAGTGAAAATTGAAGTCAATATCATGTAAGTCCCATCAATACAATCTAGGAGAAGATGCTTTTGTCATTATGTAGAACACGTGCTTTTTAGCACTGAAACCCTAATTTGTAGTTTTTGTGTAACGAATAGTCAAAGTCGAACTGGAAGAGTCCGTGTTCAATGTATCTTCATTGTAAATCATATACATACACAAAGTAAGGAACCATAGGATCAACTCCTAATTAGGAGTTGATCCTATGGTTCCTTATTTTGCGGAAGGGCAATTATCACACCTAAGTAATAGAAAATTTTTGGGCAAATTAGAGAGGCGTGACTAAAGGGATGGCTAGTTATGATAGGCGAATTTAAGGAACTCGGAATGCCCGGCAACGGGCAAAGAGTAGCGCTGTATCGACTAGAGTTTGCTAGCGAGATAAAGATGAGGGCAGGCAATAGCAAATTGCCGGATGAAAAGTCGTTTGGAAGAGCAAGCCTTTTGAAATCTTAAGAGAGGGAGAGAGATTATAGGGGTTGAAAGATAGGGTACAACTAATGTTGGGTGGCTATGAAACATAAGGGATAAGAGTCGATATGAAACCCCCACAAAAAGAGAAGAATAGGTGACCCACTTAGTGTTCACGTGATTGAACTCTACAACATTTTGATAAGATACGGATAACTTAAGATCTGAAGCTTTGTTTCTTCCACGAAAAAATAGATGACTTAGAAAATATTTTCCGGATGGCAGTTCCTTACAAAAATAAATAAATGAATTTTTTTTTTTGTCGTTTAAAAATATGTTTAAATATAAATTGTTATCAACAACATAAATATTTTCTACTGATTAATTATTTGAAGTGATATAAGTGATCAGTTTTAAGAGAATGTTTTCAAAATTAGTCATTCTTTCATAAATGAAACGGGCCTAATCATTACTAATTCCATTTGAATCAATGCACTATGGTATAAATCAACAAAAGTCCGCAGAAACCTTTCTTAGTATTATTTTTTAAAGAAAAGGATGAATTAAGCACCAAAATGGCATTCACCATTGAGATTGAGCAAATCATTTTGGCCACGACCCAATATGAATGCAAACGCTTCCATTGAGCATAACTCATAGAGAATTCATCTACGACGAATCACATTTAGTATCAGCAAATTCCCAAAACAAATCAAATTTCCTTGAGAGGCCATGCCATCGCGTAGGATGGAACCCGGAAGACTAGGAAAGTCGAATCCGGCTATCCTACCACGCAATGAAAGGCAGGCCAATCTGTTGCAAAATTCGAAATTCCCAATCCCAATGGACTCAAGGCACAAGACATTATCGGCTACCGTTCGAACGCGACCAGGTATGTCCTCAGAATCGAAGATGTCAAATCTATTCTCTCCACACAAGACTAAACGTATGGCGAAGTCCCTCTCATTGATTAATTCCGATATGGGCAGCAGATAGGGATGGCGCCTGCGATCGCGGACGCGTGGACGGCCGCGACCGGTCTCGGCCGACGTCACGCAATCGAGCGGGACCCGTCCATCGATCCAACGCGGCCTCACCTCCCTCTCCACGCGTCCTCCCCCACGAATAAATGCATAGATAAAGAAACAAAAAAAATATTAATTTATATACGAGTAGTGACCTACCTTCTCTCTTACCTTGATTTTCAAAATTTCCCCCATTTTCTTCCCGTCCTTTTTCCGCTTTCTCGTTGTCCGGGGCTTTAAATTCGTGCCTCTGGACTCCCCCCAGCCGTCAACGGGAATTTCCACATCTTTACCTGTTTGCCTTTCCTGGCCTCTCTCTCTCTGTCTGTCTTCGGGCGCGTTTCTTTGCAGCTTCCTTCCTTATTTTCCCCGACGCCAACCACCGTTTTTCTTTTCCTATTTCTTCGCGGTTTCCGCTTGGGAAAAAAGGGTTGAATCTTCAAAGATAAGCATCGCGCGGGGAGAAGTTCAATCTTCGAAGCATCGTCATCGGGTTCCGCACGGCTCTTTCGGAGCTCCGGAGCTTCCCCCTCCCCTTCCTCCATTTCATGGAGCGGGGGCCGCAGGGAGGCCGCCGCCACCGCCGCCACCACCACCGCCGCTTCCTGGGACACCCTCGCTACCCGGCCCCGATCGCCTGATGTCGTCGTCGGAGATCCAGGAGCGCCCCGGGGAGGCGTCGGCTTCGGCTTCGGCTTCGGCTTCGGCGGCGGCGGAGGTCGGGCTGCCGGAGGTGAACCTGATGGGGCGGTACGAGATCGGGCGGCTGCTGGGGCGCGGGGCGTTCGCGAAGGTGTACTACGCGCGGAACGTGCGGACGGGGCAGGGGGTGGCGATCAAGGCGGTGAGCAAGCAGAAGGTGGTGAAGGGAGGGTTCGTGGCGCACGTGAAGCGGGAGATCGCCATCATGCGGCGGCTGCGCCACCCGAACATCGTCCGCCTCTTCGAGGTGCTGGCGACGCGGACGAAGATCTACTTCGTGATGGAGTTCGCGAAGGGCGGGGAGCTGTTCGCGAAGGTCGCCAAGGGGCGGTTCAGCGAGGACCTCTGCCGCCGCTACTTCCAGCAGCTCATCTCCGCCGTCGGGTACTGCCACTCCCGCGGCGTCTTCCACCGCGACCTCAAGCCGGAGAACCTCCTGCTCGACGAGAACTGGGGCCTGCGGGTGTCCGATTTCGGGCTCAGCGCCGTCGGCGACCAGGTCCGCGCCGACGGGCTCCTCCACACCCTCTGCGGCACGCCGGCCTACGTCGCGCCGGAGATCCTCGCCAAGAAGGGCTACGACGGCGCCAAGGTCGACGTCTGGTCCTGCGGCGTCATCCTCTTCGTCCTCAACGCCGGCTACCTCCCCTTCAACGACCCCAACCTCATGGTCATGTACCGGAAGATCTACAAGGGGGAGTTCCGGTGCCCCAAGTGGACGTCCCCGGATCTCCGGCGGTTCCTGTTGCGCCTCCTGGACACGAACCCGGAGACCCGGATCACCGTCGACGAGATCGTGAGCGACCCGTGGTTCCGAAAGGGGTACGAGGAGATCAAGTTGGCCGATGAAGACGATTTCGACGCCAAGGACTTTCCCGAAGACGGCGACAGCGGCGAGAACAAGTGCTTGAACGCGTTTGACATCATCTCCTTCTCCTCCGGCTTTGACCTGTCCAGCCTGATCAGCGGCTCCGGCGAGCCGGTCCGGTCGGAGCGGTTCGTGTCCGCGGAGGCGCCGGAGAGGGTCCTCGAGAGGGTGGAGGAGGTCGCCGCCGGCGAGGAGGGCGTGAGCGCGGCGCGGACGAAGGGGGACGCGGTGCGGGTCGAGGGGCCGAGCGGCGAGCTCGTCGCGGCGGTGAGGGCCCGCCGGCTGACGGCGGAGCTGCTGGTGGTGGAGGTCCAGTGGCGGGATGAACCTGGCCGGGGGATCTGGACGGACAAGCTGCGGCCCCAGCTGGACGGCCTGATTTACCGACCGGACGAGCCGGTCTCCGGTGACCCGTGATGCGACGTGACGTGCCACCAATCATAGCGGCCGGGACCACCGTGTGCTCTTTTGAATTCTTGAAAGGGATGATTATTCTGTAATGGGGGAAAAAAAGAATTGAAAAATCGTCCGGGTTTTTTTTTGTATATTTCTATTTTCTCCCGGAAATGTCTATGTCGGCTGGAAAATTTCCCCGAAATAAATGGTCCCCTATCTCTGTGTATGCAATTAAATTAAAAAAAGGAAAAAAATTGGGGAACTTAATGATCATAATTAGCGTAGTTTTGGTGTTACAGGCATTTTCAGGTCTCGTTCTTACTCCAAGTTTTGTTATTTACATATTTTATTTAATTTGCATACAATTAAACTTTGTTAGAATAGCTGGCTCCATGTAAGGGCGTTTGAATCGAACCAAATCTAATCAAATTTTCGTATATTTTTATTCAGTTGAGGTTATGAAAAAAAATAACTGTTTTTTATTCCTACTTGGTTATTTTCATCCGAAGTGAAAATTGCCATTTTCTTAATATAATGATTTACACAATCCCTCTCTTTAAAAATAAAAATTAAATAAAAAAATAGAACTGAACCGAGTATTTGGTTTGGGTTGCAATTCAATTCAAAATTAATGCACACCCAAATAATTCAATTGATCATTGAGTTTACTAAGTTATATTCAATTCGGGCTGCGAATGGTTGACAGCTCTAGCTTCATTCTCAGGTAGGTCATGAGTTTGATAAGATATGTTTGATAAGATATGCTTTTGATAAGGTATGTTTGCTTTCACGAAAAAGTTAAGATTTCTATTTCCATTTTTAGTACGGAAAGAAAAGCAACAAAATGAAAAGAGTCTTGTCAACTTTGTTTCCAAATTTTTGAACTTGTCAAGGAAATGATTTACACCTTTTATCTCTTGCAAATATGGGGAAAAAAAATTCTTTTTAAAATCGTTTCGAATTTTCTTGGATTGCATAACCTTTTTGAAAATAATATCCATATTTCAAAAAAATTTCAAAAAAATTAAATAAATTTATCTGCGCAATATTTATACTTGTAAAAATTTCAGGCGTGTAAGATTAACCAAAAATTTAAAATATGCATGTTGCAAAATTTAGATCAAGTTTAAAATGATAAATCGTGTATAGTCCGTCACAAGATGCGTTTTGAGCCGTCTTGTCAATCGGGCAGAAAAGTAGTTCCCTTTTCAATTTCTACACAAAAATGGAAAATATTCTTCGCCAAACCATAAGGACCAAGATAAGTGTTTCTTTTTTTGGGTGAAAAGCTAAGTCGAAGAGACGTATCGCCCTCATTTCTGAATAATATTGTCATGGCCCAATATTACATAAATTCCTATTTCATGAAAGCAAGTGGTAGGATTAGGCCGAGTCTCTCGCGTTGAAAAAGTGGCTCGCAGTCATCACTCGCATGCCTACCTTTTTATTCATTGGAAGCATTCTACCTACGCTAGATTTTGTAAAAGAAAAAGTACCTTTGGAAAAATAAAAGGTGGAGATTACGTAAGGTCCCTAGGGAACTTTAGGGGTCGGGCTCGCTAGTTCAAGAACTCGTCAGTGCTGTACAAAATGTACAGTACAATATTGTTACGACCATTGACTCTCTGTTGTTGTTTACGCCGGCATGTGCAATGCACATTACTTTTAAGAGGTAAATGTATATTTTCATGTCATTTACTGTCAATTGCCGTAAAACAGGGAAAGAAAGGCAAAGGCAATGCTAATAATATAAAAATGAATATCGATAACAATATAAACGAAAATGAAAATCATTAAAATTATTAGTAGAGATAAGTAATGTACTTTAAGAAAACGAAGCACCAGTGTGAAATGCAAATAGAAAATGCCTAAATAATTAAAAGGTCAGATAACAAAAATTGGTTTACTTATGATGTATATGTAAAGGGCTGATTACGGAAAAGTCAATCGGTTATAAAAATACCTAAGAAAATTATGAAAGAAACGATTAACCAATATTCATAGGAAATTTAATTGTCTTTTTTTCAAAAAGATTAACCAATCACATTCTTAGATACATGACGTGCGGTATCTTTTTAAATTTCAATTGTTATGTCCTGCATTGCAAATAATTAATTTTTTTTTTTTTTTTTCCAAAGAGATCTGTCCTTCTGAGTGGAAAATGGAGCATCTTTAGTCCTAACATGAAGTGGCATCACGATCGATAGTGCCTCATAGTCATCTTCAACATTAGAGGACCATTTTTGCAAAAAAATTTCATATTAAATTAATGTGGTCCAATGCCCCAAACTTTTTCAATTTCCCTTCTTGAATTATTTTCCTTTTTGTGGCCCCTTTTCCAACTGTACCGATTTTCTAAATCCGAAGTACCAATTAGCCCACAAAAAAAAATGGAAAAATAAATAATTGAATAAATAGACTCGGAAGAAACTTCCTATTCATATAAAAGATAAAGTGGTCCAATGGTCCTTGTGGAAGAGGAGAGACATTTATTGGAGCGGGCCCGTAAAAAAATTTGATTTTGGGTGATGCTCGTGCTTCGATTTTTGCTTGGTCATGGTAAAACTAGACAAGATTCAAAGGTGGAAAGTGGTCACCCACCACCACTCATCAGTATCTATCTAACTTTCAAACAATGACAATTTGAGTCATCCGCTTTTTCTTTCTTTTCCATATATTTAAATCTGATTTTTTTTTTTTTTTTTTTAATTTTTCGGGAAAAATCAAAATGCATAGAAGGGTACTTAATACTAGAAGAAGTATGGATTTATGGTAGAACTAGAAACCAGATTAAACCAGTAGTAGGAACTGATCCGGCTCAGGTTTTTGCAGTTATTGATTTCTTAAAAAAGTGGAATTAGTAATGTGCAGTTTAATTCTCAGTTCCTAGGTAAGAATTGAATGAAGAGTCGAGAACCAAAGAACCATCCAGAGAACTGATGACCCAGACCCAACGTCGACATCTTTTTTGGCCATGAAAATGAAAGTCAACAGCAAGATTGATGTCCCCGACGACTGAAATTCTCCATAAATAGACCACCAAAAGGTATTGCTTTGAAGTTGCCAAATGCTTGTTTTGATTATTCACCCCTGAAAGGAAAAGTCCCTGAGCTTCATGAAATGTCTACTCTCATGCTCTGTCACTCTCTCTAAACCTTTCTTTACTAATAATAAGTTGTATTTGGAGGGCTCATCGTTCAGCTCAAATATGGAAGCAAAGACGGTACAAAGATGATGGATAATGTTCCTGTTCTGGGTTAATTTTCTAGGATTGATTTGTGGAGAAAAATGGTACTTTTCAAAGAAGTCGTGTTTGTTGCTTCTTTCATGGGCTTTGGAGTTAAGCATCCTACGTGTCAATAACTCAGAAGAGCACAAGCAATCGGAGCATGAGAAGGTTTCTAGCACAATCTATCTACAGAAGAATAAAGGAGTTTTCGAGCCTGTCATTTGAAGTTTTGTGTTGGTGATTTTGTGTGCTTCCACGAGACGCACGGATCAGCTTTAGTTTGTTGTCATTGACAAATGGAACAAAAAAAGCGAGGAAAAAAACAATGAAAAAAAAAAAAAAAAATTGGCCAGTTTTGGGATGGACCTTGACTTACTAACTATGTGGATTTCGGATTCCAAAGAATAAATGACGGTTTTGGATTTCAAAAATCGAGAAATCGGTTCTAATAAGATACGTTTTAGATTTCGAATAAGTTTCGAATGGAATCTGATTTATTACGGAATCACTTACCTTTACTTAATACAAGTGTAAATAAACAAAATGAGTAAGTGATTACGGAAGTTCACGTGGAGTCTATTTGGAATTGCTTTTTGATAGTCATATTTCGTAACAATCATTTTGAAAAAAGTTACCGGTTTGTGTATAATGGGAAAAAAAACGATCTTTTGGATGTAACAAAATGGTATGCTTCGCGAACAGCAATAAAATAACTTGCAACATGTCTCTTCAAACGTCAGATAATTGACTATCTGATCACCACTTTTTCGTCTGAGAATTGATGCGGAAAATTCAACAGTTGTTAAAATGGACTGAGAATGTTCTTGGCCCCTATACTTGACAAGATACAAGCATAATAAGCTCAGCCTTAGAAATAACGGGGTGAAGCTCCTTCGGAAGATTCCTTGAGCCCACCGAAGAATAAGAAATGTTATCCTGATCGCGTCACATGTCATTCGGAGGGTGTAGCTGTTGCATTATTGATTTAAACTTTAAGTACTCAATAATGATATAAGTGCAATTCATTATTTGTTTGATACTTTACTCTACATTTCAAGATCTAAAAAGTAGATAAAATATTATATTGATTTAATGTCATGTTGGAGAGAGTAGTTAAGATTAAAAAAACTCAATTATGGTGTTATCGTTGATACTTAACTGTACATATCAAGATCTAAACCCTAAAAGGATTCCTCCTGAATATAAAAATTGCTCCATGTTCACTGAAAACATCTATTTACAATCAGCGAATCCCATGGATTGTCTCGATCTGGCCTACAATTTAATTGATCATTATTCGGCATTATTAGATGATTAATTTGATGAAGAGAATATAAGCAGATGCATGGTTCCCTCCTCCTCCTCCTTCTAAGGAAACCACATTGGACTTGTTATATGTCCTCGACTTATATTTCGTCGATAACACGGCATACATAATCTATCCATGTGTAGGTGAAGTGAACAGCATTTTTTCCTAGTGTTTTACAAAGATAATCGTAGGTTTAATACAAGCCCGAGTAAAATTATTAAAATAATATCATTTTGTTTTCAAGCATATGATTATCTCAAGAAGCATAAATATTAATGTTCGAAAACTTTCACTTTCATGACCTGCCACAATAATCATGACGAAGATAAAGATAGAAGATCGAAGCCGAAAAAAGCGAAGAATAAAAATAGCTTGCGATAGTAACGTTGTTGGTTCAAAAGAATGATTTTAATTTTTAATTTTTATTAATATTATTGCAGAAGTACTTTAATTATAAATTTGTCGCCTTTGAAAAAAAAAAGGATCGGTACATTGTTTGCCAAACTTGAAAATCTCAGTTTCCACTAGAAATAATTAAAAGAAAAACGCAACTTGGTATTTTGCATTTCATCAAGACCCAAAAATATTCATTGCTGAACTGATTGCCTGACAGCCGAGGTCACATGGCCATTTGGTTGGAATTGACTTTAAAAAACGGGCCGAAAGAGATATAAGTCAAAATGACCCGAACATGAGTTGGATTTTGTCAATTGTCTGGTTGCCCTGGGTTAGACTGTAAATAAATCGATAAAAAATGTTGGTACGGATGGTCAATGCTGGTGTCCACCTTGAATCTTATTATATTGAGCTCATACTAAGCATGCATTTGGTTTAATTTTGACAAAATGACTTTGCATTTCCTACATCTCCCTAAGCATCTTTGAATGAAGGGGTATTTTGTGAAAGTAGCATTGTTTGGATAACTCATTTCGGTGTATATTTTGTAACGCAACTTTGAAGTGAAAACAAAAGAAATAATAAAAAAAGAAAAACAGATCTTGGCAAGCATTGGCAAAGGTAGGGACTGGGGGAGCTTCACTTGTGTCAACCATAGGCAAGCCTCGACGGTGACCAAAGGCGCAGTCAGCCGCGGTCGCATGAACCCAACCAAGGCTACCCCTGGGGTCGCACAACCTTGACAAGGTAAAGACACTTCATAGGTGATTTGCAACATCAATTCTAGGGTTTACTGATTTGGGGATTTGCTACATCGGAGCTGCACCCATTGGGGCCCTTCAACCGTTAGCAACCCAAGCAACAATCCCAAGGATGCCTGATGCTGAGGTCACACAACTGCGATTGAAAGGCCAGATCTAGGTTGCTCAACCCTCGACCTTGACCTCGACCCGCAGCGGCTTAGGCAATGATAGTAGCTTTGGCGAAGGCGGTGGCTTGACAGCACGCGTGACCCTCTCAATCTCATCCTCGACCTTGACTTGGACCTCAACCTCAATGATGAACCAGAGAGCACAAGGAAGAAGATGAACAATATTTTTGAGGGTAAAAGAGGAACACATAATTATCAATGAAAGCAATATTAGAAAGAAAAAATTCATTGAACCTGCACAATAGCATTCTGAAAATGCCAAAACTTAAGGCAAGTTATCTACCTTAGGTTTTCAGCTTTCCCAATACTAACATTTAGCCATTGAAGTCCTAAAAGCACTTGCCAAACATCTTATATTTTTCTTTAAAGGGTTTTGGGGACTCAAAGTCACTTGGGAAAGTTGAACCAAATTAATCGTAATTACTGAAATACTTTTTTTTAATATTAAATGTTCACTTTGAGTTGCAACTATTTCGCATCACCAACGATCCGAAAATTCAAGGTGGACAAGTCTGTCACTACAACTTCATTAAGATGTTAGCCACCAATAAATCAATTCACATTAAGTATGCTGCAGCTAGGTAAAGCAATGCTACCCTTTTAAAGGTTGGCTTTCAACTTGAATTGAACTCGTGCAAGAAAGGTAACCCATCAACCAATGGGTTAGTTACCTTGGTGACCACTTGGTTACCCTGTTATAGATGTGGAAATCGGGTGAATCCTTTACTCAATGGTACTTGATAGGATGCTACAATGCACGCACAACGGATAGAGAAAGTCTCGTGACCTTATTTTTAGAAGACTCTTAAATGCTCAAGTCATTATAGTACTAATGTCCAGACACGTGTTATGTGCACGTGTCGAGTTGAATGATTGTCTATACAAAGAAAATGGATAGTTCTATGCCTAAGGAAGTGGATGTAACGGAAAGTCATAAGAGATACACTCACTAGAGAAGCCTGAAACAGGTGAACATATTTAACATTGTAATAATGTATTGAACAGGTTGGTAAAAAAAAATCCTATATCAATTATGGTACCCAAAGATCAGTAGTGTCAGGACATAGTGCCAATGTTGCAATTTTTCTTGGTGCAATAGGACGTAACGTGGGTTAGTAAAACTTTTAATGCAATGTAATAGTGCAATCTCTTATGCCTCTCCCTCTCCAAATTTCAGCCTTTCTTCGCTTCTTTAAATTCTAGAGGGGAGGGATTTGACTTAGATCTCTCCCTCCCCTCCCTCTTTGGTTGTTTTTACCTTTATTTTCTCTCAGTTCTTGCTCTACTCTCCCAATCTAAATCTATATTTAGGAGCTCTACTCTCCCGATTTAATATGATTCAGGAATTTTAATAAATAAGTATTTTGTCTCTAGTTTCAATAGTGCTCACAGCAGCTCCAAATCAGATCTGTGTTTATTTAACTTGTTTTTGTTTAACATTCGGTGTCTTGCACTTGCTAAATAGCTCTATCTCATAGGTGTTAGATCTGAACTTGTTCAACATATTTTTGTTGTCTCTATATGGTGATGGTGTTGACTATTGAGGGTGCCCAATCTAAGCATATACCACCAAAATGCAAAGTCATAGCTGCGTGTGCTCATCACTAATGATAATGCGTGCTTTTTTGATTAGCCACCGATTATTTGGATGTAGTCATAGATCTGTTATTGTAGGACGAACTTGTGCTTACCTCTACCTACTGTGCTCTAATAATATACCTTGATTTTTGGATTTAGTTTGTTTTAAAACTCTATGGGCTTGCTTTGTTGTGGTGATTTCTGGGATTTTTTATGGATCTTTTCATGTATCATTTAAATAATAAATGAAAATTTTCTTTGATTAATTTTTTTTTTTTTTGGATGTAAAACAGAGACAGATAATATTTTGGCGGATTACATCCATGGCGTTGAAGTTTAGATCTATGTGCAACTACTTGAAAACTATTAAACTCATTTATTGTTTCATATGTTAACAGGAAAAGGTAGAAAAAAGGTTAGGAGCAAAGAATAATCATGTGATTAGATCAAGGAAAAATTATTTAATCAATCATAAATCTATTGTATGAATGTCAATTTAATATTAAACTTTTCAATTTTGTCAATTTTTGGCTTAAACCTTTGTATAAAATTCAATATAATCATTTTGATTAATTTTCATCAAAAATCACTAAATTGACGGTTTTGTCATTGTTGACTAGCCATCCCACATGGTGCACCGCCATGTTAGCAACTTTGGCAAAAATTGTTTGGAATAACTATATTAGAATTTCATGTAAATGTTTAAAATTAAATTAACAAAACTGAAAAATTTAGAAATGAATTGACATTCATATAATAGATAAAGGATTAATTGGACAATTACCCCATGTTGATGCCCAAATAAACTGGTTGTGGGTTTTTCTTCAAAGGATTTGTGGAAAGTCAATTGTGATTGAGAGAGTTAAAAATTGATAACTACAAACCATTAATGGTAAAAATGTACTAAGAATGTTCTTGGTCCTTGTAAATGAGCTATATACTTGAAAGATACAAGCATAAGCTCAGCCCGAAAAATCATGTACAAGGACCCCAAAATAATCTTGTTTCCTTATTGATTTAGATTTAAAATTCTGAAAAACTCAATAATGATGTAGGTGCAAGTTTTTTTTTAATTGACACATTACTCCACGAAATCAAGATCCAAACCCTAATAAATATCATAAACTAATATTCTGATTACGAGACATATTGGAGGGAGTAGCTGTTGCATGCTTGATACATTTGGAATTTAAAAAACCCAATCATGATATCATCAATTGATACTTAACTGTACATATCAACATCCATGAATAAGAAATTTGCTCCGTTATCACTAAGTAACATTTGTTTACGACCTGTGATTCCCGTGGTTGCTACGGGATCTCTCCTATATTTAAATTGATTATCATCCAACGTTATCAGATTATTTATTTGATTAATAGATCATACTCTTTCTAAGAAAACTTACATGTGGACTCATGTCTAATCTGTCGGTTATACTGCGTCCAGAATCTATCCACGTGAAGGTGAAGTAAACAATGTCTTTTGTGGTATTTTACACTGTTGTTTGGTTCGTACGAAAATCCGTACAAGATATAGAAGATAAAGTTTGAAGTAATAAAGAATATAGTTAATATCCTAAAAACCCCAAACTAATACACCTATAATAAATTTACCTTAAATTATTTTTTTGACAATGAAAAACCCTAAACTGGTACATATATGATAAATTTACCGTGATTGACCATAAAAAACTATAAAATGGTATATTTATGACAAATTTACCCAAAACTAATTTATTTGACCGCAAAAAACTTCAAACTGGTAAATTTGTAACAAATATACCATCCGCTAAATTGGATTAATACCATAAAAAAAATCACAAAAATTGTAAACTGTGACAAACGGAGCGTAAAATCCCAAATCGATATATCAATCAACTGTCACATGTCATTTAACTTAATTATTTGACAGTAAAATTTGGCGGAAACTAACATAGGATAAATTTGTCACAAGTATATCAGTTTAGGATAAATTTGTTAAAGGTATATCGGTTTGGGGTTTTTGATGATAAAAAAAAAATAGTTTAAAATAAATTTGTCATAAGTGTACCAGTTTTGGATTTTTCAGAACATTAACCCTAAAAATAAAAGTAGCATTCAATGGTCTCCAAGAATGCTTTCTAAGTAATGATTTTTACTAACATTATCGTAAAAGTACTTTAATTTTTGATTTTATGCATTTAAAAAAATGTATTAGTATGTTATTTTGCTAACAAATTATGTCTAAATATTTTTGTGAACATTGAGAATATTTTTCATTTATTTATTTTTATAAGTAATAAAAGCGATCATTTTTTCAAAAAGATTTTCTAAATATTTCATTTTCCGTAAAACAAAGTGTATAAACATTTTACCAATAAATGTCTTAACCTAATTAATAAATGGACAATTTATAAGTTGGTTGCAAATAGTTCTCACCGAAAATAAAAATCGATTGAAAGATTATTTTGTTTAATTAAATCCATTAGAATCAACCAAAAAACTTCATTAAAAAAAGGGGGTTAACACCAAGAAAAATCATAAATAGATATATCTATGACAAATTTATCTAAAATTAATTTTTAATCACAAAAAACCCTAAAGTAATACATTTGTGATAAATTTATCCTGAATTAATTTTTAACTAAAAAAAATCAAACTGATACAATTATGACAAATTTACCCAAAATTAATTTTTTTTACTACCAAAAACTTTAAACCGGTACATTTATGACAAATATACCCCCGTTTGTTTATGTTAAATTGGATTAATATCATCAAAGGTCATAAAATAGTACACTTGTGACAAATAGTTATAACTTTAAATTGGTACACTCGTCAACTATCATGTGTCATTTAACTTAGCAATTTAATTGTAAAATTTAATAGAAATTAATCGATGATAAATTTGTTTCAAATGTACCGGTTTAGGGTTTTTTTGTGATATTAACTAAAAAAATAAAGACCCAAGTGACAAATTTATACTTTTTCTTTTTTCAAATCAAGTATTCAGATTATGAGCCGATGCTGTGCCTTAAGCCTCTCCTTTCTTTCTGAAACCGACAGGTGAAAATGTTTACTTTTGTAAACCATATGTTAATTCTCGGTTAATATATTATGTGCTAATTATGGTGCCAAATGATTGTGCAATGAAAGACAAAACCTGGGTCAACTTTTAATGTAGAACAGGCTATGGATGATGCCATTTTGGCGGCTTTTGCACATGGTGGGGTGTGAACTTTATGGAGCGAGACAGTGACAGAGTCATTATTGAATCACTGCGTGAAAGCTCTCCCCAAATTGGGAATGTATAAGGAGGTATGGCTTGGCTCAAATGTTGCAAAATTCTCGTCTTCTGTCTGGCCATATACGTTTACCCAATGGAAAACGACTATAAGTAGTTGGCATGGGGATGAAAGCATCAGGTGTTGGATATGTTTCTGATTCGATTCGCCTATTTGTGATTTGTTGTGCTGACAGATAAATCTTGCGTGACCTCAAATTAGCACGACGCGTTTCAAAACCATGCAAGGGTCTGCAAAGAGTGACCAAATCGAACCATATGGCGTTGACAACTGACCAAAATGAGACATCAGCTTTCTGATCAAGGCTAGCCAAGCTGGGCATGTTGGCTACTAATTCTACGTTTGTCAAGGCCGTAGCTGCCATAGTGCGTAGTGGGTTGTCCCATTGGACCACCGGTAATGGTTTTGGTGCAGGTAGGGGTGGTTGGAGGTGGCGGGTCGCTGGTCTTAGGTGAAGTAGCCAGTTTTGCGGGATGATGTGATATTAGAGCTAACACGGTTTTCTTGGCCCTTTTTGTGAACAATGCTATTTCCTCTTTTTATTCAGGATTTTAGGTGTGAGATGCTAGTTGTAGGTTTTAAAAGTGAAGGATGCAAATTTGTATGAGAGTTGAACTTAAAGATGGTTTTTGCAATTATCCCAAGTTAAAGCATCAAATGACCCCAAGCATATGCTCACATATTACAATTGGAACAGATGGTCCGGCGAATTCTTCTCCCCGTGAATAGTAGGCCTAATTTTATTTTATGGACCTATTTTACATGTTGGGAAGACCATCTTCTTACATGCACTTTGGAACACTTCGGTTGAAATAAATGTCTTTCAACAGGACGATTCTAGTGTTCCGTTTCACAGAAGAAGGAATTTTATTCATACTAGTAAATTTCGAAGAATTTAGTAAGTGTCAACAAGATATTAATAATAAAATAATTGCTTACCTAATTTACTGTAACTTATTGGTAACTTAACATCATTTTTCATAAAATCATGAACTTAACATCATTTTCATAAAATCAGGAATTTTACAAATGGCTCGCCTTATTTCCACCCCTTTATTGGCTCTTAACATCTCCTATTACATTGAATTGACTACATTAACTCTTGTAGACCCCTCCCTTGATTTAAGATCATTTCTTATCTTTTTTACCCCTTATTATTGGCTCCTGACACCAAACATCACATTGAACTAACTACATTATCCATTACGATTCCCACTCTTAATTCAGTACAGTATCTTACATTTTTTTCTTTTTTTAAATTTTATTAAAAGAAAAACTTACTCACATTACTCTCAAACAACATTTTATTTTCACCCTAGCCAATTCATCCACACCCGTTACATTTCAACCTTTCCTTCATGTAAGTCTTCTTCAAAACTTATTCTTTGCTATTATAACCTAAGCGAGGCACTAATCATATATTAGAGTACAAATTGTTAATTTTATCTTGAAATTGTTTATTTTATATCTATATTGTCCTCATGATTGTGGAATTTTCAACTTCAAATTCTGGTACAAATTTACTCAAAGATTATCCTCTTGCTTGCAGTTAAATTACTTTTTGAATAATAATTTTCTAATAAAAAATAAATATAAAAATCATTAACAAAATAATTATCTTTTTTTGCTAGAATAAAAGTAATTAGGTAGCTATCTATCAAATAAATATTTTTTTTTAAAAAGGTTAATACCTTGAAAAATCCTCAACTAGTAAGTCAGTGATAAATTTATCTCAAATTAATTTTTTTACTATAAAAAACCTCAAACTGATACATGTCTAACCAATTTACAACAATCTAATTTTTTACCCCAAAAACCCCAAACTAGTATACTTATGACAAATGTATAATCCATTAGTTTTTGTCAAATTTAAACGTTAGACATATGGTGACATAGTATATTGATGTGATAAATCCATTTGGAAATCTATAGGGTAAATATTTTGAAAAACCCCAGACTGATACACCTGTGATAAATTTAATAGTACTCTTGTGATAAATTTAATAGTACACTTATGACAAATTTGGAATTTTTCGTGGCATTAACCCTATGGATTTTCACGTGAACTTGCAATGACATAACATGTCACTATGTGTAATTCACGTAAACAAATTTAACGGCGAAATTTGACGGAAATTAATAGAGGGTAAATTTGTTACAAGTATATCAATTTTTTATTGTTAAGAAATTAGTTCAGAGTAAATTTTTCATAAGTGTATTAGTTTGAGGTTTTTGAAAGTAAAAAAAAATTAGAATTGGGTAATTTATTATAGATTTACCAGTTTGGAATTTTGATAATAAAAAACTAGATTTATGGTAAATTTGTCACACGTGTACCAATTTAGGATTTTTGATGATAAAAAAATCAGTTTGACACAAATTTATTATAAGTGCATTAGTTTGGGATTTTTAGGGACATTAACCCTTTTAAAAAGAGGTGCACCAATTTTGTTCCAAATTGAGAAATAAAAGAAAAAAAAAACAAAAAAGAAGAATACAAGCAAGCGTTGGTCTTTAATCAAGAGGTGGGCCCACGTTTAATATTAAAAAAATTATTTGAGAAGGGAATAATAGTTTGTCTCTAATGAAATTGGAATAAATGAAAAAAAAAAAAAAATGTAAGAAATAATCTTAAAATAAAGTGGAGCCCATAATGGTTAGTATAGTCAATTTAATATAAAAAGGGATGTCAAGAGCCCAAAAAGAGGTGGAAATAGCTCTAGCCTTACAAATTTGCAACTTTTCTTCCTTCTTTTTCTTTTACCAATGATTTACATTTACAAAAACACTTTTGAGTCTACCAATTTAAAATTTGAATTGTTGCTATATATTACTATATCGTTTTGAGTTACCATCTATAAATTGAGTTACTTACCATTATTTATTTGGTTTCTTTTTTTTTTTTTTTATCAACTTTTGTTATGATTTATTGACTTGTATTTGCTTTTTTCTTACAAAATCCTTCAATTCATCAATCTTATGTGAACTTGCAACCTTTATAAGTTTGACATACCGGCATTTCTTTCATTAGTATACCAAGTAACTTTGGTTTACCAACTGTTAGTTGAGTTTCTTCCTAACCTTTTTCTAAAATCTTTACCGACTTTTTTACTATCAATTCATAAATTCATATTTGTGTTATGTATCAATGTTTATTTGTGCTTTTTTTTAAAAATAAAAAATTACCAACTTCCCTTATCTTAGAGGAGAAAAAAATTTCACTTCATTTCTTACCAAAGAATTTTAGTTATCGGGAGCGATTCATATACCTTTTTTTTTTTTTTTTTTTGGGTCAAAAGTAATAATATATTGAGCTTTGAGCCAAACAATTACACAAGATCCGGCGCCACAAAACTTGCACTCATGAAGAGAATAAGTCTAAACGAGTGGAAGGGAGCCGGATGCAAAAGAACTCCGCAAGAGCGGCCAAAGCGAATAACAGCCTAAACAACAGGCACACGAGGAAAGAGGAGGCCACGCATGGCCAAAAGGAACCCAACCTCGACAAAACAACCAAAATAAAGGACAGACAACAAAGTAATAAAACAATCACAAAACACTAAGGATGGGTCACCGCCTTAGACGAATAGCAGCCAAACCAGTCAAGGTGAACACGGCCCCAGCCGAAGGAAGAAGGTGGAAGGCCTTCATACAGCAAGCGCTCGATAAGACAACAGCCGCAACCCAACCACAAGCTGTTTTTGAACCACTCCAAAGAACACTAAGGATCCACCGGATGAAGAGAGAAGATGCAAGGATCTATCCCCCAGTTATGCTAGAGTCTTTTGTTTCTTGGATTATCCTCAACGTTTTTGAAAGTTAAGGCCTTGTCCTTTACCACTTTGATGAGATGATTTTTAACCGCTGCAACTGCGACCGTGTGATCTCTAAAGAGTATGTTGTTCTTATACCTCCAAATAAGGTGGCAAAGAGCACTAAAAGAAAAACAGCCAATGGAGCAATAAAAGTCCTTACTGGAGAGGAACTTCATTGCCCACTAAAGGTTTTCAGACCATGTCATGTTATGCCAAGGGAGATTGCATTTAGCCGCCCAAAAGAAAGCCATGCTAGCAATGATGCGACACCCGAATTAGAGATGATCGATGGAATCCGGCGTCTACCTATAAAAAGCACAAACCTCTCTCCCAATTCTGCTATGCGACATAAGTAAGGCTTGAGTGGGAAGACGATTCTTTATAATGAGCTAGAGATTGAATTGATATCTCGGGGTGATAATCTTATTCCAGATAAATGATGCCCAATTAACCTTATCCTTCCTTCTTTTGATAATATGCCAAGCCGAGGCGACCGAGAAGAGACCAGAAGTGCCGTCGTTCCAAGTAAAGCGATCCGGTGCTTTGGAGAGGAGAGGGAGGGGATAATCCCAAGATTCAACTACTATCTTGAAATCCTATCCCTCTAGTGAGGAAAGGTCAGCCACCATGGCAAATTTGGATAAATCGGAATTTAATATCATTTGATTTGAGCAAATAAGATGTAAAGGACCTCTCTGGTGCTAGTGAACAAACCAAACGGAGATTGATTGGCCATCTCCAATTCTCCATCGAAAGTAGAGACGAAACTCGGATCTCAGGTGAATGATTCTCTTCCAAGCCCAAGAGCAATAGGTCGGCTTCCCAACCACCTAAAAACTCTTCCGTTTCAGGAAGGTTGAGTGGATCCACTTGCATCATAAAGACTCCTTGTCTATAAACATGATCCAAATATGCTTGAGCATCGCTGCCTTGTTGAATTCTCGCAATCTGCGAATTCCAAGTCCTCCTTCCTCCTTTGGAAGGCACATGTCTTCCCAGGATACTTTAGCATCACCATTTCCAAGGCCGGGGCCCTTCTAAAGGAATTGTCTGAGAATCAGCTCAATGTGATCCAGAACTGCAACGGGAATGGTGAAAACTCGCCCAATAAGCTTGGATGGCATGAAGGACCAACCTTATTAACTGAACCCTGCCAGCAAAAGATAGAAAGCGTTGAGTCCAGGATTGGACCCTGGCCATTATACAATCAACTAAGGACACACAGTCCGCCTTGTCGAGTCTCGAGGATATAATAGGAACTCCCAAATAACGCACCGGCAACTTTCCTTCAATGAAACCAAGGGCATCCTTGATCTCATTCCGTAACTCCTCCAAGCCACCTGCAAGAAATATCTCACTCTTGATGTTGTTTGGCTTCAATATGCTCCATACAGAGAAAGTATGTAGACCATCTTTTAGAAGAGAGATGGAACCCATATCCGCTCGACAAAAGAGAAAGACATCATCCACAAAGAAAAGATGAGATAATCTTGTAGCCTTGCATCTCAAAAGAATTTGAACCCAGGTTGCGCCGCACACGCATTGAGGATGCCTGAGAAGACTTCCATAACCAAAGTAAAGAGGTAAGGGGACATGGGATCCTCTTGGCGAAGGCCACGTCCACTAGGGAAGAAGCCATGGAGTTCCCCATTCAAGGAAATCGAAAATTTGGGAGTGCGTACACATACTATAATGAGCCTAATAAAATGGTTCGGGAATCGAAATGCACGCATGACCATTTCAAGAAAGTCCCAATCGACCATGTCATAGGCCTTCTGAAAATCAACCTTAACAGCACATTTAGGGGAATACGGCTGAAGATGGAAACCAGCAAATAATTCCTGTGCAAGAAAAATATTATCTTGGATGCGACAGCCCTTAATGAATGCATTTTGAGAAAGGGCTGATAGTGTCATGAAGAACCGCGGCGACGCGATTAGCTAAGACCTTGGTGATACATTTATAAATTGTATTACAGCAGGCAATAGGTCTATAGTCATTGATCGAGGTCGCATTAGGACTTCTTCGTCACGGGGAGACTTCTAAGGGAGATTAACAATACCATCCTTGTCCTGATCCCTAAAGTGCCTAACTTTTACCAATGTTTGAAATTTACCAACTATCATATCAAATTACTAACCTCTAATTGAGCGAATTTTCAATGCTACTCCCACTTAAATAACCGAATTGAAAAGTTGTTAAATGAAATAAACCAAAGAAATATTGGTAACAAACTCAAATAATTGGTACCTAAAACTAGTTAATAACTTAACAAAAGAAAAGTTGATATAACACTTACAAAGTTAGTGATTTGACAAAAATTAAAAAAATTCAAGCTGGAGATGGTCACGCATTCATCTAATCTTTAAGCAATAGGAATTACACTTTGGTCATTCTTTATTAACAGTTTTTAACAGTTTACTTTCTTAAATACCGCTACTCTTTAATAATTATCCGTAAAATTCTAAATACTCACATGTACACAACGATGATTATAATGAACTAAAAATCTCTTGGTCCTTTTTTATGAGCTATATCCAATCCTCACTAGGGTAATCATGGTCCGAGTTGGGCTGGTCCAGCACCTAACACAGGGACCAACCCACATAGTGTTGGACCTAAGATCGATCCGATTGAGTCTGGGACTAAGAACTAGATCGACCCTATGGGTTTGGTCTAGTTTCAGAGTCAATCCGATATCAACTGATAATTTTTTGTAGTCCCTAAAAAGACAAATCTATTATTTCAAATTACATATCCATCGACAAGGATGAGCCACGAAACAAGGTCAAGCCATGAGGTGAACAACAAATGGCGAGCATTGCTCATGAGCAAAGAGGGTTTCTAATTAGGGCTTTGTCTCCATCTGATTTACTTAGCGATGAGCGAGGTTGGTGAAGAGAGGTGAGCAATGTGAGCGTAGAGTGGCAAGCGGTGTGGGCATTGAGTGGCAAGTGAGGCAACTCGTGCGGCAAGCAGGGTGAGGTTGCTCACAAGTGAAAAGTTGTTTCTTTCATGTAAAAATTGAAGAGGATAAAAAAGAAAGAAGATGATAAAAAAGAAAGGACAACAAGAGTACTGAAGGAGGACGACGTCGTTTGATGCCGTTTAATGCCGTTTAAGTTAGGGTAATGCTATTTAAGTTTGAGTTTGCTCTGTAGAATATATATATATATATAGAATATATATATTAGAATATTATATCTTATATATCAGATATATAATATATAATATATCTAAAATATATTATATATAAATAAAAATTATATAGTCAAGGTTGAACCAACTCTAAACTCTTAGAACTGATAATCAACTTGCATAGTGCTAGTATGAGAAATTTAGGACCAAAGACCAATCCAGTCCCCCTAAGAATTGAACAAGGACCGATAGGGTCGGGCCGGTCCAGAGTGGTCCAAGGATCCTGGACTAAAAACAAAAATAAAAATAAAAATGGACTAAAAATGTCTTGGTCCTTGCGTATGAGCTATAATTCTCGCAGAAAGTCAATTGGGAAAACACAACTAAAAACGGACCAAGAAGTCTTTGGTCCTTGCATATGAGCTATATACTCGCGGAATGACAACCGTGATTAAAGAAAGTTAAATATTGAAAATTACAAACCAAAATAATGAATTCTCTTCAAATTTCATCCACATAATTCCGAATATTCATATATACGCAACTATAATAAGAATGTCTTGGTCCATGAATACGAGTTATATACATGCCGAAAGTCAACTGGGATTAAGAAAGTTTAAAATTGAAAATAACCAACCAAAGTTATCAGTTCTCTTCTGTTCCCGTCCGCAAAATTTCGAAACTTCTCATGTGCGCATCAATAATAAAAATGGACGAAGAATGTTCTCCGTCCTTGAATATAAGCGATATACATGACTTTCCAAGTTTCTTTGTATCAACCGAAAAATTAAATTAAATATTATTCTGATTGCAACTCAATTGGAGGGAGAGCAGCTGTTGCATTATTGATAGATTGAATTTTTAAATACTCAATAATGATATAAGTGCAAGTCATTATTACTTGACACATTGTTCGACATTATCAGAATTATTAATTTGATCAAGAGATAACATTTTATAGTGTTTTGGCCATGTGAGAATAGATCTGATGAATTACCACAAATAAAAAATAGAGAGAAAAATCTAACAAAGCAACTTGGTCTTTCCATTTTATCAACATTAATGAGAATTTCAGAATAATCTGGAAAAAAAAAAAAAAATCTAAGACTGGCGAGTCCATCATTGCATTTAATACATGGATAATTTGGGAACAAATACATTTTCTTCGATGTGTTGATGTTGTCACTATTGGGAGAAATGAAGGGCAGTTGCTAAGCAATAGGAATTACACTCAGGTCATTCTTTATTAACATTTTATAATAGTTTACTTTCGTGAATAGTGCTAACTCTTTAATAATAATCCCAAAGAATTCTGAATATTCAAATGTACGCAACACTAATAAAGATGAACTACGAATGTCTCGGTCCTTGTATATGAGCTGTAATACACTTGCGGAAAGTCAACTGTGATCAAGAAAGCTAAAAATATCAAACTTTATTTTAGCTAATGTGTGTAATAATGTAAGAGGTTGAGCAGCACAAAAATTAAATCTTCCCAGACAAATATTGTATCGGCCACTATAAGAAGACTTCTTACCCTCATTTTTTCGAATTATTAGCTTTATTTGTAATACCAAGGATGTCCTTAAGCTATTGTACTTCATCTACTTCATAACACTTACATTTTACCCCAAAAAGAAAAAAAAATCAAATATTATTAGTTCTCTTCATTTTTAATCCTTGCAAAATGCTGATTTTCAGACGTACGATCTATAAACTTTGACTGGCTACAAGCACAAGCTCAGCACCAAAGAGCATGTGGGAGAACTTCCTTGGGAAGTTTCTTTGTATCCGCCGACCAAAGAATATATAAAACACATTATCGGGATAACAAGTCATACTTGAGGGAGTAGGCGTTCCATTATTTTTACATTTAATATTAAAAATTGAATAAAGAGATAAGTACAAGTAGATACTAATTGATTCCTTGCAGTACATATCAAGTCACCCAAGAGGATTCCTCATGAATAAGAAATTGCTCCATTTTTTTCTCTTTTTACGAAAAAGCATTTCTTTATGATGGGTGAATCCCGTGGGGTTGTCGATGTTTTCCTAATATTTTACACTGCTAATACTAGGTTTTCATACAATCTCATGCGACTTTGAAACAACGTTCACTTCCACAGCCCGCCACAGCAATTACAACCAGACATAGTATATAGATATTAAAATGCAAAAAAAAAAAAAAAAGAAAAAAAGAAAGAAAGAATAGATGTAGCTTGTCTTTGGTTGAAAATAATGCTTTCGATGTTGATTTTTCATTGACATTAGTGTGAAGATACCTTGAGTTTTAGTTTTTCGCCTTTAGAAAGAATGTATTGATACAAATTTTTACTTACAGTTTTCACTAGAAATAACAAATTGAATGACAAATTATTTAAAAAGAATGAAGAGCAACTTGGTCCCTCCATTTCATTTTACTCTGTTACTGAGCATTTCAGAATAAGTTGATTAAAAAAAAAAAAAAAAAAGAGAGAGAGAAAAATCCAAGGTTGGTGGGATTGTCATCACAAGCTCACCAACATGTTGACAGACAAGAAATCTGTCCACTCAACGTACGCAGTGCGCACAGCAAGGTAACGCAGCACTAACCGTGTCGAGGTTTGCTCATGACCCAAAGTAAATTCACAGAGAGAAAAAGGTTATAGGCCATGGTGGCCACGTGGTCACACTATTTGTGATCTGTAAATCTAGGTAAATATTTCAAATTACATATACCATCACTCCGACGACTTTTTTGGATGATATTTCTTTCCATTCTACATATTTTTTCAAAAGAATTTCATGAAAAACACAATTTCTAAAAAATAGGAGAAATCAAACGACTATAATGTGTCCCTTGTTGTTTGTCCTATTATAAAAAGTGTGAGCAAAATTTTAAGAGTGTATATCTCATCGCTCTGACAATTTTTTGTGCGATCTTTTTTTTGATTTTATGTAACTTTTGCAACAACTTTGAGAGGATGAGACTTTTAGAGTGTGTATCTCATCACTATGACAACTTTTTTAGCGACAATTCTTTTGATTCTGCATAACTTTTCAGAAAGAATTTTATGAAAAATATGAAATTTCAAGAAAATATGAGGAATCAAGGTTTGTATAGAATTGGACTTATGAAATGTGTGTGCCATGATTAGAGAAAGCCTCGTGACCTTATTTTGCAAAGACTCTTAAATGCTTAAGTATGTATTCACTAATGTTGTGCATGCGTGAACTTAGATGATTGTCTATGTAAAGAAAATGGACAATTTTATGCACAAGGAAGGATAATGAATTGGGGTATGAGAGATACACTAATCATACCTTGTTATGTCATTTAACCATTTAACACATGGGTAATTTGAAATAAATCCATATTCTTTTATGGAGAAACGAAAGAGTGAGATAAAGATTGGTTTTAAATTGATAGTTAGAAGACATATTTCACGGGAAAATATCCCATGTCTTTGTCCAGTCACATCTGCTAAAGTGTTCGGATTACAGGTGAAAAGATTTCATTTTGTAAATCATGTATTAATTCTTGGTAAAAAGATCATGTATGTATCTTGTATTCATCATGTATTATTAATCAACAGATGGGCAACGTTGCAATTTTTCTAGTTGCAATGGAAAAACAGAACGTGGGTCTGCGAAACTTTTAACGCAGAGCAGAGATGGGAGGACGCCATTGCTGGCGGATTGTACAGATGGCGGGGGGAACTTTATGGAGGAGACAGAGTCATCATTAAATCACTGCGCGAAAGCTGGATGAGAATTAACCTTTGTACGTACAATCGGGACCTCTTGTTGTAGGTTGCGGACAAAACACACGACACGCCGAAAAGGAACTCGAAATTGTTCGGTCTTGAAATGTCACTGTTCGAGAAAGCAATCGGCATTTTATCAGGGTGTGTTCCTCGGATACTCCCCACATGGGAGTGTTTGGGAACGTACGGCTTGGCTCAATCACGTGTACTCCGTTGGAAAAAAGGATCTAGGCGGTCGTTAGGTAGACCGAACTGCCAGCTTTCGGATGTATCACGAATTCGATTAGACAATTTATGAGATTTTGTGATGATAGATAAATCTTGCGGGATCCCAAATTAGCGTTACAAGTTTCTAAGCAGTGCCAAAGCATATAGGGCATGATCGGATCGAATGATAATGTATGGACGCCAACCAAGATGAGACTACCTACTCTTATATCAAAGCCAGCCAGGTTAGGCATGTTGGCTGTCGATTCACCATTAATCGAGGCCACTTGAGTTGCCATAGCGCCCGCTGGTGATTCTGACGAGGGGACGTGCTATTAGAGCTAGTAGGGTTTTCTCGGCTCTATTGTGCAGTATGGCAATTTACTCTGTGTAGTCAAGATTCGGGATTTGAGGCGTGAGATGCTAATTGTACGTTTTAAAAGCAGAGGATGTAAATTGATACGATAGTTAAACTTAGAAGATGGTTTTTGTGATTGTCCCAAGTTAAAAAAACACCAATCACCCAGCGCATGCATGCTCACAAATTACAATCGGACTAGATCGGTCCGGTTGCTAGGCCCAATGTTTTTCTATTGGGCCTATTTCCATGTTTGGAAGATCATCTCCCCACATGCACTTTGCAACCCTTCAAAACTCGGTTGAAATGAATGCTTTCGACCGGACACTACTACTGCTCTCTCTGTATATGAAAGAACAGAACATTTTTCCCCTGTCCTGGTAGATTTTTGAAGAAGTTTGTTTAGTTGTCGATTGATATCAACGGAGAAATTACCGGTTACATATTTTTATGGAATATATTGGTAACTTACCACCAATACTTTTAGAAAATCTTAACTCTTTTCAAGGGTTTGCAAATTTAAAACTTTTTATTTCTTTTTTTATTTTTTATTTGAAATGTAAGATTCATTTATAAGATGACGTACAAGAGTTTAGGGGCATTCCCTAGCATTATAAAGATATTTAAGAACGTGAAAGGATGGAGTGAGGGAGTCTCCATATGGTAGCCAATATTACATTGTTTGGGAACGTCTAAAGTTTTTGTAATGTGAAGGTCGCCCTCCGACAAGTCTACAAATTTTAGCCACGATAATGGGGACATAATTTGACTTGCTTTGGAAACATCTACAGTTACGTTCCATCTAAATGCAATATATAGTTTCTAAGAAAGTTACCTTGAGAAGCCTTGCCATCAAGTCCTTGCCTTTGGTAGCCCTAATCATCCATTGGAGTTCATCATTTCATCCTCCTAAAGAATAATGGATATTGTACGAGGATTCTATGCCATATACTTCCAATCCAAGTGCACTGAAAGAATAGATGATTCGATTTTCCAAACCAACCAAACACAAATTACAATGGATTCCCACCATAGGCATCCAACATGATATGATCTCCGCTATTGGTAATCTATCTATACAAACTAGTCGCCCAATAAAATTATGTTTGCTAACCCCACTTATCCATTAGTTGATACCATCCCATAGCCGGTCCCATGCTCCTAAGTTTATCATATAACTTTTTGTAACAATAACTTTGCCTAAATATGGTTGAAGATAAAGTCAGTCTTAATTTAAGAATACCACGCCAACTCCATGCCATACTACTTTTGATTTCAAGCTGCATAGTCAAAATGTCTCTACATTTGGTACTGTGAACCCACTTACTTCATAAGGAAGACAATGGAAAATTTATGAGTCTCTAGAGAATGTGGCCCAAAAAAACTTTGTTCCATAGATTTAGATCGAGCAACCCTAGTTCTCCCTCCCTTTTTGGCAAGCAAACTATTTCCCAAGCAACTTTATGCGATCGGGGGCCTTCCATAGTTCCATAAATTTAGATCAAGCAAACTTATTATTCTTTATTTTACGGGTGACTAACTTTTACAAACACTCTTCTTGATTTTACATATTTTTATTGGCTTACCTACTCTCAATTTGAGTTACTTGTCAATATTTATTTGATTTCTTTTTATCTATCAATTTTTATTATCGCTTACCAACTTTTATTCATCTTTGTTAATGATGATTAGTTAGGTGCAAAAATCATCTGACTTTTTTTTTTTATAATAGTTTGCATGCTTATTTGCCTCTATTTTAGTCGTTGAACATTTTTTTTTTTTTGGAAAAAGGACAATGGAAGTATCATAATTTTTGTTACAACACTTATTTTGGTGCCAAATTTTTCGTTGGAACACTATATATATGGAAAAAAAAAAAAAAAGTCCGGCATGGGCGATGACCTGACTTAAAACTTATTCTCTCTCTCATCCAAGAACAAAGATTGCTTGGCTTAAGTTCAAGCTCTCAACAAGGAAGGATTCATCTTCAATGGCGACCGAGCCGCTGCAAATACAGATCCAACTCCACCTGCGGCAATGCAACCCATTCCTCTCTCCCAACCTCTCCCTCAGCATCACCACATTCATCTCCTCCCATTCAGTCCGCGGCTCTGTGGCCTTCATCGACGACTGCTCCAGCCTCCCCGCCCCTTCTGCGAGCTCTATCTCTCCGTCCACTTCCTCACCTCCCAGCTTCCCGTCATGGGCATCCGCAAGGGTGACGTTGTCCTCCTATTCTCCCTCAACTTCATCCCCATCCTCAAAATCCCCCTGTAAAAAAAATTCCTTTGAGACAAAATCGTACGAGCGAAGTAGTAGAACTCTATTACAAGTTTCAATTGCTAATTTTATCCCAAATCAACGATTGTAAGGTTAGGGTATGAGATGAGGTTCAATTTTTCCCCAAATCATCTATTGTGAGGTTAAGGTTTGAGGAAAAGGTTGAATTTGGGTTAATTATGTGTTAAACGGCATCATTTTTTGTTATTAATATTGATTGGGCATGCTAATGAGTCATGTTAATCAAAAGAAATGTTAGGACATTGCCATGTTGGATTTTTCGTGTCTTAAAATGGAGTTGACACTTAATTGATCATTATTTTTTTAAGTAGCACTAAAGTGATCCTATAAAAAGTTTTGGTACCAAAGTGAGCGTCGTATGAAAGTCGTGATACTTATACCGTCATTTTCCCCCCCAAAAAAAAGAGTTAATAAAACTTACTACTATGGATGAATATAATCCGTACTTTCGGCACGGTTTGCACATTGTAGAAAGCAATGTAACAGAGGCATCAGAAACCATTTAGTTTCTTGATCTAGAGGCACACGTTTTAACCAATTGACATGAAATTTGACTGTTAATGTAAGTCCCCGGGTCCATCGAAAACGAGCAATTTCGCCCACAAAATAAGAAGCATTCCAAGACAATGGAGACAACCTTAATAAGCTTAGCTTGTGTTCTCTTCTCTGGCCCTTCTGTCTGTCGTAGTGCCAATTAAACCAGTCGTTCCTCCTCGTATACGTGTTACGTGCACTCAAGGGATCGATTTGTACCGTATCTTGCATGAGCCAAAATGCGCTTGGTCTCGTTTCCATCAAAACGTGACCAAAACTAGAGTATCTCACCACAGGCTTTGGAGTAATCGACGATGATTGTAGTTATTCCGACATTCATCTTTAGCCAAAGTGGCCCATCCCCATCGCTACATACACAAATGCCTCACGACCCAAGATGATTATATCGACTCTCCTTCTTTGTCTTAGAGGTTAAAAACTAAATTTAGGTACCTCAAGACAAAAGGAGCGTACAAGGAAATCGAGATGGCAGCACCGAGGGAGATGAAGAATAGGCGGTCGCTCCTGAGCCGGGTTGACTCGTACGTTGCTGACACCAGGTCAGGAAGCGGTTCGAGCTCACCGAGCAGAACACCACCTTCAGCAACGAGGTGCAGGCCGGCACGGCTAGGGATGTGTAACCGGACCGGGTATACCCGGTTCTTAGACTGGCCCACTCGGAAAATAGGATTGGAACCGGTTTCCAAAATTCGGAACTGGTTTAAACCGGTCCAGGAGCAGGTTCCGAGTGATTATCCACCCGGAAACCAGTTCCTGGACCGGTTTTGGAACCGGTTCCCGAACCAGTTTTATAAGTAGAGGTCAAAAATCCTTTTTTTCCCCATGATTTCTATTTTTATTCCCGCAATCACACAACGTTTTTCCTCTTAGTTCTCTCAAACAAGCACAGCACTCCTCCTTTGTCATTCCTCTTCCTCACTTACTTTCCTTCCTCACCGGCTCCCTCTCGCACCGTCCGATAGACGGATGATCTTGTGTATCACATGGATTGGCTCGCCTAACTTTTCTTTTGTAGTAGGAATTATGCTTGCATAAATGAGTAACTTCATGTAGTAGTTATGGAAATAAGACTAATATTAGATCCATGTTTATTGCTAATTCTTTTTCTTATGATTTTATTTATTATAATTAGCCAAAAATTTTATGTATTTATTTATTACAAGTGCTTAATGTTTTAATACAAATTATGAGGATTACGTTATTTTCTCGCGTATTAATATAAAATTCGAAATCGTATAGAATATAGGAAATTATAAAACAGGTTCCAGCGGAAACAAAGTTGACCTTGGAACCGGATCGGAAAAACATGGTGGGTTAGGTATAGGGTCCAATATAAATAGGGTTGGGTATAGGGTCCAGAAAAGAGGAACCGGTTATAACAGGGTCGGATACAAAGTCTAGGTCTAGACTCTACCCACCCTGGACCCGATCACCCCTAGGCACCGCCACCTTCCTCACCATGGCCTACATACTGGCGGTGAACGCAAGCATCCTGACTGACTTGGGTGGCACTTGCTCTGTCAAGGACTGCGTCGAGCTCTGCTCCGACCGCGCAATTCCTGTGTCGAGCTGCACCAGCCCGACCCACCAAATTGTCTTGCCCGACAAGTCGTGCAAATTTCCCCCGATCAACCCGGGCTACAATCAATGCCTACGGAGGACACAAAAGGACCTAAACGTGGCCACCATAGTGTCATCTTTAATAGGGTGTCTCCTACTGGGGACATTAGCCAATCTTCCCTTAGGCTTGGCTCCATGCATGGGCACAAACGCCTACTTCGCTTATACCGTGGTCGGGTTCCACGGGTCTGGTAAAGTACCTTATAAAAGTGCCCTCGCGGCCATATTCATCGAAGGCTTGATCTTTCTTCCGCTGTTGGCGGTCGGATTACGAGCAAAACTCGCACAGCTGGTCCCAAAGACCGTCTGGGTTTCCTCAATGGCGGGTATCGGCTTGTTTCTCGCATTCATCGGGTTACAAAACAATCAAGGAATCAGACTCATTGGCTACGGTCCTTCGACTCTAGTCACGCTCGGAGGCTGCCCTATATCTTCTAAAGTGGCTCTAGTCCCCGTCGTGATGTTGGCCAATGGCACAAGTGGCTTGGCGCCTCAAGGCACCGTTTCAGTTAGATATCCATTTAGCTGATCAAGTCACTCAATCACATATAGATAACTTCATGAAAAAGTATAAGATGACATACGTACATGGAGAAATATTATGCATACCTTACATATAAGATACCTTACATATAAGATGTCATTATTGTGACATATCATCATGGCTAAAGTACATCTCAATTGCCCATCAATTTTTTAGGACGACATATCATGATCTTTAGGACAAATTAAAATGACTTGCCTTTCCTAAACTGCTTAACAACGAATTACGTAAGCTCACTAAGTAAGTCTCCGTATTAGGTGACATAATGTGGTTGGGTAATCGCATGGAAAGCCCAACCTTATGGCTAGGCATAGTAGGATTCATAATAATCGCATATTGCCTGGTGAATAACGTCAAAGGGGCGATGATATACGGCATCGTCTTCGTCACGGTCGTCTCGTGGGTCAGGACACGGAGCAAGGGAAGTTGCACTACCAGTACTTCAGGAAGGTTATGGACGTCCACTCGATCAAGACCACGGCCAGAGCTTTGAGATTCAAGGACATCGACAGAGCCAGTTTCTGGGAGGCTCTAGTGACGTTCCTATATGTCGACGTACTCGATACCACGGGGACACTGTACTCGATGGCCAAATTTGCCGGCTTCACAGATGCGAACGGTGACTTCGAGGGCCAATACTTTGCTTTCATGTCCGACGCGTCGTCGATCATAGTAGGGTCATACACTTACGTATTCTCATCAGTGTCATCCCCAAAATATGTTGAATCATTCGCCATTGAAAACAAAACAGAAACGGTGTTTTTCAATTCGTTTCTTTTATATACTTCATATTTACAACAAATGAGAGATAGATCAATGAATACATGTAGTTTTGGAGGATCTTGGTCATTGAAATTCTCGTGTTTGATTTTGGATCGAAGATTTTCAAAAGGAGTCAAACACGCATTCAGGGCAAACTAGTTCGGAAATTCGGAATTCGTCCTTTTGCACTCTTTCGATACATCTCCATGAGATTTTAGAATCATGAAAGGGGAGGTAACCAGCAAATAGAACAGAAAAGATCACGCCGCACGCCCAAACATCAGCTTTGGATCCATCACAGCCCTTTGAACGGAGCAGCATTAGGGGTCCCAGAAGTCGCGCAGCAACCTATCTGGACACTTTGATATGGCGAGCGTGCTGAATCAAAAGTCCAAAACCTTTCAAATTTCCCATTCTCATCGGAGAACAGATTCTCCAGTTTCTAGGCAGGGTGACAGATGCCTCGGCTGTGACAACCGACAGCAGCATTTAGCTGTCGAAAGAGTCTCTGGGCGACGACCTTCAGTTTCCCTTTGGTCACCTTGTTGAAAAGCTAGCGGCATTTAGCCTTTTCCATGACAAAGTGAATCAAAGCCTTGGTGGCCATGACCTCACGAAGCTCCACCACATGCGGGTGCCTAATTAGTCTCATGACCGAAATCTCTTGCTTAATCTGATCAATTCTTCCAACTTGCAAAACCTTCTCTTTGTCGATCATCTCAGCAGCAATGCTCATGTTCACGAGCCACTGCAAGCCTTAATTCCCCCAGTCTCGATACATGTTCAAAACACAAAAAGTTAAAACAGTCGCAAGGTTTGCAAGTGTTCATTTCGGCAGCTCCGATTCATAGAGCCAAAAGCAATCACATAAATCAAGTGTGCGACTGCAAAACTCACATACAGATCATCTTTAGTACTAAACGCATTCACCCATTGCTCGCATTATAGCGAAGAACAAAATCACTGGGATTTCTTTCCGCAAATCTTCCTTGAGATAATGGAGCGGGAGACAGAGGTCAAGTGCAGCATCAATGTCTGAAGTGCCTCACATTAGTGAAAACAAGCGAGACGCCATACTTGTTACAACATTCTATGGCATCCTGATCTCTAATGCTTCCGCCAGGTTCTGCAATAAGAGCAACCCCACTCTGACAAGCTTCTTCTACTGCATCGTTCCAAGCTGCACATGAACAGAACAAAGACTCATCATGGACGGATAACAGACATTCAGCTTATTAAATCCACCTTGACATTAAATGCGAGACTTCAGTACAAGCATGTGAATCACAGTTTTTAGGTATTGACTTCCACATGTCATTTTCTAAAATGTATCCCTGATCACCTAACCGTTTATGGATGTTAAGAGAAGTACATAACATAAACAATTGTCCCATCGGCAACATAATCGATGGGTTTTTCCCACTGATAATTGTGGACTATTCCATCACCATCACAAGTAATATAAGAAAAATTAGCTTGATTTTTACCAAATGGGAAGAATGCATCACTCGCCAAAGCTGCCCCCTTGACCTCCTCTCCCGATTTCCTCATAGCTATCCTCAAACTCTCCAAACGGTTTGGTTGTCCGCTTCCCATGCCCAACATGCACTTGTTCTGGCCACAGTCAACAAAATAGTATTCAGCTCTCCCATCAACTTGCAAGCAAAAGAGAGATAAAACAAAAGTGGCATTACAAAAGTACCTTCGCTATGACAATGGCATTGCTCTTGACATGCTTAACACAGAGCCATGCAAACTTAGCATCCTCAAGCTCGCTTTCTTGAGGAGTCGTCCCTGAGACCGCATTGAACTGGATGTCTGCAGGAGTTAAATCATCAGAATCCTGAGCCAACCACCCCCCACCGACCTGTCTCAGCGAAAGCTTCCCTTTCTCGTTCTTCTTCGCTTCAAGGATCCTCAACGTTTTTGATTTCCCACGGAGAACCTCTAGCCCCTTCTTTGAGTACTTTGGTGCCACCACAATCTCATAGAACATCCGAGTTTCACCATCCGTTGGGCTTCTGAACTCCCGGATTTCCCTGGCCAAGTTCTATATGCACAGTACAACATTGCAAGGATAGTGTTGGTGTTCAGCTTGATCAACATTAGCAAGTGAAATATTATAATCCTGAATTGACAATAGGAGATCCGCATCTACACTGCTATTTTTGTTTCATTTTTTAGGAATGCCCGTGCTGAACAATGTTTTAAGTTTACTCACATGCTCCTTGTTATTCATCAGAGAATTATCATATAGTAAAGAATGTGACCATAGGCCTAACATTTGCCTTAGTTCTTAGCTCAAACTAGTCAACTCTAGAATGAGCTTCCACTCTGAGGCTACATGAATAAAAAATGATAAGTCTCTTTCAGTTTGTTATATTTGGATTCAGTGAATCTGCAATATGAGAAAATAAGAATTTTTATTTCACTTACATAATGAAATAAGAATTTACCTCATCAATTTCTACATTGAAGGCCACTATACCACCAAATGCACTAACTGGATCGGCTTTGACTGCTAATCTGTATGCTTCAAGAATATCGCTGCGGGAAGCCACCCCACAAGGATTTGTGTGCTTTACAACGACACATGTAGGGTCGCTAAACTCAGATACACAATTCCATGCAGCATCCGCATCCAGATAATTATTGTACGACATTTCCTGCAGCATCAGTACATAATTCACAACAAATGAGAGATAGATCTGCTATCGTTATCACGATCTGTTGATGAAGAAAAAGAACTATGTGGAACAAATGACTCCTGCAATTGCTCAAACACTTCTAAAGAGCATCTAATCTCATCTCAAAGACACGTGGTTGAATAGTTAAAAAGGAAGCCAATTAGTCCCCTTTAGCGCTGATCTCCTTGAAAAACATATTAGCGTTTACTACAACTTAACAAATATCAGCATTTTACTATAGCTTAGCAATCTGCACACTCAAATATACAGATAGTTGACCTGGAAAAGAAAAGAAACTAGAAGCTCCTTAAGAATGATTCATAGAATTGTATCACTGCCAACCAAACCACAAGTTTGAGCTACCCTGTTAGACGGAGTAGTTTGGTATATAAATGCTCTATATTTGCCACAACAGACAGGCTAGCATTTTAACCAAAGATTAAAGGGTTGAAGATCACTACGTTAAAGAAGCACATAAAGTGCCTAACAGATTCGAAATGGGGACCTCTTGCGCTGATACGATATTGATTTCATAAGGCCTTTGTCAATTTGTCAAAAAGTTTCAGCTATTAGAAGAAGGCACGATCTGTTAATTTAATTCTCTAACAAGATCCATTTTTAGAAATTGCCTCCTCTATCTCATGAAATTTTAAAAGCTAGATAATTTCTAGATCCATTTCAATATCAGCATCCTCAAAAGATTGATTTAGATTTAAACATATAACAATCAAGGACTCACCTTTCCATGATGTTGGATTGCAGTCGCAATACCACCTCCATTAACCTCAGCAAGACTCTTATCCACATAAAATGCAGCCTTCTGGTGGGGATTTTCACCATAACGAAGAGAACTTTTAAGAGATAGAGGCACTGTTAAGCTGGGAGGGAATTTCTCTATCAAAAAGAAGAGTCGTCAACCTCTACATAAATCAGTTCAAAAACTAACAGAGTAACACAACCACTAAAATTACCAATCTCCACAGGAAACAAACTAAAGGATGCATCCGAACCAAGTTTCTAAAAAAGCCCTCATTTGCATGACCTACATGCATAGCTATGACATCAATTGAGAACATGAACCAGACAAATACCTCCAGTTGTTTGTCTCCAAAGCCACTCTGACACTGCAGAATCATAGGAAGCAACATGTTCAAAGGCCTTCCAAGCAAGTTTCCTACGGAACTGTTGATCATCTCCATCACTCTTCAGGAACTCCAGCAGCGCAGGGTAGTCATGTGAATCAACCACAACAAGGACATCCTTATGATTCTGTTAGGAGACAAATGTTGACATCAATTCAGATTATGAGCATATATAATGGTACTCGATGCAAAACTACAGAAAAATCTACCACATGCATATTGACATTTAGAGGGCAAAGCTAGCAACAACTCTTCAAAAAAAAGTGCAAAAAATTAGACATACCTATTATAGTATATTATTTAACAAGCATCACAAGAGAAATTGTTGTTTTAGCAAAAAAGCACAAGAAATCATTCCCCAGATAATAAGAAGAGAGCCTGGTGATGCAATCTCAATGTAAAAGTTACCATGCTCTCAATCAATTACATGTCTCAGTAAACAGTGCCATTGTAGCAAAGTTTGCATGATATCAGCAAGCCCAGTGTGACTGAAGACACCAATAAAATCATATTCCCACATACATCCAAATTGATGTGCAATGAGGCAAAAATGAAACATAAACAAGTGCATGCTCCAATAACAATGAACATGAACATTGAATAGTGAAAAACCTTTGCAGCAGCTCTGATCATGGCAGGACCACCAATATCAACATTCTCAATTCCATCTTCAAATTCAATATCAGCCGCAGAGGTAACTTTGTCATAGAAAGGATACAAATTAACCACCACTACATCAAAAGTACCTGCACAAGTTCCATCTTGCATTTAGTATAGTAAAATGATGCTAAGAACATTATGTGTTTGTCCTCAGAATTTCCAAGTTGAAAAACTGTCAGAATGTTACTTCAAACATTAGCGTGTACAAGTATATGAATTTGTTTGTGGACACCTTAAATGCAGATTGCATAAACTTACAAGACCATAAAACCCACAAGAAAACTCACCAATTCCATGTTTATTAAGAGCCTCCATGTGATGCTGTTGATCTCTCCTAGCAAGGATTCCTCCATGAATATGGGGATGCAAGGTCTTTACGCGACCATCCAGCTGTTAAATAGAGTAATGTGACATTCCCAAGTTAAAATCTAAATCATTTTGCCAAAAGAAGAATCTTCTCTATGTGGTGTGTGCCTGGTTGCAGGGAAATGTACTAATTGAAAATTGTGATCTTGAAAATCCAGAAAATACGGTCTCAGTAGAGGAACTCCTGAAAATCTTTGATAAGCATTAATGACTTGAAATTGATTTCTTTGTCATGAGCTGGAGTCTTGAGCTGTCTTAATGGTTAAGGTATCTGATCTATGCCACCATTGTTAAGTATTGATGTAGCATGATAATGTTAGCAAAAGCTGTGAAAATCCTAGATAAACCACTTGAAGCCATAAGGGATTTCAGGTTAGATGGCATCAGTACAGTGCCAATCTTGACTGTCGTCATCACTTGTTAAAATCAGCCTCCTAAGATGAGGTAACTAAAGAAAGAAAAGAACAAACAATGCAAGTATGGGACAAAGAAAATAACCATCTCAGGGAAGCAGGTAAGCTGTTCCACTTTGGTGACGGACAACCCGGCATTTTCCAGAGCAGATGCAGTTCCTCCAGTTGAGACAACAGCATACCTAAATGTTTTAATCAGTTAAGACAAAGTGAACACTCAACGTGCCGACCCGACAAGTACTTATACCATGCGCACCCCTGTATAAAAATACCATCCACAAGCAATGAGACGTGTCTAAAATCCAACAAAAACAGTGAGGCTTCAGCACCTAAGTACACACACAAATGCGCATGCCCACGAACACGCACACAAGAGAAGTGTGCAAGGTAAAGTCCTCACCCCAATTCCTGGAGGCCCTTTCCAAGAAAAGCCAAATCAGTTTTATCAGACAAAGATATCAATGCCTGCTTGCCCCCTGAACATTGAAGAAAGGAAAAGAAAAATCAGATTTTTTGCATTTACAAAAGGGCACACGCCTAGGAAAAAAGAACGACGACCCTCTTCATAATCTGGAATGATAAGATCAACGAAGAAGTTAAAGACGCGAGAGAAAAAGAGGGGTACGAGGAGCAGAAGGGCGCAGCTCCTTGTCGGGCGCGGATAGAATCTCAGCCTCGGCAGCCATGGCTTTAATCGGAGGAGCCGCGCGCCACGACGAAGACGATTGAAGTCGAACACACACCAAAGGTACCTGCAACCCGCATGAGGCAAGACGGAGAGAAAGCAGATAAGAGTCGAGAGGTGAGACCGAAACCCACACAACGAGAGAAGGACAAAACGAAAAGAAAACAAAAAGTTTGAGATTAACGAATTGAGCCGGAATTTCTACCGGGTGAGAGGTGGAAAGGCGAGTTCTGGTCCGGTGAGTGGTGGTGGAGTGAAGCAGAGAGCTTCGGGAGGCGGCGGCGGCGGCGGCGGAGGAGGAGGAGGTGGAGGCGGCGGGAGAACCCAACATGCTTTACTCCGCTGTGCTGACTGTTGTGTTTTGCTTTGCGAGTGTTCAAGCAAACCCCTCACCTTTTCGCGCGGCGCCGGAAGACTGTCGTGTGCACGTGCCAGAGGCACAAAGGAAAATGCTGACTGCCTTTGAAGTGGCACTTTTCTATCCTGCGAATAAATTTTGCTAATTAATGTTGGAGATATAGTTGCGACGCTTGGATTATTTAATTTCCTGATTATGAAGAGAAGAAGAACGAAATTCTCTTTCTCAAGTTTAATAACTAAACCTTACCGTAAATCTTCACGATCGTGAGAGTCTAAACAACACTCGGTCGTCCAATTTTAGGTCCCTACCCGGTTCGAAGGCGGGTTACATCCGGTTGCCCCGCACACCTCCGAACCGGGATCCTCAGAAAATCAACGCAACTCGAAGCAAATCAAAATAAAACTCAGGGAAACTCACCGTGGGGAAAGGCACGCGTCGTCGAGGGTCGGCGGTCGAGGTCCGAGCGGGATTGTCGATCGTCGTCGTCTTCTCGGGTCGGAGCTCGAGGCTAGCGCACGTCTGTCTCTTACTCTCACTCCACGACTCTTGCGACGCCGCCTTCTGGCTCCTTTGCGATCTGCTTCCGGCCAAGAAAAAGGTGGTACCGCTCACGTCTCTGTGTGTGGAGAGGTTGCAGCCCAAAAAAAAACCAGAACCCTCTCTCTGTCCCTCTCTCTCTCATGCCAAGAACCAGCCCACCCAAGCTCTCTCTCTCGAGCTCTCTCCAGTAGAAAAACCAGAAAAGAAAAGAAAAAGAAAAAAGGCCCACCATCCGAACGTTGCCTCCTCGACCTTTATCCCCCCTCTCGGCCCGTACCGCACGACATTCCCTACGCCGGGCATCGCTCGCGACGCTCGTCGCCAACGTCCTCGCCGTCCTCGCTTCGTACAGCCGTCCTTCTTCCCTGTCTGTCGCGACGCCGGCGGCCGAGGCGAGCCGTGGAGGAGAAAGAAGAGGGAGCGAACGGGCTGGGCTGAGGAAGAAAAGAGGTGGGCCGGGCTTTGGGGAAAAATGAAAAGTGGGAAAGGAAAGGAGGGCCGGGGCAAGCCCAGGTCTGGCCTGGCCCTATTCGGCTTCTCTCTCTCTCTCTCTCTCTCTCTTTTCTTCTTTTTTTTTTTTTTCAAAAAAATGGAAATAAAAAATAATAATAACTTTAATAATAGTTTTTTCATCTTTGATCAAAAACCCTTGCACCCACAGCAGACCCTGCTCAACTCAGTAGCCTTACATGAAGACTTTGCAACCTGGAATAGAACCGGAACAAAAGAGAAGAAAAGAGAGGCGTATACGCCTAGATGGCAACCCCCAACCTTGGACACTGAAGATCAACATAGATGCCTCTTTTGCCCGAATTAAAGGCACGACAGCAACTTCTGCAGAGAACAGAGGAGAGAACGAACCCACGGCTGCCATCGCCTGCATCTGTTGTGATTCTCAAGGTCGCCTGGTCGACGGTTTCTCCAAGCTGGTGGTGGCATCCTCGGCGGAATAGGCGGAGGCCCTCATTCTCTTGGAAACCCTAGACTACTTCTCCACCAGATCTAATCGAAGACTTCAAGTACTTTCTGACTGCAAGCTGCTCGTGCAAGGAGTGTTGTCTGCAACAGAGTTCAGTTGGGAAGTGGCACTGATTGTGGACCGGATCAAGGTGAAAATAAAAAACTTCCAGGGCCTTTCTTTGGCCCATTACAAGAGAGAGGCCAACGGAGCTGCGACGAGAGCTTGCAAAAGCCCAAAGAGAGAAGTATCTTCCTAGTAATTGGGTAACAAACCCCCCGGTAGCCCTGTTTGATTTATTATGCGCCGATGCTTTTGATGTAATTTCTCCAAACTTGCCTAAGTAAATGAATACTAAAGGTACTTTCGACCAAAAAATAAAGAGATATCTTATAATCTATTGCCCAGGAAGTCGATTGACGTGAAAAATTTCAGAATCTTGACGAGTTCTAGCTTTAGACTTTCAAAGGTTAAACTTATTGTATCTGGATAATAGAGCCCCCTTATTTGGAATAACTCATACTGCAGGTGATTGAAGCCTGCATCGGCCTCCATTATAAATTTCGACCATCATATTTCATAACAGAATTTTCTTTGGTAAGGGTCATTTTATATCAGACCCAATTACTTGCTACGAAATAATGTTTTGTCGTAGAGACATATAATTAGAACGCCACAACAATATTAGAACTACATAGGCAAAGTCGAAAAATTCTGGACTATATTGAAATGCGTATAAGACTGAATTAATAATTTTTCTTCAGGTAATTGCACCATGAGTCTTTAAAACTTGGAGTACAAGTGTACATGACATGCTCAACGCAGAGCCATGCAAACTTTACATCTTCGAGCTCGCTATCTTGCGGAGTTGTCCTTGAGACCGCATTGAATTGGATGTCTGCGGGAGTTACAATCATTAAAATCTTGAGCCAGCCATCCCCCTCTGACCCGTCTCAATGAAAGCTTCCCTTTTTTGTTCTTCTTCGCTTCCAGGATCCTCAACATTTTCGACTTCCCACGTACAACCTCTAGCCCCTCCTCTGAGCACTTGGGCGCCACCACAATCTCACAGAACATCCGAGTTTCACCATCCGTTGGGCTTCTGAACTCTCGGATTTCCCTCGCCAAATTCTATATGCACGGTAAAACATTGCAAGGTTAGTGTTGATGTTTAGCTCAATCAATTTTGTCAAGTGAAACATTGCAATACTGACTCAGCAATAGGAGACCTGCAGCTACACCACTACTGTTGTTTCAATTTTGAGGGATGCCCGCAGAGAATTATAATATATAATGGAATGTGACCATAGGCATAACATTTAGCCTAATTTGTAGCTCAAACTAGCTTGACTCAAGAACGAGCTTCGATCGGAACTCTATAGATTAAAAAATGAGAAGCCTCTTTTAGTTTATTATATTTGGATTCAGTGGGTCTACTATATAAGGAAATTAGAATTTCCTTTTGTAACTTACATAATGAAATAAGTATATACCTCATCAATTTCTACGTTGAAGGCCACTATACTTCCAAATGCACTGACTAGGTCTGCTTTGACTGCTCATCTGTATGCTTCGAGAATATCGCCGCGGGAAGCCACCCCACAAGGATTTGTATGCTTGACAACGACGCATATAGGGTGGCCAAATTCAGATACACAATTCCAGGCAGCACCAGCATCCAGATAGTTATTATATGACATTTCCTGCAGCATCAATACATAATTCACAACAAATGAGAGACAGATCTACTATTGTTACTATGATCTGTTGATGAAGTAAAAGAACTTTATGGAACAAATTACACTTGCAATTGCTCAGAGACTTCTAAAGAGCATCCAATCTCATCTCAAAAACACATGGTTAACACGGAAGCCAATTAGTCCCCTGTATCGCTAATCTCCTTCACAAAACATTATTAGCGCTTCATCATAGCTAAACATTCTGCACACTGAATATACAGATGGTTGACCTGGAAAGGAAAAGAAACTAGATGCTCCTTAAGAATGATTTGTAGAATTATGTCAAACTGCCAACAAAACCAAAAGTTTAAGCTGTCCTGTTAGATGGATTAATTTGGTATTTAAATGCTCTATATTTGCTATCACACATAGGCTAGCATTTTACCACAAATTGAAGGGTGGAAGATCATTATGTTGAAGAAGCAAATGAAGTGCCAGAGAGATTCGAAATGAGTACCTCCTGCTCTATGCCATATTGATTTCTTGAGGCCTTGTCAATTCATCAAAAAGCTTCAGCTATTAGATGAAGATACTATCTATTATTTAGATTCTCTAACATGATTCAATTTTAGAAAACTACCTTCTCTATCTAATGAAGTTTTCAAAGCTAGATGATTACTAGATCCACTGCAATTTCAACTTCCTCAGAAGATTGACATTGATGTAAACATATGACAATCAAGGACTCCATTAACCTTGGCAAGACTCTTGTCCACATAAAATGCAGCCTTCTAGGGGGATTTTCCCCATAACAAAGAGAACTCTCAAGAGAGAGAGGCACTGTTAAGCTGGGAGGGAATTTCTCTATCGAAAAGAAGAGTCATCAACCCTACATAAATCAGTTCAAAAACTAAGAGGAAACACAACCTACTGAAATTATTGATTTCCAAAGGAAGCAAACTAAAGAGTACATCTCAACCAAGTCTCCATAAAAACCCCTCATTTGCATGTTTAGTGTGTCTAGACCGACATGTAGTTTTAATTTCCTTATTGGCTATGACATCAATTGACAACATGAACTAGATGTATACCCCCAGTTGTTTGTCTCCAAAGCCACTCTGACCCTGCAGAATCACAGGAAGCAACGTGCTGAAAGGCCTTCCAAGAAAGTTCTCTAAGGAACTGTTGATCATCTCCATTACTCTTCCAGAACTCCAGCAGTGGAGGATAGTCGTGTGAATCAACCACAACGAGGACATCCTTATGATTCTGTTAGGAGACAAATGTCAGCATTAATTCAGATCATAAACATATAACCATCCTCTGTGTAAAAACTACAGAAAAATCGACCACATGCGTATTGATATTTATAGGGGCAAAGCCAGCAACACCTCTTCAAAAAAAAGTGCAACACATTAGACATACCTATTATAGTTTATGATTTAACAAGCATCATAAGAAAGATTGTTGTTTTAGCAGAAAAGCACAAGAACAACCATTCCCTAAATAGTAAGAAAGAACCTAGAGCCACCAAATGTGAAAGTTAACGTGCTCTCAATAAATTACATGCCTCGGTTACTAGTGCCTTTGTAGCAAACTATGCATGATATATGTGAGCTCAGTGGAACTGAAGACACCAAATACAATCATATTCCTGCATACTTCTAAATTAAGATGCAATGAAGCAAAGAGAAACATAAATAAGTCTATGCTCTAACGATAATGAAAATGAATATATATAATGGTAAAGAACCTTTGTAGCAGCTCTATCATGGCAGGACCACCAATATCAACATTCTCAATTCCATCTTCAAATTCAATATCAACCACAGAGGTAACTTTGTCATGGAATGGATACAAATTAATCTGCACAAGTTCTATCTTTCATCCTCAGAATTTCTAAGTTGACAAACTGTCAGAAAGTTTCTACGAACATTAGGATGTCCAAGTATATGAATTTGTCCGTGGACAACTAAAATGCAGATTGCATAAACCTACAGGACAACTCACCAATTCCATGCTTATTGAGAGTCTGCATGTGATGCTGTTGATCTCTCCTAGCAAAGATTCATCCATGAATATTAGGATACAAGGTCTTTAGGTGACCATCCAGCTATTAAATAGAGTAATGTAAAATACCCTGTTAAAATCCAAGTCAAGTTGCCAAAAGAGATTGTTCCATGTGTGATGTGCACCCATGTGTAGAGAAAAGAGATGAAATTATCGTATGCAAAAGTTAAAGAGGTAAATCCTCTGTCAAACGTCCCAAACAACAGAGATATCACAACCAGTCAAAAAGAGAGGCACCTTAAAAAATATTTAGAATGTACAAATTGAATAACGTAATATTGAATTTAGTACGGAAGCAATTCTCCTTGGTTAAGTATACTATCAGTCTAGCACGCATGGTGCAAATATGCATCTGATCTCTCTTGAGAGTCAAGATTGAAGTGCACTCACTTCAACTTTTAGTAATACAGGAGCATTACAGAGAATAAGAAAAGAGATGCTGTAGGTTTTAATGGTTCAACAAGTTTGTAAGGAGAGGGGCAGTAGAAAGGTTTGGGGCATCAGGTGCTCTATGCCAGAGTCCAGGCAAGTTACATCCGTGGTAATGAACTAAGGACAAATGGCACTCAAATTCACGACAGTCCCAATAATATGGTTTCAGTGGAGAAACTCTTTGAAAATCTTTGATGAGCATTAGTGACTACAGAGTGATTCATTTGTTATGAGCAGGAAAGTCTTGAGAATCAAGATTGAAGTGCACTCCCTTCAACTTTTAGTAATACAGGAGCATTTACAGAGAGTAAGAAAAGAGATGCTGTAGGTTTTAATGGTTCAACAAGTTTGTAAGGAGAGGGGCAGTAGAAAGGTTTGGGGCATCAGGTGCATCCGTGGTAATGAACTAAGCACAAATGGCAATCAAATTCATGACAGAGTCCCAATAATATGGTTTCAGTTGAGGGACTCTTTGAAAATCTTTGATGAGCGGGAAAGTCTTGAGTGGTTTGAAGGGATTAAGGTATCCAATCATTGCCATCAAGGAATGGATGTAGCATGATAATGTCAGTAAAAGCTGTGAAGATCCGAGATAAACCACTTGAAGCCAAAACAGAATAAATTTGACTTTTTGACCCAAAAAAGGAGAATAAATTTGACTAATTAATGTTGGAGATAAAGTTGGTCTGTCTTGAATTATTTGATTATTTCCTTATACATATATCGATTATTTCCACAGTTGAGAACGAAATTCTTACCATACAAAGTGGCTATTAATAATTAGAATTAAGCTATTTTAAGAACACTGTTATTGTATGAATAGGAAAATATTTTCTTTATTCATTATGTATTCCATACAATTGTATTATAAATAGAGCCTATGTACGTACAAGGTTTCCATGAGAAAGTAAATTACAATGCACCAATCTTCTATCTTTCCATCCTTTTCTACGTCATGTCATGGTATCGGAGCTTACGTTTCTTGGCCAAGCTTTCGTAATCTTGTTCTAATTGCTTCCTTTTTTTTCTTCTTTGACTTTGCTGCTATAGAATCATATAGGATGGTCAGTGATAATTGAAACGCTACAACAGCATTGGAACTACATTGGCAAAGCCACAAAGTTTTGGATTATATTGAAATGCGTATAATGGATATAAGACTGAATTAACAATTTCTCTTTGAGTAATTGCACCAGGAGTCTTAAAATTTTGAGCACAACTGTACTTGGATCCTAAAATTTGTACAATCAAATAACAAAATTGTCAAAAGTACAACTAGATCCAAAATTTTATGCAAAAATTGTGATTTGAGTACTTTCCATAAGCTCTTACTGTTTTAATGTGGTATTTTTATTTTTATTTTTATTTGAAGAACATGTAGAAATGCTGTTGAGAGAGAGAGAGAGAGTTCCTTTTTTTTCACATTTTTTTCTAATGTGCCGTCCACTTAAATCCACATCAATGCCAAGTATCACAAAGTATATTAAAGAATTCAAGTCAATTTTGTCACAGATGTAATTAATGGAAATGCTGGATTGTAATGAACAAATAGCAATTAGCAAGAGACTGGCCTATCTGAAAATTCCAAATTTAAAGTTTCCTGCAAGTTTTAAGACTTCAAATGCATTTATTTGTTAATTATTCATTATTCTAATAACATTATGGCATTAGGTTTAAACTTTTCCAATTCAAAAGCATTCCATCTTAGTTAAAACAATCCTCACTAAAGGATTTCCTTCATTGCAATTTTTTCATTCCAAAACTTGGATAAAATAGTTATATAGTTCTGTCATATTCATATTTCTACGCTTTTTCCAAATTTTTGGAAATAATAAGACCGAATGATCTAAGCCCACCTTCCTAAAATAATTATACTAATCCCCCCTTGGTCCTGGCTATTGCAGAGCAAAAAGAAGCCGAAGGCTGAACGCAAATTCCTGGGCAGCAAGGCGTAATAACACCTCCAACCTCCAACACATCGTAACCGAGATACCACTGCGAGTTATGTCAGTCCAACACCGTCCGGCCATCACCGACCATCGCCACATTAGCCCCATTGCCAGTCACATTAATGGCGGTTGCCGCAGGCCACCATTCCGAACCCCGATCGTCAAACATTCATGGACACAAAAACAGCCAACCGTTCCCAGCCAATCATCAAACAAGCTTAAACTTTCATCGGTCACATCCAGCAACATAGCAACCAGGAAACATATACCGAAAAACAATGTGCCGTTTTGAGTTCAATAAGAAGGATTTTAACTGAAATCGTAATCCTTTAACCAATGGATGGCTCCTTCCATGAAAACAAACGTGCTAAAAAAATGCTCAAAATAGATCAGAACCGGGTCGAACCATACGCTGGGCATTCTAACGAACACTTCGGGAGCAAAGATACTCACACCCGGATTCGAAGAGAACCGACAAACAAGGCTCCAAATTAACAGATAGTAGGTCGTTCAAACCCAACACGAATATGGACTAGAAATAGAAAATCTCGGTCTCACAGTTCGGCCAAAACGGGGCGAGGCAATAGTGGCTCACGGGAATGAGTTTTGACCGCGAAAAGCCCTACCCGGCTCGGACACGGCGGCTAGAGGGCGAGTTCAAGACAGACCGATCTAAGGCCGACCGCCTCGCGATGTGTCCGAGATGAGATCCTCAGGAAAAGCGAAAAATAAGACAGCCGGGTCTTACCGTGTGCTCGACGCAAGGAAGAGGGACACGTTCAAGACGAAGATCGCCAGCCCAGGACTCCCTCGCGGCCGCCACTGGAAGGCACCCACGTACTCTCGTGACTCTTCTCTCTCTTCGTTTCTCTCTCTCTCGGCCTCTGTCGTCTCTCCCCCGCTCTCTCCCCTCAATCTCTGTTTTTCCCCTCCCTTTTTCGAGAAATCTCACCGGTGAGTCCCTGCCGCCGCCTCTCTCCTCGGGACCAAGTTTGGTCCATTTTCAGCTCAGGGCCGCCTCTGGAGTCGTGGCTAGGACGGCTCCTCTACCGCCGTTGCTCTGCCTTCTCTGTCCCTCCGCCGTTCTCTGCAGAACGCGTGCGTGAGGTAGAGAAGAGAGAGAGAGAGAGACATATCGGGCGCTGGGCTGAGAAGAACAGAGAAAAAAGAAACGGCCGGGCCCAGGCGGCCCACCCCGCTCAAGTGGTATGCCCATGTAAAACCACTTTTTCTCGCTATCATCATTGCCACCATCGTCACTAGCTTCTTCCGTCCCATTTGTGGTGATTGAGCAACTTTTGTTGAGCATAAGTCCACACAATCCGAGCTTTCCTTCAAAAGAATTTTTTGAGAATGAGAGAAACTGTCCGCTTGTCGGGATGTTCCCTACAAGTTGATTGTTTGATAGGTTTAGTAATGAAAGGAAATTAAGATTTGCAAGCTGAGCTAGTATGTTTCCATTGAGGTAGTTCCCCGAGAGGTTTAGGGACTCAAGCTGATTCAGATTCCCCAAAACAGGGTGAATTGAACTTGAGATGGCATTGTGTGATAGATTGAGGACATGAAGTGATTTTAGATCTCCAAGCGTATTTGGTATTGGACCCTCCAATCTATTGCTCGAGAAGTCGATCAACATGAACGTAGTTGGGATCTTAATGAATTCTAGTTCTAGATCTTTCAAGGTTACCCTCGTTGTATCTCCATAATGAAGCATATCAAGTATGGAATAGGAAGGCATATCGGCTATGGAATAGGAAGACAAATATTGCAGGTGATTGGACTCAACATGGGCCTTCATAGCCTCCCAAGATGCAAGGAGACTCGTAGGCAGAGTGCCATTGAAACCACTTGAAGACAAGTACACGCTTTGAAGCATCTGCCAGGTGCCATGACTATGCGTACATCCAATTTTAGAAACTGCCTCCTCTATCTAATGAAGTTTTCAAAAGGAAGAGTCGTCAACCTCTACATAAATCAATTAAAAAACTAACAGGGTAACATAACCCGCTGTAATTATCGATCTCCAAAGGGAACGGACTAAAGCATACATCTGAACCAACTCTTTGAAATAGCCCCTTATTTGCATTCGTTTAGACCTACATGCAGTTTTTATTGCCTTAATGGCTATGACATCAATTGAGAACACGAACTAGGTGAATACCTCCAGTTCGTCTTCAAAACCACTTCGACACTGCAGAATCATAGGAAACAGCATGTTGAAAGGCCTTCCAAGCAAGCTTTCTATGGAACTGTTGATCATCTCCATTAATCTTTAAGATCTCAAACAGCACAAGGTAGTCTTGTGAATCAACCACAACAAGGACATCCTTATGATTCTGTTAGAAGACAACTGCCAACATCAATTCAGATTAAGGGCATATAACAGCATTCGACACAAAAATTACAGAAAAATCTACCCCATGCATAATGATATTTAGATGCGCAAGGCCAGCAACAATTCTTCAAAACAAAGTGCAACATATTTGACATAGCTATTATATAGTTTATAATTTAACAAGCATCACAAGAGCAATTGTTTAGTTTTAGCATAAAAGCATGAGAGAAATCATTACCCAAATAGTAAGAAGATAATCTGGAGCCGCAATCTCAATGCAAAAGTTAACATGCTTTCAGTCAATTACATGCCTCGGTTACGAGTGCTGTTGTAGCAAAGTTTGCATGATATCCACGAGCCTAGTGTGACTGAAGACGCCAATACAATCATAATCCCTCACATGTCCAAATTGAGATGCAATGAAGCAAAAACAAAACATAGACAAGTCTATGCTCTAATAACAATGAACATGGACATGTAATAGTAAAAAACCTTTGCAGCAGCTCTGATCATGGCTGGACCACCAATATCAACATTCTCAATTCCATCTTCAAATCAACCATAGAGGTAGCTTTGTCATAGAAAGGATACAAATTAACCACCACTACATCAGAAGTACCTACACAAGTTCCATCTTGCATTTGGTATAGTAAAATTATGTAGGACCATAGTAATGCGGAGAACATTATTTGTTTGTCCTCAGAATTTCTAAGCTGAAAAACAGTCAGAATGTTACTACAAGAAAACACACCAATTCCATGCTTATCAAGAGCCTCCATGTGATGCCGTTGGTCTCTACTAGCAAAGATTCCTCCATGAGTATGAGGATGCAAGGTCTTTACGCGGCCATCCAGCTGTTAAATAGAGTAATGTAACATTCCCAAGTTAAAATCTAAATTATTTCGCCAAAAGAAGATTATTCTGTTTGGTGTGCGCCCGGTTGCAGAGAAAAGAGATGAAATTATCATATGTGAATGTTAAAGAGGGAAATCCTTTGGTCGAAGGTCTCAAATGACTGAGATATCATAACCGCTCATAGAGAAAGGCACCATGACTACTTGAAATGTACTAATTGAATATTGCGATCATGAATTTAGTAGGGAAGTAATTCTCCTTAGTGAAGGGTGCTAGCAAGCACAGTGCAAATCAGCACCTAATTTCTCTAGAGAATCAAGATTGAAGTGCACTCACTTTAACTTTTAGTAAGATAAGGAGTATTTGCAGAGAAGAAGAAAAGAGATGCGCTATGTTTCAATGGTTCAACAAGTTTGTAAGGATGAATGGATCTCAAAGGGAGAGAAGATAAGTTTGGGGCATCAGGTGCTCTATGCCCACCTAAGGACAGATGGCACTCACATTTACGACAGAATCTTAAAAATATGCTCTTGGTAGAGGAACTCTTGATAATCCTTGATAAGCATTAACAACTAGAAATTGATTTTTTTGTCATAAGCTGGAAAGTCGTGAGCTGTCTGAAGTGGTTAAGGTATCTGATTTATGCCACCATTGTTAGGAATAGATGTAGCATGATAATGTTAGAAAAAGCTGTGAAGATCCCAGATAAACTACTTGAAGCCATGACGGATTTCAAGTTGTATGGCATCAGTGCAGTGCCAATCTCGACTGTCATCATCACTCATTACAATCAGCCTCCTAAGACAAGGCAACTAAAGAACGAAAAGAAAAAACAATGCAAGTAAGAGACAAAGAAACAAATCATCTCCAGGAAGCAAGTAAGCTGTTCCACTTTGGTGACGGACAACCCGGCATTTTCCAGAGTAGATGCGGTTCCTCCAGTTGAGACAACAGTATACCTAAATGTTTTAATCGGCTAAGACAACATGAACACTTGAATATGCTGACCCGACAAGTACTCATACCATGAGACCCCTGTATAATAATACTATCCACAAGCAATGAAACGTGCCTAAAATCCAATCCAACAAAAACAGCGTGGCCTCAGCACCTAAGCTACACCACACGCACACGAACACCCACACAAGAGAAGTGTGCAAAGTAAAGTCCTCACCCCAATTCCTGGAGGCCTTTTCCAAGAAAAGCCAAATCAGTTTTGTCAGACAAAGATATCAATGCCTGCTTGCCCCCTGAACATTGAAGAAAGGGAAAAAAATCAGATTTTTATGCATTTACAAAAGGGCACACGCCCAGAAAAAAGAACGACGACGCTGAAGCAGCCCTCTTCATAATCTGCAATGATAAGATCAACGAGGAAGTTAAAGACACGAGAGAAAAGAGGGGTACGAGGAGAAGAAGGGCGCAGCTCCCTGTCGGGCGCGGACAGAATCTCAGCCTCGGCAGCCATGGCTTTGATCGGAGGAGCAGCGCGCGACGACGAACACGATTGAAGTCGAACACACCCCACAGGTACCTGCAACCCCCATGAGGCAAGACGGAGAGAAAGCAGATAGAGTCGAGAGCTGAGACTGAAAGCCACACAAAAAGAGAAGGACCAAACGAAAAGAAAACAAAAAATTTTATGAGATGAACGAATTGCGCCGGAATTTCTACCGGCGGAGAGGTGGAAGGGCAAGCTCTGGTCCGGTGAATGGTGGAGAAGTGAAGCAAAGAGCTCCGGAAAGAAGCGGCGGCGGCGGCGGCGGAGGAGGTGGAGGCGGCGGGAGAACCCAACATGCTTTGCTCTGCTCCGCGCACTGTTGTGCTCAGCTTTGCTTCATGAGTGTTTAGATGTTCAAACAAAACCCCTTACCTTCTTCGCGCGGCGCTGGAAGACGGCCGTGGACGTGGCAAAGGCACAAAGGAAAAATGCTAAATGCTTTTGAAGTTGCATTTTTCTATCCTGCGAATAAATTTTGCTGATTAATGTTGGAGATATAGTTGCCACGCTTGGATTAATCGATTATTTCCTTATACATTTTCTGATTATGAAGAGAAGAAGAACGAAGTACTCTTGCTCGAGTTTGATAATTGAACCTCACCGGAAATCTTCATGGTCGTGAGAATTTGAATAGCACTTTATCCCAGAATCGATAATAAGCAAACCTCCATGATCTCACAAACATTAATGGACCACAAAAAACCCAGAAGCCAACGACAAACCCAAGCGGTATGCCCATGTAAAACCACTTTTTCTCGCTATCATCATCATCGCCATTGTCACCAACTTCTTCTGTCCCATTCGGGGTAATTGAGCAACTTTTGTTGAGCAGAAGCCCACACAATCCGAGGTTTCCTTCAAAAGAACTCTTGGCAAATGTGAGAAATTGTCCGCTTGTCGGGATGTTTCCTACAAGCTGATTGTTTGAGAGGTTTAGTAAGGAAAGGAAATCAAGATTTGCAAGCTGAGGTGGTATGGTTCCATTAAGGTAATTCACCGATAGATCCAGCGACTCAATCTCATGCAAATTCCCCAATATAGGAGGAATTGAACCCGAGATGGCATTGTGTGATAGGTTGAGGACATAAAGTGCTTTGAGATCTCCAAGTGTATTGGGTATTGGACCCTCCAATCTATTGCTCGAGAAGTCGATCAATGTGAAAATAGTCCAGATTTTAACAAGTTCTAGCCGTAGATCTTTCAAGGTTGCACTCATTGTATCCTCATAAAAAACCAATCACAATATGTAATCAAAAACTGATATTGTAGATGATCGAAGTCCTTATTGGCCTTCATAGCCTCCAAAGATGCAAGGAGACTCACAGGCAGTGTGCCACCAAAGTCGTTTGAGGACAAGTCAATGATTTGAAGCATTTGCCAGGTGTTGTGACTATGCGGACATCCAATTTCCCCATGCAATTTGTTGGATCGTAAAACAAGGACACGGAGACGTGACATAGCTGTGAAATGGCATGGAAATGTCCCGTCCATTTGATTGTCCCCGATGTTTACAAACTCCAACGCCGTGCAACTTGCCAACGACAACGGAATTTGTCCCTGCAACAAATTCTCACTGATATCTAATGTCTTCAGATTACATGTTCTCGGGATGTTTTGTGGAATGTTGCCATTCAACTGGTTATTCCTCAAATTCAATACCTCGAGGGACTCCATTAAACAATCAGGAATAGTTCCATTCAGATGGTTATGTGATAAGTTAAGAACTTCAAGATTACCAGCTTTGCAAATAGACGACGGGACGAAACCATGGAAATTATTCTTCGAGAGGGTAAAGAACATCAACTTTGGTAGGTTGTTGCCGATGTCATCCGGAATAACAGAGGTGAAGTTGTTACTCGAGAAATCCAAGTAGTAGGCCTTTGACGACAAGGGTGGGAATTTCCCTCGAAGCATGTTTGAATGGAGGTCGGCAACACGCACAAGAGGAGTAAAATTGCTTGGGTGTGTTTCCATATCTTCAAAAAAATTAGAGGAAAGATTGAGATGTATAAATGTCCATATCCATCTCGGTATAGTTCCTTGAATATAGTTGTTGGAGAGGTCGAGGGAGGACAATTCGGATTGATTAGCCAAAAACTGAGGCAATGTCGTCAATTGGCAGGAAGCCAAATTTAAGGATTTAAGTTTAGGGAATGAAAAGGCCTGGGAAGCAGTATTTGTGGCATCAATGGAGAAATTATTGTAGGAAAGATCCAAATCCGAAAGATTTCTCATTTGCTGTACCCAATTAATATGGAATGAGCCACTAAAATTATTGGAAGAAAGCGAGAGGTAGTAGAGCCCTCTGAGTTCCCATATAGATGTCGGTAGTTCTCCTCCTATATTGTTGTTGCTCAAATTAAGTTTTTGCAGCATGTGCGATGGAGCATCAAAAAATCCCTTCAATTGACTAGAAAAGTAGTTGTCGGAAAGTAAAAGCTCCTGAATCGATGGATGTGTGAACAAAGATGAAGGAATATTTCCTTCAAGTAAATTGAATCCCAGGTCAAGAATAAGAAGACTCGAGAGGGATTCCCATTGTGTTGAATCAATCGGACCAATTAGACTATTGTGGGATAGAGTGACTCGTGTTAGATTCTTGGACTTGTTGAGCGGTGGAATTGGACCAGTAAAATTGTTGAATGATAAGTCCAAATAAGATAGTCGGAAGAGATTGGTGAAAGAGCTTGGGATATTTCCATGAAAGCTGCAATTCACTAGTTCTATTCTTGATAGATTCCTGAGATTACCAATTGAATCTGGGAGCCTCCCGGAAATATGCATGTGACTAAGAACCAGTGTTTTAAGAGAACCGTTCTTTGGAAATTCTGGCAAAGAACCCTGAAGGAGTTTGTTGAATGATAATTCAAGAATCTGAAGTTTTTGTAGCTGGAAGATTTCATGAGGAAATTCTCCTTGCAAGCCGCAATCGACTAGGCTTAGAGTTTTCAAGCTAGAGAAATTAGCAAAGAACCGAGGAACTGTGGAGGACAAGTGGTTGCCACTGAGTTGGATGACCGACAGATTTGCAAGACTCATAAGAGAAGGGTTGATAGGACCAGAAAGAAAACAAAAAGACATGCTCAACACCTCAAGTTTCGGCACTGAAGAAGACAAGGCGTCGCACCACTCACTTCCCTCAGTAAATACATTGACCCCATCAAGGTACAGCTCTCTCAACTCCCGCAAATCCCCAATTAGCGACCTCAAATTGCGAATCTCAAGGTCCAGCAGAGGCCCATCTTGGTAGTAAACATAACTAAGATCAAGAGTACGTAGCTTTGTCAGGCGCGATAGCTCCGAAGGAATATGCCCGGCGAATCGGGCATTGGACAAGTTGAGATATGCCAAGCGGCTGAGATTTGCGAGGCCCGATGGAATCGCCATGTAGTTGAAGTCATTGAATGCCAAGTTCAGGTTCTGAAGGAACTCGAGCCTGAAAAGGCTTGACAAATCGCCGATTCCACCAGAGATCGACTCTTTACTCAAATCGAGACCCACCACGAGGCCATCCTCGCACGTCACGCCACTCCAAGAATCAGTGCTTTGGTCCCAGTGTACTAGCTTGGAGGACATGAAGGGGTTGAAGATGAGGCTGTTTCTCAGCTCAAGCAACAGCGATCTCTGGTCCACACCAGGACATTGGGCTGACGTTGAAGCCGTAGCAGCGTCAGAGAAGATGGAGATCGTGAATATCGCAAGAAGAAGCCATGAGACGATCGAACCATTCATCGGAGGAAGAGGTTGAGGAAGAGAGTGGGAAGAGGGAGTCAACCGAAATAGAGTCATCACTGAGGAGTGGAGGAGCCCCGTCAAAGGAAAGCGCAAAGGCTTGTGTTGATATCCGGAATGTCTTTAGTCACCAAAGTTTGGCTTTTATTTCACTTTCGACGATACTAGCACAAATATTCTTTATTTAATATGCTGTTTCAATGGAAACGAAAGGCCATAATTTTATTTTCAAAGAGAAAAAAAGAAAATAAAAGAAATCTGCCTAAAATGTTGAGATTAGAACTTAATATCCCTCAGAAATATTTTTGGCTCATCTTTTTATATATAAGATCATAAAACAAATGATATTACATGATCGGTTTCATTTTGGTACTCACATTAACATGAAGAGATCGATTAAAAGTAAATAATGGATATATATAACATATATATGTATAGATATTGTAGCATTTGACCATAACACCAAAATACTTATATTATATAGGGTTAATATCCTAAAAACCCTAAACTGATACACATGTGACAAATTACCACAAACTAATTTTTTGACCATGAAAAACCCCAAACCGATACACCTATGACAAATTTATCCCAATTGACCATAAAAAATCCCAAACTAATATACTTGTGACAAATTTATCCCAAACTAATTTATTCAATCTCTGAAAACCCTATACTGGTACATTTGTAACAAATATACCCTATGTTAAATTGAATTAATATCACAAAAAATCACAAAAATTGTATAACTGTAATAAATAGAGTGTAAAATCGCAAATTGATACACTAGTCAATTGTCACGTGTCATTCAACTAAGTAATTTGATAGTAAAATTTAATGAAAACTAACATAGAGTAAATTTATCACAAGTGTACTAGTATGTGATAAATTTGTCAAAGGTGTACCAATTTGGGATTAAAATTAGTTTGAGATAAATTTGTTACGGATGTATTAGTTTGGAATTTTTCAGGATATTAATTCTATTATATATTCTCTTTCTTTTATTAGATAAGTAGATTCAAGAAAAGAAATCAAAAGATATACTCATATTTGAATTTGAATGTAAATATATTATAGAACTATCAAAAAGCCAAAAAAATATAAAGTGTAGAATCAGAAAATACAATGGATTAATTAGGAAATATGAAATAGGAAAATACCATGATATGTTCAAGAAATAGAATGAAAAAGAAAATAAGGAAAAACTAAGAAAATATTTCTCTTTCATTAAACTGAAAAGAAAAATAAGAAGAAAAAGGAAAAAAGGCAAAAAGTCAAATGATGAAAAAATGGGCGTTCCCTTTAGTGGTTTAAGGGAAGATCAAAAAGGGGAAAATTCAAAAAGATATAAAATTAAAAGAAAGAAAGGAAAAAGCAAAATGTATGAACGTGGAATTCGTCCATTATGCATGCTAGGAAGGTACCATGGGCCCGCCTCCATCTATCTATTACTATGTGTGTTGAAAGAGCAATCAACGTAAAAAGCATGACAAATCCATATAGTGGCCCTAGGTTTTCTCTTTTGGTATTGCACATTGATATATTTAAGGGTTAATATCCTAAAAAAAATCCAAACTGATATATGTGTGACAAATCTACTCAATATTAATTTTTTGACTACAAAAAAACCCCAAACCGATATATCTATAATAAATTTACCCCAAACGACTACAAAAAAACCCCAAATGGTTATACTTATGATAAATTTATCCTAAACTAACTTGTTTGACCACCAAAAATCCCAAACTAGTATATTTGTGAAGAATATACCCTCTATTAAATTGGATTAATACCTCAAAAAATCATAAAAGTTATATAACTATAACAAACGGAAAGTAAAATCCCAAACCAATACACTAGTCAACTATCAAGTGTTATCTAATTTAGTAATTTGATAGTAAAATTTAACTGAAACTAATATATGATAAATTTATTATAAGTGTACTAGTTTGATGGTCAAAAAATTAATTTAGGGTAAATTTGTCACATGTGTACTAATTTAGGATTTTTCAGGACATTAACCCTATATTTAAAGGTTTTCTTTCCTTATTTTGTTGAAAATATTGCGGAAATGCTAACCAAATCTTGCAATTAAATCGATATGAAAATACCAAAAAAATGACACTAAAGATATATGTGATTCGGCATGAGTGTTAGTACTTGCATTCACGGGAAGGGTCAACAATAAATAATCTATTATTAAACTGGAGAATCATAGAGTATTTATCACACCTAAATTATATCCAAATTTAAAGTATTTATAAATAAATAACTCGATAGGATATAAACTCCCAACATGACACCGCATGTTTAGGCCTGACCAAAATGCTCTTGCACGGTAGAACACAAGAACGTTATTTACTTCAGAGTGCTGCCATCGTCTAGAAGAAACCCTACGTCTATTATGTGTCCAGTCAACAAACCTAACCTTGACCGGTGAGCATGTTCCCCTTCATTTAATTCGCCCAAAAGAAGTTCCAGTGCTGCAGATTGGCGTCAAAGAAGTCAACTCAGTCAAACTTGGACTTTTATGTTATTTTCAACCAATAAAAAACAAATCCTTCGATCACGTCGAATCTCGTATAGACATTTAAGCTCGAGACATAATTTAACATTTTTTTTTTCATTTTAGTTTCTTGTGAGTTTTGCTATGCTAAGAGTGGTTTGATAGAGATTTTTTAGGCTTTCAATTTTTATTTTTATTTTGAATTGAGCAATCGAGTGCTGAGTTAGCTTCTAATACAACTCGAAACCAAGACTCGTAAGGAAGGGAGCAAACTCCTTTACCATGTAAGACAGCACTTTATTTTTAGATTTCGGATTTAATTAAATTGTCAAAATCACATATCAACTAAAAAAATAAAAAGTAACACTCAATCAGCACCCCATTATCGATTTTCTATCTTCTCCAAACAAAATAAAAATGAAAGACCACGATCTTTATTTACTTACACACTTCTCAAGGATTTTTCCTACATAAAATGGGTCGGGTAATTGTAAGCTCTATTATATGGGTTAGTTATATTTAGTAAAAGAGTTTAAACACAATATATGTATTAAATGAGTTCACAGTCTACCCAAACCTAACCTACGTCTATGATCCTCTCTTCAGCCTTTATGTAAAAAAAAAACTCTTGAATTGTTCTGAGTTCAGAGAAACCTAGATGGGCCCACAAAATGAGCCCAACTGCACCCTCATAAAAAAATCAACATGGCTTCTTTTTTCCCATTATTTTTATTTTCATTAATATTGTAAGATTCATTGGTTAAAATCTCTTACCACTCATGAAAACTACTTATCAAACCTCGTTCATAAATTGTATACAATGTATTATTCGTGCTTGAGGGGACTATATCCCCCACAAGAAATGTTTCCATGCCAGATTCGGTGTCAACATCGCTCGCTAGAAAAGGAAATAAAAGAAGAAATGAAAAAGATTAAGCAAATCAACGTTGTGTCGTCTGAAAATAGAGTCTAGTCAATCTGAAGTCTTCCTCATGCTCAACCTTTAAAAGGGGTTGGACGTGAAGACAATAATTTTTCCAAGCAAGCTCGAATTGCATTTTGGGCCAAGATTGGCCATACCGATTAGATTGCACCCTCAAAGTAGGCGTAATTTGACAAGCCAAAAGTCACCAATAAAGCGATTTATGCCTAACTTTCCAACCCACCAATAACTAGGATTGGTGAATGTTCTTTCAAATGAGGACTTTTACAAGTCAATAAATTCTTTTTTGGAGGAATGTGTTGTACCATAGAGATGAATGTACCACTAGCAACGTTCAAAATATGGAAATTTATGGTGGTTGAGAAATTGCCACTCGCTCTAAGCGATAACTTGTAAGAAGTTTTCTATAGTAGGTGATTAAAGGTTGTACAAAAAACTTGGGAAAAAAATGATGGTCAAAAGGATTACATTGCAACTTTTTAAAAAGATTCAAGATTTAGACTGCAATAACATCATTTGAAATGCAGTAACATCATTTGAAATGCCTAAACAAAAGGAAAAAAAGAAAATAATAAATAATGAACGAGTAGAAGAAAAGACAATCAATGTTAATTAATGTGTGAATTTACAATCGATAGAGAAATAATCAAAGCAAATATCACATTATAAAGAAGATTATCAAGACAAAACTTTAACGCGATGAAGGGCCAATAATTGTGCCACTATGATTTTAACGTTGAAGAAAGATTATATATAGAAGGTAGCAAGCAATATGCATTTGCTCGGTTAATGATAAATTGTACTAAAAATAGTTGCACTACGGACCAAACCTCATTCATAAATTGCATACAATGTGTTATTCCTACTTATGGGGACTATATCCCACACAAGAAATGTTTCGATGCCAAATCTGGCGTCGACATCGCTCACTAGAAAAGGAAATAAAAGAAGAAAAGAAAAAATCTAGAAAATTAAAAAGATTAAGCAAATCAGCGTTGTGTTGTCCGAAAGTGGAGTTTAGTCAATCTGAATTCTTCTTCACGCTCAACCTTTTAATAGGGGTTGGACGTGAAGACAATAATTTTTCCAAGCGAGAATTGCATTTTGGGCCAAAATTAGTCGTACCCGTTGGATTGTACCCTCAAATTGGGCGTAATTTGATAAGTCAAAAGTCACCAATGAAGCAATTTATGCCAACTTTCCAACCCACCCATAATTAGGATTGGTGAATGTTCTCTCAAATTAGGACTTTTACAAGTCAATAAATTCTCTTTTGGAGCAATGGGATTGACCGGTGATCTGCATGGACAAATTTATTCAAAACAAATTTTGAGTTTTTTTTTTTTTTTACTTTTTAAAATGTTTTTTCTTTCCTTTCCATTTCATTTTCATTCCCCGTTTCCTTTTTTTCTTTTCTTTCCTATTAACACCATATCAGATACACAATCCTCAACCTCTACATCAAACCACATTATTACAACCATGTCAGTAGATATTGCGTAACGTTCGGATTTGTATAAACCACAACTTTCTTTTTTTTTTTTTTAAATCTCTTACCACTCATGAAAACTACATATCAAACCTCGTTCATAAATTGTATACAATGTATTATTTGTGCTTGAGGGGACTATATCCCCCACAAGAAATGTTTCCGTGCCAGATCCGGTGTCAACATCGCTCGCTAGAAAAGGAAATAAAAGAAGAAATGAAAATGATTAAGCAAATCAACGTTGTGTCGTTTGAAAATAGAGTCTAGTCAATTTGAAGTCTTCCTCACGCTCAACCTTTAAAAGGGGTTGGATGTGAAGACAATAATTTTTCCAAGCAAGCTCAAATTGCATTTTGGGCCAAGTTTGGCCGTACCAATTAGATTGCACCCTCAAAGTAGGCGTAATTTGACAAGTCAAAAGTCACCAATAAAGCGATTTATGCCTAACTTTCCAACCCACCAATAACTAGGATTGGTGAATGTTCTTTCAAATGAGGACTTTTACAAGTCAATAAATTCTTTTTTGGAGCAATGTGTTGTGCCATAGAGATGAATGTACCACTAGCAATGTCCAAAATTATGGAAATTTATGGTGACTGACAAATTGCCACTCGTTCTAAGCGATAACTTGTAAAAAGGTTTCTATAGTAGGTGATTAAAGGTTGTACAAAAGAATCCAGAAAAAAAAAATGATGATGCAACTTTTCAAAAAGATTCAAGATTTAGACCTCATTTTCTAAATGGTTTAAAAATTCTAATGTAAATTTCTAATTAGTGCAGTAACATTTGAAATGCCTAAACAAAAGAAAAATAAAAAATAAAATAAAGAATGAACAAGTGGAAGACAAGACAACCGATGTTAATTAATGTATGAATTAACAATCAATAGAGAAATAATCATAGTAAATATCATATTATAAGGAAGATTATCGAGACAAAACTCTAACGCGACGAAGGACAGATGATTTTGCCACTATGATTTTAACGTTGAAGAAATATATATATATATATATATATATATATATATATATATATATATAATGTAGCAATATGCATTCACTCGGTTAATGATTAATTGTATTGAAAAGAGTTGCACTATATCATTTTGACCTTGAAACTGGGGGACCCTTCTTAATGGGTATTTTATTTGAGAGAATTATTAAATTATATTAATATTTTTGTTGGAGAATCTCACATCAAAATTAAGGGAGAAAAGCCACATATTGTACATGAATGTGCTTAAGTTTAAGTTCATGTTGATGGTGTTAGTGCTATGATAATTGTCAAACCATTCGACGGGGTAAAACTACAAATATTTTGAAGACAATAAATCTTCTTGTGATAAGAGTTATGAATTATTTGGTGAGATCCAGAGTGCTTTTTCAATGGTTTTTTTATGAAGATTATATCTAAAATCACTTTGAGTTATCACAAATCTGATTGTAAATTTGGAAAGTTTAGCGGTGCAACAAAAAGTAGGACGAAAATTGGGCAATGCACTTAACTTTTCACAAATTATAAGGATAGGCCATTTAGAGGGAACACAAGGGACCACCATGCACTCCATTTGGTTAGTTAGAAATAATGCAGAAAAGTGAATTGGAGAATTTTCTATATATATTCAATGTACTACACAAGAACTTATTTATGGGCTTTAAAGGACAACTATATATGGTAACATAACATTACAATAAAAATTACAATCAATTAGGATTATGATGGAAGAGGTACACAGAATCAGGTAATATATTTCTAACATCGTTCTCAAAATCATGGTGACATAGAAGAAGTCAATTTTTTTATTTTGGAGAAAAAATCTTAAAAATGCTCAGGTGGATAAGCCACAGTGCATATATTAGCGATTTGATTAACTAATGTAGTAGAGACAAGACGAACGATGTCATAAAGAATGTAAGAGCATATGAAATGACAATCTATTTCTATATGCTTGGTTTGCTCATGGTAAACATCATTATGTGTCATTTGGATAGCACTCTAATTGTCGTAAGAAGGTATCGTTCCACCATCATGATGGACACCCATGTCCTCTAATAACGATCACAACCATAATAATTATGTTGTTGGATGAGCAAGAAGAGGATACTTTGCTTCGGTACTAGATCGAGCAACAACAGTCCGTTTCTTATTACGCCTTGAGATAAGTGAGTTAATTAGAAAGAAGCAGCCAGTAGAGGAGCAATGATCAAGAGTGTCTTCAACCTCGTTAGCATCATAATAAGCCTTCAACTCCAAGGCAGATTGAGCAGAAAAGTGAAGGCCATGAAATAAGGCGCCCTTAACATAGTGAAGAATTCGACGACCGCCAGCAAAATGAGAGGTTCGCGACTCGATCATGAACTTACCGATAATGTGAACAATGTAGACTACATCAAGACGAGTGATAGCAAGGTATGCAAGACTACCAACTAGCTTTCAATAAAGATTAGATTGGAAGAAGAGTCCCATCTTTGTCATTAAATTGGATGTTAGTCTTAATGAGAGTTCTAATGGTCTTGTTATTAGTAAGTCCTCTTGAGAAAGAAGATTAGTGGCATATTTACCTTGAGAAAGATAATAGCTCGAGGAACCCACCCATGGGCAGCGTAGTTGGTTGAGATCTCTCCTCCAGCGAAGGAGGTCAAGGGTTCGAAACCCTGCGTTGTTAGCAATTAAAGTGGGGGGCCTCGGTGGTGGGTTGCTGGGCCAGTTTCCCCCGAGGTATAGTCACTGTTGGGCTTCCATCGGGGAGGCCCGTGAGACCCCAAATTGGTGTAAGCCGACAAGGGCAGGTTCCGGCGGATCATCGGTCACCAAAAAAAAAAAAAAAAGATAATAGCTCGAGGAATTAGAAGTAAACTCCAAGCTTAAAATGTAACTTAGCTCTTTGAGAGTCTTCATTTCAAACTGTTGACTGAGATGTTGTTGGAATTTTGTAATACCCATATATTTATCGCTAATGATGGCCATATTGTCTACATATAAAAGAAAAAGAATATATCCATAAGATGTTTGATGAACAAAGAGAGCGTTGTCATAAGGGTTAGATTTAAATCCAAGGTGTTCCGTGGGGGAGCTGAACTTAGAGTATCATACACAAGGAGCTTGCTTCGATCCATGTAATGCTCAACTTAATTGACACGCTTTGTCAAAAGTAGTATATTCAAGGGAAGATTCCATATATACTTTCTCGACAAGATTGTCATTAAGAAAAACATTTTTAACATTCATCTGGAACAAAGAACTTCGTTTAATGGAGGCAACAATAAGAAGATTTTGAATAGTCGTAAAACATGCAATCAAAGCAAATGTCACATCATGGTCAATCTCATACTCTTGAGTTAAGCTTTTTGCTACTAGTTGAGCTTTATAGCATTACAGTGCACCATCTACCTTAATTTTGATCTCATACACCCATTTACAACCTATAACAGGCTTTCTAGGAGGCAAATCAATCAAATTCCAATTATAACATTAGTCTTACGCTTGCAACTCACGCACCATTGCTTTTAACCAGAGAGGATTAGTACAAGCTTCTCTATATGTGTGGGGCTCGTGAAGTAACAGTAGAATAACCATGAAAATCACGAAACTGAATAGAAGGTTGACTAACAACAAACAGGAGAAGAATGTATCACTAAGGGTGGAGAATTCATGGATGGCAAAGACATCTCAAGAGTTGTTCAAATGGGGTTGCCACATGCATCTACATCAAGATTAGAAGAAGACAACTCTAAAGATGAAGATGAAAGTCAATCATCTTCAGGAAATAATTCCACCAAAGGATTAGTGAAGAAGCAGATGGTTGGAGATGACTCAAAAGGACGGAGAGATGAAAACATCTTGTGTTTGCAAAAAGTAACATGATGAGATGCATGTAGAATATTAGTGACAAGATTTCAACATATATACCCTTTATGCTCAATGTCATACCAAAGGAAGCAACATAAATAAGCCCGAGGTTCTAATTTCATGTGTCCATTAAGAAGTAGATGCACAAAACAAGCATTGACAAAGACTTGAAGAATATCATAATTAGGAATATCACTATACAAGTGCTTGTAAGAAGATATTTTACCTAGAGTAGGTAACAAAATACAATCAACAATGTAAACAACAATTTGACAAGCTTCTCCCAAAAATTGTTCTAGACAAGAGAGGCTAGGACAACAAGAGAGTCTGGGACAAGAAGAAGGCGTACAACATCAAAGATATGCCTATGTTTACACTCTCCTTGACCATTTTGTTGGGAAGCTCTCAGAAATGATAGTACCATTTTGAGAAATAATAAGAAAAAACTCTTTATCTTCATATTCCATGGCATTATCAATATGAAAAACCCTGATATCTTGAAAAATTGTGCTTTGATTATGGAACAAAGTCGTGATGAATATGAGTGAGTTTAGAGCAATTTTTCATAAGATAATGTCAAGTATAATGAAAATGATCATCAATAAAAATCATAAAATAACGAGATCCTCCCATAGTTGGAGGGGGAGATTGCCCTCAAATATTAGAGTGAATTAGATCAAGTGAAGCATAAGAGATAGAGTCACTAAGATCAAATGATAATGCATGATATTTTCTTAACACACAAGATAAGCAATCAAAATTTGTATTGTCAACAAGACCTAGATTACCATTGAAAGTCAAAGGACCTAGTCTAGAGAAAGATTCATGGCCCAAACGAGAATGCCAAGTTTCATATGAAACTATGGCAACACAACCAATGAAAGAGTTTGGAAGCTATAAGGAAACAAGCGCGAACAAACGTCCCACTTTATAGCTTGTCCCAATTGTCTATCCTATTTGTGGATCTTGACACGACAACCATTTGAAGAGAAATGAATATCAAAACCAAGGTCACATAATTGTCCAACAAATATCAAGTTTAATGAGAATTTATGAACTAAGAAAGTGTCAAGTAAGGACAATTTGGACATCGAAATTTTCCCTATAAGACTAACTATCATCTGTGAGTTATCAACTATATGAATAATAGGTACTTGTGAAGTGAATGATTTTGAATTAAATAAATTGCAAATGGAAATCATGTGATTATGGCAAGCAAAATCAAAGAACCATAGATTAGGAGTACCTTAAGTGACCAACAAAGCAAAAGTGCTAGGAATAGAGGAGCGAGAAGTACCGGTTTCTCAAAGAATAGAACTAAGATACTCTAGTGATAGGGTGGCAGATGAGTCGTTAAGGGAATCCTTAGTGATAGTAGTGGATTGACGTGTAGGTTGAGGTGGACCTCTGTAGTCGGGGTCGATTGTTTGTGCTTGTAAGTTGCTTGGGATGTCATCAATAATGATTGATGCAAGATGACCTTGGAATGACAATTCATACAATATTGTTTGCATGAGAAGGAAGAACTTGGAGTGGCAATCATTGTATCTATAGGCAAGGACAAAGAGCATTGCACTTTCAAGGTAGCAAGTTGAGTCTCCTCGATCAATAACTCTTAAACAACTACCGCAACACGAGGTAATGGATTTTGATGCAAAAGTGCAGCTTGCACAAGTTGAAATTCATTAGTAAGCGTCATAAAAAATTGCATTACGCACGTGCGATTGTGATATTCAATAAACCTGTGAGCATCAAAATTTGTGTCCCATTGCTATTCTAATAACACTACTTGATCCTAGAAAGCATGCTTGTAGGACAAATAATCATTAATAGATTGATATCGTCATGCCTCGATCCTTGAGCATGTGCTAATCCCTCGATGGTCGATTAAATTTGCGACGTCCCAGGACGTGTCGCCGACCCATTCAATTTTTAATGCACATATGGAAGCGAATTACTAATCCCCTAACTACAACAAACATGGGATAGGAAACCAGAACAACAATTTTCAAATCAACACATTATTAATACCACAATTTGATTTACAAACAGAGGCCAAGCCTATGGTCTAATTACAAGAGGTCTATCTCCAAAAGGAACTTCTGAGCTACCCATGCTCCTGACCCTTGCACCTCAAGCTCCAGGTTCTTCACCCTAGGAACCTGAAAATGTTATCCTACAACGGGATGAGACGATATCTTAGCAAGTTCACCCCCTAAACTCTGACTAGGAAGGAAATACGCCCCAAGGGCTACCTAAGCACAAGCACAAGTCAGAGGACTTACTTTTGCCTCCGTTTCTTTCTGCAAGTTAGTATAATTCAACCACTCAACCAATCAATTCAACTCAAATCAAATCAAGTCATCAAATTAGATCAAGTCATCAATCAATCGATCCAGTCGATTCTATGCCATTAAAACCATCTCTTGGTCAATTCATTTAATACTATCTATCAACAAATACTATCTATCAAGTCATTTCCTTGAAACAATCATTGCTCACCTAAGCTTATATGAAAGAATGCTCGCCTAAGTTGACAATGATAGATAGTATAGTTCATCAAAGCTGATTTGTTCTCACTGAAGCTTATTTATATTCACCGAAGCTGATTTTATAGATATTATACTTATCCACTAACCATTTCATTGTTTTCATAGTACCCAGTAAAATAATCATGTGTGGGTACACGGTAGATGTGTCAAAATGGGTCATTGACCCATTTATAGACCCATTTATAGCTAAATGGGTCGTTAATGGGTCAAGCTTGCACCCATAATGGGTTTTAAAAGTAAAAAGGCTAAAATAAATGGGTCTTAAATGGGTCTGAGAGCATACCCATTTATGACCCACTTATCAACCCACTAAAGTGAACCCATTTACTCTCCCTCTTCGACGTCTTCATTTTCTCGCTTACCCTCCATTGTACGACGTACTGCAAGTCGGGACTCGAGAGGCCGAGAGCTCGCAGGCGACTTCCTCTGTCTTTTTCTGAGCACTCCTTCTCCTTCCGCCGTCAGCCGCCGCCGTCGCCACCATCTTCGCCGTCCGTGGAAAGCGATTACGCTTTGATTGGGCGAATCTGTGGTCTTTTTTAGATCTCCGTCGCTGTCGTTCGGCGCAGTTCGGCCACAAACCTAAACCGTTTTCGTAACAGCCGGGTAAATAATCGTGTCGCGGGCATGCCCTTCTCGCTTGTCTCGTTTCTGGGTTCGGCCTCTTCTTTGGTGGCAAGTTGATGGGGACGTAGGGCTTGCTAGGTTTTTCGATTGGATTGAGTTGCGATGTGAGTCATTCCGATTGGTTTTTCGATTGGTTAACCTCGATTGGGGGCTCCAAGGGTTCTTATTCTTCGGGTGAAACGATGGGTCTTTCATTACCAATACAATGCAGCTTAACCTCAATCACAGGCTCTGTAGATACGTGTTCTTCATTTGAAAGCCAAGAAATTGAATCATGGAACTCATGACTGTTGCTAGGCGGATGGTAGCTAGGGCCAAAGTGATTCATTCATGTTGTTTTGTCTGTTTGTTCTTGTGATCTTTACAATAAGAATAGTGTTCTTGAAATTGTGCGCATGTATTTTGTCAAAAGGACCTACGTGAAATAGAAAAATTATTACTTGATTCCCTGGTCTTGTTATGAAAGTGTCTACATTGCTTTTTAAACTGCAGCGACGCATTTGGTTACATTTAGGACTAGCATTTCAGGTAAAAGTTGTTGCTGTGTGACCTCTGGTTCGAGTCGCAGAAATAGTTTTCTTGCAAAAATCTGTGTACATTATAACCAAAGTGGTCGGACCTATCCTATCATCTCGCGTAGAGTGGGAGCTCCGTGCATTGGCTGCTGTTTTGTTCCAGCATTTTGCAGTTTGCTATTGCTTGAGCTGGTGCGCAGGGTCTTTTCGGTGATTTGGTTTGGTTCCTCTGTTCTTGCCTTCTGGATTGATTTGTTTATGTGGGTCATTCTGTTTCGGGCTGGTGAATTAGGTTATATATTGGAAAGTTTGTAACTGTTCAATGGTTTTCTGTTATCTTTTGTTCGACGGTATAATTCCTACCTTTGCTGTGTATATAAACTGTTTATGCTACCTACTTCTGAGTTGGGTATATACGAAATCAGCTATAGGGTGTTTACTTTCTCTGTTTTTATTATGATGTTTTAGGCGCTTTCCTCCCCTGTTTTATCTGCTGTTTGCGAGAGATATTACAAAGTCACAGCAGAAGCATTACGAGTTTGTGGGGAGCTTGTTCGTGTTGTTCGCCCAAATATTGAGGTGGGGTACACTTCTCTTATGATTTAAGATTTGTTAGTTGACATGTCAAGACATAGCGAGGATCAAGGAGAATATTCAACTACTGAACGATCCAAGAGACGTAGAGTTACATCCTTAGTTCATGAGGACGAGGAAGATATCTGTACTTGCTCTACGTGTTTAAGAAAACACACTTTGATTGTATGGTCTGAATTCGAAAAATTCACAGATGGTGATGGCATGAGTAAGGCTAAATGTAAGTGGTGTGAAGTAACTTATATGGCTAGCCATGGGACAAAAAACTTGTTGCGTCATTTAAATACTTGTCCCAACCGAGAGGTTAATGTTGATGGTTCTGTGGTACAATTTGACCAAGGTGTGTTTAGAGATATGCTTGCAAGAGCGATAATCAAACACAATTATACATACTCTTTTGTAGAGCATGAGGCAACAAGAGAATTGTTTAGTTACCTCAACCCTAATGTGAAGCACATATCAAGGAATACAGCAAGAAGTGATGTGCTAAAAGTTTATGAGAAAGAGAAGGGAATTTTGAAATCCAAATTATTGTCTCTTTCGAGCCGAATATGTTTGACTTCTAACCTATGGACTTCTATAACTACGGATCATTATATGACTGTCACTGCTCATTATATTGATGAGGATTGGGAATTGCAATCAAAAGTCTTGTGTTTCTCCTATGTGCCACCTCCATATAGTTAGGGGTGATCGGGTCCAGGGTGGGTAGGGTCTAGACTTGGACCCTGTACCCGACCCTGTTATAACCGGTTCTCTTTTTTTGGACCCTGTTCCCGACCCTGTTTGCATTAGACCCTGTTCCCGACCCACCTTGTTTTTCCGGTCCGGGAACAGGGTTAACCCTGTTTATATTGGAACCCGTTTTGCATAAAAATTGCTGTATCTTTATATTAACCTTAGAGAAGCATGATGACCTGATGTTTGAAATCACATTGACTACTTCTTTCTCCAAATGCCCGACCAATATTTGCACATGATTTATTATACAAGCATGCAGCCCTCTGCTGTGTGCCCCTCGAACCCCGCTCAAAAGAAAGTGGATTTGAAAAAAGGAGAACGAGAAGTAAATGAAAGGTACCTCACCTACGATAAATTACAACAGTATAAATGAAAAAGAATTGCCGGCATTGTGAGCCATTCCAGAATGATGATACATCTGGAATTTTTTTTTTTCTTTTTTCCCTCGTGGCTCTGCTTCCCATTACTCAACTTTGGTAACTCTAGCTGTCGAACAATGAAAATCCCATCTTAAAGAGGACAAAAGAATAACTATCTACCAAAAAAAGGATTGACTCTGACTAGCGGATTGGATGGTACTGAGCCGATATCCTCTTGGGAGGCAACTTCCGTAAGATAAAGAGGACTAAAGTTGAAGGTAGGATCTCAACCAGCTATTATTTGAGCAACAGACATTTGAAGGATATAAACAATCAGTTATGGAGCAAATTAACGAACCCAAGAATGAAGTGGGATAAGAAAGTACCAGGTAATATATCAAATTTAGAATCGGGTGATTCAAAACGTCGAGGGATGCGGCTGAATCAAATGCAGATAAAAGGACGTACATACTGGAAGCAAATTCAGGGCTCTTGAAACAAACTGCAACCCTGACTAGATCGATATAATGGTGATGAATGTACAGGATCTTATTTCTCCTCAAAGCATTTTTAGTTGCAGCTCAACACGCGCACAATGAGTTTTGCTCAAACAGCAAGACCACATCTCTTCAGCAAGAGGTATTAGCTAGAAGACACTAAATGCCTACCTGCTACTGAAAAAATGAAATCCTTGATACAAGCAAAGAACTCTCACTTGGTTTTCCAAAGACAGTAACAAATCATATCTATAATAGGTGTTTCGAATAACAGCCTGAAGTTGATATAGTAAAAGCACGAAAAAATGAGGCCTTTTCTTTTCTGGAAAGTTGTAAACTCAAGTACAAACTTTGCATATCTGGAAGAGACTAAAGAGGGAAAAGAGGGAAGTAGGTGCTTACCACAAAATTTTTGATAAGAAAGCAGGTGAAGCATATAGCTGTGACAGATCCAACCTGCCAAAAAGGTGCACACCCCATTTCAGGTAGTCAAGAAAATCAATCCAAAAGCTACATTTGGTTTGGCTTTTCGCATACACATCCAATACAATAGCATTTGGCAGGGTGGATGATCCTTGAAAACTTTCATAAGTCATATCATAAACACCCAATATAAAAGTACCAAGACCTACTTGAAAGTTGGATAAATTGGATATGTATCCAGTCAAATGAAGAAACTTTCACCAAAACCAAGAAAAAGGGGAAAAGGAAAAAAAGGAAGATCTCCCAGTGCTTGTGAGAATTGATAGAACAGAGAACTTCACTTAGAAACAACTACAGCCTGATCCCAAAAATATCCAGTTTCTAACAAAGATATTAGTGACAGCACCAAGCACCACCACCAGCAATACAGTTCATATTTTCACTTTAACTCCAAGTAATAATTACAGATGTGCACAATAATTAAAACATGTCTCTTAAACAAAGGCAAGAAGCAGAAAGAAGTGACAGGAATAAGTTCTGATTTAAAATGAAAGGAAAAGCACCTCATGGAGCTTATTCCTTCTTCCTTTAGATTCAATAGGAAAGCGCCTCAGCATGAAGAACAACCTGGAATTATTTGACAACCACACTGATCACAAGGAGAAAATCAAACCACACAGAGTAAGCAGAACATAAAAGTTCTAGATGCTCTGAGTAGTAAACCAGCACATTAACTTCTAATAATTACCTTCCTCCATAAAGCAAGAAGCCCAATGCAGCTAATATTGACACAACCGTGAGAAACAAGAGGGAGTTAACAGAATGACATACAGCATTGCAGTCAACGCAAAAAACCATCAGTTAACAGAATGACATGTTACATCGACACAAGAATAATACCATGAGGCGCTAAATTTAAGTGCTAATTGACAAGCCCCATTTTCACTGCATATGAAAAGGAAATGGGATTGAAAGTCGTTTGCACTAAATGAAAAGCTAATTCAAGCTCGTGAACTAGAATATGCGCCTCTCCGGATCCACCTTTATGACCAACAGCAAAAGATAGAGCATTTTCCTAGAAAGCAACTCCCACAAGCACAATCACTTGAAAATGTGATTCCTCGAAATCTGAGAGACCCAAGCAACTACTCCAGCAATTCCCATCTAAATCCAGCAATGGCCGAATGTGGAAAAAATCTAATTCGAACGCGACGGAATGCGCAAACTACACAGGTCGCGGCAACGCAATTCGGACGAGAAACCCTCGGCCGTCCTGGTGCAAAAGCCCGAAAGGGGGACTCACTTTGGGCGGGAGGTTGAGGATGTCGAGGCAAATCCTGCCGCCGTTGTCGATGTTGGGGTGGTAAATCGGCATCTGGAACGTCACGCTCGGCGGCTGAAACGGGTAGCTAAGAGATTCCACAACAACGACCCCCGAAATCAAAACTCAACAACAAAGACAACTCTCTCATCTCACGAACCAAAACCAAACCCCTAAAAAAAAATTGAAAATGCACCGTTCGGGAATTTGGATCTTGAGCTTGAGGACGCTGTTGGCGTACATGGACTCTTTGGGGCCTTCGATTTCTGGAACGAACGACACCCGACATGATCAGCAATTAAGCGGCGAAAACCAGCAAAAATTAGGGGGGCGCAGAGCAGGGAGAGGCGGAGTGGCAACATCGGGATCTCACCGGCTGCGGGTGTCGCGAGAGGAAGGCAACGGTGGGCAAGCGGAAGCAGCGTCAGCACTCAGATGGATTGGCGGAGGTCGCGAGCTTGGGAAGTTTGCGGGTGTGAGAGCCTGAGAGTAAAGATAGAAACAAATTAGGGTTTTTGGACTGCCTTAAAAACCGGTTCTCAAACCGGTTCCGAACCGGTCCGGTCGATCCGGTTCCCGGGTGGGTAATCCCTCGGAACCGATTCCCAGACCGGTTCAAACAGGGTCTGAACTTCTTTGGGAACCGGTTCCCGGACCGGTTTCAACCGGAACCGGTTCTCGACCTTGTTTTCCGGGTGGGCCGATCCGGGAACCGGGTTGACCCGGTCCGGTTGCACACCCCTACATATAGTGGTGTCATACTTTCAGAAAAATTGCTATCTTTGTTGAGAGAATGGGGCATTGAGAGAAAGATCTTCAGCATCACTTTAGATAATGCATCATACAATGACCGTATGATTGATATTTGGAGAAATACACCTTCTGTGAGATCTTTTTTGTTATGTGATGGACAATTTTTTCATGTGCGTTGTGGCGCACATGTTTTAAATCTAATTGTATAGGAAGGTTTAAAGGTTATTGATGGATCCTTTCATAATATTAGAGAAGCTGTCAAGTATGTGAGGGCTACACAAGGGAGGAGAGTAAAATTTGCCAAATGTATATCGCAGTCGTGCTTAAAGACCAGTAAAAAGGTACGTCAAGATGTGGCCACCAGATGGAATTCTACGTACGTAATGCTTGAGGGTGCCCTTTTCTTTGAATGTGCATTTTCGCATTTGAAGTTAATTGACTGTAACTTTGTCACATGTCAATCTTCTGAAGATTGGGTCAGAGGAAAGAAAATTGCTTTGTTGTTAAAACCCTTTTATGATATTTCTACTCTATTCTCTTGGAGTTAGATATCCCACGGCAAATTTATATTTTTATGGAGTATGGCAGATTCAGCTTCGTTTAATACAGGCAAGAGATACTGAGGATGAGGCTTTTAGTTCTATGGCTAGGGCAATGCTCAAAAAGTTTGAAAAATATTGGAAGTGTTATAGTGTTGTCTTATCATTTGCTGTTATATTGGATCATCGCTATAAGTTACACTTCTTGGAGTTTTGTTACTCAAAGTTGGATATAGATGATCATGTAGAATTTGTACGGGGCATTCGAGAAAAACTCTATACACTTTTTGATGAATATGTAACCTCCATGTCTAGAGATGATCGCTTTACTTCTTCAACTAGTCGAGGTAACATTTCAGTTGAGGGCATCGATGAGAACATTGGGGATGACATTGATGAGTATAATGCATTTGAGAGTGAACACTTTGGATCACAATCTACTAAGTCACAATTGGATTTGTATTTGGAGGAGAATAGGCTTGATAGAAAGAAGTTCCCGGATCTCAATGTCCTTGATTATTGGAAGACTCATTCTCATCGATATCCCGAGTTATCCCTCATGGCACGTGATATATTGAGCATTCCTATCACTACCGTTGCCTCAGAATCAGCCTTCAGCATTGGAGGACGTATTTTAAATAAATATCGTAGTTCCCTTTCCCTTGAAAGGGTAGAGACTGAGCTGTGCACTAGAAATTGGTTATTTGGAGTTCCGCCTGAGGAAGATTTGGATGAAGAGTCCTTCATCATTGACTTTCAAGACTATTTGCATTAGGTATCTTTTTTCATCTCATTCTTTTCTTTTGCTCATATGATTTCATACACTTGTCTTCATAATGATGTATTCTTTTCAAGTTCTAGACTAGTTGTTGGGTCTTAATTTGAAATTCCTTTTCCTCAAGTATCAAGTTGATATTGATGCCTTTTTGTCAGTGTTGGCGCTTCAACCTATTCCGAAGATGGAATCAGTGCCTACCATTGTTGTGGGGCTTCCTTTTTTTTTCCTCTTTTACCCCAAATTGACGGTCAGAGACGATTGGATTGGTGGATTTTTTGTTCTGTGAGTGATGTTCATGGGGTGGTTTGTGGTGATTGCGAGTTGGGCTCTGATTCTTGTTTCTTTCTTTTTGCATTTTCATTGGTTGATTGGTGGGCTTTTCTGTTTTGCAGATACTGAGCAGACAGCCGTATGGACGAAGAAATTTACAATCAGCTAGTTCGGAAGGCTGAAGAAGAAGGGTATGACGTGAGTAAGTTCCACAAGACTCCACATAGCGACAGTCCACTGGAAGAAGAAGGACCCAAGGACACCAAAGGCGTTTGGTGGATCGAGTCCATTCTAGGAAGATAGGGGGAACTCGATTTCACAGCCAGCTTGATGAAGATGATGCAGCAGAGGCTTCATGGAGTTCTGTGTACATATGAGTTTTCATAAATAATCAGCATATGATGTACCCCTGTTTTAAGTCAGATTGAAATCTTTTAGTCTCGAGACTACCATGCGTTCGTTTTGTTTGATGTATATTTTGCTTCTACTGTGTGCGGATATTGTATCAGTGATGAGAGATTGGCAATGAATAGGAGTTGTTCAATTATGAGATCCTTCTGGGATTCCTTTCCGCTTGACGGAGTGTGGGTTAGTGGAAAATTTCAATACTTGTGGCCTCTTAAAATCAGTCTAGGCATAAAGGTGGCACCTGTAGAGAATGTTGCATCAAAGTTATTTGCTCAATGCTCTCAGCAAAAGGGGCTCATGAAGATCTATAGACACTTGCTCAACTATCAAAGTACTGCACTAATATTCCTTAAATTCTTACATCCATTGAGACACGTTCCATCTATAAAAAAAAAATTCTTTAGAAAAATCAGTCACTTGGCCAATTGGAAAAATGATACTAGAGAAGGATAGATTGGTTTCTCTTTTTTCCATTGGTTTATTTTGGCCTCATAGTAAAATGAACAAATGCTTGTAAAGTAGAAAGAAAGCAACTTAGTTGTTCTCTTAACGTTGGAACCCTTGTTCTCTTAACGTTGGGACCCTTGTGAGAATACTTACATAATTTGCTCGATCATATTGTAGAAAATATATATATATCCTCAAGAGCTCGTCGAGCGAGCTCGAGGCTCGCTTGTGGCCGATTGCCGGCCGTTGTCGTCGCCGGCGGCCGGCCAAAGAAGAGGAAGAAGAAAAAAAGAAAAAAGAAAAAGAAAAGTTATATTTAAAAAATAAAAATAATTAAAATTTTATTTTTTTAAAAAAAAATAAAAAATAATTAAAATTCGATTTTTTAAAATAATTATTTTAAAAATTATAAAAAATGTCCATTAAATTTGTGTTGTATAAAATTATTTTAGCAATACCATTTTTTAAATATATATATCTATATATAATAAATTAAGTTTAGTTAAATGGGTCGGGTATGGGTCGGGTCGGGTATGGGTCAAAATTTTTGCATTGCAATAAACGGGTCATAAACGGGTTAAATTGGTCGATTTGGGTCGAACCATTTATGACTCGACCCAAACCCGACCCGACCCACCCGTTTAATGGGTATAGTACACGGTAGGCCTCAACAAAAAAAATATAATATCTTTATTTTATAAAATCCTACTAATTATATAGTCGATAAAAATATTTTTGGCGCTGTAAATTGACGCCCGGTAATTTTCTAATTAAATACTAAACTTAATAAATTTTGGGTATTTATCATCCAGATAAATAAACCAACCACACCATTGCGATCAGCACAAAATTCCAGTCACCGACTATCCCGGTATAATTTCTAGAAAATAATAATTAATTAAATAATTACCACAATTAATTAATAAATACCAATAAATGCAACTTAGGCCGGAAAAGCCTAAAAAATACCGAAACGGATCTGGAAAAATTCCGAACCTAACTAGATAAATACTACGACCTATCTACTTGCTATGCACTACTCTAACCGCCTAACATGCAATATTGAACCACTAAATTGCTAATCCGTTCTAACTAATTATCTAATCCAAGCTTAACCTAAACTAATAACCCCTTAAGCATAATTAACTCTTTAAGCGGAGATTAGTGAGTAAACTCACTGGATTTGTGAGCCGATGAGTCCACGGCGACGGTGGTGCGGCGACAGCCGAAACTTGAACTTGCGGTGGCACCAACAAGGACTTGGACTGGGCCAAAAATGGCCCCACGGTTGTTGCGGTCTTGAAGGGGCTGCTGGTCGCGACTTGGCTTGGCTGAGTTGCGGCTGGATCGAAGGCCAAAGCGGGCTGGCCGTGAGTGATTTCGGTGGGGTGGCTGCACGTGAAGATGAAGCTGGATGTGTGGGCCGCAACGGAGCTACAGACGAGAGGGAAAGGAGCTCACGGACGTGTGGTAGCTTCAGTGGAGATGGGGGCGTCGATGGGGTCAACAATTCTGTTGGAGGACTTGGCGGTTGACTTCCGTGGAGCTGCAACATGGACGGGGCAGGAAGGTGGAGATGGCAGAGGCGGAGGACGTGTAGCAGCGAGGATGGGGAAAGGGGTTGTCGGTCGAAGGAACAAATGAAAGAAAAGCAAGAGCAACGGCTCTTCGGTGGAGTGGGAGTCCGCGCGAAGAAGATGAGGGAGGCAGCAAGCGTGCTCGAGGGGGAAGGATAAGAGAGCAGGGATTGTCGACTGGACGTGCAAATAAAGGGAAAGGGAGAGACGTGCGCAAATAGGAGAGGGGAATGCAGCTAGCGTCCGAAAGCTGTGGATGGGGGGGGGGTTTAAGGTCAACAGAGGTATTTTGAACAAGAGTTTATTCATCCTTATCTTTAGCTCACCTTCAAACAACATTATCAATTGGTCATCCAAGGCCAATTTCCACATCAACTTGTCCCAAATGAAGGCCAAAATGTGAAAGCCCCTTAAGCCTACGAATTTCTTCTAATGGGGTTTCAATCAATCCAATTCGGTCCCCAAAAATCTCCATGCTAATATACTTGGTCCCCACTTACTTCCTTGCACGCAAACTTCCACAATAACAAGTCTTGGACCGCAAAAATGGCTACTCTCACTCCTATTTGAATTTACTTTCGTTTTTCCAATTCGTCCGAAATTCAATTTCTTAACATATCTCTCCAATTTGGTGACCAAATTTTGTTGAGGAAGAAGCCCACACAAAATCCACAATTTCTCATCACTAAGTAGCTCACCTTGGAGGCCAAAAATCCCATCAATTTGGCCCCTCCGAATTTCCCTTTTTTTCCGAATCGTCCGAATTGATTTTCCGTAAAAATCCCAAACTTACTGAAAATTCCTCGAAAGATAAGTTGACATTCCTAAAATAAATCGTGACATGATAGAACTTTCAATTTCTGAAATCGAGTTCAAATTCGCGCTTAATTTCAATCTGACGTGATTTTAGCATGACCTAACCCACCGGGTAGTTTTCCGGAATTTTTGGTGCAATTGACCCATGGTTGATTTTCTTCGAGCCACAACGTACCTCTTCGACACATTGGCGACTCTCAATTGTCAAGTTTCAATTACGGGCATAGGGTACCCAAAACGACAGAAAATCGGTCTAGTGCCGATTGATGAGAATTTTGCAATCAGGTGGAATCACCCATACTTTAATCACACATCTCAGTCGAATCGACCTATCCCTGATCTTTGATCGATTTTAACAATGCCGTAATGACCATTGCAGATTAGCACGGTCGAGCAGTCAATTTCTGGTTGAATTTTCAAGTCTATTGCATTTATATTCCTTAACGGCTTCACCCGATAGGCTAATTATCTCGTGAGTGGCCATCCCAGAGAATAGCACTATAGGCATATCGATGAAAAGCCCAACTTATCCAATCGAAAGTAGAATCTGAAAATCAGGATGTCACATATATGCCTCCTAATGCATGCAATGCAGATTCCTAATGGCTAATAGAACCGGACCGCCGGTCCGGTCCGGTTCCCGAGTGGATCCATGGAACCGATCTTGATGAAAAATTTTGGTTTTCAACTTATCGGGTCATGAGTTGAGAAGGAGGGGAAGGTCTATGGTTGGGTTTTCAACAAAATCGAAATAAAGATGTCACATATATGCCTCCTAATGCATGCAATGCGAAGATGAAGGGAGTGAGGAAATGAGATCTAATCTAGGGTTTTTTTAGTAATTTTTTTAATATTAAAAATCCGGGTGGGTGGATCCGCCCATCCTAATGGCTAATATTGATGGAGATATATTTGATGGAGATATATTTGAGGTAGCATATTAGCTAACAAGCAGATCGCATGCTTCCTTTATTGTATTAAGATAGCCAACCTAAAGTCTAATGGAAGGAATTGAAGTGCTTCGGAACCACGTAAGAATCTAATGATTCTTGCTGTCCCAGTCATCTAAGCATTCATTAAATTTCTCTTTGGTTTCACTAGTAATTTGAGTAGGTGCATAAATAGCACCAGTGACGTAATGCTAGAGTCAACATCCTCTAAGAAAATTGGATATTTCTTGAGCCTATAAATTATAATTGGATCCCTTCAAAATGGTCTGAATCAATATTGTGACTTCCAATTTTTCCATCATAGAAGATCGATACGTGTAGAGCTGATATTGAGAAAATATGGCAAAAACTAGATTTAGGATATCGAAATACCTAAGAAAATGGTATGAAAACACCAAGAACTGGTCCAAAATGAGTTGAACCGACCGTAAAAGTAGTCAAATCGGTGTGGTCAATGCAAGTCAACAACCATAGCCATAGGCTGATGTGGCAGACATGTGGCGGACACATGGCAGACAACTTGACTTAAAAGTGGTGCTGATGTGGCGATGGCATGGAGGATGACGTCATTTGCTGAGCGGGACACTGCGGTTCATGTGAGAGGCACACAGGCGCGTGGATCTCACGTGAAAAGGACTTGGGTGGTACGCAAGGGCGCATGAAAGCTCGTTTGGTGAAGTAGTTTGTTGGGTTGGACTCGTCCGACGATGGAGCACTTACAGGCGACTGCATTGGTGAACCCATGATGTGGCGGTGCATGATGGCACGTGTGGTAGCTTCCCCAGCCTTTAGCACTTTTGATGTATTTATTTTTTAATATTGTTTATTTTTCTATAAACATTATGGAATTAGTTTTAGATTTTTCCAATTGAAAAGCATTCCATCTTAATTAAAACAATCCTCACTAAATAATTTTCTTCATTGCAATTTTTTCATCATAAAACCATCCTTTCAATGGCGACGAAGAAATATAAAGAGAAGGAAGAATAATCTACATTTTCTCAAGTTTAATTACTAAACCTCAAGGGAAAATCTTCATGGACATGACTATCTGAACAACACTTTATCTCAGAATTGATAATAAACAAATCTCCCTGATCTTATAAACACTAATGGACCACAAAATATCTAGAAGCCAATACGAACCCAAGCGGCATGCCCATATAAATCCATCTTTTCTTGTTATCATCATTGTCTCCATCATCTCTAGCTTCTTCTATCCCGTTTGTGGTAATTGAGCAATTTTTGTTGAGCAAAAGCCTGCACAATGTGAAGTTTCCTTCGAAAGAACTTTCAAAAAACGTGAGAAACTGTGTTTGGATGATTCCTAGAAGTTGATTGTTTGAGAGGTTCAAGAAAGAAAAGAAATCAAGATTCGCAAGCTGGCCGGTATGGTTCCACTGAGGTGGTTCCTTGACAGATCCAACGTTCAAGCTTATCCAAATTCCCCAAATCAAGAGATCTGATGACATTGTGCGATAGATTGAGGAAATAAATTGCTTTGGAGCAAAAACAGGTTCTCTAATGCAAAAATTAGAATAGATTGGCTGAAAAATGAACTACAAAGGCTGACAAATAGCTCTGAAGTAGATAAAGAAAGTGAGGCAGCAAAGAAGATAACCCAGGAAATTGACAAGCTATGGTGACAAGAGGAGATGTATTGGGTATGCGCTCTAAAATTCACTGGTTAAAATGGAGAGATAGAAATACAAAGTTTTTCCATGCAACAACTATTCAAAGAACCAGGAACAAAATTACTATGCTGAAGAATGCAGCAGATGATTGGGTAAAAGAGGAACAACCTTTAAAGGAAATGACAGAGACATTCTTTAAAAACTTATACGAGTCAGTGGGGTCTCGACACTTTCAGCCCATAATACAACAAATACCTACCTCAATTGATGAAAGGATGAACCAAAGGCTAGTAGAACCTATCACAATGGAGGAGATTACTGATGCAATGCAACAATTGGGGGCTAATAAAGCTCCTGGACCAGATGGGTTAAATGGGTTGTTTTACCAAAATCGTTAGCCAACTATAAGCCAGGACATTTTCAGAGAAGTGCAGAATTTTTTTGAGACTGGATACCTAAACCCCGATATGAATAGAACCCAAATCACCCTTATTCCCAAAATCCCAAACCCCGAAAAGCTTGAACAGTTCCGGCCTATCAGCCTGTGCAATTATGTCTATAAAATCACATCCAAAGTAATGACAACTTGACTCAAACCCCTGCTACCAAGCCTTATTGCTGAAGAACAAAGCGCCTTTGTTGGGGGTAGACAAATTCAAGATAATATCTTGATTGTGCAGGAAGTACTTCATAAGTTGAGAACTCGGGAGATGAAAAGTAAGTTCCACGCTATTCTAAAGCTTGACATACAAAAGGCTTATGACCGAATCGAATGGGACTTCCTTCAAGAGTGCTTGATTAAAATGGGTTTTTGTGAGAAGTCGGTGCAATGGGTGATGCAATGCGTTTCAACGGTCTCCTTCAGCATTAATTTCAATGGAGAACCTCAACCTTTCTTCAAGCCTACACGAGGGATTCGACAAGGTGATCCGCTATCCCCTTACCTCTTTATTTTGGTGGCAAATGTCCTATCTCACTTGATGAAAAAAGCAGTAGCAGATGGAACACTTTGAGGAATGAAGCTCAATAATAACTGCCCTACGTTATCACACTTGTTATTTGCAGATGACTCTATCTTCTTCCTTAATGGCACCATACTGGATGTCAGAATTTGTTGGCTATTTTGCATCAATATTGTTTTGCATCAGGACAGGCTATCAATCTAAATAAATCAGGAATTTACTTTAGCAAGAGCTACCTAATGAATTTGAGAAGAAATATGGCTGCTGAGTTGAGAGTTTCAGAAATAGAGAAAACAGGGAAGTACTTAGGAATTCCATCAGATTGGGGAGGCTCAAAGAAAGATATCTTTGCTTGGATTTTGGCCAAAGTTAACATGAAGTTGGAGAGTTGGAAGGATAATTTGCTATCAAAAGTAGGCAAAGAGATATTGATTAAATCGGTGGTGCAGGCCATTCCACAATATGCAATGTCCTTTTTCAAAATCCCTGTGTCAATTTGCAAAGCAATTGAGAAGAAAATTGCCAATTTCTGGTGGAGGAATGGTAGCAAAAATGCTGGGGTTCATTGGAAAAAATGGGAAATTTTGAAACTAAGGAAGGATGAAGGAGGTCTTGGCTTCAAAGATTTACTAGCTTTCAACGAGGCGATGCTAGGAAAGCGAGCGTGGCGCATTTCACAGCAACCTCAATCCCTTTTAAGTCAATTGATGAAGGGTCTCTACTATCCTCAATGCGAATTTTGGAATGTTGGAATAGGCTCCCAACCCTCATGGGGATGGCGAAGCATCGTCTTGGGAAGAGACACTATATCTCCACAAGTTATGTGGTCTATTGGTAATGGTCAGAAAATTTCGATAAGAGAAGATAAATGGCTGAAAAGTGGACTCATTGGAGGTCCAGCAACAAGAAATGAGCCAGAAAAAGTGGGTGCATTAATAGAACGAGGGGTTGGTAAATGGAATGAAAGAATGGTAAGGTTGCTGTTTGATGATTAAAGAGTGAGGGAAATCCTTGCTACCCCTATTGGACTACCCAATACAGTAGATAAAATGGTATGGATGAATAACAAATCCGGGTCCTATACAGTAAAAAGCGGCTATTTCACCACCAGAAACCGAGCGGCCAACCCACAAATGACAACAGCAACTTCCTTGCACCAAATAAAACCAGACCTCTGGAAATATATTTGGCACTCTGAAACTCTACCCAAAGTTAAAAAATTCCTCCGGAATGCAAGCCAAAACGCACTACCTACTTTGGACAACTTACATCGGAGAAAAATAGTACCTGATCCATTATGCCCTATTTGCAAAAAGGAAGCCGAAACCATCGAACACACTTTGCTGCTCTGCCCTTGGACGGCCCTGATATGGAGAGATAGTCCTCTGCAACTTAAAATCAAAATAATCGGGTTAACACGACTCGATGTTTGGCTGTACATGAGGAAAGAAGAACCACGAACCGCACCAAAGTTTAATCAAATTGCCAATACCTTGTGGTGCATCTGGAAAGACCAAAATTGATTCATCTTTGATCAAAAACCCTTGCACCCACAGCAGACCCTGCTCAACTCAGTAGCCTTACATGAAGACTTTGCAACCTGGAATAGAACCGGAACAAAAGAGAAGAAAAGAGAGGCTTATACGCCTAGATGGCAACCCCCAACCTTGGACACTGAAGATCAACATAGATGCCTCTTTTTCCCGAATTAAAGGCACGACAGCAACTTCTGCAAAGAACAGAGGAGAGAACGAACCCACGGCTGCCATCGCCTGCATCTGTTGTGATTCTTAAGGTCGCCTGGTCAACGATTTCTCCAAGCTGGTGGTGGCATCCTCGGCGGAATTGGCGGAGGCCCTCGTTCTCTTGGAATCCCTAGACTACTTCTCCACCAGATCTAATCGAAGACTTCAAGTACTTTCTGACTGCAAGCTGCTCGTGCAAGGAGTGTTGTCTGCAACAGAGTTCAATTGGGAAGTGGCACTGATTGTGGACCGGATCAAGGTGAAAATAAAAAACTTCCAGGGCCTTTCTTTGGCCCATTACAGTAGAGAGGCCAACAGGCCTGCCGACTGGCTTGCAAAAGCCCAAAGAGAGAAGTAACTTCCTAGTAATTGGGTAACAAACCCCCTGGTAGCCCTGTTTGATTTATTATGCGCCAATGCTTTTGATGTAATTTCTCCAAACTTGCCTAAGTAAATGAATACTAAAGGTACTTTCGACCAAAAAAAAAGAGATATCTTATAATCTATTGCCCGGGAAGTCGATTGACGTGAAAAATTTCAGAATCTTGACGAGTTCTAGCTTTAGACTTTCAAAGGTTAAACTTATTGTATCTGGATAATAGAGCCCCTTATTCAGAATAACTCATATTGCAGGTGATTAAAGTTTACATCGGCCTTCATTATAAATTTAAAACATCATATTTTATAACAGAATTTTTCTTTTCTTTTTTTTTGGGGTAAGGTTAAGGGTCATTTTATATCAGAACAATTACATGATATGAAATAATAGAGACATATAATTATAACGCCACAACAATATTAGAACTACATAGGCAAAGTCGAAAAATTCTGGACTATATTGAAATGCGTATAATGGATATAAGACTGAATTAATAATTTTTCTTCAGGTAACTGCACCAGGAGTCTTTAAAACTTGGAGTACAAGTGTACATGACATGCTCAACGCAGAGCCATGCAAACTTTACATCTTCGAGCTCGCTATCTTGCGGAGTTGTCCCTGAGACCGCATTGAATTGGATGTCTGCGGGAGTTAAAATCATCGGAATCCTGAGCCAGCCATCCCCCTCTGACCGGTCTCAATGAAAGCTTCCCTTTTTCGTTCTTCTTCGCTTCCAGGATCCTCAACATTTTCGACTTCCCACGGACAACCTCTAGCCCCTCCTCTGAGCACTTGGGCGCCACCACAATCTCACAGAACATCCGAGTTTCACCATCCGTTGGGCTTCTGAACTCCCGGATTTCCCTCGCCAAATTCTATATGCAGTTGATGTTTAGCTCAATCAATTTTGTCAAGTGAAACATTGCAATACTGACTCAGCAATAGGAGACCCGCAGCTACACAACTATTGTTGTTTCAATTTTGAGGGATTGGAATGTGACCATAGGCATAACATTTAGCCTAATTTGTAGCTCAAACTAGCTTGACTCAAGAAAGAGCTTCGATCGGAACTCTATAGATTAAAAAATGAGAAGCCTCTTTTAGTTTATTATATTTGGATTCCGTGGGTCTACTATATAAGGAAATTAGAATTTCCTTTTGTAACTTACACAACGAAATAAGTATATACCTCATCAATTTATACGTTGAAGGCCACTATGCTTCCAAATGCACTGACTAGGTCTGCTTTGACTGCTCATCATCCGTATGCTTCGAGAATATCGCCGCGGGAAGCCACCCCACAAGGATTTGTATGCTTGACAACGACGCATGTAGGGTGGCCAAATTTAGATACACAATTCCAGGTAGCACCAGCATCCAGATAGTTATTATATGACATTTCTTGCAGCATCAATACATAATTCACAACAAATGAGAGACAGATCTACTATTGTTACTATGATCTGTTGATGAAGTAAAAGAACTTTATGGAACAAATTACACTTGCAATTGCTCAGAGACTTCAAAGAGCATCCAATCTCATCTCAAAAACACATGGTTAACACGGAAGCCAATTAGTCCCCTGTATCGCTAATCTCCTTCACAAAACATTATTAGCGCTTCATCATAGCTAAACATTCTGCACACTGAATATACAGATGGTTGACCTGGAAAGGAAAAGAAACTAGATGCTCCTTAAGAATGATTTGTAGAATTATGTCAAACTGCCAACAAAACCAAAAGTTTAAGCTGTCATGTTAGATGGATTAATTTGGTATTTAAATGCTCTATATTTGCTATCACACATAGGCTAGCATTTTACAACAAATTGAAGGGTGGAATATCATTATGTTGAAGAAGCAAATGAAGTGCCAGAGAGATTCGAAATGAGTACCTCCTGCTCTATGCCATATTGATTTCCTGAGGCCTTTGTCAATTCATCAAAAAGCTTCAGCTATTAGATGAAGATACTATCTATTATTTAGATTCTCTAACAGGATTCGATTTTAGAAAACTACCTTCTCTATCTAAGGAAGCTTTCAAAGCTAGATGATTACTAGATCCACTGCAATTTCAACTTCCTTAGAAGATTGACATTGATGTAAACATATGACAATCAAGGACTCCATTAACCTTGGCAAGACTCTTGTCCACATAAAATGCAGCCTTCTAGGGGGATTTTCCCCATAACAAAGAGAACTCTCAAGAGAGAGAGGCACTGTTAAGCTGGGAGGGAATTTCTCTATCGAAAAGAAGAGTCATCAACCCTACATAAATCAGTTCAAAAACTAAGAGGAAACACAACCTACTGAAATTATTGATTTCCAAAGAAAGCAAACTAAAGAGTACATCTCAACCAAGTCTCCATAAAAGCCCCTCATTTGCATGTTTAGTGTGTCTAGACCGACATGCAATTTTAATTTCCCTAGTGGCTACGACATCAATTGACAACATGAACCAGATGAATACCTCCAGTTGTTTGTCTCCAAAGCCACTCTGACCCTGCTGCAGAATCATAGGAAGCAAAGTGCTGAAAGGCCTTCCAAGAAAGTTCTCTAAGGAACTGTTGATCATCTCCATCACTCTTCCGGAACTCCAGCAGTGGAGGATAGTCGTGTGAATCAACCACAACGAGGACATCCTTATGATTCTGTTAGGAGACAAATGTCAGCATTAATTCAGATCATAAACATATAACCATCCTCTGTGTAAAAACTACAGAAAAATCGACCACATGCGTATTGATATTTATAGGGGCAAAGCCAGCAACACCTCATCAAAAAAAGTGCAACACATTAGACATACCTGTTATAGTTTACGATTTAACAAGCATCATAAGAAAAATTGTTGTTTTAGCAGAAAAGCACAAGAACAACCATTCCCCAAATAGTAAGAAAGAATTTGGAGCCACAAAATGTGAAAGTTAACGTGCTCTCAATAAATTACATGCCTCGGTTACTAGTGCCTTTGTAGCAAACTATGCATGATATATGTGAGCTCAGTGGAACTGAAGACACCAAATACAATCATATTCCCTCATACTTCCAAATTAAGATGCAATGAAGCAAAGAGAAACATAAATAAGTCTATGCTCTAACGATAATGAAAATGAATATATATAATGGTAAAGAACCTTTGTAGCAGCTCTATCATGGCAGGACCACCAATATCAACATTCTCAATTCCATCTTCAAATTCAATATCAACCACAGAGGTAACTTTGTCATGGAATGGATACAAATTAATCTGCACAAGTTCTATCTTTCATCCTCAGAATTTCTAAGTTGACAAACTGTCAGAAAGTTTCTACGAACATTAGGATGTCCAAGTATATGAATTTGTCCGTGGACAACTAAAATGCAGATTGCATAAACCTACAGGACAACTCACCAATTCCATGCTTATTGAGAGCCTCCATGTATTGGTGTTGATCTCTCCTAGCAAAGATTCATCCATGAATATTAGGATACAAGGTCTTTAGGTGACCATCCAGCTATTAAATAGAGTAATGTAAAATACCCTGTTAAAATCCAAGTCAAGTTGCCAAAAGACGATTGTTCCATGTGTGATGTGCACCCATGTGTAGAGAAAAGAGATGAAATTATCGTATGCAAAAGTTAAAGAGGTAAATCCTCTGTCAAACGTCCCAAACAACAGAGATATCACAACCAGTCAAAAAGAGAGGCACCCTAAAAAATATTTAGAATGTACAAATTGAATAACGTAATATTGAATTTAGTACGGAAGCAATTCTCCTTGGTTAAGTATACTAGCAGTCTAGCACGCATGGTGCAAATATGCATCTGATCTCTCTTGAGAGTCAAGATTGAAGTGCACTCACTTCAACTTTTAGTAATACAGGAGCATTACAGAGAATAAGAAAAGAGATGCTGTAGGTTTTAATGGTTCAACAAGTTTGTAAGGAGAGGGGCAGTAGAAAGGTTTGGGGCATCAGGTGCTCTATGCCAGAGTCCAGGCAAGTTACATCCGTGGTAATGAACTAAGGACAAATGGCACTCAAATTCACGACAGTCCCAATAATATGGTTTCAGTGGAGAAACTCTTTGAAAATCTTTGATGAGCATTAGTGACTACAAAGTGATTCATTTGTTATGAGCAGGAAAGTCTTGAGAATCAAGATTGAAGTGCACTCCCTTCAACTTTTAGTAATACAGGAGCATTTACAGAGAGTAAGAAAAGAGATGCTGTAGGTTTTAATGGTTCAACAAGTTTGTAAGGAGAGGGGCAGTAGAAAGGTTTGGGGCATCAGGTGCATCCGTGGTAATGAACTAAGCACAAATGGCAATCAAATTCATGACAGAGTCCCAATAATATGGTTTCAGTTGAGGGACTCTTTGAAAATCTTTGATGAGCGGGAAAGTCTTGAGTGGTTTGAAGGGATTAAGGTATCCAATCATTGCCATCAAGGAATGGATGTAGCATGATAATGTCAGTAAAAGCTGTGAAGATCCGAGATAAACCACTTGAAGCCAAAACATAATAAATTTGACTTTTCGACCCAAAAAAAAAGAGAATAAATTTGACTAATTAATGTTGGAGATGAAGTTGCTTTGTCTTGGATTATTTGATTATTTCCTTATACATATATTGATTATTTCCACAGTTGAGAACGAAATTCTTACCATACAAAGTGGCTATTAATAATTAGAATTAAGCTATTTTGAGAAGAATGTTATTGTATGAATAGGAAAATATTTTTCTTTATTCATTAAGTATTCCATACAATTGTATTATAAATAGAGCCTATGAACGTACAAGGTTTCCGTGAGAAAGTAATTTACAATGTGCCAATCTTCTAGCTTTCCATCCTTTTCTATGTCATGTCATGGTATCAGAGCTTACATTTCTTGGCCAAGCTTTTGTAATCTTGTTCTAATTGCTTCCCCTTTTTTCTTCTCTGACTTTGCTGCTATAGAATCACATAGGATGACTAGTGATAATTGAAATGCTACAACAACATCGGAACTACATTGGCAAAGCCACAAACTTTTGGATTATATTGAAATGCGTATAATGGATATAAGACTGAATTAACAATTTCTCTTCGGGTAATTGCACCAGGAGTCTTAAAATTTTGAGCACAACTGTACTTGGATCCTAAAATTTGTACAATCAAATAACAAAATTGTCAAAAGTACAACTACATCCAAAATTTTATGCAAAAATTGTGATTTGAGTACTTTCCATAAGCTCTTACTGTTTTAATGTGGTATTTTTATTTTTATTTGAAGAACATGTAGAAATGCTGTTGAGAGAGAGAGAGAGAGAGAGTTCTTTTTTTTTTTTTTTTTTTCACATTTTTTTCTAATGCGCCCTCCACTTAAATCCACATCAATGCCAAGTATCACTAAGTATATTAAAGAATTCAAGTCAATTTTGTCACAGATGTAATTAATGGAAATGCTGGATTGTAATGAACAAATAGCAATTAGCAAGAGACTGGCCTATCTGAAAATTCCAAATTTAAAGTTTCCTGCAAGTTTTAAGACTTCAAATGCATTTATTTGTTAATTATTCATTATTCTAATAACATTATGGCGTTAGGTTTAAACTTTTCCAATTCAAAAGCATTCCATCTTAGTTAAAACAATCCTCACTAAAGGATTTCCTTCATTGCAATTTTTTCATTCCAAAACTTGGATAAAATAGTTATATAGTTCTGTCATATTCATATTTCTACGCTTTTTCCAAATTTTTTGGAAATAATAAGACCGAACGCCCCCTTGGTCCTGGCTATTGCAGAGCAAAAAGAAGCCGAAGGCTGAACGCAAATTCCTGGGCAGCAAGGCGTAATAACACCTCCAACCTCCAACACATCGTAACCGAGATACCACTGCGAGTTATGTCAGTCCAACACCGTCCGGCCATCACCGACCATCGCCACATTAGCCCCATTGCCAGTCACATTAATGGCGGTTGCCGCAGGCCACCATTCCGAACCCCGATCGTCAAACATTCATGGACACAAAAACAGCCAACCGTTCCCAGCCAATCATCAAACAAGCTTAAACTTTCATCGGTCACATCCAGCAACATAGCAACCAGGAAACATATACCGAAAAACAATGTGCCGATTTGAGTTCAATAAGAAGGATTTTAACTGAAATCGTAATCCTTTAACCAATGGATGGCTCCTTCCATGAAAACAAACGTGCTAAAAAAAATGCTCAAAATAGATCAGAACCGGGTCGAACCATACGCTGGGCATTCTAACGAACACTTCGGGAGCAAAGATACTCACACCCGGATTCGAAGAGAACCGACAAACAAGGCTCCAAATTAACAGATAGTAGGTCGTTCAAACCCAACACGAATATGGACTAGAAATAGAAAACCTTGGTCTCACAGTTCGGCCAAAACGGGGCGAGGCAATAGTGGTTCACGGGAATGAGTTTTGACCGCGAAAATCCCTACCCGGCTCGGAAACGGCGGCTAGAGGGCGAGTTCAAGACAGACCGATCTAAGGCCGACCGCCTCGCGATGTGTCCGAGATGAGATCCTCGGGAAAAGCGAAAAATAAGACAGCCGGGTCTTACCGTGTGCTCGACGCGAGGAAGAGGGACACGTTCAAGACGAAGATCGCCAGCCCAGGACTCCCTCGCGGCCGCCACTGGAAGGCACCCACGTACTCTCGTGACTCTTTTCTCTCTTCGTTTCTCTCTCTCTCGGCCTCTGTCGTCTCTCCCCCGGTCTCTCCCCTCAACCTCTGTTTTTCCCCTCCCTTTTTCAAGAAATCTCACCGGTGAGTCCCTGCCGCCGCCTCTCTCCTCGGGACCAAGTTTGGTCCATTTTCAGCTCAGGGCCGCCTCTGGAGTCGTGGCTAGGACGGCCCCTCTACCGCCGTTGCTCTGCCTTCTCTGTCCCTCCGCCGTTCTCTGCAGAACGCGTGCGTGAGGTAGAGAAGAGAGAGAGAGACATATCGGGCGCTGGGCTGAGAAGAACAGAGAAAAAAGAAACGGCCGGGCCCATGAAAAGGCCAGGCCCAGGCGGGGAAGAGAGAAAGGACCAGATCGAACTCCAACCCCCTCCCCCTCCCCCTTCTTTAATCTATTACCATTTGCTAGTCCATTTGTCCATTTTTGTTGTTTTCATTTTTTGATGACTTACCTAGCCGACAAAATCAGGCATCGACAGGACCTACTCCTATTTCTCCTATTCATAAGCAAGAATCTATTGATCAGTAAATAAATAAAACCGTCTTTCAAATGGTGATGAAGAATTATAAAGAGAAGAAAGAACGAAATACTATTTCTCAATTTTGATAACTGAACCTCAGGAGAAGTCTTCATGCTCGCGAGAGTCTGAACAGCACTTTATCCCAGAATCGATAATAAGCAAACCTCCATGATCTCATAAACACCAATGGACCACAAAATAGCCAGAAGCCAATGACAAACCCAAGTGGTATGCCCATGTAAAACCACTTTTTCTCGCTATCATCATTGCCGCCATCGTCACCAGCTTCTTCCGTCCCGTTGGTGATGATTGAGCAACTTTTGTTAAGCAGAAGTCCACACAATCCAAGGTTTCCTTCAAAAGAACTTTTTGAGAATGTGAGAAACTGTCCGCTTATCAGAATGTTTCCTACAAGTTGATTGTTTGAGAGGTTCAGTACTGAAAGGAAATTAAGATTTACAAGCTGAGCTGGTATGGTTCCATTGAGGTAGTTCCCTGATAGGTCTAGCGATTCAAGCTGACCTAGATTCCCCAAAACAGGAGGAATTGAACCCGAGAGGGTATTGTGTGATAGGTTGAGGACATGAAGTAATTTGAGATCTCCTAGTGTATTTGGTATTGGACCCTCCAATCTGTTGCTCGAGAAGTCGATCAACTTGAACATAGTCGGGATCTTAACGAATTCTAGCTTTACACCTTTCAAGGTTACCCTCATTGTATCTTCATAGTAAATCCTAATCGTATCAAGTTTGCTACGATAAAACATATAGTGTGGAGTATCATAGTCGACATCGGCCTTCATAGCCATCCAAGATGCGAGGAGACTCATAGGCAGAGTGCCATTGAAATCGTTTGAAGACAAGTCAATGATTTGAAGCATCTCCCATGTGCTATTATTATGTGTACATCCAATTTCCCCATGCAATTTGTTGGATCGTAAAACAAGGACATGGAGATACCACATATACTCAAGATGGCATGGAAATGTCCCATCTATTTGATTGTCCCCAATGTTCAAGAAATCCAACATCTCGCAATTTCCCAATGACAATGGAATCTGCCCTTGTAATAAATTCTCACTGATATCCAATATCTCCAAATTACATGTTATCGAGATGTTTTGCGGAATCTTGCCATTCAACTGGTTATTCCTCAGATTCAATACTATGGGCGACTCCTCCATTAAACAATCAGGAATACTTCCATTCAGATGGTTATGCAATAAGTCAAGCACTTCAAGAGTACCAATTTTGCAAATAGACTGCGGAATGCACCCATGGAGATTATTCTTCGAGAGGGAGAAGAATGCCAATTTTGATAAGTCATCGCTGATGTCATCTAGAACAATAGAATTTATGTTGTTATTTGAGAAATCCAAGTAGGAAGCAGATGACTGGAAGGGTAGCATATTCCCTCGGAGCTTGTTTGAATGGAGGTCGACTATATCTAGAGTAGAAGTAAGATTGCCTAGGGGTGTTTCAGAATTCTCAAATAAATTAGAGGAAAGATTGAGATGATTAAGACTTTTTAGTGTCCATATCCATCTCGGTATATTTCCTCGAATATAATTGTGGGAGAGGTTGAGGAAGCTCAACTTGGATTGGTTAGCCAAAAACTGAGGCAATGTCATCAATTGGCAGGAAGCCAAATATAAGGATGTAAGGTCGGGGAATGAAGAGGCCTGGGAAGCATAATTTGTGGCATTAATGTAAAAACAATTGTAGGAAAGATCCAAATATGAAAGATTTCTCAACTGTTGAACCCAATTAATATGAAACAAGCCACTTAAATTATTGGAAGAAAGTGAGAGTTGGTTGAGTCCTCGGAGTTCCCATATAAACATTGGCAGTTCTCCTCCTATATCGTTGTTGCTCAAATCAAGTGTTTTCAGCACGTGTGATGGAGCATGAAAAGATCCCTTCAATTGACTAGAAAATCGATTGTCGGAAAGTAGGAGATCCTTGATCGATGGATGCGTGAACAGGGATGAAGGAATATTTCCTTCAAGTAAATTGGATCGCAAGTCAAGAATAAGAAGACTTGAGAGGGATTCCCATTGTATCGAATCAATCGGTCCAGTTAGACTATTGGAGGACAAAGTGATTCGTACCAAATTCTTGGACTTGCTGAGTGATGGAACTAGACCAGTAAAATTGTTGGATGAGAAGATCAAATAAGAAAGTTGCGAGAGATTAGTGAAAGAGCTTGGGATATTTCCATCAAAGTTGCACCCCTCCAATTCTATTGTTGATAGATACCTGAGATTACCAATCGAATCTGGGAGCCTCCTAGACATGTCAGTGTCACTAAGAACCAATGTTTGGAGAGAATTATTCTTTGGAAATTCTGGCAAAGAACCATGGAGGGAATTGGATGATAGGTCAAGGGTTTGAAGTGTTTGTACCTGGAAGATTTCATGAGGAAATTCTCCATACAGGCCAGCTCCCCATAGGCTCAAAGTTTTCAAGCTAGAGAAATTCGATAAGAAACTAGGAACTGTGGTGGACAAGTCGTTGCCATCTAGTTGAATGACCGATAGATTAGCAAGACTCATAAGGGAAGCGCTGATAGGACCAGACAGAGAACATTAAGGCATGCTCAACACCTCAAGTTTTGGCACTGAAGAAGATAATGCGTTGCACCACTCATTTCCATCAGTAAACACATTGACCCCATCAAGGTACAGCTCCCTTAACTCCCCTAAATCCCTAATCAGCGACCTCAAATTGGGCTTCTCAAGTTTTAGCCAAGTCCAACTGAGATCAAGGGTACGTAACTTTGTCAGGCGCGATAACTCTGTAGGAATATACCCGGTGAATCCGGCATTGGACAAGTTGAGATGTGCCAAGCGGCTGAGATTCGTGAGGCCTGACGGAATCGCCGTGGAATTGAAGTTGTTGAACGCCAAGTTCAGGCTCCGAAGGAACTTGAGCCTAAAGAGGTTCGACGAATAGTCGATTCCACCAGAGATCGACTCTTCGCTCAAATCAAGACCGACCACGAGGCCATCCTTGCATGTCACGCCGCTCCATGAATCCGCGCTTTGGTCCCATTGTACTAGCTTCGAAGACTCGGAAGCGTTGAAGACGAGGCTGTTTCTCAGCTCGAGCAACAGCAATCTTTGGTCAACGCCAAGACACTGGTCTGATGCTGAAGCCGTAGTAACGTCGGAGAAGATCGAGATCGTGGATATGGCAAGAAGAAGCCATGAGACCATCGAGCCGTTCATCGGAAGAAGTTGAGGAAGAAAGTTAGTCCAGCACTGAGGGTCAACCGAAACAGAATCAACACTGGGCAGTGGAGGGGCTGTCCGAGGAAAGCGCAATGCCTTCTGTTGAAATTCGGGATGTCTTTCCTTATTCACCGAAGCTTGGCTTTTATTTCACTTTTGACAATACTAGCATAAATATTTTTTATTTAACATGCTTCTTCAATCGAAACGAAATGCGATAATTTTATTTTCAAGGAGAAAAGGGGAAAATTAAGGAAATCCGCCTAAAATGTTGAGATTATAACTTGACATCCCTAGGAAATATTTTTGGCTTGTCTTTAAAAAAAAAAAAAAAAACACATACATAATAGTCACTTTCTTTTATTAAATTAGTAGATTCAAGAAAAGAAATCAAAAGATTTACTTATTTTTGAATTTGATTGTAAATATTTTATAGTACTATCAAAAAGCGGAAAAAAGTATAAACTAAAGAATTGGAAAATACAGTGGATTAATTAGGAGGTATGAAATAGGATAATACAATAATATGTTGAAAAGATAGAATGAAAAACCAAATAAGCAAAAACTAAGAATAAATTTCTCTTTTATTAAACTGAAAAGAAAAATAAGAAGAAAAGGGAAACAGGCTATGTTAGAAGATATGCGATATTTCTTTAGGAGATTTGGATTTGATTTGATTATGTACAGATTAGATACAGATCTAGATTGATACATAGAATTCTTTATTTCCATTAATTGTACAAACTTAGTCCTATATCTTTAGGATCTGTACAGTTTACAAACATATCGAGGAAATACAGAAAAATACAATTCCTCTCTCCATTGCCTTCGGTTTCTTTCATGGTATCAGAGCCTCCAGGCTTCTGATTTGCTTCCGCTCTATTCTTCTGCCAAACAGTTCTTCGACCTACAAAAAAGGGTTTTGTTCGGCATTAGAATCAATACCCGAAGGAGTTTTTTTACTTACCATGACCTCCCCGCAAACCAGCACCTCTGTTTCTGGAAATTCACCGACTGGAGAAGTAACACCTCAAGATCTGCAGGCTGAACTTCAACCTGCGACACTTCCAGCCATAAGAGAGTAGACTCAATTACAACCCGCTCAGTGGCGACCCACGCAAACTCAGCTCAATGCGGGGCAACTCTTGGCGGGTCAACCATACCAGTGGATTCCGTATCCATTTTATTTTGGGGCAAGCCCAAATCCATCATCGTCTGCATATGTGGGCCACCAGAGCTACGTCCAAACCGATGGGGGTCCATCAACCACGAACGGGGCAAGCCCAACCATCGGATCGGAGCAGTTGAGCGGGTCGGGAGAGCCGGGTATGGGAACAAATCCCTACCCGGGTTTTTATCATGCGGGTTATCCAATTGGGGCGAACGAATCGAGTCAAGGAAATACCTACCCGAACCTCGCACCTGGTTTTCTACCTTTTCCGGCGGCGCGCGCCGGGACGACCGTAACCGGCGATCCATTGTTCGTCTCTAATGCCGACGGACAGAATTGCGGCTCATCGGCCAGCAATTGACCGGGCCGTAAAACTACACAAGATGGTCGCAGGAATTCCGACGCACCCTGGCAACCAAAGACAAAGATGGTTTTCTCGACGGAACCATTCCAGTTCCCGTGGACGAACGCCTGGCCCAACTCTAGAGGAAGAGCAACTGCCTGGTCCGAACCTGGATCGGCAATTGCGTCTCCTCCGAGGTCGCGGCCGGACTCCCACCAACAGAAGACGCAAAGAAATGTGGGAAAATATCCAAGAAATGTACGGGAAACTGGATCAGGCGAAAATTTTTAATTTAATGCAAGAGCTCAGTGAATTGAAGCAAGATAATATGACGGTCACAGCCGTTTTCAACAGGCTCTCGTCTCTATGGAACAATCTCGAAGTGGCCGAGGAGAAGCTCATGGGACCAGAGTCCACTCTCAAACAATACAGATCCATCAAAGATAGGGAGAAAGCTACACGCTTTCTCCTCATTTTGAACGAAACTTACCTCAGATTTCGCTCACAGATCCTCGCCATGGATCCCATGCCGCCGATTGGGCGGATATTTCAATTGGCCGTGTAGGAAGAGAGTCAGCGACATGCGACGCCAGACCACACCAGGAGCAGCGAGAGTGTCACACTCGCAGCCCGTGGAGATCGGCGAGACGCGGCCACCAGAACTCAAAACCTAAATCGCGAGAGAGAGAGGCGAGCGGCCAAATTAAGGTTCGCAGAAGAGGAACTCAGGCCTTTTAAAGCAGACCGGATGGACGGCCAGGATCTGATGCGAGGATCGGACGGCTCGCAAATTTTTGATCCCTCGTTCGGATCCAACGGCGGACAGCAACTCGCGACCAAAGGATTGGACGGTCAGATCTTCGCTGCGATCAAAGGAACGGATGGTCAGATGCTTGCCATGTCATCAAGAAATTTCGGAAGAAATTTTAAAGGCAAGAATAAATTATTTTGTGATTATTGCAAACGGACTAATCACTCAATTGATAATTGCTGGAAATTGCATGGGAAGCCCGGTGAAAAAGAAAAAAAGATTTCAGCAGCTTATCAAGTTACTGGGTCGACCAGTAAAAAAATTGATCAGCCTATCTCGTATAATCAGTATCATCAGTTGATGGAGGTGATTCAAAAAATGGACACGGCAAACAGAGGAGCGAGTTTCTCAGGTATTACCCATTGCTTGATTAATTCAATATCCAGAAAGGCATGGATAATTGATTCAGGGGCAAGCGACCATATTATATGTGATAGGGATTTGTTCTCAAGTATAAATGACAGATTAAATTTCCCTATTTCTGTGCAATTGCTAAATGGGGATATCACCCATGTCCATGAAACAGGAACACTCAATCTCAGTTCACAGATTACTCTTAGAAATGTTCTTTATGTTCCAGAATTTCAGTTTAACCTGATCTTTGTGTCAAAAGCTTGTCAAGAAAATTCATGCCGGGCCATTTTCAATGCTGACACATGTCTCTCTCAGGACCTTTCGACTGGGAAACTGATGGGCTTGGGTAGTCTCTCTCGAAGGCCTCTTTTTTGGAATAGTTTCTCAAATAATTTTCCTTGCAATTATTTAAATAAGCCATCATTGTGTAACTTGACTATCAATGATAGAAATTCCATTATGCATTTGAGATTGGGTCACAGTGCCTCTTTTCCATGTCCACAATGTCCTATATGTCCTCTTGCTAAACAATCTCGTACGCCTTTTCCGTCTAGTAACACTCGGACTAGTGAGATTTTTTCCTTGATTCATGTGGATATATGGGGACCATACCACACATTAAATCATGATAGGTCTCGATATTTTCTCACTATAGTCGATGATTATTCTCGTGCGACTTGGATTTTCTTGATGCAGTCTAAGAATCGGACTTATTCTCATTTGAAAAGTTTTATCTCACTCTCAAAGAATCAGTTCGGCAAATCCATACAGCAGCTTCGTACTGATAATGGGAGAGAATTTTTCAGCCATGATTGCTCCTCACTATTTACTACACATGGCATACAACATGAGAGCTCCTGTATCTATTCACCGCAACAAAATGGCGTGGTAGAACGGAAACATCGTCATCTATTGGAAGTCGCACGAGCCTTGAAGTTTCAAGCGTCAGTTCCAGACGATTATTGGGGAGATTGTGTAATCACAGCTACTTACCTCATCAACCGTATGCCAACTCAGACACTTAAAGGAAAAACTCCATTTGAGTTATTATTTTAGAAGAAACCAGAACTCCAGCACCTCAAGGTCTTCGGATGTTTTTGCTTTGTTGCAACAGTGGGACCTAGAGACAAATTCAGTCCACGTGCTCGGTGATGCATTTTCATGGGATATCCCAATTTGCAGAAAGGGTATCGGGTTCTTAACATTTCCACAAAGGAATTTCTGGTAAGTCGTGACGTCATCTTTCATGAAGACATTTTTCCTTTTACGAGCGGACAACTTCGAGATACAAATACGGGGATGACAGCTTCTCCCGTGGCATCATATCTGATGAAGCAATGCCTCAAGGTCCTACCTAAATACCAATGGAAGAATCGAGGTCCATTCCTCCCACTAATTCACTTCTTCCAGTATCAACATCAACACCTGTTGAGAGGACCGACTGCTCAGAAGAAATTTTAGAACCACGACTTGAAGATCCCCATGATACTGAGGAAAGTCAGCATATTGAATCACCACCTACTAGTACGACAAATACGGACACCACTCCTCCAAGGCGTTCTGGTCGCATCACACGACCTCCTACCTAGACTAAAGACTATATCTGTGCAACTCATCATTCTCCAGGTACTCAGTATCCAGTTTCATCATATGTTTCCTTTCATAGATTATCACAGGAACATAGATGTTGTATTAATCGCCTATCAGAAGAACAGGAGCCATCTAGTTATGATGAGGCATCTACTGAGCCAAAATGGCAACAGGCCATGAAGGCGGAACTTGTGCATTGATTGACAATAAAACATGGGATCTTGTCCCACTACCCCTCGATCGCAAGCCAATTGGCTGCAAGTGGGTCTACAAGATAAAGTATCGTGCTGATGGTTCCATTGAACGATACAAGGCACGGTTGGTCGCCAAAGGATTCACACAAAAGGAAGGTTTTGACTACCACGAGACTTTTTCTCCGGTTGCCACCGATGTCACAGTTCGTTTTTTTTTGTACATTGCTGCTATTAATAATTGGAGTCTACATCAAATGGATGTGCACAATGCTTTCTTGCACGGGGATCTTGATGAGGAAATTTATATGGATATTGCTCAAGGCTTACGGAGACAGGGGGAGAATAGAGTATGTCATCTCCGTAAATCCCTTTACAGATTAAAGTAGGCATCCAGGCAATGGTACGCCAAATTTGCAAATGCTCTTACAACAGCAGGCTTCAAGCAGTCTAAGCATGACTATGCTTTATTCACACGGACTGAAGGTATGTCATCCATTTATTTAATGATATATGTCGATGACATACTTGTTATGGGAAATGGTAAGGCTGCCATAGACAATTTCAAGGATTATTTACATGCTACCTTTCACATTAAAGACTTAGGAGCACCTAAATATTTCCTTGGAATTGAAATTGCTCGATCTGATAAAGGAATCTCTCTTAGTCAACGGAAGTTTGTCTTAGAAATTATATCGAAGCGAGGCTTATCGGGATGCGGACCCATTTGTGATTCCTATTGAGCAGAACATTAAGTTGACTACCTTGCGCAGAATATGATAGGGGCATATCACAAAACAATGATCCCATACTCAAAGATCCATCAGGGTATCAAAGACTTGTCGGGAAGCTCATATACCTGACCATGACTAGACCTGATATCTCTTATGCAGTACAGACACCTAGTCAGTTCATGTACAGTCCAAAGCGGTCTCATTTGGAAGCTGCATTGAAGGTTGTGAAGTATTTGAAAAAGTGTCCAGGACTTGGAATTATTTTGTCCAAACAATGTGACATGAAAATGAGGGCATACTGTGATGATGATTATGCTACGTGCCCTACTACTCGAAGATCAATCACTGGATACTGCATCAAATTAGGAGATTCACTTCTCTCATGGAAGACTAAGAAACAGCCTACTGTATCCTTGTTTTCGGCCGAAGCTGAGTACCGAGCTAAGGCAAAAACCACTTGTCAGGTAGTGTGGATACGAGGGTTGCTTAATGACCTCAGAATACAAGTACGAGGAGCGACAAAATTATATTGTGACAACGATGTAGATCTCAAATTGGCAGCAAACCCTATAGTGCACGAGAGGACTAAGCACATAGAAGTGGACTGTCACTTTACACGAGACAAGATTCAAGAAGGGGTAATTGAAACAGAAGGAATTGGCACAGCAGAGCAGCCAGCAGACATCTTCACCAAACCCTTATGTCATCGATAGCACGCATATCTACTAAGCAAACTAGGCGTCTTGGACATTTACAAGCCACCAGCTTGAGGGGGAGTGTTAGAAGATATGCGATATTTCTTTAGGAGATTTTGGATTTGATTTGATTATGTACAGATTAGATACAGATCTAGATTGATACATAGAATTCTTTATTTCCATTAATTGTACAAACTTAGTCCTATATCTTTAGGATCTGTACAATTTACAAACATATCGAGGAAATATAGAAAAATACAATTCCTCTCTCCATTGCCTTCGGTTTCTTTCATGCTAAAAGAAAAACGATGAAACAATGGGCGTTATGTGGTTTAAAGGAAAATAAAAAGAGCGAAAAATCCAAAACAAAAATTTAAAATTAAAAGAAAGAAAAGGAAAAGCGTACTGTAAGCATATTCAAAAGAAAGAAAAGAAAAAGCGAACTGTAAGCATATTCGGCTACTGCAGGAAAGAAGGAAAAACCCAAAAAAAAAAATTATTTCAAGAACAGAGAATTGCAAGGGAGGAGGGGGAGGAAAAATAGGGGATGCTTCAGCTTGGAAATTGGGAGCAGTCAAAGTAAACGCCTGCTGGTGGGGACGATTCTGTCTAGTCTTAACGTTGATTGCGGGACTGATGATGTTGTGTTGCTTTCTCCGTGGAATCATGTGTAGGGTATAGGAGCAAAAACGCGTTTGGGTATGTCGTCTTTTCCGTAATCGTTTGCGGATTTCTTGGCGTCAATTTAAGTTGCGCTGGCCAGATCAAGAAAAATCAAACTTCAATAAGTAGGACATGACGAGCTTAGGGAATTGGTTTATAATCTATTGTTAGTCATGAAAACAGATATTAAAACATAATTTGGTTTATTAGAATGATCGAGAAATTTGCGCTTCATAAAGCGTTAGATTTTATATTGGATCCATACTCGTCACGACCACTAAAGCTAGATATTGAATCGGAGATGGATTCGAGTTTCATGTGAATAGGCCAGTTTTTGGATCAAAGATAATCGACGGACAAAAGATTGCTGAAAATGTCACAAGTTCTCCATTAAAAGAAAGTACCTTACAATCACTCGTTAAAATTTGATAACTAATTGAAAACGTAATTTTTTTTATGGATTGATGGTTTTTTTTTTGGTTAATTTGGGCTTGGGCCTACTTAAGGGTTCCCAATATTTTAGTAATCTTGACTAGTGTGTAAATGATTCTTATAAGCAATTTCAATTTAATTATATCGTAATTGTATTATGGGTCTGCATTGGGAACGTATTTGCTGGGCTGACTTCCATGGTAGATGCTAGGTAATGTTCCATGTCCAAATTTTCTTCGCTTTTCCACCGTAAGTAATGTCATCTTGCACAAAATCACGACCATATGCAAGATTCTCTTTGAACGGATGTCTAGTGATGACCGAGACCGACTTTTAAGCGGTGTTGAGGATATTTTTCAGCAAATACTTAGAAGAGGTCTAGTCAAATCTTGTCTATTATTTACATTTGACCTAGACTTAACTCGAGAATTTAAAATTTGGATACTTGATTTAAACTCAATCAAAGCTCATTTTTTTTTTTTTTTTTTTGGGATCGAGCTTGACTCATGATTATGTTTATAAACTTGAAACGACTTAGTTTGATTCGGCTCAATTATCATAAATGAGTTTCTATTGGAGCTTGATTCAAACTTGAGCTCAAATTCGACTTTCGTAAAATCCGAACTAATGAGACGTGGACTTGACTTAGTCTTGCGCTATAACTCGTACTAATTTAAGCTAGCTTGTGTGGCTTGATTTTTTTTGTTGGGGGGTGTCTAATGTGTGGCTTGATTGATTTGCACATAAAAAAGCAATTACAACCTGATGTAGAAGAATTATGTGAGAAAATGCTAGTAAAGCACCCGATCATTTCAATATCGAGTGTCGCGTATCTCGTTCGAGTTGAGTTTTTTCTTCAAATTGGAATAAATCTATTTTTAATCCTCTAATTCATCATATTTGTGCAATTGGATCCTCAATAGAGGAAGCCATTCCCACTTCGATGGACAGCTGGAGTCCTCCGTGACCGCTTCTTAGAAGGTCAAACCTGTTATAAGTTCTTCACATTTTCCAACTATCACCAATCACCGCCACGGCGTTCGCGGCCACCAAATCCTCCAACCCTTCTCGTGTCTCTCGCTTTTCCACCTTTGTCTTCTACAAATCCTCCACGCAGAACGCGTGCGTGAGGGAGAGAAGAGAGAGTGAGACATATCGGGCGCTGGGCTGAGAAGAACAGAGAAAAAAGAAACGGCCGGGCCCAGGCGGCCCGCCCCGCCCAAGTGGTATGCCCATGTAAAACCACTTGTTCTCGCTATCATCATTGCCGCCATCTTCACTAGCTTCTTCCGTCCCATTTGTGGTGATTGAGCAACTTTTGTTGAGCATAAGTCCACACAATCCGAGGTTTCCTTCAAAAGAATTTTTTGAGAATGTGAGAAACTGTCCGCTTGTCGGGATGTTTCCTACAAGTTGATTGTTTGAGAGGTTTAGTAACGAAAGAAAATTAAGATTTGCAAATTGAGCTAGTATGTTTCCATTGAGGTAGTTCCCCGAGAGGTCTAGGGACTCAAGCTGATTCAGATTCCCCAACATGGGGTGAATTGAACCTGAGATGGCATTGTGTGATAGATTGAGGACATGAAGTGATTTGAGATCTCCAAGCATATTTAGTATTGGACCCTCCAATTTATTGCTCGAGAAGTCGATCAACATGAACATAGTTGGGATCTTAATGAATTCTAGTTCTAGATCTTTCAAGGTTACCCTCGTTGTATCTCCATAATGAAGCATATCAAGTATGGAATAGGAAGGCATATTGGCTATGGAATAGGAAGACAAATATTGCAGGTGATTGGAGTCAACATTGGCCTTCATAGCCTCCCAAGATGCAAGGAGACTCGTAGGCAGAGTGCCATTGAAACTGCTTGCAGACAAGTACACGCTTCGAAGCATCTGCCAGGTGCCATGACTACATCCAATTTTAGAAACTGCCTCCTCTATCTAATGAAGTTTTCAAAAGGAAGAGTCGTCAACCACTACATAAATCAATTAAAAAACTAACAGGGTAACATAACCCACTGTAATTACCGATCTCCAAAGGGAACGGACTAAAGCATACATCTGAACCAACTCTCTGAAATAGCCCCTTATTTGCATTCGTTTAGACCTACATGCAGTTTTTATTGCCTTAACGGCTATGACATCAACTGAGAACACGAACTAGGTGAATACCTTCAGTTCGTCTCCAGAACCACTTTGACACTGCAGAATCATAGGAAACAGCATGTTGAAAGGCCTTCCAAGCAAGCTTTCTACGGAACTGTTGATCATCCCCATTAATCTTCAAGATCTCCAACAGCACAAGGTAGTCTTGTGAATCAACCACAACAAGGACATCCTTATGATTCTGTTAGAAGACAACTGCCAACATCAATTCAGATTAAGGGCATATAACAGCATTCGACACAAAAATTACAGAAAAATCTACCCCATGCATAATGATATTTAGACGCGCAAAGCCAGCAACAATTCTTCAAAACAAAGTGCAACATATTTGACATAGCTATTATATAGTTTATAATTTAACAAGCATCACAAGAGCAATTGTTTAGTTTTAGCATAAAAGCATGAGAGAAATCATTACCCAAATAGTAAGAAGATAATCTGGAGCCGCAATCTCAATGCAAAAGTTAACATGCTTTCAGTCAATTACATCCCTCGGTTACGAGTGCTGTTGTAGCAAAGTTTGCATGATATCTGCGAGCCTAGTGTGACTGAAGACGCCAATACAATCATAATCCCTCACATGTCCAAATTGAGATGCAATGAAGCAAAAACAAAACATAGACAAGTCTATGCTCTAATAACAATGAACATGGACATGTAATAGCAAAAAACCTTTGCAGTAGCTCTGACCATGGCCGGACCATCAATATCAACATTCTCAATTCCATCTTCAAATATACTGTCAACTGTAGAGGTAACTTAGTCGTAGAAAGGATACAAATTAACCACCGCCACATCAAAAGTACCTGCACAAGTTCCATTTTGCATTTACTACAGTAAAATTATGCAGGACCATAGTAATGCCAAGAACATTATTTGTTTGTACTCAGAATATCTAAGCTGAAAAATGGTCAGATTATTACTAAAAGACAACTCACCAATCCCATGCTTATCAAGAGCCTCCATGTGATGCTGTTGATCTCTCCTCGCAAGGATTCCTCCATGAATATGAGGATGCAAGGTCTTTACGCGACCATCTGGCTGTTACATAAAGTAACGTAACATTCCCAAATTAAAATCTAAATCATTTTGCCAAAAGAAGATTCTTCTCTACGTGGTGTGTGCCCGGTTGCAAAGAAAAAATATGAAATTATCATAAGTGAATGTTAAAGAGGGAAATCCTCTGTTCAAAGGTCTCAAATGACTGAGATATCGTAACCGCACAAAGAGAGGCACCATAACTACTTGAAATGTACTAATTGAATATTGTGATCATGAATTTAGTAGGAAATAATTCTCCTTAGTGAAGGGTGCCAGCAAGCACAGTTCAAATCGGCATCTGATTTCTCTAGAGAATCAAGATTGAAGTCCACTCACTTTAACTTTTAGTAAGATATGGAGTATTTGCAGAGAAGAAGAAAAGAGATGCGCTAGGTTTCAATGGTTCAACAAGTTTGTAAGGATGAATGATCTCAAAAGGGAGAGAAGATAAGTTTGGGGCATTAGGTGCTCTATGCCACCTAAGGACAACTAGCACTCACATTTACGACAGAATCTCGAAAATATGGTCTCAGTAGAGGAACTCTTGAAAATATTTGATAAGCATTAACAACTAGAAATTGATTTTTTTGTCATGAGCTGGAAAGTCTTGAGGTGTCTTAAGTGGTTAAGGTGTCTGATTTATGCCACCATTGTCAGGAATAGATGTAGCATGATAATGTTAGCAAAAGCCGTGAAGATCCCAGAAAAACCACTTGAAGCCAAGAGGGATTTTAAGTTGTATGGCATCAGTGCAATGCCAATCTCGACTGTCGTCATCACTCGTTACAATCAGCTTCCTAAGACAAGGCAACTAAAGAAAGAAAAGAATAAACAATGCAAGTAAGGGACAAAGAAACAAACCATCTCCGGGAAGCAAGTAAGCTGTTCCCCTTTGGTGACGGACAACCTGGCATTTTCCAGAGCAGATGCGGTTCCTCCAGTTGAGACAACAGTATACCTAAATGTTTTAATCGGTTAAGACAACATGAACACTTGAATATGCTGACCTGACAAGTACTCATACCATTCGCACCCCTGTATAGAAATACTATCCACAAGCAATGAAACGTGCCTAAAATCTAATCCAACAAAAACAGCGTGGCTTCAGCACCTAAGCTACACCACACGCACACGCATACGCATACGAACACCCACACAAGAGAAGTGTGCAAAGTAAAGTCCTCACCCCAATTCCTAGAGGCCTTTTCCAAGAAAAGCCAAATCAGTTTTGTCAGACAAAGATATCAATGCCTGCTTGCCCCCTGAACATTGAAGAAAGGGAAAAAAATCAGATTTTTATGCATTTACAAAAGGGCACACGCCCAGAAAAAAAGAACGACGACGCTGAAGCAGCCCTCTTCATAATCTGCAATGATAAGATCAACGAGGAAGTTAAAGACACGAGAGAAAAGAGGGGTACGAGGAGAAGAAGGGCGCAGCTCCCTGTCGGGCGCGGACAGAATCTCAGCCTCGGCAGCCATGGCTTTGATCGGAGGAGCAGCGCGCGACGACGAACACGATTGAAGTCGAACACACCCCACAGGTACCTGCAACCCCCATGAGGCAAGACGGAGAGAAAGCAGATACAGTCGAGAGCTGAGACTGAAAGCCACACAAAAAGAGAAGGACCAAACGAAAAGAAAACAAAAAATTTTATGAGATGAGTGAATTGCGCCGGAATTTCTACCGGCGGAGAGGTGGAAGGGCAAGCTCTGGTCCGGTGAATGGTGGAGAAGTGAAGCAAAGAGCTCCGGAAAGAAGCGGCGGCGGCGGCGGAGGAGGTGGAGGCGGCGGGAGAACCCAACATGCTTTGCTCTGCTCCGCGCACTGTTGTGCTCAGCTTTGCTTCATGAGTGTTTAGATGTTCAAACAAAACCCCTTACCTTCTTCGCGCGGCACTGGAAGACGGCCGTGGACGTGGCGAAGGCACAAAGGAAAAATGCTAAATGCTTTTGAAGTTGCATTTTTCTATCCTGCGAATAAATTTTGCTGATTAATGTTGGAGATATAGTTGCCACGCTTGGATCAATCGATTATTTCCTTATACATTTTCTGATTATGAAGAGAAGAAGAACAAAATACTCTTGCTCGAGTTTGATAATTGAACCTCACCGGAAATTTTCATGGTCGTGAGAATTTGAATAGTACTTTATCCCAGAATCGATAATAAGCAAACCTCCATGATCTCATAAACATTAATGGACCACAAAAAACCCAGAAGCCAACGACGAACCCAAGTGGTATGCCCATGTAAAACCACTTTTTCTCGCTATCATCATTGTCGCCATCGGCATCAACTTCTTCCGTCCCGTTAGGGGGAATTGAGCAACTTTTGTTGAGCTGAAGCCCGCACAATTCGAGGTTTCCTTCAAAAGAACTCTTGGCAAATGTGAGAAACTGTCCGCTTGTCGGGATGTTTCCTACAAGTTGATTGTTTGAGAGGTTTAGTAAGGAAAGGAAATCAAGATTTGCAAGCTGAGGTGGTATGGTTCCATTAAGGTAATTCACCGATAGATCCAGCGACTCGATCTGATGCAAATTCCCCAATATAGGAGGAATTGAACCCGAGATGGCATTGTGTGATAGGTTGAGGACATAAAGTGCTTTGAGATCTCCAAGTGTATTGGGTATTGGACCCTCCAATCTATTGCTTGAGAAGTCGATCAATGTGAAAATAGTCCAGATCTTAACAAGTTCTAGCTGTAGATCTTTCAAGGTTGCACTCATCGTATCCTCATAAAAAAACCAATTACAATATGTATAATCAAAATACTGATATTGTAGATGATCGAAGTCCTTATTGGCCATCATAGCCTCCAAAGATGCAAGGAGACTCACAGGCAATGTGCCACCAAAGTCGTTTGAGGACAAGTCAATGATTTGAAGCATTTGCCAGGTGTTGTGACTATGCGGACATCCAATTTCCCCATGCAATTTGTTGGATCGTAAAACAAGGACACGGAGATTTGACATAGCCATGAAATGGCACGGAAATGTCCCGTGTATTTGATTGTCCCCAATGTTCACAAACTCCAATGTCGTGCAATTTGCCAACGACAATGGAATCTGCCCCTGCAACAAATTCTCACTGATATCTAATGTCTTTAGATTACATGTTCTCGGGATGTTTTGTGGAATGTTGCCATTCAACTGGTTATTCCTCAAATTCAATACCCCGAGGGACTCAAATAAACAATCAGGAATAGTTCCATTCAGATGGTTATGCGATAAGTCAAGAACTTCAAGAAGACCAGCTTTGCAAATAGATGGTGGGACAAAACCATGGAAATTATTATTTGAGAGGGTAAAGAACATCAAGTATGGTAGGTTGTTGCCGATGTCATCCGGAATAACAGAGGTGAAGTTGTTACTCGAGAAATCCAAGTAGTAGGCACCTGATGACAAGGGTGGGAATTTCCCTCGAAGCATGTTTGAATGGAGGTCGGCAATATACACATCAAGAGTAAAATTGCCTGGGTGTGTTTCCATATCTTCAAAAAAATTAGAGGAAAGATTGAGATACATAAATGTCCAAATCCATCTCGGTATAGTTCCTTGAATACAGTTGTTGGAGAGGTCGAGGGAGGACAATTTGGATTGATTAGCCAAAAACTGAGGCAATGTCGTCAATTGGCAGGAAGCCAAATTTAAGGATTTAAGTTTAGGGAATGAAAAGGCCTGGGAAGCAGTATTTGTGGCATCAATGGAGAAAATATTGTAGGAAAGATCCAAATCCGAAAGATTTCTCAGTTGTTGTACCCAATTAATATGGAATGAGCCGCTAAAATTATTGGAAGAAAGCGAGAGGTAGCAGAGCCCTCGGAGTTCCCATATAGACGTCGGTAGTTCTCCTCCTATATTGTTGTTGCTCAAATTAAGTTTTTGCAGCATGTGCGATGGAGCATCAAAAAATCCCTTCAATTGATTAGAAAAGTGGTTGTTAGAAAGTAAAAGCTCCTGAATCGATGGATGTGTGAACAAAGATGAAGGAATATTTCCTTCAAGTAAATTGAATCCCAGGTCAAGAATAAGAAGACTCGAGAGGGATTCCCATTGTGTTGAATCAATTGGACCAATTAGACTATTGTGGGACAGAGTGACTTGTGTTAGATTCTTGGACTTGCTGAGAGATGGAATTGGACCAGTAAAATTGTTGAATGAGAAGTCCAAATAAGACAGTCGCGAGAGATTAGTGAAAGAGCTTGGGATATTTCCATGAAAGCTGCAATACGCTAGTTCTATTCTCGACAGATTCCTGAGATTACCAATTGAATCTGGGAGCCTCCCGGAAATATGCGTGTGACTAAGAACCAGTGTTTTAAGAGAACCGTTCTCTGGAAATTCTGGCAAAGAACCCTGAAGGAGTTTGTTGAATGATAATTCAAGAATCTGAAGTTTTTGTAGCTGGAAGATTTCATGAGGAAATTCTCCTTGCAAGCCGCAATCGACTAGGCTTAGAGTTTTCAAGCTAGAGAAATTAGCAAAGAACCGAGGAACTGTGGAGGACAAGTGGTTGCCACTGAGTTGGATGACCGACAGATTTGCAAGACTCATAAGAGAAGGGTTGATGGGACCAGACAGAAAACAAAAAGACATGCTCAACACCTCAAGTTTCGGCATTGAAGAAGACAAGGCGTCGCACCACTCACTTCCCTCAGTAAATACAAAGACCCCATCAAGGTACAGCTCTCTCAACTCCTGCATATCCCTAATTAGCAAGCTCAAATTGCGCTTCTCAAGGTCCAGCAGAGGCCCATCTTGGTAGTAAACATAACTAAGATCAAGAGTACGTAGCTTTGTCAGGCGCGATAGCTCCGAAGGAATATGCCCGGCGAATCGGGCATTGGACAAGTTGAGATATGCCAAGCGGCTGAGATTTGCGAGGCCCGATGGAATCGCCATGTAGTTGAAGTCATTGAATGCCAAGTTCAGGCTCTGAAGGAACTCGAGCCTGAAAAGGCTTGACGAATCGCCGATTCCACCAGAGATCGACTCTTTACTCAAATCGAGACCCACCACGAGGCCATCCTCGCACGTCACGCCACTCCAAGAATCAGTGCTTTGGTCCCAACGTACTAGCTTGGAGGACATGGAGGTGTGGAAGATGAGGCTGTTTCTCAGCTCAAGCAACAGCGATCTCTGGTCCACACCAAGACATTGGGCTGACGTTGAAGCCGTAGCAGCGTCAAATAAGATGGAGATCGTGAATATCGCAAGAAGAAGCCATGAGACGATCGAACCATTCATCGGAGGAAGAGGTTGAGGAAGAGAGTGGGAAGAGGGAGTCAACCGAAATAGAGTCATCACTGAGGAGTGGAGGAGCCCCGTCAAAGGAAAGCGCAAATGCTTGTGTTGATATCCGGAATGTCTTTAGTCACCAAAGTTTGGCTTTTATTTCACTTTCGACGATACTAGCACAAATATTCTTTATTTAATATGCTGTTTCAATGGAAACGAAAGGCCATAATTTTATTTTCAAAGAGAAAAAAAGAAAATAAAAGAAATCTGCCTAAAATGTTGAGATTAGAACTTAATATCCCTCAGAAATATTTTTGGCTCATCTTTTTATATATAAGATCATAAAACAAATGATATTACATGATCGGTTTCATGGTACTCACATTAACATGAAGAGATCGATTAAAAGTAAATAATGGATATATATAACATATATATGTATAGATATTGTAGCATTTGACCATAACACCAAAATACTTATATTATATAGGGTTAATATCCTAAAAACCCTAAACTGATACACATGTGACAAATTACCACAAACTAATTTTTTGACCATGAAAAACCCCAAACCTATACACCTATGACAAATTTATCCCAATTGACCATAAAAAATCCCAAACTAATATACTTGTAAAAATTTATCCCAAACTAATTTATTCAATCTCTGAAAACCCTATACTGGTACATTTGTAACAAATATACCCTATGTTAAATTGAATTAATATCACAAAAAATCACAAAAATTGTATAACTGTAATAAATAGAGAGTAAAATCGCAAATTGATACACTAGTCAATTGTCACGTGTCATTCAACTAAGTAATTTGATAGTAAAATTTAACGAAAACTAACATAGAGTAAATTTATCACAAGTGTACTAGTATGTGATAAATTTGTCAAAGGTGTACCAATTTGGGATTAAAATTAGTTTGGGATAAATTTGTTACGGATGTATTAGTTTGGAATTTTTCAGGATATTAACTCTATTATATATTCTCTTTCTTGTATTAGATAAGTAGATTCAAGAAAAGAAATCAAAAGATATACTCATATTTGAATTTGAATGTAAATATATTATAGAACTATCAAAAAGCCAAAAAATATAAAGTGTAGAATCAGAAAATACAATGGATTAATTAGGAAATATAAAATAGGAAAATACCATGATATGTTCAAGAAATAGAATGAAAAAGAAAATATTTCTCTTTCATTAAACTGAAAAGAAAAATAAGAAGAAAAAGGAAAAAAGGGAAAAAGTCAAATGATGAAAAAATGAGCGTTCCCTTTAGTGGTTTAAGGGAAGATCAAAAGAGGGGAAAATTCAAAAAGATATAAAATTAAAAGAAAGAAAGGAAAAAGCAAAATGTATGAACGTGGAATTCGTCCATTATGCATGCTAGGAAGGTACCATGGGCCCGCCTCCATGTATCTATTACTATGTGTGTTGAAAGAGCAATCAACGTAAAAAGCATGACAAATCCATATAGTGGCCCTAGGTTTTCTCTTTTGGTATTGCACATTGATATATTTAAGGGTTAATATCCTAAAAAAAATCCAAACTGATATACGTGTGACAAATCTACTCAATATTAATTTTTTGACTACGAAAAAACCCCAAACTGATATATCTATAATAAATTTACCCCAAACGACTACAAAAAAACCCCAAATGGTTATACTTATGATAAATTTATCCTAAACTAACTTGTTTGATCGCCAAAAATCCCAAACTAGTATATTTTTGAAGAATATACCCTCTATTAAATTGGATTAATACCTCAAAAAATCATAAAAGTTTTATAACTATAACAAACGGAAAGTAAAATCCCAAACCAATATACTAGTCAACTATCAAGTGTTATCTAATTTAGTAATTTGATAGTAAAATTTAACTGAAACTAATATATGATAAATTTATTATAAGTGTACTAGTTTGATGGTCAAAAAATTAATTTAGGGTAAATTTGTCACATGTGTACTAATTTAGGATTTTTCATGACATTAACCCTATATTTAAAGGTTTTCTTTCCTTATTTTGTTGAAAATATTGCGGAAATGCTAACCAAATCTTGCAATTAAATCGATATGAAAATACCAAAAAAATGACACTAAAGATATATGTGATTCGGCATGAGTGTTAGTACCTGCATTCATGGGAAGGGTCAACAATAAATAATTTATTATTAAACTGGAGAATCATAGAGTATTTATCACACCTAAATTATATCCAAATTTAAAGTATTTATAAATAAATAACTCGATAGGATATAAACTCCCAACATGACACCGCATGTTTAGGCCTGACCAAAATGCTCTTGCACGGTAGAACACAAGAACGTTATTTACTTCAGAGTGCTGCCATCGTCTAGAAGAAACCCTACGTCTATTATGTGTCCAGTCAACAAACCTAACCTTGACCGGTGAGCATGTTCCCCTTCATTTAATTCGCCCAAAAGAAGTTCCAGTGCTGCAGATTGGCGTCAAAGAAGTCAACTCAGTCAAACTTGGACTTTTATGTTATTTTCAACCAATAAAAAACAAATCCTTCGATCACGTCGAATCTCATATAGACATTTAAGCTCGAGACATAATTTAACATTTTTTTTCTTTTTAGTTTCTTGTGAGTTTTGCTATGCTAAGAGTGATTTGATAGAGATTTTTTAGGCTTTCAATTTTTATTTTTATTTTGAATTGAGCAATCGAGTGCTGAGTTAGCTTCTAATACAACTTGAAACCAAGACTCATAAGGAAGGGAGCAAACTCCGTTACCATGTAAGACAGCACTTTATTTTTAGATTTCGGATTTAATTAAATTGTCAAAATCACATATCAACTAAAAAAATAAAAAGTAACAGTCAATCAGCACCCCATTATCGATTTTCTATCTTCTCCAAACAAAATAAAAATGAAAGACCACGATCTTTATTTACTTACACACTTCTCAAGGATTTTTCCTACATAAAATGGGTCGGGTAAGTGTAAGCTCTATTATATGGGTTAGTTATATTTAGTAAAAGAGTTTAAACACAATATATGTATTAAATGAGTTCACAGTCTACCCAAACCTAACCTACGTCTATGATCCTCTCTTCAGCCTTTATGTAAAAATAAAAATAAAAACTCTTGAATTGTTCTGAGTTCAGAGAAATCTAGATGGGCCCACAAAATGAGCCCAACTGCACCCTCATAAAAAAATCAACATGGCTTCTTTTTTCCCATTATTTTTATTTTCATTAATATTGTAAGATTCATTGGTTAAAATCTCTTACCACTCATGAAAACTACATATCAAACCTCGTTCATAAATTGTATACAATGTATTATTCGTGCTTGAGGGGACTATATCCCCCACAAGAAATGTTTCCATGCCAGATCCGGTGTCAACATCGCTCGCTAGAAAAGGAAATAAAAGAAGAAATGAAAAAGATTAAGCAAATCAACGTTGTGTCGTCTGAAAATAGAGTCTAGTCAATCTGAAGTCTTCCTCACGCTCAACCTTTAAAAGGGGTTGGACGTGAAGACAATAATTTTTCCAAGCAAGCTCGAATTGCATTTTGGGCCAAGTTTGGCCGTACCGATTAGATTGCACCCTCAAAGTAGGCGTAATTTGACAAGTCAAAAGTCACCAATAAAGCGATTTATGCCTAACTTTCCAACCCACCAATAACTAGGATTGGTGAATGTTCTTTCAAATGAGGACTTTTACAAGTCAATAAATTCTTTTTTGGAGCAATGTGTTGTGCCATAGAGATGAATGTACCACTAGCAACGTTCAAAATGTGGAAATTTATGGTGGTTGAGAAATTGCCACTCGCTCTAAGCGATAACTTGTAAGAAGTTTTCTATAGTAGGTGATTAAAGGTTGTACAAAAAACTTGGGAAAAAAAATGATGGTCAAAAGGATTACATTGCAACTTTTTAAAAAGATTCAAGATTTAGACTGCAATAACATCATTTGAAATGCAGTAACATCATTTGAAATGCCTAAACAAAAGGAAAAAAAGAAAATAATAAATAATGAACGAGTAGAAGAAAAGACAATCAATGTTAATTAATGTGTGAATTTACAATCGATAGAGAAATAATCAAAGCAAATATCACATTATAAAGAAGATTATCAAGACAAAACTTTAACGCGATGAAGGGCCAATAATTTTGCCACTATGATTTTAACGTTGAAGAAAGATTATATATAGAAGGTAGCAAGCAATATGCATTTGCTCAGTTAATGATAAATTGTACTAAAAATAGTTGCACTACGGACCAAACCTCATTCATAAATTGCATACAATGTGTTATTCCTACTTATGGGGACCATATCCCACACAAGAAATGTTTCGACGCCAAATCCAGCGTCGACATCGCTCACTAGAAGAGGAAATAAAAGAAGAAAAGAAAAAGAATCTAGAAAATTAAAAAGATTAATCAAATCAGCGTTGTGTTGTCCGAAAGTGGAGTTTAGTCAATCTGAATTCTTCTTCACGCTCAACCTTTTAATAGGGGTTGGACGTGAAGAAAATAATTTTTCCAAGCAAGCGAGAATTGCATTTTGGGCCAAAATTAGTCGTACCCGTTGGATTGTACCCTCAAATTGGGCGTAATTTGATAAGTCAAAAGTCACCAATGAAGCAATTTATGCCTAACTTTCCAACCCACCCATAATTAGGATTGGTGAATGTTCTCTCAAATTAGGACTTTTACAAGTCAATAAATTCTCTTTTGGAGCAATGGGCTTGACCGGTGATCTGCATGGACAAATTTATTCAAAACAAATTTTGAGTTTTTTTTTGTTTTTTACTTTTTAAAATGTTTTTTCTTTCCTTTCCATTTCATTTTCATTCCCCATTTCCTTTTTTCTTTTCTTTCCTATTAGCACTAGATCCGATACACAATCCTCAAATTCTCCATCAAACCACAATATTAAACCATGTCAGTAGATATTGCGTAACGTTCGGATTTGTATAAACCACAACTTTTTTTTTTTTTTTTTTAAATCTCTTACCACTCATGAAAACTACATATCAAACCTCGTTCATAATTTGTATACAATGTATTATTCGTGCTTGAGGGGACTATATCCCCCACAAGAAATGTTTCCATGCCAGATCCGGTGTCAACATCGCTCGCTAGAAAAGGAAATAAAAGAAGAAATGAAAAGATTAAGCAAATCAGCGTTGTGTTGTCCGAAAATAAAGTTTACTCAATCGGAAGTCTCCGTCACGCTCCACCTTTTTAAAGGGGTTGGACGCGAAGACAATAATTTTTCCAAGTAAGCGAGAATTGCATTTTAGGCCAAAAGTGATTGTACTGATTAGATTGCACCCTCAAAGTGGGAGTAATTTGATAAGTCAAAAGTCACCAATGAAATGATTTATGCCTAACTTTCCAATCCACCGATAATTAGGATTGGTGAATGTTATATTGAATGAAGACTTTTACAAGTCAATAAATTTTATTTTGGAGCAATGTGTTTTGCCATATAGATGAATGTGCCACTAGCGACGTCCAAAATTATGAAAATTTATGGTGGCCGACAAATTGCCACTCATTCTAAGCGATAACTTGTAAAAAGGTTTTTATAGTACGTGATTAAAGGTTGTACAAAAAAATTGGGAAAAAAATGATGATCAAAAGGACTACATTGCAACTTTTCAGAAAGATTCAAGATTTAGACTGCAATAACATCATTTGAAATGCAGTAACATCATTTGAAATGCCTAAACAAAAGGAAAAAAAAAAAATATTGAATGAATGAGTAGAAGATAATCAATGTTAATTAATGTGTGAATTTACAATTGATAGAGAAAGAATCAAAGTAAGTATCATATTATAAGGAAGATTATTGAGACAAAACTCTAACGCGACGAAGGACAGATGATTTTGCCACTATGATTTTAACGTTGAAGAAATATATATATAATGTAGCAATATGCATTCACTCGGTTAATGATTAATTGTATTGAAAAGAGTTGCACTATATCATTTTGACCTTCGAAACTGGGGGACTCTTCTTAGTGGGTATTTTATTTAAGAAAATTATTAAATTATATTAATTTTTTTTATTGGAGAACCTCACATCAAAATTAAGGGAGAAAAGCCACATCCTGTATATGAATGTGCTTAAGTTTAAGTTCATGTTGATGGTGTCAGTGCTATGATAATTGTCAAACCATTCGACGGGGTAAAACTACAAATATTTTGAAGACAATAAATCTTCTTGTGATAAGAGTTATGTTATTTGGTGAGATCCAGAGTGCTTTTTCAATGGTTTTTTTTTATGAAGATTATATCTAAAATCACTTCGAGTTATCACAAATCTGATTGTAAATTTGGAAAGTTTAGCGGTGCAACAAAAAGTAGGACGAAAATTGGGCAATGCACTTAACTTTTCACAAATTATAAGGATAGGCCATTTAGAGGGAACACAAGGGACCACCATGCACTCCATTTGGTTAGTTAGAAATAATGCAGAAAAGTGAATTGGAGAATTTTCTATATATATTCAATGTACTACACAAGAACTTATTTATGGGCTTTAAAGGACAACTGTATATGGTAACATAACATTACAATAAAAATTACAATCAATTAGGATTATAATGGAAGAGGTACACAGAATCAGGTAATATATTTCTAACATCGTTCTCAAAATCAAGGTGACATAGAAGAAGTCAATTTTTTTATTTTTGAGAAAAAATCTTTAAAATGCTCAGGTGGATAAGCCACAGTGCATATATTAGCGATTTGATTAACTAATGTAGTAGAGACAAGACGAACGATGTCATAAAGAATGTAAGAGCATATGAAATGACAATCTATTTCTATATGCTTGGTTTGCTCATGGTAAACATCATTATGTGTCATTTGGATAGCACTCTAATTGTCGTAAGAAGGTATCGTTCCACCATCATGATGGACACCCATGTCCTCTAATAACGATCACAACCATAATAAATATGTTGTTGGATGAGCAAGAAGAGGATACTTTGCTTCGGTACTAGATCGAGCAAAAATAGTCAGTTTCTTATTACGCCTTGAGATAAGTGAGTTAATTAGAAAGAAGCAGCCGGTAGAGGAGCAATGATCAAGAGTGTCTTCAACCTCGTTAGCATCAGAATAAGCCTTCAACTCCAAGGCAGATTGAGCAGAAAAGTGAAGGCCATGAAATAAGGCGCCCTTAACATAGTGAAGAATTCGACGACCGCCAGCAAAATGAGAGGTTCGCGACTCGATCATGAACTTACCGATAATGTGAACAATGTAGACTACATCAAGACGAGTGATAGCAAGGTATGCAAGACTGCCAACTAGCTTTCAATAAAGATTAGGATTTGGAAGAAGAGTCCCATCTTTGTCATTAAATTGGATGTTAGTCTTAATGAGAGTTCTAACGGTCTTGTTATTAGTAAGTCCTCTTGAGAAAGAAGATTAGTGGCATATTTACCTTGAGAAAGATAATAGCTCGAGGAACCTACCCATGGGCAGCGTAGTTAGTTGAGATCTCTCCTCCAGTGAAGGAGATCAAGGGTTCGAAACCCTGCGTTGTTAGCAATTAAAGTGGGGGGCCTCGGTGGTGGGTTGCTGGGCCAGTTTCCCCCGAGGTATAGTCACTGTTGGGCCTCCATCGCGGAGGCCCGTGAGACCCCAAATTGGTGTAAGCCGACAAGGGCAGGTTCCGGCGGATCATTGATCACCAAAAAAAAAAGAAGATAATAGCTCGAGGAATTAGAAGTAAACTCCAAGCTTAAAATGTAACTTAGCTCTTTGAGAGTCTTCATTTCAAACCGTTGACTGAGATGTTGGAATTTTGTAATACCCATATATTTATCGCTAATGATGACCATATTGTCTACATATAAAAGAAAAATAATATATCCATAAGATGTTTGATGAACAAAGAGAGCGTTGTCATAAGGGTTAGATTTAAATCCAAGGTGTTCCGTGGGGGAGCTGAACTTAGAGTATCATACACAAGGAGCTTGCTTCGATCCATGTAATGCTCAACTTAATTGACACGCTTTGTCAAAAGTAGTATATTCAAGGGAAGATTCCATATATACTTTCTCGACAAGATTGTCATTAAGAAAAACATTTTTAACATTCATCTGGAACAAAGAACTTCGTTTAATGGAGTTAACAATAAGAAGATTTTGAATAGTCATAAAACATGCAATCAAAGCAAATGTCACATCATGGTCAATCTCATACTCTTGAGTTAAGCTTTTTGCTACTAGTTAAGCTTTATAGCATTACAGTGCACCATCTACCTTAATTTTGATCTCATACACCCATTTACAACCTATAACAGGCTTTCTAGGAGGCAAATCAATCAAATTCCAATTATAACATTAGTCTTACGCTTGCAACTCACGCACCATTGCTTTTAACCAGAGAGGATTAGTACAAGCTTCTCTATATGTGTGGGGCTCGTGAAGTAACAATAAAATAACCATGAAAATCACGAAACTGAATAGAAGGTTGACTAACAACAAACAGGAGAAGAATGTATCACTAAGGGTGGAGAATTCATGGATGGCAAAGACATCTCAAGAGTTGTTCAAATGGGGTTGCCACATGCATCTACATCAAGATTAGAAGAAGACAACTCTAAAGATGAAGATGAAAGTCAATCATCTTCAGGAAATAATTCCACCAAAGGATTAGTGAAGAAGCAGATGGTTGGAGATGACTCAAAAGGACGGAGAGATGAAAACATCTTGTGTTTGCAAAAAGTAACATGATGAGATGCATGTAGAATATTAGTGACAAGATTTCAACATATATACCCTTTATGCTCAATGTCATACCAAAGGAAGCAACATAAATAAGCCCGAGGTTCTAATTTCATGTGTCCATTAAGAAGTAGATGCACAAAACAAGCATTGACAAAGACTTGAAGAATATCATAATTAGGAATATCACTATACAAGTGCTTGTAAGAAGATATTTTACCTAGAGTAGGTAACAAAATACAATCAACAATGTAAACAACAATTTGACAAGCTTCTCCCAAAAATTGTTCTAGACAAGAGAGGCTAGGACAACAAGAGAGTCTAGGACAAGAAGAAGGCATACAACATCAAAGATATGCCTATGTTTACACTCTCCTTGACCATTTTGTTGGGAAGCTCTCAGAAATGATAGTACCATTTTGAGAAATAATAAGAAAAAACTCTTTATCTTCATATTCCATGGCATTATCAATATGAAAAACCCTGATATCTTGAAAAATTGTGCTTTGATTATGGAACCAAGTCGTGATGAATATGAGTGAGTTTAGAGCAATTTTTCATAAGATAATGTCAAGTATAATGAAAATGATCATCAATAAAAATCATAAAATAACGAGATCCTCCCATAGTTGGAGGGGGAGATTGCCCTCAAATATTAGAGTGAATTAGATCAAGTGAAGCATAAGAGATAGAGTCACTAAGATCAAATGATAATGCATGATATTTTCTTAACACACAAGATAAGCAATCAAAATTTGTATTGTCAACAAGACCTAGATTACATTGAAAGTCAAAGGACCTAGTCTAGAGAAAGATTCATGGCCCAACGAGAATGCCAAGTTTCATATGAAACTATGGCAACACAACCAATGAAAGAGTTTGGAAGCTATAAGGAAACAAGCGCGAACAAACATCCCACTTTATAGCTTGTCCCAATTGTCTATCCTATTTGTGTTCTCTGTCCCTTCGCCGTTCTCTGCAGAACGCGTGCATGAGGTACAGAAGAGAGAGAGAGGGAGACATATCGGGCGCTGGGCTGAGAAGAACAGAGAAAAAAGAAACGGCCGGGCCCAGGCGGCCCGCCCCGCCCAAGTGGTATGCCCATGTAAAACCACTTTTTCTCGCTATCATCATTGCCGCCATCTTCACTAGCTTCTTCCGTCCCATTTGTGGTGATTGAGCAACTTTTGTTGAGCATAAGTCCACGCAATCCGAGGTTTCCTTCAAAAGAATTTTTTGAGAATGTGAGAAACTGTCCGCTTGTCGGGATGTTTCCTACAAGTTGATTGTTTGAGAGGTTTAGTAACGAAAGGAAATTAAGATTTGCAAGTTGAGCTAGTATGTTTCCATTGAGGTAGTTCCCCAAGAGGTCTAGGGACTCAAGTTGATTCAGATTCCTCAAAACGGGATGAATTGAACTTGAGATGGCATTGTGTGATAGATTGAGGACATGAAGTGATTTGAGATCTCCAAGCGTATTTGGTATTGGACCCTCCAATCTATTGCTAGAGAAGTCGATCAACATGAACATAGTTGGGATCTTAATGAATTCTAGTTCTAGATCTTTCAAGGTTACCCTCGTTGTATCTCCATAACGAAGCATATCAAGTATGGAATAGGAAGGCATATCGGCTATGGAATAGGAAGACAAATATTGCAGGTGATTGGAGTCAACATTGGCCTTCATAGCCTCCCAAGATGCAAGGATACTCGTAGGCAGAGTGCCATTGAAACCGCTTGAAGACAAGTACACGCTTTGAAGCATCTGCTAGGTGCCATGACTACATCCAATTTTAGAAACTGCCTCCTCTATCTAATGAAGTTTTCAAAAGGAAGAGTCATCAACCTCTACATAAATCAATTAAAAACCTAACAGGGTAACATAACCCACTGTAATTACCGATCTCCAAAGGGAACGGACTAAAGCATACATCTGAACCAACTCTCTAAAATAGCCCCTTATTTGCATTCGTTTAGACCTAGTTTTTATTGCCTTAATGGCTATGACATCAACTGAGAACACGAACTAGGTGAACACCTCCAGTTCGTCTCCAAAACCACTTTGACACTGCGGAATCATAGGAAACAGCATGTTGAAAGGCCTTCCAAGCAAGCTTTCTACGGAACTGTTGATCATCTCCATTAATCTTCAAGATCTCCAACAGCACAAGGTAGTCTTGTGAATCAACCACAACAAGGACATCCTTATGATTCTGTTAGAAGACAACTGCCAACATCAATTCAGATTAAGGGCATATAACAGCATTCGACACAAAAATTACAGAAAAATCTACCCCATGCATAATGATATTTAGACGCGCAAAGCCAGCAACAATTCTTCAAAACAAAGTGCAACATATTTGACATAGCTATTATATAGTTTATAATTTAACAAGCATCACAAGAGCAATTGTTTAGTTTTAGCATAAAAGCATGAGAGAAATCATTACCCAAATAGTAAGAAGATAATCTGGAGCCGCAATCTCAATGCAAAAGTTAACATGCTTTCAGTCAATTACATGCCTCGGTTACGAGTGCTGTTGTAGCAAAGTTTGCATGATATCCGCGAGCCTAGTGCGACTGAAGACGCCAATACAATCATAATCCCTCACATGTCCAAAATGAGATGCAATGAAGCAAAAACAAAACATAGACAAGTCTATGCTCTAATAACAATGAACATGGACATGTAATAGTGAAAAACCTTTGCAGTAGCTCTGACCATGGCCGGACCATCAATATCAACATTCTCAATTCCATCTTCAAATATACTGTCAACTGCAGAGGTAACTTAGTCGTAGAAAGGATACAAATTAACCACCACCACATCAAAAGTACCTGCACAAGTTCCATCTTGCATTTACTACAGTAAAATTATGCAGGACCATAGTAATGCCAAGAACATTATTTGTTTGTGCTCAGAATATCTAAGCTGAAAAATGGTCAGATTATTACTAAAAGACAACTCACCAATCCCATGCTTATCAAGAGCCTCCATGTGATGCTGTTGATCTCTCCTCGCAAGGATTCCTCCATGAATATGAGGATGCAAGGTCTTTACGCGACCATCTGGCTGTTAAAGAAAGTAACGTAACATCCCCAAATTAAAATCTAAATCATTTTGCCAAAAGAAGATTCTTCTCTATGTGGTGTGTGCCCGGTTGCAAAGAAAAAATATGAAATTATCATAAGTGAATGTTAAAGAGGGAATTCCTCTGTTCAAAGGTCTCAAATGACTGTGATATCATAACCGCTCACAAAGAGAGGCACCATAACTACTTGAAATGTACTAATTGAATATTGCGATCATGAATTTAGTAGGAAATAATTCTCCTTAGTGAAGGGTGCCAGCAAGCACAGTTCAAATCGGCATCTGATTTCTCTAGAGAATCAAGATTGAAGTCCACTCACTTTAACTTTTAGTAAGATATGGAGTATTTGCAGAGAAGAAGAAAAGAGATGCGCTAGGTTTCAATGGTTCAACAAGTTTGTAAGGATGAATGATCTCAAAAGGGAGAGAAGATAAGTTTGGGGCATCAGGTGCTCTACGCCATCTAAGGACAACTGGCACTCACATTCACGACAGAATCTCGAAAATATGGTCTCAGTAGAGGAACTCTTGAAAATATTTGATAAGCATTAACAACTAGAAATTGATTTTTTTGTCATGAGCTGGAAAGTCTTGAGGTGTCTTAAGTGGTTAAGGTATCTGATTTATGCCACCATTGTCAGGAATAGATGTAGCATGATAATGTTAGCAAAAGCCGTGAAGATCCCAGAAAAACCACTCGAAGCCAAGAAGGATTTCAAGTTGTATGGCATCAGTGCAGTGCCAATCTCGACTGTCGTCATCACTCGTTACAATCAGCTTCCTAAGACAAGGCAACTAAAGAAAGAAAAGAATAAACAATGCAAGTAAGGGACAAAGAAACAAACCATCTCCGGGAAGCAAGTAAGCTGTTCCCCTTTGGTGACGGACAACCTGGCATTTTCCAGAGCAGATGCGGTTCCTCCAGTTGAGACAACAGTATACCTAAATATTTTAATCGGTTAAGACAACATGAACACTTGAATATGCTGACCTGACAAGTACTCATACCATTCACACCCCTGTATAGAAATACTATCCACAAGCAATGAAACGTGCCTAAAATCTAATCCAGCAAAAACAGCGTGGCTTCAGCACCTAAGCTACACCACACGCACACGCATACGCATACGCATACGCATACGAACACCCACACAAGAGAAGTGTGCAAAGTAAAGTCCTCACCCCAATTCCTGGAGGTCTTTTCCAAGAAAAGCCAAATCAGTTTTGTCAGACAAAGATATCAATGCCTGCTTGCCCCCTGAACATTGAAGAAAGGGAAAAAAAATCAGATTTTTATGCATTTACAAAAGGGCACACGCCCAGAAAAAAAAGAATGACGACGCTGAAGCAGCCCTCTTCATAATCTGCAATGATAAGATCAACGAGGAAGTTAAAGACACGAGAGAAAAGAGGGGTACGAGGAGAAGAAGGGCGCAGCTCCCTGTCGGGCGCGGACAGAATCTCAGCCTCGGCAGCCATGGCTTTGATCGGAGGAGCAGCGCGCGACGACGAACACGATTGAAGTCGAACACACCCCACAGGTACCTGCGAACCCCATGAGGCAAGACGGAGAGAAAGCAGTTAGAGTCGAGAGCTGAGACTGAAAGCCACACAAAAAGAGCAGGACCAAACGAAAAGAAACAAAAAATTTTATGAGATGAACGAATTGCGCCGGAATTTTTACCGGCGGAGAGGTGGAAGGGCAAGCTCTGGTCCGGTGAATGGTGGAGAAGTGAAGCAAAGAGCTCCGGAAAGAAGCGGCGGCGGCGGCGGCGGCGGCGGCGGAGGAGGTGGAGGCGGCGGGAGAACCCAACATGCTTTGCTCTGCTCCGCGCACTGTTGTGCTCAGCTTTGCTTCATGAGTGTTTAGATGTTCAAACAAAACCCCTTACCTTCTTCGCGCGGCGCTGGAAGACGGCCGTGGACGTGGCAAAGGCACAAAGGAAAAATGCTAAATGCTTTTGAAGTTGCATTTTTCTATCCTGCGAATAAATTTTGCTGATTAATGTTGGAGATATAGTTGCCACGCTTGGATCAATCGATTATTTCCTTATACATTTTCTGATTACGAAGAGAAAAAGAACGAAATACTCTTGCTCGAGTTTGATGATTGAACCTCACCGGAAATCTTCATGGTCGTGAGAATTTGAATAGCACTTTATCCCAGAATCGATAATAAGCAAACCTCCATGATCTCACAAATATTAATGGACCACAAAAAACCCAAAAGCCAACGACGAACCCAAGCGATAAGCCCATGTAAAACCACTTTTTCTCGCTATCATCATTGTCGCCATCGGCACCAACTTCTTCCGTCCCATTCGGGGGAATTGAGCAACTTTTGTTGAGCTGAAGCCCACACAATCCGAGGTTTCCTTCAAAAGAACTTTTGGAAAATGTGAGAAATTGTCCGCTTCTGGGGATGTTTCCTACAAGCTGATTGTTTGAGAGGTTTAGTAAGGAAAGGAAATCAAGATTTGCAAGCTGAGGTGGTATGGTTCCATTAAGGTAATTCATCGATAAATCCAGTGACTCAATCTGATGCAAATTCCCCAATATAGGAGGAATTGAACCCGAGATGGCATTGTGTGATAGGTTGAGGACATAAAGTGCTTTGAGATCTCCAAGTGAATTGGGTATTGGACCCTCCAATCTATTGCTCGAGAAGTCGATCAATGTGAAAATAGTCCAGATCTTAACTAGTTCTAGCTGTAGATCTTTCAAGGTTGCACTCATCATATTCTCATAAGAAAGGTCACCATATCTTTTATCAAAAAACGGATATTGTAGATGATCGAAGTCCTCATTGGCCTTCATAGCCTCCAAAGATGCAAGGAGACTCACAGGCAATGTGCCACCAAAGTCGTTTGAGGACAAGTCAATGATTTGAAGCATTTGCCAGGTGTTGTGACTATGCGGACATCCAATTTCCCCATGCAATTTGTTGGATCGCAAAACAAGGACACGGAGATATGACATAGCCATGAAATGGCATGGAAATGTCCCGTCTATTTGATTGTCCCCGATGTTCACAAACTCCAATGTAATGCAATTTGCCAACGACAACGGAATCTGCCCCTGCAACAAATTCTCACTAATATCTAATGTCCTCAGATTACATGATCTTGGGATGTTTTGTGGCATGTCGCCATTCAACTGGTTATTCCTCAGATTCAATACCTCGAGGGACTTCATTAAACAATCAGGAATAGTTCCATTCAGATGGTTATGCGATAAGTCGAGAACTCTAAGACCACTAGCATTGCAAATAGACGGCGGGATGAAACCATGGAAATTATTCTTCGAGAGGATAATATATATCAAGTTTGGTAGGGTGTTGCTGATGTCATCCGGAATAACAGAGGTGAAGTTGTTATTCGAGAAATCCAAGTAGGAGGCATATGACCACAAGGGTGAGAATTTCCCTCGAAGCATGTTTGAATGGAGGTCGACAACTTCCACACCACTAGTAAAATTTCTTGGGAGTGTTTCCATATCTTCAAAAAAATTCGAGGAAAGATTGAGATGCACAAATGTCCATATCCATCTTGGTATAGTTCCTTGAATAGAGTTGTTGGAGAGGTCGAGGAAGTACAATTCGGAATGATTAGCCAAAAATCGAGGCAATGTCGTCAATTGGCAAGAAGCCAAATTTAAGGATTTAAGGTTAGGGAATGAAAAGGCTTGGGAAGCAGTATTTGTGGCATCAATGGAGAAACAATTGTAGGAAAGATCCAAAACTGAAAGATTTCTTAGTTGTTGTACCCCATTAATATGGAATGAGCCACCAAAATTATTGGAAGAAAGCGAGAGGTAGTAGAGCCCTCGGAGTTCCCATATAGACATCGGTAGTTCTCCTCCTATATTGTTGTTGCTCAAATCAAGTGTTTTCAGCACATGCGACGGAGCATCAAAAAATCCCTTCAATTGACTAGAAAAGCAATTGTCGGAAAGTAAAAGCTCTTGAATCGATGGATGTGTGAACAAAGATGAAGGAATATTTCCTTCAAGTAAATTGAATGTTAGGTCAAGAATAAGAAGACTCGAGAGGGATTCCCATTGTGTTGAATCAATCGGACCAATTAGACTATTGTCGGACAAAGTGACTTCTGTTAGATTCTTGGACTTGCTGAGCGATGGAATTGGACCAGTAAAATTGTTGAATGAGAAGTCCAAATAAGACAGTCGCGAGAGATTGGTGAAAGAGCTTGGGATATTTCCATGAAAGCTGCAATTCACTAGTTCTATTCTCGAGAGATTCTTGAGATTACCAATTGAATCTGGGAGCCTCCCGGAAATATGCGTGTGACTAAGAACCAGTGTTTTAAGAGAACCATTCTCTGGAAATTTTGGCAAAGAACCCTGAAGGAGTTCGTTGAATGATAAGTCAAGAATCTGAAGTGTTCGTACCTGGAAGATTTCATGAGGAAATTCTCCTTGTAGGTCACAATCATATAGGCTTAGAGCTTTCAAGCTGGAGAAATTTGCTAAGAACCGAGGAATTGTGGATGACAAGTTGTTGCCATCAAGTTGAATGACCGACAAATTAGCAAGACTCATAAGGGAAGCATTGATAGGACCTGACAAAGAACAGTATGACATGCTCAACACCTCAAGTTTCGGCACTGAAGAAGACAACGCGTCGCACCACTCACTTCCCTCAGCAAACACATCGACCCCATCAAGGTACAACTCCCTTAACTCCCCTAAATCCCCAATCAGCAACCTTAAATTGGGCTTCTTAAGGTTAAGCCCAGCCCCACTGAGATCAAGAGTACGTAGCTTTGTCAGGCGCGATAGCACTGCAGCAATATGCCCAGTGAATCCAGCATTGGACAAGTTGAGATATGCCAAGTGACTGAGATTCGCGAGGCCCGATGGAATCGTTGTGGAGTTGAAGTCGTTGAATGCCAAGTTCAGGCTCTGAAGGAACTCGAGCCTAAAGAGGCTCGACGAATCATCGATTCCACTAGAGATCGACTCTTTGCTCAAATCGAGACCAACCACGAGGCCGTCCTCGCACATCACGCCACTCCATGAATCAGCGCCTTGGTCCCAGTGTACTAGCTTGGACGACACAAAGGTGTCGAAGACGAGACTGTTTCTCAGCTCGAGCAACAGCGATCTCTGGTCCACGCCAAGACACTGGGAGGACGCTGAAGCCATAGCAGAATCAGAGAAGATGGAGATCGTGGATATCACAAGAAGAAGCCATGGGACGATCGAACCGTTCATCAGAGGAAGCGGTTGAGGAAGAGAGCGGGAAGAGGGTGTCAACCGAAACAAAGTCATCACTGAGGAATGGAGGAGTCGTCCAGGGGAAGCGTGAAGCTTTGTGTTGATAACCGGGCTGTCATTCCTTAGGCACCAGAATTTGGCTTTTATTTCACTTTCGACCGTAGTGGCACAAATAGTCTTTATTTAACATGCTTTTTAGATTGAAACGAAAGGCCATAATTTTATTTTCAAAGAGAAAAAGGAAAATAAAAGAAATCCACCTCAAATATTGAGATTAGAACTTCACATCCCTCGGAAATATTTTTGGCTCTTTTTTTTATTTTATTTATAAGATCATAAAACAAATGATATTACATGATCGGTTTCATTTTTGTACTCACATTAACATGTAGAGATCCATTAAAAGTAAATAATGGATATATATAATAGCATTTGACCATAAAACCAAAATACATATATTATATTCTCTTTCTTTTATTAAATAAGTAGATTCAAGAAACAAAATCAAAAGATTTATTTATATTTGAATTTAATTGTAAATATTTTATAGTACTATCAAAAAGCGAAAAAGGTATAAACTACATTTTCGGAAAATACAATGAATTAATTAGGAAATATGAAATATGAAATATGAAAATATAATAATATGTTCAAAAAATAGAATGAAAAACCAAATACGCAAAAACTAAGAATGCATTTCTTTTTCATTAAACTAAAAATAAAAATAAGGAGAAAAAGGAAAAAGGGCAAAAAGTCAAAAGATGAAAAGGGGCATTATCTTCAGTGGTTTAAAGGAAAAAAAAAAGAGGGAAAATTAAAAAAGATTTAAAACTAAACGAAAGAAAAGAGCAAGCGAACTATATGGCATATGCGTGTGGAATTGATCCACCATTCACGCTGAGAAAGTAGCATGGGCCACAGCCATCGGGCTACTATCACCATACTTTCTATTACTTTATGCAACTTAAAGAAAGAAAAGAAAAAGGGAACTATATGTGCATGGAATTGATCTACCGTGCACGCTGGTAAAGTATCATGGGCCTATCCACTGGGTCATCATCATGCTTTCTATTGCCTTATGCAACTTAAAGACAGAAAAGAAAAAGCGAATGATACGCGCATGGAATTGGTCCATCATGCACGCTGGTAAAGTACCATTAGCTCACCTTCATCGGGCTATCACCATACTTTCTCTTACTTTATGCAACTTTTAATATATATATATATATATATAGCGTGTTGAAGGAGCAATCAATAAAAAACTACCCGATTAGATATAGACTCCCAGCACAACACGCTAGGAAGGTACCATGGGCCCACCTCCACCGGGCTATTACTATGTGCGTGTTGAAGGAGCAATCGAAGTAAAACGCATGGCAAATCTTGATAGTTGCCTCGGATTTTCTCTTTAGGTATTGTATATTGATATATTTAAAGGTTTCTTCCCTTATTTTTGTTGAAATATAATGTGGAAACCGAATCTTGAAAATACCATAAAATTAAATGAGGAACAATAAATGACACTAGAGATATGCGTGATTCGGCATGAGAGTCATTATCTACATTCATGAGGATAGTCAATAGCAACTAATCCACTATCAAGTAGGAGAATTTTTTAGTTGCCCACAAGCTCAACTGTTTGTCCACCCAAACCCAAAGACTACGTTTGGCTATCTAGATCATCAAGATAGGACTAAATAGGATAGGATATAAAATCATGATATTTTGATACATCTTATTCATTGTTTAGTGAATCGCAATAATAAAGTTGGATATATTCACATCATGTCATGTATCTTTTTTTGGCATAAATTGCATATTGGTGTAAATGAACCTAAAAGTTTACAAACGGAGATAGTAAAAATCTCTTATGACAATATTCCCTAATTTATTTTTATTTTTTTTATTTTTTATTTTCCTCTCTTTCTAAATTATTTTATTTATTATTTTTTCCCTTTGCATCATTCTTTAATAAAATTTTATTAAATAGTAAACTACATTAATATACATTAAATGAAAAAAATACCTAAAATATGTAATAAATATAAATATGTATTTATATTAATATATTGAATTTAAATTATAAAATAAAATTAAAGTTGAATATATAAATAAAAAGAAGATTAAATTAAAAAATTAAATTTTTTTTGTTATTTTGAATTTCTTATGTTAGAATTCAATATTATTTATATTGAAATATAAGTTTAATTTTTTTAATTTAATAAGTTTATTATTCGATAAAAATAATTCTCTTATTATGGATATTAAATATCATATCTACATTTATCTCATCTCCTCATATTCCTATTATATCCAATATTATCATGTCTTGAATAGGTATCATATGTAGGATAGGATAAATTATATTTTATCTTGAATTTTATCCTGACAATCAAATTCAATTAAAGTGTCTAAAAATAAAAAACAACTCGAGTGGATATAAACTCCCAACACAACACTGCATGTCCAAGCCCAAACAAATGCTCTCGTAAGGCAAAACAGAAGAACGTTCTTCTCTTTAGTGTGCTGCTGCTGTCAGGAGGGAACCGTATGTCTTTTATGTGTCCTGTCAACAAACCTAACCTTGACCGGTGAACAAGTGCCCCTTCATCATGACGAGGCTGCAAAGAAACGACTACTTCTTCTCACGACAAGGGAGAGACCATCGACTCATGAGATAAGAGTTATTCCAGAGACCACATAAATATATTTGCGACCAAGACAAACAGATGCCAATGGGACGGGGCACTCTTGAAGACAACTTGTTGCAGTTGCTCTCGAAGATGAAAATACTCAAATGTTACATATTGACATAATAGTTTATCTTTATGATATGTCACAATCAATAGGTATTTATACCTAAACACTAAATACAGGAAAGGAAGTAATCTAAATTAACAAACATATTAGTTATCTTAATCTAACAAGGAAATTAGTTGTCCTAGGAGATCACGAAATATCAAAGAATATGCATAACATCCACTTACATCTCTAACAATATCCTTTATAAGAGAATTTTCTAATATTTATAAATGTAAAGCCCATAAAAATGAGGACATGTGAGAGGGATCTGGAAAATTTCGTGCAAAATGGGCAATTTCAAGAACAGAGAATTGCAAGGGAGGAGGGAGAGGAAAAGAGGGGATGCTTCGGCTTGGAAAGTGGGAGCAGTCAAAGTAAACGCCCGCTGGTGGGGACGATTCTGTCCAGTGTTAACGTCCGTTGCGGGATTGATCATTTCTCCGCGGACTCGTGCATAGGGAATAGGAGCAGAAACGCGTTTGGGCCTTTCGGCTTTTCTTTATTCGTTTGTGGACTTTCTTGGTGTCAATTTAAGTTTGCGCTGGCCAGACCAAGAAAAATCAAACTTCAATGGATATAATATGACTAGCTTTGGGAACTGGTTTATAAGCTCTGTCTGGTGATAAAAACAGAATTTGGTTTTCTAGAACAATCGAAAAATTTGCACTTCAAGAAGCATTAGATTTTATATTGGATCCATACTCGTCATGGCCACTGAAGCCAATATCGAATCGGAGATGGATTCGATTTTAATGTGAATGGGCCCAATTTTGGATCTTAGATAGTCGACGAACAAAAGATTGCTGAAAATGACACAAGTTCTCTATGACAAGAAAGTATCTTTTGATTACTTGTTAAAATTTTGTAACTAATTGAAAACGAAAATTTTCCATCAATTGATGTTTGTTCTTTTGTTAATTTGTGCTTGTGTCTGCTTAAGTATTCTTTCTATTTTAGTAATCTTGACTAGTGTGCAAATGTTTCTTATTAGCAGACTCAATTTAATTATATCGTAATTGTATTGTGAGTCTACATTGGGAACGTATCTGTTGGGGCTGACTTCCACGGTAGATGCTAGGTAAATATTCCATGTCCAAATTTTCTTTGCTTTTCCACCTTAAGTAATGTTATCTTGCACAAAGTCACGACCATATGCAAGACTCTCTTTGAATGAACGTCCGGTGATGAATGAGATCGATTTCTAAGCGGTGTTGAGGTTATTTATCAATGGCTACATAAAAGAGGTCTAATCAAGTCTAGTCGACTAGACTCTACAATTTAAGACTTGAATACCCGATTTCTAAGCAGTCTTGAAACAACTCGGTTTAATTCGACTTGGTTATTATAAATGAGTTTTTGTTGGAGCTTGATTCAAGCTTGAGCTCAAATTCGACTTTCTTAAAATTCGAATAAAGCAGACTCAAACTCGACTCAGTCTTGCATTTGAACTCGTAAATTATTTAAGCGAGCTCGAGTAGCTTGATTGGCTTGCATATGAAGAAGCAATTAAAATCTAATTTCAAAGAAGCAAGTGAGAAGATGTTGGTGAAGCATCCGATCGTTTCAATCTAGAGTGTTTCTTATCTTATTCAAGTTGAGTTTTTTCTTCGAATTGAGATAAATCTATTTTTAATCCTCTAATTCATAATATTTATGCCATTGTATGCACAAGAGAGCAAGCCATTGCAATTTCGATGGTGTAGGAAGAAAGTAAGCAGAAACAACTTACCTCTTTCGGTGCGCGATCAACAATTTCCTGATTGTTTCTCAAGTTAGGAGCAGAATTTTTATCATGCAAAGTGGCTATTAATAGTCAGAATCAAGCTGTTTTGGGAATTAGAGTATTGTATAAATAGGAAAATATTTTCTTTATTCATTCTATATAATTTTTCCTTTTATTGTCCATACAATTGTACTATAAATAGAGCCTATGTACATACAAGTTTTTTATGAGACAGTAATATAAATACAATTTTCCAATTTCTAGCTCTCCATCCTTTTCTATTCCGTGTCGATTAAAGTATCTTCACAATAGAAATTATGGGACAAATGCATCGAAAGTCTTAAGATTTGCATAGGTAATGCAATCAAGTTATAAACCTTTAAATTGATTAGGTCCAAAACCTTTTTTTTTTAAAAAAAAGAAAAGAAAAAGAAAAAAGCAACCAAGTCCTTTCAATGAACAACAATACCCAAAATTGCCTCTGGATCATGTGAAAATTGCCTAATTGCATCCTTAAAAAACCATATTTCAAAATAATCTTAAAAACTTAAATGCATTTTTTAGTAAAGATTTATGATTTTTTTTGTCGACATAATTATTTAGGATTTAACTGGATCAAATTGAACAACTTTCGATTAAGGTTTACGAGTTGATTGAATCAACATAAAGGTTTAGGACTCGTATTGCATTCTATAGATAAGGTTAAGAACTCGCCATGCAATTTTTCCCATATATTAGAACAATAGTAGGAAAAACCCATTTGCATGGAAATTGTATATAATCTATCTAATAAATAAGGGAATAATGTATATATAAGTGTTATTGTGTATTGTTAGAATCTCCCAAAAATCCTCCATAACAAGGATTAGAAGTATCTTGCAAGATAGAGATGTTATACTCAACCCTCGTGAATATATATGGCAAATCAATAAGAAAGAAAAGTCGAAAGCGGTAAATTTTTGAGAAAATAACACAAAAAGCTCCTAAACTTGGATTCAATATGCAATTTGATCCCTATTAATTTGGTCAATGTCATCCATGAATTTTAATCCAATGTGCAATGTAATCCCTAAACTTTTAATTTGTTCAATATTATCCAATGTTCAAGGACCATAGTTCATGAACTGTATGAAAATGTTCAATGCACACCCAGTTTATGTACTGTTTGTGTCATTATTCCTAAATGTTTTCAAAGGATAGTAGTTATACTTTTTATCACATTTAAAATCTAATGAGAAAAAAATTGAAAGAGATCATTGTTAGAGGATACATATTTGAATTACTCTCTCTATCATTTGTTCTTTGAAATTTAAACCCATAAACGCTAAAAATTTGGAAATAACAAATGGATTAAGCAATGCTTACTGAAGTGTGTCGTGACGAGTTCTAGAGGGAAGTTCCCGCTTTAGCTATATACAATAGATACAAAAATTCAAATATTTGTTTAGCTAAAAAAAATTATATATACATATATTTCATTACTTTGCGGTAGACCCGTTAAACGGGTGGGTCGGGTCGGGTTTAGGTCGGGTCATAAATGGTCCGACCCAAATCGACCCATTTAACCCGTTATAACCGGTTTATTGCAATGCAAAAATTTTGACCCATACCCGACCCGACCCATACCCAACCCATACCCGACCCATACCCGATCCATTTAACTAAACTTAATTCATTATATATATAGATATATATATTTAAAAAAATGGTATTGCTAAAATAATTTTATACAACACAAATTTAATGGACAATTTTTATAATTCTTAAAATAATTATTTTTAAAAATCGAATTTTAATTATTTTTTATTTGTTTTTAAAATAAATTTTAATTATTTTTATTTTTAAATATAACTGTTTTTTTTTTTTTTTTTTCTTCTTCTTCTTTGGCGGCCGCCGGCCACAGGCAAGCCTCGAGCTCACCCCGCCCGCCCGATCCGTGAGACTCGAGTCTCGAGGCTCAAGCCTCGTCCCGGATCGGCAAGGCTCAAGCCTCGCCGCCGATCGGCGAGCTCGCCTCTCCGCGATCGGGCGAGCCTCGAGGCTCGCCGAGCGTCGGGCGAGTCTCTCGAGTTCGCCGTGAGCTCGAGCTTGCAAGATCCGGCAAGCTCGAGGCTCACCCAACGCCGGCAAGCTCGAGGCTCGCCTGGCCGGTTGCCGGCCATCGCCGTGCTGGCAACCGGAGGAAGAAGAAAGAAAAAAAATTTATTATAATTTCAGTTTTAAAAAATTGTAAAGTTAAAGAGAGAATAGAGAGATTGTGAGGTTTTGGCTTTGGGTGAAAATAAATAGGTTGATAAATGGGTCTTAAATGGGTGACCCATTTAAGCCTCATATATCTCACTCTCTTTAATTTTAAAACCCATTATGGGTGCTTTAGAAAATGAGGCTTGACCCATTAACGACCTATTTAAACATAAATGGGTCAATGACTCATTTTAATACCTCTACTTTGCAGCCATAAGCGTTACTGGTTTAACTAAGCAATTTACTTATTACATGGGTCACACATAGATACATCCAGGCACATTAACGTAAAATGCCATAAAAGAGATTATATGTTAAACATGTACGCAAACTATTTAATAAATGTGTTGTGCTTGGAATTCAAGAATATGACATGATTAATAAAAGCATTTTTGCTCAAATCTGACATAAATTTGTCACTATACTTATTAAGTGGAGAACTAATTGTCAGCCCCACCCACCCCTGTATGACCTTGTGCGACTATAATCAAAAGATGCCTTAAAACACTCGTAAATTTCTGAGGCATGGAGAAAAGGCAATACAAACATCAACAACATAAACCAAACGGTGCAGGTGAAACTATAGTTTTTTGCAACATGCAATCTCATTCTCATCACATGTGCAACTATATCCTTATGATAAATGCAATATCATTCTTCTATCCTGCTTTATATTAACCACTGGAATCATCGATAATAAGCCATGTGTCTCGACGATGTAAAAGGAGAAGCACCAGATAGAGATGTTTTCTGGGGCTGGGAAGAAGTAGTCACCAGTTTCTTCTTCTCACGCTTCGTCTCTGACCGCAACCAAGCCTCGACAACTGAGTGAAGATTAGCCGAGCTCTTCAAATCATCAACCTCCGTCAGCCTCTCCGCCCTTCTCAATTCACCATCTTGGATGTAAACAAGATGAGTCGCCCAAGTCTCCAGCCCATCAAATATGTGCGTCGCATATACTATTGCAGCTCCTCTCTGCAAATGACATTTTAAAGGTGAGATAAGAGCACAAATAACAGCAATACAAGTCGCGAAACACCCCAAATGTTAAGACACACAACACAATCAAATGTACATGCAACAATAGTAGATATTTAGCATGCTTCCCTATTTTGGTAATGTCAGACCATACTTTTATAAGTAGGCAAATGCTCAATCTGTTACCATATCTGTGTTAGTATCCTCGGGAGTTTAGATGTTATATATATGTAGTAAATTTGGTCACCAGCCCAAATCTTGTAATCATAATAAGTCAGTGGTGAAGCATTGGGCAGCTAAGAAAGAGGATGAAGTGTTTGAAGCAAATCACTCTGCTAAAGAAGTCGATGCTACATCTAAGAAGGATGAGGACATCATTGGCTCTATCATGAAAATGGCGACTTTGGAAGTTGAGACAGCAAATAGGTTTCAGGTTTTGTCTGATGAGGCAAATTTCAGATGATGAACTGGCTGAGATGCCTGATCTGATAGATGATCCCATTGTTGATACTATGGATCCTATTGCTGCTAACAGATCTTCCACAAAAGTTAGTAAGCCCATGTTTCTCCTATAAGAAGCAGGCCTTCGAAAAAAATTCATTTGCAATTTAGATGAATATGATAGAGCTATGAAGTGGTAGAAAGGGGATCTTGGAGACTCTCCTGACTTGAGGAAGTTTGCTGGTACTTTTGGCTCTTCCTTATCCATGAGTTTCTTTTCATGGAATATTCGAGGCTTTAATAAGCCTTGCAGAAAAAGGAGGTTAAGTCTCCAGTTATGCAGCATAATGTTCATTTGTTTTGCCTCTTCAGAACTGACGTTCAGGCATTGAATATTGATTGTATTGTGGCATCAGTTCACCCCAATTGGCATAAAATTACAAACTATTCTTTCCATCACCTTGGCAGAGTTTCAATTCTTCATAAAGATGCTGTTCAGGTTCAACTTATTTTTGCCAGTTCCCAGTTTATACACAGCTCCATTTTTCTTCAGGAAGATGTTTCTTTAGCCAGTTCTGTGTGCATGCTTCAAATGAAGTATTTGAAAGGAAGTCATTATGGGAGAATATGTTTGCTTTACCCAATGGTGCTTCATTACCCTGGGCTATTCTTGGGGATATCAACACAGCAAGGATTTCTCTGAAGCAAGCAAATCTGATTCTACTCATGTCTCAGATATGGATGATTTTATTGCTGCTCTGCTAACATCTTAGTTATTTGATCTCAGGTACATTGCTTTCCTTTTTACTTGGACTAATAAGAGAATTTGATTTTGAAGAACGAAAACTTAATAGAGTTCAGGTAAATGATGCTTGTTTAAGCACTTTTCCTCACTCTTCTGCTGAATTTGTTCCAGCAGCTTGCTCCAATCACTGCTATAGTTTGGTCAGACTGAAAGGTGCTGATATGGCTCATCCTAAGCCTTTCAAATATTTCAGCTTTTGGAGCAAGCATCCTGTATTTTTACAGGTTGTCCAGAAGGTCTGGAGTAATGATGAAAAGGGTGTTCCTATGTTCAGTTTCTATGAGAAGCATTCAAATGTAAATAAATTTAAAGGTTATGACAAGGACCATATCAACTCAATTTCTCAGCAGGTTCCGCAGGGTAAAGCAGAGTTGTTGTCTCTTCAGCAGAGAGGAATTTTCTCTTCAAGCTAAGCTCTGGAAATTACAGGATTATGAGGAGTCATATTTTTGACAAAAGTCATGGATAACTTCACTAAAGCTAGGAGATCAAAATTCTAGCTATTTTCATAGACCTGTTAAAGTCAGAACCTCTAAGAACACTCTTTAAGTGTTCAGTATTCTGCAGATGGCACAAGGAGGGCAATATCAAATAGTGAATGAAGCAGTGTCCTTTTTTTTTTTTTTTTTTTTTGATCGGAAAAGCAGCATCCTTTAATAAAGGCTTATCAGGAATTCTTGACTCTGCTGTTCCAGCGTCCCTCTTGCTATTTCGAATTTTATGTCACAGTATAAGCTGCCAACTGATTCACAGGAAAATCTTGTTCTGCCTATCACCTCTTAGGAGATAACAGAATTGGGACAGGGCACCTGGTCCTAATGGATTCTGTGCAAATTTTTCACTAGTGCTTGGCCTGTTATTGGTGATGAGTTCTGTGCAGCTGTGTCTGATTTCTTTCATTCATCTAAATTGTCAAAGAGAGTTAATGCTACTGTTATGACCCTTGTGCAAAAAACATCAAATGCAGCCAGGATGTCTTGAGTTTAGGCCTAATCATGTGAATAAATGCATCACAAAGATATTGGCCAATAGACTCAAGAGGACACTGCTGATTTCATTAGCTTGAATCTGTGGCTTTTGTGGAAGGGAGAAAAATCACAGATAATGTGCTATTAGCTCATGAATTGGTGAAGAATTACTATAGGGATGGCATTTCCTTAGATGTATGTAAGCTGACCTAATGAAAATAGTTGGCTCCATAGACAGGGATTCTGCATTGACTACTCTAATCTCTATCAGTGTTCCTACAATGTTTCTGGAATGGATTAAAGTTTGCATTGCAATTCCATCCTTTTCTAGTTTTTTTTTCTGGCTCGGCTACACCAGTTAGCCGAGCCATTTCCTTTTATGATTCTGAAAAGCCAGGCAACTCATCAATATTCTTGAAGGTTATTTTCCTGGAGAAAGGGTTTAAGGCAAGGAGATCCCCCATCTCCATATCTACGTGTACCTGTGATGGAGGTGCTTTCTATCCTATCAAATGCCATTCTCAGAGCTGGGTTTGTCCGGTACCATCCTTCGTGTTCAAGAGTCCAACTTACTAATTTATGTTTTACTAATGATTTATGGTGTTCTTCAAGGGTGATGATGATTCTGTAAGGGAGATTTTTAACATTATAAACTACTTCAGTGCAATTTCTGGTCTCAGAGTTAGTCCTGCCTAGACTGAGGTGTTTGTAGCAGGTTATCCAGAGAAGCAGATGGCTGAGATATTTACAGATTTGTGGTTTGGGTGCCTCTCCTCTCTGGAAGACTATCTGATAGAGATTGCAAACCTCTTAGCAACAAGTTTATGGCTAGATTAAATAACTGGACATCTAAAAAAATCCCTTATGCAGGCAGGCATCAGTTGATCAAAGCTGTCATATGTAAGCCTCATCAACAATTGGTGCCAAATTTTTTTGCAATGAAAACTATGCATGCAGTTGAAACAAAATGTAGAGCATTTTTCGGAAAGGGGATTATGAAGCTCAAGGAGGGGTAAAAGTTAGCTGGACCAGGTGGTTTGTCAAAACATGAGGGTAGCCTTGGACTACGAAGAAAAGTGGAGCTAGTGCAGACAAAAGATAATAGGTTATCAGTCTACTCAAGGGTTCACAGAGCAGAACTCAGCCTAGTCCTATATAATTAAGTTACTAGCCAAACCCATGGTAGGAGAAAAAGAATGCAATTACCTGATCACACTCTTCCCTCAAGAAATCAAGGAAATCCATCCGAGTGACAACATCGAGATCAACTGTAACCTCATCAAGTAGAAGAACCTGCACACATGTCAAGTGTCAGATCAGATGAAGAAATGACTACTTTTGTCAGATTGACATTCTTAGCAGAAATAATGGATAGCCATTTATGTGGTCAATTCCCGTCTTGCAAGTCAGCATTGTGAAGATAATGAAGATCCGAGGTAAAGCTTTCAAGTCAATGATGAAAGAATGCTCAAAATATCAAGAAACTGGCCCTCCACAGGCCCCTAAGCCATTCGAGAAAACAGGTCTAAGCTAGCCAACTATCCACAAACTATCATTTTTACGAATGGAATTACCACTCCCCAAAAAATGGATGCCCATCACAGATGTGATCACATTAGACATCTCAAGTTTGAATTGAAATCTTAAATTTGCCAACTCACTCAAATGCAATTGCACTACCTTCAAACATTCATCAGCCAAATATGACCGGAACAGAGTCGTGACACGACCAATACCATTAAAAGACAGTACCCAGGAGACTTTAGGTCCCAAAGACTACAAATAAACATCCATTTATCTTTTCAATCTTAAACTGGTCATTTCTTGTCTTTTATTGACCCATGCAATTGCACTACCTTCAAACGTTCATCAGCCAAATATGACCGGAACAGAGTTGTGACACAACCAATACCATTAAAAGACAGTACCTAGGAGACTTTAGGTCCCAAAGACTACAAATAAACATTGATTTATCTTTTCAATCTTAAATTGGTCATTTCTTGTCTTTTTATTGACCCACATCTAATCAACTATATGCCCTTTAGCATGAATTCAGTACCTGAAATGGATGAATAGCATAAATTTAGTACCTGAAATGGATGAAGAAGACCCATGCAAATCTGGACACGCCGACGCTGCCCATCCGAAACCTTGTGCATTCTCCATTGTAGATCAATATCAAGCAATTCAATCAACTTTTCTCTCCTCACCGGATCAGCCCCTTCAACTGCCATTATCACAATCTTGAAAAATTCAGATTTGTTACTTGAGCAGGAAAGGCATGAAGGTTGTGAAACATTGGTGCAGATCGAAATGCCAATAACATGACTAAAAAAGAAGCACAATTGTCATAACGAGAGGAGATTTACTCAAATAGACAAGGATAATAGTAAAAGAAAAGGCTACTCAATAGACCTTCCTTTCTCTGCCCCCCTCCACCCCCCCCCCAAAAAAAAAAAAAACAAAAAAAAAAAAAAAAAATCCCAAACCTCCTTTCTCTCTCCATCTGTCAGAGGACAAATGCTGTTCAGAGTTGTTCATACACAGATTGTGATTTCCTACAATTCCAGAATTGCATAGAGGGAAATCAAAACATACAAGCAGACTATCTTTCCAGACTAACCTCCAAATATCATATGTTCTGCAGAGAAGTCTCCCTGTAGTGGAATCTCTCCCTGAAAATTTTAGAAAGAACTTGCTTTATACGTGCTACAGAACAAACTGACAGCATGTTATCAACAAAACCTATATGTTCAAGACATTCACTGCCCCAAATGTAGAAACTAAGGCAAAATATTCACATGTTTCTTAAAACTTGCAAACAGAAACTCTTGGGAGTGAAAGTTAACAGAGAAAGTCAGAAAGAAAGGAAGCAAAATTAGAAAGAGTAGATCAAGCTAAAAGGAAGATTGTTCCAGACTCAGTCTATTGTAGAGCTAAGAATGACATAATCCCAGAAATACCAAGATTTTCCTCAAGATTTAATTCTCACAAGTTGGAACTCTCACAAACTGAGATATTTAGACGAGTCAAAAGGTCATGCATAAGTGTACAACCTACCATTACTGGGGCTAAAACATCAAGGTTTCTTCGGTCAGATTAAGATAGCAAGTGGCATGGAGCATTACAATAAGACAACAAATTACAAACTAAGCCAAATTCCATTAAATGGTTTTGCTTTATAAATTCTTTTTGCCAGCTTTTAAGCATGGAGCCTTACTTCATCATTCATATAAGACATGGAAGCATCACAAAGAGACAAGATAGCGCTGCCATTATATGACAGAATCTCTCCCAAAGAAATTAACTTAAGTTTTAGGTGAAGCTTTTTGAGAATGGTTCTCTCAATTTTTCACCTGTTCTTGAGGATTTCCAAAAATCTATCATTCAATTACAGTATGACAGAAATGACTGATCTAAATATATTATGAAATCAAGAAGACAGTATAATTATTGCAAATGATGGTCACCAAATATTTCTACAACGGCCAACAAGACAAAGCTGAGAACCTAATTCATGTCCTTGTAAAATTGTAGCAACCTCATCTGTCATATGGAAAAAAGGTAAAAGCGACACATTATGTAATAGGGTCAGGGAACTCACAGCAGAGCCAACCGTTTTACTCCAAGATCCTCCCAAGTAGGCCAAGTCACCACTGCAGACCAATTGAGTATCATGAAAAGCAGAGCGATTCAGTACACGGACAATGTTCTGACCTCCAACCATGTGCTTGCCCGCGAGAATTTTCAGTAAAGTGGTCTTGCCTGCAAAAAATTATGTAAAATGAAGGGTGAATTCAAAGACCCAAGAAAGACAACACGACTTCTAAAGAAAATGCGGTCAATCTAATCGTAAAGTAAGCCTAGCACTGAAGACGCAAGCAACTTCGTAGAACAAGATCCTTGCATCAAAGAGTCGCCAATCTTCCACCATAGAAACGACCAAATGGAAGTTAGGACCCAACCAACGTAATTCCATAACCCTCAAATGATCATACGGAGGAAGGAAGCTACAATTCTCTAACGCCGCAAAACAATCTCTATACAAGCAAAATTGGCATACCCAGATGACAGAATTCCCCCAGATCACAAATGGAATGCAGCAACAACGGTATGCATCAAACTAAAAGCTGCCAAAGAAGTAGTGACCGGAAAAGGGATGCTAGAACTAGCGAAAGAAAACGAGAGAAGCGATTGAGGAGATGGACACGACAACGAACGAACCCGACCCATTGGCGCCGAGGAGGAGGCAACGAGATCCAGGAGACACGGAGAGGTTGAAGTCGAGGAACAGCGGGGGCTGCCCTTCGTACGCGAACTGCATCCCGCACACCCTCACGCTGTCTCTCTCCCCACCATCTCCATCTCCATCTCCGCCTCCCGCTTCTCCTCGCGGCTTGGCAACGTCGCCGACGCCGACCATTCTCACCCCAAGCCGCCTCCTTTCTTCGTTCCTGGCCGAACCCAGAACCGCCCCTTCTCTCTGCAGCTCCCTCTGCTGATTCCGTGACCTTGTTGGCGTTCGCGTCCCAATATATACACGCGACCAGCTGAATTTGCTCCCGTTTCGCCACGCCGCCCACGTCTGGGTTTGTTGGGGGGGGCGGGCTAGGTGTAAATGCTCATTTACTATGCTCCAGCGTCGTCGTCGCCCCCCCTCGTTTTTCGGTGGAGCTGCAGTCGTGCTCGCTCTCCAGCCATAAGAAGAAGAGAGGAAACAACAAGGCTAATGTGTCATTACCAATATAAAAATGCTTCCTTTACCTACCAATGCCCTCGCTTAAACTCATTTTCATTGTTTTCTTTTTATAAGAGTAGGTAGGTGGGACAGACATTATGTTCGGTGTGCTCACGATCTGAATCAAACTCGTGATCTCGCGGAAGAAAATTGACCATTTCGCTTGAGTCGACCACCTCCACCGTGTCTGTGTTTATTGGGCAGGCTAGGGAACTAGGAGCATGGGGTTCTATGTTCTAATAATTCCCGATCTTTGTGGAATGGCATGGCCAAGAATCACCACGACCAATGAGTATTAGTCTGGGGCATGCACGTCATACGTTCATAAACCGTTGTGAATGGGACTCACACAATGACTGCAAAGAGATTGGACAAACAAATCAGCTAAAGTTAATCCTCAGATTTATGTACGGTCAAGAAGTCTGAATTTTTCCAAGCTCAATCCCAGCACAATAGGCTTTTCACCCGAACCAACCTGGGATAACGAATTATTGCCTCCCATTGGCTCTGGCACGGTGGATCTAGGAACTGATTGACTGTTCTTGCTGAAAATTTTTATATCAGGTGATCTGAAAACTAGCCTTTATGCATTCGAGCCAAGCCCACCCATCATCTGTTCTCAGAAAACACGGCGTATTTCCTTCGACAAGGTTAATGATTGTCCCTCAAAAAACCAAGTCCAAGGAAACTTTAGGAACAGGGGAAGTGTTGGGTGAAGATAGCGTGGGAGATGGGAACATTTCCTGAATGACTCAGAATGGATGGTGTTTGTGAAGTGAACCCATTTGGACGTAGAGATTTTCGAACAAGAACAATAGCGCGACTGCAATAAGGACACACGAACGCTGCCCATTCTTGCTGGTTGCTAGGAATATTAAGTATGCAAGAGAAGATATTGTTTAGATTCATCCAACGTACAAACTTAGATTCGTAACTCGAGAACTTACAATTTCCTTCCAGACTGCAACTGATTATGTTTAGTGAATCTCCATCGTCTCACAGAGAGAGAGAGAGAGAGAGGATCGTGACGATGGTCACATGAGCTGCAATCAGCAGGCGATCACAGTGATGGTGATCGCGTACATTAAAATGGCAGCAATGAGCAAGCGGCATGCAGTGATCCCAAGCAAATGCCCATGGAGGCCACTCGTTTCTCTTTTTGCCAAAGCTGCATGAATGAAAGATTGTGGCCCTGAATGAAGAGATGAAACCAGCATGTCCCAATCCAAAACAAGCATAAAGGTCACCACCACTCGGTGATAACTCTCTAAGCATCTACTGCTGTCTTGAATGTATGCAGTTGCAGTGAGATGAGGCAAGATTTCATGTACTGATCAATAATCTCAGTTATGGCTGAAGAATTCTATGAATTTCCAAAGATGTGCTCACGATTTCACAATAAGTTGCTCTGACAGGCAAAGCGCAATAGCATTTTAATCAGATGTTAGACAAGCATCTGCAATGCAAGAACAACTGCAAAATGCTCATTTTTTTGCATAGAGAATAGACATAACTTTATATGAGCCAGACAGAGCTCGGTTAAATAGATATAGCTTGTGTTATATGAGCCAGACAGAGCTTATAGCCGAGCAAAGTTTGGAAACATCGGTGGACCTCAGAGTGGATTGGCAACAACCAAGTTCGAGAAGTGAATATTCCCTAACAGTTTCATTGCTTGCAATAGGAGACTCAATTGAAAGGCAGAACTCTGGAACAAAATCAAATAATCAGATGATAAACGGCATCTACACCAAAAAGATCATAAGTTGATGAGCTAATGTCAAGCCCCATTGTCAAGAATAACAGAAGCTACATATGCTGTTGGAAAGAGGGACTTAGAAAGGCAAAATCACAATTTAGCCCAAAAAGCATGAAAAGTGCATGCTACTCCCAGTACTAATGACAAGCAAATTAGCTAACAAAAAGGTGATATTCCACTTCCAGGGACAGGGACGGAAAAATACAAAGATCGGGATTCCAAAGGGGAACTCCGCAAAACAGGAGACGAACATGTGTACCCAATTATCAAGCAGTCGATTGGTATTCCGAAGGGGAACTCCGCAAAACAGGAGACAAACCTGTATCAAATTATCAAGCAGTTGAAAGAATCGAAACATCATGAAACATCATACGAATGCTTTGGAGAGACCGGATCGGACTCTGGCCCTAGCTGACTTGAAATGCAATGAATGGCACACTGAAACTAGCAGAATAGTATAATCGAGTCATATTAGAACTTTTGATAATTGGTGGTACACTGACGCACCATGGTCCTAATACGGATTAATTTGACCTTGCATTATTAGCTCAGTGGGTAGGCGATAGAACTTGCAATATAAAACGAAGGGGAATGCATGACATACAGAGAAGAGAGAGTTCATTGGTGATACACTCATCATGTGGACTTGGTAATATAGAGCCAATCATGCTTTCCAGTATTAAAAGTTCGAAAAACTCCTTGTTATCATATCATCAAAGTGGAGAAGCATGATCTGAGTAGTGATTTATGTTAGCATGAGACATGCTATCACATGCACGAGATACTTTTCATTAGAGACTGTCTAGAATGCTGCTTTTTCGGGAGAAGTATATGACCTGCTATTCTAACGTCCTAACTAGAAGTGCTGCCTACCTAAAAAGGGGGAAAGGGAATTGTGAGTACCCATTGCCCATGACCAACACAATCTCAGGACACAAAACACCAAATTGTTGACAATCAAAACACAATAAGATGCAACACAATATAGTAGAGTCAACTTCATTGAGTCTCACTGAGTACACCATTTATGTAATTCCGACCACTTGAACAACAACAACAATATCTGAGAACAAAGGTAAAAGACCACAAGGTTGGAGAGTACTCATTGTCAATCCAACGACAAAGTGACTGGCAAAGTCGAATCATGAGAAGGATGTGATTCTTCTAGTTCCACAAGCCGCCGGTGTAGCAGTGGAGGTGGTGGGGGCGGCAGCAGTCACCCCCCTTGCCAGGTCAAGACAATGTCCTGAAGAGCTGGTCTTATTTCCTCCTTCAATACCTTCTGATACTCCATTGTGTCCCCACTTGACTTCTTCATCTCCACCCAATGAAAAGCCTGAATAATCTCAAAGATTTCTGCATCGAAACCGAGGACACCCTTTCTTCCAGCCTTCATGCCTTCGAATTTCATCAGTCCGGCATCCTTCTTCTTAACCTTCAGCCTCAGGCGCTTGGCTATATCCTCGAGCTTAGAGATTATAGTAGAAGCAGGTTTATTCACCATGAACCGAACTTCCTTTCTTTGATCCACTCCCACAAACAATCCAGACAAGTCCAATACTGGAGAATATGATATGATATCAAAAGCATTCAAGTTGCTAAGCCTCAAAGGTTCCTGCTTTGACTCTGTAATGGAATTTTCACCCTCATCAGGGCCGAATAATTCATCCGCATCAAGAGGCGGCGGTTCTTTCACTTCTCTTACGATACATATATTTCTGGAGTCTAGACCTTTCCGGAACCAAGAACTCTCCATAATCTTGGTCATTGAAATTCTTCTGTTTGGGTTTGGATCTAAGATCTTCAAAAGGAGTCGACACACATCCCGGGCAAACCACTCTGGAAATTTGACTTCTCCCTTTACAATCTTTAGGAGCATCTGCACGCGATTAGAGTCAAAAAAGGGAAGGTGACCAGCTAATAGAACATACAAGATCACGCCACATGACCAAATATCAGCTTTGGATCCATTATAACCCCTTCGTTTGATCACTTCTGGAGCAACATAAGCTTCAGTCCCGCAAGTTGTGTGGAGCAACCCATCTTCATGCTTTGATTCAGCAAGGGCGCTCAACCCAAAATCGGAAACCTTCAAATTCCCATTCTCATCTAAGAGCAGATTCTCTGGTTTCAAATCACGGTGAAAAACACCCCGGCTGTGACAGTAATCAACAGCAGCAATCAGCTGTTGAAAGTATCTCCGTGCAAGGTCCTCGTTCAGTCCCCCTCTGACTACTTTGTTGAATAGCTCACCGCCTTTAGCAAATTCCATGACTAAGTAAATCTTGGTCTTGGTGGCCATGACTTCGTAAAGCTCCACCACATGCGGGTGCCTAATTAGTTTCATGACTTGAATCTCTCTCTTAATCTGATCCCGCATTCCAACTTTCAAAACATACTTTTTGTTGATCATCTTGATGGCAACCTCCATACCCGTGCTGATATTCCTTGCCAAATAAACCTTGGCAAACGCCCCTTGCCCAAGTAATCTTCCCAATTCATATCGGTCCATCAGAACACCCCTCCGTTCTCCATTTCAACCGAGTACTTCACTTACTTTTATGAAAACTTTGTACAATATAACCAACTGCCGATATGTACAGAAATTAGAAGGAAATTAGAATTCTATAAACTATATAAAAATATTAATTAATTTAGATAAATATTATTTATTATATATAACTAATAACTATTAATATTAGTTAGAAATACATATTCTATTTTAATTTGAATTATGAGTTAAATTAAAAACGATTAGAATTTCTATTATCTTCTAACACACACAACATAAACCAGTAATGTGCCAGCTAAATTGCGCAACAAGAAGATCAAACCCACATCAAGCAGGAAAAGGACAAAAAAATCGGAAACCAAAACAAAAACGCAATACCCAGACAGAAAACGCAATATGTGCCAGCTAAACTGCGCAACAAGAAGATCAAACCCACATCAAAACCAAAAAACCTATAAAAAAAAATACGAAATTTCTGAACACCCAAGAAAATTTCCACGAAAAAAAACGCAATACCCAGAAACCAAAACCTATATTAAAAAAAAAATTCTAAAGACTCAAGAAATTTTCTAGGACAGAAGCAGCGAAAAAGAGAGAAAGCATACCTTTTTGACAATGCAGAAGAGAACACACAACAAAAAACAGCAACGTGCCAGTTAAATTGCACAACAAGAAGACCAAACCCACATCAAACACGAGGAAAATCGAACAAAGACGCAATACCCAGAAACCAAAACCTATAAAGAAACCGAAATTGCCAACACTCAAGAAATTTTCCAGGACAGAAGCAGCACAAAAGGAGAAAAAAGCATACCTTTATGACAAAGCAGAAGAGATCCGACCCGTGTACGAACAAGAACCAGATGAAGAGAATGATATTGAAGGAGAAGGAGAAGGAGCGAGGTGAGATCAGAAGGGTCGCACTGTTAATGAAAAGTAAAATGAATGGTGAGGGATCCGAAAACCTAAAAATCTCTTATAAATGGCACCAAGAAACTTGCTACTCAATTGTTAAAAGGTTCTAGAACTAAGTGTGCTTAAGAATTAAGCATGCTCAGTGGACTTGCTTCAAGTCAACAAATAAGGAGGAAAAGAAGAAGTTGGACTCTTTCTATAGTTGGCAAAAGGAAAAGTAAACAAAAGTCAACAAACGTATTGGGAACCCCAGAGCAAGGAAGAAGCAAAGAGAATATCTGGAAGAAAGAGATGAAGAAGCAAGCTGAAATTTATATTATTTTCTGTACTCTATGTCGGTCCAGAATAAGGCGGTGACTCATGTCTATAAGCAAGAGTTAGTGGACATTTGCCCTCGGTAGTAGAAAATTAGAAAGTCTCCTTCCTTTCCTTTGTAATACCAACTGTCATAATATAAGTATTTCTTTTCTTATCCCATATTCCCTTGCCCTAGCAATTCACTCATATACACATCATTACTGGTTCCAAACCATATTTCACACACACTTGCACACATACACTTCTGCAAAATTCTCAATCCACCATTTGGAATATTCACTCATTTGTTCTTGGGCCACGGCTTCCAGGTGCCTTTCACATGGGATTAAAAAACGTGCAAAGTCCTCCCGTGCTTTTGGCATTTTGTCAAAATCTCGCATCCTGTACATCCCTTTTCCCTGTTGTGGCGGTCGTAACAAGGAAAGTACGCATCTTTCTCTCTTTGGTGAAGAGGGTTCCTGGGTCAAGGTTGCCCGGTTCGATTGAAGGTTGGGTTAGTGTCATAAAAAAAAATTAAATTAATAAATTTATAACAAATTTAGCTTAAATTAATCGATACACTTATGATAAATTTATTTTAATTAATTTTTTGACTACCACTGACCAAAAATAAATTTGATTAACAGAAACCATAAGCTAGTACATTTATATCAAATTTATCCTTTATGAAAAATTGGATTGATACTGTAAAAAATCCCAAATCAATATACTTATAACAAATGAATGGTAAAAACCTCAAATTAGTACACTTCATCAATTGCTATATATCATCCAATTCAGCAATTTAAAAATAAAATTTAACGGAAGCTAATATAGAGTAAATTTGTCATAATATACTAGTTTAAGATTTTTTTTTTCAACTCTTTCTCATATCCTATTGCAAATTGATATATTTAAAGGTTTTCTTCTTTTATCTTTTTTTGTTTCGCTATGAGTTTTTATTTTGGATTGAGCAATCAAGTGTCGAGTTAGCTTCTAATAAGATTCAAAACCATGACCATGAGAAAATGAGCAAACTTCCTTACCATCTAAGACAATACATTATATTTAGATCTCAAATGTAATTATATTGTCAAAATCTTAAATTAATTAAAAGAATAAAAAGCAACACTCAAATGAACACCACATTAGCTATTATCTATCTTCTCCAAACAAAAAAAAAAAAAAAATGAAGACCACATTCTCTATTGACTTACACACTTCTCAAGGGCTTGTCCTAGATGAAATGAGTTGGATAATGCTAGACCTATCAAAATGGGTCATAGACCCATTTCTTAACCCAATATATACACGCGAACAGCTGAATTTGCTCTCGTTTCGCCACGTCCACGTCTGGGTTTGGTGGAGGGGCTAGGCGTAAATGCTCATTTACTATGCTCCAGCGTCGTCGTCGCCCCCCCTCGTTTTTCGGTGGAGCTGCAATCGTGCTCGCTCTCCAGCCATAAGAAGAACAGAGGAATACCAAAATAAAAATGCTTCCTTTACCTACCAATGCTCTCGCTTAAACTCATTTTCATTGTTTTCTTTTTATGAGAGTAGAGTAGGCGGGACAGGCATTATGTTCGGTGTGCTTACGATCCGAATCAAACTCGTGACCTCGCGGAAGATAATTGACCATTTCGCTGACCAATTCACCTGAGCCGACCACCTCTGCGGCGTCTGTGTTTATCGGGCGGGCTATGGGAACTAGGAGCATGGGGTTCTATGTTCTAATAATTCCCAATCTTTATGGGATGGCATGGCCAAGAATTGCCACGACCAATGAGTATTAGTCCGGGGCATGCACGTCGTACATTCATAAACCGTTGTGAATAGGACTCACACGATGACTGCAAAGAGATTGGACGAACAAATCGGCTAAAGTTAATCCTCGGATTTAAGTACGGTCAAGAAGGCTAAATTTTTCCAAGCTCAATCCCAGCAGAATAGGCTTTTCACCCGAACCACCTTGAATGTACCTGGGATAACGAGTTATTGCGTCCCATTGGCTCTGGCACGGTGGATCTAGGAACTGATTTGACTGTTCTTGCTAAAAAGTTCACACCAAGGTGAGTAATGCAATAGTTCCACTGGAGAAGTGATCGATAACGGGTGATCTGACAGTGCCCTCATGCATTGGGAATTATAGTGGTATCTGCTGAATTCGACCCTAGCCCACCCATCATCCATTCTCATAAAACACAAGGCGTATAGATTTTTTAATGAGAAATATTGCGTGAGATATGCGAACACTACTAGTATAATATTTAAATAATAAATCACACATTCATATAATGGTTTGAATTTTTAGAATAATATCATAATATTTCATCTAACAACGTAAGTTTTTAGAACTGTTAATCTCATAAAATCTTATATTATATCAATACTGGAGGTCTTAAATTTTAATATTTTCAAAATTCATTTGTCTTCCTAGTTAAATATTTTCACCCTTAATACTAGTCAAAAGACCAAGTTTGCTTTTAAAACAGTTGGTAATAGTCTCACAAAATTTTATAATTACCCATTTTTGCTAGTTGCTAGGAATATTAAGTTTGCAAGACAAGATATTGTTTAGATTCGTGTAACGTACAAACTCAGATTCATAACTCAAGAACTCACAATTTTCTTCAAGACTGCAATAGATTTTGTCTAGTGAACTGTCTCCATGGTCTCTCTCTCTCTCTCTCTCTCTCTCTCTCTCTCTCTCACGGAGACGATCATGACATTGGTCACATGAGCTGCAACCGACAGGCGATCACCATGATGGTGGTCGCGTACTTTAAAATGGTAGCAACTAGCAAGTGGCATGCAGTGGTCCCAAGCAAATGTCCATAAAGGTCACTCGTTTCTCTCTTTGGCCAGTGGACACATAAAGAGTCATTCGCATGAATTCAGAGAATGGAGCTATTGCCAGGGCTGCATTAGTGAAAAATTATGGCCCCGAATGAAGAGAAGAGAACAGCATTTCCCATCCCAAAACAAGCAAAAAGTTCACCACCACTTGGTGATAACTCTCAAAGCATCTGCTGCGGTCTAGAGTGTATGCAGTTGCAGCGAGATGAGGCAAGATTTCATGCCCCGATCAATCATCTCAGCTAAGGTCGAAGAATTCTATGAAATTCCAGCAATGTGATCATGATTTCACAATCAGTTGCTCTGACAGGCAAGGCACAATAGCATTTTCATCAGATGTTAGACGAGCATCTGCAGTTCAAGAACAGCTGCAAAATGCTCAATTTTTGCATAAAGAATAGATATAGCTTGTGTTATATGAGCCGGACAGAGCTTATAACCGAGCAATGTTTGGCAACATCGGTGGAACTCAGAGTGGATTGGCGAGGACTAGGTTCAAGAAGTGAAACTTCCTTATAGTTTCATTGCTTGCAATAGGTGACTCAAATTGAAAGGCAGAACTCTGGAACAAAATCGAATGATCAGATGATAAACGGCATCCACACCAAAAAGATCATAATAAGTTGATGAGCTAACGTCAAGCCCCATTGTCAAGAATAACAGAACCTACATATGCTGTTGGAAAGAGGGACTTAGAAAGGCAAAATCACAATTTAGCCCAAAGAGCATGAAAAATGCATGCTACTCCCAGTACTAATGACAAGCAAATTAGCTAACAAAAAGGTGATTTCCATTCCAGGGACAGAAACGGGGAAAAATACAAAGACTGGGATTCCGAAGGGGAACTCCGCAAAACAGTAGACAAACATGTACCCAATTATCAAGCAGTTGATTGGAATTCAGAAGGGGAACTCCGCAAAACAAGAGACAAACCTGTACTGAATTATCAAGCAGTTAAATGAGTCAGAACATCATACGAATGCTTTGGAGAGACCAGATCGGACTCTGGCCCTAGCTGATTTGAAATGCAAAGAATGGCACGCTGAAACTAGCAGAAAAGTACAACTGAGTCAAATTAGAACTTTTGATAATTGGTGATACACTAATAATTGGTGATACACTAACACACCATGGTCCTAATATGGATTAATTTGACCTTACATTAGCTCAGTGGATAGGCGATGGAACTTGCAATATAAGACGAAGAGGAATGTGTGACATACAGAGAGGAGAAAGTTTATTGTATCAACAACTCATCGTGTGGAATTGGTATTACAGAGCCAATCAAGCTTTCCAATATTCAAAGTTTGAAAAACTCCTTGTTATCATGTCATCAAACTGGAGAAGTGTGATCTGAGTAGTGATTTATGTTAGCATGAGACATGGTATCACAAACACGCAATACTTTTGATTAGAGACTATCTAGAATGCTGCTTTTTCGGGAGAAGCATATGACCCGCTATTCTAATGTCCTAACTAGAAATGCTGCCTACCTAAAAAGGAAGAAAGGGAATTGTGAGTACCCATTGTCCATGACCAACACAATCTCAGGACGAAAAACACCAAATTCTTGACAATCAAAGCACAATAAGATGCGACACAATATAGTAGAGTCAACTTCACTGAGTATCACTGAGTACACCATTTATGTAATTCTGACCACTTGAACAATAGAAACAATATCTGAGAACAAAGGTAAAAACCACAAAGTTGGAGAGTACTCATTGTTAATCCAATGACGAAGTAACTGGCAAAGTCGAATCATGAGAAGGATGTGATTCTTCTTGTTCCACAAGCTGCTGATGCGGCAGTTGAGGTGGTGGGGGTGGCGGCGGTCGCTCTCCTTGCCAGGTCCAGACAATGTCCTTGAGAGCTGGTCTCATTTCCTCCTTCAATACCTTCTGATACTCCATTGTGTCCCCACTTGACTTCTTCATCTCCACCAAATGAAAAGCTGGAGTAATCTCAAAGATTTCTGCATCAAAACCAAGGACACCCTTTCTTCCAGCCTTGGTGCCTTCAAATTTCATCAATCCGGCATCCTTCTTCTTAACCTTCAGCCTCAGGCGCTTGGCTATATCCTCGAGCTTAGAGATTATAGTAGAAGCAGGTTTATTCACTGTGAACCGAACTTCCTTTCTTTGATCCACTCCCTCAAACAATCCAGACAGGTCAAATCCTGCAGAATATGATATGATATCAAAAGCATTTAAGTTGCTAAGCCTCGAAGGTTCCTGCTTTGACTCTGTAATGGAATTTTCACCCTCATCCGGACCGAATAATGCATCTACATCAAGAGGTGGCGGTTCTTTCACTTCTCTTACAATACATATAGTTCTGGAGTCTAGACCTTTCCGGAACCAAGAACTCTCCATAATCTTGGTCATTGAAATTCTTGTGTTCGGGTTCGGATCTAAGATCTTCGAAAGGAGTCGACGCACATCCGGGGCAAACCAGTTTGGAAATTTGAATTCTCCCTTTCCAATCTTTCGGTACATCTCCATGAGATTAGAGTCATGAAAGGGAAGGTAACCAGCTAATAGAACAAACAAGATCACGCCACATGACCAAATATCTGCTTTGGATCCATCATAACCCCTTCGATTGATCACTTCTGGAGCAACATAAGCAGGGGTCCCGCAAGTTGTGTGGAGCAACCCATCTTGACGCTTTGATTCAGAAAGGGCACTCAACCCAAAGTCAGAAACCTTCAAATTCCCATTCTCATCTAAGAGCAGATTCTCTGGTTTCAAGTCACGGTGACAAACACCCCGGCTGTGACAAAAATCAACAGCAGCAATCAGCTGTTGAAAGTATCTCCGTGCGACGTCCTCCTTCAATTTTCCTTTGGCTACCTTGTTGAATAGCTCACCGCCTTTAGCACATTCCATGACAAAGTAAATCTTGGTCTTGGTAGCCATGACTTCGTAAAGCTCCACCACATGCGGATGCCTAATTAATCTCATGACCGAAATCTCTCGCTTAATCTGATCAATCATTCCAACTTTCAAAACCTTCTCTTTGTCAATCATCTTGATGGCAACACTCATGCCCGTGATGATATTCCTCGCATAATAAACCTTGGCAAACGTCCCTTGCCCAAGCAATCTTCCCACTTCATATCGTTGCATCAGAACACCCCCTCTGTTCTCCATTTCAACTGAGTACTTGACTTACTTCTATGACAACTTTGTACAATAAAATTAACAACTGATATGTACAGAAATTAGAAGAAAATCAGAAATGCTCAACCATCTTCACAGACATCATACTTCAATATAGCATATTCTCTCAAGTTACACTTTATGGAGGGCATGTGAGAAACTATGATGACTGATTTATCAACTAACTCCCCCAGCTCATCCAATATAATCAAGGGCTCTACACATAGAGTTAAAGCCCCATCAACCTTCAGAAAAGGATTCTCAACTTTCAAGCACATTTTTCAGCATTCCCAGGTTGTGGTGATTTCCTAGAGACTACTGAAGAAGGGAAGCACTCTGCAAAATTAAGTGTCTGAGGGCACAGGGAAGAGCCAAAACTAAGCTTCAATCTGCTGCAAAATGCTAAAAATTTATCCTGCAACAGAAAAAAGGTAGAAGAGGATACAGTCATTGTTGAACATGATGTTGAAAGAGTGCATGACTCTGACTTTATATAGCTTGAACACCATTTAAGCAGCCCTATACACATGAGATATGCACCATCCAAGAGCTGCAATCACTACTGAACCAAGAATCAAGCGAAGCAGTTTGCAAAAATTCAGATTAAGAACTTAACCAGATATAAATTAAGAAAGAATGACATATTTCTTGAAGAACGTGGGACATCACAACATGAGAGCAGTACAAAATATTAGACATGACATTGATCCTAATCTCCTACACAACATCAGCAAAACAATTCAAAAGTTACAATAATGCCAAATATCCATTGCATTCACATAGTTGTCTCTTGAACACCAACAAGTCACAAAAGACGGCTCAAAACAATTAATGGACCAAGTTCAGTGTCGAACAGAAAGATGCCTAAAAAGAACTTCAATTCAAAAGAGGGGAAACCTTTTCAAGCTTTCCCCAGCAAAGAAAGATCTTTGAATCTAGAACAACCACAATAAACAGAACATAAACCAGTAATGTGCCAGCTAAATTGCCAACCCACATCAAACACGCGAAAAATCGAACAAGATCGCAATACCCAGAAACCAAAACCTATTAAAAAAGCAAAATTTCTGAAAACCCAAGAAATTTTCCATGACAGAAGCAGCCCAAAAGGAGAAAAAGCATACCTTTATGACAAAGCAGAAGAGAATACACAACATAAGCCAGTAATGTGCCAGCTAAATTGGGCAACAAGAAGATACAAACCCACATCAAATACGCAAAAAAATCGAACAAAAACGCAATACCCAGAAACCAAAACCTATAAGGAAAAACGAAATTTCTGAAAACCCAAGAAATTTTCCAGGACAGAAGCAGCACAAAAAGAGTAAAAGCCATACCTTTATGACAAAGCAGAAGTGTATACACAACAAAAACCAGTAAAGTGCCAGCTAAATTGCGCAACAAGAAGATCAAACCCACATCAAACACGGGCCATATCGGACAAAAACACAATACCCAGAAACCAAAACCTAAAAAAAAAAAAAAAAAACCGAAATTTCCAGCACCCAAGAAATTTTCCAGGACAGAAGCAGCACAAAAGGAGGAAAAAAGCATACCTTTATGACAAAGCAGAAGAGATCCGACCCGTGTATGAACAAGAACCAGATGAAGAGGATGACATCGAAGGAGAAGGAGAAGTAGAAGGAGAAGCGAGGTGAGAACCAGAAGGGTCGCACTGTGAATGAAAAGCAAAATGAATGGTGACGTGAGGGGAGCCAAAAAACCTAAAAATCTCTTATAAATGGCAACCGCACACCCACCACGAAATTCACTATTCAATTTGTCGTCTCGAATATTCACTCGTTTGTTCTTGGGCCACGGCTTCACGGTGCCTTTCGCCCGGGATTTAAAACGTGCACTGCCCCCACCATGTTCTGGCGTTTTGCGATTCAAAATCTTGCCACCGGTACACGCCCCTTTTCCATGTTGTGGCGGTTGTAATAAGGAAAGTTCGCCTCTTTCCCACTTAGGTGAAAAGGGATTCCTGGGTCAAGATTGCCAGGTTTGGTTGAAGGTTGGGTTAGTGTCGTGAAAAATTTTAAATTAGTAAATTTATAATAAATTTACCTTAAACTAATCGATATAGTTGTGGCAGTTTGCCTGAATTAATTTTTGACTACCACTGACAAAAAAAAAATGAACAATAAAAATCATAAGTTAATACATTAATGACAAATTTACTATTTGTTAATTTCGTTAAATTAGATTGATACTACGAAAAATCACAAATCAATACACTTACAACAAATGAAAGGTAAAAATCTCAAACTAGTATGTCTTATCAATTATTATATGTCATTCAATTCAATAATTTAATAGAAATTAATAGAAGATAAATTTATCATAGATTTATCAATGTAAAATGGCATAAATTGATCACAAATATATTGATCTAGAGTTTTTGTGATTTTAACTCTTTAACATTTAGTGTTGAGTTTTGAACTAGGAGGACAATTCTCGTACTACTCTTGTCATGAATTCGTGTCCGACAAGGTTTCATGACTTTAATGTAGTTCTGACCGAGGTGGTACAAGAAAAGAGGAATAATGGCTCTATTATTCATTATGGCTATTAACGATGGAGATTGCTTGATTTATTTGATAACGCAATTGAGTTTGGATTCTGCTTCCTACCAATTATTAGGAATATGGATCACCGACATTACTTAGGCTCCGTTTATTTTTCATAAATAAAATTAATGATTTAGAGTATATATTTTTTAAAAAGGATCACTTGTCTCACTCAAAATTATTAATCAATGGAAAATATTTCTTTAATTTTTTATATTAATTTATATCTCAATAATACAAGCAATCAATTTTAGAGAGATATTTTTCATATCATTCATTTTCCGCAAAATTAATGCACTTTTAATCTTCTTTACAATTTTCTAAATTAATTCAATTCATACATGAGAGTTACCCTCTCTTCGAGAGCACATGAGAAAATAGGGGAAAGGAAAATAAGCACTTGTGACGGCCAAATACAGTTGGTAATCTAATAAAGAAGAATTATTTTTCTTTCAAATCTTTGTGATACGTACGATAAATATTTTGAAATTGAATTAATCCTTTATTACACATGCTCAAACATATCCATAAAACGCTCCTAGTCAAAACTTGCATATGCATGTTATTAATGTAACTAACCCGTATGCGCATGTTATGAGTTCAACTTGTGACGACAACTACTTACCGATAAGCAAGGCATAAAACCTAAGTATCTCGAAGAGCCGTGATTGTATTCAATCATCAATTTGATCTTGACTTGAAATCTATAGCTCTTGAACCTAATTGGCACGTGCAATTGATGTGGGCAAAACTCGAATTTGGCCGTACCCTCTTCTGCGATTGGAGTTGCCAATGAAGCTTCCTCCGCCTCTGATCACTCATTTCCAACTGCCGTTCAAGACCGCCGGTCTCGGTAGTTAAAGGGTCTCCACCAATGAGAAAACGACACGTGGGACTGTTGGGAAGTTTCCCATGCTGGGACTATGTGGGCCCACGTGGCCTTTGCTCGCGTCTGCCTGGCGTGCGCCCGAAGCGTTACCAATTCCGGCCATACGCGTGTCCTCCGATCATTGGTCGGTCGTAGGCAGACATTCCCCATACGTTGCGGCAACAACGCATGTTGCCGTTTTACTTTCGTGTCGCTATCTTCGTGGACGAAGAAATGAGTCGTAATTGATTTGATGACGTTTTCGTGATCTCGCATCGAGACCGATTCAATTTCCGACCTCGGTCGGGCTCATCTCGGGCCATGCAAGAGTACGTTCTCACGTTAAGAGAAGAAAGCAATCATGCTGTCGTAGAAAGAAATGATTTAGTTGTTCAAAAAATCGGTGATTTGAACATCAATCTTGTACCTACCGTCCAATTTCTATTAGGATTAAATGCATAAATATAACAAAATAGATAGTAAAAATGAGATTCCGTGCCTTCCTATCGATGGAAGTATAAGCCACACCCAAATAAACTTGACATTGGAATTCTTTGGTGATTGATGAGCCGAGTTGCATTTTGAATGATCGAATCTTGCTGTCCGCCGCAAGAGGGTAGATCTAAATATGTCAACTAGATATTATAATGTCCTTTTCAAGTAGCAAGTGTTGAACTACTTAATTAGATGGGTAGGCTTCTCTGGGCGTTGAACTTTAGAAGAACAACGGGCATATGTGTTTAGTTAAACAAAATAATATTTAAGTTCAGCCTTTCCCCAAAGTACCATTAATGAAATTAATCATCACTAAATTCAAATTGCATATATTATACTCAGCCCGAGACTAATTTATAGTCCTTGTGGTCGGCTACACTAAGCAAATAACAAATGTCACGGCGATTTTTAGTATTTTCCCCTCTCACGCACATTCTAACGGTTATTACAAAGATGATACATTAAATATTACGAAAGAAAGAATTTTTAAAATATTGATGGCTTAAATAATCTATACATGAGATTATAAAACCATTGTTAGAAGAGTATATCTCGGAGAGGTCGCAACTGGTGACGACCTCTTGATAGATTCTTCCCTTGTCTTCTCAAATTTAATGTTCTAATTGCAGATTTTGTCTCTTTCGATGTGGCATCATGTGTGTATTTTCACCTAATTTTTTTTTTATTATTTTTTTAAGAAGGTTTAATATTAAATTGAAGCTGCTCTGGTGCTGTAGTAATCGGATCTAGAATTCTTGTATAGGAGTATAAATGATAGGTACACCTGAGGTGGTAGGACAGAACGAACCGGTCCTGATAAGATTGGCCGGTACAAGCCATGATTGTTGCGTGTTTCAATGGCTTTTGTAGGGGTGTTATCATGAGCATTTCACGATAAGAGGGTAGAAAATTCGAGTACAAGTTGGTATGATATCAGAGTTTAACAGATAGATATGATCAAAGGAGACGTGGGAGGGCTTCTATGGTTTCAGAGGGACCGATCTGCTGTCGCAACATGGCCAAAATGTGTTTTGTCATTTTGAGAGGTCGAATGAAATGCTGAAATCTACCCTTCCATGACTTGACGGCTATCGATGCATCGAAAGATGATTCCTTAAAAGATCATACCAGCAGAGGTGGCCGTGAAAGATAGAGAGGAAACAAACAGGACCCCCTGACTTGGCAGACCATGAACCCGACCCCTCATGGATTTGTGCAGGATTGGCGTAGTGGTTAAGGTGCGGTCGGACCGACCTTTCCGACCTTTCGCATCGGGGAAGCGAGAGATCCATAAATCCAATGCCAACCCCCACCATTGTTGATTCACTGGGGACTAGCTCATAAGAGTCACAGATGTGGCAACAGCCACTGAGAAGAATTGGGTTGCCGACACCCCGACGATATTGAAAAGAAAAACTCAGCAGACTGCAGAGATTCTTCAATCTTCTAAGGGAAAAAGTGATTGAGAGAATCTTGACAAAGAAAATTTGAGACAAGCAGCAGAAAAAGTATGTGATTGCAAGCATTCACAATATGCAGCAGAAAAAGCAGAGACTCACATATAGAAAGACCATACTCCCACACTCCTATTGAAAATTCATGAGAGAAAGATACTTTACAAACATATGAACTCATGGAACTTTCGATTTTGGTTCGCTTTTCTGTTCAATCTTGGATAAAGCACTGTCCGTCTCCAATCACACTGGTACGTATAGTATACAGCAGAAAGCAAAGAATGCAGATGGTGACCACAGATGAAGGTTGACGCCACCCCACCTCTAGTGCCGCGTCTAAGAGGAAGCAACTACAGATGAAGTTTCCAGCACCTCTCCATTGCTGATGGTGAAGAAGCTTTGCAGGCATGCAAAGTGGTGCATACGTCATTTGTTTCCAGGAATTGCTTCACATTGGTGAGAATCAGTGGCCTGTACTCGAAAACCATCTTCTTGCACTGGCAAAAGACATAACATGAGAAACCATTATATTGGAACAATGGCGCGGACAAGATAAGTATGACAAACTACGGCCTAGGAGAGACCCAATGCTTTGCTCAGATTAATCTCCAGTGTTAAATTCGAGTAAGCGGAACTTGGAGCTTTCCTCTGCTCTGATGCAAAACATATCGAATACAGTGCCTCCCAAATTCCAGTTGTTTTCTAGATAGCTTATTTGCATACCCTACAAATTTGGTTTTATCTTCTTTGCCTCTACATAAAAGCAATTTTGATCAACACCAGCAAGTTTGCTTGTAAAAATTGACTATTGGTTTGACTCCCATAAAGGAGGTGAAACGTATTTCAAAATGCGAAAAATAAAGAGAGAGGACACTGTTTGTCCCAAACAGACATCGCAAGTAGTCGTATATCCTCTTTTGTCGGCATTTCGAAGATGTGACATTCAAGAGATACCCAGCAGAATTGACTGATCTCCTCCAGTCAATATCTACTAGAGCATTTCACTTTTGGTTAACCATAAGGAGCTATGAATCAAAGATCTAATTCTAAAATAAAATGGACAACAGCCAATGGCTAGTAGCTACTAAACAGGAAAAAAAAACTTATGCATATAAAGTATGAACAATTCTCACCTCCTTCGAATAGTTTTCCATGGAATTACAAGCCTTGAGGAGAATCTGAATTATGTCCATCTGATGAAGAATTTTTTTCATCAGAAAAAAACGAATTCAATAAGGGATTGTTGGATTTGTTATAAAAGAACTAAAATCGAACTAGACATTCCTTAGAGTTTAACCTCGTGCATCATAAATTGCAAGAAAATTGCAGCACTAAACACTATTGAGAGTTTTGGCCAAAAAAGACATGGCAATATAGCAATCAAACCCTTGCACTTTCTGTTATAAACAATTTGTGACCTTCTAGTATATTTTTGCAATACAACAAAGAATTGGTCTTTAAACGTTTTCATATATACCAAAACACACAACAAAAGGCATGGGAACAGTGTCATTGATGATGGCCTGAACATCAATGTGATGACATTTTCCATTTCATGGAACATTTAATAGCTCAAACTGTAAAGCTGGCATTCGAAGTTTTCAACTGCCACTATGGAAGCAAACAAACCAAAGATAGATCTAAAACACATGCTATTCTTCATATTTGGTAATTTGCTTGAGACCCTATTGTATAAGTAAAATAGCACATTGGAAAATTTCAATGTCTAATTGAAGCTTCAACTTTAAATTATCTAATGAAACAGAAACTTGGCAGGCACAAACGGAGATGGAAACTCTTAACAGTACAATGACAACAAAGAATCACCAAAAATCAGCTTTTCTATTTAGTGAAGGAAGAATAAAAGACATAGATGATGGACTATAGATGATGGACTATGAAGAAAATCATGCTTCTCTCATTGAGTCCAACCACAGAAGCGACATAATGTTTGCTCTTGATAGTAAATATCAAAGACTCTTGCAGGTTTTCAAAAAAAAAGTCTTTATGAATTGCAGAAAGTTGTCTTGCTTCAAGAAAATCTTTAACGACTCAAAATGGTAACCACACGTGGGCTAACTTTTAACTTTGGTAACTAACTGATTCACAGGTAGAACTCAACACACACCTCATGTGGTATTGCCATAAGATAAATCAATTACACAAACATTGCATTGCACTATCAAAATTGCATATGCAAGCAAACAAGGGATGAACAATTATCAAAGCAACAGTGATTAGTCTAGATGCAGATAAAAAGCAGTAACCTGTGTGTCGGGGTCTTTCAATTTATCCAAGACTTCTGAGACAGCATGATGGCACAGTTCATAGTTATCCTCCCGAAGTTGTGAAGAAAGGATCGCCACTTTTTCACACAGGTTGAACTTCCTACAGAACTCTTCAGGTTCGACTGAGGATACCTCTGAGAAGAAGAGAATAGCATAGGAGTCGACCAAACTGACGCACTGCAGATATATGGACAGACAGGCTTAGTGTCCATGAACTAGAGAAATGGAAGGAAAAAATTGCTGAGAAAACAACTATTCTGTCACCAAATTTATATATTCTATTGAGGCAACATTCCACTATTGTGTGAATTTCAACTTTTCGCTACAGGAAATTTAACCAGACATCAATTTCACAGAAGACTGTGCTCTGCCAACACAATAGAGGCAGTTTGCTAGCTCTATGCTGGAACAATATCTATATTTATCTGCAAGTGATGAATCAGAAGACTTGATCAAGACTAGCAGTTTCACTTAGCTGCCAATCACCAAGCACACAGTTTGTCTGCAAATAAGAGGAAAATATCTTGAAGGGCAAGAACTAAATCAAAGTTTGAGCAACTAAGATAAAGTTAATTCAGAGCTCAATCTCCATTGAGTAAAGTCAGGAAAAGCTGTAGAAGTTCAACACTACAGGTAATAATCCATCAGAAATGAATGGGAAAAGTGGGCTAAAGATGTTCCATGGACATAGCTACCACTACCACTGTCATGACTGAGCAATAGGTCCTTAAGGATGATCTCAGACTTCCCATAGGATAATTTGAGGTCAAGTCAATTGCAAACACAGTAATTGACATGATCAGTGGAGAGACAAAACACCAGGCTGGAACTCCTTGACTGCAAGACTACATGATCTTAACCCAGAAGATCTGACAAATTTGAGGCCAAGCACAACTATGAAAAAACAATTCTTGTGCAGAAGACTTGGCCAGAAGAGGTTACTAGGCAAAAGGAAAAACTAATGATTTTTGGTTGCTCACCACCTGCATCAATGCTAGTTTCACATTTTGATGTCACAATGCAACTTTATGCAGAAGATTAGACTGTCAGCGTTGTAAACCTTTGGTAAGGACTCCATTTATTTTTATTGAAGCCTTCTTCTACCATTCCAAAAAAGAAAAAAGGAAAGGGAAAAAAAAGAAAGAAAAAAAGAAAGAAAGAAAGAAGATGAAGATGAGGATGAAGATGGAGTGGAGAAAATCAAGAGAGACCTAGAAGATCCAAGGTGAAAACATGAGCAGAATAAGGCAAAGAAAAACTTCATTGTCCTCGTACAAAAAAATAGCTAGAATAAGGGAAGAACAGTACCTCTTGTTTAAAAGATGCCAGATGGGAACAACTCTTATGAAGAAGTTCAAGAATCTCAGTCTGGGTTTTATTGTCACCAAGGTAATCAAGTGCTTGAGCAGTGTACTCCTCGCAAAGCATGCAGACATTATCATTCCTCAAACCTTCTCCTGAAAGATGAACTCCCTCCTTGTTAAAAATAACAAGTCATTCCACAGCATTGTCTTATAAGTTTCAGCAACTAGAATGAGATGACTTGCCAAAAAATACACCCAAAAAATGAAATTTACTTTCATAATATGATAGGAGGGACTTAGTCATGCTAACTGCAATAAACTTTGAATGATTATCCAATAGCCTATACTTCTACCCTTTGCAATATACTAAAGACAGAAAATAACAGGAAAACTGACAGCGCTCAAGACTTTTTTTTCAGAGAGAACTGCATCAGTAACACTAAGCTTAATACCTACAAATGAAAAAATTGATGCTAATCCATACTAATTAGCAAATTGATCTGCTTAAGTATTCATCACTGAAGGCATCTTACTCAGATAGAGGTCTGTTGAGCTGGCACCTCAAGCAACATCCATGTAGTAATTGCTCAAAGGAAACTCTACATAGTGAACTATAATATCAAAGAACTTCTGGACAGAAGTAACCATACTGGTGTACAAAGCAATGACCTGAGCTTGTACACATTCTAATTACATAAATAGAATCCTAGCAACACCACTGAAATACTCTTAAGTCATGAAAAAACAAGCCTTATCAGCCTGTATTGATATAAAATAAAATGAGTGAAAGATTGAGGCCTGCGATGGTGCCTCAATCAAAGTGAAAACAGAATAAGACAGCACAGGGAACAAAAAGATTAAGCACATAAGTCCCAACATTAAGAATCAGATACCTATGAGTTGACTATGCTCATAACAGAAAAGAAACATCTTAAAGCAACATAATGAACAATGAGTACCTCCCACAATTGAGTGAGTTGGTTGTCTAGCATCAGAGATGAAGGTTGTGCTCCACAGAAGAACAAACAAAAGACCTATTTTCCCCTCCATCGCACCTGGAGAGCCAAATAAATTCGAACCACCATTAGCATCCAAGATGAAACGATAACATACTATGATAACTTTGAATGATCATGACTCTATCTAAGTTTCAAAGAATTCAACCATCAAAGTGTAACTGCACGTAACAAGATGCATGACAGCTTAGTTTAACTGCATAGCCAAATAAATTCAAATGCAATGACTAAGTTTACTGCAAAAGGCTAGATACACGTGCAATGACAAAGTTAACTGCAAACAGCAAGATTCAAACATGACCTAAGAATTTCAATCATCTGCACGTCTATTTAAGGAAAGCCTTCATTTTTTACTATTCTTCTGTCCATTTTAACTACAAGTATTCTTATTGGGTCTTTTCCTTATACCTGAAATATTCCCCAAAAAGAGAATGATCCACGTTGTATTTGCAGCAAGGGAGTTGAAATAAACTGGACCCACTTTGGCCTATTAATAAAAGCATGGTTTAAACAATGGGCACCATCTAGGGAATGATATCATTACAACATCATCCTTAACAATCGTATTTGTAATGTCCATCCAATCCAAGTCCCATTAAAAATTGAGTCTCTCCCCAGGCAAAGTGTCAACCACAAATAGGGAGGAAAACGTTATTTTGGAAAAGTCAAGCTAACTCCAACTCTTCACATGGTCTAAAGCAATAACAAAGCACTTGGTGCAACCTGGCAAGTCTTGCAAATGGATACTGTCAATTCAGTTATAAGTCACACAAACAACGAGAGAAACCCAAGGTCAGTCTTGCCGAATTTCAATCAGTAAACTGACTGGAAGTACTAGAACAAGATTAAACCAACAAAACAAGTCAACAGGGCGCAAGAGCAACGTAGTTTAATCATCTTCGAACAGATATCAGATGACAGAAGACTCCAATTGCTTAACACCTTAACTATCTCCTGGAAGGCAAGCTTTAACCCCACTGGCAAAACAAACCAACCAAATCAAACAGGAACCAAGATATTTTATTCAACCACACAAGCTTCTGAAGCTGAGAAAAAAAAGGAGACCCTTATTCAAATATTTGATTTCGAATAAGCCTTCACAGTTCTAGCCCATACTTCTCCACCAAGCAACCTCAAAATCAGCGAACGATCAAACCAACGCTCGACCCGAAAATCCCCCGATCACCCACATGACGCCAGGCCAAGGACAACCCATAAATAGAGCTGGCCAAATGGGTCATGAACCCATATTATGACTCATTTTTAATTAAATGGGCCACATATATATATAATATATTATATTATATATGAGTAAAATGAAAGTTAAATATAAGTCATAAATGGATCTTAGAAAATAGAAAAAAAAAAAAAAAAAATGGGTCTGAATGGATTATTAGGAACCCACTTTGAACCATGGCCTTCCTCCTCTGCGGCAGAGGCTCTGCCTCAATTCTCTCTTCCTTCCATGACTGCAAATCTTTGGATGAGTAGAGCACCCCTTTCCTTTCTGATCCCAACCGATTGCAGCCACCGCCTATCCCGCCGTCACGCTGCCATCTTCGTCGCCGATCCCGAGCTCGTCGGCCTCAGGCGAGCCGCGAGCTCGCTGGCCTCGACGGAGCTCGGGCCTGGATCGCCGAGCCGCGAGCTCGCTGGCCTTGGCCGAGCTCGGGCTCGCCTGGATCTGGCGAGCCGCGAGCTCGCCGGCCGCGACGGAGCTCGGGCTCGCCTGGATCGGCCGAGCCCCGAGCTCACCGGCCGCGACGGAGCTCGGCAGCTCGGGCTGGCCTGGACGGGCGGAGCCTTGATCTCGCCGAACTGCGGCTTGGCCGGTCACCGTCGACGTAGTAACAACGGAGAAGAAGGAGGAGGAAAAAGAAAGAAAAGAGAAAAGAAGAAAAAAAAATTTCAAAAAAAAATTTAAAAAAATAAAAAATTCGATTTTTTTAATGATATTTGGTAGATAGATATCGATATACATTCAGAAGTAACTTTAGACAAAGCTCGATGCTGTTTAGATTGATAAATAGAAATTCTAAACATCATAATGTAATTTTTAACTTGGTGAACTAAAATCAAGAAATAAACCAAAATTAAAAACAATTATAATTAAGAAGCTATGCATTCTCGTATTATAAGCAAATATTATTTTCATGTCAATTATTAGCACATCAAACTTTTTCTTATCAAGAGTTCTTCAAAAATATTTCAATTTAAAGGTTTTTCACATTTTTTATTTTATTTACTTTTTAAGTTTGGTGTGAAGTTTTTATTTAAGTAACTAAATTGAGTTAAATATAAATTTGTTTCGATAATATGGGTCGGATTATATATGGGTCATCAAATTTATATTGCATGAAAATGGGTCAAAACGAATTAAATGGGTCAATATGGGTCAAACCATTTTCGACCCGACCTAACCCACCCATTTGACGGCCCTATCCATGAAGCCGAAAACCCACGACAAGAAACTCTCGCCACAAACGAATTCAACCGACATGGACCGCGAACCCAAAAGCCAACCAATCGGTGGGAAAAGGGCTAAAGAATCCGACTTTCGCTTCTGATCAACTAAAGGGTGCTCAAAACCGACCGCGCAAAGATAGCCAGACAAGAGATTACCTTTGTCCGCCAAGTCGAGGTCCCGTCGAGCAGAGTTGCGACCGTGCTTGAGCAAAAGAGAGAGAGAGGAGTGAGGGGAGGACTAATTGCTTTGGATTGCTGTGATGGCCAAGCCGGGGTGGAAGCGTGCTTTTATTGTTCTATCGATCAATTGTCGTATCTTTTTGAAAAGGAAAATGTCATAAATGGTCCTTAAACTTTCATCTAATGTTTAATTTCATTCATGAGCTTTCAATTTGCTTAATTTGGTCCATGAACTTTCATCTTATGTTTAATTTCATCCCTGAACTTTCGATTTGTTCGATTTGATCCCTAAACTTTCATCTAATGTTCCATCTAGTCCCTAACTATTTAAAAATTGACCAATTTCTTTTTTTTTTTTAATACCAAACTGGGCTTTTTTTTTTTGTCGAAAAAATACCACATTTATGCAAAGTAATAAATGTCAATATTTCTTTCCTTTCTCCATATTAAAAACAAATGGAAAAGGGGACAATAATCGATGGGCTTTTGTACATTATTCAAGTAATTTGCATATACAAAAAAGAAATCAAAATGCAAGATTCACATTTGTTTATTTCATTTTTTTTTTTGATAACGACAACCAGGTGGCGAGCAAATCCCGGGAACTACGGGACCCACCACCACGTTCTCGGGTAAGAATCCCTAACGACGCCTTTGGATTCGAACTCCTCCCCTTCGTGAGGGGGAGAGAGCCCAAGCTAGCTACGCTGCTGCTGCGGGCGGTGGTTTTATTTCATTTGTTTTTAATATAGAGAAATGAAAGAAATATTGACATTTATTACTTTGCATAAATGTGGTATTTTTTCGATTAAAAAAACCCAATTTGGTATTTTTTTATTTATATAAAAAATAGTTTGGTATTAAAAAAAAAGAAATTGGTCAATTTTCAAATAGTTAGGGACTATATGAAACATTAGATGAAAATTCAAGGATCAAATTGAGCAAATCGAAACTCGGGGATGAAATTGAACATTAGGTGAAACTTCGGGGAATCAAATTGAGCAAATCGAAAGCTCGGGAATGAAATTGAACATTAGATGAAAGTTCGGGGATCATTTGTAATATTTTCCCTTTTGAAAGAGTCACCTCCAATTAGAACGCAAGAAAATAGTTATTATTATTATTATTATTATTATTATTATTATTATTATTATTATTATTATTATTATTATTATTATTATTATTATTTTATTTGAATGATGTAAGGCAAGAATACTATTTTGGCTTTTGGGATACAATTTTTTTTTTTGGTCGGATAATATCTTTATTTTAGAGGAAGTTAAGATGAGAAGACACGCAAAGTCGGTTCTTACGATGAATATTCGACTTCCCACCTAGTTATCATCGAACCATTAAGGTCAAATAGGCAATCTCAACGATTACACCATAATCATGTCGTCACGATCTTTTTAACATTTATCATATTGGATTTCTGAAATCTATCCTCTAAGCATTAATTATAAATTTCTAAAATCTTATCAAGTTTTCAAATCATCATGAAATTAAAAATCCATTAATTTTTATTTTAGAGCAAGTTAAGATGCGAAGATAGACAAAGTCAGTTCCAACGGTGAATGTTCGACTTGCCACCTAGTTATCATCGAACGATTAAGGTCAAATAGGCAAATCTCAACGGTTACACCATAATCATGTCGTCACGATCTTTTTAACATTTATCATATCAGATTTCTAAAATCTATCCTCTAAGCATTAATTATAAATTTTTGAAATCTTATCGAGTTTTAAAATCATCACGAAATTAAAAATCCATCGATTTTATAGATTATAAAAAATATTTACTACCCTTTATTGTAATAAATCTTCAATTAAACAAAAAAATAGCATAGTTCTAATTATGGAGAAATTCAACATTACAAAGTATTACCATATGCATGTTCATCTTGATATAACAAAATACGAAGATTTAATTACACCAAAAATACATTGCAATGGTAGATCTACTTCTTCTCATCAATTCACACATCTAAAGGTAAAATATTTATAATGAACAGAGAATACTGTAAATATTTCAAATACATGGAGGTTTACTTCATCAATATCATGCAGGGTATCCTGTATTTTCTTACAACGTACTCTGCAAACGGTACAGCTGTATGATATACGGTAACTTCAAAAGACTCCGAAAGTAAGATGTTCAGTGGATTTGTGTGGAACTTGGTCACCAGAAATACGATTGGAATCGAAGCGACCAAGTGAAAGGGAGCCTGCTTTGAAAGTTTTTCGACTAAGCAGGGACGCAACATGGCCGGCAGCATCGTGACAGTGAAATCTGGAATAAACAATCGCTAGCGATTGACAGTTTGCTGAGTTTCAGCAAAAATTCCGGGAGTTGTCTCGGCCCGAACGGTTCATTGCATGACCAGCAGTGCAGACAATCGTTATGAGCACAAACATCATTCGGTACTAGATTTCTTAAATAGGAGCAAACGCAAACCGGATCATTTACAAATCTGAAGTCATCGCCAATCCCCACCGTGGAATCTGGGGACCCAGTTGCATAAACCAGCCCTATCCAAACAAACTAAGATAAAATAAAAAAAGGACAGAAGGCCGAATAGCGAGAACGCGAGCCAAAACGGGAGTTAGAACAGAAACTGCAGTTAGCGATTGACTAATTGATTTCCCAACATCCATTGGTCTAATTAAGCAATGGCTTCGGCTTTTTCTTATTCTGCTTCGCTAACAGCAGCGAGAACCGCGTGAAGCCAAATTTCTTCCTCTTGGCCGAGAACTGCTGCTTACGACCACATTTCTCTCTAGGCTTTCGAGAAATGGGCATGTCATTTTGCTTACTGAGCATTTGAGCCAGCGAAACCTTCCGTTTCACAGCGTCCTTTCCAGACAATTTCCCTGATTCAAAGTCTTCAGCTAGAAGCAGCTTCCTGCTCAGGATTTGTCCAATGGAGAGCGTCGGCTTTAGAACTGGTTCTGACACCTCAATGTCATCCATATTCAGTTCCCCCGCTTCAATATGGTGGGAATCTCTCCTCTGGTGAGAGGGGCCAGAAGTCTTAAACTTGGTCGAGTTATGCAGGGAACGTCTTCTGCGACCATGGTCAAACCTCCATTTCCGAAGAGCCTCCTCAACTGTGAGCTTTCCGCAATTAAAAGTTTCTGGAAGAGTTTTTCTAATGTGGACTACATTAATTAATATTATAATTTACTGTTTTTACAGCTACCGTAAAATAGAACTGGTTTAAGGTGAGATAGAAGGTTTCTTAATTAGTATAATATGGGGCTGGCTAGTATGGGCCGAGTTGAGCTTGGCCCATAATGATGGGGCTTGATTGGAAACTCTATAAATAGTGCTCAAGTCTCTCTTTTAACCTTAATTATCACATATATCCTCATCTAAGGGCTGTTTACCTAACGCTAATTGTGAGGGGGGCCGCCTTATTGAGCTAGTGATACGGATGGTAATAGAGAAGAATGACTTGCGTATGCAACATTGTGTTTCTGCTTCCACTTCAAGAACAATGGATCCCAAAATAGGTGCATTAATCTTTCTACTCAATTATGCATATTCTTGTTCTAGTTATGGAGATCTCGGGGTTACGCAATTTGCATCCAATATGTGGTATCAGAGCCTTTATAACCTTAGAACACGAACGCAAATGATTTTGTCATAATTTGAGATTTTCGAAATTTTTCGTAAAATAAAAATATAATTAAATTATATATTTGGATTGGGCTCGGTGAGACAAGCAAAACCGTGGGCGGCGCATTGTCGGGAGAGGCCCCACGTGCCCCCATGCGCGGCCACGCGCCGCCTGGGCGTCGAGCACGCGCCCCACGCACGGTCACGCGCCCTCACGCGCTCCCACGCACGGGGCGCGGCTCGCGCGTGCAAAGCACGCGGGTGTTGACGTCACGATGACGTCAGCGACCCGGATCCGATCCGACCCGATTGGTGACCGACCTGACCCGACCCGTTGACCCGACACGACCCAGTTAACCGTTGACCGGACCAATCAACCGATCGGACCGGGCGGTTGGACCAGATAGTCGGACCGCCACCGGTCGAACCGGTTTTGACCAGCCATTGACGCCAGCACGTGAGCTCCACGTGCCCCACACTTAGGCGGCGCGTGCGGGCGTGTGGAGGCTCAGATCGGCGCGTGGCTGGTGGCGATAGACTCGTATGTTCATCCTTTATGTTTTGGTGTATTTATTTTACATGTTTGATGATTTTATGGATGTGAAAATACATGCAAAGCCCTAAATACGTGTATTTTTAGTGTATTTTTGTGTATTTTTTCTTGTATTTTCTGTGTTTTTGGAAATACATATGTTGGGTTACTGGTATGTTATCACATAAACATTATAAAAGTGCGATTCATTAATAAAAATTAAACTTTATTGTATTTTATTAATGAATAAGGCAGTGTAATTAGCATGGCATGTGATTTTAGTGATATGATGCCCATATCACTAAAGTTAAAATCACATGTATATGGTGTATGTGAGATGTAAAGATTATCTCCCTGGCATGAGAGAGTTTCAAGGATTCAATTGAGTTGTGACCACCAAAGTGGCACACTTGATTGGGTTTGAGAAATTTCAATATCGTATATTGATTGGAATGTCTCATGGTCTAATGCATAGTGATACTCCCAAAGGGGGTGATTGTGTATTAGTTCATGGAGGGATACATGATGGTGTGGTGGAGGAGTGACTGATCCTAATGGTTCATATGCCCAAATGTGATGAATTCACGAAAATTGGAATATATTCTCATAACCGCTATCATGTGGGGAGTGTACAATTACATGTCATGTATTCTGCCCAAAGGTGATTATGTGATTTTGCATGTAACTCTCTGGATGTGTACTTGTACGTCAAGTTACACAATGCTCACATGATGCTAATTATATACATTGCTTGTCTTTTATTCACATTTTCTGTAAACGGTAACTTCGTCACTATTGAGATTCTTGCTGGTTCAAATTTTAAGAAATGGAGAGAAGATCTTCTATTTGCTATGGAGATGGCATATGTTCATATGGCTTTTACTGTCGATCGACCGGCAGATCTTATTGCTGAGAGTACAGAAGCTTAGAAAGCTCATTTTACTGCCTGGAAAAAGAGTAATAGAATTTACTTACTGTCGATGAAGCGTTCCATTCATGAACACTTGAAAAGTTGTTTGCCTGCAGATTGCATTGCTAGGCAGATGATGGAAGTCTTGATGGCTAGAAACCGTGTCTCGCCTAATGCTGAGATAGGAACACACCTACAAACACTATTTACTATGAAGTATGATGGTTCTGGTGGAGTTAGAGATTATGTTATGAGAATGGTAGATTTGCAGACAAAGCTTGAGATTCTCAATGTTGTTATTCTCACTGCTTGCATTGTGCATCAAGTTCTAAATAATTTTCCTCCTGATTTTGGGATTATCAAGACCAATTATAGTTCCCAAGATGAAACCTGGTCAGTTAATGACCTAATTGCAAGGTTAGTGGCAGATGAAGAAAAATTGAAGAAAGATAAATGGTATATTGCTTTTTATGCTTCTAATTCTAGCAATGATAAGGGTAAGGCGGTGAAAAATTATACTCATAAGAGCAATTCTGAAGTTGCTGGACCTTCCAACAATAAAGGAAATTCTGAAGGTGCTGGACCTTCTAGCAGTTTGGGTCTTAAGAAAGTATTCACCAAGAAGGATGGTGTTTATCGCTACTTTTGCAAAGAGAGATGACATGTAAAGAAACGCTGCAACAAGTTTGAGGCTTGGTTGTCTAAGAGAACCAAGAGTGAGCCTAAAAGTAATGATTCTTTGGCATTTGTTTATGAATCAAATCTATCTGAAGTTCCAACCAATTCCTAGTGGTTAGATAGTGGTGCAACTAATCATGTTGCATTTACCATACAGGAGTTCATAAACCGAAAGACGCCAAATCATGATGAATCAAAGCTCACTGTTGGAAACAGCGTTGGAGTTGACGTCGAGTTCGTGGGAGATGTTATTTTGATTTTAGATTCTGGTTTTCGGATGGTGTTGAGAAACACTTTTTATGTACCTTCTTTTAGGCAGAATTTAGTTTCCGTGTCTTGTTTGGACATGTGTGGATACTTTTTTGAAATAAAGAATAATACTATTTCCATGTTTTATGATTCAAATAAGATTGGGTGTTGCAATTTATCCGATGGATTATATCGATTAAGTTTATCTCCTAACGACATTTACGTTGCTTATTCAGCTGAAAAAGTTGTTTTCAAAAGGCCTCTAACTAAGGAACAGTCTTATACATTGTGACATAAACGTCTTGGTCACATCTCTAAAGAAAGAGTAGAAAGGCTTATAAAGGTTGATTCTTGCCTACTCTTAAAGGTAATCTAGAGACTTGCGTAGACTGTTGTAGAGGTAAAATGACTAAGATAAAGAAGAAATCTGTCGTACAAAGTTCAGACTTGTTGGAGGTTATTCACATTGATATTAGTGGACCATACATAGCTACTTTGTGTAGAAATTTTTATTTCATCACATTTATTGACGACTATTCCCGATATGGATACTTATACTTGATTAAAGAAAAGTCCGAGTCTCTTGACAAATTTAAGATTTTTCGGACTGAAGTGGAGAAACGGTCGGGAAAAGTTATAAAGATTGTCAGATCTGATTGTGGTGGTGAGTATTTTGGTAGGCACGGTGATGCTGGATAACTTAAATGGTGGTTTGCTAAATACTTAGAGGATTCTGGGATAATATGTCAGTTTACTATGTCCGGAAGTCCTGAACAAAATGATGTAACTGAAAGGCACAATCGTACTCTTATGGACATGATGAGAAGTATGATTAATAGGACCAATTTACCTAATTTTCTATGGGGTGAAGCTTTGAAAATAGCTATTTATATTCTAAATTGCGTTCTTACTAAAGCGGTTCCATTGACTCCTTTTAAGTTATGGATTGGACATAAACCTAGCTTGAATTATTTTAAAGTTTGGGAATGTCCAGCTGAAGTGAAGTTATATAATCCAACATTGAGTAAGCTGGATTCCAAAACTACTTGGTGTTATTTCGTGTCTTACCCAGATAATTCAAATGGGTATCGGTTTTATAACCCTAATGAAGGTACAAGAATTGTGGAATCTCAAACTGTAAAATTTCTGGAATTTAATGTAGCTGAAAAGGGTAGCTACTCACAAGCTATCTAAGATGATAGTATGGTGGGGATTACCGGATCCCTATCTCATCCTATGTAGATAATTATGGGCCTCTTGCGCCACAAATTGAGCCTGTTGTGGCACGGGATCCTATTGTTGAGATAGTTCCTGATGAAATTCCTCAAGTTCCTCAAATTCAGAATGAGGTTGAAGTAGCTCCACTCAGAAGATCAACTAGGGAAAGACGTTTAGCTATACCACCAGACTCTGTTGTCTACCTAGGAGAGCATGGTTATGATATTGGTTGTGTCGTTGATCCGGTAACTTATACGGATGCCATCTCATGTCCTCAATCAGATTTGTGGCTAGATGTGATAAAAGATAATATGAAATCTATTAAACACAATGGTGTTTGGGAGCTTGTTGAATTGCTTGAAGGTTATAAACATATTGGCTGCAAATGGGTATTCAAGACCAAAAGGGATTCCAAAGGAAAGATTGAAAAGTTTAAAGCTAGACTGGTAGCTAAAGGTTTCACTCAAAGAGAAGGAATAGATTATGAAACAACATTTTCTCCGGTTTCTTCTAAAGATTCATTTAGAGTGATCTTGGCATTGGTAGCTTATTTCGATATGGAGTTATACCAGATGGATGTTAAGACTGTTTTTTCCAAATGGAGACCTTGATGAGGAGGTTTATATGGTGCAGCCTGAATGTTTTGCAACAGATGACTCAGGTAAGCTTGTTTGTAGATTGACAAAGTCTATTTATGGCCTTAAGCAAGCTTCCAGACAGTGGTATTTCAAGTTTCATAGTGTTGTCACTTCATTCGGATTTATTGAGAACAAAGTAGATCAGTGTATATACACTAAGGTCAGTGGGAGGAAATATATTTTTCTCATACTTTATGTAGATGATATCTTGCTTACTAGTAGTGACATTGGTTTACTGCATGAGACAAAGTGGATGTTATCGAAAAATTTTGATATGAAAGACCTTGGTGAAGCGTCTTTTGTTCTTGGCATTGAGATCCATAGGGATTGCTCATGCCATTCATTGGGTTTGTCTTAGATGGCATATATTGATCGCATTTTAGAAAGATTCAGTATGCAAGATTGTAAACCAGGAATTGTTCTTGTTATTAAGGGTGATAAATTGAGTCTTTCACAATACCTTAATTCAGATTTTGAGAAAGCTCAAATGAAGAATGTACCTTATGCTAGTATGCTTGGAAGTATAATGTATGCTCAAGTTTGCACTAGGCTAGATATTACTTTTGCAATAGGGCTTCTAGGCAGATATCAATCTAATCTAGGACGCGATCACTGGGTTGCTGCCAAGAAGGTTTTAAGGTACTTAAAGAGAACAAAAGATTATATGTTGATTTATAGACATGTTCTAGACTTGCAACTAGCAGGGTATTCAGATGCAGATTTTGCTGGTTGTCAAGATGATAAGAAGTCAACGACAGGATACATATTTATGTTGGCAGGAGGTGCAGTATCATGGAAGAGCGAAAAACAGAAATCCATATCTTCTTCTACCACGCAAATGGAGTTTGTAGTATGTTTTTCAGCTGCTACTTAAGCTATTTGACTCCGAAACCTCATTAGAGAGTTATTAGTTTTTGATTTTGTGGATAGACCCATATAGTTATATTGTGACAATAACTCTGCAGTGTTGTTTATTAATAATAACAGAAGTCTGGGGGTCTAAACATATGGAAATCAAGTTTTTGACTATAAAGGACTTAGTGCAGGATGGTGACGTTGCAGTAGATTATATTCTTACAGATGATATGGTTGCAGATTCACCAACTAAAGGCCTACGCCCGTGTGTATTTGATCAACATGTCATTAGTATGGGCCTAGGAGCATATTGGGATTCTGTTATTTAGTGGGAGCTGTGTTTTATTTTTTTTTGAATAAAGTTTACATCTGTTTTGTTGCAATTTAGTAACACTTTGATATATATATATATCAACTTTTGCATTCAATAAAATATTTTTTGAATGGATTGTTATTATGTTGAATATATATATTGTTAAAAGTCTGAAGGTATTGCTTAAACCTTGAGTGAAGGCTAGGGGCATCCGGTTATTAGCATTGTGCATATGTTTTGTGATACATAAAGAAAGGTTAACCGTAAGAACAAGACATTTGTGGGTTCATTGGAACCATAAAACATTCTCTAGTGGCACAAGTTTTTTGTGTCGCCTAAGGTAAGAGAATGGTGACTGACAAATGGGATCTCTCTATGAGAGATGTTATTCATTTGCCACACTACCATATTGAATCCATATCAATAAAGTTGAGAGCACTCGTGACTATGGAAGGCTCTGTGTATATACATGTAGTTATCGCCATGATTCAGTGTTTGAGACTTTATGGGATATGATTGATTATTAAGAATTATCTTTGGACCAATGTGCGCACATACGATACAATTTCAATTAATATAGTCAAAGTGGGAGAATGTAAGAGTTTTCCTAATATAGACTACATTAATTGATATTGTAATTTACTATTTTTACGACTACCGTAAAATAGAGCTGGTATAAGGTGAGATGGAAGGTTTCTTAATTAGTCTAATATGGGGCTGGCTAGTGTGGGTCGAGTTAAGCCTGACCCGTAATGAGGGGGCCTAGTTGGAAACTCTATAAATAGTGTTCAAGTCTCTCTTCTAACTTTAATCTTCACATATATCCTCACTTAAGGGGCGTTTACCTAACGCTAATCGTGAGGGGGCCCACCTCATTGAGCTAGTGATATGGAGGGCAATAGAGGAAAAGGACTTGCGCGTAGAACATCGTGTTTCTACTTCCGCTTCAAGAACAATGGATCCACAAGTGCGTTAATCTTTCTACTCAATTATGCATGTTATTGTTCTAGTTATGAAGATCTTGGGATTACGATTTTTACCTTTTACCCAAAAAAAAAAAAAAGATCTTGGGTTACGCAATTTGCGTCCAATAGCTTCCACTCTAGAAAGAGCTTCTTCTAAAGCCTTCTTGCTTATTTTTACTTACTCTATCGCCTCCTCTACCCTGTTTAATATCTCTGTTTTAGAAATATTTGTTGCATCGACTTGGAGCGTCGCACCCAGTACTCTCTTCTTAGATTTTTCTTCTACTTCACGAGCTTGGGAGGTTAGAAAAGAGTATTATTCTTCAAATGTAAGAGTCACTACATCTGTTGAGCTCTCACTCTTTGATAAAGCCTTAATTTCTGCGAGAGCAACAGCTTCTGTTGCTTTAGCAGCTGCCTTCATCTTCCTAGCTGCAACCAACCTCATCTCAGCTGTTCTAATTTTAGTTTTCGTCTGCTCAATCTCAGATATGGCTCTCTGAACCTCGAGCTTCGCAGCTTCTGCCACTATCTTGAACTGCTCCGCCTCAGAGCTCAAGCGATGGAACTCCCTCGTAAGAGCAGAAGGGCCATCAGGTGAGTTAGTTTCTGCTTCTTTTGCTAATTGCAGCTTTAGTCTTGTCTGGTTTAACTCTTCCTCAAGTGAAGATATCTTCGACGTGTTCTGAGTCAACCTCGCCTGAGTCTTCTCAAGGGAAATCCTTTCCTTCTCTAGTTTCTTATTTAGTGAATCAACAGAACCGTGAATATCGCTGAGATCATTAGTGGTCCTGGTAAGGTTCAACTTAGCTTGTTTCAGTTCCATTAGGATTAACCCTGGGGATGAAGAAGGACAGGAACCTGAGCCGCTCAGTCTATTCAGTAAACTGCCTTCATAGTGGTTTTCCTTCTCAGCTTCATGTTCTATAGGATCGACAGTTCCGTTGTTCGCACTCTCCTCAAGTGCGGCATTCATTTCGGATGTTTCCTTCTGAAGCTTTGCTTTAAGTTCTTCAACGGTTATTTTTGTTGATTCCAACTCCTTCAAGACTTCCAAAGTCTCCCGCTCCTTTACAATCAGATCCTTCTCCAGCTGTGCCGCCTGCTCTTCCAGTTTCGCTACATCAACCTCTTCCCTGTTCTGTTCAAAATAAGAAATCACTCAGAAGACTAGCCAATTTATCAACCACCCTTGTTTTTTCTGTCTCAAAAGTACTAATGGACAACACCCAACATGGAAGACACGATTCGACGTGCATGTATCCGTTCGTTAATGCAACAAGCATACAGGCGATGCGTATTCCCAAATCAGAAAACACAAAACAAGGAAGCTTATTTGCAGATACTACAGGCCAAAACGAAGGGATAAGCATGCTGCAGAATTGAAAAACAGGGCAACCGGAGCAAAACCCCAGACGCGGAGAACACCATCTTCACTCCACCACTGAAAAAGCAACCCGATTACACGATAGAAACTCGCAGGCAAACTGGGAACTAAGTCTAGCCACGCCATGCAAAGCTCTTAGCAGGCAGTTCCGATAATTCACAGCTAACTTGAAACGATGAAACTGATCAATGTGCATCTTTGTCTTGACGAAATCGGTCGCATTCAAGCCACTTTACATACACACTCATCAACTCCAACTCAGGAGCTAGTCAAGCGTTCAAGTCCAGTCCAACCATGATCTCGTGGCTCCTAAAAACAAACACTTTCTACACATTACCCAAAAAACATTCGCGCCCACATCAACCAACAACAGCAAAACAGAATACATATCAACTACATTCCCATATCAAGACGATGCATTAAATACTATGAAAAAAAGAACTTTTAAAATATTGACGGCTTAAATAATCTATACATGAGATTATAAAACCAAAGTAAGATGAGAATATCTCGGAGAGGTCGCAAAATCTATACATGAGATTATAAAACCAAAGTAAGATGAGAATATCTCGGAGAGGTCGCAACTGGTGACGACCACTTGGTAGAATCTTGCCTTGTCTTCTGAAATTCAATGTTCTACTTGCAGATTTTGTCTCTTTCGATGTGGCATCACATGTGTATTTTCACCTAATTTTTAAATTTTTTAAAGAAGGTTTAATATTAAATTGAAGCTGCTTTGGTATTGTAGCAATTGGATCTAGAATTCTTGTATAGGAGAATGGATGATAGATGCACCTGAGGTGGTAGGACAGAACGAATCGGTCCTGATAAGATTGGCTGGTACAAGCCATGATTGTTGCGCGTAGTGATCCGTTCACCTAATCCAACACTCTTTCGTGCTGTATCTCAATGGCCTTTGTAGGGGTGTTATCATGAGCATTTCGCGATAAGATGGTAGAAAATTCGAGTACAAGTAGGCACGATATCAGAGTTTAACAGATGGATATGATCGAAGAAGGAGACGTGGGAGGGCTTCTATGGTTTTCAGAGGGACCGATCTGCTGTCGCAACATGACCAAAATGTGCTGTCATTTTGAGGGGTCGAATGAAATGCTGAAATCTACCCTTCCATGACTTGACGGCTATCAATGCATCGAAAGATGATTCCTTAAAAGGATAGAGGGAACAAACAGGACCCCCTGGCTCGGCAGACCGCAAACCCAGCCCCTCATGGATTTGTGCAGGATCAGAGTAGTGGTTAAGGTACGATCGGACCAACCTTTCGCATCGGGGAAGCAAGAGACCCATAAATCCAATGCCAACCCCAACCGTTGTTGATTCATTGGGGACTAGCTCATAAGAGTCACAGATGTTGCAACAGCCACTGAGAAGAATTGGGTTGCCAACCGACCCCCGACACCCTGACGATCTTGAAAAGAAAAGCTCAGCAGACTGCAGAGATTCTTTAATCTTCTAAGGGGAAAAGTGATTGAGAGAATCTTGACAAAGAAAATTTGAGACAAGCAGCAGAAAAAGTATGTGATTGCAAGCATTCACAATATGCAGCAGAAAAAGCAGAAACGAAAGACCACACTCCCATACTCCTATTGAAAATTCATGACAGAAAGATACTTTACAAACATATGAAGTCATGGAACTTTCGATTTTGGTTTGCTTTTCTGTTCAATCTTGGATAAAGAACTGTCCGTCTCCAATCACACTGGTACGTATAGTATACAGCAGAAAGCAAAGAATGCAGATGATGACCACAGATGAAGGTTGATGCCACCCCATCTCTAGGGCTGCATCTAAGAGGAAGCAACTACAGATGAAGTTTCCAGCACCTCTCCATTCTTGATGGTAGAAGAAGCTTTGCAGGCATGCAAAGTGGTGCATACGTCACTTGTTTCCAGGAATTGCTCTGCATTGGCGAGAATCAGTGGCCCGTACTCAAAAACCATCTTCTTGCACTGGCGAAAGACATAACATGAGAAACCATTATAGCGGAACAATGGCATGGACAAGAGAAGTATGACAAACTACGGCCTAAGAGAAACCCAATGCTTTGCTCAGATTAATCTCCAGTGTTAAATTCGAGTAAGCGGAACTTGGAGCTTTCTTCTGCTCTGATGCAAAACATATCGAATACAATGCCTCCCAAATTCCAGTTGTTTTCTAGATATCTTATTTGGACACCCTACAAATTTGGTTTTATCTTCTTTGCCTCTACATAAAAGCAATTTTGATCAACACCAGTAAGTTTGCTTGTAAAAAGGAGGTGAAAGTTTTTCAAAATGCAAAAAATAGAGAGGACAATGTTTGTCCCAAACAGACATCGCAAGTAGTCATATATCCTCTCTTGTTGGCATTTCGCAGATGTGACATTCAAGAGATACCCAGCAGAATTGACTGATCTCCTCCAGTCAATATCTACTAGAGCATTTCACTTTTGGTTAACAATAAGGAGCTCTGAATCAAAGATCTAATTCTAAAATAAAATGGACAACAGCCAATGGCTAGTAGCAACTAAACAGAAAAAAAAGTCTTATGTATATAAAGTATGAACAATCCTCACCTTCTTCGCATAGTTTTCCATGGAATTACAAGCCTTGAGGAGAATCTGAATTATGTCCATCTGATGAAGAATTTTTTTCATTAGAAAAAAACGAATTCAATAAGGGATTGTTGGATTTGTTATAAAAGAACTAAAATTGAACTAGACATTCCTTAGAGTTTAACCTCATGCATCATAAATTGCAAGAAAATTGCAGCATTAAACACTACCGAGAGTTTTGGCCAAAAAAGATATGGCAATATAGCAATCAAACCCTTGCACTTTCTGTTATAAACAATTTGTGACCTTCTAGTATATTTTTGCAATACAATGAAGAATTAGTCTTTAAACATTTTCATATATACCAAAACACACAACAAAAGGCATGAGAACAGTGTCATCGACGATGGCCTGAACATCAATGTGATGACATTTTGCATTCCATGGCTCAAACTGTAAAGCTGGCATTCAAAGTTTTCAACTGCCACTATGGAAGCAAACAAACCAAAGATAGATCTGACACACATGCTATTCTTCGCATTTGGTAATTTGCCTGAGACCCCTATTGCATAAGTAAAATAGCACATTGGAAAATTTCAACGTCTAATTGAAGCTTCAACTTTAAATTATCTAATGAAAGAGAAACTTGGCAGGCACAAACGGAGATGGAAACTCCTAACAGTACAATGACAACAAAGAATCATCAAAAATCAGCTTTTCTATTTAGTGAAGGAAGAATAAAAGACAGATGAAGGACTATGAAGAAAATCATGCTTCTCTCATTGAGTCCAACCACAGAAGCGACACAATGTTTGCTCTTGATAGAAAATATCAAAGATTTTTGCAGGTTTTCAAAAAGAAGTCTTTATGAATTGCAGAAACTTGTCTTGCTTCAAGAAAATCTTTAATGAAGGCTCAAAATGGTAACCACACATCGGCTTACTTTTAACTTTGGTAACTAACTGATTCACAGGTAGAACTCAACACACACCTAATGTGGTATTGCCATAAGATAAATCAATTACCCATAAACTTTGCATTCACTATCACAGTTGCATATGCAAGCAAACAAGGCATGAACAATTGTCAAAGCAACAGTGATTAGTCTAGATGCAGATAAAAAGCAGTAACCTGTGTGTCGGGGTCTTTCAATTTATCCAAGACTTCTGAGACAGCATGATGGCACAATTCACAGCTATCCTCCCGAAGTTGTGAAGAAAGGAACACCTTTTTTTCACACAGGTTGACCTTCCGACAGAACTCTTCAGGTTCTACTGAGGATACCTCTGAGAAGAAGAGAGTAGCATAGGAGTCGACCAAACTGACGCACTGCAGATATATTGACAGACAGGCTCAGTGTCCATGAACTAGAGAAATGGAAGGAAAAAAATGCTGAGAAAACAACTATTCTGTCACCAAATTTATATATTCTATTGAGGCAACATTCCACTATTGTGTGAATTTCAACTTTTCGCTTCAGGAAATTTAACCAGACATCAATTTCACAGAAGACTGTGCTCTGCCAACACATAGAGGCAATTTGCTAGCTCTATGCTAGAACGATATCTATATTATCTGCAAGTGATGAGTCAGAAGACTTGATCAAGACTAGCCGATTCACTTAGCTGCCGATCACCAAGCACACAGTTTGTCTGCAAATAAGAGGAAAATATCCCGAAGGGCAAGAACTAAATCAAAGTTTGAGCAACTAAGATAAAGCTAATTCAGAGCTCAATCTCCATTGAGTAAAGTCAGGAAAAGCTGTAGAAGTTCAACACTACAGGTAATAATCCGTCAGAAATGAATGGGAAAAGTGGGCTAAAGATGTTCCATGGACATAGCTACCACTACCACTGTCATGACTGAGCAATAGGTCCTTAAGGATGATCTCAGAATTCCCATAGGCTAATTTGAGGTCAAGTCAATTGCAAACATAGTAATTGACATGATCAGTGGAGAGACAGAACACCAGGCTGGAACTCCTTGACTGCGAGACTGCATGATCTTAACCCAGAAAATCTGACAAATTTGAGGCCAAGCACAACTATGAAAAAAAAATTTTTTGTGCAGAAGACTTGGCCAGAAGAGGGTACTAGTCAAAAGGAAAAACTTTGATTTTTGGTTGCTCACCACCTGCATCAATGCTAGTTTCACATTTTGATGTCACAATGCAACTTTATGCAGAAGATTAGACTGTCAGTGTTGTAAACCTTTGGTAAGGACTCCATTTATTTTTATTGAAGCCTTCTTCTACCATTCCAAAAAAGAAAAAAGGAAAGGAAAAAAAGGAAAGAAAAAAGAAAGAAAGAAAGAAAGAAAGAAAGAAGATGAAGATGAGGATAAAGATGGAGTGGAGAAAATAAAGAGAGACCTAGAAGATCAAAGGTGAAAACATGAGGAGAATAAGGCAAAGAAAAACTTCATTATCCTTGTACAAAAAAATAGCTAGAATAAGGGAAGAACAGTACCTCTTGTTCAAAAGATGCCAGATGGGAACAACTTTTATGAAGAAGTTCAAGAACCTCAGTCTGGGTTTTATTGTCACCAAGGTAATCAAGTGCTTGAGCAGTGTACTCCTCGCAAAGCATGCAGACATTATCATTCTTCAAACCTTCTCCTGAAAGATGAACTCCCTTCTTGTTAAAAATCACATGTCATTCCACAGCATTGTCTTATAAGTTTCCACAATTAGAATGAGGTGACTTGCCAAAAAACACCCCAAAAAATGAAAGTTACTTTCATAGTATGATAGGAGGACTTAGTCATGCTAACTGCAATAAACTTTGAATGATTAACCAATAGCCTGTACTTCTACCCTTTGCAATATACTAAAGACAAAAATAACAGGAAAACTGGTGGCGCTGACTTTTTTTTCAAAGAGAACTGCATCAGTAACACTAAGGTTAATACCTACAAAAGAAAAAATTGATGCTAATACATACTAATTAGCAAATTGATCTGCTTAAGTATTTATCGCTGAAGGTATCATTACTCAGATAGAGGTCTGTTGAGCTGGCACCTCAAGCAACATCCATGTAGTAATTGCTCAAAGGAAACTCTACATAGTGAACTATAATATCAAAGAACTTCTGGACAGAAGTAACCATACTGGTGTACAAAGCAATGACCTGAGCATGTACACATTCTAATTACATAAATAGAATCCTAGCAATACCACTGAAATACTCTTAAGTCATGGAAAACAAGTCTTATCAGCTTGTATTGATATCAAATGAAATGAGTGAAAGATTGAGGCCTGCTTTGCTACCTCAATCAAAGTGAAAACAGAATAAGACAGCACAGGGGACGAAAAAATTGAGCACAAAAGTCCAAACACTAAGAATCAGATACCTATGAGTTGACTATGCTCATAACAGAAAAGAAACATCTTAAAGCAACATAATGAAGATTGAGTACCTCCGACAATTGAGTGAGTTAGTTGTCTAGCATCAGAGATGAAGGTTGTGCTCCACAGAAGAACAAACAAAAGACCTATTTTCCCCTCCATTGCACCTGGAGAGCCAAATAAATTCGAACCAACATTAGCATCCAAGATGAAACAATAACATACTATGATAACTTTGAACGATCATGACTCTATCTAAGTTTCAAAGAATTCGACCATCAAAATGTAACTGCACATAATAAGATGCACAACAGCTTAGTTTAACTGCAAAGCCAAATCCAAATGCAATGACTAAGTTTACTGCAAAAGGCTAGATACACGTGCAATGACAAAGTTAACTGCAAACAGCAAGTTTCAAACACAACGACCTAAGAATTTCAATCATCTGCATGTCTATTTAAGGAAAGCCTTTATTTTTTACTATTCTTCTGTCCATTTTAACTACAAGTATTCTTATTGGGTCTTTTCCTTATACCTGAAATATTCCCCAAAAAGAGAACGATCCACGTCATATTTGCAGCAAGGGAGTTGAAATAAACTGGACCCACTATGGCCTATTAATAAAGCATGGCTTAAACAACGGGCACCATTTAGGGAATGATATCATTACAACATCATCCTTAACAATCGTATTTGTAATGTCCATCCAATCCAAGTCCCATTAAAAATCGAGTCTCTCCCCAGGCAAAGTCTACTCAACCACAAACAGGGAGGAAATTGTTATTTTCGAAAAGTCAGGCTAACTCCAACTCTTCACATGAGCAATAACAAAGCACTTGGTGCGACCTGGCAAGTCTTGCAAATGGATACTGTCAATTCAGTTATAAGTCACACAAACAACGAGAGAATCCCAAGGTCAGTCTTGCTGAATTTCAATCAGTAAACTGACTGGAAGTACTAGAACAAGATTAAACCGACAAAACAAGTCAGACGGAACGCAAGAGCATCGCAGTTTAATCATCTTCTAACAGATATCAGACGACAGAAGACTCCAGTTGCTTAACACCTTAACTATCTCCTGAAAGGCAAGCTTTAACCCCAGTGGCAAAACAAACCAACCAAATCAAACAGGAACCAGGATACTTTATTCAACCACACAAGCTTCTGAAGCTCAAAAAAAAGGAGGAGACCCTTATTCAAATCCTTGATTTCGAATAAGAATTCACAGTTCTAGCCCATACTTCTCCACGAAGCAACCTCAAAATCAGCGAACGATCAAACCACGACTCGACCCGGAAATCCCCCGATCACCCACATGACGCCAGGCCGAGGACAACCCATAAAGCCGAAAACCCACGACAAGAAACTCTCGCCACAAACGAATTCAACCGACGTGGACCGCGAACCCGAAAGCCAAACCAATCGATGGGAAAAAGGCTAAAGAATCCGACTTTCGCTTCCGATCAACCAAAGGGTGCTCAAAACCGACCGCGCAAAGACAGCCAGACAAGAGATTACCTTCGTCCCCCGAGCCGAGGTCTCGTCGAGCAGAGCTGCGACCGTGCTTGAGCGAGCGAGAGAGAGAGAGGAGCGTAGGGAGGACGGATTGCTTTGGAGTGCTGAAATTGCCAAGACGTAGGGAAGCGTGCTTTTATTGTTCTATCGATCAATCGCCGTATCTTTTAGAAAAAGTCGCCTCCAATCAGAACGCAAGAAAATAGTTTTTTATTTATATCATATGTTAATGATGTAAGGCAAGAATTTGATATTGGCTTTTGGGATAAGATTTTATCATTTTTTTGGTCGGGTGAGATTTTTATTTTAGAGCAAGTTAAGATGAGAAGACACACAAAGTCGGTTCCAACGGTGAATGTTCGACTTCCCACCTGATTATCATCGAACCATCAAGGTCAAATAGGCAAATCTCAACGATTATACCATAATCATCTAGTCACGATCTTTTTAATATTTATCATATCGGATTTTTGAAATCTATTCTCTAATTATTGATTATAAATTTCTGAAATCTTATTGAGTTTTAAAACCATCACGGAATTTAAAATCCATCGATTTTTATAGATTCTAAAAAATATTTACTACCCTTTATTGTAATAAATCTTCTATTAAACAAAAAAAAAAAATAGCACAGTTCTAATTATTGAGACATTCAACATTACAAGGTATTACAAAATGCTTGTTCATCTTGATATAACAAAATACTAAGATTTAATGACACAAAAATAAATTGCAATGGTAGATCTACTTCTTCTCATCAATTCCCACATCTAAAGGTAAAATATTTAATGAACAGAGAATACTGTAAATATTTCAAATACAAGGAGGTTTACTTCATCAATATCATGCAGGGTACCCTGTATTTTCTTACAACGTACTCTGCAAACGGTACAGCTGTATGATATACGGCAACTTCAAAAGACTCCGAAAGTAAGATGTTCAGTGGATTCGTGTGGAACTTGGTCACCAGGAATACGATTGGAACCCAAGCGACCAAGTGAAAGCGAGCCTGCTTTAAAGTTTTTCGGCTAAGCAGGGACGCAACATGGCCGGCAACATTGTGACAGTGAAATCTGGAATAAACAATAAACAATCGCTAGCAATTGACAGTTTGCTGAGTTTCAGCGAACTGTTCAATGCATGACCAGCAGTTCAGACAATCGTTATGAGCACAAACATCATTCGGTACTTGATTTCTTAAATAGGAGCAAACGCAAACCGGATCATTTACAAATCTGTGAGTCAATCCCCACCGTGGAGTCTGGGGACCCAATTGCATAAACCAGCCCTAGCCAAACAAACTAAGATAAAATAAAAAAGGACAGAAGCCCGAGTAGCGAGAACGCTAGCCAAAACGGGAGTTAGAACAGAAACTGCAGTTAGCGATTGACTAATTGAATTCCCAACATCCATTGGTCTAATTAAGAAATGGCTTCGGCTTTTTCTTATTCTGCTTTGCCAGCAGCAGCGAGAACCGCGTGAAGCCAAATTTCTTCCTCTTGCCCGAGAACTGCTGCTTATGACCACATTCCTCTCCAGGCTTTTGAGAAATGGGCATGTCATTTTGCTTACTAAGCATTTGAGCCAGCGAAACCTTCCGTTTCACAGTGTCCTTCCCAGACAATTTCCCTGATTCAAACTCTTCAGCTAGAAGTAGCTTCCTGCTCAGGATTTGTCCAATGGAGAGCGTCGGCTTTAGAACTGGTTCTGACACCTCAATGTTGTCCATATTCAGTTCACCCGCTTCAATAAGGCGGGAATCTCTCCTCTGGTGAGAGGGGCCAGAAGTCTTAAACTTGGTCGAGTTATGCAGGGAACGTCTTCTGCGGCCATGGTCAGACCTCCATTTCCGAAGAGCCTCCTCAACTGCAAGCTTCCCGCGATTAGCAGCTTCCACTCTAGAAAGAGCTTCTTCTAAAGCCTTCTTGCTTATTTTTACTTCCTCTGTCGCCTCCTCTACCCTGTTTAATATCTCTGTTTTAGAAATATTTGCTTCATCGACTTGGAGCGTCGCACCCAGTACTCTCTTCTTAGATTTTTCTTCTGCTTCATGAGCTTGGGAGGTTAGAAAAGAGTATTCTTCAAATGTAAGAGTCACTACATCTGTTGAGCTCTCACTCTTTGATAAAGCCTTAATTTCTGCGAGAGCAACAGCTTCTGTTGCTTTAGCAGCTGCCTTCATTTTCCTAGCTGCAACCAACCTCATCTCAGCTGTTCTAATTTTAGTTTTCGTCTGCTCAATCTCAGATATGGCTCTCTGAACCTCGAGCTTCGCAGCTTCTGCCACTATCTTGAACTGCTCCGCCTCAGAGCTCAAGCGATGGAACTCCCTTGTAAGAGCAGAAGGGCCATCAGGTGAGTTAGTTTCTGCTTCTTTTGCTAATTGCAGCTTTAGTCTTGTCTGGTTTAACTCTTCCTCAAGTGAAGATATCTTCGACGAGTTCTGAGTCAATCTCACCTGAGTCTTCTCAAGGGAAAGCTTTTCCTTCTCTAGTTTCTTATTTAGCGAATCAACAGAGCCGCGGATATCGCTGAGATCATTAGTGGTCCTGGTAAGGTTCAACTTGGCTTGTTTCAGTTCCATTAGGATTAACCCTGGGGATGAAGAAGGACAGGAGCCTGAGCTGCCCAGTCTATTCAGTAAACCACCTTCATAGTGGTTTTCCTTTTCAGCTTCAAGTTCCATAGGATCAACAGTTCCGTTGTTCGCACTCACCTCAAGTGCAGCATTCAATTCGGATGTTTCCTTCTGAAGCTTTGCTTTAAGTTCTTCAACGGTTATTTTTGTCGATTCCAACTCCTTCAAGACATCCAAAGTCTCCCGCTCCTTTACAATCAGATCCTTCTCCAGCTGTGCCGCCTGCTCTTCCAGTTTCGCTACATCAAACTCTTCCCCGTTCTGTTCAAAATAAGAAAGAAGACTAGCCAATTTATCAACCACCCTCGTTTTCTCTGTCTCAAAAGTACTAATGGACAACACCCAACATGGAAGACACGATTCGACGTGCATGTATCCATTCATTAACACAACAAGCATACGTGCGATGCATATTCCCAAATCAGAAAACACAAAACAAGGAAGCTTATTTGCACATACTACAGGCCAAAACGAAAGGATAAGCATGCTGCAGGTTTGAAAAAAAAGGGCAACCGGAGCAAAACCCCAGACGCGAAGAACACCATATTCACTCCAACACTAAAAAAGCAACCCGATTACTCGATAGAAACTCGAAGGCAAACTGGGAACTAAGTCTAGCCACGCCATGCAAAGCTCTATGTTTTAGCAGGCAGTTCCCACAATTCACAGCTAACTTGAAACGATGAAACTGATCAATGTGCATCTATGTCTTGACGAAATCGGTCGCATTCAAGCCATTTTACATACACACTCATCAACTCCAACTCAGGACCTAGTCAAGCGTTCAAGTCTTCAAGTCCAGTCCAACCATGATCTCGTGGCTCCTAAAAACAAACACTTTCTACACATTACCCCAAAACCATTCGCGCCCACATCAACCAACAACAGCAAAAACAGAATACATATCAACTACATTCCCCAAATCAGAGAGAGAGAGAGAGAGAGAGAGAGAGAGGGAGGACCTGAGACTCAGGGGACCTGAGAAGATGAGAGGGCTTCCAGAAACCGATCCCACCGAACCGGCTCACCGCCTCCTTGACGGACTCGAACGGGGCCGACGTGTCGATCTCCGCCCTCGCCCCTCCGGCATTGCCGAGGTTCGCGCCGGCGTCGGCCTCCCCGGCCGGCTCGGGACGCAGGGCTAGGGTTTCGGCCATGGGGGAAAGGAAGGAATGCAGGAAGGAAAGGAACCCAACGACGAGAGAGACGAGACGAGCAAGAGGACAAAAAATCAAGGACTCACGGTCACCAAAGAGCGAGCAGAGCAGAGAGAAGCGAGCGAGCCACGGCGAGGAAAGAGACAAAAACCTCCATTATAAGACAGGACTGGTCCAGTGTCCGTTGGGATTCCTTCCGTTTCCCTTCTGCCGAAAATGCCCCCAAGGGGAGCGCGGAATTACGGGGCAGAGGGCGTAATTAGAGGGGAAATGCGAGGCCCGAGTTGAAGGGCGGCGAAGGTAGGCGTGGGGAGGTGGGCCCCGCTTCGGGCCGCGTGTACGAAACGGGAGAGACACCATCATCGTATCTTGAATCCGACAAGATAGAGAGAAAGCGAGAGAGAGAGAGAGAGAGAGAGGGGGTTTTTGCAACGGCTAGCGCACCCCCAAAGGCCGCGTCAACGGCTAGCTAAGCCGGGATCTCTCTCCTTTCTGCGTTTTGACCGAGTCGCGCGCGTGCGCAGAGTCAACGCCGGTGTCGTTTAGGACTGATCGAATCGAGGGTGTGCCAGAACCTTGAGTTGTAACATTCATGCTGGTTTGTTCGGGGCCCGTGGCATGAAGGGGCGCTGCATCACGTAACTAATAACTGTACAGGCAATTTTTCTGGATCGAGGCAAGCGTAAAGATGGGCTCGGAGAGCTTTTTCCCCGGAAGGCGTTTTCCCGGGCTCGACGTGATCGTGCCACGGCTGATTTACAATGCAGCTGTAAGTACAGTGGATCGGGGTCGCCCGTAATGATCGACTTGTGAAGAAAAATATTGTACCTCTTCTCTTCTCCAAAAGTTCTAGATTTTTCTAGACTCTTCGTTAAATATCTATATACTTTCTTGTAAGTTATTTTTATCTCTAAAAACGTGTGGCGAATAGAATGGCCACATCTGGTATTCTTTAGAAATATCTAGGAAGTAGTTACAGCTCCTTGTTAAGCCTATAAATAGCCAATAAGTGCCTCCATTTGGGTGTGTAGTTAGATACTAAATGTGTGTGCAAGAATTTCTCCTGGTCAATATATTTAGTGTCTCTAATAAAAAGAGTGTTTTCTTTAAAGAGTTACTTAAAGAGGTACTTCCTACATCCTGTAAGTGAATTTACAAACTTAAAACTTGACAAGATTTGTCAATATATATAAATGGAGCCACCAAATGATTTCAAGAGTAAGACTCATTTCACCAATCTACAATTTAAAGATAGCACCCTATGATTTAAAATAAACCTCAAGAGTGTGACACCGAAAGATTGAAAAATTTGTTGCAAAGTGGCTACTTGGTAGCCCTAGCATACTTGAGCTTGTTTGTGAAGACAAAAGATGGAAAACTTGCATATTCATTTATGTGGATGATTCAATCATCATCATAGATGTTGTAAAGTGCATATATGTAAAATCAAAGCCAACCTATTGGTGTAGTTTTAGGTGAATGAGCTTAGAGAATCGAAACATTTTCTATGACTTGAGGTTGAGCAAACCAAAGAATGGTTGTTTCTATGTTCACAAAAGTACGCATGAGAATTGAAACACTTTCTAGGACTTGAGGTTGAGCAAACCAAAGAAGGGTTGTTTCTATGTTCACAAAAGTATGCACGAGAATTCCTAAAAAAATTGGAATGCTTGATTACAATCAACAACTATGCCTATGGAATAAATATGAAGTTGTGTATAGTCAAAGGACGACAATTAGAAGATTTAATTATATGCAAGCAAATTGGTGAGTAGTCTTATCTCCCGTATGATAACATAGCTTGACATTGCTTTTGTAGTGAGAGTAGCAAGTTGGTTCATGGAGAGACCATGAAAGCCTCACTTGGATGCAATCGGAAGAATACCAATGTATGTGAAGGGTGCATTTGATCCGAAAAAAAAGAGAGGGTATATTTGATCTTGGACTCTTGTGTAAGAAAGAAGCATTGTGTAAGGTAGTGCATTGCAATGCCAAACTTTGCTAGAGATCATGACACAAGTTATCAACTACCAAGTATATGTTTAGTTTCTAATCAGTAGTGGTGTCATGATGCAATCAAAGACAACCAATTTGTGTCATTGTTTACAACATAAGTTGAGTATAGATAGAATAGTAGCTTAAGAGAGTAAGTGGCTAGTACAGTTGATAGAAGATCTTCATCAATCACTAAACTATGTGACATGACTGTATTGTGATAATTTATTAGCCATAAGCTTAACAGAGAATCTAGTTTTTCATGTGAGGACCATGCATGTAGAAGTAAGTACATCAAAACAAGTGATCAAGTTATAGATCTCTTCACTAAAGGATTTAGAAAGTTTGAAGAGTTTCAAAAGCAATTTGTCATGGTTGCTAGCACGCTAAGAGAAGAGTAGTTGTTGCAGGAGAGTATTAACAAAATGTTGCAACTCCTTTCTTTTCCAAAAATTCTAGATTTTTTTAGACTACTTAAATATTAGATATTTTATTGTAAAATATTTTAAGCAGAAATGTGTGGCTAATAAATTGACCACATCTAGTATTCACTAGAAACATCTTGGATCTAGGAAGATATTTTTCTCTCGAAATATGTGGTTAATAGATTAGCCACATTTAGTATTCTCTAGAAACATATAGGAAGATATTTTCTCTATAAATATATAAGAGGTAATTACATCTCTTTGTTAGGCTTATAAATAGTCAAGATGTGTTTCCAATGGGTGTACACTAAGCTCCTTTTTGTGAGCGAGTGTGTGCGTAAGGGTGAGCAACGATCCGGGGTTAACTTAGGACCGGCCAAATCCGGCGGGTCTTGGTTCAATTCCTAGGAGCACATAGTCAAGCTTGGTCCTAGTGTTGGAGAAATATTTCTGGAATATTTTGAAGCTGACAAAACGTTTCCATTAGTCTAGTCCGAAGATTTGCGAGACTCTACTATTTAAAGTCGAAGACCTCTAGGCGCGGACTTAAGACTCAAAGTCTATTCTCATTGACGGTTTGTAGTTTGTCGAAGAAGGTCTATCCAGGTTTGTGTGTTTCATTAAGGATTTGATCTTATTGATCGACGAAGATCTCTTGGCTGGATATGACATAACGGATTCCTTTATTCGAATCAAGATTGATTAAAGATCCGATGATTGGCGAAGTATACTTGGAAGGTTCTACTTATGGAAACCGAGATCCCGATTGTATGGGCGAGCGGGATTGATGGGCTATCGACATGTTCCTTTAATAGCTCGAATGATCTTCCTAATTGATTACGTCCAACGGGAAGATTGGAAGAATTCCTTTGGTAAGTGCCAACGGGTATGATGGCATAAATGAGTATATAAGGAAGACGTTCCAGTTGTTCGAGAAGGTGCACGATAGAAGAATTCAAAAGTCGAAGCTTTTTGTTCTTTGTCAATTCATTTGCGAGCGAAATCTTGTACGCAAAAGAGAGTCTATATTTTGAGATACCTTGAGGAAGTGTGGTAGAATATCTACACTTTGTGGAATCAAGGAAAGCATTGCTTTGTAACATCTCTTTTGTTCATAGTGAAATCCAGTAGGTGGGTGTCGGTGCGAAAGAGTGGACGTAAGCTTGGAATAAGCCGAACCACTATAAACCTTGTGTTCAATTTTCTCTTCCCTACTGTTTACTTTGATCATAATCTGTTTTGGAGAACTTCCTTTCTATTGTCCGCCTAGTATTGCTTTCGTATCTCGATAAATTGTTTTTACACCTATTCACCCCCTCTAGGTGTTTATACTAGCTATATCAATTGGTATCGAGCACTGTGTACTCACTTTGTTTGAAGTGTTTTAATTCAGAGTTAAAGATCCATGGCTAGTATGTTAGCTCCAGGGCTGGTGGAAGGGCAAAGCAATACCAGACCTCCTTAATTTGATGGAAATGATTACAACATCTGGAAAAACAAGATGAAAGCGTTCCTAAGATCAAAGGATCCTCGGAAGGGGACGTTGTAGAAAAAGGAATCACTCCTAAAGCTGCATCTGTCTCGAGAGAGAGGAAAAGAAAGCGTTGAGTCTAGTGAAATGACTCGGGAAGAGATAATCAAGAGACAAGCTCTTGATGCAAAAGCAATTTATTCTTTATATTGTGCTTTGTCACCTCGAATATAATGAGAATATCTTCTTGTGTTACAGCAAAAGAAGTTTGGGATAGATTACATATTACCTATGAAGGAACTGATCGAGTGAAAGAGACAAGAATCAACATTCTCCTCGGTCAATACGAAGCCTTCAAAATGAAATCAGGAGAATCTATAACTGACATGTTTAGTCGTTTTATAGAAATCGTGAATGGTCTTGAAAATCAAGGTCAACTAATTTTTGATCCCATGAAAGTAAACAAGCTACTGCGTGGACTCTCCAAGGATTGGAATCACATAAAGACCTCAATAAGAGAGACACAAAGAATCATGCCACTATACGTCGATGAGTTGGTTGGAACTCTTGAGTCTTATGAAGTGGAACGAATCAATGAAGACGAAGATCCTAAAGGTAAGAAATCCATTGCATTAAAATCCAATGATGATTCGATGTTACTGATTCGAAGACGATATGGATGATGAGGAGCTTGCTCTCATGATAAGAAGATTGAAAAGCTGAACGAAAAGGAAGAAGATTCAATCCAAAGAAACGAGTTTTCAAAAGCAAAGACTAAGTCGGTTGAGGATGATGAATCAAACAAAGATATAGTCGCTTTGAATGTAAGAAAAAGGGACACATCGGACCCAACTGTTCTCTTCTGAGGAAGAAGAAAGGAAAAGCTGAAAAGTATCGAAATGCTCTTAAAGCGAGAAACCTAGAGTGATACGAGTGTGAAGAAAGTGATGATGATTATGCCAATATATGTCCGATGGCACAATCGGATTGATTCAAACTCCGAGACAGACTTCAGATTTAGACAAAGTGAGTTTGAGGTAAGTAACTTTAAAATCCCCATTACGGTTTCTAAATACATTGATGAGATGTGTTCTAGTCTTGAGACTTCTCTTAAAAGGATTTCCGAACTTAAAAAGGAAAATTCTGCACTAAAACAACAGGAAAATGCTTTGAAAGAAAAGTTAAAATGTTTAAACATGAATGTTTCTACTCTTAAAGAAAGTGAAGAAAATCTTTTAAAAGAAAATGAATTTTTAAAAAATGACATATCAAATATTTCAAAAAGATTTTCAATAGGATCGAGAAACTTGAGAAAATTCTTTCAAAGACAAAGACCTTATTTCAATAAATTTGGTTTGGGAATGACTGTGGAAACCATTCCTCTAATTGATTTTCCTAAAGTGAAGGAAAGAATTAAGCAAAGACCCACAAGAGATGCTTACAAAAATCATTTCAAAAAGGTTTTTGTAAAACCAAAGGGTCGAAATGCTCTCGGATGTTCAAAGTGCAATAGTGCGGATCATTTTGAAAAGGAATATCCTATGGTTTGGAAACCTGTTAAAAAGGTATGGACAAAAACCGCATATCATACTAACACCAATGGACCCAAGAAAATATGGGTACCAAAGAAAGCTTGAGTCTCTTTTTTAAATACGAGTCACTATCAAGAAAAATGTAAAATGGTATCTGGATAGTGGATGCTCAAGACATATGACGGGAGATTCAAAATGCTTCATAAAGCTCGTTCAAGTAAATAGTGGAAAAGTCTCATTTGGAGGAAACTTGAGCAAAGGAAGAATTGTGGGGTTTGGAAGCTGTAAAGATTGGAAACCTCACAATAAGCAATGTTACCCTAGTGGAAGGACTCAACTACAATCCGCTCGTATCGTCATTTGTGTGATACTGTTTCAAAATAAACTTTCAAGAGGGAATATGTTCGGGAACCGGTAAAGATTCTACTCGAGTCATTTATGGGTCGAAGACATGGAAATATCTACCTCTTGGACGTGAAACCGGATGAATCGCAATGCCTAATCTCAATACAAGACGAAGCGAGCTTATGGCACGAAAGCTTGGGCACATCAATATGAATCGAGATAGCCAAAATTTCAGCAAAGAAGCTTGTTCGTGGTTTACCCAATTTATCATACCAAAAGTCGATCTATGCACTCCATGCGTATTGGGAAAGCAAGTAAGAAATTCCTTTAAACCAATAAATCAAGTTTCCACGAATCGTGTACTGCAGCTTCTGCATATGGATCTCTTTGGATCAACCAGAACTCAGAGCATTGGAGGTAAGAAATATTACTTAGTAATTGTGGATGACTACTCACGATTTACTTGGGTATATTTCTGGCAAGTAAGTCCGAAACCTTCTCTTACTTTGAAAAGTTTGCTAAAAAGGTTCAAAATGAAAAAAAAAAAAGGGTATGTTATCTCAAGTATAAGAACAAACCATGGAGGTGAATTTGAAAATCAAGATTTTACAAAATTTCGTGATGAATCTGGTTTTCAACATGTGTTCTCCTCTCCATATACTCCGAGCAAAATGGAGTTGTGGAAAGAAAGAATAGATCGCTTCAAGAAATTGCTAGAACTCTTTTGATTGAAAGTAACATCTCTTCACGATTTTGGGTGAAGCAATTTCAACAAAGCATGTTATATTATCAATAGAGTTTTTCTAATGCCTATTCTGGAAAAAACCCCCTATTAGTGATTCAAAGGAAAGAAACCTATTGTTTCATACTATCATGTGTTTGGATGTAAATGCTTTATTTTGAAAAATGCAAATGATCAAGTTGGCAAGTTTGAGGAAAAATCAGACGAAGGCATCTTCCTTGGATATTCTACCTCAAGCAAAGCCTACAAAGTCTATAACAAGAAGACTCAATCTGTGAAGGAATCAATGAATGTCAAATTTCAGGATTCTATGCAAAATGAATCTATTCGAGACTCATCTTGAAGAATCGAACCTGCTTGAGACTATACAAAGTCTAAAGAAGCGGCTCGGACTACGAAAGACCAAAGCAACAAGTGATTATTGAAGATTCAAATGAAGGAAGTGATGATCAACCCGACGAATCAACCAAGAATCGGAAGCATAAGTCCAGTCATCCCAAAGATCTCATTATTGGCGACATTAATGAAGGAATTCGCACAAGATCCAAAATGCGCGAAGAGTCTAGTCTTTGTGGCTCTTATTTGAAATAGAACCCAAAAGCATAGAAAAAGCTTTATCGATGAAATTTGGATTGAAGCTATGCAAGAAGAACTCAGACAATTCAGCATTAATGATGTCCGGGAGTTGACTCCTAAACCAAAAGGTAAATCTATTATTGGAGCTAAATGGGTTTTCGGGGAACAAGATGAACGAGAAAGGAAAAGTCATAAGAAACAAAGCAAGACTCGTGGCCAAGAGATATATGCAAGAAGAATGGATAGACTATGACGAGACTTATGCACCAGTAGCAAGGTTAGAAGCAATTCGATTATTATTTGCTTTTGCTTGTTATAAGAATTTCAGGTTATTCCAAATGGACGTCAAAAGTGCTTTCCTGAATGGATTTATCCATGAGGAAGTCTATGTGGAACAACCACCGGGTTTGAAGACCCAAGGAAACCAAACTCGTATTCGGGACCGAAAAAGGTCTTGTATGGTTTAAAGCAAGCACCTCGAACTTGGTACGACAGGCTGAGTAAGTTTTTAATTCAAAATGGCTTTGTTAAAGGTAAATTAGACACTATTCTGTTTATCAAAAGAGAAAGCAAAAGTTTTCTACTTGTTCAAGTATATATTGATAATATTATTTTTGGATCCTCTAATGAAAGTTTGTGCAAGAAATTCTCTAAGTCTATGCAAGATGAATTTGAAATGAGCATGATGGGTGAACTAACCTTCTTTCTTGGACTTCAAGTGAAACAATGGAAGGAATGGACTTTTATTCATCAAGAAAAATATGCTAATGATCTTGTCAAAAAGTTTGGATTGGAAAATTGCAAAAAGACTGATATACCAATGTCAAGTTCCTTGAAGATAGACAAAGATAAAGGAGGAAAGAAAGTTGACCAAAAGCTATACAGGAGTATCATTGGTTCACTTCTTTATCTTACGCTTCTAGACCGACATTTTGTTTAGTGTTTGCATTTGTGCTAGATTTCAAGCGAGACCCTAAAGAATCTCATCTAAGTGCTGCAAAGCGTATTATCAAATACATTGCTTCAACTTCAAGCATCGGTCTTTGGTATCCTAAAAGGAGACTTTACTCTTCTTGGATACTCGAGACGCTTGAGATCTAGCCGGTTGCGAGTTGATAGAAAGAGCACTTCGGGCACTTGTCAACTACTTGGAAGCGGGGACGAGTGTCTTGGTTTTCAAGGAAGCAAAATACGGTAGCTCTTTCTACAGCGAAGCGAGTATGTAGCTCTCGAAGTTGTTGTTCACAAATTCTGTGGATAAAACAACAGCTAAGAGACTTTGGAATTGAAGATTCATGCACGGAGATTAACTGTGACAACACCAGTGCAATCAATCTTACCAAAAATCCAATCATTCACTCAAGAGCGAAGCATATAGAGATTTGACATCACTTCATTAGATATCATGTTCAAAATGGAGAAGTTTCGATTCAGTTTGTTGACTCAAAGAACCAACTGGTAGATATATTTACAAAGCCTTTGGAGAAAAATCAATTTGAAATCATCCGTTCCAGACTCAACATCCTGAAGCTTGAAGAACTTAAAGTCTAAAGACTCTCAGACTCAAAAAAACAAGGTTCTTGACTGTAAGTTATTTTATTTTCTCTCATATTAAATCTCGGAAAGGTACCATCATCCATCTATAATTGATTTTTGCTATCTTCAATTTCCGTGATAAGTGCAATTTTTCTTTTTCAAAAAGGAGTTAATATTTTAAAAATGACAGTTATCTATTTTTGAAAAAGGCAGTTATTTTTAAAAATGGCATCTTTTACTTTCCATTACGACGCTTGGTATGCCTCTTTTCGACCGACCTATATACGGTCGGTTCCTCTTCGTTCAAAACCCCTAAAAAGCATCGATCTTCCACTCTGTCTTCTTCACTTGTTTAATCTTCGAAAAAGTTATCATCTTTCTTGGGAAAGTCAAGTTCGGAATCTTTCAAGACTGCGAAAGATGTCGTCTTCAAGAAAGTCTTCGAGGATTGTAAGCAGAGGACCACGGCAAATGAGTGAGGGGCCTACTCACTTTGATCTCACCGAGGAAGAGGAGTCACCCAGTCAGCAACAGAGCCCACAACATTCTCAGCAGCGTCATTCTCCACCAACTAGTCCACAGGGTGTTGGTCATCGAGAAGAGGAAGAAATCGTTGAAGGAGCTGATCCTCTTCTTGGATGCGAATAGAATCTCTTTTAGTGTCCGAGATTAGGACTTTGTGGTGGATGTAGATATGCTAGCTGATGTGATTGGGGTTGAGAGAGGAAGATATCAACCTATCAATGTCTCTATTGCTCGTGCCACATTGGAACTTGTTAAGGACAGAAGGACAGAGGGAAGGATTTCCTACTCAAGGATGCGTGCGTTCAACATTACGCTTCACAAGATTGTGATAAATTGCCTCGGATCGAAATCTACTTCCAAGACCGATGTTTCAAACTCGAGGCAAAGGCGATGTACGCCATCAATCTTTGGGAAAAAGTTTTCTCTTCCTCACACTATTTTGTTCCACATGTATAGAGCAGTGGTGAAGGACAATGGTCAACTTCTTTATCCAGGTTTTGTGTCAAAGTTATTCAGACATTTGAATGTTCAGCCTCCACAATTTCTTTGTGTTCGATCGTGTGATAAAATGGTGGTAGGACTGAAAATGGTGTCCAAAATGCGTCTGAAAGAACTCGACAAGGCGTTGGAGAAATTTAAGGAGACAACCCCTGCTAAGCCTCATCAAGTCTCTTCGGCAGCAAAAAGAAAAGGGAAGGAGCCCATGGTTGCTCCATCCAAAAAGAGAAGAGCTCTCATCATTGAGGATGAAGATGATGAGGATGACATCACCATTTTCGCTATGGCATTGAAGAACCTGAGTCGTTCTGTTTCAGAATCAATGGAACGACAGGAGAAGGAAGCAGAGGAAAAAGAAGCAGAGGAGAAAGAATCAGAGGAGAGAGAAGCCGAAGAAGAAAGGTTTGAAGAAGAAGAAGAAGAAGAAAGAGGAAATCCAGAGGAAGGAGAGCATGAGGAACACTCTTCTCCACCTGAAGGCATGGAAACATGGGGAGATGGTGAGAAAAAAGGAATGTCCTCATATCTTGGTACCAGTGAAGGAGTCAGCCACTCTCCAGCAGATCCAGAGGACATTCATGCCTCTCAATTTCCTGAGGAGGGACATGATGCTTCATCGCCAAATCTGCGTGACTATGCTGATGTACTATCGTCTGCCTTTACTCCATCTGATCGTGCCGAAGCTAGTACGCAGACTGATAATTCAGCAGATTTCCGCAGAATTCTTGATGTTCTCTTGGAAATGCGGGGTCGGATATATGCTCGGGATGCGAAGTTCGAACTTGCGGAATGCGGGACAAGCTTCTTTAGTTTCTTTGAATGATCGAGATCCAAGCCCTTACTCTTCCGAATCAAGCAAATGCTAAGAGTGAAGAGGTGGCTCAACCGAAGGAAGATTTGAAAAATTTGGAAGGCATCGTCCAGTCAATGGGAGATTTCCAGCTTGTTTGTGTTCCCAAGCAATCTTGACTCTATTCCATTTCCATCTCAACCTTTTTTTTTTATGACAAAAAGGGGGAGAGATGCGAGATTTGAAAACTTTGAACTTAAACTTTTAGTTTGTTTGTTTTGATGTTTGACTTTCAATGCGGTTGTGGACTGAATTTGGGATTTGGATTTGATTGCTTATATTAAGTACTATTGATATTTTATGAATGGCTTTACTCTCATGCAAGACTAACCTATTTTATGTGGTTGCAGATTCTAGTGTTATCATTAAGCCATTAATCTTTATGAGATATCCATATTTGCTTTAGTAATGTTTTGCGGGTCAAAGATATTCAAATGCGGGAAAGTTTGTCACCATCAAAAGGGGAGATTGTTGGAGAAATCTTTCGGAATATTTTGAAGGCGACAAAACGTTTCCATCGATCTAGTCCGAAGATTTGCGAGACTCTACTATTTAAAGTCCGAAGACCTCCGGATTGCCAGACTTAAGACTCAAAGTCTATTCTCATTGACGGTTTGTAGTTTGTCGAAGAAGGTCTATCCGGGGTTTGTGTGTTTCGTTAAGGATTTGATCTTATCGCGGCGAAGATCTCTTGGCTGGATATGACATAACAGATTCCTTTATTCGAATCAAGATTGATTAAAGATCCGATGATTGGCGAAGTATACTTGGAAGGTTCTACTTATGGAAACCGAGATCCCGATTGTATGGGCGGCGGGATTGATGGGCTATCGACATGTTTCTTTAATAGCTCGAATGATCTTCCTAATTGATTGTCCAACGGGAAGATTGGAAGAATTCCTTTGGTAAGTGCCAACGGGTATGATGGCATAAATGAGTATATAAGGAAGACGTTCCAGTTGTTCGAGAAGGTGCACGATAGAAGAATTCCAAAGTCTGAAGCTCCTTATTCTTTGTCAATTCATTTGCCGAGCGAAATCTTGTACGCAAAAGAGAGTCTATATTTTGAGATACCTTGAGGAAGTGTGATAGAATATCTACACTTTGTGGAATCAAGGGAAAGCATTCTTTGTAACATCTCTTTTTCTCTTTTGGTGGGGGTGGGCATCGGTGCGAAAAGAGTGGACGTAGGCTTGGAATAAGCCGAACCACTATAAACCTTGTGTTCAATTTTCTCTTCCCTACTCTCTGTTTACTTTGATCATAATCTGTTTTGGAGAACTTCCTTTCTATTGTCTGCCTAGTATTGCTTTCGTATCTCGATAAATTGTTTTTACAACTATTCACCCCCCTCTAGGTGTTTATACTAGCTATATCACCTAGGACCCCTGGACCTTGCATTATGTGGGTTGACCCTCAATCTTGAGAGTTTATGATTGATCCAACCTGAACTAACCCAATACATAATATATTATATATGAACATATTATATATTATATGCATTTATCTACTCTAAATTTCAGTGTCTCCTCCTTTGTTCTCCTCGAGTTTGTCGTGTAATTTAGAAAGTAGAAAGAAACCAAGCTCTAATTCAAAAAAAAAAAAAAAAAAAGAAGCTCTCTTCACTAGCTTCGGCCTCGCTCACCTGCCTTGGTCTCGCTTGCCTTTATTCATTCATCTCGTCACACACCTTCGTTCCCTTGCGTTGCATGTTTGTTATTATGGTTTGTTGCTTTTATCAAGTATAAATTTCTTTTGTTACATTATCTTATATTTATTTATAGTTTGGTTGCTTAATGCCGCATTATGTCTGTTCTTTAAAGGAATACAAGAAATGAAACAAAAAATAATCCGTTGGTCTTGAGTTAACTTTGGAACTAGACTAGACTCATAAGGTCAATTCGATCTTCAGTCCCAAGCTCAATAGGGTCAATCTTTGATCCCAAAAGTTGGGGACCAACACTATGCCGGTTGGTTCCTGGATTAGATGCTGGACCGGCACAATTCGGACCATGCTCATCCTCATATGTGTTTGTGTGTTTGAGAGAGAAGTTCTCCCAATTAATACTGTGGAAAATATCACTAATAAAAAAAGGATATTTTCTTTAAGTGAACTTTGTGTCTTTCTCAGGGGCGCTCTACACCGAAAAAGTTAAATTAATTGCAAGGGGCTGAGGGGGACGCTGTATGCCACCGAGAGAGCAAAGCTCTTTTTCCAGCATTTAAATTTTGTATTAGCTTGGATAGATAAAGAGTATGAATTGTCTAGAAATTGTTCATAGAAAATCTCCCATTTAAACCTTCAAGCTTAGAAAGCCTAGCTAGTTATCGACCTACAATTAGGCCTAAGTTATTCTCGGTCCGAGATTCTCTAAACATGTTGAAATATGAGTCGAAAGATGTGAGAGGCTGTTTGGTTACGGTTACACAAATAATTTCTCTGTTTTTGAAAATAAATTTGATTTTCTCGTGAAACATTGTCTGTTTGGTTGTGGATAATTTAGCTAATTTAAAACAAAAAATTATTGTCAGTCTTACTCTACTCCTACTTTAACTTTCACTCTCAGACTTTTGCCTTGTCTCTTTAGAAGCGTGAGAGTTGAAACTCACACTTGAAACTAAATCATCCCCACCCCAACCCCTCCTAAGAAGGTAGGGATTCGAACCCTCACCTCCCCCTTCCATGTTGAAACTAAATTATATAGTTTAGTATTTTGAAAAAGAAAAGTGATTTTGTTTATCTCACTATTGTAATATTTCTTTGAATTAATTTTCCTTTTTATCTCGTCCTTGATATACAGAACGAAAAATACACGGTCTATTCTTTGCACTATTTCATATTTGAATATTAATATCCTCATTTAAGTGGTTAATGAGTTATCTTTTTCAAATTATAATCCATGTTGAGGACAACAATTAATTTGAAATCACTAAATTGGATTCTCATTGTTATTACTGGTTCTTAAGAGAAGATAAAATACCATGAAATATTATATTATAGTATATGAGAGATAAAATCATCTGGCCAAAAAAAAAAAAATAGAGATAAAATCATGTAATGTAGACATGACAAATACTGTTAAATGATAATGATGTTAAATAAATACTTTTTATTAGACTTAACCAAACATCCTCTTTTTTTATTTTTTATTTTATTTTTATTTTATTTTATTGAAAAGCGTCTAGATAAGCTAAAGCCAAGTTAAATGATTTTAATTATATATGAAATGAAAACAAAGAAATAAACGAAACTAAACTGCCTCTAAAACTTTTTTAATAGACAGATAGTGGAACTCGATCTGCTGGGGGTCTCTTTCTCATTGCAAGGGGAAAAATCAACATAAAATGAGGAAAATGCGTCAAGAAAGGAGAAGGCAAGGGGCCAAATTTATGCATTCATTGCTTCAAGGACCACTTCTAGCCTTCTAGGTGATACTCAATTTCTGCATTAATAGTGCATCTGGTCGCAGTAGGGCCCCTCTTAATGGAAGCTATCTGTATGGTCCATATTCTATTACAAAATCATTTATATTTAGGTTCGCCGTAGCTACACGTGAACCATAAATAGCATTTACACTAAAAGGGAAAAAACAAATGGAAATGTCGACAATGATTTTGTGAGACCCATGTTAGAAATTAGAAATTCTGACTTAAACTATTTAAGTGGTGGAAATTTACATGTGTGTATGAGTCATTAAACGAAAAACTGCACCGTCAAGGAGCCGATGCTTGAATGCCATGTTTGAAATTTCAAACACGAGAATTTCAAGGCGAAAGTCTACTTTTAGTACCTGAACTTGCTTATTCATTATGTCATGAACTTGAAAACACTTTGACATAATGAGAGAGTTTCGCACATATTTTACTCTCCTCGTTTTCGATTGGATGTCGTTATGGCCCTAGTCTCAACAACTCTTCACGCCAACAAGATGGTCACATGGCATCATTGTGCATAAGTTATCATGGCGTGGCATATGATGATTAATTACTTGTACTTGAATTAATTATCTACTTTAAGTATCCCAAAGGTTAAATTGTCCACCTTAATGTAGAATCCAACACAGAAAGATCATATGTGAACATGGTTCATGTTTGACATTTATTTTTAATTATTTTTAACAAGAAACCTTACGGACTTTGTTGAGTAGCTAAGCACTTGGCTCGAATATGACAAACTTTATAATCAAATTACATCTCTCATTCAAAGTAACCTTGGTGGCTACTTTTTCTATTTTGTCACTGGAGTCTTATCGATGTAAATTGATAGGATGGTTTATATGCATTCATGGGGATTTGTCGAGCCAAATGTTCAAGTATCCTCTATTATAAAAAAGAAAGATATCTATAATGAAAAATACAACGATAATAACGATTAATTGGAATATGGTTGAGTTGGTGTCAAGCATCTGGTCCTTGTTTTGATAGAGATTTATTCTGCGCTTCATGAATCCTCGCTAGTAGGAGGATCACGTGTAGGTATATTTATACATTATATGTGTCAAGTCAATAAATTACTATGTATACTTAAAAGAGGTTTGATTTATATTTTTTAATCTTGTCTTGTGATCTTATCATGCCATTTTAGACCGGATATAGCTAGAAGCACACGGTGCTGAAGAAACCTCCCGCTATTTAATTTGGCCATGGCTACATTTATATCCTATGGTCAACTAAAGAAGGAATGGTCGAGAAAATGGCTCAACGTATTAAAATTTAAAAGCTAGGCTCACCCTATGTCATCAAAGCCCTTAGATGGGTTACCATATTGACAGATATCTTTAGACCAATGAAATCCTTGCAGTGTTATCGTTCACATCTTTTGTCTCATCTACTTCGCTCCATGGTCATGGGTGACTTCACCATCTGGTTTGTCCCCGCCTTAAAGAGACACTAAAGTCTCTAACTCTCTTTCCTCTCATTATCATCTCCCTCTCCTCCTTCTCCTCCTTCTCCTTCACACACCCTCCTAAAACTCGCTTTGGTACAACCACATTCCATCACCAAACATGTTCAATGGAGGCTCAGATCTTCCTCAAAAGCCTTTCCAGTTAATCAAACAAGATGACAGGTTCTTTTCCAGGCTGCTCTCCAAGGAGAATTCCGCTTCAAACCAGTCATTTAGGGTCGACTATGGAGGCGTGTCCAGCTCGGTTCCGTTCATGTGGGAGACCCGGCCTGGCACGCCGAAGCACCCCTGTTTCGACGACTCTCTACCGCCCCTAACGCCTCCTCCATCTTATTATTCGAGTTCCAACAAATATGACACATTCCCCCAGAAGAAGTGCTCAAGATCTAATCTCTTGCGGGTTTTGTTCTTAAAGACCAGCCTCAAGAAACCGAAGAATGTGGCCAATTCAACTTGCTCTTTCCGCTCGTCGTCATCCTCGTCCTCGAACTCATCAGTGTTTGCCCCTATGACTCCGACACGGAGGTGGTTCTTGAGTCGAAGGTTGATGTCTTGCGATTCTAGCATTGATGCTGAGGATGAGCATGCTGGATCTCCACCTACTTCCACACGGTGCTTTGGAGGCAGCAGGAAGTGGCGCAGCTTGAGCACCCCTGGTTGTTACCGCTGGTGAAACGTGGCCGGAGATCGGTCATTGTGCGTCGTTGCTTGGACTTTGTTCGTAGTGCTTGCGTGTTCATACATGAAATTATCATCTCAATTCTCAAGAATATGTATTGTGTTGGAGGGTTTTCTAATTATTATTAGGTCTTTTTGGGATGTGAGAATGGCTCGATCTGCCATCGTCAAAATAGGGTGGTGTGGTGAATGAGTGCGTGTTATGGCATTGGGTTAGCTTATATATCATTGAATTTTGCATCAAATCTTCCACAAAGATAAAGATTCTTAACTAGATTTCAACAAGATAATTCTTTGGATATTTTCAGAAGACACTTATATACCCAAAAAAATAAGTAAGGTCCTAATTTAGTGATAAAGCCCCTAACATCAAGAAAATCTCCCATGTAATGTTTATATCTTGAACTCAATCAAATTGCCTTCTTTTAGATACATGTCCAAGCATTATACCAAGCATTATAGCAGTATAATATTAATTGATCCTGGATTACAGGTAGCACAATATAACAAGCTTTTTTTTTTTTTTTTTGGCTTTTGCATCCTGGATTATAGCAGTATAATATTAATTGATCCTGGATTATAGCAGAAAATGATCGATTTTTCCATCCTTGGGTGCAAAACAGTTTGGAAGTCATGTCATGTCATGTTTTTGTTTCTAAGCCAACGAAGTCACGTCACATTAAAGTTTACAGTCTGTTGGCAAATGAAATTGATTGGTTCAGTGAAGTGTAAGTTTTGGCTGGTTGTTTTTCCTCCTTTCAAGGTTCTTTTCAGTGTCCGACCAAAAAAAAATAAAAACAAAAACAAAAGGTTCTGTTCGGTGCTTTTTTGTCCTCCATTAGTTTAGTATTGACTACAGCTTGTAGGGTACGAGATAGAAGTTCTACCTAACTTCGTTTTTCAGCCAAATTCGACCTACCGTGCTTAAAATGTAATATTTTGCCATTACCCTCTTCAACTTTTTAATACCCTTCATATGAAACGAATTCAATAACCTAAATACAAACAATTATCATTACATTTCTTTAGCTCTATTTGTTTTGTAAAAAATAAATGATTTGTAAATTTCAAAAAATGATCACTTTATTCTTAAAAAAATGAATGAATGAAAAAGTATTTAAAAATAAAATGCTATCGATAATAAAATTATTTTTATTGACTAATAATTTCAATGGATATATGAAGCCTCTACCCTTAAACATTTTCTTGGCATTTTTTTGGTTAGTTATTATCTATGCCTATTCCGATACTCATTCTTAGATTTTTGCCCTACCTTTTTATAGGCATGGGAGTTGAAAATCCATATCTAAAACTATCATTATTCTAACCATCCTAAGAAGGTGGGCTTCGAACGCCCCACCTCCTCCTTCACATGTGGAAAGGGTGGGAAACCCCAATTGTTGTTTTTTTTTTCTTTTGTATTTAAAGCCTTGGAAAAAATGATCATATAAGCTTGAGGCATGGAATTGACGAAAGATAATTATCGACTACCCCACTCCCATGTGCTCTATCATTAAATGAATTGATTTTTTTGTCTTTTCTAGTGGAATAAAATTTATATCTGGATTTTGTCTTGCTCTCAGTTCAGATTTTGCTAATGAGTACCCTTGAGATATTTATTAAACGACCAAATAGGAAAGCAATTTGTAGCTTCTGGTTCACCACTTCTCATGTCATGTGTACTTGCTATTTTGATTTTTCGAAATATTTTTTCTTTACAAATTATGCTTAGCAAGTCTTTCGAGCCAACCACTATATGTTATTTTCATTTTTCAAGTGAAAAATGAGAACAAAACAAAAATAGGGTTTGGTGTCTTTTAGAATCAATTTGTTTTGCGAAAATAAATGGTTTGAAATACATTTTCCTAAAATGATTGCATGTATTTCTTATAAAAATGAATAAACAAATTTTTTTTCATCATGCATGAAAAAAATTGGATATAGATTGTTGTTAATAATAATATTTCTTCATTAAAAAAATTTCAAGCAATATAAGTTGTTATTTAAAAAAAATATATTTTTCAAATTATCAAATTTTTGCGAAATAAATAAAGCCATGATTTTTTTTTTTTGGGTGCAATTTATTCTTATTTAGTGTCGGTGGAAGATATGCAAAGGGTTGGTTGGTGCTGCCGTATGTTAATCATCAATGAGAATGGAGGAGATAGGACAGGTAGGTTCCTCTCTGGACATTTAAAGTCTTTGCATTCGAGTCTCTGGCCTTGGATCTTTCGGCTTAGCCTCTTCTTCCAGAAAGGGCCTGGAAAAAGGAGTTGACATTTAAGTCCAACCACAAGGTGCAGTCCTTGTCTGATCTCTCTCTTTGCAAACTACTCGCGGAAATAGTCATCTACCAAAAAGCTGATTTTATTTCTTTTCCAATATTAAAAAAATAAGAATCCGCAAGTTGGGTCCAATGTAAGCATGTGACTTCCGTTTGATTCAACTTTGGGGAAATGACTTTGCATTTCCCCAAGTATCTTTGAATAAATGGATATTTGGTGAATGCTAGAGTCTTTAAATACTCATTTTGGTACATATATTGTAAAGCAATTTTGAGGTGAAAAGAAAAAAAGAAAAGAAAAATAGAGGAGGAGATGTAGAGCGTCGAAGAGGGTGAGATCGTGGGGGAGGTGGCTCGAGTTGTTGCTGATGGTGGCGCTAGTGGTGGTGGGGAGGCAGCTGGTGGTGGCGCCTCCTTGCATGAGGTGGCGGCTAGGTCGCACGACTTTACACGAGGCTTCTTGATGGCTAGATTTGGCCGCCAGTGGTTGAGCTTTGCCAACAAAGCTTCGCCGACTAAGCTCTGCTGATTGACTATCAAGTTCAAGGAAGAAGACAATAAATAGTGTTTTTTGAGGATAAAAGAGGAAAACACGATTATTAATGAGGGCAATATTGGAAAGAAAAATAAGTCATTAAACCCTCATATAACATTCCAAAAATGTTGAAAGCCCAAAGTAGGTAAGGGCCTCAAAAAACTGAATTAAATGCCTTATATTTTTTCCCAAGGGACTTTGAGGCTCAAAGTCTCTTGGGAAAGTTAAACCAAATAGAGAGTACTATTAGAAGATGATACGTGTTTGGATTGGATAGATGGTATGGAATCGATTTTTCATGTTTGGTTCTCGACTTATCTAGTCAACATGGTTATATTCAATAGACCCAAGATTTACCTGCCTAAATTTTGGGCTTTCTCGACATAAAAAGCTACTTCCAAATGGCATTCAGTGGCCCTTTTGTTCCATCCATCATTCCAGGTTCAGATTTCAAAAGGATGAGTTCAAATTTTTAAGCTCATGGCAATATAGAATCCACCATGTCAGTTTGTATTACATTTTTGTGTTCATGTTCTTCATGTATGTTTTCATGCAAAAGAAGAAGAAGAAGAAGAAGAAGAAGCAATCAACTTGGGTTGGAAAGCAAAACTAAAATGTGTTGATTTCTTGGGTTGGAAAGCAAAACTAAAATGTGTAAGCAAAACTAAAATGTGTTGATTTCTTGGGTTGGAAAGCAAAACTAAAATGTGTTGATTTTCTTGGAGAGATCCCATATCGAAAACTCGGTGTAGTGTGGAGTAATGATCAATTCATGTTTAACTCAAATTATTGAGTGAGGTGGACTAACTAAGTGATGAGCTCATATTGAAATTTCCTTCAATGAACTTTCTAGGTGAAGATGTAGGGCTTGTAGTCTACATACAACACATTATGTAAGACTAACTTTTGAACAACAAATGCGACATTATTAATGCAAGCAAAAATAATCTTTAAAATAATTTAGACTAATCAACCCAATCAAATAGTAAATTTGAATTTTAGAATAGCTAGTGCTCTTACCCATGTTTGAGATGGATTTTATCCTTAAAAGTACATTAAATAGTAATCAATCACTATAAATAAACTTCTACTTTTAAACATTTTATTTTTCTCAATATGATTGTGGATTATTCTACTTCCATTTTTATGTATTTATATTTATATTTATATTTATATTTATATTTTAAATTTATTTCTATATTCTAATATAAATTCAACATATAAATATATATTTAGTTTTTACATTTATTTTGTATTTTAGGTTTATTAGTATAGTTTAGTAAATTTCCTCAAAAAATCATAGGAATCACTATTAGATGTACTTTGAATTTCGATTGATAAAAGGAAGAACCGAAGGAGATTTTGATGCCTCACCCTTTGAAAACGAGGCTCGTGACTGGCCATCGAATCACTATTAGATGTACTTTGAATTTCGATTGATAAAAGGAAGTACTGAAGGAGATTTTGATGCCTCACCCTTTAAAAACGAGGCTCGTGACTGGCCATCATATCGAACGACCCAAGCCAATGCTTTTAAATGTTAGGTGCCTTCCACTTTTATCCAAAGTGTCGACAGCTCATTCCTCATCAGTCCGCGGGCCCCCAACTATAACTATCATTTTTTGTTTTTTTAATTGGCAATTCTGAACTCTCAAATACTCATCAACAAAGTTCTATACAAGTAGTCGATTTGCCAGCAAGTCCTATGAGCGGTGTTGGTTTTAGGAATTGGGTTTTCCTTTCATATAATTTAGATAGGCAAAATGCTAAAAAAGTCCTAAACCTATTGTATTGATGCAAATTCGATCATAACCTTTTAATTGGATGAATTTAATTCTAAATCTTTTCACATTTTGCCAATTGAGTCTATTCAACTAATTTTGATTAGAAATTGCTGATATGGATGCTAACCATCTTACATGCAATGATTGGTATTAATGTGAAAATTTTTTTAATAGAATATTATATTATATTATTATTTTATTATTATTTTCCTTTCATTTTGACCAATGTTGGGCCCTTGCTAGGTTTGGGTGAAGGCCTTCAGGCTCTCCTTTGCGGTTGGTGGGGCCGTAAAGGCTATTGCCTAAGGCCTTCACGGCCCTATTGGTCATTGGCAAGGCAGCCCTTGCCTAGATTTGGCAAGGGCCTACGCAAGGGCCACAATCCTCACTAGGTGAGGGTTTGTAGGTCCTTGTTAGCCAAAATGAAAGCAATATATATACACCGACTGTGCCATGTGGGACGGCCGTTGTCCACATTAGTGATTAGCAATTTACTGCCACGATTAGTTGGAATGATTTAATTGGCATTTTGTGAAAATGGTTTAAGACCAAATTAACATTAATTCAATAGGTTTAGAACTTTTTGGGTGTTTTCCCCAACTTAGACATGTATCTAAAAAGACAACTAAAATATCAATCAAGCGTTTACAGTAGTTAGACAAGTAATGTAAGGCTTAGTCTTAAGTGGTTTTGAGAAGTCCTAATCTTGATTCGGTCCTAGTGGTTCCTTAGTTTTACACAACGTCAATTATTTACTTGTGAGACGTCTACCTAAAACAGGTAGAAGCTTAGAAAATTGGTGAGACAGAAAACATATTCGGGTATCGGAATCAACGGAAGTTTTTTTGGACTTTTGGTTGGATCATGCCTTGCAAAGAATGAGTTTGGATTGTGACAAACAGTTGTAAGTATCCAATGTATATAAGTCTATTGCATCTCAATCATTAGATCATATAGGTCTCACGTGGGCTCAATGATGTCAAGTGAGTTTGAATTGGAAGAGGTTCAGATAAGGCTGGTCTAATATCGGAGGTGGTGGACTCATGCAACGAGGGCATGGACCCAAGTGGTGACTGTTGGGACTTGGCAGCCCCAATAAGGAGTGGACGACGAAGAGGAAGTCGCTGTGGCGACTAAAGCAGATTTCCTGCAGAGTGGTACAGCGGCTTTTGCATTTGATTCGGGCGGGAAGAAATCATGGCCATTGTTGCATTATGTGGTGAAGACGGTGCGGCCTTGCAAGCAGCAGCTTTTGCCTCGGATAATCTTGTCAAAAGGCGTTCAAATTTCTTAAGAATACACTAAACTATGTACTCGTGTGTGAGAAATCGAGTTAGGCCGAATATAATGTTGCACTTTCATCCAATTATCAACATTTTCTGTCATCTTTCATATATTGATGTGGCTTGGCGCGCGGATTGCAGAATTAAGATCTGACTTCTTGTTTCATAGTTGAGTAGATATTTTATCTGAGTTAAAAGTGAATGCCGTCAGAATTGAGTCTTGCTTAAGAGATACAAACCAGACTAGAATATGTTAATCCTCCGTAGGAGATGATTACTCAGGATGGTGACACCACGACAGGACAAGGACAGAACCGGAGAACAGCTCCAGTTTCTCGAGTGGTGAACACAATCAGCGAGAGGAGGAGCTGGTGATGATTGGCAGAAACTAGCGGCGGTGCGGTGGAGAATGGCTGTCGACAATGAACAATTTGAGAACCTCAAGTCTAAATTAAGCGGGTAGTACAGAAACTAGGAGTGCCCATACTGCCACTTGGACTTGCTTTGAATTAATTGCGGGGCGCGGAACGTGGATTGGGTAGGGCATGTGGCTCCAGCAGATCAGTCAGTGTAGTTCCTGGAGCTCGAGTGGCAAGCTTAATGCGCAGCAACGGAGAAGGAGCTTCAAGCCGATGTGCAGGAGCAAGTGGTGACAGGAAATGTGGTTCAGGACACACATGGTACAGCATCTAGGAGTAACGCCGCTGCCACTGGGACAAGGATTGGCGCCGCCCACACCATGAGCAGGTCAGAAATTCTTTTACCGTGCAAGTCATCAGTGACAAAAGGTTCTCACTTGCATTGCATGGAACATCTCTTTAGCTACGTGTGCTGTTCGAATGAGCATGATCTTGTTGTGCAGAGTCACTTTTTTGAGTTGATGCTCGAATGCTCATGTCCAAGTCATTGCTGGAATGACTAGAACTGCAAGATATAGTTGATGCCGGGAGGAGATGTGTAGAATGACATGTCGGTTTCCGTATTGGGATGAGCGAATGGAAGGGGGGATATTCATAGTGAAGGGGTTGGAAATGGAACTGAATAAGTTTTTGCTCTGCGGAGATATTCTTGTTCAGACGAAACCGACAGACGCTGGTTTATCACGTCTCACGAGCACATGATCAATGTTCAGATCGCTGCTGATCACAAAGTCGCGGGCCGATGATAGTTGGTATCATGCCGTATGGATGGCTAATGATAAGCCTGCAAGAAAAGATCAAGGGGCAGGCTAGACCGTCCCTAACGAGCCTTCCTCCGATCAAAATTCTCTGAAAACATCCAAATTAGTAAGAATTAATTGAGATCCTGTTGCTGTGCTTGAGTTATTCTACTCTGTGTCGCCATTCGTACGACCTAACATGAACTATATACTACTTGTGTCATTGCTATGACTGTATCCTGATAAACGGTACTCGTTAGCAATTAGGGGAAACGTAATTGCTTCATGGCAGGAACTGATCTATCACTTGCTTGCAGACATATCTGCCATTTGGTAAAAAACTATACTTTATATATGATTTTTGCTAATTTTTTATTTTTATAAAAAGCCTCAAACTATTTGATAGTGAAACTTGATAACTGCGGCTCGCCAGTGGCACGCTAGCCGCACATCGGCAAATGTGGGAGTCGGAACACAGAGAGAGAGCTCAGATTCCTTGTTTAGAAGACAAGTAACTTGGTTCTATGGAGAAACTTCAATTTACACTTGAAGACTCTATTATCGAGGCACAAATGTACATTCTCTAGAAAAAAGTTTCTGAAGAATGAATTACTCACAGCAACAAATGAATTACTCACAGCAACAAATACAATGGTACACTTGCGACAAATGTGTAAAAAAAAAGAAAAAGAAAATCATGACGACTCGTTGTAATTTAACAAAATCGGTGGCTTCCGACTGTCTCGAATTCAATTCAACCTCCGGCAATTCGAGCGAATTTGACCTTTGTTTCCGGTCAGTGGCTTGATATTTCCCATCCTGACCATCGATTTAGCGAAATCCTTCCAAAATGCTTCATAATCGTAGCTATAGCTCTTCACTAGCTCGAGTGCGGATTCACCAGTTGACAGTGCCTGATCAGAGTGAAGAAGGCCCTTCTGGGTCAACAGGTTATTGTAGTACAATGTGTCGAAACGCGCTGGCGTGGGATCTAAAGTTGCGAGGTTAGAGTCGCTTCCTGTGCGCGGGCAGTAGGACCGGAGATTCTTTGCGAATGCCTGGTTGATGTTGCTGTCATTGAATGTCCTATTCCTGAAAGTAAAGCACTGTGCGAAGCCGATTGTGTGGGCGCCGCTCAGCGCGACCAAGTCCTTGACCTTAAGGCCTTGTCTCTTGAAATTGTTAATTAAGGCAGGTAGGTCCATGTTCGGCGCAGGGATGTCGTTGTTTGCCATCGTCATGCTCGCTGTCGTCGAATCTCTTCGTCCGAGTCGTACTTTCCACGAAGGCCCTCCTAACTGAAATATGAAAGAAGTTAACACCTAATTCGGATTGGCAATGTCTTACGGCGCATGAAAATCAACTAAGCAAATGATGGTCTCCATTTAGATTTGCTGATTAATGGTCATCACGGGATGCAGTAAAACTAGACGTACGTACCGCAACAACAGAGTCACGAGCGGCGACAGCCAAGATGTCTGCACAAGAAACCACGGGACGTCCACATACTCTGTCAACCTCCGCCTTTATTTGGTCGATCACTTCGAAACCTCTAGCCGAATTGTTATTAGGAGCCGCGAACTTTTCACTCTCGATGGTTGCGGTTGAATCCAAGAGTATCGACCCATCACAACCCTGCATCATTCGACACCCAAACATAAATCAATGTTGGCAAATGTTGTGCAACGCTGAATAGTAATCACTATTTTTGAGAACAAATTAAAGTGAAAGTTAGCTGGCACATATATGTCTTACATTGACGAAACAGTCGTGAAAGTGCAAGCGCAGCAAGGAAGCGCCCATGCGTCGCTCTTGCTGCACCGCCCCCTCAACGATGCGCTTGATGGCAGGCAAGGCTTGAGGGCAAACGTAGTCGTAGAAGTATGGCGTGAGGCCGTTCTTGTAGGGACGAGTCGAAAGAGTTGAGGCCGCGAGGGACAAGATGAGAAGCGCTTGGAAGAGGATGAGGAAGGCCATGTTTGGCTTTGAATCCTTGAAATTGCACTGAGATTACGAGTAACTTTGCAGAAGGCAATGGTGATTTGAACGCTATTTTTTTTGTTGTGAGCTTCTGGGCTGCTCATTTGTGTACTTGTAGGAACAAGGAAGAGAGAGAGAGAGAGAGACTTAATCCTTAGGTTGTAATTGGACTTGGCCGAAGAAAGATCTTGTCGTGCAAGAATCCACGTGGAAACATGCCCATTAATGCAAGAAACGAGTACATCTTCGTACCTGAACTGGTCGTGTAAGATTAATTCTACAGCCGGCGCCTCGTGGTTTATTGTTCATACGTGGTCAAAGGACTACCAACTACCTAATCACATCCTGCTTTGGTAATCTGGGTCCCACAGAAAAGGGCAATTTTTTCTTAAAAATGGAAAAGTTCTTGCTTCTACATGGTCAACCCTCGACTTGAAGAAGAGATCTTAGGTTTTCTAAGAGAATAAGTCCAGTTATCCTATAAAGTTACTAAATTTTATCTGCCGAAATGATGTGGATTGTTAATTATATATGAATTTCTTCTTGGGATGGTGATCGTCTATTCTTTTGACGAGTCTTAATTTATGTCATATTCATAGCTGAATGCTACTTTATCCTAGAGATCAAATAAGACAAGAACATCTCTCGATATCTTATATGCATGTCGAAGATCGTGAATTATGATGGGAATAAACCCGTGACATCCATTTTCTTGGAGTCCATGTGCAAAAATTATCTTGTTGTTTCATGCATCTACACTAAAATTTTCTTTCTACAGTATATCTTTTTACAAATTTTTGTAGGTTGGTCAACCACTTACATGTAATCTTAATTTATAGAGTGGCGAGCGGCCAGCATGCCACCGATGAGCGGCCAGTGAGCCAACGCCACCATTGTCAACAATAGCTAGTTTAAGATCTTTTACAGAAAAAAAAAATTAGCAAAAATCCTTTACAAAGTATAGATTTTACCCAATGGTATTTATGTCAAAGTTGTTTTCTAATGTGTTTTTACAATATAGTTTACCAAAAACTACTTGCATTTCGGAAAATCTATTTAGTCCAAAGACCTTTGCATTTTTCCAAAAATATTCCTCAAAATCGAACGAAACGCACCTTAAAGAGTCTCTCTCCCTCTTCCCAAATCCTATAAGTACACAAATGAGCAGTCCATAAGCTCACAACAAAAGCAGCCTAGAAATCCTCATCAATTGCGGAAAAGTTACTCATAATCTGAGTGCAATTTCAAGGATTTACAGCCGAACATGGCCTTAGGTAGCCTCAGCCTCTTCCGAGCACTTCTCTTCTTGTCCCTGACGGCGTCAGCTCTCCCGACGCGCCCCTACAACGACGGCCTCTCGCCACACTATGACTATGTATGCCCTCAAGCCTTAGCCACCATCAAGCGCGTCATTGAGGCGATGGTGCAGCAAGAGCGACGCATGGGTGCGTCCTTGCTGCGCTTGCACTTCCACGACTGTTTCGTCAATCTAAGACATAAACAGCTAAGTTTCACATTAATTTGTTGTTCTAAAAAATAGTGATTACTATTTAGCATTGCACAATACTTGCTAACATTGATGTTTGTTTGGGATTTCAATAATGCAGGGTTGTGATGCATTGATGCTCTTGGATTCGATCCCGACCATTGACAATGAAAAGCTTGCCCTTCATAATAACAATTCAGCTAGAGGGTTCAAAGTGATCGGCCAAATTAAGGCGGAGGTCGACGGAGTATGTGGATGTCCGGTGGTAAATTGTTGGACATCTTGGCAATCTCTCATGACTCCGTTGTTGCGGTACGTCTAGTTTAATGGTGCGTTCAGTTCAATTTTAGGGGAATATTTTTTGGAAAATGCACGGGTTTTCGATATGCAAGTAGTGTTTAGTAAAGTATATTTTAAACACACATTGGAAAGTAACTTTGACATAAATATTGTTTGGTAAAAACTATATTTTGCAAAGGATTTTTGCTAGTATTTTGTTTATAGAAAATCTCAAATTATTTGTCGGTAGAACTTAGTCGCCATTGGGGAGGGCAGTGGTGGCTCACTGGTGGCATGCTGTCTGCACTCCCGCTATTCGCTGTCTCGTAAAAGTATATCATCTGATTCGAACAATTCAATTATTCCAGCTATACTAGCGGGCTTTTTTCCAGGTTTCAAGCTCGCATATCGTCTTGCCTAGCTTTGGACAAAGATCAAGGCTAAGATACAAAATAAAAGGTGGAAGTTCTTATCTCACCTTGGCATCCTTAGGGAAGAAAAGGGTTCCCTCTAGAGCCTTCCTTGCAAAGAAGAGGGAATAACGAAGGCCATTGGAGATCCGGTTTCAACATCACCAGGAGCATCTTCCCCCAGTTCGTCCTCCGCAGCATGCTCCTAAACTTTGCTATTTCTAGAAAAGAAGACACTGATGATCCGAACTTGATGGACGGCGCTCCTGTATAATTGTCAAGCTCCTCCATGAAACTAGTAAACTAATGATAGCATGCAAGGAAAACCCATTTAAGCCATGACTGATGGTGAGCTTGTATAAGCCAAATATTCCAACTCTGGTGGCTCTCACTAGGGCTGTGCAAAATGGACCGCCCAAATCAGTAATTGACTAGACTAGACCGAACCAGCTAATTAAGTCCAGTTTCTGGGAGTGTCAGTCCGGTTCCCAATTCCTAAAAGTGGAATTTAAGGGGGAATCGGACCGAACTAATTACATATATATTTTTATTATTTCTTCACTAAAATTAAAAGAAAACCAGTTTTTTTTTCTTCATAACATATAGAATCAACTAGTGGAAAAAAGAAGAAGTGATTGGTTCCATTAGATAAAAATTGGAACTAGACCAGATAGGGAACCGATCACCCCTAGCTCCCATTTGAGCTTCGGAGTATGAGATTCGTGCTTCTTTGTTTTGCACGAGTTGCTTAATTTGGAGTTAAATAACTTTTAACCATTCATGATGTGAGTTATAAAAAGGATTAACTCACCACCCGTGTGTACATGGAACCGATCTAAATTTAGAGTGTCCTTAATTTCAACTCGAGCCATTTGTTTATGGTTTGGCTTTATAGTCACAACCACTCTCCCATGAAAAGTCTACAATATAAAATCTAGAAACTCTCATTCACACTATAAACCCAACGTGATTGTGCATTCCTTCTTCCAATTGGTAGCATACCACTCTAATAAATGAACACAATCACATTGACCAAATTGATGCAATAGAAAAGTACAATGCCTAAGACTAATCAGACCTTACACGACCGATTCAATTTTTGTTAAGTTGAAAAATTAAGTACATGATCTCAGTTTCTTGCATTTGTGGGTATAATTAGCTCATGAGCTTGCACACGCAATCTTGTATGACAAGATCCCCTTTGGCCAAGTCCGAGGAAACATAAAGTCTCTCTTTCTCCAATTCCTATAAATACAGAAATGAGTAATCCGAAAACTCAACACAACGAGCTGGAAAGCACCATCAATTGAAGCAGAATTACTCATAGTCTCGCTCCAATATTTGCTGACTCCGAAAGCCAAACATGGCTTTAAATAGCCTCAGCCTCGTCCAAGCACTTCTCTTCTTGTCTCTCGCGACCTCGGCTTTCTCGACGCGGCCCTACAAGGAAGGCCTCACGCCATACTTCTACGACTACGTTTGCCCTCAAGCCTTGCCCGCCATCAAACGCGTTGTCGAGGCAGCGGTGCAACAGGAGCGACGCATGGGCGCTTCCTTACTCCGTTTGCACTTCCACGATTGTTTCGTTAACGTACGACACATTCACGATAATCTTGAATTCGCATTGGTTATCTAGCAGCCGGCATAAATTTGCTAACTTGATTCTTGTTTCGTCCACGTCATAATGTAGGGTTGCGATGCTTCAATACTTTTGGATCCGACCCCTACCATTGACAGCGAAAAGTTCGCGAACCCGAATAACAATTCGGCTAGAGGGTTCGAAGTGATCGATCAAATTAAGGCAGAGGTCGACAAAGCTTGCGGATACTCACTTGTATCATGTGCCGACATCTTGGCCGTTGCAGCCCGTGACTCGGTAGTTGCGGTACGTCTTATCTTAATGCTACATATGATGCCTTCATTTAACCAAAACTACAGTGCAGACAAATAGAAGAGAGAGTCTCCCGCTAATTGAACACGCTAGGCGTAGAATCACATGCACATACATAATCTTTCGATTATCTAAAAAAGCTGAATTTGAACTTAAAAGGTTGACTGAAATATTTCAGCTGGGAGGGCCTTCATGGGAAGTACAACTTGGAAGGAGGGACTCGACCACGGCGAGCAGGACAACCGCCAACTCCGACATTCCCGCGCCGAACATGGACTTGCCTGCACTGATCAACGCGTTCCAAAAGCAAGGTCTCGACACTCGGGACTTGGTCGCGTTGAGCGGTGCTCACACAATCGGGTTCGCTCAATGTTTCTTTTTCAGAAACCGCACATACAACGACAGCAACATCGCCGCCAGTTTCGCCAGGAGCCTCCGGTCTTTGTGCCCGCGTACTGGAGAGGACGGTAACCTCGCTGGTTTGGATCCTTCGCCTGCTCAATTCGATGCATTGTACTTCCATAGTCTGCTGGCGCAGAAGGGGCTTCTTCACTCTGATCAGGCGCTTTACAGTGGTGGGTCAACGGATGAGCTGGTGAAAACTTACAGTGATGATGCGGAGGCCTTCTGGGGTGATTTTGCGAAGTCGATGATCAAGATGGGAAACATAAAGCCGTTGATCGGAAACCAGGGCCAGATTCGCTCGAATTGCCGAAGTGTGAACTGAAGTGGCAGTTTGTTCTTCGTTTCTTTCCGGCATATTCTTTAATATTTGTGTTAAGAAACATTCTTGAAATTGTTCTCTGACCAATCATTCAAGCTTTAATAATAATAAAGGCCTTCGACGCATTCAAACATCTCTGGAATACACTCTGATCCAATCATCGATCCGTTCCATTTTATAAAGTGTTCGAAAGACTCTTGCTCGTAAAATTCTAGGTTACCAATGTTCATAGGTCATCAGCCACATGTGACGACGAAAACAAACAGTATTGCATAACGTCAAAAGATAAGTGCATAGAAAGTAGACAAGCTTTCTGGTTTGATTGAAGTGATTTTTTTTTTCTTGGGTCGGAAAGAGCATGCGGAAGAAATAAAGGGCGAGGCCCCGCTCAGCCCCCATGTCCATCAATACCTTTACTAAAACTTTTATATCATTGGATCATACCCCAAGTAGGATATATTAATTGCTTCACATGTTAGATTTCTTTTCATCCAACACCCTCTCACACGTGCAACTCAACAAATCTTTGGCTCACGTGTGAGCCTCCTACTTTTGGCCTGCTCTCTCTGAATCCAAATATCCTTTTGCACCAACAATATCTTGTTAGGATGCAAATGTAAGCGAGTTGTTTTAGAGAAGCCCCATATTGGAGAACTAATGTGGTGTAGAGTAGTTAAAATATCTTAATTGATTGGTTTAAGCTTTTAGGTAAAGTTGTGTCCAACATGATATGTTGATGGGCTCGGACTTGGGCTCTCTCTTGGCGATCTCTCTAGGTGAAGGTATTAGACTTTTGTAGTACGCTCCCAACAAATGGTATCAAAGCTGATGGTTGTGATGTTTAGGTAGGTGGGCATTGTGGTGTAGCAACGTGGCCCATCAGTTAATGTAGAAGGATACCTGAATCAAGAGGGAGTTGGCCTAACACCGAGCTCACACATGATGGGGAGATTGTTAGGATGTACATGTAAGTCAGTTGTCTTAGAGAAGTTTCACTTTGAAGAATTGATGTGATGTGGACCAGTTAATATATCTCAATTGGCTCATAATTTACTAGCCTAAGTTTTTGTGTAAAGGTGTGTTCAACTGGACATGTTGATGAGCTCGGATTTGGGCTCCCTTTTGGTGATCTCTCTAGGTGAAGATACTGGACTTCTACTGTACGCTCCCAATATATCTCAACTTGAATATCCACCTTGGCCAGAGGAACAACATATGCTCTTCATAGTTACCTCAATTATCTTAGCGTAGCCAAGTTTCGTGAGAAGTTAGGAGACACAATTTGCCACCTAATTTTTTTTTTTTTTTTTTTTTTTGGGGGGGGGGGTTTACATATGAGGTTCTTTCCTCAAGATAGTCGTTAGTTGCCAATTCACACATGTTGGGCCTAGCCCATTCAACCCAATGACTCTAATACCAGTGGTTTGGTAGATATTACTAAGAGCAAGTTCAAGTCCGAGCTTGTTAACATATTCAATTGGACTCACTTTTTTTCAAAAATTTAAGTAATGAGTTATAGGTCAATTTATTTTCTTTTCACATCAAACCGATTTGCCCATATGATATTTTCTTGCCTAGTGGTCTCATACGTGTACCTCAACAGTATAGTAAGTAACATATTTTTTATTATCAAGAAATACAGATTAAGACTTGACAAGTAAACTATAGATATTGCTATTTAAACCATCGAATTGTTCAATGATATAGGCTCGGGTCTGGTTGAGTACATAAGGAGGAGAATAGTCGCGTCCATGAATTTATTGCTACAAAGTAGTCAAAATTTAACCTTTATTGATCAGGAACAATTTGTAGAATAAATTAGGCGAGCTTCTAGCTTCCCATTGGTCTAGACTTATGAAAACATGCGTTAATTTTTGAATTCTTTACTGCAAATTGAACCAATCAAGGTTGAGCAATCATGCAAATCCACACTAATTAAGATTTATTCCGTACACGAATTTCATTAGCGCATACCAGAAACATTAAATCGGTTGATCAACCTATAAATATTTGTCAAAAAAGAAATATCGTTAAAAAGAAAATTTTAGTGAAGATGCATGAAATGGCAAAAATAATCTCTGTACATGGACTTAAAGAAAATGGATGTGAAGGATTTATTCCCGTCATAATTCATAATCTTTGCCACATGTATAAGATCTCGAAAGATGTCCTCGTCTTATTTGATCTTTAGCATATGGTATCATTCACCTATGTAGATAACATAAATTAAGACTCATCAAGAGAATGGACTATCACCATCCCAAGAAAAAATTTATATATTATTAACAATCCAAATAATTTTGGCAGATTAAAAATTTATTAACTCTTTAGCATAACTGGAATTATTCACTAAGAAAACCCAAAATCACATCTTCAAGTCCGGGGTTGACCAAGTAGAATCAAGAACTTTTCCATTTTAATAAATATTTGCCCTTTCGGTGGGACCAGAGCGCCAAATCCAGCATATAGATTAGGTAGTCGTTTGACCAAGTATAAGCAATAATCCACGAGGCATGGGCGGCAGAATAGATCTTACACGACCAGTTCAATTCATTCGAAGCTAAGAATGCATAATGTTCTCGTTTCTTTTCATAATGGGCATAATACGTAAGCTTTGCACACGGATTCTTGTATGACAAGATCTCTCTTCGGCCAAGTCCAACCATAAACTGAGGATTAAGTCTCTCTCTCTGGCAGGCAACCCCCCACCCCCCCAACCCCAAAAAATATCCTGTAAGTACACAGATGAGCAGTCAATAAGCTCACAACAAAAGCAGCCTGGAAATCACTATCAATTCCTGCTTAGTAGCTCATAATCTTAGAGCAATTTCAACGATTCACAGCCGAACATGGCCTTAGGTAGCCTCAGCCTCTTTCGAGCACTTCTCTTCTTGTCCCTCACGGCCTCAGCTCTCTCGACGCGCCCCTACAAGAATGGTCTCTCGCCAGACTTCTACGATTATGTCTGCCCTCAAGTCGATTTGGTTTTCGACGATGATGCTTTCCTGATCAGTACAAAGTTGGCTACTTGGGAGGCTATTGTAATAGCGGGCCCGTCGTCTGCTTCTTTCACCCATTAAACTCCAGCTCAAACCTGAGAAAGAAGGGAAGTAAAAGAGACATCTTTGTATGCATAGCGTGATTGCTAGACGTTGCTTTTGCACCGGGGCTCCACGGCCTTGGCTCTTCGTCGGCCTGGGCAATCCCGGAGATAAGTACAGAGGAACCAGGCATAATATACGTAGCGGAACCCAGTCACTGTGCACTAAATTATGTTTTCTTTTTTCTTTTTTTGCTGGAATTCCTAGTTGCAGAACCCTTAGTTCTGTGTTTGGGTTTTGATCAAGCAGGTAGGGTTCGAAATGATCGATGCTTTTGCTGAATCGCAAGGGATTCCGATGAGCACGGTCCACTGCAAAGCTATGTTCGGGCAAGGCAGGTGCTCAGTGATTTTCGTTTCAGCTTTATTTTGTCAGGAGCGCGTGGGTTACATTTAATTTGGTGGATGGAATATTGATGCAGGTTTTGTTGGTGATGTCCCTGTATTCCTCGCAAAGCCTCATACTTACATGAATCTGAGCGGCGAATCGGTAAGCCGTCTCAATGGTTTTCCCCCCTGCTCGGAATACTTATTGAGCTGAATCGCAAACTGATTTTCCTGCACTTTGTAAGATGGACCGGCTTTAGTGGGATATAGAATCCACCATGTCAGTTTGTCTTACATTTTTGTGTTCATTTTCTTCATGTATGTTTTCACGCAAAAAATAAAAAATAAAAAAAATAAAAGAAGAAGCAATCAACTTGGGTTGGAAAGCAAAACTAAACTGCGTTGATTTTCTTGGAGAGATCCCATATCGAAAATTTGGTGTAGCGTGGAGTAATTATCAATTCATGTTTAACTCAAATTATTGAGTGAGGTGGATCTAACTAAATGATGAGCTCATATTGACATTTCCTTCAATGAACTTTCTAGGTGAAGATGTAGGGCTTGTAGTCTACATACAACACATTATGTAAGACTAACTTTTGAACAACAAATGTGACATTATTAATGCAAGCAAAAATAATCTTTAAAATAATTTAGACTAATCAACCCAATCAAATAGTAAATTTGAATTTAAGAATAGCTTGTGTTCTTACCCATGTTTGAGATGGATTTTATCCTCAAAAGTACATTAAATAGTAATCAATTATGATAAATAAATCTTCTACTTTTAAACATTCTATTTTTCTCAATATGATTGTGGATTACTCTACTTCCACTTTTATGTATTCATATTTTTATTTTTATTTTAAATTTATTTATATATTCTAATATAAATTCAACATATAAATATATATTTAGTTTTTATATTTATTTTGTATTTTAGGTATATTAGTATAGTTTAGTAAATTTCCTCGAAAAATCATAGGAATCACTATTAGATGTACTTTGAATTTCGATTGATAAAAGGAAGTACCAAAGAAGATTTTGATGCCTCACCCTTTGAAAACGAGGCTCGTGATTGACCATCATATCAAACGACCCAAGCCAATGCTTTTAAATGTTAGGTGCCTTCCACTTTTATCCAAAGTGTTGACAGCTCATTCCTCTTTAGTCCGCGGGCCGCCAACAATAACCATCATTTTTGTTTTTTTAATTGGCAATTCTGAACTCTCAAATTACTCATCAATAAAGTTCTAACCAAGTAGTTGATTTGCCAAGTCTCTAAACAAGTAGTCGATTTGCTAGCAAGTCTTATGAGTGGTGTCAGTTTTAGGAATTGGGTTTTCCTTTCATATAATTTAGATAGGCAAAGTACTAAAAAAGTCCTAAACCTATTGTATTGATGCAAATTCGATCATAACCTTTTAAGTGGACGAATTTAGTTCTAAATCTTTTCACATTTTGCCAATTGAGTTTATTCAACTAATTTTGATTAGAAATTGCTGATATGGATACTAATCATCCTACGTGATATGATTGGTATTGATGTGAAATTTTTTTAATAGAATTTTATTTTATTATTTTTTTCCTTTTATTTTGACCAATGCTGGGCCCATACTAGGTTTGGGTGAAGGCCTTCATGCTCTCCCCTGCGGTTGGTGGGGCCATAAAGGCTATTGCCCAAGGCCTTCACGGCCCTATTGGTTGTTGGCAAGGTGGCCCTTGCCTACATTTGGTGAGGGCCTATGCAAGGGCCACGATCCTCACCAGGTGAGGGTTCGTAGGCCCTTGTTAGCCAAAATGAAAGCAATATATATATATATATATATATATATATATATATATATTTTAAATTGTAAAAATTGTTCACGCTTTCACCGACTGTGCCATGTGGGATGGTTGTTGTCCACATTAGTGATTAGCAATTTACTGCCACGATTAGTCGGAATAATTCAATTGGCATTTTGTGAAAATGGTTTAAGACCAAATTAACATTGATTCAATAGGTTTATAACTTTTTGGGTGTTTTCCCCAACTTAGACATCTATCTAAAAAGACAACTAAAATATCAATCAAGCGTTTACAGTAGTTAGACAAGTAATGTAAGGCTTAGTCTTAAGTGGTTTTGAGAAGTCCTAATCTTGATTCGGTCCTAGTGGTTCCTTAGTTTTACACAACGTCAATTATTTACTTGTGACGGAATGGTAAAGACGTCTATCTAAAACAGGTAGAAGCTTAGAAAATTGGTGAGACAGAAAACATATTCAGGTATCGGAATCGACGGAAAATGTTTTGGATTTTTGGTTGGATTATGCCTTACAAAGAATGAGTTTGGATTGTGACAAACTGTTGTAAGTATCCAATATATGTAAGTCCACTGCATCTCAATCATTAGATCATATAGGTCTCACGTAAGCTCAATGATGTCAAGTGAGTTTGAACTAGAAGAGGTTCAGATAAGGCTGGTCTAATATCGGAGGTGGTGGACTCATGCAACGAGGGCATGAACCCAAGTGGTGACCGTTGGGACTTGGTAGCCACAATAAGGAGTGGACGACGAAGAGGAAGTCGCCACAGCGACTGAAGTAGATTTCCCACAGAGTGGTACAACGGCTTTTGCATTCGATTCGGGCGGGAAGAAATCGTGGCCGTTGTTGCATTATGTGGTGAAGATGGTGCGGCCTTGCAAGCAGCAGCTTTTGCCTCGGATAATCTTGTCGAAAGGCATTCAAATTTCTTAAGATTACACTAAACTATGTACTCGTGTGTGAGAAATCGAGTTAGGCCGAATATAAATGGTTGCACTTTCATCCAATTATCAACATGTTCTGTCATATTTCATATATTGATGTGGCTTGGCGGGCGGATTGTAGAATTGAGATCTGACTTCTTGTTTCATGGTTCAGTAGATATTTTATCTAAGTTAAAAGTGAATGCCGTCAGAATTGAGTTTTGCTTAAGACATACAAACCAGACTAGAATATGTTAATCCTCCGTAGTGATTACTCAGGATGGTGACACCATGACAGGACAAGGATAGAACGGGTGAACAGCTCTGGTTTCTCGAGTGGTGAACGCAATCCCCAGCTAGAGGAGGAGCTGGCAATGATTGGGCAGTAACTAGCGGCGGCGTGGTGGAGAATGGCTGTTGACAACGAACAATTTGAGGCCCTCCAGTCTAAATCGAGCGAGTAGTACTGAAACTAGGAGTGCCCATACTGCCACTCGGACTTGCTTTGAATTAATTGTGGGGCGCGGAACATGGATTGGGTAGGGCATGTGGCTCTAGCGATTAGTCAGTCAGTGCAGTTCATGGAGCTCAAGTGGCAAGCTTAATGGGCGGAAACGGAGAAGGAGCTTCAAGCCGATGTGCAGGAGCAAGTGGCGACGGGTAATGTGATTCACGACACACATGGTACAGCATCTAGGAGTGATGCCGCTGCCACTGGAACAGGGATTGGCGTTGCCCACACCATGAGCAGGTCATAAATTCTTTTACCGTGCAAGTCATCGGTGACAAAAGGTTCTCACTTACATTATGTGGAACATCTCTTTAGCTACGTGTGTTGTTCGAATGAGCATGATCTTGTTGTGCAGAGTCACTTTTTGAGTTGATGCTCGAATGCTCATGTCCAAGTCATTGCTGGAATTGTAAGAGTTTTCCTAATGTTGACTACATTAATTGATATTATAATTTACCGTTTTACAGTTACCGTATGACGGGGTTGGTCTAAGGTGAGATAAAATGTTTTTTAATTAGTCTAATATGGGGTGGTTAGTGTGGGCCGAGTTGAGCCTGAGCCCGTAATGAGGGGGCCTGGTTGGAAACTCTCAAGTCTCTCCTTCTAATCCTAATTCTCACACGTATCCATACATAAGGAACGTTAACCTAACACTAAAGAGTGAGGAGGCCGTCTCATTGAGCCAGTGATACGGAGGGCAATAGAGGAGAAGGACTTGCGCGTGAAACATCAGTTTTCCGCTTCCGCTTCAAGAACGATGGATCCTAAAATAGGTGCGTTAATCTTTCTAGTCAATTATGCATGTTCTTGTTCTGGTTATGGAGATCTTGGGATTGCACAATTTGCATCCATCATGTGGTATCAGAGCATCCATAACCCTAGAACTCGAATGCATAGGATTTTGCCATAATGTGAGATTTTCGGGATTGTTCGTTCAATAAAAATAAAATAAAATTATATATTTGGATTGGGCTTGTCGAGACGAGCAGAACCATGGGTGGCGTGTCGCCGAAGGAAGCCGCACACGCCTCCACGCATGGCCACGAGCCTTTACGCGGTGCCACGCGCGGGGAGCGGCTCGCGTGTGCGACGCACGCGGGTGCTGACGTCAAGATGATGTCAGCGACCCGGCCCGACCCGACCCGACCCAACCCGTTGACCAACCCAACCCGGTCAACTAGTCGGACCAGGCGGTTGGACCAGATGGTTGAGCCGAGAACTGGTCCGACCGGTTTTGACCGGTCTCTTTGCCACGCACGTGTGCTCCACGCGCCACGCACTCAGGCAGTGCATGCGGGCGCGTGGAGTGTCCATTCGACGCGTGGCGGGCTGTGTTGGATTCGTATTCCCACGCTCTATTTTGTGGTGTATTTATTACATATTTGATAATTTTATGGACGTGAAAATACATACAAAGCTCTAAATACGTGTATTTTAAGTGTATTTTTTTTTTTTTGTATTTTTATGTGATTTTGGAAATACAAGTGTTGGGTTATTGGTATGTTATCACATAAACATTATAAAAGTGTTATTCATTAATAATATACAATAAAGTTTAATTTTTATTAATGAATAAGGCAGTATAATTAGCATGATATATGATTTTAGTGATATGTTGCCCCTATCACTAAAGTTAAAATCACAAGTATATGGTGTATGTGAGATATAAAGTTTATATTCTTGATATGAGAGAGTTTTAAGGATTCAATTGAGTTGTGACCGCCAAAGTGGCACACTTGATTGGGTTTGAGAAATTTCGATCTCATATATTGATTGGGATGTCTCCTGGTCTAATGCATAGTCATACTCCTAAAGGAGGTGATTGTGCATTAATTCATGGAGGGATATATGATGGTGTGGTGGAGGAGTGACTGATCCTAGTGGTTCATATGCCCAAAAATGATGAATTCATGAAGATTGTAATATATTCTCATAACCGCTATTATGTGGGGAGTGTATAATTGCATATCATGTATTTTGCCCAAAAGTGATTATGTGATTTTGCATGTAACTCTCTGGATGTGTAGATGTTCATATGGCTTTTACTGCTGATTACCGGCAAATATTACTGCCGAGAGTACAGAGGCTCGAAAGCACATTTTGCTGCCTGGAAAAGAACAATATAATTTGCTTGCTGTCCATGAAGTGTTTCATTTAGGAACACTTGAAAAGTGGTTTGCCTGCAGATTGCACCGCTAGGCAAATGATGGAAGCCTTGGTGGCTAGAAACTGTGTCTCGTCTAATGCTGAGATAGGGACACAATTGCAAACACTATTTACTATGAAGTATGATGGTTTTGGTGGAGTTAGAGATTATGTTCTGAGGATGGTAGATTTGCATACAAAGCTTCAGGCTCTCAATGTTGATATTTCCACTGCTTGCATTGTGCATCAAGCTTTAAATACTCTTCCTCTTGATTTTGGGATTATCATGACTAATTATAATTCTCAAGATAAAACCTGGTTAGTTAATGACCTGATTGCAAGATTGGTGGTAGAGGAAGAAAAATTGAAGAAAGATAAATGGCACATTACTCTTTATGTTTCTAGTTCTGGTAGTGATAAGGGTAAGAAGTTGAAAAATTATACCCACAAGAGCAATTTTGAAGCTGCTAGTCCTTTCAACAATAAAGGAAATTCTGAAGGTGCTGGTCCTTCTAACAGTTTGCGTCCTAAGAAAGCATTCTCCAAGAATGATGGTGTTTTTTGTTACTTTTGCAAGGAGAGAGGATACATAAAGAAACGTTGCAATAAGTATAAGGTTTGGTTGTCCAAGAGAACCAAGAGAACCAAGAGTGAGCCTAAAGGTAATGATTGTTTGGCATTTGTTTGTGAATCCACTCTATCTGAAACCCCAACCAATTCTTGGTGGCTAGATAATTGTGCAACTAATCATGTTGCATTTACCATACATGGGTTCATAAACCAAAGGACGCCAAATCAGGATGAATCAAAGCTCACTGTGGGAAACAACATTGAAGTTGACGTTGAGTTCGTGGGAGATGTTATTTTGATTTTAGATTCTGGTTTTAGGATGATGTTAAGAAACACATTTTACGTATCTTCCTTTAGGCAGAATTTAGTTTCTGTGTCTTATTTGGACATGTGTGGATACTCTTTTGAAATAAAGAGCAATACTATTTCCATGTTTTATGATTCGAATAAGATTGGGTGTTGCAATTCATCCAATGGATTATATTGATTGAGTTTATCTCCCAATGACATGTACGTTGCTTATTTAGTTGAAAAAGTTGTTTCCAAAAGGCCTCTATCTAAGGAACAGTCTTATGCATTGTGGCATAAACGTCTTAGTCACATTTCTAAAGAAAGAGTAGAAAGGCTTATGAAGGCTGACATCTTGCCTACTCTTAAAGGTGATCTAGAGACTTGCGTAGACTGTTGTAGAGGTAAGATGACTAAGTTAAAGAGGTAATCCGCCGTACGAAGTTCTGACTTGTTGGAGATTATTCACATTGATATTAGTGGACCATACACGGCTACTTTGTGTAGAAATTTTTATTTCATCACATTTATTGACGACTATTCCCGATATGGATACTTATACTTGATTAAAAAAAAGTCTTAGTCTCTTGATAAATTCAAGAATTTTCAGACTGAAGTGGAGAAACAGTTGGGAAAAGTTATAAAGATTGTCAAATCTGATCATGGTGGTGAGTATTTTAGTAGACACGGTGATGCTGGACAACTTAAAGGGCCGTTTGCTAGATACTTAGAGGATTCTAGGATAATAGGTCAGTTTACTATGCCCGGAAGTCCTGAATAAAATGGCATAGCTGAAAGGCGTAATCGTACTCTTATGGACATGATGAGAAGTATGATTAGTAGGACCAATTTACCTGATTTTCTATGGGGTGAAGCTTTGAAAACAGCTTTTTATATTCTAAATTGTGTTTCTACTAAAGCGGTTCCATTGACTCCTTTTAAGTTGTGGACTGGATGTAAACCTAGCTTGAATTATCTTAAAGTTTGGGGAGGTCTAGTAGAAGTGAAATTATATAATCCAACATTGAGTAAGATTGATTCAAAAATTACTCGGTGTTACTTCGTATCTTACTCATATCATTCAAAGGGGTATTGATTTTATAATCTTAGTGGAGATACAAGAATTGTGGAATCTCAGGTTGCAAAATTTTTGGAGTTTGATGTAGCTGAGAAGGGTAGCTGCTCACAAACTATCGAAGATGATAGTATGGTGGGGATTATTGGATCCCTATCTCATCCTGTGCAGACAATTATGAAGCCTCCTGCATCACAAATTGAGCCTATTGTGGCCTAGGATCCTATTGTTGAGACAGTTCCTGATAAAATTCTTCAAGTCCCTCAAATTCATAATGAAGTTGAAGTAGCTCCTCTCAGAAGATCGACTAGGGAAAGACGTTCGGCTATACCACCAGACTATGTTGTCTACTTAGGAGAGCATGATTATGATATTGGCTATGTTGTTGATCCGATAACTTATACGGATGCCATCTCATGTCCTCAATCAGATTTGTGGCTAGATGCGATGAAAGCTGAGATGCAATCTATGAAACATAATGGTGTTTGGGAGCTTGTTGAATTACCTGAAGGTTGTAAACCTATTGGCTGCAAATGTGTATTCAAGACTAAAAGGGATTCCAAAGGAAAGATTAAAAAGTTTAAAGCTAGGCTAGTAGCCAAGGGTTTCACTCAAAGAGAATGAATAGATTATGAAGCAACATTTTCTCCAGTTTCTTCTAAAGATTTCTTTAGAGTGATCATGGTATTGGTAGCTCATTTCGATATGGAGTTACACCAGATGGATGTTAAAACTGCTTTTCTTAATGGAGACCTTAATGAGGAGGTTTATATGGTGCAGCCTGAAGGTTTTGCAGTAGATGACTCAGGTAAGCTTGCTTGTAGATTGAAGAAGTCTATTTATGGCCTTAAGCAAGCTTTTAGACAGTGGTATTTAAAGTTTCATAGTGTTGTCACTTCATTCGAATTTATTGAGAACAAAGTAGATCAGTGTATATACACCAAGGTTAGTGGGAGGAAATATATTTTTCTCATATTTTATGTGGATGATATCTTGCTTGCTTGTAGTGACATTGGTTTACAGCATGAGACAAAGCGGATGTTATCGAAAATTTTTGACATAAAAGACCTTGGTGAGGCGTCTTTTGTTCTTGGCATTGAGATCGATAGGGATCGCTCTCGCCGTTCATTGGGTTTGTCTCAGAGGGCATATATTGATCGCATTTTAGAAAGATTCAACATGCAGGATTGCAAACTAGGAATTGCTTCTGTTATTAAGGGTGATAAATTGAGTCTTTCACAATGCCCTAATTCAAATTTTGAGAAAGCTCAAATGAAAAATGTACCTTATGCTAGTGTGCTTGGAAGTATCATGTATGCTCAAGTTTGCACTAGACCAGATATTGCTTTTGCAACAGGGCTTCTAAGCAAATATCGGTCAAATCTAGGAAGTGATCATTGGGTTGCTGCCAAGAAGGTTTTAAGGTACTTAAAGAGAACAATAGATTATATGCTGATTTATAGATATGTTCCACACTTGCAACTAGCAGGGTATTCAGATGTAGATTTTCCTGGTTGTCAAGATGATAAGAAGTCAATGACAGGATATACATTTATGTTAGCAAGGAGGTGCAGTATCATGGAAGAGCGAGAAACAGAAATCCATATCTCCTTCTACTATGCAAGCGGAGTTTGTAGCATGTTTCTCAGCTGCTACTCAAGTTATTTGGCTCTGGAACCTCATTAGGGAGTTATCAGTTTTTGATTTTATGGATAGGCCCATACAGCTACATTGTGACAATAATTCTACAGTGTTGTTTATTAATAACAACAGAAATCTCAAGGGGTCTAAACACATGGAGGTCAAGTTTTTGATCATAAAGGAATCGGTGCAGAATGGTGATGTTGCAGTAGATCATATTCCTATAGATGATATGGTTGCAAATCCACTAATTAAAGGTATACGCCAATGTGTATTTGAGTGACATGTTATTAGCATGGGCCTGGGAGCATCTTAGGATGCTGTTATTTAGTGGGAGCTTTGTTTTATTTTTTCTTGAATAAAGTTTACATTATATATATATATATATATATATATATATATATGTGTGTGTGTGTGTGTGTGTCAACTTTTATATTCAATAAAATATTTTGAATGGATTGTTATTATGTTGAATATATATATTATTAAAAGTCTCAAGGTATTGCTTAAACCTTGAGTGAAGGCTAGGGGCATCCAGTTATTAGCCTTATGCATATATCTTGTTATACATAAAGAAATGTTAACCGTAAGGACAAGACATATGTGGGTTCATTGGAACCGTAAATACATTCTCTAGTGGCACAAGTTTTTTGTGACGCTTAAGGTAATAGAATGGCGATTGACAAATGGGATCTCTCTATGAGAGATGTTATCTATTTGCACACTATCATATTGAATCCATATCGATAAAGTTGAAAGCAGTTGTGATCGTGGAAGGCTCTGTGCGTATACATGTAGTTACCACCATGATTTGGTGTTTGAGACTTTATGAGGTATGATTGACTATTAAGAATTATCTCTAGACCAAAGTGCATACATACAATACAATTACAATTAATATAGTCCAAGTGGGAGAATGTAAGAGTTTTCCTAATGTGGACTACATTAATTGATATTATAATTTACCATTTTACGGTTACCATATAATGGGGTTGGTCTAAAGTGAGATAAAATGTTTCTTAATTAGTCTAATATGAGGCTGGCTAGTGTGGGCCGAGTTGAGCCTGGCCCGTAATGAGGGGGCCTGGTTGAAAACTTTATAAATAGTGCTCAAGTCTCTCCTCTAACCCTAATTCTCACACGTATCCTCACATAAGGAGCGTTAACCTAACGCTAAAGAGTGAGGGGGCTATCTCATTGAGCTAGTGATACGGAGGGCAATAAAGGAGAAGGACTTGCGCGTGGAACATTAGTTTTTCGCTTCCGCTTCAAGAACGATGGATCCTAAAACAGGTGCGTTAATCTTTCTACTCAATTATGCATGTTCTTGTTCTAGTTATGGAGATCTTGGGATTGTGCAATTTGCATCCATCAGGAATGACTAGAACTGCAAGATATAGTTGATGCCGGGAGGAGATGTGTAGAATGACATGTCGGTTTCCGTATTGGGATGAGCGAATGGAAGGGGGGATATTCATAGTGAAGGGGTTGGAAATGGAACTGAATAAGTTTTTGCTCTGCGGAGATATTCTTGTTCAGACGAAACCGACAGACGCTGGTTTATCACGTCTCACGAGCACATGATCAATGTTCAGATCGCTGTTGATCACAAAGTCGCGGGCCGATGATAGTTGGTATCATGCCGTACGGATGGCTAATGATAAGCCTGCAAGACCGTCCCTAACGAGCCTTCTTCCGATCAAAATTCTCTTAAAACATCCAAATTAGTAGGAGTCACTTGAGATCCTGTCGCTGTGCTTGAGTTATTCTACTCTGTGTCGCCATTCGTATGACCTAACAAGAACCGTGTCATGGCTATGACTGTATCCCGACAAACGGTACTCGTTAGCAATTAGGGGAAACATAATTGCTTTATGGCTGGAACTGGTCTATCACTTGCTTGCAGACATATCTGCCATTTGGTAAAAACTATACTTTATATATGATTTTTGCTAATTTTTTATTTTTATAAAAAGCCTCAAACTATTTGATAGTGAAACTTGATAACTGCGGCTCGCCAGTGGCACGCTAGCCGCACATCGGCAAATGTGGGAGTCGGAACACAGAGAGAGAGCTCAGATTCCTTGTTTAGAAGACAAGTAACTTGGTTCTATGGAGAAACTTCAATTTACACTTGAAGACTCTATTATCGAGGCACAAATGTACATTCTCTAGAAAAAAGTTTCTGAAGAATGAATTACTCACAGCAACAAATACAATGGTACACTTGCGACAAATGTGTAAAAAAAAAGAAAAAGAAAATCATGACGACTCGTTGTAATTTAACAAAATCGGTGGCTTCCGACTGTCTCGAATTCAATTCAACCTCCGGCAATTCGAGCGAATTTGACCTTTGTTTCCGGTCAGTGGCTTGATATTTCCCATCCTGACCATCGATTTAGCGAAATCCTTCCAAAATGCTTCATAATCGTAGCTATAGCTCTTCACTAGCTCGAGTGCGGATTCACCAGTTGACAGTGCCTGATCAGAGTGAAGAAGGCCCTTCTGGGTCAACAGGTTATTGTAGTACAATGTGTCGAAACGCGCTGGCGTGGGATCTAAAGTTGCGAGGTTAGAGTCGCTTCCTGTGCGCGGGCAGTAGGACCGGAGATTCTTTGCGAATGCCTGGTTGATGTTGCTGTCATTGAATGTCCTATTCCTGAAAGTAAAGCACTGTGCGAAGCCGATTGTGTGGGCGCCGCTCAGCGCGACCAAGTCCTTGACCTTAAGGCCTTGTCTCTTGAAATTGTTAATTAAGGCAGGTAGGTCCATGTTCGGCGCAGGGATGTCGTTGTTTGCCATCGTCATGCTCGCTGTCGTCGAATCTCTTCGTCCGAGTCGTACTTTCCACGAAGGCCCTCCTAACTGAAATATGAAAGAAGTTAACACCTAATTCGGATTGGCAATGTCTTACGGCGCATGAAAATCAACTAAGCAAATGATGGTCTCCATTTAGATTTGCTGATTAATGGTCATCACGGGATGCAGTAAAACTAGACGTACGTACCGCAACAACAGAGTCACGAGCGGCGACAGCCAAGATGTCTGCACAAGAAACCACGGGACGTCCACATACTCTGTCAACCTCCGCCTTTATTTGGTCGATCACTTCGAAACCTCTAGCCGAATTGTTATTAGGAGCCGCGAACTTTTCACTCTCGATGGTTGCGGTTGAATCCAAGAGTATCGACCCATCACAACCCTGCATCATTCGACACCCAAACGTAAATTAATGTTGGCAAATGTTGTGCAACAATGAATAGTAATCACTATTTTTGAGAACAAATTAATGTGAAAGTTTGCTGGCACATATATGTCTTACATTGACGAAACAGTCGTGAAAGTGCAAGCGCAGCAAGGAAGCGCCCATGCGTCGCTCTTGCTGCACCGCCCCCTCAACGATGCGCTTGATGGCAGGCAAGGCTTGAGGGCAAACGTAGTCGTAGAAGTATGGCGTGAGGCCGTTCTTGTAGGGACGAGTCGAAAGAGTTGAGGCCGCGAGGGACAAGATGAGAAGCGCTTGGAAGAGGATGAGGAAGGCCATGTTTGGCTTTGAATCCTTGAAATTGCACTGAGATTACGAGTGACTTTGCAGAAGGCAATGGTGATTTGAACGCTATTTTTGTTGTTGTGAGCTTCTGGGCTGCTCATTTGTGTACTTATAGGAACAAGGAAGAGATAGAGAGACTTAATCCTTAGGTTGTAATTGGACTTGGCCGAAGAAAGATCTTGTCGTGCAAGAATCCACGTGGAAACATGCCCATTAATGCAAGAAACGAGTACATCTTCGTACCTGAACTGGTCGTGTAAGCCGGCGCCTCGCGGTTTATTGCTCATACGTGGTCAAACGACTACCTAATCCACATCCTGGCTTTAATAATCTGGGTCCCACAGAAAAGGGCAAATTTTTCTTAAAAATGGAAATGTTCTTGCTTCTACTTGGTCAACCCTCGACTTGAAGAAGAGGTTTTAGATTTTCTAAGAGAATAAGTCCAGTTATCCTAAAAAGTTACTAAACTTTATCTACCGAAATGATGTGGATTGTTAATTATATATGAATTTCTTTTTGGGACGGTGATTGTCTATTTTTTTGACGAGTCTTAATCTATGTCATATGCATAGCTGAATACTACTTTATACTAGAGATCAAATAAGACAAAGAACATCTCTCGATATCTTATATGCATGTCGAAGATCGTGAATTATGATGGGAATAAACCCGTGACATCCATTTTCTTGAAGTCCATGTGCAAAAATTATTTTGCCGTTTCATGCATCTACACTAAATTTTTCTTTCTACAATATATCATTTTACAAATTTCTATAGGTTGGTCAACCACTTACATGTAATCTTAATTTATAGAGTGGCGAGCGGCCAACATGCCACCGACGAGCGGCCAGTGAGCCTACGCCACCATTGTCGATAGTAGCTAGTTTAAGATCTTTTATAGAAAAAAAAATTAGCAAAAATTCTTTATAAAATATAGATTTTACTCAATGGTATTTATGTCAAAGTTGTTTTCTAATGTGTTTTTACAATATAGTTTACCAAAAACTACTTGCAATTTGAAAAATCTATTTAGTCCAAAGACATTTGCATTTTTCCAAAAATATTCTTCAAAATTGAACGAAACGCACCTTAAAGAGTCTCTCTCCCTCTTCCCAAATCCTATAAGTACACAAATGAGCAGTCCATAAGCTCACAACAAAAGCAGCCTAGAAATCACCATCAATTGCGGCAAAGTTACTCATAATCTGAGTGCAATTACAAGGATTTACAGCCGAACATGGCCTTAGGTAGCCTCAGCCTCTTCCGAGCACTTCTCTTCTTGTCCCTGACGGCGTCAGCTCTCCCGACGCGCCCCTACAACGACGGCCTCTCGCCACACTATGACTATATATGCCCTCAAGCCTTAGCCACCATCAAGCACGTCATTGAGGCGATGGTGCGGCAAGAGCGACGAATGGGTGCGTCCTTGCTGCGCTTGCACTTCCACGACTGTTTCGTCAATCTAAGAAATAAACAGCTAAGTTTCACATTAATTTGTTGTTCTAAAAAATAGTGATTACTATTTAGCATTGCACAATACTTGCTAACATTGATGTTTGTTTGGGAGTTCAATAATGCAGGGTTGTGATGCATTGATGCTCTTGGATTCGACCCCGACCATCGACAATGAAAAGCTTGCCCTTCATAATAACAATTCAGCTAGAGCGTTCAAAGTGATCGGCCAAATTAAGGCGGAGGTCGATGGAGTATGTGGATGTCCGGTGGTATCTTGTGTGGACATCTTGGCAATCACTCTCATGACTCCGTTGTTGCGGTACGTCTAGTTTAATGGTGCGTTCAGTTCAATTTTAGGGGAATATTTTTTGGAAAATGCACGGGTTTTCGATATGCAAATAGTGTTTAGTAGAGTATATTTTAAACACACATTGGAAAGTAACTTTGACATAAATATTGTTTGGTAAAAACTATATTTTGCAAAGGATTTTTGCTAGTATTTTATTTATAGAAAATCTCAAATTATGTCCCGACAGAACTCAGTCGCCATTGGGGAGGGCGGTGGCAGCTCACTGGTGGCATGCTGTCTGCACTCCCGCTATTCGCTGGCTCGTAAAAAATATATAATCTGATTCGAACAATTCAATTATTCCAGCTACACTAGCGGGCTTTTTTTTTCCAGGTTTCAAGCTCGCATATCATGTTGCCTAGCTTTGGACAAAGATCAAGGCTAAGATACAAAATAAAAGGTGGAAGTTCTAATCTCACCTTGGCATCCTTAAGGAAGAAAAGGGTTCCCTCTATAGCCTTCCTTGCAAAGAAGAGGGAATAACGAAGGCCATTGGAGATCCGGTTTCAACATCACCAGGAGCATCTTCCCCCAGTTCGTCCTCCGCAGCATGCTCCTAAACTTTGCTACTTCTAGAAAAGAAGAAACTGATGATCCGGACTTGATGGACGGCGCTCCTGTCTAATTGTCAAGCACCTCCATGAAACTAGTAAACTAATGATAACATGCAAGGAAAACCCATTAAGCCATGACTGATGGTGAGCTTGTAGAAACCAAATATTCCAACTATGGTGGCTCTCACTAGGGTTGTGCAAAATGGACCGCCCGAATCAGTAATCGACTGGACCATACCGAACCAGCTAATTGGGTCTAGTTCCTAGGAGTGTCGGTCTGGTTCCCAATTCCTAAAAGTGAAATCTAAGGGGGAATCGGAATGAACTAATTACATATATATTTTTATTATTTCTTCACTAAAATTAAAAGAAAACCAGTTTTTTTTTTTCATAACATATAGAATTAACTAGTGGAAAAAAAAAGAAGTGACTGGTTCCATTAGATAAGAATTGGAACTAGACTAGATAGGGAACCGATCACCTCTAGCTCCCATTTGAGCTTTGGAGTATGAGATTCGTGCTTCTTTGTTTTGCACAAGTTGCCTAATTTGGAGTTAAATAACTTTTAACCATTCATGATGTGAGTTATAAAAAGGATTAACTCACCACCCGTGTGTACATGGAACCGATCTAAATTTAGAGTGTCCTTAATTTCAACTCGAGCCATTTGTTTATGGTTTGGCTTAATAGTCACAACCACTCTCCCATGAAAAGTCTGCAATATAAAATCTAGAAACTCTCATTCACACTATAAACCCAACGTGATTGTGCATTCCTTCTTCCAATTGGTAGCATACCACTCTAATAAATGAACACAATCACATTGACCAAATTGATGCAATAGAAAAGTACAATGCCTAAGACTAATCAGACCTTACAGGACCGATTCAATTTTTGTTAAGTTGAAAAATTAAGTATATGATCTCAGCTTCTTGCATTTGTGGGTATAATTAGCTCATGAGCTTGCACACGCAATCTTGTATGACAAGATCCCCTTTGGCCAAGTCCGAGGAAACATAAAGTCTCTCTCTCTCTCTCTCTCTCCAATTCCTATAAATACAGAAATGAGTAATCCGAAAACTAAACACAACGAGCTCGAAAGCACCATCAATTGAAGCAGAATTACTCATAGTCTCGCTCCAATCCTTGCTGACTCCGAAAGCCAAACATGGCTTTAAATAGCCTCAGCCTCGTCCAAGCACTTCTCTTCTTGTCTCTCGCGACCTCGGCTTTCTCGACGCGGCCCTACAAGGAAGGCCTCACGCCATACTTCTACGACTACGTTTGCCCTCAAGCCTTGCCCGCCATCAAACGCGTTGTCGAGGCAGCGGTGCAACAGGAGCGACGCATGGGCGCTTCCTTACTCCGTTTGCACTTCCACGATTGTTTCGTTAACGTACGACACATTCACGATAATCTTGAATTCGCATTGGTTATCTAGCAGCCGGCATAAATTTGCTAACTTGATTCTTGTTTCGTCCACGTCATAATGTAGGGTTGCGATGCTTCAATACTTTTGGATCCGACCCCTACCATTGACAGCGAAAAGTTCGCGAACCCGAATAACAATTCGGCTAGAGGGTTCGAAGTGATCGATCAAATTAAGGCAGAGGTCGACAGAGCTTGCGGATACTCACTTGTATCATGTGCCGACATCTTGGCCGTTGCAGCCCGTGACTCGGTAGTTGCGGTACGTCTTATCTTAATGCTACATATGATGCCTTCATTTAACCAAAACTACAGTACAAACAAATAGAAGAGAGAGTCTCCCGCTAATTGAACACGCTAGGCGTAGAATCACATGCACATACATAATCTTTCGATTATCTAAAAAGAGCTGAATTTGAACTTAAAAGGTTGACTGAAATATTTCAGCTGGGAGGGCCTTCATGGGAAGTACAACTTGGAAGGAGGGACTCGACCACGGCGAGCAGGACAACCGCCAACTCCGACATTCCCGCGCCGAACATGGACTTGCCTGCACTGATCAACGCGTTCCAAAAGCAAGGTCTCGACTCTCGGGACTTGGTCGCGTTGAGCGGTGCTCACACAATCGGGTTCGCTCAATGTTTCTTTTTCAGAAACCGCACATACAACGACAGCAACATCGCCGCCAGTTTCGCCAGGAGCCTCCGGTCTTTGTGCCCGCGTACTGGAGAGGACGGTAACCTCGCTGGTTTGGATCCTTCGCCTGCTCAATTCGATGCATTGTACTTCCATAGTCTGCTGGCGCAGAAGGGGCTTCTTCACTCTGATCAGGCGCTTTACAGTGGTGGGTCAACGGATGAGCTGGTGAAAACTTACAGTGATGATGCGGAGGCCTTCTGGGGTGATTTTGCGAAGTCGATGATCAAGATGGGAAACATAAAGCCGTTGATCGGAAACCAGGGCCAGATTCGCTCGAATTGCCGAAGTGTGAACTGAAGTGGCAGTTTGTTCTTCGTTTCTTTCCGGCATATTCTTTAATATTTGTGTTAAGAAACATTCTTGATATTGTTCTCTGACCAATCTTGGAAAGCTCTAATAATAATAAAGGCCTTCAACTCATTCAAACATCTCTGGAATACACTCTGATCCAATAATCGATCCGTTCCATTTTATAAAGTGTTCGAAGGACTCTTGCTCGTAAAATTCTAGGTTACCAATGTTCATAGGTCATCAGCCATATGTGACGACGAAAACAAACAGTATTGCATAACGTCAAAAGATAAGTGCATAGAAAGTAGACAAGCTTTCTGGTTTAATTGAAGTGATTTCTTTTTCTTGGGTCGGAAAGAGCATGGGGAAGAAATAAAGGGCGAGGCCCCGCTCAGCCCCGATGGCCATCAATACCTTTACTAAAAAGTTTAAATCATTGGATCATACCCCAAGTAGGATATATTAATTGCTTCACATGTTAGATTTCTTTTCATCCAACACCCTCACACGTGCAACTCAACAAATCTTTGGCTCACGTGTGAGCCTCCTACTTTTTGCCCGCTCTCTCTGAATCCAAATATCCTTTTGCACCAACAATATCTTGTTAGGATGCAAATGTAAGCGAGTTGTTTTAGAGAAGCCCCATATTGGAGAACTAATGTGGTGTAGAGCAGTTAAAATATCTTAATTGATTGGTTTAAGCTTTTAAGTAAAGTTGTGTCCAACATGATATGTTGATGGGCTCGGACTTGGGCTCTCTCTTGGCGATCTCTCTAGGTGAAGGTATTAGACTTTTGCAGTACGCTCCTAACAAATGGTATCAAAGTTGATGGTTGTGATGTTTAGGTAGGTGGGCATTGTGGTGTAGCAACGTGGCCCATCAGTTAATGTAGAAGGATACCTAAATCAAGAGGGAGTTGGCCTAACATTGAGCTCACACATGATGGGGAGATTGTTAGGATGCACGTTAAAATAAGTTGTCTTAGAGAAGTTTTATATCGAAGAATTGATATGACGTGGAGCAGTCAATATATCTCAATTGGCTCATAAGCCTAAGTTTTTGTGTAAAGGTGTGTCCAACTGAATATGTTGACGAGCTCGGATTTGAGTTCCCTTTTGGTGATCTAGGTGAAGATACTAGACCTAGCTCCCAATATAAACTTGAATATCCACCTTGGCCAGAGGAACAACATATGCTCTTCATAGTCTACCTCTATCTTACGTGAGAAGTTAGGAGACACAATTTCACCAATATATCTGAGGCAAGATTGAATATCCACCTTGGCCTGAGGCCCATTCAACAATGACTCTTCATAGTTTACCAAGTTCAAATATCTTAACATATTCAAGACTCATTTTTTTTTCAAAAATTTAAGTAATGAGTTATAGGTCAATTAATTTTCTTTTCACATCACACCAATTTGCCCCTATGATATTTTCTTGCCTGGTGGTCTCTTACGTGTACCTCAACAGTATAGTAAGTAACATATTTTTTTATCAAGAAATACAGATTAAGACTTGACAAGTCAACTATAGATATTGCTATTTAAACCATTGGATTGTTCAATAATAGAGGCTCGGCTCTGGTTGAGTACATAAGGAGGAGAATAGTCGCGTCCGTGAATTTATTGCTACAACTGAGTCAAAATTTAACCCTTATTCACCAGGCACAATTTGTAGAATAAGTAGGCGAGCTTCTAGCTTCCCATTGGTCTAGACTTATGAAAACATGCGTTAATTTTTTAATTCGTTACGGCAAATTGAACCAATCAAGGTTGAGCAATCATGCACATCCACACTAATTAAGATTTATTCCGTACACGAAATTCATTAGCGCATACCAGAAACATTAAATCGGTTGATCAACCTATAAATATTTGTCAAAAAAGAAATATCGTTTAAAAGAAAATTTTAGTGAAGATGCATGAAATGGCAAAAATAATCTATGTACATGGACTTAAAGAAAATGGACGTGAGGGATTTATTCCCTTCATAATTCATAATCTTTGCCACATGTATAAGATCTCGAAAGATGTCCTCGTCTTATTTGATCTTTAGCACATGGTATCATTCACCTATGCAGATAACATAAATTAAGACTCATCAAGAGAATGGACTATCACCATCCCAAGAAAAAAATTATATATAATTAACAATCCACATCATTTTGGCAGATAAAAAATTTATTAACTCTTTAGCATAACTGGAATTATTCTCTAAGAAAACCTAAAATCACATCTTCAAGTCCAGGGTTGACCAAGTAGAATCCAGAACTTTTCCATTTTAATAAATATTTGCCCTTTCGGTGGGACCAGAGCGCCAAATCCAGCATATGGATTAGGTAGTCGTTTGACCAAGTATAAGCAATAATCCACGAGGCATGGGCGGTAGAATAGATCTTACACGACCAGTTCAATTCATTCGAAGCTAAGGATGCATAATGTTCTCGTTTCTTGTCATAATGGGCATAATACGTAAGCTTTGCACACGGATTCTTGTATGACAAGATCTCTCTTCGGCAAAGTCCAACCATAAACTGAGGATTAAGTCTCTCTCTGGCAGGCAACCCCCCACCCCCAAAAAATATCCTATAAGTACACAAATGAGCAGTCAATAAGCTCACAACAAAAGCAGCCTGGAAATCGTTATCAATTCCTGCTTAGTAGCTCGTAATCTTAGAGCAATTTCAAGGATTCACAGCCGAACATGGCCTTAGGTAGCCTCAGCCTCTTTCGAGCACTTCTCTTCTTGTCCCTCACGGCCTCAGCTCTCTCGACGCGCCCCTACAAGAATGGTCTCTCGCCAGACTTCTACGACTATGTCTGCCCTCAAGCCTTGCCCACCATCAAGCGTGTCGTCGAGGCAGCGGTGCAGCAAGAAAGACGCATGGGCGCTTCCTTGCTGCGCTTGCACTTCCACGATTGTTTCGTCAATGTAAGACATATACGGCTAAATTTCACGTTAACTTGTTCTCAAAAATAGTGATTACTATTTAGCAGTGCACAATATTTGCTGAACATTATGTATGTTTGGGCGTTGAATGATGCAGGGTTGTGATGGGTCGATACTTTTGGATCCAACCCCAACCATTGACAGCGAAAAGCTTGCATTTCCTAATAACAATTCAGCTAGAGGATTCGAAGTGATCGACCAAATTAAGGCAGAGGTTGACAGAGTATGCGGACGTCCGGTGGTATCTTGTGCGGACATCTTGGCTGTCACTGCTCGTGACTCTGTTGTTGCGGTACGTCTAGTTTTACTACATCCCATGATGATTAATTAGCAAATCTGAATTTAGACTCATCATAAGCTTAGTTGGCTTTTTTTGTGCCTTAAGACATTGCCAATCTGAACTAGGCGTTATACTTCATTCAATTTCAGTTAGGGGGACCTTCGTGGAAAGTACGACTCGGACGAAGAGACTCGATGACGGCGAGCAGGACAACAGCAAACAGCGACATTCCCGCGCCAAACATGGACTTACCTGCATTAATTAACAATTTCAAGAGACAAGGTCTTAAGGTCAAGGACTTGGTTGCACTAAGTGGTGCTCACACGATCGGCTTCGCACAGTGCCGTGTTTTCAGGGACAGGATATACAATGACAGCAACATCAACCATGCTTTTGCGAAGAACCTCCAGTCCTCCTGCCCACGCACAGGAAGCGACACCAACCTTGCAAGTTTAGATCCATCGCTGGCGCGTTTTGACACATTGTACTACAATAACCTGTTGACCCAGAAGGGCCTTCTTCACTCTGATCAGGCACTTTCAACTGATGAATCCACACTTGAGCTAGTGAAGAGTTATAGCTACGATTATGATGCATTCTGGAAGGATTTTGCTAAATCAATGGTCAGAATGGGAAACATCAAGCCGTTGATCGGCAACCAAGGTCAAATCCGCTCAAACTGCCGGAGAGTGAATTGAATTCAGAATAGTTTGAAGCCACTGATTCCATTAAATAATGCGGAGTTGTCATGATTTTTCTATTTTTACTTGTTTGTCGAAAGTGTACTATTGTATTCTTTGCTGTCATTAGTTCATTCTTCAGAAGAACATTTTCCTGAGGATGTACCTTTTTGCCTCAGTAAAAAAGTTGTAAGTGTAAATTGGAGTTTATCCCTAGAACCAAGTTTACTTCTCTTCTGGACAAAGTACTCTTCATTTGCTTATTTAACGTATCTTAATAATGTCTAATACGCAGAGCGAGTGAAATGCTAGCTGATGTACATACCGAACATATGCAAACTGATGCAGCGAAAGAAGAATATATGCAAGTCTACAAGCAAACGATAGGCCAATCTCAACCATGAAGCAACTACGTTTCCCTTAGATGCTATTGAGAACCATTTATCGCGATACACTCATTATTGGGAAACAGTAGTATTACACTCAAGATCTGTGACAGGATCCCGAATGATTCATGCTATTTTGGATGTTTTAAACAATTTCGATCGACGTAAGGCTCGTTAGGGACGGTCCAAACCACTTATTAATATTTTGTTACAGGTTTATCATCAACTGTCCATATGACATAACACGAACTATCATCGGCCCACAGCTTTGTGACAAGCAGTGACGTATGTTGGATATAATGTATTGGAGGAAGGATACGTAACACTACTTGTTGTAACTCAAAAATTAATAATTCTGAAAAAGGGATAACAACTCTAATAATAACAAAGTCAATGAGTAAATATATTGAATGAATTTTCTCAACAAGTCCATCAATGTAAACCAAATATGGACTAGCAAAATGGCTATAAAATTGTAACAAAATTAAACAGGAGGTGAGGTTTGGTTAACCGAATCTCTTTAGGCGATTAATTCCTAGAAATGATGTTAATTAGTAATCTCAATTTTACGTGAGCTGATTATGTTCTTATTAAATTGACGTTGTCTTCCGTGAAAATTGCAGTCTCATTGTCACTAAGGTAAAGAAAGATAATCTACTTGATTCCAAATTAAATTATACATGTGCATAGGACTATCCAAATACGTTAAGCAAGCAAGTAAATTGGCTTTGCACCTAAAAAAACATATAATAAAGAGCGATGTGCTCTATGTTTTGTGGAATTGTATGAAGGCGGTGGGATTCCCATTTTAGGGAATAACCATCGCTCCCGCTCCAATTTTTAGGCTAAATATCCTAAGATATCGTGTCCGTTTGTACTTTTTTCTTGGGGAAAAAAAAATCATCCATATAAAACTTATTTAGGAGACTCCAAAATTAAATTTTCCGTGCTAAATACTTTTCAAATATCATGGTATTACGTGTAGACCTCATCAATGGACAATCTTATACCAACCTAAAAATCATTGTCCAAGCCGACTTATGATTAAAATTTTCTCTTTGAAAGGATGGCCCGAACGGGCCAGAGCGAGCCTATGTGGTAGGGCTTATGATCAAGAATGAAAATGGTTGCTAGATCCACCGAAAATGTGCTTCAGGCCTTTTTGGTATGGATGTCTAATGTGCGACGAAGTTCCTGATCGGATCTAGTTAGGAGTGTTGTTAAAGTTTTGAAGCGGAACAAATCTAGCAGCCTGCTTTGTAGAGGTGGGAATGTGCGGTTGAGATCACGACACCCGACCGTACAAGAATGGCTCTTCGAGGTGGGAACTGATACGACATTAATCTAAGAAATTGAAAAATCATTAATATTGAAAAAACAAAAGATCGAGGGTTTTGATAAACTTTAAATAGTTAAGCACAAAATTCAAGAGTTTCTCAGAATATCTGGTCTTTTATCTTTAAGCCTTATTGATTTTGTGAGAACAGATATATTGCAAACACCACGCTTCTAGACAGCGATTACACAAGCAAAAGCTTTGAATCAATCCTAACTTTAGTTATGATATTAGTAGCTGTGAAATACCGTGGAAATTGATGATCTCGTAGTTCGAGTCTAATGCAGGAAGAAAAAATCACGAGAGTATACGATGAACGATATTGACACTAGAATTTTACATGGTTGGGTGTGAGTGGCAATACCTACTCAACTAGGAGAGTTAGCCACAAAAGGTCCACAATGAATTCAAAGAATAGAAAGTTTACAATTGCCTAATCAATCAAGTGTTTTCAGCCCTACACCACACCAAAGGCAAAATCCACAAGCGTCATATCACAATTTCTCACAAAAAACTCACATAGAAAGTTTACAAAGAGAGCCCAATACTCAGTTGGGAGTAGTAGAAACATGGGAAGATCACTACTAGGGAGCCTAAGTCCAACTCGTCAACATATTTAGTAAAACCCATATTCCCTCATAAGCTTAAGCTAATTAGTTATAGGCTATAAATATATCTAGTTGGACACACTTTTGCCAAAAAAAAAAAAAAAAAAACTAAGCTAATGAGTTATGAGCCATTATGTGTGAGCTCAGTGTTAAGTTTGTTTTCCTAATCCAAGTATCTTTATACACCAAGATGTCACATGTGACATCCTAGATTTTCAGTCATGTTTTCTATTAAATAAATCGGGCGTTTCATTGACGTGCGCCTATAGGGCTTGTCACGACCTAAATTTCAGGTGCACCACCTACGGTTTAGGTTAATGGATTGCTAAGCCTAGACTTAGCTCGAGCTCTCCCAAGCCCATACCAATTTGCAACTTAGGTTTTAAGTTCTTAATATGCAGATGATTTTTATCATGGAGTCGCCACTAATCTATTTTTGGTGGGTCGATTAGAAACCCAAGTAAAGTAATGGGAGAATTACTTCACTCCTACGAACCAGAGATTAAATGAGTTCGGGGACTTGATTACGCTAGATTTCTCTAACGCCCTTTCAGTACCTTTTCTTTTTTATTTCAAAAATATTTTGCAGGCAGCTTGAATTGATTTTAATTCTATTTCCCTAATATGTGAAGTGATCATGCGGGTGCGCAATCCACCAATTTAACATCCAAGGAAAGCAAAAAAAGGGACTTACCTCGTAGCAACGAAAGCATCTGCAATGTTAGATCAGAATTCACATCGACAGTTCTGAATATGATTTCTAATTAACACGCAATTTTCTTTTTTGTTTTCACTTATTTAATGAGGATATAATCCATATGCAATGCACTGTTTCTAGTCTAACATGACATGACCTAACAATATGACATAAAACTATATGACGTAAGCAAAGTAATGATTCTTTTGTACTTTCTTAATGTGCATGCAATCTATCCTGGAGAATAAGATTAATTCTAAGACAATTCTTTTTGGTATTTTTCATGAAATTCGAAATTAAAATTGTCTAATTGTTAAATAGGCAATCTAAATTAACCAAATGACCTAATTCTAATGACGAGCGATTCCTAATTAAGTAAACCTAGCAATAATCACTAAATGACACGTTTTTCATGAATCTAATCCTACATGACATGCACATGATTTTTTTTGTATTTTTGTATTATTTTTGTATTATTTTTATTTTTTAATGAAAATTCGTAATTAAAATAAAAAAAACTAACTAAAGCGAGACATTATCTATTTTAAGTTAGGATTAGACTAACCTAAATCCTATCTTAACTTAGAAAATTATCTCATCATGCAATTTTATTTCAAAAGATATTACCTAACCTAGATATCATCTCAACACGCATTAAAAAAACTAACTTTTTAGCATGTAATTTTATCTAGGAAAATTAACCCTAATCTACATGAAATGCAAATGCACTTTTTGTATTTTTGAAATAAATAAAGCAATTAAAAAAAAACCAAATCCTCCATGGTTGTTTCGCTAATAAAATCAATAAATTGATCTTAAGCCTTAAAGACCAAGATATCAATTTTATTCCTGCGTGATTAATTATTCCATCTAAAGCCTTATAGATGAAATAAAAAATCATTGTGCGATTGCGAATTAAGTGATACGTCGGGGTTTAAAAAATGCATCAAGAAATGTTTCAAATAAAGAAAACGAAATATTTGAAAATAACATAACATAAAAAACGAAATATTACCTAATAAAATAAAATAAACCCACCTAATTTGAACTTTTTCCAAATTTGCCTTAATGGGCGGTGCTTTGTGGACCACGATGGAGACTCAACTCACGGCTGGGATGGCTACTGGCTTGCTGCGACGGGCGACCGTGGGCGGTGAGCACGGTCGTCGGAGCTTCGGCGAGGGACAGCAAGCTCGGAGAGGGCAGCGAGTTGCTGTGGTGGCGTCGCTCGAAGGGGACCGCGGCTGGCGGAGCTAGGCGGGTTCGGCGGTTCGCAACGGTGTGCAGCGGAGGTGGCTGCTGGTTGCGGGTGCTGCCGCGGCGTCGCTCGGGGAAAGCTTGAAGCGGCGTGCGGGGGCCGGTGTTCGGTTTGGTGTTGGCGTCGGGCAGCAGCAGCGTCACGAGGACGGGGGACGCGGATGGAGAGCAGCGGCGTCACGGGGTCGCAGCTTCGGTGGCGAGCAAGGGCGTCGGGCAACAGCGGCTTCACGGGGGCAAAGGATACGGCGGGAGCTGTGACGAGCGAGCGAGGCGCGCTGCGGGTGCGGCGTCGGGCGGAGGTGCTACGGGTGTCGCGGGTAAGGACGGTGGCGCAGCGTCGGGCGCGAGTTGCTGGGCGTCGGGTCGTCGCGGGTCGGCGCGAGTTGCGGGCGGAGGCTGGCGCACGCGATGGAGGCGAGCGACGGCAGCAGCGAGAGGCAGAGGGGGCTTCGGGCGCTGCGGGTGGAGGCGAGCAGGTCGTGGGTCATCGGGGATGCGAGGCTGACGAGCGGCCAAGGCGAGGCGGTGGCAGCTATAGGGGCACGATTGTCGTGGGTTAGCACGGGCTGAGCGGGGGTGGCGTTGGGCAGATCGGCTCGAGTTCGGTCTCGCGAGCCGGTGGGCAGAGCAGCAAATCGGGCTCCGAGCGAGTGCGGGGACGGAGGCCGAGGGGGTCCGACGGAGCGGTAGTGCGGCGGGGACCGGCGGAACAACGGTGGTGGACGCGAGCGGAACGGCGAGGTGGCGAGTCGTGGAGGCGGCTGGTGTCGCAGTGGCGCGACGGTGGACGGCGCGGCTCGGGCTGGCAAGGAAGCTCTGGACGGACGCGGATGGAGCAGCAACGTTTTGGGAGATGATGAACAGTAGGGGTCAAATCACCCCTTTTTTTTTACCTTTACGTTTCTCTCTTGTCTCTTTCTCTTTTTGCTTTTTCTCTTTTTCTTTCTCTCCACTCGTGTGTCTCTCTACGGGCTCTCTATTTTTTAATAGCTCTCACAAACCTCTCCAGTGAATTTTTCCATTCTCTTTCGCTCTCTCCGTTTTTGCTCCCTCTTTCCTCGCTTATTTATAGGCAACAGGTGAACAGGAGGCAGCCGCAACTTTTCCTTGCTTGTTCAAGTTTGGTTCTATTTTTTTCAAATATGGTGGCCACCGATCTGCTCTCTAGGGAAGAAAAGTATTAAAAAAATGTCAGCCCATCTTTTTGCAGGCGTCTGTAGAATTTTCACGTCCCCCATTCCATGCGTGCATGTGCATGCATTAATGAGGGGGGGAGAAAAATGGACGTTCGTTTCTTCTTTCTTCTTCATGCTTGGGGCTTCTTATATGGCTACTTGTCCCTCCCTTCTATAGGATTGCCGCAACTTTTGACTTTTCTCGTTTGTTATTTGCTTCCTCCTTCGGCAAATTTCTCGTTGCTTCTCCTGACAACCCACACTTGAGAGAGAGCATATTATATAATATATCATGGGCTCATTTTGCTTCTCGAGGATTCCTCTAAAATCCGCACGTCCGCCGAATTTGTGCGTGCATGCGCATGCATTAATGAGGGAGAGACAATGGACGTGCAAGAACTTCCTCCCTCTTTTTTTGACTCTTTCTTTTGCGTGCTCGGACCGGTGGAGAGAGACCATCCCTTCGATTGCGAGCCTCGCTTCTTGTTGCCTTTTGGTACCAATGCAAATGAAATTACATGAAATGCAATTTTACTATTTTTTTTTAAAATTTTTTTCATGTAACTAATTACTAAATGATTAGGCAAAATTTAGGTGTCAACAGCTGCCCCTCTTTGAATGTGAGTTCGCAGAGGTTGCATTCAAAGACAATATGATACCTAAATTTTGACCATGAACATGCAATGGATGATACTTTGGTAGGACTATGGATTTTTTTTTTTTGATGCGATGTCATGAAAATGGTAATGCAAATGTGAGATATTGGAGAGGAGGGCATACTTGCAATTACTTACCAGTCAGAGCATCGTGAAGTACAGGATGAAATTTCTTTTGCTTGGCAAGTGTCCAAGTTCCCAGAAGAGTCTACATGAATTTATCCAACAGACGCTCAATGTTAGGTGAGATGCCTTATTGAATTCAGATGACTCGAAACACCTAGGTTCACACTAAGGTATAGCAAGTAAGATCGACGAGATTTGAGACATCCAGATCCAGACTGAGATGTCAAGAAATTGGGGACTTAACCAATAAACACTCAATGTTAGGTGAGATGAATATTGGATTAGGAAGATTCGAAATACCTAGATCCAGACTAAGGTATAACGAAAAAGATCAGAAAGCATTCATATCCAGAATGAAATGCTTAATGAACAGTTTTGAGACATCCAGATCCAGACTGAGATGTCAAAAATTTGGGAACTTAACCAATAAACACTCAATGTTAGGTGAGATGAATATTGGATTAAGAGGGTTCGAAATACCTAGATCCAGACTAAGGTATAACGAGAAAGATCAGAAAGCATTCATATCCAAAATGAAATGCTTAATGAACAGTTTTGAGCCATCCAGATCCAGACTGAGATGTCAAGAATTTTGAGATTTAACCAATAGACACTCAATGTTAGGTGAGATGAATATTGGATTAAGAAGATTCGAAATACCTAGATCCAGACTAAGGTATAACGAAAAAGATCGAAAAACATTCACATCCAGTGAAATGCTTGACGAAGAGTTTTGAGACATCCGAGATCAGGCGAGATGTCAAAAATTTTGGAACTTAACCAATAAACACTCAATGTTAGGTGAGATGAATATTGGATTAAGAAGATTTGAAATACCTAGATCCGGACTAAGGTATAACGAAAAGATCGAAAAACATTCACATCCAGTGAAATGCTTGACAAAGAGTTTTGAGACATCCAGATCCAGGACGAGATGTCAAGAATTTGTGAACTTAACCAATAAACACTCAATGTTAGGTGAGATGAATATTGGATCAAGATGATTCGAAATACCTAGATCCAGACTAAGGTATAACGAAAAAGATCGGAAAGCATTCATATCCATAATGAAATGCTTAACGAAGAGTTTTGAGACATATATCAAGAATTTGGGAATACCTAGGACAAACCTGGGATATTCGTGAAGGTCACTTACCTCTTGGTAGAAAGAAGTTTTGGAACATCGAGGATGTATTTCAAATATTCATGGAGGTTTCTTACCTCGAGGCTTCTGAAAGGCAACATAAATGTCAGGAGCTCTTGGGTCTTCAAGGAAACATTACCTGTTAGACATGATTAGAGCAAAAATACATGCATTCGCCAAAGAAGTAAGCAATTCAGCACACTCGAAAGTCCACTCAAGCTTTTATCTATTCAATCAAGATTTATGCATGATGGTTTTACCATATTTGCACCACCAAACTTCCACTGGGGAGAATCATCGTTTATGACAATTTTCACTCATGACATGGATTTTCAAGAATACCAAATGAGCGACTTTCAGTTAGAAAGGGCTTTCACTCACTCTCATTAGGAAGGCTATTTTGTCCCGACCATTAATGTAGGATCACAGGAATCACTCCATCTTACTTTCATCAAGTCAATAGGGGTTTGAGTATTCTCGCAAGCAGTACGACCTTGTCAATCTAAGAGGTCTTTATCAGGACTGTAATGTAGGCTCGGTCAATGGCTCAACAAAGAGGGACTCTTCGAGTCAAGGCTAATGAAAGAACAATACTTCACAATCATATTCGGGTTTACAAGTCAAGGAACCTGCGAAATGAGATAGAAATGGTCTTACTCGCACTTCTTCAAGCGATGCTTTTAAGCATATGAATTCCTACGTTAATTTCAGTGCCCTAATCTGAAGAGACTTTGTAAGGGACGTAACGTAGATTAAGTTCATGGGGTGAGAAGTGAATGGATCATTAGGCTCGAAATGTGTATAGGGGGATGAGAATTGGTGATCATCTTGGCATTGTCCTTTGGTCTTCTTTTTCACCATTGGGATTTTCCTCATAGGTACTATAAAAACTTGGCATTTGAGTTCTTTGAGTACCACTCCATTGGGAATACACCTTTTATCTTGACTCTTTCTTTCATTTTCTATGGGCATTGGCCTTGCTTTTACCGAGGCACACTTTGCTTTTTCATGCCCCTTTTTTGTTTTTTTTTTTTTTTTTTTTTTTTGAATAACCACGTAATGCTTTAACATTTGGGTTCTTGAGGAGTTTTCATTTTTTTTGTCGGCCCTCGGGATTCTGCTGCTTGAACATTTGCTGTTTGCCTTGCCCCAGTGTGGGGGATGATCACTAATTGGGTTTAAATGAAACGAATTTACAGGCTCAAGGGGCTATACAATGGATAAAGTGTGTTGGATAGAGAAAGAACTGCTCTTCATCATCCTAAGGCACTTAAATTACCGTATGAATTCCATGTAATAGCAACACTTTGAAGATTGATGCGAGTGAGAGCAAGAACATTCCTATCAATTTCCTCACCTCATGATGTCATCTTACCTCCAATTCGCCCCAATGTGGGGTGGTTCTTGACAGGGTAATTTAAAAATTATCCACGTGTGTGGGCTCAAAAGGGTTTAAACAATGGTTATGTAGTATTTGGGATAGAGAATGAACCGCCTCTCATCATTTTGATCATCGTACCTTTTGCGAGAGAACTCTTTACCTTATGAACATGGAACTTCCTACACTCATCTCACCAGTTTATGAGCAAGGGACTGTGTATAGGATAAGGCTTGCCTTTCATCATCCTGATATGTCTCATTTAGCATGCTCAATCCATTCCACATCATTCATTAACTTGATCGATGGTGACAATCCTCAGTGGAATTGGTAATTAAACAGGTAAAACTATCATGCAAAATTTTCCTTTGGAAGGTCACAATTACTTCATGCACTCATCAGCTTTGAACACAAAGAGTTTGCAGCTCAAAAGAAAGAAAATGATTGATAAAAAAATTTGTTTTTTTTTTTTGTGGCAAATTTGTTGCCGTTTCCAGGGATCTAACCCTGGTCGTTCTCGGACCCTTTCATTCCCCATGCCACCAGGTCGAGGCGCTGGTGGTGTCCTCAGGGCATTTCTTTTTTCATTTAATTGAACTGACTCTGGGTCAACATGTCTGACAAACCAAATCAAATGGATTTGATATGTGTATGGAACAGGGCATACTTTTCATCTCATTCAATTCATTCCCACATAATTCAATGAAGAAATGAGTACCTTCAATTCACAACAAACTCTATCAAGGGTAATACTTCTTCACAGCATCAGAGTTAACAGGATTAGAAAACTCACGACCATCCATTTCTGTAAGGATTAAGGCACCTCCAGGGAGTACCCTCTTCACCATATATGGGCCGCTATAATTTGGAGCAAATTTGCCTCAAGGATCAGGAAAAATCGGCAACACCTTTCTTAGAACTAGATCATTCACTTCGAAGTGTCTCGGCCGTACCTTCCGATTGAAAGACTTGGCTATTCTTTGTTGATATGCCTGACCATGGCAAAGAGCTTTTAACCTTTTCTCATCAATCGATTCAACTGCTCGAACCTTTGTTGTGTCCATTACGCCTCGGACAATTCCACTTGGGATAAGACTCTCAAAGAGGGGATTTCTACTTCCATAGGCAAGACTGCCTCCATACCATAAACTAAGGAAAAGGGGTCGCCCTGTAGATGTTCGGATTGATGTCCGATACGCCATTAGAGCAAAGGGTAACTGTCATGCCAATCTCGATAATTCTCGGCTGTCTTAGCCAGGATTTTCTTGATATTCTTATTAGCTGCCTCCATAGCTCCATTCATTTGTGGGCGGTAGGGTGATGAATTCAAATGCTTGATTTTGAACTCGCTGAACAACTCATCAACGAACTTGTTATTCAGATTTGTCCCATTATCAGTGACAATTGCTTCGAGGACACCATAACGGGCAATTATGTCACGCCTAATAAACTTCACAACGTTTCGGGCCGTGACATTAACATATGATGTGGCTTCAATCCACTTTGAGAAATAATCTATTGCCACCAATATGAACCGGTGCCCATTTGAAGCTTTGGGATTTATCGGGCCAATCACATCGATCCCCCACATTGAGAAAGGCCGGGGCTCGAGATAGCTGGTGTAACTCCGTTGGAGGAACATTTATTTTATCTCCATGAATTTGGCAACGATGACAACTTCTTACATGCTGTATGCAGTCATTTTCCAGTGCAAGCTAATAGTATCCTAGCCTCATAATCTTCTTGGCTAACATGTGCCCATTCATGTGTGGGCCACAAACTCCTTCATGCACTTCTTGCATGATTTGGGTAGCTTCTGCTGCATCTACGCACCTCAATAGAACTGAATCATAAGATCTCTTGTATAAATTCTTACCACTGACAAAGAACTTTGAGGCCATCTTCATTATGTATTTTCTATCGGCTGGAGTGCTCCCTTGAGGAAATTCCTGCTTTTGAATATAGTTCATGATGTCGTAATACCATGGCTTCTCATCAAGCTCTTCATTCACGACCATACAATAAGAGGGTTTGGCTAGAACCTCAATTTTCAAAGGCTCAACTTCTAAACCATCAGTAACTTGCAACATAGATGACAACGTTGCGAGGGCATCGGCGAACTGATTATGAGATCTAGCCAAGTAGTCAAACGAGATTTCATTGAACTCCTTCACCAACTCTTCGAGGTACTTGTGATACGGCAGTAATTTGGCATCCCTGGTCTTCCATTCACCTACAGTCTGGAGTATGATCAGTGCAGAATCTCCATATACTTTCAATTTGGCCACTCTCATTTCAATTGCGGCCTGAAGTCCAAGAATACAAGCTTCGTATTCAGCCATATTGTTAGTGCATGGGAACATTAATTTCGTGGCTACTGGGTGGTGTTGTCCGTCTGGGGATATCAATACTGCCCCAGTACCAGAACCGGACAAGTTCACAGCTCCATCAAAGAACATAGACCATGCATCTTCATTTATGGCCAAAATACGATCATCCAAAGGACAATCATCATCATTCAAGGTCCTAGGATTCTCAGCCAATATATCAGCAATTACTCGGCCTTTAACTGATTTTTGTGGAGTGAACTGCACGTCGAATTCCGAAATCAAGACTTGCCATTTAGCTAACTTACCCACCAAAGCTGGTCGATTAAATACTTGATGGGATCGTTCTCAGTCATGAGAAACGTCTGGTAATGCAATGTGTACTGTCGCAGTCTATGCAATACCCACACTAACGCAGCACAAGTTTTTTCAGCATCAGAATATTTTAGCTCGAGACGGTGAACTTTTTACTCAAGTAGTAAATGGCCCGTTCCTTCGATCCACGGGACTTTTCGAGCTAACATCGCACCCGGTGACTCACTATGGATTGTGAGGTACAAAATCAAGGGATGCCCCGATATTGGCGGGACAAGAACGGGTGGATTCATCAAATATTGCTTCAGCTTGTCGAACGCCTCTCGACATTCATCATTCCACTCAACTTGTACGTTTTTCCTCAAGAGTTTGAAGAACGGCTTAGCGGTTTCAGAGAGTTGGGAAATGAATCGTGCAATGTAATTCAGTCTCCCTAGGAGACTCCGGACCTCCTTCACTGTCGACGGAGATTGCAGCTCACATATTGCCTTGGCTTTAGATGGGTCAATTTCAATCCCTTTACTACTCACAATGAACCTAAGTAATTTACCCGACGCTGCCCCGAACACGCACTTGGCAGGGTTTAAACGAAGCTTGAATTCATGGAGTCGATCAAATAACTTCCTGAGGGTTTTGACATGACTTTTCCGAGGTCGGGTTTTTGCAATCATATCATCAACATACACCTCAATTTCTTCATGCATCATGTCATGGAACAACGTAACCATGGCTCGTTGGTAAGTTGCCCCTGCATTTTTGAGTCCAAAGGGCATGACCTTATAATGAAAGGTTCCCCATGGGGTGATAAATGCTGTCTTCTCTTTGTCTTCATCCTTCATTCTTATCTGGTTGTACCCAGAAAAACCATCCATGAAAGAGAATAATTCAAATCCGGCAGTACTGTCCACGAGAACATCAATATGTGGCAATGGGAAGTCATCCTTTGGGCTGGCCTTATTCAAATCCCGATAATCAACACACACTCGGACTCGACCATCCTTCTTCATGACCGGTACTATGTTGGCCACCCATTCGGGGTATTGTGAGACTTCGATAAATCCTACTTTGAGGAGTTTCATTACTTCCTCTTCTATCTTCTTCGAGAGCTCTGGTTTAGTCCTCCGAAGCTTCTGCTTCTTTGGACGTACGTCTGGATTAGTGGGCAAACAATGTTCCACAATTGATGGATCTAGACCTGGCATATCAACGTATGTCCAAGCAAAGATATCCTGATATTCTTTTAGCAATTGAGTCAGGTGCTCGGCCTCATCTTTGGGAAGATTTGCCCCAATTTTTATCTCTTTGGGATCTTCGGCATCACTCAAATTGATAGTGACGGTTTGCTCGGAGGTGAGAACTTTGGGTTTTTCATGTTGCTCCCAACTTTGTTGTACTTCAATGGAGCCACCATTTGGATCATCAGGGTCATCACCGTCATCGCTCATGGCATTGGATTGGACCATTTTCACCTCCTTGCCTGCCGTAAGGTTGCTCCTGAAACGTAAAATGGATAGTTCAGAAAGACAAACAGGGCTAAGCGGCATGGATTTCTTATCTATTTTTTCGAATTTTCCTTCCTTTTGAATTTTTTTTTTTTTTTAGACAAAACATTTTGGAAAAGCTTTTTGTCACGGGAAAGCATGATGAAGCCCAGGCCTCAGAATTCTCCTTGGATTTTTCTTTTCTTTCATCGGTTGGATATCATCAACGGGCTGGTTTGGTATACCCCATCATGCCCTCAAAATAAAACTTGTAATTGTAATCGATATTCATCAACCAAATTACATTTATTGGATTGAAAAGTACGACAATCAAAGTGAAATGAAACCCTAACAATCAAACCCTAGCAAACATCCATTCTTGACAAACGATATGCAAAATACGCTAAGCAAACCCATCAAATCCTAAAAGAGATAAGATTCCCACGCAGGGGAGTGCAGAAAAGTAAATGTGTTACTCTTGTGGGCCAGCACCCATTTCCTCCGATGGTTATTCGTCAATGGCACCTATAAGGAGATCATCGAATAGGCTGTGATCCCTTCCATCCCATTATCGGATCCTCCGTCTTTGAAGTTGTCGGGTCATCCATGCTAGCTCCATCCATCGGGTACGATACCTCGGGTGGCGATCACTCCTCCTTCATCATGCATCATTCTAGCAAGGCCGGGGAATGTCTCGTGGATATCGAGGAGTAATGAGTTTTTCCTCTCTTGCTCATGTCCTCCACCTTTTCCATGGTACCCTAATCCGGCGGAACGAGACCTTCGAGGGGCTTCAATAGGATTCCGGATACCTTGCTCTTTTTTACCAAGTCCACGGCCAGGAATAAAGCCATTTCCAACCATCACTCTTGCTACCATAACTGCTGCATTCGACACATCAGGGATAGGTGCTGTCAATCCTCGAGATGCATGAATAATGGTTACGAGTTCAAATGATTGGTAGCTCGACTCCTCTCTACGTTTTGGCTCGACATAAGGGATGGCCGTCTCATGATAAATCCGATGATCCTCCTCGCCATGAACAATGACTAGCTTTCCTTTGACAACAAATTTCACGCTTTGGTGGAGACTTGATGGCACAGCTCTTGAGTATGAATCCGGGGATGACCTAATAGGAAATTGAATGCTGTAGGAATGTCCATCACCTGGAAAAGGACATTGAACATCACTGGTCCTATTTGCAGTTCAAGGTGGGTCTCCCCTATCACCTCATTTCTCGTACCATCAAAAGCTCGGACGGAGGTCTTTGCAGCATTTATTTTTGAAGGATCTATTTTCAGGCGGTGGAGAGTCGCCAATGGACAGATATTCAAGGCAGACCCATTATCAATGAGTACTCGAGCCACATGGGAAGCCTTGCACTTGACTGATATGTATAACGCTTTAGTATTGCCCCTCCCCTCAAGAGGGAATTCTTCATAAGAAAAGGCTATTAAATCCTTAAGAAGAATCGACCCTACAAATTCCTCCAACCTGTTTACCTCGATCGTCTCTGGTACATGAACTTCGCTCAAAACCTTCATTAGAGACTTTTGATGTGTAGGAGACGTTTGCAAGAGTTCAAGTAAAGAGATTTGAGCGGGCAATTTCCGCAAATGGTCAACCACGTTATACTCACTTGCTTTGATTATAGCCAGAAATTCTTTAGCCTCTTCATCAGTAACTGGCTTTGCAGGTTGGGTATTAGCTTGAGCATAGGTCCGACCAGACCTTGTAATCAGGTCAACATCTAGCTCGTATGACCAGGGGACTGCTTTATTATCCTTGTACTCATACAGCTAGGGCATCTCAATAATTATTTCTTCATCAGTTGAAGGCACTTCCACTATTAGTCCTTCATGGTCGGAGGCGTCCTCGAGTGGGGGCATGTCCTCGATCAATGGATCTGGTTCACTCTTTTCAGCACTTAGCTTAGCAAATTCTTTCTCCCAATCGATGACGACTTCGGAGATAGTTGACACTATTCCAGCTTGGTCAGCATACACGATCACGCCAGCCTTAACCATTTCTTGAACCCTTTCCTTCATGGTAGGCAAGGGAGGATTCTCATATGTCGGATAGTAACCAACTCTAACTAATCCGCTATAGATATTTTTGACAGACACCTTCAAGTTCATCTTTTTGCCAGCATTGAACTCAAAGATTGCATTCACGTTTCCTCAACGGATTCTTCTTGACATTCGGTTGGGTGGTACGGAAAGAAAATGCCTTGGTATCCAACAAATTTTGGATCTTGTGCTTCAAAGTCAAACATTTATCGTTGAATGGCCGACCTCTCCCATATGATACTCACATTTTTGGAGGGATCATAGTTGGAGAATTTTTCAGCATTGGCCGCTTTGGTTCGTGGGAGATCAATCCTTTCTTTTGGAGTATCGGCAGGACCTGAGATAGAGGGCCAAGAAGAGGAGAGAACTGCCTTTTGTTGAATTGCCGCGGTGTAGACACTCGGCCTCCATCTTGCTGATTCCCAGGGACACGAACCATCTGAGGCTTACTAGGGGCTGGTTGCACATATGCAACATTGACTTCAGTGGTCAGTTCTTTATCCTTCTTCATGGTGAACCTTTTGCCTTGATGAGTCGGCTCATTGAACCATCCATCCCTTAGCCCCATCTCGATCTGTTCACCCACTGGGATAAGTTGGTTGAAGTTCTCAACGTATGTGCTAGCCATCCGGTTACGGAACTCATACGGGAGAGTCTTGACGAACAACTTCATCAACTCCTTGTTTGTAGGCTTAGGAGTGATTTGAGCTGCCAAGTTTCGCCACCTTACATCATACTCCTTAAATGACTCACTTTTCTTCTTCTCCATCCGCTCAAGATCCTCTCGGGAAGGTGCAATGTCCATGTTGAACTTATACGCTTTAGGAAAGCGTCGGCCACATCATTCAGTGTCGAGAAGGTTTACATTTTTCATTATGTACCGGTTGAGTGCGGGCCTAGTCAAGCTTGCATGAAACGATTGGATCATGAGAGGCTCGTTCTTGACGTATTGGGCCATGCGTACGTGGTACATCTGCAAATGAGCTTTTGGGCAGGAAGTACCATCGTATTTTCGAACTCCGGCATCTTAAACTTCTTCGGCATTTTGACTTTCTCATAAACCGACAAGTCGAACGGGAGTGAATTCCGCGACTCTTGCAATTGTTTCAGTTTCTCTTCAAGTTTGGCGAAGCGTTCATCTTGCTCCGCCTTAGGGACATTGTTGGGCTTAGCCTTTTCGGCTGTGACGAACAGTGGGTCATCCTCTAGCTCAGGCATGTCGTCATCACCCATTTGGGCCTTGTCCGTTTGCTTTGGGACTACTATCTCGGGGAGAGTAGGCGCAAGAGTCTGATTCACTTGGAGGGATTGCATTTGATCTGTCATAAGTTGCATAGAGGTGAGCAACTGCTGGAGTTGGTTTTCCATAGTGGTCATACGATCACGCATTTCGGTTTGGTCGGCCATTTTTGCTCTTGATCGTGTAATGATAGGCGAACGTGGAGGATCCGTTATCACCTAATTTGAAGAAATGAATATACATAAGTATTTCGTATAAAACATGCCGGTCCATAACGAAAGTCTAACTACTTTTATTTATTAATGAAATTGTTTGACATTGACAATGTAAAAACTTGAAAGGCCCTAAACAAAAAACTAATCAAGTAAAAAGACTCAACTTCCTAAACATTAAGCTAAAGTAAAAAGACTAAATAGATTCAAGCCACTTTATTTGGCCCGATCTATAAACAATCGGGAAGCCAACGCTCGACGTAATTGCCTCTTCTCCTTAGCGTCCTTCTTGGCTTGCTTTTCAAGTTCTTCAATCTTCCTTTTGTGACGATTAAGCTCTGCTTGTCGAGTGGGCTTTTCAGTCACATTTGGCACTTTTGGGAGAAACTCGATCGGGATCTTATGCTGACGGATGTACCGAGCCGTGGCGTAGTAAGTCTTTTCCTTCCCCTCAAGCTCATCTTCAGGCAAGCTCAATTTTTGTTCGTGACATGCGAGCCAAGCTTATTCGATATAGCGAAGCTCCTTTTTGTGATCATCATCCTTGGCAGTGAATCGGACTTGGAACAAACCCAGCTTAAGAGGGGGCGGTAGATCCTGCACAACTCGATATTGACGGGCCACTCGGAGTGGGTAGTAGGAAGTGGCTCCAGTGATCCCCAATAGCGGGATCGGCTCATTATCGCCATGAGAGAGACGCACCTTTGAGACTTGGAACCATTTAGCATGCCATAGGAAAATCTTGGTATTCGGATTTTTCAATAATTTGACCCATTTTGAGAAAGAAAGATTTGGAGTTTGATCTTGATGATTTTTGAACACCTCAATGGGATGATGAGAATCAGTGAGATTAATAATTTTCATGCGAATATCGATCCTACTCATATGAGAAAAGAACCAGATTTGTAAAAGCTCAATTGGCGCACGAAAAGTTTTATCTTCATTTTTATTAAATCGGGTGAGTGACAAGAATGTTTAAGCTAAAATAGTGTTGACAAAACTAATCCCGGCACATACTTGTTTGACCACCCATGTGACAGAAGGATTAATGGCGCCTTTACGAAGAGGAAAAACAATAAACCCGAAGAAGGCTAGAAGGAAAATCTTACTTTTTAAAAGAGTGTCAGCATTAACAAAACTCTGATCTAGGAAGGAGAAAGGACATGCATGACAATTATCTTTTAACACTCTTTTTATTTGATTCTTATCCATCCTAAGAAAGTCAGACAAAATTGATTCAGGCTCTAATCCAAGGGGTGGGTTTATTAATTCCAATTCCAAAGGTTTTCCTATGGCAATGCTATATTCTTCTAGAGTCGGAGTCAACTCGTGCTTACCAAATATGAACGTTGATGTTTGGGGACACCAGAAATGAGCAATTGCTTGCATGACGCCGCTTTGGACATCGATGTCGAGGAGGGGAACAAGGCGACCAAGTCTACTTTCCACATAGCTTTGACCATCATTGCCGAGACGATCCCACCATGATTTGAGTTCAACCTTTGGTGCAGGCATGAATCGAATGTCGGACCTTCCCATTATTTATAGACCAAGACTTGACCAACCTAATGTCATGGACCGACCAAAGACATAATAAGGTAAGTAAATTGCAAGAGTAAAGGGTAGAGAACTTACTTTACCAGGCGATTAAAGCAACCACATAGACAAGCACATGAAAAGTGGGGTTCGATTTCTAGCTAGGAAGGCTAAGCAAAGTGAAGTTAACAGGGTGGGATGACTAGTTGCAGCCTCGCATACTAAGTCAAGTCCTCCTAACTCCGGCTTAGTCAAGAATGATACCCCAATGCGGCGCAGTCTCGCGGGCAGAGGTAAACATTCTTGACACCAAGAAAAAACTTTCGGGATTGAGTTGGGCAACCTCTACTACGCGGCCTCGCGGTCGAAGTCGTATCCAACTCAATACCATCCTAAGTGTCCTAGTGCGGCCCAGGTCCGGCGGCGGGTTGTGTGTGCAATAGTGTAGTGCTAGATGCAAGGCATGCACGACAATTTATATCAAGCAACACTTCATAAGTGAAAGTAAACTATACATTCTTACATCTCCGCAAAACAAATGTCAGCAAACACTTCCCCTTATACCTCCCATCCTGCAAGAACATTTAACACCTTAAATGTTAGGGACGTACCTGGAGTCCTCGCTGCCAAACAAAAATATTTTTCAAAAAGAAAATTGGCCTAAGTCCACTAAGAGTTTTAACTCAAGTCCCTATCGGAGTCGCCAACCTGTTGCGACCTAAATTTCAGGTGCACCACCTACGGTTTAGGTTAATGGATTGCTAAGCCTAGACTTAGCTCGAGCTCTCCCAAGCCCATACCAATTCGCAACTTAGGGTCTAAGTTTTTAACATGCAAATGATTTTTATCATGGAGTCGCCACTAATCTATTTTTGGTGGGTCGATTAGAAACCCAAGTAAAGTAATGGGAGAATCACTTCACTCCTACGAATAAGAGATTAAATGAGTTCGGGGACTTGATTACGCTAGATTTCTCTAACGCCCTTTCGGTACCTTTTCTTTTTTTATTTTCAAAAATGTTTTTGCAGGCAGCTTGAATTGATTTTAATTTATCTTCCTAACATGTGAGGTGATCATGCGGGTGCGCAAACCACCAATTTAACACTCAAGAAAGCGATGAATAAATTGTAGGACTTATCTCCTAGCAATGAAAGCATCTGCAATGTTAGATCAGAATTCACATCGACAGTCCTAAATATGATTTCTAATTAACACGCAATTTCTTTTTCTTTTTTTGTTTTCACTTATTTAATGAAAATCATGTTTTATGCAATGCATGCTATTAATTTAACATGAAATGACATGACATGACATAACAATATGACCTAAAACTACATGACATGAGCAAAGTAAAATTTTTGTTTTGTATTTTCTTAATGTGCATGCAATCTATCCTGGAGAATAAAATTAATTCTACGACAATTCTTTTTGGTATTTTTCATGAAATTCGAAATGAAATAAATGCAACAATTAAATATGCAATCTAAATTAACCAAATGACATAATTAGCAATAATCACTAAATGACACGTTTTTCATGAACCTAATTCTACATGACATGCACATGATTTTTTTGTATTTTTTTTTTTTTTATATTTTTATTTTTTAATGAAAATTCGTAATTAAAATAAAATAAAAATCTAATTAAAGTGAGATATTATCTATTTTAAGTTAGGAATAGACTAATCTAAATCCTATCTTAACTTAGAAAATTATCTCATCATGCAATTTTATTTCAAAAGATACTATCTAACCTAGATACCATCTAAACATGCATTTAAATAAAAAAACTAACTATTTTATCATGCAATTTTATCTAGGAAAATTCAATTATAATCTACATGAAATGCAAATGCAATTTTTTTTTTTTTTTTTATTTTTGAAATAAATAAAACAATTAAAAAATACCAAATCCTCCATGGTTGTTTCGCTAGTAAAATCAACAAATTGATCTTAAGCCTTAAAGACCAAAATATCAATTTTATTCCTGCGTGATTAATTATTCCATCTAAAGCCTTATAGATGAAAAAAAAAAAATCATTGTGCGGTTGCGAATTAAGTGATACGTCGGGATTTCAAAAATGCATCAAGAAATAATTCAAATAAAGAAAACGAAAATTTGAAAAAAATAAAAAAAAATAAATCTACCTAATAAAATAAAATAAACCTACCTAATTTGAACTTTTTCCAAATTTGCCTTAATGGCGGTGATTTGTGGACCACGATGGAGACTCAACTCACGGCTGGGATGGCTGCTGCTGCTGCGATGGGCGGCCGTGGGCGGTGGGCGCGGTCGTCGGAGCTCCGGCGAGGGACAATAAGCTCGGAGCGGGCAGCGAGTTCTGTGGTGGCGTCGCTCGGAAGGGGACGGCGGCTGGCAGAGCTAGGCGGGCTCAAGCGATTGCTGCAACGGCGTGCAGCGGAGGTGGCTGCTGGTTGCAGGGTGCTGCCGCGGCGTCACTCGGGGGGGAAAGCTCGGAGCAGCGTGCGGGGGCCGGCGTTCGGTTTGGTGTTGGCGTCAGGCAGCAGCAGCGTCACGAGGACAGGGGACGCGGATGGAGAGCAGTGGCGTCACAGGGTCGCATCGGCGGTGGTGAGCAAGGGCGTCGGGCAACAGCAGCTTCACGGGGGCAAAGGCCACGGCAGGAGCTGTGACGAGCGAGCAGAGGCGCGGCTGCGGGTGCAGGCGTCGGGCGGAGCTACTGCAGGTGTCGCGGGTAAGGACGGTGGCGCGGCGTCGGGCGCGGGTTGCTGGTTGCAGGGTCGTCGCAGGTCGGCGCAAGTTGTAGGTGGAGGCTGGCGGACTCGATGGAGGCAAGCGACGGCAGCAACGGAGGCAGAAGAGGCGTCGGGCGTTGCGGGTGGAGGCGAGCAGGTTGTGGGTCGTCGGGTTGAGGCCGGCAACGGGTGAGTGGTGTTCCGGCGCGGTGACGAGCTGCGGGAGGAATGTCGTGGGTTAGCACGAGCGGATTGGAAGGCTGATCTAGCTCGAGTCACGGTCTCGGCAGCGGGGGGGGCGAACGGCGGTGCGAGCAGCAAATCGGGTGGTGCTCGTGCGGGGATGGAGGCGGGGTGGCGGTGCGGTAGTGCGGCGGGGACCGGCGGAACAGCGCGAGGTCGAATGGCGTAAGCGGAATGGCGAGGTGGCGAGTCGTGGAGGCGGTGGTGTCGCAGTGGGGACCGGAGGGCGTAGCGGCCGTTGGGGGGCGGAGTGGAAGCGGGTCGGTTGGCACGCGGATGGAGCAGCAACGTTTTGGGAGATGATGAACAAAGTAGGGGTCTTTTCCTCCCTTTTTTTTTTTTTTTTCTGTTTTTACTTCTTTACGCTCTCTCTCACGTCTCTCTTTCTCTTTTTGCTTTTTCTCTTTTTTTTTCTCTCTCCCTCGACTCCATATTTTCTTCTTTCTACGAGAGTCTCTCCTTTTTTTTTTTTTATCCCCTCCTTTTTCAACTCCTGTCTCCACACGGGCTCTTTTTTTTTTTTTTATAGCTTTCACAATCCTCTCAAGGGAATTTTTCGTTTTTTTTTTGCTCCCTTTTTGCTCCCTCTTTCCTCGCTTATTTATAGGCAATAGGTGAACAGGAGGTAGCCGCAACTTTTCCTTGCTTGTTCAAGTTTGGTTCTTTTTTTTCAAATATGGTGGCCACCGATCTGCTCTCTAGGAAGAAAAGTATTAAAAAAATGTCAGGCCATCCTTTTTGCAGGCGTCGTGGAATTTTCACGTCCCCCATTCCATGCGTGCATGTGCATGCATTAATGAGGGGGAGAAAATGGACGTTCATGGATTCTTCTTTCTTCTTCATGCTTGGGGCTTCTTATATGGCTACTTGTCCCTCCCTTCTATAGGATTGCTGCAACTTTTGACTTTTCTCGTTTGTTATTTGCTTCCTCCTTCGGCAAATTTCTCGTTGCTTCTCTTGACAACCCACACTTGAGAGAGAGCATATTATATAATATATCATGGGCTCATTTTGCTTCTCTGAGGATTCCTCTAAAATCCGCACGTCCGCCGAATTTGTGCGTGCATGCGCATGCATTAATGAGGGAGAGACAACGGACGTGCAAGAACTTCCTCCCTCTTTTTTTGACTCTTTCTTTTGTGTGCTCAGACCAGTGGAGAGAGACCATCCCTTCGATTGCGAGCCTCTGCTTCTTGTTGCCTTTTGGTACCAATGCAAATGAAATTACATGAAATGCAATTTTACGTTTTTTTTTTTTTTTTTTTATTTTTTTTTTTTCTAATTACTAAATGATTAGGCAAAATTTAGGTGTCAACGGGGCTGTTCTCAGAGCTTATTACTCTCGAGATAACTAGACTATCCAGGAAAGCCATTAAGGAATTTTAATGTGATAGACCTGAGTATTCGACAAGGAATCGGCTTCTCGACCGTGCTCATCTTTAGAGGCCATTACGGCATAGTTAAAAATCGATTTGAGATCAGAGATAGGTCGACTCGATTGAGATGCGTGGCTAATCGTGGGTGACACCATTAAATTGGAAAATTCTTATCGACCGGCATTAGACTGATTTTTCTATCATTTTAGTAGCATGTGTTTGTATTTGAATCCTTGAGATTTTCACGACAATCGAGAGTTGCCAATGTGTCGAGTAGGTTCATTGTGGCTCGAAGAAAATCGACCACGAGTTATTTGCACTAAAAATTTCTGAAACCTACCCAGTAACCTAGGTCACGCTAGAAACGCGCCTGAGTGAAATTAACTGCGAATTTGAATTCAATTTCATATTTTGAAGATTCTGTCATGTCACAATAAATTCTAGGAGCATTGATTCAATCTCAGAAGATTTTTCTACAATCCGAGACTTTTTAGGAAAAAGTCATCCTAGGACCGTTTTTGTTCAGAAAAAGCTAGGGATTATTTTTGGTCACGAAATTTGAGAATCAAGTGGATTGTATGGGTGAGGAAAAATGCCAAGATGACTGATGTTGGGTTGATTGAATTTATTGAGGCTAAGTTGGATTGATTGAAGCAAGATTAAGTGTCCAATTGAAGCCAAAGCCCATGAAATTCATATGCGCCCCATTCCCTATGGTTTTTGAACTATTCCAAAGTTGCAAGGTGGAGCATTGGTGGCTCATTGAGAGCCAAGGAAACCATGCTTGGCCATGGATGAGTCAAGGGAACATTTGACTGGAAAAATTGGCTATGGTAGCCCCCTCTTGCCCCTCTCTTCCTCTCCAAGCCAACTGGCAAGCCTTCCTTTCCCTCTATCCTTGTTGTTCGAACCCCTAAGAGCTAGAGGAAGTCGCCGGAAGTAGCCTGCAAGCCGCCGTGAGCCGCACGCCGCCGCTCCCCGCGCACTCGCGCACTCGCTAGCCGTAGCCGTGCGTCCCCCGCGCCGCTGCCTTGCCGTGCCACCGCCTCCCTCTCGCCCTCTCGCGATTCCAACTTCTATTCTGTGACTTGTGAAACCGAGCTAAAGCTTGTCCGGCCACCGTAGACCACTGTTCTTCCGTCGTTCAGCCCCGCCGGAGTCCCGCCTAGCTGTTGCCGATCTTGCTTTGCCATAACTAGCTTTTGTTTTTCTTTTCACCTCAAAATAGAGGGCAAAATTTGTGGGTTTTCCTATGGCTTCTAGGCTAGTTTTGAGGTAGTTTCAAGCCTCGGTTGCTAGGCCCGCATTGAGAAAAGTCGAGCCCCGCGAGGTTCCCGTCGTTTTGCACCGAAACGCTTGTTAAACAAGTGAGTTGAACTCACTAATCCCTGCTTAGTCGGTTAATGATGCTTATGGGTTGTTTAGATTTAATTAAGTGTGATTAGGTGGATAAATTAGAGTAGAGCAATTAAATTAGTGTATTATCAATGCATGTTAGGCAAATGGTTAGTACAGTTAGTGAGTAGACACGCATTATTATTTATTGAACAAATCTTGGAAATTTTTCAAGTCCGTTTTAGCTTCCAATTAGGCATTACAGGCCTAAATTGGATTTATGACATTTATTTAATAATTTATGTAATTAATTATTTATTTATTTATTTTCCGGAAATTAGGCTGGGATAGCCGATGATCGAAATTTTATGTTGATTATTGTGATGCGGTCTGTTTATTTATTTGAGCGTTAAATTGTGCTGAATTGAATTAATTGTAATTTTAGGATTTTATTCCTAAATTAATTAATTTTGATAATTAATGGGAAAATTATCGAGCGTCGGTTTACAATGCCAAAAATACGTAATGGGCTGTTGAAACCGGTGGGATGTTCAAAAGTGAAATTATGATATTTTGGCTAAGGCTGATCGTGTCCCCATACACGGCTATTTTATCGAAAATGATAAAAAGATGGAATTGATTGAATGGTCAAGATGGTATACTATATCAGCCTACGGGCAATATATCAGCTTAGATTGCGAGCAGTATACCGGTATACTATATCAGCCTACGGGCGATATGTCAGTTTAACGAGAGCAGTATACCAAATTAGCTTAGCGAGAGTAACATGATTAGTTTAGAGAGAGCATTATTAGTGTACTATATCAGCATACGAGTGATATGTTAGCTTAGTGAGAGCAATATACTATTTATTAGCTTAGTGCGAGCTATACTATCTATATATCAGCTTAGAGTGAGTAGTCTTGGACTATGGTCGGACTTATAGATAGTATTGATTGTACCGACTGGGGGAAGGTCGTGGTGACATGTAATCGACTAGGTTGATTGATCAATGATTTAATCTGATGCTGTGAAATGATGTGGTTCCTATATATCTGATATATATTGACTTGCAGGAAGGAACTGAGGCCAAGGTAAGTCATCTAACCCGTGTTGTGCTTAGGCAGCCTTTAGAGCATATTGGCTTCCTAATCAGATCTTAGTGGGGTAGAACTTGCTAAGATGTAGACAACCTTCTATCTATAAATGACAGCCTTTAGGGCATATTGGCTTCCTAATTAGGTCCATAGATGGCAGCACCCCCACCTCCTCCCATGCATTTTGGTATACCAGAGGAGATTACAGAGATAGGTTATCATTTTTTGATACACCCCCACAGGTTATCATTTTTTGATACACCCCCACCCTAAAGGATTAGAATATGTGCTGGTTAAGTCAACCGTCTAGGTTGACGTGAATGAGCCTGATAAGGTACCTCATAGGTATCGGTCATGGTATCGCCACTATCATGATGGGCGAAGGGAGGGTCCTATGTCGGAATCTTATGTACCTCAGTTCGTTCTGGAAGCTACTTTTGGAAAGGGTACAGCAAACCCTAAAGATGGATCGGTGGTGGATGCAAAGGATCGTAACCTCGAGGATGACTTTGACTCTCCAATGTACTTAGCTGAGGGCGCTAACTGGAGTGAAGAAGAAGGAGAGATCGTTGAATAGGATGAGGAATGGGAAGAAGAGCCTGAAGAAGAACCTGAAGAGGAACCAGAGGACGACCCTGAGGAGGATCCAGAGTATGATCCTAATGAGGATTGAGACCCCACTCCTGTTTGATGACTTGTTGCTGTTGAACCTGTTTGAGTAGAAACCGACTTTCTAGTGTGGCTTGTATATGTATATATATGACTAAGTTGTTATATATGTATATAAGTGTGTTGGTTTTCATGTTCGAGTTTTTAGTCCTATTTTTCTATCCCACTGTTTTATTGTCTAGGGATTTTATATCTGCTTCCGCATGCGTATTAAAATGAAAGGGTCGGCGATGCGTCCTAGGATGTCGCTATTAATCGACTAGGTGAGGAACGGGCGCGAGCTCGAGGATCGGGGCGTGACATCACAACTTGAATCTTTAATGTGGGAAGGTTACTTAGAGGGAGTCTAAGCCCTAGCCCATCAATATACTTAGTAGGACCCACATTTACTCGTAAGGTCAAGCTAATTAGTTATAGGATGTAAACATATCCAGTTGAACCCATTTTTACTAAAAAAACTTAAGCTAATAAGTTATAAGTCATCACATGTGAGTTCAATGTTAGGTCTGTTCCTCCTTAATCTAAGTGTCCTTCTACACCAAGATGTCTCAACTCAAATCTCCAACATCCACCTTTATTCTTGGTCTTTTTCTCTAAATTTAACTGTAATGGCTATCAGCGAGACCGCGTTACTACACCACAATGCCCACTTTCACTTTAGGTCTCTTCCACCAAATTGAACCATGAAAGATTGCCTAGAACCGCATTGGTCATGAAATTCTTTTCTTGAGATATCCAGCAAAGACTAATACACATACCACAATGCCCACTTTCACTTTAGGTCTCTTCCACCAAATTGAACCACGAAAGATTGCCTAGAACTGCATTGGTCATGAAATTCTTTTCTTGAGATATCCAGCAAAGACTAATACACATTGGGAGGGAGCTACCAATTAATCATTGATCTGATAAAATTTTTGGGAGGGCGCGACGCAAGTCTAATACCTATATGTGGGGAGATGACCATGAGGGAGCTCAAGTTCAAGCTTGTCAACATATTCAATTGGACTCATCTTCACTTCAAAGTTTAAGTTAATGAATTATAGACAAACTAAAATATATTAACTATTTCACACCACCAATTTTTCGATGTGGGAGTTTTTCTAACACAATTTACATATGCATCTTAATAATTTTTTCCTCACATGTGAGCTTAGAAATAGGTTTGCTCTCCCTTGATTCAAGTATCTTTTAGTATCAACATGTCTTAATTTGAATCACCAATGCTCACCTTCATCTCTTGTCTCTTTCTCCATGAAGGTTGTCATTAAGACTGTGTTGCTACACTACAATGCCCCACTTGCACTTTGTGTTTTTTCCTCTAGACCAAACCAATCGTATTGATCACAAGATTCCTTTTCTATTTGAAATATTCAGCAAATAACAATACACATTGGATGTGTGCCACCAATTAATCATCCACTTTGATACCACTTGTTAAGAGCGTGCAACAGAAACTTGATAACTATATGTAAGGAGATCACCAAGAGAGAGCCCAAGTTCGAACCTGTCAATATATCAAATTGGATCCATTTATAAATTAATAAGTTATGGGCCAATTAAAATGTATTTAACTACTTTACGCCATACTAATTTTCGAATGTGGGGATTTTTCTAATGCAATTCACACATGCATCTCAACACACTACTTAGGTTTGCTCTAGTATGTAATGACTCAATAGAATTCCATTTCTACATGTTCTTATGTATCCTGTCAACTCAGACGAGAATCAGCTCAAAGTAGGAATTTAACTCCTATTAGGAAAATTATTCAATAATTTCTTACTTGTTCAGACCTCAAACTACAAGTCCTTTTTGGATATGGAATTTTTATTTGCGTCAGGTTGGCTTTGCGGGTTTAAGCTCGTGATATATTCTCAAACGCAATGAGGAGTTAGACTCCTTTATCATATTAATTTGCTCGTTCCCTTTCCTGGTCTAAAAGGACCCTCGATCACTACAATTGGGCTGGTAAAAGAGAAGATCTTGAAAATCAAGAATGTGCTATTAATATTTTAGGCATGCTTACAACCACTGAGCTTAAAGCTTCAGTGCTTGGTCAAAGAAAATTAAGAATGTTTCTCAACTCAATTAATAAACAACACATCGGAAAGAATCGAAGAACCAGAGCAAACCGATACCCTAGAAAAACAATTAAGACTGTACGAGTCGAGCGAACGGCCACTTCAGTTCACCTTCCGGCAATTCAAGCGAATCTGGCCCTGGTTTCCAATTAACGGCTTTATGCTTCCCATCTTGATCATCGACTTCGCAAAATCATCCCAAAAGGCCTCCGCATCATCGCTGTAAGTTTTCACAAGCTCATCCGTTGACCCACCACTGTAAAGCGCCTGATCAGAGTGAAGAAGCCCCTTTTGCGCCAACAGATTGTGGAAGTACAATGCGTCGAATTGAGCCGGCGAAGGATCCAAACCAGTGAGGTTGCTGTCCTCTCCAGTACGGGGGCACAAGGACCGGAGGCTCCCGGCGAAATCAGCGGCGATGTTGGCGTCGTTGTATGTGCGGTTCCTGAAAACGCAACATTGCGCGAACCCAATTGTGTGCGCACCGCTCAGCGCGACCAAGTCCCGTGTGTCGAGACCTTGCTTTTGGAACGTGCTGATCAGTGAAGGCAAGTCCATGTTTGGCGCAGGAATGTCAGTGTTGGCCGTTGTCCTACTCGCCCTGGTCGAGTCCCTCCTTCCAAGTTGTACTTCCCATGAAGGTCCTCCAAGCTGAAATATGAACGTCAACCTTTTATATTCACATTGAACTTTGCTCATATATTTGCAATGTTATGCATGGGTATCTGTCGCTATACAGTGTGTTCAATTAGCTGAAGACTCTCTTTTACTCGTCTACGCTTGGTAAAATGACCCACGTCATATGTGAGATTAAGATTAGATGTACCGCAACAACAGAGTCACGAGCTGCGATGGCCAAGATGTCGGCGCAAGATACGAGTGAGTATCCACAAGCTTTGTCCACCTCTGCTTTAATTTGGTCGATCACTTCAAACCCTCTAGCTGAATTGTTATTTGGAAACGCGAGCTTTTCGCTGTCAATGGTAGGGGATGGATCCAAAAGTATTGAAGCATCGCAACCCTACATTATTGCATAAATGGAAACAAATCAAATTAGGACATGTGAAGAGTATTGTGGACATGTCGTACATTAACAAAGCAATCGTGGAAGTGCAAGCGCAGTAAGGAAGCGCCCATGCGTCGCTCCTGCTGCACTGCTGCCTCCACGACGCGTTTGATGGCAGGCAAAGCTTGAGGACAAGCGTAGTCGTAGAAGTGCGGCGTGAGGCCTTCCTTGTAAGGGCGCGTCGAGAAAGCCGACGTCGCCAGAAACAATAATAGCAGTGCTCGGAAGAAGTTGAGGCTACTGAAAGCCATATTTGGCTTTCGGAGTTAGCAAGGATTTGGAGCGAGACTGGGAGTAATTCTGCTTCAATCGATGGTGCTTTCGAGACTGCTTAGTTGGGGTTTCGGATTTCTCGTTTCTGTATTTATAGGAATTGGGGGGGGGGGAGGGGGGGGGGAGGAGGAGAGAGAGAGAGAGAGAGAGAGAGTTTTTATGTTACCTTGGACTTGGCCAAAAGAGATCTTGTCATACAAGAATCCGTGTGCAAGCTCACGACTTAATCATTCCCAACAACGCAAGAAACGAGAAATATATCTCCATCTACTAAAAGTAGGGGTGGTTGCCATAGATAGATTGGGTCATTCGTAACCTGAGAAATAACCGATGCTATAGCATAAACTACAGCTCTTTCATCAGCTACAGCAAGATCCGATGTAGCGCATTCTCCCTCTTTCGCATATCTTCACTACTGTAAGGTTTGATTAGTCGTAGACATTGGAGTTTATTATTTCATCAATTTGGTCAATGTACTTATATTCATTTGTTAGCTTGGTGTCCTACCAAATTGGATTTATACTGTGAATAAGAGTTTCTAGTTTTTATATTGCTGAATTTTGTTGAGAGAGTGGCTGTGAAGCCAAACCACGAACAAACGGCTCCAGCTGAAGTGAAAATGTTGCAATTTCAGGTCGTTTCCACGTACATATGGGGGTACATTGGGTCAGCCCAACTATTATGTGGTATTTACTATTTATAATCTAGATACAAGTGTAGAGTCTAGTTACTTGGGGTACGCATGAAAACGCTTCTACTCCGGGAAACAATTTCTTTTCAAAACTAGTTCTTTTGTATTTCTACTCTGGTGAACAATTCCTAAGTAAAATAGACGTTCGGTAACCTATGTAGCACCGACACGCGACACGACACGTGAGGCGTCATTTCTCAAAAAGTAGAGAATTCCAACACGTTTCGACACGTTAAATATTAAATAAATATTTTTATATATAAATGCATAATAACTAAATAATAATAATAAAAAGAGCCAAGAATTAATCTATACTAAAAGCATTAATCCTACATTTGTTAATATCATATCAAAAGTGGAAAGGAAATAAAAATAGAGAAAAATCATATCAAAACCGATATGCCCTTCAGGTTTTCAATTTTGATGCCACTTACTTCATAGATGACTTATTCAAAATAGAGCGCTCAATACATAAAAATGACAAAAATCAGTCCGTTCACTTAGGGTAAATCCTACTTGGTGCAGAGCAGCAAATAAGAACTCTTCCCCTCTGAAATCATTTTTATAATGCCTAGCAAATTCAACTCCGCCTTAATCTCTGGATCATTGTTAGGTTGCAGAATTTCCCTTACTCTTGTCCATGTATCCTTCTACCATAATCGCAAGCAACAATTCAGCAATCCTAGTTCTCCTAATAAGCATCAATGTAATACTCGGATTCGACACAATGCGTAAATTGTTAATACAAAAGATACAAATAAGAAGCGCCTCGCCTAGCCCTTTCACCTCCAATAGCTACTTCCCATGAAGACTGAAGAAAAGAGTCCAGAGTCTCCACTCTCCACTCTCCAGACCCCGTGCGTGACTAAATCTTAGCTTTTATTTTATTTTGTTTTTATTTTTTCATATATTTATATTTAGACCCCATAAGTTTTAAAAATTTATAAAAATAACCCCGTGCGTGTCGGAGTCACGTGTCGGAATTTTCGACTCGCGTGTCGGAACGTGTCAGACCGGTGTCGAGTGTCGGACATGACATGAAGGGTTCCGGAGAGCGTCCGTGCTTCTTAGTCGGTAACTATACAAAATTTCTATTCTTGGAATAGAAAAAAAAAATAGAAATGTGTACGATTTATAAATTTTTGTATTTATTTGTTTTTTTTTTTTTTTCTTGCTCACGGATTGCCGACCACCGCCCGCCATCGCACGATTGCCGCCTGTCGCTGCAAGACCGCGACCGCCATCAGCGGTCGCCACCGACCGCCACTGCAGGACCACCGCCCATAGCCCATCGGCCAGCACCGCCGACAACTGACAGCTGCGGGAGGGGGCGGCAGCTGGTGGGCTATGGGTGGCGGTCAGCGGCGACGGTCGGTGGTCGGCGGTTGTGCTACGGCAAGCAGTGATCGTGCGGCAATGGGCGGTGGTCGGGCGGTCGTTGGCAGCGACGGTGACGGTGGTCGTGGCGTTGTCGGCCGCGGCGACAGTCATGCGGTGGCAACGGTCAGCGATCGAGTGGTGGCGGCAATAACAATCGTCAACGGTCGGGCGGCGATGACAATAGTTTGTGGCAGTCGTTGGCCTATGGTGGTAATTGTCGGTCGACGGTAGCGGTCGTTTATTGGTAGCGGCGGTTGTGCGGCGATGACGATTGGCGATCGGGCAGCAGCGACAATAACGGTCGCCAGCGGCGGTGGTCAGCCAGTGGTGGCCGTGGGCGGCCGAAGGTGGCTGGCAGTTGGCAAGCGGCCAACGGTGGTTGCAGCAAGGAAGAAGAATAAAAGAAAAATAGAAAAGAAAAAAATGACTTATTTCTAGAAATTGTTCCTGGGAAAAGAAGTTTTTTTTTTTTCTTGTTTTTTTTTCAAATCTATTCCCTGGACCTTTTTCTTTTTTGAGGAATAGAAAAATAAGTTGGCGTTATCAAATGGATTTCTGTTCCTTTTTTATTCTGGAAAACTAAAGAACAAAAATCGGGAGAAATAGAAACGATACTATGCAGGCTCTTGAAGGCCCATGAGATACTCTAAGTCTCATGAGCCAGTTACGTTAAAGCTTTGGCTCGTGCATGTCATCTTAGACTAAAGTAGTTTGCACGTAATTTGTGGTATTTGAACTAATAATTGCCATATCTGAAGCCAGAAATCCCCTTATGCTCCCACCACTTTACTATAATCATGTGAGTTCACGCAGAAATCCCCTTATGCTCCCACCACTTTACTATAATCATGTGAGTTCACGCAGTTCATCTTGGCAAGCTCAATTTTACCTAAGTTAGAGAAAGTTTGATTTTGTTCTTATTAATTAACGTTATCTTCCATGAATATTTTAGTATAATAAGTACTAAGATAAAAAAGTAATTTTCTTAATTCAATTCTAAATCAAATTATACTTATAAGTAGGACCGCAAAAAGGAAGAAGAAGTAACTACATAAATTAAATGTCCTCAATAAGTCAAGCAAAATGGCTGTCACCCAAGGAAAAAAAAAGACATAAAAACAAAAGGGATGTACTATAATGCTCTATTTGTTTCATAACAAATAAATAATTTGAAAATTACTTTTCTATGAATAATCATTTGTATGACTTGAAATAATTAGCTAATAAAAAAAATATTTTTATTTTAGACAACAATTCTTGTCTAAATATTTTTGTGGGTGTTGAAATTATTCTTTGTTCATTCATTTTTTTAAAAGTAATTCAAGCAATCATTTTTTTGAAAATGTTTTTCAAATGGTTCATTTTTTGCGAACCAAACACACGCTAAATGGCATGGAATTGTATAGTACTTTTTGGGTTGCCAAAATAAAAAGGAAATGACCAAGGGCAATGGGATTCTTATTTCTGAGGAATAATAATCTCTTCCGTTCTAATTTATTTAGGCCGAATATCCAAAATTAGACTGTTTGTGTTTTTTTCTTAGGAATATAACTTATTTAGCAGACTCCAAAATTGAATTTTTCGTGTCAAATAATTCTCTATTATTTGACTGGGTTGGAGGACTTGGCCCAAGAAGATACCGTGTTGTCTGGCCATGGGTTTGTCTGGACTTGGCCACAGCGACCGTGTTGTTGAAGATTTGGCTTCATATAATACCTTAAAGCCTTGTCACCTTCTGGGGTGACGTTGCTCAGTTTGAAACAGTGGACAAGAGAACTAGTCAAGAGAGCTAATATTCTGTAAAACAATTTTTTATATTGTTCTTGCCTTTATTTTATTTTATTTCATTTTATCTGTCAAGGAAGGCACATCGACGTTATTAATTTCTGTGAAAGGGTGTTTTTAATCTTTTACACAGTTTTCAAACTATTTTAGGTAATTAGCTGCCGAATGTCGTATTTACACATAAACACAGTAATTTAGAGGATGGACATGATTAAACAAAGAACAATACGAAGGTGAAGGATTGTCCTTGACCGCACAATTTACGGGCCATTCTCGGGCACAAGGTTTTAAAATGCACGCCCAATTCCAGCGTCATTCCTTTCAGTTTAATTCTAAATGTACGAAGATAATCCATCGTACCACCAAAAGTAGGATTGTCCTTAATACTTCTTTCCTGGCTAGGGTAGTGCTTCTTTTTTTGTTTGGGTCAAAGTATGATTGTATTTTAATTCAATAGTATCTTACAATCGTATTTGGGGTAATCAACAAGTGTCTGAAAATACTAGTTGAAGTAAATTTTTTTTTTGTCGCTTTAACTCGATAAAGTATTTGACACCAATTGAAGAAAATTTTAGTGAATTTTAAAAGATCATTGAATATTCTGAATGACTTTACATATCTGCATTTGTATTTTCTGTATGGTCCATATTTTCGATGTTTAATTAAACACCGAATATGAATGCCAAAAGAAAAGAATTAGCAAAAGATTAGGAAATACAAGTCATTTGGATGCACCCTTAATGTTCTTGAAAATATAAAAGTATACTCAGTCACATGTTTGTATCAAATCGACTAAGTCAATTCTTAAGCGCTTTTGTTCACTCGAACATTATATGTATCTCATTAATTAGCTGGACTCCATCAAGTCATATTTGGGAATTATGTGCCCAGAAAATTAGATTCTCCTTCACATCAGTTATGGTAATCATCTAAACATAATTGCCTTCTACGAAGCCAAAGCAAGAGTCGCTTGAATAGTCTTTAGGAGACAGGATTTGCTCGCATATTTTATTCAATAAGCCATCGTTTACTTCGGTTAGAAAGGAAGACAAATCATAAACAACTGAAAACATGACAGAGATTGAGCAACAACTCCCCCACTATAGAAAGAGTAACCCAGCAAAAAGAAAAAGAACATCATCTACAGATTCAATTGAACCCTCCTCTATTAGTTCGCTCGTCTACAGTTGTGGCACCCCTCGACGGTCCCCGATCCGTTAGGGTCACCACAAGTACTTGTCACTTATCCTACTACATACCAGTCTAATAACTTTTTGAATTAAAGTGAAACCATAGTTCATAGGGGTTGATCAATAAAATTCTTCTCCCCTTTTTCTCATTTTCTCTCTTTTTTTTTTTTTTTTTTTTTGTAAAGGTCCCAGCGCAGCTCATCAGTGGAAGCATAAACGAGTCTCACCATCCTTTACTCTAATAACAATAATGCAATGCACACCAACTACGCACCAAAAGAAATGACAAAGCCGAGTTGCTTTTATTTACATTTTCATGATGGACATCTCGGGTCGGTACAGCAAAAGGCCAAGATTTTTAACTATACTTGGCTGTAACTCAAAAGAGAACTCGACCCTACATTGAACATGTACACCCCTCCATTAACAAGCATCGGCTATCCCCAAAAAGTGTCAGCTCCCACCAGTCATACGTGCCATCACACCTAACCCGGTGCTTAGCATCACTCCATCACGCCGGACATGAATAGACAAAAACTCATGGATAACCGGGCCATCAGCAAGACCCACGTCGTACATCACTAAGACACGGACTCGAACAAACACCAAACCAGGTACACTAACACAGGAATGCTCCGTGCACTCCACCTCAACGTCAGTAGGTATGCCACAGAAGATACCACACACAACTGGTGAAAGAGGCATCTTTCTAATCTTTAATGTTAATCCCCAAAAGGGGTGAGTACAACCACTCAGCAGTAAAGATCCACTAAACTACACAATGCGTCAAACAGAATAATCAAGGTATCATGAATAACACATATCATTCATGCATTCAAGCATACCTCACCTTGTAGTCATGCATATATCACCATATAACGTGCATATACCACCATGCTCTTGTACTTATATCATCAAGCAGCCATGCATATATCACCATACAACGTGCATATACCACCATGCACTCCAGGCTTGTATTCCCATGAAATTCATCCCATACCATAAGCACACATCCATGTGCATGATTCAATTCTCGATCTTTATCTTTTAAATAGATCACATCATTTTTCTTCCCAGGGACCAGTGTTTGTATCCCACAATTTATCGCTCGCATCCAATCCTGGCATCGCGAGGAACCTCCGGCACACACACTCCGGGCATCTCGTACCTCAACTAGCATCACGAGGTACCCCCGGCACACACCTCCAGGGCTTCTGGCACACACACTCCGAGCATCTCAAAACTCCCGAGGACATCCGGCACACACACTCCGGGCATCCGGCACCCACACTCTGGACATCTTGAAACTCCCGAGGCATCGTCGGTTCACACCTCCGACGGTCTTGTTATTAACTCAATTTATTTTCACACATGTATCTCAATTTCAACATGGCATTCAATGCAACAATATCAAAGGTCTCAACCAGCTCTTGATATCATATAACATGCCATATATCACCAAATATGCAGCATATTCAACCACTTAAGACATTATATCACATGGAGCAATTTCATTTATTTTTTGAAAATACAGCAAAATTTCGGATAAAAATATATTGCACTCCTTTGGTCATAATTCTTGAAAAATTAGTAAAAAGCCTTATTAAATTCTAAAAATTTTTCATGTTATATAAAATATCTAGAGGAAAATATTCCGTGAAGAACACCATATCAAAAGAACATCAGACAATTCGGTACAGTCCACACATCACAGTCTTTAAAATTTCGGAATATTGCCATACACAGTTTTATTCACAAATTCAGTAAAAATCCTAAATCAATTCCAAAAATTCTGAAGTTTTAATTGTTATAGAATAAATCCAGAAGTAAATATTTCATGAAGAACTCGAAATCATAATTGTGATAGATTAAAAACTATAATCACCGTAGCAGTCTCTAACCCTCGGCAAGATTCCCAGATCTGACCATTTCAAATAAAGTCATTTCACCAGCCTAAACTCATCCATTTCCTCTAAAATTTTAGTATGTTACTCCTTAATATGTCATCTTCAACTTTCATTCAGAACACAAGATCAAATTTCAACCGGAGAAGTTTATAAAATTCACAGAATCATACTAGGTCAGCATTTCGATTCCAGATCTGACTTCTCCAAAGAAAAATAGTTTCACCGGTCTATACTTGTTCATTTCTTCTGAAATTTTGATATGTTACTCTCCAAGAAGTTCTCTACAACTTCCATCAAGAAATCGAAGCCAAATTTCCACTAGAACATCGCATGCAAGTCACAAAATCAACAAAGGTCGGACTGCCTTTCTAGAAAACAGAATGCAAGGCTACCATATTTTTCCATAGAACTTCGAATTTCTTCACTTCTACCACCACCAAAGTTTATCATCCCTTACAACACATATCACAGCAAGCAAAGGGTAAGTTTTAGGACTCTACTTGCCTCTAATCCAAGCACAAAACACAGCGACAAGGATGGCGGGGCAAGGTGGCGAACGAACGGCGGCGACTAGGCGGCGAATGAACTCTTCCTTCTTCCTCTTCTTCTCTCGCTCGCTCGCTCTCTTCCTTTCTCTCTTCTCTCTTTCTCTCGGACAGTCACTCTCTCTCTCTTTCCCCCTTTCTCTTCATGCGACACCCCTCTCTTCCTCTTTAATTTCTTCCCCTCAATGCTTAACCATCATTGATCTTGCATGCCGGCGCCACTTGGCTCTAAGGGAGAAACACTTGGCAATTTTCATGCAAGAGGGGCTTCATCCGGCTGGGCTTGGGCCAGCCTTGGTCGACGGCAGCTCCTCCTCCTTTGGGCTTCGTGGGCCAGGCCTAAATGGCCGAATGGTGGGGGCTTGTGGGCTGGTCTTGGCCTAAGAGTTTTGGCCCACTCTTCTCTAATTTTTCCCATTTAATCATCACCTAATTTCTCATTCATATAAATACATAATTTCCCTTATTCACTTGGCCATAAAACTTGAAATCATAAATCAATAAATTCCAACTTATAAAACACATGGCCAATATTAGAATTTTCTTTCCTATCAAATAATTATCCATTAAAGCTTGGCCATAAATCTTATTGCAAATTATGGATCAAATGGCTACAATACAACTTGATGGTACTTCCATCACCTATTCATAGGCCTTAATGTATCTGGAGGTTGCCATGAATTTTGGGATGCCACAATAGTCACATCTAACTTGGCCACGTTCACCAGTCAAAGGCTTTATATTTCCCATCTTAACCATGGATTTCGTGAAATCTCTCTGAAACCTCTCGCCGTCTTCGCTGTAAGACTTGACCAGCTTGGCAGCTAGGGGATTTGTTGAGAAGCGCCTGATCGGAATGGAGAAGCCCTTTTTGCTGTAACAAGTTTTTAGACAAAAGGACACTCCAATTACCAAAACTTGGCATAAGAGGATACTGAAGTGCCAAAAGTTAGAAAAGTGACACTTAAATGCTAATTTTTTTGAAAAATTGAACACTTGTGTATTACATTTGGCGAACCCCGTTGGAAATCTTACGTGACAATTTTTTATTAATTTTTCTTGCTTATGTGGCTCGCCAGGAGGCTAACTTAGTAAATAAACACAAAAATGACGTCGTTTTGGCACAATTCAAATTTTAATATAAAAATTAGGGACATCGGGGTAAGGACACTATCCGTGCCAAAACTTGTGTACAATGCTCACTTTGGTGCCAAAGTTTATTTTGGATCACTTAAGTACTAAATCGGAGGAAAAATGATCACTTTGGTGCCATCGGTGAGAGATTTCGGCTAAAATGATTACATGGCTTTTATATTTTAAAAAAAAAATCAACGTGGCAAAAATTGAAGAAGACTGTCCACGTGGAATGGCATAAAATGACGCTGTTTTCCTTTCTTCATAAGAAACGATGTCGTTTTATGCCATTCCATGTGGACTCACTTATAAAAAACACTGCATTGCTCTATGGCCAAAACGGCATTGCTGAAGAGGGACTAAATTAGGGTTCGTACCATACAAACTACGATTCTCGCTCGACGCCAGCCGTAGCTCGCTCACCCACCGTTGTTCGCTTGCCTACCGTCGATCGGCCACCGCTATAGTTGCATCATCGTTCACGGTTGTTCGCTGGCTGTGTCCCCAACTGTCACTCACTCGGGTTTGTCATATTCTCTACGTGGGTCAATTTAGTGAAAAATTTAGGATTACGACGGGTAAGTTAGGGCGCGGAGGGAAAATTGAGGGCTCGGCTCAGGGGGAAGTGGTGGGGAAAGTGATGGGGATCTCACTTTTATGGGGACCAAATAGAAAAATTTATGGTTCCGTCATTCGCTTTCTTTTGTGGGGATTGAATAGAAAAATAGGGCGCGGAGGGGAAAATGGGGGCTCGACTCGAAAGGAAACAGTGGTGAGACCTTACTTTATTTAATTAGATGGACTACTTTTGTGGGGGACCGAATGTAATTGAATTGAAAAATGAGCGGTGGGGACCTTAATTTATTTATTCAATTCGGCTTCCTTTGTTTCTGTAAAGGGACCGAATTGAATAAATTGGTCACATTTGTTTCTTTCAACAAAATGACAAGGACTTGCATGTGAAGTTGCTGATTCTATCATGTGGTCCCAAAAACTAATGACTTTTTATTTTTTCCTTGGGTGCATCATCGACATGGACGAGAATCAGGTAAGCATCATTGTTTGCTATAGTGGAGAGTTTGTTATTGGCGCCGAGGATTGGGAATATACTAGTGGAAATGAAGGTACTATCTATGTCAATATTTGGAAGCCATAATATATTGATTTTGTGAGGGATTTGGTGTATTTTTTATGATACAAAGTGCAAAAACTACATTACTGTGTTCCTGGGAAGGAATTGAAAGATGGCTTGAGATTTTTTAATGACGATAATGGTATTAAGGATATCATTTACCATTATCTTCACGGTGACGAAGCTATGGTATATGTTGAATATTATAGTGATGATGAGGATGAGGATGGGGATGAGGATGGGGATAAGCAGACCACCACCGAAAGAAGAGAAGTGAGAGATCTTACTCAAGCAAGTAATCAGGTCGGGGATGAGTTTAGGTTAGATGAAGGGCAAAATGAGAAGGAGAGAAGTCATATTGATAGAGATAAACAAATAGGGAGATGTCCTGAAATCTTGAGTGAAGATGTGGGTGATGAAGACTTCATCGTATTAGAATGGGAAGTTGCTCTATCCATTGAATTAGAAGATGAATATTTGGCTTTAGTAAGTTTCCCAAGTGATGAAAATGATGATGAATTCGCACAGTCAAGACAAGAAAAAAATTTGCAGCTTTAGGAAAGAGGCCCGAGTCAGTAAATAGGGATGAAACTCCAGCTAAAGGTTATAGAAGTGAAGATGAAGAAAGCTACAGCGATGAAATTGCTAGTTTAGAGAATGAGTTTGGCAACGATAATGAAGAACCTACTCGTGGAAAAAAAAAAAAAAAGTAAGTACCATTGCTATGATCCAACTATTGATAAGACTGTTTTGTCTGTGGGCATGAGATTTGATGATGTTAAACAATTAAAGGAAGCTATTGTGAAGAACTCCATTGCTAAACAGAGGAGCATTGAATTCATTACAAATACGAAGGAATTTGTGAGAGTTGAGTGCTCACAACCCAATTGTTCATGGAAGCTCTATGGCGTGCTAAGTAGGAAGGGGTCATTCCAGATTAGGTCCTTTTAGGAGGAGCATACTTGTCCAATTATATTTAACAATAAAAAGGGTAATAAGTGTATGGTTATCGAAGCATTTTTTTCAATACTATCAAAGCAATGCCCGAGATTAAGAGTTCTCAGTTTCAGCTATTAGTGAATGAGTAATTATGGGTTAATGTGTCGAGGAATCAATGCAAGAGAGCTAAGTTTAGGGTAATGAAAATATTGATGGGTGGGTATAAGGAAGAATATGAGCAGGTATGGGATTATGCTGGCGAATGCATGCTTCAAAACCCATATAGTATGGTATATGTAGAGGTTGTGGAGAGGCTATTCCCTGATCTTGGGCCTAGATTTGATATATTTTATATCTGTTTTGATGCATGCAAACGGGGCTTTTTAGCTGGTTGTAGAAGAGTTATAGGATTGGATGGATGTTTTCTAAAAGGTTTATGCAAGGGAGAGTTGTTGGTTACTGTGGGGTGAGATGCCAATAATTAAATGTTTCTGATAGCTTGAACGGTGGTGAAGATAGAGAACAAGGATACTTGGTTATGGTTCCTCAAAAATTTAATGGCTGATCTTGAGATAACCGATGGGGAAGGATGGGCATTCATGAGCGACCAACAGAAGGTAATACCATTGTCAGTTAATTCATTCTCTTTTAATATTAATCACTTGGATATATTTCTTGACTTATATTTATTTGTTTGAATTTTTGTAAGGACTTATTCCTGCATTAGCTGAGTTGATGCCACATGCTGAGCATAGAATGTGTGCAAGGCACATATACGCAAATTGGTCAAGGAACTTCAAAGGAGATAAGTTGCAGAAGTAGTTCTAGCAAATAGCGAAGAGTACCAACATGGCTAGTTTCAAATTAGCCAAATAGGGATTGTTGCAGCTGACAAATGAAGGTTTTGATGCACTCTTCTAGACAAAAGCTAAACACTAGTGTCGGGCCTTCTTCAGCGAAGAGTTCAAATGTGATATCATTGATAACAATCTCAGTGAAGCTTTCAATGGCAGAATTTTAGAGACTAGGTGCAAACCAATCATCAGCATGCTTGATGATATTCAAGTTATGGTCATGACTAAACTGCATAGTCAAAGAGATGAGGCTATGAAGTGGACTAGAGACTGTGGTCCTAGGATTGTGAAAAGATTTGATGCAAACGTTGCTGCTAGTAGGTTCTGCCATTTAGTTTGGAATGAAGATAATGGATATGTGATCATTCAAAATTATGATAAATATGTTGTCAACCTAGATAGAAGAAAGTGTTCATGCAGCCTGGCAACTGAATGAAATTCCTTGTGCCTATGCCATTTGTGCTATTTAGATGAAGTAAGAAAACTCAGATGATTACCTAGATGATTGGTACAAAAAAAACTCATATCTTGTTTCGTACCAATTCATGATGCAGCCTAGCAAAAGTAGCAAATTTTGGGAGCCAACAAATCATGAAAGCCCTCTACCTTTGCCATTGAAGAAGCAAATAGGAAGGCCAAAAAGGAGACGAAGAATGCAGCAGGAAGAGGCATCAAGTAAGAGGATGAGTAGGACTGGGGTAAAGATGATATGCTCCTATTGCCACAAGGAATGGCACAATAAGAAAAGTTGTGAGCTAAAAAAACAATATCAATAGCAAGATGTAATGGCTAATTTAGTGGCAAGAACAGGACCTACTGAAGAGCTTTTTGTTGGGCCTATTGAAGGGAGGATAGAAAGTCGTGCTGTATTGCCTACTGAAGGGCAAGACAAAAAGCCCTAATGTAAGGTAAGTATCCTCTTTACCTTAGTAACTTTTCAGTTCTCTTGTGCTTTTCCTCTTTCATGCATTTGTAATTTGAAAAGTTTTCTCCATTTGTTTCCACCATGAAAATGAGTAGATGTCTAATTATTTATTTTAGTTTGTCATAATCCTAATATAGTACATTGTTATAAGGTCTACTAAAGGGCCAAAAAAAGGCCCTATTGTAGGCTCAAATGCATGGACAGGGACTATAATAGCAACAACAACAATTGAGTCCACTGTTGAGCAAATGAGAAAAAAATATCATGTAAGTTGTACATCGTTGTGTTTATCTTTTATAGGATGAAATTTAATTTGTTATTTGTTTCTTAGGTGAGAAGATGAGCAACTGCACAAATTGAACATGTTGCTCCCCCATTCACTACTGCTGCTAAAAATGATGCACAATAGCAAACAAGATGAGCTCTTGGAAAAAGATTTAGGCAATATGGTTATGGGATTTGCACAGATGAACGTACTGGAATGACTATTTTGAATGTAAGATTTGTAGGCCTCATATATTTAATTTGTTGTATTTCAATTCATTTAATTTGGTTGACAATATGACTATGTTCTTGTAATTTGGGAGAACTTCGGAAGTACTTATCTCTCAAGGTGGACCAACTTAAGAATCAAGGGCGCAGCCAAAAAGAGTATTCCAAAGAAGAAGACATCGGGTGTAGCTGCAAAACAGCCATCCAAAAAGAACCTAACACTAGTTCCATTTCAACCAACTGATTATGGGAGCAATAGTGATCAAATGGACCAACACATGACATGTGCTAGAATAAAAATAGCCGCTATCAAGAATAAGGAAAATGAGGTGACAGAAAGGCCAGTTAAAGAACCCACAAATCCAGTTCGAAAGATTGCTCGAATTATAAATCAATTCAAAGTTCCAAGAGAAATAGGAGATGGGGGTGTTGTGCATATTGACTGATGAGAGGGTGTTGGACATGGTCTCTTTTTATGTGGTGTTGGACATAGTCTCTTTTTATGTTTTCTTTTTTTAAGAGGGTGCATATTGCTATTGTTTTTTTTAAGAGAGTGTTGAACCTTCAGTGATTGAGGAGTGAAGTCAGACATGTTTTGAACTTTATAAAGAATCAATCAATGTCAATGGCAATAGTTGTTTTTGTTATTTTCTCTTGTGTTGGTTTTGGCTAGTAATGCTGGTAAGACAGTTATCAGTTATGCTTTATAATTTTTTGTTGTTGGTGCAATGTTCTTATGAGGTTAATATTATTTTAGAAGTGATGTGTGCATGTACTATTGCTAGTTGAATTTGTGGATGCTAATGAATTTGTGGGTTCTGGTTGGTTGTATGTGCTGGTATAAGAATAAAATGCACCAACTCGCCTTGGTGTAGTTTTGGGAGCTGCATCTTTTTGCATGAGCAATTTTGGGTGCTGGTGCATCTTGTTATATCAACACTTATATGGGCTGGTGGAAGAACAAGATGCACCAGCAATCCAACTGGTGCAAGAACAAGGTATACCAACAACCCAACTGGTGCAACAAGATACAAGATGCACCACGATTGGTGCAAGTCAAGTGACGTTTGAAAATAACATGTTCTTTTTCTTTTTTTTAAAACTTGTGCAACATAAGTGATCACTTTGTAATCGTGACTGGCACTTAAATGATCACTTTTATAAAAACTTGGCACTCAAGCAATCACTATTTACAATTTATGGCACTGAAATAGTCAATCGTAAATTTGCCACCATCCCTTAATTTCGCCATGGTTTACAATAATAAGTTATTGCAAACCAGCAAACCATTACCAAATAAAAAAATGCAGCAAACAATTATATCTGAAGCAAAAACTAATCAAAACAAACATTGACAATACACAACTAAGCAAAAAAACTTTTAAGTGCTCACAACTAATGCATTCCAATTCCAACCTTCCATTTTTACCATAAATTACAACAAAACCTTCTCCTCCATACAAAAATTGTAGCAAACTAAAAACACACTTTACTTATAAATAATCCAATACAAGTGCATATTTCACGTCTTTGATTATGGTAAACATACAAACTTCTTTTCATTACACACTTCACATTTGAATAGACTACACAAGAGAATAACAACACAATCAATGCTCGATAAAAGTTTCCTTCAATATTCAGTCTTGAAACCTCCCTCTTCAAATGGTTGACCAGAGATGTTAAACCCTTCATTTGAGCTTGCATTGAGTCGACATCCTCCAACTCGTCCATTAATGTAGGTGGAGGTTGATGTCTGCTTTCAAATAACTCCAAGATCACCTTTGTTACTCGATCAAAGAATTTTTTATCAACCCATTTGAAATATTTGCACTTCGAGCTTTCTTTATATCTACCGCACCCATGGAATCTTCTCTCGGGATTCAACTGAGTCCAAGATGTTTTTCTCGGACTCGGTGACCCACAATAACAATAACACTCACCATCTAATTTGTTTTTTTTTTTTAATAGGAATGTGAGTCGCTGCTGAAGCTTCTGCCCTTTATTTGCAAGAGCAAGCTGATAATTTTGAGAGAAAATCAAAGTATGCACTCAAATTAGGGATTTAGGGTTTTGAACTTTTAGTTCTCTCTCAATTTGGGGATTTATGATTCTTGGGGGAAACGACGCTAAACGGCGTCATTTTGTTGTTTGTTGGCTGATTGTACTCTTCAGCAATCCACGTCGGCTTTAAAAATTAATAAAAAATTGCCATGTTAGATTTCCGGCCAACCAGATCGGTGTTGACATTGAAATGATCGTTTTTCAAAAATTTTAGCACTTAAGTGATCCAAAATAAACTTTTGGCACCAAAATGAGTGCCATACATAAGTTTTGGCACTGATAGTGTACTTACCCCATAAAAATTAATTAAATTAAATTTAAAACTAAATTAAGAAAAATGGCCCTTAGCTGCCACCTGCTATTCATCTTCCTCCTCCCTTCTTTTTTTTTTTTTTTTTATAATTTGGTTTTAAATTTAATTTAATTAATTTTTATATTAATTATTTACCACGTCAATAGTAAAATAACGTTGTTTTGGCATTGTTTAGCCATATTAGCGTGCAAATGACATCGTTTTGCACTAGGCTCGTCGAAAATCGTCACGTTAGCATTTTAGTTGGATTTTCTAGGTGTTGGCACTTAACCGATCCATTCTACTTCAATTTTGGTACTTAAGTATCGTTTTTCTAACTTTTGGCACTTAAGTGTCATTTCGTGCTAAGTTTTGACACTCAAAGTATCATTGTGTCCAAGTTTTTATTGTATGAAGTGTCAAAGATAGTAGGAGTTTGATCCAAAGCAACGAGCCTAGGGTCGAATTCGTTGCTTGGAAGGGGCGGGCAAAATGACTGAAGGCTGTGTGCGAATGTCGAGTCAATGTTTGTGTCACTGTAGATCCTTCCCTTGAATACTGTGCATTGTGCGTATCCTAGTGTGTGTGCACCGGACAGGACAACCAAGTCATTAATGTCGAGGCTTTGATTTATGGAGGACTTGGTTATGTTAGAGATATTGCTAAAAGGCAAAGGAAGAGAGGCTCGAGCCACGTCTTTGCTTGCTGTGATTGAGTCTTCTTCTTCTGAGCCAAACCTTCCACCATGGTCCTTCTAGCTGCATTGGAATATTAACAAACTATTCCAACATATTTGATGTCTATTGTTCATTTGTAGTATTTAGGCCATCCTTTAAAAATTGGATGATAATATGAGTAATTAATACGTACCGCTATGATAGAGTCTCGGGCAGCGATGGCCAAGATGTCTGCACAAGAGACCACAGGGCCTCCACAAGCTTCATCAACTGCGGCCTTGATCCGGTCAATTACTTCGAATCCTCTAACTAAATTGTTATTGGGAATGACAAACTTCTCACTAGCAAAGGAAGGCGTAAAGTCCAAAAGAATTGAAGCGTTGCATCCCAGCATTATCAATTATCTCGGAACCCATTAAGCATGCACATAATGAAAGCAAATAAAAAGGTGTGAAAAAAGTAAGCATAGACATCATTGACAAAGCAGTCGTGGAAGTGCAGACGGAGTAAAGAAGCACCATGCGTGGCTCTTCTTGGATAGCGGCCTCAACCACCTGTTTGATGGCTGGCAAAGCTCAAGGACAAAGCAAGTTGTAGAAAGTAGGTGTGAGCTTGGCACGGGGTGTAATGGCGAAAGCTGTGGTTGCAAGAGTTAACAAGAGAAATGCATGGACACGATTGAATCTAACTAGAGCCATATTTCACTCTATGTTTTGATTGATGACAGTGGATATATGTTAGTTAGGTTCACTCCTATATGGAGGAAGCTCAATGAGTTGCAAGCCCAAAAATGGGCTTAAGCTCATATGATAAGTTACATGGAGAAATATGATTTCTCACTATCTTTATAAAGTGGTAGCCACAAAAGAAAATAGTAACAAGAGAAAAAGAGAAAGCGGAAAATCTGGGGGTTGTGCAATATCTGATTTACATCAAGCTAGCATCGGAGGTTGATTCATGGTTCGATTGAGCTAAAATTTTGTCAGCATGTTCGTGGCGCAATTTTCTTGAATCTGAATGATTTGATTTTCGTTTGAAGCTCCCTACATCAGGTTTTCCGTGGATTGATCAAAACCTACGTTTTTGGTCAGATTTATCCTTGATCTTTTGTAAAATTCAAGTGTATTGTCAAGAATTATGTTCTTGAGGTGTTTGCTATTATGTATCTCTAGTATTTGCTAGAGAAGAACATTGTTCACCCAGTTTTGTTGATAGTAAAGAATTTCGGGTTATTGTTTGATTTTTCTGCCTTGGACAATGGAAACGAATACGAGTAGAATGGTTACATTGAATGGAATGATTTTGATCTCATATATGAAAGATTTTTATTTGCCCACATCAATGAGGTTTTCCACATAAAAAATCATCTTGTGTTCTGGAAATAATAAGTTATTTTTGCAGATGTGCTTGGTATTTAATTTTAAATTCTTTTCAAGGAATTATAAATCAGTTGGCTACGATGGGAATGAAGTTTAATGATAAGATACAAGCACTACTCTTCCGAACATCTTTGTCTAATTTTGCCCCGGATGGTACGATTACCATGGATTTGGCCAAGAGTAGTATTTTTTATTCTGATGCCTTGGTTGTTGAGAAAATGGGAAGAAATGAGTCTCGAGGTTCGAGAAATAGAGATAAAAGTTGAGATAAAAGCAGAGGTAAGTATAATAAATTTGCTAATGTTGAATGTCATTATTGTCATTAGAAGGGATATATTCAGAGGTTTTATCGCTAGTTAAAAAGGGAAAAACAAAAAGGAGAAAGGTAAAGAGAAGAAAAGGTTTACAGTTAGGTAATTGAGCTACGTCTCGTTTTGATTTCTTTACATCATACAGGTCATGTGGAGATTATTTTATGGAAGCTCACCAAAGGTTCTCTTGTTGTGGTTAGAGGTGAAAAATATTCTGAGAAGGGTTTGCGCATTCTGATGTTTGCAATTGATTACCTTCATAGATGATTTTTCAAGGAAAATTTGGATTTATACCTTGAAAACTAAAGATCAAGTATTAGATGATGAAATTCAAAAGTTCGTCTCAGTTAAATGGCTTAGCTGAGAGAATGAACAGAACATTGGTTGAAAGGGTAAGATACTTACTTTCACAGTCAAATCTACTGTATCCTTTTGGGGTGAGACTCCCATCATGCTTTCCTTTAGGGTTTGATGAAGTTTGGATAAGCAAAGATGCATGAAAGCAAAGAGTTGCTTGATATGATTGCATATTTATTGGTTAAGAGTTCCAGTTGAAAAGAAAATTCAGAGAGATGTTGTGTTTATGGAAGATCAAACAATAGAGGATATTCAGAGATGATTTCAACACCACGGAGTTAGTGATAATTTGATTGATTTGGAGATTCCAGTTCGAGTTAATGGAATCTGAAACAGATAATAATATTTATAGTAAATGGAAGAAGCTTTGATTGTGTTGACGAAGCAATAGAAGATGGCCATGGATAATCATACTTTTGAGTTTGTTTGGACTTGGCCTCGAAGATTTAGTTCCTGTATTTATAGTAAGTGGAAGAAGCTTTGTTGTTTGAATACTTTTCGTGTTGTTGAATATTTTGGTTATCTAGCATCAATCTTCTCGCTTTCTAGTGTGATGTTACTTAACTTTGAAACAATTGAGAAGAGAACTAGTCATGAGAGACTTTGAGGGTATCGGTTTATAATCTATAAAATGAATGTTAATCTAGTTCTTTTCATTCTTTTTTTGGGCGGGAGATTCTATCTATTGAGGAAGGACCATCATTGACATTATTAATTGCTTGTGAAAGGGTATACTTAGTCTTCACATAGCTTTCAACCTATCTTAGTAATTAGTTAGTGAATGCCGAATAGACACATAAACACATTGCAGTTATAGAGAATACCCATGATTAATCAGGTTGCAACAGGCAATTGAAAGAGAGGATGGACCATTAGCAATTAAATCACCAAAACAATTACCGGGGCTTGCTCTAATGGCCACCATCTCCAAATAGGAATGGGTAGGGGAGGTAGGGAGCTCGAAACTCCCTCCTCCAAGTTGGGGGTTATGAGTTTTAGGGTTTCTCTAGATGGGCCCATTAAGGACCCGCCAAGCTCCTATGAAAGAGCTTTTAAGTTAAAAAATATACTTGGTGGACCGGAAAAAAAAATCACTAAACTTCTTCAGCCCTTCATGATTTTACCAAAGATAAAAAATTTATATATAGCTCCTCAAGCATTAGATCCTAAGAAATGATTGAGTAATAGTTTTAATCTACTGTTAGAGTAATAGTCTATTATAGACCACAAACAACCAAATAACAAAAAATTATAAATTAATAAAAGGTTCCCTCCTTCAAGAATTTATTCCTCATAACAAATTGTTATTTTACAGTAATTGAAAGACTGTTATGCTAGCAAAACCTTTAGATCCTCAAGGGATAAAGGAAACTGTTGCATTAATGGACAAAAGAAAGTTTAGTGATAATCATGAATTACAAGTCAAATTTTATTATACTCAATTTTTTAAACCATTGAGATTCCGATTCTTTTCAAGAACACTTAGTGATATAATATGCCTTTGTCACCATCGAATTGTGCATCTTAATTTGAACCATTATGATCTATACCATTTCACAAGTAAGACCATTTCTCATAAACACCTTACTACTCTTCATGCACTCATTGGAAGTAAAAGTATTGCCTATGAAATTTACATGATAAGAACATCCAAAGTCAAACATCTAGTAACTAACTAATGACCTGTGATGACTGCTAACACATCATCAACATCATAGGAACTGTTATATGCTACAATGACCACGTTATCTTTGTATGTAGACTCTGATAACTATGGTGCCATCTCCTCTTCGACCATTTCAATTAGAGCTTTGCTAGCGTAATTGTTTTTATGCTACCTTTAGAATAGCAGTATATTGTGAGTCACGAATTTTTTAAGAAATAAACTCGACAATAATTTTCATATACTTATTTTTTTTTTTTGTGGTCTAAAACATATTGTTATCCTCATAGTAAATTAAAGATAGTTACATGAGCATTTCTCTTTCAATCAATACCCCATCCAATAGATTCAACAAGATTATGCTTTTTGCTCTTTGCAATAACTCATATCGGTCTTTGCCACCATTTTCCACACTTTGACCAATCCTTCGGTTGTTAATAGTGCAAGCATCATAAGGTTGCACGGCCCAAAGTCTTTCCTCCCATTAAAATTCTCATTTTCTACTTTCTTTCTAAACATAATTGCAAAACAAAATTTTCATAAAGTGATTGGACAATCAAAAACACCATATGTTTCAGTAATTCGATTAGAGTGTCGAAATCAACTCTATCAGAAGAGCCATCTTGTAAGAAGTTTATTATGAATCATGATAATATAAAATTTTACACTTGATCAATTGTCTCAAGTGTTTTCCATCCCAAAATCACCTAGAGCAAACCCAAAAGTGTAACATCATAATCTCCCACAAAAACTCACTCAGAATTCTTAGATAAAAGACCTTAAAATCCTATTATTTGCTCTAGTGTGTAATAACCAAGGAGAATGCCATATCTTGTACATAATATAGGTATTCAACATAAATCTATTGTAGGAAACCCCACTCAAACTAGGAAACCATTAAAATTAGAAAATTTGATTGATCCGGTTTCCTTTGCATGCTCAATCTCAAACATGATCTTACAATTTTGAGCCTCAAAATCTATAGTTTTAAGGGGTTGTTGACCACTTTTCCATTATTTCCTAAGTTTCTTTGTTGGTAAGGGTTAATTTGGAGTGGCTATGAGGGTTTCTAGAGTACTTTGTCATTTATGCTGCGTCAAATCTTGGGGTAATAATAGTAGGAGTGTCATAAGTTTCATACAACGCTCATCTAAATGCCATAATTTTTTTTCCGCCTCACTTAAGTGCTATATCTGAGTGAAATCAATCATTTAAAATCCGGCCAAATGGCTTACGTGGCAACTTTCGGCGAGTTTGGTCCAAAACGGCGTCGTTTTGCGACGCCGACGTGGCGGAGAAAATGCAAAACGACGCCGTTTCGTGTCTAACGTGTTAATAATAATATAAAAATTAATTAAATTAGATTTAAACTTAATTTTATTTAAAATTAAAAAAATTAATAAAAATTTAAAAAATTAAAAAAATTAAAAATAATTAAAAATAATTAAAAAATTAAGAAAAATTTAAAAAATTTAAAAATTAAGAAAAATTTAAAAAATTAAGAAAAATTTAAAAAATTTAAAAAATTAAGAAAAATTTAAAAATTTTAAAAAATTAAGAAAAATTAAAAATTAAAAAAATTAAAAAAAAAAAAGGGAGGGGGAGGTCGAACAGGGGCGGCGAGGGCCGAGCCCTTGCCGCCGTCGCCTCCCGCCGTCGCCGGGAAGGGCCCTCGCCGTCGGTCGGTCGGCTCCGGGGCGGCGACCCGGCCGACCCTCCCTCTCCGTCGTCGCAGCCCTTCCGGCGACGGCGAGGAGGCGGCGGCGGCGAGGGCTCGACCCTCGGCCGCCCGTTCGACCTCCCCCTCCCTTTTTTTTTTAAATTTTTTAAATTTTTAATTTTTCTTAATTTTTAAAATTTTTAAAATTTTTAAATTTTTCTTAATTTTTAAAATTTTTAAAATTTTTAAATTTTTCTTAATTTTTAAAATTTTTAAAATTTTTAAATTTTTCTTAATTTTTAAAATTTTTAAAATTTTTAAATTTTTCTTAATTTTTAAAATTTTTAAAATTTTTAAAATTTTCTTAATTTTTTAATTTTTGTTAATTTTTTAAATTTTTAAATTTTTTTAAATTTTATAAATTTTTCTTATTTTTTTAAAAAAATTTAATATTTTAAATAAAATTAAGTTTAAATCTAAATTAATTAATTTTTATATTATTATTTACACGTCGGACACGAAACGGCGTCATTTTTTGCATTTTCTCCGCCACATCGGCGTGCGTGTTATCATTTAAGTACCACTTCCAGCAAACAGTCCTACATTGATTTTTTTAAGTAATTTCCCATTACAACATGAATTTTTTTTTATTTTTGAATATTTTATTAATTGCCTACATTGGTGCCGGTGATGTCATGTAGGATGATTGGCATTTACGTCGGATTTTCCAGCGAGGCAAATCACCGATGGCACTTAATTGATCAATTTCTCAAATATGTAATACTCAAGTGAGGCACAAGAATTATGTGAGAATTATGGCACTTCTAGTGTATTTATCTAAAAAATGCTTATACATGTGCCCGTTGAAGGAGTAATTATTTAAATAATTGGGAAAATTATCAATTTAGTCTTATACCTATAGTACGGATATCAATTTAGTTTTTACTTTCAAATTTTGTCAATTTAATGCTACACATTTGCGCAATATCTAAATGTAGTCTTTTCTGGCAGTTATCATTACAAATTGCGATGTGGAAATCATCAAATTGCTCATATTAGCATGCCACTGAGGATGGCTAGCAATAACTAGACACCATATCACTGACTTTCGGTGGCAAATGGGGCAAAAGACTATATTGAAATATGGCCCAAAAGTTTAGTAGAACATTGACAAAACTGAAAAATAGGGCCGATTAAGTGGAATAATTAGTTGTTGACAAGAAATTAATAAAAATTGTAATTACATTATAAGAGAATCCAATCAAACTTTTGGCAAATGTATATTTTTTGTCAATCCTAAATGCATAAGAATTTCCAAAGGAAGAGAAGAAAAAAAGGTAAGAGATAATTTTAAATCTAAGACCTCTAAGAGACATTGTTGTCAACTTAAGGTAAAAGGGGGCATCGGAAGTCAAAAAATTGATGGAAAAAAGCACAAGCCTTTATGCTCTATCCTATCACATCATTGCTCATTTAAATGTTAAAACTAACCTACTTAATTATATTTCAGTTGATGCGAGTAAATAAAGGAGAGAGTATGATGGATTTTTAGAGTCAATGGCCATATGGTGGTTGGGAAAAAGAGAGGCGAATGGGGTAATTTGTAATTTATACTACTTATGTATTAATACATAATAATTGTTTTAATGATATTTTAATTTCAATCTTTGTTGAAAATTAAATTTAAAATATTTTGGATTTTATAGGCAATGGGCCTCATTCATGAGAAGTACCTAGTTTTATATATATGGTACCACCTTATGTTAATATGTGCTGTAAAGAATTAATTAATGCAAGGCATTTGTTTATGTGAGACCCTTAGGTTAAAGTTCATAGGGATGGCTGCATTGGCCCTCCCCAATCTTTTCACTTATAAATCAAAATGCTCGAATCAGGATAATAGAAATGTCATAACTTTTGTATAGAGCTTATTTAAGTATCATAATTTTTTTCTTTTATTTATGTGCCATATCGGAGTAAAATTAATTATTTGAGTGTTATTCCCAGAAAATCATTATACATGGATTTTTTTATATTAATTTTTCATTTTGACGTGGATTTTTTTTTTAATTTTTTTTTAAATTGTCTATGTTAACGTCAGCGATGCCATGTAGGACAATCAGTGTCCATGCTGGATTTTCTGATGAGGTAATTCATCGATGGCACTTAAGTAATCAATTTTTTAAAATTTATTATATTTAAGTAAGCAAAAAAAAAAAAATTATAACACTCAAGTAAGTGTCATATGAAATTTATGGCACTCTTAATGTACTTACCCCATCAAACTTTTGTGCATGAACATCACCAATCTCCAAGTCTGTTGAGTAATATGATTCCTTCATTGGACCGTGTTCCGAGGACCAAGTCTTACATAAGTTGACGTGGCACCTGATCATTTCCGTGCAAGAGATCCCCCTCAAGTCGAACCAGGTCCGGTTGGTTCTCAAAGCATGGGGTAAGATCGAAGCAATACTTTCGGTTTTTCCACCAATCGAACTTGTCTGTTTTAATTTATTTTTACAAAAGCCGCACCAATTTGGTCATCCTCCCGGCATCACCATCAGAAAGTTCAGAGAAGCTCATCAAGCCCTCGCGTTTTTTTTTTTTTTTTTGAATTGGACGAGACCAGCTTTGTTCAGCGGCAGCTAGATTCACTGAACTAATCATTGGCAAGGATTTGGAACCTTCCTGCCAAGTCAATAGACCGGTCGTCTGTAAGTAAGATTGGTCGATGCATTAATTACATGCATTTAGTAAAGCATGTAGACTTCTTCCTCGTCGGCCAGTTTAATTGAAGCACAATTAATCATGATTTGCTCTCATCTTCGGTGTACGTTATTTACCGTCCAATGATATTAATTCCTTGCATGTCCTATAAATCTTTAGTCCAACTCCAACATTATAATTAAGTATGAGTAATGATAGCAAAAGAATTCCATGCAAACCCTAAGGTACATGCCCAAGATGTCCTCTTATATATTAATTCCAAATTTAGGATTTTTAGCCCTCTTAATGTCAAATCTAGTTTCACTGACGATGGCTCTTTTGAATTTCAGCAATCCACTAATTTCTTCTGTTCCACTTAAATACATCTTGCACTTCCCTTTAGCTTATCGAATAAATTACACCACTATCCAAAATACAAAGCAATATGCATATTTTGCTATTGCAACAAGTTGCTTCTGTTGAGGTCAATAGCTTCTCGACATTGTTAGAAGCTAAAGCCATGACACACACTTTTTAGAACAAAAAAATAAAATTTCATAGCACTCAACACAAAATAATCACGCTTTTTGAGGAGCATGAACACTAGGATCATATATATGGATCCGTATACTTTAATTCACCCTTCTACAATTATTGCGAACCTGACCAAGATTTCCGGTTAACGGCTTTATGTTCCCCATCTTGACCATCGATTTCGCGAAATCTTTCCAAAATGCAGTGGCGTCGTAGCTGTACGTCCTTACTAACTCATCGGTGTTGCCACTACCGAAGAGTGCTTGATCTGATCGAAGGAGACCCTTTTTCTTCAACAAGTTCTTGTAGTACAACGTGTCGAAGCGCGTTGACGTCGGGTCCAACTTAGCGAGGTTCGAGTCGCTTTCGGATTGGGCGCGTGGGCAAATGGATTGGAGCTTCTTTGCGAATTTAGGGTGGATGTCCGAGTCGTTATGGGCCCGATCCTTGAAGGTAAAGCATTGTGCAAACCCAAGCGTGTGTCCCCCAGAGAGAACGACCAGGTCTTTGGCGTCTAGGCCTTGTTTTTGGAACGAGCTAGTTAGTGCGCTTAAATCCATGAACGGGGCCGGCAGGTCCGTGTTGGCGTTCGTCCTGCTCGCGGTGGTTGAGTCTCTTCTTCCAAGCCTTACGTTCCACCATGGCCCTCCCAGCTACATTACCAAATACCAAGAATCGAAATCATCAACAGTTCACTGTGTAAACATGTGCTATTACATTGATTAGTTACACGTATTGACTTAAAAATTCAACTCAAGCGCAACCACTTACCAAAACAACGGAGTCACGAGCAGCAACTGCCAAAATATCTGCGCAAGAGACCACCGCACGGCCGCAGACTTTGTCGACCTCCTCCTTGATCTGATCGATCACTTCGAAACCTCTAGCAGAATTGTTGTTTGCGCCAGCGAGCTTTTCGGTATCGATGGTGGGCGTCGGATCTAGAAGTACCGAAGCATCACAGCCCTGCACGATCAGTCAGAGCAATGTTAATTCAACAGACATAAACCCCACCCCCCACGCCCCCAAAAAAAAAAAAAAAAAAAACGTTTATCGTAATTGGTTATAGCTACATAAGTACTTCAAGAGACGAGCAATGTGTCGTACATTAACGAAACAGTCATGGAAGTGCAGACGCAGTAACGAAGCACCCATGCGTCTCTCTTTCTTCACCGCTGCCCTGACGACGCGCCTGATGGTCGGCAAAGCTTGAGGACAAGCGTAGTTGTAGTGGTGCGGTGTGAGGCCAGTGTGATGATTTGGAAAAGAAAAAGCTGTGGTCGCGATGCTCAACAAGAGAACTGCAAGAAAATTATTCCTGCCTTTCGATTTCATGCTAGGCTCCAATCGAGGAAACAAATGGGAATTGATATGACAGATCGCACTTGCAAAAGTTGATTTCAGGTAGATCTCGTGAAGTCCTGGGGTGGCCCGGGTGGGTACCATGCTCATATATAGGACAAAAGAAAAGAGCGTTTCAACGAGGATTACTTGTGGGTGGTGATCAGTTATAACCATGCATGCAAGAAACAGTCACGTGCTGCTTATTTTTCTCACAATTTGATCGCTAGGATTACGCGCTTGGCTATGCAAATTTGGCTCAACCGTAACTGGAAATTAGTTTATCTTAGCTGTAATTCCAAGCAAAATAGAGTGGGAATATAGAAAAGGGGAAGGCGCTCGTGGTTGAACAAATCCAAGTCGTGTGCCGGCAGATTAATTTTCAATCTATATATTTGGTGCAATTGGTGGAAGAGTGGTTGCCCTTAAAACTTAATTTTTGTCCAAAACCCGACCGTTCGCATGAATTCAAACACAGGAAAAAGAAATCGTAAATTTTTACATCGGACCAATTGCGGGAAAAAAAAAAGACTTCGAAGTTTAACAACGATGGAGAAATTATTTTACGTGAATATCGATCAAAGATTTTGTGTTACTATTACCAAATATTTTAAAAGCTTAAATATATAGGTGGATGGAGACAACGTGAACAAAAAGAGTATACAAATTTAGACAACATTTTAAAAGTTTAAGCTTATCGATGGAGGGAGACCACAAGTGTATAGACTTTAGAATTTTGAGGGATTAGAAACGGCACGTGAAATATAAGGAATGGAGTGCCATGGGAAAAAAAAAATTGGAGCAGAAATTAGCTCTAATAATACTTTGTTGAAATGTCTAATCCAAAAGGTTAAAGTTGATAATTGAAGGGAGACAACTTGTATAAATAGAGCATACAGATCCCATAATCAAGTGATGCAAGATATATCGACACCCTTCTTGCGCGCAACACGAATTAAGGATGATGTGTGAAATTTGATGAATTGGTGGCCGCACACATGAAATAAATTGGGACAGAAGTTGCTTTTGATACCTTCAAAGACTTTGTGGGACAATTATTAATCGTTCTAAAAGTATAAGTTCACATATAGATGGAGACCATAAGTATATGCTATAACATGTGTAAAGATTAAATTGTCATGACTAATTAGTTTTACGTTTTATTATGTCATCAAGGTGCCAATGAAAGACAATCGCGATAACGGTTTAGAAAAAGCTGTAAAGTGGAAGGACCGTGTCAAAGCATGCACAGCTAAAAGTGTCCTAATCATATGTCGGAAAATCGCGTTCCTGCTGTCTAGCATAAACCTTGCACGTAACAAGAAACCGATTTTCCACCAATTTATTTAATTTTAACTATAGTTTTAGGTAGAATTAAGGGGCCATCGCAATATCTTAAGTTACGACCCATTGACCTGTCGACTGTTGTATCACTAAAGATATAGTTTGGAAGCATCCACGAATCGTCCAGCCCAACTAGTGCAAAAACCCCTCGATCTTGCCTTGACTCGGTTTATTTATGTGGTAACGTAATGTTCTTGACTTGATCAGAAGACTGTCCAATTTCAGCAGTTCTGGAGAGGTAATTACAGGGTTATTTATGGCCTATTATCTTCACAAATTTTGACGTTTCTTTTCTCCCTTAATAGGATTCTTATTTTGATGTGCCTATTAATATAGTTGAAGGCGCACTCGCTCCAAAGAAAGTTTTATTATTATTATAATGAATTGAGAATATCCCTTTTTTTTGAAAAAAAAAAATCGAGACATGACATCTTCTAATCTCCGTCATTCGATGTTATTTATGGTTCCTCTATTACAGTTTCTGATTACTTAATTTTTCCTTCCTTTTTGCGATTCGAAGTATTCTGTTGTCTTATTAAGTAAGCATCTTCCATATTCTATAAACAATATGAAGGGGATAATTAAAAAAAAAAAACCTGAACCTATTGCATTTGTTGTGCCAATTCAATCACAAATAATTTACTTTTACCAATTTAGCTCTAAATATTTTGACGTTTTGCCAATTTAATCCATTAAACCAATTTTACCTAAAAATTGTTGATTTGGACGCCAATTATTCTTTGTGGCATGATTGGCCTTGCCTATGTGGACAAATTTTTTTAATTTTTTTTGAATTATTTATTTCTTTTATTCTCTTTTTCCTTCTTTCATTTTTCCCCTTTTCACTGTAGCTAGTGAGGGCTGCAAAGCCCTTGCTGGCATTAGGAAGGGTTGTAGCCCTCCCTAGATTTGGGTGAGGCTATGGCAGCAATGTTCGCTTGAGCTCATTAGCCACAGTAAAAAAGAAACAAAATAAAAGAAGAAAAAGAGAAGAAAATGAAAAAAAGAAAAGAAAAGAAAGGAAAACAAAAAACTAATAAAAATTGAAAAAATATTTAAAAATTCAAAAATTATCAATGCTAGTTCTAGTCATGCCACATAGGATGGCTGACATTTACATAAAGAGGTTTTCAGTCAAAAGTGGCCAAACGGACTAAATTGGCAAAACATCAAAAGGATTAAGATTAAATTGGCCAAGTCAAAATATTTGGGATTGTATTAGCACAAGTAAAATAGGTTTAGGGCATTTTTTGGTAATTAATCAAGCTTCCTTGGTATGTAAGAGCTTGATTCACATGTGTACTAAAAGGTTCGCCATTCTATGCCATATTTAGATAATTTTGCATCTTAAAATTACCCTATCAAAGCTTGAACCTCTCCATCATACCCATTAGATAGCCAAAAATTGCTCTCCTTGTCTTTACTTTTCTTTTTTCTTTTCTACTTCTTTTTTCATTTACCAAATTTGCCTCTGCATCTTCTCTCTCTTTCAAGGAGTAATTGGTTCCAAGGTGACTTAGTTCTTGACCTGTAATCAGGGGGGGGTGTAGGGGGCGAGAGAATCAATCCTGTGACCCTTGGTTCCAAAAATTTGGAATGAAATATCGAATGAATCAATTTTGGAACTATCAATTATTGTCCCATTTTCGGGTAGGTCAATGTTATGTTTTAGATTAAAAAAAAAAATACAACTCTTAAAATAAAATATAAAAGTTGCACCATTTTGTTACAAAACAAATTTTGTTAGTCAAATGATTATGTAATTATTTCTCTATGTTAAAGATAGTTTTTTTTTTTTTTTTGGTGAAAGTAAGAAATCTATGTTAAAGATAGTTCATTCCTTGATGGGTGCAAATTCCTTCATTTTAATTTTTTTCTAGCTAAGGCTTCAAAACCGGTTTGACCTAGGTAGAACCAGCCTATCTAGCCTTAGAATTAAGAACCTAATCAAAACCTGGGCTAATAATAGTTTTTATTTGGAACAAACAATCTACTCGATTCTTCCTACAATTGACTTGAACCGATTGGTTTAGGTCGATTTGGTCTAGTTCCCTAGTTAAATTGACCCGATACTTATTTTTACTCTCTTATCTAAAAAAACAAAAATCAATCTCACCCACAACACGGGCCTCAAACAAAGGACGCTACAACTGTTACGATAAAGCGAGCGATCAAACAATAATATAGATAGAAAAAGAAAAAGAAATTGGACACCAGATTTATGTGGTTCAGTCGTAAAGACCTATGTCAACGGGGAGAGCAGCAACGAATTTCACTATAAATCAAGCGATACAAAAAGATTACACACTCGAGTCACTCAAACACTCTCTCGGTGTTTCTCAAGCCCCATTTACATCCAATAACGCACACAGTGTTTAGCGTTGAAAATTCCTCAAGAAATAATATCTCAATCTCGCGAAGGAATTACACGCAAATCTTACCACAAGATTTAATTGGCTACAAGCATTAATTCTTCTCGGATGTAATTGCACGAACAAAACCCGCCAAGCACTAGCTAGAATAACGGCGCTTCAATGCTCGTATCAACAACGATGCTAACCACCATATTCATGCAAGCAAGCCATGAATATATATATATGTGCTTGTACGTGCACCGCCTCGGTCAAAGAAGAGAGTCCCAAGCCAAGTCAAATTAGGAAGTCCAACTTCCTTTAATCAAATTTATATTTCCTTTTCCGTTTTATCTATTTATTTCCTCTCTTGGCTGAGGAAGTTGACGAGTGCATCTTTTATCCAAGTCAAAATTCTGACTCTCCCTTTTTGATTTTCCCTTGCCAATCTCCGCTTGAATGATAGGAATATTTCCTTATCCGCAAGTTAACTAATTTATTTTCAAAATTCAGCAATTTGCTTCAGGCTTAAACTCGAGACATATTTTAACAATCTCCACATTGGCTCAACGTTTGAGCCAAGTTGCAATCGCTTCGCAAAAATTCAAACTCTGCTGCTACTTTCCCATAGCCCCCGATGGGCTCAACCATCACAGATATTATCCAAGTCCAAGTTTCGCTTGAACTTCGCCATAACCGAGGACCTCATCAGAATACCAACTCCACATGCACCTTTAACTGCTCCGCAAGGATTTTCTGACGCAACCTCCTTAACCGCAGATAAAGTAAAAATATTATTGCATCTATATCTATTAGGAGATCGAATACGTGTCTTATTAATATCAGCAGTTACAGCAACCGTCGGCTCTATAGGCTCCACCTTGCTACAAGCACCATCCGTGTCAATTACTTTGCTAGTACCCATATACGCTACCTCAAGAGTTTCTGGTTGCAACTCGACCTCAAGCTGAACACCGTCTAGATCCGTATTAACATTGCCACAAACACTCTCATCAAGGGTAACTTCTTTGTTGTTAACATGTGAATTTATATCTGGGCACCATAACTGATCGCCCCACTCACCTTGTGCATAGCCATGGAATATGCACCTTGCTCTCCCATTGAGCTTACCATCACTCACTCGAAAATAACACGGGCAATCAAACATTCTAAGAACAAAATAATCAGCAACGTTACCTAACCACACTTCTTCAGGAGTCTGCCATTCAATAGCAGTTGATGGAGTTCTATTCACCAGGCAGCTTACCATACTAAGCACATCAGCTAGGATTCTCCTAGCAATATCAGCACTAGAGATCATTTTTCAAGCCGTCTCTAGTAATATTCTACTCATCAATTCTGCAAATTGTTGTGATTTACTAGCATTAGTGCGGTGGTTCACTATGCGCTATTTCATGCAAAATTTATTTGCCAGCTTCGAGCAGAACTCTATGCTATTGTCAGTCCACACATACTTGATTGACTTACCAGTCTCCGTCTCGATCAAAGCTTTCAACCGCGTGATCCTGACACCAGCATCAAACTTATGCATTGGCACAAACACCCAGGTCTTCTTCGAGCAGTCAATAGACTCTCGAACAGATGCATCCGACGTCTTCGGGGCGAAATCTGTCATTGTCTCACCTTGAAGTTTATACAGACCTCCATGCTTGATTCCTTTCATTATCACCAAGGCACCTTGAACAACCTTCATAACTCCACATTTTGAAGAGTACTTGCAACCAACTGAATCTAGGACACCCAAGGAAATTAAGTTCTTTTTCAATTTTGGAACGTGTCTTACTCCAGTCAATATCCTCACAATGCTATCATGCATTCTGATTTTAACATCACCAACACCCATAACATCGTACTCAGCGTTGTTCCCTAACTGGACTTTACCACTACCTGTGCACTGATAAGTGATAAACCAATTTCTATTTGGTGTGACATGAAAAGAACAACCAGAATCCAAAATCCATCCATCAAGCGATGAATCATTAGTGACAGACAAGACATAATAGGCATTATCTGCTATAGCTGCAACATTATTTGCAGAATCAACTATAATTCCCTTACCCTTCTCATTCTTTAACTTAAGGCAATCCCTTCTAAAATGCTCTCTCTTGCCACAACTCCAACAGACAACAATAGCAGTCCTAGATTGATTATATCTGTTCATATTAGTACTACTCTTACCCACACATGTTACAGATCTTCCTCTATTTTCACCTAATAAAGCAGTAGATACAGATTCGTCAGATTATCTTCTACGAATATCCTCGCTCAGAATCAAATTTCGAACCCCATCAAACATCAAACTTGTTGACCTAGAGGAATTACTAACAGCATTAACAGTAGTATTCCAACTATTAGGCAATGAGGATAATAGAATCAAAGCATGTACCTCATCTTCAAAGTCAATTTCAACTGAACTCAATTGACTAACAATCACATTAAATTCATTGATATGATCTGCAGCTGACACACCTTCACTCATCTTCAAATTAAATAGACGTCGCATCAAATAGACTTTGTTGATCGCAGAAGACTTCTCGTACATATCTGATAGGGCTTGCATCAAATAAACAGTGGTTTTCTCCTTCAATATGTTAAACGCGACGTTATGAGCCAACGTCAGCCAAATAACACCCATAACTCGTCTATCCAGCAAATCCCAATCAGCTTGCTTCATCGACTCTGATTTCTCCCTAGATAAGGGGAAGTGCAGTTTCATCTGATAAAGATAATCTTCAATCTGCATCTTCTAGAAACTAAAATCCTTCCCATCAAATCTGTCAATTCTCACTTTTACTTCTTCTGTTGCCATCGATTTGCTTCAACTTAGCCAAGCCTAGCTCTGATACCACTTGTTGTGATAAAGCGAGCGATCAAACAATAATATAGAAAAAAAAAAAAAATCGAACACCAAATTTACATGGTTCAGTCGTAAAAACCTATGTTCACAGGGAGAGCAGTAACGAATTTCACTATAGATCAAGCAATACAAAAAGATTACACACTCGAGTCACTCAAACACTCTCTCGGTGTTTTCCAAGCCTTAATTACACCCAATAACGCACGCAGTGTTTAGCCCCGAAATTCCTCAAGAAATAATCTCTTAATCTCGCAAAGGAATTATACACAAATCTTACCACAAGATTTAATTGGCTACAAACACTAATTCTTCTCGGATGTAATTGCACAAATGAAAACCCACCAAGCACTCGCTAGAATAACGGCGCTTCAATGCTTATATCAACAACGATGCTGAGCACCATATTCATGCAAGCAAGCCATGAATATATATATGCTTGTATGTGCACCGCTTTAGTTAAAGAAGAGAGTCCCAAGCCAAGTCAAATTAGGAAGTCCAACTTCCTTTAGTCAAATTTATATTTCCTTTTCCGCATCTATTTATTTCCTCTATTGGCTGAGGAAGTTGACGAGTGCATCTTTTATCCAAGTCAAAATTTTGACTTTCCCTTTTTGATTTTCCCTTGCCAATCTTCGCTTGAATGATAGGAATATTTCCTTATCCGCAAGTTAACTAATTTATTTTAAAATTCAGCAATTCGCTTCGGGCTTAAACTCGAGACATATTTTAACAACAACCACGGCCATCGTCGCTCTACTGCGAGTGGAACATAGCTCAACAAGTCAAATCTGACATTGTTGAGCCCAAATTCAATGTTGCCAAACTTAGGCGACACGAACAAGTGACACCACCCCGGCAAACCCTCGGTGAGACTTGCATAGATTCGAGGATAGAGTAGGGGTTTGATACTTCGTCAAAGAGTGTACGTGAATAACAAACGACGAATCATGTAAGCAATGTCAAGTTGGGATAGCTAGGGAACAATAGGTGCACCGACCATCATGAATGGTAGCTGAGGTGTGGGAGGGGGGAGAGAGTTAAGGGAAATAGGGGAAAAGTGTCAGAAAAGTTTTAAGTTTTTTGCATTTATGCCTATTTAGTCATAAACAATTTATTGGTGTCAATTTAGTTCTCAACATTTTGACCTAATGCCAATCAGTCATTTTGGCTAATTTTGGCCTGATATTACTAAAGTGGACATTGGTCGGCTAACGTAGACATCTTTTTAATAATATTTAAGTTTTTTCTGAATTATTTATTTATTTTCTTTTCCTTTTCTAGTTCATCCCTTCTCTTCCTTCTTCCTTTAGTTAGTTGCCAGACCTCGGCGACCGGCTAGAGGCGAGCCCTTGCTAGAGGCCATGAGGATGGCTTTGGGCTAGGTTGGTAAGGTCTGGCAATCAATTAGAGGAAGGAGGAGATGGAAAAAGAAAGAAAATGAAAGAAATAAATAAATAGTTTGAAAAATATTAAAATATTATTAAAAGTTGTTTATGGTAGTGTTGGTTGTTCCATGTCAGTCAACCAATATCCATATCAGTAATATCCAGCTAAAATTATTGCTGGAAGGACTGCATTAGCACAAAATTAAAAGATTTATGACTAAATTTGCATAAGTTGATACAAATGCAATAGGTTTAAGATTTTTCTAAATTTTTTCGAACTTTTTCTAAGGAATTAGAATTATGGATTTCTTTCTTGGCATATATTTTTCTTGTAAATTCCACAACATATAAAGGCAATTTCATTCTAATGAGTAACTTTGGCCGTGTGTGGTTCAGTTTTGGAAATGGGCCTTGGGTAAATGTAAATATCTTTGTCCTAAAGGGCTTTGGGGAAATGCAAATTGTGTTTTGTAAAAAATTCTTTGTAAAGATATTTTGGCATAAAAAGTATTTGACAAATCTTTTTTTATAAAGGGCTCTTGGATTTCATTTTTTTTAATTAAAATTTTTGATCTCTTTGTTGACTCTAGTGAATGGAAGGGTAATTTTGGAAAAATGAGATATATGTCGCGACCTAATTTTTGGGTGCATCACCTAAAACTATGTTAATGGACTACTAAGTCTAACTTAGCTCGGGCTCTTCCAAGCCCATACCAAATCGCAACTTAAAGTTCAATTATCTAACATACGAATGATTAATAACTAGGAGTTGCCACTAATCAATTTATGGTAGGTCGATTAAACATCTAAGTAAAATAATGGAAGGATTATTTTACTCCTACGAACAGAGATTATGGGTACGGGGACTTGGTTACATTAGATTTCTCTAATGCCCTTTCGGTACCATTTCTTTTTTTAATTTTTAAAAATATTTTTTGCAAGCAGCTTTGATTCATTTTAACATAAATCTTTATCATGCAAAAATGCGATCACACGAGTGCTAAACCATTATTAGAAATTCAACAAATGAAATAAATTGCATCACATGAAGCTGACAATTTTTGGGTTTTCTTCGATTTTTTATAAAATGCTTTTCTAACTACATGACCTAATTTTACTAATAAGCAAATTCTAATTAAATAATCCTATTATGCAAACTAGTTAATATGCACCTCATGACCTAAACTATATGACATGAAGAAATGCAATAATTAAATGCGATCTAAATGACCTAATTCCAGTGACATACAATGCAACGCAATGACATACAAAATTATTTCAACTAAAATGACATGTAACATGCAATTTAATATGCGAGTTATATGTCACGTGACATTTATTAAATGACCTAGTTTAATGATGAGCAATTCTTAATATAATGAACTTAACAACAATCACTAAATGAAGTGCATTTCATGAACTTAATTCTATATGACGTGCATATGATTTTTTTTATCCTAAAAATGCAATCTATTCTAAATAATAAAGTGAATTTAAAATGAAACTTGCAATTTTATCCTAAGATGCCATGACGTACAAGGAATGCCCTAATTCTACATGATATATGCATGTTGATTCTTTTGTGCTTTTATTTTTATAAAATTCGAAATTCACAATTGCCAAATAATTAAACGTGAGATTTAAATTAAAAACTAACAACCTAAATGAATGCACTTTTTTGCTTTTATATTGAAATTCGGAATTAATAAAAACCCTAATTAAATTATCTAAAATGAATAATTTTCTAATTTATTTTAGGGATTAATTTGACTTAAACCCTAATCTATCTTAGAAAACTATTTTTTTAAAGAAAAATGGGATAGTTAAAATATGCCGACATTATCTAAGATCCTATTTATTTAAAAAAATAATTATTTAGGTCTAACCCTAAATGCAACCCTAAGAATGTAATCCTAAAAAAAAATCTAATTTGCTAAACCTACATGTCTAATCTACTAAACCTACATGCTGATGCACGATTTTGATTTTTTTGATTATTTTTTTTAGTGTTTTTCCAAGATAAGTAACTATATCTACACAATCAAGATATTCATAAGATGAGAATTAAAATAACCGAAAAAATAATCCGTTGTCTCACTAATTAAATTAATGGTTATTTTAACCCTAAACATCACAACATAAAGTTTAAAATAATTAAAAATCTGATCCGAAATCTTACGGATTAAATTAATAATTGTATTGATTTGATAATTAAAATGCTATCAATAAACCCTAAAAATTAATATAATTAAAAAAATGACCCGACATCTTACGGGCCAAATTAGTAATTATAATAATTATGGGGAAAACCTGCGGATAATGCCTACAAAATTTCATGAAATGAAGATCACTTCAAATTTACACAATAACAACTAAACTTAAAAGAAATAAATAAAGTTAATTGAAAAAGAAAATAAAACTACCTAATTTCCTTTTCTTTTTTCTTCTTTTTTGTTTTTTTTTCTTTCTTCCTTTTCTTCCCCAAACACGCTCGTGGGTCTCCAAGGGGCAGCAGGTCCCAGTCGTCGGAGGGCGTTGCAGTCGGAGCTTCGGCGAACGTCCGGCAAGGGGGATCGGCGGCGGGCAGACTAGCGACAGCAGCGGTTCTCGGGTGGCACCGCGGGTTGCTCGCAGAGGAGGCGCGACGGGGCAGGACAGCAGATCTCGGACCGGCGCGGGTTGCAGGCGGATCGCGGACAGAGCAAGGGCAGCAGCGGCTTCACAAGGAGAGCAGCGCAAGCGAGGCTGGTGCGGCGAGACGATGGCGCCTTCGCGGGTTGCTGAGCGCAACGGTGCAGCTGTGGCGTCGGGGCAGATCGAGCGGTGCGGGTCGGTGTTGGGCAGTCTCAGATGGCGACCAGCGGGGCAGAGCTTCGGGCGGAAGAAGACTCAGGCGTCGGGGATTCGGGGCGGCGCGGGCAATCGCAGATCGCCGGTGTGAGGGGTCAAGTCGTGAGGTTGAAGCTGGGATGGGTCGCGGCTCAGAGCAGCATCAGGTTGTCGGGAGTAGCAGAAGCTTCGCAGGCGTCGCAGATGGAGCCGCGGGAGCAGACGGGTCGTGGCATCGACTGATCGGGGCGAATCAACGGTGGCTTCGCGAACAGGGGCACTGCAAGGGCGTCGGCTCGGCGTCCGATGGGGGGCAGACAGCAGCGGCAGAGGCACGTCGAGGCAGGAGCAGCTTCACGAGTTACTGGCAGATCGGCGGTGGTGGAGCTTCGAACGGTTGCGGGGCGGTGTGGCGAGACGGCGATGTCCGGCGGGCAGGGGATGGAGCGCGAGCAGACGGCAGCGAGCACCCGGAGAAGAAGAACAGTATTCTTCTTTTTCTGACTTTTTCCTGTCCTCTCACGACCCTCTCCCTCCTGTCTCTTTCTCTCTGCCGCTGTCAGCACCAAGGAAAAGTCTTCTGCTCAATTTTCTTTTGTTTTCTTTCTTTGGTCGACAAAAAAACCCTAGAAAAAGCCCCCCCTTCTCTCATCGTACATGTCTCCCTTTATAGGCAAATAAGATATGATCTTCGTAGAATATTTCGAAAATTGCCTATAACCTCCGAATCTCAAAATCCTTTTATCTCACGAATATTCTACTCCGAATTTCATCATCTATTGATAAAGATAAGATTACAATGCGGTTTTCTCAATTTTAAAAAATCATCATAATATCTCATCAAATTTTAATTTTTTCATAAGATAATTGATAAAAAATATCGACGGGCTTGGGTTAATTTTCTCCTTTCGTGGGCCTAGCCCGGCCTTCTGAACTAGAGTTCAGAAATATTAATTCGAACCCATCCACCATCTGGTTTTAAAAAAATAAAATAAAATGCAAAACGTATAAATTAAAAATAAATGCACCTAAAAAAATTATATGCTATGCAATTGAATTATTATATATTTTTTTAGGGGTTAAAAATTAATCCATAAATTTTTATGTAATAAATAAATAATTGAGTACCAAAATTTAAGTGTCAACAATGTAAAACCGAAAAACTAAAAAAAAATTATGATAGTAGTTTTGGAAAAAAAAAAAAAGCAGTTTTAACATTTGTCTAAATATTGAAAGCCAAAAACTAGTCCCTATTAGTATTAGACTTTCAATTTTCCCAAGGCCGGCATTTGATTGAAAACCCCTTAGACAGGCTTGCCAAACACCCTAGCATTTTCCCGAGGGGTTTTGGAGGCTGAAAGTTTCTTGGGAAAGCTGAACCAAATGCACCTTACCTTCGAAAGCTAAAGTATCTTTGTCATTTCACCATATGTAGTCTATTCAGAATTTTCTTTCTCTATGCGCGTGTTCTATTTATGTCCCCTTTTTTTGGGGCTAATGCAACACTATTTGGATGCCTCATTGGTTCATAATGTTTGGGCATGTGGCCTTCTTTTGCACATAATCCAACATGCGAATATAAGTGCAGAACTTCGTAGTTAGCCAGAACAGTAGTTGACGGTCACCTAAGAGTGGTCTCAGGTGAAAGTAAAAGTCGATGTTTCATGGATTTCGCAAAGGAAGTTGAATTCAATGGGCTCCATGCCCTGCTTTCCCCTACCTTATTAACCATAGCTTTAGTAGCCATTTAAAAAGGTAGGTCATGGGCTGTCCAATTATTTGGGCCTTAAGCCCTCAAGTGAATGGTTAGTGGTCTATGGGGTTTTATAAGCGACCTGAGTCTCAGGCCCGATGGAAAATGGGATGATGCCCCGATGGTCCTTCTATAGTCATGCAGCTTTAAGAATTATTCTAAACTACGAAGACTCTGTAGCTTTAATTTTACATATTTTACACCGGCCTCCAGAGATAATATGATTAATTGATTACTTGCCATAAGTAAACCCACACATATTGGCAAGTGAACTAAGTCGGTTTTTGGTTATACAACCTGTGATGCCAAATAGTTATCCGTATTTTATCAAAATACAATCTACTCTCTAAGTTAGTCTTGCTAGTTGCTAAAAGTTATCGTAGCTAAGATTTGTTGAGAATTTCGTTGGAAATAATTGTATCAACATTGCAAAGAACTCAAATTTTAGAATTTCGAGGAATTATAAAAAAAAGATATTTAATGGCTTGCTTACAAAATCCATTGAATTTTAATTTTCAATGACTTCGTATGAGACTTTACCCCAAAATCTCCGTATGTTCTTTCTTTGTTGTTGTTTGGAGAAACACTATTGGAGTGGAATAACGTTGAAAGTTAGGTAGGGCATTGGCCTAACAAGTTTCACAAGCAAAACAAACGTGGAAGGGAAAGGAATTGTCAAATTTTACTTCCAAAGCTCTCTTGTCGTCCAATGCATATGCAATATTGTGAATTTCAGAAAGAAAAATGCTAGACGTGTAAGAGAGTTCTTACCTTTATAATTTGCTTCACGTGAATCCCCAATGGTAAAAAGCCTCGGTCAGATTTAATTCTAACACAATTTAAATATATTGAAACTGTAAATATTGAATTTGTGATTACACCATGTATCACAACCACATGAATACCGCTTTAATGCGTCATACATAGATATTAAAAGTGGGACCAATCATCCAAGATAGACAATACATTGGACCCTTTATTATCAAAGTAAACTTGAGAACATAAGAGATGTAATACCAAGACTTTAAAGATAGCAAAAGTGAAACCCACAAGAATCATCAGTTGACTTTCCTGCAGTTCTTCCTAATCTGACCGCTTGAGCCGGTGAGTGGGCTGAGGTTACCCATCTTCGCCATGGCGTTAGCAAAATCTGTCATGAAAGTAGCCGAATTGCTACTGTAAGTGTTCACTTGAGCGTCCGTGGAACCACCACTGAACAATTGCCGGTCCGAGTGAAGAAGCCCCTTTTGGGTCTGCAAGTTCTTGAAGTAGGCGTTGTCGAAGTACGTCGGGCTCGTGGCGTCGAGAGGAGAGAGATTGTTGTCACCTCCGGAGCTCGGGCAGTTTTCTTTTAGTGACGTTGCGAACGTGCCGTTGATGTCGCTTTCATTATAAAGCCGGGTCCGGAAAGTTGTGCATCGGGCTTCACCTATTGTGTGCGATCCTATTGACAACAATTCAACAGTTTTTGTAAATTGATCTTAGTATGTCAGTCGAGCTCTATTATAATGCTTTATTATAAAATGCAACCAAAAAAAAAAAAGAAAGGACCTGAAAGTGCCACCATTTCCTTGGCAGTGAAGCCTTTGTTAGAGAAGGCAGTGATGAGGTCGCTAAGGCTCAAAGTTGGGGCAGGAATGTCGCTATTGGCAGCACTTAGGCTTGCGGTGGTCGAGTCTCTTCTTCCTAATAAGACTGTCCAACTTGGGCCACCTAACTGAAAATTAAATAAACAAATAAATCCAAACATGTCAGTGCTAATATTGACGGGTAACATAGCATGTGACTTTTTCCTCCCAATTGATCGCTAGTGTTGAGAAGAAAATGTGCACTTACCACAACAACAGAATCACGCGCAGCAACGGCTAGGATGTCAGCACAGGACACGACCCCAAGGCAGCTGCTCTCAGTTGGGACTTGATCGTGTCGATCACCTCGTATCCATGTAAGGAATTGTCATTCGCGCCGGCAGCCTTCTCCCCAGTGAAGTTCGTGGTGTCATCCAACAAAATCGACGCGTCACATCCCTATTTCATATTTTGCACCACACATTATTAATCAGCCCTCCTAGTTGGAAAATTAATCCGATTGGCGTTCATTTCATTCGTTGGTTGTAGACAGGAGGTTTGGGTGTTATAAATTTTCCTGAAATTAGAGCATAAACCCTGGTTGTTGCCCTTATCATTCCCCCTTTTTGTCCCCCACTATGAACGACTAGAGACACCAGTTTGGACGGGGGTGACACTCTTTCTCATGCCTTTTGACTTTACTCCGTGTTGTTTCTCAAGGAACAATGCATCGAATAATCGTCGGACTAGAAACAAAATGATTGCACTATGAAGTGTTCTCTAAATCAAGATTTTTGGTTAGCAACATGGCGCGTTCTTTAATATTTAACAGAGGGGAGTCACCGACTGTATGATTAAAATTGAAAATTTAGACAATTTCCAACCTATATAGGAAAAAGAAAAGCAACCCACAAATCTAATTGAGAAAGTTGTAAACATGTCATATTTGTTATTTAAAACATCGATCAGCCTTTGAATATCAAGATCAAAGTAGAGACGGCATGTTTGATGGAGAAAGGTCCATTAGGATGCAGGCAACTCTTAAATTATGCACAAAGAACACAAAGAAGGTACTCTAAATCAATTAGTTAATTTAGATTGACACTCTAAATTTGTGTTGGAAGCAAACTAGTGAGGCCATGCACAAGGCGCAATTCATTTATTCAAAGATCTAATATGATTTTTAGAATACCATTGGATTAACAAATTCCATTAAAACAGATATTTTACCATAAAATATCATTTTTAATGTAGAAAAGTATGGCAACCAAAGGGACGGTGATCAAAATATGATTGAAACCTATTGAGAAAGACTGATTGGTTTTGCCAAACGTGATAAACGCGTATTTGACTTAAAAAGCATGGCCGTCTCTCTCTCTTTTTTCCAGCTGCAACGTTTAGGACTTTTGCATGATCTAAATCATCGAGTTCATCGGATTTAAAACAGGTAGCTAATCATACACGCACATCTTATCAACAGCATGATCAGCATAAAGTACGTCGCCTGCATGGCTTTTATAATAAATAAAATTATAGCATATATTGTCTGTGTAATAAAAAAAAATTAAGAGTATACGCAACGACATTCTTGTCCACCTTTGATAAACTCACAAAAATGCATGGCACAACAATATACCAAAAATGTCGGTCAGACTCGACTAATTCAATGTGCGAATCTCGTACCTACTGTTTTGGTTAGCGAAAAAGAGAGTACATTAATTGCGTAGAAGCGAAATCTAATGATGCCTTTGACTATGAGGGTGGTTGGAATGTTTCACAAGCACAGGCATAAAGATGCATCATGCACGCACGCTTGCATGCAGCTTGAATGACAGAAGAGAAACAAAGGTAAAAATCAATGGGAAAGAGAGGAGAGACTCGGAGGAGAGGGACTTGCATTGACGAAGCAATCGTGGAAGTGAAGGCGGAGCAGTGAGGCGCCCATGCGGGCCTCGCTGGACATTGCGGAGCTCACGCCGGACTTAATGGTGTGGAGGGCGCTGGGACAGGATGTGGAGTAGAAAGTGCTGGACAGCCGAGCCGAGGCTGTTCCAAGTAGGAAACACAGCAACAATAAGAAGGCGGGTCTGGGAGAAGAGTTCTCGCAAGCCATCGCTTGGAGTTTAAGTTTCAGCGAAGAAGGAGACAGGCGAAGGAGGAGAAGCACTAGCTTGACGGCTGTGCGCGAAGTGTTCTTTTGTGCGTTGCACTTGAATGAACTCGGGGGTATTTATACAAGCGTTTCTGCACTGTTATGCTTTTTCTTTCTTCTCAAGTCAACGGCATTGGTTGTCTGCATCTATAATATATGAAATTTTAATTTTGACCAAACAAGTTCACCAAATTGATCAATATTTATATATGCATAGTCTGGACTTATTAGCTTTCTATTTGCAAACTAACCCTCATCTCACCATGTAGAAATTTTGGGCCTGACATAAATTTGTAGGTCTATATCATTCTGTCAATTCTAAGCAAATATAACCCGACCATACTCATATCAGATTCTAGTAGTAATTTCCATATGAGATATCAAGCCAAGAATCTTCTCACTTTCAGCTTTTGAACTTTTAAGAAGGTTCATATGATTAAAGAGGATGATTTACTGTGAAAAGTATGAATATATAGGTATAGTTGCATGTGTTATCTATTTTAATGGACCAATGGAGGGGTTGCGACATATGTTAGTTTTTTTTACTCACTCTCTATGTTTGTTTTCTAGTGTCCAAATTTTCGTTTATGGCCTTGAACTCGTGTATATATATTTTTTAAAGTCCTCAAATCGTCAATTTGTTTAATAAAGTCTTGTAACTTGCATAACTTTTCTAATAAACCCCACCCTCCTCGAAAGTCAACAAGAGTAAGATGGAACAAGCTCGAGGGGGGTGTTCACGTTAAGAAATTTCACTACTCAAGTCCGGGTTGCAGTACCCACTTTTGAAGTTTCTAGTCTCATGCAGAATAAATTGTACAATCAATTCTAAATCTATTATATAGATGCAAATTAAGTCATAAACTTTTCAATTTTGCCGATTTAATCCTAAATTTTTGCACAAAATTCTAATATAGTCATTTGTGCAAATTTTTGTGGGCAAAGTGATTTCATATGAAAATTGGTAAGAAGAATTACATTAGACTCTGATCGGCTTAGATGGGCATGTCAACTCTTTTTAATCTCATTTGTGGAACGAGGGATCTAATCTATAAAATTGATGCAATTTCAAGGACTTAATCAAATATATTGCAAGGGTTTAATTGAAAGAAATGTACAAATTGAAGGACCCAAAGTGAAATTTTTTAACTCAACGGTACACATTGCTTTCTCTCAATTAGCACATATAGTAAATTCCTTATCAAAACAAAGTCCACCTGTTTCACCAGAAACAGCAAAAAAAAAAAAAAAAAAAAAAAAAAAAAAACAGATAGAGAATAGTTTGTTTTTCTTTTGGTCGTAAGAGAGAATAGTTCAGAAGTGGTCAAAATTGAATTTCGTTTGGAGAGTTATTGACTAATAGGGAAAATTGTCACGCCCTTACGAAGGTTCGCCAACTCCAATTGATGGAAACATTGACTTTCCCAAACAAAGACAAGCGGATCACGCCATCTAATTACGGTATGTCCCGCACTTAAAAGACTTTTGTAATGCTTAATTAATTGCTTGCATGATTTGAAATTTGGAACTTGTTGCATGACGACCATTCCTCTTTGTTCAACTAGGAAACATAAAGTATGGTCTCCATATATATAAAAATGAAATTTTGTAGATAATGGACTACAATGTATTAACGATCGCATGTTGTTCCAGCTGAGATTTAACAAAAAAATAAATTTCGGAAAAATTGAATTAGAACAAATATAGTAAAATCTTCTAGGATTCTTAAGTATGACCCGATTGCTTAGTATATATATATCTTCCTACGGTCCACATCTTGGTGTAGGTAGGTCATAATATCTCATTTCTCGTAACAAGTCATGTTGAATTACTCCATGGTCCTATATTATTCTTTATGAGTAAAAATGCGCAAGCTCATCTTATATAGATGAACTCCAGACCCATGAAATACCCCCACTAACTTCATGAACTACACGTAACAAGAGCGGAAACCCCTGTTGACCACTCAAAAACACAGAATCGATTACATTGAACTCATCTTGCTTGCCTAATTCGTATAAGCATCGATCATACTTCTCGATCAATGAGTCAATCCCTTGGGTTAATTAGTGATATTGCTTTGCGTGCCTCATTTTTCAAGCATGCGTTGTGTGAATGAAATCCTCATTAGGAATCTAATTTGGGTCAACATTTTGAGTGATTACTTGTCATCCATATTCTCCTTTAGAGTCCTTTGCAATAGCTTGGAAGCAAATTAACTAATTCACCAAACCAAAGGAATTTTTGTGGCAATATCAAATGAGGGCGTGAGTTTTTCTCTGCTCGTTCAATTGTTAGGACAGGATGTGCTGCTCAATCACATTTTATTGTTCATTGCATGCAGTTGCCTCGCACGATGTTGACTCTCTTAGTCGAAAAGGGATAATCACACCGAAAATTTTCAACCTTTTTTGGTTGGATGCCAATATCCCTAACTTTTTTTCATCATGCCAATACCTTAAATTTGTGCCAATTTCTAAAATATACATTCTGTCCAGACGGCCATTAAAAGTCCCATGTGGCAGTGTCCGTGGCTGTTAGAAATCTAGAGTGGTGGCGGGCGTCCATAATCACATCAAATCTGTTTTCTCGACGTTCTCCATTGATATTGTTATATCGGATTTTTTAAGGTCATTTGGACAGAAGCCTCACAGGAGGTAATTTTGGGTCACCGATATAAATTTGGAAGTATTAATGGCACGGAAAAATATGGAAGTTTATCGTTCTTTAGTATTTGGAGATAGACAAGAAAAGTTTCGAGAGCCTATAATCAGATGTGACCTCGGCCAGTCGGAAAATGATCTGGAAGCTGTGGAGGATGAAATGACTTCTCCTCGTGACCCTCGTACTGTTCGGTTGCGCAAGTGCTTCTTTAGGGATTTGTCGTGAAGGAGAGCATTACTTTTCAAGCATCCGATTCACATCAGATCTATGCATGCGAGTAAAGAGACAAAATCCGACAACTTATACGCGTTGGGCTCCAATTAGCTGCCGTTCATCTATCTCAACAGTGTTAGACTTTCTTCATTTCAAAAGAAGTAGAAGAATGATTTAAAAGATATTTTCCTAAAAAAATTATTTATATAATTTGCCGATAAATAATATTTTCCCTATAATGAAAATATTTTTCGTTCATTTATTTTTGTAATTGATACAAACGATTAAATTTTGTAAATGTTTCCAAATTATTCATATATTGTAAAATAAATAGAACTTTAATCAAAATGATTTTTTTTTTTAAGTATCCAAATATAACTTAAGTTATGCTATCTCCACTTGATGTTAGCTAATTATCAAGATTACAACGTCACGTTGGTTGCGATTATAAAACTTAAAGTCTACTAATTACAAACCCAATGTGAAGCTCTAAATCCTTACTTTATATGTGCAATCTATGTATTGTAGCGATGGACAGTCTAAAACATTTCAAAATTACTAAAGTGAGAATCAATGTATTGAGTGATAGACTTATCAAAGGAAGTCCAACTTACCTTTCAACGAGGGAAAATCAAGGGGGTGAGGGAATTCTAACCCCCAGCCGGAATTCATGCGTTGTCACCATCCAATTAGTCGTTGGATTTCATCCCTTGTCAGTTTAGACACCAACAAGGGAAAATCACACCTGTCCTCTCTATCCAATTAGTCGTTGGATTTTCATCCCTTGTCGGTTTAGACACCAACAAGGGAAAATCACACCTCTCTCTCTCTCTCTCTCTCTCTCTCTCTCTCTCTCTCTCTCTCTCTCTCAACCACCCATCCACCCACCTTCACCTTTGAGTCAAACGAAATCAAATTATGAATTTCAATTCCAATGGCGGTTTTATTCAATGTCTTATAATTGGAATGCCTCTTTTTTCAATCTAGTTCCTCCGCTATCTTGAACCCCAATTAAATTTAAGAATGACACACTTTTTGAATGCCAGACACTTGGAGTGTCAAAACTTGGCATGAAAGGACACTTAAGTGGCAAAAGTTAGGACAATGACATTAAGTGTCAAAATCAAAGCAAAATAGATTACTTAAGTGCCAACAGAGAGAAAATCCGACTAAAATGTTAACGTGGTGATTTTTCAGCGAAGTAAGTGCAAAACGGTGTCGTTTTACACACTGATATGGGTAAACAAATGCAAAACAATGTCGTTTTGCTACTGATGTGGTAAAAAAATTAATATAAAAATAAATTAAATTAAATTTCAAACTAAATTTATTTAAAACATTTAAAAATACAAATATTTAAAATAAAAAGTAAAAGCCAAGGGAGGCGACTAAGGGTTGAGCCCTCACCACTAGCGCCTCCCGTCGCCACCAAGAAGGGCCGGTGATGATGGGGGGAGGGTCAGTCGAGGTCCCCAGCCCCCGTGAGCCCTTGTCCAGATTTGGGGCGAGGGTCGCGGCCCTCCCCCAAATTCAGCAAGGGTCGGCGACCCTCGCCCGGCCGAGCCAAGGGCCGCCGCCCGCTGAGGCGACCCCTTAGCAAGCAGTGGCCTTTGGCCTTGCCGGGCGAGGGCTGCCAACCCCTGTCGAATCTAGGGGATGGCTTGCGGGCCAGGGGTTGGCGATTGCTCAAGCAAAAGCTTAAATAGTTAAGCACAAGATTCAAGAGTTTCTCATAATATTAGGTCTTTTATCTTTAAGCCTCACTTATTGATTTGGTGAGCACAGATATACATCAAGCACTTTGCTTCTAGACAGCGATTGCACAAGCAAAAGCTTTGAATCAATCCTAACTTTAGTTGTGATATTAGTAGTTGTGAAATACCGTGGAAATTGATGATCTCGTAGTTCAAGTCTAATGCAGGAAGAAAAAACACGAGAGAATCAACCATGAACGATATTGACCCTAGAATTTTACATGGTTGGGTGTCGGTGGCAATACGTATTCAACTGGAAGAGTTAGCCACAAAAAGTCCACAATGAATTCAAAGAATAAAAAGTTTACAATTGCTTTATCAATAAAGTGTTTTCAGCCCTACGCCACACCCAAGGCAAGATCCACAAGTGTCACGTCACAATATTTCACAAAAAAACTCACTTAAAAAGTTTACAAAGAGAGCCCGAGCCCGATATTCGGATTGGAGTAGCAGAAACATGGGAAGATCACTACTAGGGAGCCTAAGTCCAACTTGCCAACATATTATTAATACCCATATTCTCTCATAAGTTTAAGCTAATTAGTTATAGGCCGTAAGTATATTTAGTTGGATACACTTTCGCAAAAAAAAAAAAAAAAAAAAAACCTAAGCTAATAAGTTATGAGCCACTATGCGTGTGCTCAGTGTTAGGTTTATGTTTTCCCTTAATCCAAGTATCTTTCTACATTAAGATGTCACAACTGGATCTTCAACGTGGGAAGATTACTTAGAGGGAGCCTAAGCCCTAGCCGGTCAATATATTCAGTAGGACCCATATTTACTCATAAGCTCAAGCTAATTATTTATAGGGTGTAAACATATCTAGAACCTAAACTCATAAGTTATAAGTCACCACTGATATGACTAGTATATTAACCTAGAGGGGGGTGAATAGGTTTAAAAACAATTTATCGATATACGAAACCAATACTAGGCAAATAATAGAACAGAAGTTCTTCGAGACAGATTATGATCAAAGTAAAAAGAGAGTAGGGAAGAGAAAATTGAACACGGGGTTTATAGTGGTTCAGCTTATTCCAAGCCTACGTCCACTCTTCTTCCTCACCGACAGCCTACCGGCTGGATTTCACTATAAACAAGAGAGATGTTACAGCAATGCTTTCTCTTGATTCCACAGTATAGATTCTCTACCATACTTCCTCAAGATATCTCAAAATATAGTCTCTCTTTTGCGTACAAGATTTCGCTCAGTAATAGACAAAGAACAAGGAGCTTCAGACTTTGAAATTCTTCTATCGTACACCTTCCGAAACAACTAGAACATCTTCCTTATATACTCCTTTATGCCATCATACCCGTTGGCACTTACCAAAGGAATTCTTCCAATCTTCCCGTTGAACAGAATCAATTAGAAATATTACTCGAGCTATTAAAGGAACATAACGATAGCCCATCAATCCTACTCGCCCATACAATCAGGATTTTGGTTTCCATAAGTAGAACCTTCCAAGTATACTTCGCCAATCAACGGATCTTTAAATCAATCTTTGATGTTGACTAAAGTAATCCATTGTGTCATATCCAGCCAAGAGATATTCGTTTAGACGACAAGATCAAATCCTTAACGAAACGCACAGTCCTGGATAGACCTTCTTTGACAAACTACAAACTGTTAGTGAGAAAAGACTTTGAGTCTTGAGTCTGACAGTCCGAAGGTCTTCAGACTTAAATGGTCAAACTTAAATGGTAGAGTCTGCAAGTCTTCAGACTTTAAATGGTAGAGTCTGCAAGACTTCGGACTTTAGATGGTAGAGTCTCGCAAGACTTGGACTAGACCGATGAAAACGTTTTGTCGCTTCGAAATATTCCAGAAAGATTTCTCCAACAATCTCCCCTTTTTGATGGTGACAAAACTTTCCTGCAGATTTGAATATCTTTGACCGCAAAACATTACTCAAGAAAATATGGATATCTCATAAAGGTTAATGGCTTAAAAGTAACACTAGAATATGCAACCACAGAAAATAGGTTAGTCTTGTATGAGAGTAAAGCCATTTATAAAATATCAATAGTACTTGATGTAAGCAGTCAAGTTCAAAACTTAAATTCAGTCCAGTCCACAACCATACTCAAAGTTTAAACAAAGTCAATCATCAAAACAAACACACTCAAAGATTAACTTCAAAGATTTCAAAGCTCACATCTCTCCCCCTTTTTGTCATCAGAAAAAAGTTTGAGATGGAATAGAGTCAGGTTTGCTTGGGAATACGAACAAGCTGGAAATCTCCCATTGATCGGACGATGCTTTCCAGCTTTTTCAGATCTTCCTTCGGTTGAGCTACCTCTTCACTCTTAGCATTTGTTTGGACCTGAAGAGCAAGAGCTTGGATCTGATCATTTAGAGAAACTGAAGAAGCTTGTCCTGCATTATGCAAATTCTGAATTTCGCTTCCCATAGCATATATCCGACCTTGCATTTCCAGGAGAACATCAAGAATTCTGCGGAAGTCTGCTGAATCATCAGTCTGCGTACTGGCGTTGGCACGATCAGATGGAGTAAAGGCAGACGATGGTACATCAGCATAGTCACGCGGATTTGGCGATGAAGCATTATGTCCTTCTTCAGGAAATTGAGAAGCATGAATGTCCTCTGGATCTGCTGGAGAGCGGCTGACTCCCTCACTGGTAGCAGGATATGAGGATGTTTCTCTATTCTCACTATCTCCCCCTGTTTCGATGCCTTCAGGTGGAGAAGAGTGATCCTCATGCTCTTCTTCCTCTGGACTTCCTCTTTCTTCTTCTTCTTCTTCTTCTTCTTCTTTTTCTTTAGACTATCCTTCCTCTGCATTTCTTCCTTCAGATTCTCTCTCCTCTGCTCCTTTTTCTTCAGCTTCCTTCTCCTCTGCTTCTTTTTCTTCTGCTTCCTTCTCCTGTCGTTCCATTGATTCTGGAACAGAACGACTCAGATTTTTTAAAGCCAAAGCAAAGATGGTGATGTCATCCTCATCATCTTCATCCTCAAGGATGAGAGCTCTTCTCTTTTTGGATGAAGCAACCATGGGCTCCTTCCCTTTCCTTTTTTTGCTGCGAAGGGGCTTGATGAGGTTTGGCAGGGGTTGTCTCCTTGAATTTCTCCAACTCCTTGTCAAGTTCTTTCAGACGCATTTTGGACACCATTTTCAATCCTACCACCATTTTGTCACACAATCGAACACAGAGAATATGTGGAGGTTGAATATTCAAATGTCTGAATAACTTCATCACAAGACCTGGATAAAGAAGTTGACCCTTGTCCTTCACCACCACTTGCTCTGTACATGTGGAAAGAATGGTATGAGGAAGAGAAAACTTTCTCCCAAGTAAGGATGGCATACATTAGCTTTGCCTCGAGTTAGAAACATCAGTCTTTGAAGTAGATTTCGGTCGAGGCAATTTATCACAATCTTGTGAAGCGAGAATGTTGAATGCACGCATCCTTGAGTAGGAAATCCTTCCCTCTCGTCTTTCTGTCCTTAACAAGCTCCAACGTGGCACGAGCAATGGAGACATTGATAGGTTGATATCTTCCTCTCTCAACCCCAATCACATCAGCCAGCATATCTACATCCACCACAAAGTTTTTATCTCGGACACTGAAAGAAATTCTATTCGCATCCAAGAAGCTAAGATTCAAATAGAAGTATGCAGTTAATTCAGTATAGGCTTCTGAAGTATCGGAACAAAACTGTTCAAGTTGAAGAAGACAAAACTTTTCCCTCAACTTAATGTTCTTTGCATCAAGGAAATCAAAATCCACACTCCTAGGGTTTATCACCCCACGTTTTAACGATCTGGAATAAAGATCCCTCTGTTCCTTCGATCGGAACAAGTCTGTTCTTTTTCTCCGATTTTTCGCCGCAACCCCCATTCTTGGTTGAAATTGGCTGTACAGTTTATCATCATCATTCCCATCTATCGGATTTTGTGTTCCAATCCGCGGATCACTAGGAATGTTGGCCAGGGCTTCTTCAGCCATTCCCTTAGAGCAATTCCCAAATCCTCCATATTTCGAGAAAGATATACTCATTCCCATATCCCTTGTTTTTGAGAAACTCGTCTATGTAGTTCAATGGAGTACCGGTCCTCTTTAAAGAACGATAAAGCTTATAAATAAAGGAGGGCTTTTGGGTCCTTACAGGATTAGCTTTTTCAATAACTTCTTCCTCTTCCCGATGCCCAACACCCTATGGACTAGTTGGTGGAGAATGACATTGCCGAGACTGTTGTGGGCTCGATTCTTGACCTGTGTAACTCATCTTCCTCGGTGAGATCGAAGTGAATAGGCCCTTCACTCATTTGCCGTGGTCCCCTGTTTGCAATCCTCGAAGACTTCCTTGAAGATGACATCTTTCACAGTCTTGAAAGATTCCGAACTTGACTTTTCCCAAGAAAGAAGACAACTTTTTCGAAGATTAAACAAGTGAGGACAACAGAAAAGAAGATCGATGAATTTTTAGGGTTTCGAACGAAAGAGAAACCGACTATATATAGGTCGGTCGAAAGGAGGCATACCAAGCGTCGCAAAGGAAAGTGAAAGATCCCTTTTAAAAAAAAAACTTCCCCTTTAAAATCAATAATGCCAATTTTAAAATATTAACCCCTTTTTGACAGAGAGAAATTGCCTTTTATAACGGAAATTGAGAGTGGCAAGAATCAATTATAGATAGATGATCGTATCTTTCCGAGATGAAATATAGCAAAAAAAAAATAAATAAATAACTTACAGTCAAGAATCGTCTGAGTCTGAGAGTCATTAGACTTTAAATTCTTCAAGATTAAGGATGTTGAGTCTGGAACGTATGATTTCAAATTGATTTTTCTCCAAAGGCTTTGTAAGTATATCCACCAGTTGGTTCGTTGAGTCGACAAACTGAATCGAAATTTCTCCATTTTGAACATGATCTCTTATGAAGTGATGTCGAATCTCTATATGCTTCGCTCTTGAGTGAAGGATTGGATTTTTGGTAAGATTGATAGCACTAGCATTGTCGCAGTTAATCTCTGTGCATGAATCTTCAATTCCAAAGTCTCTTAGCTGTTGTTTTATCCACAAAATTTGTGAACAACAACTTCCAAGAGATATATACTCTGCTTCTATTGTAGAAATGGCTACTGTATTTTGCTTTCTTGAGAACCAAGACACTGTCCTGCTTCCAAGTAGTTGACAAGTGCCTGAAGTGCTCTTTCTGTCAACTCTGCAACCAACTAGATCTGTGTCTGAGTATCCGAGAAGAGTAAAGTCTCCCCTTTTAGGATACCAAAGACCTATGCTTGAAGTTGAAGCAATGTATTTGATAATACGCTTTGCTTCACTTAGATGAGATTCTTTAGGGTCTGCTTGAAATCTAGCACAAATGCAAACACTGAACAGAATGTCAGGTCTAGACGCAGTAAAATAAAGAAGCGAGCCAATCATACTCATGTATAGCTTTTGATCAACTTTCTTTCCTCTTTCATCTTTGTCTATCTTCAAGGAACTTGACATCGGTATATCAGTCTTTTTGCAATTTTCCAGTCCAAATTTTTTGACAAGATCATTAGCATATTTTTTTGATGAATAAAAGTCCATTCCTTCCATTGTTTCACTTGAAGTCCAAGAAAGAAGGTTAGTTCACCCATCATGCTCATTTCAAATTCATCCCGCATTGTCTTAGAGAATTTCTTGCACTGAGACTTTGATTAGAGGATCCAAAAATAATATCATCAACATATATTTGAACAAGCAGAAAACTTTTGCTTTCCTTTTTGATAAACAAGGTAGTGTCTACTTTACCTTTGACAAAGCCATTTTGAATTAAAAACTTACTTAGCCTGTCGTACCAAGCTCGAGGTGCTTGCTTTAAACCATACAAGGCCTTTTTCAGTCTGAATACTGAGTCTAGTCTCCTTGGGTCTTCAAACCCAGGTGGTTGTTCCACATAGACTTCCTCATGGATAAATCCGTTCAGGAAAGCACTCTTGATGTCCATTTGGAATAACCTGAAATCCTTATAATAGCCAAAAGCAAGTAATAATCGAATAGCTTCTAACCTTGCTACTTGTGCGTAAGTCTTGTCATAGTCTATCCCTTCTTCTTGCGTATATCCCTTGGCCACGAGTCTTGCTTTGTTTCTTATGATCCTTATTCGTTCATCTTGTTCCTGAAAACCCACTTAGCTCCAATAATAGATTTACCTTTCGGTTTAGGAGTTAACTCCCAGACATCATTAATGCTGAATTGTCGAGTTCTTCTTGCATAGCTTCAATCCAGCTTTCATCGATAAAGCTTCTTCTATGCTTTTGGGTTCTATTTCAAAAATAAGAGCCACAAAGACACTAGACTCTTCGCGCCTTTTGGATCTTGTGCGAATCCCTTCATTAATGTCGCCAATAATGAGATTTTTGGGATGACTGGACTTATGCTTCTAGTTCCGATTGATTTTCAAAGTTGATAATCACTTCCTTCATTTGAATCTTCAATAACCACTTGTTGCTGGTCTTTTTGAGTCTGAGCTGCTTCTTTAGACTTTGTAGAGTCTGAAGCTGGTTCAGATTCTTCAAGATGAGTCTGAATAGATTCATTTTGTGAAGAATCCTGGAATTTGACATTCATTGATTCTTCCACAGAATAAGTCTTCTTGTTATAGACTCTGTAGGCTTTGCTTGAGGTTGAATATCCAAGGAAGATACCTTCGTTTGATTTTTCTTCAAACTTGCCAACTCGATCATTTGCATTTTTCAAAATAAAACATTTACATCCAAACACATGAAAATAAGAAACAATAGGTTTCTTTCCTTTGAATAATTCATAAGGGGTTTTTTCCAGGATAGGCCTTAGAAAAACTCTATTGATAATATAACATGCTGTTGAAACTGTTTCAGCCCAAAATTGTGAAGAGATGTTACTTTCAATCAAAAGAGTTCTAGCATTTCTTGAAGCGATCTATTCTTTCTTTCCACAACTCCATTTTGTTCTGGAGTATATGGAGAGGAGAACATATGTTGAAAACCAGATTCATCACAGAATTTTGTAAAATCTTGATTTTCAAATTCACCTCCATGGTCTGTTCTTATACTAGAGATAACAAACCATTTTTTCATTTTGAACCTTTTTAGCATACTTTTCAAAGTAAGAGAACGTTTCGGACTTACTTGTCAGGAAATATACCCAAGTAAATCGTGAGTAGTCATCCACAATTACTAGGCAATATTTCTTACCCCCAATGCTCTAAGTTCTGGTTGGTCCAAACAGATCCATGTGCGTAAGCCTGCAATACACGATTAGTGGAAACTTGATTTATTGGTTTAAAGGAATTTCTTACCTGTTTTCCCAATACGCATGGAGTACATAGATTGGTCTTTTGGTATGATAATTTGGGTAAACCTCGAACAAGCTTCTTTGCTGAAATTTGGCTATTTGCTTCATATTGATGTGCCCAAACTTCGTGCCATAAGTTCGCTTCGTCTTGTAATGAGATTAGACATTTCGATTCATCTGAATTTACGTCCAAGAGGTAGATGTTTCCATGTCTTCGACCCATAAATGACTGAGTAGTATCTTTACCGGTTCCTGAACAAATTCCTTCTTGAAAGTTTATTTTGAAACCAGTATCACACAGTGGCCCGATATGCGAGCAGATTGTAGTTGAGTCCTTCCACTAGGGAAACATTGCTTATCATGAGGTTTCCAATTTTACAGTTCCAAACCCCACAATTCTTCCTTTGCTGTTTCCTCCAAATGAAACTTTTCCACCATTTGCTTGAACAAGTTTTATGAAGCATTTTGAATCTCCTGTCATATGTCTTGAGCATCCACTATCCAGATACCATTTTACCATTTTCTTGATAGTGACCTGCATTTAAAAAGAAACTCAAGCTTTCTTTGGTACCCATATTTTCTTGGGTCCATTGGTGTTAATATGATATGTGGTTTTTGCCCATACTTTTTAACAGGTTTCCAAACCATAGGACATTCTTTTTCAAAATGATTTGCACTTTGTTGCACCTTGAACATTTTAGAGCATTTCGACCTACGGGTTTCACAAAGACCTTTTGAAATGATTGTTGTAAGCATCTCTTGTGGGTCTTTGCTTAATTCTTTCTTTCACTTTAGGAAAATCAATTAGAGGAATGATTTCTACAGTCATTCCCAAACCAGATTTATTAAAATAAGGTCTTTGTGCTTTGAAAGAATTTTTTCAAGTTTCTCGAGATCCTATTGAAAATCTTTTGAGATATTTGATATGTCTTTTTTAAGAATTCATTTTCTTTTAAAAGATTTTCTTCACTTTCTTTAAGAGTCGAAACATTCATGTCTAAACATTTCAACTTTTCTTTCAAAGTATTTTCCTGTTGTTTTAGTGCAGAATTTTCCTTTTTAAGTTCGGAAATCTTTTAAGAGAAATCTTAAGACTAGAACACATCTCATCAATGTATTTAGAAACTTTAATAGGAATTTTAAAATTACTTACCTCAAACTCACTATCCGAATCCGAGTCTGTCTCGGAGTTTGAATCGAATCCGATTGAGCCATCGGACATATATTGGCATAGTCATCATCACTTTCTTCACACTCGTATCACTCCGGGTTTCGCTTTAAGAGCCTTTCGATACTTTTCAGCTTTTCCTTTCTTCTTCCTCGAAGAGGACGGTTGAGTCTCGATGTGTCCCTTTTTCTTACATTCAAAGCGAGACTATGTCTTTGTTTGATTCATCATCCTCAAAAGACTTAATCTGATGCTTTTGAAAACTCTGTTTCTTTGGATGGAATCTTCTTCCTTTTCTGTTCAGCTTCTTGAATCTTCTTATCATGAGAGCAAGCTCCTCATCATCCATATCATCTTCGAATCGTAACATTAGAATCATCATTGGATTTTAATGCAATGGATTTCTTACCTTTAGGATCTTCATCTTCATTGATTCATTCCACTTCATAAGATGAAGAGTTCCAACCAACTCATCGACGGATAGTGGCATGATGATTTTGTGTCTCTCTTATTGAGGTCTTTATGTGATTCCAATCCTTGGAGAGTCCTCGCAGTAGCTTGTTTACTTTCATGGGATCAGAAATTGGTTGACCTTGATTTTCAAGACCATTCACGATCTCTGTAAAACGACTAAACATGTCAGTTATAGATTCTCCGATTTCATTTTGAAGGCTTCGTATTGACCAATGAGAATGTTGATTCTGGGTCTCTTTCACTCGATCGGTTCCTTCATAAGTAATATGTAATCTATCCAGACTTCTTTTGCTGTAACACAAGAAGATATTCTGTTATATTTAGTAGGTGACAAAGCACAATATAAGGAATAAATTGCTTTTGCATCAAGAGCTTGTCTCTTGATTATCTCTTCCTGAGTCATTTCACTAGACTCAACAGTCACTTTTCCTCTCTCTGATTCGGATGCAGCTTTAGGAGTAATTCCTTTTTCTACAACATCCCATTCCTGAGGATCCTTCGATCTTAGGAATGCTTTCATCTTGTTTTTCCAGATGTTGTAATCCTTTCCATCAAAGTAAGGAGGTCTGGTATTGCTTTGCCCTTCCACCAGCCCTAGTGCTAACATACTAGCCATAGATCTTTAACTCTGAAGTAAAACACTTCAAACAAAGTGAGTACACAAACTCTGATACCAATTGATATGACTAGTATATTAACCTGAGGGGGGTGAATAGGTTTAAAAACAATTTATCGATATACGAAACCAATACTAGGCAAATAATAGAACAGAAGTTCTTCGAGACAAATTATGATCAAAGTAAAAAGAGAGTAGGGAAGAGAAAATTGAACACAGGGTTTATAGTGGTTCAGCTTATTCCAAGCCTACGTCCACTTTTCCTCACTGACAACCTACCGGCTGGATTTCACTATAAACAAGAGAGATGTTACAGCAATGCTTTCTCTTGATTCCACAGTGTAGATACTCTACCACACTTCCTCAAGATATCTCAAAATATAGTCTCTCTTTTGCGTACAAGATTTCGCTCAGTAATAGACAAAGAACAAGGAGCTTCAAACTTTGAAATTCTTCTATCGTACACCTTCCGAAACAACTAGAACATCTTTCTTATATACTCCTTTATGCCATCATACCCGTTGGCACTTACCAAAAGAATTCTTCCAATCTTCCCGTTGGACAGAATCAATTAGAAAGATTACTCGAGCTATTAAAGGAACATAACGATAGCCCATCAATCCTGCTCGCCCATACAATCAGGATTTTGGTTTCCATAAGTGAAACCTTCCAAGTATACTTCGCCAATCAACGGATCTTTAAATCAATCTTTGATGTTGACTAAAGTAATCCATTGTGTCATATCCAGCCAAGAGATATTCGTTTAGACGATAAGATCAAATCCTTAACGAAACGCACAGTCCTAGATAAACCTTCTTCGACAAACTACAAACTGTCAGTGAGAAAAGACTTTGAGTCTTAAGTCTGACAGTCCGAAGGTCTTCAGACTTAAATGGTCAGACTTAAATGGTAGAGTCTGCAAGTCTTCAGACTTTAAATGGTAGAGTCTGCAAGACTTCAGACTTTAGATGGTAGAGTCTACAAGACTTCAGACTAGACTGATGGAAACGTTTTGTCAGCTTTAAAATATTCCAGAAAGATTTCTCCAACAACCACGTGTGAGCTCAATATTAGGTATGTTCCCCCTTAATCTAAGTATCCTTCTACACCAAGATATCTCAACTCAAATCTCCAACATCCACCTTTATTCTTGTTTTTTTTTTTTTCTCTAAATCTAATCATGATGGCTATCATCGAGACCACGTTACTATACCCACAATGTTCACTTTCACTTTAGGTCTCTTCCACCAAATTGAACCATGAAAGATTGCCTAGAACCACATTGGTCATGAGATTCTTTTCTTGAGATGTCTAGCAAAGACAAATACACATTGGGAGGGAGCCATCAATTAATCAATCGATCTGATGTAACTTATTGGGAAGGCGCGACACAAGTCTAATACTTATATGTGGGGAGATGACCATGAGGGAGCTCAAGTTCAAGCTTGTCAACAGATTCAATTGGAGTCACATTTACTTAAAAGTTTAAGCTAATGAGTTATAGGCAAATTAGAATATATTAATTACTTCACACCACACCAATTTTTCGATGTGCGAGTTTTTCTAACACAACTTACATGTGCATTTTAACAATTTTTTCCTCACGCATGAGCTTAGAAATAGGTTTGCTCTCCCTTAATTTAGGTATCTTTTAGTATCAACATGTCTCAACTTGAATCACCAATGCTCACCTTCATCTCTCGTCTCTTTCTCCATACTAAATCATGAATGTTGTCATTAAGAATGTGTTGCTACACTACAATGCCCCACTTGCACTTTGTGTCTTTTCCTCTAGATCAAACCAATCGTATTGATCACAAGATTCCTTTTTTTTTTTTTTGGAGTATTCAGCAGATAACAATACACATCGGGACCCACCGGTGGACAGCTGAGTTGGTTGAGCTTTGGGCACTTCACCGCAGAGGTCCCAGGGTCGAAACTTCACAGCAGCTAACACGTCTTAAGTGGGGGGCCATAGTGGTGGGGTCTTGTGCTAGCTTCCCCCCAAGTATTGATGCTTGGTCGGAGGTGCACCGCGCACTGTAGGGGCCGTGGGTTGGCAATTAGCATAAGCGAAAGTCGGACCCGGCGGATCCTAGGTCACAAAAAAAAAAAAAAAAAAAAAAAAAAAAAAACCAATACACATTGGGAGTGCGCCACCAATTAATCATCCACTTTGATACCACTTGTTAGAAGCGTGCAATAAAAGTTTGATAACTATATGTAGGGAAATTTCCAAGAGAGAACCCAAGTGCGAACCTTTCAATATATCAAATTGGACCCATCTATAAATTAATGAGTTATTGGTCAATTAAGATGTATTTAACTACTTTACACCACATTAATTTTCGGATGTGGGGATTTTTCTAATGCAATTCACACATGCATCTCAACACACTACTCAGGTTTGCTCTAGTATGTAATGACTTAATAGAATTTCATTTCTTCACGTTCTTGTGTATCTTGTCAACTCAGACAAGAAAACCTGCTCAAAGTAGGAATCTAACTCCTATTAGGAAAATTATTCAATAACTTCTCACTTGTTCAGGCCTCAAACTACAAGTCTTTTTTGGATATGGAATTTTCATTTGCGTCAGGTTAGCTTTGCGGGTTTAAGCTCGTGATAAATTCTCAAACGCAATGAGAGTTAAACTCCTTTATTAAATTAATTTGATTGTTCCCTTTCCTGGTCTAAAAGGGCCCTCGATCACTACAATTGAGCTGTTAAAAGAGAAGATCTTGAAAATCAAGAATGTGCTACTAATATTTTAGGCATGCTTACAACCATTGAGGTTAAAGCCTCAGTACTTGGTCAAAGAAAATTAAGAATGTTTCTTAACTCAATTAATAAACAACACATCGGAAATAATGGAGGAACCAGAGCAAACCAATACCCTAAAAAAAGTACGAGTCGAACGAACGGCCACTTCAGTTCACCTTCCGGCAATTCAAGCGGATCTGGCCCTGGTTTCCGATCAACGGCTTTATGTTTCCCATCTTGATCATCGACTTCGCAAAATCATCCCAAAAGGCCTCCGCATCATCGCTGTAAGTTTTCACAAGCTCATCCGTTGACCCACCACTGTAAAGCGCCTGATCAGAGTGAAGAAGCCCCTTTTGCGCCAACAGATTGTGGAAGTACAATGCGTCGAATTGAGCCGGCGAAGGATCCAAACCAGCGAGGTTGCTGTCCTCTCCAGTACGCGGGCACAAGGACTGGAGGCTCCTGGCAAAATCAGCGGCGATGTTGGCGTCGTTGTATGTGCGGTTCTTGAAAACGCGACATTGCGCAAACCCAATTGTGTGCGCACCACTCAGCGCGACCAAGTCCCGTGTGTCGAGACCTTGTTTTTGGAACGTGCTGATCAGTGAAGGCAAGTCCATGTTTGGCGCTGGAATGTCAGTGTTGGCCGTTGTCCTACTCGCCGTGGTCGAGTCCCTCCTTCCAAGTTGTACTTCCCATGAAGGCCCTCCAAGCTGAAATATGAATGTCAACCTTTTATATTCACATTGAACTTTGCTCGTATACGTGCAATATTATGCATGGGTATCCGTGGTTATACAGTGTGTTCAATTAGCTGGAGATTCTCTTTTACTTGTCTACGCTTGGTAAAATGACCCACATTATATGTGAGATTAAGGTTAGATGTACCGTAACAACAGAGTCACGAGCTGCGATGGCCAAGATGTCAGCGCAAGATACGAGTGAGCATCCACAAGCTTTGTCCACCTCTGCTTTAATTTGGTCGATCACTTCAAACCCTCTAGCTGAATTGTTATTCGGAAGTGCGAGCTTTTCGCTGTCAATGGTAGGGGATGGATCCAAAAGTATTGAAGCATCGCAACCCTACATTATTGCATAAATGGAAACAAAACAAATTATAACATGTGAGAGCGCCGCTAAGTAACCAGTGCGAACTTAAGAGTATATTGGACATGTCGTACATTAACAAAGCAATCGTGGAAGTGCAAACGCAGTAAGGAAGCGCCCATGCGTCGCTCCTGCTGCACTGCTGCCTCCACGACGCGTTTGATGGCAGGCAAAGCTTGAGGACAAGCGTAGTCGTAGAAGTGCGGCGTGAGGCCTTCCTTGTAAGGGCGCGTCGAGAAAGCTGACGTCGCCAGAAACAATAAGAGCAGTGCTCGGAAGTAGTTGAGGCTACTCAAAGCCATGTTTGGCTTTCGGATTTAGCAAGGATTTGGAGCGAGACTGGGAGTAATTCTGCTTCAATCGATGGTGCTTTCGAGATTGCTTTGTTGGGGTTTCGGATTTCTCGTTTCTGTATTTATAGGAATTGGGGGGCGAGAGAGAGAGAGAGAAAGACTTTTTGTGTTTCCTTGGACTTGGCCAAAAGAGATCTTGTCATACAAGAATCCGTGTGCAAGCTCACGAGTTAACCATTCCCAATAACGCAAGAAACGATAAATATACTTCATTGAATCGGTCATGTAAGGTTTAATTAGTCGTAGGCATTGGAGTTTATTATTGCATCAATTTGGTCAATGTACTTATATTCATTTGTTAGCTTGGTGTCCTACCAAATGGGAGAAAGAATGCACAATCATGTTGGATTTATACTGTGAATAAGAGTTTCTAGTTTTTATATTGCTGACTTTTGTTGAGAGAGTGGCTGTGAAGCCAAACCACGAACGAATGGCTCCAGATGAAGTGAAAATGTTGCAATTTCAGGTCGGTTCCACGTACATATGGGGGTACATTGGGTCAGCCCAACTATTATGTGGTTTTTACTATTTATAACCTAGATTCAAGTGTGGAGTCCGGTTACTTGAAGGCCCATAAAATACTCTAAGGGGGTGCATGACAACTGTCTATTTCTATTCTAGAAACAATTTTTCTATTTCAGACTGTTTTCGAAATAGAAATCCGTTTGATAAACCTATTATATTTTTCTATTTCTAAAATAGATTCTTATTCCAGAAATAGATTTCGAATAGAAATCAGAAGTAGAAATTTTCTACTTTTGTATTTCTGGAACAGAAATGAGAAATAAAAATTCTTCTCATCATTCGTCAACTGGTTCTTCATCCGTCACCGTCGACCACCGTCCGTCAGTCTCCCGCCGCCATCGCCGCCGCCACCGGTCACTCGCTAGTCGTTGGCCGTCGCCGGTCGCCGGTCGCCGGTCCACCGCCGTCCGAAAAGAAAAAAATTTGTGTCGTTATCAAACGAATTTATATTTTTAGAGTAGAAATTTTGTGTCATTATCAAATGGTTATTTTTGCTTAGAAACTTTTCTAGAAATAGAAATATAAAAATCTATTTCTCTTCCGGAACCTAATTCTAGAACAGAATGGTTATCATTCACCACCTAAGTCTTATGAGCCAGGTACGTTTAAACCTTTGGCTCATGCATATTGTCTTAGACTAAAGTAGTTTGCACATAATTGTGGTATTTGAACTAATAATTGCCAGATCTGAAGCTAGATTTCCCCTTATGCTCCAACAATTTACTATAATCATGTGAGTTCACGTAGTTCATCTTGGCAAGCTCAATTTTACGTAAGTTAGAGAAAGTTTGATTTTGTTCTTATTAATTAACATTATCTTCCATGAAAATTGCAGTATGATAATTACTAAGATAAAAAGGTAATTTTCTTAATTCAATTCTAGATCAAATTATACTTGTAAGTAGGGCTGTAAAAAAATAAAAATAAAGAACTAACTATATAAATGAAATGTCCTTAATAAGTCAAGTAAACAAAATGGCCGTCACGGCGTCACCCAAGAAAAAAAAAAATACATAAAAACAAAAGGGATGTACTTTGATGCTCTATTTGTTTCGCAAAAAATAAAAAAAAAATTGAAAAATACTTTTCTATGAATAATCGCATGTATGACTTGAAATAATTAGCTAATAAAAAACATTTTTATTTTAGACAACAATTCATGTCTAAATATTTTTGTGGGTGTTGAAATTATTCTTTGTTCATTCATTTTTTTAAAGTAATTCAAGCAATCATTTTTTTTAAAAATATTTTTCAAATGGTTCATTTTTTGCAAAACAAACACATTCTGAATGTCATGGAATTGTATAATACTTTTTGGGTTGCCAAAATAAAAAAGAAATGACCAAGGGCAATAGGATTCTTATTTCTGGGGAATAATAATCGCTACCGTTGTAATTTATTTAGGCCAAATATCCAAAATTAGACTGTTTGTGTTTTTTTCTTAGGAATTGAACTTATTTAGGAGACTCCAAAATTAAATTTTTCGTGTCAAATAATTCTTTATTATTTGACTGGGTTGGAGGACTTGGCCCAAGAAGATACCGTGTTGTCTGCCCATGGGTTTGTCTGGACTTGGCCGCAGCGACCGTGTTGTTGAAAATTTATAATACCGTAAAGCCTTGTCACCTTCTGGGGTGACGTTGCTCAGTTTGAAACAATAGGCAAGAGAACTAGTCAAGAGAGCTTATATTCTGTAAAACAATTTTTTATATTGTTCTTGCCTTTATTTTATTTTATTTCATTTTATCTGTCGAGGAAGGCACATCATCGACAATCGACGTTATTAATTTCTTGTGGAAGGGTGTTTTTAATCTTTTACACAGTTTTCAAACTATTTTAGGTAATTAGTTGCCGAATGTTGTATTTACACATAAACACAAAGTATATTAGAGGATGCACATAATTAAACAAAGAACAATACAAAGGTGAAGGATTGTCCTTGACCGTGCAATTTACGGGCCATTCTCGGGCAAAAGGTTTTAAAATGCACGCCCAATTCCAGTGTCATTCCTTTCAGTTTAATTCTAAATGTACGAAGATAATCCATCGTACCACCGAAAGTAGGATTGTCCTTAATACTTCTTTCCTGGCTAGGGCAGTGCTTCTTTTTTTGTTTGGGTCAAAGTATGATTGTATTTTAATTCAATAGTATCTTACAATCGTATTTGGGGTAATCAACAAGTGTCTGAAAATACTAGTTGAAGTAATTTTTTTTTTCGCTTTTACTCGATAAAGTATTTGACACCAATTGAAGAAAATTTTAGTGAGTTTTAAAAGATCATTGAATATTCTGAATGACTTTACATTTCTGCATTTGTATTTTCTGTATGGTCCATATTTTCGATGTTTAATTAAACACCAAATATGAATGCTAAAAGAAAAGAATTAGCAAAAGATTAGGAAATACAAGTCATTTGGATGCACCCTTAATGTTCTTGAAAATATAAAAGTATACTCATCACATGTTTGTATCAAATCGACTAAGTCAATTCTTAAGCGCTTTTGTTCACTCGAACATTATATGTATCTCATTAATTAGCTGGACTCCATCAAGTCATATTTGGGAATTATGTGCCCAGAAAATTAGATGCTCCTTAAATCAGTTATGGTAATCATCTAAACATAATTGCCTTCTACGAAGCCAAAGCAAGAGTCGCTTGAATAGTCATTAGGAGACAGGATTTGCTTGCATATTTTATTCAATAAGCCATCGTTTACTTCAGTTAGAAAGGGAGACAAATCATAAACAACTGAGAACATGACAGAGATTGAGCAACAACTCCCCCATTAATAGAAAGAGGAACCCAGCAAAAAGAAAAAGGACATCATCTACAGATTCAATTGAACCCTCCTTTATTAGTTCGCTCGTCTACAGTCGCATCTAACTTGGCCACGTTCACCAGTCAAAGGCTTTATATTTCAGAAATCTCTCTGAAACCTCTCGCCGTCTTCGCTGTAAGACTTGACCAGCTTGGCAGCTAGGGGATTTGTTGAGAAGTGCCTGATCGGAATGGAGAAGCTCTTTTTGCTGTAACAAGTTTTTAGGTAAAAGGACATTTCAAGTGTCAAAACTTGGTACAAGAAGATACTTGAGTGTCAAAAGTAAGAAAGTGACACTGAGTGTCACTTTTTTTGAAAAATGAAACACTTGAGTATTATATCTGGCAAACCCCGTCGGAAATCTTATGTGATAATTTTTTATTAATTTTTCTTGCTTATGTGGCTCACCAGAAGGCCAACTCAGCAAATAAACACAAAAACGACGTTGTTTTGGCACTATTCGAATTTTAATATAAAAATTAATCAAATTAAATTTAAAACTAAAATTAAAAAAAAAAAAAAAAAGGGAAGAGAGGAGGAAGATGAACAGTAGGTGGTGGTTGAGGGATTTGTTTTTCTTATAAATATAATTTGGTTTTAAATTTAATTTAATTAATTTTTATATTAATTATTTACTACTAGGCTTGTTGGAAAATCGCTACGTCAGCGTTTTGGCTGGATTGTCTCGTCATTGGTACTTAACTAATTTATTTTGCTCTAATTTTGGCACTTAAGTGTTATTTTCTAACTTAAATGTCCATTCGTGCCAAGTTTTGGCACTCCAAGTGTCTTTGTGTCCAAGTTTTTATAGTACAAAGTATCAAAGATAGCAGGAATTTGATCCAAAGCAGCGAGCCTAGTTGGATTCGTTGCTTGGAAGGGGCGCGCAAAATGACCGAAGGTTGTGTGCGAAGGTCGGGTCAATGTTTGTGTCACTGTAGATCCTTCCCCTGAATACTGTGCACCGTGTGTATCCTAGTGTGTGCGCACCGGACAGAACGACCAAGTCATTAATGTCGAGGCTTTAATTTATGGAGGACTTTGTTATGTCAGAGATATTGCTAAAAGGCGAAGGAAGAGATGCTTGAGCCTCATCCTTGCTTGTCGCGGTTGAGTCTCTTCTTCTGAGCCGAACCTTCCACCATGGTCGTCCTAGCTGCATTGGAATATTAACAAATTATTCCAACATATTTGATGTCTCTTGTTCATCTGTAGTATTTAGGCCATCCTTTAGAAATTGGACGATAATGCAAGTAATTAATACGTACCGCTATGACAGAGTCTTGGGCAGCGACGGCCAAGATGTCTGCACAAGAGACCACAGGGCCTCCACAAGCTTCATCAACTGCTGCCTTGATATGGTCGATTACTTCGAATCCTCTAATTGAATGTTAGTAGGAATGGCAAACTTCTCGCTAGCAAAGGAGGGCGTAAAGTCCAAAAGAATTGAAGCGTCGCATCCCTGCATTATCAATTATCCCGGAACTCATTAAGCATGCACATAATGAAAGCAAATAAAAAGGTGTGCAAAAAGTAAGCATAGACATCTTAGGACATTGACAAAGCAGTGTGGAAGTGCAGACGGAGTGAAGAAGCACCCATGCGTGGCTCTTCCGGATAGCAGCCTCGACCACCCGTTTGATGGCTGGCAAAGCTCGAGGACAAAGCGAGTCGTAAAGCAGGTGTGAGCTTGGCACGGGGCGTAATGGCGAAAGCTGTGGTCGCAAGAGTTAACAAGAGAAATGCATGGACACGATTGAATCTAACTAGAGCCATATTTCACTCTATGTTTTGATTGATGGCAGTGGATATGAAGTGGCAAAGAGAGTTGTTGATTGCAAGAGTTCGTTCGTAGTTTTGCAGAGATTCAGTTCGGTAGAGAATCTGTATTTATAGTAAGTGGAAGAAGCTTTGACTGTGTTGTTTGTGTTGGAATTGTCTCAGTGCTGCTTTTTTCGGTCGTGTTTTTTCCTCTGTTTTCCTCTGTTTTTTTTTTTAAAAAAACAGTCAAGTTCATTTAGTTATGCAGTTAGTGTTTTTGCTATTTTCTAGGAAGTTAATAGCATGTTTGTGTGCAGTTATGTGTTGCACGTATGTGAGCAGTTTCTGCTTTGTATTTAGTTGTGGTACTCGACAGTTTTTCTTTTACACAAGACGTATGAAGTGCAATGCTCTATTTTTTTTTTATATCCTTTCTCTCCCTCAAACAACAGAGATTTTTCTGTTTTGATTGTTGTTTTATGAGCTTTAGCAGTCTGGCCATGAGTTTTGTTTGGACTTGGCCTCGGAGACCATGTTGTTGAATATTTCGGTTATCTAGTATTAGTCTTCTCGCTTTCTAGTGTGATGTTACTTAAGTTTGAAACAATCGAGAAGAGAACTAGTCATGAAAGACTTTGAGGGCATCACTTTATAATCTGTAAAACGAAAGTTAATCTAGTCCTTTTATTTTTATTTTTTATTATTTTTGGGCTGGAGATTCTATCTGTTGAGGAAAGAACATCATGGACATTATTAATTGCTTCTGAAAGGGTATACTTAGTCTTTACATGGCTTTCGACCTATCTTAGTAATTAGTTAGTGAATGCCGTATAGACACAAAAACACATTGCAGTTATAGAGAATACCCATGATTAATCAGGTTGCAATAGGCAATTGGAAGAGAGGATGGACCATTAGCAATTAAATCACCAAAACAATTACGGGGGGCTTGCTCAAATGGCCACCATCTCCAAATAGGAATGGGTAAGGGAGGTAGGGAGCTTGAAACTCCCTCCTCCAGTTAGGGGGTTATGGGTTTATAGGGTTTCTCTAGATGGGCCCATTAGGGACCCGCCAAGCTCCTATGAAAGAGCTTTTAAGTTCCAAAATATATTTGGTGGACTGTGAAAAAAAAAATCATTAAACTTCTTCAACCCTTCATGATTTTACCAGAGAAAAAAATTATATAAATTCTGAAGTATTAGATCCTAACAAATGATTGAGTAATAGTTTTTAATCTACTGTCAAAATAATAGTCTATTATAACAAATAATTATAAATTATTGTGAGGTTCACTCCTTCCAAAATTTATTCCTCATAACAAGTTGTTATTCTTACAGTAGTTAAAAGACCATTATGCTAGCAAAACCTTTAGATCCTCAAGAGATAAAGGAAGCTGTTGCATTAATGGACAAAAGAAAGTTTAGTGATAATCATGAATTACAAGTCAAATTTTATTGTACTCATTTTTTTTAAACCATTGAGATTATGATTCCTTTCAAGAACACTTAGTGAGATAATATGCCTTTGTCACCATCGAATTGTGCATCTTAATTTGAACCATTTCTGATCTATAACACTTCACAAGTAAGACTGTTTCTCATAAACACCTTACCACTCTTCATGCACTCATTGGTAGTAAACTATTGCCTATGAAAATTACATGATAAGAACATCCAAAGTCAAACATCCAATCACTAACTAATGACCCTGTGATGACTGCTAACACATCATCGACATCATAGGAACTTTTATATGCTACAATGACCACATTATCTTTGTATGCAGACTTTGATAACTATGGTGCCATCTCCTCTTCAACCATTTCAACTAGAGCTTTGCTAGCATAACTGTTTTTATTCTACTGTTAGAATAATAGTATATTGTGAGTTACAATTTTTTTTTTAAAAAAAATAGACCTGACAATAATTTTTATATATTTATTATTTTTTTGTGGTCTAAAATAGGTTATTATCCTCACAGTAAATTAAAGACAGTCACATAAGCATTTCTCTTTCAATCAATACCCCATCCAATAGATTCAACAAGATTATGCTTTTTTCTCTTTCCGATAACTCATATCGGTCTCTATCACCATTTTCCACACTTTGGCCAATCCTTCAGTTATTAATATTGCAAGCAGCATGAGGTTGCACGACCCAAAGTCATTCCCCCCATTAAAATTCTCATTTTCTACTTTCTTTCTAAACATAGTTGCAAAACAAAATTTTCATACAGTGAGTGGACAATAAAAAACACCAAATGTTTCAGTAATTCGATTAGTGTGTCAAAATCAACTCTATCAGATGAGCCATCTTCTAAGAAGTTTATTATGAATCGTGATAATATGGAATTTTACACTTGATCAATTGCTCAAGTGTTTTCCATCCCAAAATCACCTAGAGTAGATCCAAAAGTGTTACATCATAATCTCCCACAAAAACTCACTCAGAATACTCAAAGATAAAAGACCTTAGAATCCCATTATTTGCTCTAGTGTGTAAAAACCAAGGAGAATGTCATATCTTGTACATAATATAGGTATTCAACATAAATCTACTATAGGAAACCCCACTCAAACTAGGAAACCATTTACATTAGAAAATCTTACTAATCTGATTTCCTTTGTAGGCTCAATCTCAGACATGATCTTACAATTCTGAGCCTCAAAATCTATAGTTTTAAGGGGTTGTTGACCACTTTTCCATTATTAGGTCTATTATCTTCACTAGTTCAGCGCATTTACTTATTTCCTGAGTTTCTTTCTTGGTAAGGGTTAATTTGGAGTGGCCACAAGGGTTTCCAGAGTACTTTCTAATTTATGTTTAGTCAAACCTTGGGGTAAGAATAGTAGGAGTGTCATAAGTTTTGTACAGCACTCACTTAAATATCACAATTTTTTTTTTTGCCTCACTTAAGTGCTATATCTTAGTAAAATCGATCATTTAAGTGTCACTTCTGGTAAATTGTCCTGTGTGGATTTTTTAGTAATTTCCCATTCCAACATGATTTTTTTTTTTTAATTTTTGAATTTTTTATTAGTTGCCCACATTAATGCCGGTGATGTCATGTAGGACGATTGGCATCCACGTAGGATTTTCCAGCTAGGCAAATCATTGATGGCACTTAATTGATCAATTTCTCAAATTTGTAGCACTTAAGTGAGCGTTGCATGAGTTATGTAAGAGTTATGGCACTCCTAGTGTATTTATCCCAAAAATGCTTATACATATGTCCATTGAAGGAGTAATTACTTAAATAATTGGGAAAATTATTAATTTAGTCTTATACCTATAGTACAGATATCAACTTAGTTCTAACTTTCCAATTTTATCAATGTAGTCCTACACATTTGCCCAATATCTAAATGTAGTCTTTCTTGCCAATTGTCATTGCAAATTGCGATATGGAAATCAACAAATTTCTCACATTAGCATGCCACTAAGGACGGTTAGCAATGACTACACACCACATTAGTGACTTTCGGTGGCAATTGGGGGGAAAGACTACATTGAAATATGGCTCAAAAGTTTAGGAGTGCATTGACAAAAATGAAAATTAGGGCCGATTAAGTGGAACAATCAGTTGTTGACAAGAAAATTAATGAAAATTGTAGTTGCATTATAAGAAAATCCAATCAAACTTTTGGCAAATGTATATTTTTTGTCAATTCTAAATGCATAAGAATTTCCAAAGAAAGAGAAGGAAAAAAAAGTAAGCGATAATTTTAAATCTAGACCTCTAAAAGATCTTGTGGTCAATTTAAGGTAAAAGGGGCATCGGAAGTCAAAAAAATTGATGGAACAAGCCTTTATGCATTTATCCTAACACATAATTGCTCATTTAAATGTTAAAACTAACCTACTTAATTATTTTTGAGTTGATGCGAGTAAAATAAGGAGAGAGTATGATGGATTTTTAGAGTCAATGGCCCTACGCTGTTTGGGAAAAAAGAGAGGCGAATGGGGTAATTTGTAATTAATATTACTTATGTATTAATACATAATAATTGTTTTGATGGTATTTTAATGTCAATCTTTGTTGAAAATTAAGTTTAAAATATTTTAATTTTTTATGTAATGGGCCTCATTTATGAGAAGTACCTAATTTATATATATGGTACCACCTTATGTTAATATGTCCTATAAAGAATTAATTAATGCAAGGCATTTCTCTACATGAGACCCTTATGGTAAAGTTCATAGGGATGGCTGCACCCTCCCCAATCTTTTCACTTATAAATAAAAATGTCCGAATCAAGGTTATAAGAGTGTCATAACTTTTGTATAGAGCTTACTTAAGTATCATAATTTTTTTTTTTTTTTTTGCTTATTTATGTGCCATATTGGAATAAAATTGATTATTTAAGTCCTATTTCTGGCAAATCATCCTACATGGATTTATTTATTTTATTAATTTTTCATTTAGACATGGATTTTTTTATTTTTGAATTTTTTTTAAAATTGCCCATGTCAATGCCAGCGATACCACGTAGGACGATCAATGTCCACGCAGGATTTTCTGATGAGGTAATTCGCCGGTGGCACTTAAATAATCAATTTTTAAAATTTATGATACTTAAGTAAGCGAAAAAAAATTTTATAGCGCTCAAATGAGTGTCAAACTTTTGTGCATGAACATCACCAATCTCCAAGTCTGTTGAGCAATATGATTCCTTCATTCGCCTGTGTTCCGAGGACCTAGTCTTACTTGAGTTGACATGGCACCTGATCATTTCCGTGCAAGAGATCCCCCTCAAGTCGAACAAGGTCCAGTTAATTCTCAAAGCATGGGGTAAGATCGAAGCAATACTTTCGGTTTCTTCCACGAATCTAATTTGTCTGTTTTAATTCATTTTCGGAAGAGCCGCACCAATTTGGTCATCCTACCGGCACCACGATCAGAAAATTCAGAGAAGCTCATCAACCCCTCGCGTTTTTTTTGAATTGGACGAGACCAGCTTTGTTCAGCGGCAGCTAGATTCATTGAACTAATCATTGGCAAGGATTTGGCACCTTCCTGCCAAATCAATAGACCGGTCGTCCGCAAGTAAGATTGGTCGATGCATTAATTACATGCATTTAATAAAGCATGTAGACTTCTTCCTCGTCGGCCAGTTTAATTGAAGCACAATTAATCATGATTTGCTCTCATCTTCGGTGTACGTTATTTCCCGTCCAATGATATTAATTCCTTGCATGTCCTATAAATCTTTAGTCCAACTCCAACATTATAATAAAGTATGAGTAATGATAACAAAAGAATTCCATGCAAACCCTAAGGTACATGCCTAAGATGTCCTCTTATATATTAATTCCAAATTTAGGATTTTTAGCCCTCTTAATGTCAAATCTAGTTTCACTGACGATGGCTCTTTTGAATTTCAGCAATCCACTAATTTCTTCTGATCCACTTAAATACATCTTGCACTTCCCTTTAGCTTATTAAATAAATTACACCACTCTCCAAAATACAAAGGAATATGCGTATTTTGCTATTGCAACAAGTTGCTTCTCTTGAGGTCAATAGCTTCTTGACATTGCTAGAAGCTAAAGCCATGACGCACACTTTTTAGAACAAAAAAAAAAAAAAATTTCATAGCACTCAGCACAAAATAATCACACTTTTTAAGGAGCATGAACACTGGGATCATATATATGGATCCATATACTTTAATTCACCCTTCTACAATTATTGCGAACCTGACCAAGATTTCCGGTTAACGGCTTTATATTCCCCATCTTGACCATCGATTTCGCGAAATCTTTCCAAAATGCAGTGGCGTCGTTGCTGTACGTCCTCACTAACTCATCGGTGTTGCCACTACCGAAGAGTGCTTGATCTGATCGAAGGAGACCCTTTTGCTTCAACAAGTTATTGTAGTACAACGTGTCGAAGCGCGTTGACGTCGGGTCCAACTTAGCGAGGTTCGAGTCGCTTTCGGATTGGGTGCGTGGGCAAATGGATTGGAGCTTCTTTGCGAATTTAGGGTGGATGTCCGAGTCGTTATGTGCCCGATCCTTGAAGGTAAAGCATTGTGCAAACCCAAGCGTGTGTCCCCCAGAGAGAACGACCAGGTCTTTGGCGTCTAGGCCTTGTTTTTGGAACGAGCTAGTTAGTGCGCTTAGGTCCATGAACGGGGCCGGCAGGTCCGTGTTGGCGGTCGTCCTGCTTGCAGTGGTCGAGTCTCTTCTTCCAAGCCTTACGTTCCACCATGGCCCTCCCAGCTACATTACCAAATACCAAGAATCGAAATCATCAACAGTTCACTGTGTAAATATGTGCTATTACATTGATTAGTTACACGTATTGACTTAAAAATTCAACGCAAGCGCAACCACTTACCAAAACAACGGAGTCACGAGCAGCAACTGCCAAAATATCTGCGCAAGAGACCACCGGACGGCCACAGACTTTGTCGACCTCCTCCTTGATCTGATCGATCACTTCGAAACCTCTAGCAGAATTGTTGTTTGCGCCAGCGAGCTTTTCAGTATCGATGGTGGGCGTCGGATCTAGAAGTACCGAAGCATCACAGCCCTGCACGATCAGTTAGAGCAATGTTAATTCAACAGACATAAACCCCAACCCCCATGCCCCCAAAAAAAAAAAAAACTTATATCGCAATCGGTTATCGCTACGTAAGTACTTCAAGAGACAAGCAATGTGTCGTACATTAACGAAACAGTCATGGAAGTGCAGACGCAGTAACGAAGCACCCATGCGTCTCTCTTTCTTCACCGCTGCCTTGACGACGCGCCTGATGATCGGCAAAGCTTGAGGACAAGCGTAGTTGTAGTAGTAAGGTGTGAGGCCAGTGTGGTGATTAGGAAAAGAGAGAGCTGTGGTCGCGATGCTCAACAAGAGAACTGCGAGAAAATGATTCCCGCCTTTCGATTCCATCCTAGGCTCCAATCGAGGAAACAAATGGGAATTGATATGACAGATCGCACTTGCAAAAGTTGATTTCAGGTAGATCTCGTGAAGTCCTGGGGTGGGTGCCATGCTCATATATAGGACAAAAGAAAAGAGCGTTTCAACGAGGATTACTAGTGGGTGGTGATCAGTTATAACCATGCATGCAAGAAACAGTCACGTGCTGCTTATTTTTCTCACAATTTGATCGCTAGGATTACGCGCTTGGCTATGCAAATTTGGCTCAACCGTAACTGGAAATTAGTTTATCTTAGCTGTAATTCCAAGCAAAATAGAGTGGGAATATAGAAAAGGGGAAGGCGCTCGTGGTTGAACAAATCCAAGTCGTGTGCCGGCAGATTAATTTTCAATCTATATATTTCGTGCAATTGGTGGAAGAGTGGTTGCCCTTCAAACTTAATTTCTGTCCAAAACCCGACCGTTCGCATGAATTCAAATCACAGGAAAAAGAAATCGTAAATTTTTACATCGGACCAATTGTGGGGAAAAAAAAAAGACTTCGAAGTTTAACGACGATGGAGAAATTATTTTACGTGAATGTCGATCAAAGATTTTGTGTTACTATTACCAAATATTTTAAAAGCTTAAATATATAGGTGGAGGGAGACAACATGAACAAAAAGAGTATACAAACTTAGACAACATTTTAAAAGCTTAAGCTTATCGATGGAGGGAGACCATAGGTGTATAGACTTAGAATTTTGAGGGATTAGAAACAGCATGTGAAATATATGGAATGGGGTGTCATGCGAAAAAAAAAAAATTTGGAGTAGAAATTAGCTCTAATACTATGTTGAAATGTCTAATCTAAAAGGTTAAAGTTGATAATTGAAGGGAGACAACTTGTATAAATAGAGCATACAAATCCTATAATCAAGTGATGCAGGATATATTGACACCCTTCTTGCACGCAACACGGATTAAGGATGACGTGTGTAATTTGATGAACAGGTGGCCGCACACGTGAAATGAATTGCGATAGAAGTTGCATCAATACCTCAAAAGACTCTGTGAGATAATTATCAATCGTTCTAAAAGTTTAAGTTCACATATAGATGGAAAGCATAAGATGTGTAAAGATTAAATTGTCATGACTAATTAATTTTATGTTTTATTATGTTATCAAGGTGCCAATGAAAGACAATCGCGATAACGGTTTAAAAAAAGCTGAAAAGTAGAAGGACCGTGTCAAAGCAGGCACAGCTAAAAGTGTCCTAATCATATGTTGGATAGTCGCGTTCCTGCTGTCTAGCATAAACCTTGCACGTAACAAGAAACCGATTTTCCACCAATTTATTTAATTTTAACTATAGGTTTAGGTAGAATTAAGGGGCCGTCGCAATATCTTAAGTTACGAGCCATTGACCTGTCGACTATTGTATCACTAAAGATCAAGTTTGGAAGCATCCACGAATCGTCCAGCCCAACTAGTGCAAAAACCCCTCGATCTTGCCTTGACTCGGTTTATTTATGCGGTAACGTAATGATCTTGACTTGATCAGAAGACTGTCCAATTTCAGCAATTCTGGAGAGGTAATTACAGGGTTATTTATGGCCTATTATCTTCACAAATTTTGAGGTTTCTTTTCTCCCTTAATAGGATTCTTATTTTGATGTGCCTATTAATATAGTTGAAGGCGCACTCGCTCCAAAGAAAATTTCTTTTTATTATTATAATGAATTGAGAATATCCTTTTTTAAAAAAAAAATTCGAGACATGACATCATCTAATCTCCGTCATTCGATGTTATTTATGGTTCCTCTATTACAGTTTCTGATTACTTAATTTTTCCTTCCTTTTTGCGATTCGAAGTATTTTGTTGTCCTATTAAGTAAGCATCTTCCATATTCTATAAGCAATATGAAGGGGATAATTAAAAATAAAATAAAATCTGAACCTATTGCATTTGTTGCGCCAAATTCAATCATAAATAATTTAATTTTACCAATTTAGTTCTAAATATTTTGATATTTTGCCAATTTATCCATACGACCAATTTTACCTAAAAATTGTTGATTTGGATGCCAATTGTTCTTTGTGGCATGATTGGCACCGCCTATGTGGACAAATTTTTTAATTTTTTTGAATTATTTATTTCTTTTCTTCTCTTTTTCTTTCTTTCAATTTTTTTTCCCTTTCACTATAGCTGGTGAGGGCCGCAAAGCCCTTGCTAGCATTGGGAGGGTTGCAGCCCTCGCTTAGCCTTGCTAGATTTGGGCGAGGCTATGGCAGCAATGTTCTTGCTTGAGCTCATTAGCCACAGTAAAAAAGAAACAAAATAAAAGAAGGAAAAGAGAAGAAAAGGGAAAAAAAAAATTAAAGGAAAGGAAAACAAAAAAACTAATAAAAAATTGAAAAAATATTAAAAAATTAAAAAAAAATTATCAATGCTAGTTTTGGTCATGCCACATAGGACGTCGACATTTACGTCAGAGGTTCATTCAAAAGTGGCCAAACGGACTAAATTGGCAAAATATCAAAAGGATTAAGATTAAATTGGTCAAGTTGAAATATTTGGGATTGAATTAGCATAAGTAAAATAGGTTTAGGGCATTTTTTGGTAATTATATCAAGCTTCCCTCATTGGTATGTAAGGGCTTGATTCACATTCGTACTAAAAGGTTCGCCATTCTATGCCATATTTAGATAATTTTGCATCTTAAAATTACCCTATCAAAGCTTGAACCTCTTCATCATACCCATTAGATAGCCAAAAGTTGCTCTCCATGTCTTTTCTTTTATTTTCTTTTTTATTTTCTACTTCTTTTTCCATTTACCAAATTTGCCTCTACATCTTCTCTCTCTTTTCTAGGAGTAATTGGTTCCAAGGTGACCTAGTTCTCGACCTGTAATCAGGGGGCCAGAGAATCAATCTTGTGACCCCCAGTTCTAAAAATTGGAATCGAATATTGAATGAATCAATTTTGGAACTATCAATTACTGTCCCATTTTCGGGTAGGCCAATGTTATGTTTTAGATTTTAAAAAAAAAACAACTCTTAAAATAAAATATAAAAGTTGCACCATTTTGTTACAAAACAAATTTTGTTAGTCAAATGATTATGTAATTATTTTTTTATGTTAAAGATAGTTCATTCCTTGATGGGTGCAAATTCCTTCATTTTAATTTTTTTTTTTCTAGCTAAGGCTTGAAAACCGCTTCGACCTGGGTAGAACCAACGTATCCAGCCTTAGAATTAAGAACCTAATCAAAACTGGGCTAATAATAGTTTTTATTTGGAACAAGCAATCTACCCGATTCTTCCTACAATTGACTTTGAACCAATTGGTTTAGGTCGATTTGGTCCAGTTCCCTAGTTGAATTGACCCGATACTTATTTTTACTCTCTTATATGAAAAAACAAAAATCAATCTCACCCACAACATGGGCCTCAAACAAAGGACGCTACAACCACGGCTATCGTCACTCTACTGCGAGTGGAACATAGCTCAACATGTCAAATTTGACATTGTTGAGCCCAAATTCAATGTGCCAAACTTTGGAGACACGAACAAGTGACACCACCCCAACAAACCCTTGGTGAGACTTGCATAGATTCGAGGATAGAGTAGGGGTTTGATACTCCGTCAATGAGTGTACGTGAATAACAAACGACGAATCATGTACGCGATGTCAAGTTGGGATAGCTAGGGAACAGTAGGTGCACTGACCATCATGAATGGTAGCTGAGGTGGGGGAGGGGGGGAGAGAGTTAAGGGAATTAGGGGAAAAGTGTCAAAAAAGTTTTAAGTTTTTTGCATTTATGCCAATTTAGTCATAAACCTTTTATTGGTGTCAATTTAGTTCTAAACATTTTGACCTAATGCCAATTAAGTCATTTTGGCTAATTTTGGCCTGATATTACTAAAGTGGACATTGGTCACTGATGTGGACGTCTTTTTAATGATAATTTAGTTTTTTTTTCCGAATTATTTATTTATTTTCTTTTCATTTTCTTTTTTTTTTCCCTTCTCTTCCTTCTTCCTTTAGTCAATCACCGGACCTCAACGACTGGCTAGAGGCCAGCCCTAGCTAGAGGCCATGAGGATGGCTTTGGGCTAGGTTGGTGAGGTCTGGTGATCAGTTAGAGGAAGAAGGAGGAGAAGGAAAAAGAAAGAAAAGGAAAGAAACAAATAAATAATTCAAAAATTATTAAACTATTATTAAAAGTTGTTTACGGCAACAATTTGGTTGTTCCATGTTAGTCAACCGATATCCACGTCAGCAATATCCAGCTAAAATTATTGTTGGAAGGACTGCATTAGCACAAAATTAAAAGATTTATGACTAAATTGTCATAAGTAAAATGTTTAGAAATAAATTGATACAAATGCAATAGATTTAAGATTTTTCTAAACTTTTTCGAACTTTTTTTAGGGATTTCTTTCTTGGCGTATTTTTTCTTGTAAATTGCATAACATATAAAGGCAATTTCATTCTAATGGGTAACTTTGGTTGCGTTTGGTTCAGTTTTGGAAATGGGCATTGGGTAAATGTAAATATCTTTGTCCTAAAGGGCTTTGGGGAAATGCAAATTGTGTTTTGTAAAAAATTCTCTGTAAAGGTATTTTGGCGTAAAAAGTATTAGACAAATCTTTTTTTATAAAGGGCTCTTGGATTTCATTTTTTTTAATTAAAAAATTTTGAACTCTTTGCTGACTCTAGTGAAGATAAGGGTAGTTTTGGAAAAATGAGATTTAAAACCAAAAAACTAAAAAAATTATGATAGTAGTTTTGGAAAATAATAATAATAATAATACAGTTTCAATATTTGACCAAATATTGAAAACCCAAAACTAGTTCCTATTAGCATTAGACTTTCAATTTCTCAAGGTTAGCATTTGATTGAAAACCCCTTAAATAGGCTTGCTAAACAACCTAGCATTTTCCCAAGAGGTTTTGGAGGCTGAAAGTTTCTTGAGAAAGCTGAACCAAATGCACACTTTACCTTTGAAAGCTAGAGTATCTTTGTCCTTTCACCATATGTAGTCTATTTGGAATCCTCTCTCTCTATGTGCGTGTTCTATTTATGTCCCTTTTTTTGGGGCTAATGCAACACTATTTGGATGCCTCATTGGTTCATAATGTTTGGGCATGTGGCCTTCTTTTGCACATAATCCGACATGCGAATATAAGTGCATAAGTTCGTAGTTAGCCAGAGCAGTAGTTGACGATCACCTAGAGTGGTCTCTGGTGAAGGTAAAAGTCAATGTTTCATGGATTTCGCAAAGGAAGTTGAATTCAATGGGCTCCATGACCTGCTTTCCCCTACCTTATCAACCATAGCTTAGCCATTTAAAAAGGTAAGTCATGGGCTGTCCAATTATCTGGGCCTTAAGCCCTCAAGTGAATGGTTAGTGGTCTATGGGGTTTTATAAGCGATCTGAGTCTCTGGCCTGATGGAAAATGGGATGATGCCCCAATGGTACTTCTATAGTCATGCAGCTTTAAGAATTATTCTAAACTACGAAGACTCTGTAGCTTTTATTTTACATATTTTACACCGGCCTCCAGAGATAATATGATTAATTGATTACTTGCCAGAAGTAAACCCACACATATTGGCAAGTAAAATAAGTAGGTTTTTGGTTATACAACCTGTGATGCCAAATAGTTATCCATATTTCATCAGAATACGGTCTACTCTCTAAGTTAGTCTTGTTAGTTGCTAAAAGTTATCGTAGCTAAGATTTGTTGAGAATTTCGTTGGAAATAATTGTATCAACATTGTAAAGAACTCAAATTTTAGAATTTCCAGGAATTATAAAAAAAAAAAAAATTAATGGCTTGCTTACAAAATCCATTGAATTTTAATTTTCAATGACTTCGTATGAGACTTTACCCCAAAATCTCCATACGTTCTTTCTTTGTTGTTGTTTGGAGAAACACTATTGGAGTGGAATAACATTGAAAGTTAGGTAGGGCATTGGCCTAACGAGGCCCACTAGCAAAACAAACGTGGAAGGGAAAGGAATTGTCAAATTTTACTTTCAAAGCTCTCTTGTCGTCCAATGCATATGCAATATTGTGAATTTCAGAAAGAAAAATGCTAGACGTGTCAGAGAGTTCTTACCATTATAATTTGCTTCACGTGAATCCCCAATAGTAAAAAACCTCGAACGAATTTAATTCTAACACAATTTAAATATATTAAAACTATAAATAATGAATTTGTGATTACATCACGTGTTACAATCACATGAACGCCACTTTAATGCGTCATACGTAGATATTAAAAGTGGGACCAACATCCCAAATAGACAATACATTGGACCCTTTATTATCAAAGTAAACTTGATAACATAAGAGATGTAATACCAAGACTTTAAAGATAGCAAAAGTAAAACCCACAAGAATCATCAGTTGACTTTCCTGCAGTTCTTCCTAATCTGACCGCTTGAGCCGGTGAGTGGGCTGAGGTTTCCCATCTTCACCATGGCGTTAGCAAAATCTGTCATGAAAGTAGCCGAATTGCTACTGTAAGTGTTCACTTGAGCGTCCGTGGAACCACCACTGAACAATTGCTGGTCCGAGTGAAGAAGCCCCTTTTGGGTCTGCAAGTTCTTGAAGTAGGCGTTGTCGAAGTACGTCGGGCTCGTGGTGTCGAGAGGAGAGAGATTGTTGTCACCTCCGGAGCTCGGGCAGTTTTCTTTTAGTGACGTCGCGAACGTTCCGTTGATGTCGCTCTCATTATAAAGCCGGGTCTGGAAAGTCGTGCATCGGGCTTGACCTATCGTGTGCGATCCTGTTGAAAACAATCGAACAGTTTTTGTAAATCGATCCTAGTATATCAGTCGAGCTTTATTATAATTCTTTATTATAAAATGCAACCAAAAAAAAAAAAAAAAAAACAATGACCTGAAAGTGCCACCATTTCTTTGGCAGTGAAGCCTTTGTTAGAGAAGGCAGTGATGAGGTCGCTAAGGCTCAAAGTTGGGGCAGGAATGTCGCTATTAGCAGCACTTAGGCTTGCGGTGATCGAGTCTCTTCTTCCTAATAAGACTGTCCAACTTGGGCCACCTAACTGAAAATTAAATAAATAAATAAATCCAAACATGTTAGTGCTAATATAGACTGGTAACATAGCATGAAATTTTTTCCTCCCAATTGATTGCTAGTGTTGAGAAGAAAATGTGCACTTACCGCAACAACAGAATCATGTGCGGCGACGGCCAAGATGTCGGCACAGGACAGGACCCCAGGGCATCTACTCTCCAGTTGGGACTTGATAGTGTCGATCACCTCATATCCACGTATGGAATTGTCATTTGCGCCGGCGGTCTTCTCCCCGGTGAAGTTTGTGGTGTCATCCAACAAAATTGATGCGTCACATCCCTGTTTCATATTTTGCACCACACATTATTAATCAGCCCTTCTAGTTGGAAAATCGATCCGATTGGCGTTCATTTCATTCATTGGTTGTAGACAGGAGGTTTGGGGGTGATAAATTTTCCTGAAATTAGAGCATAAACACTGGTTGTCTCCCTTATCATTCCCCTTTTTTGTCCCCCACTCTGAACGACTAGAGACACCAGTTTGGACGGGGTGACACTCTTTCTCATGCCTTTTGACTTTACTCCGTGTTGTTTCTCAAGGAACAATGCATCCAATATTCGTCGGACTAGAAACAAAATGATTGCGCTGTGAAGTGTTCTCTAAATCAAGATTTTTGGTTAGCAACCTGGCGCGTTCTTTAATATTTAACAGAGGGGAGTCACCGACTTTATGATTAAAATTGAAAATCTAGACGATTTCCAACCTATATAGGAAAAAGAAAAGCAACCCACAAATCTAATCGAGAAAGCTGTAAACATGTCATATTTGTTATTTAAAAAATCGATCAGCCTTTAAATATCAAGATCAAAGTAGAGACGGCATGTTTGATGGAGAAAGGTCCATTAGGATGCAGGCAACTCTTAAATTATGCACAAAGAACACAAATAAGGTACACTAAATCAATTAGTTAATTTAGATTGACACTCTAAATTTGTGTAGAAAGCAAACTAGTGAGGCCATGCACAAGGTGCAACTCATTTATTCAAAGATCTAATATGATTTTTAGAATATCATTGGATTAACAAATTCCATTAAAACTGATATTTTACCATAAAATATCATTTTTAATGTAGAAAAGTATGGCAACCAAAGGGACGGTGATCAAATATGATTGAAACCTATTGAGAAAGACTGATTGGTTTCGCCAAACGTGATAAACGCGTATTTGACTTAAAAAGCATGGCCGTCTTTCTCTCTTTTTTTCCAGCTGCAACGTTTAGGACTTTTGCATGATCTAAATCATCGAGTTCATCGGGTTTAAAACAGGTAGCTAATCATACACGCACATCTTATCAACAACATGATCAGCACAAAGTACGTTCGCCTGCATGGCTTTTATAATAAAGAAAATTATAGCATATATTGTCTGCGTAATAAAAAAATTAAGAGTATACACAGCAACATTCTTGTCCACCTTTGATAAACTCACAAAAATGCATGGCACAACAATATACCAAAAAGGTCGGTCAGACTCGAGTAAATATGCGAATCTCGTACCTACTGTTTTGGTTAGCGAAAAAGAGAGTACATTAATTGCGTAGAAGCGAAATCTAATGATGCCTTTGACTATGAGGGTGGTTGGAATGTTTCACAAGCACAGGCATAGAGATGCATCATGCACGCACGCTTGCATGCAGCTTGAATGACAGAAGAGAAACAAAGGTAGAAATCAATGGGAAAGAGAGGAGATACTCGGAGGAGAGGGACTTGCATTGACGAAGCAATCGTGGAAGTGAAGGCGGAGCAGCGACGCGCCCATGCGGGCATCGCTGAACACTGCGGAGCTCACGCCGGACTTAATGGTGTGGAGGGCGCTGGGACAGGATGTGGAGTAGAAAGTGCTGGACAGCCGAGCCGAGGCTGTTCCAAGTAGGAAACACAGCAACAATAAGAAGGCGGATCTGGGAGAAGAGTTCTCGCAAGCCATCGCTTGGAGTTGAAGTTTCAGCGAAGGAGGACACAGGCGAAGGAGGAGGAGAAGCACTAGCTTGACGGCTGTGCGCGAAGTGTGCTTTTGTGCGTTGCACTTGAATGAACTCGGGGGTATTTATACAAGAGTTTCTGCACTGTTATGCTTTTTCTTTCTTCTCAAGTCAACGGCATTGGTTGTCTGCATCTATAATAAATGAAATTGTAATTTTGACCAAACAAGTTCAACACCAAATTGATCAATATATATATAAATAGCCCGATCATGCATAGTCTGGACTTAATAGCTTTCTATTTGCAAACTAACCCTCATCTCACCGTATAGAAAATTTGGGCCTGACATAAATTTGTAGGTCTATATCATTCTGTCAATTCTAAGCAAATATAACCCGACCATACTCATATCAGATTCTAGTAGTAATTTCCTTAAGAGATATCAAGCCAAGAATCTTCTCACTTTCAGCTTTTGAACTTTTAAGAAGGTTCATATGAATTAAAGAAGATGGCTTACTGCGAAAAGTATGAATATATAGGTATAGTTGCATGTGTTATCTATTTTCATGGACCAATGGAGGGGTTGCGACATATGTTGGTTTTTTTTACTCACTCTCTATGTTTGTTTTCTAGTGTCCAAATTTTCGTTTTTGGCCTTGAACTCGTGTATATATATATTTTTAAAGTCCTTAAATCGTCAATTTGTTTAATAAATTCTTGTAACTTGCATAACTCTTCTAATAAACCCCACCCTCCTCGAAAGTCAGCAAGAGTCAGATGGAACAAGCTCGAGGGTTCACGTTAAGAAATTTCACTACTCAAGTCCTGGTTGCAGTACCCACTTTTGAAGTTTCTAGTCTCATGCAGAATAAATTGTCCAATCAATTCTAATTCTATTACATGGATGCAAATTAAGTCATAAACTTTTCAATTTTGTCAATTTAATTCTAAACTTTTGCGTAAAATTTTAATATAGTCATTCGTGCAAATTTCTGTGGGAAAAGTGATTTCATGTGACAATTGGTCAAAATAATTACTTTAAACTTTGATTGGCTTAAACGGGCATGTCAACTCTATTTAATCTCATTTGTAGCACGAGGGATCTAGTCTATAAAATTGATGCAATTTCAAGGACATGATCAAATATATTACAAGGGTTTAATTGAAAGAAATGTACAAATTGAAGGACCCAAAGTGAAAATATTTAACTCAACAGTACACATTACTTTTTCTCAATTAGCACATATAGTAAATTCCCTATCAAAACAAAGTCCACCTGTTTCACCAGAAACAGCAAAAAAGAAAGAAAAAAACAGAGAGAATAGTTTTTTTCTTTTTTTTTTTTTTTGGTCGTAAGAGAGAGAATAGTTCAGAAGTGGCCAAAATTGAATTTCGTTTGGAGAGATATTGACTAATAGGGAAAATTGTCGCCCTTACGAAGGTTCGCCAACTCCAATTGATGGAAACATTGACTTTCCCAAACAAAGACAAGCGGATCACGCCATCTAATTACGGTATGTCCCGCACTTAAAAGACTTTGTAATGCTTAATTAATTGCTTGCATGGTATGAAATTTGGAACTTGCTGCATGACGACCATTCCTCTTTGTTCAACTAGTAAACATAAAATATGGTCTCCATATATATAAAAATGAAATTCTGTGGATAATGGACTATAATGTATTAACGATCGCATCTTGTTCTAACTGAGATTTAACAAAAAAATAATTTCGGAAAAATTGAATTAGAACAAATATAGTAAAATCTTCTAGGATTCTTAAGTATAACCCAATCGCTTAGATATATATATCTTCCTACAGTCCACATCTCGGTGTAGGTAGGTCGTAATATCTCATTTCTCGCAGCAAGTCATGTTGAATTACTCCATGGTCCTATATTATTCTTTATGAGTAAAAATGTGCAAGCTCATCTTATATAGATGAACTCCAGACCCATGAAATACCCCACTAACTTCATGGACTGCACGTAATGAGAGCTGAAACTCCTGTTGACTGCTCAAAAACATAGAACTGATTACATCGAAATCATCTTGCATGCCTAATTCGTATAAGCATCGATCATACTTCTCGATCAATGAGTCAATCCCTTGGGTTAATAAGAGATATTGCTTTGCATGCCTCATTTTTCAAGCATGCGTTGTGTGAATGAAATCCTCATTAGGAATCTAATTTGGGTCAACATTTTGAGTGATTACTTATCATCCATATTCTCCTTTAGAGTCCTTTGCAATAGCAATTAACTAATTCACCAAACCAAAGGAATTTTTGTGGCAATATCGAATGAGTGTGTGAGTTTTTCTTTGCTCGTTCAATTGTTAGGACAGGATGTACTACTCGATCACACTTTATTGTTTAATGCATGCAGCTGCCTCGCACAATGTTGACTCTCTCGATCGGAAAGGGATAATCACATTAAAAATTGTCAACCTTTTCTGGTTGGATGCCAATATCCCTAACTTTTTTCGTCGTGCCAATACCTTAAATTTGTGCCAATTTCTAAAATATACATTCTGTCCAGATGGCCATTAAAAGTCCCATGTGGCAGTGTGCGTGGCCGTTAGAAATCTGGAGTGGTGGCGGGCGTCCATAATCACATCAAATCTGTTTGCTCGACGTTCTCCACCGATACTATTATATCGGATTTTTTAAGGTCATTTGGACAGAAGCCTCACGGGAGGTAATTCTGGGTCACCGATATAAATTTGGAAGTATTAATGGCACGGAAAAATATAGAAGTTTATCATTTTTAGTATTTGGAGATAGACAACAAAAGTTTCGAAAGCTTATAATCAGATGTGACCTCGGCCAGTCGGAAAATGATCTGGAAGCTGTGGAGGAGGAAATGACTTCTCCTCGTGACCCTCGTACTGTCCGGTTGCGCAAGTGCTTCTTTAGAGATTTATCGTGAAGGAGAGCATTACTTTTCAAGCATCCGATTCACATCAGATCTATGCATGCGAGGAAAGAGACAAAATCCGACAACTCATACGCGTTGGGCTCCAATTAGCTGCCGTTCATCTATCTCAACAGCGTTAGACTTTCTTTATTTCAAAAAAAAGAAGAAGAATGATTTAAAAGATATTTTGTTAAAAAAATTATTTATATTATTTATATAATTTGCTGATAAATAATATTTTCCCTATCAACAACAAATTGTGTCTAAATATTTTCATGAATGATGAAAATATTTTTCGTTCATTTATATTTGTAAGCGATATAAACGATTAAATTTTGTAAATGTTTCCAAGTTATTCATATTTTGTAAAACAAACAGAACTTTAATCAAAATGATTTTTTTTTTAAGTTTCCAAATATAACTTAAATTATGCTATCTCTACTTGATGTTAGCTAATTATCAAGATTATAACATCACGTTGGTTGTGATTATAAAACATAAAGTCTACTAGTTACAAACCCAATGTGAAGCTCTAAATCCTTACTTTATATGTGCAATCTATGTATTGTAGCGATGGATAGTCTAAAACATTTCAAAATTACTAAAGTGAGAATCAATGTATTGATTGATAGACTTACCAAAGAAAGTTCAACTTACCTTTCAACGATGGAAAATCAAGAGGGTGAGGGAATTCTAACCCCCAGCCGGAATTCATGCGTTGTCACCATCCAATTAGTTGTTGGATTTTCATCCCTTGTCAGTTTAGACACCAACAAGGGAAAATCACAGCTGTCCTCACTCCTCCACTATCTCTCGTCAACGTCTTCTCCAATGGGTCTAGCTTCATCATATCTCTCTCTCTCTCTCTCTCTCTCTCTCTCAACCACCCATCCACCCTCCTTCACCTTTGAGTTAAACGAAATCAGCAGAATTTTCTATCTCAAGTGAAATCAATAGCATCCCTGCTAGTTTTTATACTGAAGTTGCCCGTCATTAGTATTTCTACGTCTATTATAAATGTGACATTTATCATTGAAATTGTCACTATCACTTAATTACGATAGAATTATGAATTCCAGTTCCAACGAGGATTTTTTTCAATTTCTTATAATTGGAATGCCTCTTTTTTCAATCCAGTTCGTTCGCTATCTTGAACCCCAATTAAATTTAAGAATGACACACTTTTTTTCATTTCAATAGGACTCCTTATAAGGGTTAGTTCTATCTACTAATCCAAGTCGATTTGAGTTTCACCATCTTGGGTCAACTTAGAAACAATATTGCGAGGGAGGCCATCGTCAAGCATCAGAAGGGGGGGAGGGAGACAGACATACACGAGAAGGGACTAATGAGGGAGAAGTAGACAAGCGGGCAATGAAGGTCGTTGAGAGCAAATGCTGACTGTAGCTTTGTTGGATGATCAACGGCAGCGGCCACAAGCTATTGGACAAGGAGAGAGAGAGAGAGAGAGAGAGAGAGAGAGAGAGAGAGAGTAAATTGAAATTTTCCTCTCATGAGTATTCGAAAGACACGTGAAGCGAATGTGATGATTCTTTTAATGAAGATAGTAGATAAGAGTCGTACATGAATATACCCTCTCTCGTACTATAAGATTTCACAGGACAATGCCAAAATTGAATGTCCTTAACTTCTAGCATTAATTAGTCAATTTATTTGTACTGGTTTATTTATGAAAAATTTACCCCAAATTAATATACTTGTAACACATGTACCATCGGTTAGTTTTTGTTAAATTTTAGAGTTAAATTGCTGAGTTAGATGACATGTGATAGTGTTTTGCTAGTTTTGAATCTCGCAATGAAATATCTTTCACCAAATGTTATGTTTTGATTATTTAAGGGGATTAGGTTCTATGCTAATATTGAATCAAGAGGATCAAATGCAAATATATATATATATATATATATATATATAATTTTGAGTCCAATGCAATCATTCAATACAAGCTCGAAACTGATGATAACAAGTGTCGGAATCTAATCAACAGCTTAACTTAATTACACTTCAGTACATTAATGAGAACCAACTAAGATCAAGGGGGTTACGTAATGTTGAAATCTAATCGACGATGCTAGATGGTAGAAACAACACCAAGAAGGCATTGCTTCTAAGTGGGTACGAGGACTCAACATCGGAATCTATTTGATAATGTTGGACAATAGAAACAACACTGGAAAGGCACTGCTCTTAAATGGGTTAAGAACATAACATTAGAATTTAATCGACAACGTTGGACGGTAAAAAGAATATCGGGAAGACACTGCTCCTAAATGGGTTTGAGAACATAAAATCAAAATCTAATTGACAACACTGGATGGTATAAACAACAATGGGTAGACACTGCTCCTAAATGGGTTTGAGGACACAATATCATAATCTAATCAACGACACTGGACTATAGGACCGCACTGGAATCTAATCAATAGCACTACTTGGTATATAGACACTTACCAGTAGTGAATCAATGTTGGGAATCCAAAGCTACAACTAAACTAGGCTAGGCTAAGATAACTAAAGGATAATATAAAGGATTTTGGTGTGTTGTTCAGGGGAGCTTCTTCGTTGGATGACCTGCGATATTTATAGAATAACCTAGTAACTGTTAGTCAGTTAATCCTTCCTTGAAAGTCACTCCTAATTTCTCCAACATTCTTTACTCTTTCCTTAATCGTCTTATCCACATCTTGTTTCCTGCCCTGTCAATGCTTGCAAGACTTAACTAGCAAGTAATAACAACTCCTTTAATTTTGCACGCCCTTTTGTGCATCAACTGTTTTCGCTTGAATTTTGACACCATTTCTACTTGAATTTTATGTCCATAGTAGCATCTCTAGGCTTGGACACATGAGAATTCATTGCCTTACCATCGAACTACGTATCTCCTCTTGTAGGCCTATGTAACTTAGCCCAAAGGCTCTTGAAGACCTTGGTCATCCTTCTTCTTTATGATCAATATGGGCTAGATTACTACTATTGTTATTCTTGTGACCAGCACGTGATAGTGAGGATAATTTCAAATCTCAACACCCCTCGTGACAAACTACGTGATAACAAGGGTAACTTTCGATGTTAATATATGTCCCCTTTTAAAAGAAGTAAATTGAAAATTTATTTCATTTAAAGGGCATACCTCATTTCATGCTCAATCTTCTATAGATGATGATCACGCCTTTCCCTTTTCTGAAATCTTTTTTCCATAGTCGATTCAAATCAACGGCTTCTATTATATTTTGACACATCACTTTGAATTCTAGTAGATATTGTAATAGTGAATTGTTGTATTCTACTATGAGTATGAGTATATGTCTATTGTCTCTTTCTCCATATTCTTTTCGATATTCTTTTGTCTCCTCCCTTAAACCCTAAAACCTTCACACTATGTTTCTAAGCTACTTCCCTAGCAACCGAAACTCCCAAATTCCTCCTTGAATCTTTTATCTCACGCTTCAATGACCTTTGTCCTAATGAAGATGCTGATTATTGTCGTTTTTGGTTACTGAGCACTATAGAAGAGAACCCTGAGTTGTTGCTCTTGGGCCCTATCTCTTAGATCATGATCATTTTCCATCACCTCTTAAGCCTTGCTTCCCACCTAGAAGGAATGAGAAACTTCCTCTACAACATTCTTCCATTAAGGATATTTGGACATCTGCCCCTTCTAGGTTTCAAAGTTTTTCTTCTTCTAAAAGAAAAAATTTCACTCCCGGTACTTGTGACTAAAGGATGACCTAAAAACTCAATTATCATGGAAGAATGTAGACATAGAGATGACACTTGAGGTTAGTATGTTGTTTTGGTGATTTAGAAAGGGGACTATTGTGTGCTATTTGCTTCTAGTCTCTATTGACCAATTGTTTCTTCTTCCCATGGGGAACCATGTTCGTGACCCTTTTAGATGTCTTTATTATTTTAGGGTTTATATCACATGGAAATCTTATAGAGAGATTAGAGGCTTTCGACAATTGTTATGTCTTTGAAATCATCCTTGCTTATGGGAAACTCCTTGATCAATACCACAAAACTATTATAGTTGATATAATCAACTAATAGCAGAAACTTCTCTATTACACTGAGAGAGAATGAATGGAGCAGAATAATGAACTTCATACAACGTTAATAAAAACTGTCAAGTACAAGCTAAATAAGAACCTATTTTGGAATTGCACACAAACGTGCAAAACAGAACCTCACACAAACGTGCAAAAAGACTTATTCTACTTGCTAGAAAATAGCTAACAAACCAATTGCCTAACAAATAAACTTGACTGAATAAAAAAAAAAACGACAGAACATCAGTAGCAGCACTGAGACACATCTCCAACAAACTCCTCCTTGGATTAGTTGTTGCTGCAAACTCCTATTTTCTCTCTTAACAGCTCAAATCTTCCAGCCTGAACTGGCTTTGTTAACATGTCTACAAGCTGATCTTCAGATCTGCAATAAACCAACACTTCACCACTTTGTTGCACTTCACGCAGAAAGAAGAATTTGACTTTAAAATGCTTGGTTTTGCCATGGAAAACAAGATTCTATGATATTGCTAATGTAGCCTGATTGTCCACATTAACTTCAATGCAATCACCAGAATTCAACCATATATCCTTCATTATCTTCTTCAGCCACAAAGCTTGATTTGCAGTTGCAGTTGTTGCTATAAACTCAGCCTCTGCAGTGGACTGAGCTACAATCTCCTTCGTTTTGGAACACCAGGAGAAACAAGCAAAACCAAGAGTGAAGTAGTACCCATATATACTTTTCATGTCATCCATTGAGCTAGCCTAGTCACTATCAGAAAAGCCATGCAACTTAAACTTCTGACATTTCCTAAATTTCACATTAAAGAACAATGTTCCTTTGAGGTATCTCAAGACCCTTTTTGCAATAACCAAATGTAACTTACTAGGACTACTCATGAACCTAGATAAAACACTCACATCAAATAGAATATTTGGTCTAGTTGCTGTAAGATACATGAGACATCCAATCAAGCTTCTATACATAAAAGTATCTACTGCATATGTTCCATCATTCTTCCGTAGCTTCTCCTTAGTAGCCATAGGAGTTCTTACACTTCGACAATCTTCCATTTAAAACTTCTTTAGAATTTCCTTCATGTATTTTTTCTGGTAGATGAAGATCTCATGTGAAGCTTGTTTGACTTCCAGACCCAAAAATAAGCCATCTTTTCCAAATCTGACATCTTAAAACCTGCAAACAGACTTTGCTTCACCCTCTCTATCAATTCCACATCATTCCCTGTCACCAATAAATCATCTACATAGAATGACAGAATTACAACATTGTGATTCACCCTCTTGACATAAAGAGTGAACTCACTCAAGCTTCTTACAAAGCCAAAATCCTGCAAACATTGGTCTATCTTCCCATACCAAGCTCTTGGAGCCTGCTTCAGTCCATATAGAGCTTTCCTCAATCTATATACCTTCCTTTCTTGCCCTTTGATACTGAAGCCTTCAGGTTGTTCAACAAAAATCTCCTCCTCAAGCTCTCCATTTAGAAATGTGGACTTGACATCTAACTGAAATATAGGCCACCCCTTCTTTGCTGCAACAACTAATAGTAGCCTCATTGTATCAAGCCTTGCAATAGGAGCAAATGTTTCAGAATAGTCTACTCCCTATATTTGAGCATAGCCTTTCACAACCAGTCTGGCTTTGTGTTTATTGACAGAACCATCAAGATTAAGTTTTGTTCTGAACACCCACTTAACCCCAATCACATTCTTATCAAATGGTCTGTCAACAAGCTCCCATGTGTTGTTTTTCGGAATCATTGCAAACTCCTCCTACATTGCTGCAATCCACCTCTGATCCTCCTTAGCTTCCACAAAGTTAGATGGTTCAAGTACTGCTACATTGCTTCTTTCATAGATTTCAGCAAGTGACATTGTACCTCTTACTGGCAAATCATCCATACTATCTTCCAATCCATCCACAACTTCATCAACCTCTACAATTGCTGCAGGTTGTTGTTTTGCAAATTGATGTTATCTTGCATTCTTTTCTTCTATCAAATTCCACTCATCTTCCTCTAGAAAAATAACATCTATACTCACAATCACCTTCCTTGTCATAAGGTGAAAAATCCTGTAAGCCTTTGATTAGAGACTGTACCCAATGAAGATTCCAAGTTCAGCTCTTTTATCCAGCTTATCCCTCTTGACCTGAGGAACATAAGTATAACACAAACACCCAAAAACCTTCAAATTATTCACAGAAGGTTTAACACCATACCAGACTTCAAAAGGTGTTGACCTCTCTAAGGCCTTTGTGGGCAATATGTTCAATAGGAACACTACAGTATTAGCTGCCTCAACCTAAAACTTCTTAGGTAACATTTTCTCCTGCATCATACATCTAACCATCTCCATAATGCTTCTATTTTTCCTCTCATTGACCCTATTCTATTGAGGTGAATAGGGAGTAGTGAACTGCTGCACAATGCCTACTTGCTCACAATTTAACTTAAACTTGTGAGCAGTATACTCAAAATGATTGTCAAACCTGAGCATTTTAATTTTCTTCACACTCTGATTCTCAAATAAGGCTTTGAACTTCACAAACACATTAGAAACTTCAGATTGGGCTTGCAGAAAATAAATCCAACTCATTTATGAAAGTAATGAAATACCTGCTACCACTGACAGATGACTCAGACATAGGTCTACATAAGTCTGTGTGGACTAATTGCAGCTTCTCACATGCTCTCCAGCCTCCTCATTTGAAAGGAAATCTAGCTTGTTTGCCAAGAAGACAAGTTATGCACTGTGGAAATTCTTCCTCCAAACTTGGCAAGTCATCTGCCAAGCTATTCCTCTGCATAAACAACATGTTCTTCCTGTGAACATGCCCAAGCCTTTTATGCCATAGCTCTGCATTTTCTTCTTTGCACTTTAAAGCCATTTGTCGCATCTCTTGTGGCTTGAACATGAAGCTCTTGTTCCTCATTGGCATTCTCAGCACTTCTTTGCTATATGCATTATTAATAAGACATATCTTCCCTTCAAACTTCACCTTATAGCCCTTCTCAACTAATTGACCAACACTTAACAAATTCCGGTCAACTTTTGGCACAAAGAGAACATCACTGATTAGCTTCACCTCTTGATTTCCTTCAATAGGCATTGTACCCTTCCCTTGCATTTCAATATACTGTCCATTGCCAATTCTGACTCTGGACCTAACTGACCTATCTAGACTCCTAAATAGCTTCAAATTGTCATTCATATGATTGGTACAGCCACTATCCACCAGCCATGCATCATTCTCAATAGAAGAGCCTGAATAAGAAGCTACAAACAAGTGTTCTTCCTCAGTCTCATTCATTGTTATATGTGCTTCTCTTGCTTGCTGGTAATTCTTCTCTTTGCAGATCACTTCCATGTGACCAAACTTGTGACATCTTCTGCACTTAGCATCAGGCTTCCTCCAGCATCTAAAGGACTGATGATTAGTTCCACCACAGTGTTGACAAGGCTTCTTGTTCTTCTTCCATTTGCCAGACCCACTAGAATTTCATTCTTTTGCTGCAAACTTGGAGTCACCGGTATTTCCTTTGGACTGATTCCATTTCTTCCCTTTGCCTTTATCATTGGACTTCACTTTAGCTTGCAGTGCACCCTTTATAGGCTTTTCTCTTCTCATCAGTCTTCTATGCTCCTGTGCCTGTAGGGCATTTAACAATTCTGCAAGTTTTATGTCAGCTAAGTCTCTTGTATTTTCCAAAGAAGCTATAGTGGCTTCAAATTTCTCTGGAAGAAACACTGGGATCTTCTAAACCAGCCTTTCATCCTTCAAGTCAGTCCTTAAGACTCTGATTTTTTTGAGGTATCTCAATCAGCCTATCAAAATATTCCTTCACTGACTCTGAATCCTTTATCTGCTATCTCTCAAACTCCCTCAAAAGATTCAGCACCTTCATGCTCTTTATCTTCTCATCTCCCTCATATTCATCCTTCAAGAAATCCCATATTGTCTTTGCAGAATCACATCTCATGATCCTTGTGAAAATAGGGGGTGAGACAGCTACATACATGCAAGACTTTGCCTTGGCCTTCCTTGTGATTCTCTCTTTATGGTACTTTATCTGATTCAAGGTCGGATTGTTTGGAAGTGGAGCAACCTCATAATCATTCTCCACAGCCTTCCATAAATCATGACCATCCAAGAATGCTGTCATCTTGACAGCTCAAGCTTGATAATTTTCCCAAGCAAAGACTGAAGCAACCATTACACATAATCCACTTGATCTTGCCTCTATCAGCCTTTTTCTTTGTAGATTGAAAGCAGTCTTCACTCACTTACCCTCACTTCACAGTCCCTTAAGATCCCACAAAGGCTCTGATACCACTATTATAGCTGATATAATCAACTAATAGCAGAAACTTCTCTGTTACACTGAGAGAGAAGGAATGGAGCAGAACAATGAACTTCATACATCGTTAATAAAAACTATCAAGTACAAGCTAAATAAGAACCTATTTTGGAACTGCACACAAACGTGAAAAACAGAACCACACACAAATGTGCAAAAAGACTTGTTCCACTTCCTAGAAAATAGCTAACAAACCAACTGCCTAACAAATAAACTTGACTGAATTAAAAAAAAAAAAAAAAAAAACGACAGAACATCAGCAACAACACTGAGACACATCTCCAACAGATCCTTTTACATGCTTCAATGAAAACATGACATGCACAGAAGAGTTAGCATTTCCTACACAGTGAAAAGACACTACAAAATATAGGATTTGGGTGCTTCAAGTGCTCTAACTCGGGTCAATAAGCACCAACGATCCAGATTGAGAGGTCAGGCTGAAGTTGACTAGTGATCCTTGGTGGGATAGAGCGAAAAAATATTGGATCGGTGGCAGGTCAGCCGCCAAAGCTGGGAATTCCTACTCTAGCTTCTGTGAAAACTCACATGTAATTTGTGGCCAGCTAGGGCTGTGTAAAAATAAATTCGTTGGAGCACCATTGAAGATCTCGAAGCAAGCATAGTAAAAAAAGATAATATTGACTCTGCAATATGGTTTTCTAGTGCAACAATGAATGATTATGCAAGTGTAGTAAAGTCCTAGTAAAAGCCTTAGTACAAGGAATTTGTGTCGACTCTACAGAAGTGCAGAAAGAACGCCGTTGGGGAAAATATTGGACCTACATCTAAATGTCTAATGTCAAAGAAAAAAAAAAGTTGATATGGATTCTGCAGGATCTGTGTTGTCTCATCATGCAGAAAAATTGTAAATTGTTGGTTGGTTTCCAACATGCAGATGAAGGGGATGCGTACCTATCAAGCATTGACAGAGGATGATCTTTTGAGGCTATGGCTATAATCTTGTCCATCACATCGTCCGCAAATAGGAAAATAACTACTCCAAAACTCTTGATCATGGTCGATGTGGAGAAAATCATGATCAAGATGACAGCGATATTCCAAAGACATATGGAGGACATAGGGCCAGACACCGGGAACAGGAGCCGTAACTGTATGCTCATTCCCGACAGAGAGCAGATCACATACGCAAGAGCGATACCGCAAAACTCTTGATCATGGTCGATGTGGAGATAATCATGATCAAGATGACAGCGATATTCCAAGGACATATGGAGGACATAGGGCCAGACACCGGGAACAGGAGCCGTAACTGTATGCTCATTCCCGACAGAGAGCAGATCACATACGCAAGAGCGATCCTGCAAAAAAGAAGAAAAAATATACATGTGCATATATATATATAATATGGACAAGATCAATGACTGAATCCGAGAATTTAAGATGTCTGTTTTTCCAGTTCTAAACATAATGAGCAAGACCGTGTCTGCTACCTGGTTGGTACACTAATCAGCCAGAGAAGCAAACGCTCCGAGTCAAAGTAGTCCCTCCAATACAAAAGTTGGATCACAGCCAATCCAGAGCCCTAGCAGCCATTCCTCCTCCAATGAACGAGAGCCGAATCCCGTGAACTCCAAAGCAATACAAAATCATGCTCATTAACCGAAAACCCCAAAGAGCCTCGCCTTGCAAAATATGGTGCGCGACATGTCAGTTTTCCTCATTATTTGTTGAGATAAAAGTTACAGGAAGCGAAATATATAAGCGAAATTTATTGAGGTGGTATTACTTACATAGACCGTTGATGGCGGTATGGAATTGCTTAGAGATCTGCATATTTGGTCTTGTTCCCCGACCTGCATCCAGTAGAAGCGTACGTTAAGACAATGACAATATACGGAACTCGGGCAGTGATTGAATTCATGGCTTTTGGTACAAATAGACCTTCAAATTCCAGAGTTCAATTCGTTTTGCTATAATCAGAAGCAGATTTATGATGCCAAAACAACAGGATCTTGAAATCAAATAACCAAAGACATAAGCGACAAACCAAACGCCAAAGATTGTCCGTCACGCTCGAGTGTTTGCTACACTTAGAATATGCCTGAACCCAAAAGTGTTCATTTAAAAAAAAAAAAAAAACTTAATTTGAGTATAAAACTCACCGCAGCGGTCAAGGAGTGTATGAGTTCCGACACAAGAACGTCTTCCGCGTTCCTTGTTTTTTGTTTTTGCTTTTACCGCGCGGCGTCTCCTTTTGACTTGTGCGGCTGCGGCTGCGGCTTCTTTAGGAAAGAGAAGAGTAAAAGGAAACCCTTTTTTTCCTCCTCCTTTTTTTCACTTATAAAGACTTGATTTAGGATTGGAATCCACCGTATTTTAGATTCGCTTTTTACTTGTGTGGCTTCTAAATCAGATGCTCAATGTCCGAAATATAATATAAAGTCCAAATAGGCAATCAAAGGAATTGAACTCTCGTATCAAATCTTGAATAGATATCAATAAGGACTTTTAACTATTTAAAGATCCATTCGAAAATTCCAATCGACATCATCAGATTCTGTTTGGATTACGTATGCCACTCAAATTACGCCAATGGCATAAAAATTAATTGCCGAAAAGAGAACGACTTACCATCCAAATAATTCGATCAAGAGACAAAAATGGCCAATGCTTTGCGTGACGCTAGGGTTCTGCAGCCGAGCCAAACCTTTAGGCCTCTTCTTTAGGCCTTTGCTTATTTTGGTTAACCTCAAAATTGGCGTCAGCCTCCTATCTTCAAAGAAATTACATATTATACTCGCGCTTATCCATACAAATACATGACCGCTCGGATGACCAAGAAAGAAGACCTCAAACATGGCCTTCGTTTGATGAGAGCGCCTGAATATAAAAACGGAGTTAGATATATTAAAATCACTGCGTTAGGCAATACAATATTGACATTATTCACTTACCTAAAAATCTAATTACAATTTGTCATATTACTGAGTATGCCGATGTGTATAAATAGTATGTGTGTGCATAGCACTATCGATACCCAGATGTCAGATTTGTATTAAGCTCTCTCCCAGAGGAGATACTCTTGAACAATATAAAGTGACTCCACCAAAAGGTTATGATTCATCGGTCCTACTGGATTTTTGCACTATACTTAGCTTAATTCAACGACACAAACATAGACTGAATTCCCAACCCATCACTTCAAAACGAATTGAAAATTTTCTTTCTCTATCGTCCATTCGTAATTTGTGGGGTCCTGAATTCTTCATAGGATCAGGTGAGGATGGTTGGCGATGTCTCTTTGGTGCTCATGGTCGATTGTCAGGCTGCATTGGCGGGGTCGAGGATTAAGACCACACGAATCACGAGCATTGGGCTTGGCTCATGCAATCCATGACGATGTTATCTCGTGTTACGGGGCTCCCCAAGACTGAATTTAGCTGCCCACGTAAGTCAACAAGCTGAGAATAAATAGCCCGATTCTGCCCCCAGGACGGCTCAAAATTCCTGCGTAACTTTTCGACAGGAAACAAAGCTTGACTAATGAAATTCCACTTGATCGGCCCGGTCCGCCAGTTTGATCTTGTCTACTCTGCAGTGTCGGGAAGTTCATTAACGAAACATATTCTCCCACATTTAGAATCAAATCGATGACCATCTGCTATGTCAACATTCACCAGTGCAAACATTTCCGCTGACCGGCCAATAAGAAGTGTCCGAGCATTGAGAGCACTGCATCGGAGCCCCAAAAGACATCGCACTTTGCAGTATCAGAGACGCGTGCAAGTAGAATCATGGGTCGTTTGAAAATTCACTTTCCTTAACGAAAAAAATCTAACACAGGACCCAAATTTCATGGGCCATCGCTGAAGTCAGAATCACCAATGGAGTCTCTAAGCAAACATGAACTTCTGAACGTCCAGTTAAAAAATCCTGACCCGACGAAGGGCTGTCGCATGAAACTTGACAAAACCGGAACGCATTACCAAAATTTGTGCTATGCATTGCAACAAGCCAACTCATGTGAATCAGCCATCTAGGGGGAGTTCCCGTCTTCTTTGGTCAGACAAAAAGAACCATTCTGGTCTTTTCTCAAATAATGGACTGTTCGTGCAAAACATACTTTCTTTAAGAGATCTATGCTGCTATTTACAAATTGCAGCAGAAGTTTCCCTGCTATCTCATAGATCCTTTTACATGCTTGAATAGGCATGACACGCACAGAAGAGTTAGCATTTCCTGCTTACAGAAAAGATCCTTACCGTAAAATATGGGATTTGGGCGCTTCAAGTGGCTCTAACTCGGGCTCAATAAGCACTCATGATCCAAATCGAGAGGTCAGGCTGAAGTCGACTGGTGACGATAGAGCTAAAATATTGGATTGGTCGCATGTCGCCGCCAAAGCAAGCATATATGGTTTTCACTAAATGAGCTTCATCTAGACAGAACGGGCATCTTGGGCCTGCGAAAAAGCATTTTCTGGTTAAGTTAATGGACGGCTGGGAATTCGCAGTCTAGCCTCTATGAAGACTCACATGTAAACTGTGCCCAGCTAGGACTATATAGAAGAAATTTCCTTGGAGCACCACTGAATATCTCGAAGCAAGCATAGGAAAAAAATGATATTGATTCTGAAATATGGTTTTCTAGTGCAACAATGAATGATTACGCAAGTGTAGTAAACTCCTAATTGTACAAGGAATACTCTGCAGAAGATGTCTTCGCAATTTCTAAATGGGAAAACAAAATGATGTCCTCTCTAGAATCCGTCAGCATCAAAGATGAGAAGGCAACCCCCCACCTGTGGCATCGTTCCCATTGACGGGTCTCCGAGTCCAGCCATACATGACAAAACCGCAACATGCTGCGGAGAAGAAAAGGGTTGTTAGAATGAACTCGAACGATTCAAACATGGAGACGAAGGGCACGCGTACCCATCAAGCAACCCAAGAGAGAAGTTGCGGTGATGGTTGGCTGAAGTTGATATTTTAGTGCTATGGCCATGACCCTGTTGTGAGAAGGAGTTGACAGCAAAAGTTGTTTATCTTGTTCAGAAAATTGAAAAATGTTCAAATACATATTAGAAGTTAACCATAAACCCACGTTGCCCACTAACAACTTGCTTGGTCGACAAAACCAGCAACAAACTAACATAATAGCAAAAAAACGTACAGCTAACTGCTCCTACAAGATAAGATTGACCAAGTAAAACAACAATTAACCAACTCCTAGAAAATAGGACATCAATAAACTGACTAAACAAAACAAAGAAAAAACAGATGGTGCGGTCTTGATACATTAACACTCTCCTCCTGGATCAAGTACTGCACACTCCTAGCTTTGCCCTCTCTAGCCTTCTACACTTCTCTTAAGAAGTAATATTTGACCTTAAAATGCTTTGTTCTTCCATGAAATACTGGATTCTATGAAATAGCCAGACTCGCTTGATTGTCCACAAATATTTCTCTATCTTCTTCTTGTTGTATAAACAGATTATCCATCAGCTTCTTCAACCATAATGCTTGATTCACAGCTGCAATAGCTGCAATGAACTCAGCTTCTACAGTTGATTGAGCCATTATTTCCTGCTTCTTTGAACACCAGGAAAAATATGCCAACCCAAATGTAAAGCAATAACCTAAAGTGCTCCTCATATCATCCACTGATCCTGCCCAATCACTGTCAAAATACCCCTGCAACTTAAACTCCTGAACTCTGCAAAACTTAATCACATATGAAAGAGTACCTTTCAAGTACCTCAACACCATTTTTGTAGCTACCATATGCAACTCACTTGCACAATTAAGAAATCTAGACAAGACACTTACAGGAAACATGATGTTTGGCCTAGTTGCAATGAGATACATAAGACAACCAATCAAACTTCTATAAACTCTTTCATCTGTAGGTTCTGATCCATCCTTCTTTTGAAGCTTTTCCTTATGACCCATTGGAGTACTCACACTCTTGCACTCCTCCATGTTGAATCTCCTTAGGATCTCTTTCAATTACTTCTTTTGACAGATAAAAACTTCATTCTGGTTTTGCCTAACCTCCATTCCTAGAAAATACAACATCTCACCAAGATCAGCCATTTCGAACGTCTTCATCATCTCTTGCTTAAATGTAGTAATCTGAGCACTATTACTCATTGTCACCAGCATATCATCCACATAAAGAGACACCACCACTAAGTTGAATACTAACTTCTTGACATATAGAGTGGATTCATTGAGGCTTTTCTTGAAATCTAGGCCCAACAAGTGCTCATCCATCTTAATGTACCATGCTCTGGGAGCTTGCCTCAAGCCATAGAGAGCCTTTCTCAGCAAATAAACTTTCTCCTCCTGGCTTGGTGTGACAAAGCCTTCTAGCTGCTCAACATAAATCTCATCCCGCAACACTCCATTCAAAAATGCAGATTTCACATCTAACTGTATATATATATATATATATATATATATACTACACCTTTATATATATATATATATATCAGTCAAAGATCCGGTACATCTAACTGGAACATCATCCACTAGCTTGTCAGGTTCCAATGAGACCTCTTTGTGCTTGTCTTGTGGCTCATTTATCCAGTCCCATTTCTCATCTTCCAAGAACTGAACATCCCTGCTAGTGATCACCTTCCCTGTCTGTGGTTAATAGATCCTATAAGCTTTTGACACTAAACTGTAGCCAACAAAGATCCTAGGTTTAGCTTTCTCTCCCAACTTGTCTCTCTTGACCTATGGAATATGAGAAAAACACAAACAACCAAACACCTTCAAATTTCTTAGAATTGGCTTGACATCAAACCAAGCTTCAAAGGGTGTCTTCATCTCCAATACCTTCGTAGGTAGTCTATTCAACAGAAAAACTGCTGTGTTTGTTGCTACTTCTGTCCAAAACTCTTTTGGTAGATTCTTCTCATACAACAAACACCTAGTCATCTCCATAATGGTTCTATTCTTCCTCTCACTAACTCCATTTTGTTGTGGAGAGTAAGGAACAATAAGCTGATGCTCAATTCCAGCCTCTTCATATAAAGAGTTAAACCTCTGTGAAGTGTATTATGTTCCATTATCAGATCTAATGACCTGAATCTTGCAGCCACTTTAGTTCTCAACCCATTTCTTAAACTTCATAAATACCTCAGCAACTTTTGATTTTTGCTTCATAAAGTAAATCCAGCACATTCTAATATAATCATCAATGAAAATAATGAAATACCTGCTGCCATTTAGTGAAGGAATCACTTGTGGACCACATAGATCTGTATGAATCAGTTATAACTTCTCTGAAGCTCTCCAAGTGGATTTCTTGAAGGGAAGTCTTGTTTGTTTGCCCAACAAACAAGCTTTGCACCTTGTGATCCACTCCTCCAGGCTTGGTAACCCAGTTGCCATTTCATTCCTCTGCATGAACAGCACGCCTTTGTGATGAAAGTGCCCCAACCTCTTGTGCCATATTTCTGAATCATTGGCCTGACACTTGAATGCCATCTGCTCCTTCTCAAGAGGATTCAAAGAAAAACTCTTCTCTTGCATCTTTATCTTGTACAGCTCCTGATCACTAGAGTCAATGATTAAACACTTCTCCTCTTCAAATATCACCTTGAATCCATTTTCTACCAACTGCCCCACACTCAGCAAATTCTAATCAATCACTGGCACATACATCACATCATAAACCAGCTTAGTTCTAGCATAACTCTCCATTGCTACAGTCCCTTTACCTCTCACTTCTAAGTACTCCCCATTCCTAATCGTCACTCTTGACTTCAACGACTTGTCAAGGTTTATAAATAACTTTTCATCACTTGTCATGTGGTTTGTGCAACCACTATCAACAAGCCAATTGTCACATGGAATACTAAAGGAGAAACAAGAGGCAACAAACAGTTGATCTACCTCTTGCTGAACTGCAACATGTACCTCACCTTGCTGTTGATCTCTCTTCTCTTTGTAGAACTTTTCAATGTGTCCAAGTTTATGAAATTTTCAGCACCTTACATCTGGCCTCTTCCAACACCTAAAGTGTGGATGATTCTTTTTTCCATAGTGCTGACATGAGGAATATCTTCCCCAATTGTTCTTGGAGTTGCCTATACTGTTCTCTCCTGCAGCAACTTCTGAACCACTACTACCATTTCCTTTCTTCCCTTTCCACTTCTTGACTTTTCCTCCTACATTCTGCTATTCTTTGGCCAGCAGAGCTCCTTCTATGCTTCCTTCCAGTCCCATTAACCTCATTTGCTCTTGTGCTTGTAGAGCACTTAGCAATTCTACCAACTTGATCTAAGACAAATCCTTAGTATTCTCCAAAGAGGCAATGGTTGCCTTAAACCTTTCAGGTAAGGAGACAAGAATCTTCTACATTAGCCTATTATCAGAGAGGTCAGTGCCTAGAACTCTTGCCTGATTTGTAATGCTTATCAACTTATCATAATACTCATTAATTGTCTCAGACTCCTTCATCTGCAATCTCTTGAATTCTGTAATTAGATTTAGCCCCTTCATGCTTCTGATCCTCTCATCTCTTTGAAACTCAGCTTTGAGGAAGTCCTAGATAGCTTTGGTTTATTCACAAACCATAATTTTGCTAAAAATGGCAGGTGAGACAACAGCATATAAACAAGACTTTGCCTTTACTTTCCTTGTTGTCCTCTCCTTGTGAAACTTGATTTGATTGACGGTTGGATTATCAGGATAGGAAGCAACTTCATAATCTTGTTCCACAACTTCCCAAAAATCACAACCCTATAGATAGGCTCGCATTCTCACTGCCCAGGCTTGATAATTTTCTCCATCAAACATTGGTGGAGCCATTGCTAAAAAACCACTCAATCTTGCCTCCATCTTGCTTTTAACTTCTATGGATGTAGACACACCTCTCAATCAATCTCACAAGTCACTCACAGCCCCTTAAGATAAAAAAAGCTTTAATACTAGTGTTGTTTTTGAAAGAACAGAGAAGGAGTTGACAGCAAAAGCTGTGTATCTTGTTCGGAAAACTGAAAAATATTCAAATACATACTAGAACTTAACCATAAACCCATGTTGCCCACTAACAACTTGCTTGGTCCACAAAACTAGCAAAAAACTAACAGAATATGAAAAAAATGTGCAGCTAACTACTCCTACAAGATAAGATTGACCAAGTAAAACAACAATTAACCAACTCCTAGAAAATAGGACATCAACAAACTTACTAAACAAAACAAAGAAAAAACAGATGGTGCGGTCTTGATACATCAACAGACCCTTTCCATCATTTCCTCCGAAGGGTAACCCCTCCATGATTTCTAATGAAGCTCCGGGAGTAGTATACCAAGATTATGATGATGGCTATATTCCGGAGACAAAAGATGGACATATAGCCAGACGTCTTGTATGGCGTGAAATCATTTGAGAAAAAGCCAAAGACGTACATAACAACCTAATTGCAAAGAGGGGAAAAAAATAAAGACGGCTTAACTAGAAAACTTGTGATGATAGTTTTTAGTATTGTAAGTAGAACAGAACAAATATCACATGCCTATTTTTCCAATGCAAAACTGAAAGTACTTGATCGGGGGGGTTTGATATATCCACATCCCAGCCAAATAGTGTATGCTGAGGTTGTCCCTCTAAGGCGAACGTTGGATCATAGCCAATCCCAGAGCCTCTACAGCCATTTGGCGATGGAGGACAACTAAACCGATATACGCATGCCAATCCCATACAGGGACATGTGAACTCCAAAACCATATACGATGGTGCCCGTTAACCCCAAAACGTCGAGATTCTCAGCATGTAAGATTTGAAGGGTGACGTATAGCATCAGTGAACCTATAAAATAAATGCAAGTCGCGTCATTATGCTGCAATAAATTCTCGGAATTGAAACACATTGAGGCGTTACTTACGTAGACCTTTAGCGGCACAAAATTGATTGGAGATCAGCATCTCCTTCCTGTGATCCGGCCTGAATCCAGTAAAAGCAATGGTGACATTATAGATAAAGTTGGCTTTTGATAGACAAGTCCAATCCGCATTAGTCGTGAAAAGGGAATAACTTACTGTCCACAAAACATGGTCATGAGAGAAAGATAGACAAAGCGTCTACAAATGCAATCCATGGAGTTGTCAATGCAATGTCCATCAAAGTTCGGTTTAGAGGAATTCCAAGAAATGTACTTACATAGCATTTGTCATTAGATTGGTAGCACGCCCACCCTACATCAACCAAGCATTCCATCTCAGTTCGATTCAGACGTAATCGACTTACTTATCTTGATCGTCTAACATTCTAACCCGACGATCATAGATTATCGAGTAACGCCTAATATGTAACCCCTATACTATGCCTTCCAAAAGAAGAGTTCGATGCTTGAAAAAGTTCAAAAGCTTCTCTGTAATTAGAATATTTTGTCTTAGTTCAGTTAAGACGTAATCGACTTACTTAGCTTGATCGTCTAATATTTCTGACCCGACAATCCCAAATTATCGAGTAATGCCTAATATGTAGCCCCTATACTATGCCACCCCTATACTAAGCCTTCCAAAGGAAAAGAGATTGCTTGAAAAAATTTAAAAGCTTCTTTGCAATCAGAACATTCCATCTTAGTCCATTTCAGACGTAATTGACTTACTTAGCTTGATCTCTAACATTCTGACCCAACAATTCTAGATTATCGTGTAATGCCTAATATGTAGCCCTTATACTATGCCTTCCAAAAGAAAAGGGATTGCTTGAAAAATTTAAAAGCTTCTCTACAATCGCATTGGTCGTACCTGTGGAATACGTTCCAGAAATAGCTCTAGGGACATAGCCATGAGGAGAATAAAAAGAATCAGTGGAGCAGCGGGTGGTATGCCCTCCTAAAAGAGGTGCGGCTGAAATAAATCAATTATGCTTCAACCCATCAAGTGATTCAAATCATGGATCACGAAAGGAGACAACGTCAAAAGATTGCACTATAATTGACTATGCTTCAACCCATTGAGGGATATAAATCATGGATTACATTGTAATCGATTATGCTTCAACCCATCGAGAAATATAAATCATGAATTACGAAGGAGACAATGTAAAAGATTGTTCGGCATTGTAATCGATCATGCTTCAACCCATCAAGGGACATAAATCATGGAGGGTGAAGGAGACGAAGTAAAAAGATTGCGCAGCATAGTAAGCTTCTTACCTTATAGAGCAGCGCTATTACAAAGCAATCCGTGAAGAAAAAGGTGCAGGTAGTCAACGGATGCTCTCTACTAATTCAAATTATGGCAGCGATCTTATTACAACACAACACAGTAGCGTTACCCTTTGTTCCTAGCAAACAACTCCCTGACGAGAAAACGGCAAGAAAGATTCATTTATATGCACGAAGCAAACAACTCCATGATGAGAAAACAACAAGAAAGATTCATATGCATAAAGGCTATTGAGAAAACCTCTTGAAAAGCACGTAGAGAGAGAGAGAATTAGTAGAAGAACTTGAGAGAGCTTGGAGCAAAGTTGCGAAATTGCAGAAGAACCCTAACTTGAGAAAGCTTGAAGCGAAGTTGCAGAAGAGCGCTAACCTGAGAGAGCTTAGAGTTAAGTTACAGAAGAGCGCTCAATTGGAGAGGGTTTCTAGGATGGAAGATAGCCTGTCCTGTTGTTGGTTTTGCAACAAAAAGACTTCTCCTTATACCCAACTGTGTTTCGGCGGGAAACATCATTGATGGCGATGCACTCACTTGCAACTGAAAGTAGGGCCTACATGGTAACATTTCTATTTCTCTCAATTTCTATTCTTTTGTTCCCAAAAAAAAAAAAAAAGAACATAAATTTATTTGGTAACGCCAACTTATTTTTATATTCCCCAAAATAGAAAAGTGGTTGAGAAATAGATTCGGAATAGAAACAAGAAACAAAAAAATGTAGCTTCTTGTTCTTGGGAACAATTTCTAGAAATAAGTTTTTTTTTTCTTTTCTAGAAACAAGAAAAAAAAAAGTAGTTTCTTGTTTCGGCGACGGTTGCCGCCGCCTATAGCCCATCGGCCATCGCCCACAGCCTATCGGCTGACGACCACCACCGTCCGCCAATAGCCTGCTGTCACCAACCACTGTCTGCCACCACACGATCGCCGACCGCCGCTGCAGGATCGCCGCCCACAGCTTACCGGCCACCGCCCCCTCCCGCGACCAGTGGGCTATGGGCGGCAATCCTACGGCGGCAATTAGTGGTCGTGCGGCGGTCGTGCAGCGGTCGTGCAATGGTCGTGCAACATTCGTGCGACAATCGTGCGGTGGTCGTGCGTCAGTTGTGCGACTATCGTGCGGCAATCAGTGGTCTATTAGTAAGAAGAAAAAATAAATAAATACAAAAATTTATAAATTTTTCCAAACGCATTTATATTCTTTTTCTATTCCAAGAATAGAAATTTTGTATAATTACAAAATACTTTATTTTACTTAGAAATTGTTCCCGGAGTAGAAATAGAAAAAAACTATTTCTGAAAAGAAATAGCTTCCTGAAATAGAAATGTTGCCATGCGCACTCTAAGAAGCCACGAAGAACTTCATTGGTCACGACCTCGAGCTAAAATCAAGCGAGGAGGTTCGAATAGAGACAAGGAGGTTCTTCCTTGGTCACGACCTCAAGAGAGAGGGACCGAGAGTGAGAGAGTGCCCCGGCCACCCTCGACGCCGAAGGATCCCAACTTGGCGAAATAGAGACGGCTGGCTAGCCACCGTCGCCAAGCCGGGTAGCTCCAATGCCTCCATCATGCTTCTTTCTTGATCTACGGAGCTGGTTCTACGAGGGTTTTGGGTCTAATGGCGGAGGGAGGAGGAGCAATGCCCCTTTCATTCGCCAGCCTGGTGAGGGTGGGAAACAGGGATCGAGGAAAAGATTCTAGACGACAGCATCACGTGCGTGCTGCATGCTCGTCCGCACATCGCCATTCATCTTGATGGATCGGGAAGTTTGCAAATCTGATGGCCCTGATCGATTCTCAGATCGATGCGGCTATGCGATTGTCCTGATTGGGCGACGGCTGCGAGGGCTTGTTTTGGGCAATTTGCGTAGTCGATTCGGCCTCCGCGACACCATTTCGGAAGATCAGCAGTGAAAAATCGGCTTCCTTCTTCCGTCTCGGCCAACAAGTTTCCAAAATTTCCCTTTTTCCTTTAACCCTTCTAGGCCAACGTCACGTTTCTCTAATTTTATCAATTTGAGAGAGAATTTATAAAAAGAAAAACAAGAGAGAACTTTATGGATGTGACAACATCCTTCTCGCCCACATCGCGTGAGGATAAATTTGTTTGATGAAATATATCGCTTTTAACGTTAGTCAATTCATTGTGTAAATAAAATAATAGATCCCAAATTCATATGAAGATGTCTGTAAATAGATTTGCATACACAAAAAGGTCACCGACTCCTTATAATCGATAAATGGTGAGGTTTGACCGATTAATCGAGAGATTAGTTAATATGATAACTCTAAGGATATGGGAAACTCGACAATTGCATGACATAATTATTAACAGATGGCGATCGGCGACAAAGGTTATGAGTCACCAATGACCTCAAAATTGGCTTTGTCTCGCACATAAGGAAGGAGAAGTAAGGCATGGGAGTAAATAATAAATAATAATAATAAAAGGGGGGAGGGGAGGGGCAGGGGATGAAGTAACAAAAAAACAAAAATGAAACAGAAGAAATTCTCAAGAAAAGAAAAAGAAAACCGGGGGGGGGGATACTAAGGAGATGGGCTTTGCTTTAATTATTTTGTGCTGGATTTGATCCTGTGGGGTTTGGGCTTATTTGATCACTTGGGCCAATTTGTTTCTTAGTGGGTTGGCGTTATTAGAACATTAAGCGAAATATTAAAAGTCGATCCATATGAATCTTAGAACCTCAAATTTGAGATGGTTGTAAGCACAACAAATGACCAAAGCCATTTATACAGCAACAACTAAAAGACCCAGATGATGGCTCGGGGAGGCAGAGAATGTTCTCTCTCTATCTCTTTCCATGGCAAAGACTGCGTAATTCATGAGATTTGATTAAGCAAAAGATTAAAAGCCAATCCATATAAATCCCATAACTTAGAATCTCAAATGTTACCAACTGGTCACGGTTGTGATGTATACTTTGTTCTTGACAAAAGCACAACAGATAAAAGGCAATTTATACACACACACACACACACAGAGGAACAAGTAAAAAAGGAGATGGCCCGTGTGGGGGTGAATTACCAAAACCACATTTATGTCAATTCAGTCATGGACACTTTTTTTTGCTAGTTAAATTCTAAATCTTTTGCATATGTGGCAATTCAACTCATCTGACTAATTTTGACATATTAGCACTGACATAGATACCAACTATCCTACGTGGCACAAATGACGCCGACGTGAATAATTTCTAATAAATATTTTAATTTCTTTGAATTATTTATTTATTCTTTTCTTTCCCCCCCTTTTTTTTTTTTCTCTTTCCTTCATTCTTCCTCGAGCCGATTGTTTTAGGTTCGGCGACCGGGTAGGGACAAGAGCTGGTGTGGTTGACACTTGATTTTGTCAATCCAATAAAGGGTTCCTTCTTATGAAGATATAAAAATAGCAAAATAGCAAAATAGCAAAAGCAACAAAATTAGATAAATAGATTAGCACTAAATAAAATCCATTGAAAAAAAAAGAAATTTATAAATGAATAAATAAATAAAAGGAGGAGCCCGTGGATTAGCCCACGCAAGGGCCTTGCCCGCACGCCTCTCCCATACGGCCGACCTCCGATTTCCCTTCTCCCAGCCAACCCGCATGTGAAGCCACAGCCCAGTTCGGTCTGACCTAGCCGGCACGTCATTTCGCTTTCTCTCGTGCAGCCCAACTCTCCATTCCTCTAGTCCGGCATGGCGTTTCTCCTTCTCCCTCTTTCGTTCAACCCGGGATTTGACCCGGTGGTTCTTTGCTTTCAGGGTCCTCAAGGTCACGAGGAAGAAGCTCGTTGTACGGGATTGACATGACATCCTCAAAATAATCAAAAGATTTGAGCGTACAATCCACAGTAACCTCGAAAACCCCACTCCTTCCTTAGAACGATTAATCTAAAGCTCACCAAGGACAGATTCCATTAGCCTCCCAGCAATAGCATAATATGATGCCTTGGCATCAGGGTTGTGTCTGAAGACAAGGAGCGTTTGGGCATTGCATCTCAAGATCGGTATCCTATCTATGACCAAGAGATCTGACGGAGTTTTTTTGAATGGTTTGACGAAGGAATCGCTCGATCGAATAATCGAGATAGCCGTGAAATATAGTACCGGTGGATATGAGGAGCTGAGAAGCATGGGATCAATAGGAGGACTATTGATCATGCACCATTTTATAAGGGGAAAATTCCAAATAAGAGCATGAAATATTCTCACTTTCTCAAATAATGACCTAAAGTGAGTATTGTTCCCAAAAAAGGTCCACAATGTCCTCATTTTTTTAAATGAAGGCATAAAGTGGAGTTTGTTTCAAACAAAGGCCTAAAATGGCCATACCAATCTCAAGAAGGGCTTGAACTTGCTAGGTAGTGAAGGACAATTTTCGTCTTTTAATTTTTTTTTTCCTTTTGGTCGTTGTTTGGCTTTTAGATTAGATGCTCAGTGTTTGAAACATAAGATAAAGTCCAAATAGGCAATCAAAGGAATTGAACTCTTCGATCAAATCTTTAAAAAATATCTCTAAGAACATGAGGTCTTTTTAACTATTTGAAAAAGGATCAATTGGGAGAGATTTAACCTCCTCAAACACAATGGGCAAGGATTCCATATCATACCATTTGACAATTTGGATTTCTTTAAATGGAACAACCACTCAAATTGAACATCTTTTAATTATAAACGTGCCAAGTAAAGCCAGAGAATGACGTCTTCCACGTTCTTTTTCTAGGGCTTCGTTTCAGGAAAAAGAAAAACAGAAGCAATGCCCTTTTCTTCACTTTCTTTCTCTTATAAAGACTTGATTTTGGATTGGGATCCACCCAATTTTAAATTCACTATTTCTTCTTTGTGTGGCTTTTAGAAATATAATAGATGAATTTTGTTCCAAATAGGCAATCAAAGTTTTTGATCAAATCTTTAAAAAATATATCTAAGAACACGGGATAGATTTGCAATAGAAACAATAAACAGAATGAAAAATAATTTTTTTTTGCTTCAGAAATTTATTCTGTTTGTGTAAGAATAACTCAAGAAATAAACAGAAAAATTTTTTTTTTTCCTTGGAATAACTCAAGAAATGTTTTTTTTTTTTTTTTCTTGTGAATTTCATAACATATGAAGACAATTCGTTTTAAGGGGTAACTCTTCCTTCGAAATTTCCTTTCCATATGTACTCTATTCGAATCGTCTCTCTACGCTACTCGAGTGTTCCATTTTTGTCCCTTTTTTTGGCTAATGCCAATGTGATACCAATCAAATGCCTTATCGGTTCATAATGCCTCATCAATTTCGCAAAGGAAATTGAATTCAATGGTTCCACGAGTGGCTTGCCTAACTTTCCCCAAACACATGAGGATTAAACCTTGAAATATGCAAATCCAACGTGTTCTTGACTTGAAGGTATTGGATATAGAGCGTCTTGTATTTGTGAGAGAGAGAGCTACCTTATGGCTATAGCTTGGGATTTGAGAAGGTAGATCATGGGCTTTCCAAGTGAGCCATTTCTCTGGGCCTTAACCCCTCAAGTGAATATATTAATGGGTTAGTGGGTGGTTCTATGGGCTTATTTGAATCTCAGGCCTGATCGTTATTACCCATCTCAACCCTGGAAAATGGGAAGATGCCAGAATGGTACTTCTATAGTCATGCAGCTTTAAGGATTATTCTTAACTACGAAGACTATGCAGCTTTTATTTACATATTTTACATCAACCTCCACAGATGATACAACTGATTGATTATTTGCTAAAAGTAAAACTACACCCATCAGCAAGTGAAATAAGTAAGATTTTGGTTATACAGCCTGTGTCGCTAAAAATTTATCCATATTTCATCGGAATATGGAGTACTTTCTAAGTTAATCTTGCTAGTTTCTAGAATTATTGTAGCTAAGATTAGTTGAGAATTATGCTGGAAATAATTGTATCAAAATTGCAAAGAAATCAAATTTTAGTATATTGAGTAATTATGATAAAATTTAATTGCTTGGTTACAAAATCCACTGAATTTCAATTTTCAATGATTTCGTACGAGACTTTACCCCAAAATCTCTTTATGTTTCTTCTTTGCTGTTGTTTGGAGAAACACTATTAGAGTGGAATAATGTTGAATGTTAGGTAGGGCATTGGCCTGACAAGGCCTACAAGCAAAAAAAAAAAAAAAAAAAAACACATGGAAGGGAAAGGAATTGTCAAATTTTATTTCCGAAGCTCTCTTGTCGTCCAATGCGTATGCAATATTGCGGATTTCAGAATGAAAAATACTAGATATGTCAGAGAATTCTTACAATTATAATTTGTTTCACGTGAATGCCTAGTCGTAAAAAAACTTGGTTAGATTTAATTCTAACACAATTTAAATAAATTAAAACTGTAAATAATGAATTTGTGATCACATCATGTATCACAACTACATGAGCACCACTTTGATGCATTCATACATAAATATTAAAAGTGGGACCAACCATCCTAGATAGACAATACGTTGAACCCTTTATTATCAAAGTAAACTTGAGAACATAAGAGATGTAGTACAAATTTCAAAACTTTGAATATAGCAAAAGTAAAACCCAGAAGTATCATTAGTTGACTGTCCTGCAATTCTTCCTAATTTGACCGCTTGAGCCGGTGAGCGGGCTGAGGTTACCCATCTTCACCATGGCGTTAGCAAAATCTGTCATGAAAGTAGCCGAATTGCTGCTGTAAGTGTTCACTTGAGCGTCCGTGGAACCACCACTGAACAATTGCTGGTCCGAGTGAAGAAGCCCCTTTTGGGTCTGCAAGTTCTTGAAGTAGGCGTTGTCGAAGTACGTCGGGCTCGTGGTGTCAAGAGGAGAGAGATTATTGTCACCTCCGGAGCTTGGGCAGTTTGCTTTTAGTGACGTTGCGAACGTGGCGTTGATGTCGTTCTCGTTGTAAAGCCGGGTTTGGAAATTTATGCATCGGGCTTGACCTATCGTGTGCGATCCTATTAACAACAATCGAACAGTTTTCGTAAATCGATCGTAGTATATCAGTCGAACTTTATTATAATTCTTTATTATAAAATGCAAAAAAAAAAAAACAATAATAATCACCTGAAAGTGCCACCATTTCTTTGGCAGTGAAGCCTTTGTTAGAAAAGGAAGTGATGAGGTCGCTAAGGCTCAAAGTTGGGGAAGGAATATCGCTATTAGCAGTACTTAGGCTTGCGGTGGTCGAGTCTCTTCTTCCTAATAATATTGTCCAACTTGGGCCACCTAACTGAAAATTAAATAAACAAATAAATCCAAACATGTTAGTACTAATATAGATAGGTAATATAGCATGTGATTTTTTCCTCTTTTTTTTTTTTGTCAATTCTACTCTACTTCTACTCTAACTTTCACTCTCAAACTTTTGTCTTATCTCATTGTAAGGTATGGGAGTCGAAACCCACACTTGAACCCCACTAAGAAGATGAAAATTCAAACCCTCCAAATCCCCTTCCATGTTGGAAGGGTGGCAAACCCCAGTAGTTTTTTTTTTTTTTCCCTCCCAATTGATTGCTAGTGTTGAGAAGAAAATATGCACTTACGGCAACAACAGAATCACGCGCGGCGATGGCCAAGATGTCGGCACAAGACACGACCCCGGGGCAGTTGCTCTCTAGTTGGGACTTGATCGTGTCAATCACCTCGTATCCTTGTATGGAATTGTTATTTGCCCCGGCAGTCTTCTCCCCAGTGAAGTTCGTGGTGTCATCCAACAAAATCGACGCGTCACATCCCTAATTCATATTTTGCACACACGTTATTAATTAGCCCTTCTAGATGGAAAATTGATCCGATTGGCGCTTATTTCATTCATTAGTTGTAGACAGGAGGTTTGAGTGTTATAATTTTTTTCTGAAATTAGAGCATAAACACTGGTTGTTTCCCTTATCATTCCCCCCTTTTTGTCCCCCATTATGAACGCCTAGAGACACCAGTTTGGACGGGGGGACACTCTTTCCCATGCCTTTTGACTTTTCTCCGTGTTGTTTCTCAAGGAACAATGCGTCGAATAATCGTCGGACTAGAAATAAAATGATTGTGCTCTGAAGTGTTCTCTAAATCTAGATTTTTGGTTAGCAACATGGCGCGTTCTTTAATATTTAACAGAGGGGAGTCACCGACTTTATGATTCACTAGAATTAGCCTGAGTTTGGCCTTCTCAAATGACCAATTATCTATCGATTAAAATTGAAAATCTAGACAATTTCGAACCTATACAGGAAAAAAGAAAAGCAACCCACAAATCTAATCGAGAAAGTTGTAAACATATCTATCATATTTGTTATTTAAAAAATCGATTAGGCTTTAAATATCAAGATCAAAATAGAGATGGCATGTTTGATGGAGAAAGGTCTATTAGGACGCGGGCAACTCTTAAATTATGAACAAAGAAGACAAAGAGGATTACAAAGAAGGTATACTGAATTGATTAGTTAATTTAGATTGTCACTCTAAATTCTTGTTGGAAGCAAACTAGTGAGGCCATGCACAAGGCACAATTAATTTATTCAAAGATCTAATGTGATTTTTAGAATACCATTGGATTAACAAATTCCATTAAAAATGATATTTTACCATAAAACATCATTTTTAATGTAGAAAAGTATCGCAACCAAAGGGACGGTGATCAAAATATGATTGAAACCTATTGAGAAAGACTGATTGGTTTTGCCAAACGCGATGATCGCATAAAGTCAACCACCGACTTATAAAGCATGGCCATCTCTCTCTCTTTTTTCCAGCTGCAACGTTTAGGACTTTTGCATGATCTAAATCATCGAGTTCATCGGGTTTAAACCAGGTGGCTAATCATACACATACACACATCTTGTCAACAAATACTCAGCATAAAGTACCTTCGCCTGCATGGCTTTTGTAATAAAGAAAAGTAAAGCATATACTGTCTGTAATTAAATAAAATAAAATAAAAAAATTAAAGTACACACAACAACATTCTTGTCCACCCATGATTGGAGGATTATAATTACCAAATCTCTCCCTAACCACCAAAATAACTAGCGGATAAGGCCGCTTATGGAATGATATTTTTACACTAGCGGTGTATGCTAGAATTACTCATGAAAATTTTCTCTTTGAATCACCAAAAAAAAGTGCTTTTATTCTAGGGGCCATGCCTTTTATTGCTGTATGATGAAAACATGGCTCTACTTCTAAAACGACTTCAATAAACAGAGCCTGTTATTATTATGCTGATAGACTCGCAAAAATGCATGGCACAACAATATACCAAAAGGGGTCGGTCAGACTCGACTAATTCAATGCGTAGAAGCGAAATCTAATGATGCCCCTGACTATGAGGTTGGTTGGAATGTTTCACAAGCACAGGCGCAAAGATGCATCATGCATGCACGCTTGCATGAAGCTTGAATGACAGAAGGGAAACAAAGGTAGAAATCAATGGGAAAGAGAGGACAGACACAGAGGAGAGGGACTTGCATTGACGAAGCAATCGTGGAAGTGAAGGCGGAGCAGCGATGCGCCCATGCGGGCCTCGCTGGACACGGCGGAGCTCACGCCAGACTTAATGGTGCGGAGGGCGCTGGGACAGGATTTGGAGTAGAAAGTGCTGGACAGCTGAGCTGAGGCTGTTCTGAGGAGGAAACACAGCAACAATAAGTAGACGGGTTTGACAGAAGAGCTCTCACAAGCCATCGCTGGGAGTTGAGTTGAAGAAGGAGATGAGCGAAGGAGGAGAAGAAGCACAAGCTTGACGGCTGTGAGTGGGTGCTGCACTTGAATGAACTCGGGTATTTATGCAAGAGTTTTTGCACTGTTATGCTTTTTCTTTCTTCTCAAGTCAACGGCACCGGATGTCTGCACCTATAATATAAGATAATATAAGAAATTTTAAGTTTGACCAGAAAATTCAACACCAAATTGTCTGAAAACACCCACATATATATCTATGTAACCCGATTATGTGTCGTCGGATTTATTAGTTTTCTATTTGCAAACTAACCCTAATCTCGCAGGATACGAATTTTTGGCCCATCATATAGTTATAGGTCTATATCATGCTGTCAATTATAAGCAAATATAACCCCACCTGTCGTCATACCAGATTCTAGTAGTAATTTCCTTAGGAGATATCAAGTCAAGAATCATCTCACTTTCAGCTTTTGGATTTTTAAGAAGGTTCATACAAATTAAAGAAGGCTTATTTCAAAAAGTATGAATATATAGGTATAATTGCATGTGTTTTCTTTTTTAATGGACCAATCTCAAGGAATTGCGACATATGTTGGTTTTTTTACTCACTCTATGTTTACTTTCTAGTGTCCAAATTTTCATTTTTGGTCTTGAACTCGCTTATATTTTTTTCATTAAGTCCTTAAACCGTCAATTTGTTTAATAAAATCTTGCAACTTGTATAACTTTTCTAATCAATCCCATCCGCCTCAAAAGCCGGCAAGAGTCAGATGTAGAAAGCTCGGGGCCTTGTTCCTGTTAAGAAATTTCATTACTCAAGTCCCGGTTGTGCGGTGCTTTATTTTGAAGTTTTCTAATCTCTCGGATTCGTCCCCAATCAAAAAAGCTTTCCACGTTAGACTCTAATCGGCCCAACGGATATGTCAACTCCAATTAATCACATTTGTAGTATGAGCAAATGCAAGTTCGAGGACTTAATTAAACATATAAAAAATTCAAGGATTTAATTGAAAGAAATGTACAAGTTCAAGGACCTGAAGTGAAATTTTAACTCAACGGTACACATACCTTTTTCCCAGTTAGCATGCATAGTAAATTTCTTATCAAAACTAACCCCGCCTATGTCACTAGAAACAACAATAAATAAAGAAAACAAATCAGAAGTAGTCAAAGTAGGATTTCGTCTAGAGAGATATTGACTATTAGGGAAAATTGTCAGTTCCTCACCTAGGTTCGCCAACTCTCCTGTTGATGAAACATTGACTTTCACTAAGAAAGACAAGCGGATCACGCCATCTCATTATGGTATGTCCCCCCCGTAAAAGAATTTTTAAGGCTAATTAATTGCTTACATGTTATGAAATTTGGAACTTGCTGAATTACAACCATTCCTCTTTGTTCAACTAGTAAACATAAGATATGGTTTCCATAATATATAAAAATGAAATTATGTAGATAATGGACCACATATCTTACGATCGCATCTTGTTCTAGCTGAGATTTAGCAAAACAATTTAGAAAAAATTGAATCAGAAATAGTATAGTGAACTCTTCTAGGGTACTTAAGTATGACCCGATTGCTTAGATATATATATCTTCCTACAATCCACATCCTAGTGTAGGTAGGTTGTAATATCTCATTTCTTGGAGCAAGTCATGCTGAATTACTCTATAGTCCTATATTATTCTTTCTAGTTAAAGATGCTTAAACCCTTTTAGATAGATAAACTCCAAACCCATGAAATATCCCACCAACCTCATATACTGCATGTAACAAGAGTCGAAATTCTTGCTGAGTGCTCAAACATAGAGCTAATTACACTGTATTCATTTCGCATGCCTAATTTGTATAAGCATTGATCGTACTTCTCGATCGATGAGTCAATCCCTTGGGTTATTCAATGATACTGCTTTAAGTGCATCATTTTTCAAGCATGCGCCGTGTGAATGAAATCCTCATTAGGAATCTAATTCGGGTCAACATTTCGAGTGATTACTAATCATCCATATTCTCCTTTAGAGTCATTTGGATTAGCTTGGAAGCAAATTAACTAATTCACCAAACCAAAGAAATTTTCATGGCAATATCGAATGAGGGTGTGAGTTTGTCTCTACTCATTCCATTTTTAGGACAGGATGTGCTACTCGATCACACTTTATTGCTCACTGCATGCAACTGCCTCACGCGATGTTGACTCTCTCGGTCGGAAAGGGATAATCATAGCAAAAATTGTCAACTTTTTTCTGGTCGGATGCCAATATCCCTAACTATTTTTGGTCGCACCATTACCTCAAATTTGTGTCAATTTCTAGAAACTACATTCCGTTCAAATGGCCATTAAAAAACCCACGTGAGAGCGTGCGTGGCTGTTAGTAATCTGAAGCGGCGGCGTGCGTAAATTACCACGGGACTGTCGTATGCAAGGCGTTCTCCACAAACACTGTCGTATCGGAAAATGATCTGGAAGCGGGGGAGGATGACATGACTTCTCCACGTGAGCCTTGTTCTGCCCAATCGCTCAAGGTGCCTTTTTTGGAATTTCGTCGTGAAGGAGAGCATTACTTTCCGTGCATCTGACTCTCATCAGATCTATCTCAACTGTTGGGCTCTCATTACCCGAGTTTGCGAAGCAATCTAAATGATTAAAAAAAGACACTTCATTTATCTCAACTATGTTAGGCTTGGTTATTTCAAGAAAAGATGAATAATTTAAAAAAATACTTTCTTAAAAGTGATTTTTTCTATCGCTTGAAAAATTAGTTAATGAATAATGTTTTCCTTATCAATAATAATTTGCGTCTAAACATTTTCATGCATGTTAAAAATATTTTTCATTCAATCATTTTTGTAAGAAACACAAATGATTAAATTTTGAAAATATTTTTCAAGTCATTCATTTTTTGCCATAAATCCTTAACTTATATGTGCAATCTATGTAATGTGGCAATGGACAATCTAAAACTTTTCAAAATTATTATAGTGAGAACCAAAGTGTTGAGTGATAGACTTGCCAAATGAAGTTCAACTTACATTTTCAATAAGTGAAATTGAAGGGGCGGCGAGGAAATTCTACCCCCACTCGGAATTCATACGTTGTCACCATCCAATTAGTCGTTGGATTTTCGTCTCTTGTCAATTTAGACACCAACAAGGGAAAATCCTAGCTGTCTACACTCCTCCACTATCTCTTCTCAAGGTCTTCTCCCTCGGATCTACCTTGCATCATCTCTCTCTCTCTCTCAACCACCCACTCACCCACCTTAACCTTTGAGTCAAACGAAATCAGAAGACTTTTCTCTAAAAGTGAAATCAATGGCATTTCTGCTAATTTTTATACTGAAGCTGCCCCTGTCATTAGTATTTCTACGTTTATCATAAATGTAACATTCATCACTGAAATTATCATTACCGCTTTATTACTATGGAATTACCAATTTCAGTTCCAGCAAAGGTTTTATTCGATATCTTATAGCTAGAATGCCCCCTTTTCTCAGTCCAGTTCCTCCATTATCTTGAACCCCAGTTAGATTAGGAAAGACACTTTTACGTTATTGCGAAAACCCAGTCTCGGGAGCTTTGAGGCCCCAAATCGAATCCGATTTGAGTTCCACTACTTTGGGTCGACCTAGAATCACTGTTGTGAGGGAGGCCATTGTCAACCATGAGAGAAAGAAAAGCGCGCCGCGGGGGGGTGAGGGGAAGAGATTCGGGGTAACGCACCCAAGAAGGGACTAATGAAGGAGAAGAGAGATAAGTGGGCAATGAAAGCTATCGAGCGCCAATGCCGACTGTCGCTTCGTTGGATGATCGACGGCAGCGGCCCCAGGTGATTGAACAAGGGGGGAGAGGGACAAAGAAGAAATTAAGATTTCCTACAATGAGTATTTGAAGGACTCGTGAAGCGAATGTGAAGATTCTTTTTGAAGATGGTGGATAAGAATCGTACATGAGTGTACCCCCTCTCGTACTACAAAACTTCACATGACAATGCCGAATTGAATGTCCAGAACTTCTAGCATTAATTAGATCAATTTGTTTGAACTGATTACATTTATGGCATTAATTTTATAACCATTACATAGTACTATTATGGGCATTAATTTTATAACCATTATAGAACTCTATTTTGGACATTTAACATTGTAACCATTATAAAAATTTAATTTGATTGTTAAATTTAAAATCGTTTCATAACATTAATTTGTTCCTTAGATTCTAAAATGTTTTAGAACATTAATATACCCATTTGATTTTGAAACTATGGTTTTTAAATATTAAACAATTTTAGATCTTTAATATGATATTGAAATCTTTAATATAACTATTGATTCGATTTGATTTTAGATCATTAATGTGACCATTGACTCTGATCATTAATATGGCTATTAATTCTAATTTCACTTATAGATGAGGCCATTGATTTTGAACTTGTTTCAAATATCTAATATGGCCATAAAATTTGAAACTTATCTTTAATCTTTAGCCCAATTCAATTTGATTGACACAATCGCAAACACATTTACAATATTATCTCTCCCATTCAAACAGGAGGGGATGGAAGGGAACTCGCAGTCTAGCAGGAGGGAAGTCACGAGTTACATCGAAACTATATTGTTAGCTCTCGTTAGCGGAGAGATTGGCTTCTGCAGAGTGGAGAGGCTGTCACGCAGGGACCCATTCTGCCTGGAAACACTTCTGGGTTTGGATTTGTTGTTAACCTGGTGAGTCCCATCTATATGGTACACAAATAATCGGATGATTTCATGCGATTTGCAAAGCTCAGAGAGCACTTCTAAATTTTGAGTTTCACAGGAATTTCGCTTTATTTGATGAATACACAGCATGGATGAACACTGACGTTACGTTATACTTTTTGTAGGTCCGAAAGTAGCAGTACTGCGTGTATTTCAAAGAGAGGCTCATAATTTACTTCGGAAAGTGAAAGGCCGTGGACCGATTAATACATAACAGGTCTTCCCACTGCTATTACTAGATACCATTCGAGCAATGGCTTGGCTTTCTATTCACCGATCGACACCATCAAAGGCCATCAACTCAACGATAGCGATCGACCAACCAGAACTCCGCAAATATTGCAATCAAGCTCGCCAAAGCGACCGTGTCCGGCGTTTAGATCCTCCCCAAAATGAAGCTCGACAAGTGCGAGAAGACCTCCACCTCCGACGATAACCTCAACGGCACAAAGAAGATCATGCTGGACTTGGCCGTCCCTAGAGGTTCTGTAAATTATGTCCTCCGGCGATACCTTCAAACACTCATCTCTCTAACAGTCCATCTGCTTATGAGTGAAAAGCCGTACTGAAGTTGAGTTTAGTATCCAAAACTTCCTATACATGGACTTAGAATACTAGAAACAATGCGTGGAGCTTCATTGAGATGCCCCAGAACGTCACACGTGACACATGTCATTTCTAATTAGATTCTCCTTTGATTAATTGCATGCAGAAATACTACAAAATACTCACAACATACAATGCATATCTCCATCTATATATTTATTGCAAAAGTGAGCGAATGAATTATAAAATAGACAGAATAAAGAAAATAAATTAGATACTAGATTTATGTGGTTTGGTCATAGTAACCTATGTCTATGGGGAGAGTAGCAATGATTTCCATTATAGATCAAACCAAACAACAGAGAGTACAATCATACTCAAGTCATTCAAACACTCTTGATGTTTCTCAAGCCTCAATTACACCTACTAACTCATACAATATTTAGTCCCACAATTCATCACACAAGAATCTCTCAATGTCACGAAGGGATTAACAAACCTACTATAAGATTTAATCAGTTACAAACACTTACTGTCAATGTAATATCATGAAGACGCCTGCTGCCAAGCACTCGTGAAAAACGGCGCTTCAAGAACGTGCACAAATAACAGCGCTTCTTGACTACTCATACGGAGAAGCTCATCCTTTTTTCCCCCTGACCATGAGCATATATATATATTGCCAAAAATAAGACCTGCAGGGGCCGACTACAACATGAAATAGAAAATCCATGTTCGGAACCGATATTCACTCAATCCAAGTCCAAGTTGGACTTTCCTTTTTTATTTTTTTATTTTTTTTTCCTCTCTTCGCCAAGGAAACTTCCGTGTACATCCAAAATCCGAGCTGGACTTTTCAAACTCAGCCGATCTGATACATAAACAATATCTACATTATTCGTTTTTCAACTTTCACGTACCGAGCAATTTAATTTGGATCGAATTCACTCAGTGGGCTCGAACTTGAGACATACTCTAACAATACTAACATCAAATTTACAAGCCCAAAACAATATCTCATACAACTCACAAAATTTTTAATACCTTGCAAGGGTTAGGGTCACCTATCACAAATACTGCTCTCACGTCCAGAAGTTTGCATGTACAAAAGTCAAACTATCCACTAAGAGTCGACAACTTCGCCCATTGATTGTTGCTTTCACCATCAAAGCCCGTCAATGGTCCAATCAAATCGCCCTTGAGGTTCATATACCAAGCAACAAAATGGTGGGGAACCCACTCTAGGAGCCCCACGTCGACCCATATAGTAGAAGTACACCAAATGTATATAACTTCCAACCTAAGTATAAGCACATTCTCATAGACACACTCGTGATGCATAGGAACCACAAAAAGGTATTGATGATGAGCGATCGATCCTATATTTCTGAAAAATAAGGTAGTGAGCCAAAGCCCACTAAATGAAATCTTTAATTTTAAGATTAAAAAATCACCTTACCACTTAACATGGTACAAATAGTTTACTTTTCCTATTATGATATGCCAATGAAATCTAATAACGACATCATTTCACTTAGACACGTGTGGATGTCATAACATATTTTGACGCAATGTAACCACCAATTAGTTCCTTCCTTGACACGAGACTCATATGTGTTTATATATGCACAAACACATGCACTAGGTTCATTATTTCTCCTCCCGAACTCTTCAAGGCATTTGATACACAGATCATCATCACCATTAATTCATATAGGATGGAAAACATATTATTCTCATGCAAGCAATGATATACACTCATTTATAAGCATTACACGCATATTCCTCGATTCAATAAAATGCATTAGCCAAATAATTCAGTGAGAGGCAATATGTGATCATATTCAATAAATGGATATACTTAGAAGTTGGAGATATTTAGAAATTGATTATGAACATACAGATGAATATATTCTAGAAGTGAGTTTGGATGTGAATCTAAACAACCAAATGAATACATTCAGAAAGTGAGTCTAATGTGAATTTGAACATATGAATGAATACATTCAGGAATTGAGTCTATTGCGATCTTACCTTGAAGCGAGCGGATAGCTAATGGATTATTAAGTCTTGATTTAATTTGCGCTCTCCCAAGCCCATAGCAATTCACAACTTAGTATTTAGGTTCTTAACATGCATAATGATTTAATTTTGGAGTTGTCATTAATCTATTTTTTGTGGGTTGATTAAAAACTCAAGTAAAATAATGGGAAAATTATTTCACTTTTATGAATTAGAGATTAAATGAGTTTGGGGACTTGATTACGCTAGATTTCTTTAACTTCTTTTCAATACCTTTTCTCTTTTATTTCAAAAAAATATTTTGTTGGCAATTTACATTGATTTTAAGTTACATGTGAGATGATCATACGGGTGCACAACTATTATATAACACTCAATAAAACAAAACAATAAATAAATCGCGAGCATAGGAAGGAAATACTTATTTGGAGCAACAAAAGCATCTACAATTTTAGGTTAAAAATCACATCAGCAATTATTTCTAATTAACACTCAAATGTTTTGGGATTTTCACTTATTCAAATGAAACATAATCAATGTGCAATGTAATGACGTGCAAAAATGTCTAACTAAAATGACACGTAATATGCAAACTATCATGCAAACTATATCTCACACGAAGTTAATTAAATGACCTAAACTAATGACAGGTAAATATTAAATGTAACTATCCTAACATGTCGTGTATTTAAATGATCCTAAACTTGGATTTTTCTTTATGGAAGCAAAATCAATTCAAATCAAACAAATATAGAAATAAAGCAAATCCACATCAAATATGGTGCCAAATCACACAAGAGTTGTCCATATCCATCTACAAGGGGCATGAAATTGAATAGGCTAATTTTTTTGTGCAATTGTGAATTGTATCTCGGTATGAGATCGGATTGAGGATTTTTCATGCAATGGCAAATCGTATCTTGGACATGAGATTGGATTAATGATTATATGCATGTTGTGAAGTTAAGAAAAAATTTTAATTCACAGGAATTCAAAAGATTTTTTTTTAGATATGCTAATATCGAACAAATATTCAAACATCATAACAATTTAACGAATTAGGCAGCAATATATGGAAAAATTGAATTAATCAAGTTGATGGTCTAAAAAACTCACAACACGGCCGTCAAGGGTGAGGCCAGCAAGGACAAGTGGGCAAACTAGGGCAGCAACGACAACTGAATGCCTTTGGGATTAATGGGGCTCCATGGTGCATGAACAATCATCAGAAAACCAATGCTAAATTGTGAGTCGACTGGCGGAACGCGTTGAGGTGTAGCAAGCTGCCGTTGCCGATCGCCAAGCGAGGACTGGACACGGCGAATTTCATGGACTGCGAGCAAGCCGTCGATGGCGTTGAGAAAGAAGGAGGCGCAGCAACAGATGGGGACAAGCAATGAGAGAATTTTCCCCTCACTTTCCACGTCGATCTCTCTGTACGGTGAAGACTCCTTTTGGCGTCTTCTGCAAAGTGGTGAACCTCCAGGGAGGCGTGAATCTCCTCTCTTCAATGTTCTCAGTTGTGGCTCGGCTCCTGTATGTCCTATGAAGCTCTCTCTCTCTCCTTTCTCTCTCAAAAAGTGCTGTCTATTCAATGTGTGTATAGCCTCCTTTAATCGGTTAGAGGGCTTGAGTTCCCAAGAAAGAAAGCAGGTCCTCTCTAATTGCTTAAAAGCAATCCGCCCATATTTCTTTCTTTTCTTAACCATGCATACTAAATATTCTCTTCTGATTTTATCTCTTTGAACCAAATATCAGCCTACTAGTTGATTGAATATCACCCTAAAGAAAGGCGCTTTGCTTGTGAAAAGGAAAGGCTCCCCTTTTGATTGCTAAAAATTCAAGATCGTGGAGATACGACCATAGACAAATCAATGAAAATTTTCTGAATTTCAAATCTTGCAAAGATAAGTGTGCGAATATCACGCTAAAGAAAGACGCTTTGCTTGTGAAAAGGAAAGGCTCCCCTTTTGATTCCTAAAATTCAAGATTGTGGAGATACGACCATAGACAAATCGATGGAAATTTTCTGAATTTTAAATCTTGCAAAGATGAGTGTGCAATCTCTTTCATACGATTGCCTTCATCGAAAATGTACGAATATTTTTTCTTCCTTGTCATGTTATGGCTGAATTACTCTCCAAGTTACTGAAATTTTCCAATTTTAATTACATGCAATTTTCGGCCATGTGGAGTATTCATTGTAGTTGAATTTCATGATTCTGCAGGTTTAATCCAAATAAATCAATTGAGCTCAGAATTTCAAACCACTATCGGTCCAATAAGCTTATCTATATGCTATGAAATGTACACATAAAAACTACATGCAATTTTAATTTTAGTAAATTTTTTAGGAGTTAAAAATTAATTTCTAATTATCTATATAATGAATTATTTAATGGGATGTCAACAGAGTCTAATGGTGATTCTAAACAACCAAATGAATTACTTAGGAAATGAGTCTGAACGTGAATTTAAACAACTAAATGAATATATTTAGGAAGTGAGTCTAAACGTGAATATGAATAAACAAATGAATATATTCAAGAAGTAAATCCGAATGTGAGTCTAGACAAACAAATGAATATATTTAGGAAGTGAATCTGAAAAACCAAATGAATATACTCATAAAGTGAGTTTGAACACAAATCGAATGAAAATAACTAGCGAGTATAAGGTCGATATTACCAATGATTGTTGAATATGAAGTCACAAACATAACACAACCAAGTTCAAGTTCATCATTTTTACATACAACATGTCACGACATCTCAGAAAACCAATCGAAGACCTTTTGGGCATGTATAAAATCAACAAGATAAATTAAACAATTACCACACCTCCGCACTATTATTGCATATCAAGACTACACACAACCAAGTTAAAAGTCTTGAGTAGATTAAGCTAACTTAAAGCCTAGAGTTCTCACTAAACTTGAAAATGACTTCAGACTCGGAGCTTTTGATCACCTTTAAGCAAAATAAACAAAACCAAAAATCAACAATGTGTAATTTTAAAAACGACATAATCAATTAAAAAGTGGTAGTAAAATTAAATGATTTACTCAAAAGATTGAGATGGAAAAATTGATTAATTCAAGTTTGGGACCTCTCTTATTGTGGGTTTTTTAAAACAAAATCTTGAAGAAGTGAGTAGATGGTTGAAAGTTAATGAAGTGGAAGCTCTACTTTTGGAATGTGAAAACTTGCCATGATTTTCCGCATACGACCAAGGTAAGAAAATTTGTAATAAGTTCTCAATAATTATTATAAAAAAAAAAAAGAGCAATGATTAATTAAGGTTAAAAGAAATTTTGAACTTTGAAGTGCTGCAATTAATGAGTTTCAAATGGCTCCTATGAGACTAGCTAGGATACACTTGGCCCAAAAGAATTAGTGTCCGTTTGTATCGCGGAAAATGGGCCATTTTCGGAAAATATTTTCCCAGAAATCATTTTTCAAGAAAATAACAATATTTTCTGGTGTTCGGCTAAAACCTAAAAATATTTTAGAAAATATTTTTCGGTTTTCAATAAGGAAAATATTTTCTAAGACTTCACCACTTTGGCATGCATCACTTACCAACCTATAAATCCATCAAATATGAACTTACCTTTAAATCCGGACAAATTTACTTCATATCTTTGCTCTCTCATTGTCGTCAAATGCTCATCTACTCTAAAAAATATTCGTATGGATTTTAAAAATAAGCAAAAGAGAAAAGAAGCAAAGCATATATAGCCCTTATGAAAATCTTCCAGTTGAGTCACAGAACCCTATGTATTTTGTGTTCTAATAAATAGAAGAAAAAAAAGAAGCAAAGCATGTAGAGCCCTTTGCTTGAGCAGTGTACAACTGTAAGGTAGAGTAAATAAAGAAAATGATAAGCAAGAGTGCAGAGCGCGAGCTTGAGATTGACGAGCTCGAGGTTCACCTGGCAACGGCCAACGACTAGCCAAAAAAGAAGATGGGAAACAAAGAAAAAAAAAGATTAAAAAAAAGATAAAAGAAAAGGCAAATTAAAAATAATTTGAATTAAAAAATAATTCAAATAAAAAAAGAAAAGAAGAAAAAGAAAAGGGAGGAGAAAGTGAGGATTTGTAGAGATGTGAAATAAAAGAGATCAAGTGAGGAAAATGTTTTTCACTTTTAAAAAGTGGAAAACATTTTCCCTAATTTAAAAGAGTTTTTTCATTTCATAGAAAACATTTTCCCTAAGGAATTCATTTTCTGTGAAATAAGCGCCGAAAAATCTTAAAAACGTTTGTTAACACCTAATTTTTTTCAAATCTAGGAAAATAAAGAAAATAAAAATTGCATTGGAACAAATAAAAGAAAAAAATGAAAAAAAAAACGGGGAAATTGATTTGATTGATTATGCATGGAAATTTGGAATTCGATGGATATTCGGATTTTGTTAAATGCAAAAGCAATTTAAACATCAAGTGAATAAGTGGCAAGAATTTTTGCAAAATGAAAGAAATCCGAGTAAAATAGAGCTGATTGCAAAATCATGTTCTGATTTATAACTTTGATTTAATGTGACTGCAGATGGAAACTCAGAAAATGCCATACAAAGCGGTCGTTTGGAATCATTATAAAAGAGAGGTTCATTTTTTGTAACCAAGAGGAGGAGATTTTCGAAAAAATTGAGAGCGAATTCGAAGAGAGAAAAAAAAATCGTGCGTGAGTGAGTTCTGAAAAAAAAAATACAAAAGAAAAGAAGGGAAATTTCTTTTCTTTTTGGGTGAAAAGCTACATCTGCATTAGGGGATAGCAGTAGAGAGAGCTCGTGTGAGGGGACGTGCTGCAGCAGGAAAAAGAAAAAAAAAGAAAGAAATAAAAAGAAAAAGGAAAGAAGATGAAGCACTGTTCATCTTCCCAATCCTGCCGGTGATCGCTGCTGCTGACCGTGCCCGCACCATCTCGCGCCGGCCACCGCGCCTCCGCCACCGCCACACCGTCAGCCTGCCCGACATCCGTACGACCCAGCACCGACGCCCGCCTCTCCGCCCAAAGCCCGACGCCGCCTGCTGCATCACCGCCGCTCGACCTCCCCTGCGATGCTAGCAGCCGCCAGCCCTGCAACGCCTGCAAACCCGCGCCCAGCAACTCGGTGGTCCACCCCCACTCAGTCGACGCCACTGCACCAGCATTTCTGTCCACTCATCGCTGCTGTTGCGCCTCTGAGTGCCCGACGCCTGCACCAGCAGCCCGCGCAGTCTCCGCCTCACCTCAATTCGACGTCCTCTGCTCGAGCACCCGCAGTAACCCATCCACCAGTCACAACGCCTCTGCTCGCGCCTCCGATCTGCAAACGTCGCTCGCCTCCGCCTGTACCTTCGTTCGAGCCCCACTCAGCCGCCGCACCACCTATGCCACGCCTGCACCAGCGAAGCCGAACTCCCTTGAACTCCGACGACCGTGTCCTCAGACTGAGCACCACCGCGCCCCGCCTCATCTGCGACCCCCGCCGGCCTGTGACTCGCCGTTGCTGCTCCGCCCTTGTCCGCCATCCCCTTCGCCGGAGCTCCGACCGCGACGCCCCTGCTGGACCTCCAATCAGCCACCTTGGCCGGGCCCCACGGCTGCCAAGCCCGAATTTGAAAAAGGAAAAAAAAAAAAAAAAAAAACAAAACACATTAGGTAGTTTTTTCTTTAGTTTATTTTATTTATTTTATTTTTTTTAGTATAATTAGTCCTTAGTATATGATTGGAAATTCCAACATATTATCTGATTCGCAACCGCGCTTAGGTTTTTTATTTCATCTATAAGGCTTTAGATGAAATAATTAATCAAGCGGGAATAAAATTGGTATTTTGATCTTTAAGGCTTAAGATCAATTTATTAATTTTATTAGTGAAATATTATCCCTTGATCTGAATGATGTGTGATATTTTTTGATAATTTTGAATGGTCTTGATTGCTTTATATATCTTGAAATATGTTTGAGTTAGAATATTGCATGTTTTAGGGTTATTTGCATATTTAGGCTAAACATTCTATTTAGCGTGACTTTTCGAAAATAAAAAAAAAAAAAAAAATCATCATGCATATGTCATGTAGAATTATGGCATATTTTGTACGTCATTACATATCATGGTTAAATTGCACTTAGTTTAATTTTAGATAATATTTCTTTCTTAATTTATTGTAAGTTTAGGTAATTTCTTAGATAGATTGCATTTTAGGATAAGATAATATTTTAGTTTAAATTAGGATTTGGCTTAACCTAATTCCTAATGTAAATTGAATAGGATCTTAATTTAGTTAGATCATTTTCACATTTTTCTAATTTCGAAATTTCATAAAAAAAATACAAAAAAAAATGTCTTTGAATGAATTAGTTTCAATCTTTAGGATAGATTGCATTTTTTTTTAAAATAAAAATAAAATAAAAATGTCATTGCATGTCATTTAGAATTAGATTCATGAAATGCATGCCATTTAGTGATTGTTGCTAGGTCTATTTAATTAGAAATTGCATGTCATTAGAATTAGGTCATTTAGTTAATATGGCATTGCGTATTGCATGATTTTAATTAATCAAGTGAAAACAAAAAAAGAAATTGCGTGTTAATTAGAAATCATATTTAGGATTGTTGATGTAGATTCTAATTTAACATTGCAGATACTTTCGTTACTTTGAAGTAAATCTTTGCAATTTATTCATTGTTTATCTGCGTGTTAAATTGGTGGTTTGCGCACATGTATGATCACCTCACATGTTAGGGAAATAGATTTAAAATCAATTTAAGTTGCCTGCAAAAACATTTAAAAAAAAATAAAAAAAAATAGTACCGAAAGAGCATTAGAGAAATCTAGTGTAACCAAGTCTCCATACCCATAGTCTCTGGTTCGTAGGAGTAAAGTAAAACTCCCGTTACTTTACTTGGGTTTCTAATCGACCCACCAAAAATAGATTAGTGGCGACTCCTAGATAAAATTCACTTGCATGTTAAAAAACTTGAACATTAAGTCGCGAATTGGTATGGGTTTGGGAAAGCCCGAGTTAAGTCCAAACTTAATAATCCATTAGCCAAATTTTAGGTGGTTTACCCGAAATTTTGGTTGCGACAACGTTTTCCCGGAAATTATTTTCCGTGAAATGAATGAAGCCTTAGTCACTAGAAGATATCTTACTAAAAATGAAAATGAGCTCCTCTTCTTCAGTCAAGTAAGTGCATGAATCACCATTGCATGAATGAACTATAGTTAAAATTGATGATCTCATGCATAATGTCAAAATTACCAAGTTTAATGTCTCAAACAAAAGCATGGGTTCAAACTTTGGCAACGAGCAAGAGAGATGGCGTGCCAATTAAAGAGAAATAAAGATTTAGGAAAACAATATTCATTCTAAACATTTGATTTTGAACATTGGTGAGTTTGAAATTTTTTTGAATCCACTAAAATCATCAATGAAAGATATAAACGAATTAGGAAAATCTCAAAATATGAATTTCCTAATATACCAACCCTATTCTATAAATAATATGGCGATGAGTTAAGATATCATTGTTCTACACTACTAACGTGCACATTGAAATCTATCAACTTATCCTTAATGTCTCAGACTCTCCGCAATCTGATAGTAGAAATTAATCCTAGATATACTGCTTCACTGTCTCATTAACATACTGCTTTGCCATTTCTTCCATGGAAAGGGCAAATCGATAGGACAAAAAGTGTGGAGACTTAATCAATCGATTAACAATCACCCATATAGCATTATTACCACTTGACGTCCTCGATAGACCAACTATGAAATCCATGATGATATACTCTCATTTCGATAAGTATTTTAAGTGGGTGTAATTATTTACCTGTTTTTTGAGCTCAATTTTCATTCGTTGACAAACTAGAGACAAATTTCATAGCATTCTTCTCCATGTTGTTGACCCACAAGAAGTTTTCTATTAAGTCCTTAAACATTTTGGTGCTTACTTGAGAATCTAATGTCATGAACTTTTTGCAATATCTCATTTTTCAATTCTAAATCACCGGGAACCAACAAATTAAAAACCGACTAGAGAAATTTCGGCGAAACAAAGCAATATGAAGCTCTTGTCGCAATAAATAGAAGCGATGATGGCATTGCAAGTGAAGACAGTGGGGGTGGGTGTTGGAGAGGTCGAACTGACGAATGGTGGCGGAGGCGGGATTGAGATCTCTGGCACAAATGAGGGACTGGATGTGGTCGTGGAGGTTGAGGTGAGGGCTGACGAGAGAAGAGGTGGACAAATTAAAAACCGACGGGAGAAATTCCAGTGAAACAAAGCAATATGAAGCTTGGTTCACTTGCATACTGAAAGTTCAACATTTATACCATTCTCTACATTTTATCACGGATTAGGATCCTCTAAATTTAGTTAAAATTACTTCTCATAGATTGAAACCTCTTTGCTATACCCATTGGATGGTCAAGCTTGTTCTCCATGTTTCTTTTCTTTTCACTGTTTTTTTCTGCTTCTTTTTTCTTTTACCAAAATTTCCTCAGCATCTTCTCCCCCACCCCACTTCTCTTCTAGGGGAATCGATTCCAAGATGGATCGATACCAAACCTTTAACCAGAAAATTGAGAAACAATCTTGTGATCCTCAGTTCCAAACAATTGGGATAAAAAAACCTAACGAATTGGTTTTGGCACCGTCAATCAGCGCTCGATTCTCAAGTAAGCCAATGTTATATTTCAGGTATAAAAAAAAACCACTCTTGAAGTAAAATATAAAAGTTACTCCATCTCATTATCAAGCGCTCGATTCTCAAGTAAGCCAATGTTCTATTTCAGGTATAAAAAAAAAAACCACTCTTGAAATAAAATATAAAAGTTACTTCATCTCATTATCAAAAACATTTGTCAGTCAAATAATTATGTCATTATTTGTTCATCTTGATGGGCACAAAGTCGTCCTCCTCGTCCTCCTCGTCCTCGTCCTCGTCCTCGTCGTCCTCCTCCTAGGTAGTTCCAGTCCTTCTAGCCTTGGATTTAAGAATTGAACCAAACCCCTAACCGATTCTAAATTTCTAGAAATGAAACCTAAGTGATTCTCCCTAGAACAGATTTTAAACAGGTCGATCAACCAGTCTAGATCAATTTGGTTCGGTTCCCTAGCTGAATCGGACTGATGCTCATCCCTAAGGATGCTAAAACCACAAAGACACTACTTTCGCTACAGACGCCAGAGGATATCGTCTTCCCATTACTCATTGCCCCATCGTTGTCAACCTGCATCCTTCAAGTCTTTGACCCATCAAGCCCTCAATCCCTGACCCAGAGACCCTACCCTCTCTTTTCTCTATTGCAAATCGAACATGGCTCTATGATGCAGCCCATGCTCAAAATCAACTCGTTCAACCAAGATTATCAACACATTCAAGATCAACGACACTCTCCTCGACAAGTTCCTCATCGACAAGGCCTCATATTTGACTTTGTCATTAAGACTATGTCATTTTCCCACACATTGAAGCTTACATCAAGGCACTCTGGAACGAGCAAAAGCATTGCAAATTTTGTTTTGATTTTAATTGCTCCTAGTTTCTAAATGTTTCTAGTTTTTACGTAACACAGTTTCTAGATTTGACTTTAGTCTCTTAGGGCGTGTTTGACAACCGGCCAAATAGTGTTTGATTATGTTCTTTTGTTCTTGGAGTAAATTTGGAACAGAAATCCATTTGGTAAATTTTTTATTCGCGGGGATAGATTTGGAGTAGAATCGAGAAGTAAAAAAAGTTGATTCCTTGTTCCCAAGAATAATTCCAGAATCAAGCCAATCGAAATTTTTTCTTTTCTTTTTTCTCTTCTTCTTTCCTTCTTGGTTTTCTTCCTTTTCTCTTCTTCTTGCACAACTGCTGCCATCAGCAACCATTGCTGGTCACCGGTGATTGATTGGGCGAGCTTGCCCAACCATCGGCGAGCCTCGTCTGGGCCTCCCCCGGCGACTGGTGAGCCCTGGCTGGGCTGGGCAAGATCGAGCTCCACTGGTGGTTGGGCGAGCTCAACATCATTAGGGGCCAACGACAAGATAAGGAAGAAGATAAAAGAAAAGAAAAAAAAAGGAAAGAACAAAAAATAATAATAATAAATAATAAAAACGTAATAAAATTATTTTAAAAATTAGAAGAAAATGGTTTGGATTAGAAATTTTGAGGACGGTGCCAGACGCAATTCTATCCTAGGAATAAAAATTTTGGACAATTATCAAATGCCTTCAAATACTTAGAATTTGTTCTAGGGAATAGAATAAAAAAGAATAATTTCCTATCAGAAATTATTCTCGAAAATAGAATGGTTACCAAACGCTCCCATACTCTTCTTTTGTTTTTCTATAAAAGGTCATTGAGCCTCTCTAAAATGGACATCAAATTTGATTAATGAAATTTGCTTGGTGCAATTCCTTAAATTTTGAAGAGTTCAAACCCCTTGAAACTTAAAAGAATTTTCACTCAAACCTTAAAGAGTCAAAGCTTTTAAAGCCTGCATCTTGAAGCTACAACCATGATGCCATTTTAACTTCCTCGAATGCCTAGAAGAGTGATCATTGAAGTTCCTATCATTTTCTTCATTCTATCCAATCATGTTTCGCCCACTTCCTTCCAAAATCAATAAGCCTACAATGCTTATCTAAGATAACTTAAAACATAAAGTTGTAAATCCAAGAGTCCTGTTCTTTGGCTTTGAAATCAAGTCATTAAGATTTGAATCAACAAATTTATACCCATTTTTCCAAACTAGCGTAGAACTGAAATTTCTACTCGATTTTTTGACAAGTTTATGTGTGTGTAAGTTAGTCTCCTGATCTCATTGTTTGAGTAGTCAATCTTAGATTATATCACTCTACATGTTAAATCCAACGCGGCCAAACCCAAGTCCAACTTCGCCGAACCTGGGCAACACAAGCAACCATTGTGGCCCGTTGGCAAGACCCACGCGAATTCGAGGATAGATTAGAGTTTCAAACACTGTTTCAATGAGTGCACTTGAGCAGCGAGCGAGGGGCGACCACTTGAGGATGCGGTGTCAAGGTGGGATGGCTAGGGCACATGAGGCACGTTGAATGGTGGTTGAGAGAGAGAGAGAGAGAGAGAGGGAGTCCAGGGAACATAGAATTAGGATTCTTTTCCTTGGTGGCGTGTGTGCTTTTTTACTTTTAAAAATTTCATATCATATAAAGGAAATTCATTTTAAAGGATAATTTTGCATTCGACATTTTAGGGTGCATTTGTTTAAAATTAATGAATGAATGAAAAATATTTTCATCACCCATAAAAATAGTTAATCATAAATTATTATCGATAATGAAAATATTTTCATTGACTAATTTTTCTAAATGATATAACCAACTATTTTTTTAAAAATATTTTTCAAATCTTCCTTAGAGAATGTTTGTGCTTTCACCATACCTACTCTATTTGTAATCGTCTCTCAATGTATGTGTTCCGTTTTTTTTTCCCTTTTTTGGGCTAGTGCTGAAGTGATAGAGAGAGAGAGGGGTCGTGGGCTTTCCAAGTGAGCCATTTCTCTAGGCCTTAACCCAATGGGTTAGTGGGTCATTCTATGGGTTTATTTGACTCTCAGGCCGGATCTTCCTTACCCATATCAACCCTGGAAAATGGGAAGATGCCACAACGGTACTTCTATAGTCATGGAGCTTTAAGGATTATTCTTGACCACAAATACTATGGAGCTTTTATTTACATATTTGACATCGACCTCCACAAATAATATAATTCATTGTTTACATGCTAAAAGTAAAACTACACACATCAGCAAGATTTTGGTTATACAGCCTGTGTCACCAAATATTTATCCATATTTCCATTGGAATATGGAGTACTTTCTAAGTTAGTCTTGCTAGTTTCCAAAATTATTATAGCTAAGATTACTTGAGAATTACGCTAGAAATAATTGTATCAGAATTGCAAAGAAATCCAATTTTAGTATACTAAGTAGTTAAGATTAAGTTAAATCGCTTGGTCACAAGATCCACCGAATTTCAATTTTCAATTTGTGTGAGACTTTAACCTAAAATCTCCGTATGTTCTTTCTTTGCTATTGTTTGGAAAAACACTGTTATAGTGTAATAACGTTGAAAGTTAGGTAGGCCATTGGCCTAATGAGGTCCACAAGCGAAAAAAACGTGGAAGGGAAAGGATTTGTCAAAGTTTACTTCCAAACTTCTCTTGTCGGGCAATGCAGATGCAATATTTGTGGATTGCAGAAAGAAAATGTTAGATGTGCAGGGAATTCTTACTGTTATAATTTGCTTCATCTGAATCTCCGGTTAATAAAAATCTGTGGGGTTTAATTGTAACACAATTTAAATATATTGAAACTCTAAATAATGAATTTGATCACACCATGTGTCACAACTACATGAACACCACTTTTATGCCCTCATACATAAATATTAAAAGTGGGACCAAACATCCCAATGGACAATACATTGAACCTTTTTCTTATCAAAGTGGGCTTGAGAGCGTAAGCAAAACTTTAGAGACAGCAAAAGCAAAACCCAGAAAAATCATTAGTTGACTTTCCTGCAGTTCTTCCTAATCTGACCGCTTGAGCCGGTGAGCGGGCTGAGGTTACCCATCTTCACCATGGCGTTAGCAAAATCTGTCATGAAAGTAGCTGAATTGCTGCTATAAGCGTTCACTTGAGCGTCCGTGGAACCACCACTAAACAATTGCTGGTCCGAGTGAAGAAGACCTTCTTGGATTTGCAAGTTCTTAAAGTAGGCATTGTCGAAGGACGTCGGGCTCGTGGTGTCTAGAGGAGAGGGATTGTTGTTGCCTCCGGCGCTTGGGCAGTTCGCCTTGAGCGAGGTTGCGAACGTGGTGTTGATGTTGGTCTCGTTGTAAAGACGGTCCCAGAAAGTTGTACATCGGGCTTGACCTATCGTGTGCGACCCTGTTAACAACAATCGAACAACTTTTTAAAATTAATCTTAGTATATAAATCAAGCATTATTGTAAATTCGTTATTAAAAGGTGCCAAAAAGAAGGAAAAACAATGACCTGAGAGTGCCACCATTTCTTTGGCGGTGAAACCTTTGTTAGAGAAGGCAGTGATGAGGTCGCTAAGGCTCAAATTGAAGGCAGGGATGTTGCTATTAGCAGCACTTTGGCTTGCAGTGGTTGAGTCTCTTCTTCCTAGCGGGACTGTCCAACTTGGGCCACCTAACTAAAAAATTAAATAGTTAAACAAATCCACACGTGTTAGTATTGATGGAGCATCGAGATCATAGCTAGTGATTTTTTCTCATCACAATTGACCACTAGAATTAAGAAGAAAGTGTGCACTTACAGCGACAACGGAATCTCGGGCAGCCACGGTCAAGAGATCAGCGCAGGACACAACACCGGGGCATGCACTCTCCAATTGGGACTTGATCGTGTCGACCACGTCGAATCCCCGTAAGGAATTGTTGTTTGGGCCAGCAGTCTTCTCCCCAATGAGCTTCGTGGTGTCGTCGTCGTCTAATAAAACAGATGCGTCGCATCCCTGTTATATATTTTGTACATTGTTAATCAGTCAAATTGATCCTATTGAATTCATTAGATTCAACGGTCAAAATATAAACAGAATAAGTGCTATAGCTTTTCCTGAACATAAAGTATGAACATTGATTAATTTCCCTTATCATTTTCCCCCATTTTGTCACCCATTATGAACGCCTACAGGCACCAGTTTGAACGGGAATGACACCCTTTCTCGTGCCTTTTGACTTTAATTCGTGCGTCTCTCTAGGAACAATGCATCCAATAATTGTCGGACTAGAAACAAAATGATTGTGCTCTGAAGTGTTCTCTAAATCAAGGCTTTTGCTTAGCAACATGGCGTGTCCTTTAATAATTAACAGAGGGGAGTCACGGACTTTTTGATTTACTAGAATTAGCCTGAATTTGGTCTTCTCGAATGACCTTGAAGATCTAGACAATTTCCAACCCATACAGGAAAAGAGAAAAGCATCTAATCGAGAAAGTTGTAAACATGTCACATTTGTTAGTAAAAAATGCATCAGGCTTTAAATATCAAGTTCGAAATAGAGATGGCATATTTTGATGGAGAAAGGCTCATTAGGATATGGGCAACTCTTGAATTAACAAAGAACGCGAAGTGGATAACAATGAAGGTACTTCAAATTGATTAGTCAATTTAGATTGACACTCTAAATTTGTGTTGGAAGTAAACTAGTGAGGTCATGCACAAGGGCCTCTTTGTTTTGTTCAAAAGATCTAATACAATTATTACAAGACCATTGGATTAACAAATTTCATTAAAAAAAGATACTTTATAGAAAAATATCATTTTTAATGTAGAAAAGTATGGCAACCAAAGTGATGGTAATGAAAATATGACCAAAACTTATTGAAAACGACTGATTGATTTGCCAAACACGAAAAACGCGTAAAGTCAACCACCGTCATAAAAGCATGGCTGTCGCTCTCTCTTTTTGCCATCTCCAACGTTTAGGACTTTTGCGTGATCTAATTCATCGAATTTAAAATCATGTAGCTAATCATACACACACACGTCTTATCCACAACATACTCGGCAAAAAATACGCTCGCCTGCATGGCTTTTGTAATAAAGTTAGAGCATACATTGTCGATGTAATTAAAACAATTAGAGTACGCACAATAACATTCTTGTCCATCTTTATTCGAGAATTCTAATTACCAAATCTCTCCTCAATCACCAAAATATTTAGTGGATAAGACCACTTATGAAATGATATTTTTACACTAGCGGTGTATGCTAGAATTACTCATGAAATTTTTTTTCTTTGAATCACCAAAAAGAAGTGCTTTTCTTCTAGGGGCCATGCTTTTTATTGCTGTATGAATGAAAACATAGCTCTAATTTTAAAACGACTTAAATAAACACAACCTATTATAATTATAATAATAAACTCACAAAACTGCATGGCACAAAAAGGGTCGGTCAGACTCGACTAATTCCATATGTGTACTTCCTACCTATTGTTTGGTTAGTGAAAAAGAGAGTAACTTGCGTAGAAGCGAAATCTAATCATTCTTTTCGACTATGAGGTCGGTTGGAACGTTTCACATGCACAAAAGCACAAAGATGCATCATGCATGCACGCTTCGTGCAGCTTGAATGACAGAAGAGAAACAAAGGTAGCAATCAATCGGAAAGAGAGGAGAGACTCCGGGTAGAGAAACTTGCATTAACGAAGCAATCGTGGAAGTGAAGGCGGAGCAGCGATGCGCCCATGCGGGCCTCACTTTTGACCGCAGAGCTCACGCCGGATTTAATGGTGGAGAGGGCGCTGGGACAGGAGGTGGAGTAGAAAGCACTGGACAGCTGAGCCGAGGCTGTTCCCAGAAGGAAAGACAGCAACAATAAAAAGGCGGTTCTGACCGAAGAGCTCTCCCAAGCCATCGCTTGGAGTTACAGTTTCAGCGAAAAAGAAGTTGATAAGCGAAGGAGGAGGAAGGGAAGCACAAGCTTGATGGCTGTGCGTGTAGTGTGTTTTTGTGTGATGCACTTGAATGAACTCAGGGGTATTTATACAAGAGTTTTTCCACTGTTATGCTTTTTATTTCTTCTCAAGTCAACGGCATTGGATGCCTGCATCTATAATATAAGAAATTTGAATTTTGAAAAAACAAGTTCAACACCGAAGATATATATATAGCTTGATCATGTGTAGTCTAGATTCTAAGCTTTTTATTTGAAAACTAACATAATCTCACCGTACAGAAATTTTTGGCTCTATATATATTTATAGGTCTATATCAGGCTGTCAATTCTAAGCAAATATAACAGGACCTATCCTCATATCAGATTCTAGAAGTAATTTCCTTAGGAGATATCAAACCAAGAATCTTCTCGCTTTCAACTTTTAAACTTTTAAGAAGTTTCATATGAATTAAAGAAGATGGCTTATTTTGAAAAGTCTGATACATAAGTATATTTGCATGTGTTTCATATTTTAAGGACCAATATCGAGGAGTCGCCATATATGTTGATTTTTTCACTCACTCTCTATGTTTATTTTCTAGTGTCCAAATTTTCATTTTTGGTCCTGACCTCGCATATATTTTTTTCATCAAGTCGTTAAACTGTCAATTTGTTTAATAAAGTCTTGTAGCTTACATAACTTTTCTAATCATTCCCATCCACCTCGAAAGCCAGCAGGAGTCAGATGTAGAAAACTTTGGGTCGTGTTCACGTTAAACAATTTTCATTAATCAGGTCCCGGTTGTGCGGTACTCAATTCTGAAGTTTCTAGTCTCACTCATTAAGTCCATGATCAAAAAAGTTCTCCATGTTGGACTCTGATCGGCTAAGACAGGCATGTCAATTCCAATTAATTGCATTTGTAGCATGAGGGAATGCAAGTTCAAGGACTCGATTAAACATATCAAAAGTTCAAGGATTTAATTAAAAGAAATGTGCAAGTTCAAGGACCTGAAGTGAAATTTTAACTCAACAGAACACATTCCCTTTTCCCAATCAACATATATAGTCAATTTTTTGTCAAAATAAAGCCCGCTTATGTCACTATAAACAGCAAAAAATAAAGAAAACAAGTAGTCAAAGTGGGATTTCGTCTGGAGAGTTATTGACTATTAGGGAAAATTGTCACGTCCAAGCGAAGGTTCGCCAAATCCAATTGATGAAACATTGACAAGCGGATCACGCCATCTAACCATTGTATGTCCTCCCCTTAAAAGACTTTGTAAGGCTTAATCAATTGCTTGCATGGTATGAAATTTGGAACTTGCTGCATGACAACCATTCCTCTTTGTTCAACTAGTAAACAATAATATGGTTTCCATAATATATAAAAATGAAATTCTGTAGATAATGGACTACAATGTCCTAACAATAGCATCTTGTTCTAGCTGAGATAATTAAAAAAAATGAAAAGTTAAATTAGAAGTAGTGTGATAAACTCTACTAGGGTACTTACGTGTGACCCAATATATCTTTCTACGGTCCACATCGTGCTGTAGGTAGGTCGTAATATCTTATTTCCCATAGCAAGTCATGTTGAATTCCTCCGCATTCCCATATTATTATTATTATTATTATTTTGGTAAAAATAAGCAAGCGCATCTTCAATAAATAAACTCCACACCCATGAATTGCCCCCACTAACCTCATGGACTACATATAACGAGACCTGAAGTTTTCGTTGGCTGCTCAAACATGGAGCTGATTACACTTAGTGGCATGGAGATCCCAACTCATCCCATGTGACTAATTCGTATAAGCATCGATAAAACTTCTCGACCAATGAGTCAATCCTATGGGCTTATCTATGATATTCCTCTGCGTGCCTCATTTTTCAAGCATGCATGTGTGAATGAAAGCCTCATTAGGAATCTAATTTGGGTCAACATTTCGAGTGATTGCTAATCATGCAGATTGTCCTTTATAGTCTTTTGGATTAGCTTAGAAGCAAGTTTACTAATTCGCTAGAACAAGGGATTTTCGCAGCAATATTAAATGAGGCTATGTGGGAGTTTTTCTCCACTCATTCAATTTTAGGATAAGGAATGCTCGATGACACTTCTGCTGTTCATTGCATGCAGCTGTTTCGGACGATGTTGACTCTCTCAGTTGGAAAGGAATAATCACATCAAACATTATGGAGCTTTTTCTAATCAGCTACCAATAGCCCGAACTATTTTTGGTCCCACCAATACCTCAAACTTGCGCCAATTACTAGAAAATACCATCTGTTTGTCGGCTGTTAAAATCCCACACGGCAACATGCGAGGCTGTTAGAAATCTAAAGTGGTAAAGCACGTTCATTACCATATCAGTTTCATTTGCCTTGTGTTCTCCACAAACACTGCCATTTCGGATTTTTAACGTCCATTATAGACAGAAGCCTTGCGGAAGATAATTTTAGTTCCTTGATATAAGCTTGGAGGTATTGCAAAAGAAAAAAAAAAAAAATTCTCGCTCGTTCATAATTTTGAGAAAGACAACAAAGGTTTCGAGAGCTTATGATCAGATATGGCCTCGGCCGGTGGGAAAATGATTTGGAAGTGTTGGAGGATGAAATGACTTCTCCACGCGACCCACGTTCTGCCCCAATTGCTCAAGTGCTTTCATTCGGATTTTGTTGTGAAGAAGCAATACTTTTCATGCATCCGATTCACATCAGATCTATGCATGTGAATCGTGATATGGAATCCAACAGCTCATACGTGTTGGGTTCACATTAGCTGCGAAGCAACCTAAATGATTAGAAAAGGACGGTTAATATATCTCAACCGTATTAGGCTCCGTTTGTTTAGAGTAAGATGGATAATTTAAAAATATTTTTGTAAAAAGGATTGCTTGTTTCACTTGAAAAAATAGCCAAGGAACAACGTTTTTCCCATCAACAACAACTTATGTTTAAATTTTTTTATAGAGAAAGAATATATTTATTTATTTATTTATTTATTTCGTAAGCAATGTAAGTGATTAGTTTTTTGGAAGTCATTTAATTTCCATGAAACAAACGAAGTTTTAATCAAAATAGTTTTCTTTAAAGTTTCTAAGTATAGCTTAAAATTATGCAATATCCACTTGATGGGAAAAAGTGCCAAAAAGTCCTAAACCTATTGTATTTGTACCAATTTAATCATAAACTTTTCAATTATACTAATTTAATCTCAAACTTTTTCATATGATTATCAATTTAATCTATTCAGCCAATTTAAGTTAGAAATTGCTAACACGGATACCAATCATCCCATATAAGATGGCCGATGTTAACATTGACATTTCAAAAATATTTTTAATAACTTTGTGATTTTTTACTATTTAAAAATAATTCCTTTTTTCCTTTTTTCTTTCCTCTTTTTTTTTTCCCCTTTTCTTTTTCTTTGGACTATGGCCAATACCAACCATAGGCAAGGGCATCTCGGCGATAGGTGAGGGTCACCCTCGCAGCCTAAGCGAAGGCACAACCCTTGCAGCCTGGGCAAGGGCCGCCCTCATTGAATCTAGCAAGGGCTTGACTTTTGCCGCATAGCCGAGGACCACCCTCTCTAGAAGTCATGAGAGTGGCCCTTGCCAAACTCGGTGAATTGCCCAGGCTACATGGGTCGTGTCCTCACTAGATCCAGCGAGGGCAATCCTTGCCTCTCGCCAATGAGGGTCATACACCTTTGTCTATGGCTGATTGCCGGTCACAATCCAAAGGAAAAGAAAAGGGGAAAAAAAAAAAGAAGGAAAAATTGAAAAAAAAAATGTAGTAAAAAATTGAAAAATTATTTTAAAATGTCCACGTCATCATCGGTTATCTAAAGTGCCATGGCCGGCATCCATGTCAATGGACTAAATTAGTACCGATGTGAAAAATTTTAGGACTAAATTGATTTAATTAAAAGGTTTATAAATAAATTGATACCAATGTATAGGTTTAGAACCTTTCTGTACTTTTCCCTCATTGTTAGCTAATTATTGAGATTACAACACGTCACGTTTGATGTGTTTGTAGAAACTTGTAGTCTTTTAGTTATGAACCCAATGTGAAGCACTAAATCCTTACTTCACGTGTGCACCTGAATAGCGATGAACTTTGATAATTCTTTGTAGCGATGGACAATCTAAAACTGTTCAAAAATTTTACAGAGAGAACCAAACTGTTGAGCGATGTAATTGCCGAAGGAAGTTCAACTTAAATTTCAGGAAGCGAACTTCAATCGGGTGAGGGAATCCTATCGCCCACCCGGAATTCATGCGTTGTCACCATCCAATTAGTCATTGAATTTTCACCTCTTGTCAATTTAGACACCAAGAAGGAAAAATCCTAGCTGTCTTCACTCCTCACGCCTCCACTATCTCTCGTCAGCGTCTTCTCCCTCGGATCTAGCTTGCATCATCTCTCTCTCTCTCTCTCTCTCTCTCACCTACCTACCCACCAATCTCCACCTTGAGTCAGACGAAATCAGTGGAATTTTCACTTCAAGTGAAATCAGTAACATTCCTACTAATTGTTATACTAAAGCGACGCTTTTCATTAGTATTTCTATGCTCATCTTAAATGTAATTGTAAATTTATCTATCACCGGAATTGTCATTACCACTTAATTACGATAAAATTACCAATTTAAGGTTTGGCGACGGTTTTATTTGATATCTTATCACTAGAATGCCTCTTCTTTCGATCCAATTCCTCCACTACCATGAAGTCAAGTTAGATTTAGGAATGACACTTTTTTCGTTATTGTGAAAACCCGGTCTAGGGGACTTTGAGGCCTCAAATCGAATCCAATTTGAGTCCCACCACCTTGGGTTGACCTAGAATCAATGTTATGAGGGAGGCCATTGTTAAGCGTGAGATAAGGAACTAATGAGGGAGAAGAGAGACAAGTGGGCAATGAAGGCCGTTGAGCGCAAAGCGCCCGTGACTTCGTTGGATCGATCATCAATGGCAGCCACAAGCGATTGGACAACGGAGGGGTGGGGGAGAGAAAGAGGAAATTAAAAAAAAAATCTAAATTGAGTATATGGAGGACACGTGAAGTGAATCTGACGATTCTTGTAATGAAGATAGTAGATAAGATTTATACATGAATATACCCCCTCTTGTACTACAAGATTGCACAGAACAATGCCGAAATTGAATGTCCTGAACTTCTAGCGGTAACAAGGCAAATTTGTTAGAACTTGAGGTCGAACCATATCGCCATGAATAACCCTTCAACCCAACCGGTGGAAGTGTTTTTCAGCTGCAATCTGATATTTTCTGAGTCGCAAATTCAACGGCCGGTTCCATGCTTTGATGTCAACCTATGAGACAAACGCCAGGGACAAAATTTGGACAAGAACAACGGAATGATCTTACAATCAAAATAATTCATCTCGAAAGAAACCAAAGTTTAAGGCGCAGAGGCCCGATTATCTCATGTATTCCGAAAGATGAGTTCACCTAGCACATGCAAAACAAGACAAAGCGAATAAGACTCAATGCGACCATGCATTTGTAAACCGGGGTTTGGCAAGGTTGGTTCACAAAATACGGCCACCGAAAGTTCAAAATCTGGATGAGACAAAATAGTAGTCTCCGACCACGAGTTGACCAAACTGGGGTGGGACTTCACTTTAGCAAAAAGGGTCATATGCATAAACACGCATGATTCGAGCATACCAAAATAGTACTTCCAGAAGGAGTCCTCAACCTAAACTCAAAGCATAATTGAGTCTTACTATATTTTTTTCATGCAATCCCGTCTTAAAACTCTCGATTAATGTATGCTTAGACAAGTCTTTTTATTAACTGCATTGGTTAGCTATGCAAAAGTATAAGCTTTGAGAACTCAATTACATTTCAACATAAGTTTCAAGAGCCGTGCTATGATTATCCTCATGTTTTTCAATGATTGACGCGTAAATTGAACTTAATTTCACTCTCCAAACCGCAATTGACGCATGAGACATCAAATCCGCGTCAAACCTGTCCAATCACATGTTTTGTGGTGCTTGCTTGGGGACTCCGATTTCTCCCTTCTCACCTCCAGAAAAGAAGGGAATCTATAAGATGCTCGTGATTTTCTCGGCGTCGTAATTTGACGATTCTGGTGGGAAAGTGTAGTGGCGACAGATGGAAACATAAATCCCGAAAGCGCCATGCATGGAAAGGGACGGGGAAAAATTTATTTCCACGACCCCACGCGCTTGCTTAACCCACGATTCTTTAGGGTTCGTCGCCTTCTCTGTTAGCTTTATCTTGGAGATTAGACTGTAGAGTCTCTCTCTCTCTCTCTCTCTCTCTCTCTCTCTCTCTCTCTCTCGTCGGTTCCAATCATGGAATGGAGGTCGTCGGTCAACGCTCGAGCTCATTGGCACTTTGCCACGAGAAAAGCACTCTACGCGTTAATTTTTAACGCATTGCAGCTAATTCATTCAAAGTTCTTATTCTTTTGGCTGATCCAGCGTGGTGCCCACCATTCGCAATGGAAAAGAATGCCAGTTCTAGAAAACATGTGCTGGCTTTCTTTTGATCGCTGCGCACGATGGAGGACTTTGGCTATATGTTTTGGGAGAGTGGGCTGATTGGAAGTCGTAACATGCACTCGATTGGATCAGCGTAAAAGAGGAAAGTAGGCGTCTCAAACCACCGCAGTACCAATGTGTAGATCCGCTCTTAGATCATGAATGACTTAGCCAAGAAATGTTCAGGAAAAGATTCGATCAGATTCATGAAAATGCTCAGGTTGTGCCGATTAGTGTTTACAAACACGTCTGTTTAGCAATGTCCTTTTATCTAACTTACTATTTCGAGCCCAATTCACACATATCAAATGCTCTTAGCGGTAATTTAAAATCAGAACATAATTATAGTTGGTTTCTGAAAGAGAATCCCTAAATAACTCAATGACATCATTTCACATTGAGCAAATCAAAAAAGAAAACCTTGTAGCTAACACTAAACTTGGAAGCTAGTTGTAGTTGCTTTAAACGAAATTGTGGCTGGAGGACGATGCTTGCTATTGAGGTATCGTCGGAGTCATAGAGGACAAGAAGATTGGAGAGAACGAGAGCGACGGTCGTGAACCTTAGAAAATCCAAAGAGAGATGCTCTTCACGATTGAGAAAAGAGAGCTCGTCAACAAAGTACATTTTATCTCTAAAAATATTAATTAGGCATCTTTTATTCTTGCCAGTGAATGGGAAGATTGTATGGTACCATTGACCATATTGGTACGCGATCGTTTTGTTTGATGAGACGTGAACTGAAGAAGCATGGTATGACATTCTTGATCAAATGGATGATAAGAAGTTGACTGAATGGTTAAATTTAGGAACGATATAAGCTCCCCCAGTGACTAATGAGTTTTGGGCTCGAAGCCCAATGAAGGAACTAGCTAGATAGCTACTCGATCGAGCAAATTTGCTATTTGAACTTGCATTCAGAGCACCCTTGCCAGTTTGACACCGATTCTCTTACACAACTACACAAGTGAACCCTTCAATTTGACTTTGTTTGTCCCTTGCCCATAAATTTGTACTTTCAGCCTTTTTCTTTGATTTGAGTTCAACCACCTGTTAATTTTGAATATAATTTCACAAGTGTATTGGCTATATTAGGACAGGCCATCGAGCCGTGTTGATGGCAGTGCTTGGACCGACATGGCCCGAGGGCATTATTATTGTCATGCCCCGATCCTCAAGCACACGCACATCCCTTACCTTGGTCGATTTTAAATGCGATATCCCAGGACTACGTATCGCCGACCCTTTCATTTTCATAAGCACATACGGAAGCAATTATAAATCCCCAGACAATAAAGCAATAGGATAGAAAAGTAGGACCATATTTTTCATATTGAAATTCACAACCAAACTTTTATACAACCACATCTCAAAGTATTTTACCATACTATTCACAAAGGTTTAGTCTCACACTCAACCACGTATAAACAAGGTTCACAAAGAGGATGGGATCATAGTCCTCATCCAGATCGTATTTGGGATCATCCTCGGGGTTCTCCTCCATGTACTCCTCTTCGCGTTCTTTCTCCTCAGGCTCCTCATTAGGGTCTCGAAATGTTGTCCCACAATCGGGATGAGGCTATGTCTCAGCAAGTTCTACCCCCTAAGACTCGATTAGTAAACCAATATGCTAACCGGGCTGCCTATGCATGCACGGGTCCGAGGACTTACCTTGACCTCAGATTCCACCTGCATATTAGCACAGTTCAATAGGCACCCAAGCAATCACATCACAAATCGTTATCTCGATTAATCGACCTAGTCGATTACATGTCAATCGAACCATTCACCAGTCATTTCAATTCAATCAATCAGTTTACGACATCAGATCAAAACGATGATCAATCGACCTAGTCGATTAAGGCGGGTTTGATAACATTTCTGTTTAAAAATTGTTCTAAGAAACAGAAATAGAAAAAAAAATGTTTCTGTTCTGGGGAACAATTTTTGAACAAAAAAACGCGTTTGGTAAACTTGTTCTGGGAATAAAAAATAAACAGAAACACGTTTGGTAAATTTATGTTCTTTTTTTGTTTCTTTTAATTTTTTAATATTTTTCTTTTTTTTTTCTTTTTTTTCTTTCTTTTTTCTTTTTTTCTTCTTTTCGCTGGTCGCCGGCCTCGGCCATGGTCGGCGACCGGCCGACGAGGGTCGGCGACCTTGCCCATGGTCGACAACCGGCCGACGAGGGCCGGCGACCTCGCCCGGCCACGGTGAGGCTCGCCGGCCATTGGCGTGGCCGAGCCTCGCGCAGTGGTTGGGCAAGGCTCGGGCTCGCCCGGCCACGGGCGAGGCTCGCCCTCACCGGGCCACCGCCGGGCCGGCGAGCCTCGCCGGTGGCTAGGCGAGCTCGGGCTCGTCGGATCTGGGCGAGCTCGAGCTCGCCCAGCCAAGGCGAGGTCGAGCCTCGCCAGGGGCCGGCGACGCTCCGGCGAGGTTGCCGGCCCTCGACAGCCGGTCGTCGGCCATGGCCGAGGCTGGCGACCAGCCAAAGAAAAAAGAAAAAGAAAAGAAGAAGAAAAAGAGAGGAGAGAGAAAATTTGTTCTTAAAAATTGTTCCAAAAACAAGAAACACATTTTTCTTGTTTCTTATTTATGTTCCAAATGTGTTCCTGGGAACAAAAAAATAGTTCTGGAACAAAAACGCAAACAAACGCGTTTCTGTTCTTTTTTTGTTCCTTGGAACAAAAAAACAGAAATTTTGTTCATAAACAGAAACAAAGAACATTAACAAACAGGCCCTTACATGTCAGTCGGACCATTTCTAGGTCATCTCACTCCACACTATATAATCTCCAATAGTATACTTAGTCACAGAGCTACATTAATGCTCTCGGGCGTCGTTTTCGCCAACGTGATGTACAATAAATACTTTATGTGCATGCTCTTAGGCATTCCAATTACTTTCAGCCACACGAGCACGATACTCGACACACAGAAATACGGTCACGCAGGCACGATCTACGCCACACAGGCATGATCAATTATCGCCACACAGGCATGATATATATTCAACAACTTACGTGCATTCTCTAAGGCATCCTATATGCCAAAACGATATAATAATCGCCGACCCACGTCACACAGCATTTCTTCTCATCTTTTATCATATTTGATAAAATATTGTGCGTGGGCACACAGTTGACCTTAGCCAAAATATAATATTTTCCTTTCCATAACTCCCACCTTTTTTGTAGTCTACAAAAATATTTTTGGCATTATTAACCGATGCCCGGTTATTTTTCAATTAATAACCAACCTTATTCAATTTAGGAATAAATCACAAATTCACAGATAATTCAATTCAGCACAAAATAAGGCTCAATTAAATAAACAGACTGCGCTACGACAATCAGCAAAAAATTCCGGTCGTCGACTATCCCTACCTAATTTCCGGGAAATAAATAATTAATTAATTAATTTCGAAATTTAATAAATAAATACTAAAAATCCAATTTATGCCCGTAATGCCTAATTGAAGCTCGATAAGGGTCGAGAAAAATCTCGAGATGCATTCAATAAATAATAGTACGTTACTTGCTAATTGCACAATTCAATTGCCTAACATGCATCATAATTATTTAATAATCACTAATATACTCTAATCTAACCACATAATTACACTTAATTAAATCGAATCAACCCTTAAGCATATTAGCAAACTAAGAAAGCATTAGTGAGTAAAACTCACTTGATTAAAAGTGGAGACCGAATCACCGCGACAGTGGCTGAAATCGGGCTTTCGACGACACCAACGGGCTTCGACCGAGCCCAAAAGCTAAGCAAGCCCACAGAAATTTATGGGCTTGGGCTTGTCTTCGCGGGCTTCACAATGCTGGGCTGGTCTTCAATTGATTTACTGGAATTGGGCCTCACTGAACTGGGCTGAAGACTCAATTAATGGGCTGCACTTGTGGACTTGGGCTTTACTGGTTTGAAGATGGGCTGAGCAAATTCACTGGCCCGGGCTGACGTAGCTGGATTCAGCCAAAGACTACTGGGCTCACTGGGCTTCACAAGCTGAAGACGCTGGTCTTGTGCGCTACTGCAGAGTTGGGCCGAGCAAATTGCAAGTTGGGCCGAAGGATTTCGTGGACTGGCTCCGCTGGCCTGCTGGCTTCGGTGAATGCTGAGAAGAATGAAGCAGTGAAGCCGTTGATGCTGAGGCGGCGTGGACTGACGAGCGTGCGGCAGAGGTCTTCGAGGCAGCTGCTTCGATGGGCTTGCTAGAGTCGGTGGCAGCTGGGTCAACTTTGGGGAGTTTCTGCTGAGGTTTTGACCGAGCAAAACACAAGGAAGCAGCTAAGTGAGGCCACGTGGACAAAGAGAGCTCGGTGGAGATTTCTTCAGTCAATCTTTGGTGGTTTTCGCTTCGGTGCAGCTGGCGACGGAAGGAAGCAAGGCTTGCGGACGAGTGAAGATTTCTTCAGTGGACGGTCAACAGAGAGAGCTGGAGTTGAGAATTTCGGTGGGCGTTGATGGTAGCAAACGAAGGAAATGAGGGAGACGGGGACAACCATGAAGAATTACGTGGGCGTGGGTTTTCGGTGAAGTGAAAGGAAGATGGAGAGAGAGGCTTCGCATAGAAATGAAGGGGGAATGAGGCGTGCGGAGGAAGTTGTGGGTGAGGACAAACAATCAAAGAAATGATTAAAATGCCTCAAAAGTCCAAGCCTCATCCTCTTAATTAAATGCATTGTCCCCCTAATTCTTTCCACAATTTAAATCTCACAATCATTTCTAAATTGAAGTCCAAATTTCCAACCCCATTCCTAATTTCGAATTTCACCAATTTAATTTCACTTTCTTCACTCAACTTCCCAAATTGAGGTCCGATTTCGATGAAGGAAAATCCCGACAATTTTTCGTGAGTCCCCAACACTCAAAGGCTCGGCTTGGATGTCACGCCCCGAACCCCAAGCGCGTGCTCATCCCTATCTGGTCAATAATAATTTGCGACTTCTCAAGACGAGTCGCCGACCCTTTCCATTTTATTGCACATGCAGAAGCGAAAAGAAATCCCTTGACAGTAATCATCTCGGGATAGAAAAGCAAGACAATAGATTCACAAACAAACATGCTTTTATATATATGTTTGAGTCATGTACAAAAGTCTATGGCCAAAAGACTACAAAAGACTGGCCTTCCAAAAAGAAGCGGTCCTAACTGACCCACGCTTCCGATCACCTCCTCTCAGCTCCAGATCCTTCACTCGACGACCCTGAAAATGTTGTCTCACAACGTGGTGAGATATAATCTCAGCGAGTCTAAACTCTAAACCCCAATTAGGAGGGAAATACGCCCAGAAATGTCCTAATCACACAATCACACAATCAAGGAGACTTACCTCGTCTCAAATCCACCTTGTAGGTCAGTACAATTTATATCACAGACAACATGAGAGCATGAGCAACAAATAACCTCCAATAACTGAAACGCCACATTCAATTAATCATGCGTTCCTATTGTTAATTAAGCCACTTGAGGCACTATCAACATCCATGTTTGGCAGTCTACTAGCATAGCCAGGCATCATTTCTTCCCCATAAAGCACGCCTATGTCACATTGACGGCTATCCCGAAGGAGCTTAGGTCCAGAATCTACTGCGACCCGCTACCCTAATGCATGGGTAACCCGAAAATGGGATTTAGTAATGTCCGGTGTAAACGCTAGGACGAGTTCACTTTAACCAGCACATGACCACTCAATCTCGGCTCAGGACACTGTGCATTACATACAACTGCCTCGATTAAAATAGCGATCCTGGCCTATTTTCTTCATATTAAAAATACATTGTAAATTAGTCGTGTTTGGGTACACAGTCAACTCGACCTAGAAAAGGTGATGTCTTTCACCTTTAAAATCCCACTGTTTTACATAATATATAAAATCATTTTCGGTGTTAAAATTCGACACTCGGGATTTTATGTATAAATATTGAAAATTCACAATTTTTGGAATTAAATACCAAAATCCAATCAGCACTCAATTTGCATAAATTAAAATTCAATTGCTGAAATTAACCACACCATTGCAATCGGCATGAAATTCCGATCACCGCCTATCCCGACCTAATTTCCGGAAAAATAATTAATTTCGAAAATTAATTAATTAATTCATTTCAATTTCCAAAAATACTAACCTAGGCCAAATTTATTAAATTAAATACCAATATGGACCCGGAAAATTCCCGAACCCTTCTAGATAAATAATACAATTTATTTAGGCCTTAGCTAAACCATGCTAACCACCTAACATGCTCAATTAAATAATTAAATTTCTAATTTAATCTAACTAACCACCTAATTTCTAATAAAATAAATCTAAACACCGATTAAACGTCATTAGCCTACTAAGCAGAGTTTAGAGTATAAAATTACCGATTAATTACGGAAACCGGTTCACCGCGACGACGACGCGACAGTGGCCGAAATTTGAATTTTCGGCAGCGTCGGTGGACTTGGGCCGGGCCTAAAATGGGCCTAACAAATCTCAGTCCAATCTGAGATTTGCTTTTGAATTGGACTGGGCCTGAAGCAGGCTGACTTCGCGAACTTGGGCCTCAAAATCGTGGGCTTGGACTGCTGACTTCTTGGGCCAAATTGATGCAGGCTTCAAAAGGGCTTCAACGTTGAAGAAGCTAGGCTGCTGGAGTTGAATTTGCTGGGCTTCGGGCTAAACATAATACTGGACTGGCTGTCTTCGTGGATGGGCTGCTCACGACCTGGGCTTCTCGTGGACTTGGACGACAACAGCAGCAACGTGAGCTAGCATGACCTAATTGGAACAGAACCAGTGAAGGAATCACTAGCGTTGAGCTGCGGGCAATGCTGGGTGGAGGGATCAACGTGCGACTGGCGTTGCGAACGAGATGCAGTCAACGAAGGGGCTTCGGCGTGGCTTGAAGGTTGACTGAGTGAAGTTGGATCGCGGACAGATGGCACGAATGAGGGGCAGTTTCGTTGGACTGCTAGCAGACGGACGAAGATGGGGCAGGGAAGTAGCTGGTGTGCAGAGAAGTGGATGATGGATGCAACAGACGAGGAAGCCGCTGGACGTAGGAGGAAGGGGCGCCGTTTACTAGTTCAATGGCCAAGTGGCAGCGATGCAGAACTGCTCGGTCAATGAAGGAATTCGGTGGCTTGCTGTTCACCAAGAAGGGGCAGACTGTGGACGCGTGGAGAGGCAGCTTCAGACGAAGGCAGCTGCTTCGTTTGCTGGCTTCGATGGCAGAAGCGTGGGGGCTTCGGTCAACAAAAGAGGAGGAAGAGACTTGGTTGTTGACCAAGGGACAAGAGAAGGTGGATGCTGGCAGCAGGATGTCGATTGGTGGGGATGCGATCTTCGAAGCCACACTTTGAGAAGAAGACAGAAGCTACTCGTCCAAGGGACACTCGAGCAGAGAGGAAAATAAAAGAAGAAGACAGAGGCGGTGATGGTGAAGACAGCGACGGGAGGTGGAAAGCAGCTGGTTTTTTGCTCAATCAAAAGGATTGGATCAAGGACAAAGTCAAAAGGATTTATCCCCTCCATTGAATTCCATGTCCCCTAATTCTTTCCATATAATTTTCCACCAAAATTATCCAATTTTGATGTCAAAATTGTTGTCTAACCCTAAATCCGAATTTCACATTATTGGGGACATCAATTCTTCGACGATTTCCCAAATTCAACGTCCAATTTTGATGAAGAAAAATCCCATATAATTTTCTGTAAATCCCTGACACTCAAAGGCTCAGCTTAGAAGTCCAAATTTCCTTTAATTTGGCCCGTATGAATTTCCGCTAATTTTCCGTAACGTCCGATCGATTTTCCACAAAAATCCCGAAATCTATGAAAAATCTTTGGAGGATGAGTCGACGTTTCTAAAATAGCTCGTGACACTACAGAACTTTCAATTTTTGAAATCGGGTTCAAATTCGCGGTTATTTTCAATCCGGCGTGCTTTTAGCGTGGTCTAATCTACCAGGTAACTTTTAGGAATTTTTGGTACAATTGACTCGTGATCGATTTCTCTCGAGTCACAATATACATCCCTAACACATTGATGACTCTCGGTTGTCATGAAAATCTCGAGGTTTCAATTACGGGTACCGGGTACCAAAACGACGGAAAATCAATTTAGTGCCGATCGATAAGAATTTTGCAATCAAGTGGAATCACCCACAATTTGATCACATATCTCAGTCGAATCGACCTATCTCTGATCTTTAATCGATCTCTGACGATGCCGTAATGACCCCTTGCAGACCAACATGGTCGAGTAGTCAACTCCTGGTCGAATTCTCAAGTCCAATTGCATTTAGATTCCTTAATTGTTTCCCCAAATAGTCCAGTTATCTCATGAGTGATCAGCTCAGAGAATAGCACTATCAGCGCGTCAACAAAAGGCCCGATTTATTTAATCGAAAACGAAACGTGAAAATTCAGGCTGTCACATGAGAAGTCCAAATTTCTTTTAATTTGGCTCGTACGAATTTCCGCTAATTTTCTGTAACGTCCAAAACGGATTTCTACAAAAATCCCGGAATCTCTTAAAAATATTCAGAGGATGAGTCGACGTTCCTAAAATAGATCGTGACACCACAGAACTTTCAATTTCTAAAATCGAGTCTAAATTTGCGGTTAATTTCACTTGAGCGCATTTTTAGTGTGACCTACTACCGGGTAGTTTTCAGAGGTTTTTAGTGCAAATGACCCGTAGTCGATTTTCTTTGAGCCACTATGAACCCACTCGACACATTAGCGACTCTCGATGGTCGTGAAAATCTCAAGGTTTCAATTACGGGCACAGGGTACCCAAAACGACAGAAAATCGGTTTAATGCTGATCGACGAGAATTTTGCAATCAGGTGGAATCATCCACACTCTGATTATACATCTCAATCGAATCGACCTATCCCTGATCTCTGATCGATTTTGACAATGCCATAATGACCATTGCAGACTAACATGGTCGAACAGTCGACTTCTGGTCGAATTCTCAAGTAAATTGCATTAAGATCTCTTAATAACTTCCCCAAATAGTCTGGTTATCTCACGAGTGATCGGCTTTGAGAATAGCACTATAAACGCGTCGATAAAAAGCCCAATTTATTCAATTGAAAATAGTACTGAAAATTCAGGATGTCACAATTATGCCAAAGCCTAGGCAAGACTTCACACAAATTTCCATTCAAGGCGGGCCAAGGTTGGCTTGGGCCCTTTTTCATTGTAAACTAAATTTTTTTGTAAAGAAAAATTAAAAAAAAAATAGAGTTGAAAATACGATATTCAATAAAAATTGCAAGAAATGGAAATGTAATAAAATTTGAGGTAAATAATACAGTATAAATTACATTCAAAGCACAACGTACTAGTATACTAATAATATTAAGATTTTGATTTGACAGTCAATAAGAATAATTAAATAATTAATAAAGAAATATTAAGGGAAACTTTTTTTTCAATTAAATATGAATAAAGGACAAGTACATCCTCCGCTCTAGTGACAAGCATGTGACGGTTGGATCAGTTTTCACCGTCAACAACGTACGAGTATCGTAATAATGATAAAGTGGTCATTGTCCTCTTCTTCACGTTAGGAATGTTTGGTTGGAGTCAATTCTTGTAATAACCAATCAGGCCGGTGGACATTCCATTTATTTTATTGTTCGCAGTCAAAGCTATACCTATTGCTTCCATAATTGGTTGGTTAGTACTCAATAAGGACTGCAAGGTATCATAGATGCTGGTGATGAAGACGAAGAGAATAGCAACCATTTTTATTGTTTGCTCTGTTTTGTCCTCACTTTTTTTTTTTTTTTGAATGACCTACTTTCACTATAAATCATTTAATAAATTTAAAAAAAAATTACGCTACATATAATCTGTCAATAGTTAAATTAAAAACACTTAATATCAATTATGAATTGTCCAAGGTTAGTTATGGCTCGGATTGCTGCAATTCATATCACACATAGTGTTCCTCCTCTTTCGACGTGTTTGGACCTTCATTTTCAAAACATATATCAATGTGTGCACACATTTTTAGATACGTTAGGAGTAAGCGGTCCTAAGTTCTATCCAAGTTACACCTAAAACATGGAATATATCCGTTAGAATAAGTTCTCTAATTTTTAGAACTCGAAACCTACATTGCATATCTAGGAACCTAGAACCTACCTTGTCACGGGTTTCAAAGTTTACCTATGTTCCACTTGTACTATTAATTGAACAACTATAATGAATCATTACTTCTAAGTACTATCATTTTCTGCAATTCATTATGACTCATATTTAGACACACAAAGATTATGAAATATTAATAAAGTCATATATATCACCAAAAATGGAATCTCATACTAATGATTTCAAATACACACTCATCATTGAACGCTATAAAATGCCATAGAATCATGTGAAAACATAAAATAAGAAAAAAATAAAACTTGTTTCGGATTCCAAGTTTCAGATTCTAGTCAAGATAGATTTCCTAATTTTTTAAAATTGAAACCTACAATGCATATCTTAATCCGGATCTCAGGTTTTTTATTATATTGTGCTTTGGTGATGTGTATTTCCCTCAAATAATTTATACATGACCAATCTAATAAACTCAAAAAAAAAAATGTTAAAGTATGGTAACTTTTTACTATGGTTGTCCGTTCTGGCAAATGTTGAAAAATCGGTGATCTCAAAAATATTTTCAAAATTTGACCACATGTTCTAAAGTTTCGGATCTCGAGCTCCGGTGAGCACAAAATTAGTCAATAACATCAGACAAAATCTATGCACGATCAAAGGTCGGTTAATTTTTGAAAGAATAAATAGATTTAATGATTCTTAGAAGAAAAACTGCCACCAGCAGCACCAGGTGCAACAGCCAGCAGCGCGCCAGCGCTGGTCAAGTCCTACCAGGGTTTGCACATTGCACTACTTTCAGCTACTGAGGGCCATCTCCCTTGGGTGTCACACACTAGGCCTTAAGCGACAAGCACGGCCCAAGACTCCTAATCCGCTGTTCAGCGGTTCTTCCGCCATATATGAAGGCCTAAATGGCCTTATGCAGCATTTCATAAGCCTTGTGTCAGACTTCCCTTCTGCATAGAGAATTTGACTTTAAACCAAAAAAGAATACACACATATATATGTTTCTCATTTACTAAGAAGATAAATGCATTTCTCTTACTCCTAACTTGTAGTTTCTCTCTCTTGCTTTAACACTAGTACCTTTTTACTATCTTTTATGGAGAAGGTCCATGACATATGGGCGCCCGTCCCTTAGGCAATCGCAGGGATGGCCTTTAGAACTCTCTCTCTTTTATGGAGAAGGTCCATGACATATGGGCGCCCATCCCTTAGGCAATCACAGGGATGGCCTTTAGAGCTCTCTCTCTCTCTCTCTCTCTCTCTCTCTCTCTCTCTCTCTCTCTCTCTCTCTCTCTCTCTCTCTCTCTCTCTCTCTCTCTCTCTCTCCTGGTCTAGGTACACTCTCGCCTCTCTCTAAAATTGGATAATTTGCATGTATAAATCCTAACAATGTCGAAACAATTTTTCAAATCATAAAACCTGCCATAATTCTGCTAAAGTAGGTAGCAAAATTTTCATTGAAAACAAGTCACTATTCTACCTAATTAAATTAGAAAGAATAGCCACATTTTGTTAGAAAAATAATTCATTGTGCTGCTTAAATTAAAGCTCAAAACTTTAGTCCATTAGGCTTGAAATTTTTGGCATTTACCCGTCCTTGCATTGGCCGAATATTTGCTTGTAGCCATGCCTAGTCCACGCAATTGATTCAAGTCAATTCATCATCGGTGGTCCATTGCAAATGCAATAAGTGAACTAATTATCCTAAAACTATATGCAATTATAACTTTTTATTTATGGGCCAAAGATTAGTCCTTGATTTTCTATGCAATGAATTCTTAAATGGGACTGGCCCAATCCACATGACTAATTCAAGTCCATTCACCATCGCTGGTCCAACACAAATGCAATTAATAAACTAAAGTATATAATAAATGCTCTTAAAACTATATGCAATTATAACATTTTTGTTTAGGAATTAAAGATTAGTCCCTCAATTCCCATCCAACAAATTATTAAATGGGATGCCAAAATTGAAGTGTCAATAATCGTGGAGATGTATGACTTATACTAACAATCCCACTCTTGTAATACACTTAACCCATTAAACATAATTTTCCTTCCTTGCCTTTGTTGCTTGTCCACTTAATTTCTTGCCAACGAAGTATTATCCCACACGCACATACACGTTAGAATTTACTTTAGCAATCTAACCCCTCAAAGCTACATTTGGCAGAATAGGATAAAATTTATCCTACTCTATGTTTAATGCATGCTTAGGATAAGATAAAGTTGGATATAAGATCTCATGGGGGAGGTGTGATGAAAGTGGATAGGATTTCTAATATTCTTAATAAGAAAGTTATTTTCTTTAAATAAAAAACTTCTCAAATTAAAAAAAAAAAAAAATTGAAATTATATTTCAATATAAATATTATTTGAATTCCAATAAAAAATTCAAAATAACAAAAAATAACAATTTATTTTTATTTTTATTTTATTTTTATTTACATAGTTGACTTTAATTCTATTTTATAATATAAATTGAATATATTTATATATCTTTTATATTTATTAAATATTTTAGGTATATTAGTACAATTTACTATTTAATAAAATTTTATTAGAGAAGGGGAAAAAGAAATACAAATAAAATAATTAAAAAAGAGAGGAAAAATAAAATAAAATGAGCAAATAAAAATAAAGTAGACAAGAGTGTTAGAGAAATTTGAAAATGACTTAAAGCCTAGAGTTCTCACTAAACTTGAAAATGACTTTAGACTCAGAGCTTTAGATCACCTTTAAGCAAAATAAACAAAACCAAAAAATCAACAATTTGTAATTTTAAAAACAATAGAATCGGTTAAAAGGAAGTAGTAAAATTAGACAATTTACCTCATTCAGACTCAAAAGATTGAGATGGAAACTTTGATTAATTCAAGTTTGGGACCTCTCCAATTATGGGTTTTTGAAAACAAAATTTTGAAGAAGTGAGTAGATGGTTGAAAGTTAATGAAGTGGAAGCTCTACTTTTGGAAAGTGAAAACTTGCCATGGATTTCCACATATGACCAAGGCAAGAAATTTTTTAATAAGTTCTCAATAGTTTTTAAAAAATGATTAATTAAAGTTAAAAGAAATTTTGAACTTTGAAGCGCTGCAATTAATGAGTTTCAAATGGCCCCTATGAGACTAGCTTGGATACACTTGGCCCAAAAGAATTAGCCACTAGAAGATATCTTGATGAAAATGAAAATGAGCTCCTCTTCTTCAGTCAAGTAAGTGCATGAATCACCAATGCATGAATGAACTATAGTTAAAATTGATGATCTCATGCATAATGTCAAAGATACCAAGTTTAATGTCTCAAACAAAAGCACAGTTTCAAACTTTGGCAACGAGCAAGAGAGATGGCGTGCCAATTAAAGAGAAATAAAAATTGAGAAAAACAATATTCATTCTAGACATTTGATTTTGAACATTGGAGAGTTTGAAATTTTTTTTAATCCACTAAAATCATCAATGAAAGATATAAACAAATTAGGAAAATCTCAAAATATGAATTTCCTAATATACCGACCCTATTCTATAAATAATATGGCGATAAGTTAAGATATCATTGTTCTACACTACTAACGTGCACATCAAAATCTATCAAGTTATCCTTAATGTCTCGGACTCTTGGCAATCTGATTGTAGAAATTAATCCTAAATATACCGCTTCACTGTCTCATTAACCTACTGCTATGCCATTTCTTCCATGGAAAGGCCAAATCGATAGGACAAAAAGTGTGTGGACTTAATCAATCGATTACCAATCACCCATATAGCATTATTACCACTTGACGCCCTCAATAGACCAACTATGAAATCCATGATGATATACTCTCATTTCGATAAGTATTTTAAGTGGGTGTAATTGTCCACCTGTTTTTTGTGCTCAATTTTCATTCGTTGACAAACTGGATATTGATCGACAAATTTCATAGAATTCTTCTTCATGTCCTTGACCCACAAGAAGTCTTCTATTAAGTCCTTATACATTTTAGTGCTTACTTGAGAATCTAATGTCGTGAACTTTTTGCAATATCTCCTTTTTCAATTCTAAATCACCAAGAACCAACAAATTAAAAACCGACTAGAGAAATTTCGGCGAAACAAAGCAATATGAAGCTCTTGTAGCAGTAAATAGAAGCGATGATGGCATTGCAAGTGAAGACAGTGGGGGTGGGTGTTGGAGAAGTCGAACTGACGAATGGTGGCGAAGGCGGGATTGAGATCTCTGGCACAAATGAGGGACTGGATGTGGCCGTGGAGGTCGAGGTGAGGGCTGACGAGAGCAGAGGTGGACAAATTAAAAACCGACGGGAGAAATTCCAGTGAAACAAAGCAATAGGAAGCTTCCCTCATCTGGTATATAAGAGCTCGGTTCACATGCATACTAAAAAGTTCAACATTGATACCATTCTCTACATTTTATCACGGATAAGGATCCTCTAAATTTTGTTAAAATTACTTCTCATAGCTTGAAACCTCTTTGCTATACCCATTGGATGGTCAAGCTTGTTCTCCATGTTTCTTTTCTTTCTCACTGTTTTTTTCTGCTTCTTTTTTCTTTTACCAAAATTTCCTCAGCATCTTCTCCCCCCTCTAGGGGAATTGATTCCAAGATGGATCGATACTAAACCTTTAACCAGAAAATTGAGAACAAATCTTGTGATCCTCAGTACCAAACAATTGGAATCAAAAACCTAAAGAATTGGTTTTGGCACTATCAATTAGCGCTCGATTCTCAAGTAAGCTAATGTTATATTTCAGGTTATTAAAAAAAAAAAAAAAACCACTCTTGAAATAAAATATAAAAGTTACTCCATTTCATTATCAAAAACATTTGTCGGTCAAATAGGTCATTTTCCCACACATTGAAGCTTACATCAAGGCACTCTGGAATGAGCAAAAGCATTGGAAATATTGTTTTGATTTTAATTGCTCCCAGTTTCTAAATGTTTTAGTTTTTATGTAACTTACAGTTTCTAGACTTGACTTTAGTCTTTTAGGACACGTTTGGCAATCGGCCAAATAGTGTTTGATTTTGTTATTTTGTTCTTGGGATTAGGTTTGGAATAGAAATCCATTTGATAATTTTTTTGTTCTCGAGAATATATTTGGAGTAGAATTGAGAAGTAAAAAAATTAATTCCTTGTTCCCGAGAATAATTCCAGAATCAAGTCAATCAAAATTTTTTCTTTTCTTTTTTCTCTTCTTCTTTCCTTCTTGTTTTTCTTCCTTTTCTCTTCTTCTTGCACCGCCGCCGCCATCGACCATCATCACCGGTCACTGGTGACCAGTTACGTGAGCTCGCCCAGCCACTGGCGAGCCTTGTTTGGGCCTCCCTCAGGCACCGGTGAGCCTCGCTTGGCCGGGCAAGACTCGCCCAACCACTAGTGAGCTTGCCTAGCTAGGTGAGACTCGGCCAAGCCTTGGCTGGTGTCGTGACCTAAATTTTTGGGTGCACCACCTAAAACTAGGTTAATAGACTACTAAGTTTTTTTTACTTAGCTCGGGTTCTCCCAAACCCATACCAATTCGCGACTTAAGGTTCAAGTTTTTTTAACATGTAAAAGATTATTATCTAGGAGTCGCCACTAATCAGTTTGCGGTAGGTCGATTAGACACCTAAGTAAAATAAAGGGAGATTTATTTTACTCCTACGAACCAGAGACTAAGGGTACGAGGACTTGGTTACATTAGATTTCTCTAATGCCCTTTCGGTACCATTTCTTTTTAATTTTCAAAAATGTTTTTTACAGGCGGCTGATTTATTTTAACCTAAATTACTATTATGCAAAAAGGTGATCACACAAATGCTCAAACATTCATTAAATAAATAAATTGCATCACACAAAGCAAGCAATCAATTTTTTTTTTTATTTTTCTTGAAAATTAGAATGACTTAATCTTATTCATATGCAAATTCTAATTAAATGGGCCTATTATGCAAACTAGTTAATATACACCTCATGACCTAACTTTACTAATGAACAAATCATGATTAAATGATCCTATTATGCAAACTAGTTAACATGCACCTGGTATTTTTATTTCTTTATTGAAATTCGGAATTAACAAAAACCCTAATTAAACTATCTAAAAATGGGTAATTTTCTAATTTATTCCAGGGATTAATTTTGACTTAAACCCTATCCTATCTTAGAAAACTATTTTTAGAAAAATGAGATTTAAGATGTGCGAGCATTATCTAAAAATTAATTTAGGTCAAACCCTAACTTATTTTTAAAAATGCAACCCTAAAAATGTAATCCTAAGAAAATTCTAATTTACTAAACCTACATGTTCGATTTACTAAACCTATATGCTCATACAGAATTTTGATTTTTTTTTTAATTTTCTGATTATTAAATAAATATTAAATCTAAGCTATCAACAAAATAAAGGATTAAAATAATCGAAAAAATAACATGTTGTCTCACAGGTCAAATTAACGATTATTCAAACCCTAATCATCACGACAAAGAGATCAAAATAATTAAAAATCTGATCCGAAGTCTTACGGATCAAATTAATAATTATAATGATTTAACAATTAAAATTCCACCAAAAAGCCCAAAAATTAATATAATTAAAAAAATAATCCAATCTCTCTCGGATTAAATTAATAATTATAATAATTCCGGACAAAATCCTAGCGGATAATGCCTACAAAATTTATTGACATCAAATATTACAACTTAAATAGATAAACTAAAATGAGATAAAATAAAATAGAATAAATAAAAAGAAAAAGCTAAACCACCTAAAGAAAAAGGGGCTTGCTGCAGCGTTGATGGGCGCCGGACGGACGGTGGTTGGCGTTGGGACTCCGACGAGAGCTGGCGGACGGCGACAGTGAGGGGCTCGAGCTCAGAGCAGTAGCGGAGGCGGAGCCGGACCGCGGGTCGCTGGGTGGCGACGTCGGCAGCGGTGCGGGGCTCGGCTGGCGTCGGGGCGTCGCGGACTGCTGGGCAGCGACGGCGTCGAGCTCCGGCGTAGGGGTGCGTCGAATCGAGCAGCACTCTGGCGCAGTGACAAGCGAGCAGGAGGCAACGGCGTTGGGTCGTCTGGCGGAGAACAGCAGCAGCGCCTAGAGCTACTGGGCGGTGGTGCAGCTGCAAGCAGAGCAAAGGGGGTCAGTGTAGGTTGCTGCAACAGGCGGTCAAGGCGGGGTTCGGCTTGCGCGAGTCGCGGTTGGAGCAGGGGACGTCGGGCGCTGAGTCGCGGGCGTCGGTGAGCGCAGCGACGAGCGAGCTGGCGGAGGTGTAGGGTCGGCAGCAGCAGGTCGCGGGTGCAGAAATGCGGTGGTGGGCGTCGATCCGGGTAGCAGGGGTCACCGGCGGGTTCGATCAGCGGTGGCCTGCACAGGCACCGGCGCGGGGGGGGTGGACTAGCAGCAATGGCGGAGGCGAGCCCGTGAAGAAGAAGACCAATTTTTTTTCTATTTCTATTTTTTCTCTCTCCTCTCACTTCCCCTCACGTCTCTCCTCCTGCTACTCTGCTGACTTTTTCTTTCCTCTGTATTTGTCAGAAGAGAAAGGAGAAGATGGCCCTTTTCGATGACAAGGGTTTCCTTTCTTTTTTCTTTTTTTTTGTTTGCACGAACTCCCTCTTCACATCAACTCTCTCAATTTTTCGAAAATTGCTCCCCCTTAATTACGAAAAATGAAGCTCTCTTTTATACTAATTCTGAATGGCCGCTTTGAATGGTATTTTCCGAGTTTCCATATTCTGTCGGATTAAATCAAAGCTGCAAATCAGAGCGTGATTACGCAATCAGCTCGATTTCGCTCCGATTTATTCCGTTTTATAAAAATTCTTGCCCTTTGTTCACCTGATCTTTAATTGCTTCTGCTTTTTATCAAAATCTGAATGTCTATTAGAATTTCCAATTTCCATTCATAATCAATCAAATCGATTTTCCCCATTTTTTTTATTTTTTCTTTCCTTTTATTTGTTCCAATGCAATTTTTATTTTCTTTATTTTCCTAGGTTTGCTAAAAATAGGTGTCAACAGCTGGGCTGGGCGAGGTCGAGCTCCACTAGTGTTTGGGCGAGCTCAACCTAGTTGGGGGCCAAAGACAGGATAAGGAAGAAGATAAAAGAAAAGAACAAAAAAAAAGTAATAAAATTATTTAAAAATTTAGAAGAAATGGTTTGGATTAGAAATTTTAAGGACGGTATCAAACGCAATTATATTATGTGTATGTAAGTTACTCAACTGATCTCATTATTTGAGTAGTCGACCTTAGATTATATCACTCTACATGTTAAATCCAACGCGGTCAAACCCAAGTCCAACTTCGCTGAACCTGGGCAACACAAGCAACCAATGCTATCATTGTGGCCCCTTGGCAAGGCCCACGCGAATTCGAGGATACATTAGAGTTTCAAACACTGTTTCAATGAGTGCACATGAGCAGCGAGCGAGGGGCGACCACTTGAGGATGCGGTGTCAAGGTTGGATGGCTAGGGCACATGAGGCACGTTGAATGGTGGTTGAGGAGGGAGAGAGAGGGAGAGAGTCCAGGGAACATAGAATTAGGATTCTTTTCCTTGGTGGCGTGTGTGTTTTTTTATTTTTAAAAATTTCATGTCATATAAAGGGAATTCATTTAAAGGATAACTTTGGCTTCGACATTTTAGGTTACATTTGTTTAAAATTAATGAATGTGTTCCGTTTTTTTCCCTATTTTGGGCTAGTGCTGAAGTGATAGAGAGAGAGGGGTCGTGGGCTTTCCAAGTGAGCCATTTCTCTAGGCCTTAACCCAATGGGTTAGTGGGTCATTCTATGGGTTTATTTGACTCTCAGGCCGGATCTTCCTTACCCATATCAATCCTGGAAAATGGGAAGATGCCACAACGGTACTTCTATAGTCATGGAGCTTTAGGGATTATTCTTGACCACAAATACTATGTAGCTTTTATTTATATATTCTACATCGACCTCCACAAATAATATAATTCATTGTTTATTTGCTAAAAGTAAAACTACACACATCAGCAAGATTTTGGTTATACAACCTGTGTCACCAAATATTTATTCATATTTCCATCGGAATATGGAGTACTTTCTAAGTTAGTCTGGCTAGTTTCTAAATTGTAGCTAAGATTAGTTGAGAATTTCGCTAAAAATAATTGTATCAAAATTGCAAAGAAATCAAATTTTAGTATACTAAGTAGTTAAGACTAAATTTAATCACTTGGTTACAACATCCACCGAATTTCAATTTTCAATTTGTTTGAGACTTACCCTAAATTCTCCGAATGTTCTTTCTTTGCTATTGTTTGGAAAAACACTGTTATAGTGGAATAACATTGAAAGTTAGGTAGGGCATTGGCCTAACGAGGCCCACAAGCGAAAAAAACGTGGAAGGGAAAGGATTTGTTAAAGTTTACTTCCAAACTTCTCTTGTCGGGCAATGCATATGCAATATTTGTGGATTGCAGAAAGGAAAATGTTAGATGTGCAGAGAATTCTTACCATTATAATTTGCTTCATCTGAATCTCCGGTTAATAAAAATCTGATGGGGCTTAATTCTAACACAATTTAAATATATTGAAACTCTATATATTGAATTTGATCACGCCATGTGTCACAACTACTACATGAACACTACTTTTATGTGCTCATACATAAATATTAAAAGTGGGACCAAACATCCCAATGGACAATACATTGAACCTTTTTCTTATCAAAGTGGGCTTGAGAGCGTAAGCAAAACTTTAGAGACAGCAAAAGCAAAACCCAGAAAAATCATTAGTTGACTTTCCCGCAACTCTTCCTAATCTGACCGCTTGAGCCGGTAAGCGGGCTGAGGTTACCCATCTTCACCATGGCGTTAGCAAAATCTGTCATGAAAGTAGCTGAATTGCTGCTATAAGCGTTCACTTGAGCGTCCGTGGAACCACCACTAAACAATTGCTGGTCCGAGTGAAGAAGACCTTTTTGGATTTGCAAGTTCTTAAAGTAGGCATTGTCGAAGGACGTCGGGCTCGTGGTGTCTAGAGGAGAGAGATTGTTGTCGCCTCCGGAGCTTGGGCAGTTCGCCTTGAGCGAGGTTGCGAACGTGGCGTTGATGTTGTTCTCGTTGTAAAGACGGGTCCGGAAAGTTGTGCATCGGGCTTGACCTATCGTGTGTGACCCTGTTAACAACAATCGAACAACTTTTTAATATTAATCTTAGTATATCGATCAAGCATAATTGTAAATTCGTTATTAAAAGGTGCCACAAAAAAAGGAAAAACAATGACCTGAGAGTGCCACCATTTCTTTGGCGGTGAAACCTTTGTTAGAGAAGGCAGTGATGAGGCCGCTAAGGCTCAAAGTCGGGGCAGGGATGTTGCTATTAGCAGCACTTTGGCTTGCAGTGGTTGAGTCTCTTCTTCCTAGCGGGACTGTCCAACTTGGGCCACCTAACTAAGAATTAAATAGTTAAACAAATCCACACGTGTTAGTATTGATGCAGCATCAAGATCATAACGAGTGATTTTTTCTCATCACAATTGATCACTAGAATTAAGAAGAAAGTGTGCACTTACAGCGACGACGGAATCTCGGGCAGCCACGGTCAAGAGATCAGCGCAGGACACGATGCCGGGGCATGCACTCTCCAATTGGGACTTGATTGTGTCAATCACGTTGAATCCCCGTAAAGAATTGGCATTTGGGCCAGCATTCTTCTCCCCAGTGAAGTTCGCAGTGTCGTCCAATAGAACAGATGCGTCGCATCCCTATTTTATATTTTGTACCACACATCGTTAATTAATCAAATCGATCCTATTGAATTCATTAGATTCAACGGTCAAAATATAAACAAAACGAGTGCTATAACTTTTCCTGAACATAAAGTATGAACACTGATTAATTTCCCTTATCATTTTCCCCCTTTTGTCCCCCATTATGAACGCCTGCAGACACCAGTTTGGACGGGAATGACACTCTTTCTCGTGCCTTTTGACTTTCATTTGTGTCGTCTCTCTAGAAATAATGCATCCAATAATTGTCGGACTAGAAACAAAATGATTGTGCTATGATGTTTTTCTAAATCAAGGCTTTTGGTTAGCAACATGGCGTGTCCTTTAATATTTAACAGAGGGGAGTCACCGACTTTTTGATTTACTAGAATTAGCCTGAATTTTGTCTTCTCGAATGACCTTGAAGATCTAGACAATTTCCAACCCATACAGGAAAAGAGAAAAGCATCTAATCGAGAAAGTTGTAAACATGTCACATTTAATGGATCAGGCTTTAAATATCAAGTTTGAAATAGAGACGGCATGTTTGATGGAGAAAGGCCCATTAGGTTATGGATAACTCTTGAATTATGTACAAAGAACACGAAGTGGATAACAATGAAGGTGCTTCAAATTGTTCAAAAGATCTAATACAATTTTTAGAACACCATTGGATTAACAAATTTCATTAAAAAAGATATTTCATGGAAAATATCATTTTTAATGTAGAAAAGTATGGCGACCAAAGTGACGGTGATCAAAATATGACCAAAAACCTATTGAAAACAACTGATTGATTTGCCAAACATGATAAACGCGTAAAGTCAACCACCGTCATAAAAGCATGGCTGTCGCTCTCTCTTTTTTCCATCTCCAACGTTTGGGACTTTTGCGTGATCTAATTCATCGAATTTAAAATCATGTAGCTAATCATACACAAACACGTCTTATCCACAACATACTCGGCATAAAATACGCTCGCCTGCATGGCTTTTGAAATAAAGTTGGAGAATACATTGTCGATATAATAAATGAAAAAAAAAATTAGAGCACGCACAACAATATTCTTGTCCATCTTGATTCGAGGATTCTAATTACCAAATCTCTCCCCAACCACCAAAATATCTAGTAGATAAGACCACTTATGGAATGAGATTTTTACACTAGCGGTGTATACTAGAATTACTCATGAAATGTTTTTCTTTGAATCACCAAAAAGAAGTGCTTTTATTCTAAGGGCCATGCTTTTTATTGCTGTTTGAATGAAAAAATAGCTCTAATTTTAAAACGACTTCAATGAACACAGCCTATTATTATTATAATAATAAACTCACAAAAATGCATGGCACAAAAAGGGTCGGTCAGACTCGATTAATTCAATTTGTGTACTTCCTACCTATTGTTTGGTTAGTGAAAAAGAGAGTAACTTGCGTAGAAGCGAAATCTAATCATTCTTTTTGACTATGAGGTCGGTTGGAACGTTTCACATGCACAAAAGCACAAAGATGCATCGTGCATGCACGCTTGCATGCAGCTTGAATGACAGAAGAGAAACAAAGGTAGCAATCAATCGGAAAGAGAGGAGAGACTCCGGGTAGAGAAACTTGCATTAACGAAGCAATCGTGGAAGTGGAGGCGGAGCAGCGATGCGCCCATGCGGGCCTCACTTTTGACCGCAGAGCTCACGCCGGATTTAATGGTGGAGAGGGCGCTGGGACAGGAGGTGGAGTAGAAAGTACTGGACAGCTGAGCCGAGGCTGTTCCCAGAAGGAAAGACAGCAACAATAAAAAGGCGGTTCTGACCGAAGAGCTCTCACAAGCCATCGCTTGGATTTACAGTTTCAGCGAAAAAGAAATTGATAAGCAAAGGAGGAGGAAGGGAAGCACAAGCTTGATGGCTGTGCGTGTAGTGTGTTTTTGTGTGATGCACTTGGATGAACTCAGGGGTATTTATACAAGAGTTTTTGCACTGTTATGCTTTTTCTTTCTTCTCAAGTCAACGGCGTTGGATGCCTGCATCTATAATATAAAAAAAAAAATTGTTCTTGATCATGTGTAGTCTAGACTTTTAAGCTTTTTTATTTGAAAACTAACATTAATCTCACCGTACAGAAATTTTTGGCCCTATATATATTTATAGGTCTATATCAGGCTGTCAATTATAAGCAAATATAACCAGACCTATCCTCATATCAGATTCTAGAAGTAATTTCCTTATGAGATATCAAACCAAGAATCTTCTCGCTTTCAACTTTTCAACTTTTAAGAAGTTTCATACCAATTAAAGAAGATGGCTTATTTTGAAAAGTATGATACATAAGTATATTTGCATGTGTTTCCTATTTTAGTGGACCAATATCGAGGAGTCGCGATATATGTTGATTTTTTCACTCACTCTCTATGTTTATTTTCTAGTATCCAAATTTTCATTTTTGGTCCTGACCTCGCATATATTTTTTTCATCAAGTCGTTAAATTGTCAATTTGTTTAATAAAGTCGTGTAGCTTGCATAACTTTTCTAATCAATCCCATCCACCTCGAAAGCCAGCAGGAGTCAGATGTAGAAAACTTTGGGCCTTGTTCACGTTAAAAAAATTTCATTACTCAAGTCCCGGTTGTGCGGTAGTCAATTCTGAAGTTTCTAGTCTCACTCATTAAGTCCATGATAAAAAAAAGTTCTCCATATTAGACTCTGATCGGCTAAGACAGGCATGTCAATTCCAATTAATTGCATTTGTAGCATGAGGGAATGCAAGTTCAAGGACTCGATTGAACTTATCAAAAGTTCAAGGATTTAATTAAAAGAAATGCGCAAGTTCAAGGATCTGAAGTGAAATTTTAACTCAACAGAACATATTCCTTTTCACCAATCGACATATATAGTAAATTTTTTTATCAAATTAAAGCCCGCTTATGTCACTATAAACAGCAAAAAATAAAGAAAACAAGCAGTCAAAGTTGGACTTCGTCTGGAGAGTTACTGACTATCAGGGAAAATTGTCACGTCCAAGCGAAGGTTCGCCAAATCCAATTGATGAAACATTGACTTTCACTAACAATGATATCTTTCTACGGTCCACATCCTGCTGTAGGTAGGTCGTAATATCTTATTTCTCACAGCAAGTCATGTTGAATTCCTCCGCAGTCCCATATTATTATTATTATTTGTTTTTTGGTAAAAATAAGCAAGCGCATCTTCAACAGATAAACTCCACACCCATGAAATACCCCCACTAACCTCATGGACTACATATAACGAGAGCTGAAGTTCTGGTCGGCTACTCAAACATGGAGCTGATTACACTTAGTGGCATGGAGATCCAAACTCATCCCACATGACTAATTCATATAAGCATCGATAAAACTTCTCGATCAATGAGTCAATCCTATGGGCTTATCCGTGATATTCCTCTGCGTTCCTAATTTTTCAAGCATGCATGTGTGAATGAAAGCCTCATTAAGAATCTAATCTGGGTCAACATTTCGAGTGATTGCTAATCATGCAAATTCTCCTTTATAGTCTTTTGGATTAGCTTAGAAGCAAGTTTACTAATTCGCTAGAACAAGGAATTTTCGCGGCAATATTAAATGAGGCCATGTGGAAGTTTTTCTCCGCTCATTCAATTTTTAGGATAAGGAATGCTCGATGACACTTCTGCTGTCCATTGCATGCAGCTGTTTCGCACGATGTTGACTCTCTCAATTGGAAAGGAATAATCACATCAAACATTATGTAGCATTTTCTAATCAAATACCAATATCCCGAACTATTTTTGGTCCCACCAATACCTCAAACTTGCGCCAATTACTAGAAAATACCATCTGTTTGTCGGCTGTTAAAATCCCACACGGCAACATGCGAGGCTGTTAGAAATCTAAAGTGGTAAAGCACGTTCATTACCATGTCAGTTTCATTTGCCTTGTGTTCTCCACAAACACTGCCGTTTCGGATTTTTAACGACCATTATAGACAGAAGCCTTGCGGAAGATAATTTTAGATCCTTGATATAAGCTTGGAGGTATTGCAAAAGAGAAAAAAAAAAGTTTCTCGCTCGTTCATAATTGTGAAAAAGACAACAAAAGTTTCGAGAGCTTATGATCAGATATGGCCTCGGCCGGTGGGAAAATGATTTGGAAGTGTTGGAGGATGAAATGACTTCTCCACGCGACCCACGTTCTGCCCCCAATTGCTCATGTGCTTTCATTCGGATTTTGTTGTGAAGAAGCAATACTGTTCATGCATCCGATTCACATCAGATCTATGCATGCGAGTCGTGATATGGAATCCGACAGCTAATGCGCGTTGGGCTCACATTAGCTGCGAAGCAACCTAAATGATTAGAAAGGACGGTTGATATATCTCAACCGTATTAGGCTCCCTTTCTTTAGAGTAAGATGGATAATTTAAAAAATATTTTTCTAAAAAAGGATTTCTTGTGTCACTTGAAAACATAGCCAAGGAACAACGTTTTCCCCATCAACAATAATTTATGTTTAAACATTTTCATAGAGAAATAAGATATTTTTTATTTATTTATTTTCATAAGCGATATAATAAGTGATTATTTTTTTGGAAGTCATTTATTTTCCATGAAACAAATGAAGTTTTAATCGAAATAGTTTTCTTTAAAGTTTCTAAGTATAGCTTAAATTATGCAATATCCACTTGATGGGAAAAACTACCAAAAAGTCCTAAACCTATTGCATTTGTACCAATTTAATCATAAACTTTTTAATTAGACCAATTTAATATAAAAAAATTTCACATTATTACCAATTTAATCTATTCGGCCACTTTAAGCTAGAAATTGCTAACACGGATGCCAGTCATCCCATATAAAATGGCCAATGTTAATATTGACATTTTAAAAATATTTTTTAATAACTTTTCGATTTTTTACTATTTAAAAACAATTCCTTTTTTTCTTTTTTTTTTTTTTTTCTTTCCTCTTTTTTTTCCCTTTTCTTTTTCTTTGGACTATGGCCAATACCGACCATAGGCAAGGGCATTGCAGCCCTTGCCGGCCATAGGTGAGGGTTGCCCTCGTAGCCTAAGCGAAGGCACAACCCTTGCAACCTAGGCAAGGGCCGCCCTCATTGAATCTAGCAAGGGCTCAACTTTTGCTGCATAGCTAAGGGCCACCTCTCTAGAAGCCGTGAGATTGGCCCTCACCAAACTCAATGAATTGCCCAAGTTACATGGGTCGTGTCCTCACTAGATCCAGCAAGGGCAGTCCTCGCCTCTAGTTGATGAGGGTCATACACCTTTGTCTGTGGCCGATCGCCAGTCACAGTCCAAAGGAAAAGAAAAGGAAAAAAGAAAAGGAAAAAGGAAAAAAATATAGTAAAATATCGAAAAATTATTTTAAAATGTCCACATCATCATCAGTTACCTAAACTGCCATGACTGACATCCATGTCAATGGACTAAATTGATACCAATGTGAAAAATTTTAGGATTAAATTGATTTAATTAAAATTTTTATAAATAAATTGATACCAATGTATAGGTTTATGACCTTTTTGGTACATTTCCATCATTGTTAGCAAATTATTGAGATTACAACGTCACGTTTGATATATTTGTAGAAACTTGTAGTCTTTTAGTTACGAACCCAATGTGAAGCACTAGATCCTTACTTCATATGTGCACCTGAATAGCAATGAACTTTGATAATTCTTTGTAGCGATGGACAGTCTAAAACTATTTAAAAATTTTACAGAGAGAACCAAACTGTTGAGCGATGTAATTGCCGAAGGAAGTTCAACTTAAATATCAAGAAGCGAAATTCAATGAGGGCAGCCCTTGCCCAGGTTGCAAGGGTTGTGCCTTCGCTTAGGCTACTAGGGCAACCCTCACCTCTGTCTCTCTCTCTCACCTACCTACCCACCCACCTATCTCCACCTTGAGTCAAACGAAATCTCCCTCTATCTCTCTCACCTACCTACCCACCCATCTCCACCTTGAGTCAAACGAAATCAGTGGAATTTTCACTTCAAGTGAAATCAATAACATTCCTACTAAATGTTATACTAAAGCGATGCCTTTCATTAGTATTTCTATGCTCATCTTAAAAGTAATTTTAAATTTATCTATCACCGGAATTGTCATTACCACTTAATTACGATAAAATTACCAATTTAAGTTTTGGCAACGATTTTATTTGATATCTTATCACTAGAATGCCTCTTCTTTCGATCTAGTTCCTCCACTACCGTGAACCCAAGTTAGATTTAGGAATGACACACTTTTTTGGTTATTGTGAAAACCCGGTCTAGGGGACTTTGAGGCCTCAAATCGAATCCAATTTGAGTCCCACCACCTTGGGTCGACCTAGAATCAATGTTATGAGGGAGGCCATTGTTAAGCGTGAGATAAGGGACTAATGAGGGAGAAGATAGACAAGTGGGCAATTAAGGCCGTTGAAAGCAAAGCGACCGTGACTTCGTTGGATCATCAATGGCAGCCACAAGCGATTGGACAACGGAGGGGTGGGGGGAGAGAAAGAGGAAATTAAAAAAAAAAAATCTAAAATGAGTATTTGGAGGACACGTGAAGTGAATCTGACGATTCTTCTAATGAAGATAGTAGATAAGATTTATACATGAATATACCCTCTCTCGTACTACAAGATTGCACGGAACAATGCCGAAATTGAATGTCCTGAACTTCTAGCAGTAACCTATGAAGCACCAACACTCTCTAAGAACCTTCGTGTCGTGTCAGACACTTCGACACGTGTCCAACACTTTTTGATACTATCGGACACTCTCCGATACTCGGTTAACGCGTGTCGGAAAATCTGACACCTAGTCAACTTTTCCAACACTCTCCAACATTCGACTTAGAATTCCAATATACGAGAGTCTGACACGTGATTTCAATATCGATGTTAATTTAAAAAAAATTCAATAAATGAGATGTTAAAATGTATATATGTGAAAAAATAAAACACAATAATAAAAATAATAAATTGAGAAAGAAGAAAAATCTAGTCTTTTTTTTCTCTTCTGACTCCCACTTTCCGTAATACATAATTCACCCCTTAAATTTTTTTTCCCTCTTCCAACATATCTAACATGTGAGTCCGAAAAGTCGATTGCTTGTTTTTTCTCCAAGTTTTATGAATTATTGGAATAGAGTTGAATTTGTTAAATTGAAATAATGAATGATATTAATAAATGGTGGATTCATGTTTTTAGTATAAATTCATTCTAGGCTTTTTTTAATTATTTATTTATTTGTGAATTTGAATAAAATTAATTTGATTGAAATAATCATAAAAATGATAATTTATTATGTATATATAAAAATATATATTTAATATACAACGTATTCTAACGTGTCGAATTCTCTGTTTTTTGATAAATAACTTGTCGTCGTATCATGTCGTGTCGTATATTGCGTGTCAGTACCGGTACTACTTAGGTGGTGACAAGGTAAATTTGTTAGAACTTGAGGTCTGTTGGAAGATATGATTTAGCAAATCATGTCAAATTGTAAATTGATATGTAATATTGTCTATCTTAGGCTTAGAAAGATAGGGGATAATTATTTTCCTTTATTATTTCTTTCTTTGTAATTAAATACAATGTATTGTGTACAGATTACAATCAATAGAGAGAATACAACTTTTCTCCTATTTCTTCTTTCGCATACTCTTCCTTGATCACCTGACAATTCTGACATGGTATCAGAGTGCCTGACGATTCTGGCATAGCTTCCGCTTCCATCTTGATTGCCTTGAGGAACTGTAACCTGCAAAACAGTTACCGAAAGGAATCAACTCCTTTCAATTCTTTTTCTTTGCTACAATGAACAAATCAGAAGCCCTCACCTCCAAATCAGATGACCAGCCAGCAAGAGATGCGACGCCACAGACTGCCCACAATCCAGATTCAACTGTCGTAACAACTATGGCTGAACAACAACTCAGTCAAAGCCAGTTCCAACCCCAACACGTGCAATGGCAAACTTTTCCGGCTCAGTTCAATCTGGGGCAGCCCTTCTCGGGCCATCCTTACCAGTGGATGCCATATCCATGGATCCATGGGACAAACCCATATACATCACAGCCGGGCTACCAAAGCAGCGTGCGGACCGACGGAGGCCTACCAACCAATAGTGGGGCAGGCTCTACCTTCGGCTCGGAGTAGACGGGCGGATTAGGCGAATCGGGGGGAACGAATCCTTACCCGAATTTTTTCAATGCGGATCAAGGAAACGGGTCAAATACTCCGAATGTAGGGGCGAATACCTACCCGACTCCACCTGGTTTCTTTCCATATCCAATCCTTGCTGCCGGAGGACGGCCAGAGCCCGGCGACCCTCTTTACACGACGAATGCCGACGGACCATAACTGAAACTCATCAGTCATCAATTAACGGGTCCAGACAATTACGCGACTTGGTCGCGGGAGCTCCGGCGTGCCCTGGTAACAAAGGATAAAGAGGGTTTTCTCGACGGAACAATTCCAGTTCCGACCGACGAGCGAATGGCTCGATTTTGGAAAAAATGTAACCAACTCGTCAGAACTTGGATCGGGAATTGTATCACAACCGAAGTAGCAGCAGGGCTTCCCCCAACAGAAGATACGAAAGAGATGTGGGATAACATTAAGGAAATGTATGGAAAGTTAGATCAAATCAAGATCTTTTCCATTACACAGAAAATTTCGAATCTGAAACAGGGCAATATGAGTATCGCGACACTCTATAACAAACTGTCAGTGCTGTGGAATGAGATGGAATCGGCCGAAGAAAAATTCAACTGGCCCGAACCCATTCTACAGCAGTACAAGATCATGCGCGAAATAGAGAAGGCGATTAGGTTTCTCCTAATCTTAAACGAGACATACCTTTCGTTTAGATCTCAGATCCTGACCATGGATCCGATGCCAAACCTTGGCCGGATCTATCAGCTTGCCGTCCAGGAGGAGAGCCAACAGAAGACGACGATCTATGAAAAAGGGAGCGAGGCGATGGCTCTGGCCGCAAGAGGCCACTTTCGCAATCCACAGAGGAACCCAAGAGATGGAGGACGAAAGGGGGCGAATGCGGGGTTGAGAAACCCTAGCCCTAATTTTGCCGAGCAGATGGATGGCTCCGATTTTATTGATCAATCGGATGGCTCCCATCTTTTCGCGACTGGGCCCTTCTCAGACGGCCCACGGAGCAGCTTCGCTGGAGCAGATGGGTTGCGTGGAAACAATGGGCCGCGAGCAAATGTTTATGGACCAGATGCTGCTCGTGGATTTCAGCCCACTAGATTGGAAGGGCCATATGGGCCTACTTCGGCCCAAATTTTTCATCCCAGCAACAGATTTCATTCAACTGCAAAAAACAATGGTAAAAAAGGAAGAGGTAAATTATATTGTGACTATTGTAAACGTCCGCACCATACAATTGACAATTGTTGGAAACTGCATGGGAAACCTGGAGAAAAAGAAAAGGGAAATCTTCACAGGTTTTTCAAGTGTCGGGTCAGCCAACAGAAAGATCGATTATCTATGAGCAGTGTCAGGAATTGATGGGAGCTTTAAAAAGGTTGGATGCCTCCGATAAAGCTGGGAGTTTCACAGGTACATCTTATTGCTTGATGAATTCAATTTCGAAGAATGCATGGATTATAGATTCAAGTGCTAGTGATCACATTTTCTGTGAAAAAGGTTTCCTTTCCAAAATCAAGATATTATCTTTTCCTATATCAGTGCAACTTCCAAATGGAAATTCCACACAAGTTGCCATGACCGGCACTGTGAATCTTAGTCCCCTAATTACACTTCGAGATGTGCTATATGTACCTGACTTCCAATTCAACCTCATATCGGTTAATCGAGCTTCTAAAGAAAATTCATGCCATGTCCTGTTCACTCCCGATAATTGTTTCTTTCAGGCCCTTTCGATTGGCAAACTGATGGGCTTGGGTAAAGCTTACCAAGGACTCTATTTTTGGAAGGATTTTCCCAGCAGTTCTAAATTGTCCCTTTTTGAATTCAATAAATCATTGTGTAACCATGTTATCAATGACAAAAATTTTCTTTATCATAAAAGATTGGGACATAGTGCTAAATTTCCTTGTCCTCAGTGTCCTATCTGTCCTTTGGCAAAACAGACACGTGCTCCTTTCCCAAATAGTAGTTCTAGAGTATATGGCATTTTTTCATTAATTCATGCTGATGTTTGGGGACCCTACCATACCGTGCATCGTGATGGATCGCAATATTTCCTCACAATTGTTGATGATTTTTCTCGTGCAACATGGATATTTCTCATGCAATCCAAGAATCAAGTCATTTCCCATCTAAGGACATTTTTTTCCTTATCCAAAAATCAGTTTGGAAAAACAATCCGTCGCATTAGAACTGATAATGGAAGAGAGTTCTTCAATGGTGAATGTGCTTCTTTATTTTCACTGAATGGAATCTTGCATGAGAGTTCTTGCACTTATACACCACAGCAAAATGGTGTTGTTGAGAGGAAACATCGTCACCTCTTGGAAGTAGCACGCGCTCTTAAGTTTCAAGCATCTATTCCCGAGAATTTTTGGGGAGATTGTGTGATTACAGCAGCATATTTGATTAATCATATGCCATCACGCATACTGCAAGGGAAGACACCATTTGAGATGTTATATGGAAGGAAACCAAATCTAAATCATCTCAGAGTTTTTGGGTGTCTTTGTTATGTAACTACAGTAGGACACACGGATAAGATGGCACCACGTGCTAATGAATGTATATTCATGGGGTATCCCACCTTAAAAAAGGGATATCGGATTTACACACCATCCACAGGAGAATTTCTTGTGAGCAGAGACGTTGTTTTCCATGAGAATATTTTTCCCTTCCAAACTGTTGTTTCTTTATTAGAAGATGAGAAGACAGCCAATTCAAGATTCTTGTTGGAAGAAGATTTACTTTCGGGAGGAACATTCATTGCTACTTCTCCATCAAGATCAAATGGTCAATTGCCTGCATTGCCTATTGAGACATCTACAAGTCATCCCATTGAAGAACCTCATATAGAAGAACCAGCACAGTTCACAGAACTTCCAGCACCAAGCCCTATTATAGAAGAGTCTTCCTCATTGCAACAGGAGCCTACACGGCGTTCTGGTCGAGTTGCACGGCCACCAGCTTGGACAAAGGATTACATATGTGGTTCTTCCAGTTATCGGTACTCGTTATCCTCTCTCGTCTTATATCTCATTCGATAGGATATCACCAGAATATCTATGTTGCATGAGCCGTATTTCTGAAGAACGAGAACTTTCTAGCTATAATGAGGCCAAAGATGATCCTCGTTGGCAAAAAGCCATGGAGGCCGAGTTACATGCTTTGACAGAAAATCATACTTGGGATGTCGTGCCAATGCCTACTCATCGCAAACCCATTGGATGTAAGTGGGTTTTCAAGATCAAGTACAGGGCAGATGGTTCTGTAGAGAGATATAAGGCGCGATTGGTGGCCAAAGGATTCACACAGCGAGAAGGTTTTGACTACCATGAAACATTTTCGCCTGTTGCAAAGGATGTCTGATTCGATCTTTCTTATCGATTCTGCTTTTCGTGATGGCCATTGCATCAAATGGATGTACATAATGCTTTTTTACATGGTGATCGGATGAAGAAATCTATATGGATCTTCCACAAGGATTACGGAGACAGGGGGAGTCTAAAGTATGTCATCTCCGTAAATCTCTTTATGGACTAAAGCAAGCCTCTCGACAATGGTACGCCAAGTTTACTAATGCACTTATGACCGCTGGATTCAAGCAGTCCAAATATGACTATGCTCTATTCACTTGGACAAAAGGTATGTCATCTATTTACTTGATGATTTATGTTGATGACATACTTATCATGGGAAATGATGATTCTGCTGTGAAGAAACTTAAAGCACATCTACATTCCACCTTTCATATCAAAGATTTAGGGTCACCTAAATATTTTCTTGGAATAGAGATAGCTCGTTCAGATCAGGGAATCTCTCTCAGTTAGCAGAAATTCATAATGGAAATCATATCAGAAACAGGATTGTCAGGCTGTAGACCAGCCATTATTCCTATTGAGCAAAATGCCAAGTTGACATCTGTCGACTATGATATTGGCATATCTTCTCCTTTTGATGATCCGTTATTAAAAGATCCGTCGGGATATCAGAGACTTGTAGGGAAACTTATATATCTCACTATGACTAGGCCAAACATCTGCTATGCAGTACAGACTCTTAGTCAATTCATGCACAATCCAAAGCAATCTCACATGCATGCAGCCTTGAAGATCGTGAGATACTTAAAGACATGTCCGGGCCTAGGGATACTCCTTTCTCGAAAATGCAACATGGAAATGACGGCCCCTACCGTGATGCGAGATTATGCCACGTGTCCTATGAGCAGGAGATCCATCACCGGATTCTGTATCAAATTTGGGGAATCATTACTTTCATGGAAGACGAAGAAGCAATCTACTGTATCTCTATCTTCAGCTGAAGCCGAGTATCGATCCATGGCCAAGACTGTCTGTGAAATAGTTTGGTTAAGGGGTTTACTTCAGGATCTTGGGGCACGAGTTGAAGGACCGACTACACTATTTTGTGACAATGATTCAGCACTCAAACTTGCAGCGAATCCTGTATTGCATGAGAGGACAAAACACATAGAAGTTGATTGTCACTTTACTCGAGAAAAGATTCAAGAAGGAGTAGTTGAAACAAGAGGGATCAGAACCTCAGAGCAACCAGCAGATATATTCACTAAACCTCTTTGCCAAAGACAACATGCATATCTTCTAAACAAGCTTTGAGTCTTGGACATCTATAAGCCACCAGCTTGAGGGGGAGTGTTGGAAGATATGATTTAGCAAATCATGTCAAATTGTAAATTGATATGTAATATTGTCTATCTTAGGCTTAGAAAGATAGGGGTTAATTATTTTCCTTTATTATTTCTTTCTTTGTAATTAAATACAATGTATTGTGTACAGATTACAATCAATAGAGAGAATACAACTTTTCTCCTATTTCTTCTTTCGCATACTCTTCCTTGATCACCTGACAATTCTGACAAGGTCGAACCATATTGCCACAAATAACCCTTCAACCCCACCGGTGGAAGTGTTTTTCAGCTGCAATCTGATATTTTCTGCGTCGCAAATTCAACGGCCGGTTCCATGCTTTGATGTCAACTTATGAGACAAACGCCAGGGACAAAATTTGGACAAGAACAACGGAATGATCTTACAATCGAAATAATTCATCTCGAAAGAAACCAAAGTTTAAGGCGTGGAGGCCCGATTATCTTATGTATTCCGAAAGATGAGTTCACACGGCACATGCAAAACAAGACAAAGCGAATAAGACGCAATGCGATGATACATTTGTCAACCGGGGTTTGGCAAGGTTGGTTCACAAAATAGGGCCACCGAAAGTTCAAAATCTGGATGAGACAAAATAGTAGTCTCCGACCACGAGTTGACCAAACTGGGGTGGGACTTCACTTTAGCAAAAAGGGTCATATGCATAAACACGCATGATTCGAGCATACCAAAATAGTACTTCCAGAAGGAGTCCTCAACCTAAACTCAGCATAATTGAGTCTTACTATATTTTTTTCATGCAATCCTGTCTTAAAACTTTCGATTAATGTATGCTTAGACAAGTCCTTTAATTAACTGCATTGGTTAGCCATGCCAAATTATAAGATTTGAGGGCTCAATTACATTTCAGCATAAGTTTCAAGAGCCGTGTTATGATTATCCTCATGTTTGTCAATGATTGACGCGTAAATTGAATTTAATTTCACTCTCCAAACCATAATTGACGCATGAAAATTGTACTATTATAATCTTTTGCCAGATGATTATTAAGACTTTATGCGTATTTAATGTCCCACTTGCACTAAGCATCTGACAATTCAAAGCTAAAACATATAATCAAAGATGGATCCGTCACAATCTAGATTATTATTATTATCATTATCATCAAGCATGTTGGGTCTCGCTTTCTTTATCGAGAGTAGTAGGTGAAGACCACTATTCACGCGCATCGCCGTCGACCCCACAAGGAAGTCAAATAACAAATAGAGAGATCAAATCGGCGATGGCTACGTCAAACCTGTCCAATCACATGTTTGGCGGTGCTTGCTTGAGGACTCCGATTTCTCTCTTCTCACCTCTAGGAAAGAAGGGAATCTATAAGATGCTCGTGATTTTTTCGGCGTCCTAATTTGACAATTCTGGTGGGAAAGTGTAGTGGCGGCAGATGGAAACACAAATCCCGAAAGCACCATGCATGGAAAGGGTCGGGGAAAAATTTATTTCCACGACCCCACGCGCTTGCATGACCCACGATTCTTTAGGGTTCGTCGCCTTCTCTGTCAGCTTTACCTTGGAGATTAGACTGTAGAATCTCTCTCTCTCTCCCTCCCTCCCTCCCTCTCTCTCTCTCTCTCTCTCTCTCTCTCTCTCTCGCGTGGGTTCCAATCATGGAATGGAGGTCGTCGGTCAACGCTCGAGCTCATTGGTGACGTGGGTATTTTGGCACTTTGCCAAGTGAAAAGCACTCCACGCGTTAATTTTTAACGCATTGCAGCTCATTCATTCAAAGTTCTTATTCTTTTGCCTTATCCAGCGTGGTGCCCACCATTCGCAATGGAAAAGAATGCCAGTTCTAGAAAACATGTGCTGGCTTTCTTTTGATGGCTGCGCACGATGGAGGACTTTGGCTATATGTTTTGGGAAAGTGGGCTGATTGGAAGTCGTATCATGCACTCGATTGGATCACCGTAAAAGAGGAAAGTAGGCATCTCAAACCACCGCAATACCAATGTGTAGATCCGCTCTTAGATCATGAATGACTTAGCCAAGAAATGTTCAGGATAAGATTCGATCAGATTCATGAAAATGCTCAGGTTGTGCTGATTAGTGTTTACAAACATGTCTGTTTAGCAATGTCTTTTTATCTAACTTTACTATTTTGAGCCCAATTCACACATATCGAATGCTCTTAGCAGTAATTTAAAATCAAAACATAAATATAGTTGGTTTCTAAAAGAGAATCCCTAAATAACTCAATGACATCATTTCACATTGAGCAAATCAAAAAAGAAAACCTTGTATCTAACACTAAACTTGGAAGCTAGTTGTAGTTGCTTTAAACGAAATTGTGGCTGGAGGACGATGCTTGCTATTGAGGTATCGTCGGAGTCATAGAGGACAAGAAGATTGGAGGGAACGAGAGCGATGGTCGTGAAACTTAGAAAATCCAAAGAGAGCTCTTCTCTCCATGATTGAGAAAAGAGAGCTCGTCAACAAAGTCCTTTTTATTTCTAAAAATATTAATTAGGCATCTTTTATTCTTGCCAGTGAATGGGAAGATTGTATGGTACCATTGACCATATCGGTATGCGGTCGTTTTGTTTGATGAGACGTGAACTGAAGAAGCATGGTATGACATTCTTGATCAAATGGTTGATAAAAAGCTGACTGAATGGTTAAATTTAGGAACGATATAAGCTACCCCAGTGACTAATGAGTTTGGGCTCAAAGCCCAATGAAAGAACTAGCTAGATAGCTACGCGATCGAGCAAATTTGCTATTTGAACTTGCATTCAGAGCACCCTTGCCAGTTTGACACCGATTCTCTTACACAACTACTCAAGTGAACCCTTGAATTTGACTTTGTTTGTCCCTTGCCCATAAATTTGTACTTTTAGCCTTTTTCTTTGATTTGAGTTCAACCAGCTGTTAATTTTGAATATAATTTCACAAGTGTATTGGCTATATTAGGACAAGCCATCGAGCCGTGTTGATGGCTGTGCTTGGACCGACATGGCCCAAGGACATTATTATGCCAGGTCTAGGCAAGAGTCCACACAAATTTCCATTTAGGGCGAGACAAGGTTGGCTTGGGCCCTTTTTCATTATAAACTGAATATTTTTGTAAAGAAAAATTCCAAAAAAAAAATAGAGTTGAAAATACGATATTCAATAAAATTTGCAAGAAATGGAAATGTAATTAAATTTGAGGTAAATAATACAGTATGTATTACGTTCAAAGCACAACGTACTAGCATAATAATAATACTAAGATCTTGATTTGACAGTCATTAAGAATAATTAAAGAATTAATAAAGAAATATTAAGGGAATTTTTTTTTCAATTGAACATGAATAAAGGACAAGTACATCCTCCACTCTAGTGACAAGCATGTGACGGTAGGATCAGTTTTGACTGTCAACAACGTACAAGTATCGTAATAATGATTACCCACAAATTACACTTAAGAGAAGGTCTCTTCAGCGTTGCATCTCTCATCAATATTCAGATGATAAAGTGTGGTCATCGTCCTCTTCTTCACGTTAGGAATGTTTGGTTGGAGTCAATTCTTGTAATAACCAATCAGGCCGGTGGACATTCCATTTATTTCATTGTTCGCAGTCAAAGCTATACCTGTTGCTTCCATAATTGGTTGGTTAGTACTCAATAAGGACTGCGAGGTATCATAGATGCTGGTGATGAAGACGAAGAGAATAGCAACCATTTTTATTCTCTGCTCTGTTTTGTCCTCATTTTTTTTTTTTTTTGAATGATCTACTTTCACTATAAATCATTTAATAAATTAAAAAAAATTACGCTACATATAATCTATCAATAGTTAAATTAAAACACTTAATCTCAATTATGAATTGTCCAAGGTTAGTTATGGCTCGGATTGCTGCAGTTCATGTCGCACATAGTGTCCTTGGTCCTCCTCTTTCGACATGTTTAGACCTTCATTTTCAAAACATATATCAATGTATGCACACATTTGTAGATACGTTAGGAGTAAGCGGTCCTAAGTTCTATTCAAGTTACACCTAAAACATGGAACCTACCCGTTAGAATAAGTTTTTTAATTTTTAGAACCCGAAACCTACATTGCATACTCAGGAACCTAGAACCTACCTCGTCACGGATTTCAAAGTCTACCTATGTTCCACTTGTACTATTAATTGAACGACTATAATGAATCATTACTTCTGAGTACTATCATTTGCTACAATTCATCACGACTCATATTTAGACACACAAAAATTATGAAATATTAACAAAGTAAAAGTCTTAGTCATGTATATCGCCACACACTCATCATTGAATGCCATAAAATGCCATAGAATCAAGTGAAAACATAAAATAAGAAAAACAAAAAACTTGTTTCAGATTCCAGTCAAAACAAATTTCCTAATTTTTGAAAATTGAAACCTACCATGCATCTCTTAATCCGGATCTCAGGTTTTTGATTATATTGTGCTTTGGTGATATGTATTTCCCTCAAATAATTTATACATGACCAATCCAATAAACTCAAAAAAAATAAAAGAAGGTAAAATATGGTAACTTTTTACTATGATTGTCCGTTCTGGCAAATGTTGAAAAATCTTTGATCTCAAAAATATTTTCAAAATTGGACCACATGTTCTAAAGTTTCGGATCACGAGCTCCAGTGAGCGTAAAATTGGTCAATTGCATCAGACAAAATCTATGCACGATCAAAGGTCGGTTAATTTTTGAAAGAATAAATAGATTAAATGATTCTTAAAAGAAAAACTGCCACCAGCAGCACCAGGTGCAACAGCCAGCAGCGCGCCAGCGCTGGTCAAGTCCTACCAGGGTTTGCACATTGCACTACTTTCGGCTAGTGAGGGCCATCTCCCTTGGGCATTACACACTAGGCCCCAAGCACGGCCCAAGACTCCTAATCCGCTGGTCGGCGGTTCTTCCGCCATATATGAAGGCCTAAATGGCCTTCTGCAGCATTTCATAAGCCTCGTGTCAGACTTCACTTCTGCATAGAGAATTCGACTTTAAATCAAAAAAGAACACACGCACATACACACACACACACACATATATGTTGCTCATTTACTAAGAAGATAAATGCATTTCTCTCGCTCCTATCTTGTAGTTTCTCTCTCTTGCTTTAACACTAACACCTTTTACTATCTTTTATGGAGATGGCCCATGACATATGGGCGCCCGTCCCTTAGGAAATCGCAGGGATGGCCTTTAGAGCTCTCTCTCTCTCTCTCTCTCTCTGAAAATTATTTCCCACTCGAAGTTCTTTCGATTTTTCAATTTTATTTTGTAGGTACCAAAATTCTCCTGGTCTAGGTACACTCTCGTCTCTCTCTAAAATTGGATAATTTACATGTGTAAATCCTAACAATGTCCAAACAATTTTTCAAATCATAAAACCCGCCATAATTCTGCCAAAGTAGGAAGCAAAATTTTCATTGAAATTATGTCACTATTCTACCTAATTAAATTAGAAAAAATAGCCACATTTTGTTAGAAAAATAATTCATCATGCTGCTTAAATTAAAGCTCAAAATTTTAGTCCATTAGGCTTGAAATTTTCGGCGTTCACTCATCCTTACATTGGCTTAATATTTGCTTGTAGCCATGCCTAGTCCACGTAATTGATTCAAGTCAATTCATCATTGGCGGTCCAATGCAAATGCAATCAATGAACTAATTATCCTAAAACTTTATGCAATTATAACATTTAATTTATGGGCCAAAGATTAGTCCTTGATTTTCTATGTAAAGAATTATTAAATGAGACTGGCCCTATCCACATGACTAATTCAAGTCCATTCACCATAGCCAGTCCAACGCAAATGCAATTAATAAACTAAAGTATATAATAAATGCTCTTAAAACTATATGCAACTATAATATTTTTGTTTAGGAACTAAAGATTAGTCCCTCATTTTCCATGCAATAAATTATTAATGGGATGCCAAAATTGAAGTGTCAATAATCGTGGAGATGTATGATTTATAGTAACAATCCCACTCTTGTAATACACTTAACCCATTAAACATAATTTTCCTTCCTTGCCTTTGTTGCTTGTCCACTTGATTTCTTGCTGAAGTCTTATCCCACACGCACATACACATTAGAATTTACTTTAGCAATCCAACCCCTCAAAGCTACATTTGGCAGAATAGGATAAAATTTATCCTACCCTATGTTTAATACCTACTTAGGACAAGATAAAGTCAAATATAAGATCTCATGGGGGAGGTGTGATGAAAGTGGATAAGATTTCTAATATTCATAATAAGAAAGTTATTAATTTTAAATAAAAACTTCTCAAATTAAAAAAAAAAAAATTGAAATTATATTTCAATATAAATATTATTTGAATACTAATATAAAATTCAAATAACAAAAACAAATTATTTTTAATTTAATCTTATTTTTATTTATATAGTTGACTTTAATTCTATCTTACAATATAAATTCACTATATTTATTATTTATATTTATTAAATATTTTAGGTATATTAGTACAATTTAATATTTAATAAAATTTTATTAGAGAAGGGGGAAAAAGAAATAAAAATAAAATAATTAAAAAAGAGAGGAAAAATAAAATAAACAAAGCAAATAAAAATAAAGTAGACAAGAGTTTTAAGAGAAATTTTTGCCAACTCCATTTATAAACTTTTAGGTTTAGTTATATTAATATGTCGTTTATACAAAAAATTGTGCATGATATGATATGAGTATATTTGATTTTATTGATGCAACTTACCAAACAGTGGATAGGATTTAGCAAAATTCCTAAATTTTATATCATATCCTATCAAATCCTATTCTAGTTAGAAATTTAAACAATCAAACATAGCCTAAGTAAAAATAATAATGGGTTAGTATGTAGTTCTATGGGTTTATTTCAACCTCAGGCCCGATCATCATTATCCATATCCCCCCGGGAAATGGATGATGCCACAATGGCACTTCTATAGTCATGCAGCTTTAAGGATATTCTCAACTACAAAGACTATGTAGCTTTTATTTGCATATTTTACATCGACCTCCATAGATAACATGATTAATTGATTATTTGCTAAAAGTAAAACTACACACATAAGCAAGTCAAATAAGTAGGATTTTGGGTATACATCCGGTGTCGTATATATTTATCCATATTTTATTTTAATATGGTCTACGTCCTAAGTTAGTCTTGCTAGTTTCAAGAATTATTGTAGCTAAAATTTGAGGACAATTACGCTAGAAATAATTGTATCACAATTGCAAAGAAGTCAAATTAAAGAATATTAAGTAATTAAGATTAAATTTAATTGCTTGGTTGCAAAATCCACTGAATTTCATTTTTCAATGATTGTATGAGATTTTACCCCAGAATCTCCATATGTTCCTTCTTTGCCATTGTTTGGAGAAATAGTAAATTAGAGTGGAATAATGTCGCAAGTTTGGGAAAATTATCCAAGAAATCATAAATCTATTGTAAGGTGACCAATTCAGTTTTAAAGTTTTGAATCGTGCTAATTTATTCATAAACCTTTTGAGGATTTGCTAATTTAGTGCTAAATTTTTTAATGGATTACAAATATAGTCTTTTTGGTTAATTGTAGCCAAAAATCGCTAACATTACAATCCAATTAATACTAGCTATCTTACGTGGCACGACCAACGCTGATGTGAATAATTTTTGAAATTTTTTATTAATTTTCCTTTTTTCTTTTCTTTTTTATTTCTTTTTTGGTTCATAGAGCTAGCAAGGCCGATTGTCAACCTCCACTAGCCACTTGGCGAGGGCCATCAACCTCTACATAAGGGCCACGAAGCCCACGCTAGCCATAGCAAGAGCGAACAAGCTGTCACCAGATCTAGTGAGGGCATCGAGGCCCTCACCCAAGCGACAACAAAGACGAGTGAGGGTCAACCCTCACCATGGTGCGATGCCCTTGTTGGCCCTAGTGAGGGTTGCTACCCTTGCCCACAATCAGCGAAGGCTTCGCGGCCCCCATCAAATAGTCGATGACCTCGGTTAGTGGCCGATGACCTCATCGACCCTTTATACCAAAATAAGAAATGAAAAGAAAGAAGAAAAAAGAATAAAAAATTAATAAAAATTTTGAAAAAAAATTAAAATTGCAACATCATTGTTGATCATGCCACGTAGAACAACCAACACTGATTGGCAGCGAGTTCTAGCCAAAATTATTTAAAATGACTATATTGATATTCCATTAAATAGTTTAGGACTAAATTGGAAAAATCTCAAAATGCTTGTACTAAATTAATACAATTAAAAAGTTTAGGACTAAATTAGTTTTAGGACTTTTTGGACAGTTTTCCTTTAAAAGTTAGGTAGGGCATTGGCCTAACGAGGCCCGCAGCAAAAAAAACATTGGAAGGATAAGGAATTGTCAAATTTTACTTCCGAAGCTCTCTTGGCGTGCAATTCATGCACAATATTTGTGGATTTTAAAGAGAAAAATGCTAAATGCGTTGACAATTCTTACTATTATAATTTGCTTCATGTGAATCCCTAGTTGTAAAATGCTTGATGGGTTTAATTCTAACACAATTTAAAAAAATTGTTACAGCAAGTAATGAATTTGCAATCCGCCATGTGCCACATTCACATGAACATCACTTTTGTACACTTTTAGATAGATAAAAGTGGGATCAATCATCCAAGACAAACAATAAGGTTGTTGACACTAAATTTTGATTAAATATTTAGATTTAAACTTCATAGACAACAAGGGACCAATTTGGCCCTAACAAAAATATTTCTTTTGCATCGTCAAGTTATTAATATTATTCGTATCAACTAAGTTTTGTTTTATTTTCCCTTATTTTACCTTATTTTAAGATAAATTATTTTTTTTAAAAGGGCCCGCGAGGCTCGAGGGCTGGGCTTCTGCCCCAACCCCCTTTTCCCTCTTTTCCCTCACGCGGGCCGGGCCCAATCCATTTTCCTTCTTTCCTTCGGCCCGGCCCCCCCTTATCCTCCTCCTTTTTCCTTCCTTCCTCTCTCCTCTGCAACGCACGCACGGGCAAAGGAAAGGAGCAGCACGGAAGCCAGCACAAAATCTGAAGGGAGGGGGCACGGATCGGGCGCCTTAGATGCTCGTCGGGTTAAGGGCAGAGCAGGCAGCCGGCGGCACGACTAGTTGTAGCCGGCCGGACGTCCGGCCAGCGGAAAAACCGCTCCCCCCCATGTGCCGGCTCCAGGCCAGCCGTGCCTATAAAAAGAGGGGAAGAGGCCGAGCGAGTTCTGGGCGATGAAAAGAGAGAGAAATCGAGGGATGATCTGAGAGAGAAAGAGAAATCGGTGGGGCAGATCCAAGCTGTGAGAGAGGGCCGAGTGAGAACTGAGAGAGTGAGACCAAGGGAGAGAGAATTGAAAACGACCGCACTAACCGCTATGCCTGTGTTGAGGCTGATATCCCACGGGTATCACTCTTCTCCGGGTTGGAAAAATAAATTTCATGTATCGGAAGAAAAAATAATATTTACATATTGGAGAAAAAAATACGTTATACTATTTGTTAGGATAAGAAAAATAATAAATCTACGAGAATGATAACAATAATATAACAATGGCTTTTGAACTAGAAAGATAATAAACATGAGAGAATGATAGCAATAATATAATAATGATCGAGTCAATGTTTGTATAATCTTTATATATAAAGATGCTGAATTATAACTCAAATACAAATTTGTTTGATTGTAATCAAATTTAAAGGAAATTAAACAAGAGGTGAGGTACGGTTAATCAAATCTTCTTAAGGTAATTACGCCATTAAGAAACAAGCGCGAAAAAAAAGGAAAACAGGGGCGGTCGCGTGGGTGCTTCCTACTCAACTCGTGATGTCGGATGATGGACGAGCTCGAAGATCAGGCTGCGTCCATTCGCCCTGCGTGCCTCCGAGGTGGGATCCTCGGGAAATCGACCCCAAATTGAACAAAAATGAAAACTGGCAAGCCGGAACCCACTGAGGCTATGCGCGGGGAGTGTTGAGGAATTAATGGTATTAATGGCTCGATGTAAGTTCATGCAATTCTTCTTCAACCTTTATTCATTTAGCCTTAATGCATCGGGGGTAGTCTTGGAACAGTTATGGATGAATTGATTGATGCGTTAATAGATGCATTTCTTAAGTTTTTATAGTAGTTTATGATGCATTTATAGATGAATTAATGGATGGACGTGAAAAGGGACATGTTAATGATGAATCTTCCAAATCTCTCTCAACAATTCTAAGATAATCTTCAACTTAAGAAAATGATTATCTTTTGAGTCTTCTTTAATTCATGGCAATAGAGTCATTTGGATATTAGAATTCCTTTTTGAAAAAAACACTCCTTCAAGTGTGTTGGTTCCTAGATGTATTTTAGGAGGTATAGTTCGTGAAGCTTTGGGCTCGCCGGACCGGGCCACCGTGGCGTGGTTCATGCGAGTTTTCAGCCTCATTTGTGTGTGTGCTGCAGTCTTGGGGTCTAATGTGTTGATCGCTTTGAATCTCGGCTTGGATTCGGGCTTGGTTGTTCGGGTTTCTCAACCCTCAGATGATGCACACCACCTGTTCGATGAAATGCTCGAACCAGATCTCGTTTAGGTCTCCTATATTTTGCCCGGTTCTGGGCGTTTGTTGGTCCTTAGACACGGCTGATACGTTTTTCTTCTCGATTCGTTACTTGATGTGTCGTTTCATCGTGCAGAGTGTTTTCTAGCCGGCTGTGGAGTGTCATGTGCCCGGCTGGAGTCTTGACGTTCTTGAATCGGCAGGCGAACCTTCGGGTGTTCTCGGCGTGCTCGAAAGGAAACCGCGTGAGGGCGAAAGAAAAAGGAACAAAAAGGATAATAAAAAGAAAAAGAAAAGATGACGGTCGCGTGGGGGAAAGAGAAGAAGTCAAAAAGTCAACAGGATATAAAGACAGAAAGACAGAGAGAAAAAAAGAAAAGAAGAAAAATGGGGGGAAAGGGGTCTTTTCTCTTGCTAGCCGTTTGGAGGGGGCGCGATCCGGGTCAGTCGGGCCGGATCCAAATCGGGCCGGGGGCCGGGTCTGACTGACTCGGGTCAGTATATTTTTATTTTACTGTATTTTTTTAAAAAGAAAAATCATAAAAAAAAAAAATTCGAAAAAAATCTCTTTTTAAGGGAAAGGCCCGAATTTGATTTTAAGCATTTTTCTCTTAAAAATGCATGAAAAATCCTTCAAACAGTTCTGAAATTAGATAAAGGCCGCAAAATGGTTTTTGGAGTAATTTTAATGCATGAAAAATCTATTAAAAAAAAAAAATTCAAACATCAAAGTTTCAATAAGATTAGGTACCGGAAGGGTATTAATTGATTAACTAATGTAATAAAGTCTTTAATCCTAGTTTCTCTGATTGCACATGAGTAAAACATTTTTCTAAATATTTTACTTGAGTTTATAATCAACCCACTCCAAATCAATTTCACAGGTTAAAAACTCGAATCATAAGTTGTGAATTGGTAGGCTTGGGAGAATTAGGTAAAGCCCAAACTTAGTCAAGCCATTAGCCTCCGCGCCCGTGGGTACAGCTGTGGGGAGGTTATGATAAAGGTGAACCTTTTATTATTGAAATAAACTTGAGAACATTGGAGATGCCACAGAAAATTCTAAACTTTAAAGACAGCAAAAGTAAATCCTAGAAGGAATATCAGTTGACTTTCCTGCAGTTCTTCCTAATCTGACCGCTTGAGCCAATGAGTGGGCTAAGGTTACCCATCTTCACCATGGCGTTAGCAAAATCTGTCCTAAAAGTGGACAAATTGCTACTATAAGCATTCACGTGAGCGTCCGTGGAACCACCACTGAACAATTGCTGGTCCGAATGAAGAAAAACCTTGTGGGTTTGCAAGTTCTTGAAGAAGGCGTTGTTAAAGGACGTCGGGCTTGTGGTGTCAAAAGGAAAGAGTTTGCTGTCGCCTCCGGAGCTCGGGCAATTTGCTTTCAGCGATGTCGCGAACGTGGCGTCGATGTTGCTCTCGTTGTACAGATGCTCCCGGAAAGTCAGGCATCGGGCTTGACCTATTGTGTGCGATCCTGTTAACAATGGTCGAACAATTTTTGTAAATTGATTTTAGTATATTGATCGAGCATTATTGTTATTCTTTCTTAAAAATCGCAACAAAAAAATAAAATAAAATAGAAACAATGACCTGAAAGTGCCACCATTTCTTTAGCTGTGAAGCCTTTGTTAGAGAAGGCAGAGATTAGGCCACTAAGGTTCAAAGTTGGGGGAGGAATGCTAATAGTAGCAGCACTTTGACTTGCAGTGGTTGAGTCTCTTCTTCCAAGGGAGACTGTCCAACTAGGGCCACCTAACTAAAAATTAAATAAATAACAAATCCATACGTGTTAGTATTAATATAGCATGGTGAACATAACATGTGATTTTTTTCGTCACAATTGATAAGTAGAATTGAGAAGAAAATGTGCACTTACGGCAATGATGGAGTCTCGTGCAACGATGGCTAAAATATCAGCACAAGACACGATACCAGGGCACTTGCTCTCCAATTTGGACTTGATTGTGTCGATTACCTCAAATCCCCGCATGGAATTGGCATTCGGGCCGGCATTCTTCTCCCCGGTAAAGTTCGTAGTGTCGTCCAATAAGATTGATGCGTCACATCCCTATTTCATGTTTTTTGCCACATGTTGTTAATCAGTTCTTCTAGATAGAAAATTGATCCGATTGGAATTAATTAGATTTAATGGTTGCAAACAAGTTAAGTGCTATAATCTTTACTGAAATAGTTTGCCCCCCATTATGAATATACTAATCTAAATCGATTAGTTAATTTATATTGACACTTTGAATTTGTGTGAAAGCAAACTAATGAGGCCATGCAAAAGGCACGATTGCTTGTACAAAGATCTAGTGCGATTTTAGAATAGTATTGAGTTATCAAATTTCATAAAAAATGATACTTTACCATCCATATCACTTTTTATGTAGAAATATATGGTTACCACAGCGAGGTGATCGAAATATGATCAAAATCTATTGAAAAGGACTGATTGGTTTGCCAAATGTGATAACCGAGTAAAGTCAACCGCCGATATTAAAAGCAATGGCCATCTCTCTCTTTTTGCCAGCTCCAATGTTATTTATATACCCATTTATCTGATCAACAGCATAGTTAGCGTAAAGTACGCTCTCCTGCATAGTTTTTTCCGGTGTAAATTAGAGCATAGACCATCGATGTAAAGAAAATTTTACATAATCATTCTTGGCCATTCGTAATTTGAGGATTCTAATTACCAAATCTCTCACTAACTGCCAAATTAAGGGTGGATAAGATTGTTTGTGAAAATTTTTTTTACACCGGCAATGTATGCTAAAAATAATCATGAAGTTTTTTCGAATTACCAAAAAAATTATTGTGCTCTAATAAACATAATTGATTATTGGTATAATAAACTCACAAAAATGCATGACACAACAAAGCACCAAAAATCTCAACTAATTCAATATGTCAACCTCCTGCCTACTGTTTGGTTAGTGAAAAAGAGAGTACGTAACTTGCGTAGAAGCGAATCTAATGATTCTTTTGACTATGTGGTTGGTCGGAACGCTTCACATGCATAAGCACAAAGATGAATCATGCATGCACGCTTGCATTCAGCTTGAATGAAGGAGAGAAACAATGGTAGTAATCAATCGGAAAGAGAGGAGAGACTCAGAGCAGAGGGACTTGCATTGACGAAGCAATCGTGGAAGTGAAGGCGGAGCAAGGACGCGCCCATGCGGGCCTCGTTTTTGACCGCAGAGCTCACGCTGGATTTGATGGTGGAGAGGGCGCTGGGACAGGAGGTGGAGTAGAAAGTACTGGACAGCTGAGCAGAGGCTGTTCCATGGAGGAAACACAGCAACAATAAGAAGGCTGGTCTGGTGGAAGAGCTCCTACAAGCCATGGCTTGGAGTTAAGTTTCAGCAAAGAAGGAGATAAGCGAAGGAGGAGGAGAAGCACAAGCTTGATTGCTGTGCGCGAGTGTGTTCGTGTGTTTGTTGCACTCAAATGAACTCAGGGGTATTTATACAAGAGTTTTACTTTGCACTGTTATGCCTTTTCTTTCTTCTCAAGTCAACGGCATTGGATGCAGAATTTTCTATTTTTGAACAAACAGTTCAACACCAAAGTGTATGAATATATATATATATATATATAATGTATGTAGCGCAATTATTCGTAATCTAGACTAATTAGCTTTCTATTTGCAGACTAACCCTAGTCTCGCCGTATAGGAATTTTGCCGGACATATAACTATAGGTTTATGACATGCTGTCAATTCTAAGCAAATATAACACGATATATCGTCATATCAGATTCTAATAGTAATTTCCTTACGAGATCAAGTCAAATTTCTTCTCCCTTTCAGCTAGAGTTACTCTCCTTCTATCCTAAAACTGCTTTTGAACTTTAAAGAAGATTCATACGAATTAAAGAAGATGGCTTGTTTTGGAATGTACGAATTAAATATGAATATATAGGTTCAATTGCATGAGTTTTTTTTATTTTTTTATTTTAATGGACGAATCTCGAGGAATTGGGGTATATGTTGGTTTTTCACTCCCTCTCTATGATTATTCTTTAAGTCCTTAAAACGGCAACTTGTCGAATAAAGTCTTGCAACTTGCCTAACTTTTCTAATCAGATCCATCAGCCTCGAAAGCCAGCCAGAGTCAGACGTAGTAAGCTCAGGGGCCCATGTTAAGATATTTCATGACTCAAATGCCGGTCACGGGGTACTTAATTTTGAAGTCTTAGCTCCCCCATTAGTCTACAGTCAAAAAAGTTTTCCACATTGGACTTTGATCGGCCCCGACGGGCACGCCAACTCCTATTAATCGTATTTGTAGCTCGAAGGATCTTATCTGGAAAATTGACACAAGTTCAAGGACTTAGACTAAATATATCAAAAGTTCAAGGATTTAATTAAAAGAAATGTACAAGTTCAAGGGCCTGAAGTGAAATTTTAACTCAACAGTACACATTCCTTTACCATCTATAGTAAATTTCTCATCAAAACAAAACTCGCGCCCATGTCACCAGAAGCAGCAAAAAATAGAAAAATTAGTTTAGAAGTAACCAAAGTTGGGTTTTGTCCGGAGAAATGTTGACTATTAGGGAAAACTGTCGCGTCCTTACCATCTAATTATTTTATGTCCCGTGCATAAGGACTTCGTTAGGGTTAATAAATTGCTTGCATGGTAAGCTTTGGAACTTCCCTCGAGACGACCAATCTCTATATGTATAGAGAGAGAGACACACACACACGCACGCACATAATGGAATACAATGTCCTACCGATCGCATCTTGTTCTAGCTGAGATTTACCAAAAAAAAAAAACAAAACAAAACAGAACAGAAATAGATTGGTAAACTCTTCTAGTGTACAAAAATATTAGAAATTGTCAACATCCCGTTGTAGGTTAATCATAATATCTCTATCGTTTCTCTTATTTCTTGCAGCAAGTCATGCTGAACTACTCCAAAATCCTCTAGTAATCTTTTAGGATAAAGGTGTGCAAGCCCATCTTATAAAAATAAGCTCCAGATCCATGAAATACCCCGACTAACTTCATGGACTACATAAAATAAGTGTCAGGGCATGATTCACACCTTCCATTGATAGGAAGGCACAAGACTACATCATTTTCGTATTTTATTGATAATTTGATTTGAGCCCACGAATAACTATTGCTGACTATATATAATCTCTTAGTTTTGTAATTGAGAGTTGTAATAGAAGAGGTGGGAGGTATCAATTATAACAGAATTCTCTACCGGATGTAGCCCTTAGACCAGAATAAATTTCGTGCCCCGATTTCTCTTTCTCGACTTTACTCTCTATTTCACTGTGCTTGTACATTGAATCCTAACAACAAGAGCCGAAACTTTGGTCGATTGCTCGAATGTTGAGCTAATTACAAGTAGTGGTCCAAAGATTCGAACGCATCTCATGTGCGCAAGTCACGTAACTTCTTAATAAATAAGTCAATCCCTTGGGGATTAATCAGTGATATTTCTTTGTGTGCCTCATTTTTCAAACGTGTGCTGTGGGGATAAAATTTTCATCAGGAATCGAATCCGGCCAACATTCGAGTGATATACCTTAGTCCTTTTGATTAGCTTATAAAAACATAAACTAATTCTCCAGACCAAGGAATTTCGTGGCAATATCAAATAACTGCGTGAGTTTTTCTACTTAATCATATTTTATCGCTCACTGCATGTTAACTCTCACGATCGGAAAGCGATAATCACACCTAAAATTAAATTTTTTTTCTCATTGGATGCCAATATTCTTAAGTAATTTTCGTTCCATCAATATCTCAAACTCGTGCCAATTACTAGAAAATACCTTCCGTCTATACAGCTGTTAAAAACCTACATGGCGGCATGGGTGGCCATTAGAAATCTGAAGTGGCAGCCTTGGGCCTGGCAATCTCCACAAATACTGCCATGTCAGATTTTTATCGGCCATTATGGATAGAAGCCTCGTGGAAGGGAACTTTGGGTCATTGATATAAGTTCGGAGGCATTGATGAGACGAAATTTTTTTTATCACTCACTCATATTTGGAAATAGACAACAAAAGTTTCGAGAGCTCATAATTAATTGTGGGGAAATTTATCAAAAAAGTCCTAAACTTATCGTATTAGTGCTCATTTAATCCTAAATCCTCATCGGCATAATGAAAAGAAAAGGCAAAGAGAAAAAAGAAAAGAAATTTTTTTTTTAAAAAAATTATTAAAAATGTTTACATCAAAGTTGGTTATGTCACGTAAAACGGTCGACATATATGTCAACAATTTTTAGCAAAAATTAGCCGGAATCATTTAATTGGCAAATAATTAAAAATTTTAGGGCTCTATTAGCAAATAGTCAAAATGTTCATGACTGAATTTGCACAAATGCAATAAGTCCAAGATTTTTTTGGTAATTCTCCCATTAGACATGGCCTCAACTAACCGGAGAAATGGTCCATGAGACTATATACATATTTAGTGTCCCACATACACCAAGCATTTGACAATTCAAGAAAATCCCGATTATCATCATCATTACCATCATGCATGTTGGGTTTCCCTTTCATGATCGAAAGTAGGAGGCGATGACTCACTATTCATACGTATAACCATCGACCCCTAGCGGAAGTCAAGTAACGAAACGAGTGATCAAATCGTCAAGGGCAACATCAAACCGTCTAATCATATGTTTCGTGATGCTGGCTCGGGGACTCCAATTTCTCCGTCCGCACCAGTAGAAAAGAAGAGAATCAAGATATGACACTCGTAGTTTCTCATCGTCGCAATTTGACGAACAGAAACACAAAACATGAAAGCGCCATGCATGGAAAATTTATCTCCACGACCCCACACGCTTGCTTGACCCTCAATTCTTTTGGGTTTGGTCGTTCTGTCTGTCTCTCTCTCTCTCTCTCTGTCTTCTAATTTTTGAAGTCGAGGTCGTCGGTCAAGGCTCGAGCTCATTGGTGACGGGATTTTTGGCACTTAGCTGAGTCAAAAGCACTCTGACACGTTAATAGTTAATAAATTGCAGCTAGGTCATTACAATTATGTCATATAAATTGCATGTCATATGTCATTAGAACAATGCATGCTAATTTAGAGTAGAACTTCATACAATTAGTTTTTTTTTTATAATAAAGGAAAACCAAACAAAAGAGAATTAATTAGAGTAACTGATTAGTTAGTAGAATCGTGGTTAGGCTATGCATAGTATTTTAGGTCTTTACTTATATTTAGAAAATCAATTACTTGATGTATTTGAATTTCCACTTTCTAGACTGTGATTTGATTAATTTTAGAATTTTAGAATTTCTTTTAGAATTTTAGATGTTTGTTTGGGTATGATTACTTGACTTTGTTTACATTTTTCAAAAATATTTTTACTAGTTTAGGGTATTGCATATAAATATATACTTTATTGTCATGTAACCTAGTTTTCCTCGTTAATGAATTAAATGAATTGAGCAAGTTTCTCCATGTTTGCACGTTGATGTGCAACTACGGTTGTGCAAATCTAGTCCGATTTAATTTTGTTTATCCTCATTTTTACCACATTACGTTGTCCCATTCAATTTGGCCAATTTAATTTTGTTTGACACATGCTCCCAAAAACCTAAGTAAACCATTACTTAATAGTGTTTTTGTTCTGAAGAACAGGAGTACCATTATCTAAGGTTGAATTTGCTTCTGGTATGGCACATGCAATCACTAGTTCACAAATATTCACTCAAAATATCGATTAGAGTAATTCGAGATGTGAAAACGGATTTATGGAATTGATATAAAAAGGGAGCGACATACTTCAACTGGATATTTGGGACGAACAATTCTCTAATTGATGGCACCCAATTATGCTAAGGAGGAGAAGACCAAACAACTAGATATAAAAGGAAGAGAGAGACTTCGAAATACAAAGAAACCGCAAACTTAATCCTTAGTCATGACCAAAATAAAATAAAAATCTTAGTCTGAAATACAAGGAAAAGAAAAAGGATAAATGTTGAAGACAAACACACATCGGATCGGGCAAGGATCCTTCTGCAGACCAGCTGGTCGTTTACTACGAGTTGCCGCTATCGATGCCTCAGAGCAGTTTGGCCGAAGCTGGGGGCAGAAGCAGCAGGACAGCCGGAGAGCGGGCAGGACTAGGTCGAGGGTTGGGGCTTTGGGGGGATTGGCTTGGCCGCAGTCGGGGGCATAAGAGTCCGAAGGTTCGATAAATTGCACCACGTCGGAGGCCAGGCCTCTGAGCTGTGTTCTTGAATCGAACATATGGGATCACGGTGTGGGGAACAAAGGACGTTGGCTAAGGGGTTCGATTGCCGTGCTATATTACAAGGACAATATACTTTCTTTTTCTTGCAAGAGAAAGATAATTTAATATATGGACCTCTACGCGCGCAGCATTTACATAATTGAGAAAGATAGCTAACTCATTTTGATTATTGATTAATCCATGAGCGACGAAGAATTGGCCACCCGCACTGCGTCTGACTAGCAGTATTATTATTTTTATTATTTATTATTATTATTATTATTATTTCTCACGAATTGAATTGGAGTTTGCCAACGTGCGTTCTATGTCTTCTTTGCCTTTTTTTTTTTTTTTGATGACCCTTGAACCCCCATAAGCCGACAGCCGGCGGAGTAAACCAAGGGTGACGCTAGCGGAGGACCCACCACCCCGACGTCACACTTAAGAACCCTAGCAATGCCTCTGGAATTCGAACTTCTCCCCTTCGTGAGGGGGAGAGAGCCTGAGCTAGCGACACCACCGTAGACGGTGGTGTCTTCTTTGCCTTGTTTGTACTTACATAGGATTTTATTTTTCAACGCGCTTTCTAGTCACTAGCACTAGCACTCTTTTTAATGAGGTCATGATACTTTATGGTGCGTTGGTAACATTTCTGTTTTGAAAAATAATTCTTTTTAAAAAAAACGCTTTTTTTTCTGTTTATATTCTCAAAAACAATTTCTGAGCATTTGAATGCGTTTTATAACTATACAGAATTTCTATTCTCGAGAAAAAAATACGTTTGGTACGACCCCATATATTTTTATGACTTAGAATTTCTTTTAATTTATTAATAATTTTATTAATTTTTTTTTTCTTCTCCCTCCAATTGGTCATTGGCTGGCAACCAACCAGACAGGGGTTAGCGAGGTCAAGCCTTGTTGTGGCTGAGTAGGACTCGACCTCACTAGATCTAGGCGAGACTCAAGGGAGCCTCCCTAGCCATGACGAGGCTCGAGAGGGGCCTCGGCGATGGTTGGCAAGCTCGTGGCAACCTCACCGAGGACTGGCGAGGTTTTGGCGAGGTCATTGGGCCTCGTCTAGCCGATAGGGGTAAGCATGGTCCGGGTTGGGCCGGTCCACCCTTTAACCTTAGAACCAACCCGCACAGTGCTGGTTCTCAATTTTTGAGACCGAGGACCGACCCTATTGAGCTTGGGACTAAGGATCGGACTGACCCAATGGGTTCGGTTCAATTTCAGGGTCAACCCGAGACCAACTGATAATTTTTCGTTTCATTTTTTATACTCCTTAAAAAAGTGATTGATGACCAAACTGACCCAATGTGTTCAGTCCGGTTTCAAGGTCAACCCAAAACTAACCAATAATTTTTTATTTCATTTTTTGTAATGCTTGAAAGAGCAACCGAGGACTACACTGACCTAATGGGTTCGATGATGAGTAAGGTCAGCTAAGAAAGGCAACTAGTGAGAATCAACAGGGGTGAGCGTCAAAACAGAATGAGCATCGAATGTCAAGCGGAGAGCAACAAGCCAAGTGAGCATCGAGCGACGAGCGGCACAAGTGACCCAAAGCGAGCGAGGCGAGTGTCGAGTGGCGAGCGGAGAAGTTATTTTTTTCGATTTTAGCAAATTAAAAACTAAGAGGACAAATAAGACAGAAGATAACAAATACTAGAGGAGGATGCCATAAGGTACCATTTGGGACGCCATGAGAACTCCTCACAAAAAGATTTTCCTCCTTCGTAAATTATGACTATTAACGTCGTAAAAGACATCAAAAACCTAAGTTATTAAAGAATAATATAAAATTACTTGAACTTCTCACTAAAGAGCTGTTTAATATTGTTGACACAATTTATTTTAAGATTTTCTCTTTATAAAAAAATTATAAATAATATTATATATATATATAGTTAGGGTTGGTCTGGGTTGGACCGACCCGGAACTCTAAGAACCAAGGACCGACCCGCACAATGCTGGTGCAAGAATTCTAGGACCAAGGACCGACCCAGTCTCCTTGGGAACCGGACTAGGATCGGCAGGGTTGGGTCAGTCCAGGGTTGACCCTCGATCGATGCTCACCCCTACTAGTCAGTCGCTAGCTGACGCCAAGGCTGGCGACCGACTAGGGGAAGAAGGGAGGAAGAGAAAGGAAAAAAAAAAAAAAGGAATAAAAGAAAAGGAAAAAAGAAAAAGCTTGCTTTTTAATTCTTGTTTCTTGAGTTGTTCTCGGAAACAAGAAGCAACTTTTTTTTTTGCTCCGAATCTGTTCCCGGTAACAAAAAAAATTATCAAATGCATTTTTGTTCTATTTTTGCTTCTGGGAACAAAAGAACAGAAACACCTATTCCTGGGAACGTTACCAAACGTAGCCTTATTATCAAGAATTGTTTTATCTAAAATTATTGCCTAGATTGATTATCACGAATTGAATTTGAATTTGTCCACACGCGTGCTGTGTCTTATTTGCCTTGTTTGCTCTTATGTAGGTGAGGTTAGGGTAGCTAATGTATCACCAATAATTTTAATGCGCTTTGTAGTCACTAGCACTAGCACTCTTTTTAATTAGATTAGGCTACCTAATGTTTTATCGGGAATTTTTTTTATCCAAAAGTATCGTATAGATTAATTCTCCTGAATTGAACTTGTATTTGCCCACATGCGTGCTATGTCTTATTTGCCTTGTTTATTCTTATGTAGGTGTTTCATTGGAATTGCTCCCGCAACGAAATATTTTTCACCGAGTCGTTTTTTGGTTTTTATTAAAGGACGGCTGTCCCTATCGTTCATGGAGCGCAATTCTGAAAACGACCATATCACCTTGGGTCCCTGTTTCAAATCGGTGCCTCCTTCATCCATATTCACAAAATGCTTTCCTTGTCATTATAAAAAAGTATTGCCCATCAATCGAGAATCCGTTTGTGCTTACGCTTGGTCTGCTCCTAATTATTCATTCAATTCATATCCTTCTTTTGACAAATAGTTCTTTCGATGGTATAAGAGAATGAAGAAAGAAATGTTGGGCTTTTGGCATGAGACTGGAATTGATGAGGCCTTAATGTTTTGCTATATGTCCATCAATCCTCTTGAGTACGGCCTTATTGACAACCTTTGCTGTTTATGGTCACGTTCATCTCATTGTTTTTCTGTTCCCCCCAACAGGTCTCGTAACTATTGCTCTTTTGGATGTATGTTCATTGACTGGCCTTTCTCCTTTTACGGAGTTCCATGGCCGGAAATTGCAAACTTGTCCATATTTCCATGACTCACCATGTTTTGATCTTCCTTACGATGAATTTATGAATAAGTTTGCTAGATCCAACGGGCTAGTTTCTTCTGAGGAACATGTTGCCTTCCTTCTATGCTGGCTTTGCTGTTACATTTTGTTGGAAGATACACAAGAATCTTCTAGATAATATTTAGATTAAGATTAATATATGAAATCAATCGAGATAAATTTAATATCGGATCTGATTTGTAAATTATTTGGTTGCCTTTTTCTTATATACATTTTGTACTATAATATGGGACATGTACATTGAGTCTGTAAGTAATACAATTACATAGAAAATTTTCCACGTTTCTCTTTGATCCTCCTCTTTGCCTTCGTTTTCCTGCTTAGTTTTCATGGTATCAGAGCAAGGTTGTGCGTCTAATTCTTGCTTCCGCTCTCTTTGATTGTCTATCAAAAGAGACAAACTAACCTGCAAAATAGAGTTAGCACTCCAGTGTAGGAATCAGTTTCTTGAAGATTAAACTATTGAAACAGACGATTGAAAGAAAAGGGATTTTTTTACCACCACCATGGCCGACGATCAAATCCCTGAGGAGCGTATCCCATCATTGGAGACACCTACCTCAGAAATACAAGATCCCATGTGGAACACAGCCATTGGAGCCCAAGACCAGCCCATTCCAAGCCAATTTCTCCAATGGCAAGCTAATCTAGGGTAGCTTATTCCGAGCCACCCCAGTGGGTGCCGTTTCCCATGTATTATGGGCCAATCTTCCTTTGTAGGAATCCAGATTTGAAGGGACAACGTCTAGCCCAATGATGGCCCACCAGCCACAAACGGGGTAGGTGTGTTAGAAGGTACTGGATCCTCTAATGCAGTTGAAACCCTAACGAGTCAGGCGAGTCAGATGCAGGAATACCAAGCGAGTTCACTCCAGGTCAAGCTGCAAATCCCTACCCGAGATTTTCACCCAGTTTTTTTAACATTTCCCATTGCAGCCAACACGGGTCGTCCAGAACCTGACAACGAATTGTACATATCCACCGCCGATGGACCGAAGTTGCGGCTCATCAGCCACCTTCTCACAGGGCCAAAGAACTACTTGAATTGGGCGTGGGAATTTTGGCGAGCCCTCGTCGCGAAGGATAAAGACGGCTTTATCGACAAAACTATTCCGGTTTCGACTGACGAAAGAATGGCATGGTAATGGAAAAAATGTAACCAATTAGTAAGAACTTGGATAGGAAATTGCATAAGCCCAGAAATCGCCGCCGGCTTACATCCCACAAAACACTCAAAACCATTTGGGATAGCATCAAGGAAATGTACAGGAAATTGGATCGAGCCAAAATATTCTCGCTACATCAAGCCCTCATAGAGTTGAAGCATGGAAACATGTTTGTAACGGCATGCTTCAACAAGCTTTCAGCACTCTGGAATGAGCTGGAAGTGGCTGATGAAAAACTCGAAAGGCCAGAGGCAACTCTTCAATAGTACAAGGCAATGAAAGATAGAGAAAAGGCTATGCGTTTTCTCTTGATTCTCAACGAAACTTACCTCACTTTCAGGTCACCGATCTTAGCTATGGAGCCTGCACCTTCCCTCGGTCGAATCTTTCAACTGGTGGTGCAGGAAGAGAGCCAGCAACTTACCTCATTGGAGCACATAAAAGGGGCTGAGAGCCTAGCGCTAGCAGCAAAAAACCCTATAACGAGAGAATGAGAGGCGAGATCTGCTAGGGTTCGGAGGAAAGCAACAAGGCTTTAAAGGGATTGGAATCAATGGCCCATATCGATCACAGCGATCCGACGGTCCTAAGGGCACTCACAATCCACCATATCCGGGGGCGAAAATGGATTAGGATGCAAGGGATTCGATGGTGCATTACGGGCCCAATTTGAAAAACAAAGGAAAATTGTTTTGTGAATATTGCAAGTGGCCCTACCATACGATAGAAAATTGCTAGAAATTACACGATAAACTTGGAGAAAAAAAAAAAAAAAAAAAAAAAGAGGGAAGGAAATATCGGCAATGGCTTATTTGGTCAGCAGGTGCAAATTTAAATTAGCCATCACACATGAGCAATATCAGCAATTGATGCAGGCATTGCAGAAATTAGACACTCCCAACAAAGTGGCTTCTCGGGTATTTCTTGTTGCCTGATAAACTCTATATCAAGAAATGCCTGTATTATTGTTGCCAATGATGATATCGCATGTGATAAGGGTTTATTTTCCACTATTCATGAAGAATTGGATAATCCTATTATCGTGCAATTGTCAAATGGAAATATTACTTGTGTCACTATAACGGGGACAGTAAATCTTAGCTCCCAAATTATTCTTAAAGATGTCATTTATGTCCCAAACTTCCAATGTAATCTCATTTTCGTGTCTAGAGCTTATAAGGAAAATTCCTGCCAAGTTCTTTTCAATGCCGATACATGTTCCTTTCATACCCTTTCGACTAGCAAACTGATGGGCTTAGGTAATTTATCTGAAGGATTTTTTTTTTTTGGACTAGTTTCCCAAAAAGTCTTGATTTATCTCGCATTCCTTGTAATAAACAATTATTGTGTAATATGACTACCAATGATAAAAAAAAAAAAAAAAAATTACATTCTAGAATGAGCCATAGTTCTTCATTTCCTTATCCTCAATGTCATATCCGTCTGCTTGCAAAATAGTCATGTGTCCCCTTTCCATTGAGCAAAAATCATGCAAATAGTGTTCTTTCATTACTTCATATTGATGTCTGGGGACCCTATCACACACCGAATCATGATGGTTCTTGGTTTTTTTTTTTACTACTGTGGACGATTACTCAAGAGCCACATGGGTTTTCCTCATGCAATCTAAAGGTCGGGTTTTCTCCAATTTGAAGACTTTTCTTTTCTATCAAAGACCCAATTTGGAAAATCTATGCAACAAGTCCGAACAGACAATGTAAGAGGATTTTTCAACTACGAATGTGCTGCCCTATTTACCTCTCAAGGCATATTACATGAAAGCTCGTGTACATATACATTGCAACATAATGGAGTAGTGGAATGGAAACATCGTCACTTGTTAGAAGTTGCACAGGCTTCGAAATTTCAAGCCTCTATTCCAGACAATTTTCGGGGGATTGCGTAACGACTGTAGCTTACTTGATCAATCGCATACCGACCAAGGTGCTTAACGGACAAAATCCTTTCGAGTTACTTTTTGGAAAGAAGCCAGAGCTGAGTCATCTAAAATCTTTGGGTGTTTCTGTTACGCCACAATTGTGGGCCCTAGCAACAAGATGGGTCCTCGTGCTCATCGTTGCATATTTATGGGATATCTCAATCTACAAAAGGGATACCGTGTACTTGAACCATCTATAGGAGAATTTTTTGTTAGCAAAGACGTCTTGTCCAAGAAAATGTTTTCCTGTTCACTGAACAAAAGTCAGACACAGAAAACAAGGGGCATTCTCCACTTCCTCATATTAAGGAAGTCCTCAATAATCCAGAATATGTTCCGTTTCCCGCACTAGAGAATGCAAGGAATCCTTCGGCATCCAAATCAACCAAAGTTCAAATGACATGGTTGTTGAGGAAACGACCTCACAATTCCATAAGATCCTTCACCTTCACCTCCAAAGCACGATCCACCACGACGTTCTGGACGAGCCACATGCCCACCGACTTGGACCAAAGACTATATCTGTGGTGTGCCGAACTCACCAGGTACATTTCCCCATTTCTTCCTATGTTTCCTTTGATCAATTGTCTCCGGAACATAGATGTTGCATCACTTGCATCTCTGAAGAGCGAGAACCATCCAACTATGATGAAGCATCCTCTGATCCGCGATGGCAGAAAGCTATGGAAGTAGAATTGTAGGCTTTAGTGGATAATCACACATGGAAACTTGTGACATTACCTCCTCATCACATGGCAATTGGATGCAAATGGGTATACAAAATTAAATATCGAGCAGATGGATCCATTGAAAGATACAGAGCCCGATTAGTGGCTAAGGGATTCACATAGCAAGAAGGATTCGACTATCACTAAACCTTTTCTCCTATAGCCAAAGATGTTACAGTCCGGTCATTTCTTTTGATAGCAGCTTTTCAAGACTGGTCATTACATCAGATGGATGTCCACAACACTTTCCTCCATGGAGATGTAGATGAAGAAATTTACATGGAAGTTCCACAGGGTTTACAGAGATAGGGGGAGAGTAAGGTGTGTCGTCTCCGCAAATCCCTATATGGCCTTGAACAAGCCTCCAGATAGTGGTATGCCAAATTTGCTGAGTCTCTGATAGCTGCCGAATTCGATCAATCCAAACATGACTATGTTGTTTTTACGTGAACCAAAGCTATGTCATCCATCTATTTGATGATATATGTAGACAATATACTCATTATGGGTAAATGACAATGTAGCTACCAAAGGCCTCAAGGAATACTTGCACTCTACCTTTCACATAAAGGACCTAGGATCGCCCAAATATTTTCTTGGAATTGAAATTGCATGATTAGACCAAGGGATCACTCTCAGCTAGAGAAAATTTGCATTGGAGATCATATTGGAAGCAGGATTGTCAAGATGCAAGCCAGTTGTTATTCCAATTGATCAAAATGTCAAGTTAACTACAGCGGATTATGATGCGGGGGTATCTCAAGAAGATGATCCCATACTCAGAGATCCTTTAGGTTATCAAAAACTTGTTGGAAAGCTTATATATTTCACTATGACCAGGTCAGATATATGTTATGCAGTGCAAACATTCAGTTAGTTCATGCATAAGCCAAAGTAGTCTCATATGAATGCTGCACTAAAGATTGTGAAGTACTTGAAGAAATGCCCGAGACTTGGGATTTTTCTTTCTAGGAAATGTGATATGAGAATGACCACCTATTGTGACGCGGATTATGCGACCTATCCGATGAGCAAAAGATCCATAATAGGTTTCTGTATTAAATTAGGGGATTCTCTACTTTCATGGAAGACAAAGAAGCAACCAACTGTTTCATTATCCTCAGCAGAGGCAGAATATTGAGTCATGGCAAAAACCACATGTGAAATAGTGTGGTTGTGAGGCTTGCTTCGAGATCTTGGGGTACAAATCAGGTGACCAACCAAATTGTTCTGCGACAATGATGCAGCCCTCAAACTTGCATCAAAACCCATAGTGCATGAAAGAACAAAGCATAAAGAAGTGGACTGCCATTTCACTCGAGAAAAAATTCAACAAGGAGTGATTGAGACACGAGGAATTGGGACAGAAGAATGGCCAGCAGATGTCTTCACCAAACCTTTATGTCAGAGATAGCATGCGTATCTATTGAGCAAGCTAAGTGTCTTGGATATCTACAAGCCACAAGCTTAAGAAGGAATGTTGACAGATACGCGGGAATCTATTGGATATTATTTAGATTAATATTGATATATAAAATCAATCGAGATCAATTTAATATCGGATCTGATTTGTAGATTATTTGGTTGCTTTTTTCTTATATACATTTTGTACTATCTTATGGGACATGTACATTGAGTCTGTAAGTAATACAATTACACAGAAAATTTCCCACGTTTCTCTCCGATCCTCCTCTTTGCCTTCATTTTCCTGCTTCGTTTTCACATTTTTCGCCTTCCCTCTCTAACTGTGTCCCAGGGGTTCATCGATATTGCTTATGCACTTTCTAATGGCTTGATGTTGGTCTAGGGTGCATGACTCTTGCTGCATCGTATTGAGGCCTTACAGATGCCCAATCTTCACTTTAGAGCTCACATCCTGAACTTTTCTTTGGCCTTTTACGGATCTTGCATGGATGGTTGCGAATTTACTTTCCTAAGTTGTTCTCTGAAGAGGGGATTCTCCCGGCTCATCGGGCTGAAGCTCATGAATCATTTATTGAAGATGGGTTTGGGCTGTGGAAGTTCTCCCCTCTACCACCCTCCTGATGGTTTTTCGATCTTCGAATGCTTTCTTAATGTTTTTCCTTTCTTTGCAGGGCTTCAAAGTAGGCATCGATAGCTTTGAATGTACCCCTTCCACAGAAAAGTTTGACAACTGTCTATTTTGGACCAGCATTCTCACCCCAAGTGACCTGATTTTAGACTTCTCTAACAGAGGGAAGTTCTCCTTTGGTTTCAAGATGTATGACCCGGACTTTTGTGTCGCCAATTTGGGCTCACACAGGGTATCCTTGTACCAATTGTTTATTCCATGAAGTTTTTCCTTTTCATCTTCTTCTGGATGACAAGACCAGGGGGGGAGCCAGTATCACATGCTACAATGAGGTCACTGGTATTATGAAGAAATTTGAATTTCTTGATTTCCTCGGGGCCTTGCATAGTACTGATGCATTCGAGGAATGGTGGAACGAGTATTGATCAATCCTATTTCCTTCAAGCGTAAGAGCAGTCTTTTCGAGAATAATTCAATTTCCTCCTAGACTAACGCATCCATTCAGGAGAATTCCTCAAATTGCGCAGGTTCCAGTGGGCACGTCATCGTGGCATTCATCTAGTGAAGGTAGTGGCTTTACTTGCTTATCTTTCTTCTATATATATACCATTCTCTCATATTGCTCGATGCAGGAAACTCATCAGCATCAGATGGAAGGACAACAAGTGCGATCAATGAACCGTCTCTCAACAATGCTGTTTATCCTGCTAGCATCAATTACCGCCCACATTTCTGGGTGTATAGACGGCTCTCATTGTTCACCCTCTCATCCATCAAGTGAAGCATCGCCTTTTAAAGATTGTGATGGCACCCATGCCAAATGGGCTCGACTCTATAACTTTACTAAAGGCGGGTTATGATGTCATATGTGCCTTGATGTTGAGGTGGAAATTAAGTCTCTCCTTGCTTACTTGACCAACTTACCTTACCCTGTGCAGTGCCATGCCTTGTCGTTTGCCGTTAAAGAATTTTTCCTTTCGTTCAACTCCATTTTAGTGATCTACAGGGTAAGGCTGAAGCAAATCAACGGCTTCGAAGAGTTAGAGAAGGACTTGCTTCAGAAGAAAGAAGGCTTAGCTCGAGCCCCTGCCACTCTCGAAGTCTACAAAGCTGACGATAACACTCCTTTGCAAGTTCCGTTTACCTAATCTCGGCTGATTACCCAACTCGAAATGCTTTGTGAATCTGTAGACCATGAATTTTCAAATGCATGTGATAGAAGAGATGACTGTTGGACGCAAATTGCGCAACCTCAAGATCTCCATAACCAGACAAGAACATGCATAATTAAGTAGAAAGATTAACGCACCTGTTTTTGGGATCCATTGTTCTTGAAGCGAAAGCGGAAACACAATGTCCCATGCGCAAGTGCTTCTCCTCTATTGCCCTCTGTATCACTGGCTCAATGAGGCGGCCCCCTCACATGTAGCGTTAGGTAAACGCCCCTTAAGTGAGGATATCGGTGAGAAATTAGGGTTAGAGGAGAGACTTGAGCACTATTTATAAAGTTTCCAGCCAGTCCCCCTCATTACGGGCCAGGCTCAACTCGGCCCACACTAGCCAGGCCATATTAGACTAATTAAAAAACCTTCTATCTCACCTTAGACCAACCCTGTTTTACGGTAACCGTAAAAACAGTAAATTACAATATCAATTAATTTAATCCATATCAGGAAAACTCTTACATTCCCCCACTTGAACTATATTAATTGAAATTGTACCGTATGTGCGCACATTTGGTCCAGAGATAATTCTTAATAGTCAATCTTATCCCATAAAGTCTTAAACACCGAATCATGGCGGTAACTGCATGTATACACACAAAGCCTTTCATGGTCATGAATGCTCTTAACTTTATTGACATGGATTCAATATGGTAGTGTGTTAAATGGATAACATCCCTCATAGAGAGATCCCATTTGTCAGTCACCATTCTCTTACCTTAGGTGTCACAAAAACTTGTGCTACTAGAGAATGCTTTATGGTTCTAATGAACCCACATATGTCTTGTCCTTATGGTTAACATTTCTTTATGTATCACAAGACATATGCACAAGGCTAATAACCGGATGCCCGGATGCCCCTAGCCTTCACTCAAGGTTTATACAATCCCTTGAGACTTTATTGAAATATGTATTCAACATAATAACAACACATTCAAAAATATTTTATTGAATGCAAAAGTTGATACATATCAAACCGTTACAAAGTGTAACGAACACAGATGAAATATTTATCAGAGTAAGCCAAAATAGCTCCCACTAAACAACAGCATCTAATGATGCTTCTAGGCCTATACTAATGACATGTCGCTAAAATACACATGGGCGTATGCCTTTAATTAGTGGATCTGCAACCATATCATCTGTGAAAATATATTATATTATTATGTCACCTTACTGTACCGTTTCCTTTTGGTCAAAAATTTTGACCACCATATATTTAGATCTATTGAGACCTCTGTAGTAAATAAATAATGTTACAAATTTGTTATCTCAATACAACCGTATGGGTCAATTCATAAAATTAAAAACGGTCAACTCCTTAATGAGGTTCCGGAGCCTAATAGCCCAAGTAACAACCTGAAAGAATGTTACTAGCACTGCTTACATAGTAGAAGATGACACAGAATTTTATTTACTGCACTTTTTATGTTATTGATCTCTTGTCATCATAACAAACAACAAAATTTACATCTAAATACCCTACTAACTGCAAGAATTAAACATGTCTGTAAATTAGCATATAATTTCTTGTCCTTTTAAGTACCTCAAAACCTTCTTGGCAACAACCCAGTGATCACGTCCTGGATTTGACTGATATCTGCCTAGAAGTCTCGTCACAAAGATGATATTTAGTCTAATGCAAATTCGAGCATATATTATACTTTTAAGCGCACTGACACAAAGTACACCATTTAATTAGATTTTCTCAATATCTAAATAAGGACAATGTGATAGATTCAGTCCATCACCCTTAACAACAGGAGCAATTCCTGGCCTGCAATAATGTATATTGAATATTTTCAATATACAATCAGCAAATGTCCTCCGAGAAAATCTAATATAATAGGGAAAAAAACAATCCTTACAGACTTCAGTACAAAAGATATAAGATGTCTCAAGATCACAGCTTGTAAGCAAAAAATTATGTACATAAGTATGAGAAAAAATAAATTTCCTCCCACTGACCTTGCAGTATATTGAATTACTTTGTTTCCAATTGAACAAAATAACAACACTATGAAACTTTAATAATATTGTCTAGAAACTTGCTTAAGACCATGAATTAAGACTTTTCAGTCTACACACAAGTTACTTGAAACATCTATTGCAAAATCCTCCAATTACACAATATAGATTTTGTATCTATTTGGCGTAACTCCATATCAAAATAAATTATTAATGCCACATTCACTCTGAAAGAATCTTTAAAAATACTAGAAAGAAATATTTATTTCTTCACTATAAACTATCCACCACTCTTTCAGAGTGAAAACTTTAGCAACAAGTTTAGTTTTAAACTTCACAATCTTTCTTTGAAATTATTTTAGTTTTGTACGCCAATTTGCAACTAATGAACTTATGATCTTTAGGCAAGTAAGTTAGTTTCCAAACACTATGATGTTTCATAGATTGTATATCGCCTTTTATGGTATCTAATCACATACTTGATTGAGAATAAGAAACAACATTTATAAATATGCCATTACATCAACCATATGGTGGATATTGTAACCATGCTCTCACAAATAGACTATATAGTCTGATGGTATAACTGATCGTCTTTCCCTAACAAATCTCTTTAATAAAGCTGTAACCATTTTATTCTGCACTTGAGAGGTTTAAGAAATTTCATTATAAACTATATCAAGAATAGTATCTTAAACCTCAATAAGTTTAGTCTATGGTACAGGAGATTCCATAATTATCTGTATAGGTAAAGACAAAAACACAGTAACCTCCATCATACTATTATCTTTAATAGTCTGAGAGCAGCTATCTTCTACAATTACGTCAATCTTTAGAAACTTTAGAGTATGTGATTCCATAATTATTGCACATTCTTTAGGGTCATAAAACCAATACCCCTTTAACAATCTAGATAAGATACAAAATAATTCTGAGTGGATCTAAATTCCAACGCACTTAATATTGGATTAGATAACCTCACTTTTGCATGACACCTCTAAATTTCATATGATTCAAGTAATTTATATCCAATTTATAACTCAAAAGAAATTTATGAAACTATATTTGTATGTGAAAATGTTACTTTCAAAATATCAGCCCACAAAAGACTAGATAAATTAGTCTTACTAATCATACTCATCATCATGTTCATTATGGTGCTTCATGCCTTTCAGCCAAATCTTCTTGTCAGGATTTTCAGGCATAGTAATTAAATTACTACCCTAGAATTTACCAAGTATTTGACAAATGACCCTTTAAGTAATTCAGTATTGTCATACTTGCCAAAATACTTACCGCTACTATTAGGCCTGACAACCTTCAAGACTAATTTTAACCAGTTTATTCTTTATCTCGGCTATTTTCCTTAAATAGAAAACTTTTAGAAACAACATTTTAACCATATACGAGATGTATATGTCATTAGCACTTAAACACAATATTTGCAAATGTGTCTTAATTTCAATATCATACAAGACATAATTTCAAGCAACTAAGGCTTCCATCATCTTATAGTAGTGCAATCCGCAGGCAAATCTCTTTTCAAGTGTTCCTGAATGGAACGCTTCATGGACAGTAAGCAAATTCTATTGCTATTTTCCCAAGCAGCAAATCATATGTCCACTACTTAAAAATTTGAAGCAATAAAAACCTCAATAATAGTGGAGTTATTAATTATAGAAAAGATGATTGAAAAATAAGCAATGTATATAATTAGCATAATGTGAGCACTGTGTAACTTGATGTACAAGTACACATCCAAAGAGTTACACGCATAATCATATAATCACCTTTTGGGCAGAATACATGACATGCAGTTGTACACTCCCCACATGATAGCGGTTATGAGAATATATTCCAATTTTCGTGAATTCATCACCTTTGGGCATATGAATCACTAGAATCAGTCACTCATCCACCATACTATCACATATCCTTCCATGAACTAATACACAATCACCTCCTCACATACACCATATACATGTGATTTTAACTTTAGTGATAGGGGCAGCATATCACTAAAATCACATATCATACTAATTACATTACTTATTCATTAATAAAAATTAATCATATATATATAGCAAACTTGAAAGATAAATTCCAATGAGATCACCGATGACAGCAATACAAGAAACTTCTCATAACATAGAAGCAAGCATCTCTTGTGCACCTCAATTACTGATTTACTAGAACAACATTAAAAGAATGCTGATCTAAAATATCTCTTCACAAGTTAACATCAATAGTAATACAGGGTACACCAAATCGACAAGCTTGATAGCTGATCCATTATTGCTTATGAGTTTCATAAGGCAAAACATGACTCCAAGACCAATAGTTGATTTATTAGCCAATTTTAAGTAACAAATTATCATTGCATCAACCAGTGGCCTATAAATTGAGTCAAAACACATAACCAAATATCTAAACTATAACAGTAGATACAATTGCTCTGTGTACATGTTGTCATACTTCTTAATCATAAAAAATATTCAACTTGATAGACATTAACCAGCGACTAGATGGGTTTAGATACAGTATGCAATAACTTAACTGATATGCATTAGCCACATTCAGTAGATGTGTTAATCAGTACAATCAGTTTGGTCATAGGTTCTTAAGACGTCCATCATTCAAAAGTTGCCAGCGTGTCAAGGAGTATGCTTGAGAAACAAAAATTTCATAACCTTTACCATTTCTCATCACCTCAATACAAAGCTTAAATACTATCCCACACTGATTGTATCTTATTAAACCAGTTTCAATTTATAATAAAATTTGATTTTATTAATGAATCACATCTTCATAATGTTTATGTGATAACATACTAGTAACCCATCACCTGTATTTCCAAAATCATAGGAAATACAAGAAAAATACGCAAAAATATACTATAAATACACGTATTTAGGGCTTTGTATGTATTTTCACATCCATAAAATCATCAAACATGTAAAATAAATACACCACGACGTAGAGGATGATCATACGAACCTAACGCCACCTTCCACGCGCCGAACGGAGGCTCCACGTGCCCACACGCGCCGCCTAAGTGCGCGGCGCGTTCGACGCATAGGCAGCGCGTGGCCACGCGTGGGGGTGCATGTGGCCTCCTCTGGCGACGCGCCGTCGACCGTCTTGCTCGTCTCATCGAGCCCAATCCGAATTTATGATTTAATTTTATTTTTATTGAATAAAAGATCTCGAAAATCTCAAATTATGGCAAAATCCTATGCGTTCGAGTTCTAGGGTTATGGAGGCTCTGATACCACATGTTGGACGCAAATTGCGCAACCTCAAGATCTCCATAACCATAACAAGAATATGCATAATTAAGTAGAAAGATTAACGCACCTGTTTTTGGGATCCATTGTTCTTGAAGCGAAAGCGGAAACACAATGTTCCGTGCGCAAGTCCTTCTCCTCTATTGCCCTCTGTATCACTGGCTCAATGAGGCGGCCCCCTCACGTGTAGCGTTAGGTAAACGCCCCTTAGGTGAGGATATAGGTGAGAAATTAGGGTTAGAGGAGAGACTTGAAGACTATTTATAAAGTTTCCAGCCAGTCCCCCTCATTACGGGCCAGCTCAACTCGGCCCACACTAGCCAAAAACCCCATATTAGACTAATTAAAAAACTTTCTATCTCACCTTAGACCAACCCTGTTTTACGGTAACCGTAAAAACAATAAATTACAATATCAATTAATTTAGTCCACATCAGGAAAACTCTTACAATGACTACTTCAAGGCGAATTGCAACTGAGAAACGCAGCTCCATAGTTTTACCTTAGGGATCAAGCAGCGTTTGACGTAATCCAGTGGTAGACTCATGTTGCTATTTCAGTACTTTAGAGCAATTCCAGATTTGCATGATCTTTTCTTCCTTGTGCTGTGAAGGATGGTGTTATGTCGCCAATGCAAATATGTTGAATGCATATTTCCTTTCGTTTCTTCCGAAATACTCCGACTATTGGTCCATCCAAATGAGAATCAAGATACAGTCACAGTCATGACTTTGTTAATTAGTCCCATTGGCAACCCCTTCACCAAGTCCATCGCCTTTAATCTTTCCTTGCTGGCGCGTCCCAAAATATACACGTCGGATTTATCCTCCTCGTGACGTGAATAATTACCATTCATCTTCATAATCCATCTTCATCTGAAATGACACCCATTTCTAGACTATCTGCATCCTTTTCGCATTCATAACATTTAATATCAGCCGTCAACCGATACAATTCATGATGATGGCGGGATTCTTGGTACACGTACACAGCGCTCAATGGCGAACAGTTGTATCTTTCCAAGTTCTCACACGTTCTTAACTGGGACCATCACGTCATTCTATCTCCGAAAGGATAGCCCTTCATTAATATTCTTTAACACTTATAAGCCACGAGGCTTATTTTCCCATCTGTAGTTATCATTTCCATTCATGCACGTCCCTCCAGTTCATCTACCGTGTTGATTCGAAAAGATACGTCTTTTCAGTTCCCATTGAGTTCTATGTAAATCGTGGCTCTGGGCAAAATAATGACATCAGGACAGCCGGAGCGAGGGAAGGAATAGGGTGGGGGTTGGTTGGCGGCCGGGCCACGGTCCCGAGGGAGGGGGGATGGGGCGCGGGGGGAGTCTGGCGTTCTGATAAGCTACACCACATCAGACGCCAGCCCTCCAAGTTGTGCTCTTGAATCGAACATATGGGATGATGGCGTGGGGAACGAACCACGTTGCTTAAGGGGTTCGATTGCCGTGCTATGTTACAAGGACGATATTCTTTTTTGGTAAGAGAAAGAGCGACTAATGTTGGGCTTCAAAGATCTAAACCTGACCCATTGTAGCAGGAAATCAAATCGGATCGCGGACCGGCTTGCAAAGGCCTGTCATAATGGATCACTCCCTTTCGATTGGTTGTCCAACCCTCCAGAACCCTTATGGGCTTTACTTTACTCAGATTTTCCGTGCTTTCTAATATATTTCCATTTCGACCAAAAAAAAAAAAAAAATGGACCTCCATGTGCGTCCCAAGTTTCAGCATTTACATAATTCAGAAAGATAGCTAACTCGTTTCGATTATTGATTAATCCGTGCACCGCGTGGAATCTGCCCATCCGCTCTAGGCCTTACTTGCCTTAGTATGATATGATTTTTTTCCAGAGCTTTTTATAGCCACTAGGCACTAGCCGCCTAAGATACCATCACTTTAAAGACCTTCGTGTACGTTACTATTTCTTTTTATCCGAAAGTAACTTATAGATTAATTCTCTTGAATTGAAATTTAGTTTGCCAACACATGTGCCGTGTCTTATTTGCCTTGTTTGTTTTTGCATAGGATTTTATTTTCTAATCTGCTTTGTAGCCACTAGAGATAACAGCTTAAGTTTTCAATGGGGTTAGTGTTACTAATGTATTATCAAGATTTATTTTTTTGTCAAAAATTATTGTCTAGATTAACATTTCTGAGTTGAATATTGAATTGCCTATATGCATGATGTGTCTTATTGGCTTTTTTTTTTTTTTTAAAGTTGGATTTTACTTTCGAGCATGCTTTGTAGCCACTAAACAATGACAGCTTAAGATACCATTTTTTTCAATGAGGTCCATGCACCTATTCTATCATCTGGATATCTTTTATCCGAAAGCATTCTCTAGATTACTTCCCCTAAATTGAATCAATCACAATCTCAATAATCGTTCGGAAAACAAATTTGCACTTGATTTTTGGCTTTATGTTAAATGCAAGCGACATAAGTGGGTGAAGAGGTAATCCATTATGTTATTACCAAATTTAGTGATATGCCCTTTTCCTAGTAGTCATCTATAATGGTGGTCGGACGGGTGACGGAAGGAGAGGCAGCTGCCCTCTAAGCCATCTTCAAGCAACTCCTGCGTTTAGTACAATTAGATTCAATTACCAACCATCATGTTTTATCATGAAAGTATAAGTTGAGTCTTACATGGTTCATAAGAATTTCACAACCACAAATTTGCAATGTAAGCAAATTATTTAATTTTAGGGGCTAATATTTGTTTGCCATCTGAGAATTCAGACTTGATAATTCTTCGAATTTAGTGAAATTAGTGAAGTTTGGTTGTCCCATTTCCTTCTCTCTTCTTTCTTTCTCTCTGCTTACTCATGTGAAAACTGCAGCTACGCTATCAACACTCCATTATCATCCACAATCATCCCTAGAGCTTGAGAAAATCATCAAAAGAAGTCCTAAATTTATTGTAATTTTACCAATTCAATCTTAGATTTTATTTTTTTTGCAAATTCAGTCATAAACCTTTTTTATATTTGTACCAATTCAGTCAATTTGACTAATTTTGGCTGGTTGACACTGACGTGGCATTCTAAAAATAATATTTCAATAATTTTTTTGTCTAGTCGACTTTAATATATTCTCCTCACTCCTATGAGTTTAGATTCTAACTAAGTAGCGTAACGACCCTCAAATAATCTAAATAATAGCAAGCAAACCAAACATATAATTTGATGGTTAGGTGTTGCCATCGATGATTTGACGACTTGTTAGACCAAACATATCAATTTGGGTTTTTGGTGATCAAAATATTACTTTGAAATATATTTGTTACAAATATATCAGTTTAAGGTTTTTGATGGTCAAAAAATTAGTTCGGGATAAATTTGTTATAGGTACTAGTTTGGGTTTTTTTTGTAATATTAACTCTTATTAAAAATCCAATCCAATGATATAGTTGGGTCGTAATCTTAATTAAGGTTCATACATCGAGAGATCCGTCCGACAAATCGGAGGAGTGGAGACCCGCAAAGGCCGTTAGTTTGTAAAAACGTTTATAGCTCCTACACAAATAAGGAGCTGCACAGCCGTGACAAAATGGGAGTAGGCCTTGTACATGTTATGATTTTTGAAAATTATAAAAATTATCTAAAAAATGATTTATTTTATAAAACCGACTTGTTTATGGAAAAAATTGGCATATATTCTTCATTGGTATAAAATAGCTCATCATTGCATTTGTGAATGAATATGGCATTCCAATTAAGCATGTTATAGTTATGCATGTTGATGGTAAAATTACATGATACGCATGAATAAACACACATATACTTACGTCCTCTAAATCAATTTTATTGTCTTGTTGGTTTTACAAATTAACTGATGGACTCACACGTAAAATTTTAAATACTTTGAAATATACTCTGGAATACGAGCATGGTAAAAATCATTATCCTGTTTTTAAGTTATTAATTAAGAGAGGCCCGCTTGTCGAATCTAGAACTGCAGCTACACTAATGTGCATTAGATTTGAAAATGGTAAAATCGCTATTGCGTTGGTGAGTTACTGATGATTGATCCGATAGACAAGTCGTTAATCATGTTTTACATATTGAAAATATAATGGAGATTTACTCGCGCAGCGGAACCGTAGACTCAGTAAAAGTGATAGTCAACCTATTCAACCGGAATCAAGGCTACCCTTGGGACCCGACTGTTACTATTAATGACTGCATCCTCTCCCTACTCTTATTATTATTATTTTTTTACTCTTTCAAACATCAAACCAATCACGTGCCGAGAATTATAATTTACCTATCAAATTCTCTTGAGCCCTACCTTTGCCTCATTGCACTAGACACCGTAATGCAAGACGCAATAATATTCAAGGCTGTGATTTGATTATTTCCATTATCATCTTTATAATATTTTGAAATATTTTACATGATTTTTTTATGTCTAATTGATTTTATTTATTTTCATAGAATTCTATACTAGTTTACAATCTCAAGCGTATAAATATATTTATTTTCACATATTGTAGCTTCCCTCTTTGAAAAATTAAATGAATTGAAAGAACTTTTTCTACGTTTTGCATGCTAATGGATGTGCAACTTCCATTGTGCGAATCTAGTGTAATTTCATTTCCACCATGTCCCATCGCCTCCTTCAACTTTGTCGATATTTTTTTTTTTATATGTCAATAGATACTCACAAAAACATAATTTTTTTTGGTCAAAAAGAAATTTCCGTTCATTACCAAATGATACAAATAAAGGGAATTTCAAAAGTCACAATAACAAAAAAAAGCCCATAAAACTCCAAACTAATAAAAAATCAGAAATCACGGCATTTCATCACAGCATGATTGGCAGAGATAATCACAAACTCATCCTTTAATAACAGATCTATAATTGCATCTAAGTGAAAGGATTGGCAACCAATTATCGAATCACACAACACTATTAATTATAAGCACATGCCAAGATTTCCTTCTGTAATAATGGGTTTACCTTTCAACGGTGCACATCCCCGACACCATTACCATACGGAGACAATGTAAATATATTGAAGAAACTCAGATCTCGCACTTGTGAGAGCAAGTCCTGTAGTCAATGCAAAGTGCTAAAACTTTGAATGAAAATACATTGAATGAACATAAATTTGACATCAAAATTGTTGTAAATACCATTGAAATTGGATGCGGAGTATTTATTCATTAAAATTTGAAAATCTAGAATTAGATTAGAGAGAAAAATTTCTTGATATAAGATCGGGAGAGCAAAACTCTCAGATCTAAAACTAAAACGGGAGAACTAGAACGAGAGAGGAAGGAAAGAAACAAAAAGAAATGGAAGGAAAAGGAACTAGGAGGGGAGGGAGATATCTATGTCAAATCCCTCCCCACTAATAGGGGAAGAGACGAAGAAGAAAAGTTCAGAGGGGGAGAGAGAAAGGGAGAAAAGAGGTGGGAGAGGAACGGGGCAATAGTTACTAAAACATAAGTAAAACGTCAAGGACTTGGGGTTTTGTTCCACAGAAGGGCCACTTCCATTACCTAAGATTGAATCTGCAAAGGGCCACTTCCATTACCTAAGATTGAATCTGCCTCTGGTGGGGCGTATGCATCCTCCAGTTCACAAATATTCTCTCTTAAGATTGATAGAGAGAGAGAGACATGAAATACAAAAAAATAAAAATAAAAATAAAACACGCTTAATCCTTAGCCTAAAATACGAAAAAGAAAAGAAACGTTGTAAGAAACTCAAAGAAATCTGATCAAATCCGGCAAGATCCTTCCGCGGGCCACCTGGTTGATAACTACGAGTCGCCATTATAGATCCCTCGGAGCGCGGGCTAGAAGCAGAAGCAGCAACAGGATTTGCGCTGGGGGGACCCTTGTCTTATAGACCTTTGTTGACCGGCTTGGCCGGACGTGGGTGTCACTGTGCGGAGAGTAGCCGCTGGGCCACCCGAGGCTCCGCTGCCTGGGTGTAGATCGAAGGGCCGCCCTCGACCGTTGAGACGGACCATGGAAATGTGACTTTTAGTTTCTACTTCGCGGGGTGCCGTTACCTCTGGAGGTCCTTCTCGTGGGGTTAACGAAGCACGTTGCTTTCGTTTGTTGATGGATTCGGTGGCCATCTTACGTCTCCAGTACAGTTTTCTTCCTTTGCAAGAGAAAGAGCAACTGATAATTTCATAAATGTGGATCTGCAAGCGCGTCCCAAGTTCCACCAGCATTTATATAGTTCAGACAAGTAATTAACCATTTTTGAATATTTATTTATCCGAGGTTTCGTGGAACTTGCTCAGGCCCGTGGTGTCATTGTCTTCTTCTCTCCTTAGGCAGGATTTTATGTTCCAACGTCTCTTTGTAGCCATTGGGCACTATGTTGTTACCAAATTAGATTAAATGCGCAGGGGGTCGCGAAAAGAGAGGCAGCGGGCCTTTCAGCCATCCTCAAGCAACTCCTGTGCTTGATAATCATTTCACTTCTCTTCCGTCAGCAAATAAGGAAAATTATCGAAAAAAAAAAATTAAACCTATTAGGTTCGAGTCAATTCAATTCTTAAACTTTTAATTTAGCCAATTTAACTCTAAAGCTCTTGACAATTTACCAATTAAGTAATTCCGGCCAATTTTTGTTAAAAATTGCTAACGTTAGCAATGATGTAAACAATTTTTCTAATTTTTCATTTTTTTGAAAATTTGATTTTTTTTTAAATTTTTTTTATTCATTGTGGCGAGTGGTTAGAAGAGGAAAGAAAAGAAAAAAAATGAATTATTTCAGAAATTGTTCCCGAAAATAAGAAATAACTTTTTTCTACTTCTTATTTTTATTCCTAATCTATTTGCTAGTTACTTTTCTATAGAGAATAGAAAAGTTAGCTGATATTATTAAACGGATTTCTGTTTTTTTTTTTTTTTTTTAAAATTATTTTGGAGAATAAAATGATAGAAATTTGAAGAAATAGAAACATTTCCAAATGGAGCCTTATTAAGCAAACTATGTTTGTTCCTAGAATGAGGTACGTTAGCAATGGCGCATATAATAACCATTCTATTTATGGTCAGATCAATTTTTCTACTCTCAAAAATAAGTTTGGAATAGAAATCTATTTGGTAACGCAATTTTTTTTTTTTATTTAAGAAAAAAAAAAATCTTAATCCAGAAATAAGTTTGGAATAGAAATGAGAAGTAATAATTTTTTTTTTCGGAACAAAAATGAGAAATAAAAACTTTTCTTCTCACTCGCCATTGCTATTAATCAATCGCCCACCCATCACCTCCCGTGTTGCTCATCAATCATCTAGAAATGAGGAATTTTATGTCATTATTAAACAAATTTCCATTCCAAAAACAGAAATTTTATGTTGTTATCATACGCATATTTTTATTTAAAAACTCATCTAGAGAATATAAATAAAAAAATATATTTTTGGCCAGAATTTGTGTAAAAAAATAGAATAGTTATCATTCGCGTCCTAAATTGTTGAGTCTGTACGAATCCAAGGAAGCTTCGAGAGTGGATGGCGACGGGAATCTTTTGTGTGTAAAGAAAATTTTCCTTTGATTTTTTTTCCCGAAATAGAAACTATAATTACCTCTTTAATTACAGTCCCTTTTGGCCATGGAATTAATATTTGTATCTAAAAGCAAGGAAAAAGAAATAAATGAACTTAATAGTTGACATTATACTAGCATATAGACCCATGCCATGCACGAGAAAAGACTGGTGAAATATATTACTAGAAATAATTATTTCAGAGGTGTACTTAAAAAGATTTTCATAAGTGATTATAGGCCCCTCTGTCTGAAAGGGAAAAAAATTTTAAAAAATTAAATTGGATTAAAGTGCACTTGGTCATCGCGACGTGTGCTCTTCTTGTTGCCCTTGACAGAATTGCGTGCGAGCACGGAGAGAAGAATCGACCCAACCAACACTGCAAAAGAACGCCCAAGCACTAGATCACATTTCATTTTTACTCCTTCAAATAACTCACCAACCGAGTCACTCTGTCAATGTGAAACAATAAAAGTATGCCCATCTATATCCGGGCTGCCCCATCAAGATGAACCAGTAGACAAATTATCAGAGCACGACAAGGTGATCTCTATGCAAGAGAGTACAATTATCTGGCTCCCGAAAAAGACATTATATGGACTGGATTAAAGGGGTCTGTCATCCTATTGGAGAACCAGAGCTCAGTACAATTCTTAGCGCGTCTGGTTTGCAAAGTATCTTTTTGACTGGCGCGTCTCGTTTGCATGTTTTTGACTAGCGCGTCTGTCTTTGCATCTTTTTGACTAGCGCGTCTGCTTTGCAAAGTGAGTTCCAGCTGTTCTTGTCCGATTCTTCCAGGCTCGGCCAGAGTAAATACGAGGTTGTCCCGAATTGTCAAGTTAACGTGACCCCGCGGGCTGTTCCATTTCTTCTCTGGCTGCTGTCGTTACTCCCGAATTGTCAAGGTTGTCCCGAATTGTCAAGTTCACGTGATCCCGCGGGCTGTTCCATTTCTTCTCTGGCTGCTGTCGTTACTCTCTCTCTCTTTCCTCTCAGTTTCGTTCTTCTTCTTCCTCTACGCTGGTGAAGCTCTTGGTCATGGGAGAGGGGCTCGACCTGGACGAAATGTACATTCCACGGTACAAGACTAAACAAATCACCGATCCCTTCAGAATTCACCTATATTTTAAGCAAATGCAACAAACATCCTAATCCAAATTGACGTTTGAACGGCTTCATCCGCACCCATAAGACCATAACCTCAATTTCATGGCAAAGCCAGCAACTTTAGGGTGCAGCTAAGCTAACAATCAATAACGGCGAACTTTTCCAGCCATGTATCCGAAATTCAGTGAGAGGGGCAACCGAAAGGTCTTCTTGTCTCATTTTAGCCTCTCTTTTTTTTCTTTTTCTTTTTTTCCGCTTATAAATTTAGTTTAAATTATGTGCAATCACTTTACAACACTCACTTTAAACGGAAAAATAGAAAAAAGAGAATAGAATCTCAAAACACTTTAGAATTGTCAAAATAGGACGTGCACTATCCACATATTTGGGGTTAGGCTATAAATAGGACTGATTGGTTCTCGATCCGTGGTCCGGTTCAGTTCTTAGATGGAACCGGAAATTGGACCGGGAAGACTAATTCCCAAATTCCGGGATCGGGAATCGGACTGATCGGTCTTGAAACTGGAAACTAGACCGATCAATCGGTTTGGCAAAATTGGTAAATTTGTTGTTTTGGGCAAAAAATAAAATGAAAAATAAGAAAAATTGGGAGGAATTAGGATTTATTTATTAAAAAAATTAAAAACATACATATATATATATATATATATGATTAACCGGTCCGATCGGTCCCGTTCCCACCTTGGAATCGAGAACCAGACTGACCGACCATTGGTTCCAAAAGTGAGAACCGGGAACCGGACCGCCCTCTTTGAAAGCCTTCCAAAATTAGCCGGTTCGATTCAGTCCAAATATTCCCGGTTCGCCCCTAGCTATAAATGAGTTGTTAGACATTTTAAAATCCAGCCAGAGTAGGCCATGGCCCACTTGAAAATTAAGGATCAAAGCGCGTTCCGGCCGTCTCTCTCTCCTCCTCTCAGTCTTGGCCGCGTGCATGACTCGTCGGAGGGTGTGAAACGGCTGTCACGTGCTGTGGAATAAGGGGTCTTGCCGTTCACGGAGAAAGAAGACCACCCTCTTCACGGAGCATTCTTTCTCCGGAGAAAAACCATTTTCCTCCCTCGTCCTCACCCGATTCTCACTCGAGATCACCTTTCGCCGCTGTTCATCGTCTCCGCGAGTTTTGCCGTCGCCGCTTCGTCTCCTGTCACTTTCTCAGTTCGGCCGCCACGAAGAGTGCTCCCCTCGGCCCGGCCCTCGTCCTTGGAGACTCGAACCGAGCTCTTCGAATCCGAATCCTGTGCTCACCCTCACAAGCGACGTTTCCCAAATCTCCCAAGCGCTGACTGGACTAGTGATCGTAGCCAAGAATATCTCCTCTGCAAGGTAACACCACCTTCCATGCTTTGCCCTGTTTGTTTGGTAAGACTCAAGGCCGAACCGTATTCGTGATGCTTTTGTGAAAGTCACTGAGAAATCCGAGTCATTAGTCGATGGTTGGTGACCTCGTTGCTGTTCTAAATGCTGATCACTATATTCAAGCCTTTCAATGCATATAAGCTGTTTGTTGAAATGTCTTCATGAAGTTGTGAAACGTGTTTAATAGAGGTGGTCCGGGGGTTAGTTTTCTGACGCAGCTCCCGGTGATGCCTGGCTGTGCTCACTTTGAAAGTTGAAGGGCCTATTCATTAATTAAGCATTGCAATGTTCTGGGGTGTTTACTGTTTGGTGGGAGCCATGGACGAGTTGGGCTTTCGTTCTTGAAGAGGATGTCGTTGAAATTAGGTTGGGCCGAATTTTTTTTGAGCTGGACCTAAATCACTATTGATAATGGGCTCCAGTGGTGCCTTGAGCCTAATCTTCTTTGTGGCCCAAACCCGTGAGACCAGATTTTGGCCCATATTCGGACCAGGCTCAAGGGCCCGGCCCGAATCCCTATTTTCGGAATAAAAATTATTTTAAAAATTGAAAAATTGAAAAATCCCGAAAACTTAAACATTTTGACTTTTTCAATCCCAAAAAATTTTGACATGGTACAAATTCAATATTTCTGATTAATTTTGGTCGGATATAACTGATGTGGATGCCGGTTAGATAACGTGGTACGACTAATATTTTAACGTGTTTAATTGATGGATCCACTTGAGAAAATTTTAAAGACTTTGTAATCTACTGTAAAATATGAGTGGAAAAGTCATTCTTGTTGTTAAGTTACTAAACAACCGAAGAGGCCTTTTATTGTCCAATCTAAAAGCACTTAGAAATCTGTTAATGCACAACTTGATCAAGGTAAAAGCGTTGTTTGAATTACTAATGGTTGATCGGACACAAATGTTAGCAGTAATATTTTACACATGTAAAATATATTTTGGAGCTTACCTGGCGCAGCCGAGCGGTAAGACTCATTTTTCGTTGACGCAATATGATAATGTCGTGAAAAAGTCTTTCTTTAAGGAACTTGTGCGCCCACTGGGGCTAGGCACGATGTTCCGACCTTCCAATATGGTAATGTCTATTGAAGCAGATTACATCACGATGCTTTGCATCAGCATAACATTCCACTCGGCAAAATGTTCAGGGGATGCGGCTCCTGAAAGCTTGACTCGCCGGAATCAACCCCCAAAACCAGAATGAACGGGGAGAGCAACCACTGCACAATCACGGTGACCGGGCGCAGCTGGTCTTCTCGCATGGAGGACCGGTTTCAGCAGAAGCCGGCTCTTCTGAGGCCCTCGGCCGGCACCTATTCTTGCTACATCTTTAGAGCACCCAAGAGCCAGGTGGAGAGCAACCCCAACGCTTACAAGCCCCGGATTGTGTCCATTGGCCCTTACCACCACGGGCAAGAGCAGTTGAAGTTGATCGAGCAGCACAAACCTCGAGTGTTCTCCACACTGCTCGATCCGACCAGAGGCGCCGTGGGCCCGGATGATTACTTTAATGCTATTGCCTCGCGGGAGACCCACGTAAGGGATAGCTACTCAGAGGCCCTCCATTGGAAAACCTCGGATTTGATCGAGATGATGATTCTCGATGCTTGTTTCATCATCGAGTTATTCCGCGCTCACACCTGGGAGATTCCACTGGATGTCAACGATCCCGTGTTCTTCACGCCATGGATTGTATCGTCCCTCATGATTGACCTCCTCCTGATTGAAAACCAGATCCCGTTCTTCGTTCTTCAAGAGATCTATGCATTATCCAAGTCTCCTTCTGATGCCAACCGCTCCCTCAATGAGATTGCCTTACGGTTCTTCAACCTCGCGCTTGGATGGCCAGAGGAACAGCTCCAGAAGCACTACGGAGTGTCCAATATCACGCACTTGCTCGACTTGTTCCGACTGTGCTTGGTCGGCCATTTGGACATCGAAAAACCTCCAGAGGTCAAGGTCGATAAAAAGTTGCTGAAACTGATGCCCTCTGCGAATCAGCTGCTTCTCTTGGGGATGAAGTTTGAACCAAGCGAGAGCGAGAACCTAATAGACGTCGTGTATGAACACGGAGTGCTCCGGATCCGTCCTTTGACTCTCGACCTTTTCACCAGGTCCTTCTTCCTCAACTGCGTGGCTTATGAGCAGTGCTACCATTACTGCTCCAAGCACATCAGCACTTACGTGGTCTTCATGAGATGTCTCATGGGCACCGCGGCAGATGCAGTGGCCCTGTCTCAGTGCGGCATAATCACGAACCTTCTGGGGGCTGACAAGGAGGTAACGAGGTTCTTCAATGATCTTGCTAAGGATGTCCAGTTCGATTTCGACTTGAACTACTTGACCGAGGTATTTGGGCAAGTCACCCAGTACCATCGGAACAAGTGGCGGTTAAGATGGGCGGGAATCAAGCGCGAGTACTTCGGCAGCCCCTGGTCTTTCATTTCAGCTGCTGCTGCTTTCATTCTCCTAGTTCTTACAGTTATCCAGGCCTTCTTCACCATTTACCCTTATTATCACCCCAAGAAGTGACCAGGCTCTGCGACACAGCTTCAGAGATATGTATGATGCTGATGTACCATCCAGTTAGTTTGGAGAAATCAGACCAGTAAAATTTGTGCGTCATATCCGGGTTTTGCTTTGGCTACTGTACTCTTAATTCATTTTGGATTGCTTAAACTTAATTACATCTTCATCACTGCAAATAGATCAGCAAATTTTACGAAGAGCATTGTACCAACTAGAGAATTTAATGTTAGCGCAACTGATCGAAGTGGACAGACAGATATTTCTTAGACACCTGATCATTGTCGGCTCAAAAACAGATATAATCGCTAATGGACCATTGAAACAGCGAGGCGTTAGGGATCGAATTGGGAAAATGGACTTGAACGAGGTGTTAGGGATTTAACTATTCGACACGACTCAACCCTTAAGTCCTTGAGGCCCCATCAGTTGACACCTAGACTACATTTTCCCCCTCATTCACTCTCATTTTATTTTTTTCTCCTCTTCTAGACATGTTTTCCTATGTCAAACCAATCACGTAAAAAAATCCCATTGTAAAGGTCATTGCTTCTTTCACTGTGTCCGACTTCACTGGACACCGTGGTGGAAGACGTGATAATATTCACTCTCGTCGTTGGATTTATTTTCCTTATCAACTTGATATTTCCAAGAGTTGTAGGTAGTATTTTTTATTTTGTTGGTTTTATTTATTTATTTTTGAAATTTTTTGGCCAGTTTAGGATGCACATAATAACTATTATCTTTCTTTATATCTCTGTTTTTTTAAATTTTTCTGTTTTCTAGAATAAGTTTGGAACAGAAATCCGTCAAAAACGCAATTTTATTTTTCTATTTTTGGAATAAATTTCTATTTCAGAATTAGATTTGGAACAAAAATCATAAGTTTAAATTTTTAATGTTTCTATTTTTGGAATAAAAGTGAAAAATAAGAACTTTTCTCATTATTCACTCTCGTCACCGCCCACTGCTGCCAGATGCCAAACACTGGCTGACCACCAATTGTCATCGGCCACCGTCAGACACTAATCATTGGCCCCCATTTCCACCGCATTACATCACCGCCCTTTAACTTGGCCAATGTAATTTTCATCAACAAATGCTCCCAAAAACCTAAGTAAACCATTACTTAATCGGGTTTTTGTTCCAAAGAACAGCACTTCCATCATCTAAGGTTTAATCTGCCCCTGGTATGTCCCATGCAATCAACTAGTTCGCATAAATTCACTGGAAATATTGATTAGAGAAATTCGAGATGCAAAAACAGGTTTACAGAATTGTTGTATAAAGTGAGACGACATACTTCAAATGGATATTTGGGACAAACAAATCTCTAATTGATGGCGCCCATCTTTGTTGTGGAGGAGAAGACCAAACGACTAGAAATAAAAGGTGGAGGGAGACTTTGAAAGAGAAAGAAACCACACGCTAAATCCTTATCCGCCCCCCCCCCCAAATAAAATAAAATAAAAACATGAGAAGAAGGAAAAATGATGAAAAAACACAGATTTGATCGAGTCCTGCAAGGGCCCTTCTCCGAACCAGCCGGACGTTAACTACGGGTTGGCACTGCCGATGCCTCGGAGCAGTTTGGCTGAAGCTGGGGGCAGAAGCAACAGGACAGCCGGAGCGAGGGGAGGAATAGGGTGCGGATTGGTTGGCGGCTGGGCCACGGTCCCGAGGGAGGGGGATGGGGTGCGGGGGAGTCCGGCGTTCTGATAAACTGCTCCACGTCAGACGCCAGCCCTCCAAGTTGTGCTCTTGAATCGAACATATGGGATGATGGCGTGGGGAACGAAGCACGTTGCTTAAGGGGTTCGATTGCCGTGCTATGTTACAAGGACGATATTCTTTTTTGGTAAGAGAAAGAGCGACTGATGTTGGGCTTCAAAGATCTAAACCCCGCCCATTATAGCAAGAAATCAAATCGGGTCGCGGACTGGCTTGCAAAGGCTTGTCATAATGGATCACTCCTTTTCAATTGGCTGTCCAACCCTCCAGAACCCTTGTGAGCTTTACTTTGTTCGGATTCGAGTCTAATGTACTCAGACTATCCGTGCTTTCTAATATAGTTCCACTTCGACCAATAAAAAATAAAAATGGACCTTCATGTGGGTCCCAAGTTTCAGCATTTACATAATTCAGAAAGATAGCTAACTCGTTTCGATTATCGACTAATCCGTGCACCGCGAGGAATTTGCCCATCCGCTTTAGGCCTTACTTGCCTTAATAATATATGATTTTATTTTCCAGAGCTTTTTGTAGCCACTAGGCACTAGCCGCCTAAGATACCATCACTTTAAAGAGGTTCGTGTATGTTACTATTTCTTTTTAGGGAAAAAGCCATCAAAAACCCCCAACTTTACCTGAAATAACACATTTACCCCGAACTTTGTTTTATGACATAAAAAACCCCGAAGTTTGCTAATTGTGACACATTTACCCCATTAAGGGTATTTTTGTCTTATTCTTTCTGTTTTTTTTTTTTCTTCTTCTCTCTTTCCTCCGCCGGCCATGGCGGAGGGAAGCCGGCGTCGAGCGAGGGCTGCCCTCGCCGGCGTCGGGCAAGGGTCGCTCTCGACTGGGCTAGCTAGGGCCGCCCTCGCCGGTGTCGGGCGAGGGAGGCCCTCGTCCGACGTCGACAAAGGCCTGGGCAAGGGTGCCCTCGCCGGACTCGGGTGAGGGGGTGCCCTCGCCGGCGTCGGGCGAGGGTGTCCTCGCCCGACGCCGACGAGGGCCGCCCTCGCCCGCATCGGGCGAAGGGTGCCTCGCCCGATGCCGACGAGGGCCGCCCCGCTGCGTCGGGCGAGGGTGCCCTCGCCGGATTCGGCGAGGGGTGCCCTCACCGACGTCCGGCTGGGTGCCCTCGCCGGACGCCGGGCTTCCCTCCGCCATGGCCGGCGGAGGGGAAAAAGAAGAAGAAAAAAAAAAAAAAAAAAGTTTTTAAAAGTAAAAAGACCAAAATATCCTTATGATTTAGGGTAAATATGTCACACAAATGAAAGTTTGGGATTTTTTTTGTGTCACAAATAAAAGTTTGGGGTAAATGTGTCACGTTAAGCAAATTTCGGGGTTTTTCACGTCACAAAACAAAGTTTGTAGTAAATGTATCACTCCAAGCAAAGTTGGGGATTTTTGGTGGCTTTTTCCCTTCTTTTTATCCGAAAGTAACTTATAGAATAATCCTTCCGAATTGAAACACATGTGCCGTGTCTTATTTGCCTTGTTTGTTTTTACATAGGATTTTATTTTCTAATCTGCTTTGTAGCCACTAGACACTAACAGCTTTGTATTATCAAGATTTTTTTTTTGTCCAAAATTATTGTCTAGATTAACATTTCCGAGTTGAATATTGAATTGCCTATATGCATGCTGTGTCTTATTGGCTTTGTCTTTTATTTTATTTTTTCTTTTAAAGTTGGATTTTACTTTCGAGCATGCTTTGTAGCCACTAAACAATAGCAGCTTAAGATACCATTTTTTCAATGAGGTCCATTTACCTATTCTATCATCCGGATATCTTTTATCCGAAAGTATTCTCTAGATTAATTCTCCCAAATTGAATCGATCACAATCTCAATAATCGTTCGGAAACACAAATTTTCACATGATTTTATATATATATATTAAATGCAAACGACATAAGTGGGTGAAGAGGTAATCCATTATGTTATTACCAAATTCAGTGACATGCCCTTTTTCTAGTAGTCATCTATAATGGCGGTCGGACGGGTGGCGGAAGGAGAGTCAGCTGCCCTCTAAGCCATCCTCAAGCAACGCCTGCGTTTTGTACAATTAGCTTCAATTACCAACCATCACATTTTACCAACCATCACATTTTGTCAAGAAAGTATAAGTTGAGTCTTACATGGTTCATAAGATTTTCACAACCACAGATTTGCAATATAAGCAAATTATTTAATTTTAGGGACTAATATTTGTTAGCCATATGAGAACTCAGACTTGATAATTCTTCGAATTTAGTGAAATTAGTGAAGTTTGGTTGTCCCATTTCCTTCTCTCTTCTTTCTTTCTCTCTGCTCACTCAGACGAAAACTGCCGCTACGCTATCAACACTCCATTATCATCCACAATCGTCCCTAGAGCTTGAGAAAATCACCCAAAAAAATCTTAAATTTATTGCAATTGTATAAATTCAATCTTAAATTTTATTTTTTTATCAATTCAGTCTTAAACCTTTTATATTTGTGCCAACTCAGTCTATCTGACCAATTTTGGCTGGTTGACGCTGATGTGGTATTCTAAAAATAATATTTGAATAATTTTTTGTTTGGCCGACTTTAATATATTCTCCTCACTCTTATGAGTTCAGATTCTAACTAAGTGGCATAACGACCCTCCAATAATATAAATAATAGCAAGCAGACCAAATATATAATTTGACGGCTAAATGTTGCCATCGATGATTTGACAACTTATTAGACTGAACCTACAGGTTTGGGTTTTTAGTGATCAAAAAATTATTTTAAGATATATTTATTACAAGTATACCAGTTTAAGGTCTTCAATGGTCAAAAAATTAGTGAAGGGTAAATTTGTTATAGGTATATCAATTTGAGATTTTTTTGTGATATTAACCTATATTAAAAATCCAATCCAATGATATAGTTGGGTCGTAATCTTAATTAAGGCTCGTAGATCGAGAGATCGGTCCGATAGATCGGAGGAGTGGAGACCCGCAAAGGCCGTTAGTCTGTAAAAACGTTTATAGGTCCTACGTAAATAAGAAGCTGCGCAGCCATGACAAAATGGAAGAAGCCCCTGTACATGTTATAATTTTTTAAAATTATTAAAGTTATATAAAAATTGATTTATTTTATAAAACCGACTTGTTTATGGAAAAAAAATTGGCATCTACTCTTCATTGGTATAAAATAGCTCATCATTGCATTTGTAAATGAAATATCGCATTCCAATTAGGCATGTTATAATTATGCATGTTGATGGTGAAATTACATGATACGCATGAATAAACACACATATACTTACGTCCTCTAAATCAATTTTATTATCTTGTTGGTTTTACAAATTAACTGATGGGCTCACATGTAAAATTTTAAACACTTTGAAATATACTCTGGAATACGAGCATGGTAAAAATCATTATCCTGTTTTTCAGTTATTAATTAAGAGAGGCCCGCTTGTCGAATCTAGGACTGCAGCTACACTAATGTGCATTAGATTTGAAAATTGGTAAAATCGCTATATGGAGAGTTACTGATGATTGATCCGATAAAGAAGTCGTCAATCATATTTTACATATTGAAAATATAATGGAGACTCAGTAAAAGTAACAGTCAACCTATGCAACCGGAATCAAGGCTACCCTTGGGACTCGACTGTCACTATTAATGACTGCATCCTCTCCCTCCTTTTTTTTTTTTTTTTTTTTTTTTTTTGCGTCTTTCAAACATCAAACGAATCACATATCAAGAATTATAATTTAACTATCAAATTCTCTTGAGCCCTAGCTTTGCCTCATTGCACTAGACACCGTAATGCAAAACGTAATATTATTCAAGGCTGTGATTTGATTATTTCCATTATCATCTTCATAATATTTTGAAATATTTTACATGATTCTTTTTGTCTAATTGATTTTATTTATTTTCATAGAATTCTTTACTAGTTTACAAACTCGAGCATATAAATATATTTATTTTCACTTATCGTAGTTTTCCTCTTTGAAAAATTAAATGAATCGTAAGAATTCTTTCTAGTTTTGCATGCCAATGGATGTGCAACTTCCATTGTGCGAATCTAGTCTAATTTCATTTCCACTGTGTCCCATTGCCCCCTTCAACTTGGTCGATTTTTTTTTTTATGTCAATGGATACTCACAAAAACATAATTTTTTTTTTTTGTCAAAAAGAAATTCCCATTCATTACCAAATGATATGTAGAAAGGGATTCTCTAAAGTCACAGTAACAAAATAAGCCCATAAAACTCCAAAACAAACAAAAAATTAGAAATCAAGGCGTTTTTTTCAAAGCGTGGTTGGTAAGATAATCACATACTCATCCTTTAAGAACGGATCTATAATTGCATCTAAGCAAAAGGATCGGTAGCCAATCATCGAATCACATAGCATTAATTTACGATAAGCACACACCAGGATCTTCTTCTGTAATTACAGGTTTACCTTTCGACGGCACACATCCCCAACACCATCACCGTACAAAGACAATGTAAATCTGTTCAAGAAACTCAGATCAGGCACCTATGAGAGCAAGTCCTATAGTCAATGCAAAGTGCCAAAACTTTGAATGAAAACACATTGAATGAGTGCAAATTTGACATTAAAACTGCTGTAAAGTTCAGAGAGGTAGAGAGAGAAAGGGAGAAAAGAGGTGGGAGAGGAACCCGGCAATAGTTACTAAAACATAAGTAAAACGTTAGAAATGTGGGGTTTTGTTCCACAGAAGGGCCACTTCCATTACCTAAGATTGAATCTGCCTCTGGTGGGGCGCATGCATCCTCCAGTTCACAAATATTCTCTCTTAAGATTGATTAGAGAAGACCAGACTAGTAATAAAAGGTAGAGAGAGAGAGACATGGAATAAAAAAAAAAGGCTCCATCCTTGGCCTAAAATACGAAAACGAAAAGGAAAAACAGACAAACAAGAGTAAACATTGTAAAAAAAAACTCATGTAAATCTGATCAAATCCGGCAAGGATCCTTCTGCGGACCACCTGGTTGATAACTATGAGTCGCCATTATGGATCCCTCGGAGCGCGGGCTAGAAGCAGAAGCAGCAGAAGGATTTGCGCGGGGGGGACACTTGTCCTGGAGACCTTTGTGGAGAGGCTTGGCCGGACGCGGGGAGAGGAACCGCTGGGCCACCGCCTGGGTATAGATCGCTAGGCCGCTCTTGGCCGATGAGTTCGTACATGTTCATGGCACTGCAGCAAGAAGAGACTGGGAGGGGTTTCGTTACCCTTGGAGGTCCTTCTCGTTGCTTTCGTTCGTCGGCGGATTCGGTGGCCATGTTACGTCACAAGTACAGTTTTCTTCCTTTGCAAGAGAAAGAGCAACTGATAATTTCATAAATGTGGATCTGCAAGCGCGTCCCAAGTTCTACCAGCATTTATATAGTTCAGACAAGTAATTAACCATTTTTGAGTATTTATTTATGCGAGGTTTCGTGGAACTTGCTCAGGCCCGTGATGTCGCTGTCTTCTTCTCTCCTTACGCAGGATTTTATGTTCCAACGTCTCTTTGTAGCCACTAGGCACTATGTTACTACCAAATTAGATTACATGTGACAGGGGGTCGCGAAAAGAGAGGCAGCGGGCCTTTTAGCCATCCTCAAGCAACTCTTGTGCTTGATAATCATTTCACTTCTCTCCCGTTAGCAAATGAGGAAAATTATCAAAAAAAAAAAAGAAAAAAACCTATTAGGTTCATGTCAATTTAATTTTTAAAATTTTTAATTTAGTCAATTTAACTCTAAAGCTCTTGATAAATTACTAATTGAGTAATTCCGATCAATTAATGTAAAAATTCGCTGAACGTCAGCACTGATGTAAAAATTAATGTAAAAATTCGCTGGCGTGGGGGAGGAGGGAAGAAAGAAATGATGGGGGTGGGGGCGGGCGGTGGGGAGGAGGGAAGAAAGAAATGATGGCACGTGGGGCGGCGGGGTGGGGGTGGGTGGGGTGCGGCGGTGGGGAGGGGGAAGAAAGAAATGATGGCACGTTCGAGGAAAAGAAATTGACAGGGGGAGGGGTGGGTTTGAGGTGGCGTGGAAAAGAGAGAAATGAATAAGGGAAATAAATTTTGAGAAACGAGGGTTTGGAAAGAAAGCGAGAGGAAAATAATTTTGGGATGGCGATATTATATTTGTTAAAAAATAAATAAATTAGTTAAAAATAGTTTTCAAAAATAAAAATATTAAAAGTTAAATAATGATAAATTTTAATTATTATTGAAGATCATAGATTTTTTTAAATAAATTGATTATAATTTTTTGTTAATTATTAATTTCATCTATAATTTTTATTAAAGTTAGAAATATGTTATCAAATATGAATACGCATTAACTATTAATATGTATTTTAAATTTCTTATGAATAGTTTATTAATATTATTAATGTAAATTCATTATAAGCTCTTTTTTATTATTTATTTATAAATTTGAATCAAATTAATTAATTGGTCCAATCGGTACCGTTCTCATCTTAAAATCGGGAACCAAGTGAGAACCAAAAACCGGACCGCCTTCTTTGGATTATCCCCAGCTGTAAATGGGTTGTTAGACATTTTAAAATCCAGAAAGAGTAGACCATGGCCCACTTAAAAATTAAGGATCAAAGCGCGTTCCGGCCGTCTCTCTCTCCTCCTCTCAGTCTTGGCCGCGTAAATGACGCGTCGGAGGGTGTGAAACGGTTGTCACGTGCTGTGGAAGAAGGGGTCTTGCCGTCCACGGAGAAAGAAGACCCCCATCTTCACAGAGCATTCTTTCTCTTCTTTCTCCGGAGAAAAACCATTTTCCTCCCTCGTCCTCACCCGATTCTCACTCGAGATCACCTTTCGCCGCTGTTCATCGTCTCTGCGAGTTTTGTCGTCACCGCTTCGTCTCCTGTCACTTTCTCAGTTCGGCCGCCACGAAGAGTGCCCCACTCGGCCCGGCCCTCGACCTCAAGACTCGAACCGAGCTCTTCGAATCCGAAGCCCGTGCTCACCCCCACAAGCGACGTTTCCCAAAATTTCCCAAGCGCTGACTGGACTGGTGATCGTAGTCAAGAATATCTGCTCTGCAAGGTAACACCACCTTCCATGTTTTGCCCTCTTTTTTGGTAAGACTCAAGGCCGAACGGTATTCGTGATGCTTTTGTGGAAGTCGCTGAGAAATCCGAGTCATTAGTAGATGGTTCGTGACCTCGTTACTGTTCTAAATGCTGATCACTATATTCAAGCCTTTCAATGCATATAAGCTGTTTGTTGAAATGTCTTCATGAAGTTGTTAAACGTGTTTAATAGAGGTGGTCCGGGGGTTAGTGGACTGAGGCGGCTCCCGGTGATGTCCTAGTTGTGCTCACTTTGAGAGCTGAAGGGCCTATTCATTAATAAAGCATTGTAATGTTCTCGGGTGTTTGGTGGGGGAAAAGTGCCAAAAAAGTTCTAAACCTTTTGTCATTGTGCCGATTTAATCATAAACATTTTTTTGGTGCCGATTTAGTCTTAAACCTTTTTAAGTTGTGGCAATTCAGTCCTTTCCAGCCAATTTGGCCGGATTTTTTCTTGGACTGGCCTGGCCCCGTGGTGACGTGACAACTTTTAATAATATTTTAATATTTTTGAATTTTATTTTTATTTTTATTTTTTTATTCTGCTCTTCTTCCTCCAGCCGGTCGCCGGACCTTAGCGACCGGCCGAGGCGACGGCCAGCGATGTCGAGGTCGACCTCGCCGGCCACCTCGCCGATGGCCGCGGGGCGGCCTCACGCAGGGCAGCGAGGCTCACCCTCGCCCGCCCCCCGTGAGGCCGCCCTCATTGGATCTGGCGAGGGTCGAGCCTCGCCCATGGCCGGCGAGGGCGAGCCCCGCCAGCTTGCCGGATTTGGCGAGTGAGGGGGTTCGAGCAGGGGGAGAGAGTCGGAGGGGGTAGATTGCCGGCCACCGCACCTGAGCCGCGGCCGTCGGCCTACGGCCGCGCCTCGGTTTCAAGCGCCGAAGCTCCAATAGGCCTCGGTCCTTTTTTGTGCCTTGCATTGGTCGGACCAGGCCGGAGCTCGCGGTCTTCAAGGATTCGGTTCGAGATCTGAGGGCGTTCAATCTGGGCGGGACCTGAGAGAGAGAGAGAGAGAGAGAGAGAGATCGAGAAAGAAAAGAGAGAGAGAGTCCTCTCCGGCCAAGCCGCGGAAACCCCGCCACGCGAGACCACCGCCATAATGTTGCCGCCCGATCTTTGTCCACCACCGCTCGCCGACCCGCCGCCATATTCGGCGGGCGGCACGGCTCGCCCTCGCCGCCCAAGCCTCGAGGGCGGCCTCGCGTGGTGGTGAGGCTCGCCCTCGCCGAACCGGGCGAGGTCGAGCCTCGCCAGCCATGGGCGAGGCTCGACCCTCGCTAGATCCGGCGAGGACGAGCCTTGCGGCCCCGCGCGAGGCCGCCCCGAGGCCACCGGCGAGGTGGCCGGCGAGGTCGACCTCGCCGGCCGCCTCCCGGCCGGTCGCCGAGGTCCGGCGACCTACTGGAGGAAGAAGAGCGAGAATAAAAAAAAAAAAAAATAAAAAATAAAAAATAAAAATAAAAAAATTCAAAAACATTAAAATATTATTAAAAGTTGTCCACGCGGGACAGTAGGCGTCCGTCAAGCAAAATCCGGTCAAATCATTTGGAAAGGACTGAATTGTCACAACTTAAAAAGGTTTAGGACTAAATCGGCATCAAAAAAAGGTTTAGGACTAAATCGGCAAGACAACGACAAAAGGTTTAGGACTTTTTTAAGACTTTTCCCGTTTGGTGGGAGCTATGGACGAGTTGGGCTTTCGTTCTTGAAGAGGATGTCGTTGAAATTAGGTTTGGCTGAATTTGTTTTGAGCTGGACCTAAATCACTATTGATAATGGGCTCCGGTGGCGCCTTGAGCCCAATCTTGTTTGTGGCCCAAAACCGTGAGACCAGATTTCGGCTCATATTCGGCCCAGTCGATGCCCGGCCCGAATCCCTATTTTCAGAATAAAAATTCTTTAAAAATATTTAAAAATCCCGAAAATTTAAAAAAATAATTTTTAGTGTCAATTTAATCTTAAATATTTTAACTTGGTACCAATTCAATTCTAAATCTTTTGACCTAATACTAATTCAGTCATTTTGGCTAATATTGCCTAGAAATTGCTGACGTGAATGTCGGTCAAATAATGTGGTATGGCTAGCCTTTTAACATGTTTAATTGATGGGTCCACTTGAAAAATTTTGTACACTTTGTAATGTACAGTGGAATATGAGTGGAGAAATCATTATCTTGTTGTTAAGTTGCTAAACAACCGAAGAAGCCTTTTATGTCCAATCTAAAAGCACTTAGCAATCTATTAATGGGCAACTTGATCAAGGTGAAATCGTTGTTTGAATCACTAATGGTTGATCAGACAAAAATGTGAGCAGTAATATTTTACACATGTAAAATATATATTTTAGAGCTTACCTGGCGCAGCCGAGCGGTAAGACTGTTTTCGTTGACGCGATATGATAATGACGTGAAAAAGTCTCTCTTTAAGGAACTTCTGTGCCCACGGGGCCTAAGCACTATGTTCTGACCTTCCAATATAGTAATGTCTATTGACGCAGATTACATCACAACGCTTTGCATCGGCATAGCATTCCACTCGGCAAAATGTTCAAGGGATGCGGCTCCTGAAAGCTTGACTCGCCGGAGTCAACCCCCAAAACCAGAATGAACGGAGGGAGCAACCACTGCTCAATCACGGTGGCCGCAGAGGGTGGGCACAGCTGGTCTTCTCGCATGGAGGACCGGTTTCAGCAGAAGCCGGCTCTTCTGAGGCCCTCGGCCGGCACCTATTCTTGCTACATCTTTAGAGCGCCCAAGAGCCAGGTGGAGAGCAACCCCAACGCTTACAAGCCCCAGATTGTGTCCATTGGCCCGTACCACCACGGGAAACAGCAGTTGAAGTTGATCGAGCAGCACAAAACTCGAGTGTTCTCCACACTGCTCGATCGGACCGGAGGTCGCGGGGGCCTGGATGGTTACTTCACGGCTGTTGCCTCGCTGGAGACCAACATACGGAATAGCTACTCAGAGGCCTTCAATTATGAAACCTCCGATTTGATTGAGATGATGGTTCTCGATGCTTGTTTCATCATCGAGTTATTTCGCGTCCTCACCGCCCGCGTCCCCACCGAGAAGATTACACAGTATGATGACGACCCCTTGTTCTTCACGCCATGGATTGTATCGTCCCTCATGATTGACCTCCTCCTGATTGAAAACCAGATCCCGTTCTTCGTTCTTCAAGAGATCTATGCATTATCCAAGTCTCCTTCTGATGCCAACCGCTCCCTTGAAAAGATCGCCTTAGGGTTCTTCAACCGCGCGCTCCGATGGCCAGAGGAACATCTCCGGAAGCACTACAGGGTCTCCAATATCACGCACTTGCTCGACTTGTTCCGACTGTGCTTGGTCGGCCATTTGGACATCGAAAAATCCCCAGAGGTCAAGGTCAATGAAGAGTTGCTGCAACTGATTCCCTCTGCGAATCAGCTGCTTCTCGTGGGGATAAAGTTTGAACCAAGGAAGAGCGAGAACCTAATAGACGTCGTGTTTGATCACGGAGTGCTCCGGATCCGTCCTTTGACTGTCGACCTTTTCACCAGTTCCGTCTTCCTCAACTGCGTGGCTTATGAGCAGTGCTACCATTACTGCTCCAAGCACATCAGCACTTACGTGGTCTTCATGAGATGTCTCATGGGCACTGCGGCAGATGCAGTGGCCCTGTCTCAGTGCGGCATAATCACGAACCTTCTAGGGACCGACAAGGAGGTCATGAGGTTCTTCAATGATCTCGCTAAGGATGTCCAGTTCGATATCCACTTGAACTACTTGACCGAGGTATTCGGGCAAGTCACCCAGTACCATCGGAACAAGTGGCGGTTGCGATGGGCGGGAATCAAGCACGAGTACTTTGGCAGCCCCTGGTCTTCATTTCGGCGGCTGCTGCTTTCATTCTCTTAGTTCTTACAGTTATCCAGGCATTCTTTACCATTTACCCTTATTATCATCCCAAGAAGTGACCAAGCCCTGCGACACGGCTTCAGAGAGATATATGATGTTGATGTCCCATCCATTTAGTTTGGAGAAATCAGACCAGTAAAATTTGTGCGTCATATCCGGGTTTTGCTTTGGCTGCTGTACTCTTAATTAGTTTTGGATTGCTTAAACTTAATTACATCTTCATCACTGCAAATAGATTAGCAAATTTGACGAAGAGCACTGTACCAACTAGAGAATTTAATGTTAGCGCAACTGATCGAAGTTGACAGACAGAGATTTCTTAGATGCATGATCATTGTCGGCTCAAAAGCAGATATAATCGCTAATGGACCATTGAAACAGCGAGGCGTTAGGGATCGAATTGGGAAAATGGACTTGAATGAGGTGTTAGGGATTTAACTATTCGACACGAACTCAACCCTTAAGTCCTTGAGGCCCCATCAGTTGACACCTAGACTACATTTTCCCCCTCATTCACTCTCCTTTTTTTTCTCCTCTTCTAAACATGTTTTCCTATGTCAAACCAATCACGTAAAAAAATCCCATTGTAAAGGTCATTGCTTCTTTCACTGTGTCCGACTTCACTGGACATCGTGGTGGAAGACGTGATAATATTCACTCTCATCATTGGATTTATTTTCCTTATCAACTTGATATTTCCAAGAGTTTTAGGTAGTATTTTTTATGTTGTTGGTTTTATTTATTTATTTTTGAAATTTTTGGCCAATTTAGGACACGTATGATAACTATTATCTTTATCTATTTCTCTATTTTTCTATTTTTTTTATTCCCTAAAACAAATTTGGGAAATCCGTTTGGTAATGCATTTTTATTTTTCTATTTCAGAAATAAATTTCTATTTTAGAAATAGATTTTGAATAGAAATCATAAGTTAACATTTTTAATGTTTCTATTTCTAAAACAAAAGTGAAAAATAAAAACTTTTCTCATTTTTCACTCTTGTCACCGGCCACCGCCCACTGCCGCTAGATGGTGGACACCGGCCGACCACTGATTGTCGTCGGCCACCACCGGATGCTGGTCATTAGCCCCACCGATTGCCAAACACTAGTGTTAAAAAAGATGTTGTATTTTCATGCACAGTCATTTTCCTCTCGCATGAATTAGACAAATTGGAGAAAGTTTTCTTTATGTTTTTTCATGTTGATGTAATTTCAATTGTGCAAATCTAACACAACTAATTTTTGTTTATTCCCATTTTCACTGTGACACATCGGCCCTTTCAATTCAACTAATTTAGTTTATATCAATATATGCTCTCAATACCTAATTATAAACCGCTATCTAATGGGGTTTTTGTTCCACGGAACGGTCAATTTCCAATATCTAAGGTTGTATATGTCTCTGGTAAGGTGCATGCAGTCAACTAGTTCATTATAAATATTATCTTGAAAGATTGATTAGAGACATTTGAGATATAAAAACGAATTTGTAGAATTGATCGAGAAAGTGAGACGACATATTCTGGGTGGATATTTGGGACAACAAATCTTAACCGAGGGTCCCTATTTATTCTGTGGTGGAGAAGACCAAAGAACTAGGAATAAGACCTAGAGACAGACTTGAAATACAAAAGAATAACCACACGCTTAATCCTTAAGCCTAAAATACCAGAAAGCAGTATCAATATTGATATTGAACCACACATCCGATCAAATCCGGCATGGATCCTTCTGCGAACCGGTTGCATAACTCTGAGTCGCCATTATAGACGCCTAGGATCTGAAGCAGTAGCAGTAAAGATATTTTTTCACCAGCTCCTTCTTCCTTAACTGCGTGGCTTTTGAGAAGTGCTACCGTTACTGCTCCAGCCACATCACCAAGTACATAATCCTCATGAGATGTTTGGTGCGCCTGGCGGCGGAGGGAGAGTTCCTGTCTCAGCGCCGCATAATCACGAACTTTCTAGGGACCGACAAGGAGGTTGTGAGGTTCTTCAATGATCTTGCCAAGGATGTCATGTTCAATGTGAAGAAGAGTTACTTGGTCGGGTTATTCGGGCAAGCAAACCGGTACCACCACAACGGATGGCATATTCAGAGGACGGGAATCATGCGGGTACTTGGGCAGCCCCTGGTCCTTCATTTCAGCTGCCGCTGCTTTCACTGTCCTAGTTCTTACTGTTATCCAGGCTTTCTTCACCGTTTACCCTTATTATCATACCAAGAAGTAACCAAGCTCTGCAACACAGATTCAGAGAGATATATGATGTTGATGTACCATCCATTTCCTTCGGAGAAATCAGACCAATAAATGTAAAATTTGTGCTTTATTTTTGGGTTTTGCTTTGGCTGCTGTACTCCTAATTTGTTTCAGACTGCTAAGGCAAAATACATCTTCATCAATGTGGTTAGATTACTAGCAAATGGAAGTAGTCCATAATGTATAATTTAAAGGTAACGATTTGACGAAGAGCACTCCAAGAACGAAATTGACAGACAGATTTCTTAGACGCATTATTATCATTGACGCAAAAGCAGCAGTAGTCTTTAAACGGACCTTTGATGAGGCGAACGAGATGCCCAGATGCTGATTTCATGCACCAGCTAGGAAGTTTGAACTAGATTTTTAGAAGCCAAGCTTGAAGCTGACGCTATAAATTTTTAACCGAAATATCCTTCCAATGGAAAAATCTTGTACCTAGTACCGTGAAACAAGAGGGTGCTAGGGATCGAATTGGAAAAATGGACTCAAACTTGCCAAAAGGCCGTGAAGCAAGATGTGACAATATTCAAGGTCGTGATTTAATGTATTTTTCTATATAGTGTTTGTTAGATGGTATTTTCGTCATGACCAATCGATATTGATTTTATTTGTCAATTTTTTGTACTAGTTTAGGTCTCAAACTGTATAAATATATTCTTTATTTTCATAAATTGATAAATTAAATGAATCAAGAGAATTTTCTATGTATTTTGCACATTGATATGTGTGCAGCTTCGATTGTGTAAATCTAGCATGACTTAATTTAGTTTATCCCCATTTTCACCGCTTCAAATCACCCTTTAAACTTGACCGGTTTTGTTTTTGTCGACATGTGCTTGCAAAACCTAAGTAAACCATTACTTAATTGGGTTTTTGCTCCATATAGCAGCCACTTCCATTATCTCTGGGTTGAATCTACCTCTGGTATGGCGCATGCAATCAACTAGGAACTGGAATTATTGAATTGATTGAGACAACAAATCTCCAATCGATGCTGTGCCCGTTTTATTAAAAACCACACATTTAATAATGGAACCATCCGGCAGTCGACCGTGAGTCAATGTGACCAGTTTTGAAAGCGCGCTTTGCAGTCCCCAGGCACCGGCCACTGCCAGCCTAAGATTCCATCGTACAACGAGTTTTTCATTATATAATCCCCTCTTCGTTATCGAGAAGAAGACTCGCGGCGGGATAGTGGTGTTGGTCCAGTGAAATTCGAAGGTCATTTGAGCACTGTAAAAGTAATTGAAGAAAATTTCTCTGATTGGTAGGTGACGAAGATACCTGTAACTTACATGAAAGGGTTAGCTAAAAGAAAGCCCCACATATTAAAAGATGTGTAAAAATCAAATAATTGGCGCCTCCCTCCCCCTTCTATCTTCTTCCTTTCTCTCCAGTCCCTTACGAAAGAATTGCTGCTATGCTACCGACGCTACGTCGTCATCCGCTATCGTCATCTGTAAAGCTCGCCTCTCCACCGTGAGTCCCTCCGTTGCTCGCCTCTCCATCACACTCGCCACCCTAGATCTTTCTCCCCGTGTCTCGCACACTATTCTCTCATCGCCTGGGGGGCTATAACCTCATATGTGAGTCGAGCGGAGGTCGTAGACCTCATTAAAAATTCGCTATGATTGTTGAAAAGTTTGAGCAACTTTGATGGGAAACAAAGCTTCATAAAAAATTTGATCGAAGGAACAATCAGGTCGTAATCTTCAAGAGCTTTCCAATGATACCTTTACCCAAAGGGGATGGTTTGTTTTAAAGATACCGTAATTCTTAATGAGAATCATCCAATTTTGAGATGTTAAGTTTATGATTCGACTCGATCAATTAATTTCATTATAGAGGTCAAGTTATTGGGGGGTTTTTATGTAAAAAGTATGGTAGCTTTTTACTATGATTTTTCGTTCCCAGTAGATGCTGAAAAATCTATGGTCCCAAAATTTTTTTGGAAATTGGACTACAAGTTTGAAAGTTTCGGATCGCGAGCTTGGATGGACACAAAAATTTGGTCAATTGCATCAGACCAAAAGAAATATATTTGATCAAAGTTTGGTTAATTTAAAAAAAATAAATAAATTCAATGATTTTTAAAAGAATAATTGCCGCCAAGAGCACCAGGTGGCATTAGCCAGCAGCGCCCCTGCGCTGGTCAAGGCTTGCCAGGCTTTGCACATTGCGCTATTTTTAGTCCAGTGAGGGCCAACGTCGTTGGGCGTCACACACTAGGCCCCGAGCGTTGCCCGAAACTCCAAATAACTTGCTTACAGCGGTTTGTCCGCCATATATAAAGGCCTAAATGGCCTTATGCAGCATTTCATAAACCTTTTTGTAAGACTTCCCAGCTGCATTAAAAAAAAAAAAATCGACTTTAAACCAAAATTTTATTTCTCATTTCTAAAGAAGATAAATGCATTTCTCTCACTCTTAACTTGTGATTTCTCTCTCTAATTTCAACAGGCATACCTTTTTTTCCTTTCTTCGAAGGAGATGGCCCATGACATATGGGCAGACCTATTAAATAAGTGGGTCGGATTGAGTTTGGGTCATGTCATAAATAGTCCTATCCAAATCAATCCATTTAACCCGTTTATGACTTATTTATCGTAATGTAAATTTTTTTACTTATATGCTACTCGACCCATACTCAACCCATTTAATTATACCTAAAAAAGCTTATTTCTTATGATTTTTTTAAAAAAAAAAAATGGTATTGCTAAAATAATTTTATGCAATATAAATTTAATGGACAATTTTTATAATTTTTTTAAAAAGTATTTTTAAAAATCAAATTTTTAATTATATTTTATTTTTTAAGAATATAATTTGTCTCTTTTCTTTTTTTCTTTTTCTTCTTCTTCAGTCGGTCACCGGCCACAACGATGGCTGGCGATCGACCACCGGGGTGGCTCGATGCCGGTGAGCTCGAGGCTCGCTAGATTTAGCAAGGCTCAAGCGTCGTCGACGCCCGGCAAGGCCTCCACCTCACCGAATTTGGCTAGCTTAAGCTCATCTGATGTCTGCGAGCTCGAGCTCATGCGATTGGTGGCCAACCATCACCGTGCCGGGCCAAGCGGTGTGCAATTCTAGGCCTGCGGAGGGCAGTCGGGCCTAGTGCAAGGCTATTTTGACGTTGCAAAAGGCCCATATAGCCTCTGCTTGGGCTTCAAATTTTTCCTTGAAATATGGGGTTTCATTTGAAGCATTCCAAGGTAAGTTTTTCTTCCGAACTACTTCATGGTGTGAGCACTCTAATGATCTCTTCGCTTTTTTTTTTTTTTTTTTTTTGGCTTTGATTGGAAAGATTTTCTTAACATTTCATTGAGTAAGACTTGCATCCAATCCAATTTCGACTCATCGTGAGCTTGTTTTTTCATCTCTCTTGAGCTTAAATCTTCTTGTCTATCTCCCCTAACATCCATTTGGATGCAAGCTTAATGAGAAGTATGTAGTTTGCGTTCATCCTAGAATTATTTTCGCGATCCCAATTAAATCTATATGTTTTGAAATAAGATGTTTCTGCTTTCGAGTCGCTTCGGGTTAATCCTCGATAGGTTGTCTTTGAATTTTGCATCCTAGATACATTCATGTATGCATTTGGTACCGTTTTGACCTCTTCTTCACAGGATATGTCGAAATGCAGATATGATTAAGGCGTCGCTTTCACCAACTTTATCATTCCCTTGTGTAGAGTTTAGACAATCTCACTTCCTATCATTTTCTTTGGCGTATGGATTCAGTTATATATATAGTATTATTCAATAAAAATTTAAGAAATGTCATTTAGGTGCATATAGTTGTTTCTCGCATTTTAATATTATTAGTCTAGCTTATTCATGGAGTCATCAAGGGTTTCAACAAATTCAAAGCCCCCGGTCCAAATGAGTATAACAACTTATTCTACAAAAAGCTTGGCCCATCATAGGACGTGACATTTGATGCTGTTATGGAATTTCTGCGAGCCACCTGGTAGGATGCAGCAGGAGGATCGGGCGGGGGATTTGTGGGGGACGCTTGTCCTGGAGACCTTTGTGGAGTGGCTTGGCCGGACACGGCTGTCGTTGTGGGGAGAGTAGCCGCTGGGCTACCCGAGGCTCCTCTGCGTCGGTGTAGATTGCGGGGCCGGTCTTGGCCGATGAAATATGCCATGGACATGGAGATATGACGTGGCCTTCATGAACTTCCTTCTTCTGGGATTAACGAAGCACGTTGCTCTCGTTGCTCGACGGATTCGGCGGCCATGTTACGCCACAAGTACAGTTTTCTTCCTTTGTAAGGGATAGAGCAACTGATAATTTCATAAACGTGGACATGCAAGCGCACTTCCAAGTTCCACCGGCATTTATACAGTTCTGAGAGGTAAGTTAACCAGTTTTGACTACTAATTTATCCAGGGTGACGTGGAATTTGCCCACGCTTGTGCTGTCTTATTGTCTTGTTCTCTCCTTAAGCAGGATTTTATGAGCCCACGTCTCTTTGCAGCCACTGGACACTATGTTATTGCCAAATTAGATTACGTGCGACGGGGGAGGCAGCTGGCCTTTCAGCCACCTCAGGCAAGTCCTGTACTTGATAATCATTTCACTTATCTTCCGTTAGCAAATAAGGAAAATTATTTTTAAAAAAAAAATCTTAAATCTATTAGGCTCGAGTCAATTTAATTCTAAACCTCTTGACAATTTGTCAATGGTGAATTGAGTAATTCCAGCCAAATTTTGGACTAGAAATTGCTGACGTTAGCATTGATGCAAATTTTCTAATTTTTGATATTTTTTTTTAAAAAATTTCATTATTTTTTCTTTTTTTTATTCATTGTGGCAAGTGGTTAGAAGGAGAAAGAATAAGAAAAGAAAAAATGACTTATTCCAAAATTTATTCCAAGAACAAAAAATACCTTTTTTCGAATCATTATTTATACTTCAAATTTATTCTCTAGCCATAGAATAGAAAAATTAGTTGATATTACCAAACAAATTTCTGTTCTTTTTTTTTTTTTTAGGAACAAAAGGATGGAAATTTAGAAAAATAGAAACACTACCAAACGAAGCCTTATTAAGCAAACTATGTTTATTTCGAAACGAGGTACGTTATTATTGGTGCACATAATAACCATTTTATTTATGATCAGATCAATTTTTCCATTCTTAGGAACAAGTTTAAAACATAAATCTATTTGATAACGCAATTTTATTTTTTCTATTTCAATAAAAAAAAATTAATCCAGAAATATGTTTGGAATAAAAATGAGAAGTTTTTCCTTTTTGAACAAAAATGAGAAATAAAAACTTTTCTCCTCACTTGCTGCTACTAGTCAACTACTCCCTTGTCACCTCCTTTTGCTGCCCACCAAACATCTAAAAGGAAGAAATATTGTATCGTTATCAAATAAATTTCTATTATAAGAGTAGAAATTTTATATTGTTATTAAAAGTGCATTTTTACTTAAAAACTCATCTAGGGAATATAGATAGAAAAATATATTTTTGGCCAGAATTTGTGTCAAAAAACAAAACGGTTATCATTCGTACCCTAAATTGGTGAGTCTATGCGAATCCAAGGAAGCTTCGAGAGTGAACTGCGACAGGAATCTTCCATGTGTAAAGAAAATTTTCCTTTAATTTTTTTTTTCTGAAACAGAAACTATAATTACCTTTGTAATTATAGTTTTTTTTTTTTCCATGAAATTAATACTTGTATCTAAAAGCAAGGAAAAAGAAAGAAATGAACTTAATAGATGACATTATACTAGCATATAGACCTGTGCTGTGCACGAGAAAAGACTCGTAAAATAGATTACTAGAATTATTTCAGAAGTGTACTTAAAGAGATTTTCATTAGTGATCATAGGCCCCTCCGACTGAAAGGGAAAAAATTAAATTGGATTAAAGTGCACTTGATCATCACGACGTGTGCTCTTCTTGCTGCTCTTGACAGAATTACGTGAGAGCACAGAGAGAAGAATTGACCCAGCCAATACTGCAAAAGAACGCCCAAGCACTAATCACGTTTCATTTTTACTCCTTCAAATAACTCACCAACCGAGTCACCCAGTTAATATGAAAGAACAAAAATAAGCCCATCTATATTTGGGTTGCCCCATTAAGATGAACCAGTAGACAAATTATCAGAGCACCACAAGTTGACCTCAATGCAAAAGAGTACAATTATGGGAGCACAAAGATAAGTATAATTATTAGCGTGTCTGCTCTGCAAAGAATCTTTTTTACTGGCGCGTCTGCCTTGCGAAGTGAGTTCATCTTTTTGACTGGCGCATCTGCTTTGCGTGGGCATCTGCTTTGCAAAGTGAGTTCATGTTTTTTACTATCTGCTTTGCGTGCGCATCTTCTTTGCAAAGTGAGTTCCAGCTGTTCTTGTCCGATTCTTCCAGGCTCGGCCGGAGCAAATACGAGGTTGTCCCGAATTGTCTTGCCAACGTGGTCCCGCGCGCTGTTCCATTTCTTCTCTGGCTGCTGTCGTTACCCTCACTCTCCTCCCCTCCCAAACCACCCCCCCCCCCCTCACTCCTCACTTTCGTTCTTCTACTTCCTCTTCGCTGGTGAATCTCTTGGTCATGGGAGAGGGGCTCAACGTGGACTAAATTTACATTCCACGGTACAGGACTAAATAAATCATCGATCGCCTTCAAAATTCACTTATATTTTAAGCAAATGCAACAAACATCCTTTCCCAAATTGACGTTTGAACGATTTCATCCGCACTCATAAGACCAAAACCTCAATTTCACGACAAAGCCAGCAACTTTAGGGTGCTGCTAGGCTAACAGTCAATAACGGCGAACCGACCAACAAAAAAAAAAAAAAATAACGGCGAACTTTTCCAGCCATGTATCCCAAATTCAGGGAGAGGGGCAACCGAAAGGTCAAGTTTGGTCTTTTTGTCTCATTTCAGCCGTTTTTTTTTCCGCTCATAAATTTAGTTTAGGTTATGTGCAATCATTTTACAACACTCACTTCAAAACAGAGAAAAAAAGAAAAAAGAAAAAGAGAGACTCGGACACGTTAGTAGCGTCAAAATAGGACATGCACCCATTTTTTTTTTCGACTCTTAAATTTGGGGTTGGGCTATAAATGAGTTGTTAGACATTTTAAGATCCGCGTGTTTCGCTGTCACCTCCCATCACTCTCTCGGTTCGGCCGCCACGAAGAGTGCCCCCCTTGGCCCGGCCCTCCACCTCGGAGACTCGAACCGAGCTCTTCAAATCCGAAGCCCATGCTCACCACCCTCAAGCGACGTTTCCCTAATTTCCCAAGCGCTGACTGGACTAGTGATCGTAGCCAAGAATATCTCCTCTGCACGGTAACACCACCTTCCGTGTTTTGCCCTGTTTTTTGGTAAGACTCAAGGCCGAACTGTATTTGTGATGCTTTTGTGAAAGTCACTGAGAAATCCGAGTCATTAGTTGATGATTGGTGACCTCGTTGCTGTTCTAAATGTTGATCACTATATCCAAACCTTTCGATGCATATAAGATGTGTCTGATTTAATATTTTGAAAGTTTATAAGAAAAATGTAAAATGGTTTGCTTCAAAGAGTTTTAGGTAAATACAGAGGGGCGTTTGATAAACTATGCTTTCAAAAATAATTTGAGAGAAATGCCATTTGATAAAAGAAAAAAAAAACATATTTGAGAAGCCCTTTAATGATTAATATTATTTTCTAATTTTTATTTATTTATAATTTTAAAAAATCAAATATATTTAAAATTTGAACCAAAAAAATAAAAGGGAAGACCAAACACTTCGCTGGTCCAGTGAAGGGCTATGACCGCCGGCGATCAATAATCAAGATTGCTTGAGATTGGGCAACCTCCGGTGAGGGTCACACAACCCTAGCAAGGGCCACTGGAGGTCACTCAACTTTGGGAGACCGTTGCCCAGGTCTTGCGGCCTCAGGCAGCCCTCATGACCCTTGTGAGACCCAAACGGGGGCTGCCTGAGGCCATGAGACCCAGGCAACGGTTGCTTGGGTCGCACGTAGCTTGGGTCACGCAACGTCGTGCGACCTCCAACAGCCCTCACTAGGGTCGCCCGACCTTGACCAATTGCCGCCACGCACTAGGTCTAGCTCATTGGCGGCCATAGCCCTTTGCTTGATCGACAAAGGATTTTGTCCTTTTTTAATTAAAAAAAAACTAATGAGGGACAAAATTGAAAATTTGAAGAATTGGTATAGATAATTTTGAAAGAAAAAAATGAGTCTCGGCATTTGGCCAAATGTTAAAAACTCAATATTAGTCATTATTATTATTGGACTTTTAGTTTTCCAAATGCTGGTTTTAAAATAAAAGCTCATTCAAAATAGTTGACAAATGGTCCAACATTTCCCTAAGGGGTCTTGGAGGCTAAAAGTCCTTTGAAAATGCTGAAACAAACATACCCTTAAGCAGTTTGTTGAAATGCCTTAATGAAGCTGTGAAACGTGTTTAATGGAGGCAGTCCGGGGGTTAGTGGACTGAGGCGGCTCCCGGTGATGTCCTGTTGTGCTCCCTTTGAAAGTTGAAGGGCCTATTCATTAATCAAGCATTCTAATGTTCTGGGGTGTTTGGTGGGAGCCATGAACGAGTTGGGCTTTCGTTCTTGAAGAGGACGTCGTTGAAATTAGGTTGGACCGAATTTGCTTTTCAGTTGGACTTAAATCGCTATTGATAATGGGCTCCGGGTGCCTTGAGCCGAATCTCGTTTGTAGCCCAAACCCATGAGACCAGATTTTGGCCCATATTCGGACCAGGCTCAGGGGCCCGGCCCGAATCCCTATTTTTGGAATAAAAATTATTTAAAAATAGAAAATTTTAAAAGTCCCGAAAATTTAAATGTCAATTTAGTTTTGAACATTTTGACTTTGTGTCAATTCAATTCTAAACTTTTTGACCTAGCATAAATTCAATCATTCTGGCTAATTTTGGTTGTATATTGCTGAGGTGTGGATGTCGGTCGGACAACACGGCACGGTTAACCTTTTAACATGTTTAATTGATAGGTCCACTTGAAAAATTTTAAAAACTTTATAATCTACTGTGGAATATGGGAGGCCTTTTATTGTCCAATCTAAAAGCACTTAACAATCTATTATCGTGTAACTTGATCAAGGTAAAATCGTTGTTTGAATTACTAATCGGACAAAAATGTGAGTAGTAATATTTTACACATGTAAAACATATTTTGGAGCTTACCTGGCGCAGCCGAGCGGTAAGACTCCTTTTTCGTTGACTCAATATGATAATGACATGAAAAAGTCTTTCTTTAAGGAACTTGTGTGCCCACTGGGGCTAGGCACGATGTTCCAACCTTCCAAAATAGTAATGTCTATTGACGCAGATTACATCACAATGCTTTGCATCAGCATAACATTCCCAGTCGGCAAAATGTTCAGGGGATGCGGCTCCTGAAAGCTTGACTCGCCGGAATCAACCCCCAAAACCAGAATGAGCGGAGAGAGCGACCACTTCACATTCACGGTGGCCGCAGAGGGTGAGCACAGCTGGTCTTCTCGCATGAAGGACCGGTTACTGCAGGAGCCAACTCTTCTGAGGCGCTCGGCCGGCGCCAACTATTGCTACATCTTCAGAGCACCCAAGAGCCAGGTGGAGAGCAACCCCAACGCTTACAAGCCCCATATTGTGTCCATTGGCCCGTACCACCACGGGAAACAGCAGTTAGAGATGATCGAGCAGCACAAACCTCGAGTGTTCTCCACACTGCTCGATCGGACCAGTGATGGCGCGGGCCTGGATGATTACTTCACGGCTGTCGCCTCGCTGGAGCCTGACATACGGGATAGCTACTCAGAGGCCCTCAATTGTGAATCCGCGGATTTGATTGAGATGATGGTTCTCGATGCTTGTTTAATCATCGAGTTATTCCGCGTCCACACCGTCGGCAACAAGATTCCACAGTATAGGGAGGACCCCTTGCTCTTCACGCCATGGATTGTAGCGGCCCTCATGATTGACCTCCTCATGATTGAAAACCAGATCCCATTCTTCGTTCTTCAAGAGATCCATGGCTTATCCAGGTCTCCTTATGATGGCGGTCGCTCCATCGATGAGATTGCCTTAATGTTCTTCAACTGCGCGCTCCAATGGCCAGAGCAACATCTCCGGAGACACGTCGGATCCCCCAAGATCACGCACTTGCTCGACTTGTTCCGACTGTGCTTGGTCGGCCAATCTATTCCCGATAGACCCCAAAAGGTTGATGAAGAGTTGCTGCAACTGATACCCTCCGTGAATCATCTGCTTCTCGTGGGGATAAAGTTTGAACCAAGGAAGAGCGAGAACCTAATAGGCGTCGTGTTTGATCACGGAGTGCTCCGGATCCCTCCTTTGAATCTCGACCTTCTCACCACTTCCTTCTTCCTCAACTGCGTGGCTTATGAGCAGAGCTACCGTTACTGCCCCAAGCACATCAGCAGTTACGTGGTCCTCATGAGTGGTCTCATGGGCAACGTAGCGGATGCAGCGTTCCTGTCTCAGTGCGGCATGCTCACGAACCTTCTAGGGACCGAAGAGGAGGTCGCGCGGTTCTTCTGTGATCTCGCCAAGGATGTCCAGTTCGATTTCAAGGAGAGCTACGTGGCCGAGTTATTCGAGAAAGTCACCCGGTACCGTCGGAACAAGTGGCGCATGTGGTGGGCGGGAATCAAGCGCGAGTACTTCGGCAACCCCTGGTCTTTCATTTCGGCTGCCGCTGCTTCCATTCTCATAGTTCTTACAGTTATCCAGGCCTTCTTCACCGTTTATACTTATTATGATCCCAAGAAGTGACCCAGCTCTGCGACACAGCTTCAGAGAGATATATGATGTTGATGTACCATCCATGTAGTTTGGAGAAATCAGACCAGTAAAATCTGTGCTTCATATCCGGGTTTTGCTTTGGCTGCTGTACTCCTAATTCATTTTAGATTGCTTAAACTTAATTACATCTTCATCACTGCAAATAGATTAGCAAATTTGATGAAGAGCACCACACTAACTAGAGAATTTAATATTAGTGCAACTGATCCAAGTTGACAGACAGATTTCTCAGACGCATGATCATTGTCGGTTCAAAAGAAGAAATAATCGCTAATGGACCATAGAAACAGCGAAGTATTAGGGATGGAATTGGGAAAATGGACTCAAACTAGCTGAAAGGTGGGTTTTTTGCAAAGCTGAGAACCATCTTTAAATGAGAATGAATTTCCTTAATTATGTTTACCGTTTTGGAATTTCATTTGAGTAAAAAGTTGTCTCTGGTCCATGTGGATCTCTAAGTTCAAGATATAATTCGTATATATATATATTAAATGATTGATTTTACCCGTTCAGTAATTCACGTCCTTGCACGGACAAGCCATTCTGTTCGGTTGGGGCTGAACTTTTTGTTAGGGCCGAGTATACCCCTTAGACTCTGAAAAGTGAGGGCCGACCCATTCGACAGGAATCAAATAGAAAAAACCCTTGATTTTATTTGTTCTTTTATGTAATTTGTCTTATTTATTTTTTCGAAACTTTTTACTAGTTTAGGGTCTCATGCGTATAAATACACCAGTAGTTTTTCTCTAAGATAAATAAAAATTACTGTTCCATATTTGTGGCGATACTGTAGCAAATGTAATTGAAGGAGACTTTCTCAAAATAGGTCTCTGATTGGTAGGCGACGAACATACATGTCAATTGCATTAAAAACTACTGTTCATTCTTTGTAGCAATACTATAGCAAATGCCTGTCATAAATAATCGTCTGCCATGAGTGTTGTATCACGGGTTTGCTGTCTTTTGCGTGACCGTTTGGCTTTCCCTTCCCCTGATGCCTGTGTGAGGCACAAAGATGCAACGTTTGAGGCAGGCTCTCCTGAAGTAATAAAATCGTGTCTGCTTTCCGCACGTCTTATTAAAAGTTTCCTCATCCTCCTCCATCAAATGATCCGGTTCTAGCATAAAGAGCATGCCACTAGCTTGATATGATGAGATTTTATAAATACACTCTCCACTTATCATTTTATGAGTTCTGTGGATCATAAATCATCTGAAACTTTAAAGTTTATGAAATAGCTTCATGGTACTTAGAGACTAAAAGATAGTCCCTTTTGAAAGGCTAAGGTAGCCATGTTTGTAAGATAGCATATCTGTCTCAAGTATATATACTTATGATTTGCTTCATAGCCCCATCATGGAAAGTATATATTTCAATTTTTTTTTGAAAGAAAGAAAGGTCATTTAGTTGCATTAAGTCGTTTCCGGCAGTTTGATATGATTAGTCTAGCTTAATTTAATCTTTTTTTTTGCGTGTCAATTCAAAGTTTGTTGAGTAAGATAGAAGATTTCTTTTAGGCTTTGTACACATTTAGGGGTGTATGATAATACTTCTACTCCAGGGAACAATTTCTTTTCAGAAATAATTTTTTTTCTATTTCTACTATGGGAAACAATTTTTGAGTAAAATAATACGTTTGATAACTATATAAAATTTTACTCTTGGAATAGAAAAAAATAAAAAATGCATTTGATACGATTTATAAATTTTTGTATTTATTCACTTTTTTTCTACTTTTTCACAGATCGCCAACCGCCGCATTATTGCTGACCACCGATTGTCGTCACTAACCGCCGCCACACAACTGCCGCCCACAACCCACCGACCGCCATCCCCTCCCATGGTTGCCCATCCACCTCCAGCGGCCCGGCCAGTGGCGATCGATGGTGGCAATGACAGGTTGCCAGTGGTTGAGTGGTGGCGACGGCGGTTGATGGCGATTGTCAGCCGGCAGGGGTGGCCGTTGGGCTATGGGTGGCCGTTGGGCTATGGGTGGCAACCGTGTAGCGGAGAGCGGCGGCAATGGTCAGCGATTGAGCGGTAGTGACAACGGTTGCTAGCGATCGGGGGCTGCAGCGACAATAGTAGGTGGCAGCGACGACGATGATCGGAGGCGGTTAGGCGGCAACGATGGTGGTTGGCTAACGATGGCTGTAGGTGACCAGAGGTGGCCGGCGGTTGGCAAGCGGCTAGCAGTGGCCGCAGCAAGGAAGAAGAACACAAGAAAAATATAAAAGAAAAAATTGCCTTATTTTTATAAATTGTTCCCAGAAATAAGATGCTATTTTTTTTTCTTATTTCTATTCCAAATCTATTCACCGACTACTTTTCTATTCCAGAAGATAAAAAAGTAAGTTGGTTGATTTGTGTTCTTTTTTTGTTTCGAGGAACAAAATAACAGAAATTGGGAAAAATAAAAATGTTACCATCTAGCCCTTACTTCACAAGAATCCTATGACAAGACCATGTTTTAATTTTGCCAAAACAACTCAGTTTACTTTTTTCTTTTTCTTTTTTTCACATTCACCTTGCTTATTTATTATTATTATTATTATTATTATTATTATTATTATTATTATTATTATTATTATTATTATTATTATTATTATTTATGATTGCGCAGTTATGCACGACAACATATATATGCATATTTAGGAATAAAAAATATGAAAAAGATTGGATTAAACAGCTTTTTTTTTCCTCTAAAAGACAGAAGGTGCCACTAACGGGCATATAGTAAAATAAGCATAACCAAGCCCCTGATTCGAAACCTTTGGTTTGCATAAATAAGATGAGCCCCTACATATAACTTGACTTCTAACTGACCTAAGATAGGTTAGTAGCAGTTCTACTCTCGTTTAATAAATCATTAAGTTGCGATTCATAAGGTTTAGGAAAGTTAATGCGAAGACTCAGCATCTCCTGGCGAGGGGGCTATCTCCGCTTACTTAGCAATCCCTTAAACCACCCCTAGGTCTGCCTCGATTAGCGTCATGACAATTATAGTGCTCAAATTAAAATTTAGATATTTAATAGATGTAGTAGTTACCCTACTGGTCCAGGCTGTCATTCTCCTAATAAATAGGTGGAATTCCAAAAAAAATGCAGTTGTTTTTCCGCTAGATCAAATTTAGGAGATTTTATATTTTCTCTAGAGTATTGTTAAGTCTGTTTTAATTGTAGCATCAGAGAAACGCTGCATGCAAGACAACCCATGAGTCCAAGCACATCTAAGCCGAAGGGTTAATGGCTGGCTGACCGTGAACAGAGGCTTCACGCATGTCAAGTTTTCTGAAAAAGTTGTTTCCAAAATTATAAATATTTTCCTAATCTTTTTTTTTTCCTTTCTAAAACCCAGTTTCATAAATGGCCAAAAGGATGATAATACATTTGCCTAACTAGGCCAAATAAGAACATCGCTCCATCATTTCAAAGTTGTTCACGCATTATCAAGTGTAATGACATTTAGGGTATGTTTGTTTCACAAAAAAAAAAAAAATACTATTTCTGAAAAATATTTTCCAGAAAGCTATTTTACAAGAAAACGACTTTATTTTTCGATATTTGACTAAAACCTGAAAATGACCTAAAAATTATTTTCTATCGTTTGATAAGGAGTATCGATTAGAGAAAATAATCAAAAAATTCGTATGTTTATTTTTTTTTTATATATTTGTTCTTTCCTTTTTTTTTTTTTCTTCTTTTTTTCTTTTTCCTTTGTGCTTCTTCCTTGGACAATTATCAGCCATGGCGATAGTTGCCATAGACTACCCCGCCCAAGGCTGACAAAGCTCAAGCCTCACTACCAGAGGCTGCAAGCTCACTTCATGTGAAGAGGCTCAAGCCTCCCCACCGAAGGTCGCAAGCTTGCTAGCCTCAAGCGAGCTCAAGCCTCCTCGCCAAAGGCCGCAAGCTCATCTGGTCCAGTGAGGCTTAAGCATCACTACTAAAGGGCACAAGCTCACCCAATCTAGTGAGAATTGAGTTTACAAGCCTCAAGTGAGCTTGAGCCTCAACATCGGAGGCTGCAAGCTCAACCAATCTAGCAAGGCCCAAGCTTGTCGGTTGTCATCATGATTGGTGACTAATTGAAACAAAGGAAAAATAACCACGGGGCCCACCCCAGTGGCCACCTTTCCAAAATGGAAGGGAGAGGTGGGGGGTTTGAATCCTTACATTCTTAGGGAGGGTTGGGATGGGAACAAATTAGTTTCATAAATGGGTTTTGACTCCCACGCCCTATAAGGAAGTAAATCAAAAGTTTGAGAGTGAGAGTTAGAATAGGAATAGAATAGGACCGACAAAAAATAAAATAAAATAAAATTAAATTAAATTAAAAATAAAAAATCGATTTTTTAAAAAAATAAAAAATAATAAAATTTTAATATTTTTATAAATATTTTTATTAGAACAAGTGTTTCATTAACAAGGACCCAAGCTCGAGCATTGAGAACTCACCCATGGCCTTTGTGAACATCGGGCTTAAAGGTCGGGACTAGAGCTCGAGTGTTAGGGATTTGAGCACAGCCTTTATGTGGAGTTCAAGTGTCAGAGCATTGAGTATGGGGACCAAGGATTCGAGCCCAACCCCGATGGACCTAGGTGTGGGTGCTAGGCACCTAGGCCCAAGCACTAGGGTCTCAAGCATGACCTGATGGACCCAAGCTCAGCCGTCGAAGACTAGTCCTAAACACCGGGACTCAAAAATCAACGTTGGGATTTCCGTGTTTAAGCGTAAAGTTTCTAGTCTAAACGCAAATATCTAGTCATGTTTTGAAAAACGTTTTCTGGTTCTTTCAAATAGGAAATAATTTCTTGGATTTAAGTTTCGGTAGGAAAACATTTTTTATCGAACCGCTGACTCGTTTTTCTAAGTGAACCAAACACTGCAAAAAAAGGAAGATATTTTTTCAGAAGATATTTTTTCGGAAAATATTTTTTGCAAAACAAACTATCCCTTAGTCAAATTGCACGTGTATACACTCAGCAATTAGAACTCATACATATCTACCACGTCGTTATGCATATTCTAAAGAACACACAAACACAGCACATGGAGTCATGCCGGGGCATAAAGTGTTGTGGAACTTTCCTTGTCGTTGCTCTAAAAGAAAAATCGAAATTGCACTTATAGTTTCAAAAAACTGTTTGACGAGTGCGCCTCAGAACCTTGATTGGAAAATATAGTACTAAAAGGGCGTGGATGCTAAACAACCCCTCCCCCATACATCGAATCCTCAAACCACAGTCCTTTGCTTTCTACAAAATGGCCGATACCTGCAAATATGTATGTGGAATTATTTGTTGCTGAATCTTGTCGTAGATATAGATACAAAGACTCGGATCGAACTATGTAAATTTACTGTTTTATTTATTTATTTATTATTCTTCATTTATTTGTTCGGTGATTTTCGCATTAACTATTTGCAAAGATCTCAATTAGGTTCGGCGTTAGGTGATCCTCATAATGGCGAGCGATGTGGCGTTCCCGTCTCAGTGCCCCATAACCGATGATGAGGTCATGAGGTTCTTCAACGATCTCATTAAGGATGCCCGGTTCGATATTGAGTCTAGCCACTTGGTCGAGTTACTCGAGCAAGTGACCGGTACCACTGGAAAAGGTGCGATGGGCAATCAAGCGTGAGTACTTCGGCAACCCCTGGTCATTCATTTAGGCTGCCGCTGCTTTTATTCTCCTAGTCCTTACCTTTGTCCAGGCCTTTTACGCCGTTTACGCTTTCTATCTTCCCGAGGATTAACCGAGCTCTGCAACACTGCTTCAGAGAGATAAATGATGTTGATTTACCATTCATCGAATTTGGAGCAATCAGACCAGTAAAATTTGTGTTTCATTTCTAAGTTTTGCTTTGGCTATTGTCCTCCAAATTCGTTTTAATTGGCTTGAACTTAATTACATCTTCATCACTGCAGTTAGATCACTTGCAAGTAACGATTCGACAAAGAGCACTATATTCACTAGAGAACTTAATGTTAGTGCAGCTGATCAAAATCGATAGATTAAGAATTCTTAGAACGCATGATCATTGTATACTCAAAAGCAGCAGTGATCGCTAATTAGACCATTAATGAAGTGAAGGGGTTGCCTAGATTCCGATTTCACGCACAGGCTAGGCAGATTGAACTAGATTTTGAAAAACTGAGGCCTATGTTATGCTACATCAAACCAATCACACATCTAGATTTATCATTCACACTTTCTTCGGCACTTGTTTCCTTCAGCTTTGCCTGACTTCACCAGACGCACGACGTCACAAGACGTGACAATATTTCAAGTCCAAAATTTGATTTGTTTTCCACATCATCACTGTTAATACCTGAATTTTTACCAATACATCAAATATGCATTTTTTGTCATAAAAAATAATATAACTATTAAAAAAAAAAGGAGGCTTCAGTTCAATTGACCGTTAATGCATGGGCGCAGCCCATTAATATCAGTTTAGACCCATCAACCCAATTTGCATAATTAGACCCCTTAGGAAAGGAAACCCACGACATTAGATGGAAGGGCCCATCCGAATTCCGAAAAGCCCCGGCCTTCCTTCTCTCTCTCTCTCTCTCTCTCTCGTCTCTTCCGGCGAAAATCCTTTATCGCGTACTCCCTCCTTAATGCTTTATTGCGTTCGCTTTGGTCCAAGGATCTTGGTTCAAATGACGCTTAAGGCTTCAAAAACAAATTCATTGAATGATCTGTCTACTGAATTGCTTGTGTCACGGGCTGATCGATTGGGATCATGACCGTGCGGCGACTCAGACTTTTTGGATAGCCTAATATTGTCAATTTGTTGAATAAAGTCTTGTAACTTGCCTAGCTTTTCTAATCAAACCCATCAGCCTTGAAAGCCAGCAAGAGTCAGACGTAAAAAGCTCAGGGGCCCATGTTAAGAAATTGCATGATTCTGCCGGTCGCGTGGTACTTAATTTTGAAGTCTTAGTCTCCCCCATTAGTCCACAGTGTAAAAAGTTTTCCACATTGGGCTGATCGGCCCCGATGGGCACGCCAATTCCTATTAATTGCATTGGCAGCACGAAGGATCTTATCTGGAAAATTTACACAAGTTCAAGGACTTGACTAAATTTATCAAAAGTTCAAGGATTTAATTGAAAGAAATGTACAAATTCAAAGGCCTGAAGTGAAATTTTAACTCAACAGTACACATTCCTTTTTCCCAACTACCATCTACAGTAAATTTCTCATCAAAACAAAACCCTCGCCCATGTCACCAGAAGCAGAAAAAATAAAGAAATTAGTTTAGAAGTAACCAAAGTTAGGCTTTGTCCCGTTAATCTTATATAAACAAGCTCCAGATCCATTATACACCCCACTAACTTCATGAACTACAACGGAAGGCACGAGACTACATTAGTTCTGTATTTTATTGATAGTTTGGGTTTGGGCCATATAGCTAAGGGTGAGCGGTTCCAGGTTCCGGTTCGGTTCCGTCCGGAACTTGGAACCTACCCTCGGGTACCGCTTCTTCATTTTTTGGAACCTGGAATCTACCCATCATAACCAAGAACCTGGAACCTACCCTGTCACAAGTTCCAGGGTCAGTTTCAAGTTCCAACAGGTTTTTTTTTTTTTTTAAAGATTTGAACTATAATGAAGAAGGAAAAAGACCTTTACCAAAAAAAAAAAAAAAAAAAAAAAGAAGGAAAAAGACAAAACTCCTATAGAATTTAAAATCCACATTTCCATTTGCTAAACCCAAAGGAAAAAGGCAGAACTTAAATTTGGATCAACCTCTCTGTTTGATTCCTATATTGCAGAGTTGATCAAACTAGAATGTGATACATAAATAACTGCTCATTAAAGTTATTGATCATATGAAGTATTTCGACAGCAAAGCATCTCAAAATTTAATGGTTTGGACCAACAATCCCCAATGAAGATGTAGGATAGGCAGAAGACACGCGAATTCACAGACTGAAGTAACCAGCCCAACAGCAAGTTAGATATCTTTTATTTGCACAAGAGTTTTCATAACCAGTAACCAAAAACTTTACCATGTTAGTTTGCTTAACAATGAGTATATACATTGTTAAGCAACGTAAGAATGTTGCTGCTACTCCATCAAACATTGCAAGATCTTGCCCTGCTCCATCACGCATTGTGGGGGCTTGCGTTGACATGCCTTCGACGAGGGAGTTGGTTTTCTTTGTGCCCTGTCAATGGAGGAATGGGACCTTGTTAGACATTTGAAACCAAAAACCTAGCAGAACTTTTACATCCTTCTCAGATTATGCATCGAATTGGTTTTTATGTGTTGGCAGCTCCATATTTTGCTAATTCTCTATATTGAGTTAATCTTTTGTGCACATCGGCACCCACACCTGTTCAACACCGATTCGACCACATCCCCAAAACCATTGACTGCCCATAGACATGAAAACCATCGACCACTTGAGCTCGGCTCAAGCTCCGACCTTTCTACCCGTAAACACAAAAATCAGACAAAACAAAGAAAACCCAAATAAAGATACCCACAAAACAGACACAGAGAGAGAGAGAGAGAGAGAGCTTACGAAGAAGAGGTCGAGGAGGACTTGATCGGGAAGTGGGTGAGGTTGAGGATGGCCGACGGTGGAACAACAGCAGCGTCGCGGCCCCCAGTAGCTCGTCGTTGGGACGCACACATGCGATGGCGAGAGCCGGCAGCATTGTCAAACCGGGCAATGGCAGAAACGGTCGCAGCTCGTCAAACCAGGCGAGGCGAAGAAGAGAAACGGTCGTCTTCCTTCTCTCCCCCCTCTTCCTCCCGTCTCGCGCCACGTTGAGGCCCTCCCCCATATGGCAATCCAGCTCAGGAGCAGCTCGCTCCTCCTCTCCTCCTTCTCCTCCTCCTCCTCCTCGTCGCCGTCCTCATCATCATCATCATCGCCACCCTCCTCCCTCATCCCTTTTGGCAGTTCTCTCTTTAATGACCTTCCTCACTTTGCAAGTCCGAAACCGGCAACCATGTCAGCACCCACCCACCCACCACCCTTCCTCCGCTTCATCTCGCTCCCCTTTCCCTTCTCTCTGCCCCCGCATTCGCAATCACTCCGTCCGCCACCCCAGAGCGAAGGAAGGGACACAAAAAAAACAAAAAAAAACTAAGAACTGCCGCGCCCCGAACCCTAAGAGCCCGAGACTCCTGTGATGCGCAGGGCCATGGATTTCGACCTGAACATCGTCGACCAGTGTGGGGTCATCGGTGACTCGGGGGTGGAGTGTTGTAGAGGAAATAGGAAGAAGGGACAGCGAAGAAGAGAAGAAAATTTAGGGTTGAGCGATGCAGAGGAAATAGAAAGAAGGGAAAGTGGAGGAGAGAAGAAAAAAGGTGGAGGAGAGAAGAAAAACCAGGTTTCTATGAAACCTGATTTTTCTTCTCTCCTCCACTCCGGTCCCGCTCCCGGCTCCGGTTCCTAGTGATCCGTGAAAAATGGAACCGGGAACCGGAACCGACCATTCAAGAACCAAGAACCAAACCGGACCCTCTGGTGCGGTTCTCCGGTTCCCAGTTCTACCCGGGAACCGTGCTCAGCCCTACATATAACTACCGTTGCCTATATATAATCTCTTTGTTTTGTAATTGAGAGCTAGGAAGGATTAATTATAACAGAATTCTCCACCGAATGTAGCCCTAATTTAAAGGTAGACCAGGATAAATCTCATGTCTCAATTTCTCTTTCTCACCTTTACTCTCTATTTTGTTGTGTTTGTACACCGAATCCTAACAAAAGAACCGAAACTTTGGTCGGTTGCTCGACTATTGAGCTAATTACACGTAGTGGTCCAAGATTTGAACTCATCTTGTGCCTAGTTCACGTAACTTCTCAATAAATAAGTCAATCCCTTGGGGATTAATCAGTGATATTTCTTTGCGTGCCTCATTTTTAACGTGTGCTGTGGGGATGAAATTCTCATCAGGAATCTAATCCGGTCAACCTTCGAGTGATATTCCTTTAGTCCTTTTGATTAGCTTATAAAAACATAACTGATCCTCCAGACAAAGGAATTTCGTGGCACTATTAAATAATTGTGTGAGTTTTTCTACTCAATCACACTTTATCGTTCACCGCATGCCGCTATCTCACGCGATGTTAACTCTCAAAATTGGAAAGCAATAATCACACCTAAAATTATAAATTTTTTTTCGTTGGGTGCCAATATTCCTAAGTAATTTTCATTCCATCAATATCTCAAACTTGTGCCAATTACTAGAAAATACCTTCCGTCTATATAGCTATTTAAATCCCGCGTGCCGGCATGCATGGCCGTTAGAAATCTGAAGTGGCAGCTTTATGCCCGGCGATCTCCACAAATACTGCCATATCAGATTTTTAACGGCCATTATGGATAGAAGCCCCATGGAAAGTAAATTTGGGTCATTGATATAAGTTTGGAGGTATTGATGAGACGAAAATTTTATTATCCTCGTTCATATTTGGAAATAGACAACAAAAGTTTCGAGAGCTCATAATTACATATGGAGAAATTTATCCAAAAAGTCATAAACTTATTGTATTTATACCAATTCAATCATAAACCTTTATTAGTATAATGAAAAAAAAAAAACAAAGAGAAAAAAAGAAATGAAATTTAAAAAAAAAATTAAAAAATATCCACGTCGAGTTGGTTATGTCACGTAAGACAGTTGACGTCCACATCAACAATTTTAGCCAAAATTAGCCGGAAGAACTCAATTAGAAAATAATTAAAAAGTTTTGGGCTCAATTAACAAATAGTCAAAATGTTTATAATTGAATTTGCACAAATGCAATAAGTTTTTTTTTTTGGTAATTCTCCCATTAGATGTGACCTCGGCTAATTGGAGAAATGGTCAATGAGACTATATGCATATTTAGTGTCCCACATACACTAAGCATTTGACAATTCAAGGATAAAACATATTAAAGATGAATCCGTGACAATCCCCATTTTTTTCATCATTACCATCATGCACCTTGGGTTTCCCTTTCACGATTTAAAGTACTAGGTGAGGACTCACTATTCGTTCGTATCACCATCGACCCCTAGCGGAAGTCAAGTAACGAAACGAGTGATCAAATCGTCAACGGCAACATCAAACCGTCCAATCATATCTTTCGTAATGCTCGCTCGGGGACTCCAATTTCTCCTTCTGCACCCTGGAAAAGAAGAGAATCAAAACAGACACTCGTAGTTTTCATCGTCGCAATTTGACGATCAGAAACACAAAACATGAAAGCGCCATGCATGGAAAATTTATCTCCACGACCCCACACGCTTGCTTGACCCTCAATTCTTTAGGGTTCGGACGTTCTCTCTCTCTCTCTCTCTGTTCTAATCATTGAAGCGGAGGTTGTCGGTCAAGGCTCGAGCTCATTGGCGACCGGGTTTTTGGCACTTAGCTGAGTGAAAAGCACTCGACACTTTAATAGTTAGTAAATTGCAGCTGGTTCATTACAATTATGTCATATAAATTGTATGTCATATGTCATAAGAACAATGCATGTTAATTTAGAGTAGAATTTCATACAATTAGTTTTTTTTTTTTTTTTTTTTTTAAATAAAGGAAAACCAAACAAGAGAGAATTAATTAGAGTAACTAATTAGTTAGTAGAATCATGGTTAGGCTACGCATAGTAGTTTAGGTCTTTACTTATATTTAGAAAATCAATTACTTGATGTATTTGAATTTCCACTTTCTAGACTATGATTTGATTAATTTAAGAATTTTAATATTTCTTTTATAATTTTAGATGTTTGTTTTGGTATGATTACTTGACTTTTTTTTTTTTTTTCCATTTTTGTAATTTTTTACTAGTTTAGGGCATCGCTTATATATGTATATGTTCATAAATTCTAAACGTGAGTAAACATGTTGAACAAGTAATATAATAATAAGAAATAGTATCATCCCACAGAGATTGATAATTAATAAACTAATTAAATGTTAAAATAGATTAATTCTAAAATTTATCTAACAAATCAAAAATAATTGAGAATAAATTAAAAACAAAATTTGGAGACTAAATGCAGTGAATCAATAAGATAAATATGTTAGAACATCTTATTTCACCATGACCGCTAGGTATGAATTTCAGATTGTTCTAGATACAAGAATGATATCAAACATGTAATAGCGGAATTTCCTAATCTATTTACTATCCTATCTCTAGGTATAACAAACCTACTTAGTTTATTAATTCACTATATCTCTATATGAATTAAAAGAAACATAAGTGCATTAAGAACTATGAATATTCCCGACTTACAATGAGTTTTTTAGATCACCTCATCACCAAAAGCTACACATATAATGTGGTATATATTCACATTTAATTCATGGTTATATATTATAATGAGCAATTGCATATTATCACTTCTTAGTCTCAAATATGCATATCGGATCATTCAAGTGGTGACCAGTCACTAAAAAGCATTATGCACAATAATATATAACTCACGTGAATGAAATCAATTACAAAACATAAAAATCAAGAAATTTACATCATCATGGTTAAGCTACATTGTAGTCCTAACAAAAGAAAATTAAAACATAGTAGAAGAAGAAATAAAAATATAAATCAAACCCAGCATCTTGAATCAAAGAATAAGAATTATGTTATCATTTTTATCTTCTTTTCAAAATACTTGAAAGACTCTCAGAATAATGAAAAACGATCTAACAAAAATCTAACTGATGTCTCAGCTATCAATGTTCTCTTATTTATAGGATATATCCAAGATCCTTATCTCTAAGCAATTGTGCATAAAATTAGGGAGTAAATAAGAGGATCTTTGATTTGATATCAATCTCTTAGCACTTGCAGATAACATTAGGGAACAAAATCAATGATTCCCTGATTTGATATCCATCTTCCACTGCTTTTTGATTTGAATTCTTGATTTTTGCGATTCTTTTCCTTATCTTCTCCATATTTCATTATTATGCATAAACAAGAAAAATTCAAATAATCAGAAAGAAATTCAAATATATTCTCATAGATATTGCATTATTTGTTACCTAAAATAGGTAAAATAACTCTATTTTTATAGAGTTATCAGTATACTTTATTTCATGTAACCTACTTTTCCTCGTTAATGAATTAAATGAATTGAGCAAGTTTCTCTGTGTTTGCATGTTGATGTGCAACTATGGCTGTGCAAATCTAGTCTGATTTAATTTTGTTTATCCTCATTTTTACCACATTACATCATCCTTTCAATTTGGCCAATTTAATTTTTGTCAACACATGTTCCCAAAAACCTAAGTAAATCATTACTAAATTGTATTTTTGTTTAGAAGAACGGCACTACCATTAACTAAGGTTGAATTTGCTTCTGGTATGGCGCATGCAATCAACTAGTTCACAAACATTCACTCAAAATATCGATTAGAGTAATTTGAGATGTAAAAATGGATTTACTGAATTGATATATAAAGGGAGACGACATACTTCAATTGGATATTTAGGACAAACAAATCTCTAATTGATGGCACCCAATTATGCTGCGGAGGAGAAGACCAAACGACCAAAAATAAAAGGTAGAGAGAGACTTCGAAATACAAAGAAACCACAAACTTAATCCTTAGTCTGAAATACAAGGAAAAGAAAAAGGATAAATGTTGAAGAAAAACACACATCTAATCGAATCGGGCATGGATCCTTTTGCAAACCAGCTGGTCATTTACTATGAGTTGCCGCTAGCGATGCTTCAGAGCAGTTTGGCCAAAGCCGAGGGCAAAAGTAGCAGGATAGCCGAAGAGCGGGCAGTACTAAGGCGGGGGTTAGGGTTTTGGGGGCGTTGGCTGGGCCGTAGTCAAGGGCATAAGAGTCCGGCACTTTGATAAATTGCACCACATCATGGGCTAGGCCTCTAAATTGTGTTCTTGAATCGAACATATGGGATGACGGTGTGGGGAATGAAGGACGTCGGTTAAGGGGTTTGATCGCCGTGCTATATTACAAGGACAATATCCTTTTCTTTTTTTTTGCAAGAGAAAGAGAGACAGATAATTTAATATACGAACGTCTATGCGCTATTGAGAAAACATTCCCTAAGTGGTTTCGATGATTGACAAAACTGTAGAGACTTTGTTTTCTAATCAAAATTAGTTTTCAGGTGAAAAGTTTGATGAAATATAATCACAAAATCTCAATTAGAATTAGAGTCGTGGATTATTATTCCATTCTTGTACATTGTATCAAACAACTAGGAATGAGTAAATCACTTGTGCAATAGCTAGCCGGATTCCTTGTCATATTTATGAAGAGTTCCAAAAGGAAAGTTTCGCTAATATCTTCTAGAAATCCAACTTTCCTAAAACAATCCTTTAGAGGCAAATTGTTCTTTCCAAACATAAACATTCAACTTTTGAAACCCCGATTTGTTGTATGGGTGGCAAATACATAAGAGAAGCTTTATCCTAGGCGATCTTGAAGCAATCAAATCTTCTTGACTGTATCCAGGGCCAACGGGTAGATTGGCTGGATGATTCTCCTGGAGACTTGTCCAATAGTCAGCTTGGACTAGGAGGAATATAAGAGGAGGTTTTGAAGTTGAAGGAATAAGAGCTTGCATTTACGAGAATTAAAGCTTTTGATTCCAAAGTCTAAAGAGTGCTTTGTGTTCTCATACATTTGTCTTGCTGAGCGCTACTATGTAACCTTTTAGAGGCCAAGAGTGTGAGGAGTTGTTCACACGAACTTGTGTTCTATAGCTTAGGACTTATAACCTCTAATCAATTCTTACTAGTGGATTACGGCCTATAGGCTGTAGTGCGGGAAAGTTGATGTAGGCTTGCAAAAGCCGAACCACTATAATCTTGGTGTGCAATTCTCTATCCCTTACTCTTTTAATTATTGTGGTAAAATTGTGTACTAGTAAGATCTGACCATTTCATCAGAAGTTATCTTATTGTAATATTTATTTAAATTCTTTCATTTTTGCAGAATCACCTATTCACCCCCTCTAGGTGATATTTTAGCCATATCAATTGGTATCAAAGCACAGTTACACTTTATTAAAGTGCTATACTACTTCTGAGTTAATGATCTATCTATGGCTAGCAATATTGCGCCAAGTTTGATGGAAGGATAGAGTGATACAAGACCCCCGTACTTCGATGGGAAAGATTACAATATTTGGAAGAATAAGATGAAAGCATTCATTATATCCAAGGATCCCTTGGAGTGGGATGTGGTTCTAAAAGGTGTGAGACCTATATCTTCTTTGAAAGAAGGTGACAAAAAACTGGAGATCTCATCTTTATCTGATGTGCACATAACCAAAAGAGAAGCACTGGATGCTAAAGTTGTTTACTCTTTGTATTGCTCTTTATCTTAATATGAATATAATCGAATCTCTTCTTGTGAATCAGCGAATTTAGGATAGGTTGCAAGTGACATATGAATTGAACTGATCGGGTTAAGGAGATGAAAATAAACATTCTTCTCCAACAATACAAACCCTTCAAAATGAAACCAGAAAAATCCATAACTGACATATTTAGTAGATTTACTAACATTGTCAATGGATTGACATACCAAAGGCAACCTATATCAGATCCAATGAAAGTGAACAAGATTCTTCGAGGGTTGTCAAAGAGTGGAACAACATTAAGACATCAATTTGAGAGACTCGAAGAATATCACCTCTTTCTATGGATGAACTCATAGGAACACTTCAATCCTATGAAGAAGAACATCTAAATGAAGAAGACACAAGACGTAAGAAATCAATAGCTTCAAAATCTAATCTTGACTTTGATGATTCAAATTTAGACGAAAATGACAAAGACGACGAAGAGATTGCTCTTATGGTAAAAAGGCTTCAAAAAATGGCTAGAAAAGGAAGGAAGTCTAAAGGAAAAAAAATCCTTCAAAACTTTTGAGCAAAAGAGAAGTTTCAACAACAAGGAGGAAAACAAAGATGCGGTTTGCTTGGAATGCAAGAAGCGAGGACATATCAAACCAAACTGCCCTCTTTTGAAGAAATGGAAGAGCAAGTATGAGAAGACAAAGAAAACACTAAAAGTTGAAATGTGGAGTGACATTGAGTGCGAAGAAAGTGATAAAGAATACGCCAACATTTGTCTCATGGCAAAATCTAACTTTGAAGAAGAATTTGAAGTAAGTAATTTTGATATTCCAATTGAAATATCTAATTACATTGAAGAATTACATATTGATTATAAGACTGTGCTTAGAAAATTCTTAGAATTGAAGAAGGAAAACTCAAGGTTGAGATAGCAGGATTTTTTCCAAAAAGAAAAATTTAAGTGTCTTGAATAGGATATTCTTCAAACAAAAGAAAATCATGATTCTGTTCTAAAAGAAAATGATTCTTTAATAAAGGAAATTTCAGATGTTGCAAAAAGATCTTCAATTGGCTCAAAAACTTTGGAACATATTTTGTCCATGCAAATCCCATATTATAACAAATCATAACTTGAATTAAAAAAAAAAAGGTTTTAGAAAATGATTTTACGACTCACAAAGAGAGGAAGAAGCAAAAACCTCCTAGAGTTTTCTATGAAAATCATTTTAGAAAACAATTTGTAAAGCCTGTTGATAAAAACCTTCTTAAGAATGGTCAATCTGTGGTAGTCATGATCATTATGAAAATGACTGTTCCAAAGATTTGAAGCCAATTTGGAGGAACTTTCTAAGCATGGCCGATCCTTTTAACCAAAAAGGACCCAAATAGATATGGGTACCAAAGAAGACATGAATTTGCATTAACCTTTGTAGGTACCAAAGAAAAAAAGAAACAAGTGGTATCTCAATAGTGGTTGCTCAAGATATATGACTGATGATCCAAGCAAATTTGTTGAGTTCACAAGATTTAATGGTGGAAGTGTTTCCTTTGGAGGGAACAACAAAGGGAAGATTATTGGCAAAAGGAATTGTTGAGATTGGAAACCTGACAATAAAAGATGTATCTCTTGTCAAAAGTCTGAACTATAATCTAATTAGATCAACCATCTATGTGATGCTCAATACAAAATATGCTTTCAAGGAGACAAGTGCTCAGGCACAAGCAAAGATCTGAAGCAGTCGTTTACTAGGAGAAGACATAGAAATATCTATATATTAGGTATAATTGTTGATGATGCTCAATGTCTGATCTCCATCAAGGATGAATCAGGCCTCTAGCACAAGAAGCTTGGGCATATAAGCACCAATCAAATAGCAAAAATCTCCTCAAAGAAATTGGCATGAGGTTTACCAGATCTTAGATTTGAAAGATTTGAAAGATTTGAAGTTTGCTCAATCTATGCCCTAGGCAAACAGGTAAGGAATTCCTTCAAACCCATCAACTTTGTTAGTACTAACAAAGTTTTGAAACTTTTTCATATGGACATCTTTGGACCTACAAGGACGCAAAGTTTGGGAGGTAAAAGGTCCTACTTGGTAATAGTCGATGATTACACAAGGTATAGGTGGGTTTTCTTCCTTACCCACAAGCATGAAGCATTTTCTCATTTTTCAAAATTTACCAAAAAGATTCAAAACGAAAAAAAGGTATTCTTTCTTACATCAAAACTGATCATAGGAGAGAGTTCGAAAATCAGAGTTTTTAAATTTTTGTGAAGAAAACGGTTTTGAGCATTAGTTTTCAACTCCCTAAACCAGGAGGAGGTCACGAGGTTCGTCAACAATCTTGTTAAGGATGTCTGATTTGATATCAAGTCTAGCCACTTGGCCAAGTTATTTAGGCAAGTGACCCGATACCACCGCCATGGGTGGAATGTGCGATGGATGCAAATCAATCGCGAGTACTTCCACAACCCCTGGTCCTTATTTCGGCCACTGCTGCTTTCGTTCTTCCAGTCCTTACCTTCATCCAGGCCTTACTACACTATTTATGCTTACTATCGTTCCGAGAATTAACCAAGCTCTGCAACACTATATATATATATATATATAGCACCATCAATTGAACTTGGAGCAATCAGACCGGTAAAATTTGTGCCTCATTTCTATGTTTTGCTTTGGCTACTATCCTTTTAATTCGTTTTAGATTGCTTAGAGTTAAATACATCTTCATCACAGCAGTTAAGATTTCTAGCAATGGAACGAGTCCATAACCCTTAATTTAAAAGGCAACGATATAACGAAGAGCACTCTATTAACTAGAGAATTCTAATGTTATTGCAGCCGATCGAAATTGACAGACAAAGATGTCTTAGATGCATCATCATTGTTGACTCAAAAATAGCAGCGATCGCTAATCGGACCATTGTGAAGTGGACTGAAAACGGTCTTAAACGAGCTTTGAATGAATTTCATATATTGTGTTTATCGCTATGGAATTTCATCTGAATAAAAAATTATTCCTTGTTCATGCCAAAGCGTAGGATCTCTAACTGCATGGTAAATTTATACTCTCTTTTTTTTTTTTTAGAAAATTCATATTAGCCTTTCAGTAATTCATTTCGCAATTTTGAAATTTCATAATCATAAACAATATCTTTTATATCTTTCAAAATTTGGCTTTGGCCAAGCTGGCACGGACAAACCATTCAGTTCGGTTGGCCTTATTTTTTTTTTTAAATTAGGCCCGAGCCAGATTACTAGACTCAGAAAAGGTGATAGACGACTCGACCGGAATCAAGAACACCCTTAGGGTCCCACCGGTCGACAACCCAACTAATATATATATATCAAAAATTATAATTCATCGTTTGAATTTCCTTGGGCACTTGCTTGCTTCAACTTTGCCCGACTACACTAGACACCGTGACGCAAGACATGATAATACTTAAGGCCGTGATTTAATTTATTTCCCTGATCATTTTTAAATATTCAGAAATTTTTTACATGATATTATTTTTTATGTCAACTTGATTTTATTTATCTTTATAAAATTTTCGACTAGTTTAGGATCTCACGCGTATAAATATATTCTGTATTTTCATGTGTCGAAGTTTTCCTTTTTGATGAACTAAATGAATTGAGAGAAAATTTTATATGTTTTGCCTGTTTATGTGTGCACAACTTCAATTGTACGAATCTAGTGCGATATAAGTTGGTTTATCCCCATTTTCACTGATTTACATCACCCTTTCAACTTGGTCGATATAGTTTTTGTCAATGTATGCTCCCCAAAACCCAAGTAAACCATTACATAATTAGATTTTTGTTCCATAGAACGGCTACTTCCATTAGCTAAGGTTGAATTTGCCTGTCGTATGGTGCATGCAATCAACTAGTTCACAAATATTCTTTTGAAAGATCGATTAGAGAAATTTGAGATGCAAAATCGATTTACTGAATTGATATATGAAGTGAGACAACAAATTTTAAGCCGATATTTGGGAAAACAAAACTCTAATGAGTGGTACCCACTTTTTTTTTTTTTTGTCGAAAAGATGCTAGCTTTCCATTCATGTAGGGAAATAAGAACAACCCTTAACAAGGGATTCAGTAAAAAGCATGTCCAACATAATTTGAGGAGGAGAATTAGCCCAGTTTGGTGAAAGGTAGAGGGAAAGACATGGGATACCCCCCCAAAAAAAAAAAACCACACCTTTAATCCTTAGCCTAATATACAAAAAAAAAAAAAAAAAAGAAAAAGGCAAACAAGACTAAATAATGTAAATAACCCATACACCTAATCAAATCCGGCAAGGCTCCTTCTGCGAACCAGCTAATTGTTGACCACGAGTCGCCATCATAGATCCCTCGAAGCGCCGCTAGAGACAGAAGCAGGAGGAGGATCGGGACGGGGGTTTGTGTTTATGGGGGGCCCGCTTGGGGTGCGGAGGGGCTCCGGTGTTGGTGGGTTGGCTGGGCTGCCGGACCTGGGAATGGCGGCGGGGCTGGGTGTGTTTTTCTTTATGGGGGGCCGGCTTGGGGGGCGGCGGGACTCCCGAACTTGGGGAGGGTTTCTGCTTTCGTTTTTGGGGGGTGGCGTTACTACCCGACCTGGCGGGGTGTTTTTGTTTTTGGGGGGCAGGCTGGGACGGCCGAACTTGGGGGACGGCTGCGCCGGAGGGCTTTCGGTTTTTGGCAGGGGAGTTTTGTATTTGGGGCGCCGCTGGGATACCCAACCTGGCTGCGCGGTGGGGGTGTAGCTCACGGGGCCGCCCTTGGCCTTTGGAACCCTCCGGCACGTTCATATTGGTGATATTCACGTTGAAAATTGGGTTTACGAGGACTATTTTTGTATCAGACATTTAGGATGGTGGTGAGGGCCACGAAGCACGGCGGTTAACGGATGCGATGGCGGGGCTATGTTACAACTATAATTTTCTTCCTTTGTAAGAGATTGAGCAACTGACAATTTCATATGTATATAGACAGGTCGGTTGGCCAACTTAGACTATCAATTTAATGCGGGCCAGACCAGACGTGGAATTTGCCCATGCATGTGCTGTTGTTTTTTCCTTGCCTAAGACTTTATATTCCAAGTCGCTTTGTACTTTGCAAGTACTACGCACCATGTTATTATCAAATTAGTGACACGTTAAATGATGGATTCTGTGATATTTTGTGAGATCACTACTGACTATCATAAATCATTAAGCTATTTGATGGAAAGATTTGAATTCAAAATCTTCTATTCTGATATCATGTGAAATTTTATGAAACCATTATGAATTAATCTAGAAGTTTAGGATGTTGGATAAAGATATAATTTAATATTTAAAATATCTTATTGGCCCCATTTCTTTGGTAGGCATAGATAGTGCCTAGTGGCGGATGGAAAGGTCGAAAAAGCGAGGCCCCTGCCCTCTCGGCTGCTATGATTAGTTAAGAGTGGTGGGCGCAGAGTAACGAAAAAGTGACATGCTAAAGTATGGTCCCCTTTGTTTAGTCTCACTTGGTGCATGAGATTTTCATGATCACAATTTTGCTATCTAAGCAAAATAACAATTTTAAGAAGAGTTTTTATAATGCCTTTGTCTTTATCGATGCAAAGATTTTAAGCTGATTTTTGTAATGGAGGTTTGAAAATTAGACTGACAACTGATTACCAAAGATTAAATCTACCTCTAAAATGGCGCGTGCAATCAACTAGTTTATATATGTTCTCTTGAAGAGAAAGATAAAATTAGAGAAATTTCAGATGCGAAAATGAATTTACTTATTCGATCTATAAAGTGAGACAACATATTTTAAGTAGATATTTTGGGACGACAAATCTCGGGTCAATGGTACCCTCTTTATCATGGGGGAGGAGAGGAACATAGGTCTAGGAATAAAAGGTAGAGAGAGACTTGGCATACGAAGAAACCTCACGATCTTAGCCTAAAATACAATACAAAAAAGGAATGATTATTGATTAAATCTGACAAGGATCCTTCTGCCAGTCAGCCGGTCGTTGACTATGTTCGTTATGAGCCAATGTAACAAGTTCAAACTATCTTTCTCGTTTGCCATTTTTCTTTTCCAAAGTACGGTTTTATTTTCCAAAGCGCTCCCCAATAGCGGGGGCACTGGCCAGCCTAAGATACCGTTACATAATGTAGTTTTCTCATTATAGAATGCTGTCGTGTTTACTGAGGAGAAGACGTTTTTTGGGGGGTGGGTGGATGGGGCATTGTTCAACCTTTCTTAGTCCATTGTTCAAACCAGCTGACTCAGACCCTTATCAAGTTTGAACACTCTGAAAACTTGCAGTGGACGGTGGTTGGGCGCATTGTTCAACCTTTCTTAGTCTATTGTTCAATCTTTCTTAGTCCAGCTGACTTAGACCCTTATCAAGTCTGAACGCTCAGATAACTTGCAGTGGACGGTGGGTGGGCGCATTGTTCAACCTTTCTTAGTCCATTTTTCAAACCAGCTGACTCAGACCCTTATCAAGTCTGAACACTCAGATAACTTGCAATGGACGCCCCGCACCCACCACCTAATGTTTTCTTCCTCTAGTCTATTGGTAATTGAGGGAAACTTTCTCTAATTGGATCTCTAATTCGTAGTTTACAAACATAAACGTCACTTACACAAAATATCACCTAAACAACCACATACGCAATAAAATAATAAAGAATCGAATCATCACTTCAAATGTGAGTCGAGCTGATTGCGGATCTCGATCGACCTCAAGCTGCAATAACTCTGATGTCACTCCGAAGTCACTGACCTTGGACAACCTTAAATTGGTCACATCTATGCGCCATGAGCGCACGGAGAGGGAGAGATATTATTTTACCTAGGTATATCAGTTTAAAGAGAAAAGGAAAGTCAATCGGGAATTCTTCAATCAAAGATAGTGGAAAACATATCTACAAACACCTAATGTTTTGCCTATGATTGTTGAAAAATTCGAGACTCTTTGATCGAAAACAAAACTTCATAAAAGATTTCGATTGAAAGATACAATTAGGTTGCAATCTTCAAGAGTTTTCCAACCATACCTAGACTGTGGATTTAAAAAATATAGCAACTCTTAGGGTCCATTCGTTTTGCGGAAAATGGGTCATTTCCGGAAAATATTTTCTCAGAATTCATTTTCCAGGAAAATAATAATATTTTCTGGTGTTCGCCTAAAACCTGAAAATGTTTCGGAAAATATTTTCCGATGTTCGGTAAGGAAAATATTTTCTAAAACTTCACAACTTAGGCATTCATCACTTACCGACCTATAAATCCATTAAATATGAACTTGCCTTTAAATCCGAGCGAACTTGCCTTTAAATCCGGGCAAACTTACTTCATATCTTTGTTCCCTCATTGTCACCAAGTGCTCATATACTCTAAAAAATGTTCGTATGGATTTTAAAAAGAAGCAAAGCATGTATAGCCCTAATGGGAATCTTCCCGTTGAGTGGCATGTTTTCCCCATGCGTCTTTTATGTTCTAATAAACAAAAGAAAAAAGAAGCAAAGAGTGCAGAGCACGAGTTTAAGATCGATGAGTTCAAGGTTCGCCTAGCAACGGCCGACGACTAGCCAAGAAATAAGAAGATGGGAAACAAAGAAAAAAAAAAAGAAAAAAAAAAAGGAAATTAAAAATAACTAGAATGAAAAAAGAAAAAGAAAAATCGAATAAAGAAAGAAAAAAGAAGAAGAAATGAGAGGAGGAAGTGAAGATTTGTAGATTGTGAGATAAGAGAGATTAAGTGAGAAAAATGCTTTCCATTTTTTAAAAGTGGAAAATATTTTTCCCTAATTTAGAAGGTTTTTTTTTCCTTTCATGAAAAACATTTTTTTCAAAGAATTCATTTTCCGTGAAACGAACCCGGAAATCCGAAATACATTTTCCAGAAATTATTTTCCGTGAAACGAACATAATCTTAACTATGGTCATTTGATCTTGAGGTGTTGAGAAATTTATGATTTGACTCAATCAATTCATTCCATCTTAAAAATAAAGTGAATGGCTTTCTCACGTGGCAAGAATCACATTGATTGGATTTTGTATGTAGAAAATGCTATAAATTTGTACAATAATCATCCATTCGGACAGCTGCTCCGAAATGTTTGACCGCGACACTTTTTTTTTTTTCCAAAAAGCAGACACAATTTTTTGAAAATTCGGATCGCGAGGTTTCCATAGGCATAAAAATTGGACCGATCAGACAGATGGAAAAGATATACTCAATCAAAGTTTGGTCAATCATTTATAAAAAAAAATAAAAAATTAAAGCCCTCAATAATGGCACTAGGTGGCATTGGGAGCAATCGTAAGTTATCCTCTTTAAGAGGAATAGTAAGTTATCCTTACCACTTACCAGATGGGTCTACTTGTAAATTTTGGACCACGTGGTACTCTACTAATAGATGGGGGTGGTAACATCATCAACTCATTAGTTAATTTTACTGGATGGGCCCATTCATAAAATTCTAAAACACTCCAGAATACACCATCGGATACCGGACTTTTTACTTTTTACTATTAATTTCTAGATTCGAGGATGGTAAAATTATTGTTGTTGATAAGTAACTATTAATTGATTGGGTCACTCGTAAAATTTTAAAACACTTGGTAGGATGCGGGAGATGATAAAATCATCCTTACATGAATAAGTAATGAACTACTTGTCGGGCCCACTCATAAAATACTAAAGCACTAGGTAATTTAGTACTAGATGCTAGATATAACGATGGTAAAATCATTAATATCATTGATGAGAACTAATTAATTAACCACCGTCCAATCACGATGTCCGCAGAGGCAGGGCGCGGCTGGTTTTCTGGCATGGAGGGGTGGTTTGAGCAGACGCCGGCTCTTCTCAAGCCCTCGGCCAGCAATTCCTTTTGCTGCATCTTCAAAGTATCCAAGAGCCAATCGGAGAGCAACGCCAAGGCTTACCAGACCCAGCATTCTCTCCAGAACCACCATGGGCAAGAGCAGCCGAAGCCGATCGAATCGCACAAGCCTCGACTGTTCTCTATGCTGCTCGATCGGACCATAGAGTATGTTTCGGCCCTGGACGATTACTTCGAGGCCATCACCTTCCTGGAGACCTATAGACAGAATAGTACTCGAAGGTCCTTGACTGGGAAACCCCGGATTTGATCGGGATGATGATTCTTGACACTTGTTTCATTGTTTAGATGTTCCATGTCGCTGCTGCAGTGATTCAACCGGACGCTGACGACCCCTTGTTCTCCATGCCCATGAATTTTCTCGCTCCTCACACACGACCTCCTCCGGATTGAAAACCAGATCCCATTCTTCATTCGTCAGACAATCTACGACTATTCCAAGTCTCCCTCTGAAGCCGACTGCTCCCTCTAGATTGCCTTTTGGTTCTTCAACTACAATCTCCGACGACTGGAGGACGAACTCAAGAGGCATTACCGAGTCTCCAACGTCATGCACTTACTGGATTTGGTCCGACTGAGCGTGGTTGGCCATATGGAGCTCGAACATCGCCAACAGGTCGATAAAGAGATAAAGAGTTGCTGCAACTGATACCCTCCGCAAAATAGCTACTTGTCAAGGGATAAAATTTAAACCAAGGAAGAGCAAGAACCTAATGGATGTCGTGTTCGATCACAGAGTGCTCCGAATCTGTTGGAATTCAAGTCGGTGGAAGACGATTTACCTTTATCCGATGCACAAACGACAATTAACCCTGGAACGATTGTTGAATTACGGATGAATCACAAACAATATTAGCTCACGTTGGTCTGAATGTAATCACAAGGAAAACATTCGATTTCCACAGCGTAAATGCCACTTGTTCGTGTAAAGGAGAATGGAAAGCCTTTTTTTTTTTTTTTAATGGAAATGTGACAAGAAAAAGGAAAAAAATTTTCTTTCTGAGCATACGTTCTACCAACCGTGCAACGGTTGTCTTCTGGAGTCTTTTATATGAGTCCATCACACCGCTTCAAATGGTGTCTTTCCATCGTAGCATATCAAGGTGAAACAGTACATTCTCATCGCACCCCATCATGGACGTACTAATTCAGTACAACATCTCCCACTCAAACATAATGAGCTTAATAGCGCTCTATCAAGAATATAAGGCATTCAACATTCATCAACTTTACAAAACAATTCATACTGGCAAGTAAGTTATGCGACCAGTGAGTATACTTGCACTTGGGAGCTCAAATTATGCACCTATTAGGGATGACATAATGGCTACAATCCCGGAAAGAAATAAACAATCGATGTCTCACAGCACTCAAGACATATTTTGTTACATCAGTCAAAGTATACCTGTCCCTTAAAGGGCTATACTTGACTATTCTCAAAACACCATGTATTTACAATTATATCTGCAATCACATAAGGTGATATAATTGGTTGACCAGTAAATATATATGATAGATGTAAAACAACAATAGTCTTCCTTCACACTCATGTCTCTCTCCATTTCAGAACAACTACTTTTCCAGAAACGTCCCATAAGGCCATATCTATTCATAACCGTCAGTAACATGCTAAAGTAGCAATATTGATCTTTTACTTCGAGAACATAGTCAGAAGTAACATAATGCACAAAATGAGGTAAATTATATATTACCTCAAAGGCTCACATGATAAGTAAATAGGGATAATTTTACTCACCTTCCCTTGTCGATCGTACAATGCACATGTAGTATGAATTACATGCTATAGTGGATTTCTCTTTCTATAAGAGCGTATGTCATTTATTAAATATATCCATTATACGGATCTTAGTCTAAACATAGTCACATGCCTCTCACGTACTCATGTTTAGCTCGAGTGCTTTATCAGCTCGCTTTCTATAACGTCTAATTAAGTACTCGCATCTGGCATCTTACATACATACATGATTGTGGGACTATCATGTTCGGTTTTATTATAAACAAATCACAGACCTCATTTTGACTCCAATCAAAGTGACATATTTTATATACCAGACTTGCTTTTCAGCATTTATTTATATATAACGTCTCATCTCAACATGCTAACTATATCACTTGAGGCGATTACTCGTGTGAGTGAGCCAATAATTGCCTGTTGACATACTTTTCAATAATATATGTGTGATTGTGATAGTCTCATAATGGATTTGTACGTATTGATAAAAACATCATGTCACTAATAAACAAATAAGTACAATGCATATGTCCACATATACATAAACCAAATGATCATCTACAATAACATATATCACAATCTCGCAATCCTAATGACATCCTGTGGCTCAAGAATATGTCTCTAGGAACAGCCTTCGTAAATGGATTAACAACCATTCTATTGGTTGAAATGTATTGTAGGATCACTTCTTTCTGTGCTATAATATCTCCGATGAAGTTATTTTTTATGTCAATGTGTTTCTTCCTTCAATAATACTTGGGATCTTTCACATAGGCAATGACTGCTTAAATATCGTAATAAACTATTACCGATCTTGGAATCTCAGTGATAGTGGCTAAATTTTCCAAGAAACGTTATAGCCACATTGCTTCTTGCACTGCAGCAAAATATGTAATAAATTCTGCTTCCATCGTAGATAAGGCCGTGCATGTCTATTTTTTGCTATTTTAAGAAATCACACCTCCATTGAGCAAAAATATATATCCAGAAGTTGATTTACGCTCATATAGGTCTCCACCCCAATCAGCATCTGAATAGCTTAATAGGCGTAAATCACTCCCTTGGTAACAAAGTCGGTAGTCCATGGTGCCTTTCAAGTATCTCATGATCCTTTTCACTGCTTTCTAGTGTGCTTTATTAGGATTTGATTGATATCATCTCATCAATCCCACGGCATTGCATATGTTGGGTCGAGTATACATCATAGTATACATCAAACTTCCGACCACACTAGCGTAAGGAATAGTTTTCATTATTTTAATTTCTTCTAGAGTATTAGGACACATCTCAATACTTAGGCTTTCACCTTGTATGATAGGGGTATCAATGGGATTACAGCGCTGCATATCGAAACGTTCAAGAATCTTCATAATATAAGACTCTTGTGATAAAGTAAGGAGTTTCCTTGATCGATCTCTTTCGATCTTAACTCCTAATAAATAAACAACATCTCCCATGTCCTTCATTTCAAAATTGGAAGACAACCATTCTTTTATGGTGATAACCAAAACCGTATCATTTCTAACCAATAGAATATCGTCCACATAAAGTGATAAAATCACAAATTTATCTTCGGACCGCTTGACATATACATAGTGATCTTCTTCGATCATCATGAAACCAAAAGTCGTTATGGCTTGATGAAAATGAAGATATCACTGTCTAGATGATTGCTTAAGGTAATATATTAAGCGATGAAGCTTGCATACTTTATCCTCTTGACCTTTAGCTATGAAACTAATTGGTTGCTTCATATAGATTTCCTCATCTAGTTCTCCATTGAAAAATGCCGTTTTTATATCCATTTGATGTAATTTAAGGTCCAAATGTGCAACGATGGCTAGAATAAGATGTATTGAGGCAAACCTTACAACTAGTGAAAATGTTTCATCATAGTTTATATCCTCTTGTTGAGTATAACCTTTCGCCATAAAGCGAGCATTATACATTTCAATGGATCCATCCGCCCTTCACTTAATCTTGAAGACCCATTTGTTTCCAATAGCCTTGCGATGAGGTGGTAGATTAACCAAGTCCTAGACGTGATTTGCCATCATTAACTCTATTTCATCTTCCAAAGTTTTTCTCTATTCTTCCTTATCAGAGGATGAGAGAGGCTCTTAAACAGTCTTAGGCTAAGTATCGCCTTTCTGAGCAATCATAAATGCTTCCCCTTCAATCTCAAAATGATAACGGGAAATACTTTTCGATTACTTTTACGTAATTGAATTTCTTTTGAATTCAGTTCACCAGGGATGTAATACTCCCGTTAGGTCTTGTATGTTGAGGTAAATCTTCATTTCCCTCTACAATATCAGTGGGAGTGTTATTAAGATCTTTCATCTCATATAATTGGAAGTCCTTATCAATCTCACATCTACTAGGAAAATCGTTCTCCAAGAACATGACATCTTATGACTCTATTTCGATCACATTTCCATCAGCTTATTCACCTATGAACATGTGCCATTTGAAATGTTTAGAATATCTTATAAAGATACATTCTTCCCTCTAGGACCTAATTTGCTATATTTATAGGAAGAATCATGAACATAAGCTAAACATCCCCATGGATGTAGACTACTTAAGTTTGGTTTCCTACTAGTCCATAATTCATAAAGGGTGGAAGTGACCGATTTTGAGGGTACTTGGTTAAGTACATAGGCAGCAGTTAATAATGTATCTCCCCAATAGGAGATAGGTAAATTTGCTTGCGCCATCATAGATCTAACCATTTCCAATAGGGTTCTATTCCTTCTCTCAACTACCCAATTTTATTGTGGAGTACCAAGAATAAGTAATTGTCGTACAATCCCATTTTCATCACAAAGAGCATTAAATTGCTTCGATAGATACTTACGTCCACAATCAGTTCTCAATGCATTTATTGTTTTGTTCAACCGATTCTCTACCATCGCTATATATCATCTTAAGGAGTCTAATACTTCTAACTTATGGAAGATCAGAAAGACATAATCGAAACGCGTGAAGTCATCTATAAAAGTGATGAAATATGAGGCTCCATACCTCGCCCTCACATTTAAAGGACCACAAATGTTAGAATGTATGAGTTGCAATGGAAATTTGACTCTAATCTCTTTACCGAATGGTTTTCTAGCTTTTCCCGCTAGACAATGTTCACATATGGGTAGATCAACACTAGTAAGTGACCCTAAAAGACTTTTTCTAGCTAATCTTTACATTCTTTGCAACCCAATGTGACCTAATCTAGCATGCCAAGTACTTGCATCAATCTCAACGTTACTAGAAGATGCAATTAAAGAAAAAACAACCATCAACATTAATATTGTACTGATCATAGTGAATGTTTAACACCATAAAATCATTCGATAGATGACTTGAACCATAATAAACTATTTCATACAAAATGTCAACACAATCACCATGGAAATTCAATACATAACCTAAGCTAAGAAGAACAATTACGGAGACCAAGTTTCGTCGAATATCTGAAGCATAAAGGACATCATGTAGGAATAGGTTTCGACCACTACGTAAAATTAATTTACATGTGTTGATAACCTCCACTTCAATTTTGAGTTATTCCGAACATATATCCATCTTCTTCCAAGTTGAATCCGACGATACTCCACAAATGCTTCTCGGTCTCTAGTTACGTGGTCTGTTGCTCTTGAGTCTACATTCCACATTGGATGAGATTCAGCAAGTATTACATTGCTATAAACAAAAGCATTACATAAAGTAATTGAGTAATAGGGTACCTCTTTCAGCTTAGTGCATTCACGAGCAAAGTGACCTATCTTGCCACAATTGTAGCACTTCATCTTAGCCTTGTCCTTTTTCCCACCACGCTTCTTGCGTTGGAAGAACTTAGCCATTTTAGGTGCTTGATCAGTCTTTTTCCCTTTATTGTTAAATTGATGATTCCTTTTGTGCTTGAAGCCTAAAGCTTTGCTCGAACTCAATTTAGCAACATAAGCGTGGGTAGAGGATCTTGCAACCTCTAGGCACTCATCCTCTAATTCCAAATGACGCATTATTTCATAAAAAATGACAATATTCTCATTATGCATCATATTGATCTTTATGTGCTCCCAATTGTCAGGAAGAAACCTTATAACAGCCTGAACTTGTTGTTCATCAGTAAAGGAGTGACCTGTCGACTTCAGCTCATGAATCATATTTGACATCTCCCAAAAATGCTGCCTCATCGTTACATTTGGACACTTTCGGTATGTGTCAAACTTGATGATGAGTCTCCTCAGCTTAGTGGCAGATGTACTCCCAAATTTATCTTTCAAGGCAACCCACATAGCTTGAGCTTTATCATAACTTTCAAACTCACACATGAGATAATCTTGCATACAGCTCAGCAACATGATGCGAGCAATGTTATTTTTCATTTTTCAAGTTTAATAAGCTTATAGATCTCTCCTGTGTTGAGCTGAAATTCCATACTCAGGTTCATCCATGGTGTGGTTGAGGGTTTCCAAAACCTCTTGCTCCTCAATGATATACTGAACCTTTCGTGCCAAATATCATAATTGTCACCGTTCAACTTTTCACCCTTATTAAGGTCAACCACAATGATTTTGGATGCCGAAGCCATAATCAATTTGCTATAGCACATTGACATAATAGACGCAGAATCAATACTAGCACACTTTTCAGAGAAACACATATATTTAATTTGCAGCAAAGACAAACTAAATTAATGATAATACAACAAAAGACACAGAAGCAAAAGTTCACTATATTCCCAATCAACTTCTATGTACGATTGTTATATTATTATTAATTAGTTTAATTTGCGCAAATTTTAAGTTCTAGGTGAGAACTCCTTCAAATTCTACCAACCTACGAACTCCCACTAGGAAAAATAATTACATGACCTAATGTAATTTTTACAGTTTTCTATTAACACAAAAACATAGCATGATGTGAACCAACGTACAAAAAATAATCATGTTGTAACTACTATAAAAACCGTAATTTAACATGTAATGGAAAAACAAGGATTTCCTACTATTGTTCCAATTTTCTTAGAACTAGAAAACTGCAAGTATATTAAACTATATACATGCTACCATCGAACCAAGCTCTACTCAGCATATATGACATCATTTTCATACAGGCTAGCTATTGTATTTCCTAAAACATAAGAAAATACAAGCTAAAAATGAATAAACTATGCATTAAACCCCCAAAAATACGCGTACTTAGGGTTTCCTACACATTTTTATACATTTAAAAAACTCAAAAATAAAAAATAAATATATCACAGAATGAGCACATCCATATGAATCAAACGCCGCCGACCACCCTCCAATCAGAACTCCCACACGCTCACACACGCCGCCTGAGTGTGCAGCGCATGTAGCGCACGCACCAACAAGCCTTATAGTCTCTTGGCCGGTCCCACCGGTCCCACCAATTGACCGGTCAATGGTCAGGTCGGGTCGCGTCAACCTCGGTTAAGATCTCAAGTTGGGTTAGGTCACGAGTGACGCTCGACCCATCGTCGGACTTGTCTCGACGAGCACTTTCACCCTATATATTTAAAAAATAATTTTGGCCAAAAAAATATGTTGAAAAATGGACAAAAGCATATGGGTGTACTCGACCCTGAACCCGTTCTTCTCTTCGGTTCATTTTCGACAATTCAGATAGCAAATCCGACCATTAGACATCCAAACAGTGTAGATTTCATACTCTTGATCTCAATATCAAATGGTAAATGAGAAAATTCAATGAAAAACAAGGCAGAAATCACGACCGGGCTCTGATACCAATGTTGGAATTCAAGTTGGCGAAAGACGATTTACCTTTATCCGATGCGTAAACGAAAATTAACCCCGGAACGATTGTTGAATTGCGGATGAATCACGAACAATATTACCTCACGTTGTTTGAATGTAATCACGAAGAAAACATCCGATTTCCATAGCATAAATGCCACTTGTTCTTGTAAAGGAAAATGGAACGCCTTCTTTTTCTTTGATGGAAATGGGACAAGAAAAAGGAAAACTTTTTTCTTTCTAAGCATACATTCTACCAACCGTGCCAACAATTGTCTTCTGGAGTTTTTATATGACTCCATCACACCTCTTCAAATGGTGTCTTTCTATCGTAGCGTATCAAGATGAAACGGTGCGTTATCATCGCACCCCATCATGGACGTACTAATTCAGTACAATAGAACCCCTCCTTTGACCCTCAATGGTTTCACCACGTTCTACTCAACTGCATAGCTTTCGAGCAATGCTATTCTTATAGCTCCAAGCACATCACCAGTTAAGTGATACTCATGAGATGTCTCATGAACACAGTGAGCGACGTGCCGTTCCTGTCTCAGTGTTGTCAAAATGGTTTGTTATCATAAAAGAAGCGTTTCTAGGTTAAGAAAAGACGTGATGCTTGGTTAAAATAAGAAGTGACTTTTGGTTATGAAAAGATGTGATTCTTTGTCTTGAAATAAGATTATCGGTAGTTATGAAGAAATTATTCTTGACATGAAGAGTGGTGATGGTTGGGGATAAGGTATCTATTCCCAATAGACATATTGATTGGTTGTATATGCATAGACACCAAATCACATATTATTTATAATAACCATAACTGTTTATAAATGCTTCTTCTTCAGAACACTTTCTTCTTTTCTTTTTATATACGCATCTTTAACACATTCAATGTGAAATTCCAATAGAAAAATTGAGTAATTGTTGGACTCATTTTTCTACGGCTTTGATGTATATTGTGGAGATATATTTATTCTAAACTTGACAGTAATAATAGTGGGGGCAAATAATACCTTAAGGATAGTGATCATCATCATGCTTTAAAGCATTAAAGATCTACTACTACTTCTCTATCTTCTTCACCAAATAAATTTCCCACAATGAACATTAAATATATGTTGCCAAACACAAAGATCTTATGATTGAAGTTTATGGGCCGTTTCAAGTTAATGCAATTGTTTCAAAAATTTTCTTAATCTTGGAATGATTAATAAAATTCTTCACACGATTGAGAACCTTATTTTAGAAAATGTGCTAAAAAAAAAAACATTCGAATTGAGGAATGTTCTTGGGATCGTGAAGCTAATTATGTGAAAAAAAAAGTCATAAATAAGGGGCATTTTGTTGAAAATGACAACATGGGTAGAGACAATGAAAGCACTGGAATAATGGCATGAGAAAATTTAATTCAATGGTTCTATTATATGGATTTAAGCATAACAATGCTTATAAGTGTAATTACTCAAAATTTACTAAAGAGTATGGAATTATAATTTGCTTACATATAGATGACATATTGATTATTGGTACAAATATGCATGGTATAGATGAAACTAAAAAATATCTATATCCTCAGTTTAAAATGAAAGATTTGAGAGAAGTTGATACAATTTTAAATATCAAAGTGATCAAACATAGTGACAGTTATGCTTTAAGTCAATGCCACTATGAGGAGAAAGATCATTCAAAGATATCATCATTTGAAAATCAAAAAATCAAATGTATCATATGATGTGCAATTAAAATGATGAAAATACTAGACAACATTTAACATGATTAGACATGCCAGTGAAATTGGAAGCCTGATGTACGTTATGCATTGCGCTACACTAGATATAACTTTTATTGTATGTAAATTGTCCAAATTTACTAGTAATTCTAGTATTGTGCATTGGAATGCTATAAGTAGAATTCTTTGTTATTTAAAGAAAAAATGCATTATGGTCTATATTATGAAAGATAACCAGCAATACTAGAAGGATATTTAGATGCTAGTTGGATAACTAGCACAATTGATAATAAGTCTACATCTGGATGGGTTTTCAAGCTTGTAAATGGTGCAGTCTCTTGGGCATCAAAGAGGCAAATATATATAGCACATTCAACGATGGAATATGAATTTATATCACTATCAGCAGCTGGTAAAGAAGTTGAATGTTTGCAGAATTTGCTATTGGATATAGAGTCGTAACCACAATCAATGGCAGTCGTATCTTTTGTTGGAGAAAACTCCTTAACTGTTTTGAAGTTGACAAAACATTTCCAAAGTCTAGTTTGAAGACTTCTAGACTTTAGTGTCAAAGTCTGAAGACCGCAAGACTTTAGGTTCAAAGTCTACCCACATTGACAGTTTCTAGACTGAAGAATGAAGACTTATCTAAATGCGAGATTATCTTTATTTCTTTAAGGATTTGATTCGTATGATTTATGGATGACCTTATGACTGGATTTAACACCTACATTATTGATTATCCTTATTGGAATCAATTCTGATAATCAAATCTTTTGAAAGGCAAACAAACTTAGAAAGTTCTACTTATGGAAACCAAGATTCTTATTGTATGGGCAAACATGATTGACAGGCTTTCATCACAAATCTTCAAACGACTCAAGATATCCTTGATTGATTCTATCCAATGGATAGATTGGAAAAATTCATTTGGAAAGTGCCAACGGTCGGGAAGGCATGAAGGAGTATTTAAAGTGGACTCTCTAGTTGTTCAAGATAGTGTGTGAAAAAAAAATTTCAAAGTCTGAAACTTCCTAGTTCCTTGTTATTTCATTCCCTAAGCTCAAAGTTGTATACAAAAGAGAGAAACTCATGGTGAGACTTTATGAGAGACCAATAGAGACTCTTCACTGTGAAGTCAAGATCGCAAGACTGTAAAATCTCTTTTGTTTCTTAGTGGAATCCAGCCAGTAGATTGTTAGTGCGGGAGAGTGGACGTAGGCTTGATCTAAGCCGAACCACTATAAATCTTATGTTCTTATTCTCTTCTCTCAACTCATTTATTTTGATTCGTAACTCTAATTAATTGTTTAAGTTTAAACTCCTTGATTTTATTTGAAACTGCTAAAGGTTGAAGTCATTCTTAGATTGTGATTTTCTATAAGCAAATTACTTCTACTGAACTTTGCAAAATTTTTGTCCACACCTATTCACCCTCCTCTAGGTGTTGTTATTAGCCCTTTCATCTTTACATTGTGATAGTGAGGCAACCATGTCTAGGGCATATAATAAAATATACAATGGAAAATCTAGTTATATTAGTTTGCGATATGAATATGTTCGACAATTAATTACTGATGGAGTTATTTTAGCAATATACATTCAGACAAATGATAACTTGGCCGATCCATTCATTAAAGGACTCTTGAGAGGTTTAATAAGTAGCATTGCCAAAGGAATGGATAGTCAAGCAAAGTGGAAGCCCAACTTTATAATTTCTAACGAAATTATTAAAGTTAAATGGGTAAGAACAAGCTACTAAAACTTGACGGTGATCGAGTACTAGGGCACAAGCTTAGTACTCATGGAAAGTTAGGAGGATGAGTGTAAGAAAACACTCTTAATGAAGTTCAAGGTTTTAGCAAGATAATGCTAAGGTAATAAATTTAGGAACTTCGCCCGTATGAATCTAAGAAGTGATGCCGCTTCTAACAAAAGTCAGATAAACTTTTGTAAATGTTCATGAATGTAGGAGGAGCACAAGGCCATAAAAGTGCTTAGGCATAGGATTTCTAACCGAATATGTATAAATTCGAACGTGTGATAATTTGATTAACAAGTGGAATCGTGGTTCAAAGTTTTATCCACCACTAATTTCGTTAATGAAAATATTTACACTAATTGAAGGTTTAAATCTTAATAGATACTTTCTTGTATGTATGAATTTATGTAAATAAGTATATATAACAAACTAAGTAAGGGATTGTTGAAATAGTTTATTATTATAAAAGAGGTGTCTCTTGGTTAAGAGAAGACATGACTCTTGGTTAAATAAGAGGTGACTCTTGGTTATAAAAAGAGATGACTCTTGGTCCTGAAAGGAGGTTATCGATAGTTATGAAGAAATTATTCTTGACATGAAGAGTGGTAATAGTTGGAGATAAGATACTTATTCCCAAAAGATATATTGATTGGTTGTCTGTGAATAGAGACCAATTCACATATTATTTAAAATAACCACAACTATTCATAAATACTTCTTCTTTAGATTCTCTCTTCTTCTCTTTTCATTCACACAACCTTAACATATTTAAGGTGAAATTTCAAGAGAGAAATTTAGTTATTGTTGAACTCATTTCTCTGCGGCTTTGGTGTATATCATGGAGGTATATTTGTTCTAAACTCAGCAGCATAAATAGTGGGGACAAATAATACCTTAAGGAATCGTCATCATGCATCAAAACATCAAGGATCTATTACTACTTCTCTATCTTCTTCATCAAAAAATTTTCCCCAACAAGTGCAGAATAATCACGAACTTTCTAGGAACTGACAAGGAAGTCGCGAGGTTCTTCAACAATCTCGTTAAGGACGTCCGGTTCGATATTGAGTCTAGCCACTTGGATGAGTTATTCAGGCAAGTGACCCGGTGCCACCGGAACAAGTGGAACTTGCGATGGGGAATCAAGCACGAGTACTTCGGCAGCCTCTGGTCATTCATTTTGGCCGCCCCTGCTTTTATTCTCATAGTCCTTATCTTCATCCAGGCCTTCCATGCCGTTTACACTTATTATCGTCCCGATAATTAACCGAGGTCTGCAATACAGCTTCAGAGAGATATATGATGTTGATTTAGCATTCATCGAACTTGGAGCAACCAGACCAGTAAAATTGGTTGTTCATTTCTAAGATTTGCTTTGGCTATTGTCCTCTTAATTCGTTTTAGATTGCTTGAACTTAATTAGAACTTCATCATCGCAGTTAGGCTACTTGAAAGTAACGATTCGACAAAAAGCACCGTATTCACTAGAGAACTTAATGTTAATGCAGCTGATCAAAATTGACAGACAAAGATTTCTTAGACGAATGACCATTGTCGACTCAAAAGAAGTAGTGATCGCTAATCGGACCATTGATGAAGTGATCAAGTTTGCCTAGATTTCGATTTCATGTGCCGGTATTGAACTAGATTTTGAAAAGCTGAGGTCTATGTTATGCTACGTCAAACCAATTACAAGTCAAGAGTCATGATTTATTGTTCGCACTTTTTTCGGCACTTGTTTCCTTCAGCTTTGCTCGACTTCACTGGACACCGTGACGCTAGACGGGACAATATTTAAAGGCCTTTATTTGATTTGTTTTCCACATTATCATTATTGACACGTGAACTTTTGTCAATAAATTTAATATGCATTTTTTGTCATAAAAAATAATATAACTATTAAAAAAAAAAAGAGGCTTCAGCTCATTTGACCATAAATGCATATGGGCAGTCCATTAAAATCAGTTAGACCCATCAGCCCAATACCGCACTTCACACTTTACTCGCTCTTTATTACTGTGAAGACAATACAAATTGATCCAGATAAGGTTTAAATATCCTATTCATCAAATCCATGAATGCAACCGGGGCTATTCTTGATATGTTTGTTGTGATTGCTTTCATATCTGTTTTGTGTTGCGGTTAATTTATTTTTAGTTGGATGGTTAGGTTTAATTCAAGTTTCATAATAAACATAAAAATACTGAGTGAACACCTATTAAGTCTCCGTACTTAGATTTCTAGTTATGTAAGATGTGAGATATAATCCCATAGTAGTGACTCTGTTCTAGCATAGAATCCCTCATCTTTAGATCTTTTGAATTTTGAATGAATTTTTCAACGTCGCACAAGGCGAGAGTTAGGAAGAGCCCATGCTAATTGAAGATGGTTGGTTCCCAACTTGACATTACCTCTAAACCCGTCTTCCCCTTGACATGATGAGTACTTAAGGAGGGTCACAACTAGGGTGTCAAACTAGAACCGCTCGAATTGGGAACCGCCCAGATCGGACCGGACCGATCGGTTCTAGGTAGCTCCTAGAGAGGGTAGTTCGGTTGCTAGTTGCCATTCTTGGAACTAGTGGCCAGTCGGTTCGGTTCCAGGTTTTAAGGTGGGAATTAGACCAACTGAACTGGACTGGCTGATTTTATATATATTAGTTCTCTATTGGCAAATCCAAGACTTGCCTAGCTTCGATGTGAAAATAAGAAGTCCGCTCACCTGCTTCAGAACTTGCACTAAACTATGTTTCTTCGCATTCAAAGCTTGCAACTTCTCCTCAACATCCTTACCAGCCGCGGAGCTTGCATTGGTGGTGGGCATCTGGGAAACCGCGATCCTGGGCATGTCGAGGAATCTTGACTTCCCATATAGATTACCATAGGAAGAGTGCACTCTGTTATCTCACAGCTACTTTTAAGGCTTTAAACAGTTTCTTCTCCTACCTCCTTCACACGTAGTTTAACACAAAATGGAGCTTAAATGCAATGGCGGCATTCCAACATGAGAATTGTTCCAAGCCTTTTGCACAGAATTCTCATCATATTGATTATTAAAAAAAAAAGCAAGCCAAAGCATAACATGAAACATGAAAAAACACGAGATCCAATTAGAGAACAAGTAATGGAGTGAGATGGCGAATGCGAAAAGAAGCCATGAATCTAATCCTAGAGAGATCAGAGCAAAGCATCTTCAAATCATCATTTGGCAAGAGAACATAAATAGAGAGGCGCACACATACAAGCTTCTGTCAGCCTATATCATGCTTCATACATAACTTCTAAATGTCCATTAAAGGATTTCTTCATCAGCATATTTGCCTTCTCGAAAAAGTAGGAGGCAGGATTTTCAAGCTTAGACACTTCTTTTACTAACAAAAGAACCAAGAGAAAAGAGACCAATGAACTTTAAGCTCACACAACAGAGTTTCAAAGTTTGGTCCCTGTCGTACATATAAATAAGCACCGCAAATGGTTGGCACTGACCCACAAAATGCTCCCCAAAGCCAAAGTCATCAAGAATATCCTTTTCAAGAGAAAAATGATTATTAAAACCAACAAAGCCCTTAATTCTTGTTACAAATTTCCTTTCTCCAAACGAAAATATTACTTCGCAGAAGTATCAAGTGCTGCATTGTTTTCCCACCTTACAAGACATGCTTCTAGTAACTCCAACCCAAGGCGTGGGTCCTCTTCAACGAGCAGAGGGTATTCTTGACGTTTTCTGAGCTTATCCAAGTTGTCTGAGATTAAGGACGTGGCGGCCTCAAGTAGATGCTTGGCATTGTGCTGGTGCGCAAAGGCATAGTATTTGATCGAGTTGTCCCAATTTAATTTGGATACCAAAAACTTCTCGCAGTAAGCTTTAAGCTGCTCCACCTGGTACTTTTCGGCTGATACCAGAAGCTCACAAGCCATTTGCTCATTGACGCATGCTTCGGCATGAAGAAAGTTGACAAATGCATGGAAGGCATCATACGACATGTCACTTATCTTAATGGTGCCGCTTCGGCTTTCTTCCATCTCATTCTCAAGCATTGCTTTAAATACTGGGGACCGACTAACCTGTTAGTAAGTAGAAAATTGAAGAGCACAAGTACAATTCTTGTGATGTGAAAACTCAATAGTTTGATAGGAGATGTTTATGCATCTTATCTATAAGAGTCAGAGTTTGCTAAATTAAAGATGTTATATTATGAGCATGCAAGAAAAGCTTTTGAACATGTCCTTGCTATTGTTATCAAATACCAAAATTATGAAAAACTATATTGTGCTCATAAATGCTCTATGCCAAGCGAAAAACCATACTCAAGCTTTTGTGATGTTTGAGTTGATAACTCCAATGAAATGCACATAGCAGCAGGCAAAATGCATATCCGCTGGCACAAGCATCATTTAAATCTAATCTTGTGAAAGAATCATAATGAATGAAGTATCCAACAACTCAATTACTAAATATGTCACTTCAAATAAAGATTAAAATTCCACTCAACTAAACGAACCTCATTCCAAGCATATAAAAGGAGACAATTACTAGAATGTCCCTGTGAACCGGCACCGGCATGGAAGGGCCTCCTTTGGGACCACCCTCGGCGGCGATCATCAAGACCATGTCAATGAACTTGGGATCATGGGAGCAACCACTTCGGTGGGGGTGGTGGCCGGTCGAAGGGAGGAGACTAAAGATGTCTCTCCACTTCGCCATCTATCGCGTGAGAATTTTCACTTTTCGTTTGAGACGTTTCACTTCTCGCTTGAGCTCTTCCGAGCGCATGTTCCGTTCGGCCTTCTTGAGTAAATCCATCCTGGCGGCACCGAGTGTGACGCGCTTCTCCTTGCAGTGTCACGCCCTGATCCTCGAGCACGCGCCCACCCCTCATCCGGTTGATATAAAAGCGACGTTCCATGACGCATCACCGACCCTTTCATTTTAGTACGCATGTGAAAGTAGATATAAAATCCCCATACAATAAAACAATTGATAGAAAAGTAGGGTTATATTTTTCACAACTAAAAAACCACAACCACACTTTTATACAAGCAAACCTCATAGTATATATTACAATACTATTCACAATAGTCTGATCTAACACATATCAGTTCACGCTCTAGGTTGCAAAACAGGGTGGGGGTTCAATCCTCATCCAGGTCATACTCTGGATCCTCCTTTGGATCCTATTCAAACTCCTCTTCAGGTTCCTCCTCAAGGTCCTCTTTAGGCTCTTCCTCCAGGTTCTCCTCTAGGTACTCCTCCTCTTCAGAGACTACTCCTTCCTCTATGCTCCAGCTAGAGTCTACTATTGATTGCTCAGGAAAGTCGAGGTCATCACCTAGCTTGGGATCTTTTGCATCAGCCACCACTCCATCCTTGGGATCTACAATCCCTTCTCCAAATGCTGCCTCTAAAACGAATAGAGGCACATCACCCTCCGGTACGGGACCCTCTCTTCGCCCATCGTGGTAATGACGATACCACAACCTATACTCGTGGGGTACCAAGCCGTCTATACCTACATCGACCCAGACGATGGATTTTACTAAAACATACTCTAAACCTTCTAGGTGGGTGTGTATCGGGAAGTGATACACTATCTCAGTGACCTCTTCGAGAATACCAAAATGTATGGGAGGATGAGGAGGTGGAGGTGCTACCATCTAGAGACCTGAAATGTTGTCCCACAATAGGGTGAGATTACGTCTCAGCAAATTCTACCCCCTAAAACTCGATTAGGAAGCCAATACACCTTAAAGCTGCCTAAGCACAATACAAGTCAAAGGACTTACCTTAGCCTCAGTTCCATCCTGCAAATCAACGTTATTTACAAATGTCTCATATCATATCAATCAATCAATCCATAACATCAAATCAAATCATTGATCAATCGACCTAATCAATTACATGTCAATCAGACCATGTCCTAGTTATTTTAGTTCCGTACTATGCATAATCTAAGATGATGCATTTAGTCACCAAGCCACGTGCATTCTCAAAGATGATGTACTCGTCACGAGCCATGTCCATTCTCCCAGATGACATTCCTAATCACCGAGCCACGTGCATTCTCCAAGATGATGTACCAATTCAACAAGTCATGTACATTCTCCAATGTGATATACTTATTCACCGAGCCATGTAATACAATGTTCTTTTTCACCAATTTATACAGCCCATAAAACATTGTTGGCGTTGTAGAACGATGCCCGATCAATTTTTAATCAATTACCAAAATTGATTAATTTAGAAATAAAATCTTTAAAACACAATTAAATCAATTTGGCGCAAATTAACACTCAAATAAATAAATAGATTACACCACAATAATCAGTATAAAATTTCGGTTGTCGACTATCCCAGCCTAATTTTCAAAAAAAATTAATTAATTAATTAATTACGGAAATCATTAAATAAATGCAATAAACCCAATTTAGGCCCATAATGCCTAATTGGAAGCCGAAACGGACTCGGAAAATTCCCAAGATTCGTTCAATAAATAATAGAGCGTGTCTACTAGCTAACTATACTAACCAATTGCCTAACATGCATTGATAAGGCACTAATTTAATTACTCTACTCTAATATATCCACCTAATCACACTTAATTAAATCTAAACAACCCTTAAGCATCATTAGCATACTAAGCAAGGTTTAGTGAGCAAAACTCACTTGATTAACGAGCGGTTCGGATCAAACTGACGGGAACGTCATAGGGAACAATTCTTCTCAAAGCCGGCCTAGGCTTCGAGGCCCAGAACCACCTCAAAACAGGCCCGGAATAGTGTTGGAAACTCATAAACTCAGCCTTTGCTTGCTGCTGGTTCGTGACTGGTTTGAGACCGATTGAGCAAGACAAGGCCGGCGACGGTTGAGCAGAGCTCCGATGGGGCTGAATGGCGGTCTACGGTGGTCCGACGGCCACTCACGGTGGCTGGCACGGCTGAACGGCGATCCTAGTCATGCAAACAGGGGTGAGCAACGGCTGGACACGACAAGAACGGAGGGGAGGCACGCGGGCAAGCGGTGGCTGCGAGCAACGGTGTGCGGCGGTGATGAGCGAGCTTCAGCGACTCCGGCGGCATGCAACGTGGATGGCAACTTCTCTGGCTCCTCCGGTCTTCGCCCGAGCAATGAGGGAAAGAGAGGGAGGCTTGGACGGCAGCTAGAGGAGAGAGAGAAGATGTGAGGTTGGAGGGGGCCTACCAAGCTTATTTTCCACAAGCTTGTCCCCTTGACCATTTCACAGCCAAGCCTTGCTTCCTTGGCCCTCAATGAGCCACCAAGGCCTACTTCTAGAAGTCCAAAACAGTCCAAAAGTCGCAGGTGGTGGGGGCACACAAATTTAGTTCAGTTTTTCCTCAATTAGACCTTGATTCAACACCAACCGGGCTCAATAAAATTAATTGACATCTCACCAATCCATTTGGCATTTTTCCTCACCCATACAATCCACTTACTTCCCAATTTTTCCATAAAAAACGATCCCCGACATTTTCTGAACAAAAACGGTCCTATGCCGACTTTTTCCCAAAAAGTCTCAGGTTTCAAAAAAATCTTCTAAAATTGAGTCAACGCTCCTAGAAATTATTGTGACATGATAGAATCTTGAATTTCTAAAATCGGACTCAATTTTACAGTTAATTTCACTTAGGCGCATTTAGCGTGACTTAGACTATTGGGTAGTTTTTAGAAATTTTTAATGCAAATGACCCGTGGTCGATTTTCTTCGAGCCACAATGAACCCACTTGATGCATTGGTGATTCTCGATTGTCGTGAAAATCTCGAGAATTCAATTATGAACACAGGGTACCAAAACGATAAAAAATCAGTCTAGTGCTAGTCGACGAGAATTTTCTAATTTAGTGGTGTCACCCATGATTAGCCACACATCTCAGTCGAATCGACATATTTTTGATCTCAAATCAATTTTTAACTATGCCATAATAGCCACTAAAGATGAACACGGTTAAGAAATCGATTCTTGGTCGAATTCTCAAGTCTATTGACTTAAAATTCCTTAATGGCTTTCTTGAATAGCCTAGTTATCTCAAGAGTGATCAACTCTAAGAACAACCCTATTAGCGCGTCAATGAAACGTCTAATTTATTCAATAGAAAACATAAGCAAAAATATGGGATGTCACATACAGGATTTGCAAGGTATCGAGTCGGTCTCCTTCTCTTCGCATGATTGATGCATCTGCGAAGGGAGAGCTTCTCTCGGCCTTCTTCTTTTTCTTTTGTCTCACACAGGAACGGTGAGGGAGTGCGTGCGAAGGATAGCTCAGTTGGGAGAGCGTCAGACTGAAGATCCGAAGGTCGCGTGTTCATTTTAAAGCCTGCTGTAGCTGGAGACGCACATGTTGTGAGCCATTATACCAATATCAAAAAAGAACATAACAGAATTCGTTTATTACAATGTTTTTGAGTAATAGTTGTGCATACACAAGGATAGAATTTTAATCTTTTGTGTTTTCTTAAATTTAAGCACAAAAAACTTACCTTAATGCTCAATCAATTGCAAGTAATTTGAAAATTCTAGAACTTTTTTTATATATAAACCCTAGGATTTCAAATTTAAAATTCTCACTCAATTCTCAACGAAATTATACAAATTATATATAGTTGGAAAGATCTTGACATGTAGAACAAAAGCCCTATGGTTTCAGGATCAATCGATCAAAAAAATCCACACGAAAAAATAACGCTCATATTCAGCTCAAAAAGGAAAATTTCGAATTTTGTTCATAAAAAAATAATTAAAAAAAATTGGGTTATATAATCATATATGACTTGCTCTGATACCATATGTAGAAAATTATTCACATAAATAACTTATTAATCAAGAAGAATCGGATCCATATATGACTATAAAACACCGAGATCATTAAGCACAGCGGAATTAAAACGTACCCATTTGAGACATTGCTTCACTCGAAAAAAAAATAGATAAACCTGATAATTAAAGATCTAATGCAAAATCTTCCTCTCTATGACTTATTTCAGTATAGCAGGGGATAGGTATAACCTACATTTTATAGGCAAGAGATAGAACCTAGCAAACCATAATCAATAGCGTGTTAACTGAGCCCTTTCCATTATGGACTTTAGTTAAACACAATTGCCTATATTTTGCTGCTCAACTATACCCTAGATGCCAAAACCAAATTCAATAAGATCACTTAAGGTGCGAATGATAAAATTTCTGTTTCTCGATTTCTCTTTTTCTCTATTACACGAAGCAGGTTTGGAACAGAAATCCGTTTGGTAACACAATTTGATTTCCCTATTTTTTAAACAAATTTCTATTTCAGAAATAGAGAAATCGAAGAAATTAGAAGCTGAAATTTTTAACTTCTCAATTTCTAAAATAGAAATAGAAATTTTTTTTTCTCAACTTTTCAATTTAGTTATTTTAGTCCAAAATATTTAAATGATTTTTTAATATAATCATTTCAATCAATATTGATTGAAAATCTTAACCATTGGGCCAGATGGTGGGAATTGATTGAACAAGGCTTCATTTGTTGCACGCAAGAGATTTCATGCATGGTAATAGTCAACTTGCCATATTCATATCTAACAAGTCTTTCTTCACCTACCCTTCCGTAGTATGCCGGGCAACGGCTCTATCTGGCTAACTATTCTTTTAATCATAAACTTCATATTGAGGCGGTAAAAATGGGTCAAATCATTATGGTTTCATCTGATTTTTCTTTTAAATAGTGTCCTCACTTATCAAGACGCGAGTAAAAAGAGATCTAATAAGGAATCTGTTGTTCTTGTAAGAGTATTGATGAAAATACAGATTTTGATAATAAATTTTTAAATAATCCTAGTGTTGATAATTTTGAAAAAAAATGGTGACGATTTTTTAACATGGTGAGGACTTTTTTAACAAAATTTGGAAAGAAATTGGAATTAGAATTGAAGTTAGGATTTTTTTTTTTTTTTTAGGAGATTAGACTATTATAATCATGGCTATCATTAGACTTATTTGATTAATGTGAAATCAATTTTGGCAAAAACATAACGACATATTCACTACAGTTGAATTTCAATTGATTTTTTTTTTTTTGGCCACGTTTATTTTTTGAAAGAAAATATTATGTAATAGGAAACGTAAGCACATGTAATAGGAAATTCCATGAAATTGTATTTTCAACTTTTGTAATGTATTAGTATTATTTCAACTATTATTTTGTATTTGAGGATTTCCTATGTTGTTATATAATCAATTTCTATTCCTAGAAATAGAAATTTTATTCTGTTATCAAATGGATTTCTATTCTAGAAATAGAAATTTTGAGTCGTTATCAAACGGGTTTTTTTGCTCAGAAACTTGTCCGGGGAATAGAAATTGAGAAATCAATTTCTAGCCAGAAATCAATTTCTGGATAGAAATCAATTTCTGGTACAAAAATTTTATCATGCGCGCCCTTAAAGGTTTAACAAATATTGAAATACCCATTAATCTGATTATTTAAAATAGAAAAATAATTAATTAATGTACGCCCATATTATAAAAAATTTCTAATAGTTTCATCATTGAGATGTTCCGCGTCTTCGCCAACGTCATCCAACCAGACCCCAATGACCCCTTGTTCTCCATGCGGTGGATTTTCGCCTACCTCACGCTCGATCTCCTCCTGATTGAAAACCACATCCCATTCATCGTTCTTCAGACGATCTACGACTTATCCAACTCTCCCTCGGAAGCTATCCGCTCCCTTAATGAGATCGCCTTACGGTTCTTCAACCACACACTTGGACGGCTGGTGAAAGAACTCGAGAGGTACTACTAGGTCCCCAATGTCACACACTTGCTCGATTTGTTCCGACTGAGCATAATCGGCCATTTGGAGCTCGAACATCCTGGACGAGTTGATAGAAAGTGGCTGCAATTGATACCCTCCACGAAGCAGCTGCAACTCGCGGGGATAAAGTTTGAACCGAGGGAGGGTCATGAGCTAATCAGGTTTGAGTTCGATGACGGAGTGCTTCGAATCCCTCCTTGACCCTTGACTTTTTCACCAGCTCCTTCTTCCTTAACTGCGTGGCTTTCGAGCATTGCTGCCGTTACTGCTCCAGCCACATCACCAGTTACATGATCCTCATGAGATATCTGGTGCGCTTGGCGGCGGATGCAGAGTTCCTGCCTCAATGCTGAATAATCACGAACTTTCTAGGGACCGACGAGGAGGTTGCGAGGTTTTTCAATGATCTTGCCAAGGATGTCATGTTCAATGTGAAGAAGAGGTACTTGGTCGAGTTATTCGGGCAAGTGAACCGGTACCACCAGAGCAGATGGCATATTCAAAGGACGGGAATCATGCGCAAGTACTTCGGCAGCCCCTGGTCCTTCATTTCGGCTGCCGCCGCTTTCATTCTCCTAGTTCTTACTGTTATTCAGCCTTTCTTCACCGTTTACCCTTATTATATACCAAGAAGTAACCAAGCTCTGCGACACACTGTCTAAATATATTCTTTATTTTCATAAATTTAGTTTTCCTCTTCGATAAATTAAATGAATCTTTTGATAAATTAAATGAATCGAGAGAATTTTCTTTGTATTTTCCTCGTTGGTGCCTGTGCAGCTTCGATTGTGTAAATCTAGCGTGACTTAATTTAGTTTATCCCCATTTTCACCGCTTCAAATCGCCCTTTAAACTTGACCAGTTTTGTTTTTGTCGACATATGCTCACAAAACCCTAAGTAAACCATTACTTAATTGGGTCTTTGCTCCCTAGAGCGGCCACTTCCATTATCTTTGGGTTGAATCTACCTCTGGTATGGCGCATGCAATCAACTAGGAACCGGAGTTATTGAATTGATCTATAAAGTGAGACAACAGATCTCCAATCAATGCTGTGCCCATTTTATCAAAAACCACACATTTGATCAAATCCGACAAGGATCCTTCTGTGAACTATCCAGTAGTCAACCATGAGTCAATGTGACCAGTTTTGAACAGCGCGCTTTGCAGTCCCCAGGCACCGTCCACTGCCAGCCTAAGATACCATTGTACGACGAGGTTTCTCATTATATAATCCCCTCGTCGTTATCGATAAGAAGACTCGCGGCGGGGACGGGGGAGGATAGTGGTGTTGGTCCAGTGAAATTCGAACGGCATTTGAGCACTATTAAAGTAATTGAAGGAAATTTTCTCTGATTGGTAGGTGACGAAGATACCTGTAACTTACATAATAGGGTTAGCTAAAAAAACCACACATATTAAAAGATATGTAAAAATCCCCCCCCCGGGTTTCTCTCCACTCCCTTATGAAAGAATTGATCCTATGCTACCGACACACTACGTCGTCATCCGCTATCGTCATCTCTAAAGCTCGCCTCTCCACCGTAAATCCTCCGTTGCTCGCCTCTCCATCACATTCGCCACCCTAGATCTTTCTTCCCGTGTCTCGCACACTACTCTCATCGCCTAGGGGGCTATAACCCCATTTGTATGTCGAGCGGAGGTCGTAGACCTCATTAAAAATTCCGATAATTGTTGAAAAGTTTGAGCGACTTTGATGGGAAACAAAACTTCATTAAAAATTCGATCGAAGGAACAATTAAGTTGTACTCTTCAAGAGCTTTCCAATGATACCTTTGCCCAAAAAGGACGGTTGACTTTAAAGATACTGTAATTCTTAATGAGGATCACCCAATCTTGAGGAGTTTATCATTTGACTTGATCTATTAATTTCATTACAAATGTCAAGTCATAAGGGGTTTTTTATGTTGAAAATATGGTAGCTTTTTACAATGATTTTCCGCTCTGGCAGATGCTTTAAAATCTATGGTCCCTAGTTATTTTCAAAATTGGACCACATTTCAGATCGCGAGCTTGGATGGGCACAAAAATTTGGTCAACTGCATCAGACCAAAAGAAATATATTTAATCAAAGTTTGGTTAATTTAAAAAATAAATAAATAAATTCAATAACTTTTAAAAGAATAACTTACGCCAATAGCACCGGGTGGCATTAGCCAGTGGTGCCCCGGCGCTGGTCAAGGCTTTGCCAGGGTTTGTACATTGCGCTAATTTTAGGGCAGTGAGGGCCAGCGCCCTTGGGTGCCACACATTATGCCCCAAGCGCTACCCAAAACTCCTAATCACTTGTTCAAAGTGATTCGTCCGCCATATATAAAGGCCTAGATGGCCTTACGCAGCGTTTCACAAGGCTTTGTGTAAGACTTCTTTCTGCATTAAAAAAAAAAAAATCGACTTTAAAACAATTTCTTTTTCTCATTTCCAAATAAGATAAATGCATTTCTCTCACTCTTAACTTGTGGTTTCTCTCTCTAACTCCAACGCGAATACCTTTTTTACTTTCTTCGAATGAGATGGCCCATGACACATGGGTGCCCATGCCTCAGGCAATCGCAGGGATAGCCTAGCGCTGCGCCACGTGGGCCAAGCGTTGTGCAATTCTAGGCCTGCGGAGGGTGGCCGGGCCTGGTGCAAGGCTATTTTGACCTTGCAGAAGGCCCATATAGCCTCTGCTTGGGCTTCAAATTTTGCCTTTAAATATGGGGTTTCATTTCAAGCATTCCAAGGTAAGTTTTTCTTCCGAACTACTTCATGGTGTGAACATTCTAATGATCTCTTCGCTTTTTTGCTTTGATTGGAAAGATTTTCTTAACATTTCATTGAGTAAGACTTCCATCCGATCCAATTTCGACTCATTGTGAGCTTGTTTTTTCATCTCTCGTGAGCTTAAATCTTCTTGTCTATCTCCATTAACATCTATTTGGATGCAAGCTTAATGAGAAGTATGTAGTCTGCGTTCATGCTAGATTTATTTTCGTGATTCCAATTAAATCTACTTGTTCTGAATTAATATTTTTCGACTTTCGAGTTGCTTTGGGTTAATCCTCGATAGGTTGTCTTTGAATTTTGCATCCTAGATACATTCATTATGCATTTGGTACCGTTTTGACCTCTTCTTTGCAGGATATGTCGAAATGGAGATATGATTCAGCGTCGCTTTCACCAACCTTATCATTCCCTTTGTGTAGAGTTAAGGAATCTCACTTCCTATCATTTTCTTTGGCGTATGGATTCAGTTATCTATATAATTTAAATAGTATTATTCAATAAAAATTTAAGAAAGGTCATTTAGGTGCATTTAGTCGTGTCTCGCATTTTAATATTATTAGTCTCGATTATTCATGGAGTCATCAAGGATTTCAATAATTTCAAAGCTCCCGGTCCAGATGAGTATAATAGCTTATTCTACAAAAAGCTTGGCTCATCATAGGACGTGACATTTGATGCTATTATGGAATTCTTCTCTTCAAGGAGAATGCTAAAATCAATAAATTCTACATTGATCTCTCTTATAGCATAGGTTTCAAATCCATGCTTCCTTAAGGAGTGCAGACTCATATTATGCTACAATGTTATATATAAAATCATATCAAAGCTACTTGCAAAAAGAATCATTATATTTTCCCTTCAATTGTTGGCCTCAACCAAACTGCTTTTATAAAGGGAAAACGGATTTTAGAGAATATTCTATTGTGCTGGGAACTCTTGCATGACTACTATAAGGGCAATAAAGGTAAATGGGTGGCAACCAAAATCGATCTCATGAAGGTTTATAATATGGTAAAATGGGATTCTACTCTCAGGGTTTTGAAAGTAATACCCCTTAGTACTAGATTGATCATATAAATCAATGCATTACTACCCAAGGTTCTTAGTTAACTTCAATGGCTGAACATGTTGGGTAACCAAAATCGATCTCATGAAGGTTTATAATATGGTAAAATGGGATGCTACTCTCGGGGTTTTGAAAGATGTTAATACGCCTTAGTACTAGATTGATCATATAAATCAATGCATTACTACCCAAGGTTCTTAGTTAACTTCAACGGTGAACATGTTGGGTATTTTACAAGAACAAATGAGCTATGACAAGGTGACCCTCTTTCTCCTTACCTCTTTGTTTTGGTTATGGAAATTCTACTAGAATTATCACGAGGAAAATTTTTAACTCATCTTTTAAATTTCATTGGCGTTGCAAATTGCAAAGGATTACTCATGTATGCTTTGCTGATGATCTGTTTTTATTTGCTTATGGGGATGTAAACTCCATCATTTGCCTCATTGATGCACTTGATGATTTTGTAGCTCTCATAGGACTTAGATTTAACCTAGACAAATGCCATATATTTTTCTCTAGGTTGTTTGAGGACGAATAACTCCTTATATTGGATGACACGCATTTTTCCACGAGCACCTGCCTCATTAGATATCCCGGTGTCCAACTTGTTACGCAAAGGCTCACGCATGCAGATTACAAGGGTCTAATAGAGAAGATATTTCAGAAAATAGATGGATGAGACATGAATTATATCAACGACACAAGAAGACTTCAATTGGCCAAATCGATACTTTTTTCCATTTGCACTCACTAGATGCAAATGTTTCTCTCCCCAAGCAAACCATTTACGAGATTAAAACAAAGATTAGCCAACTTATGGGCAAGAAATGCTGGAACTCACAGATCTCATAAAGTTGCATGGAAAATAGTATGCTCACCAAAAAAGAAGGGAGAACTAGGCATGCTCGATTTGAAACTCTAGAGAAAGGTATTGTTAGGTCACATGCTTTGGAGCATCATCAATCATCCGTCCTTATCCATCAGGAGTACTTGGGTTCATCACATCAAATGTAAAGGTGCTCCCATTATGCAACTCGACATAAGGGCTAGTATGGCTTGAAGTTCACGATGGATGCTCAAGTTAAGACTTGCTGTAACACCTATTATCTCTAGCCAAACATACCACTACAAAGAGATATATAATGAATTTAGACAAGAGGGACCAGTTGTGGATCGATATCAATTAATTTGGACCAATGGTATTAGCAAGCATAATTTTATCGGCTGGCTTGTTTGTAGAGATAGGCTACCGATGGTAGTAGTCATATCACGATGGTTGTCCTCAGCAAATACTAGGTGAAACTTTTGTATGACTGGTATAGAAGACAAAAACCTCTCATTCTTGGAGCGTTCAAATTTTTAATCGATTTAAGCTTATGAAATTTTGACTAAGGAGTCGCCACTAACCTTTTTAAGGACGGCTAAGAACCCAATAAGATACAAAAGAATATCTTACTATTTACATAACCAGTTATTCTAAACCCAGGGACTTGGATACGTTAACCTAAGGCTAACGCCATTTTAATCATGCTAACTAATGTCATAGCAGCCTATCAAAGAATTCTAGGTATTGTCCTAACCATTATAGAGCAGAAAATAACATCCAAGATTTTGAAAAGCGCAACCAAGTATAATCATATAGGAAAGCACACAATAGGGGTGAGCATGCCGGACAAATCGAGAACCGCCCAGACCAAATTGAACTAGCTAGTTTGGTCCAATTCCTAGAGATATCAGTCCAATTCCTGGTTCTATAAAAATGGAATTGGTGATTGTCAGTCCGATTCCCGATCCAGGGGGGAATCGGACCGTCGAGTCAAATAAACTCTTTTTAAAAAAAAAATATTTTTTTTTAATTTCTTAAAAAATAGCTATAAACCCTAAAAATAGTACCAACTCTCGTATTTTTGTAATTAATTTTTTTTTTGCTAAGTGATTGATTTCATGGAACTAGACCGAACTTGTCGATTAGGTTTGGTTCCCAATCCCAAAATTTGGGAACCATTCCTCCTGCTCCGGTTCCCAATTTGTAGTTGGAACCAGACAAAGTTTGGACCGAGAATCGATCACCCTTAGCACACAAGCATCATAATATTGTCCCTAAAAAGAAAAAAAGGGAAAAAAAAAAAGACAATTCAAAACAAAGAACCCTATTGTAAAGCCCTAAAAGCTTATCCAACTTTTGGGTTTTAATATTTTTAAAGGGTTTTCCAAATTTTCTAATTTTCTGATTTTTCAGAATTTTAGAATTTTTTAATTTTTTTCTAATTTTATTTTCGTTTCTGAATTTTTATTTTTAAAAAAATATTTTTCCAAATCTTTAATTTTTTTTAATTTTTTAATATTATTTTTATTAAAATATGAGAAATTCGGACTGGATGAAGAGACTCGACCCAACTAAGCCGACCCAAACCCTATCCGATTAGGTTGGCCTAAAAACAAGGTGACCTTAAGGCTCGCTCAAAATTAATTAATAAGCCCATGGACTTTCTTTTTTTGGCCCAAACTCTAAAAGAACATAGCCCACAACAAATAAGTCCAAACTTCCTCAGCCCATTCACGAACTCCTCTCTTTATCCGATTAGCTCTCAGAAAAATTACACTTCGAAATTAAGGGCCCTTTTAGGTGGAGAGAGTAAACTCCACCACACCTTGTTAGGGGTGTTTGCGGAATTGGTAGACTGGTGTAGTAGTCGCCCGAGCCGATGAAGGTGGAGAGGTGGGTGAAACACTCATTGCAATGTCGACCTATGTTTCGCACAATATCTCTCAAGTGACTTGTCGACCTTATACCTTCAATTGAGAGGCACTGTGCAAAATCCCAACCCCTTTTCCCTCTTTTCTAGTTTTCAATTTTTTTTATTCTTTTCCGTTTGTCTCTGTTGGTCTCTTTCCTGTTTTTTGTCCCTTTCTGCTACAAGTTTCTTCTTCTCGTCTTCTTCATCGAAGCTTTTTTTCTGCAACTTTATCTTCTTCTTTTTTTTTGATCGAAAATGCACTCTCTATTCATTTACTTAGAAAAGTTCGGAGCATTTACATCAGAAACATCAGCACTTAGTAAATCAGTTAAGGCTATCGGGGGTTGATTACCCAGTTTCGAGGGAGGTAGTGCTCTCGTTGGGCTCGTGCAATCCAGTCGGCGGGCCTATTGGAGTCTCTGCCTGCAGCTTTATCTCACCGAACCGTGAAATGCATCATTTTTCACACACGTCGTCACTGTTACCTATGCCGCCACCGAACCACCACATACCACCAGTCACTATTCCAATCGGCATCCAATATCTCTGGTCACTCCTTCCGCTGACCACAAAAATCAACAACCAACATTCATCAACACAAATCTATTCAATCCTAACATCTCTAATAGGAACATAATCACAAGCGTGTTAAAATGCAAGTAAGTAAACTGACTGGAGTGGCCTCAAACCACTGGCTCGCCAGTGGGGGGTTTTCCGACAAAGGGGTTTTCGGCATGGAGGGGTGCGTATGTGACCAACTCGAGCAAGGATTTTGTCCACAAAATAGCGTGAAAAATACAAGAAACAGGAAGATCATAAGATATTCGACCAATACCGAAGCAAATGTAAGCCCATCTCAAGATTCAATAACAAATGTGATTCGGCTCTCTCTCGAGCATTTTATCGAACACGTGATATGCAGTTTAAAGGATGCATTCCAGAGCGAGATTCAATGCGATTTTCGAATCAAAGATGATGTATGAAAGTCTGAATCAACATATTTTGTGCCAAATTTGTCTCAGTTGGTCACGATCCGTTCGAAAGCTCGCACTTAAGTTGGGTGCTCTTAAGTGTTTCATGCTTCATTCCAGCAAAACATCAAACAGTCGGTATACATCCATGAACTCGAGTTTTGGGTTCAAACCCGAAGCATTCCTCAGCTCCTCAGCCTAAACATGATGCATTAACTTTCAAAAAATTATGAATCGACCTGAACTTACTTTGGTTTAACAAGATTTCATCAAATAAAAAAGAAAATTCATCCACCAAGGCGAGTTCCTCCCCGGCCAAAACAAAAAACAGGGGCCAAACAGGATGTTCGGGAAGGAGGATCATACCTAACGTAGTCCTCGCCCCTCTCCAGAATCGAATTATCTTCCATTCTGCCTCTCGCCCATTCGCCCACCCCTCCCCTGACGACAGTTGGATTATTCCTTCTGCTTGCGTCGTGGGAGTGGCGTCGCTTGCACGTCCTCCTTCCCCTTTGCTAGGGGCGCGCGCGCGCGTAGAGGAGAGGAAATGGGTGATGAGCTGGGCCTTCTTTTGTTTGGTTTTGACGTGGCCCCAAATCGTAGGCTTAAAGGAATAAGGAAAGATGGGCCACATAAGACAAAAGGGAGATGGGTTAAAAATAGATTGGCTAAAAAAAGAAACATAGAAATGGGCCAATGAAAGTGAGTTAGATGCATGGGCCGGAAGAGATAAAAGAAATGGGCTGGCCACGTGGGCTTAACAAGTCCAAAACTTACTAAAGAATATATCTTTTATATCTTTTCATACATATTCTTTTTATGCTTTTTATCCTTTATCCTCCCGTCTTTATAAATATTTTTTTGAAAAATAAATGGATACTTAAAACGCAGACAAAAATTTAGATGTCAAAACAAGTCAAAGATTTGCTAGGGAAATGTTTTATTGGTTACTGTATGGAAGCTTTCTTCCTCAGTTGGTTAGGATTCAAAAGATTGTTAAAGATAGGACATCACTCTACCGATAGTATAGATTTTCCTAGGGAAATGTTTTATTGGTTACTGTATGGAAGCTTTCTTCCTTTATCTTCTCGCATAATTAGTCTCTTTAAAATGTTAGGAGATTCCCCTAAACTTTTATAACTCAATTGATTAATGATATTCACATATTTACACACACGGAAAAAAAAAAAAAAAAAAAAAAGGTCAGATGGGAGGATTTTTTTAACCTTTTTTGCATGTTTACTTTTTACACAGCTCACAGGGATCCATTGGCAAGATTATGTGTTAATTTTGCTAACACAACTTGCTTTACTCTTTGTTTAACATTTACCTTGCTTTATTTATTATTGCTATTACTATATTCATTCATTTTATTGATTGTGCAGATATGGATAGGCGCTTAGATTTGCATGTTAAAGAATAAAAAAAATGAAAAAAATTAGATGAAACAACATGGGCTTCTGCATTTAACTTGATTTCTAGCTAGCCTAAAATAAGTTAGTCGTAGCTCTATTCTCATTTGCAAGAAATCAAATTGTGATTGGTAGGCCTTATAAGAATTCATGTAAAGCGTAAGCATCATCTCGCAAGAGAGCTATTTGTGTTTACTTAGCAATCCATTAAATCGTCCCTAGATCCACCTCGATTAGAATCATGACAATTATAGTGCTAAAATTAACATTGAGATTTGTAATAGATGTAGTAATTACCCTACTGGTCCAAAACTAGAATATTCCGGAATAAGTAGGTTGTCATTCTTCTCATAAATTGGTGGAAATCCAAAAATGCGGTCGTTATTCTACCAGGTCAAATTTAGGAAATTTCTAAGTCATAGTTAATTTTCCTTTAATACTAACATTAGAGAAACCCTGCACGGAAGACAACCTATAAGTCGAATTACCTAGGAAAATGGTCCAAGTACACCTATGCCAATGTGGTAATCGCTGGCTGATCGTGAACAGAGGCTTCGTGCATGTCATGTATTCTAAAAAAGATGTTTCCAAATTTATAGATATTTTGCTCTCTCTTCTTTTTTTTTTCTTTTTTTTTATCTCTAAAACCCAATATTATATATGGCTGAATGGATGAAATTACATTTGCCTAATATACCAAATGATAACATGGCTTCGTCATTTCGAAATTGTTCACACGTTATCAATTAAGATGTCACGTAATCAAATGGCACATGAATGCACTTAGCAATTAGAACTCATACATATTTACCATGTCATCATACTTATTCTAAAAAACAAAAAAAAACACACATGGCACATGAAGTCGTGGGGACATAAAGTGGTGTAGGACTTTGCTTCTCGTTGCTCTAAAAGAAAAATCAAAATTGCACTACTGACTAGTGACTCCACTGGGGAAAAGTTAATCATAACTACCCAGAGGATTGAAGCCATTTTAATTTTTCCATCAAAGTCCTTGCATTGATGATTCAACTTCCTTAAGTTCACATGATGCGGTTGAACGTTTGTTTCATTCGTATTTGTTTGGTTTTTGCTTTGTTTATGTGTGATTAAACTATCACGAATGCCCATTTAAATCACACTCATTATATTACATTAACACACAAAGCATGAATAGAACTGATCCACCCAGGAGCCCTATGGCACGATAATCACATTGTACCTTCTCGACTTGGTCCACCTACACGTCTTGTGTGTAAGTGCTAATATGAACACCTAGATGGGATGAATAGGTGAGAAGACATTTTTTTCGCTAAGAACAGTAGAAATAATTTTCTTTTAAAACTGAGTGTGAAGAACAACAGACTTTGAATGAGTTCAGACTTTAGCAGTTAAATGCAACTACGAATAAAATAAAGAAGTTCAGGGAAGAGAATAACAACACATAAATTATAGTAGTTCAGTTTAGATCAAGCCTACGTCTACTCTCCCATGTTAACAGCCTTCTGGTTGGATTCCACTATGTGATCAACAAGAGATTACAACTTTGAGTGCAAACACTCAGTGATATATCACACTATCTCACTAAGTCACTCCTTTGATATTTCTCTCATGATCACAAATGTTTAAGCTCACCAAAGACAAGTGTATGATCGAAAGTCGCTCGAACTTTGGAATTATAAATATATACTCCGTCTCTTACTTGCTCATCAGTCCTTGATCTCCTTAAATACTTCTCCACTTCTAAACTAGCCGTTGGACAGTATCTAGATAATCATCTTCCAATCTACCCATTGGACAGATCTATATCTAGAAGATTTGGTAGCTGTTGAGTGATAGAAGTAGAATCCCAAATTGATTCTAATCGTCCATACAAACAGAATCTTGGTTTTCATAAGTAGAGCTTCTTCGTATAGAAAGTTCTTGTCTTCAATATCCAATCGTCAATCAATTAGATTGAATCAATCAAATATATTTTGATGTAGAATCCAAATCAGATCACTAGTTGTTATATGTTTGGGCTTGTGTTACATTCTATCAAGTTGTTTCATTTTGAACATGCTTTGTTCTAAATCTACTACATTCTAAACATGTGTCTCGTTCTGGATCTTGTTACTTTCTGGACTTGTGTCTCGTTCCGGATGTAAAGTCCGAGAGTCTTTAGACTGAAGTAGAGTCTGAGTGTTTTCAAACTGAAATAGACTTTACAATCTAGACGTAAGTCTGAACATATTTTGATTCTGAACAGATTTACTAACTGTTATATGTTTGGGGCTTGTGTTATGTTCCGTTAAGTTGTTTCGTTCTGAACATGCTTCGTTCTAAATCTACTACGTTCTGAACATGTGTCTCGTTCTGAACCTTGTTACTTTCTAGACTTGTGTCTCGTTCTAGATGTAAAGTCTGAGAGTCTTCAGACTGAAGTAGAGTCTGAGTGTCTTTAGACTGAAATAGACTTTACAATCTAGACGTAAGTCTAAACATAGGGCCCGTTTGGTTCGGCTTTGGGGAAATGCCATTGGGAGAATGCAAATACCTTTGAGATAAATGGGTTTTCTGAAATGCTAGACTGTTTGGTAAACTATAACTGAAAAGTGCTTTAAGGAAATGCAAGACTGTTTGGTAAGGAGGAGATGGGGGAGGAGATTTTGGTGGATCTGGTGAAACTTGGGTCGTAGTTCTGAATTCTGGTGGTGGAGGTGGTGCATAAGAAACCATGAACTGGTATTTATCACACTCACCAAGAGTATCAATGGAGGGATCTCCGTTTAAGTATCTTTGGTACACCTTATCCTTAGGTTTCTTTCTCCGAGGTGGAGATCTCGCAAAAGGATCTACTTCGTCAGGGGAGTTTGTGCAATGAGAACATTGACAAAAAGGATCCCAAAAACAATGACCATAGTTGTCTTTGTAGTAATGGACAGGATGTCCATCACCGTCAAAATGTCGAACAAGCTCTTTCCCCATTTTATAAGCCAATCTTAAAATGGGCTAAGAAACATTCTTACCCACTTGAGGCTCCAGCAGAAACACCTCCCACTTCTTCTATCACTATGTTCCAAGAAACAGACTTTCCCTCTCTTGTCAAAGAAAGTTCTAAACTCTCGTTCCCTGCCGCAGAAGAGTTCATTGATCCACAAGGCAAATATCGTCACGTTCCTAAGATATCTACCCCCACTGATGTGGATGAACATGGGAGACAAAGAAAGACTCCGCTCTGAAGCCTGTTCTAAATTGGCAATCGAGACTTTGTTAGCACAAAACAATGCCTTCAAGGCAATTGATTCCAAGATCGGAAATGTGCAACAAGATCTCCAAAGGTATGATGAAAGTACCAAAAAGATACTGTCTCGAATTCTAGAAAAGGCTTCACGCCTTGGAATCAGGACAACATCTGGGGTATCATTATCTTGAAAATCCAAAGCCTGAAATAGAAAAGCTCAAGAGGCAAATCCAGCTTCTTGAAGAAGGAAGGTTAAGACCTTTCGATCCATTGGCACCTCCTGTTAGAACCGAATATTTACCTCCACCGCCACAAACGTCTATCTTTGCCACTATCCCAGAAGATCCCTATAGAAGGGAACTAGATATGGTAGAAATACGAAATCGCCTCAAAGCCTTGCAGAAGGAAAAAGGAAAAGAAAAGGTGCCACCTACAAAATCAGGTTCGCTTGTTATAAGAGAAAGGCCAGATCAGATGATGTTATCAAATCCATTAGAATCCTTTCTAAAGGATTTGGGTACCAGAACCCGATCCTAATACTCAACACCGGTCCCGCCATTCCGAAAAACAGTCCCTACTTCCGGTCGAGCAAACTACCCCCGAGATCGAATCAGATTCAGCATCTTATCCATCTTCTTCATCCCTCTCTATTCCTACAGTTGATTCCCTCCCCATTGGGCCAGTAACTTCAGCAATATTTATGGCTGACCCTCCAGATGAAGAAATTGAATCAAACTATTCTGACCCAGATAATGGTCGACTAGTAATCTTGCTCGCCATGTGTCCATGGCATCAAAACAATTCTTCACCATTGATGATATTCCTTATCACAAATGGCCGTAAAGACTTGAAGAATTTCATACTTGGTTGAATACTCAGTCCATCACCAACCATGATATGAATGATGTCTTGTACAACTTTGTTACAAGATTCACAGGAAGCCTAAAACTCTGGTGGCAATCAATTTCAGAACAAGACCATATTCATTTTCTGATGTCACCGAATTTCAACCATGCCATTACTCTCTTGTATCATGTCTTTGTGGGAAAACCCACTGATCTCATAGAGATAAAAAGAAGAGAATTTTTCAAAAGAAGATGCTGCTCCTTGCAAAGGAAACATCTCGATAAGCATTATCGAGTAATGCTTTAGCTTTTTTTATCAGATTGGAATAGATCCAAATCTGAAGCATGTTTTCCTTACTTCCATCCCTAAAGAACTATCCCAGATGGTTGAAAGATCTTTCTTTGGAAAACAAAGAAGAGTGCAAGATATTCCCTTGGGTGAAATACAGCAATAAGTTCATCTATGCCTCGAAGAATTATGCTTAAAGCGCCAGATGGTCCGCACCTACATCACAGATGACAAGCGCCTTGAATCAGCCTGTTCTCGCCAGAAGTTAAAAATCAAATGCTCCAGGCAAGACTGTGATGGTACTTGTGGCAAGTATTCCAAGAAGAAGAAACGCTCCAAGCATTTCCGGAAAAAGAAGAAATGGCGATACCTACGCAAAAGAAAGGATCGCACAAGCCACAAGAAATCAAACCGTTGCTACATTTGCAATCAGAAATGACATTTTGCCAAAAGTTGTCCTCAAGCAAGAAAATGTCAGAATCATTTAATTCATCACATTGAGAATGAAACAGGAATTTCTCTTGAAAATGATGATATTGAATCATTATTCTCTCGTTGACGAAGAACCATCCGAACAAACTCTTTGTGTCATCCCCACTTACCAAACTTCGGTGGAGATCGAATCGACTCGAGTCCGAAGATATTTTTCATATATCATCCTCATCCGCAGAACCAAACATTGACATATTTTCAAGCCAAACTCACTGTCCCCATTTCCCAGTAAAAATCCTCACCTCAAAGTTTGCCAAACCCATCACTGTTATTGCTCTCATTGACACAGGAGCAAGTTGTTCAATATTGGACACCAAAGTTCTTCCTGAAGAATTCTGGACTCCTTATATCCGATATTTCAACTCGGCTTCTGGAGATACTTTCTCCACAAATGTCAGAACCACTCCCAGAATCGTCCAGTTCTTTCCTCGGTGTTCCATAACCGCAAAAATTTTCGGATCAAACCTCCCCAATAAAGATCGATAATTGGGTGGGACATCATGACTCAAATCTCTTAGCTTCGCATCATTCCGGAAAAGGTCTTAGATATAAAGATCAATTCTCGAGTTCGTCAATATTCGGAGACTCTTTTCCATTCAGATGAGTCTATTAGATCAAATCATGCAAAAATTGTTAGAATCTTGTTCGGAATCCCATTCGGAATTCGCTCAAAAGTGTTCCCATCCTTTATGGAAAAACCTGAATTCTTTGTTCGCCTTCCTTTCAAAAAGAATGAAGACATAAATCCAACCAAGGCGAGTCATGTGGGAATGAAGCCGGAACATCGACTTTAGCTCAAAGGGAATGCTCGAACTTTTGCAACAAGGCCTTATTGAAATCTCGATTCTCAATGGGCTGCGAAGCCTTTTATGTCAATAAGCGTGCCGAGCAAAACAGGGGAAAAATGAGACGGTAATCAACTATCAACCTCTCAATCTTTTTCTCCAAGATGATAAGTTCCCTTTGCCATCCAGAGATTCTCTCTTTCTTGGTTTAACCAAAGCCCACATTTATTCCAAATTCGACCTTAAAGCCGGATTTTGGCAATTGGGCATCCATCCTAAAGACAGATCCAAAACAGATTCTCGTATCCCGAATCAGCACTTCCAATGGAAAGTACTTCCTTTTGGTCCGAAGGTAGCGCCATCCCTTTTCCAAAAGGCCATGTGTCGTATATTCCAACCAATTTTGTCAAGTGCAGCAATATACATTGACGATATTCTGCTCTACAATCCTGACGAATCCCACACTTTGTCAACTCCTTGAGCAAGTTTGCAGAAATTGTGAAGAAACATGGTATCATGCTTTCTCAAAGAAAGATGAATATTGCCCAAACAGAAATCGAATTCCTTGGTATGCACCTCAACAAAGGGACATACTATCCAGGGCCACATATTGCTCAAGAATTATTGAAGTTCCCTGAGGATAACTTCACCACAAAACAAGTTCAGCAATTTCTTGAGATAATCAATTATCTCAGGATTTTTGTCCCAAATATTGCAAAGCTTATGATCCCTTTGCAATCCATGCTAAAGAAGAACCCCCCAACTTGGGGAAAAACCCAGACTAAAGCAGTCGCTGAGCTTAAGGAGATCATGCATAATCTCCCACCATTGCAAATACCATCAACAGGGAAAAAGGATCCTTCAAACTGACGCCAGTGATGAATACTGGGCAGCCATCCTCTTTGAAGAAATTGATGGTAAGAGACACCCTTGTGCTTACAAAAGTGGAAAATTTTCCCAAGCCGAAATGCATTACCATTCCACTTTCAAAGAAATCTTAGCAGTAAAAAATGGCATAAAAAAAGTTTGAGTTTCATCTCATTGGTCACCACTTCTGGTAGAATTAGACATGGCATCTTTCCCTCGGATGACCAAGTTTAAAAAGTAAGTAGATTCCAAATTCTCACCGCTTCGATGGGCTGAATGGTTTTCGAAATACTCTTTTGAAACCAAACATATTCCCTGGAAAGAAAAATGTGCTTGCCGACTTCCTCTCTAGACCAAAGGCACCAGCCGAAATCAACATGTATATCAAGAGGCCCGCCTTCCATATGCTCAATTATGGAGTGAAATACAAGGTTGAGAAGATCAAGGATTTGTCCACCTGGAAATATCCCCTTAAGATTATTCAACACATCCGAATGACAATCTTGCTTGAAAACCTAGAAAATCTCATGTGGCAATGCCACACGGATCTATTCAGATTTAATGGAGGTTCGATTCTTTATCCTTTTGGGTTAAATTCGAATTATCCATTTATTCATCCCTTTATTTGGAAAGAAGATGATTTCCCTGATCAACTCAAGACGTTATTATGGTATTTAACCAATAAGTACTTAATAGCTATTGAAATTCCAACCAGACAATTTGTTGCCAACCTCACCAGGATATTTTTACTCGGAAAAAATGTTGAAAAAGAAAGTGATAAGAATCTCTTAGACTTTCTAAATTGGTTCTATCATCCTAATCACCGGAAACAACTCTTGGAAAAGGAACCGAGAACCACGACTCCAAATCCCGAAGTCCATACTATCCTATTTTTCAGACGTCCATGGCATTTTTCACAAATAGTGGCACCATCATCGACACCGCACGGGAAATAGGAACCACATCCTACAAACCCCATCGAATTGCGAAAAGCTCGGATTCACAAATCTTATCCAAAATCTGTTAGATTTGATGAACACCGATCGAGAACTCCAGAGAATCTTGTGCCAAGAAAACAAAACTATTCCTGAAAATGTTTGGAATAATGTACCCACCACGTGGGATCATTATAACCTCGAACCGTAAGCCAAGGAAGCACTTGAACAATACAGACAAACCGCATCATCTCAAGATCATGAAATGACAGAATGATGATATTGTCCAATCCACTCGGGACCCCTATGCACGCTTTGGAGGTCCTCTGTCCCAGGATCCCTACGAACTAGGACCTTCGTCCCTATTCCAAAGCATGGATACATCCTTTTATGCACAGCCATCCGACTGGCCTCAACCAAGCATTCCTGCCGACACTCGGGAAATTGACAACACAAACTGGGCTGAAGAAGAAGCATCCCATTGGGCTCATGAAGAAGCATCCTCATCATGAAGGCTGAGCCAAATCCTTTCACCTGAAGACCTTGAAACCCTTGAACAAAAATATGAAGCACATCTCCTAGAAGACAGCTCAGATGACTCAGTCTGTAGCCACAATACTCGTGACGGACGAGACCGCTAAAAAACCGTTGTCCGTACAATTTTCACTGTAGCAAAATCACTGTTCACTTTTACCGTAGCACTAGGCTAGGGAAAGTACCGTTCACTGATACGATTCTGTTCATAGTGTGCGAAAATTCCCTCCGGAAGTTTCCGGTGCCTCTGTTTGTTTCGGACCCATGTTTGGTCATTGCTTGTTTATTGGTGACCTCTTATTGTCTATATAAGACAAGGAGGGTGTAATGTGTTGGACAGAGTCCCTCGAAGTAAAGTGAGTGTTTTATGCAAACTTTCTCTATGGCTTTCTAAAACTCCTCTTCTTCTCCAGCCTGGTAGGATCCTTTGAGAAATGCAGCTTGGGTAGATTAGAAACGTTTCCATCTTGAAATTTTTGGGTGTCTCTAGGCTCTGAACTAAGGGGCTGAGTGGTTTTCTGCCTTTTCCTTTAGTGTGACCAAATTAAGTTTTTTAGTTTTAGTATTTTTAAAATTGCAAAAAAGAAACAATAGCTATATAACCTTTTACATTTTCATGTTGAGAGTAATGTAAAAGATATATATTAGTAAATTTATTTAAAAATTATATTATAAGTATTTGATTATAAATTAGATGCAAAGCTCAACTTTTGGCCTAGGGTTCTTTTAGGTTTGTTTTCAACTTTGAATAATTTTTTTTAATTATTGTAGTATTAATCATCTTAGTTAATTAATGATCATTCTAGTGTATTGATAAAAAGTTGGGCTATTGATTGTCAAAAGATAAAAATGACAAAAAAAAGAAAGGTGAACCCAACATTTGCAAAGGGTTTTTATTATTTAAAAAAAAATTAAAAATAAAATCCGATTAAACTCTGTCGCCGATCAACGGCGGTTGGGATGTGGGAAAGATGATCGATTTAAAAAAACAAGAAGTCAACGGATGAATAGTAGAGGTGAACTTGCATTTCCGAAATGCTGAAAGCCCAAAGCAAGTCCCCACCTGCTTTGGGCTTTCAGCATTTCAAAGGCCAGCATTTGGCCAATGACACTTCTAAATGCTGAACCAAACACCTAAATTTTTTCCCAATAGGCTTTCGGGGCTGAAAGCCCCTTAGGAATGCTGAACCAAACGGGGCCATATTCTGCTTCTTAACAGATTTAACTTTAAAGTCTATACACAGTTTGAATAAGTTCAGGTTCAGCATAGAGTCTGTCTTCTGGTTCTTCCAAGTATAGATTTTGACAATATCATTTATACGTTCTATCATCTACATAGTCTATTACTCAACCATTAAATACGTTAGTAGCCTTTGATTTATTTTGTCATCTTCAAAACATCATAAAGGATTTTCCTAACATTGTGTCCCAATAGACTCAGCCACAATAGAACTTCACTCTTCCTGAGGCAAATATAAGAATGATGGATTTTCCTCAAAATCTATAAACCCTGAATTATAACCAAAAGAAAGTTGTCTTAACATCTAGCCAATGTCTGTTCCTGTCAACTCGAATGAGAGAATTTCATCCACCATCATGACAGGGAGGGAAGGCTTGTCCTAAACTACCAAGACAAGAAGACAAGTGCAAACACCTATTTGCTCATACATCCCCCCCACCACAATCTAATTATAAAAATGTTCAAGGTGGTTCGAGGCCCCCATCAATCCTATGATAGATGAACATGTCACTGTTCCACACAGTACAGCTTCATGCGTTGTTCTTTATTTAATTAGTGAACCTAAAACACCACTTCATGCTCACTCCCAACCACAATGATCTCTCATACTCCTTTGAATTATCCGCGTGCGAGGAATGTATATTCGTATAAAATTGGTGTTATTGATCACTCAATCATCGCTACTCACCAGTTTTAATAAAGGACAAATTTCTAAGACCCATGACGACGACTACAAAAGACTCCCAAACGAGGGCAGCCACGGTTTGCACCAATTTTTTTTTTTTTTAATTACATGATGTTTTTCTTTTAAAACAAAATGCTATATGGGGAACCAAACAATTTAGGATGCGCCATGCCTTGGCATTCTATTGTTCCGTATAAAAAAAAAATTGAAATTTGTTCCGTGCTTAAGTAAATATCTATAAGTGTTGGTAAAAAAAATGACTAATGACTTTTTTTTTTCTTCTTTTTTCTGGTGGCAACTTATGAACACTTTTGTAGGGCGACCGACTTTTCTATAATTTGCAAATCAGCAATTTGTTGCACAAACTTACACTTTTATTGCATAGCTTAATAACATTTTAATTAAACTAAAATCTTATATGTAAGATTTGGGGATCGATCAATAACCCCTAAACAAAATATTAGTTAAATTACGTACAGATATCAACAGCATTTTCCAATGGCATTTAAGCCCATATGATCGCACTAGTGTGAACGGGGTGGTGCAGGGATAATCTGAGCTTTATCCTAACTAATTGAAGTGAGACCGTGAATTGAAGATTTGGCCAAAGCCCATTAATCACGCAGCGGCCGAAAATCAAAGACGGAGCCGCCAAGTTAGGAAAATTTGGTTTTCATTGATTCAAAATTTGAGAAAGGAAGCGAAACAGGAAAGTCGGAGAAATTGAAGAGATTGGCTGGGGTATTTTATTTGCACGATCACGTGAAAGGAGAAAAGGAGTTCTGTCCTTTCCTCCAGGGGACCACTTCTTTCCCATGTGAAAGGGCACGAACACACACGTCGGAAGGAGAGAAAATTTGAGGAATTTGGAGTAGAGACAAATAAGACAAAAGAGAGGGCCAATTTCTTCACGTATAAAGAGGAATTGACCCAAGCAAAAAGTGAGAATAAAGGGCACGTCTTTGCACAGAAGAGAGAACAAGGGTCAAAAGAGTGCACAAAGAGTCAAAAGCGAAAATTGAAAAAAAGTAGTTCCTTCGGTGGCACCCCATCCACTCCGACGTTCGAAAACCGACTCCGGCCTCAGTCCAACGGCTCTCACGGCCGCGACCCCAGCCATTCCCCTGCAGTTCCCGACGTGCGCTGGCAGTTTCCGGTGATGGCCGGGCAGCACCGGCAATTTCCTATTAACGGCAGTGAACCTAGTAGCACCAGCGACGTGATCTTTATTTACAGGTACTCCGGCGGCAGTCCAGTGGCCTCACCAAGGAAAGCCAGGTCTCGGCCACATCCCGCAGCGCCTCCTACAGGCAACAACACCTTTTGCTGAGTTTCCCGCAGGTTTTCCGGTGAGTTCCCATCATGACCAGCAGCCCCGGTGGTCCCTCAAAGGCCACTCCCAGCAACACCTTTGGCACATCGACAAATTTTCCGGCCACTGCCAACTTTCGTTGCCGCGAATCCACACGCCAGTCACATTAGTGTCTTATTTAGGTAATCTTCTAAAACTGTACTCAATTTGAATAATCAGTTACCTAAAGTTGGATTAATTCGATTTCAATTTGATTCATATGAGCTTTTTAGGCATTATTCTGAATAGGAAATTTCCATGTTTAAATTGAATATTTGTTAAAATAGATTTATTTATTGCTTGTTTTTTAATTTAGTAAACTTTATTATCATGAAAAAGACAAGAAAAAATCGTGTTACATGTTAGGATAGATTACTTTGCTAGTTTAGAATTGTCTATCTAGGAGAAAGGTAGTAATTTAGGAAATTTCCTAATTTAGAATAGAATTTAATATAACCTATTTCCTAATTTAAATTAGGTAATTATGTGCTGACAAGTAAATTTTTGGATATTCCATTTCATCTTTCCAACACCTAAACAAAAACACCAATTGTATAGTTCATATTTACATTTTATTTAAATCATGCATCACATGCTACTTAGATGGCCCATGCATGATGTTGAAATGGACCATCACGAACGCAATGAGGAGCTTCAGCTGGCCATGTCCAAGGAGGGGTTTAAATTCTACCCTCGACATCTTTAATGACGAGATTTGATTCCCGCGGTTATTTAGTTGGACAGTTATCTGTCGTTATCAATTCGTATATATCCACTGTCGAATTACTTCGAACTTATATTTGAAAAATCGGATGAACTTAATCTTCCAAGGAAACTTGGGATTGTTGGGAAAATTGAAATTTGAAGCGGTGACATTTGAACTCTTGTTGCGGGCGTCAAAGTGGATAAAGTTCATAGCCAAGTGGAAATTGAGAAGATCCAGACGACATCCCTGCGGTCTTGTTGAGTCTCTGCTGCAGCCCGATCAACCAGCCACTTCCCTGTTCGATTCTTGACACATCCAGTTGGTTCCAGGGACGCTAGTCCGGCCCGGACATCTGCCAACCCACAGTCGTGCACTATCGTCACTGCCTATTGCCCTGACACCCTGTCCGGAGCTGCTGCTGCGATCCAGCAGTCCCTGGCACCAAGCCAGCAAGCTTCCAGCAGTCCTTGGCGCCAATCAGGCGAGTTCCGAGATTTGTTCCGACGCTTCCCCCAACGTGTCTGGTTTTCTGCAGCGTTTCTAGCAGCCGCTAATCAGCCTTTGCTGACCCTTGGTGTACTTTTGCAGGTTGTCCGGTCGTCCAAGATCAATCCTTGCAGTGTTCGTCTCTGCTGTTGAGGTTCCTGTTGGTTTGTTCACGGCTCTTGCTGATTTATTCATCAATGCTGTTGCCGCCTCAACGACACTTGCCTCAATTCTTTTTCACGGTTGCCACACCACCTGATCACCGTGTAAGCCGAGAAGCCCGTCTAGGTAATTTCCTCATCCGCTGGTTTATTTGAATATTTAAATTGCCTAGTTTGGTATTATAGAAAGGGTTCGCGTCCATCATGGGGTGGCAAAGCATGTAGTTGGTAGGAATTCTAGTTAGGAAGACATGAGATGCGATGTAGGCTGTTAGAAACACGTAGTAGAAATCCAATACCTTTCAATTGCGGAGAGCACCAAGAGTGAGCTTAAGTCCGAGCGTGTTGAGATATTCAGTTGAACTCATATTCTTAGAAAAACTTAAGTTAATGAGTTAAGGATCAACTAAGATTAACTGTTCTACACCACACGAATTCACTGATGTGGGATTTCTCTAATACAATTCACACTTGCATCCTAACAATTTTTCCTCACTTGTGAATTCAGTTTTATGTTTGCTCTCCCCCGATTGTTAGTAGAGAAACTATGGATCTTGAAGATGTCTAAGACTAGTCTTCTAAATAAGCAAAAACTATATACATAATTGAATTTTAAAGGCAATAATGATCATGGGGGTTGGTTTAGCTTGCTAAAGGACAGTTTGTTGAGAAAAAACAATGGCAGTAGGAGTAGGTCAAAATCAAAGGATAAGGATCTAACTTGCAACTATTATAAGTTTAAGAGGCATATAAGGATAAATTGTTTGAAACTGAAGGTAAAGCAGCAAAGAGAAAATAATATGAATTGGCAAAACCAAGGAAGTGCAAGGCAAGTAATCACAAGTACCAAAATAGGCAAAATCAAGGAAATGAAAATCTCGCTTAAGCTAGTGTTGCTGGGGAAGAAAACAAAGATTGATTAATGGTTGCAGATGATAAAGACAAATTTAGTGATTGTTAAATTCTTGATTCAAGCTATTCATATCGCATGTCCTAATTGTGATTGGTTCTCCACATATAAGGGATATAATGGTGAGTTATTCTAATTGGAAATAATGCTAAAAGCAAAGCAATCGGGATTGGGACTATCAGCTATCTTGCAAGGTGAACTTGTAGGTAAAATCTATATGTGCCAACTAGAGGGTTTTCATTTTGAAGGTAAGGAAGATTACGTTTGTCAATTGAAAAAATCCACATATTACTTGAAGCAATCGTCTAAGTAGTAGTACACAATATTTGATTTGTTTAAGATGCAACTTGACTATTGTAAGAGCAAATATGATGGTGATTATATTTGTGCAGTTGGAGAAATATTTTTAAGTGATTTTCATAATTTCCAAACTATCCTTTATACAATAGTTACTATAGTGTTGTGCAAGGTTTATGACAATGTGCAAAGAACAAAGATGATATATGTAAAATAGAAATATCTCAATTCTGTTCTATTCGTAAAGCAACACCAACATATTTGAAGATCAGTTGAAGACAACGCTTGTGTATGTATTGAAGATATCACGAGTAAGTACACTAGAAATGCCAAAAGTTATGTACGTCGTTCACTTTAGTTTTTTTTTTTTTTTTTTTTTGGATCACTTAAGTGCTATTTAAAAAAAAAAAACAGATCATTTAACTGTTCGAATTGTTGGAATTTCGACGTGACTATATTTTATTAATTTCTCAGTCCTACGTGGCTCGCTGACGTGCCTAGTTAGTATATAACCCCTGGATGATGTCGTCTAAAAGTTATAAATAGTGATTATTTAAGTGTCAAATTTTATTAAAAGTGATCATTTAAGTGTTAGATTTTATTAAAAGTGATCATTTAAGTATCAAATTTTATTTAAAGTGATCACTTGAATCCAATTGTAGTTAAAAAAAACGATCACTTCAATGCCAAGCATGCCATGTGGAAATGCCACAAGAACTGAATTTTTTAAAAAATTTTCCAAGTCATATTATAATTTTAATTATAAATTACACGTAATCAATTTGGCCGGAATTTCTCGCTGTTGGCACTAAAGTGATCGTTTTTCTTCCGATTTAGCATTTAAATGAGCCAACGAAAACTTTGGCACTAAAGTGAGTGCCATACACAACTTTTGGCACTTCTAATGTACTTATCCCGAAAATATCATATCATTGATGATGTTACAACATCAATCAATTGAGGATATTTGTTAACTATTAAATATAATAGTTGTAAGGTGGACATGCACAGCAAAATAACCGGAAGTCAAACATAGAATACTAAAACAAGTTGTCTAACAAACCTATTAGAGCCACAGTAATAGGATAGTAGTAGTAACTATTTCGAGTAGCCTGCAAATGTTCTATAAAAGAACTGTGTGGGCAAAGTACCAATGGTTATCTAGCGGCTTTTACTTCTCTAAGACATCTCCAATGGGAAGATTGAAAATTGTTATATAAAAGAAGATCTTTAAAGCTAAAATGTCAAAGACACATGCATTACAAAACTTTGAGATATGCTAAAAGCTATGTTCGAAGCTAAAAGCTTTTATTCATCTAGTAATTTTTGTGATGTATTCTTGCTGCTTTATAATTGTGTAAAAGATCAAGTGTACAAGATTAAGTGTAGTAGCTGAATCCTAATAGTGTAATCTATCATCAAAAAAGGATCAGTACTTGCCATTTGTTACTTGTTGAGTATATTACTAGTGCAATCCAACCTGACTTGTGGCTATTAATTATAAGAGTGACACAAATGTTCACTAGATTCACCAAGATAGTAAATGGCCTAGCAAATCAAGGAAACATATACACTTATGTCAAAAAGGTAAACAAGCTATTGAGAGCATTGCCAAAGGAATGGAGCAACATGAAGACTTTAGTATGAGAAACAATGAGGATATGGCCAATCATAATGGATGAGCTGATTGGAATGTTCATGTTTTATGCAGTAAAATACTTGAATGAGGAAAGCAATTCAAAGGTAAGAAAGGCATAGCATTCAAAGCTGATCATGATGAATAGGAGAACAAATTTTTTATTAGATGGAAAAAAAAATTGATGAAAATATAGCATTATTGACTAGAAGATTCAAGTGCTTCATAAAGAAAGGAGGAATCTTCATAGGCAAACACCAAATGAACTACTCAAATGATAGAAAGCCATACAAAAGCAAAGAAGAATCCAAAGGTATGGATAAAGTATATTATGAAAGCAGGAAATCATGGAATGACACTGAATGCGAATCTTGTGATGAGGAGGAAGCAAAAAAATCTTCACCTAATGGTTGATTCTGACCATGAAGAAGAAAATGAGGTAAACAATTTTGAAATTACATATGAAGAGTTGCGGGATATTTTAAAGGGAATGTTTAAGGAACATAAAAGGGCTTAAAAAAGAATTAAGACAAATGTTCTCGATCTCACTCCAGAAAATCTTGCTTAGAAATTGCTCTTGTCAACTTGAAATAGAAACATGATCTCCAAACAAGAGATCTTGAAGCCTCTAAAGTTGAAAATGGCAGTCTTAAGGAAAAGATTTCAAAAATCAGCACCAATTTTTTTATCAGTTCAAAGACTTTAAATCGGATTTTCTCAATTCAAATTTTTCAATACAAGAAATGTGATTTGGGAAATGAGGAAAGTGACACTAAGAAGAATCCATTTCCAAAAATCAAAGAAAGATCAAAACAAAAACCTCTCGTACATTTCTATAAGAGTCATTATGCAATACATTTCACAAATCTATTGGCATGCAATTTCTTGAATGCTCAAACTGCAATGAAAATGGTAATTTCTAGCAAGATTGTCCAAAGGAGCAGTGGAAGCCCAAAAAGATCCACAATAGATTTAATACTGAATCAAAGCCTAAGAAGAAAGGAACCAAATTTATGTGGATACCAAAGAAAAACATGAGAATTTTCTTGATTGCAAATGATCTTGAAGAAAAATACAGGGTATCAAGATAGTGGCTATTCAAGAAACTTGACTGGAGATAGCACCAAGTTTGTAAATTTCATTATTGTAGATGGAGACACTATCACCTTCGGAGGAAAGGACAAACGAAGGGTGATTGGTAAAGGAAACATCAAGTTAAGGAATCCAATCATTGAAGATGTTTCACTTGTTAAAGACTTGAATCACAATGTTATGTAAGTATTGGTTAATTGTGTATCAAGGGATATCAATTCTGAGGAAGGTAAGTATGTTGGCATGAGTCAAGATAAGTCACAATCTTTTATAGATAAAAGGTATGACAACATTTATTTACTCAGTGAAAATCTTGATGAGGACCAATGTCTTATGTCTATGAAAGATGAATGTGATCTCTTGCACAAGTTATTAGGTCACATCAGTGCAAAGTGAATTTCCAATGTCTTCAAAAGACCTAGTCCGTGGTCCACCAAAGATCAACAACAACAAATGTGACTCTTACAATGCATGCATTTTTGGAAAGCGGGTTAGATCTTCAATTAGGTTAGTAAATGCCATTGCTATTAATAGATCTCTACAGCTATTACACAGACCCGTTTGGATCAACAAAAACCATGAGTTAAGGAGGAAGAAGATATTAGTTGGTGATTGTTGATGATGAATCACGATTTATAAGAACGATGTTTCTAGCTCACAAACATAATTCGCTCAAAAGATCCAGAATGAAAAAGGATACACCATCACAACAATGAGAACTGACCTTGAAAAATTCGTAAATCTAAGCTTCGTCAAATATTTTGATGAAAATAAACAAGAACATAACTTTTCCACAGCCTACACTCCACAATAAAATGGTGTCGCTAAAAGAATAAATCATTCACTACAAGAAATGGCAAGAACCATAATGGTTCAAAGTATTGTTCCCACCTACTTATGGGCAGAAGTTGTTGCTACCGTGTGTTATACACTGAACAGAGTATTGTTAAGACCACTGATGGGAAAGATTCTTTATGAGATCTTCAAAGAAAAGAAGCCCAATATATTATACTTCCTTGTTTTTGAATGCAAATATCTCATTCTCAACAAGCAAATGATGACATTGGAAAAATTTGACGCAAGGGCAAGTAAAGTTATTTTCCTTAAATACTCAACTATCAATAAAATTTATTGAGCAATTGATAAAGATTCATAGGAAATAGAAGAGTCCATAAATGTGAAATTCAAGAATAATCAACAAGAAATTTAACTGGATGATTGCTAAGGAATCATACAAATATCTGCACCAACCGGCAATAAACAACCATAACAACAACAAATTGCTAATTTTTCTCATTAAAATAAATTCCCCGGGCCTGGAGATTCAAGACAGAGCATCCAAAGGAACAAACCATTGGGAAACTAGATGAATTGATCAAGACCAAATCATCACTCAAAAATCTTATGAACTCCCTAGCTCTAATCTCTCAACTAGAATCTAAAAGAATTGAAGAAGATGTTTTTTATGAAAGTTGATTGGAGCTATGCAAGAAGAATTGTATCAATTCAAAGTCATTAAAGTATGGGAATTAGCACTAAGACTCTCATATCAACCTATCATCGATACAAAACAGGTGTTCAAAAACAAACTTGATGACATATCCACCTATCATCGATACAAAATGGGTGTTCAAAAACAAACTTGATGACAAAGGTGATGTAATTTGCAACAAAGCAAGATTAGTGGCGAAAGGCTACATACAGGAGGAAGGTATTGACTTCAACAAAACATTTGCTCCTATTGCTAGACTAGAAGTAATACGACTTTTACAAACTTATGCCAGTTTCTATGACTTCAAACTTTATTGAATGGATGTTTCTTTTTTGGTCAAAAAAACGAGCTTCATTCATCATTCATGATCAAAAGTTGATAGATGCATCGATTGGGCTTCAAAGCATAATAAATTCCAAGGGGCTTGAGGTGAGTTAGAGACCTAATTAGAAGGGAGGATACTTTGGATTTGGGCTTTGACCACCCAATCCGCAACTTTATTTTAGGTCCGCGAGCAATGGGCCTCCTGAAGACATTGAATACTAATAAGAAGCTGGTGGTACTCCTTGATAAAAACATGGACATCCTAGGGTAATTGATTGGCTACTTGAAGTGTTCTTACAAGAGTTAAATAGTCAAACTCCACTATCACTCTAGCGAACCCATGGGAGGACACCCATTTCACCACTTGGAGTAGTGCGAGGGTTTCGACATGAAGAACTAAGCGAGCCTAGATAGAGCTAGCATGGCCGTTGGTGAGCCTCCCAGTGGAGCCTTGGCACACCCACGAGATGGCACCAATTGTTTCACCCTTCATGAATGAGCCATCTAAGTTGATTTTATGGGTATCAATGCTTAGTGGAGTCCATGATCCCAGTAAGGTCTTTCCTCTCTTTTCTTTACTAGATGATTTCGAGCCCCAACGAGAAATGTTGTCATTCATGGCAAGGGCTTCGAAGATCACCCATCTCGGATTTGGTTTCCTCCCCTAAAGACGAAATCATTTCATGCCTTCCATATTTGCCATAGGAGCACCATGACAAACTCCAAATCTAGCTGCGCTAATTGTGAGCTTCTATAGTTTAAGATCCACTGTTGAATTCTACTCAGTTCACAGCTCGACACTTTGATGTTTACTTGCAGGTCAAATGAAACTTCATTTGTCCAAGGGCAAAGGAGGAACAAATGTTTAGTTGTTTCACGGTTTTACGGGCATAGAGGGCATATAGGATCAGGTATGATCTTTCTTTTGAGTAAACTATTTTTTGTGGATAGTGCATTCTAGAGCATATTCTCAGTTTGGGGGGGGGATATTTAGTTGCCAAATGTTTCTCAGAGTTTAGTTGGGGTTTGATAAGAGGAGGATGGTTGTTGTGTATTTGTTGTGGTTGAGGCTGCTCGTAGGAGGTTGTAGCTATTTTTCATTGTATAAACGCTTGACTTCGTCCTTGTCCAAATTAATTTATTTGGCTCAATAACAATTGGTAAAGGGATGGAAAGTATCTCCTTCACCATACTATCATCAAACCGATGACAAATTAATTGTTCATCCTATGATGAGCCATGTTTATTTGTGGCATCTACGACAAATCTTGGCTCATCAATATTTTATGGGCATCCTATCACTCCTAATGAAATCCATTTTATCTTCTGTGATTGTTATCGATTCTCCATTACTAACTAACCATAAAGCCGACTTTGAAATAGCCTCCATTCAGGTGAGTAAACTTTTCCAGCCCCAAGATGGTCTATTTCCTCTCCATGCATGCCAAAAGTCAAAATGAGGAAAATAAATTTATTTCAATGTTTTACTCCAAAGAGCTGTAAGAGTTGAAAAACTCACCAAGCTTGCTTGCTTAGCATAGCATAGCTTTATTGATTGTGATTAAGTCCCTAAAACCTAGTTCTCCTCTGTCATTTCTAGTCTTGAGCAAATCCTAACTTCTCCAATGAATACCTGCCTTTGACTCCCCATTTTTCCACTAAAAATCAGCAATTTTCTCTTCTATAGCTTAGCATATGGAAAAGGGATTTTGAAAATTGACATATGTAGCTTGGACCATAGCTTTTAGAAGGATTTCTTTCCCTGCCTTTGATAACAAATTTTATTTCCACCCTTGTAACTTCTTATCCACTCTAGCTAGGATCCATGCAAACATTTCTTTCTTTGAAACACTCCCAATCCCATGAAATGCCAAGATACTTCTCTCTTTTGTCTATTTCCAAGACATGCAACTCTTGGGCCATGTTTTGTCTCAAACTCTCGGTCATAGGACTTCTGCGTGTCAAGCTTCAAAATGGCTTGGAATTTTTTCTTTCTCTTCTTGATACGAAACTGTTGTAACACTTCTTGTACCACCAATATGTAGTCTTGAATTTGCCTCCCAGCAATAGAAGCACTTTGCTCCTCCTCAATCAGTCGGGGCAACCAAGGTTTCAAGCGATTGGCTAGAACTTTCAAGATAGTCTTGTATGCAAAGATGCAAACACTAATAGGATGGTATTAGGAATGGTTCTCTGGGTTTGGGACCTTAGGAACAAGTGTGATGAAGGTCTTGTTCAATTCAGGAAGTAAGGCACCAGTAACTCATGAAGTTTTTAACAAGCTATAGCAAATCTGATTGGTTATCTCCCCAGTGATGCTAATTAAAAAAGTCCATTAATCCCACCCGGTCCGAGGGCTTTCGACGCACCCAATTGAAAGACAACATCCTCAATTTCTTGGAGGGTGACTTTTGCTACTAGCTATTCATTCATGTCCTCTCCAACAACATTTGGACACTGCTCTAAAATAGGGCTGAAGTCTTGGTAGCCTATTGACTTGTATAGCTCGTTGAATTTATGTGAAGAGTGCATTTTTAGATGGATATATCTAAGGAAAACATTTTTGTTGAGCAACTCCTAGGTTTTGAAGACCCAAATAAACCTGAAGGTGTTCATCAATTGAAGAAGGCACTCAAGGGACTCAAACGAGCATCAATAGCCTAGCATAATAGGATAAACATATTTATGGTCAAACATGATTTCAAGAAAGATAAGGTATATATAACTCTTATCAAAAAAAGAGAGTAAGGATCTACTACTTATTTAAATTTATGTGGATGATGACAAGATATTTGGTAATTTCATATAATGGTCAAAACATTTAAGGTGCCAGTGAAAATGTAAGAATAAAAAGTTTGTCAATGATAAGTGAAGTTTTTTATTTATTAAAAATAAGAGAAATAATTATTTAGAAAAAAAAAATAGATGATTGTCGATAATTATGTCTAATAGTAAGAGTTTGTAATGCAAAACTTGTTGGTAACCCAACGGGTTAAATTTGGTAATACTTCAATTTAGGTTGGTAACTTCTAAAAAGAGTTGGTAATTTTAGCTGGTTGGTAAGCAATACAAATAATAGTGGGTAAATCAACAAAAAGTTGGTAAAGCTTGAAGAATCCTAATAGATTTTGATAAGCAACTCAAAGAGACTTGGAAAACTAAAATTAGTTGGTAATCTAATGAGCCAAAAAAAAAAATAATAATAATAAGTTGCGCAAATATATAAATATATATATATATATTTTTTTTTTTTTTTTTTTGTGACCTGGGGAACCCCGCACACAACAGTGGGAGTAAACCCCTAGGGAGGCACGTAGGAAACCACCACCCACGCACCCGGGTAAGTCGCCAAGTGTCTCCACCTGCCTCCCTGCTTGCAGGGGCTTCGAACTCCGACCTCCAGCGTGGAGGTCCTGGAGCCTAGCAAAGGAGCCACCCTCGCGGGTGGTTGCGCAAATATATATTGATAAACTCATATAATAGTTAATAACCCAACTGATTACTAATTTCATTTGGAAAAACGTTGGTAATAAAATTTAGTAAATCATAGGAGTTGTTAAATTTAAGATGTTAGTAAGTAACCTGTTAAAAAGTTAGTTATTTCATAAATGTTGCGTTAAGTTAGCAACAAATGTCGGAAAATCAAGTAACCAATGATATTTTTTTCGTATTTTTTAATGGTAATTTTTTTCAGCCGCCAGTCTATTATCAGTTTTCACCTCTCTAATACCAGCATGGAAAAATACGTCTTTTTTTCAATGAAATGCAAGTATTGTCCCGCCAATGTCTGATTTTTATGCTCGGTGCAAACAGTGTACACAATACATGGAATACTATTTCCATGAAGGTTTGGCCCAAGCTTATTAGCCATCAACCGAAGTGGTACTTGCAGAACACTGCATCCCCTTACGAAATTAAGATGGTTATACTTAAAAGTGATCTTGCGCACATTTAGATATGATAATCAAAATAACCTTGTTCCTAAAATCCCCATAAATCAACCCAAAGCACACTACTAGTAATTGAACTACTATTAAATAATATTCATCAAGGTTTAAATAGCCAAGTATGACTAGATTGTGATACGATTTTACGTGGTTTTTCAGTCATCGTCAATTAGAAAGGTTTTTATAAAATAGCGAGTATAGCTAGGAACTGACCTGACATTGGAGATTTGAGGGTTATAGGAGACTTTTGTGGAAAAAATGGATAATACAAGATAAATTTTTCTTGCACACATCACCTCCATTGCTATTCAAATGGATAATTAAGGTTCTAGAAATCATCTAACTGTCCAAAATTAATGGTGCTAAAGGTGACTTATGTACAAATAAATTAGTTGTGTATCGTGTACACAAGCCCAATTAGAGACTGCCATAGGTAAAAATTAGTCTAATCCAAAAGCTTAAATAGTCATCGGAGAGAGGGAGACTATATCTTTATAAAGCCCAGACAAACCCCATAAACTAGCAACATGAGATGCTTTAACATCTACCATCAATTAATTATTGATCGTAGAAGTTAACTCGCGATATATAGTTTAAGGAACAGCAGTGCTAAGTAAAATAATTGCCTGATAGCAAGGAAAACACATCATCAAATAACATCTTAGACTATCATTCTAAAACTTTTAAGATCACATTTTTGTCTCAATTAGTTGATGTGGGGGCAGCTCTGCTTTCCCCATTTTTTTTAAATGGCCTCCGACAGAAAAGCCCCCCAACTAAAATTGTCTATTTTCTTCAAAATGTTTCCTGCCATTATGTCTTTCATTTTGGCAGAAATGGTACGACCCAGACAATTCCAATCTTGAACAGCTGTTGAGCACTCATTACATGAACTATCATGACAAGCATGACTTAGCTTGCGTCTGTGTTTGTTGCATTCTAGCAGCAGTAAAAATTGCCAAGAATCATCACTGAACAAATTTTGTCCTGATTATGCGCTAGACCCTTTCTTGGCTACTACAACTCATTCTATCCTCGAACATTTTAATTACAATTGTTGCATCCCTGCCTCTTCTTTTCTGCAGCTCTCGGCTTCATATCACAGCAAAAAGGAAGCAAAAGAGAAAGCGAGAGAAGATCACAGATTGTTCAAGCGTAATTAATCTTCTTGTTCGTCACTCCATTTCTTGATAGCTTGCAACACTGCCTGCTTCACCACTTGAGCGTCAATGTTGTCATGCCCATCTTCCTGCAAAAGTACCCGGTAATTTGCACTTAACATTCACAAAGAAAGATAAAAATATACTCTTGCAAGTAAACAAAATGAATTTTGATGTGTGCATCTTAAGCAACTAATTCAGTATTAATTTTTTTTGGTTGACACTGGGACGCACTATGGTGTAGGTAATCACACCGCGCCATCAGAAACCGCATTGCATGTGAACTAGAAAAGGAGTGTGGTCGCAAGGGGGAAATAAGACGTGAAGTCAATTTGATCAATAGACATGTCTATATATCTCAATGATTATTATAGAGAACACCTCCAGGGTAAGGCATGTTTCACGAGGAGTCAACTCCACGTGTGCAATATTAAGTTTATATAAGTGACTATCCATCTTATAGCAAATGCATTTTTCATGAGATCAAGCACTTCTACAGACAAATTTTTCCACCACCATTGTAAGCTATGGAGAAGTCAATTTCAGTGCAAGTTTTCGTATATGGAGTGATTGAACATTAAGTCATGAATAAATGAAGACACTAAAATTTGGACAAGAATAAAGGAAGACACTAAGATTTGGAAGAAGTCTATTTCTTACTTCTCCTCCAACTGCTTCTAAATGGAAATTGTCAGCACAAGAAACCCTAGCATCCAAAACGTTGAGCCCCAGCTCTTCAAAGGCTTCAAGTATGGAAACGAGCAAACCTGGACAGTTCTTTTCCGAATACACGTTTATTCGGAACCCCCTCTCTAGGCTTTCCACATTAACCTCCTGAAAAACTCACAACCCAATCCACATATATTACAATTTCAACCATAAGTATGTAAGATTCTTAAGAAACCGATAGTATTTTAGATCCATTTATAGCAGAGGAAAGAACTTTCCAATTAGCACAGTAGAAATTTATGACATGGATTTAGCAATAAAGGTCGTTACAGTAATCGAGTCTTCTATTGTGTCACAAGACCATTAAGGGCTTGCGTAAAAGGTTCTCTCGGTGTAAGTAAACCTAATAAAGGTCCGCTACTATTGCAATATGTGTTTTGCATTATTTCGAGCATGTCATCGACTATACATACAAACGCATACCATGGGTAGATCTTGATCTGTTGAAGTTCCGAGCTCTTCGTTTAGCTTGTCTATCTTTTCCTTCATTTCCTCTATGTACTTGGCTGCATCCACAATGATTGAAGTTTTATTCACCTGCCAAATGAGTCCGCTGTTCTTTAGTCAACGAATAGACATGCAAATAACGAGTATCATCTACGCGATCGATTTCCCCAAAGAAAAACATCGAACAAATGGGCAAATTTCCATGGGAAGGTGCTTCTCGTATTTAAAGCAAAGAACTTATAGAACTTTCTGCATCTGATAATCTTTTCTTTCTGGAGGATTCTTTCACTTGTGCAGTGCTTTACAGGAAATATGGATGACAAATTCAACTCCTTACCGCACTGGAGTTGGTGACGGCGCGCAGTTGCTGCAACTTCTCATAGAGAGCCGCTCTCCTTTGCTCGCGAGAAGACATGGCTTGGAAGCTCCAAAACTGGTCTCGGCTACAGGGGTTTTTTCTCTTTCGGTGCTGTTTCCAATCGAAGGGAGCATCAAGAGATAAGTCATTTTAAATAGCGTGTGTGAGCTCACGAATAACCTAACCTATCTCATCATTTGTTTGTTTTTTGCACGAGGGCCTCCGTTTCTTTATAATCTAATACGCCACATTGACACCCAATGAGATCCTTGCATATCTATCAGAGTGAAATTACTTGTTGCCCCACATTCCATCCAGATAGGTTATGTGGGGAACTCTATTTTTATTTCTTTCTTTGTTTCCTGAATAATGAATGGAAGATGAGAGCGGCCCCCGGGGGGGGGGGGGGGGAGTCAGAGAGGGAGAGGGAGAGGATTAATTATAAAGAACATAAAAATTAGAATTACCTTCTTAATGTGGTGGTATTTAATTATAAATCTAGTCATAATCTGATAGTATGAGCAAATTATGTACTAACCATAAAAGAGAGTATAAATCTAGAAAGCAAGTCAACTTACTAAAACGGAAAAAAATAGTCACTATTTACTCCCCTTGCCATTTCCTCAAATGAAAGAAGATCTATCCCATCGCCATCTCCAGCGCACCCGACTAATTTGCATCGGTTGTGGTAATCCTCCCATAATTACCCAGGCACATAAGTATATCTTCTTTAGGGTAATCCGAGAGAATACACAAGTGTAGTGATTTGGAAATAGAATGGCCTTGAATTATATAAATGGCAAGTGGAATCAACGAGTAACCTAACCAATTTTAATACGTCCCATGCTAAAATTTCACAGTCAATTATCTAAGAAACTTAAGCATGTAGAGCATCTTGCCGATTGGGATGGTTGCACAAACTAAAATTCCACTGGCAATCTCGAACAATGGCTCATCCTGCATCGATCCCAATAGAACCCAATTTGTCTCTTTGATAATTACACAACATGGTTTCTTATTCACATGTGGAAACAACCTCCCGACCGTCGGGCTACAAATCACATGTAGATTTCCCGCTTGTCCATTGTGGACCATTATGCATCATTCCCATTAAAAAAATTTCTAAGTAATTGTGATTAGGTGAACGTAGTAGGATTGTTTAGGTAATAAGATTCGATGATTAAGGGCCACTGAGAAAGTGATTCGACCATTCTTTCTCCACTAGATGCTCACATGAGCTACTTAGTTAACAACTTCGAAATAGACCTTGCCATATTCCTCATCCCTATATCAAACTGGGGTTTAAATAAATAGTAAGATTCTATATAAAACTAAACCTCAGCTTGGCTGTAAGTTCGGTTTTCGGGGAAAGCAACTCTTGTAGTAAATATCGTAGACTTGGCCCGGTTGGTACGGCCTGCAGCAACAGTTACAGCCAGGAAAAAGGGTACCGCAGCTTTTATAAGGTTTTCGGTAAACTCCCAATGGCAGCAACAACTTATACAGCCATTTTTAAGGAAACCGCCTCGCCCAACTTTGTGATACTAAAATTCGAAAACATGTATTATCAAGCGCATAAGTTTGCAATGCTTCCATAAATGGTCACAATGCGACGGCGTTACAATACAGCCACAGCTACCAAACATACGTTAAGTTATTGCGATTCTTGCTCATCCTAATTCGTTGCCCTTGGCAGTAAGGACCACAAATGCACTACGGACTTTTATTACGTTGGCATATTGCTAGTTGGGCTATGCACCCATCAGGAGGAGTTAACGTGAGTGTCGAAAAGCTTTTTAAAAAAACAAACCCTAAAGTCGTTATCTAGTGTAAGGTCTATCGACTCAGATTAGGGAGAAATTAAATGCAGGTAAGGTGGACCGACTCTGCCTTCCTTAACACGGAATGAAATATAAAATTGCCTATTGTGAGCGTTTGGAAGGTATATCTAGCTATCCTCCGTCGTCAATGGAGGATAGAAGTAGTTTTTCTTCGGCCATTCCATCTCGAGAGGATTGCCAACTGATCTCGCGCTTCCTCCTCTACCTGTCCACCTAAAAGGCTGGCAAATATTCATTTAATTGGAAGTTTGATTTTTCGTAATCCAGAGAACATGGGCGTGGAAACTTGGTCACCTTGAGGTTCGCAAAACATGATACAAATCTCATAAACCAGGTAAGCTCAAACATCTGGCTTGTGCAGGAAGCCCTGTCCAGAGCAATAGGGATTCAATTAATTGATGGACATACGAAATTGTAGGTCACTAAATAAGAGAAAATTTTCATTGGATACTATTACAACAAGGAAATTAAATAGGAGGGACGAGAAACTCCAATTTTAGACGTGTGGGGAATGTTAAGTTGGTGAAGTGACATTTTGCATTCGGCCAAAACAACAGAGAAAACAAAAATAAGTGATATTTTGCATGGCTAACATATGTGAGTGAGAGAGAGAGAGAGAGAGAGAGAGAGAGAGAGAGAGAGAGAGATGAGCCCGTGAGAGGTTTTTGGAGGGATTGACAGCTAAACACCATTTGACGCTTCCTTAGCGATGCCCCTCTTCCATGTCCTATATCACGACAGATTCCTCCACCCACAATACGCGTCCTCTCGGAAAAGAATGTCTCCTTTTCCATTTCACATTCCAACTTGTATTTTGCCACCTTCGCCACCCACGTCCAACACCTCCGTTTTGGAAATTTCACATTCAAAGAACACGATGCAACACTACAGTAGGATCCAATAATAGTGCTTTTATATTCATGAAAATCTTGCAATTGTGAGAAATTTAACGATTGTTGTCCTACATAATTGAGGTCTCTTAAACCTAGGGCCGAATTTTGAAATAGAGATTGAAACCAGCTCCGCAAGTAGGACTTCATAGCCCACATTATCAATATGCAATTCCCATGTCCTAATTACCACAATTAGGCTAATTCCCCCCTCCCCTCTCGCCCCAGCCACAGTGGAGGCCGCCACTCCGATCTGCGGTTGTGCGTCAAATTGAAGGTTGTCAACCTCAAGCGATCCAGATCAAAGTCTCCTAAAATCAGGAGACCTCTAATTCACAAGGGATTTTTACGCGAGGATGAACAGCATTTACTTTGACCTTTGAATTCATCCCTACACATCACATGGATAGAGAGGGATAAGTAAGGTGCCCATTGTGCTGAGGAGACGGAGGGGCAATTATCTAAAGGACGACTAGAGAGAGGGTGCAACAACTTAGGTTTTTGCTTTGGACTTTCTTACTCGGTATCGGAGCCGGCGGATTTTTCCCCTAACTTATTTCGCATCTTTTTCTCGCTAAGCCAGTGAACATCCAGTACCAAAATCCCTACTTGTCCCCACATGGGCAAATTAAACGCACGCGCTGCATCACTTGTTGACATTACTTCCTCCTTTCTTGTCGTGTCCCAAAGATGAACAATTGACGATCTCCATATAACACGAAAAGCAAGAATGTAATTGATGGTAGAATCCCAACGATTTTGATGCTTGAAACATGCAAGCGCTTGTCTGGAAACTGATCTCGTGACAACCTAAACCGCGTTCGCTATTCTTCCTTCCTCTGGACACGCGAATGCATCCATCATCAAATACTTAATATTGCAGACAGGTGCACGTGTGATGTGTTGATCTTGGAATTTTGCAAGATTGCGAGTGTCCGTGGCCGAATGGTAATCGAGACCAAAGGGTCATTTTCTATATGTCAAGTGCCTAACAGTTCACGTGTATTTTGAGAGGCGGCTTGAGTACACATATTGCAAGTATCTTTTTTTTTCCCTACGTGTTGTAATTGGAGTATTTTCAATTTTCGAATTGCCCGATTCTGATTCATGTTTATTGTGTAAGGCTTCATTTGTAAGACGATTAAAGCAGTGTCATGTCCAACACGAGAACACCGCTTGAATTGGAGTATTCCATACATCCATACATCGTTGTTCTAAGCCTAACAGAACAAGTATGGTACATCCCATGCCGAAGCTCTATAGGGTCAAGCGACCTTGACATTGGTAAGCAACGCCTCAGCAAGGGTCGCAACACTCACTATTTATAGGGGATGGGATGTCGGAACCCACGTCAAAGCAAGGACCTCTTGAGGAACTTATCAGTGGACTTGAGGGTGGTAAACCACCCCTCCCCTCTCTCCCATTTCTTCCCAAAATAATCTTCTCTCTTTCTTTGATTTGTCGACACGGTGGCGATGTTATTAATTTAAGAGAAAAGAGTAGATGACGGCTCCGTTAGTCTCACAAGAGTGACGGAACCTCATTCACCTCTTATTTTATGCTGAAAATTTGGAAACTTCTTTACCCACTTTCCAATGAATTTGTCATTTTTGCTTGAGCCATTGTGCATATTGCAGCTACCTCTCCAACCGGTGGCTTAGGGTGTATTTGGTAACGTTTCTATTCAAAAATTATTTTAGGGAACAGAAATAGAAAAAACTATTTCTATTCCGGGGAACAATTTTTGAACAGAAGAAACTATTTAGTAAACTTGTTCCTAGAATAGAAAAAAAAAAAAAAAAAACAGGAACACATTTGGTAAACTTGTATAATTTTTTGGTTTCTTTTAATTTTTTAATATTTTTATTTTATTTTTCCTCTTTTCTTTTTTCCTTTTTCCTTTTTTTCTTTTTTCTTTTTTCTTCCTTTCAGCCGACGGCCTCGCCCAGCCACAGTGAGGCTCGCCGGCCCCCGGTGAGGCCGAGCCTCACCGTGGCTAGGCAAGCTCGGCCTTGCTGGATATGAGCGAGCTCGAGTTCGCCCAGCCAAGGCGAGGCTAAGCCTCGCCAGGGGCCGGCAAACCTCCGGCGAGGTTGCCGGCCAAAGAAAAAAGAAGAAAAGAAAGATAAGAAAAAAATATGAGAGAAAAAAATTGTTTCTCGAAAGTGTTAGAAACAAGAAACAAGTTTTTCTTGTTTCTTGTTTTTGTTCCAAATTTGTTAGGAACAAAAAAATAGGTTTGGAACAAAAATGCAAACAAACGCATTTTTGTTCTTTTTTTTATTTTCCGGAATAAAAAAAAAAACGGGAATTGTGTTCATGAACAAAAGAAAATAACACAAACAAACGGGCCTTAGCTTCCGGGAAATGAAACATGTGGCCATGGTTGCACCATTCACCCATAAAAAGTAATGGCGTGGTTATCCTGACAAGGCTCTCAATTTAATGTTTCTAGAAATCGTAGATGACGGCAAAGCGGACTTGATTTAAAAAATCGAGAAACATAAAGGACTCAATTGAGCAATTAAAAAAAAAAAATAGAGAACCAAATGACACAAATAACGATATCACAAATAAGAACTGCAGTTTTACCCTATTTACATCGAAACAAGCCTAGCCAAAGTATTCGAACTTTTTGAATCATTGTGCCCCAACGTTTTCCGGCAGTGAATCGATGGATTTGAGTGATGTTTTTCATTACCTACCAATCACCAAACTAAAAAATTACGTGTCCTAAGAGACCAAACATTCATACTATGAATGTAATCATGACCCTTTTGGCACGTTATAAGTGACCAAAAAATGGTTAGGAGTTGCTGTCATCGTGGGGTCACATTTTGCAAGCTCATGTCCATGAGAACTGATAAGAACTGACGTTGATAATCAAGAGACACCCTTGCCACCCAAACTTTGCATCGGGCGACATCAAGGATCACGGGCAGAGTTCAAGTAGCGAAACAAACAACGTGTCATCCGAAATCCGTAGACATCATGCAGCAAGAGACAAACAAGATCATTGCAAAAAAACGAGAACCCTCATCGAGAAGAACGCAGAGTCAGGTGTCCTTGTCCCGTTTCCTCACATGTTGGATAGCAGCAAAATTCCAGCGAGGGATACAACGATGGAGTTATCCAAGGCACGTCGCTAGTAAACGAAATCTGCTACGCGACATGGAGCAGTGCTTTGGGACCCGCTGGAAAGCTAAAAGTTTATTGCCTCGAGCTCCTTGCACGTTCGATTTCCCCCCCACATGATTGGAAATAAGAGGGTCCTTCGATTGTAGGCATGTGACAGTGAACGCATAGGCCTGAGTAGAATTCGAGGCAGTATCGTTTTAGCATCTGAGGTATGTTCGTCATTATGCACGTACATGTCCATTGAAAAATGACATCTTTGTTTCTTAATGTGATGTATTACGAGGGACTAGACCTAGCAAGGACGAGATGCTTTTTCCGTACACGATTTACGTTTGTTTCTATTATTTCAGATGGAGGACGCGTCAAGATAGAATTATATTTTGATGTAGGATAGCTGGTAAATGTTTATGCAGAAACCTTCGAGTGTCATAATAACGAGTGGCCCCAACCACACTATGAATGACGGGTCAACTTTAAACGATCACAATTTTTTATCCGGGAGGAGTTATGACGCATATTAAATCAAAAAGGATTGCGAGATCCTTGAAACTGCAAACGAGTTATGCTGATTTGGCCGGAAAAAATACACTGTAAGTGCTTAAAGTTTCATACAGCACTCACTTTAGTACCAAAAGTTTATTTTGGATCACTTAAGTGCCAAAAATTTAAAAAAAAACAACCATTTCAGTGCCAACACTGATTTGATTGGCCGAAAATTCAACATGACACTTTTTTATTAATTTTTGAAGTCGATGTGGCTTACTGAAAAGTACAGTCGGCATTAATTGTCCAAAACGACGTCGTTTATATGTTTGCCACAATTATAAACCATAATTTTATTTGCAATTTAGGGTTTTTGTCCAAATTAGGTTTTCTTCTTTTCAATTTGCAAAAGATTAAAGAAGGAAAGTAGAAGATGATGAAGGTGGTTGCTTCAGTCGTGACCATGCTCCGTCACCGCTATCATCGTCGTGGGGGGAGAGATGCTCTATCGCTGCAACCATTGTAACTGAGTGGTCTCGCTTGCCTCTACCCTGAAATGCTCAAATCTGGAACCTCAAGCCATTAAGAACAAGATGCCCCAACTCGAATGCCAAATTGAGCTCGAAGCCCAAGCTTCCCTCGACAAAGACAATTTTTAGGTGTTTGTATACTAGACCAGTGCGAGGATGAAGAAAAACAAGTGAAGGTCTTGACCGAGCTCAAGGAAGGACTATCCCGAGGCTCCGACAGAGATTACCAAGAACTGATATGTAGGCCAAGGTGTTTCAGTTTCTTGAATCGATACTTTGTGACAACATTTGTTCAAGAACCATAGAGAGCACACGACTCAAGTGATAATAGCTCTTATTTGATTCAATTGGAACGTGTTTGTAGGGTTGGTGCTGATGGGTTTGACCCTCGAAGCATTGATTTCGATGGGCTCGTGCCGTTCCACCGAATTGCTCACTTCGCCAATAACACTTATGCAAAGCCCCTTGATTGACGAGATCGGATTGCTCAAGCGTGCAAGTTGGGATATCAGTCAAAGTTGTCGAGGTTGAGCATCACTGAGAATCTGAGATCTTTTGCGGCTTCCTCAAGCTAATCTCTCTCTCTCTCTCTCTCTTCTCGGCTTCGATTCGGTTAGGCATTTTCATTTTATCTTCTTCAATCTCCCTCCTTTCTTTTTTCCCTCTCTTTTTCCTTCTCTCTACAAATTTTCTTGGAAAATGGAAGAGCACATTGAACGATTCTTTCTCATATGGCGTCATTTATGAAGGGTATAGCCACGTCATCATCCATGTTGGACTTGTTTTTTAAATAACAATGCCCTGCCAAATTATACATTTTATTATAAAAGCCACATAATATTTTAGCCGGAATTTATCGCCAGAGACACGTAAATGATCATTTTTTTCTCGGATTTTGCACTCATGTGAGTTGACAGAAACTTTTAGCATCAAAATGAGCGTCATACACAAATTTTGGCACTTCTAGTATACTTACTCCCAATTTGGCCAATGTTTGATCTCCAAATTCATGCATTTTCCTTGATTTCCGAGCTGTCAAAGATTTGGGATGTGGTTTGCAAATTTTCGAACGCATTTTAAGACTTTCCGCTCTATCAATATTTTTTTCGTAACTCTATCATTCAATTTTTAATTATTTGATCATTTCCTAAAAGGCAACCCCACTATAAATAGGCACTTGAGACAATGTAAACGATACTTCTTTATTCGAAATAAGCATTATCCTTTGAAATCCTTTTCTAATCATATCTTCCTCTTTGGTAACAAAGTAGGTCTCTCTTGTGACAATGACTAATAATGCCAATGAAAATTTCCCCGTAGCTAAGGGCCGTGAAAACGAGTCTATTACACAAGCTAAGTTCAATCACTTTGTGGAGCAAACCGAATAGGCATTTCAAGACTTGCTTGTCGCCATCCAACGTCTGTCCACCAACCCCATACTTGGTAATCTTTTGGCTGAACGTGCTTAGGCCACTTAAGTCCTAGATGTAGCTATGGAACATGGAGCAAATCCTCGACAGATGCCACAAACCAATGTCAAGGAATTTGAAGAAGAAGAAGAAGAAGAAGAAGAAGAAGAAGAAGAAGAAGAGCTCCTAAACGAGCCTGTTCATGGACACCACCACAATAGGGGAATTCAACGAGACCTCAAGCAATATCAACTAAAGGTTAACCTCCCAACCTTCAATGCCAACTCAAATATCGAAAACTTTTTAAAATGGCTCTGGAAAGTTGAGAAATTCTCCAATGTTGTGGAGATCGAAGAGGACCACCAAGTAAAACTGGTGCCAAACAAAATGAAGGGCAACACTTCAACCTAGTAGGAGCAGACACAACTAACTCGACGTCAACTAGGAAAAGCTCTCATCCGAACGTGAAATCGGATGAAGCAAATGTGGACAATCGGGTTCCTTCCAGTTGATTATGAACAATTATTGTTTCAACAATCTAGAATTGTACGTAGCTAAACTGATCAGTCTAAGCCTACTCTCAACATTCAAGATTGTGTTGCACTACACTGTTTGTTTGTCCGCCTAAGTTGGAGGAACAATAAACCACCGGGTACATTAATGGCTTATGACTCAACATTCAAGATCATGTTTCATTATACCGTTTGTTTTTTTTTTTTTTTTTTTTTGAGGATGCCCAAGAAAAGGCCTGAAAGTTCGAGATGCAATTGGAGAAAACTAGCCCCACTAATCGGGCTAACAGTTATTCCGCTCGAGGATCTTTTGGAAGGAGGAGACAACCAGATCTTCCAGAATCCTCCAACTAGCAAACCAATATTATGAATTGAACTTTGGAGAGTACTGCTAGGGCACTTAAAAAACCAGCCACTACAAACAACTGTAATATCAATTAGAATGCCCAAAACCCATACGGTAAGTCACAACCAATTAAATGCTACAACTGTAACGAACAAAGCCATCATTCAAGCGATTGCCCATAGTGGAAGATGACCAATGCTGTCAAGTACAATGGTGACGTATACAAAGATGATTAGGTGGATGAAGGAGTGGAGGATGAAGAGGGTGAGCATGTCAACTACGTCACATTAGGCTATTGTTGATTGCTCGACAAAGAGAGGATCTAGCAAAATAGTCTTTTTCATGCCCATTATATTGTCAATGGCAAAGTGTGTAGATGTCATCATCAATAGTGGTAGTTGTGAAAACATAGTATCCTAGGTCTTGTGGATCATTTACAGCTAAAGACAAAGTCACATCCCTCCCCTATATAATCAAGTGGATTTGTAAAGTATCCGAACTCAAGATAACATAGTTATATTGTTTACCTATTTCAATTGGAAAGTACTATAGGGGCACCATTATTTGTGATGTGTTGGAGATGGATGCATGCCATCTACTACTTGGACAACCATGACCATACAACATTAACATCATCCACCGGGCCCAAGAGAACACATACTCCTTTGTGTGGGAAAAGACAAAGATTACTTTAAAACTGATGAGTAACACTCCTTAAGCCCCAAAGAAGCAAAGTACAGGCGTTATGTTAAACAATTGTAAATGTGAAGGGATGTACATGATTGTGGAGAAAGGTGACCAACAAGCCGTTATTCCCAATCCTAAAGCTCTTAAATTCTTGTTAAAAGGATTTGGCGATGTCATTTCAAAGGATCTACCTATTGGATTACCTCCCTTGAGGGATATTCAACATGAAATTGACTTTCTTCCAAGGGTGAGCCTACCTAATTTGCCACACTACCGGATGAATCTAAAGGAGAACCAAATCTTACAAGACCAAATGTGAGAACTCCTTCAAAAAGGCTTCTTGCATGAGAGCATGAGAGCATGAGCCCTTGTGCAGCCCCCACACTCTTCACTCCAAAGAAAGACAGGAGCTTATGTATGTACATTTATAGCTAGGCAATTAATTGAAATACTGTCAAGTACCAATTCTCAATCTCTCGCTTGGATGACATGCACAACTAGCTTGCTAGATTAAAGGTCTTTACAAAGATTGATATACGTAGCTAATACCACCAAGTTTGCATCCATCATGACAAAGAATAGAAGACAGTCTTTAAAACAAGTAAAGCTTTGTGCAAATGGCTTGTCATGTCGTTTGGCCTCACCAACGCACCTAGCACATTTATGCATTTAATAGCTCGAGTCCTTAAACCTTTCATTGGCAAGTTTGTGGTTGTCTACTTCGATGACATCCTCATATACAATCCAGATGACCATAATCATATAGAGCATAGTTTTGTCGACCTTGTAGACAAATCAATTGTACATTAATCTAGACAAATGTAGTTTCATGACAGACCGACTCATCATTTTGGAGTATATTGTTGGAGCAAAAGGCCTTCAAGTTGATGTGGAGAAAGTAGCTGCCATTCGCGATTAGCCAACTCTGCCAACCATTGGGGAGCTACACAACTTTCGTGGGATCATGACATTCTACAACTCTTTATCCGAAATTTTAGTACCATTATGGCGCTAATCAATAAGTGCTTGAAGAAGGGAGAATTTCATTAGGGTGATGAAGCAGAAGCTAGCTTTACTCTCATCAAAGAAAAATTTTACATGGCACCAATATTGATGCTCCTAGATTTTGAAAAGGTACTCGAATTGGTTTGTGATGCCTTTAGCGTAGGCATTGGCTCTATTCTCTCCTAGGAAGGTAAGCCTATTGCATATTTTAGCGAGAAACTTAATGATCTCTATAGGCAATGGTCTACCTATGAGCAGAAGAACTTTGATTTAGTACAAGCCATCAAGCATCGGTAATTTTATCTTTATCAACATGAGTTTGTCCTTAGCACTAACCACCAGGACACTCAAGTATATCTAGAGTCAGAATCATCTTAATCGAATGCATGGACATTAGGTCTCCCTTTTAGAGCAATTCAACGTCATGCTTCAACACAAGGCAGGCCACTTGAACAAAGTCACTAATGCATTTAGTTATCATACTGCAACATTTATCGCCATGTGCACCAACTCTTTAGGCTTTGAACACCTCTATGCCCTTATGTCGAGGATGATGACTTTCAAGGCATTTGGGAGAAATGTTCTATAGTAGGCTCTCATGGCAACATGATCATTCAAGACAAATTATTGTTCTTTGGCAATGGGTTGTGCATCCCTTACAACTCTTTGCAGGAGCAACTTATTCAAGAGCTCCATGTGGCACCCTCAGAGGACATCTAGGGTGAGACAAAACCATTACCTCAATTGAAGAGTGGTATTATTAGTCTCGACTAAAACGAGACATTGGACGATTTGTTAAAAAGTTTAACATCTGTCAGACTACCATAGGCCACTCTCATAACACTACTCTTTACACACCTCTACTTATTCCTTCTAAACCTTGGGTAGAAATTTCAATGGATTTTGTGTTGGGCCTTCCCTAAACCCAACAAGCTATAGATTTTGTTTTTATGGTGGTGGACAGATTTACACAAATGGCACACTTCATTCCTTGCAAAAAGAATTCTAATTGGCTAACTTATTTTTTTCGGGAAGTAGTACGTTGCATAGTGTGCCCAAAGCTATCACCTCCAATCATGACACCAAGTTCCTTAATCATTTTTGGAAGACCCTGTGGCACTTATTTGGGACAGATCTACAGTATAGTAGCTCCTTTCATCCCCAGATCGACAATCAAACTAAAGTCGTCAACCTTACTATGGCATATATCATTTGGTGCCTCTGTAGTGACATGTCAAAACAATGGATCTTCAGCAACACCATGTTTACACTTAATTTTTAGTTGATGCGTTGATAAAGGTAAGAAATTCCAATTTAAGATTTACAATCGTGACAGAGCCTGTTTCTCGAACAAAAAGTGTTGTTTTTTCTTCTTCTTCTTCTTTTCTTTTGGCCTATCATTTTTAAGTAATTTCTTATTTATTTGCACCAAAAAGTCAAAAAAAAAAAAAAATCAAACGGTTTGATTTTTGTGTTGACATTTTTTCAATCCTTTAACCAAAAATCAACCCCAAGTCAAAAATTGATTTTTTACATAAAAAAATTCCTTTTAGCCTTAATATCACTTTTGCCACATTAATTTTCAAAAAAATTCAAAGATTTGATCACAAAATCAACCTTTTTATAAAATAAAATAAAAAGTCAATTAAAAGGTTGACTTTTGATCAAACCTTTAACAAAAAAAAATCAAAAATATAAAATCCATAAATCACTTCATTTTAGCTGCAATTTCACTTTAGCATGAAAAATTTTGTGAAATCAATTACGAACCTCATTTTTTGAATTTTTCGGATTTAGGGTTAAAATTGATTGAAAATAAAATTACTTTTGTTCGATTCATATTTTAACTTAGTTTCATTTACGACATTTGATCTAGAGGTCATTACTCATTTACTCGTGTAGTTGATTTTGAGATTTGACATGTAGGATTACAAATTGTCATTTTTAGCCCTAATAAGGGGTTTAAGTCAATTTTTCATGACTTGTGACCAACACCTCCATTCTACTCATTTCTTAAATTAACTCCAAATCCAGGGTCAATTTTGGTAAATTCACTAGAGAACTTATCAATTTGATAGATTTAGCTTACTTGAACATAAGAAATCCAAGCTAATGAGCTCCAATTAGTGCAATTCAAGTTGACCCATTCTAAGATAAAGTTTAATTTGATAGGTTGAAGTCCAATTTCGACATTGGTCCTCAATTTATTTTTGACGTGAAGGTCTCACACTTTTCTCTCAATGTCAATTTGAATGCGATTGGCCTTGTAGACATGGGTAATTGAATTAATCGATGTCTCATTGTACCAATTAGGGGTGTGCATGGTCCGAGAGGGCGGTTCCCAACCTAGAACCGAGAACCGCCTGCTAAGGACCGGTTTCGAAAAATTGGAATCAGGATCCACTTGTTAGTTGCATAGATCCACCCGGGAACCAGACCGTCAATCCAGTTCGATTTCCAGGTGGATGCATGGAACCGATCTTGACGCAAAACAATTTTGGTTTTCGACCGAAATTGTTGGTTCTTCGCTTGACCTATTCTTCTTCTCCTTCTCTTACAACCCTGCTTCTTCACGTGCTTGCTATTTGCCCACTCACTGCTCAACATTTTGTCAAGGACTCATGGTGCACTTTGGACTTTTTAGCTTTTGGACCTCTCCATTTGGTCTGATTGGAGATTACCCAGCCCTGCTTCTTCGCAATCTTGACTTAATTTTTTTAGTTATTTGATTTGGGTTTATTAATTAGTAATTTCAATCTTTCTAATATTAAAAATTAATATATTATTTTAATATAATCAGTCCGATTCAGGTGGGCAGGTGGATAGATTCGCCCATGGAACCGGGAACCGAACTGGTTCTCTTAAGAACCACCGGTTCCAAGTGGTTTTGATCCGGTTCCGGGAAGTCCGAGTGGGTCCTGGTTCTTTTGCACACCCCTAATACCAATTGAGTTCAATTTTGTCCAACTTGTGTTTCAAGGTAAGCAATCATGCGAATTTGCCCATTTTAGTGAGAGAGAGAGAGAGAGAGAGAGAAGAAGAAGAAGAAGAAGAAGAAGAAGAAGAAGAAGAAGAAGAGAAATTTGAAGGATGGATCGAACCGATCAAGTTTATTCGAACCAGCCCAACCAATCCAACTAGCCGCTAATGAAAAGTGACCGATTTGGCCCTTCCCTGATCAGCTCTCAATGGTCGACGACCGCCACAAGGCAATTTGTCTCATGGCCAACATGCACGTGTCCTCACTTTTCAAAATTACACAATTGTCTTTGAATTTGCAGAATTACGAAAATGCCCCTGATTAGGCGGTAATTTCAAATTTAGCCCAAAAATTGATCGTCACTATTCATTTAGGATTCATCATGACCATTCAAGTTAACATGTGTGTAATTAAAGAGTTAATCGAGGTTGTTAGACTAGGGAGATTGATCACAATCCAAGGGTTAGAATCATATCTTACCCTAGTCTATATAATTAATTTCCCCCAAAATGTAGGAGGAGGCCACATCTCTCTCTCTCTCTCTCTCTCTCTCTCTCTCTCTCTCTCTCTCTCTCTCTCTCTCTCTCTCTCGCTCGCTCGCTCGCATGCACGCATGCGAGTGCTCTTTAGCCTTCGTTGCTCACCACCCTTTGTTGACTCCACACCGGCAATACACCACTAGCCTTCCCTCTCACCCTTCGCAATTGCCAATCATCTCCTCCGACGCTGACATGCTTCAATTAGAGCTATTTCTCTTCGGTATAAAGACCGGCACACATGTGACATCCTGAATTTCTGACCCTATAAGTATAATCGGACCATTATGAGCTTAGACTATTAAAAGCGGGCCAGAGAATAAGCCCAATGGGCTGTAAGGAAATTGTGGGCTTAAGAAGTTGACGGGTTATGTTAAGATAACGAGCACAAGCTTGATCGGCCAAAAGATGGGCTATGGACTTGGGCCTGACCTAGAATAGGCCAAGAGTTGGGTTCATTAAGGTTATAAATTAAGCCTAGTAGACTGTGGGATGAGCCCAATGGGCCAGAGACATGTATTTGGGCCCAAGAACTTTAATTTTCGATTAAGATTATAAATTAGTCGAACGCAAGATTTAATCAAAATCCTGTTAAAATTTATAAGCGACTACAATTTTCTAATGGAACACCAACTTTAATATATTTTTTTCTCGTGATTATTCATCATTTGCGATAATAAATTAACATCGAGACATTAACACATTGATTTGACTCATGGGAATTCATAGACCTTTGTGGTTATGAAAGGATCGAAAATCTACAGGTTCGGAATGAATTATGCGAAAGACATTAGAAACAAGTGGACTAATTACGACAAGGATTAAGACTTAATTCTAACCCCTCCTCGAGTACCAAATGTGGCACCCCCGAAACGGCCCCCGATCCGTTAGGGTCGCCACAGTTCGCTCACCTTTCTCTTGACCTGATAATATTTCACTCTGATACCATTTAATTATAGTGGGTCCATAAATCCTTGGGGTTTATGTTATCTTAATCGGTCCCAACGTAGTTCATATAACAGAAGCATATCCAGCATCTCTCTAACCCATACTCAAACTAAATAATACAATGCAATGCACACCTGCCACACATTTTTCATATATAAGTTAGAGCCGAACCACTTTTATTTACATAACTTTGATGGACATCACAAGTCGGTACATCAAAAGGCCAAGGCTTTACTAAGCTCAGCTATAACCAAAAGTACCTGACTCCACATCAGTCATGTACATTGATCCATCATCCAGTGTCGGCTATCCAAAAAGTGTCATCCTCTACCAATCACACACGTAACCACACCCAGCCTAGTGCATCGGCTGGCGGCGGCGGCAGCATCCCCGTCATAACCCTGTCGCGGCGGACATGCACGGACAGGAACTCCTAGACTACAAGGCCATCAGGTAGACCCACATCATACATAACTAAAACTCGAACACGGATGAATACCAATCCATGAACACCACTACAAGAGTGCTCCGAACACTCAACCTCGACGTCAGACGGTGAGCCATAGAAAGTGCCACGCGTGACCGATAATAGAGGCATCTCTCAATCTGAAATGTTAGTCCCCAAAAAGGGTGAGTACAACCACTCAGCAGTAAAAGATCCATCAAACTACACAATGCAATAGGTAAGACAACCACAATTTCATGTGAAATGCACATATCATCCATGCAATCATGCTTGTATTTCCATGAGGTTCATTCATTAAGGCAATTTATCTTCCATGCCATATGCACATACATGCGCATGATTCATATCATCCATACAATCATGTATATATCCCCATGAGATCCATTCAACGCCTTCATGATCGCATTCTCAATGTCAAATAGTATCAATTCAATTTCTTAGGCAATTCATGCATCAATCCATATGCACACACACATGCGCACGATTTAATTCCCAATTTAGATTTTCAAAAGGATCTCATTTTTCTTCTAGGGACCAGTGTTTGCATCTCTTATATCGCTCGCACTCAACTTGGCATCGCGAGGAACCTCCGGCACACACCTCCGGGCATCTCGTACCCCAACTGGCATCACAAGACTTCCAGCACACACCTCCGGGCATCCGACACACACCTCCGGTCATCCGGCACACACCTTTAGGCATCTCGAAACTTCCGAGGACATCGTCGACTCAAGGGTCCGACGGTATCATTATCGCCACAATGCATATTCACATATATGTTTCACTTTCACAATAGCATTTGATGCAATATTGTCAAAGGTTTAAACCAGCTCTTTGATGTCATGTGATATGCTAAATGTCACCGCATATGCAGTACAAGTAACAACCCAAGATATCACATCTCATAGTGCAATTCATTGGTTCTTGAAAATAAAGCAATTTTCGGATAAAATAGAATGCACTCCCTTAATTAAAATTCTGGAAAAATTAGTAAAAGATCTTAATAAATTCTGAAAATTTAACATGTTATAAAATAGATCTAGAGAAAAAGGTTTCATGAAGAACACCATGTCAAAAGAGCTTCGTACGAGTCGCTACGGTCCATGCATCACAGCCTTAAAATTTCAAAACATCACCATTGCACTGTTTTATTCATAAATTCGGTATAAACCCTAAATCAACTCAGAAAATTCTGAAAATTTGATATGTTATATTCAAGACCTAGAGAAAACATTTTTGTGAAGAACTCAAAGTCAGATTCATTATAGATCATGAGCTACATTCACTAAAACTCCCCCTAACCCTCGGTAACAATTTCCAGATTTAATACTTTCAAAGAAAAATCATTTCACTGACCAATACTTGTATGTTTCTTCTCAAATTTTAGTATGTAACTCCTCAAGATGTCATCTACAACTTTTATCAAGAACACGAAATCAAATTTCGACTGGATAATTTTATAAAAATTCACAGAATCGCAAGGGGTCGGACTGTTCTTACATGCAACAGCTTGCTCGTTCTAGGAAGACTACCACCATTCACTCGAATTTCAACATCCAACATCACAACTCAAGCATCTCCAACACCCATTACACTTCACACACAACCACAGCAAGCAAAATGTAGGCTAACGGACTTTACTTGCCTTAAATCCACCAAAATCACAGCAAGCACACGGTGATTAAAGGACTTCAAACACAGCACGATCGATGGCGAAGCTAGGCGCACACACGGCAGGGCAGGTCTTCTTCTTCCCTTGATGAAGCACCCTCACAAACAACTCTCTCTCTCTCTCTCTCTCTCTCTCTCTCTCTCTCTCTCTCTCTCTCTCTCTCTCTCTCTCTCTTTCTCTCGGCTTTCTCTCTCTCTCTCGCGCGCGACAACCCCCCCCCTCGCTCACTCCGCCCCTCCTCTTTTCTTTCACCTTCATGATTAGTTAGTAATCATTTGCTTTGCATGGCATTGGACACTTGGCGAACCCTTCACGCCACTTGTCATTCTTCATGCAAGATGATGGGCTTCATTTGGCTGGGCTTGGGCCAGCCTTGGTTGACCAAACGGTGGGGGCCTGTGGGCTGGTTTTGGGCCTTAAGAAATCAGCCCACACCTTCTCCTAATAATCCTCCTTAATCCCCACTTATATTTACTTAATTTCAATTATTCACATGGCCATAAAATTCTGCAATATCAATCAATGGTAATCCAACTTATAAAGTACATGGCCATGAATAGAAAATTTCTCATCAATTCATCTTTTAACACAACCTAGATCATACATGGACATAGGATAGATTTCCAACAAAGCAATAATCCATTCAATGATCGACCCTATTTAATTATAATCCATTAGTCTAATGACCATAATATAGTCCAATGGCACTTCCATCACCTATTCATGGGTCGCAGTGTATCTAGGGATTGTCATGAAATTTTAGAATGCCACATCAAATGTCAACCATGAAGGGAATGCATGTAAGGAACTACAATCCCCTATCTCCTAACGGTTTCTCTCAATATGAAACCTACATAGGAGACATCATCATTATTTTTCCTAATGATTTCTTTTCTTGGGATTTAAAACAAATATCCGCACACATATCTTGATCTCCTCAACAGTCATGCCTTCTCCCTCCCCCAAAACCAACCCATCTCTCTCTATTTGCTCTCCCTCTCTTCCTCTTCCGTGACTTGAGCAAAACTAGAGTCTCTCACCTTCAGCAACCTTTTCTTCTTCGAGTGTGAGCTTGAGAGTGGATTCTTAAAGAGGATTGAACCACAAGCGATGCTAGACCACCATGTAAGGAAATGATGAGGTGCTAAACTCGAATTTATCCGTCATTTGTCGAGAGAATTCGCGAAGCACACTAGATAGTGACAAGATGGGATTCAATGCTTCTATTTTAGGCTTAAATAGGCTAGATGGGAGTTCAAATGAAGTCATGAGACCTTGCATGTGAAAATCGGGGTGAGATGGGTGAACAACCGAGTGCGAGGAAGCTGTGGGTGTCGAGATGGTTGAGTAGGAGACTGTTTAGGGGTAGACGTGTGCTAGATGTTGATCTTGGGTGGTCATGAGACGAGTTTGGGTTCAAGTTTAGACAATAGGTTTGTTACATGAATTTTGCGGGTACACGGGATTGTTTTGGGTTCTGTAGGTATAGTGTCAAAGTCCTAAAGGAAACCGTAGATCAAATAAAAGGCTTGTGGTGATAGTAGAAGGAATCTAGAACTCGTAGATGGCCAGTTCGGAAGAGAAAGACACAACGGAAGCTGGTTTAGGTGCCGTTGGGTTAAAATGAGTTTTCGTAGTAACAAACTAGCTTTCTTAAGTGTGCACTAAAGAATTTAGGTTTCGACGTATCATTTAAGAGTTTTTTCTTGTGTAAACTAGCTGGTTTGTATGTGTTTCCCATAGAACAGCAAGTTGACCAGTGAGAAACCGAAGTACCTAGGGACGACCAGAGAATTTTCTGCACTTTTCAAGACTTAGTTGGAACTTATACCCTTCATGAAAGTCATAGAGCACGTTCTTAGGGACAACATCAAAATTTGAGAACAAACAATCGAAATTTTTATAATGAAACGATATTTTTCTTTAGTAGGTGCTTAATTTGGAAAATTGCTACAAAATTTAGGGGGTGAGTACAGCAACTTAATACTCTCTATATGGTGAGAAATAGGGTTAAGTTCCTTGATAGAAAATGTTAATCTATGTCTCTTCTAAACATACTAATATTTCATAATTTTTTGACAAGATTTGATGCACTTTTCGGTTCTATGTTTGAAACTGCTAGAAACAGTCCATATTCTATCTTGGTCCGAGATTGTGCACTAGATGGTAACCCTCTTGTTTATATTTTTGTGGCTTTTGGGAGCTAATGGTCTCTCAATCTTGGTTAGTCAGTGCATAAACATGTCTCTTCTATATTTGAAGTGTGACCATTTGAATGGTTGTGATTTGTGTTCCATGAGTGCAATGAGTGCGGCATGTTGAGATGTTGTGTGTGAGCATTGAATTCTTCTTTGAAGTGGCTATGTGCACTTGAATAGATATGCATGCTATTGAGATGATGTAATTCAAAGGTGTGATATGTGAAATGTGTGAATAAAATGAGTTAAAATATTTCCATCAGTCTTGAGATACCAGTGATGCCCTAGGGAGTAGGATACCCTTGCTATGTGATATTGGATATCTCAGTTGAATGAGATATCGAGATGCCTCGGAGTGAGATGCCCCTACTGTGTGATCATGGGATGCCTCAGTTTATGATACTGGGATACCTCATAGTGAGATGCCCATAATAGTGATATCATGAAAGTTCGAATGTGGGATTTTGGAATGACTCGATGGAGCCGACTTGTGATCCGATGGGTAAACTGAACGAGGGTCTATTTAATATATACACTATAAAATAATTCCACTTGACAAATGAGTTCACCTGTTGTTGTTGCATCTCATCTTAGTTTGGTTAGTAACATAAAGCATGTATGCACATTTAGCGTGTTTAGTATGAAGTGGTCAATTACGCGACATCATAGTGTCTATTTAGTCATACTTATGATGATTATGTCTTAGCATCTATGAGCTATTTAGTTATGTCTCTTGCATTCTTTGGCGACTGTGGATTGTTTAGTTTAGGACCTTATTATCTCTTTACTATGCATTGCTCATTCCTTTCTAATTCTCATATCGTTAGTATGGAGATACCACTGTTTGCACGATACGGGATGATAACTACATAAACATTTCCTTCCATGACATGTATAACCCCAATATCAAGCTAACTTACACACATTACGAAGCTACACTCTAAATGGATAACAAAAGGGTAGATTGGATTCCGATGAAATTCGTGGCATGGTTTATAAACCATGAAGGGGAGCTATTTGGTCCCCTTTAGTTTGATGCTAAAGGACTTGGAGCTACGGCAGGTGGTGCTTAGGCACCAAGTTCATGATGAAGCCGAAGAAAACTTCTTTTGTTTTTTTAAAAGAGTTGGGCTAGTTTAGGGCGTAGTGAAGTTAGGAACCCCTTTTACCCCTTTCAATGTATTTTTGTAAGTATTCCAGGTCGATGCATGTAAGTTCGAAATATTTCAACAAGAAAGATAATGAAGTCCTTCATGATCTTTGTATGTGTTCTTAGTTGGATTGACTAATGCTAACAGACAGGACCGATACAGGATGATCGTATTTTAGAACAGTACTAGATCATGTAATAGGGATGCTAACTAATTAGGTCGGAATACTTTAGTTTGATAATTAATTTAAATAGATCTTGTCACGATACTAATCTATATAGTTTCCACTTACACTTAGTATATAACTCTGTTGGGACATCACAACACATGCCAATCTTTGTCTCAGCAAGTCCCAATCGAGATCTGGTGGTTCTCCGATGATCCTCAGCCTCTTATGGTGTCCGGTGGTTGTTCTTTCCCTCCAACAACTTACGACAATGATCCTCAAAGTCCACCGGTCCTTGATCAAGGCTTGATCGAGCTCAATTCAAAGAAATCAAAATGGTAACTATCTAACGCTCGAATCCCATGAAGCAAGGTCAAGATAGTTGACCGAGGTTAGGATTTTAAAGTTTATGAGCCTTTACATGCTTGAAATCATGGATTATAAATGCCGCAATTGATTATGGCTAATATACATGTTGATTGTGTTCATGTGCTTTTGCTGAAAATTCTTATGTTTGACATATTGAATTTCTATTATAACAAATACATCGAAATCTCGATTTGAGATGTTCAAGACTTTCGATCAACGTTTTTTTTTTTTTTTTTCTGGTCTAATATGGTGCTTTCATTCATTCATAAACAACAAGGATTACAAGAAAACGATAGATAAGTTTCCGAACATAAAATTTCCTAGAGTGGTAAGGGAGGAAAAGACATCCAATTTTGAGGGAGAGTTTTAGTCCGGTGAGCCTTAGCGAGCCAATCTGCGGCCTTGTTGGCCTCCCGAGAGCAATAGGCCAGCGTCATCGAGTCGAGTTGGGCTAATATTCCTTTACATTGCTCTATTATATTCTTCACGTTCCAAGGGTCTTCAGCCTAACCCAAGATACTTTCCACCAAAGTCAAACTATATGTTTCGCACTCCAGCTTTTCATTTTGTATTTGCTCTGTTCCAACTAATCCCACGTGCTCCTCCTTTTTCAGCCTCAAAAACTCCAGCCCATGCAAAACAGCTAGGGCTGCGGCTTGTACAGAGGATGAAGCACGAACCTCTCGCATGAAGCCATCGATGACTAGTTCGATCTGATCTCACAAGATTCCAGCAACTAAGCCTACATATTCTCCTTGCACCCATGAGCAATCAATGTTTAATTTCATCGATCCTCTCCTTGATGGTGTCCACTTGATCGGTAATTTCAGATCTATGGGTTTCTTCACCCCCTTTTTCTTCTGCCATCTGCTAAAGTTCTTTACTTGTGCTTCCGCTATATCAACGATGGAGTGCGGATCCGGTGGCTTGGCTCGAAATATAAAGTTGTTATAAGTTTTCCATACTAACCAGAGCACCACCACGACCAACTCGTTCTCGGGTAAGTCGTTGCTCCCTTCGAACCTCTCTGATAGCCACTTATCAAACTTGGAAATAATGTAGGGATTGTAGCTTAGGTTGATTCGTGGGTCTACCCATATGTGTTTTGTCCACTTGTAGAGCAAGAACAAGTGCTCGGTTATCTCCGAATGGGTGTTGCAGAGTGGACAGATCGAGTCAAGTAACACCTTCCTTCTGTATAGGTTCTCTCTTGTTGGTATAGCACCTTGACAAATGCTCCGAATAAAGGTTCACATTTTCGGGGGGATAGTTAAATTCCAAATCTTAGTCCATAGTGTTCTAGGAGGCTGGAACAAACTTGGTGCTCTATTTTGTTCTGTTCTTGTGGTTCGAGAACAAGCTCTATTATAGCCGCTCTTTATTGTGTACATTCCTAATATGTTGCCTGTCCATACTAGAGTATCTGCCTTTGGGGTAGGGCTGATTGGGATAGCAAGGACTTTGTTAGCTAGACGGGCTTCAAAAAGTTCTGAATCTCTATTTCTTTTCATCCGCGGCTTTCTTCATTAATAAGTTCAGCCATCATTATAGGGTCGTCTTTATTTGCCGAACCGCCGATCACACCTTATGTGAGCCATTTGTCCTCTCGTATTCAGATTAATTTTCCATCACCCACCCTTCATTCTACCTCCATTTCAATGGCCTCTCTCCCTGCTAAAATGCTTTGCCAACCCCATGATGGGTGTTGCCCTTTTCTTGCCTTCCACAGGTCTCCATTTGGGAAGTAGACACATTTTAGAATCCTACTCCATAAAGCTGAAGGGGACTGAGATAACCTCCAAGTTTTCTTACCTAGCATTGCTTTGTTGAAATTTGTCAAGTCTTTGAATCTAAGCCCCCCTTCATCCTTTCTAGTTTTCATTACTTCCCACTTTTTCCAATGCAATCCTCTCTTTGAATCATTTTGTTTCCACTAGAAAGAGGCAATTCTTATTTCAATAGCATTGCATATCGAGATGGGTATTTTAAAGATTGACGTCGCATATTGAGGAAGGGCTTGTACTGCACTTTTTATCAAAGTTTCTTTGCCTGCTTTGGATAGTAGCTTCTCTTTCTAGCCCTCAAGCTTCATGTTTACTCTAGCTAGGATCCAGGCGAACATCTCTTTTTTTACTGGCCCCAATCCGTCGGGATGCCAATATATTTCCCTGTCTTGTCTATGATTGGTACTTTGAGCTCTTGGCTATGTTCCTCTTCAGATTTAAAGGGCATCCACTGCTTAAACATACTCCTAATTTGTTTAGGTTTATGGCTTGACCCGTTGCGAAGCAATACTGGTTTAAAACAGCTGCTAGATTTTGACATTCTCTGATAATCCCATCTAGGAAAAAAATAGCATCATCGGCAAAAAGCAAGTGTGATAGGGTAGGGCAATACGTGTTGAAAGTTATTCCTTTAAGGCTCCCATCTTCCATGGCTTTGTGCATTAACCATGACAGGACATTTGCCACTAGAATGAAAAGGTAAAGGGAAAGAGGGTTGCCTTGTTTGATTCCCCGTGATGGTGTGAAATATTGCATAGGCTCCCCATTTATCTTCACACTAAAAGACACTGTTGAGACACATTGCATTATCAATGCTACCCACCTCTCACAAAATCCCATTTTCAACAGGCATTCTCTCAAAAAGTTCCACTCAACTCTATCATAAGCTTTTTGCATATCTAGTTTCAAAATCGCCTGAAACTTCTTTTTCCTCTTTTTAATTCTTAGCTGATGGATAACTTCCTGAACTATAAGTATGTTGTCTTGAATTTACCGACCTTGTACAAAGGCACTTTGTTCAAAATTAATAATTTCTAGGAGCCACGGCTTCGACCTATTAACCATCACTTTTGATATGATTTTATAGCTGAGGTTACATAGGCTAATAGGTCTAAATTGGCTTATATTTCTGGATTTTTTACTTTCGGTATTAGAAAGATATGCATTTGGTTTAGGGTAAGGTCAAGAGTACCTATCGCGAAGAAGTTCTATACTAGCTGAAACAATTCGTGCTTTAAGTGAACCCAATTGGAAGACCGCTTCTTTCACTTCTTCAATGGATACATTTGCCATCAATTGTGCATTAATTTCTTCATTTACTGGACTGGGACACTGATCTAGGATTGGCTGAAAATTCCTCGAATCCACCGACTCATAAAGTGTTCGATAAAAGTCCCCAATGTGTTGCTTGAGTGCATTCGGCTCCCTAAACCAAGTGACTTCGTCTACCTTCAACATCGTGATTTTGTTCCTCTACCTTCTTTGCACTGTTATGGCGAGGAAATATTTTGTGATGCTATCTTCCCATTGAAGCCAGTTGATGCGTGATCTAAGCCTATAGTATTTTTCCTCCTGTCTCCATAATTTGTCAATTTGGGCAACAATATTATGAGGTTCCTCCTTGCTGAAGCTTCCTAAAGTTCTATTAGTAATCTCTGTTAGTGTCTTCTTTAGCTCCCTAATTCGAGTTGATGCATTGGAGAACTTGTCTTTACTCCAAGTTGATACATTGGAGAACTTGTCTTTACTCCAAATTGCTAGCTCTTTAGAAACTTTTTGAACTTTTTCAGAGAATCTGTTATCATTTGATAAATTTCCATTCCATGTTCTCTTTATGATCTCCATACATTCTTGACCTTCCAGCCAGTAAGCTTCGAACTTGAATTTTTTTTTTTTCTTTTCTTACTTTCAGGATGCAACACAAGAAGAAGTGGGCTATGGTTTGAGTCGACGGCTGGTAGAGCCTAAACCTCAACATTTGGGAAGGTAACCCTCCAATCCATAGTGCATAAAACTTTGTCTAGTCTTTTTTTTACTAAGTCCTCTCCTTCTCTATTATTCATCCAAGTATAGACGCATTATTTGCTATCTATATCCATTAGGGAGCAATCATTTAAGAGTTCACGGAAGGATGCTATGCGATAATGGTCAGCTTCTCTCTTTCTTACCTTCTCCCAAATGTACAAAATTTCGTTGAAATCCCCCATACAAATTCACGGGAGTAGGTTATTTGACTGGAAATCCCTCAATTTTTCCATAAAAGTAGCCTCTCCCCATAGTTCGTAGGAGCATGGAGGAAAGTTATCCTCATTTGACAGCCACTAGTCAGTTCTTTACATTCCAAATCGATGAACACCTTAATGCTGGAATTCACTCTTAAACCCACATCTTCACTCCACATAAGTGCTAATCCTCTCACGATGCCTTCCGAATTCTCTAGAAATATATTTGGGAACTTCAAGCGACTTCTGACACCCTCAACCATTGTCTCCTTATTCTTGGTCTCCATTAAGAAAACCAGGTTAGGCCTTTCAAGAGCTTCTAAAGCTCTCAGCTCTTGGAACATTAGGGGATTGCCTAACCCCTAACAGTTCTAGCTAATGATTTTCATAACGTCTCTGGTGGCTTATTAGGGCTAGCCACCAAAGCCCAATTGTTTCCTTATTTTACTACCTGAATGGGGATCTTCAATAGCTCCATATCGTCAATGATAAGTGGGGTAGGGTTTACTGTTCTTTTTTGTTTTTTGGCCCTCTAGGTCTTCAAATTTTTCTTGCTATTGATTTCCTCTTTCAAAAGATTCGATTTGGAAAGTTCAAGGCACATTATCTATTTTCCATTTTCTTTTGTTGTTCCTAGAGTTGAAGCCGAGCCTTCCATTGCTTTGTTAGAAGATGAACTTTCTGCCATTTTCTTGTTGCGAATGGGGCTTGCCCTTGTCTTCGATTCATTTCTAACCACTATTTCCATTCCATCTTCTGTGGCTGGTGTTTCGGGGACTACTTCTTTAGCGTCTATGTTTGTTTCTAGTTTGCCATAGAAAGCTTCCCAATGAGGGCTATGATCTCATACTTCCACCTTAAGCCAGGGACCAAATTTTCCTACCCTGTTTTCTGCCTATTTAGTCTGTTCATACAGAATTTCCTCACAATATGTAGCGTAATGACCGATTCTCCCACACGAGTAGCAATAATGCGAAAGTAGACACTTCCTCTCTTTAAATTCCACCCATAGTTTCTTGTTCCCTATGTCCAATATGGCTCCAGATTTTAAGGGTGCTAACAAATCCAGTTCTACCCTCGCCTTCCCTATTTTGTATGGACAATTTCCTTTAGAATCCACTTGTATTTCCAACACTCTTCCCACCCTTTCAGTCAAATCAGCAAACACTTCCTCTCTAAACCACCCTGGAGGTATCCCACCTATTTGTAACCAGAATGCACAACAGGAAAAGTCATAACAATGCTCTGGGATCTCTAGTTCACATTGTTTAAAGACTAAAAGATTGCTAGCGAATGATCAAGGGCCTGTTTTTATAATTCTCTTTTTGTCATCCTTTAATTGAAATATGAAAGAGAAGAACCCTGGGTCCTTTTGTGAGCAAACAACTAAATCTATTTTCCATGCCTTCTTCATTGTGTTGGAAAAAGCTTGGAAGTTAACATTAGATTTGGAGAACAACTTACCAAATGGAGCTTGTCTGCATTCCCTCCTTTTATTGGAAGGTATTTTTGTTGATACTTCTACAACATCATTATCTGACCAAAGATGGCCTAAGCTTTTACACAAAGCTGCTAGTCGTAAATCGGTCTCTGTCTCACCCTCCATCTCTCCTTTTTGCAAGGTCCTAGCTTGTAGTCGCTTCGTTTTGCTTGCTCAAAACAGGACTTGGATGCCGAATAAGGACGCTTCCTGTGATGGCTTTCGTAGAGGTGCAGTGTGATGTTTGGTGGGCTAGATGGATTTGCTTGTGGGTTCTTTTGTCTTTGGGGATTGTGGGGATAAGCATGAGGTTAGATTGAAGGGAGCTCTGAGAAAATGGGTATGGGATTTCTAGAAATGGCTAAGTGATCTAGGCTAAAATAAGTGTTTTAGTGTGAGGAGACCCTTCAAGAAAGAGTTGCAAAGGAAGGGGTAAAGGGCAAGCTGAAAGGATTCGTCTATGGTGTTAGGGTTTCTTTGGTGGATATGTAGGAGGAAGAAAAGGGTTAGGGTTCCAAAAGAAAACTTCTTACCAGATCTGGGAGACATATGGATCCATATAAAAGGACCAACAAAACCAAAGTCATTGTGGTTTTAGGGTTGTGTTTTCACTATCACCCATTGAAGGGATAGAGAGAAGCTCTGCCTTAAGGAGAGAGGGGAGCTCTTCCGAGAAGAGAGTGTTTCCTTTTTCTTCGATCAACGTTTAACAAACTTCATTTTGATATATTATGGGCTCCAAATGAATGTCATTTGATACCTAAAATCCACTTCCAAAGTTCATTGATATATTCTGGAAATTGAGTTGAATTATATGATGATCTAGATTTTTGAGCGTTTTGCGTGTTAGCTGATTTGTTTCTGAATGTTGTGCTTAGATTCAGAGGTAGGTGTCCTCATGAAAATTATTCGAAATGTCCTTGGCTACAACATATATTTTTTCCAGATATTTTGAAGTTGATTTGGTTAAAAAAATCTCTAATAAATCGTCCTTAGGGTGCATTGCCCTATTTGTAACCCGATTAATATTTATCTTAAAATAAACTAGTAAACGTATTCAATTAGTCTCGAGTCCTTCACGAGATTTGTAGTGTGTCTCACAAGATTTTCAGCAGTATAGATTGTGCCGATTGGCCGTCGTTTACTTGGTTAATTGCATGATTGAAGAAAGATTTAGTTCTACAATTTTGTACAATATGATGATTTGACCTTTTTAAATGATTTTTTTGTGAACTAAGGTGTCTTTATGAAACTTAAACCTGGCATCTAGACCTAATAGCACATGTATTTTTCTCCTGTCTTTTAAAGAAGATAATGCATGATTTGTTCGGGACGTTGCTGATGTGATTACTGCATATTAGACCTTTTAATAGAAATGTATTTAATCATGAGTGTTAACATGCTCAATTACCTTCGATGTGTTTCAAATATTTGTAAAGGACGTTTCAAGCTTCAAAATGACATATAGCATGCCTCAATAGCTCTTCGTTTGCGATATTTACTATTTGTGCTAAATCGAGTATAAATTTAACGATTAGGTTGAACTAAAGTGCTGTCCTATTTCTATGATCCAATCTGTTTGATAATTTTGTGTGAATTTCTATGGATTGATTTTGAAGTAAAGTTCTCAATGAAGTTTGTGCATAACACTTTGGTCTATCACATGTCAAAATTTGAGAATTTTTGCATGTCGTTTGGTATGGTACATTGGCCATAGAACTTGTGCTTTGCTGCTACCCTGTTTAATTTCTAATTGACATGTTCTCATTCTTGAATTTTTGGAATATCATATGTGATGAATTAGGTCTTGATGTCTACTCAAAAATTGATTGTAAAATGATGTACTTTGTTGCTATAAATTTGTACAAAATAAAAATGTGGTTTGGTACTTTTACCATCCATTTGAAAGTCTCGAATGTTTTGAAATTCTGATTTCCTAACATGTTTCGAAACCATCTGAAGTTTTGATAGCCGATGTGATGCTCATAGGAAAATTCTTTTGGCATTTTTCGAACTCTGATTTGACATGACCTTATTAAACTCTTGATTCATGTTTAGGACGTTTGTGATACTTGATCAATTGTGCCCTCGATACAACCAAACTCACATTAATAACTAGACATGATTCTTGATTCGATAAAACCATGTCCCTATTCGATACTTTCTTTAGAAATCATGATTTAACATAAAACTTATCAAAATTTGGATCATATTTAGAATGTCTATGACACGTGATTAGTTATGCCCTTAATGCGCCCAAGCTAACTTTGATGGCTAAATGTGTTCCATAGCATTGATGAGGTTATGTCTTTTTTTCATCAAATCCTTTTGAAACAACGTCTTCTCTTGCCAATTATCACATAAATCACATATCGATTGTCTTTCTTGCCATAAAATGCATGTGGTTGTGTTTAGCACAAGATGACTGAATAAGTAATACATTATTGGCTCACTCAATTAAATGATTGATTGAGAAATAAGGTCAAATAGCCTACGTGCATGTCTTTCTTGTATGCTTTGCATATGATTTTTAGATGTATGATTTAGGTGCAATGCATAATCACGTGGGGTCACTTTGAGATGACACTAGAACCTGTGTTGAGGACTTTTAGTGTTAACCACAATATGTGGACACAAATGATGGCTAATAGCTATAAGTCATATTAAAATGAATTGGGTAGGCGTCCTATGTGGGTCATTACATGAACTTCAAAGGCCAGACCCGGAGGCCATGTTTTATTAGCTAATACTTTGATTTGGTTCTTTGATTGTGATTGTTCCTACCTATTTGGTACTTTTGTATTCCCTTTATTTGCATTGTTGGTATATTAGTTCTAGCCATAGTCTAAAGTTAGGATAAGCCCTTGGAGATGGCGATCCCGAAGACTCGAAGACGATGAATAGTCAATGTCCAATTCGACCTCTAATTTGTAATATGTGTTCCCCAACATATGTCTCAAGTTTCCTGTACATTGTATAAATGCCCAACGAGTTATGAGTTTAACTTTTTGCACTTAGAATAGTATGAATAGACTTTAATCGCTTTCCCTAAACTGCCTTGATTGTTTATTTTTACACACTATTTTTTTCATTAATTGTTTATTCTGTACTTGTTCCAATTTAAATCAAGTAGAATGGCACGATCAAACCATCCATGCATGATGACTTTTACCTCTCAAACTTGCACAAAAAAGTAAAAAGAGATGTATGATCACGTTATATAACATATTGATTGTTAGGTGTTGAAAGGGCGCTAAAGGGCACTAATAATAATATTAACATAATCCAAGTTCTCGAACCTTAGATATATTATTGCATAGGTATCGAGGATTACTCCCAATCCTCAATTGGGCACTATAGTCGGCTCCCAAAAACGAGGCTAGTGGCGATTTCTAAATGTCATCTAGGTTGTCTTAAACAACTCCTAGATAATAAATGAACCCGTCGTGGGGGGTATGAACCTTTAGAAAAGGTTCGTGATCATGATTTAGCATACTCATGTGGTCAATCCCAAAAGATGAAGTAATGACATCTTTTGAAGTAGGGTACAGTGAGAAGGCTATCATGATCGAAATACCCTTAAACTCACATTTACCTCCGGTTTCCTTTCAACCTTAAAACTATCAAGCAAGACATGCCGTAACATCAAGGTAGAGTCATGAAAAATTCCACTATCACGCGAGGTGCGAGCTTTGGAGAGATCACGACCATAACCAAGTGACCTCCTGGCGTCAATTCCAAAGGATGAAATCCTTGGAGTTAAATGCCGTGAGGGAACTCTTATGGTTAACTATCTCTGAATCCTACCTTTATGCCCATTTGCTCGCCAATTCATGGGCATCGAGGTCAAGTCATGACACACCATCATCTGCTTCATAGGGAAGTCTCCATTTGAGGCTATCGACGGCGAACTCCACAATATACATTGGACCTCGTGCTCTTGCCCAAAGTCCCAAGATATACTATTGTAGCTAAGAACTTAGCAACAAAACTGTAGAAGATGTAAAAGAGTGTGAAGTAACTATTAGAAGATTCTACCGCCGTTTACAAAGCTGTTGCAAATAAACACCGCCACCTTAAAGTATTTGTTATGGGTGAGGAAGTGATGGTCTACTTCCGTAAGGAATGCTTTCCTCTTCGATACATATAACAAACTAAAACACAAGAAAGTTGGCCCCTGCCAAATTGTGAAGGAGATCAGTGACAATGCATATGTTGTCAATCTTCGCGTGACCTCAACATTTCCCTAACATCAATGTGACGAACTCCTTTAAGTATCATTTTCTAGGTACTCCCCTTTATTTTGAAAATAACTAGGGGTCAAGTTCTTCTAAAGTGGATGAGACTGATATAAAACAGCTAACAAATGCCTATACGGAAACCTTCGAGCATCATATGAGCATGCAATCTCACCCACACCATAAATGATGGGTCAACTTCAAACAATCGTAACTTTTGATCTGGGAGGAGTTATGAAGCATATCAAATCAAGAAGGATTGCAAGATCTTCGAAACCACAAATAGGCAACGCTGATATGGGCAATGCTTGATCTCCAAATTCATGCATTTCCTTGATTTCCGTGCTGCCAAAATTTTGGACATGTTTTGTAGATTTGTGGCACCCCTCGACGGTCCTTGATCCGTTAGGGTCACCACAGGTACTTGTCACTTATTCTACTACATACCAGTCTAATAACTTTTTGATTAAAGTGAAACCATAGTTCATAAGGGTTGATCAATAAAATTCTTCTCCCCTTTTTTCTCTTTTTCTCTCTTCTTTTTTTTTTTTTTTTTTTTTTGTAAAGGTCCCAGCGCAACTCATAAGCGGAAGCATAAACGAGTCTCACCATCCCTTACTCTAATAACAATAATGCAATGCACACCAACTACGCACCAAAAGAAAAGACAAAGCTGAGTCACTTTTATTTACATTTTTATGATGGACATCTCGGGTCGGTACAACAAAAGGCCAAGATTTTTAACTATACTTGGCTATAACTCAAAAGAGAACTCGACCCTACATCAAACATGTACACCCCTCCATCAACAAGCGTCGACTATCCCCAAAATGTGTCAGCTCCCACCAGTCGTACGTGCTATCATACCCAACCCAGTGCATCGGGCGGTGGTGGCGGTAGCATCCTCAGAATCACTCCATCATGCCGGACATGAACTGACAAAAACTCCTGGATAACCGGGCCATCAGCAAGACCCACATCGTACATCACTAAGACACGGGCTCGGACAAACACCAGACCAAGTACACTAACACAGGAATGCTTCGTGCACTCCACCTCAACGTCAGTAGGTATGCCATAGAAGGTACCACGCATAACTAGTGAAAGAGGCATCTTTCTAATCTGAAATGTTAATCCCCAAATGGGTGAGTACAACCACTCAGCAGTAAAGATCCATCAAACTACACAATGCGTCAAACAGAACAATCAAGGTATCATGAATAAAACACATATCATTCATGCACTCAAGCATACCTCACCTTGCATCCATGCATATATCACCATACAACGTACATATATCACCATGCACTTGTACTTATATCATCAAGCAGACATGCATATATCATCATGCAACGTGTGTATACCACCATGCACTTATCATCAAGCAGCCATGCATATATCACCATGCAACGTGCATATACCACCATGCACTCCAAGCTTGCATTCCCATGAGGTTCATCCCATGCCATAAGCACACATCCATGCGCATGATTCAATTCTCGATCTTTATCTTTCAATTAGATCACATCATTTTTCTTCCCAGGGACAAATGTTTGCATCCCACAATTTATCGCTCGCATCCAACCTGGCATCGCGAGGAACCTCCGGCACACACCTCCGGGCATCCGGCACACACACTTTGGGCATCTCGTACCCCAACTAGCATCGCGAGGTATCCCCCTCGGCACACACCTCCAGGGCTTCCGGCACACACACTCCAGGCATCTCGAAACTCCCGAGGACATCCGGCACACACACTCCGGGCATCCGGCACACACACTCCGGGCATCCTAACACTCCCGGGGCATCGTCGGCTCACACCTCCGATGGTATCATCATTATCATAATTTATATTCACACATGTATCTCTATTTCAACATTGCATTTGATGCAACAATATCAAAGGTCTCAACCAGCTTTTGATGTCATATAACATGTCATATGTCATCACATATGCAGCATAATCAACCACTCAAGACATTATATCACATGGAGCAATTTCATTTATTTTTTTGAAAATGCAGCAAATTTCCGGATAAAAACAGATTGCACTCCTTTAGTCATAATTCTTGAAAAATTAGTAAACAGCCTTAATAAATTCTGAAATTTTTATATGTTATAGAAAAGGTCCAGAAGTAAATATTTCATGAAGAACTCGAAATCATATTTTTGATAGATTAAAAACTATAATCACCGTAACCGTCTCTAACCCTCAGCAACAATTCCCAGATCTGACCATTTCGGATAAAATCGTTTCACCAACATAAACTCATCCATTTCCTCTAAAATTTTAGTATGTTACTCCTTAACATGTCATCTTCAACTTTTATTCAGAAAACGAGATCAAATTTCAATCGGAGAATTTTATAAAATTCACGGAATCACACTAGGTCAGCATTACGATTTCCAGATCTAATTTCTTCAAAGAAAAATAGTTTCACCGGTCTATACTTGTTCAGTTCTTCTGAAATTTTGATATGTTACTCTCCAAGAAGTCCTTTACAACTTCCATCAAGAAATCAAAGCCAAATTCCCACTAGAACATCTCATGCAACTCAAGAAATCAACAAAGGTCGGACTGTTTTTTTTTTTTTTCCAGAAACAGAACACTAGGCTAGAACACACCACATATAGCCTATGTAGCACGGACACGGCGACACGGACACGCGACACGACACAACATGACACGATACACATCATTTCTCAAAAAGTAGAAAATTTCGACACGTTCCGACACGTTAAATATTAAATAAATATTTTTATTTTTAATTAATTTGATTCAAATTCACAAATAAATAAATAAATAAATAAATAAAGAGTTTACAATGAATTTATACTTATAATATTAATAAATCTTATACTTTTTTTTTTTTATTTCATTATCCCAAATTTACATTTATTGTTCGAAACCAACCCCCCGGGCACCCAAACTTCCCTCCTCTCTTTTCCCCCAAATTTTTCACTTTTTTTTTCCCTCCCCACGTCGTACATTTTCCCCCACTTCATTCATTGACAAACAAGCTAGCCTGTCACTTCCCCTCCCCCAAACAAAAACCCTAGCTTTACTTTACCTCATTCTCCTTTACTGCTCGCCTCACGACCCTTCCTTTTCTCCTCCTCTAGATTTGTCTCCTTCCTTGCCGCTTGCCGCTCGCCACTCGCCGCACGACCCACTTCATTCTTCTTAATCTCCACGTTCTCCCGGTACACGCCCTTTTTCACGTAGATCACGAACCGGCGCATCCCGTGATCGGGCACGGCCGCGATCGCATCCTCCACCTTGGTGAAATTGCTGCTCCGCCGCCGCCGGAGTTGGAGCCGGAAGATGGGTGGACCATGGTGAGGATTCATGTGACTAGTGAAATGATTTGGTTGAGACTTCTAGAGACAACGCTCTTGACAATGCCAATAGTGCCCTCAAACCCATCTTTGCATGTCTCCTGGTTTGGTTTGCAAGTGCAGCACTTAGCCATGTCCTCGCTGCTCGCCGCACACGACCCCCTTCCTCGCCACTCTTTCTTTGGCCATCTCTTGCCGTAGTGGGCTCCCTCGCCATCACTTCCACCCTCCATCATCCGCCGGACACGCGTGTCCAAACGTGTCGGGCAAGGGTTGACCATGTGTCGGATTTCCAACACGTGTTGACCGCGTGTCCGAGCGTGTCCGACGCGTGTCGACATGTCGTGTCGACGTGTCCGACACGTGTCGGACACGAAAGCACGGACAACGTGTCCGTGCTTCATAGCTTATAGCTTCGAATTTTCACACTTCATCAACATCCGAAAATTCACCATTCATCACACACGAACACAGCAAGTAAAGGTAGATTAATGGACTCTACTTGCCTCTAATCCGAGCACAACACAGCAAGCAAAGATGGCAGGGCAAGGCAAGACTCGGCGGCTCGACGGCGGTGACGAACAGCAGCGAACGGCCTCCCTCTTCCCCTTCTTCTCTCGCTCGCTTGCTCTCCCTCTCTCGGTTTCACTCTCTTTCTCTCCTTCCCCCTTTCTCTTGTGCGACCCCCCCCACCACCTTGCTCCATCCGCCCCTTCTTCTTTTCTTCCCCCTCATGATTAGCATGTAATCATCACAAAACATGCAAGGTGACACTTGGTAAGTCCCCTAAGCCACTTGTTAATTTCCATGCAAGAGGATGGGCCTCTCATGGGCCACCCCTCCTTCCGTTGACAGCCCTATGGGCTTCATGGGCCGGGCCTTAGCCGGTCGAAGGGTGGGGGATTATGGGTTGGGTTTTTGGGCCAGCTTGGCCTAAGAATTTTGGCCCACTCTCCTTTAAAAGATCTAACCTAAATTTCCCACTTATAAAAATGCTTAATTGCATTTTAGTTGGCCATTAATTTTGTAACACAAATTAATAAAATCCAACTTATAAAACGCACGGCCAAGAATAAAAATTTTCCTCATCAGATAATTGTCCAATAGACTGCTTGACCTTAATTTATTACAATTCTTCGGTCTAGTGGCCACAACATACTTCAACGACACAACCATTCACTTTTCCATAGGTCGTAATGCCTCTAGAAATTGCCATGAAATTTTGGGATGCCACGAGATTTTATTTGATTTTAACTATTTGATTGTTTCCTAAAGGGCGACCTCCCCATAAATAGGTACTTAAGACAATGTGAACGGTACTTTATTATTAATTATTATCCTTTGAAATCCTTTTCCAAGCATATTTTCCTTCACATCACATTTTTGCTTGTCGTAGGTTATTTGGGTTTGGAACACATTGTATATGGTTTAGCATCACTTGGCGCTTTTATTTTTGCTTTTTTCCAACTTAAAATTTTATTTATTATTTGACCCAACAGGTTGATCTATTAAGCTTTGCCACGAACAGAACTTTAAAATGCTTCTTTTTACCTTGGTAATATTGATAAACCCAGATAAAATTTCTATCCCTATATCAGACTCTCTTTTTTTAACGGGAGTCGTGTCTTTTCTTTGACATGTTTATGTCTGTCTAAATTAATAATCAGGAGAGACTTCTAGTGCGGTCATGTTATTTAAGTTTTTCACCTTCATTATTATCATAAAGTAATGGCAATCATCTGGGGATTGTTCTCATTAAAGAGGCATGGCATTTGAACTATTGTAGGATGGGAAGTACGTTCTTTATATGAGACATTCATGATCCTCTTATACTATCTTTTTGCTCATTTTTTAATCCATATATACTGCTTTGTAAGGAGAAAAGAAAGTTCTTACTTATGTCCATAAAAATACGATATTACATTGATGAAACTATTGCTATGAATTTAGCAGTCACCGGTTTTGAGTTCAAGTCCATGGCCTTCCATATGATGGTGTTTTTCTTGGGGAAGCAATTCGTCGTGCCATGAGAAAACCGGGAAAACTCCAACCGGGAAAACTCCAACGGACCCGATAGAACCGGCAAAATAGCTAATTGGGTTGCAAAGGCCCATAGAAAGAAGGCCAACCCCAAAATTGGGACTTCTATCTCCACAAGTTCTCTAGGACTTATTGTGTTTTGAAACTTTTTTGAGGTGTTCTTATGTTTTTCCTTAAAAAACAATGAAATAGACTTATTACCAGAAAAAAAAAAAATGACATGAGTGGTCTATGAATTTTGATTCAATATGCAATATCATCCTTGAGTTTTTAATTTGCTCGACATGATTTTTGAACTTTGGTCGAATGTATAATGTCCTCTATGAGTTTTTAATTTATTCAATGCCGTCCCCAAATTCGTAAACCTTTTCACATAATTTAGGGATTACACTAAACATAAACCAATAATTAATGGACCACACTGAACAAACTAAAAGTCTAGGGGACAACATTACACATTAAGTCAAAAATTATGGATTACATTGCATATTATGTCAAAATTTAGGAATCAAATTGCACAAATTAAAATTTTATGGACGATATTGCACATTAAACCAAAGTTTAAATATTATTTGTGCTATTATCCCAAAAAATATAGAACTAGAATAGCAAGAGATACCCTTGTTAGACATGAAGGAAATTTTATTTTGGTTAATCAAATTATCCGGAGAATCAATCATCATCGGTTACTTATAACATGGCCCATGTGTGCCCCGGAATAGGCCAAGTCTCCTTCCCATTTACCATATAAGATTCAAGTTGCTTGTTTTGCAATGTGTTTTTACATCGCTTGGTTAGGATCATTCGTAGACATTAAGGTCAAATTGGATTCACGATTCCCAGCAGCTCCTGACCAAATTCGATAAAGATTGCCGAGCTAAAATGTGAAATACAGCTCGGGAGTCAATATCCAGCATGACCCAAAACTGGGGCCATGGAAAATAGCCCAATGTCTAACCTACCTCCGCAGACTTTTACTTTTGGCCCAAAAGACAACATGAAAAATGGACCAATTAAAGGGCGGCGTGCAAGATCGTATCCGACCAGCCGATTCAGTCCAATCAAGAACACTGTAATGACGACACCCTCCTCGGATTCTCCACAAATAGGTGCAGCTTTAAAGCTCGATAGTTCAAAGAAAAAACTCCGCGACGACAGATCATCAACAATGCCTTTGAAATTTGGTACCAAGAGATCACATTTCCTATTGTCTATTGAGCTTCAGCAATATCCAAAAAAACAATCACCATGCCCATCAAAAGAATCTTGTCAAAGGTAAGGCCTCTCTACACAATGTCGACACAAAATGAAAACCAAAGAACCAAATAACCCAAAAAAAAAAAAAAAAAAAAAAAAGGAAAAAGCCATTTGTCAATGAACAAACATTTTCCTATATGCCTTCTGATTTGTGTATTTAAAAAAAAAAAAGAGAGGGGAAAAAAGCACCGGCAGTCGATCAAGAGCCGTTCCGAGCTCCCGACGCCCTCTTCCGCCTCTTCCGAATCAAATAATACATGAGCCCGCCGACGACCGCTGCCAGGACCAATCCATCCACCACGCCCACCAAAACCAAAGCCCATCTCTTCAAACCCGACCGGCCGCGCCTCCCGCGGCTCCCTTTCGGCACCTTCACCAGGTAACTCAGCCCGCTCCCCAGCTCCACCTGCTTGATCCCGATCACGATCCCGTAGATGTAGCATTCCCGCAGGTCCGACGAGTACATTGCGGCTGCGCAATCGCAGTCCCCCGAGCACAGGCTCGTGCACTCCTCCTTGCTGATGTTGGCCCGTCTCGGGCCATCCTTGATCACGCTGTCCACCCCATCCAGCTCGATCATCTCCATCACCGGCCGGCCTGCCCCACAGAACCCGCCGGAGATCGCCCCACCGCAGTCCAGGCCGGTCCCATCCAGCTTCCTCGTCAGGCGAATGCACGAGCAGGCGCTCGAGAGGGTGCAAATGCCATACGGCGGGCAGGACATCGGGAGGTCGCACGTCGCGTTGAGCGCCAGGAACGACGCCGCGAACTTGGCCTGGCCAGGGGAGTAATAGTAGAGCCCCATGTTGCCGGTCCGGTTGTCGAGCGCCAGGAACCGGGGCGGCTCCGATCGCGGAGCGGTGATGCGCGCGATCTTTTTGTACTTGTAGTTGAACAGCTCCAGGCCCTTGGTGCCCAACTTGACGAACGTTATGTTCCGGCTCAGGGAAGGGGCGAAATCCCAGTAGGAGTACTTGGAACTGCCATGGTTCAAGTACAGAGCGACCCTGTCGTGTTCGATCTCGAAGGAGTAGAATGACGTCGAGTTCGCCGGGTACGACGTCAGCCGGGTCGCCCCGCTGAGCCGTTGGCCCCAAAGGATCACGTCGGTCGGGAAATTGAAGCTCTGCCACTTGATGCGGTCCGACGCGTCCACCAAAGCCAGATTGCCCGTGCTCTGTATCTGCAACCTCTGCATTGCATTTCAGATGGCAATGTGAATCTGCAGTCGGAATTTACCGCATTTTGCGCTGAATTACGACGAACGCGATCCGATCTACTACGACCAGAGGATCGTGACATGGAGGACATGGTGCTACGGGGCGCCATAGATGGATTTTCGAATTCAATCGATTACATTTTCTAATGATTTGAAGCGAATCAATGGTTGTAAACAAAACTTAGTAAAATTTCTTGATATATTTAGCATACTGATCAGAAATTTATAATGTTTGGAATGTGAGCTGACAAAGGCTCCTAGTAGTGACTGTTTTTCAGAAGGATTGACAGCATTAATTGAAAAATGAACGCTATGGAAAATCGCATCATTCCTGATCAGGCATCATTCCATCCAAATTTTTCGGAACGGCACATTACCTCGACCGCCTGACCGGAGGTGCCGGTCCGCCACCCGACCTTCTCGTCGGGACCCTTCAACTGCAGGTCGCCGTCCGCGGTGAGCTCAAGCGCGCACCGGTCCGCCACGTAGAACCGCGAGGAGTGACCCGAGTTCCACACCTTGACGTCCCCAAGGAAGACCTCCAGCGAGCACGAGTAGTTCCTCCCGCCGCCGCTCGCCTCCACGCTCAGCGCGAGCTTGAAATTGGGCGGCGCGGCGCCGTCGGCCTCCATCAGGTAGGCCCGGCCGACGAAGCCGGGGTTGTACGCCGGGGGGATCGCGATGGTGACCTGGTAGCCGGTCCGGATGTCGGCTTCCGACGGCCCGAGGGAGAGCAAGATGGCGGCGAGGAAAACGAGGTGGTGGCGGCGGCGGTGGCGGCGGTGATTAATCATGGGTTGGTTTGGGAGGTTGTGGGTTTCATGTCGAAGGTTTTAGTGCTGCTCTTTTGAGTATTTTCCGGCGAGAATAGAGAGACAGAGAGAAGGAGGGGGGCGGGGGGGCATGAGTGCGAGAACCATGCATTGTCCCCCTCCTAGCACTCTCTCTCTCTTCCCAAAAGGGCTTGGTCTTTTTCCATCTTTGAACTTAATTTATGTTCTGTATGTTTTCTCTCTCTTCTTTTCTTTTCTTTTCTCTTCTTTTTTGGCTCTTGAATTGGAGACTGGAGAAACGATTATAAGTTTCCATCATTCATTTCGTTTTTTAACTAGGGTTTTTTTCCCCCAGATCTCTAAGATTCGTAGAGTATTTCACAAATCTGAAATTCACCTAACCATCTGAGGCGAATCTGCTCGAGAGGTGAGTGCTTAGCCTTCGGGAGTATTTCGGCCATTTTTTTTAGAATAGCGATTTTTTAGGTGAGTGCTTTCTTCACCAGATTCCTTACGTGGAATGTAATTAAGATTGTTCGGATTAAGATTAATTGCGTGTTTTATACAGGTGTACCCATAAGCAAAAAGAAAAAGAAAAAGTGGAAGGGATACAGTAGTGATGCTGATTAGCTGTTAATGAGAGAATGGATCCAAAAAAGCACGCATTACGACCTGAGCATCCCTTATTGTGCTTCACATTAGAGTGCAAAAAATCTCCTTATTAATACACCAATCCCACCTAATCCCTTCGCATCTGGTCGGCCTCGAAGGGTTCTTAAAAAAATCTAACAAGAGCCCTACCTTTTGAAGCCCTTTCCCTTTTTTCCAAGGCTAAGTGCAAGTTAGGGTCCGTTTGTTTTCATTTCTTTTTTGTGTTTTTAAACAGTTTTTCTGTTTTTTTGTTCCTGGGAACAAAAAGGAACAGAAACGCGTTTAGTTGCGTTTCTGTTCCTTTTTTGTTCTTTTGTTCCCAGGAACAAAAAAAGCAGTAAGAAACAAAAAAATTTTGTTTCTTACTTCTGAAACAACATTGAAGAACAAAACGAGAAACAAAAATCGTTTCTCTCGCTCAGCCCACTGCCCTCTCCTCCTCCGACCTCTCCTCCTCCGAGCGTCTCCTCCTGCGATCGTCTTCTCCGGCGCCTCCCACCCTCCGGCGCCGACAGCCGCCTCTGTCTCGTGACCATCCGGCTTCTCCACCTGCGACCGTCTCCACCCGGCGTGGCGAGGCTTACCTCGCGCCTGGCTGGGCAAGCTCGATCTCGCCCAGATCCGGCGAGGCCGAGCTCGCCCGGCCGGCCGGGGGAGCGGCGAGGACGGCCGCCGAGTCGTGGGCCGGCGCGGGGTCGACGATCGAGCGGATCTCGAAGTCGTGGGTCATGGCGCGGTGAGATCCGATGCGGCGGTGGCAAACGGAGGCTCGAGACTGCGTCGATCGGGCGTGAGGCGGAGGGGTGGTCTTTGGGGCTCCGGCGTCGGCCGGGTTGTCGGCGGAGGCTTCGGGTGGAGGTCGGTGTCGCGAGGGGAGAACACGGAGCGATGGCGACGGATCTCGGGGACGCAGAGGTCGGCGACGCCGCAAAAGTGCGGGTCCGTTGTCGCGGCGTGCGGGGGCGCAGTGGGCGCTCCGACGAACGGCCGCACGGTGGCGGCGAGGAGGCATCGAGCGCGGTCGCCGATGCGGTGGAGGGAGACGACGATGTGGCTCGGGTCACCGTTCGTGCGAGGAGACGCCGGGGGAGAAGAGCCAGCCAAAAGAAGAAAAAAGAAAAAGGAAAAAGAAAAAAAAAAGAAAGAAAGGAAAAATAAATATAAAATAAGAAAAATAAAATAAAAATTTTAAAAAATTAAAAGAAAAAAAAAAAAAATTATATAAATTTACCAAACGTATTTCTATTCTTTTTATATTTCGGAAGCATTTACCAAACGTGTTTTTCTGTTCAAAAATTATTCCTAAATGAAATAATTTTTTTTCTATTTCTATTCCCAAGAACAATTTTTAAATGAAATTTTACCAAACGCACCCTTAATAGCCAAACATACTTATTGATAAACTATCCCGCAGTACGGTACGAGTACACAGCATTTGCTCCTTTTTCCCCTAATAAGAGTGGCGTAATCATGGCATTACGGCCAAGCAGCATTAACTACGCTGGTTCTTATACACGGAAAAGGTCGCCATAACTTCCTTGTGTACTCTTAAGACCAAGGTAGTAATTGGAGTCCAGGCTGTTCCGTGTGACATTGTTTAAGAGGAAATTCGCACAGCTCGGGATTTCCGGTTAAAGCTAGCGAAATCGCGTATGTGCTGCCCACTAGACCGCTCGACCACCTTTTTCGAAAGTGGCAAGAACCCTCCGAGGGTTTCCGGTAGGCCCCCCGCGATTCATTCGACCGTGGTTGAGCGAAATGAGTGCGCTGCTGCGCAGGTGTGTTTTTTTTCTACGGAGCATATGATGGTGAAAGCGAAGCAGTGCTTGCCACTCCTCCTGTGACCCTTTTGAAAAGGACGTGTTATTATATTATTCCGGGGCATGTCTTGCTGCTAAAGATAGGGTTGCGCATAGTGCGTGACGCGGCTCGGACGTCGGCGTGACGTGTTTCGGTCGGATGGAGGTCGTCTACCGTCTCTTATCGTTGTCCCGATTCGAGGATGGATGCTTTTAAAAGTCTAGGTGATATCTTAATTGTATGCCGCCAATTGAATCTAGAATTTTGTCCCACTAAGTGCACTTCACGAGTTGATATATTCTCTTTTTGAATCACTTAATAGCATTTCCATGAGGTTGATTAGTTCATAGTTCAGTCTACTCCCATCTAGAAATCGGGAGCCAAACTAATAAGATTGATTCCTAATTTATAGAACTGAGAATCGGACCGAACCAAGTGGTCCAATGGAACAGGTGGAGAGAGGGACTTTTTTTTCCACAGGGTGTATATGCTCTCCAAAATTCATTATTTAACTGAACGAAACAAATACTATATATGGAGAGAGAAACTAGAGAAAGACTAAATTCTGTTATGGTGTCATCTCTGCATACGTTTGATTCCCTTCAATTTGCTTCACCAAAGCGCTCCTTTTTGCTTTACGTTTGCATACGTGAAGGGGGAGAGAGAGAGAATGGTCCAGCCTAAGGACCTTAAAGAAAGAGGTTACAAAAAGAAATGAGAGCTCTACTTCCCCCGGGAGAAGCTGGGGCGCGCATATTCCGATAAAAGCATCTAGTTAAGAAACCCCTTAACAGGGTTTCCTTTTTTATTTTTAATAGTGGCATGGGCTTTCCTTTTGTTGTGGGCTTACTTTCTCGAGGCTCAATTTTTTTCTCTTTCAAGTGGGCTATTATTTTGTTGGGCTCATTTGGGCTTTGAGCTCATAGGAAACTTTTGATATCGGTCGAGTTCAGGCGGATTGGTGCCCACCCTCTAAAACGAGTAACCGAACCGACACCATCAAAACTAGCTGATCCGGGCGGTTTCCCTTAGGGGTGAGCGATTTCAGGTTTCTTCTTACAAGTTCCACCTGAAACTTGGAACCTACCTTCGGGTACAGGTTCCTCGTTTTTTGGAACCTTGAATCTACCCGTTAAAATCTAGAACTTGGAACCTACCTTGTCACAGGTTCGGGTTTGATTTCGGGTCCAATAGGTTCTTTTTTATATTTTTTTTTTATTTTTAGTTAAACAAAACAAAGATGAACGCAACAATAATAAATAAGCTTGTCATTCATAAAAGAGAATACATAACGAACAAAACTATTAATAGGGGAAAAAGAATCATTGACAAGGAATTCAACTAGATAAAAGAAGTGTGAGCGATTTTCAGGTTCCGTACAAATTCAATCCGAAACTTGGAACTTTTCTGTTAGAACATGTTCCTCATTTTTTAGAACCTAGAACCTACCTTACATTAGGGATGAGCATCGGTCCAAGGTCAACCGTGGACCGACCCTAGAATGGCCCAACCCTGCTGGTCCTGGTCCAATTCCTAGGGAGACTGAGTTGGTCCTTAGTCCTAGAATTCTTAGACCAGCACTGTGCGGGTCGGTTCTCGGTCCTGAGAATTTTGGGTCGATCCAACCCGGACCCACCCCGACTATATATATATAAAATATTATTTATAATTTTTTTATATAGAGAAAACCTTAAAATAAATAGCGTTAACAATATTAAATAACTCTTTAGTGAGGAGTTCAAGTAATTTTACATTATTCTTTAATAACTTAGATTTTTAATGCTTTTTACAGTGTCAATAGTCATAATTTACGAAGGAGGAAAATGATTTTGTGAGGAGTCCTCACAGCGTCCAAAAAGGCATAAACATGTCCTTATAGCATCATTCTCTAGTATTCGTTCTCTTCGTCATTAGTCATCTTAGTCTTCCATTTGCCAAATCGAAAGAAAAAACTTCTCCACTCGCCACTTGACACTCGTCTCGCTTGCGCTCGGTCATTCGTGCCGCTTGCCGCTCAATGCTCGTTTGGCTTGTTGCTCTCCACTCAACATTCGATGCTCATTCTGTTCGACGTTCACCCCACTTGACCCTCACTGCTTGCCTTTCTTAGCTAACCTCGCTTATCATCAAACCCATTAGGTCGGTATGGTCCTCGGTTGCCCTTTCAAGGAGTACAAAAAATGAAATAAAAAATTATTAGTTGGTCCTGGGTTGACTTGGAAATCGGATCGAATCCATTAGGTCAGCTGGTCCTCAATCGCTTTTTTAAGGAGTACAAAAAATGAAATAAAAAATTATCGATTGGTCCCGAGTTGACCCTGGAATCGGACCGAACCCATTGGGTCGGTCCAGTCCTCGGTCCCAAACTCAATAGGGTCGGTCATCGGTCCCAAAAATTGAAGACCAGTACTATATGGGTTGGTCCTAGGGTTAGGAGGTGAACCGGCCCAACCTGAACCATGCTCACCCCTACCTTATATACTCTAAAACCCGGAACCTACTCGTCACGGGTTCTAGGATTTACCCAAGTTCCACCTATATTATTATTTAAACAATTATAATTCACTAATCATAATTTATATTTAGATACACGAAAAATATGAACATTAATAAAGTAAAAATCTTAGCCATAAAATGGAAATTCGAATTAGTACTTCGAATTATACACTCATCATTGAACGACATGAAATATCGGGATCGCACGAAAATATTAACCGAGAAAAATATTAAAACTTGTTGTAGATTTTAGGTTTCGGGTTTCAAATTCTTAGTTAGGTTTCGGGTTCTTAGTTGGAGGAACTAAGAACCCGAAACCTACCCATTAAAATAGGTTTCTCATTTTTTAAAACCTGGAACCGACCCTATATATCTTGAAATTTAGAACCTACAGATTTCCACCGCTTATAGAAACATACTCACCTCTAATTCTCCTACCACACCCCTAATTTCCCCGGAGCATATTGAACTTAGAGCACTAGCCCACTTGTGACATGGGTAATGTAGGCTACCTAATCAAGTGCAGGCCTGGACCGGCTCGGGCCCAGAGGCAATCCTAATTTATCGTCTTGTTAAGAAAGTATGCCTTAAGTCGAGCCAGATTTGTACGACCAAACGACCTTTTCCATGATAGGTTATCGATCGACTAGCCTTTGTAGACCAGTAGGCAGTAGACATAATCTTCTATATTTCAATGCATAGTACGGCGGTATTCTCCACATACCACTATCATGAAACCGTCGAAGTAGTACATAGAAGCAAACGAAAGGAGGAAGAGATGATTATTTGCGTCGTCGTCCGAATTTATTCACTTATTGTCTGCACGGACAGAGGAACGGAACATACGAAGTCCAGAAGGACATTTTCAGTCGAGACCTTGCATCTTCCTGAACATGACCAGGAACTCGTAGACCTTTTCCCGGTCGGGAAGGACCTTGCGCACGCTCTCCCTCTGCTTGCACCTCTTGATCCAGCCCGACAGCTTGGGACAGTGATCCTCGACCTTGAAGCCCCCGAACTTCTCGTACGCAGGGAACCACGAGGCCATGCCAATGGCGATGATGTCCACGAACCCGAATGCATCTCCCTCTCCCCCAAAGTAGTTTCTCTCCCCAAGGGCTTCCTCTAGTTGCTTCAATATCTCTATGAAGTCCCTCGTTCCCACCTCCCTCTCCTCTCCTTTGGTCCTCCATATCTGGGCCCCCGCATCATGCAGCTGCTCCAAAGCAATCAGAATTACTACCCACGTTATGAAAGTTCTAGTAAAACAGGTTACTGAAAAGAATACTACATAGACTCATTATCTGGGTAACATAACGGACAGAGATAAAAGATGTTCGAAAGGATGTTTAGTTAGGAGGTCAAATATGGATCCTACTAATTAGTTTGATAAGAGTGACTTAAGGAATGTGAAAGAAGGGTAAGAAGGGTAACTTTGCTTATACTACCTTTTTGAGTTGCGAGTATTTTGTGATCCAAAGTTTCGTTACTTCTCTCTCTCTCTCTCTCAATTAAAGAAAGAAGGCTATGCCGGAATCAAACCCTAACCTTTTTATCGATGAAATCCGCCCAAAACCTGGCCTTGGCGCGCCCATACGCACAACTCGGGAGCAAAGGTGGCGAAGCCCATGTCTCATCAATGTACCCAACTATGATGGTGGACTCAGACAAGGGCTTCCCATAGTGCAAGAGCACCGGCACTTTCTTATGGATTGGATTCGAGTTGAGCAACAACTCACTCTTGCCTCCGAACAAATCCTCCTCTCTGTCCTCATACTCAATGCCCTTCTCGTTCAACGCAATCTTCACTCTCATGCAAAATGGGCTCACCCAACAACCTAAAAGCACCACCTCCTCTTTAGACATCTTCTTGTCTTTAATCTTTGTAATATCCTATATTGCTTCACACTCTTGTGCTCAACAAGAGAGGTCGTGAGCAACTTATATACAAGAAATCATGGCCTTGTGCGATGAAGCACTCTGATCATAGGTGTGATCATAGTGTTTTTCTTGTTGCACCGTTTTCCGGTTATATCACTCTATGAGACAATGTGGCCTCGTGATCATCTTTACATTGTCGCTCTATGACCCTAACCCTTATCTTCTTGTTTTGAATGTGGATCAAGAGTCTTTATTGAGCCTTTGGATTGGTGTGAGACTTGTCTATTCCCCACTTCGATTTTATCGACAAGAAGGCGGAACCAAGAATCCATCTTTTACCGTTAACGTAGTATAGTTCTTTCGCCCTCATTCTATTGTCCCCAACTTAAGAAGAGTCGAAGATCCATGCGATTTTGGAACTTTGTTGGTTTAAATTCAACATCGGTGATAGATCTGAGGCATGGAGTTCAATGAAACCTTCAAACTAGCGGCTAAATTATGAAGAAAATAAGAGGATTCAAGAAAACAACGATTCAAAGATAAATTTCCCAGGAGAAAAATGTTATTCACTGAAAGCCATAATACACACTGTTATTCTACAATACATAATGCTAGTTATATTAAGAAGACAACTAGATTTCCTATTCTATATTCCGAATATCTAATCCGACAAATTGACCGAATCAATTTATCTGCAATTGGAATAATCGGAATCAAATCATATCTACCACTCTAATCTAATCTTCCGATAGCAAAATCAAATTATACTCTAATCTAATCTTCCTATGGTAGAATCAAATCATAATCAACTTATACTCTAATCTAATTTTCCGATGGTTTACCAATAATATTATCAATCTTATCAAATTAGTCATTGTACAGCGTCCTTTTGTAGTTGCATTGGCTCTTAATTGAAAGTTGCATCAGTACATCAACAGTGCATTTCTACATGACAACTTGAATGAGGAAGTTTATATGAAGCTTCCACCAGGCTCAAATTGTGTATATTGACTAGAAAAGTCCTCATTTGGTCTTCAACAAACATCTTAAAAGTAGTTTTCAAAATTCTCTAATGCATTGTGGAGTGTAGTTTTGATCAATCAATAGCATATTACTCGTTGTTCGTATATTCTCATTATGGTACTTTTCTAGCGCCAATAGTATACGTTGATGATCTCATCTTAGCATAAAATAGTTCAAAACAATCTACAACCCTCAAATGGTACCTTGATGAGTGTTTTTAAATCAATGACCTTGTAAGAAATTATGCGAGGCTCAAAACTATGAAATTGTTTGGTGTAATTAGGACATGGAAAATATTAAGAATATTTAAGTTATTCAAGTGTAATTGCGATCTCCGTTTTATCAATTAATTTATGGTGGAATCATGTACTGCTCTACCCATGGAGTGGGTTACACCGATCAAATCATGTAAATCAAATGCCCAATTTACTTTCCTATTATGTTTATTATCTTGTTCGATCTCTTACTTGTCGTAATATTTTAGTATCAAAGTTAGGCTCGATTGACTTACAATAAATAGATGGTGACAGAAGAAAGAAAGAAAGTGAAAATGGACAAACTTGATGGGAAATATTTTAGTTTTTGCAAAATGCAGATTGGAAATTATCTATACCAAAAGAATTTACACTTATCCTTATCCAAGGAGAAGCCAAAGTAGCAAGCTTATTAGTATATGCTGGATAAACAAGCATTTAGCTAAAGTTGTCGTGCAATCTCGTGTTTAATATCATGAAAGACATGAACTTTGTCGTTGAATTTGTACAAGAAACTATTTGTGATCCATAAGATCTATTTGATTCGAGTTTGTTTCACTTAGAAATGGGTGTAGCTACATAAGTCGCTCAGCTATCACTATAATCATTCGTTGAGTTTGATGGAAACTGATTTTGATGATAAGGTACGTGCGTTGATCTATCATCCTTATCACATGATAGTTAAAATACTACCATTATTGCTAAGTAATCTTTCTCAATCAAGAAGCCTAATTTTTTATAATTTTCGCAATTTGATTTCATGTGAGGACATCAGAGAAAAATTTGTTACAAAAAACAACAATAGAACATCATAAAATAAACAAAACAAGGAAATAAATCAAATACCAAATTTATATAGTTCAGTTAGGGACATATCAGTTTGAGGTTTTACCTTTAATTTGTCCAGTTTGTAGTTGTTTATAACGTTAATCTAATTTAACAAAAACTAACATTAGAAAAATTTACCCACCTCGCTATGGATGCATTGGTTCGGGCGTTCTCCCATCTTTTGGTTGGGAAGAGTTTGAGTCACCGTGGTCGCATTTGCACGACTTAAGTGTGGCCCTGTGAGAGGTGGGTCCCCGCGCTAACGTCGCCCCAGGTTTACATCGCCAGTTATCGGCTGTACAACCGTTCCTAAGTCATCAAAAAAAAAAAAAAAAAAAAAAAAAAAAACATTAGAAAAATTTGTTGCTTGGTGGTAAATAAAAATTTGTGACTAGTATATAGTATATATTGATTTGGAATAAAGACTACGAAACCTGGCTGAAGGCCATTCCATTGCCGGGAAACTCTCACTATCTTTCCATCCAGTTTCATGAACTCCATCACCCTCAACTCGCTCGCCAGGCTCATGCGCTTCCGTCCGGGGAAGGTCGTCCGCATCGGCTCGTTCCTCTCTCTCCCCTCGACGACGACGACGCTTCCCCTCCCGCTTTTCCCGGGAGACAAGCTCGCCCTCCGTTCGCTCTGCTCCTCGCGGTCCCTCGTCGACGTGCCGACCCTGACGGAGCTGGTGTTGAAGCAGCACTACTCGGAGCTCAAGGCACGCCTCCGGGGCTCGGACTCCGACGCCGCCGCGGTCCTCCGGCAATTTCTCGATTCCGGGTCCGACCCAGATCTCGCTCTCAGGTACTTCAGATGGTCCCGGGACGAGCTCGGGTTCTCCCACCCGCTTGAGCTCACTTTCAGGCTCGTGCACTCGCTGGCGGATGCCAAGAAGTATCCGAAGGTGAGATCTTTCTTGGACGAGTTCGTGAGGGTGAGGAGTGGAGACACGGTCTCTTCGGTGTTTCACTCCGTTTCGAATTGCGGGGGCGGGTTTTGCAATGGGTCGATCATTGTTGACATGTTGGTGTGGGCATATGCGAAGAACGGGAAGACCCAGTTGGGTTTCGAGGCGTTTAAGCGAGCTGGTGACTATGGGTATAAGCTGTCGGTTGTTTCTTGTAACCCATTGATGAGTAATTTGGCAAACGAGGGGGCGGTTGGGGATTTGGAGTGGGTTTATAAAGAGATGATCAGGAGGAGGATTAAGCTCAATGTGGTGAGTTTCAATACGTTGATATCGGGCTTGTGTAAAGCTCGGAAATTGAACAAGGCTCGCGACGTGGTCGAAGACATGAAGGCTTGCGGGGTATCCCCGAACGTGGTCACTTACAATGCCCTCATTGATGGACACTGTAAAAGCGGGGGATTGACCAGAATGTATAAGGCGGATGCAATTCTAAAGGAGATGATCGAGAGCAAGATCCGCCCTAATGAGATTACATACAATATTCTCATTGATGGATATTGCAAGGACGAAAATATGGTAGCTGCGGTCAAGGTATTCGAGGAAATGCAGAGGCAAGGATTGAAACCTAATCTTGTCACGTATAATTCTTTGATCAATGGGCACTGTAATAGTGGGGAGATTAGTAAGGCTGTTAGCTTGCGAGATCAAATGTTGAGTTCTGGTTTGAAACCGAACATTATCACCTATAATGTGCTCATACATGGGTTTGGGAAGAATGGTATGTTTAAGGAAGCTAAAGAGATGCTTGATGTCATTGAGAAAGAAGGGTTGGTTCCCAATGTGGTCACATTCAACATTCTAATTGATGCTTCCTGTAACAGTGGAAAAATTAAAGAAGCGTTCTTGATCCATGCTTCAATGGCGAGCAAGGGTGTTCTCCCTGATATTCTAACATATAATAGTTTGATTACTGGTCTATGCAGAGAAGGGAAAATGGACGAGGCTGAGAAACTGTTTGGGGAGATGAAGGATAACAGCTTAAAGCCCAATGTGGTTACATATAACATATTAATTGGTTCATTGTGCAAGAAGAGAGAGTCTAGAAAGGCACATAGGCTCTTGGATCGTATGGTTAAAATTGGTTTGAGTCCCAATCATGTGACTTATGATACTCTAATGGATGGATATTGCACAGAAGGGAATCTCAGAGCAGCAGTGAAGGTTAGGGAACTAATGCAGAAAGAAGGGTTGAGAGCGAATATTGCTACATTTAACGTGTTGATTAAGGGTTTCTGCAAGCAGGGAAAACTAGAAAATGCAAATAGCCTGCTAAATGAAATGTTGGAGAGAGGCATGGTGCCAAATCGAACTACCTATGATATAATTAGAGAGGAGATGTTAGATAAGGGCTTTGTACCAGATATTGATGGGCACATGTATAATGTTTTGGGCTGACCAATCACAATACTTGAAGGAGACAGCCATTTTTGTTTCATATTGCCTGTGTCTGGTGGGATTTCACAAGCTATTGTGCCAAGGAAGCAGTTAGATGAACCATGGGAGAGCAAGAATTCACAGAACTGTCGTCTTGGCATGGCTAATGCACTGGAGGTTCAAAATCATCCCCTCCAATAAGTTAAGATGGTTGTTTTTGCATTTACTTCAGGATATCAAATTTGCTCGTGGAGATTTTACCGGTAAGCAGAGACTATCCCATGTCAGTGCATTTTGTGTTATTGTGATCAATACAATTAATGGGGTTGCAGTACTTTCTTATTACACTCGCTTTGAAATAGAGAAAAGGTCATTCAAGAGACCCCTTTGTGAATACTCTGTGGCTAACTTAGAATATGCTTCTTATGGAGAGTTCCATAAGCCATAGACATCACAAATGTGTATGAATCAACTGCTCACAAGTTCTCTCCAGTAACTTGAAGAAAGATAACATAGAAATGGATGAGGAGAATGCTGTCCTTTTCTCCTTTTTTCTGTTGAGATGTGTATCCTATTGTTATTTTCTATTCACTTGCTGCAGCAAGGTTTCCTAAGAGAATTGAGCCCAACAAGGATAAAATTCCAGCTCAGGTTTACGAGGCTTGTTTGAGTAATTTTGATGTGACCCAGAAATATGTGGATTGTTTGACTGCACCTGCCATGGGGAAAGTCCAGGTCTGTGAGTTCGTCCACAGTTTTAACTTTAAAGATTGATTGGAGATAATTTTTAGTAATGTTCTTTTTTAATTTGACTATGGAATCTGGTGAACCCATCGTTTGTGACCTTTAATTTGCGAAGGCATAAATTGTTGCTCTGATTGGGAGACGTTGAAGTTAAATACACTGTGGAGATTAAAAATGCATGATATTACATCCAGAAGAACAGTCAAAAAGGAAGTTATATTTCAAATTTGTTGTTTCTATCTAGAGAGTAGATAGTGATTAGTTTAACGGTTTTCTGGATGAAGTATAGGTTCCTTTGAACATGAAGTTTTTCTTGGGTTCATGAGACTTTGCTTCGGCAAGATTGTATGTAATCAATCTCTAAGTGATCTCATAGGCATGGTGACTAGTGAAGTCAATTAGCATGGGCAATCTTTTGGCATGCGGTTCTGTGTCGGGTTCTTTTGTTGCATTCTGTAGCTCTTCAATTATTCATTACATAGTACCTTGAGTTTCTAATCAGTGTTTGTGTTGTCCACGCTGTGACGCAGATGACAATATGTTCTTTAATCATCTTTCTGGTTTCCAATTAATCTTCTCTTTTCCTGATTGAGTTCTCTAGTTAATCTCTTTTCTCCTTACCTTTTTGAAATAGTTCATCTATAATCATGCGCACCAGGACTACCAGGTACTTAAAATGTGAGTCTGCAAAAGAGGTTCCCCCCTCCGCTGGTGCAGACAAAAAGGGAGAATAAAACGAATTGCTTTTGCTGCAAAGACCTTTACCAAATATAAGGATCACCATAACCTTGGCAACCGAAGTTCAAGATGACTAGCTCTGGCCATTTTGAAAGTATGCAAATCTCTACTAAGTTTCATCCTCCTTGCTTGGAACGTCTGAACTCACAATGTCGTCTTTCTGGCTCATCAGGTAAAAACAATAGACTATACCAGCTTGGAGGAGCAACACGGATGAGCTTGCACTCAACTTGTGAGGAGGCCTTGATGTGCATTTCTTTGCCCCAACTGTCGTCATATATACTCTGACCTTCCTTGAAGATCAAAGGATAGAGAAGTTATTAATCCTATCATAGTACTTTGAACAATGCTTAGGAAGACTTCTCGGCGGTTGTGTATAAGATATTGTGACAACTGTCGTTGTGCTTTAACTAAGTACTCTTAAGGTTGTCTTTTTTTCTTTTTGCTTCAATATTCAATCTTTGATCTTCATTGGGTTTAGTTCATGGAGCTAGATGATGTTGCCTATATGCTTTGACATGCACCTGTTTGAATTTCTTTCTTGTTTGTTGATTTTGCCCTAAATGATCTTTGTTCCAAATAAGGCAATATGCAGCCATATATCAGGGATGAATGGATAAATGATTCTTAATCGCACTAGGACATGGAACACAACAAAGGCGACTATTTCTTTCCCCCGACAAAACATCAATTTCCTCGACTGATTCCATAATCTACACCACAGTAAAACTTGACAGATGAATGTTGCTTGAACAGTCTTAAACTGATTGTTTCCTGAACTAGAAGGCAGTAAACAAAATACAATTTAATCTGAACTGAACTACAAAGAAGCTGTCCATAAAAATAGAAGTTAACTCATATCATTTCTAAAGGGAGAGCTCTTCGGCAGTTGCCAACTACAGCAATTTTTGCGCAGAACCGCTCTTAAGCTTTCACGGGTGCAGCTCTAGGTCTCCATAGTCCGACCCTGTATTTGTGGGTGTACTTCAATATCAGCTTCCTCTGCAAAACCGAACAAGAACTTAGGACCTCTTCACAAAGAAAGTGAAAAGAAAGTGGTCAAATTAATGTCATTTGAGATCAACCCAGTGACAGACCTCGGTGGATGGAACAGCTATTCCCCTTATTAATCTTAGATAAAAAAATTTATGCCAATAAGGTTACTACTGCATGCATACTTGACAATGAGCTCAGACAATTTTTGATCAACTACAAAAGGTAAAAGGATAAGTTTTAGATGCGCCAGTTTTCAATGGTGTTGAAAAGTTCAATTTCATCTATCAATATATGTTCAAAGCATGCCTCACAAATACAATAGATGTTTGGCTCCTCGCCATTATGAAAATAACACAAACATATTTAGCCTATTCAATAGATCATAGTCACTGTAGAAATTTTTTTTCCTCCGATATCCCTAGATCAAAAGGAGTAGCCAGTCAAAGCAAACTATACAAAACAAATTAGTTCCAGTCTCGCAAATGAAGGAACTATATATGGTGGGACTTTAGAGCAAGACTATCAACCTATTCAATACTTCATCTACCCAATGACTCCAGATCATTAGTGCATAAAACATGCCAGAAGATCATCTTCTACCGGCAAAACAACTCAAGGTCATAGGAAGGGCAAAAATTGAGAAGTGCCATGTCCGCACTTTTGCATATAAAAGAGAGACGGTGGTGTAAGAAAGACAAATGAGCAATGACCCAGGGGAAAGACAATTTACATGTTTGCAAGGGATGCCGAGCTTCTTGAGCTTAAGCGTGCGGGAAACAAGTAACCTGTTGAAGTCACCAATCTCAGACTCGAGCTTGGCAACATGGGCTTCAACCCCTCTGCCAATACCCTGCAAAAATTCTGGAATCCCAACCTTCACTGCACAAACGATGCAAAAAAAAGAGACATGTCATTAGGCCTCCAACTCGCGGTCAAATCAGCACAATTGCAAACTTTTGCTTCAACCATATGAAGGTTTCTAGAGAAACACTTGTCATGTACTCCAGCATAAAGTGAAAACAATACCAATCCTCCTTTAAACAATACCAATGGCAGAACATCACATCGCGAAGACTACAAACTAAGTGCATCAGAATCAACTCATTGCGCTACTCACAGCCTCTTTAGCTAACCTAGACTATAAACAACACGGCCACGATTAGACAGCACAACTACCCCTGCCCATTGCTCAAAACACATTTCTCTTGTCACTGTGATTAAGCTCATTAACCCATTATCACAAACAGACCCATCATAAGTTACTTAGCTCCGAACACGCTATAATCAATAACCCATCTCAAAGCACATATTTCTCTACCTCATTCAGCTAACTGGGCTGAAGGAAAAACAAAGCTTTTGCTCTCCAAACGCTTCGCTCAGCAGCCCTGTCTACTACTACAATTACGCAGCAAACCGAAATTTAACCTACCCGCATATGGAGCGGGCTTGGAGAAGAATCTGGAGAATGCAGGAGCGAACGAATGCGCAATCGGCGAGGCACCGGTCGACGAAATTGCCCTCCCGTTGAGAAGGACTCGCCGCAGAACCATCGCCATCGCCGGCTGCGAAAGGGAAAACGCCTCGCGCGCCTCTCGGTTCTCGCTTCTTGCAGCACTGCGAATCCGAAACCAGATCAGCAACTCAGGCCGACGGCGTAGAGCGAGAAAAGCAGGCGAGCGAGAGAGAGAGAGTTACCGGAGCAAGCGGCGCTGCGCTGCGGCGGCGGAACTTGGCCCGGCGGCGGTGCACGGTCGTCCGGGAGAGAGTAGGGAAGACGCGCGATAGGTGAGAAATGCTGGGTTTTGCTATTGATGGTCGTATTTGATTCATTGGGTGCCCCCAATAAAAGTTTTCTTTTGTTTTTCTTTTTTTTTTTTTTTTTTGGGGGGAATATAATTTTGAGTGACTTTTTCTACTCGAGTTAATATTAGAGTTATGATAGAACCTGGTCTTAAGCAAGACCTTAAAAGGCTTTGACCACCAGAAAAGTCTAAATACAGGTCGGGATCCGGGCCTGAAAAAATAATTCCGGCAACTCTCCGAAAGGAAGGGTAATGGAACTCACCTGGACAGTTCCCATGGGTTCAGTCCGATTTCCAATTCAAACTTAGTGCAACCATTGAGATACGGTCCAGTTCCCAATTTTATGCGTGAAACCATTCGCCCATTCATTTGGATTGGACCGATATATATACATTTAAAAAAAAAGAAATTACATCTCATTTATTTAATTATTTTATAGATTTTCGACCAATTGGACATTATTGACTATGTTTTGTCTCTTGGGTGTATGATAACCCCTTACTTTTCTTTTTTTTATTCTAATAATCTATTAACTTGCTTTATCAACCAAAATAAAATAAACAAACATAGAGTAAGGGGAGAACCAATTGGAGATGTTCATAAGAGCCAATGGCTTGTTTTAAGAGTATAATTAGGTCTCCCCTTAACTATTTCCATGATTAAAATTAACTTGACGTTGAAAAAGATGAATCAAGTTATTAATGTTTTAACTTCTTTGGAAGTTAGGACTTTTAACATGGAGTTTAATTTTCCACATGTTTCTAGTGCCGGGAAACATTAAGAGGACCACACCACAATCTTTGAAGAAATCAAGTTTTTAGATAGCAAGTATTATCTATTCGTTTTGTCTTATAATTTTCAATCATTATTCGAAATCAATAACTCGCAATTCAATCCGAATATAAGACTGAACAAGTTTTGTAGAGACTGAGGATCGGTTTCATGGACCCACTTAGGAATGGAACCAGACCAGCGGTCCGATTCCCAAGTGAATCCATGGAATCAATGGGTGGACCTCGATTTCAATTTTTCGAAACCAGTCCTTAATGGCCGATTCCAATTCTAAGGTAAGAACCGCCCATCTGGATTATGCTCACCCTTAATTACTACCATAAAAAACCCAAAACTGATATATGTATAACAAATTTACCCTAAACTAAAATTTTTAACTATCAAAAACCCCAAATTAATATGTTTATGGCAAATTTACTCCAAATAACCAACAAAAACCCTAAGGCGTGTTTGGTCATCTGGATTTCTAAACATGATAGAATTGGATAGGATAGGATAAAAATCCATAGATTTCTTCATATCACATTCATTGTTTGGTAAACTATGGATTTAAAGTCGAATATCCTCATATTATATCCAATCAACCATTTGGTGAACTACGGATTTAAAATCGGATATCCTCATATCTTATCCAATCTATCGTTTGGTGAACTATGAATTTAAAGTCGGATATTTTAAAAACAATAACATTAGGCAAGTACAAATTTGTAGGTTTAATATTCACAATCATCCAAAACAATATATCTTTTTCAAATTGACAGATTCTCATCGAATTTCATAATTACACATTGTAATAATCTTTTCCATTCCTTTGAAATAATCTTTTGGTTATCCCCTTCAACATCAAATGTTTTTAGAATAATCTTAATTTCAATATATTCACTTTGAAATAGGAATTCTTTTTCTCTCTTACAAGTTTTTCATTTGTTTCCATTTTGTTACAGGTCCAGTACCAAATCAAACAAATACCCAATTAGAACAAAGCATAAAGTCCGAAGTTCATTCGCTTTTTTTTTGTTTTCCAATTGACACGAGGATGCAATGACAGTTAATCACGTTAACGAACGATTTATGAACAATTCGCATTTATAAAGTACATTACATTTGTTGAGTATCGGCCAACTGCATTTTGACCAAAGTAAACTTATGTTAATGTCCATATAAAGCAGTAGACGCGAACTATCTTGACTTAAGGCTCCTTTTAAGTTCGTGGCTAGGTTTTCTGCCAAAGAGACAGGGAAACTATCTAGGAAAATAAAAGACAAAGGCAAATAATATTATAGATAATGGTTTTCTTGGCAATCAACACAAAGATAAAGTTTCGAGCCATATCCACCTCTTTTCAGGTCATGGCTACAAACGAAAGGTCCAAAAAGATAACATTAAAGCTCATAGCTGGCCCCAAAAAACCTTTAAAAAAAAAGAAGAAGAAAAAAGAAAAAGTAGGGAGAGAAAACATATCTCCTACAAACTCAAAAACAAATCAATATAACTAAAATCATAAACATCAAATATAAGACTATAAGACAGGTGTCCAATTTGGAACAAAGCTTAAAGTGCTAATCCAATACGACTTCATTCACTGCGATCCATCACTCCCAATCATCACTCATTCTCTTCTCTCATCTCTTGGAGAAGTAATTCCACACATGCTTTCCTGTCGTCTCCTTGAAATCTCAAAAATAAATGAATATTCTCAAGATCCCTCACAATTTTTCTATATAATTTTATTCTATCCATAGTACCTAAAGACATTTGAAGAAGCTCCTCATTGATTTTTCCTTTGTCATTATCCAAATCCTTAGTATGTCCGATGCGGCTAGCGATCATCTCCATTCTCTCGTTAGCTTTTTCCAAGAATGAGCCAAAACTTCCTACTATCTCAACTAAGCCAGCAGCCCATTTGTCACTTGCTTTAGCCATTTTTCTTCTTGAAGAATCAAAAACATTTTATGTCTAAGAAGATGATAGTGGCGGTAAGTTTTGACTTAGACCATTGGTTGCCACATTATCATGATTTTCACCTTCCTTATGATCTACAGCCGCATGAGCTTCTGAAGGGTCTTCACTAAGATTTCCCTTGGCACTCTATTTTCCAAATACGGTTGCTAGTCGATCATATTAAGGGAAAGACTTCCCTCTCAAAGAAGCAGCTTCTGGATAGGTCTACAAAGAAAACATATTATGTTGTTAAAAATGAAACAATTAATAAAGAAGAAAAATGAGAAGAAGTGACACAAATCTTGCAATATTTTTGCCAACTATTCTCATAATGAATATCAACACAATGCTTTTCATGGTCCCACCCAAAGCCACTTTGATTCCTCAAGTCATATATCTATTATACAACTTTTTCAAGTTTTTCATTTTCGACTCTATGTGAGGATTACCCTTGATGCCAGAACAAGGGAACTTTTCTTCAAACCACTTCTTTAACATAATCATGTAACCACTCTTAACATAATCATGTAAACACTCTTGAAGCCGTTATCGACTTTCATTCCTCGCACAACTAATTCTTCAAGACCATCTAGAAGTGCATTTTCTTCATCTTTTGTCCATACACGTCAATCTCTCTTTGTTCCCCTTCCTTGAGTTTGACTGAAATCGCTACCTTCCATTCCTAAACATCATATTGCAATTTCAGAAAATTTAATGATGGAAAATAACGTGGTAGAGAAAATTTAATGATAGAGACAGCATAGTACTTCAAATTTAAAATGATAAAGTCATAATTCAAACATTATATAGGAAATATATGTCTCAATAATGACAAACCAGCACCATATTACACATGTCTAATAGATATGGAAAAAATAAAAAACATCTTATAACGCAAGTCTTGCAACAATGGAAAATCAATGATTTTTTAAAATAATATAAAATCATACAACTCCTCCATGTCCTCGACTTGCATTCCACTTATTAAACATTTGTACTGCCAAATTTTGCCTCCATGTTGTCCAATGATCTGACGGCTCGACAACATCAATTGATTCCACATCTTCAATGGTGGTAGCAACTTCATCTAACCGTGCCTAAATTGGATCAATAGCCATTTCTCTTCTTATCAAGTTGTGCAGAAGGCAACAAGCTATGATTATTCAACCTTGCATTCTAATTGGATAAAAAGATGGACTCCTAAGAATAGCCCACCGTAACTTAAGTAGAGCGAAGCATCTTTCTATGACATTTCTAGCTTGAGAATGCTTCATGTTGAAGTACTCCTCAAGTGAATTTGGTGTACGACCTTCTGTCCACTCAGATAGATGGTATCGAGTACCTCTATAAGGAGCAAAAAAGCCCTCCATTTGTGTGTCCAGCATCTACAAGATAATAATTACCTAATAACAAATGATAATATTATTAATTGTCTTAGAACCTTTAAAACCTACAATACATAGATTGCAATATATTGATAAAGGCTTATCTTACCAATAGGGATCTTCAGACCATTGGGTTTAACTAAAGCACTCTAGAATCCGCTGCTAAGCCTTCCCATCTAGGTAAAACATAAATGAATCTCATGTTATGTGAGCAAACTCCTAATACATTGGATGCAACCTCACCCTTTCTATTTCAGTACCTCAGTTTATCAACCTCTGGAACACGTACCCTTATATATGTGCCATCTAATGCTCCTAAGCAACCCTAGAAACATAAAATTAATAAAATAACATTCTATTTAAAGTATTAAATTAGTCCATAAAATAGCATAACAAACATACCTTAAACCACTTCCATCTCTCGTCGACACATTCCTCTGGAACTGGTTCAAGTGAGACAAAAAGCACACTATGCATTCTTATCACCGCATTTAAAACTAAGTTAAAATACCTACTTATTGTCTCCCCAAACCTCATAAATCTGAACTTGATGGCTCAATTTTTCACGTGATGGGCAAGTATATGTAGAAACATGACCATTTGTTCTTCTATAGTCACAAGTTCATCTTCTTTCAACCCAACAATTGTACGTGCCAACTCGCATAGTAGAGTAAATGTACATCTACCCATCCTAAGTTGTTCCACACAATTCAAGTCATTGCTCTTAATGAGGCGGTCAAGGTGATCTAAACAAGCTTGGATTCTAATAAATGTCCGATCCTTCAATATGTGCTTGCGGTAGTGCCTTTCAGCAACAATGGACACTACTAGCATATACATCATACACAAAAGCAACATTTGGAGGCTCATCTCCCCTAATATAAGAATGGTGAAAATTTCCTCTCTATCATTGTGATCCATTTCTAATGAGAAAAAAAATAAATAAATAACATTAGACAAGTATAAATTAATAGGTTAGATAATAGAAAAATATATAAAATAATATCGTTTTTCAAATCAGCAAATTTCAAGGAGGTTCTCCTTCCTCCTTGCAGTAAGGAGAAAATCCTTGATCTCGTGGATTTGCTTCAACTGTTTTTCAAAAGTTTAGAAAGGACATATGATTTTTAGGGGCATTGAAGATATCAAATATTTTGCACAAAAACGGAAAGACCTTTATAAATCAACAAATTCAAAACTACCGAGAAGAGAGCAGTTTTTGGCCATTCATCAAAGAACCAGAAGGTATTATTCAACCAAATTTGTGACAACCAAAAGCAAGCAAGCAAACAATCAAGTTTTCTAAGGGAATGAGGAGCCACATCAAATACCGTAACACCCTTTCATCATGAGCACATGCCTATAAAACATTCGATGGTGATGGACTCACTAAATAGGACCTATATGCAAGTTTAAACTTTAAAAAGCCAGGGGCGAGACACAATCTATAGCTAGGCATGTCTACATCTATACTTCACTGTAGATTGCACAATAGCTTTGTCTCAATGAATCCCATCATGTGCTTATAGATAAAACAAAATTTGATATGCCGGACTAACAGAAGTCGAATGCAAATTCAATCTCAAAACACCAAGGAAGAAGCACAAATCTATAGCCAGGGCATGTCAGCACCCATACATCACAACAGTAAATTGGGGCCTATATGCAACTTTGAACATTATAAAAAAAATCTCTCTTTCTCATCGCAGAGCAGGGATATAATAAAAAATATCTCTACCATAGCTCTTTGCCACAAACGCATAATAACAATTCTGGAAAAGAAGGCCTTTGCATGGAAATAATGTAAAAAATTTATGCAAGGGCAAGTCGTATTGCTTATCAAAGCTCCAACTAAAGACCATCCCCGCCCCGCCCTATCGACATGCCCACCTTGTGCCGTGCCAAATGCTAAAATAGATGGACTATTAAAATTTCACTTCCAAGAACACGATCTCCAATCAACCAGCAAAAAAGCCAATAGAACTACAATTCTGACCTACGTAAGCTGAAACATAGATGAAACAAGAAAAAAATTCACAACCAACCTTATGGCTACTTTAGAAGTCAACGTTAGTGAGAGAGAGAGAGAGAGAGCATGATTATTTACCTTTGCAAATTCGTAGCTTTCGTAAAATTTCGATGTGAATTGGAGAGCTATCAAGGAGAAGGCTTTGACGTCGATACTTTGGAAATAGAGGAGTTGGAATCGTCTATGGGTGAATGGCGGAGAAAGAAAAAAAGCGTAGGGTTTTATGTTTAGGATAAAAGAAATTCTATCCGACCTTATCCCACCCTCCCCCTCAGATTTTTTTATCCGGGTTATATCCCTTATATATCAAACCTTATCCTATACCAGACAGCTACCAAACACGGAATAGGATAAAACATATCATATCCTAGTTTTTATCCAGTCGACCAAACACAGCTAAACAGATATATTTGTGATCAATTTACTCCAAACTAATCACCTGTGACAAATATACTCCAAATAAACACAAAAAATCATAAATCGATACACTTGTGATAAATTTACCCTCTATTAAATTGGATCAATATCACAAAAAATCACAAAATTGATACAAAATCTCAAACTAGTACACAAGTCAACTATCATGTGTTTTTTAACTCAATAATTTGATAATAAAATTTAACGGAAACTAATAGAGATACCAGTTTATGGTAAATTTATCAAAAGTGTGTTAGTTTTGTATTTTTTATCGTTAAAAAATTAGTTTGTAGTAAATTTATTACATGTGTACCGGATTATGGTTTTTCATGATATTAACCATCTATTTTCTAACTTTGCACATTCTTAAAAATAAAATAGAAGGCATAATTTTTTTCTAGAAAAAAAGGTTTCACGTCTACCTAATTACTGCTCGACAGAGACCCATGGCGCCACTGTCGACTACCGCATCATGGGGGCCAACCTCCGGCGACCAGCGTCGAGTGGCCGCCTAAAGGGTTCACTCTCTATCAAATGCGTGGTGGCCATATCTGGATGGATCTCGACATTGCGTTGATCTGTCTTGCTTCAACGACCACTAAGTGGACCACGGAGCAATGGTCGCACCTCATAGCACGATGGTAACACCCACAATTGCCAATCGCCTGTGGGATTTGTGGTTCCCAGTTCACCCATGAGTCAAATCTTATTTTGTCTCACAACGGTCGAAAGAGACACCACCCCCTACGATGATCATAATGGTCGGGCAACCCTGATGTGGAGGTCGTCGTCCGTCGATCTTTGACCACAACAGAGAAAGGGTTTTCTATTATAAAAGTTATTTTTCCTTGATTTTTTTTTTTTTTTGTATTTTTATCCAAGTTACCTATTGAACAAGATAAATTGACGTGATGAATTCCTCCACCTTTATTATCTTTTCATATCCTATCTCAATCTCACATTTTGTCTTGACGACCAAATATGGTATCCACTTATACAACCCCACCAAAAATAAGACTAAGTTTGTTAGGTGCTTTACACCTGATTTGAGTTACAAGTACCATCAAGCTTATTAAAATCAATCTAAGAGAGACAAAATCACTTACCGTGAAATTATTTTACCCCTTTCTACTGAAAGACATCCTATGGAGCGCATAGTACAAAAATTTCACTAAATGATCCTGCAGAACAAACTCCCGTCTTGTCTCGCCTATTCAAGTATCTCTTGGAAATTCGTCGCGTTATTTTAAATAACAAACCTACTTCAAGACAACTTAGGAAAAAAAATCGAAATGCTGTCAAGATATCTTCGAGTGCGTCGATGTGAATTCCGCATTTTCTTGGAAGGGATTGGACAACTGATCTAAGAAAATGTGACATAAGAAGTAATTGAGATGATTTTGCCCTGAGCAGCAGAGGATTGATTTACGACAATTAGGATTTATTGTAAGTACGTTATGAGAGTCAATTCAACCTACAAGATTGCTAAAATCAGACGAATAGAGAAGTATGAAGAGAAGCGACTGTGGCAACTCCGCCCAAGCACCAGCTAGGGCTACCAAATGCCTGCCGGCCTCTAGTCGACCATAGCATGGTCATTGCCGTCTTCGATCGAAGCACATGCACACATAGAGACAGAGGGAGGGGCAGACAACATGAATATGTATGAAAGGATCGACGGCCGATCAATTGAATCATACATCATCAGTAATGAGCATTGAGCACATGTTGGAATCTCTATCAATAGTTACAGTCTTATCTTTTGACGGTGAACGTTGAGGTTCGGCATCTCCAACAACATTACCATATGAAGATAATATGAACATGTACAAGCTTAGATCTAAGACTTGTGAAAGCAAGCCATCCAAAGTTGAACGAGCGCAAATTTGACACCGAAACTGCTGTGAACACTATTGAAACTGGAGGTGAAGTACTCATTTATTAAAACTCTTAAATCTAAAATTAGATTAGAGAGAAAAACCCTCAAACCTAAGATTGGGAGATCAAAATCCCAAACCTAAATCTAGATCGGGAGAGTAAGGAAAGAAATAAGAGAAAATAAAAGGAAAAGCAATAGAGAGGGGAGGGAAAGATTTAGGTCAAATCCCTCCCCCTCCAAAAGTTAAAAGGATGAAAAAAGGCCAAAACTTAAAAGTGGGAGAGATGGAGGGAGAGAAAGGTAGGGGGTGACAGGTTCCCTGTAATTAGAGTGAACTAGAAGAAGGAAATAGCTTGCTTACTGAAGTGTCGGAAAGCGGCACGGTATCAAATCCAACTACCCATCAGACCGACGGAAATCGGAGATTGTAGACGAGGGTTTTGAATCAAATGTATACAGTTGGGCACGTCCATAATGTTGACTTTTTATAGGAAGCAGCCGTTTTCGTTTCACATTGCATCTGTTTGGTGGCCTTTTCTTGTGCTGTTTCGTCAAAAGATGTTTGGTTAGGGTTTACTTCAAGAAACCAAACTATTTTGGGGAGAGCTTGTATCCTCTCTCGAGTTGCCCTTAAAGTTCTCAGGGAATTGGTAGGCGTTGCATCATATAAGAACCGACGCTCACTCGCGATCGTTAACTTTTGAGTTATTGTATGTTATGAGACACTATATACGAATTACGATAATATGGACCTCAATGCAACGAGTCGTCATTAGAGTAGCCTTCCTCTAACCTATTTATTTGGCAAGTGCACTGGACTTCCTTTCTCTCGGCAAGCAAAGGCTCGGATGCAAGGTTTATCACGGAATCCATTTGCTTCAAGGGAATAAGTGAGAATAAGTACTTAATGTTATGTATAATCAAATCCTCGACTAACTATCAATGAGGTTTCGACACTAGATATCTTACATCTCTCCGACTTGAGCTTTCATTAATTCCACTTGGCCACAAATGAGCTTGAGAGCCACATCGAGTTTCCAACATTATAAATCTATTGGCGACAAGTTTATCACTCGATTGAACTTTTTTAAAAGGTTAAAGACTCAGTTGACTAGTAGCTAAATCGTAAAAGACAAGTTCGGCACTTTCATCTGTTTTGCCAGAAAAGTGAAAAATCCTGAAGTATGATGGATTTGAATGAATTGATAGACGGCTGTGAAGGCATTTTTATTGATTTTAGACAGGAAAGTAAATGGCTGGAAACTTAATGGTAAGAATACCAGAAACAGTAGTTGCCAGCAATGTAAATAAAGCTACAAATTAAAGGATTACAGAAAATAAAGAACATTGGATGTTTCTAAGATTGATTGAGTGAACCTTTACAACATATACACTGAAAGTGTTTATAACCCACCATCGACATATACATATACACAGTTATTGAACAGTCATAAATTCACACATGATTTCATCGATCAACAACACTTATCTGTAAGAAGTTACAAATACCTAAATTATCGACTCCACTATCTGACAGTTACAAACTCGTGTCAATTTGCCACCCTTGCCTTTTAATCGGCAAAGCAATCATTTTTTCACTCCGTTCATCGATTGTCCTCTTATACTTGGTCGAAATCTAATAGAGTCTGTTGTTATCGATCAATTCTTAAATTCTTGATGAAGAATCTTGTCTGCTGGACATCGACTTGCCGATCTTCTCGACAGCCTTAATTCTCAGACCAAATCTTGTTCTTGTCGAACAAACCCTGCTCGTCGACTATTGCACAACCCTTTGCCAATTTTGGGTGTCAACAATCTAATAAAACCACCTTAATTTCCTAAATTAAGACAATCACGATGATTGGAAAAACCATTGTCGACATTGTCAAAAAGAAAAAGAGCAAATTAGTAATTATTGATTATTACATGTTCTGATACATGGAGTGACTCATCACACAATCGAGTAAAACGACTCGTTGAATTCGAGTTTCCTAATCATCTGCGAGACAGATCGCAGATCGGTCGCAAGCCTACAGGATCCTGTACATAACGAAATCTCAAACCCGTCCAGCGGCTCGGAATCGCGATCCGGGACGGGTCGAGTCCCTCCGTTAGATCCGCAAGCGCAAGCGATAATCATAAACACAAAACGGCGTACCAAATAGCAGCCTCGACAAGAACCACACCATCATCAAGAAGAACAAACATTTTGCACCTGGGAAACCAGAGACTTGCATAGATTCCCCTCATCGCCATACGAACGAATCATGGGCAAGTACCAAACACCCCACGTAAGCCAACCCCAAAAGACAAGAGGGCAAGAAAAGGAAGAACCAACAGCACAATGTCAACCGCATCGATCGAGCTCAGGACACACGGTGTCGGATGGCCATGGACATCAGGATCGGCGAGTACCTTCTGGCAGAAGAAGCAGAGGTCGAAGCAGCAGCAGCAGCAGCAGCAGCAGAAGTGGAAGACGGAGAAGGATGAGGAGGGAAAGAAGAAGGTTGCCTGGCCATGATGGTGGAGAACCGGAGAGCCGACACGACGAGGGAGGCGAGGTCGGTGAAGAGGTAAGAGAACTCGGCGAACAGGCTTATGCTCTTCCTCATCAGCACCTTCATCAGCACCGACGCCGCGTCCCCAAAGAACTTCGCCATGCTTCTTCCTCCTCCTCCTTCAGGTCGTCCTCGTCGCCGGCATTGGCAAAAGACTTTGAGGAGAGAGAGAGAGAGAGAAGCTCTAGGTTTTGGGTTGGATTGGACAGTGTCTTGGGGGGGCTTACGTAAGGAGAGGGGAGCTGAATAATGACGAAGGGTGGATTTACGGAAATGCCCTTTCGACGGAGATGCGTATCAGTTAAGGTGAGGGAGACGTTGAGTGCTCCGCTTGAACTTTTCATGCTCTAGCATTGATAGGTTTATCTTCGGAATATGTAACCTTTATAGAGGGAGAGATGATGATAACTTCTAATCAAATGGTCTTGTCATGCTTAGAATTATTTATTGGATGAAACTCTATTTTGTTTTCTTCGATCCAATCAATCAGGTTCAGCCAAATAAATGAAAATATTAATATTCATAATATAATTTCATATTCCAATTTATTCGTCGATGCCTCATATGTTACAATTGAATGGCTAATCAAGTTACTGATTAAGTAGCCAAGGCTCATCGTCTAGAAACTCTTTTATTTTCTTGGTTAATTCAGTCCACAACTTTTGTGGAGCTTACCATGTTTTGATGCCCCTTTATTGGGCCACTGTCGAAGAACTTTTGATGATAATTAATAGTACTTTTCCAGATTCAAAAAAAAAAAAAAAAAAAAAAAGCTCCTTCATTTCGACATGTGAGGCTATCAAGCCTCCTCGAAACTTTTTTTCAATTTAAGTCGAACTTAACCTACTTATGCATTTCCTATAAATAATTCACAAAAATCGACACCCGGTTAGTCGCATGAATTATCCAACACAATGCTTCGAAAGCACTATAAAAATAAAAAATTTACTGCCAAACCGATGAAGGACAAGGCGAGAGGAGTGAAGAAAAAATTCTGCCATTGAAACGCTCTCCATCTCCAAGTTCCAGTGGCAGCTCGTGGGAAATACGGAGGGAGTGCGAGGGCAAAACCGTAAAACAAAATGGGCCCCGCGGAGACAAAACTCGGGTTGCTGGAGGATGAAGACATCATGAACTCATCCGAGCAGGTACCCGCCCTCGGATCTTTGAAGTCTCGTGCCACGAACAAAGTCCAAACGGTTCCCCGCGAAATATGTCGACACTCCCATGACAAAATTGACGGTCGATTTGTTTTGTTTATTAAATAATAAATAAAAACAAAAAGAACACTTAAATTGCGGCGTGCACGACCCCCAAAAAAAAGAAAAAAACAATTTGCGTTATGGCCTGCCCTTCCCTGGCTCGTGCCGCCTCACGATTCAGTTGGATGAATGATTTTTTAGTACACTTAATTCCTTATTAAGTGTACTAAATAAAATAGCACTTTATAATTTTTACATGTGTTGTTATTTCTTGTATTCATAAGATTGTGTATATTGGTGTTAATTGGATTATTAGTATGTGAAACCCTATTTGCTTTCCTCGACAAAGGTAAAAAGTATATCATTATATTATATTAGCGAATCAGATTGGCTCAAGAATTTATTAGAAAGTATTTCGAAACGCAATGTATGAGTTATGAAAGTTGCGTCTAGTACCTGTTCTACTAGGAAAGTCGGACATGTCGCAATCGATGAATCAGTGAAGGTAAAGAAATATATCATTATACAATCTTAGCAAATCATATGGGCTCAAGAATTTATTAGAAAGTATTCTGAAATGAAAGTTGCATTCAATATTTGTTTCGCTACAAAAGCAAGATCTGTCGCAATCAATGAAAATACCTTTCACCAGAAGGCCATGTTTGGTTTTTTTGTTGAACGGGTTTGGTGGCGATTCAGAAAGCAATTGAATTGTGTAACAAGGATCAGGAACAATTAAATATGAAGGAAAAGAAATGCGAGTACTGAAAATTGATGACCTGAGAAAATAAATGGGTTTCTGTCATAACAACTGCGCACCACTTTATATAGTCTGCTACAAAGTATATTTGCTCATAAATTACAACTACGTCTTCATATTTTGAGGCTCCATTATCTACATCAACCTTACCTAGGTGATTACAACTCCTCAAATGCCAATGGACCTAACCCTTAATTGGTATCTTTGTCTTCAAATGGCATCCCTAATTTGTCCTCTTTTTTTTCTTTTTCTTTTTTTATTTCATATGTGTTTAACAATTAGTCAATTCATTAAGTGATAATCGCTGATCGATGACTGTTATATGTTGATGATTGTGTTCTTCGGTCATCAATGATCATCATGTGATTGACAAGTATTTTTGTTATCGGTAAGTTACTAATAACCAAATCAAACTTAACACCAAGCTTTCTACTCACTCAAATCGGCATTTATTGATTACAAAAACTTGGTCATTTTTTTGTGTAAACAGTACCTAAAGAGCAAGACAAAGCTATCAGCACATATCCCAAGAGTGATGGCACTAAGTGCAACAAATAACAACGCCCATCGCTAACAAGTGACAACACCGGGCGTGGCGGCAAGTAGCGTAAGAGCGGCATGTCGAACAAAAAGCGTGGAAGGAGAAATGGGAAGTTCATTAAAGTCCATTCTCGAATTGAGTCTGTAATCCCAAATTTGTGGAAATGCAATGGTCAAGACGAGCATAGGTTCAATTTCAAGGCTATGGTTTTGCAAGGATGATGATGCAGCACGCAGGCTACCAAAATGTGCTTTTAGAATTGCAGTTGATTCCCCTTCCATGTCAGACCCCACCCCCCATCCTTGCATTTAACGGGTACCTAATATTTTCTCGTTACAGATAAGAGACATAAATGCAGAATTTTCGGTGAGTAAACAAGCCAAGTCAGCAAAAACCTGATGACGTTGCACTTTATTTGACAGAAGGGCCATGTGAACAGGCAAGAGAACTCGGCGAACAGGCTGATTTAGGTTTGGGGTCGGGTTTGGACAGGGTCTTCGGGGCTTACGAAAGGAGAGAAAGGCTTGATAATGGCGCGGTGGATTTGCCGAAATGTCCTTTTGTCAAACTAGATGTTGAGTGCTCCTCTAGTGACACACGAAAGATAGGGCAATATACTCTTTTGCAAAACGTTCCTCCGCTTAAACTTTTTATGCTTTATTGTTGTCGATAGCTATATCCAAAGAATACAACCTTTATAGAAGGAGAGATGATAACTTTGAATCGAAGGCCGCCCTTGTTTTCTAAAGTTCATTATCATACAATCCGAAAAGTTCATGTGTGTCTAATACTAATCGTGATTTTTCTTTAAGCTACAATACTAGAATTATTATTGGATAAAACCCTATTTGATTTCTTCGACTTGATTAATCAAGTCCGGAAAAAAGAAAAAAAGAAAAAAAAAGAGGTTCCATTGTTTGTGGTATGCAACAACCGGCATTGCCTTGGATTCCATATAAATCCATCCATCTCTTGTTTAGTGAAAGGTCATATATTAAAATCAAGCTAACTAAAGCTCTTTTAAGTGTTCTCGAAACTTTTTATCATTTTCAATTTAAATTCAACTCGACTTGAACATGTCCCTTCAAACGAAAAATATAGATAATTCACAAAAACAGACGCTTGATCAATCTTCGACGACACTTAAAAATTTTTGCGGCTAGACCAATGGAGGGCAAGTCAAGAGCAACAATTTTATATATATATATATATATATATATATATATATATTTTATAAGTGCAATGGAAATATTAAAAATTATCATGGAAGTTATAAGACTTTTAAAACATGCGGTCAAGTCATAAATTTATCACAAAAGTATATTAAAGTCTAAAAAATTTAAAAAATTTTAATTAATCAAATCAAGTCATTTTATTGATTAAAATTTCTAAAATTTTTAAAATTTCTAAAATTTTAAGAGATAGGTTGCACTTTTAGGATATATTTTAGGATTTTAAGTGCACTTATCCTTTCTGCTTTTTTATTTTATTTTTTTTAAAGCACTTTCTCATATTAGGTTTCCAGTGGCAGCTCGTGGGAGACACAGAGCGAGTAAGGGCAAAACCGTAAAAGACGGGCCCGGCGGAGACAAGATCAGGCGCTGCAGAATGAAGACATCATGAACTCATCCCGAGCCGACACGACCCTCGATCTTTTCAAACCCCGTCGCCCCGAGCAAAGCCCAAAGCTTCCCCGAAATATGTCGACACCCCCATGACAGAATGGACGGTCAACTTGTTTTTATTGAAAATAATAATAGAAAAAAGAAGAAGAAGAAGAAAAGGAACACTTTTTTTTAGTACACTGAATAATCTCACTGGGGCCTACTTCAGCTTATGCCATCATCACGATTTAATTAACCGAATAATTGTTTAGTACACTTTTTTTTTTCAAATTAGTACACTTAATTTTTTTATTACTTTTGGATCTAATAATTCATCATGAGTAATTTTTTTTTTTATATTCATAAGATTGTATATATTGTAGCAACTCGGATGGGATCAAAGAATTTTATTATGAAATTTTCTAGAAAACGCAATGCCTAGTTTATGAAAGTTAGCACTAGATGTATGTTTCACTAGAAATTGAGAGCTGTCCAAATTGGTGAAATACATTTCACAAAGGTTGACCTTCGTTTTTTATTGAACGGGTCTAGGGGTGATTCGGACAAAAATTGAATTGCATAATAATGATGGAGAATAATTAAATTTTCAAGGAAATGAAATGTGAGTATCGATAAATTATGAAAGTAAATAAGTTATTGTGATGGTAGTTATGTCCTCATGACAATTACACACAGCTTTGTATAGCCTACTACAAAGTATAACTACTTGTAAGTAGTTCATATTTTAATTGATGATTGCAACCACATCTTTATATTTTTAGGCTCTATAATCGCACATCGACCTTACCAACAAGTAATTACAACTCCTTAAGCGTCACCAGACTTGACCCTTAATTGGTATCTTTATCTTCAATCCGCATTCCCACTTGGTCCTCTTTCTTCCTTTCCTCTATATTCAACACCTACCCAACCCGTTAAGTGATAATTGTTGACCAATCACACTATCGTATGTCAACATTTGTATTCCTTAGTCATCCATAATTATCATGTGATCAACAACTATTTTTTTTATTGGAAAATTACTGATAATCAAGTTGAATTTAACACCGAGTTTTATACTCGCTCAAATCAACACCATGTTAATTACAAAAATTGTCTTTTTTTTTCTTTTTTTTCTGTGAACAATACCTAAAGAGGAAGAGAGGTGTCAACACATATGCTAGGATCAGTGGCACCAAGTGCAACAAATGACAGTGCAGCGCCCATCACCTGACAAGTGATGACACCTGGCATGGCAGCGAGTAACATTAGGGTCGCATGTCAAACAAAAAGCATGGAAGGAGATATGGGAAGTTTATTAAAATTCATTTTCGAATTGAGTTTGTAATCCCAAATTATGGAAATGCAATGGACAAGACGAGCACAAGTTCAATTTTAAGGTCATGGATTTTGCCACGACAATGATGCAGCACGCAGGCTACATCACAAGCCCCGTCCCCGGCGCATTTGACGGGCTGTTGACTGACGAATAAATTGAACATTACACATACGAAACAGAGTAAAAATGCAGTTTTTTCAGTGAGTGGACAAGCCAAGTCAGCAAAAGCTTGATGACGTGGCACTTTATTTGTCAGAAGGGCCACTTTGAGCCATATATTGGAAGAATACATAATTGAACAAATTATGTAAGTACCCAATAAAAATAAAGCAAATCAAGGGCAGTTTTGTCAAAACACACAAAAAATTTCGCAAAAAATAAATCCCAGATAAAAAGAAGGGAAGAAGAAAGAGCCGAAGCCCGAAAGCGTAGACTAGCCTGATTTTGGAGGCTGATGCCTTGGCTAGAATTTCGAGTTTATCATATAAACTTTTTCCATCCGAGCGGGTTTGGGCCTTCGGGCCCGAGATATTCAAGCCAGAAAATAGCCTGGATTGGCCTGAAGTCATTTTTAAAAATAAAAACATGTATTACAATATATGTAATATGAAATATGAGTAATAGAAAATACATTGTTTATACTCGAAACACTTTAATAAAACATGAATGAGTTTTTCTTACTGAAAAAGTATAAATAAGTTTAAAATGCATAATTAAAATCAAATGAACGAGAATTGGCGTGCCAATATGTGTTAAATTTAAGAAAGAATGGTTGGACACATAATAAAAAAAAAAAAAAAAAGTGATTTTTTAGGCTGAAAATATAATAATAAAATCCTTTTTTAATTTAAAAAAGAAAAAGCCACTGGGCTACGCTCGAACCAATTTAGATCGGACCGTGCCTTTTCAACTATGGTGGGCTGGTCTTGGAGACCGGGCCTAGAAATTCCATGCCCAGCCTGGCACGCACGAATGGGTAGGAATCGTTGATGCACATTTTTCAAGTATACAATCCTCTTTTGGTTCTTGAATTTTAGCAAAATCTTCAATGAAATCTCTACACTTCATTTCTATCGATTGGGTCCTTGAGTTTCATGTATTTTTATTCGAATGAGTCCCTTTTGTTAAAAGAAAAAGGCCGCACTTTTTCCGATCCTTGTTTTGATTTTAGCAAAATCTTCAATGAAATATATATTAACCATACTATCCTTATGTGACTTGCTACTTCTGCTTCAAATCTATAAATGATCCACTTTTGTTTGGTCAACTCTTTTTATTTTGTTTCTTCTTTTCTTTTGTTTCTTCTTTCTTTCCACTCCTTTAACGTCTTAGTTCTCAACTCTTGCATATTGTTTCTCTATTTTCTCTTTTGTAGGCAATTTTCTTCTTTCTACGTCTCCTTACTCCTCAAGTCACAAGTATTGAAAAGTTAAATATTTATGATGCCGACCCCATCTTCCTTCACACTTCCATTGGCACTAGTATTGGGCTCACTGTTGACCTACCTCATGAGCTCCTTTTCTCAACCATAGATATTCTCGTCTTGCACTATGGAAAGTAATATTGAGAAGTGCCACTTCTCTTTCTTTCCTTTTGTAGATTTTTCTCTCATCTTCTTGTGCATGTGTTAGTGTGAGAAAGAAAAGGTGTCTCCACCATTTGTAGGCATAAAAGTCAAGGGCAATAGGCGAGTTGTGTTCTTCTACATCATATGAAGTGGAATTTGAATTAGTGGTTCGATTTGATTGTAATTTTACATGTTCAAGTGTTAAAATAAAAATTGGCTTTTGTAGATTAATTTCTTGGAACACATTGTTACAATGCTACATTTGTTCCTTCATATGTGTCGCAGTTGTTGCTTTTAACCCTAGACTATGATTGTGTGCAAAGTTGAACTTGAATTCTGAACAACTATTTTGTAATCTCACATTTGTAGGGAATCATCATTTGGAGCTTGTTCCATCTTCGAAAATCTAAAGATGCTTTGAGCTACAATGGTGTTTTTTTTGCTTGTCTTACTATCATAGTCGAAAATGAGGTGTTACTGTAATTGACCTAGATATGAAAACCTAAAGTCAAATCCTTATTTGGAATGAGATCCACTAGCATCCTCTGTTTTCAAGATGAAAGAATGGCCTTGCAAGAGAGAAAATAGAGAGATTATTTGCAAGAGCTGAGAATTGAGATGTTAAAGGCATGGAAAGAAAGAAAAAGAAGGAAAGTGGAATTCGCAAGGAAAAAAAAAAAGAGACAAAATAAAAAGAGTTGACTGAACACAAAAAGGATCGCTTTTATAGATTTATAACAAAAGTGGTGAGTTACATAGGAGATAGTTTAATCAAAATACCCAAAAAAAGGAGTGTCTAAATTAAGTGAGGACTGAAAAAGGAAATGTAAATACCAATGCAGCGATGAAATTATCATTAAGTGCCATGTTAATATGACAGTAGAAAATCTTGAACAATATAGTTTAGCATCTCCATCCATACATCTTACCAAAGGATAATTTGAACAAAAAGGTACATAATTTAAGAACATGACTTCATAAAGAAATGTCCAAGCCACTTGATTGATTATTTTGTGAAAAAAAGTTGAAGCAATGGCGTGGCTTCCTCGAAATTTTTCCCCTTTTGCATTAAATGAATCGGTGATGGACACAAGTTAGCTACCGCGGTCGTTGATAAAAAAGTGAACTTTACGTAAGTTTTCCCGAAATCTAACCAAAGTCGAACGAGGATTCTCCTCCCTCCCCTGCCCTTACCTCGGACGCCGGGTTGGGTACGGCGAAAGCTGCTGTGAAGAAGCCTCGGATCGCGCCAAGATCTGGGGCAGACGCCGGGAATCGAGGAGCAAGTCTTGCTTCGGCTGCAGTGCTCCGGAAGGTTTCTCGCTGTCGCTCTAGCTTGACGCATTGTCGCTGCCATCGTTCGTCTCGCGCAAAACCCATCTGCCCCCGTGCAGCTTCGCATCTGGGTACCCAAAATCTCCGACACCCATTTGCCGTCGCCATCTCTTCGGGCGCCGACAGACCCAGAAGGCCGCCGGGTCCGGAGATCTCCGGAAACAATGCGGAGGTACGTGGCGCGAGTGGAGAAAGATTTGATTTTCGGTCGCGACCCGAGCGTGGTATCGAGGTTTACCGTGTTGGGTTTCCGTCGTTTTGGTGGTTTGCAGGTCGGGGTTCCACCACAGGCAGCACGCCAGGCAGGGCGGGTTCAGGGGAATTCTGGGGAAGTTGTTGCTTGCCGCCGTCGTGGTCTTGATCTGCACCGTGTCTTTCTTGTTCTCCTCGTCGATGAGCGGCAATGCCGGATCCGGCTACTCCTCGGAGGTCTGTTTAATTTTACTGTTGATTTAGCTTGTTTGGTTGCGGAGATAACGTGGGGAAGTGATCTGGAGGCTTGGTTCAGGTGTGGAGAAGACATGGTCTGTGCTAGATGGCCAGTTAATTAGGGAAAGCTAGATGATCTGATCAATCATTTCAGAGTTCTTAGATCAGCTAGATTGAGTTTGGTTGTCTATTGTTTAGTGGGTTTACACCATCGGAAGTACTTTGCAGACTGAAGATCCTTTAGGCACTCTTTGGCTGATATGAACTTTTAACAATTTTCAAACTGAGATCATGGGTGCTAGTTATTGTTAAAATTTCTATCTAGTGCTGTACATGTTTTGTCCGTTTCAGTTGGTGACACAGGCCTCCTACAATAAATGTTGATGGGGTACGGAATTCATTCTGCATCAGATTTATGTGAATTCATCAGATGGTTTTAGAGATGTTGGAGTAGAATGAAGGGTAACCATGGTTGGCATTTCATTGTACAAACAAATGCTAATTGCTAGGTATCAAAACTTCTTTTTGACAGGTAGTGTTAAACTCTTATATGGGAATGACCAGAATTGAGTGATCGATGCTATCTATTTATAAGAAGAAAGGCTCCTAGTTGGAGATTTCATATTGTACGGTTGTTGCCTTGTCTTTCTTTAGCCATTAGCAAGTAAGTCTTTTAAAAGTTCGTCTGTGATGATAAATGTTTGAGATATTCAGCTACCCTTTTTGTGTGCTGCATCTTGAGTGGTCTTGGTTTTGACCCCTTGAACCAATTGAAAATCACCTAATGTGTTCTTTTGCTAATCAGGCTAATGTAGAGAAGCTTTGGAAACCTGCTTATTCTGATGGTTGGAGACCGTCATCTGCTCCAAGAACTGATTGGCCTCGTAAGTAACCTTTCCAGAATATGATCTGTTGCAATCAATATGTGGCTTGTACGATCCGACGTTCAATTTTACTTTGTTATGTTGCTGCAGCTCCTCCAAGTGAGAGCAATGGCTATCTTCGGGTTCGTTGTAATGGTGGCTTAAATCAGCAACGCAGTGCGGTTCGTCTCTTATTCTGGCCATAAAGTGGTTCTTTTTTCTGTTTTTGGTCAATGCTTTCTTTTGGTAATCTTCTGTGATGATGTTGTATGGTCTGATCACAATGAAGTAATAATTACTTGGTGGCTCATTAATTGGTTATAATAGAGTTCTGATATTAGAATGAAATCTGCTAAACAAGGTCAGTAATCCTCTTGATTAAATTGGATATGAAGCATTCTTAAAAGTAACTTCTGTATTGATGTGCATCTTGAAATTGCATATTAGATACTAGTGAATACCTACGAAAAAAATGCTGGTGGGGCTTGTTGATATGGCAATCAATTGTTATTTCTCGATAGTTAGTTTAATCCCGTTTTTTGCTGGGACAGCTATTACTTGCCCTTTGCTAGTCCACAATCTTTGACTTGATGTGGCAAAGCAAATGAGTTGTTGGGGTAAGTTATGTCTGAGTGCTGAACATCCTCCGGCATCCTTTATTCAACAAATCATGGTAGAGTTGAGTGGAGTATGATTAAGGCTGCACATGAATGATGGTTAGAACCCCCAATTTCAGATGTTTATTGGAAGGAATCTTCCAAATAAGATACCTTCCTCCCTATCAAAGCTCACGGCTTGATCCAAATAAGATACCTTCCTCCCTATAAATACTTTGAGTCTTAAGAGATATGAAACCTGCTCCCCTCTGTAATTGTTTTTGGAGTGTGAGATTTTTTGAATTTTGTGGGTCAAGTAGATGTTGGACCTTCAATTTGATCAAATAGGATTACGCCTTGAATTGTTTGGTGGAAGGCATTAATGGAGGTAACGAAGAGATTGGCTTTAAAAGAGGAGAGCATCAAGCAATCACTGACAATGGCGACTCTCCAGCTGTCCCTGTAAAGTTAGGGGTTTGCACGTTGCTCCACTGTTTTGAAATAATGAAGCATTTGTTACAAAAATTGCCAACATAATTTAGTCTTCATAAATACTAAAAGTGACATCAAAGAAAGCTGAATTTTATTGCTGCAAAATTAGTCATCAGAAACAGAGATTTTGTAGTATGATAGTGCTTGCTAGGTAAATTTAATGCTTGGAGAATAGAATGGGTCACAAGGATGAGGTAGCAGCCTTGATGCTTAAATCTGAAAGGTTCTGCTCAAGAGCAGGTGTTTCTGGCTAACTGGTGGTGTTGGTTTGGTTATTAGTTAATCGAGTAAGACGTATGAGCTGATACTAGTACTCATGGCTGGGTATAAAAAAAGGTTATGGATACTAACCAATTTGGAGTTGGATTAGTTCCCGACTCATTTGTTCTTCACTGTTACAGTTGTGCTTACTAAGGGGTGCTGTGCCTGCAGCCCTATCGTACCCTTCTTCATTTGGTGGATAAGTTGCAGCCTTTGTAGCATGGGTTCAAACTTCACTGGCATTGGGAGCTTGCTCCTGTATTGGTGCTTATTTTGCTGATGGCACTTGAGGATGAGATTGATACTGTATCTAGACTGGTGAAGTGTCATGATTAATTTGGAAGATAGTGGTAGAGAATAACCAGGCAGTATATTCTATTTGATTAATGTTTCTAACTGCAGAGTGCCTTTAGCTCTGCTTTGGACTGCACAGGCGCACACAGGCACAGTATGCTAATTTGGATGTAGTTTGAATTCGAGTGATGAACTGAAATGCCATATTCAACTTGGACTCAATTGCTTATGTGTGGATTGCAGGACCTCACTGCATGCCATGTTAAATTTTAAGAAAGCCTAACTCCTGTTATCAGCTTTCCTCTGCATGCAGGTCTATTAGCCAATAGGAATTGATTTTTGTTTCCCCCTTGCTTCTGTCCCAATGTCGGTGATGGCTCTTTGTGGATATTGTGTTATTAGATCAGACAAAAAGTTCTTTTCTCCGAATCTGGACACTAAATTGATCATTCCTCTAGTATCATACAGATCACACAAACTAATGTCTAGTTCCTTTTGGCTGCTTAAGATTTGTAATGCTGTGCTTGCTGCCCGGATCATGAATGCTACTCTTGTGCTACCTGAACTGGATGCAAACTCATTCTGGCATGATGACAGGTATAGTTTGTGTTGCTATTCTAATACTTTAGACAAAGTGGTCAAGATTCTGTATATGCTATAATCTAGTTATGCTGGTTTCTTGTTTTCTACGAGATTAGCAGGAATTAGAATAACTTTGCTCTATATGCAGTGGTTTCCATGGTATATATGATGTCGAACATTTCATCAAGACACTGAGATATGATGTGCGGATAGTGGAAAAAATACCTGAAGTTCGCAAGAATGGAAAAACGAAGAAGATAAAATCTCATCAGGTAATCCAGAAGAAGTTGATTGAGCTGCAGATTAGAATTTGTCTTGTCTAGTGAATGAAGGTAAGGGAATCGAGCATTTGCATATATGATTTCTTGAAAATTGATGGTTGTCTTTTGTCAAATTTTGATTCAGTTGCGTCCACCTAGAGATGCTCCAGTCAGTTGGTATTTGACAACTGCTTTAGAGAAGATGAAAGAACATGGTGCCATCTATCTTACCCCCTTTTCACACCGTCTGGCTGAAGAAATTGACAACCCTGAGTACCAGAGACTGAGGTGCAGAGTAAATTATCATGCTTTGAGATTTAAGCCAAATATTATGAAGTTAAGCAAAGGCATTGTGGAAAAACTCCGATCACAAGGTCACTTCATGTCAATACATCTTCGCTTTGAGAAGGATATGCTGGCATTTGCTGGGTATGTCTTGTGCTTCCCAAGACTTTTTCAACTTATTAAGGGTTTTAGAGTCAAACCTGATGACAGAATGCATTTGTGTTGGGGTTAGAGATATAGTTAGAGTGCTTGTCAGACTAAGGTTAAGAACTGCATTAGTTGATTCGTAAGAAATTTGTTGCTTTATCTACTTGCATGCAATGGATCTTTCAGAACACGGTTAATAGATTACTTGCCTTGGTGTCATTCAACTCTGGAAGATAGTTGCAAACAGACTATTGGAGTGCCTGAGATTGTTCTGGGCTGTAGTCTATTGATGGTGCTATTTATAGTCTTTCATCTATGATATAGTTGTCAGGCAATGTGTAGTTTTGGGGAAGTATGACAAAATCTTTTGACTTATGGCCAAAAACAAAAAGAAAGAGAACAGAATCCTGTAACTGGTTTTATTGTATGCTGATTTTCAAGAAGACCTTATGTTACACTGAAAATGAAAGACTGGCTAATTATTGGACCTTTTTACTTAAAGGAAGATTCTCATGCTACCCATACTGGACAGTTATCGAGATTGAGTGCAATTGCTTTTCATTGACTGCTGCTGCTTTCTTTGATGTTATGCATCTCTGCAGGTGCTTCGATATATTTACCCCTGCGGAGCAGCAAATATTGCAGAAGTATCGAGAAGAAAATTTTGCTGAGAAAAGACTTGTCCCGAGTGAAAGGAGAGCAATTGGCAAATGTCCTTTAACTCCTGAAGAGGTAAACCTTGATTAATCATCTTATAGAACAGAACTTTTAGTAAATGTTAGCAGAAGGTTTCCTAGTAACCACTTCATATTGATTTGGTACCTTTTCTTGAGTAGTTGTAGTCTTGTAGTTCGTAATGAATGCCCTGTTTTCTTGTGCCACATTGCAGGTTGGTCTGGTCCTACGAGCTATGGGATTTGACAACTCCACGAGAATATATTTAGCAGCTGGTGAACTATTTGGGGGTGAAAGATTCATGAGACCCTTCAGGGCTTTATTTCCTCGCCTTGAGAACCACAGTTCAGTGGATTCCTCTGAAGAGTTAGTGGCGAATGCCAGAGGATTGGCAGGCTCTGCTGTGGATTACATGGTCTGTCTACTTTCAGATATTTTTATGCCAACATATGACGGCCCAAGCAACTTTGCAAACAATCTTCTGGGTCACCGCCTATATTATGGCTTTAGGACTACAATCCGACCTGACAGAAAAGCTCTTGCACCGATCTTCCTCGATCGAGAGAAGGGACATGTAGCTGGCTTTGAAGAAGCTGTCAGGCGAGTCATGCTTAAAACGAATTTTGGCGGGCCCCACAAGCGTGTGTCTCCTGAGTCCTTTTACACAAATTCTTGGCCTGAATGTTTCTGCCAGATGTCAACAAATAATCCTGCTGATAAGTGTCCACCTGAGAATGTCATGGAAATTCTGGACAGTCAACTAGAGAGTGAAGCGGCCAATGACTTGGAATCATCAACGGCATCTAATTCTACAGTATCTGTGGCAGAAAGATGAGAAAGCTAAAGAAGATAATAACTTTCTTGATCTCAACAGACCCCAAATACCCAAGCAGAGAAATTAATACTGGCCTTTCAGGTAATCCTCACATCTTGATTGGCCCTTGGCTTGATTGCGCATCTTTCAACTAGATTCTAACCCTTTCCTCCCACCATCCTTCTAGTCCTATTTGCTTTTGGTCATTCTGGAATTATAACGCCTAGAACACCAGTCCCACTGCGTGCAGAATCCTCCTCCCACTAGGGTGCATTTTGATATACTGCCTTTGGGATACAGAGACAAGGCTAAGAGTGAAATAAGTCATTATAATCACATGATATCATCACGACATTTTGACTGTTGTGGTTGGAGAATAGCGGAAAGCTAATTATAGTAGCTGGATTGGGAATGAGGCTGAGTGGAATTCATGTCAAACTAGGGTCTTCGTGCTTTATGAAACATCTGGAAATACTTCCAGGAGATAGACATGAACAATTGTTTGAATTAAGTGGCAGAGATCATTGTACTTTCTTAAGGTAGATTCACTCAAAATGCTATTTCCCTTCCTATTTCACCCACTGAGATATAAATTGGGTCCTCTCCTTCTATATTCCTCCTTGTTGGTCTTTTTGCTGATCTATATTAAAATGGTTTACATTGAACTTTCTTAACCGCTCTTTTATGAATGCATTGTGTCATGGTGTCCTGAGTTTTAATATGGCATTTCTTCTAGTTTTCTTTCCTTTGAGTCTTAATGTTTGGCTATACTCTGTTTAAGCTGGAGTTTGAAAGTGCCTTTTCTGTCTATAGTCCGATACCTAGGACTGTCCTGGGTTCAAATATGGCACATGATGATATGTTTTGAAGTGGCTCCTAGTCAGTGTAGCACGTTGTCTAGATTAGAGAGGTATTAATTGATGGGAACGCTTGATGTTGCAACCTACGATACTCGGGCCTCAAATATTTGGACTCAGTAAAAAAAAGGTGTCACCAGACTCTTAACCTTTGGCATTAGGGTTGAAATAGTTCTTGAGATACAAGCATGCACTTTGTTCTGGGAATGTCGAGTATTGTAATCTTTGCCAAATGGAAGCTCATTGAAATGATGTGTTTCATCTGTTTTTTCTAGTAACTCTTAAATGTGCTTAACGATATTTAGTGATGGCAGTCTTTAGTTTAAGCTACATCTGAGGTCTGTTAATATATTTTTCCATCAAGTTTCGAATTGATAATTTTTCTGATGACTTCTCTTTAATTTCCATGGCACCAGCTAATGAAACGATGTTGGACACTAGTACCTGTAACACGGAATTTTGGTTTGTAGACTGCGAGGTATATCATGCGAGAGGAGTATTGTGCTACTGAATTTGTTGAAGCGGCCCAGAATGATGGTAATTTCTTGCGCCAATTATTTAACCCGAATGCATGTTGTACTAATGCCTGGTCAATACAAAAGGTTGAGGCTGTAAAATATCAGTGATATCACTATAGGAAAGGCATTCAACAATGTTCTGCTGACAGGTTCTTGACACTCGATTTTATGATTCTGAGCTGTACCTTTCGTCATATATCTTCATATCAAGTGATGGTTTTCCAATTCATCTGGAAAAATTTGATGAGATGCGCACGGTTGCAAGAACTTTGGAGATGTGTGACGGCAGTATGCAAGAATCGCCATAGCCTTACATTTTGAAATCAAACCATGCTTGCAAGTTGCAACTGCGGTGCTTTAAGCCATTGACACGTGCATGTAATAGTTCTTGACAAGTTCAGGTCTCGGAATTCAACTATGAGGTTCATGATTTGCACTTTGATTATTTTTTTCACTGTTAGGCAATATAACTTTTTCACTTGCAAAAGCAATTTGGTTCTGACAATGAGACCAACCCGGAATCCTGTAATGCCTGAATTTTCAGAAAACTGGAGTGAATCCAGGGAACCCCTCAAATCTTTAGTCTTTTGTGCACAGATGGGTTACCGGTAAACCTTATTTTCCAAAAGGGCACTTGCAATGCCAAAATTTTTATCACAACACAGGCATCACAAACTTGAACAAGCAGGCAATAGCTGGCCGCCCCAGCTTTGAAAACGACAGAGCAGCCATTAGTAAAGACACTGAAGAAAGATAGGGAAAGAGGTAAAACGCTACAACACAGTAATCAATTGGCCCACGCCATCAACCATCACAATCAGCTTACAAGTCTCGGAAGTTTCATTTTGCAGAACAAATCTTAAAATCGATAGCTCGCCATCAAGAGCCTGTCTGCACAGCGCTCAGAAGCCTTATTAAGAAGAATTTTACGATGAAGAAAGCCACCCCGGTATGAGAAATTGATAAAATGTGACTTTGTGTCAAATAAGAGTCTAGATACACTCAAAACCTAAAGACAAATTGCCCCATATTTACATCCTATAAGAAGCAAAGCAAAGCCTTGTTATATGCACTTCACTTCCTCCCACCAACCATGCTGGGACCAGGACCCCCGGAGAGCGTGGAAGATCCGCCGTTTGTCGTCTTCAGCCTTCCATTAGCATTGCCGAGGACGTTTAGATCTTCAAACAACCTGTAAGAAGGAACAAAAGGCTTCTGTCCAGGTGGAGGCGCAGAAATATTACTAGGAACTGAAGATGGAGCGGGTCCATTGCTTCCTCTAGCAGGGAACGAGTTAAAAGACTGCAATGGTCTGATTCCTTGTGGAGGCGTGTAAGATGCAGGGGTCTCAGCTCGAGGAGTCCAAAATGTGCCAGCATTTGATGTGGGGACTTGGTGTTGGTGATTGGAGTAACCATTGCCAGATGCCCATGGTGGTGGAGGGTAGGGCGATGGATATTGAGGTTGCATTTGGGAAGGAAATGGTCGGTATGATTGGAGCTGAGGCTGAGGCTGAGGCTGCAGCTGCGGCTGTGCCTGGGCCCATGGAACCACATAACTATTATATGTCGACTGTCCTTGAGATCCAAAATTATTTTGGGTAGCATAAGGATTGGCCTCCATACTAGGAGAGACAGGTACTTGATTCATATTTTGATCCAAGAACGGAGTGTGAGGGGTTTGGGGTGAAGGAGACGTGGTCGTCAGGGCAAGACTCAGGAAGTCAATCATGTCTTGGTCTTTTGTAGTCTTCACAGGAGCAGGCGGGTCAGGCAAAGCTAAAGCCAAAGCATCAGCTGGATTGACAGCGGATGTAGATGGAGCAGATGAAGTTGTGCTGCTTGGGTTGTTCATTGATGCAAGACCGGCATTCCCAACAGCAGTTGTGCTTCCAGGAACATTTTGCGGTTTCGAATGCCTGCATTTTGGGGATACACATTAGTATGATGGCACAGAGGAGCCTCCACATAAATTGTCATCTCATGCTTCAGAGAATGGAGTCACCCAGAGAACTATCCAAGACTAGCAAATGGAAATTACCAACTTCGAAACACAGATTTAGCTCCATGTAAGTCAGTACAAAACTCCTCAAAACACAGAATGAAATTTCAATATTGATTTTATTATGCGATCAGATACATAAAATCTTTTATTTATGGCGTGCTTGCAAAAATCTGCTGATGCACTGATTTACATACTAGTTCAACTATGAAACATAACAACTTTTGAGAAAACAATTTTGCCCCATCTATTGTTCAAGGTTCCAGAATCTACTGACCTTCGTGCAAGTTGAGCAAAGTCATCTTCTTCTTCATCCTCTTCATCCACAAAGCGGCTTGCAAGAGTAGCAGGAGGTGTAGAGGGTGCTGCACTTGCTCCCGGGCTAGCATCTCTTTTCATCTCCCTCTGGTTAACTTCACCCTGTTTAACGCCAGGAGCACCAGCTTTGTCCAATTGAGAGTTGAAGTTTGATATTTGATTTGGCAATGGGGACCCAGAAGCTATAGAATCATGTTTTGACAATACAATTTGCAGACCATCGTTCAATTCAAGACCTCGCGCAAGAAGTTCTTCATCACTGTGACAAAAGCAACGTCTGTGATACACCCACTGAAGAATTACAAGCAAATCCCGAATAGCAGGAGAAATAATGCTGATGGAGAGGAAAACATAGCAGTAAACAGGCAAAAAAATAGAACCCAAGTAAACTGAGAGTTCCTCAAGACTAAAGTAGATAGATAAATTCATGAAGTGCATCGAATGAGACATAGAGGAGACATGACGCGCTGATGTAGGTTACCTAGTTGTAGTAAGCATCTGCATAAGCTTCTTTTGGTTGGAACGACACTGATTCACAAGATCGACTATAATTTCATCTTTCACCGACTGCAGCAACAATAAATAAAAGTCAGAGACTCAGAACTCAGTTAACTCTCGATCATTGCAGATTATCATGCCATTTACCTCACGACTACCCGGGTTCACAGCTTGCAGCATCTCACTTAACAGCTCCATGATGTTCCGCATTGAATCCATGGTAGACAGACTGGATGATCAAAGGGAATTGGCAGGGAATAGAAGTCAGAAAAGGCAACATGACAGGGACAAGCACTAAAGAAAGTAAGAAAATGACGAAACTACACATGGCTTTTTACAAAGGCAAAACCCTGACCTGAGAGATTCTATCTCAGTTGCCATTGCTTCATCAAGTCTTCTCGTGGAATTGCTTGGCATGCCATATCCAGCTTGAGGATCCCTCTCAGTTGGATGGGTCACTGGCGGAGTAAATATTGGTGCTGCATCCAATGAGCGCCGGGGAAATTGAACGCCTGAACGCTGGAATTATGAAAATGAAAAACACATAAACATTGTCTTTCACTTGAAAATAGTAATTTCTACACAATGCCTCTACACGGTTGAACAACCACCATCTCTTCTTCACCAGTCCTGCTTTATGCTTTGGTGATACCCAACTATAATTCCCAGCACATACAAGATAACTAAAGATGCCATTATCATTCAATTCTGCAGAAGATGGAATCCTCAGCAGAGCACTTACCACAAATGTTAGAGGATTGTTACAGTCAGATTCACAATATTTCTCAATGAAAAATATGCATATTTTAGAGGGACCTAGTCATACCACCAACCATAAGCTGAAAATAATAGATAATAGCATTCATAACTTTTTTTTTTTTTTTTTGAGTAACAAACAGCCTATCATCAGTCTTTCAGGCAGAAAAGAACTAAGAAGAAAGCAATTTGACTGGATCCAGAAACACTTGCCACTCATCAGATGGATACTTACTCTAAGTTCCTCATATGCATAGTAGTACTGCGGATGTTTTCCACTTGGTCCACCAAAAGCCTCTTGCCAAGCATCTAACAATGCTAAAATTTTGTTGCGGACATTCATATCTGTCTGCATAAGGTATGCACATGCTTTAAGTGCTCCAAAGAATTGCAGAATTATTAACAGAAGAAGTAAGCAACAATAGTAAAATAAAAGGAAAGCAGCTGAAGCACTAGATATTCTTGAGTCTAAGTATAGAGGTAACTATCACACCTCATCAACCATGAAAAGTGATGAATCAAACAATGCAAACTTAATCTGCTACAGCATGGAGTAAGGTGATTAACATATAAAAAGTGACTCTAAACTATTGGAAACAAGCCCCATCAAGATCTCACTCTTAGAATTATATATAGCCAAAGCAAACCAATTCTCTCACTATTATCAAGGCCGACAGCTTTAAATTTTTCCAACTAAACATGACTACCCAAAAGAAACTCAATAAAGGCAAGCAAGATAAATAATGTGGGGTAGGAAAAACCCTCACGAAGACTCTGATACCAATTTGATGCAGTCAGAGAAGTAAAAGATAGCAAAAATAACAAACACAGGGTGATAAATAGAGTTGAATTAAAGATGGAGCAAGGAAAGGTTATTCTTGGGTTCATAAAATAAATGAAGTTTATGGAATGAGGAAATATTCAATGACAAAGAGACTTAAAGACCTATCCATACTAGGTTTACTGATGAAAGATGATCTCCACCCTTAATTAAAATAAAATCTTCTAATCTCAACCATTGTGAGTTCATTAAAAGTCACAAGACTGGCACCTAACTATTTAGTGACCTAAAACATAATAAAAGATTTACCCAGAGAGAAAACAATTCAAATACTAAAAGCTGAATTATGCCACAGCATCACTCTCCCCAGATTGGAAGGAATCAAGCTCAGCATCAATAACTTTGATGAGCTCAGGATGTCTTTTGATCAATCTTTTCTATCTTATCTCCACAAATACATGTCCTTCGGAAAGCTGAATTATCCGAACATTTCAATAGGAACTTCCTAGCCATGTTTTCTTTCCTAGTCAGCTCACTTCTTCTCCAACTGGAGAAAACTCAACCTCAAGTTTTAAATGCTAATTATTGAGATATATAGCAAATTCCTTCCAATCATCATCTACATTTGCATTGCATCATGCAAATAATCAAAGATTTATAGCTTCACGAAAGCTTGCCAATTGAATTTGTCAATTGAACCTTCAAGTTGATCTGAAATAACAAAATCAATCCTTGACATAATCAATACTCTTTCTTCAACTTTAAATTGGCTAGCATCTCCTCCATGTGCTTACTCGTCTTGTTCCTTAATACCTACTGCATATTTAGCCAGATCACAATCTTCAGGAATCTTCTTCCTATCTAGTTTTAATCATCAATAATTTCAACTATTTCATCTTCTGCCAGTAAATTTGCCATAAACACTTTGTCTTCATCACCATAGTCTCATCCCATACAACTGTTGGCATAACTTCATGATCATCCCAATTAATTGTTGTTGTTTCATCTTCAAAATCTTCATGAAAAGGATATATCTCTTCGTCAAGATCAAAGGCATAACGCAATCACTCTTCGAACCTCCTACCACATTATCAGTCCAGCATCATGAAAGTGGTTTGATGTCCAAGGGATTGCAGTCGCCTTGCCATTCTCCATACAGACTTCCACAAATTCGTATCACTCCAAAGCTTGAACAGCCCACGACAAGTTTTCAACTATATGCCTCCCAGTCATCTCTGTTTTTTTGGGCTTGATTGCCTCTTCAATGCACAACCATTGCGTTGAAACGAAAATCTTAATAACAAGTTAGGACCTTTTTCACTCTAATACCAAAATTGATGTAGGAAAAATGCTAAAAAGACTCTGTTACCAATTTGACATAGTTGGAGAAGAAAAAGATAGCAAAAAGACCAAAACCACTGCTAAAACAGAGTTGAATTGAAGATGGATCAGATGTTAAGCTTTATAAAAACCAATGAAATTTAAGGAATGAGGAAAAACTAATGACAAAGACTTAAAAGACCAATTTAGACTAGGAGTTACAGACGACAGATGATTTCTCAACCCTTAATCTAAAATAACAACTTACAGATCATCAAAAGTCAAATCACTAGCATGTGACAGTTTAGTACCTAAACATAATAGAACACTTGATATAAGAGAAAGGACTTAAAATACTAAAAAATTGCAGTAGGTATGAAATGAAGTCTTCAGTCTTCAGTACAAGCCCAGAGTTCCTATCCTTAGAAAGGGTCAAATCTCACTCGTCCTACTATTTCATAACCATACATTTCAGGAATCTCTAACATCTTGTGCATGAATCATCATGAAATTTTATGAGGATATCAAAGAGCAGTGTAAAGATCAAAACTGGCGTGGATCAAGAACCTTAGCACAACTACTACCCACAAAGTTCGTCCAACTCAATGAACCAAATGCTTCTCAGAACAAGGAAAAAATTTACATATCCAAAGGACGCCAAAAAGGTTACCAAAATTTTGATGAAAGAAAAACAGCTTCAAGACATCAAACTAGTGACTATTCAAAGTGATGCTGTGTGAAAACATCTCATAGCTTATATGGCAGTCCATCAAGCACTTACCTTCTTCTTAACAATTTTGACCATCTCCCCAAGTATATTCTTCTCTGAAATTTGAAAGTGCACGTAATCACCACAGTTCTTCACCATTGTCTCCAAAAGCTACAGTAGTAGAAAACAGAGATCAGATTTCTATCACATTCTCACAGCAAATAGAAAGTGGCATGTTTTCTGCATGTTAAAATTTAATTTTCATGTTAAGAAGCACATCTTTAAGTAGTTATGGCATGTATAGTGTAGCGTATCTGAAGAGCGAAAATACCGTCAAAGCAAGGAATTGGACTTGTGGGCTCTTGTGCTGCAATCTTTTCTTCACTGCTTTAATAACTTCTTTAGCCTGTCTGAGCAATCCAGAAGAAGTAAAAATCAGCATGGAATCAAAAAACCATCTTCCCCTCCCTCCCTCCCTCTCTCTCTAGCGTGCTCTCATGCATACCCAAAAACGATCCAGGATCAAGGTTTAAAAGAAGGATTTGTTAACTACTGCTCTCATATAACTAGTCATGCTTCGACTACCCTGCTTTCGAAAGGTAAAAAGGCAATTTTTACAAGTTTTGTTTCCTTGTATCATCAAATTCCATTCTTCTTCAATAAACTTAAATTCTAATATCATGTAACTATAGATTCATATCATCAGTGTCTACAGCGATAATTATCAAGTGTTCCATAGGCATCACTCGTCAACCAATCCCTCGAATAAAAAATAACAGTTGCCATCAGCCTCTCCGCTCAATCAGAGACGAAAATTCCCGTCGAATACCGTGAAAAGAACAACCCAATTTCCCCCTCGTCCTCAAGACTAAATTTTTCCTTTTCTCCCATGAAAAATTTCACCCCCTCTAATACATATCTCTTCCTTCTCACGCAACACGGAAAGAGCCAGCAAAAAGTTCAAAAGGGCGACATGCAAGCGCGACGATCGCAATCATCAGCCGCTGAAAACCTCCCACCAACGCACCGGGACTGAAATTACGAATCACGGGGCACGAAGCGAAACCGCAAACCGAGGCCGAAGTCAACCGACCCACAAACGAAAAAACCAAAATTTCCCACAAAAGAATTCGTGGGGAGAAAGAAAGAACAAATAGAGAAAACTGCGGGGTACCCAGGATAGGAGTTGACATAATCGCAGATGTCGATGTTCATGGTCCAATCGGGGTTCATCAGGAGATCGCTCGTCGCCTTCTCCACCCGAACCGTGGCCGAAGAAGACGATGCAGACATCATCCTGTCCCTCTCTCTCTCTGGGTGGCTCTGGCTCTTGCGCTCGACTCTGGCTGGCCGGTCTTCGAGATGGGTACCGCCCGTTCCGAAAGGGGGGGCGATGGGGGGGCAGAGAATTTCGCAGGGAAAAGGGAAGGAAGGGAAGGAAGGGTAGGGGCTTAATTTCCGAGAAAAGCACTTCCAACGCGACACGAGACGAGAGATGATGAGGAACAACTGGGAAAAGCAGCTAAAAAAGACATTTTTACGAGTCCAGCCCCCACCCCCAAAGCAAGAGAACAGGAAAAAGTCGAGAAAAAAGCATCGATTTTTCTGTCGTATGTTCCTGTTTTTTCTTCTTCTTTTTTTTTTTTTTTGTGGGTTTTTTTTTTTCTTTTTCTGGGGTGGTCTTGCAATTTTTGTCTGGGTTATAGATGGCCACCAGGTCTATCCATAATCGCGATTTTCTCGCCCTTGCTTTGGTTTTTGCAAACACCCCCTCAAAAAAAGGAAATTTACTTAATTACCCTCGTCTCTTTCTTAGATTTTTTGGCTTGCCTTCGGCGTCTCAAATTGCCAGGAAAAAGAGGAGAAATTGAGGGCCAAGAAAGGGATCGGCTGCGGAAAGATTCACATGGAAGAAGAGGGCTCACCCTTTGCAGAGACGGCCTTCCTTAGCACGGTAGACATCACCAATTTATATTAGCATAATTCCCTCGAAAATTCCTCAACTTTAGGTCAAATCCTAGACGTGCCCCTTAAATTTAAAATCCAATGTCAAATCTATTTCGAACTTTCTTTTGTCAAATAAGCGAATCGCTGACTATCGATTTAGTTTCAGATTTATTTGTCAACTAGTTGTTCGACGCGTCATTTTCACATCAATAACAATCCATATCACTACAAAAAGGAATAATAAATTTGTCGATAAAAAAAATTATCTCCAAAACGAAACCATTCTTTGTTATAAAAATTAGGGAAATTAAGGATGATTGATGGCTATCTTTGGATGGAAGGCTAACTGGAGTAGATTTTAGATTAGGGTTAGGGTCCATTTGTTTCGCAAAAAAACGAATGAAAAATAATTGTTCATATTGTTTACAAAAATGAACGAATAATAAATTATTGTCGATAAAATAATAATTTTCATTAGTTAATCATTTCAAGAATAAAGATAAAAATAAAAATCATTTTTTAAAAATACAAATCATTTATTTTTTTAAAAAATAAATAAATAAAGCTTTAAAGTTGGTTCCTTAAAAAAAAAAAAAAGAGTTCGGGTAGACTTCTGACTAAATCTAAAATTGAAGGGTAATTAAACCTAAAATCGAGATTTTTAAAAAAGAAATTAGGCCATATATATATATATATACACATCAAACCCAACGGTCAGACGGACGAGGGACTGTTTTTACTTTTTATGAGATGCAAACACCTGGCATAGAATCATGACCCCACGCCCCTTGAGTAAAGTGTCACGAGGAAGGAGTTCAGAAATTTCCTCATTCCATTTCGGCTCAAGTCAACAAAGGGTGACCAACGCAATTGGAAGCATGCTTGTAATGATTGAATTGGAAGCGTTGACAAGTCTAAATATCAAAAACCTAAAATAAAAGCATGGGTTGATGATGATTGAAAATAGATGGCTGGGTATCGTTATTTTCCTACATAATATAGAACGATGATCGTGATTGGTATAAGTTTTAGCAATCGATTTTTTTTCTTTTTATTTTGTTGAGTGCATTGCATAGCCTCTTTTTTACTTATCACTATGATATCTTAACTCGGTTGAGTTTTTCAATTCAATATTGGTTAAGTTTATTAAATGAGCTTAATCTTGTTCACTTCGAATTTTTTCAATTTTCCACCACTTAATTGGGTTGTTAAACGGCCTTAGTGATTCGCAGTGCTCTAAATGCCTAAATGGGCTTTTCAATAAGTGAATCGTCTTTAACATCTACTGGCTTTGGTCACTTCACATCGGACATGTTTTTATACCTAATTATGTTTTGAATTTTTTTTAAAAGCATTTAATAACTTAACCAACATTGATTTAAAACCTATTAATAACAATCCATAGTTTCATGTATGGTAAGAAATTAATAAAAAGCAATGATCAATTTTCAATTAATTTTGAGTAGCTTCTTATTTCTATTTTTAGCATTTCAAATGGTCAAAACTTAAGTCAAATGCATTATTTTTGTTTTTATTTTCATCACTCATCCTTCAATTTTATCAAATGAGACTTGGTAGTACCAATTTAACGGATCAATTTTAATATATCAAGCATTACTAAATTGGTTTCCCCTCGAGTAAAATTCTACATTTCTTATGAGGATCAATCGGGTCAAATTAAAATCATGAAGTTTGGTACTGGTTCTCCAAACCTTAAAGGAACTTACGGAAGTCTTCTCCACCAATGCAAAATTGAAAGTTCACAATTTCCAAACTGAAAAATCCAATTCAAACTTTGATTATTACTCTTGTCTTCATTCAAAGGAAAACAAAATCGAGTCTTGTCTAGAAACTCATTAGGTGACTAGTTGCTTCTTTAATCATACGTCGTTTCTTTGGCACGTGAATCCCCACAAATTCTTGGCATATTCTACTTATCTCATTAGGGCATGAGAGGCAAAACGGTGCATCCTAAGTTTGGTCATAGGCGATGACAGTTCTTTTCTTGTTGTCCTCATTCACCATTGTCAATTGTTTAGGAGGACAAGTTACCTGATTAGAATTTTTGTTCTACTGTATTTGATGATATTTCGATGATACGACCTCCGCAGGCATCTTTTTGGAATCCAGGTAGATTGGAAATTTGACTTCAAGGCATCAATGCCTATAATTTTTTATGTCATGAATGGAGGAAAATTATTAGTATACAAAGAGCATATAAACTTCCTCTCATGTACAAAATGGATTAGAAATGAAACTTGAAATTTGATGAATGGGGATTGGACATGCCAAATAAATTAGGGCGCAACCTTTTCTTGATACCGTGTTAGAATGTTATAAACCCTAAAGGCCTAAGCTTATAGGCAAGGTGAGGCCACGCATGCATAGCAAGTATATAAATTCCATAGACAAGTGACGTGAGATTCATTAACATATGATATAGCTGATTGTGGTTAGCTGTGTATACACAACTAAAAAAAAAATGACAAAAGGTTTTTCAGAAAGGGGAAAAAAAAAAAACCCAAACCCTCGAACGGATGTATAAAGATTATCCCGTTTTGTATTCTCTAGTCAAGCCACTTTATACCCGCACATTCTCCGAATATTAATGAGAAAACATGAACACGGGGATGCCGGTATTTACGAGAGTTGGGGGGGCTTAGAAAAAGATATTTTTATCATCTTCCACGAATTGAGCAGAGAGATGTGGATACCCTCTTTGGCCCAACTAAAAAGAGTTGCAATCAGTTGTCACTTCGATGCGGGCAGGCAACATTGGTTATCAATATAATCCCCAGGATAGGAGTTGACATAATTATTGAATCGGAAGCGTTGACAAGTCTAAATATCGAAAACCTAAAATAAAAACATCAATTGACGATGATTTAAAATAAATGGCTAGATATCATTATTTTCCTACATAATATAGAACGATGATCGTTATTAGTATAAGTTTTAGCAATCGATTTTTTTTTCTTTTTATTTTGTTGAGTGAATTACGTAGCCTCTTTTTACTTATTGCATTTTAGTGATATCTTAACTCGGTTGAGTTTTTTAATTCAATATTGGTTAAGTTTGTCAAATGAGTTTAATCTCGTTCACTTCATATTTTTTCAATTTTCCGCTACTTAATTGGGTTGTTCAACGGCCTTAGTGATTCGTAGTGCTCTAAATGCCTAAATGGGCTTTTGAATAAGTGAATAGTCTTTAAAATCTACTGGATCTGGTCACTTCACATAGGACATGTTTTTATACCTAATTATGTGTTGAAGTTTTTTTTTTAAATATCAGCATTTAATGAGATTAACCTTATCCGACAACTTAACCAACATCGATTTAAAACCTATTAATAACAATCCATAGTTTCATGTAAAGTAAGAAATTAATAAAAAGCAATGATCAATTTTCAATTAATTTAAAGTAGCTTCTTATTTCTATTTTTAGCATTTCAAATGGTCAAAACTTAAGTCAAATGCATTATTTTTGTTTTTATTTTCAGCACTCATTCTTCAGTTTTATCAAATGAGACTTGATAGTACCAATTTAACAGATCAATTTTAATATATCAAGCATTACTAAGTTGGTTTCCCCTCAAATAAAATTTTACATTTCTTACGAGGATCAATCGGGTCAAATTAAAATCATGAAGTTTGGTACTATTTCTCCAAACTTTAAAGGAACTTACGGAAGCCTTTCCACCAGTGCAAAATTGAAAGTTCACAATTTCCAAACTGAAAAATCCAATTCAAATTTTGATGATTACTCTTGTCTTCATTCAAAGAAAAAAATATCGAGTCTCGTCTAGAAACCCATTAGGCGACCAGCTGCTTCTTTAAATACATGTCATTTCTTTGGCACGTGAATCCCTACAACTTCTTGGCATATTCTACTTATCTCATTAGGGCATGAGAGCCAAAACGGTGCATCCTAAGTTTGGTCATAGGTGATGACAACTCTTTTCTTGTTGTCCTCATTCACCATATTGTCGCTTGTTTAGGAGGACAAATTACCCTATTAGAATTATTTGTTCTTCGATGATATTTTGATGATATGACTTCCGTAGGCATCTTTTTGGAATCCAAGTAGACCGTAAATTTGTCTTCAAGGCATCAATGCCTATAATTTTTTATGTCATGAATGGAGGAAAACTATCCGTATAGAAAGAGCATATAAATTTCATCTAATGTACAAAATGGATTAGAAATGAAACGTGAAATTTGACGAATGGAAATTGGACATGCCCATGTTAGAATGTTATAAACCCCAACGGCCTAAGCTTATAGGCAAGGTGAGGCCACACATATATAGCGAGTATATAAATTCCGTAAACAAGTGATGTGAAAATTATTAACATACGATACAACTGATTTGTGGTTAGCTATGTATACGCAATTAAAGAAATAAAATAACAAAAGTTTTTTTCAGGAAGGGGAAAAAAAACCAAACACTCAAATGGATGTATAAAAATTATATATTTTTATATTTTTTAAATTATAATTAATTTATAATTTTTATATATATGTATAAAATTTCGACCAAAAAAAAAAAATATGGATGTATAAAAATTATCTCGTTTTGTATATTCTAGTCAAACCACTTTACACCCGCACATTCTCCCAATACTAATGAGAAAACATGAACACGGCGATGCCGGTATTTATAAGAGTTGGGGAGGGTCAGAAAAAGATGTTTTTGTCATTTTCCACGAATTGAGAAGAGATGTGGATATCCTCTTTGGCCCAATTAAAAAGCGTTGCAATCTGTTGTCCCTTTGACTCGGGCAGGCAACATTGGTTATCGATATAATCCCCACTTTGATAAGGCATTATGACGTTAGTCCACTTAAAAGGAAGGTTCGATAAAAGCCGGCCACCCGTTCAATTTTCAGGTCACATAGGCATATGATGTGGAGACCACATAGGCGATTCATAACGAAAATGCCATGGTCAACATTTTATAAAATAATGTAATTTGAAATTTTAGATGCATGAATCACCCATATGATAGACCCATATATATATATATCACCCATCTTGGGGCATGCCGGATTGTTTCGCGTAATTCGTGTTACTATTCTTTTCGTGCATTTTAGAGGTCTCTTGAAAGGGAGATTTGTTGGTGAATTAGATTTATATAAGGAATTGATTGTATAATTGATGATTAATCCTTCGTTCATACGTTGATTCAGTGTTCGGACACTTGGTTTGAATGCGACTGATCTCTTACTAGAATCAAAGCATCTTTCGTTGAGGATGACCTAAGAGCCATACTTGTCATTACGTGAGTGGAACCTTATTTGACGCATGTTAATGGACATTGGATAAATTTTGTTATATGATAATGTGAGAGAGAATTTTGATCCATGGTTGGCTAGGATATTAGGATTTACCTAATCGTAAAGGCATGGCTATATATACGGTAGAATTACTCTACAGTATATAAGATGTAAAGTCTTCCGAGTATATATCTTTTATGAGTAAAAGTGTGTAGAGTGGTAACATGTGGTAGCAATTTCTTATGAGCGTTTTTATAAGGGCCCCACACTTGTTATGAATTATTTGGATTAAGATATAACTACTCTACACTAGTTTGACTAGCTCCTCACCATAGCCCTATCAATATGCTATTGGATAGGAAGTCTCTCCATAAGATATGTTGCAATTAGGCAATATAGCATGAGTTATTTAAAGATTCACTCACAAGTGAATAAAACTCTTGATCTTGATAAGATAACAATGATAACAAAATACTTTTCATATGATAAAGTAGTGTCCGCCGCCCTATAAAGGGGAAACCGCCTCGGCTTGGCCCCTCCTAGGGCGCAAGGCGGCGACGGGGCAAAGTTTCTTTGTTCATAGGAGGGGAAAAGGAGTAGAAATGTGATCCCTGTCCCACCTTGCCCCGTGCCCTTCCAATTTTTGGAAAACATGACCTGCTTGGGTACCATATGTTATTTAGATGCTAATCCCATGATATTGTGCACATCATTATGACATAAACACATCTCCATGGGCATAAACATTTTAGTAGGCCCTTGCAGGCCCAAAAACGATGCCATTCCAAATCACAGTAGCCAAAATGGGCCATCGGCCCACTTGTATATTGAAGCAATCTTCCTCAAAAATGCAAAAATAGCAAAAACCTGTAAGTAAAACGTTGGTGCTTTTACGTTAAATAACGGTATGTACGTGATTTTCGATAAAATTTTGATGGGTTAATACGAAGAAAACCCTAAATTGATATGAATATAAAAAAATTATTCAAAACTAATTTTTTGATCACAAAAAATCACAAACTAATATATCTTTAATAAAATTATCTAAACTAACTTTTTGATCACCGAAAATCTCAAATTGGTACTTTTGTGACAAAGTTTTCCTCAGTTTATTTCCATTAAAATAGATTAATTCCATGAAAAATCACAAAATGGTATACTTACGACAAACGGAAGGTAAAACCCTAAATTTGTATACTTGTCAATTGTCACGTGTTGTCAAACTCAACAATTTAACAGTAAAATTTAATGGAAATTAACGGAGGCTTAATTTGCCACAAGTATATCAATTTGAGATTTTTTTTTGGTAAAAAATTAGTTTGAGATAATTTGTTATATGTGTATCAATTTAAAATTTTTCGTGATATTAAACTAACTTCGATTTCCCATTCACCAATTAAATTGAGGGAAAAATACCTATTCCTTTGGAGTAATGGAAAGTGTTAAGCACACACGATATCATACTCCAATGAAAATACTTAAAAATCGAACTTATTTTTATGTAATTTCTTTAGTCAAAGAAAGGTCCAACGAATTATTTATATGACCAAAACATTGTTATTTTGTTTCGTATTAACAAATAAGTGTAATAACATATTGGCAACAAATTTAGTAGATGTATAGGGCATTTTAAAAAATCTTGTAACTGGTTCTATGTAAGCTTTTCTCGTTTATAATATGATTTATGTAAAATCGTTATAATATTGTTTCCCCATCTCATATTGGTACAATATAGGTTTAATAGTAATTGTAATCCGAAATATGTTTTAAACTCATTTTATTGAAAAGGAACGAATACTTCTCCACAAGCTTAGAAAATGTGCAGGGAAGATGTCTTTAATCGACATATGTGACATTCCAAATTTTCAGTCCTGTTTTCTATTGAATAAATCGGGCATTTTATTGATGCGCCTATATGGTTGTTCTTAGAGCTGATTATTCTCGAGATAACTAGATTATCCATGGAAGTCATTAAGGGATTTTAATGCAATAGACTCGAGAATTCGACTAGGAATCGGTTTCTCAACCGTACTTATCTTTAAAGGCCATTACGGTACAGTTAAAAATCAAATTGAGATCAAAGAGAGGTCGACTTGATTGAGATGTGTGGCTAATCATGGGTGACACCATTAAATTGGAAAATTCTCGTTGGCCGTCACTAAACTGATTTCTCTATCGTTTTGGTACCTTGTGTCCGTATCTGAATCCTCGAGATTTCCACAACAATCGAGAGTCACCAATGCGTCGAGTGGGTTCATTGTGGCTCGAAGAAAATCGACCACGGGTCATTTGCATTAAAAATTCCTGAAAACTACTCGGTAATTTAGGTCACGCTAAAAAAACGCGCCTGAGTGAAATTAACCACGAATTTGAATCCGATTTCAGAAATTGAAGATTCTGTCATGTCACAATAAATTTTAGGAACGTCGACTCAGTCTTAGAATATTTTTCTGTGACTCGAGACTTTTTGGGAAAAAGTGGTCCTAGGGTTGTTTTTGTCCAGAAAAAGCTAGGGACCGTTTTTTATCGTTAAATTGGAAAGCAAGTGGGATCCATTGGTAAGAAAAAATACCAATTTGATCATGGAAGGGTTGATTGAATTTATAGAAGCCATTTTGTGTTGATTCAAGAAGATGTTGATGTCCAATTGGAACAAAACCATGAGAAATTCGTATGCCCCCCTATTTCCTATAGTTTTGGACCACTTCAAGGGTTGTGAGGAGTGCATGGGTGGAGGAATGGCAACCATGGAAGCCACACTTGGCTGAGGATTGAGTCAAATGGGACAAATAGGTGGAAAATGTGAGCCAAGTGGTCCCCCTTGCTCTCTCTCTCTCTCTCTCTCCCTTCTTCCCTCTTCCCCCCTTGTTGTGCGACCCTCTTCCCCCTTCCTTGGTGTGCCTTGGAGACTTCAAGTTGTAGAGAACACAGCCAACAAGCCGCCGGACCACCCTCACGTCGCTCGCATGCCGCCATCATCGCCGGAATGCCGTCCACGTGCCATTGCACCTGTGTCGATGCCTTGCCATGCCACCGCCTCCTTCTCGCCTTCACGCCTTCCCAACCTTCTGTCTGTGTGTCTAGGGTCACTGTCCAGTTGTGCCAGCCACCAACGAAGCTCCCACCACCGCTAATTTGCCCCGGTTTGGAGCCGAGACCGTCCCCGCTACCTTTCTCGAGCCTTGCCGCCCTAACCAACCTTGTTTCCCTTGTTTTTGCAGCTCAAAACAAAGGCTAAGTTTGTGGGTATCCAGCCACCTTCAAGGCCCGTTTTGAGGTGGTCCTGAGCCTTGGTTGCTAGGCCTGCCTTGAGGAAAGTTGAGCCCCGCGACGGTTTTGTCATTTTGCACCGACCCGCTCATTAAACAAGTGAGTTTTACTCACTAATCCTCACTTAGTAGGTTAATGATGCTTAGGGGTTGATTATATTTAATTAAGTATGATTAGGTTGATAGATTAGAGTAGAGCAATTAAATTAGTGCTTTATTAATGCATGTTAGGCAAATGGTTAATGACATTAGCAAGTAGACTCGTGTTATTATTTATTGAACGAGTCTCGGAAATTTTCCGAGTCCGTTTCAGCTTCCAATTAGGCATTACGCGCCTAAATTGGATTTATTACATTTATTTAATATTTTCAATAATTAATTATTTATTTATTTATTTTTCGGAAATTAGGTTGGGATAGTCGACGACCGGAATTTTATGTGGTTATTATGGTACAGTCCATTTATTTATGTAAGCTCTAATTTGTGCCGAATTGATTTAATTATGATTTTTGGATTTTATTTATAAATTATTTGATTTCAATAATTGATTGGAAAATAACCGAGCGTCGGTTTACAGCGCCAACAATATTTTGATGGGCTATATAAAGTGGTGAAAAGAATGTTGTATTACGTGGCTCGGTGAATAAGTATATCACCTTAGAGAATGCACGTGACTTGTTGAGTTGGTATATCACCTTGGAGAATGCACGTGACTCGGTGATTAAGTATGTTATCTTGGAGAATGCACATGGCTCAGTGATGAATACATCACCTTGGAGAATGCACGTGAGTCGGTTACTAGATGTATCATCTTAGAAAATGCATAGTACAGATTAAAATAACCGGGACATGGTCTGATTGACATGTAATCGACTAGGTCGATTGATCAATGATTTGATCTGATGTTATGAATTGATTGATTGATGTGATATAAGGCATCTGTAAATAACGTTGATTTACAGGATGGAAATGAGGCCAAGGTAAGTCCTCTGACTCGTGTTGTGCTTAGGCAGCCCTAAGGTGTATTGACTTCCTAATTGAGTCTTAGGGGGTTATAACCTGCTGAGACGTAGTCTCACCCCGTTGTGGGACAATATTTCAGGTCCCTAGATGGTAGTACCTCCACCTTCTCGTCTTACCATGCATTTTGGTATACTTGAAGAAGTCACCGAGATAGGACCCCACTCGGAAGGACTAGAGTATTTTTTGGTGAAATCCACCATTTGGGTTGATGTGGGTGGAGACGACTTGGTGCCCCACGAGTATAGGTCGTGGTATCATCACTACCATGATGGGCGAAGAGAGGGTCCCATACTGGAATAGGATGTGCCTTTGTACGTCTTGGAGGCAGCATTCAGAAAGGGGACTGCAGATTCCAAGGACGGAGTGGTGATCGATGCCAAAGACCTTAAGCTCAAGGGTGACCCTGATACTCCCGTGTATTCGGCCGTGGACTCCAACTGGAGCGAAGAGGAAGGAGAGATTGTTGAGCAGGAGGAGGAACCTGAGGAAGAGCCTGAAGAGGAAAACCCTAAAGAGGAACCGGAGGAGGAGTCGGAGGAGGATTGAAACCCTCATCCTATTTTGCAAACTCTGAGTTGTGATCTGATGTGTGATAGATCTGCTTTGTTAATAGTATTGTAATATATACCATGAGGTTTGCTTGTATAAAAGTGTGGTTGTGATTTTTCAGTTATGAAAAATATAACCCTACTATTCTATCCTATTGTTTTATTGTCTGGGGATTATTTATATGCTTCCGCATGTATATTAAAATGAAAGGGTCGGCGATGCATCCTGAGACGTCGCTTTTATATCGACCAAATGAGGGATGGGCGCGTGCCCGAGGATCGGGGCATGACAACTTGCATATATCTATGTGTAACATATGCAATGGTATTGAGCACTTTATTACACCAATTGTTTTGTATAACCATATGATGTTGTCGATAACAGTAGAAATTTGCCATACATCTATCTTTGGTTTGGAATATCAAGATGTCTAATCCCTTATTAGAAGTTTTGCTAATAATAGAACGTGGGACAAATCTTACAAGTTTCATGTCGCCAAGGTATCAATTCTTCTTCAACTTTTGAACTGCCCACCCATTTAGCCATTGGTAGCACAATGACAATCACCACCATCCTCAGAAATAATATATATATGATAACTTCTCTAATTCAATGACATCTGTCAATTGGGTCACTCTCTTTCGTTGGGTCATCATTCTAAAAACGTCAGACCATGGTACCTTTGTTAGAGAAGGTGGTGGAAGAGAGAGGGAGATTTTTTTTTTTTTTGGAGTATTTATTCCTTTTGTTAATTCAAGATATAAAGTATGGGTTGTGAAATAGATGATGCAAAGTGAGATGGAGATAAAATAAGGGGAAAATTACCAAAAAAGTCTTACATCTATTGTAATTGTACTTATTCAATTTTATACTTATTTTTTTTTGACCAATTAAGTTCTAAATCTTTTGTAATTGTATCAATTTAGTTCATTCGGCTAAATTTGGCCGGCCATGCCGACGTGGATGCTATCTCGGTGTCGAAGGACAAACTTTTAATAATTTTTTTATTTTTTTGAATTTTTAATTAATTTTTAATCTTTTAATCTTTTTCTCTCTCTTTTTTTTTTTCCTTCCTCTCCTCTTCTTTCTCCTTCTTCCAGTGACTGGCCAGAGGGGAGGGTTGATTGCTGGACTCAGGTGGCCAGCCAATGGCGAGCTCGCCATTGCTGGGCAAGACACGAAGAAGCAAAGAAGGAGATGGATCTGTGGACGACGTTGCCGAACATGGGCAGCCCTGAGCTTATGGCAACGAAGAAGCCCTTGTTTTGATTCTTCTTCAGACTTCCCATCCTTGTCTCTCTCTCTCTCTTCGTAGCTCGCCCAGCAACGGTGAGGCTCGCCCTCACCCAATGATGGCAAGACGAGCTCACCATTGGCCGGTCACTTGAGTCCAATGACTAGCCCTCGCCTTTGACCGGTCACCAAAAGAAGGAGGAAGGGGGAAAAAATAAAAGATAAAAAATTAATTAAAAATTCGAAACAATAAAAAAATTAAAAAAAAAAAAAGGTCTGCTGGCATTGGCTGGCATATATGTTAATGCCGACCAATTAAATTTTGTTGGATAGACTGAATTGACATAGCTGCAAAATGTTTATAATTGAAATGATAAAAAAAAGAGTTTAGAATCGAATTTTCATAATTACAATAGGTCTATGAATTTTTAAGTAATTTTCTAGTAAAATAAGAGGTTGCTCATTAATACGTTTCGAAAATAAGCGACCAAGTACCTTTTTTTTTACCGTCAAAGAAAAATCTCATTCATTTTTACGAATATACAATAGAGAAACGTAGTCCAACTGCAAACAACGACAAATCTTAGATACTGAAAATAAAACAAGCTCCTAATAAGAAGATAAATTATCATAACAAGATTATGGGTCACATGTTCAAAGAGCAAATTTGTGATTTCTAATCACCGGATACATTTTCAGTAACAAGCACACATTAAGATCTCCATTTGTTGCTATAACTTTGCCTTTCAACAGTGGACGTCTAGGTTTGATGTCTTAAACACCAATCCAGAGTAATAAGGTTGAACATATGCAGACTTGACACCTGTGAGAACAAAACCTTCATGAAACTTCTTTGATTTTCTTCAAAATTGGACTTGTACATAAACAAAATCCGAGGGAGCCTAGGTTTAACATCTTCAACGCTATCGCTGTTAAGAGTAACAAGGTTAAACGTATGTAGACCTGACACCTGTGAGAGCGAAACCTTTTGAGAAACTTCTCTTATTTTCTTAGAAATTGGACTTGTACACAAATGGAACCTGAGGGAAGCGAAACCTCAAAATTATACACGCAAAAAACCCCCAATCTAGTCTAGATTGAGTGCATGATATTTCATCATGAAAATGCACACAGAAGTAGAAATGAGCTGTTTCACTAAAAATTACACCAGCACACAAACTTTCCCACTTGAGTCGACAATGTAGCGGTGGTCACCAATCCCCCCCATTTATTTCATGAAAGATCACGATGAGGGCGACGATGAATGCACGGTCGATGTTCGGGTAGATCGTGACCATAAACTTGTCCTTTCCCAGAAGCACACTGTGAGTTTGGATGCAAGTCTCCTTTTGCATCTGTACCATCGTGATATTGTCAGAAATTAATGATTCTGTTCCTTTTTGATGTGTGTATATATAGCTAGTTACAGAATGGTTCTTATCCTATAAGTCGATATGAATAGCAATTTACTTAATCGAATCACTTCAAAAAATCACTTTAAAATTAGATGGGCAGTCGAGATATATTCTGTAGGCTGGTTCGTATTCTATAAATCGATATGAAAACCAATTAACTTAATTGAATCACTTCAAAAATAGATGGGCGGTTGAGATATAAATCCAAACTTGCAATTTGACAAATTATTATAAAGAATAAAAAAGCTGATGATGATAATAGAAAATTTATGTGATTCAATATTTTGTAGGCAACAGATTAGGTTATTTGAATATAATATGATCTCAGTGGGGTAACATATTAGGTTATTTAAATATCGAATCACATAAATTTTATTTTATCATCATCAATTTTCTTCTTGTTGTTGTTGTTTTTTTTTTTTTTTTTTGGAGACCGAGGACTCCGCCACATGCCCCCCGTGCCCGAAAGGCTCTTGAGGACCGGGCCCTTATACCTCGGGGAAGACTAACACAGCAACCCACCGCCATGGCCCCCACTTAAATCGCTAGCAACGCAGGGTTTCGAACTCTCGACCTCAGTGATGAGGGATGGATTCTCAATCAACTGCACTACCCACGGATGGGTATCATCAGTTTTTTTTTTTTCTCTATAGTAAATTGTCAAATTGCAAGTTTGGATTCGAAGATCCCAAGCCCCTCATCTTTGCTTTACACACAAACAATTCTTAATTTCATACTTCTTGAACTTTGATAATAATGTTAACCTGGGAACTAATGCCTAATGGTGAGTATTGTGATGTTCTCAAATACCAATTGGCATGTCTCACTACTAATTTCAACTTTTAGGTGGGCCAATGTACACACATATATATTTTTTTTTTTTTTTTTTTGGGAAATTAACAATTCAATTCTAAAGTTATTGTATGGATAACAATACAATCCATAACCTTTATCCAAAATTCCAATATAGAACTGATCGGGCTTGAATGAATAATTCTGAAGAACAAGAAGCAGCCTTTGGAAAAGAGTATGTTACCTGGGCAACACTACAGGGAGGCTGTCCGGCATAGATGACACAAGACCGCTCGAAACCTTTGACATTGAAGTCGCGGACATCCTCGTTCCTGTTATTTGCTAAGAAAACTTCTAACTCGAGCGGGATCGCTGAACTCATCTTGGCAGTGAAGACAAGGTCCCTCATGTCCGAGCTCTTCCCTCTGAACGCTCGCCATGGACTGTGATCAGCCCTTATCTGCACCAATCATCTTCACCTGAGCCTCTTGATAACAAAACCTTATTTTTTGTGTGGATTCCGCTTGTGATAGTTTGCAAAAGGATGGACGCTGAACCTTGATTTTGCTTAACCAGTTCGTCGAACTTCAGTTTCTTTGGCTGCCTAGTTAACACTGTAAAAAAATTGAATAATTGGGTGCCTAGCTCTAGAACCTGTGAAAAGCGAAGGGTGGATATCTAATTCTAGAACCGATGGTGGTTGTGATTGTTCCCGAGTATTTCAGTATGAACAGCGTAGAGTGATGTTAAAGAGCAAACCTCTCGCCTGAGCGTGAGAACCGGCTGCCCAGTGGCGTCGATCAAGACCCTGCGGTCATGAAGGGTGGGTAAAGCTCCCTTCACTTTGAAGATGAGGTCGCCGCTGCTGGTGGTGACCACGAATTTGCCGCTGCTGAGGGTCATCGCCTTCCTTAAAATGGCCACATCGGTTGCACAAGTGCAGCAATATTGAGGCCCCACGACGGGCGGAGGAGCAAGTTGCATCGCCTCAGCGGGTTATGCCTTTTGAGAACAGTCTCTCTCTATCTCTCTCGGGAAAACTTATGGCTTTCTTTGTTAGGGCTTCTTGTACATGTCAGGACGTCCAGTTGCAGAAAGCGTCAACCTCGAAACCAGCTTGGTTCGACGTGTTGGGTCAGATTCATTGGAAAAGGTCATTAATAAGCTTGTTGCTCTGCCTAGGTCTTGGTCAGACGACGCGTTAAGCAAAAAGCTAGTGGCGGAATGAACTTGTGCGACAGGAGAAGTTCTGGCTTGGCCTACGTCCCGGTCAATCTCGGGCATCGTCCCGTTCTGCCTATATCTTAAACAATCTTGGGCATTGTTACCTAAGGCCTATTTGTTAATGTTCTTTTTTTCTGTTTTTGAACAAAATTTCTATTTTTTTGTTTCAGGGAACAAAAAAAGAACAGAAACGCGTTTGTTTGCGTTTTTGTTCCAAATCTATTTTTTGTTAAAGGGAATACATTTGGAAAAAAAAAAAAAAAAAAAAACGTGTTTCTTGTTTGGAATAATTTTTAAGAACAAATTTTCTCTCTCCTCCATTTTTTTTTTTTTTTTCTTCTTTTCTTTTTCTTTTTTCTTTGGCCGGTCGCCGGCCCCTGGCGAGCTCGGGCTCGCCGGATCTGGGCAAGCCTGAGCTCGCCTAGCCAAGGAGAGGCTGAGCCTAGCCGACGCGGGGCAAGGCTAGGTGAGCTCGGGCTCGCCGGATCTAGGCGAGCTCGAGCTCACCCGGCCAAGGCGAGGCCGAGCCTCGCCCAACCACGGCGAGGCTCGGCCTCGCCGGGGCCGGCGACCGGCCAAAAGAAGAAAAAAAGAAAAAGAAAAAAAAAAAAAAAAAAAAAAAAGAAAAAGAAAAAAATATTAAAAAATTAAAAGAAATAAAAAAGAACACAAATTTACTAAACGTGTTTCTGTTTATTTTTATTCCCGAAACAAGTTTACCAAACGCATTTTTTATTCAAAAATTGTTCCCCGGAACAGAAATTTTTTCTATTTCGTTTCCTGGAACAAAAAAAAATGTAAATGTTACAAACGCGCCCTAGTCGCAAAAAATTTTTGTGATTCAAAATCAACCGTCATTTTCAATTCATAAAGAACATTTTTCATAGTCAGAAAATAATTTCTTGAAAGCAATTTTTCTTTAAATGAATGGATCTTCAATCACGTACGAATTTCACGAGCCTCGTATTTTCCCGGAAATTGCCCTGAGCAGCGTGCATCATGGGCCGGACCGCCAGTATCGTAGATCTGTCACGCAAGTCCAGAAGTGGACTCGTCAAAGACAAGTACAGGTACCTAATTCTTGCCATTGATTAGTCAGAGAGAAAAAAAGTTCAAAATCTAATTTACTACAATTTTTCAAGTTTCCACACTTGATTGGGTTATTAAATGGGCCTTTGAATAAGGGGATCATCCTTCACATTTACTAGATTTTGACAATTAAGTGCTGAAAATTTCAACAAAAAAAAATCAGCACCGGATGAGATGAACCTTTTTTAACATCTTAACTTTACAATGATTTGAAAGTCAATTTGAGTGATGGACTCGCAAGATATTTGATTCCACAACCTCTTCGAAATTAGGCATCTCTCCTCTCCCGATTTAAATTTATGTCTAGATCTAGGGGTTTTACTCTCCCTATTTAGATTTAGGTCTAGTTTTAGGAGTTCCTTGTAGGTATTTGATATGTGTTTTTTCAACATATTAATGTTGGTGTCTCTATATGGCGCTAATGATGAGGACATTAAACCTAGACGTGCACTGCAAGTCGTTGCAAATGGAGTGAGGGATCTCGATGTGTGCTCATCATAGAATTTAGTATATTGAACCTTTATGGTGATAGATCTATTCTTGAGAGATGAGAATATACTTTTACTTGCGGATTGTGCTTTGTTATTTGCATTTCGGCATTTGCTTTGTTAGATAGTTATAAGAAATTTACTAGACTTAAAAATATTCTATGTACCTCTGTTATTTTGAGAAATGAATGAAATCTTTTTTTAATTAAAAAAGAAAAAAGTAATGGGCTCTTTCTTTCACTGCTAATCCCAGGAAGTTCATCAATGTTGATACTTTTTCTCTTCATTCGAGCCAGGAGCTTGTGATGCTCTTTCAGCGGGGATTCAATTGGAGGAACCTGGCAAGTCAAGGTCAACGTACATAGCAGCAAGGAGGGTACGTCGCCTTTTTTCTCATTCCCCTGATAAGTTCAGTAAAAATGGGTAACTTAATTCACCATATAGAAAAAGTAAGTGATGACGATTAGGTCTTGTCAAATGTTGTTAAGTCCTACCAGTATTGATCATAATTTCATGTGTAGTGAGAAATTAATAATGTTCACTAATCAATTTCGAGTTGCTATCAATAGCCTTTTAATTATATTTTCAGCATTTGAAACGGTCAAAATGGAAAGTTCGTTGCTTAAATTTTCATCACTCTATTTTTTGTCTTATTGGATACCAATTAAAGGATCAATTTCAATATATCAGGCATTATCAAATTGGATTCCCGTTAAGTAAAATTTACATCTTTGATAAGGATCAATTGGGTTGATTTTTTTTTTTTTTTGTCGGTCCTACCCCATTTTTATTTTAACTCTTACTTTTAGACTTTTGTCTTACCTCCTTACAGGGCATGGGAGTCGAAACCCACACTCGAAATTAAATCATCCCCATCCTAATCCTCCTTGAGAAGGTGGAGATTCGAACCCCCCATTTCCCCCTTTCGTTGGAAGGGTGGCAAACCCCAGTGGTTAATCGAGTTGAATTAATAACAGTAAATTTGGTAGTGTTTCTCCAATCTATAAAGTACTTTTCTTTCATTGGCAAAGTAGATAAAGATATAATATGCAAAAGATAGAACTATTTCGTCCCGGTATGTTCAGTAGAGTATACACAGGTGCTTATGGACCGTACAAGGGGACTATTTAAGGTAACGCAATATCCATACCGTCCTATCCTGATCTATAGTATTGATTACAATCAATTGTGATCATAAATAATCAAAGGAAATGTACAATCTTAAAAAGAGGTATAGAGAGATGTGGCAAATCTCACAAATATTGCTACCATGCCCTAAACTCAAGGTTACGTCGGAGAACAAAATAAGAGACAATCTTTAAAGAATGAAATAAAGAGGAGAGAATGTTTCGCTCATTAGTTTTTTCAAATACATATATACATATATTATGCATTTAATATACTCTTTGAAGCCCGAATGACCCGAATTGGCCCGAAATAAAACTTTATTGCAGGCCTGGTGGGAGGGACAGCTATCAAAAAAAGGTGTGGCACCAAGGTAAGTGACCAAACGTCGCCTCTTCCTTTCCTAGCAGCGATTACTCCTCTGTACTTTCTCGTCGCGGTTACTCCTTGTCTTTCTTGTCGTGTTCGATCTCGTTAAGAATTGCGACGAGCGCGACTATAAAAGCGTGGTCGATGTTGGGATAGACAGTCACCGCGTAAGTGTCCCTTCCGATCGCCATGCTTTGGATCGTGTGCTTCGTGTGCATCTGCATAGCCATACAATACCGGAACACCGGCCGATAGTTAGCTTTAGTTCGATGATCAACCAAGCTTTTCTCTTCTTTATCCTCACTAATTTGCTTTGCGGTTCTGTTTGGTCAGTCGGAATCGAAGATATGGAAATGGAATGAATGAACAATTTGTATCTGAATCTGCTAATTCGTGTGTAAAGTGACAGATGATAATGCTTATGAGCTCTCGTTGAATCCATCATCTGAGGATACTCCAACGTTAGGGTAAGAGAACAACACACCTGGGCAATCATGTAGTTACTCTCTCCGACATAGATCGAGCAAGATCGGGCCGCCCAGCTTCCTTCAACCCGATAGTCGCAGGTTCTTTCGGATTTGTTGCCCGCTAGGAAGACATGCAGCTTGGTCTTGAGTTGGAACATCGACGACGTTCGAGCGGTAAACACCAGATCATCCGGCTCGGTGCTCTCCCCTCTGAAGACTTGCCATCTCGAATGTGCAGTGATTTTCTGCATACGAAATCGTCGGTGCCGAAGCAAGAGGGTTTCATCAAGATATGAATTATTGCAAACGCACTTGGAAAAAAAAAAAAACATATCGAAGAGACTAATCGACGTGCAGAAAAGACATTGAATCATCATATCGTAACTAAAGTTTAGTCTCGGCATTGGATTATCTAGAGAATCGCCATCGTCGTCGTTATCATCTTTGTTAAAATGCGATAGACCTCACCGAAGGATTATTCTAGACATGAGAGGGTGATGAGTAAGTTTTGTTCGAGATTAATACCATATCATGATAGAAAAAGAAAATGCGTTTCTATTCTCTCATCGGTTGCTTCGTGAGGATGAGTGACAGATCCTGATTTAAGATGAGAACCTTTTGTTTGAAGGTTAGGATCGTGTTCCCAGCTGCGTCGACGAGGGCGCGCTTTGTGTGGATCAAGTTGAACACGTGCTTGACCTTGAAGATCTCGTTGCCAGAGGAGTCGGAGACGGCGAAGTTCCCCTCAGTGATCGAGATGAGCTTCTTCACCATCCCGAGGTCGATCAGGAAAGGGACGCAATACTGGGGCCCGACGACGGGGGCAGGGGGCGGCGGCGGGGGTTGGAGCGGCGGTGTGGCCATGGTGAGCTGGCGAGGGCATGAGAGGGAGGTGGGGGTTGCAAATGAGAGGGGGTTGATCGCATGCTGTTTATGAAGATGATTAAGGCAGGCTCGGACGTCATTTTTACGAACAAGCACCAGCTAGACAACGAGCGGATGGTTAACGACAGGACATGGACAGTTAAAGGAATTTGTCTTTTTCCCTTCTTTTTCATTACTTTCCCTCTTCTGCTTGAAAATTAAAAACGTTAATTTTCCAAATTATGTGGGCTAATGATTAGGGGTGAGCATGGTCCAGATTGGGCCGGTCCACCCCTTAATTCTAGGACTAACCTGCATAATGTTGGTCCTCAATTTTTGGGATTGAGGATCAGACTGACCCAATGGGTTCAGTTTGGTTCTAAGATCAACTCGGGATCAACCAATAATTTTTTATTTCATTTTTTGTACTCCTTAAAAAAGCGATTGAGGACCGGACTGACCTAGTGTGTTCGGTTTGGTTTCAAGGTCAATTTAGGACTAACCAATAATTTTTTATTTCATTTTTTGTACTCCTTGAAAGGGCAACCGAGGACCGTACTGACTCAATGGGTTCGATGATGAGCAAGGTCGGCTAAGAAATGCAAGCAGTGAGGATCAAGTGGGGTGAGCATCGAATAGAATGAGTATCGAATATTGAGCGGGGAGCAACAAGTCAAGCGAGCATCGAGTGGCAAGTGGCACGAGTGACCCAAAGCGAGTGAGGCGAGTGTCGAGTGGCGAGCGGAGAAGTTATTTTTTTCAATTTTTGCAAATTGAAGACTAAGAGGATAAATAAGACAAAAGAAAACGAATACTGGAAGAGGATGCCATAAGGAGTTGTTTATACATTTTTGGACGCCGTGAGGACTCCTTATAGAAATATTTTCCTCTTTCATAAGTTATGACTATTGACATCGTAAAAGACATTAAAAATTTAAGTTATTAACGAATAATATAAAATTACTTGAACTCCTTACTAAATAGATGTTTAATGTTGTTGATGCCGTTTATTTTAAAGTTTTATTTATATAAAAATATTATATATATATATTCGGGGTTAGTGCAGATTTGACTGATCCAGTCTTCCGAGAATCGAATTAGGATCGGCGGGATTGGGCGGTCGGGATCGATCCGGGGTTGACCCTGGACTGATGCTCATCCCTACTAATGATGCTTCCTCCTCAATGGAACTGATTTCAATTGCAAACTGTTGGGAAAATAATGTTGCAGAAGCTTTTGGGAAAAAAACTACAAAAACTACATTTTATCTCATTTTTAGTACCTACCAACATATAACCGGTATTAAAACAAAAAGGGAGGTAACTACTATGTATATACGATATGTATATAAGCAGATAAAATTATATCTACACGTGTTTCGGTGACATGTAACCTCCATACGTCGTGTTCTTTTAATGTTTCTTAACTTTCATTGATTGTAGAGTTTTTGTTTTTTTTTTTTTTTGGTCGGTTGATTGTAGAGTTAAAAGAAGGAGAATCGAACGCATAGTTTTTTTAATGGAATTTTCGCATCTTAAAATGAAAGACCAATCGATGCACACTCTAGCACGGGCTTAAAAGATGCATCATAAATCTTATAACTTATCACAAAAATGTATTAGAAGTAGGGGTGTGCAAAAACAGGGAATTGCCTAAAATCGGACTTGATTGGCACAGATCATGTGATTTTCATGGGAGTGGTTTGGTTGTCAATTCCAATTTACTAGAATCGATAAGTACCAGTCTGATTCTTGATTTAAGGTGGAATCGCCCGTAGACCGGACCGGTACATATGTATATAATTTTTTTTAATATTTAAGTCTTAACCTTTCAAATCAAAACCTTAATTTCCTCTTCGTTTCTTTCCGCCTTTCGCTTCACTCATCTCGCAGCCTCGCCTCCCTCTCACTCTCCCTCTAGGTGGCCTCGCCTCATTGGTCCCTCTCTCACTTTCACTTTAGATCGCCTCTGGCCTCGCACTCTGGCCTCCGATCTTGTTGCTCGCTCTCAAGTCTCACGCCTTTTCCAAATTGCGACATGTTGACTAGTTCCATGAACCCACGCAAGAGCTAGTTTGGAACGACGGTCCGTTTTTCCGAGTGGGTCAATGGAACTAATAGGTGGTTCTCGTTCTAAATTTGGAACCGATCCTTAGTGCACAATTCCTAATTCGGGATAAGCACCGCCAATCTTGAAATTAATCACCCCTAATCAAAAGTTCTAAAACTTTCAAAATAATGTAATCGAGTTGAAATTTGTCAAATTGGTCCATTGCCCATTCAATTTTGTGCATTTGTATTTCTTTGAATATGAGAATAACATAAACATGAAATATGTTAATAATCCCAAAGCTTCCTAAACTCGTAGTTTGACTCATTTTAGGCATATAAGAGTTTCTAAATTTGAAAACTTCTTTCTTTTAGAAAGAAATTTGTTAGTGGCCCTAATGTTCTATTTCGAGCATCATGGTATGATAGGTTGGCTAGCCAATGGGCTTGGATCTTTATTTAAAACAAAATTAGCCACTTCATATTTTTATTTGAGCCAAGATCTACTTTAGGCATTCTTAAAAAAAAAAAAAAAAAAAAAACATTTGCATTTTAAATTTTTATTTGAAATTTTCTCTAATAATAATGTGAACTCCACATGTGCCTAAAGGGAAAGTAATAGTTTCATCAACTCATTTAGAAAACATTTTCTTATAAAATGATCATTTATATTCTTAAAATAATTAGTAATTTTTTTTTTTTTTGTTATCAAGAATAATTTATGTCTAAAATTTAGTTCATAAAACAATTTTAGACATAAATTATCATCAACAACGATAACTTTTTCCCATAGACTAATTATTTCATGCAATACAAATGATCATATTTTTTAGAAATTATTTTTCAAATCATTTATTTTCATAAAACAAGGGGAATTTAAAAGAAATCGTGACATGAGAAGTGGAAGAATTATCTTAATCCTCCAGGTTGAATCTGGCAAAAATAATAACGAGACATTATAAATGGCGCCGCGGGCGACCTCGTTTGTGGAAAGAAAAAGTGTGGGCTCGTTTCCCTGGACGAAGAAGTGCCTCGCCTCTTGTCTATCGACATCGATCGACGACCATCTTACGGCTTAGACGGCATTCGCGTTGTCGTTAATCTTGTTGATAGAAATGTTGTCATGAAGCTTCCCATTTACAGGTTCTTGACAATGTTTGTTCTTATATAAAACATTTGCCCGGAAAAGTTGTCACGGTCATAGTGTAAGGTGTTGCTTGAAATGAGCGGGCTTTGGTTGGTCTCTGTACAATCATGAATTGATGCAGATAGATTGACTGTTTATGGTTAATGGGCAAAGATTGTTTGACCCATTAAGCAGTAAATGGAGTACGCGGGTCGTTGCTGATGATTGCCTAATGATTGCCTTCTTGATGTTCGACGGAATGCCTGAATGAATTACGGGTGAATTCAGGCCTACATGGTGGTAGAGCAGCTGCTGTTTGGGAAGATTTAAAGTCGTTGTTCCGAGGCTGTTCGGTCCGGATTTCATTATGAGGAGGCTGTCTTCTCTAAAGGGCGCGAACCAATTTTTGAGGAGGAACAGGAGGTGGCCATTGTCTCCATACAAAACCAAGTGGCACCAAACTTTCTGTGAAGAACAAGCCATGCGAACTCTAAGAGATGCAGTCAGAACCACCGTAGAGCCATTGTGTCACCACGGTAATAAACATCTCCCTGCAAAATCCTACTGAACCCAATCTTGTTAGCACTCTGGTAGACTCATTTAGTGCTTACAACTGTGAACCAACCCCAAATGCCTACCACTTTGTCATCCAGAGTCTATGTGAAATCTCACAGTTCCACCTGATTCCACCAGTCCTCGATCACATTCGAAGGGTCGAGAAATTCGAAACTCCTGAGTACATTTTCAGCGATCTTATCAAGTTCTATGGCGATTTTAACAAAATTGAAGACGCTGTTGGTTTGTTTCTTGATATACCCAAGTTCAGGTGTGTCCCTACCGTCTGTGCACTGAATGCTCTACTGTCAGTACTTTGTTATAGCAGAGATCACTTGAAGATGGTGCCTCAGATTTTGCTGAAGAGTCAGCAGATGAATATCAGGATAGATGAATCGACTTTTAGAATAATGATTTGTGCACTTTGTCGGTTGAGGAAGGTGAATTTTGCTATTGACATATTGAATACACTGATAAGTGATGGATTCACAGTTGATGGGAGAATCTGCTCGTTGATACTTTCGTCATTCTGTGGACAGAGGAACTTTTCTAGTGTTGAGGTTTTGGGCCTTATGGAAGAATTGAGGAAAATGGGTTTTTCCCCTGGGCTAATAGACTATGCGAATGTGATAAAGTATTTGGTGAAGAATAAAAGAGTTAATGATGCTTTGGATGTCTTGAATCAGACGAAGGTTGGTGGGATTAAACCTGATACTGTTTGCTACACAATGGTTTTAAGTGGGGTCATTGCTGAGGATGATTATGAGAAGGCAGAGGAGTTATTTGATGAAATGCTTGTTCTGGGTTTGGTCCCTGATGTGTATACCTACAACATGTATATAGATGGTTTGTGTAAGCAGAATAAACTTGAAGCAGCCGTTGAAATGGTAGCTTGCATGAAAGAACTTGGCTGCAGACCTAATGATGCTACTTACGTCACGATAGTTGAGAGATCATGTCAAATTGGGGAGCTGAATAGGGCAAGGCAGCTTGTGAGAGAAATAGGAGTGAAGAGTTTTGGGCTAATGCTAAAGTTATATATGCCTCTGCTGGAAGGATTCAGTGGTAATGGTAAAATTACTGAAGCTTGTGATTTAGTGGATGAATTGTTGGTTAAGAGTTCACAATTTGAATGTTTGACGGTTGATGTGATAGTATGTAGTTTGTGCAAGAGAAGATTATTCTCAAAAGTGCCTGAATTACTTGAGGCGATTGTCAGGAAGGGTATCATTCCAGGAGCCATGACTTGGGAAGCGCTCATTAATGACTACGGATCTGAAATCAAATCGTTGGAGAGTAGTCTAATTGATTTGGTAAATTCTGTCCGAGTTGAATGAAGTGCACCTGCTTTTGCTTTATGGAGACCTTGTTGGAAACCCAGTTCGTAGAATATTTAGAATCCATGAAGAAGGCAAGCTGTAGATGATATGATACCCTGAAGATGAACGCCTACTTGGTGAACAACGTGGCAGTGCGAAACTCTCTTTCCACCTATTGAGGAGGTAATTGACTCCCACTGATCTGCTATTTGATTGGTGGTCAAACTGTGTTTGCTCATGGAAATTGCATTTAAATCTTTTGCATTTGTCACTGGCATATCTCTTTCCTTGTTGAGATTCATATGTGCTTCTGCATGGCATGATATGGTGTAAGGATTGAAATTGATGAAGTGCACCCTTCACTGCTTTTGGGTCAGTATTTGGAGCTTAACTATCAATTGTCCGGAAGAGGACAATATTAAGTCTTCAACAAATTGTTTTGTGGGATTATGAACTAAATACATGTTATGCATTGAAATGCCTGAAATTTTCTAATTTGAAAAGATAGTGAAATTTCTCATAATCTTATCAGTCTGAAATTGTCCGTGAGGCGAATTACTTGGCCAAACTTGCATCAACATGAGTATCTTCCACTATATTCCAAGTTCATTCAGGAATTATTAGGGCCATTAACTATCAGAGTCCTGGGGTTGATCCACTTGCTTCAAGAGCTAGGCTCTTGGTTCAAGCCTCATTGTCCACTTCTATTTTTACTCAGTCCATGAATAATCATAGTCAAATAATCCATAAATTTGACATTTGCTGGCTTGTATATCAAGTTTTTTTTTTGGTGAAAAGCTTGTATATCAAGTTATTGACTCTGCAGATTTGAATTGTTCCTTTCAATTGGTGGATGAACTAAAATATTCTCAGAGGTTTCACTCATCTATGCAAGAGTTTCTAAATGCAGTTAAGCCATCTAATACAGTATATAGGGGCAAAAAGCAACTAACACTCACTTCCTGAGCTCCAAATATCATGAATGCATTAAGTCTGCAATCTCCTATCTATGAAAGTATTTTTCCTTGGGGGTTTAGAATTGTCGGTTGCTTCTGCGTTATACACTTTTATTCGGCATTGGGCATCTCCTTCTTTCTTTCCTAGTACATTTCTGACGTTCTTAAATTTTTATTTTGGCAAAATCCTTTATTTCCCATCCAAAAAAGTCTATTAAAGTACTTCTTCCAATTGTTCTATAATTGGACTTTCTGAATCTTCATTTTGCAGAATATGCATGTGGTTGCAGGAATCACTAACAAGTTTTCATCAATTCTCGTTAGTGATGAAATTTATAAGATGAGTGATCTGACTACTTCTAAACGGTCTCTACACTCTCGGTCAAGCTGCTCCTCAGGTCACAGCGGTGATAAATACAAGGTTCAGAATGTCAGGAAGGAAAATTCACTCCAGAATTTCTTTTGGTGCCCGGAGTACTCTGCAATGTGATTTGTCTGCAACATCAAAGTGATCATTTAATCTTCATAAAGTTGTCTGAGGATCAAATAAAGGATATCTACTGCATTTTGCGCTTTTACTGTTGAAAGGGCCTTTCTAATTCATACTTGAAAGGTGTAAGATCATTCAACTGAACTCTGTCATTCCATTTGGGTTTTGGTGGGTGCTTTCTTGGATTGATCCTTCTAAACGTTTGGCAAAACATTAAATGCTAGTTATGAAACATGGTGGCTTAAGTTTATTCTTGAAGACTCTGAGTCTGAGGCACGGTCAGGGATGACATGGTATCATGTCTTGGAATGTGAATGCAATGTTAGAGATATCGTCGACATCTGTATTAATGTAGGTGGTTAGCAGATGGGATCAGTTGGTTGGGGCATACATTTAATTAGATTTTAGAGGTTATTTTCTAGGTCTTACATGCATGTCCCTTCTTGTACGGTTGTAGCCGAAGTCAATGCAATATATATATTGGCCAGAGAAAGTAAATAAATCCGTCAGTGTTTCTCTTTATGTTGTGTACAAGTTGAGGACTGCTAATTTATCATCACCTGACACCTTACTTGTTCTCAAAGCTTCCTAAACTTGTTATCGATTGACCGATTTAGTCATCCGTGTTTCACCTTGTATTGCTTGTGATATGTATGTATGTGGACATTTTCTCTCTTAACACTTCCTCTGCCTTATATTGCTCGTGATCTGTATGTGTGTGGACATTTTATCTCTTAATACTTCCTCTAACGTAAAGCTAATAGGAGGACGAAAGCGCGAAGGACATGAATGCTGACATGCGCTGTGTGGGTAAAGGAATGATTGGAATTCGGTGACATTGAGCGACCTATTCCAGTGTGTCGTCTCCTGCAAGGCTGCTGCCTATGGCGACAGCTGCCTTAAGCATGCGAAGGCGGTACGGATGAGTGAAAGAAAGATTGAATCCGAATATGCGAAGGGAATAGCGAAGAATCGAGAGATCAATTCCCGGAGATCTTAGGCAAAATGTCAATGTCCTTATACTTCGAATCTGTTGCCGCATATCACTGACATATGACTAAGAATCATTAGTGAAGGATCGATTTAACGCCCTTCTCAAGTTTTCTATATTTGTGCAAGTGAGATGGTAGTTTTCTTGATATCCGAGCATTGGTTGGTAGGTACCAATTTTGCAAGAAGACCCCATTAATTTTTATATAAATTCTCCAGCCATAAAGAAACGTCAATCGGTCGCCTTCTATTATGTCCTTGTGGCTTAATTGTCTCTTGACAATGCATCCACCATGATGACTTCACGTGTAGCCACCGATGCCCTCAAAACAATCAGACTTTATTAGCACCTCAATGTGACGTTTGCGCTTATGCATTTTCTATGTGACAATCCCGATCTCTCTCAAATATAGGATATCCGACCTTTCGGCTTGACTAATCTCTCCGGATGTCACAAATTGATCCCATCTATGTATATAAAGAGAGATTGTTCAATAGAATGCCAAAGAAATAGCCTAAATAGAAAGGATAATGCTCTCTCTCAAGCGCTATACTTCGAAAAGCACCAATTTTGATATTCACTCTATGGATCCACTTCGATAAGAAACTTGGACGATCTCTGTTACAACCTATCTTGAGCGCCCACTATAAGGCGTCAGATGATACTTAGCAAGCACAGTGTGGTTGGGTCTTGATTTTAATCTATTCCAATGTTCATCGGGGTACGTTGCTGACTATGTTTAGAGGCAAATTATAATAATGGATGCACTTACAGGAAGAAACGAAGTGAGGTCAGCCTGGACATTGGAGGGGTTTTCAATTTCTAAGTTTTGGGATGATAATGATTCTCTAGTTTTCCCCATTAACTCCATAAGGGCATTAGCATCTGTTGAAGTAAAGAACAGAAGTCTCAAACAAAAGGAAAGCAATGCATTATGTATTTCAAGTATACCTATTTGTCAACATTTTTTTTCCTGTTCCTAAGATGGGATTTACGAGGGAAATGTATAACGTGGTATAGCCATGTGAACAGAGTAGCTGGAGACAGAAACATTATGAAGGAACTCGTGCTCTGACATCACGAAAAGAAACCATTTGTCGGCAAAACAAGCCCATAACAGAAAAAAAAAAAACACATGTATCAGCAACTTCTTGAAGCTTGAACATGAATGTTCTGGCCGCTTCAAGATCTTTACACTGTATATGGCGCGAAAGTGCTGCATATATTACTCTTTATTTGCCATGGTCCAATCCACCCAAAACCATGGATTCTTACTAAAATAATAAATAAAAAACTAAAACTCATATAGATTAAAAATAAGACCTGAGAAGAAAAGGTGTACAAAGTGGCCACTACAAGAAGAATCTCAGGCGATCATTCTTTTGGTGTGCAGAGTGTAATAAGTGTTTTGCTCAGTCAATTACTCAGTAGGCAAGAGCTTTACAAGTGCTGAAAATGGCAATTTTCAGGTTCTATATACGAGAAAGGATGTATAAAATAGCCCCAATCCATTGAAGAATGGGGTACAGGAGACAGAGGGAAGCAATATTTTCAGATGTCCTACTGATAAATCCCAATTCCCAAATAAAAAGAAAAGGATTGAAGATCTTCTCCAGTCTAAGAACCTCCGCTGCTTTTGATAGCTTAAGCCTTTGAATAATCTCATAGTTAATCAGCAATTCGTGCAATAAAATACCTACTCAAAGAAACATATGTAATACATACGTTGATATTTACCTACAGTAATGTACAGTATGCTTTTGTCAAACATAAAATCTACAGTAAATTGAAGGCTCCAAATTAGTCTAAGGCTTCCTTTTTATCCATAGATGCCATATGCCCAGCTTTTGCACATTAGAATGAATTAGATATTCATCTCTCTAATCATGTCAAAGCGGGTCATTCACACCTTTTTGTACGAATTGTGTATATGAATATCCCGATTCCTCGTACATACATTATACGTATGTCTTTTTGTGTATATGTGGTGCGTTCACCGGGGGGGGGGGATTGGGGAGAGAGAGAGAGAGAGAGAGAGAGAGAGAGAATAAACAACTCACCAAGCATTCCGGAGGTAATGCTAAGAGAAGCTTTCATGGATGATTTTAGAGGTGGGCTGGTCATGATGGGGAAGAAGGGCACATGAAGAACCCACTCATGGTTCACCACACTTGGAGCCATCAATGATACAAGAAACCCTTCATGGTTCAGCCAATTTCTTGGTTTATCTCCAGGTACGTACGGCATGAGTCGGTAATGCACGTGCCCTGCTTCTCCATCGTGCTCTTCGCACACCTTCTCACCTACGCACCGCGAGAGAGACAGAGCGAGGGAGCTTGTCCATCGTGCTCTTTGCACACCTTCTCAAGTTTCTGTGTGTGAGAGAGATAGAAAGAGAGAGAGAGAGAGAGAGAGAGAGAGAGAGAGAGAGAGAGAGGAGTGAATAACAATGTTGGTACTGCTTTGGCCTCACGAATATATAGCAAAGAGAAGGATGAGGCAGGTAATATGTGAGATTTAGTCCAATAAATGATGATAATACCACATCAAAAGCCAATGAGATTTCATTAGGTTTAAGTGAAAAAAAAAAACGCAAACCCCAATTAATTTCGGAAATAAGAATTGGTCTCATCTCGTTATTTTAATGAAACTATCGTTATGTTAATTTTTTTCTTCTTTTTGGTAGAAAGCATACAACTTGAGGAATGTACCGATCAAAGCTTTTGTTGGATCGTGGGACCGTTGACGTTTGTCGCAGAATTAGAGCGGACCACACGTATCCCCATTCCTATTGTTTTCCCTTTTCGTTCAACGAAGGGCTCCGGAAATCATTCCAGGAACCTTCGCCTTTTTACCTTCTTTTTTATTAATTTAGGGAAGAATTAGAAGGAAAACTTGGACTGGAAGTTCCTAAAGTTTGATTTTTCTTTTCTTTGTTTCATTTCTCCCGTTCAAAAGATGATATCTGGAGTAGGTTTTTCAATCTCCAAATTTTCGTGTTTTTTCAATTAAAATTACCCAACCCTCATTCATATTATTGCAGTTCCACCTTCGAATTGAGACATCGGCTTTGATTTGGTTTGGTAGAGAGAGAGAGAGAGACAGATATGGAGGCGGCTCGATGGCATCATTGCAGTTGGAGGTCTGCTGAAAGGTTCATGGGGGTGTCGGCGGCGAGCTACATCGGTGAAGAGCCAGCGGTCGACAAGGAGGGAGGGGGCAGAAAGAGAGCACAGGGGAGGGAGACATGGAGTTTTTTTTTCCCCTCGGTGAGTGTTGAATTACCATGTGACATGACTTCGATTGTGGGCGGAGTGGTGATATCCGATGTGAATGCTTGTTGGGAACAACACTCCCTCTCCAGTCTAAAAATTGTTATATCCATACTTAGTGTTAATATGTGTTGAAAAGAAATACCAATTATATTAAAGTCAAATTCAGAGAATGAATCCAAAACATTATGCCTTTTTGCGTCTTTAAGTAGGCAATAGCAAGGGGAGCATGTGCGATGTCGAATTCAAAGGGAATATGTTTATCATATACAAATATTATCGTTTTCCTCACTCGACACCTAAGTTTGAATCATTGCGCTTGCGTATTTTCTTCTTGACACCTGCATCCCTCACATTCTTGGAAGGCAGCGAGCTACAACAGTGAAGACCTGTCGGTCGACTACGTAAATGAGAGGGAGGGAGGCAGTAGAAAGAGAGCACGAGGGAGGGAGACATGGAGGATTAATTTCTGTTTTCCCCCTTGATGGGTTTTAAAGTACCACGCGACGTGAATTTGATTGTGTATGGAGTGGTGTATCTGGTGGGGATGGTTGTTGGGAGCAACACCCCCTCTCCCATCTAAAATTTGTTACATCCGTACTTAGTGTTAACGTGCATAAAAAAGAAATGCCGATTTTATTCAAGTCAAAACTCAAAGAATGAATCAAAAACATTATGCCTTTCTGCTTTTTTGATTAGGTAAAAGCTAGAGGAACATGCACCATGGAGAATTCCAAGGGAATATGTTTATTATATACAAATATGATTGTTTTCCTCACTCCACACCTAAGTTCGAATCATCTTGCTTGGGTACTTTCGTCATGGCACCTCTAACCCTCAAACTCTTGGAAAGGGCCTAAAGCTTATGGATCTTTATTCTTTGTTAAATTATAAGAGCTGAGCTGAGATCTTCTGGCCAAAGGGGAGGTCAACCTTCCCACGAAAATAACAATAGAGCAAAGAAAAGCCACATACATTAGCAAATATAAGATTAATCTGACTTCCATGGTCAGATTCCTTTCGGCTAGAGAATGACTGGTGCGTCTTTGCTCATGATACCATTCGCGACCAAAACACACATGTAAAAGCTATTCTTAGGTCAAAGCTGGCTACAAAAGAATCGGTTGATTAAACATAGTGGAATTGGGAACCTTTGTTTTCACATGGAAATTTTATAATTTGGGCTGCTTTACTTTGGAATCAAGTTCTCTCTCTCTCTCTCTTCGTGTGTTTGTCAAACACGTTCCAACAAGAACAAGAGCAGACTCAACATTCTAGGGAAGTATACCTTTGGGAATAAGAAAGCAATGATGACGAGATTGACCAATATCAGCAAAGAAATGGTTGTAGAATCCTGCGGAGGAGGGGAGTTTTCAGATGGGTCAACATTAGACAACTTGCATGGCCAAAAATATCAGAAGCACCAGAAGAGAAAAATGGAAACATAAACCACTTGCATCATCGTCCCGTCCAAATCCCAGTCTGCGTCGAAGGCTGCCGATCGCCACAGAACATGCGTGATACTTAAATGTCCTGTCTCGAGAAGTTGCTATCCACGCTCTTGCGAACAAATTAATGACTGTTACAGTCAAAAAGAAAAAGGGGGGAGAAGAAGAAAAAGAGAGTGCTCGTGAAATGTACGAGATATTGGACAGATTTGCGCGTGTTCAGTGCTTTATTTGCGAGGCCTACGAGGATACTGCCAATTCCTTGATTTATATCTTGCAAGATCGTATATGTTTTTTGATTTTACTATGCTAAATAAAGTTCGATTTCTGGGAAAAGCATCTGGAGCTGGAGATGTGAGTGAAGACATTACCGTCTGAGGAAAATATACAGGGAGAATATATAAAAAGACAAAAAGAAAAAGACTTTTCTCCCATGGAGAAATAAACAGAAAGAGGTAAATCCGACGCATTTTGTCTTGACAATAAACAAATTGATTTTGTGATTTTCAAGATTTTCTAGACGGAAGTAGGTAAGAGTATCTTGAAGTTCAAAGTAATTTCCATCAGGATGCCACTAATGAATTCAATTATCGAGTATTCCAAAGTGCATGATCAAGTCTTTTCGAACAGGACAAAGAGTTTTAAGAACTATGGAATTTATTTATTTCTTATCTTTTTTTTTTCTTTTTTTTAGGTTACTCGTTTGTTAGTGTTACCATTTAGTTATTTGAGACTTAGCATGATGGAATTTCTTATTAATTTATCTATTTCCCATTTTTAAATTAGAATTTCATGAGGAATTTTTCAGCTATACATATGCATTATGTTTCTATTCTTTGATTAATTAATGAAAATATCGAGATTCTATCGCGCTTATTGGTACACACTTTCGGTGTGCATTTGCCAGTTTACTCATTTCCACCCTTTAACCATCGCGTCGCTTGCACTCATCTTTTCCCGTCTACGCCATTGACATCGTGGTCCTATCCGCCGACGTAGTCCTGTCTTGTCGTAGCTCCATCTTATAAAGAGGCTTCTTGATGTCGACGCAACTATACTGAAGAGTTTCTGGAGCATCAGAAAATCAAATTGTGATTCTGCACCAAGAATTCACCTAACTTTTAGCAAACGGACAACAACTTTCGATGCAAGAGAACTTACAGGACTCGTAAGACCTATTCGGAAAATTCGTTCTAAACAGTATGCTATATCCAAACCAAGGAACTTTTCTATTGTTGTTGTGAACCTTAAAATCTATCATTGGGACACCTTTTCATTTTTAGGTGAATTTTTTTTTGTACTATTGTAGCCCATTTAGTAATATTCTAAATTCCCTTGTCGCTTAAGGTTAAATAAGCATTTGTTTGTGTTTACATTCAAAATTGTTAGGGAACAGAAATAGAAAAAATTATTTCGTTCCTAACAGTTTTTGAACAAAAGAACGCATTTGGTAAATTTGTTAGGGAATAAAAAATAAATAGAAACATGTTTGGTAAATTTATTCTTTTTTTGTTTCTTTTAATTTTTTTAATGTTTTTATATTTTTTTCCTTTTTTTTTTTTTTTTTTTCTTTTTTTCTTCTTTTGGCCGGTCTCCGATGATCGGGCGACGGGGGCCGGCAGCCTCGCCCAGCCACGGCGAGGCTCGCCGGCCCCTGAGGCCGAGCGTCGCCGGTGCGGGTGAGGCTCGGCCTCGCCTTGACCGGGCGAGCTCGGGCTTGCCCAGATCCGGCGAGGCCGAGCGTTGCCGGGGCCGGCGACGCTCCAGCGAGGTCGCCGACCCTCGACGGCGTCGCCGGCCCTCGACGGCCGGTCGTCAGCCATGGTCGAGGCCGGCGACCGGCCAAAGAAAAAAGAAGAAGAAAAGAAGAAGAAAAGAGAGGAGAGAGAAAAATATTCTTAAAAAGTGTGTTTACGGAACAAAAAAATAACTTTTTTGTTTTCATTTCCGTTCCAATTTTGTTCGGAACAAAAAACAGATTTGGAACAAAAACGCAAACAAACGCGTTTTTTTTTTTGTTAAGGAACAATAAAACAAAATTTCTGTTCATAAACAAAAAAAAAAGAACATTACCATGCAGCCCCTTACTTTCGGGTAGCCTAGGGTTTATAGAGTATTTATTTGATCTTGTCGAGAAACCAAACAGCGGTGATCCTTATTTTACATAAAACATTGAGAATTAGTTTTTATGAAATTTCACCAGTTAACAATTTTAGGTCCTTGTGGCTGTATGCGATATGAATAATTCACGTCTTTACAATTGCTCGAATCTTTTCTATCTTACAACAACCTTAAAAAGTTCAAATCAGGAAATCATCTCTATTTCCAATTTATGTGTATAAAGTCCTCATATTATTTACTTAAATCGAATTTATTGTAATTTTTTACAAAATATTTCTGTCAATTTCTTTTCTTCAAGTATTTCTTAATAGGGCGGTTTTACTTGATCTTTCAAAATGCCGCTTTCTTTGCGTACATGCAGCGTGTGTGCATGCATGCTAATATACGGGGAGATTATGAAATGGAAAGGATTGAAAATCTTAACACCTTATCTCAATTATTTATAGGGTTAATATCACGAAAAATCCTAAACTGATTACATGTAACAAATTTACTCCAACTTAATTTTTTTAATCACCAAAAATCTTAAACTGGTATATATATATGATCAATTTACCCATCGTTAGTTTCCATTAAATTTGATTAATATCATAAAAAACCACAATGGTACACATGTGACAAATGGAGGGTAAAATCTCAAACTAGTATACTCGTCGTTGTGTAACAAAAGGCAAATTTGTCATAGGTGTATTGATTTGAAGCATTTTATGATCAAAAAGTTAATTTGAAATAAATTTGTCATAAATGTATTAATTTGAAGTTTTTCATAATATCAATCCTTACTCCTAAAACCAACTTTTTATGTAGGATACGTGGATGAGGTGATTGAATAATTTTAAAATTTATTATGAAAATGCAATTAAATTTTAACTTTTTAAAAAAGTGTAATCAAGTCTTAAAATTTATCAAATTGATCCAACCAAGTATTTTTGTTGATAGCATTTTTTTTTTTTAAAGTTTGAGGATATAATTACTAATTTTTGAAAATTTTAATTTTTAATTGTACTTTCATAATAAGTTTCAGAATTTTTAGTGTACTTATCTCAATAATTATTTTCCTTATTTTGCTTTGAGTATTAAGGTTAAAAAATATTTTTTGATTTTAAAGTGGTCCGGAAATCTTTATGATCGTACTCAATGTCGTTTTTACTAGACCCACCTCCTCTTTCGACGGGGTTTCCCGGGTCCCTTCCAACGTCCACTTCCCCAACCACAGTGAAGGGACCTTTAATGCTTGTCATGTCTTAAAACAGGGAACGAATAGGGTCTGGTCATTTGTAATCTCCAATCAAATTTTTAAAGTTATGTTAAGGATGAAAGTTTCAAGAATTATTAAAAAAGAAAAAATGAATGTGTGGCCAAGAGTTTTCCTCAAGTCAATCCATCACTAATGCTCCCAGCCCCGAAATAAGTTTTAAATAACGTAAAAACATAATTAGTCATCTAAGTTTAAAAGGATAAATGTATTTGAAATGCTAAAATTTGTAACGAGAGTACAATTAAGTTTTAAAACTTTTAAAAAGTATAATTAAATCTTTAAATTTATCACGAACGTATAATTGAATCTTAAAATTTTTAAAAAGTACGATCAAATCATAAAATTTATCAAATTGATTCAATTAAGTTATTTCAATGATTACATTTTTTGAAAATTTCAGCATTCAATTGGACCTTCATGATAATTTTAAGTTCTGATTATATTTTTAAAGTTTTTAGAATTCAAATATACTTTAGAATTTTCAGTGCACTTATTTCTAATTTTAATACTAAGTGAATATGCTGTTTCTTAATATAATTTCTGAAATACGATGACAATTATTCGTGCCGAGGAATCTTATGCAAGTATTATGCCTCTGGGGTGCTGCTCATGCAACGTCAACTCAAAATTGTTCGACAAGATCTCTATGGGTTGCCGGTCTGCCCTACCGGAGTGGCGTAGAGAATTCGGCCAGCGAACTCCGAATTAGAGTTGGACCTAGCTACTTTTCGAGTGTTCTTGTCGCCCCCTTACTCTTGTGACCCGTGGCAACCGATTGATAGGCCTTCTCCCACACGGTAGACAGAAATCTAATTACTAGCCATATATTTCGGATCGAATTTCAAAATCACCATCATTAGGTACTCTAGACAACATGGTGCCGGCCATGCACGCCCGTCGTTCTCTAAGAACCTGAGCCACGTTTCACGATTACGCTTGTCACTCGGCCTCATCTCATGTTTCATTAACTTTATTTTCTGGTTTTGGGAAATTTATATTATGCATCTTATTTTTCTCGTAATTGGATATCTACTCACATCTCTCGTTAAAATGATCTTCGTCCACTTATTCAACAAGCTGTCATTTTCATTTCCAAATTGCTCGCATCGCTCGCTCACTCCTCCCATGGGTACTTTGAAGCTCTAATATCCCTCCCTGTTTCCTCCTCCTCCTCCCTCTTCCCCCAACCTTTCAGTTGCCGTCACCGGTGCTTTCTCAAGCTGAGCCGTCATTTCCGGCAGTTCATTCCTGCGGAACACCCTCTAGCCTCATCTAGATAACGTGGACCTTGAATCGATTAGGTGGTGGTGCGTAAGTTTTATTTTGTAAGCCGTCCTTCTTTTTTCATTGTTTACAGTAAAATAATATAGATAAAAAAACGGTTCAGAGTAAAAATTGAACGATGGGGAGTGAGCAAAAGCAAATTAGGAATGAGTGAGGCTTGTGAGTCTTGAACCAATGAGGGCGAGCCGCAAGCGAGCAAGGATGAGAATGAGTTGTGAGCGAGAGAGAGGGAGTCATGAAGTTTTTGAGTGTGATTGGAGAGAATAGAGAAAAAGAGAAATATAGAGAAAAAGATGTCAATAGAAATAGTAGGACTTTTGAGCATTATGAAACTGGTTCCAAATTTGGTCTGATCATTCTAGTTTTCAAGTAATTTTTCACTCAAAACTAGGAACTGCTCCAGTTCCTATCAATTCCAAAAAATTGAAATCAAGAACCAGACTAGTTTCAATAGAAACGGGTAACTGAACTGTTTTTCAGGGTGATTCGACCCGATTCTTGATTAGAACCAATTCGGTCGTATAGACCTACTCTTCCCCCACCCGATAGCTTTGTAAGCTGCCTTTGTAACATAAATTGATATCCATATGATCTGTACGAGTAGTGGACTCCAACAGTCCTGGTACTCCGCATGAGTATTATATAAAGATAGTGCATGTACGATATTTATTTGAAGATCTTCCGCGTTTGCGCGCACGAGAGATGGGGAAGAGATGAAAACAACTTATGAATAGACATCCACATTCTATCTCTCTCCTAGAGATTGAGGAAATCTCCCCTGGCCTATGAGACGACAATAGTGCAATTATCAAATATCTTTCAGCAATTGCATGGTCCAGATTTGCGGAAAAGCACATAGGCAAAGGCAAAGGCATATAAACATGCAAACGCCCCCTTTTCACACAATTTCGTTTGATTCCTTTGGCCCGCCATATATTTGTCCCAATCTCAATTCTTTCGCAACAAGATGATTCTGGAGAAGCCCTTTGTACGGTAGAAATGGTGGAAACTAGGGTTTCGGTGAACGTGAAAGAAACAATTCCATGCTCAAGTCGCACGGCGCCGAAAACCCTACTTAGTATGTGAATGTGACGTGTATTTGACATGATTTACTATGTCAATTAGGATTATATTAATGAGCGTAGGCATGATAATCAAGCAATTAAGAAGATTAAGTTTTTGTTTATGGATTGCTTTGATCATTTTTATGAGTAACCACTTATTTAAAAATTAAAATACTCTTAATTAAACATGTTTAACCAGTGCCTCAAGGGCACTCATTAATTAGACCTCACAAAAGATAGTCTTGTTAATGCTCCCAAATGAAAACGGGAATTGCCAATGTGCATGCCCTTCAAGTAAGCTTGATTTTCACTCAGTAGCGGAGTACTACATGTTTTGGGGTTAAATAAACACATTGGCCAAACCCTAGCCTACAGGAGGAGCATAAATAGGACTTGTTACTTGCATAAAGGAACAATATTGTATGATACATTCGTTTAATTGATAATGTGATAGCCACAACACCACTATGAACTAATATGTTTAGATATGTATTCTTTTAATCTAGTGTGAACCGCATTGCCTAGTCAAATGTGATTGACTTGATTTGATGTTACTAAGTTAAAAAGTAATTTCTTCTCGGGGGTAGGGCTTCCACTTTTTGGACAACGGAGAAAGCGAAAAGTGGCAAGCTTTTATGAATAGCAACCAAAGTGAATGGAGGGTATGGGCTCTCAATCATCTAACATTTAATCTATAGGTTTCTTTGTACTATTAGATTAGTGCAGATTGGATTTAACTAAAAATATGGCATGGTGGTGGCCTTTATTTTTGGATGGTGGGACTGTGCTCTTGTATGCATTCAAACTCGCTAGAAACGGCCTATTCGACCTGGCATTCCACTGACAGACAGCGATTATGACTTGAGTAGGAGACAATCTCTATTGTCCGCACTTTCATTAAACAAAACCCCAACCCATGAAAATGAAGCAAGCTAACATTTCAGAATGCCTTTATGTTACAAACACTATAATATTGAGAGATGTCAATTCACAAGCCATGCTTGACATCAGCTTTGAGAAACGGGAGGAGGAAAAAAGGGTAATGGGAAACGGGTTCAAATTAGTGGTTGGTAAGGTGGTAATTAATTACAATTATGTGATAATTAAATTTGGTGGAGAGCATAGGCATGAAGTTTAGGTAAAGGTTGTCCATTAGGCACGCTTACACATGCAATGGACATATCACCCAAAAGCATAATCTATGCATAACACAGTGGAGGAAGATAATGATGGGTCTCCCGATTAATTAAATGGCATCGAATTCGATTGGATGCCTTTCAGATCGATGGTGCACGAATTGCCTTGTCCATTAGGGTTTAGTCCAACATCGGAATGATTAAGGTCTTCCTCCTTCATTTCGTGGGTCATTTCCTGTCTCTAGTCTATTATAAGAAAACAAGAGTAAAGTCAATGATCGATGAAGACTTGATCACATTAGGTTTTTGGGTATTTTCCTGGTCTTTTCCCCCTTCTTTTTGGTCTTTTTCCTCCGTAATTTGAGGAATTCCATCTACAACGAACTAATACAGGGTGGCGAAGTCCTCCTATAGGCTCCCTAATCTCTGCAAAGGGAATGTTTTTTATTCGAAGTTTATAGGTCTACTTGACGGATTAATCAAGAACAAAGTACACTTTGTGTTTCTTCAAGAAAAATGAATGGCAAGTTAGGTCTCTTCAAGAATGATTGGTTTCATTATGATCACAAATATAAAGATATCTAGCTCTCAATATTTGATAAATTCGAGTATTTTATTCAGTGCATTCTCTTTGGGTCATTTCAATAAAGAGATATGGTGCCAATATCATTTTGTAGATCATTATCAATCAACAATCCTATTAAAAGTCATCAAATATGCAATGCCTATACAGAAGATTTATTAATATGACGCCACGTGTGTGGACTTGATTGCATTGAACATATAACTGGAGATAAGAATAGGTAGACTCGTATGAGCAACAGAGATCACGAATACGAGAGGAAGTGGCAAGGTCCGAAGCTCAATTTCTGGTACCAGTTTAAAATGAGCTTTGCTTGTCTAACCCTAGAGGACTTATGTTCTTCAAGCACGTCCACTTAATGTATAATAGTAACTAAAACAAATCCGAATACCTCTTGTATTTATGTTAGTGACTTCAGCAACAATGTCAAGCTTTTTGTGAAATTTTGGAGCCAATGTAGTGGTTTCTTGTCATCTGTAGACATGTTAATAGCTTTAGATATAATGTCCACTATGTAGTGGTCTCTTATCTTATGTGCAGGAATCTTTCTGTGTAGACGATTCTTTGAGATTGTGTCCATCACGCAAGAGTCATGCTACCGCAAGCTTATTGGGACGGGATCTCGGCCTGGAAGTCTTCATTAGTTCTCAAGGGGTTTACAGCCTCTGGTGGCCAAGCTCCGGTTAATTAGGTCAAATTAGGTTAAGCCCTATTATCTTCTAAACTTTAGGGAAGCAGTGACAGAGCACTATTTGTCGGTACTGACAAGACAAGCGTGGAATCTTGTTTTGTCTGATTAGCGGAACAAACGGAGGAGAGAGAATTTATGGGGTCGGGTCTCGATTAAGGAGAGAAAGAAGTTATTGGAAAGTCACATATTGGGTTGAGGATAAGAAAGAGTATTTTGCGCATCAATTACGTTATTGACGTTTTATAATCGATTAATCATGTTTTTGGAGAAGTTTCATGCTTGATTAGTTGAACTTTTGATCGTGTAACACGTGATATTACTGTTACGTACAATACATCTTGGATGGAATACAACTTCTATTTTGCCCACTTGAAATGAAACTTATGTGTAATGGTCTAGTTATTACTTATTACTACTTCACACAATTTGATGATTTGATACACAATCATATTATCAGCAGATTTCAACGATATAAATGAATAGACTTCTCAAAATACTGCATGAGAACGCTTTTTAAAAATGATGTTAATCAGCCAAATAAATTTAGGTGGTGCCCCTTTCTCTAAGAAATTCATATGATTAACTTATTGAATTATTTCCACCAAGTGGTTGGCCCAATGGTAGACATATCAATTATTTTTCATGAGATTATGAGTTAAATTCACGTTATAAGCGAAACTCTACACAAACGGCTCATGATGCGTTGTTGTCTAGTTGTGGCATATTTCGTATGGAGAGGATTCCCTCGTTCATCTTGATGAGAATGTAGTGATGGAGTTGCTAACTTCATACTTTCGAGTTGTGGGTGACACAAAGTTGCTATGGCTCAATCTGACATTTTGTAGTAGCCTTGGAGCACTTATGACAGTGCCCAAAGGGGGTCTCCATCCTTTTTACTCATAAAAGAACTTAGTAACTTATAAAAGTAGTTGCCTAAGGAAAAACAAGACGTACAAGAGGAAAGTGCTTGGCAGGCTAGACTATTACAAATACATTGGCTCAATTGTGATGAAGCCCACCCAACCTAAAAGGACCATTTTGTGGATCCACTGGCAATTTGGGGGATAAAAAGGGTTATGCAGACTTGCAAGTTCTCAAGTGTGTATGCTATACGTGCAGAACAACGCGAATTGGGACGAAATTTTAAGGGTCGTAAGATCTGGTCGATCCTATATGGTTCCACCAAATCTGACATGCACTTCGGTACATGTAATATACTCACTAAATAGTTTCCCGCCTTACAACACATGCATGCCGCTGGGCAGCTCGGTCCATATGTTACTTGGCAATTCTGGCGGCAATATGTTCCTTGTCCTTATCGATCTCCACCGCAGTTATCGTGGCCTCGTGTGCCGTGATGGAACAGGAGATCCTGAAAATGGACTCTGAAGATTGATGCTAGGATAGCAAGCTAATTATTTGTTGTCGCTGTTTCTCGGTCATACGAGACTAAGTCTCTTGAACCGGTTTTGCGCAGGGAATGGCTACGTACGGCGAAGTCACTTCAACAAGAAATGCGTAACCACAAAATATGTGGTTACTGCAAGGCTAGATAATAGAGATTGTGTTGTTTCGGTTCGAAAGTGGTCGATAACTCGGGTTGGCATTGTTTGGACTTTTACAATCTTATCTTAAATACATTATTGAGACGTGAGATGATATTGAGTATACTAGGAATGATTTCGTTAAATTGATATATTGAGTGATGCGATAATCCTTATTGAGTGGGGTGTACAAAATGCTGAAATATGTGCGGGACCTGCTTGTGAATGCTCAAACAAAAAAAATGGTTAATTGGAAATTCTACATTGACTAGAAGAGAAGGTTCACTTTCAATTGTCAATCTCAGAGGCATGTTGGTAAGAAGAAGCTTATTAAAACTCAAAAAAAAATAATAATAATAAAGAAATCACTGCGTTTAAGATTATGTTCCCCAGCTTCCCAACCTTATTAGCTTTTCTCGTGATATCATTTCAGATTTTTTATTTGCTTTATATGTTTATATAATTTCAATGGGTAACTCTAAATACACTTTTGCAACAACAACAAAATACAATTGTAGTCTCCAACAAATGTGAACCATATCGCGTTGAAACCCAGTTGTAATTTCATGAGATCATGTCCATTTCAATTTCAGATCAAAAACTTCTTCATGAAGGACTGTAGCTTGGAATATTGAAAGAGTGATTTGATGTAAAGCGAGTGTTGAATGATGGCATGAGGCGAATTAGCACCTCATAATAGATGTTTTTCTACCAAAAGTCTTCACAAGCAATCTTTTCGATTTTTTTCCTCGTTCCGTCTAAGATTAAAGTAAGATAAAGACTTCGATATGACGCGTTGCATTTACCGAAATTTTATCTCTACCAAATTATAGACTTTAATAGTGATCACCGAGACCCAATCCGCTCATAAAAATGACATTCTCCTCCAACTTCCTTCTATGGATTTCTACTTCCGCAATGGTCATGCTTAGTGAGAAGGCACTGGATGATAAGCTCATTATACTATTGGGCACTGCTTATCTATCGGCTATACCTTGTGAGAAATCGGCCCTTTTTGCATTTTGTCCAAACCCTAGACTCTCAACACCAACCCATATGCATGGAACCAAGTTAATGGTATCATACTAAAATATATATTTACAAGCTTCTTTTCTTGATGCCACTTCTACTTGTGCTCTAGATCACTCCGCATGAATGTGCTTCTTCTTTCTCTTCAAGTACATTGGTTTTATCGGAATAATTACAATGATTTAGATATATATGACACCATAAATGTCCTAACTTTTGTATTGCATTTACTTAAGTATCCTAATTGCTTTTTCAATCACTTGAGTTTCGCATTGATGAAAAATCATTCACTTGAGTGCTTATTCCGAAAATTTATCCTACATGGCTTTTTGAAAATTATATTTGGACTCTATGTGGCTTTTAAGATAATTTCAAGTCCAATGTGGGCAATCTTCGCTTGACATGGTAAAGAAGGACAAGTTTTGGCCTTTTTGTCCCCCTAAATCTATTTGAGATTGAAACCCTAATTGATTAATGGAATGAAGGTCACGTACAACCATAGGAGTAGCTGCTTTAAGAATCTACCAAACTTCACTCTTCGCATCCTTCTCTCCACTCCATAGCAAAGCGCCTAAATCTTGCTCTAGCTTCATGCCTTGTCCCTCACTCTCGTCGACGACAATAATTTGCTTAGTGTTTGCAACTAATCAACCATCACTGCCACCGAAAACCTCGACGACATAGAGAATCCCTTGAGGATGCGAAATTGACTCTATGGAGAATTTGTCGACATTGTAGAGATGGCTAATAGACACAAGTCTGTAGCCACAAAAAATGGCGATTCAAAGAGCCAATGTTGGAGAAAGGGGCTTGTCACTTCGAAGAACGCAAGGAAGGGCAAAAAATTGCTGGTTGTGCCTTTTTAAATTAGATTTAGGGTTTCTACATTCAAATTTTGCTCCCATTAATCAATTTGGGGAAGTAAATGTGTTAAATAACGTCATTTAGTACTAATTTTGCTAACTTCACTTTGTCAGTGAGCCACTTCAGTCTATTTATAATAATTTTAATGAGTGTCGGATTTTTCGACCATACAAATTAGCAATGGCACTCAAATGAATGATTTTTAACCAATAGTACTCATGTGATTGGAAAACAAGTTATGATACTCAAATGTGAGCAATATGAAATTATAGCATTTATGGTCTCTTTATATGATTTAACCATGAAAGCTTACAAGCTCCTGCGAACATGGGTTAGGAGGTTTCTTAGGCATCGAAACTAATTGTTGTCTTTCAAAAAAGTTATTAGCATTCCACCTTGGCAAACATCATTTTGAGGAAAAAGAATCTAATTGTCAACCCTAAAGACTTACATATGAAGAAAGCAAATTAAAAACTCAAACTAAATCTTATGCTAAGTTTATGTTCCCAGTGTCCTTAACCTATTAGCGATTCCAGTGATTTTGGATTTTGTCAAACCTAAACTCGATAATCATAAATAAAAAGATATGACCGTCTTTCTACTTGAAGGAGGCGACCTCGAACAAAAACCAACATAAAATTGTTATCAAAATACATATCCATCAGACAAAGTGTGACACCTAAGAACGTCGCGCGAGGCATATGTCCTTTCTTATTTTAACTCAGAAGTATAATTAAAAATCGTATGAATCAATTAATATACATATGTTTCTTGTTTATTACAATGTCCAAGCAAAACACAATTATAAAAGTATTGGGAAGGGTTGAGCTACCTAAAACCATCACACCAATCCTGCACCAAAAACTTGCCTGCGAGTTACCTAAAACCATCACACCAATCCATAACCAAAAACTTGCTTGCACAAAGGTCACACTTCTAAATGACAGATAAAGAATGTTGCTCATTGACAAGCCGTCGTTGAAACTAAAGGGACCATTAAACTCCTAAGTGGTCCAATAGACTCCCCATCAACTTATACGGTGGAACTGCATTTAGTATACACTACCATTGATTTAGATATAAGCACAACTTGGTATTCACAATCAAATTATGTGGGAAGTTCAAATCGCAGTGGTGGAGGGTGATCCATCCTACAAAACTGAAAAAATAAGGGATGAGCCGAAACCCTAATAAATGAAATCTCTAAGCCTAATGTAACGACCCTGAATCTAGGTCGCAATGTTATCGTTGTGACGTCCCAAGCATGCCACTGACCTTTTTTTTTTTTTTTTTTAAAAAAAAATTTCGATTTAAGCACTTGCGGAAGCATTACAACATCGACACCCGACCACAACACAACAAACAAGCAGCCAGGAAAATATTACACAAAGCATACTGCTAGTATATTTACAAGCTCTTTCTACGGGCCCTCCTTTTTACATCATCCTTAAATATTTGGGTAGGCCAAGGGAATTCCTATCTCCTCTAACGTGACTACAACTCTCAAAACTGGTGTGAGGTCTCCATGCCTATAAGTTTGAAAAATAAAGAGTGAGTCCAAGACTCAGTAAGTAAAAACCCCTTGTCTTCTACTAGGATGATATATTATCATCAAATTTAGCATGTACAATGCTCGTATTACAATATCGATGGCGGATCGAAAATAATATTACTACTTCATCTCGATTATATGTATGTGTCCCTTCGGCATAACTGCCTTGCCTAATTACCTTTGGGTTATTTATGTACACACCAAGTCGCATAGTAATAAACATACCGGCATGTATAAAAAGTTCTTTTACATACATCTTGGCTCAATCAGGGTATTCCGACTCAATTGAGGCATCCGGCTTTAAGTTAGATATCTTGGTTCAACCAGGGCATCCTGGCTCAACCGAAGTATCCCGGGGGCTAGCTTGCTCAACCCAGGCATCTTGACTCAATTAGGGCATATCGTTCTCACAAACGAGGTATCGCCACCAATGCTATAGGATGATGGTCTTCTTCTTTCATTTGATGACCATATATCATGTGTCGAACATGCCAATTCATTATCTTCCATCTTAACCCACACAAGAGCAAGCCATACAAAGTGGACTTGTGACACATAAACAATCACTCATGGGTAAGCACATGACTAAACTCAACGACATAGCATATCACCCTGCCCAAGGGTTAGGAATTCTACTTACATTTGATGAATGTCGATGAGCTATAGATGGTTTTTAACCAAAAAAAGGCCATTTGGTGAGGTGGTGGGCGAGCAAGGTCGAGAGAGGGAGAGGATGCGATGGTGAGAGGGCGTGAGAGAAAAAGAGAGAGTGAGGGAGAAAAGATAGGGTGAGGAAATGAGGGGAGGATGCCTCTATTTATAAGCAAACCTCTCATCATTACCTTTCTAATTAGACCAATAGGATCTCTTTGGGTGGCAAACCTAGGTTGAAGAGGTGGCAAGGTTATGGAAGAAGAGGTGGCAAGATTAGACTCTTAAGAAGACACTTGTGCTCTTTCTCATTGGGCTACCTAAGTCTTGTAATAATGAAATGGCCAACTTATTCTCCAAGACTTAGTTTAGGCATAATTATGACCTATTCTATAAGATGACACTTAAGCATACACCTCAGCCCCCTTCATTTAATGTTTAGACTTGGTGTAATCATTAGGTCAAGATATTCATCACATGCCTAAACAAAACTTGTTCTCCAAGTTTAGCCTCTCTAGAATCTTCTTCCAAGTCTCAAAATAATCCTAATGATGGCTATGTTTAATAGGTGACACATAAGTGCATGACTCACTTTCCCTCATTTAATGCTTAGATTTGTGCCATTGTGAGGTTTGGATTTTTTCTTATATCTAACTTGCTCTCCAAGCTAAACCAAGCCTTCTAGAGTCTTCTCTTTTGTCCATTCTAAAGAATAAGCTAAACATGAAAATGAGACCATATATCACTAAGTTATCTAAGCTTGGCAAAAACTTAACTCTCAAGTCTCAAATTAGTATCATGATCGCCTAAGACTAAAGGAACACATAAGCTTATGATTCATCAAAGTGCATTAAATGGCATTAAATAATTAGCTTTCAAAAATATTTAAGACCAATCTTGGTCTTCTAGACAACCTAGTCTTTGGTATCTTTACCCTCAAAATAGGCACGTAAGCCCTCTCCTTGAACTTGGGTAAAACTTGTCTTCCAAGTCTCATATTAGTGTCATTATAGGCTAAGCCTAAAGGGACACATAAGCATATGAGTCATCTATCATAATGATGGTTCTTGGATCTAGTTCATTAAGAAACTCTATTCTTATGGCTCGAACTGAGGATGTTGCAAGTCTTCCCCCCTAAAAAGAAAAAAGTCATCCTCAAAATTTAAGTACAAACTTGATTGCTCCAATAAATGTGGGTATTGATGCCTCATCAATTTATCACTTTCCCAGGTTACTTCTTATGTTCCATGATTTCGCCAAATGACCTTAATTAAGGGAATAACCTTATTCCACAACACTTGCTCTTTTATATTCACAATCCACACTGACTCCTCCAAATATTAGGGGTGAGCGGTTCCAGGTTCCGGTTCGATTCCGTCTGGAACCTGGAACCTACCATTGAGTATAGGTTTCTCAAAATGAGAAACCTGGAACCTACCCGTCAGAACCGAGAACCTGAAACCTACACTGTCACAGGTTCCGTGGTCGGTTCAGGTTCCAACAGTTTTTTTTTTTTTTTTTTTATTTTCAAATTTGAACTATAACGTACGCGCACGTTACCAAAAAAAAATATATATATAATGCACGCGCACGTTACCAAAAAAAAAAATAATAACGTACGCGCATGTTACCAAAAAAAAACTATAACGTACGCGCACGTTACCAAAAAAAACTATAATGTACGTGCACGTTACCAAAAAAAAAACTATAACATACGTGTATACTACACGGTAATTTCCCACATCTTAGCAAATATACCAATGCCAACTGTAAGAATTTGGACATACATAATCAAAACTAATAAGAAGTTTCCAAAGTGGAAAGGAGATGCTTGATTAACTATAATTATTGTGCCCACATATGTCAATATATGTGCACTAAAGCTTAAATCGTCACATTTGCCATATGTCATATGTCTTATCAGCTGAGTCAAATGAAAATGATAAAGCAAAATATACTAAAGAGATGAAAAACCAGAAGTGCCAACAAGATCTCAAATTTTCATCTACTCCATAGTGTGAACTCTGCAACCTTTCCTTGTGATTCTTTTGGCATAGCAAAACCTTGCAAAGACATGAATGAAAATCAGTCAAAATCCTAAGTAAAGACACAGAAAAAAAAATCAATATCGATAATACTCCATGAAGCATGCCATTTTGCCCATCTAAAGGCTCCTAAATTTTTTGACAACATAGTTTAAAAATTCAATGTACATAAAAGGAGCTTGCATTAAGATTATGACAAACAAAGTTGCTCATCAATAAGCCAACAAAAAACCTTGCTTGACTTCTCAACCGTTGGACCCATTGCAAATGCGACATCACCAACTTTATTTATCGACGATAATGTCTGCATTAAGACCAACCATATCTGAAAAAAGAGGAAGAGATTAAATAAAATATTCACTTATCAGATATACAAAAAGAATTATAATATATAAATATATAAACATTACTTACCCAACTCAAATTGTTCTGCATTCTCAATACACTCTTCAATATCAAGCGGTACACGAACAACTCTCAACCAATCTTGAGTGCAAATCAAAGCTTCCACTACTTTTGGAGTTAAAGAACTCCGAAAGCCATTAAGTACATGACCCGATGTACTAAAAGTTGATTCTGAAGTAATGGTAGTTACAGGAATTGACAAAATATCTCGAGCCATCAAGGAAATGATCTTATATTTTGAGCCATTAGTCTTCTACCAAATCAAAATGTCAAGACCAAGATCCTTTTCATCTTTTTCTTGAAAATACTCATCAAGCTCGGATTTGTTGTCATCGCGCCCTTGTTCATTCGAGTATAAAAACATTTTCTTCCAAGTTTGGGCGTTATGCTTATTTATTCCTTCACTACCACCCGTATCGGTATTGGAATTGGAACTACTACTACTTGCACCCAAATTATGGCCACCAAAATCTTGATCACTTGAAATAAGAGAAGATTGCTCATAAAATTCATACAAACGCTCCAATGTATCCTTCACCTTGTAATGCATCTTTTTAATTTTCGATTCATCATCATAAATTTGTCCATATAAGAAACTCACATATTTAACTTGGCTCTAGGATCTAACACAACCGCAATCAACACCATCATATTCACTTTATCCAATCTTCCATAATATTTGTCAAATTTTTCTTTCATTTTCACACCCATATCTTGAAGCTTAGGATCCGAAGCATTGATCGCATCTTTCAAATCTCTATACAAAAGAGCTATCCATTCAAAGTAATCATTTGAAGTAACATATGAAGTCTCAGACATCTGATTGGTGGCATCATAGAATATTTTGAGAAAATCCGAAAGAATAATAATATTTTCCCAATCATCTTCACTAGGAGTTTCATGATTAAGCTCACTTACAAAAGATGGATCGTGATCTTCCATCATTTCGAAAGCTTTTCTGAACTTTATGGCGGTGTCTAACATAAGGTAAGTGGAGTTCCATCTAGTGGTGACGTCAAGAACTACCGAATCCTTATAAGTGATATTTTCTTTCTCAATGCAAGATTGAAATCCTTGGGCTCTTGTGGGAGAACTCCTTATATACCTAACCACATTTATGATACGTGCAATGGAGTCACATGCCATAGTCAAGCCATCTCTCACAATCAAATTTAATATATGAGCTGTACACCTCATGTGCAAAACACTACCATCTAATATCAACGACTTTTGTTTCGAAAGTTTATCCCTCAAATAGCTAATTGCAACATCATTTGAGTTAGCATTATTCACGGTAATTGTCGACACCTTTTTTTCTATTCCCCAATTCTCAATGCATTCCTCCACCATTTTCCCAATCTCCTTACCCCTGTGACTATGCATCACCACAAAGTTGATGATTCTTTTATGCAACTTCCAATTTTCATCAATAAAATGTGCAGTGAGACACAAATAATTCAGATTTTAATTGGAAGTCCATGTATCAGTCATGAGTGCGATCCTAGAATTAATCTTCCCAAAATAATTCTTCAAAGAAGTTCTTTCACATAAAAACAACTTCATGCAACCTTTTGCCACTGTGAAACGTGATATATGTTTGAAGAGATGTTGTAACTCACTAACATATTCACGAAATCCAACACGCTCAACCAAGGAAAAAGGTTGCTCATCAAGGATGATGAACCGAGCAAGCTGTGCCTACAACATTCTTGATTAAATGCCCATGTTGATAAGACGCTACTAGTACTAGAATCTCCTCCTGCCTTACCAGCCATGTTGACATTACGTGGTACAAAGAATTTCTGCCTCTTATCTAGATTACGGGGAAACCTCTTGCATGTAGTCAAGTGCTTCCTCATTGCAGAAGTACCGTTAGCAACACAGTACGTAAGCATTGACCCACAATGAATGCACTTTACTTGATATATTTTTCCATCCTTATCACTAATTTTCGAATAATAATTCTAGTATTCGGATGTATATTTCTTATCATGGGAAAGATGAGAACCGGGTACCTTATTTGTGGCAGTTGAGGTAGAGGGTGCCTCTTCTTCAATTTTATTGTTGGAAAACTCCAATTCCATAATTGGAGTCATCTCCTCACGTCCTTCCACCTCAATTGATGTGTTATCTTGATACATTAACTTCGCACTGCACAACAATAATAGAATATTAATTTAGACGCACATTTTGACCACTCATAACAATAATAGCATGCACCTTGTAGGCACAAGTGGTAGACAAGACATGATAATCCAAACCATTTAGCAGTGATTTAGTTATATGTGCACAAGCATATATGCTTATTATTTAAGGAAGATTAAACAGTAACATGTTTATCTAATGTAAAAGAGCAACCAAGTCTTTCTATATGAGGGTGACTTAAATGTCAACACGATGCATAAACACCAACCACTTATGAACGAAATGTCACACTTGAAGCATGTTAGGTATCTTCCAATAAGGCCAAACCTTCAAATTAAGATATTGAGCCTAGAAATCGTACAATGATAGTCAAAAGGCAAGAAAATACAAGATGGATTCATAAAAAATAATAGTACATTCCTTTAACAACCCAGAAGATGCTTTTCTAAATCTGGCGTTCAAGTATAATCAATTTGTACCGGATACATTTAACAATGAACTACAGTTAGATTTGCACGTTTTAGGAGAAAGATAATAGCACATTCCTTTAATGCATGAGAAAGCTTTAATGAATTCATCTCCAGTCATTCGTAGGAACTGCATTTTAACATTGTTTGGAAATTATTTTTACCAATAATGCTACGCTATAGAGTTTTTTGCCACACATATTAACTAAAGAAAATTAACTACAATTAGATTTGCACGTTTTAGGAGCAAAATAATAGCCACTCCATCATTGATGCCATTGGAACTCCATCAATTTGAAATTGTTGGCATAATGATATGGTACATCAGATTCAGAACTCCATTAATTTCCAGAAAAATGATGTTACAAAATACAAATGGCAACTCAAAATTTGCTGCCTACAACTTGCTCATCCAGAATTTAAACTCCAAAAACAATGAAAATGCCACCAAAGAACTATAATCACTGAGCGAGTCCAAGAATCACCGAATCAATCACTCACTCCCTACGCTGGTATTACCCCGAGATCGTACAAATGAAATTCACAGCATTTGATGTTATAACCCCGAAATCATACCCTTGGAGAGAAGGTCCAGAAATCCAATTTCACCGGGCAAGCGGCGTCCGACGTTGCGACTGCTGTTGCGAGCAGCGGCAGTGGCGGTGGGTCGCGAGCAGAGACAGCAGAATCGACGTTGTCGGGGCTTCTGGCGCGAACAGTGGCGGCGGGTTGCGAGCGGAGACAGCATAATCGGCGTCGTCGGGGCTTCTAGTGCGAGCAGAGGTGGTGGGTCGTGAGTGGAGACAACAGAATCGGCGTCGTCGGGGCTTTTGGTGCGAGCAGCGGCGGTGGGTTCGCTCATTGCGAGCGGAGACAGCAGAATTGGCGTCGTCAGGGTTTCTGGCGTGAGCAATGGTGGTGGGTCGTGAGCGGAGATAGCAGAATCGGCATCATCGGGGCTTCTGCTCGTCGGGGCTTCTTGCGCGAGCAGAGGCGGTGGGTCGCGACTCGCGAGCGGAGATGAGCTCGGCTCAGATCTGCTTGCGTTGGGTAGTCGTGATGGGCGGAGATAGTAGAATTGGTGTTGTCGGGGCTTCTAGCGCGAGTAGAGGTGGTGGGTCGTGACTCACGAGCGAGACGAGCTCGGCTCAGATCTGCTTGCGTTGGGTAGTCGGCGATGGGCGTCGAGGCAGAGCATGGCAGCGACGGGCGTCGAGCGGCGAGAATTCGCGCGAGCAACGTCGGTGACTAGCGTTCGGCTGCGAGACTCAGAGCAGTGTCCAGCGATACCTTGAAAAACTGAAAGTGGAAGAGTCTAAGTCGGGAGTCTCGGGGGAGGGGGGTTCCTTTTGGATCCCTAACCGGTTCGAAACCGGTTCCGCGACCGGTTTCGGTTCCCGGAAAAATGGAATTGGGAACCGGAACCTTTCCTTTAAGAACCGGGAACCGAATCGGAACCTCCAATTCGGTTCTCCGGTTCCCAGTTCTACTCGGGAACCGCGCTCACCCCTACCGAATACGACATTATGTCATCTACTTCGATCTCTCTGAAGTTTAGTACATGTATTGGATTGGACTCATACTTTTTCAACATCGATACATGAAGGACATTATGTACCTGAGCAAGTTTTGGCGGCAAAACGAGCCGATAGGCCAAATTCCCTATTTGTTCTAGGATTTCAAAGGGTCCTACGTATTTGGGGCTTAACTTCCCTTTATTTTCAAAGTACAATACTCTTCTTATGGGCAACACCTTAAGAAAGACATGGTTGCCTACTTGAAACTCTAAAGGTTTCCTTCGCCTATTAGCATACATTTTCTACCTACTTTGGGCTATCCTAAGCCTTTCCTTAATTACCCACATGGCATTTGTTGTAAGTTAGACCAACTTTGGACCAATGTTCTTCCTTTGCCCAACATCGTTCCAATAGACTGGACTTCTCCAAGCTCAACCATACAGTGCCTCAAATGGAGCCATGCTAATGCTCTGATAGCCGATGAGATATGGGTGCTCATCCCCCACTTCTCTTAAAATCGATAACACAAGCTTGTTGCATGTCTTCTAGCATTTGGATGGTTCTTTTGTTTGACCATCTGTCTGTTGTAGCACCTTAATTTTGGGTCGTATTTCTAGCTCAATCACACTTTCGTTGTGCACTCTGATCAAATGAAGCCTTCCTTAAATATAGTCTATTCTTATAATGATGTCAATGTCGTACATGACCAACACAATTAGATCTACTGTTCCCTCTTATTTACTTATAATAGTCCCACACTCCTTGCATCCTATGGTGAATAATGCTTCATTCTGTAACAGCAGTATTGGAGTTTTCCACTTTCTCTTGAGTGATTGCATAAACCCTTCCTTGAGCTGGTGGATGTTGGAAATTGTCATATTGTAGCATTGTTTGTGGTTGTTGCAACAGCATCATCTGCCACTATTGTGGGCAATATCTAATAATGTGGCCTTGCTAACTATAATTGAAACAAGCTCCTGTTCGAGTCAAGTGCAGAGTGTTTCCATGTCGTTTTTCGCAAGTGCGGCATACATCACTTGGAGTGAAGGTTAGCCTTAGGCTCTTATTCTTCTTGTTGGAAGCAAATGGACATTTTTCTTCCTATATCGGCCTCTTATGGCGACTAATTGATTTGAGAGGTTGGATGGTAAGGCCTTCCTTAATAAGTTGCTATGGCAACTCACTCTAGAGAATCTCTTTCTCTTAGCCAGGCTCGTTCATATAGCTTGCTCTAGTTCTTGAGGTTCAATGGCACTAATAAACTCTGGATGTCAAGTTTCAAGTCATCCCGAAATCTCTTCACCCTATCCATTGGATCCTTAATCAACTTAGGGGCGTATCTTGATAGTTCGGCAAATTTTGCTTTGTACCGATCAATGGTCATGTTGTTTTGTTGGAGTTACGAAAACTTCGCGAACACATTCAAAATTTTTTTTTCTATTGAACGCCTCAATAAACACATTCCAAGTTTTGGCAATATTAGGAGGGAACACTATTCCTTGCATTGCCTTCCACTAGTGACTCGCATTACCTTTCAGCTGGTACATCGCCAAGGTCACCTTATCTTCATTAGAGCACCTTAAAAGTGCGACTATCTTTTCTAACTTGTTGACCCATCATTTGGCTTCTTAGGGATCTCCTGCCTCGGCAAACCTTAGGGATCGCAGCTTTAGGAACTACTCCACTAGTTATTGCGTAGGACGTTTGCCATTTCCATTTCCTTTTCCAGTCATAGAGGCATTCCCATAAGCAGAAGCCATTTGATGCTGTGCTCACCGCCCCATTATGCTTCCAATGGTCTCAAGAGCTTGTAGAATTTCGTCTAGTCGGGGGTCTTCCTTTAACTTTCCTTTAGAACTCAACTAGTCCTGGGTCGACTTTCCTCTCATGCAAGTACTCATGTTACAACTACATAAATTCTATGAAAGCTTTTTAACAACACAATAAGGGGTTCGTGTTCATGAACTACATTGGAAACATCAGTCAAACAGCAAATTACATACACAAAGTGTTTTCTTAACTAACTATCCTATAACTCTCGACGCCCCTTGTCACTTTAAGTAATAACCTCGCTCTGATACCAAAAATGTAACGATCCCAAATTCAGGTCGTGGGGTTATTGTTGCAACGTCCCAGGTGTGTCGCCAACTTTTTTTTTTTTTTTTAAATTTTCAATTTAAGCACATGCAGAAGCATTACGACATCGACATTCGACCACATCACAATAATTAAGTAGCTAGGAAAACACTACATAAAGCATATTGCTACTATATTATACCACTATATTTACAAGCGCTTTCTACAGGCATTTCCTTTTTACATCATATTTATATATTTGTGTAGGCAAGGGAATTCCCATCTCCTCTAACATGACTATAGCTACCAAACAAGTATGAAAAATAAGGAGTGAGTTGAAGACTCGGTAAGTAAAAATCCGTAATCCTCTAATAGGATGACATCTTGTCATCAAATTTAGCATGTACAGTACTCGTATTACAATATCAATGGCAGATCGATAACAATATATGCATCCCTTCGACATAACTTCCGTGCATAATTATCTTCAGTTTATCTATGAACACATCAAGTCACATAGTAATAAACATATCAACATGCATAAAAGGTTTATTAACATACATCTTGGCTCAACTGAGGCATCTTGAGGGTTAGCTCACCCGAGGCATCTAGGCTCAACCCAGGCATCCTGGCTCAACTAGGCTATCCTGTTCTCACAAATGAGGTGTCGCCACTAACGCTATGTGATGATGGTCTTTTTCTTTCATTTAATGATCACATATCATGTGTCACACAAGCCGGTTCATTATCTTCCATCTTAACCCACACATGAGCAAACCATACAAAGTGGACCTGTGACATATAAACGACCACTCACGAATAAGCACATGACTAAACTTGACGATGTAGCATATGACTCTAGTCAAGGGTTATGAATTCTACTTACTTTTGATAAACCTTGATGAACTATAGGTGGTTTTTACCAAGAGAGGGCTGTCTAGTGAGGTGGTGGGCGAGCAAGGCCAAGAGAGGGAGAGGGGGGGAGAGAAAAAAAGAAAGTAAAGAAGAATAGATAGGGTGAGGAAATGAGGGGAAGATGCCTTTATTTATAGGCAAACCTCTCATCATTACCTTTCCAATTGGACAAATATGATCTCTTTGGGTGGCAAACCTAGGTCGAGGAGGTGGCAAGGCTATGGAGGAAGAGGTGTCAAGACTAGATTCTTAGAAAGACACATGTGCTCTTCTTCATTGGGCCACCTAAGTCTTGTAATGATAAAATGACTAACTCACTCTCCAAGGCTTAGTTTAGGTATAATTATGGCTTATTCAATTAGATGACACTTAAACATACACCTTAGCCCCCTTCATTTAATTTTTAGATGTGGTGTAATTATTAGGCTAAGATATTCATCACATGCCTAAACAAAACTTGTTCTCCAAGTTTAGCCTCTCTATAATCTTCCTCTAAGTCTCAATATAACCCTAATAATGGCTATGTCCAATAGGTGAAACATAAGTGCATGACTCACTTTCCCTCATTTAATGCTTAGATTTGTGCCATCATGAGGTTTGGATTTGCTCTTATCCCTAACTTGCTCTCCAAACTAAACCAAGCCTTCTAGAGTATTCACTTTTGTCTCTTCTAAAAAGTAAGCTAAACATGGAAATGAGACCGTGTTTCACTAAGTTATCTAAGTTTGGCAAAAACTTAACTCTCAAGCCTCAAATTAGTATCACGACGGCCTAAGGTTAGAGGAACACATAAGCTTCTGATTAATTGAAGTGCATTAATATCACATTATGTCTTACCCCAATACTTAGGGAATATGCATTCTCTACTGGTCATGAAACTCATCGATATACAAAGGTACGTTTATACTCGTCATGAAGCTCACCAACACATACGGTGAGTTCATACAAGTAATGAAATTCCCTGATATACACATATGAGTTCATACTTATCACTGGCTATAATTCATTTTGACTCATGAGGCATCCCGAATATTCTCGAGGATCCTAATTCACAAGTCATTTGACTTTGTTCAGTGTGCAATTTAGGTCATTCTTATTCCATTTACTATCCTATAAGCCTACCAAGAGCTGCACCTTATTCGAGCCCTCTGGCCCTTGTGACCACTCCTTGCTTTCACTAGCTTCCGCTTAGTTCGTTTCCAAACCACACACCTACTAGAGAGAGTTTCATTTTAACATCCATAGGTTAACTCACTCAAGGTACAATTGACAAATAATTATAATTCTTAAGTGGATATACTGGGTAAATGGATATGCTCAGGCAAGAAGATATAAACAGTATGTGGTTTTACTCAAATACTGAATATGAGGAGTATGTGATTATACTTAGCAAGTGAATATGAGCAATGTGTAATTATACTTAGCAAGTCGATATTAGCAACATGTGGTGATACTCGAAAGTGGTTATAATTGAAAAGTGGATTTGAGCATCGATAGATAAATATAAAGTGAATATGAGCAATGGTTGGTGAGTAGAAAGTGAATATAATTAGTGATTGATGATTAAAAGGTGAATATAATTAGCGATCGATGATTAAAAGGTGAATATAAGTAGTAGTCAGTGAGTGGTGACTGGTGAGTATAAGGTGAATATGAGCAGTAGCTAGTGAGAATATAGTGAATATGAGCAATGGCCGATGAATCATAATTTATGAAGAGAACGTTTCAAGCTCAGTTTCGTCATTTTCACATTTTTAACATCCAATATATTATCACACCACACGGAAATAAATCATACACCTTTTAGGCATGTAAAAATCCATCAAAATAAATCACATCATTACAATATCTCAACACACCATTATTGAGATTTGCTCACACTTACCATTAAATTTAACCAAAACTAAATTTAACAAATGTCAACCAACCAAGTCAAGAGTATTAAGTAGATCAAACTAATTTAGCCTATAGAGTTTTCACTTACTGTGAACAAAACTTGAACAAATTAAAGCTTTAATCTCCTTCAAAGCAAGATAAGTAAGAACACGATTAACATCTTTCAATCTTTTAATAAAACTTGTTTAGGAAATCATAATAAAATCATTAAATTACCTTGTAACTCTTAAAAGATAAAATCTTTGCTTTTAAATTAAATAATCAGTAAGTGAGAATAGAAGAGGAAAGTGATGAGAGATCTTTTTTTTCCTTTGTGAGAAGAGTTAATATCTTGAAAAACCCCAAACCGGTATACGTGTGACAAATTTACCCTAAACTAATTTTTTGACTACGAGAAATTCTAAACTAGTATACTTGTGACAAAATATACCCCAACTGATCATAAAAAAAACCCAAAACTAGCATATTTATGATAAATTTACCTCAAACTAACAAATTTACCTCAAACAAATTTATTTGACCGCCAAAAACCCTAAATTTGTAGATTTATGACAAATATACTCTTTGTTAAATTGGATTAATACCACAACAAATCACAAAAATTATATTACTGTGACAAAAGAAGAGTAAAATCCCAAATTGATATACCTGTCAACTGTCAGGATTCATTTAATTTAGTAATTTGACAGTGAAATTTAACAAAAACTAATAGAGGGTAAAAAAGTCATAAGTGTATCGGTTTGAGGTAAATTTGTTAAAGGTGTATCAGTTTGAGGTTTTTTGTGGTAAAAAAATTAGTTTTGGGTAAATTTGTCACAGGTATATTGGTTTAAGATTTTTTAGGGTATTAACCCTTGCAAGAATGAGTTGGCATTTTTTTTTTTTTGTTGAAGTTTGAAGACATAAGAAGACCTATTTAAAGGCCAAGGGGAATAAGATTAAGTAACTAAGGTTAAAAAAAAGAGTAATGATTCGGGATTAAAAAGTATCACGTGGAGGACGCAAGAGATGTATTCAAGTTAGAATGTCACAAATGGCAAAATTATATGGTTCATTCTAATGATGTAGCCAAAGGGAATGAATTTATAAGACCACAATTTATAAAGAGACAAATGTTCCAACCCAAAAATTACAAGTGGTTCAATGTGAAAAGCTAAATGAGAGATATTTTGAGAGAGAGCTTCTTGATCAAGTAAATGAATGAGCCATCGAGATATTAATTAGTAATAGTTGAAATAGATGATGTGATTGCATGAAATCATTACTAGCTTGAGTTTAATGTCTCAAATTAAGAGCATGTGGGGGCTAAAACACTTACGATAAACGAAAAAAGGTGTGCATAAATTGAAATGAGGTTATCTTAAGAACAATATGCATACTCACAAATCCATTAACAGGTTTAGAATATAGTGATAATGAGCATCAAACTACTAACATCACTCTTCATTAATCCATAAAGCCAATATAAATTCATGTCGTTAATCAATTTTATAAACAAAAATATAGTACCTTTTACAAATCAATTCATCAAGTAGATTACACTTCATAAGGCATTTCTCAAATTATTTTAGATTTCAATTCAATAAATAGGTTCACAAATCAATATATAACCTTTCCTAAAACGTTTCTTAAACCATTTACATATAATAAAAAAATTAGTAAAAGCCTGATCCGGCTTTATATAATAAATATGCTCCTTCATGACCCATATTATATTGGAATTACATTACTTTCAAGACATGAGTTTATGAATTCATAGAAGAAACAAGCATCACGCATCACTAACCAATAGTCCAAATTGGAAGTTATGCTGTCTAGAAAGTTTTGAAATCCTATCAATGAAGCATTAACTAAAGTCAAATTTAAGCATCAACTAACTGTGACTAAGACTATAATAGGCGACATTATTTTTGAGGTAGAATCGTTCATTACGAGTCAACAAAAGAAGCAAGACAACAACTTGTGCGACGAATAGCTAGTTACGCTCTCATGTTACGAACTTTGTCATGCCATATCTCTCTTTATTGAATTTTTATTCAAGTGAATTTACTGTTAAAAGAAAGCTCTTTCAAAGTATTAAATGACCGCGAGTTTTGTTGACTCAATAGATAGCCAAAGATAAGCAAAAACCATTGCACAAAAAGAAATTCGTAACTACCCAATAACGTGCGTGAAGCTTTGAAAATTTGTTTCAACAAAATCGTAATCCCAAATTAACTTCTATAAAATCCCACAACTCCACAACACTGCTAAACTTTTATTGCAACATAATTTCACGGCCTAATAAGCTTTAGAATGAACCGGCAAATGAAAATCTATACTAGTTCAAATGTACAACTCAATTTCAAAATTTCTTTGAATTAGATGAACAAAAGGTTCGAATCCTTACTGGGTGTAAAAAAACAGAGTTAATCTAACATGTCCTGGCCTTCTTCACTTTTTCTCATTTTCTTCTTCTTTTCCTTTTTTTTTCTTGCTTATTTTCTTTTTGGACTGACGTTCTCTTTTCTTCTATTATATTTTATTTGCATCAGTTGTTGCTGAAGAGAAAAGAAAGTGGGCTGGAGCATAACTATAAAAAATATGAATTTGAGTTTGTGTCTTCTTCTTTTCCTTTTTTTTAAAGCCCATCTCTCACATTCTACCACCCTCTTTAAGACGAATTCTTTTTCAAGATATGAACTTATCCCGACTTCCAATTGAATGAGGGATGCGTCTTGCCTCATCCTCAGGCTCCCAAGTAGTCTTTCTCTCAAATCTTTATACATTTTGGTGCCTTGGATAAATCGAGAATCTGGTGTTATGAACTTCTTGCAATATATCCTTTTTAAATTTTGAATTATCAGGAACACATAATCTACAACGAAACCTTAATAATCCCAATCTACATGGATACTGAAATTTACTTGTCCCCCTTGGCTTTTACATCTTTTTCGATTTCCCTCAATTGAAAATCTTTATTCTGTCTAGACTTGACTTAGTTAATCAAGATTAGTTGCACTTGAAGATTACCTAGTCAAGCACTGAGCTAATGAATTAATATCTCCAGGTCCAACTTTCGTATATTCTCGAGAATAGACTTCTAAATAGTAAGAAATGTTGCCATGTTTCCATAAAACGTATGGCTTTAGGCATTTGCTGCCACATTTGCTTTGCTTGGATGATAAGTGATAGATGGATCATCATTTTTTAGAATCTTTAACCACCTTCTCTGCCTCATGTTTAGTTTTTTCTAAGTAAGAAAATACTCGAGGCTCTTCTGATTTATAAAAACTTGACATTTTTTATTTCCAAACAAGTAGTGCCATCATGTTTTCAAAACAAACACAACAGTTGCTAACTCTAGATCATGAATGGGGTAGTTTTCTCATGCGATTTTAAGTGTCTAAAGGCATAGGCCACAACTCTATCATTTTGCGTAACCAGAGTCAAAAATTCTTTTTCCATCTATTTCCAGTAAACATTTTCTACTTCAAATTTATTGCCTAGTTTATTATTTTTTACATTACCATCCCCAATCCAATCCATCAAGATTCGGTACTTAGAATCTATCGAGCCTAAAGGATCATATTATTGTAACAATCTAACATTTAAGCACTCTTTTTTTTTTAAAGGAAAATATAGATTCTTAAATAGCTTTAAATATTCACGAAGTATCATCTATTTACACAATACCTTTACTACAATTTTCTCCAACTTCATAAAATTCGTTAGCATTCGTTGACACTTGATATCTGATCAATAGAATACCCATCAAAATAAAATATTTCACGTCTTCTATAGTTATCAAAATTGGAAAATTTGCTATCAATTGATTCTTTTTCTTCAATATTCACTTCATTTCAATTAAATACATAGCCTAAGAATATCATTTTATCCATTTGAAGAGTCGCAAGCCCTTTTTGGTGATGGTGGGACAGTGGGGGCAAGGGCTTTATAGGCCCTCGTTGTTTTGCCTTCCCCCTTGGTTTTCTTTTTTAAAATATAATTTATTTTTATGTAATTGAAAAATATTTAAATTTTAAAAAATCATATTTAAACCAAAACGACATCATTTTTTTGTTCTTGGGAACAGATTTGGAACATAAACAAGAAGTATAAAAAAGTTATTTCTTGTTCCCGAGAACAATTCCGAGAACAAATTTTCTCTCTTGTTTTTTTTTTCTCTCTTTTTTCTTTCATTCTTCTTCCTTTTGGCTGGTTGTTGGCCTCGGCCATGGCTGGCGACCGGCCGACGAGAGCTGGTGACCTCGCCGAACCTCGCCGTGGTTGGGTGAGCTCGGCCTCACCAGATCTGGACGAGCTTAAGCTCGCCTAGCCAAGGCGAAGCCGACCTTGTATTGCCTAGCCTCGCCCTAGGCAAGGCTCGTAAGGCTCGGCCTCACCGGGTCACCGCTTGGCGATGCCAACCTGGTGGTGGCCCGGTGATGCTCCGGCGAGGTCGCTGGCCATGGCCGAGGCTGGCAACCAACCAAAAGGAATAAAGAAAGAAAAAAAAAAAAAAAAAGAAGGAAGAAAAAAAAAAAAGGAAAAATATAATAAAAATATTGAAAAATTAAAAGAAATAACAAAATTATACAAGTTTACCAAACACATTTCTATTCCTAGAATAGAAATTTTTTGTAGTTACCAAGCACGTTTTTATGCTTAGAAATTGTTTTTGAGAACAGAATAGAAAAAACTATTTTTGTTCAAAAATTATTTCCCGAAACAGAAACGTTATTAAAAGTACCATTAGTATACTTATACCTTTTAAAAAACACTACAACTTAAAAGTGATAATGTCTACTGGTTTTACAAAGCACTTTAGAGTAAGATCAAAACTTGTTACTCAAAAGTTTACAAGTTACAATTATGAAGGTCACACCAATTATTTTAACACTTTTTAGATCATTAACTTGGGCACCCTCCCTGCATTCATCAGTTATAAGGAAAAAAAATCACAATTGAAATTGAATATCTATTAGTTCCAGAAAGTTCTTTAGAGCAAGATTATAACCCGTTACTTAGAAAATTCACAAGTTATGACTATGAAGGTTGCATCTATTATTCCGACCTATAAATCACAAGTAAGTATATGTTATGTATGACAATTCCTGCTTATGACTTGTGACATCCTGAATTTCCAGTTCTATTTTCAATTGAATGAATCGGGCTTTTCATCGACGCGCCTATAGTTCTATTCTTTGAGCTAATCACTCAAGAAATAACTAGTTTATCCGAGAAAGCCGTTAAGAAATTTGAACCCAATAGACTTAAGAATTCGACCAAGAATCGACCGTTCGATCGTGCTAATCTACTAGGGTCATTACAGCACTATCAAAATCAATTAGAGACCGAAGATAGGTCGATTCAATAGAGGTATGTGATTAATGTGTGGGTGATTCCACCTGATTGCAAAATTCTCGTCGAACGGCACTAAACTGATTTTTTTGTCGTTTCTGTATTCTGTGTCCGTATTTGAAACCTTGAGATTTTCACAACAACCGAGAATCGCCAATGTGTCGAAGATGCACAATGTGGCTTGAAAATAATCGACCACGAGTCAAATGCGTTAAAAATTTCTAAATGTTACCCGGTAAGTTAGGTTACGCTAAAATCGTGTTAGATTGAAATTAATCACGAATTTGAATCCAATTTCAGAAATTGAAAGTTTTGTTATGTCAAAATTTATTTTAGAAACATCAACTCATCTTTCGAAGAAATTTAGGCGAGCTCGGGATTTTTACGGAAAATCAATTCGGATGATTCGTAAAAGAAAGGAAATTCTGATGGGCTAAATAAAGGGGATGTTTGGCCTCCAAAGTGAGCTATTTGGTGAAGGGAAATTGTGGAAATTGTGTGGGCTTTCTCCTTAGCAAAATTGGACAACAAATTAGGGAATTTGGTGAAGAAATTGAAGCTTTATTGGTGAAATTCGGAGGCTAGTTTGTGGGCTGCAACATTTGGCCTCAAAATTTGTTATTTGTGGGATTAAAATGTTGAGAAAGTATTAGGGAACCATGAAGATAGGCATGTGGATTTTGGGGGACCAAGCATTAATTAATTGAGATATTGTTCTTTGACTCTCCCCCATCCGTAGCTTCTCTCGCATGCTAAAGCCTGCCGCCTTCTTCTTCTTCGTGTGATCTTGCTTTGCGCCGAAGCCTCCTACCTTGCTGATGACAGCTGCTTCAATATTCTCTCCCTCTCACGTGACAGCCGCATGTTCCTTTTTCCTTCCCTGGCGTTCACTCCCCTTTCTCTCGTAACCTTCGTTATTTCCCCCTCCACTCTCGCTAGCTGCCCCACTACCAGCGATCGTCCTCTACCTCTACGTCTCCTCCACTCACAAACTCGACTCCACCGAATTCCCACCCTTCGTCCGCCAACTCGTCCCACCGAGTCAAACTCCAGTAGAACTCTCCCCGAAGTTGACTTGCAAGCTCGCTCGACTCCATCGTCTGCTCCCTTCCTACCAGTGTGACATCTTGAATTTTCGGTCATATTTTCAATTGAATAAATCGAGCCTTTCATCGACGCACTTATAGTGCTATTCTCAGAACCGATCACTCATGAGATAACTAGATTATCTAGGGAAGCCATTAAGGAATTCTAATGCAATAGACTTGAAAATTCGACCAGGAATCGGTTACTCGACCATGCTCATCTGCCGAGATCATTACGGCATATATATAAATTGATTAGAGATTAGAGATAGGTCGGTTCGACTGAGATGAGTGGTTAAACGTGGGTGATCTCACTAAATAACAAAATTCTCATCGATTGACACTAATTTGATTTATTCTATCATTTTGATATCCTATGTCCGTAACTAAATCCTTGAGATTTTCACGACAACCGAGAGTCACCAAAGTATCGAGTGAGTTCATTGTGACTCGAAGAAAATTGACCATGGGTCATTTGCACTAAAAATTTCTAAAAGCTACCCGATAACCTAAGTCACGCTAAAAATGCGCCTAAGTGAAATTAATCACGAATTTGAGTTCGATTTTAAAATTAAAAGTTTTGTTGTGTCACAATTAATTTTAGGAACGTCGATTCAATTTCAAAAGATTTTTTACAAACCAAGACTTTCTGGGAAAAAGCCATCACTGGGTCGTTTTTGTCCAGAAAATGTTGGGATCGTTTTTTATCGTAAAATTGGGAAGTAAGTGGGTTATATTAGTGATGAAAAATATCGATTTGATCGAGGACTCGACAACGGAATTTATGAGGACCAAATTTGAGTGATTGAAGAAGGAAATTGTGTCCAATTGAAGCCAACTCATGTGAAATTCGTATGTCCCCCTGCTTATGATTTTGGACCATTTCAAGAGTTGTGAGATGAGCATTGGTGGAGGAATTGTGGCCTAGGAAGTATTGGTGGCTGAGGATGAGATCAAAGGGACAAGCTTGTGGAAAAACAAGGCAAAGTGGCCTTTCCAACCTCATCTCTCCCTTCTTCCTCCTTGAATATTGGCTTTCTCCATTACTGAGGCTTAGGAAAAGTTCAAGAGAACCAGGAAAATCGAGCAGCAGCTTTCCCTTCATCATCACACAACCGCCGGACCATTTCCCCCCTTTGTTTTCACTTCTATCGATTTTTGCTCCAACTGACCTTTCGCCAAAGATCTGAGTTGAAAGTGATCTTTCCGGATGAATTAGCCAACGATCCACCCATCATCGTGACCAGTACATACAGACCGTTCCAAAGAGCCCAACCTCACCTCGAACGTAGCCGTCGGCCGCCCTGTATGGCCACCACAAGCTGCCAGTTGCCGGTCCGCTAGTCTACTGCCTGCCTGCACTGTTTTGCATTTTTCTTGATTTTTCTCCCATTCTAGCCCTTCCTTTGGCCATCCCAACCTCCAACAAGACCCCCAAGACCCCTAGGAGCCACCGGTTGCCGACCACCCACTCACTGAAGCTCCAATCAGCCCGTTTTCTCGCCATTGGTTCTCTTTTGTCCAGCAAGAAAAAACAGAAGCCAATCCAGTCTTTGGTTTCTCTCTTTTGCAGCTCAAAACAGAGGCAAAGTGCAGTGGGTTTCCAGTAGTTTCAAGGCCCGTTTTGAGGTGGTTACGAGCCCCGAAAGCTAAGCCCGCCTCGGAGATTATCGTTCCCCGTGCCGTTCTCGTCGATTTGCACCAACCCGCTCGTCAAACAAGTGAGTTTAACTCACCGATCTTTATTTAGTCGGTTAATTATGTTTAGGGGTTGATTAGATTTAATTAAGCATGTTTAGGTGGATAGATTAGATAGATTAATTAATTTAATTTTTTGCTAATGCATGTTAGGTGTTTAGTTAGTGACATTAGCGAGTAGACTCGTGCTATTATTTATTGAACGAATCTTAAAATTTTTCTAGGTCCGTTTCAGTGTCCAATTAGGCATTACGGGCCTAAATTGGATTTATTAGCATTTATTTAATATTTTCCGTAAGTAATTAAGTAATTAATTATTTTTCGGAAATTAAGCTAGGATAGCTGACGACCGGAATTTTATGCTGGTTATTGTGGTGTTTTCTGTTTATTTAATTGAGCACTGGTTTGTGAGAATTGAAGGTGAATTGTGATTGGGGGTATTTTATCTCAGAATTAATTAATTTCATTAATTAATTAGAAAATCACCGGGCATCGGTTGACAGTGTCAAAAATGTTTCGGTGGACTACAAAAAATGGTGGGATTTATGGAAGTGAAATTATTATATTGTGACTAAGGCCAACCATGTACCTACACATGACTATTTTATCGGGTATGATAAAAAGTGAAAAATCGTATGACGATAAGAACGTCGGCTCGATGACTTGGTATGTCATCTCGGAGAAAGATGTTATATACGTCGGCTCGATGACTAAGCATGTCATCTTAGAGAAAGACATTATATTATATTGGCTTGATGACTAGATCTATCACATTGGAGAATGCACGTGGGCTCGGTGACTAGATATATCATCTTGGAGAATGCACGTGGGCTCGATGACTAGATATGTCATCTTAGAGAATGCACGTGGACTCAGTGATTAGTTATATCGTTTGGAGAATGCATAGTATTGACTATAATGACCGGGGAATGATTTAATTGACATGTAATCGACTAGGTCAATTGATCGGTAAATCAATCTGAGTAAATGATTGGATTGGTTGATGTGACTCAATGAGATTATGAATTATTTTGAATTGTAGGGAGGAACTAAGGCCAAGGTAAGTTCTTTGACTCGTGTTGTGCTTAGGCAGCCCTTAGGGCGTATTGGCTTCCTAATTGATTCTTAGTGGGATAGAACTTGCTGAGATATTGTTTCACTGGTTATTGTATAGTTATTTTAGGTCCTTAGATGGCCGCTCCTGAGTTTTTGGGACGGCTTAAGAAGATTACAGAACAGATCTCTTACTTTCCGTGGCATGGGAGCTTTGGGGGCTGGACCTATGAGCTGGTTAGGTCTATAGTTTGGGTCGATGCGGGTCTCACCCACAAGGTGCCCCATTGATACAAATCGTGGTACCGCTAGGCTCAAGATGGCTAGAGAGAGGGTCCTTTACCGGAGTCTAAGATGCCTCTGTGTGTTCTAGAGGCCTCTTTTGGAAAAGGCACCACAGATCCCTCTCCAGCCTTGGTCATAGACGTGGTAGACTTGGATTTTGAAGATCTCAAAAGTCTGGTGTAGTCTGCTGAAAGCTCCAGTTGGAGTGTGGAGGATGATAAAGAGGAGGACGAGGACTCGTAGTTTGTAGAACCCCTACCCTTGCTTGTAGACCTTGTTTCTGAACTTGTTTAAGTTGAATCCGACTTAATAGTCCACCTTGTATATATGTGCACTGGTTTGTAATGTATATAAGTGTGGTTGTTTTTGAAAGTTCGGAATTTAGTCCTACTTTCATATCCTATTGTTTTATTATCTGGGGATTATTTATATGCTTCTGCATGCGTATATTAAATGAATGGGTCGGTGATGCATCATGGGATGTCGCTACTAATCAACCAAGGAGGGATGGGCACATACTCGGAGGATCGAGACGTGACAACCAGCATCGACGTCAACGTGCCAGCGCTCCACGCTTTAGCAGCCCAGCCCAGTTCAGTGTTCCCCACCGAGAAGCCCAAATCCTCGCTACAGCCACGCAAGTTCCGGCCCACATCTTTAGCCCAGTTCCACGGCCAAGCCAAGCCCGCAATTCAGCCACAGAACCAAGGTCGAAGCTCAGCCTTGCTGAGCCGTCTTGGACCGTTTTTGGCCCGGTCCGAGCCTCCGTTGGCGTCTCCATAGGCCCAAGTTTCGGCTGCCGTCATGCCCCATCGCGATGAACTGGTTTTTGCGCTAAACCGGTGAATTTATGCACTAAACTCTAATTAGGAGGCTAATGACGTTTAAGGGATGTTTAGTTTAAATCAAGATTAGATTAGGGTAGTTATTAGCTTGTTTAAGTAATTTAGGTTAGTTAGATTAGTGAATTAGGTGGTTAGAAATTGTAATTAGTTAGTTTATTATGTAGCCTTGTAGTTAGAATGGTGAGGATAATTTAATTTGTCAAATAGGTGGTTAGATTAGCAATTTTTAGACTAAGTATGCATTTATTGATTTAATTTGCATTATTTAATTAATTTTGGTTTTTATTTAATTATTTAATATATTTCGAAAATTGACCAGGATAGTTGGTGATCGGAATTTCGTGCTGATTGCAATGATGTGGTTAATTTTTGCAATTGAGTGTTAAATTGTGCATATTGAGTGGTGATTGTAATTTTGAGTATTTAATTCAAAATTTGGAAAATTTGGTAATTGTTCAGAAATTACCAAGTGTCGGGTTTGAACACCGAAAATGGTTTTATATACAATATAAAATAGTGGGATTTTAAATTGGAGGATACCAATTTTCGGGTTCGATTTGACCGTATACCCACACACGACTACTTTCACCAGGTGTTTTTAATACGAAGAAAATAGGCAAGATTCACCACTTTAATTGAGGTATTTGAGTGCAATGCACGGTGTCCTAGGCTAAGATTGAATGGTCATGTATTGGTTAAGAGAATCCGTCCCGGGTTGTTAAGTTGGACGTTACCCCTTATATGGGACACCCATGGATAACGGAAGCCGGTTGCAGTAGATTCTAGACCTATGCTTCTTCAGGAAAGTCGTCTAGAAAAGACGTAGTCGTGCTCAATGGGGTGAGACAATGCCTGGCTATGCCAGAAGACCGCCGAACAACGAGTAGGCCATGTTATAAGCTGAGATCAAAACTAGGAACGTATGATTAATCGAGTTGAACGCGTCGGATTATGGGACAAAATCGTGTGGCACGGTATGTGACGTGTCATAACGATTTAGCCCTATAATTGGGACCCCTGTACTTGGTTGAAATTGAGTGTGGTGTTCTAGTTGATGAGATTATTTGCTGCTCATGTTTTTGTGGCTATTTGTGATATGAATTGTGCTGACCTGCAGGGAGGATCTGAGACGAGGTAAGTCTCTATGGTTGTGTGGTTGTGTGGTTAGGACGCCTATAAGCTTATTACTCTCCTAATCGGAGTCACTGAGATTTATATCTCACCCCGTCGTGGGCTTTATTTTTTCAGGACCATAGGATGGAGGACTTGGAGTCAAGTTGAGGGGATCTAAGGTGTTGGTCAGATAGGACAGCTTCTTTTGAGAGTTGGTCTTTTGAAGTCTTTTGGTTGTAGACTTTTGTACTCGACTCAGTGTGTCTATAAAAGCATGTTTTGTTTGTGAATATGTTGTCCTACTTTTCTATCCCGAGATAGTTACTGTCAAGGGATTTGTTATTCGCTTTTGCCTGTGCAATAAAATGTAAGGTCGACAACTTGTCCTGGGAAGTCGTAATTTTATCGACCACCGAGAGATGGGCAAGCGCTTGAGGTTCGGGGCGTGACATGACTTCTAAGATTAGTTCTTGTCATGTCAAATATCGCCATGTAAAATTAAGATTTTCAATGTAAAATTGTCATTTTCTAACTAGAAAATAATAATTTATCTCAACCAATAATGATATCATTATCAAAATTACAACTTACTATGTAAATGTCATAACTTATCTGTAAAAATAATCATGACTTTTAAATGAAGAATTGAAGCTTTTATTTAGAAAAATCATAACGTAAACTTTTCCGTCTAAATTTGCCTAATTACACCAATGATCGAAGCTTAACCATTTTCAAACTAAAATTAACTTTGATAGAAACAGTAACTTGTGACTTTGTGAATAATATCCAAACACTCAAGAGATCATCACTTGATGCATGAGATCAAAGTTCAAACTTAACAATTCTAAAGTTGTTACTTTGATGTAAATCAAATACTAGGATTCTTATGGCTTCAAGAATTATAACTTAGAATTCTTAAAGATCATAAGTTATAAAATAATTTGTTACTTGCAAGACCAAACTTAATACTTTCACAATCCTATTCCACAAAGTTACTCTTAAGCTTTGAGTCTATATGCATAGCCCATTTACTTCTCGTCTAACTTCAACTCTTAATCACTAGTCTATCTTATCGCTTTGTTAATTAATCAAGTGTGTGATTTGCTTTTCTAAATTTGGTAGAAGTGCATTATTTGTCATTCTAGGAGTTGATAGCTTCGCTTCTACTTAATTCCTTCACTTGATGACAAATATCAATAATCATTTCACAAATTCTAACTCAATTAGCTTGGGTGGTAGGTGGGGCTCATCACTTACTTCCTGCAAGTTGAGACATCCATCATAATGATCCCATTGTCTCCTTATTGTTATCGTTCCTCAAGAACCTTGAGATGCATTTTTGGTATTGGGGGTAATGACTTGTTTGTTTTCACAACTTTTATGAAGTGAAACAAGTGTATTTGAGTAGTGAAACAAGCATATTTGAGTCAGATCCATGATCACTTGGACAAAAAAAAAAAAAACATATATCTTAATACCTAACAAAAGGCTAACAGGTAATAATCTACTACACCATCTCATAATATACCATAAAATCTACACCCAAATAGACTATAACCTAAGAAATGTCATACCTTAACTTTACAAGTATGATGGAAATGATACAGTCGCCCTTCTACCAGAAAGACACAGCCTCGAACGCAAACTAATTACTTGTTATCAAAATATATAGGGTTAATACTATAAAAACCCCAAACATATACATGTATACTACATTTATCCTAAATTGGTGAACTCATATTACATTTATCTCAAACTAATTTTTATGTCACAAAAAAAAAAAAAAAAAAAACTCAAACTAGTACACTTGTGCCATAAAAATTAGTTTGGGGGTAAATATGGCACATGTACACTAATTTGAGAGTTTTTTCTTGCACATAAATTAATTTGAGTAAATGCGACAATGCGGCATGAGTATATCGGTTTGGGAATTTTTATGGTATTATGCCAAATACGTAGCAATCTATATATATGATCAACTAGTGACTTGGTTGCCAAGTAAGAATTTTTAAAATCCACACACACACACACACACACACACACACATCACCAACTTAACTAAACCCAAAAATATCATCATATAAATTCAATTATCTCAAGTCATACCCAAAATTCAACTATCAAAAGTTCCCTCGTTAATAGCGCTCTCGACATCCTTGCCACAACTTGAAGAACCTCAAAGTGATTTGAATTGAATGGAGTGAGTAAATACAGTTGAGTATGTTGAGGAAAATTCCCTTGTTAGTTTTGATGATTAACAAAAATTTTCTTTAATCATTATTTGACGTTGATGATAAGATTTTCCAAGTAAAAGCTCTGATTAGCACTATCAAACGTTACTCATCAGACTTAGTTAATCAGACTTTAAGTCATGATGAAATCAATATCCTTGATATTTGATACTTGGAGACATTGATTAAGAAGATAATCTTCGTGCAATGGCCAAATATTTGGTGGATTCCTCGCTACAATTAAAAGATCTATCAAAGAAGGTTAGTATATCAAGTCCAATCTCTCAAGATAGAATTTAGTGAGTCTTGGATAAATCAATCTACAAGAGGCGAAATATTATTTCCAAGTGAATCACTTTTCTTATGGAAACTTTATCTACTGTATGAGCAATAGAATCAATGAGAGACTTCAATCTTGACAACCTTGAAGTAATCGGATCTTCTGAAAAAATTCAAATCCAACGAGTAGATTTAGGGGTGAGCATCGGTCCAGGGTCAACCGTGGATTGACCTTGGACCGGCCCAACCTTGTCGGTCCTGGTCCGGTTCCCAGGGAGACTGGGTCAGTTCTTGGTCATAGAATTCCTGGACCAACATTGTGCAGGTCGGTCCTCGATTCTGAGAGTTCCAGGTCGGTCCAACCTAGACCCACCTTGACTCTCTCTCTATATATAATATTATTTATAAATTTTTTATATAGAGAAAACCTTAAAATAAACGACATCAACAACATTAAACAGCTCTTTAGTGAGGATTTCAAGTAATTTTACATTGTTCTTTAATAACTTAGGTTTTTAATGTCTTTTATGGCGTCAATAGTCATAATTTACGAAGAAAGAAAATATATTTGTGAGGAGTCCTCACGACGTCCAAAAAGGTACATTATGGCATCCTCTTCTAGTACTCGTTCTCTTTTATCTTATTTGTTCTCTTATTATTCAATTTACTAAAATCGAAAAAAACAACTTCTCCGCTCACTACTCGACACTTGTCTCGCTCGCTTTGGGTCACTCATGCCGCTTGCTGCTCGATGCTCGCTTGGCTTGTTGCTCTCCACTCGACATTCGATACTCATTCTGTTCGACGCTTATCCCACTTGACCCTCACTATTTGCCTTTCTTAGGTGACCTTGCTCATCATCGAACTCATTAGGTCGGTACGGTCCTTGGTTTCCATTTCAAGGAGTACAAAAAATGAAATAAAAAAATTATTGGTTATTCCTAGGTTGACATTGAAATTGGACTGAACCCATTGGGTCAGTCTGGTCCTCAATCGCTTTTTTAAGGAGTACAAAAAATGAAACAAAAAATTATTAGTTGGTCCCAAGTTGACCCTGGAACCGGACCAAACCCATTGGGTCGGTCCGGTCCTCGGTCCCAAGCTCAATAGGGTCAGTCCTCAGTCCTAAAAATTGAGGACACTATACGGGTTAGTCCTAGGGTTAGGGGGTGGATCGGTTCAACCCGGACCATGCTCACCCCTAGGTAGATTGGATGAGTGATCCTCTAAGAACATATAAAACGGTCAACATGGATGATAAGGATTATAAAAGAAGGTTTAGATGCTGAAAGGGAACAACAAGTTGAAATTTTGAAGTTTATAATTCCTAAGTCTTGAGTGATCTTCAATCATATACATTTGTTTCTGTGAGCTATACTGTGTAATCTTTTAGAGGTTGAGAGTGTGTGAGGGTTTGTTCACACGAGTTTGAGTATTCATTCCTCAAATCTTGTAAGCTCTAACAAATTCATTTAGTGAAATCCAGTTAATCGACTGTTAGTGGGAGAATGGACGTAGGCTTGCAAAAGCTGAACCACTATAATAGTTTGTATGCAATTTTCTATCTTTTGCTCTCTTTATTTTACTTGTGATAGAGTTTATTACATACCAATAAGATCTGATAGTTATTTGAGTTACAATCAAATGTTGTTCTGTTGCAATATCGTTTTCAATTTAGTTTATTCTGCATTATCACCTAGAGGAATCCATCTAACGCTAATAGAGTAAGTAGTATATATCTCTTCTAAGTAGATCGAATATCCAATATGCATATGTACAAAACAATGTCAATACTTATTTATTTCAAATCTAGTATATGATATATGTATAAGTTCAAAAGAAGTTATGTCTCTTTAACATGTGTGTGTGTGTAAGAAATATTTCATTGATTGATATATCAAAGCATATATTAATGATCCTGTCCATCGAATCAATCTCATGCTTAAAATAAACATAAATAGTTAATTTCATTGATCAATCTAGTACTCAACATCCAAAAATAGTCACATTAAACATCCCGTGACAAATGTGGTCAAAATTACCCCTCGACTAAGTTTCCTTTTATATTACTAGTGACTCATCCCATAATGATTATTTAAGAATAATATGCATACTCACAAACCCTTTAATGATTTTAAAATATAGCAATAATGAGCATCAAACTATTAAAATCATTCTCCACTAAACCATAAACCAAAATGTGTAACATTTAACGCAAAATGCACTTCATAAGGTATTTCTCAAATCATTTTAGATTTCATTTCATTAACTAGGTTTATCAATTAATATGTATAACCTTTCATAACACTTTTCATGAAATATTTTTCAAACCATTCATAGCTAACTAAAAAGTAGTAAACACCCCATCTAGTTTATGTAATAAATATGCCATTTCATAACTCATTACATGAGTTTATAAATTCATAAAAGACGTAAACACCACCCATTGCCAACTAACAGCCAAAATTGGAAGCTACGGTGCTTAAAGAGTTTCAAAATCCTATAAAAAAAGTATTAACGGAACATCAAACTTACGAGCAACTCTCCTAGGTGATGCTATTTTTGGGGTCGAATTGTTCAATATAGGTTGACAAATGACCTCAAAATAGCCACTTGTGCGACGTACGGCACCCGCACTCACTTTACAAACTTTGTTGTGTCATATCTCCATATATTGAATGTTGATTCAAGCAAGTTAATAATGAAAAGAAATCTCTTTTGAAGTACTAATAGATCATAAGGTTTGCTGACTCAAAAGTTGGTTAGAGACTAGCAAAAACCACCACAAAAATTATAAATTCACAACTGGCCAGCAACATGCATGAACTTTTAAAAGTTTATTTTGACCTAAGTATAATTTCAAATCAACCTTTATAAAATCCCATGGCTTTATAATACCCTAAACTTCCACTACCATATAATTTTTACAGCCTTATAAGTTTTTAGCAAATTAAAATCAACACTAATCTGAACGTATAGCTCAATTTTGAAATCTCTTCAACTTATATGAACACATGGTCTGAATCCTTACCAGGCGCTATGAAATGAAATTATTCCGACTCATCATGGCCTTTTAGGTGCACATGCAAGTAGCCCCTCTGTCTTTCCCTCTTTCTTCTTTTCTTCCGATCCTTAGTTTTCTTCTTTCCTTTATTCTTCTTGTTAATTTTTCATCGACTGATGTTCTCTTTTCTCCTGCTATACTTCATTTGCATTAGCTACTAAAAGAGAAAAGAAAGTGGGTTAGGGCTTGACTATGGAAGAATGTGGACTTGAGTTTGGGTTTTCTTCTTTTTCTTTTATTTCTTTTAAAAGCCTATCTCTTACACATTCCGAATGGTATAATATGTTTATTTCATTTAAATTGTTTAAATATACTTCTACAACAACAATAAATACAAACTTAGTCTATAAAATACGTAAGTAATATCTCCTTGGAACTTAATTGTAATAAATACTAATATCATATTCTAAATGACGATAATTGGGACGTGCATAGATATATATGATTTTCTAAGAGAGTACAGGAAGTCAAAATACATCAATCAATAACCGTGACATTGATAACTTCAAGAACAATCACTACTTTAAAGCATTAATAATATATAAAAAAATAATGATTATCTTTGACCTGTATACACGTCATACCCTTTCCCTCCTATTCTTTCCTTCTTCGGAAAAAGTTTATTAAGCTTAAGGGCTGCATAGAAAAATGCAGCCACTTGAAAGACCAAATGAGCACTTCTTCCTTTAGAAAACTAAAGTTCGCCTTGTTTATGAAGCCCACATTGTTTTTTATTTTTTGGTAAAGGGCACGTAGGCAGTGGACCAAGTCAGGCCCTTTTGCCCTGAGTGCTCAGCTTTGTGCAGGATGGCCTCAAAGCCTTAACGGCGGGCGTGATGATCTTTTATTAATCAATATCTCTGCCGGCTTGGGTTGGTGGCATCTTTATATCCACTAGGAACGACGCTCTTCGTTTGCTTCCACCTGGTGTCCATGGCGGTCCTGTCTATAGAGTAAAGACGAGGGAAATATTGTGTTAGGAAGAGCCCATTTGAAAAAGTTCTGTTGGAACTTAGAAGAAAAGTTTAACAAAAGAAAAAAGTCCTAGCTTAGTGAAAAAATCGGGCTATCTTGTCTTAGACAAGAATGTGACTTGGGAATGAAATTAAAGTATTCATGGGAAGTAAAATCATTTTGAAAAAATACACCTAAAGCGCCTAATAAAGACAAACTCTCACATAAAATCAATTCCCGATGAATCAACCGTATTGACTTATGAATCTCACGTGAAATTCTGTACTTGTAATGGTTATAACTTATCAAACCAATGTAGGTCCGGTCCACACAAGTATTGACCGTAACATCACCACCATCCCCAGGACAAAAAAGGAGTACAATGTTGGTCCAAAGCCTCTCTCAAATTTCACAAAAAAAAAAAAAAAAAATGTCCTTCAATTAGTGTCGTTTCTCTCTGTCTTTTAGTTCTTGTTTTCCACTAAGCAGATTCCACACAACCGTATACCAATCGAAGAGCCCAGGTCGATTGTCGTTTCCCCTGCTTCATCCCCCATCCTCCATTACCAATAATTGCAAAAATAATTAATTCATCAATCCATTTAATTTTTGTCGTTCGCTCCAAAACGACAACCGTCAATTTCCCCCAACCACTTCCAGTGGCGTTGCTCTGCCGTCTAAAACTAATTTTCAAAAAAGGGGAGAGACAGAGAGACAGAGACAAATACAGAGTGGGCTTGATGGCTCGCCTGTTGGCACTTCGATTCACTATAACACTCTGAAACTTGCTCTTTCGAGTTCGCTCTTCCTGATCATCATCTTCTCTCTCTCGCTCTCGCTCTCTGCAATGGCATCCTTCGGTTTCAGCTCCAACTTCTCTCTGGTTGAAAACAGGGGACATGATGCTGTTGACCTGAGAACGCTGGTTGCTGCGTCGAAGCCGTTGGCTCACTCGCTGGGCTTGCTCAAATTGAACCCGGGTTCGAAGAGCTGGAGCTTAAGGGCGGGGTGTTCCCGTGAAGTTGGAACCGTGTGGGCCGCTTCCGAAGCGGCCGCAGCGGTTGCGGTGGATGATGGAGTCGTCAGGGAGAAGGAGAGAGATGGGGTTTTGAGGGTTGGAGTGATTTGTGGAGGTCCATCTGCGGAGCGAGGGATTTCGATGAATTCCGCGCGATCGGTGATTGATCACATTCAGGTGATCATTGGGATTCTATTGACTCATGCATGGCTATCTTGGTATAACATTGGACTGCACAATTGGTGCTGATGGTTCATTGATTAAGCGGAAAAAAGATGATATTTTACTTATTTTTAAGTTAAGTTCAGTTGCTCCCAGTCGGATTTAAACTTTGAAAAGAAGTGGGCATTTAATTGTTTATATTACATCATTTACTGTTTGCAATGACTAGTGATACTGAAACAATGCCATTGTTATCTAAAAGCTTACCGATATAAAATCTACATTAACCCGTCAACTTGTGGAAAAACATGGTGTTTGAGTGACCTGCAGTCAATGTCTTCCCTGCTAGGAAATAGTATACCCGAACTACTGTAATAGAGAAGAAAGAAGTTTCTGGAGTTTATAGGCTCTTGGGAGAATCTTTCAGTGCTATGCATTCGGTATAGAGAATAAAATTCCTTGCCAATGATGGTAACATTTGGATTTACTTGCTATGAAACAATTTCTTATCAACAATGTTGGGTTTTGAAACATCCAAGTCGTTCAACATCATGTAGGTCAATGAATTTTCATCTCCAATATAACCGTAATTGGTTGTTAGGGAATCGTTTATGCTATTCTTCTTGTACCAATCAGTCCTCTGAGCATCACTAGCAAGTGATGTAGGGCATGGATTTATTAATTATGGACTTCCTTGTGATACTTCTATTCTTTCTTGATTTATAAGTGAAAGCTGTGATTGAAGTGATGATTTTTTTTCTCCTGACAGGGGGAAGATTTGCATGTTAGCTGCTATTACATTGACTGCGACCTAAATGCATATGCTATATCAACTGCTCAGGTTTGTACATGCACTTATCTGTAATCTCAAGCTCCTTTCTTATCAGCTAATGGATTGGGCTCACACTTGTGTGTGGCAATTAATGGATATCAGGTTAAAAACCAGGTTTGCTAAAACTTTGTCTAATGTATTTTGTCTCTATTTGCTACTTAGAAGCATAAGATTGTGTGAGTATGTTTTCAAATCAGATGCAGTCGGATGAAAAGATCAAGATGATTCATTACAATAAGTAGGGAAAACACTTCAGTTGCTATTATTTGAGACTTGAGAATTGAAAGGCTAGCACAGGGCCATCATTCACCTGGTGCCGGACATCTAGAAGGCCAGGATGTGTGACCATGAGCTTTAACCAGAATTGCTTCAATAGTCGCATATTGTCACAAGGATGACCAGTTAAATGTTGTGTACTTTTACTGGGTTAAGGATTAGTCATTTTTTGAAGGGCATGCTTAGGATATGAATTTCAAGCAAGGCTCTTGCCATTAGAGATGCTAGAAAGGTAATACTTGGCTGAAATATGTGACGTGTTTATTTGACCAAAGGTCTTAGATGTTACGTCTCTGAAAATGCACATCCGACTAAAGTTTGCCCCTTGTCTGATTTATGTTGCTGTCCTTTAATAAAAAATATAGCGTCTGGTCATTGTTTGCAATTGCTTCTGGCTTCGTGTACATATTTTGGTTACATAATGACTAGTTAGCCCGCATACTTAAATCGCTCTCCCCCTGAAATTATATTCAAGCTTTGATTTCCATAGCCAAAGTTGTGTTCTGATTTCCTCATGCATACCTTATACAGGTATACTCAAACACTCCTGCAGATTTTGATTTTAAACTAGAAAGGTAAGCTGGCAAATCATTAGGGGTTGCTCACCTACAGGAAAAATGTTGACACACCTCATTTACTGTCTATGTAGCCTAGCCCAGGGTTTCCGCTCTCTGTCTGACTTTGCAGCGCATTTAGCAGCTTCTGTAGACATAGTATTCCCTGTAATCCATGGTCAGTTTGGAGAAGATGGTGGCATCCAGGTGCGGTACTTCTTCTTTATGAAAGGGACTGATATTGATGTATCTAACACAATACCTGAGATCAATCTTGAGCCTGAGCAATGAGATTGAGCGTTACCATTAGCTCTGACCATGCATAAGCATGTGCATTCTCTTGTGGAGTTGGACTTAAGGTCCATGAAGCCTTTTGATCATCTAAATATAGGTTTCGATTAAATGATACAGTCAGTCAGACCTCTTTTTCCCAACAAAAAGTTTGCTTCTGAATGAATTAACCTGTGCACCACGTTTGCACCTTGTCATCAGACTTTCTTTTACCTCTAAAACTGTGTCTGTTGAAATCTTCAGGAACTACTGGAAAGATACAATATTCCATTTGTTGGAACTGGATCAAGTGAGTGTTGCCAAGCATTTGACAAGGTCAACCAACTAACTTTATTCTCTGCCAATGTTCTAATGCTTTCTTGGAGATAGCTCTTAGGCATTGACAGCCAATTGAGTATAAATGCATGTCTCAAACTCCAGTACTAAAGGCCCAAACAAGATAGCCAGTTGGATTTCCATATTAACAGTATCAAATTGGGAATTTTAGCAGAAGCTTCTGATTGAAAACCTTGTATAATTTAATACATTCGAAGATCACAACCCCTTATGCCGAGGTGCAAACATTGTATGAAGATTCTGAAAGAATAGAGTTGCTAAATTCTTATATGCATAGGTGTTAGCTCCACAAACTAGAAACTAAGCTACTTTCTTTGTCTTTTGGTTTGTGTACTGCCAATTGTAAAATGCCTTGATATAAAGGGTATCTTGAAGAAATTACATTGATCTTGTGGAGTAATGATCCCGCTGGAGAGTAGTGCCAAGTAGAATTGGGATCTCTATGATTCTGCATGACACTATTTATGTTAGAGATCTCACACTCGGCCAATGTGAGACAGACACTATTGGCTATGTCTCCTCAGCTCTTGTTATGCTAAAGATTGTCCGTCATAATTCCTGGCAGTATCAAGCATCATTGGAGCTGAGCAAACATGGTTTTGCGACAGTACCCAGTTTTCTTGTGCAGGTATGTCTTTTAGGAACTTTATTACTTAGCTGCCAAATCCCAATAGTGAAAGACAGTATCCCCAATTGTCATTCTGTTTTTTCAGTTTACCAAACACTAGTCACCTCTACGTTTAGTATTAAATGCTATTTCATACTGAGTATTCTGTGAGAAAGTCATAACAAATGAAAATCCTTTATCCAAGTAATTGCTTCTTCCAATTCAAGTATCTCTTTCTTTGTAAAAAAGCTTTAGCTGACTGATATGCCTCATAGCCATTCCTTATCCTATTCATAAGTTTATTTCTTTGAGGTCCATCTGTAAGTCATGTAATGTAGTTCAGTGTCATTTTTTTCACAGTAATACATATTAATGCACTTCCAGGTGTTTGTATGCCTGCAAATGCTTGCTCATTTTTTTGAGTATTTCTTGTCCTATGCTGATTTTATTTCCCTGATCATCCATATACTGCCTTGAGATAGAACCTCCTTAGCCTGTGGTATCGGGATGAAAATATTTTCTGCTGTTTTGGTCCTTCGTTCTTCGTAGTGTTATGTAAAAATGATTTGGCAATTGAGTCGACTGTTCCTGGGCCACTAGACATATGATTGGGCTTTTTATGATCTATTTGCTCGTTAACCGGGAACAAGAGTATAAGGTAAATCATTCTTTTTTCAGTGATAGCCTCTGCATTGCTGGATTTTTGTTTTTGGAAAAGAAAAGACCTTGCTTTATTGTTCAGCTGCAAATTCTTTCTTCAGGGAGAATGGATATTTTATAATCACTTTCTAGATTTACATCTCAGTTGGGGTTAAATTGGTATCTTTAATTTTCTATCATAAATGTACATTGTCATTTTAGTTAGTAAGTTATAGTGTTTCTGATTTATATTATCAGTTCCTTATTTTAAGTATTTTCTTCTAATTTAAGTTTAGCTTAAAGTTTTACCTTTATATTATATCATCATATCTTTCCATTGAGGATTATGTTGAAAACAATTTGATTTATTATCTTCAGAGTCATTATGTGGTCTTTTTCTATAATTTATATCTTTATACCATGTTGTGATTTCTAGTTTGATGATAAATGAAAAGATAAAACTGGTGCCTTGGCCCAGAACAGTTGATTGTGGCATGGCATCTGTCTTGCACATCTATTCTAATTCTACATACGAATCATCTCACAACAACTTTTGAATTCCTCGCTTCATTTTATTCATTTGGGTTGGTCTTGACTCCATTTCCATGTATTAGATATGGAGTAGCTACTCTAGATCCTTTTGCTTAGAGTCATCTGCTCAGAATATTAAAGTAGATTCAAGCTGCATTATTCTGTAGAAAGCCATCAAAGTTCAGCAAGTAGAGATCAATAATAGCCCCGCATATGTGTGGATTGGGCCAGTGACCAGTGAGGGGATTTTTGGCTTAGCTTTACTTCAGAATGTATGCATGGCGTTTTGGCTTGCCTTTAATGATCCAAGTTTCACGGTGGCACATTATTTCATGAACAAAGACTTTCTCATCTTCTTTTTGCATAAGCCTTAAATATATATATTTTTTTAATTGTATACAAGCTTTCACAAATGTTTAACCTAGTTTCCTTGTTGTCATTGCTCAAGTTGCATAAGCAATCGGATTCTTGTTTAAAACTTACTTTCTCGGAAGATTCAAGGAAATTAGAAAAACTGCAAGATAGGTTAAGTTGTGTCGCTCATTGCTGTTGTATAGCTAACTTATCTCCATATGATTCTCATGGGCACTCTCTTGCATGTAGGGATGCGAGGCTAACGAAGCTGAACTTGAAAAATGGTTTGAGAGAAACCAACTGGATCCTATGTCTGGGAAAGTTGTGGTGAGGAATTCTACCTTTGTTTGCCTGAAAAGCCTTGATAAGGAGGAAGAAAGTGTCAAGTTCTAAAGTTCCCTGTTCATTCTCTTTTAGGTAAAACCAGCTAGAGCTGGATCAAGCATTGGTGTAACAGTTGCTTATGGCACAGCTGATTCTCTCAAAAAAGCCAGTGAAATTATTTCAGAGGTACTTGAGCTTGGTCCAAAACTTCTGCAGGATTTCATTCTGAACTTTCAAAGCCACTAGTGGAGCCTAGAATGATTAATTTAAGTGGATGCAGATTATTTTTGGTTAGACTCCGACACAGGAAATACGATTGTATTGCTGTGACTGCTTACTTTTTGTTTGGTGAAATACATCTTCTGCAGAGACGCATGAGAGCATAGAAACCAATGTAGAAGATTCTTTTATATACCTTTTCACGCAGGAATTGCACTTTGATTCCATCCACTTGAATTCTGGTCTTTGAATGCTTTTCTTCCCTCAGTACAGTAGCCTGGATTATTGGAAGTGATTGCCAGCCTTTGGAATTGTCAATACACTTTCGGCTTTTTGTTACACATGCAATAATCCTTTTCTTCCAATTATCTTCAGGGAATTGATGAGAAGGTCATAGTTGAGATATTTCTTGAAGGAGGAAATGAATTCACTGCCATTGTACTTGATGTTGGCTCTGGGTTCGATAGCCATCCTGTTGCATTATTGCCAACTGAGGTACTTCAAGATTTAAAATTATTATGCCTTTCATCCTATCAGTTCACTTTAGGCTGAACTGCCTCAACTTGTAAAGCCTTTCATCTACTTCTTGAAAGGATGGCTGTCTTTAATTTGGTGAAGTAATTGGGCAGCAAGAACAGAAAAGAACTGTAGCGCTATTTAGGTTGATTGATCCTTTGTAGGATAAGTTAAGTCTCCATGAAAGTGAAGAACAAGTGAAAAATGTAATACTGGATGGCTGGGGTTTATTTTGCACCCCTTGTCTGTAATTGATAAAATTTTAGGATTGAAAGAGAGTGGGAGAGAAAAATGGAAGGTGAAAGGACTACATACTTTTCCCAATCGACTTTCAGCAAAATTACCTAGGAGCTATATTGTATAGGGCATATGGATAAACTCACATTTAATACATAAAGTCATAGCTATCTTATTTAATCCTATGCGCCAACTAATGGCTAACACTACTCAATACACTTCAATAGCAATATACATTACTCTTTGCACTATACCACCGCAAACATCTAATCTAATAATAAATTCAGGATTGAATGTTTGGGGTTCACTGTGCCGCCATATTTATTTATAATTTACATTGTATGACCTTTTGTAAGTACACCCCTTAATACACCTATAATAGATGGAATTGTTCCTCAACATCCTTGGCATCAGTGGCCATAGACACGATCTGCCACTAGACTAACCTTTGGCACACAAGATAGTATCATGGGGAGGCACTTTCTATTGACCCTGCAGGTTTTCTGCTTGATATAATGTTGTTACATATGGATATAAGTGGGCTTTTAAAAATGATTTTGATGGAAATTCAAAGGTCAAAATCATGATAGGATTTTACAATGTTGTAGCATATGTGGTCAGGTGGAGCTCCAATTTCGCGGCAATGTTGATGTGAGGGAGAAAGATGCAATTTTCAATTACCGTAGGAAGTATCTTCCAACTCAACAGGTAGGAATCTCCATATGATTTGTTATGAGGGTTATTCATACTTAATTCGATAGCATATAAGCCATATCTGTGAGTATCAGCTTTGGGACATCTTGGGGTATGATATGCAATTTCAAAGTTCTTTAGTTGGAGATGTCAACTAAATTTCCACATGCCCATTAGTTCTTTTACTCAGTAGAAGGTGTACTCAATCATCAACAGGTTGCATACCACACTCCGCCTCGTTTTCCAGTAGATGTAATAGAAGACATACGTAGAGGAGCGTCACTGTTGTTTAAACGGCTGGGGCTACGTGACTTTGCCAGAATTGATGGATGGTTTTTGCCTTCTAAGCATTTATCATCTTCTAAGGAAGTATTTGGCGTGACTGATTATGGTACAATAGTTTTCACTGACATAAATCTGGTAAGAAGAGTCAAATTCTGTTCTCCCAATCCTAGCATTGTCTGTATTTGCTCTTGACAATTGACACAAGTTTGCAATATGAGCCAGATAAGTGGGATGGAGCAGACTAGCTTCCTATTTCAGCAAGCTTCGAAGGTACTTCTGATTTATGTATTGTTGGCTCCGAGTGAATAGAGCTTGGCTTGTCAATGGCACAGATTTTATGGTATCTTATGTTATGTAGTTTTCTGCAATTTTACATGAATGTTATGCAGCACAATAGTTCCAATGAAACTTGAAGTTCTTGGCACATGGATGTTGTAGCATTAAAAATTCTTCTGTACATTCCATCTAAGAGCTTTAGCTGAATAAATTGGCAATAATCTACAAATAATATGTTGTATCAGCGCAAGAGGTTTTATGTAATCCAAGCCTACAGGCAGGTGTGGGGTGGTTCTAGAGAATTTAAATATCAAGTCACACCATAATCTACCAAATTAAGAGATCAGATAAACTGCAGTGTTCTTACCAATTCTAAGGTGTCACGGCAAAGTCAAAATTTAAGAACCATGTAAGCAAATAGGTCATGTACATGAGAATGAAGTTTATGGATATTTTTCTAGCTTCTTATGCTACCTTACAAATGGTTAAAAGAATTGCATCTCTAGACTTTAAACTACTGCTCTGCATTAATGGGCCTTTTAATATGTCCAGGTGGGATTTTCTCACTCAAACATCCTTCGGAGCATTATTAATCACGCCTGTTTGAGGTTTCCGGATCTTGCATCTCATAAAGATCTATCTGGCCATTTGCCCAGAGTCGACAACTCCTCAAAACTTGCTGGAACTTCTAGAAAACTTGAAAAGCGTCGCAAGATATTTATTATATTTGGAGGAAACACTTCTGAGAGACAAGTGTCCCTCATGAGCGGCACTAATGTTTGGCTCAACCTGCAAGCATTTGATGATGTAAGGCCACATCTTAGCCATCTCTTGCAATGGTGTAAATGCATACCAATTCTTTTACCACTGAAGTGATATGGCTTTATGAATGTCTACTCAGCATATAGGATGTATAAATCCCTCTGTTGAGTTTTCTGGTTGAGAAGCCTCTCATGGAAGATGTTAATGTCTGGATCATTACTACTGGGATAGCTATTTGTAAATGGCAATGAGAGCAATACTTTGTTCTGTGAAAGGACAAAAGAAAAACCATGGCAGCAAAAAATGCCTGGGACTTTGGTTTAATATCTAAAATAGCCTTTGTCATTGTACTTTTCCTTTAATTCTGATATCAGCTGTTTAATAGCATCATAACTGAGTAGCTTGTTAAGTCCATAAGGTACTTCTTTTCTGATTTTCTTTCACAAAGCCTTTGGATATTTTCCTTCTTCAAGCTGTCTGTACTTCCCCTTGCTAACTACTAAATGAAGAGGAGGCTGCAATAAAAATTTTCTGTGATAAATCAGTTGCTGCCTTGACTTGGATAAGTTTGATTACTGTGCTCATGAATGGATTATGGCTGTTGCTTGTTGGCCTAAACAAGTCATGAGTCATCTCATTGACCAAATTCCGGGAACACAAGAGCTAGCAACTATGTCCCTATTCTATGTGCTTTTGCTTTTTATCCCTGCTTTAGATTCATGTTCTGACCGGCCTTTCCCGAAGAATTTAGTGTTTTGGTGTAGATCCTCGTTACAGAAAAAAAGGCACCATGCAATATTTTCATGTTATCGATTTTTTTCCCTACTACTGTAGTGCATGTTAGTTGTGCTAAGTAGAACTTCGGTTGCAACAGCTTGAAGTGATCCCGTGTTTGCTTGCTCCTTCAAACCAACATTCCTTGGGCACAGTTGTGAATGAGGAGGATTTTCAGTTGAGCTCATGGGCAGTTTCATCTCTACCGTAAGTGTAACTCTTTGTCTGTTTGTAAATATTAGTCAAGCTTGTTGATAGATACTATGATTGGAGATAGGGTTCCATGTTTTGGCAAGTCATGGAGTTCTAAAGTAAAAGTACACAATGGCTTGAGGGTTCTCACTGCATTTGTTCTAGTCTAGGGGCCAATGATCATTTGTTGGACTTCTTGGCTCAACCCTTTTGTTTCTCTACTACTATGCCATTATTTTCGTTTAATTTTTCCCTCAAGCAGTGTATTTATATAATGCTCGTGTGAGGTTAAGCCATGTGGCACACTAACGTGCAAGCTTTACCCAATAATTTGTTTTCTATGTCACTTTAGCAAATCTTTAATGCTAGCAAAACCCTAGCAAATCTCGATTTCTTATGCCAATTTTGGTATTAGATATTTAAAAATAACTGTTTATCAATTTGATTAGAACTGTTGCTGGACATTTCCAGTGTTTATGGAACGGATCATCCTTCACATGATTTGACATGAGACCTGTATAACTGACTGCATGAAAAAAATACAGTGAAATACCTCCACATATATATACTGTAATATCCACAGTACAATTTGTCTTTTTTACCTTTGATGTTGTTCGTTGTTTCATAATTTCACTCTTCTTTTGTTGCTGCAGTTACTCCCTGGTGCTTAGACACACAACCGAAGAAGTTCTTGCCGCGTGTGTTGAGGCGATTGAACCATCCCGGGCTGCATTGACATCTCTCCTGCGGAAACAGGTTATGAGCGATCTCATGGAAGGTCTGAGGAAACAAAAGTGGTTTTCAGGATTCGATATAGCTGATGAACTGCCGGTCAAATATTCACTGGAGCAGTGGATCCTGCATGCCAAGGAAGTTCAAGCCACTGTTTTCATCGCAGGTTCTTTCCAGAAGTCATTACATTTTTGTATACGATAGATGTACTTCCACAATGTTGCACCAACTTTGGCAATTTGTTTAGCAGTTGAGGGCAGAAAGATCAATGTTTTGGAATGTTAAAATCTCAATGTGAAAATTTCAGCTAGTGATACTAATCTAAAACTCACATTCTGTGTTCCTGAAATCATCTGCAGTGCATGGAGGCATTGGGGAGGATGGTACATTACAGTCTTTGCTAGAGAATGAAGGAGTTCCTTATACAGGTTTCCTGCAAGTAACACATAATTTGAGAAGATTGTAAATGTCTGCTATTTAGTTGATTAGTTCTTTTACTTGTTTGTTCTTGCTTCACAGGCCCTGGTGTGATGGCTTCAAGGACATGTATGGACAAAGTTTCAACATCTCTTTCTCTAAGCAATGTATGTTTCTTGTGCTCTTAAGCATTTTGGGAAAACAAAAAAAGAAAAATTGAAGAAGAATAAGAAGAAAATGCAAATGGGCTTTCTTAACTATTAGTTTCCCATTTGTCTCAAGGTTCAATATTAAATCTGTAATGACTGAAATCTATGATTGCTTATTAGTTAGCAAACTTGGGAGTTCTTACCATAAAGAAAGAAGTGTGGAGTAAAAAGGATCTGCTGAATGTACCAATACTTGATGTATGGCAAGATGTGATCTCAAAGCTCCAGTGTGAAAGTATATGCATAAAGCCGGCTAGGGATGGATGCTCTACTGGGGTTGCAAGACTTCGGTAGGTTTTCGATGCTCTTCAAACTTGCCGGTGCACTCTAATGGCATTCTTGATTTTTCTTTTCTTTGTTTTGCATAAACAGATGAAGTTTGACCTTGTTGTCCTTTCCATTTCTTTTCTTATTTCAGTTGTCCAGAGGACCTGAAAGTATACATAAAAGCCTTGGAAGAGGGCCTTCTACGTATTCCTCCAAATAGTTTTTCAAAGGTGTACACTCTTTCTGCCATACTTACCGCTCATTTCAGAATTATCTTCTGCCAAACAAACTTCTGCATGATCATCACCGAGCATTCGTTCTAAGGCTGTCGTCATGCTTGGGAATGCCTTTTAAAAAGAAAAATAATTTATATGCTTATTGAATTGAGGAAGAACTTATTACCCCTGATTCTATGAGAAGAAACTTTACAAGAAACAACAATTCAAGATGTATACATTCCATGAAAAAGGAAATGTTATTAGTGCTCCCAAATGATGGATTAAACATATGAGCTATAGATTGCATATGCATCTAATTGTCTTTTAATGTCCCATAACTGGTTCTAGAATTGTCTGTTATCCTTGAATCCAATCAAAGACAAATCAAATTTCTTCAAATAGTGTACTATAAATCATTCATTGTATGCAATATGTGACCGACCACCAACACTCAAGGTTTTTTGCCCATTTTCAACAATTATGTGCTTTAAACGATGGGAAGTCATACGCTTTTGATCAACTTCTTCTACATAATCTAGTGAAAGAGTTGCCTGTGCTGGTAGGGTTCTGTTCTTTTTTTGGATATGCTGACAAGCCTTCAATTCTCATAGCTGAGTAGTAAATGTAATGCGTGCACCCTTTTTATGTAATGTTTTCCTATTATGAACTCTTCTTGCCGCTTATGTGATATATGTCTCATTAGTGACTGCCTTTTGTGTAGCAAACAGTTCTGCTGAAATTTCCTTAACTCGTCTATCCACCATGCAATTACATTGTCTCTTCATAAGTATCAACTCAAAGAAATGTTTGCAATTAGCCATACTTGAGTTAACCTTTTCCTTTCAATTACTTTTTAGGCTCATGGGATGATTGAGATGCCGAATCCTCCTCCAGAGTTCCTAATTTTCGAACCATTTATTGAGACTGATGAGATCATTATGTCGTCAAAATCCAAGAATGAAAACGCTTCTCGCTTCATGTGGGAAGGACGCAGTCGGTGGGTAGAAATTACAGTCGGAGTAATAGGAAAACGAGGATCCATGCACTCACTGAGTCCTAGCATAACTGTAAAGGAAACTGGCGACATTCTGTCACTTGAAGAAAAGTTTCAAGGTGTGCATACTATCAATAATTGCTTCATTCACGCCTCATAACTTCGCCTAAAGCGCTACCTGATTATTCTGTCTCTAATAACAAGATGTACTTCAGTGAGGATAGCGATGGATCATGAAATGAAATTTCGATCAATTCAAGTTTTGCATGTGTTTCTAATGCAGCGGTATAATGCTTTAAAATCAGCGCTTTTGCTCTTTACCACTCAGAAAGTAATGTCAAACAACAAGCTAGGAAAACAATATCTTTTTACTCTTTTTCCTGAACTTTTGTTAAGGTTGCATTTTAGTTTCTTCATGTGGTGGAACTTTTCAAGCTTTGCTAGAAGGTTATGCCATATATCTTATCTTGATGATCTAACATAGCTTGAACTTGTTTGACAGGTGGAACTGGCATAAATTTGACCCCACCACCAGTGTCAATTATGAGGTTTGTTAAGAACATCTATTCAGATTGAAAATGCATCACTCACTATGGACAATTTCCCTTTTGATGGCTGCATCTGTATGTTTATCACTTGGCGTCAATGGGTCAATGACCTACTTAAGTGTCTGTCTCATGTATGATGCTCATATTTCACTGGACTTGAGTTTTTCCAAGGAAGTCCTTCATATTTTACTAAATTTTCTGCACAGAGACCATATGAGTGAAAATCCTGCAGTTACTGAATTTGTTGCAGTCTGTTCATTGCTTTAATTTTACATTGTTATGGCATTTTCAGCAATGCAAACTGATGAATTTTACAATTTCTAGCATTTCTGTACTTGATGTTTTCCATGGTTTTTGCTATTCTAAAATGGAGATTGTATCTGCTTCCTTAAGACATTGGATTTTTGCGGACTTTCTTCTCCTATGCAATACTGTCAGCTGTCTGGAACTCATCCAACTGATTTGTGATTGATGCAGTGATGAAGCCTTAGAGAGATGTAAACAGAGGATAGAAGTGATCGCAAACACTCTACATTTAGAAGGGTTTTCACGCATTGATGCATTTGTCAATGTTGATACAGGAGAGGTAATTTATATTCAAGCAGTTCATGATACCTAAATATAAGTTGGAGTGAAAACATAGCTCTCTCCTTATTTTGCTGTGTTTATGATTGTTAGCTCCAAGTCCAACTGCCGATTATAGTCAGCGTGATAATCCTTTGAGGGAACCGAGAATGAAGTCCCTCCCTTAGGAAAACAAATCTTAAATGGGTTTCTTAATATTATCGGTGAAATATTCTTAATTGCATACCAAGGAATACCACCATATATGAAACTAGATAGAAGAGGTTGTTGTTTTTTAATTCTCATAATATATGTATAACGTGCATTTAAGCATGTCAAGGTACATCAAGAAGTTTGAGACTATCTTTTTGTTTCCTGTGAAAGATTTTTGCTTGATGACATGTAAAATGGATGAGAACATCACCTAGCCTGATTCAGTCTCTGATCTCATAATCCTTATTCTTCACGTGAGATTGACTTTGGTAGAACCTAATGACATTTAAAGTAGGTTATAGACGACTGTTTGTGATGATTTATACTATCTTCTTGCTTTCTCTAGGTAAAGTGTGTGGTATCATTTATTTGCAGGTTTTAATTATCGAGGTCAATACTGTACCCGGAATGACTCCTTCCACCGTGTTGATTCATCAGGTAATTCTCACAGTTCTTGATTCATAAACAATATGCATGAGTGAGAGAGCAGACATACATGAAATAGAACACGATAACAAAAAAAGATGATAGATGAGTTGGTCTAGTGAGGAAGGACAACGAGCAGTAGATTAGCCAAACGAGCGTTTTAGTCCCAGTTTATTCTTATTCTTCACAGGTTGTAAAGCACAGGGTTTCAAACTGATGAATTTTCTTGTTGTAAACTGGTGCATCGTTTGCCTGTGATAACTCTCAAGAAAGAAATGGGTGCAAGTACTGAAAAGCAACTTGCGAGAAAATCATGATTGATCTCTAGAACGGTGATTTAATGCATTCACTATGTTGTACTGATGTGGTCTTATTAGAAGTCGAATTTTGTTAGTGTTCATACTACATTGGCATACATCCCTTACGTTGTTTCCCTGATAAGCATGCTTCGTGTTATATCTCAGGCACTTGCTGAGAAGCCTCCCGTGTACCCTCATGAATTCTTCCGTACCCTCCTTGATTTGGGTTCGGAGAGGTTTGCATAGATTTTTAAGTTAGCGAAGTCTCCATGTATCAATTACAAAATCTTTGAGGGCGAATAACCTAAATTACTGTGGAGTTGCCATGCTGAACTGTATCGGTTTCGTTTGGAAAATCAGCTCTTGCAATTGTATTTCTCTGGTACATCAGTAACCGTTTATTGCTATCATTTCCATCCTTTCAGCTAGCATAACTAGCTGCTTTGAGCAAGTACCTTACGATCGTTATGATCTTATGCAACTGTCACATAATTTCGCGGTTAATTTCATCCAAGGTGGCATTATTTTAACCCGGACATAAACGGAACCATGAAATTAGGAGGAAGTAGAATCACCATCTTCATGAGTGTAGCGAGTTCTTTGTATCGTTGAAGTCTCTATTACTTATTTTGATCCCTACTAAGAAAATTTTGAGGCACTCCATGCGTATGGTATATTTGTCATCTAAAGTCAATCATCACATGTTAAATACTATAAATTTCCTCATTTTCCTTTTAAAATGATAACATTTTCAAGAATTGATTTGAAATTGAGTAGATGAGAGTATTCATGCTCTTGGAGTACCTAAAGCCTTTTACCTTCTCAAATTGGGTTTTTAATTAAAAATTAACTAGCGAATTATCGCTACTTAAAAGTTTAAGAATCACATTGTACATTAAATTTATGAATCATATTAAACAAATTAAAAGATTAAAGGCCACACTGTACTTTAAATCAAAATTCACAAACAAGTTATGTCTTCATCGAAAACTTCTATAAATAATAATATTTATAGCGTGCCGCATCATAGATATTTGATACTTATTAATTATTTTAAATATCGTTATGTAGCATTTAAACTTGTACAAATTACTGTGGATTTGCCATACTGAACTGTATCAATTTCGTTTGGAAAATCAGCTCTTGCAATTGTATTTCTCTGGTACATCAGTAACCGTTTATTGCTATCATTTCCATCCTTTCAGCTAGCATAACTAGCTGCTTTGAGCAAGTACCTTACGATGGTTATGATCTTATGCAATTGCCACATAATTTCGCGGTTAATTTCGTCCAGGATGGTGTTATTTTAACCCAGACTTGAACAGAACCCTGGAATTAGGAGGAATAAAATCTCTATTACTTATTTTGATCCCTACTAAGAAAATTTTGAGGCATTCCAAGCGAATGGTTTACTTGTCATCTAAAGTCAATTATCACATGTTAAATACTATGAATTTTCTTATTTTCCTTCCGAAATAATAACATTTTCAAGAATTGATTTGAAACTTGAGTAGATGAGAGTATTTATGCTCTTGGAGTACCTAAAGCCTTTTACCTCCTCAAACTGGGTTAAAATTAAAAATTGACTAGCGAACCCTCGCTACTTATATAATTGTGAGAGATTTTGTTGAGTGATTCATAAGTTATCACTCACTGGTGTATCTCAAACCTTATGTAATTATTGGAAGTAATCCTTTGAAGTGCTTGGTTAATGGGGAATGGGGCAGGTCAATACGATATCGATGCAAATTTGCAAGAGCAATTGATGTGCTTTGTTTTGTGTGTGTGTGTGTGTGTGTTTTTTTTTTTTTTTTTTTCCTTTGGGATGTAAGATTTATCATTTTTCACTATACTTTAATGAGAATAAATGTTATAAAAATTCCCTTACCTGAAATTCAAAATTCTCCCTTTCAATACTGTACCTCATTATCTTGTCTATTCAGTTTCGTTTGATTATTACTTTTATATTCCCCTCTGTCCCTCCTAATCTTTTCGTTATTTATAATCTTATTTGTGACTATCTCTAATTTGAGAAATATAATCTATTTGTACAAAAAAAAAATTATACATAATAGAAACACAAAAAGTGCATCATAAAGTTAGCATATAGTAAAATATATTTATAAACTTCTTTAATTTCGAGCTCAAGTGAGAGCCCATAATTGATTGGCTTTATAATGTAACTAATGAACTCCTTGTTCAAAATGATTTTTGAACTTTTAGCATATACTCAATTACTCCCAAATTATATAAAAAAGTTTAATATTACCTCTGAACTTGAATATTTTCATATAGTTTTGGAATAAAATTAAACATGACCATATTAAACATACTAAAAGTTTAGGAATCACATTGTACATTAAATTAAAGTGTATGGATCATATTAAACAAATTAAAAGATTAAGGGCCACACTGTACATTGAATCAAAATTCACAGACAATTTAAGTCTTCATCGAAAACTTCTATAAAGAATAATATTTATAGTGTGCTACATCATAGATATTTGATACTTATTTTAACTATTTTAAATATCGTTATGTAGCATTTATACCTGCACATATTATAATTCTTTGCAATTAAATCTTTAAAAAATAAATTAGAGAAATTATCGGTGACTAGTCATAGTCAAAACTCAAAAGTCAAAACCCCTCCCCTCTCTCTCTCCCTCTCTCACTTCGCATTTCGCCGCCTACGCCCCTTGCCTCTTCCCCCTCTCTCCCCTCGTCTTTCCGACCGCCGTCGCCGGCCCCACGGCGGCGCTGAACTGCGGCGGCGGCGGCGACCAAGGAGGGCAACCGCCGCCACCGCAATCTACTCCGACGGCACGCGCCCACGCATTTTCCCCGCCGTCTTTTCGCTGCTGATCTCCATTTCACAAGAATCAGAAATCAACTCTGGAGTGCGCAATCATCGCTTCTGGCTCTCTTTGCAGGTCGAATTTGTCGTGGGCTGAATTAGTTCATTGAACCACCTTCACCTTTGCATGGTGCTGGAATGGAAAATTGAGTCCTTGACTTGACTCTAGTTTCTTGGTAGTTCAATCCCTGGGCCAGGGTAGGTGAAGATGGAGTCTTTGGGTCCTGGGTTGCGCACAAGTTTGAAACTTCCGGTAATCCGAAACACCCCAGAATCGTTGTTCTTGCGGCCGCCTTCGTTTTGTTCTGGCCCTCTTGCTCGAACTAGCAATTGCTTGTCTCTGAGAACCCGGAACCGGTTGGCTTTTCGAGGTTCTTGTCTGAACGATAGGTTAGAATCTGGTGGTCGCGTGGAAATAGTGGCGAGTTTGAGTTCTGAGGGCGAGGATGTGAAACATGGAGTGAAGAAGAAGAAGTTGGCGGTTTTTGTGTCTGGAGGGGGATCGAACTTTCGGTCGATCCATGAGGCTTGTGTTGCAGGATCGGTTCATGGAGAAGTCGTCGTTTTAGTGACTAACAAAGGAGGTATGGCTTCACCACATCTCATCAGCTTTTACAGTTTAGCATTCATCATCCTCAATCAGATATATGTTTTGTACTTCGAAACCTATTGTTAATTATAAAAGCAAGGAGTTTTTGGAGGAATATGTATGTTCTGTGTTTTCAAAGTACTTAGTGACTTTTGGAATGTATAATCATCCGTTTTATAACCCATATCATCTGTTTTATAACCCATATGTCACCTCATCTGCTTTTTATGATTCAACTTCTTTTGTTTGATAATGCCATTCTTCTTTTAAAATTTGCCTTTTGCTCTCCGTATATTTCAGTGCTGTTTTAGACAAAAGCACAATTTTGTGGAATTGTCTTGAAAGCTCAACCTTTGCATACTGAGTAATAAAATCCTAGGTTCATCGTGCTTATCTAATTGTACATGTTTCCCGTATGATATTTTTTTTATAAGCTGATTATTTACAAGGGTCTTGTATTTGAAAATTATCACCTATTTTGTCAACTTCTTCAGCTGACATGGCATTTATACTGAATTAATTTTTCTTTTTCTCTAGAAAGAAAAACAATTCTCTGAGTTGCTAATTGAAATTCAATGGCATTCGCCGTTCAGTGTAGTTTATATATCACTCACTCTACAGCTGGATATCAGGAGCATTTTGAAT